>JAVJIX010000052.1:0-2962500 GCA_036785185.1 Paratrypauchen microcephalus | reverse complement strand
ATGATGAGACTTTACATTACCTTATCAAGGCAGTCAACGCCTCCCTTGTTCTTGTTGTAGTCCTGGATCATCAGGGGCTTCCTGTCCTCTGTGGTGCTGACAGCGGCGTCTTTGTGTACTGTGCTCATCAGGATGACATTTCTGTTCTTCTTGGGAACGTATGACACAAGAGTGTGAGTGTCAGTGAGTGCAAATTGTGATGAGAGTGCCTGTCTTCCTCTGGTCGATACCAGCGCAGGGGGAAGTTCGGGCTTGTTCTTCCTCACTGTCCCTACCATGGTGAGCTTTCTTTTCAGTAGCTCCTGACCAAGAGCATGTGATGTGAGGAAGTTGTCACATGTGATATTATGCCCTTGGAGACCGGTTGTCATGTCCAGCACAACACGCATACCCTGGTTTGTGTATGTGTGTGTGTGTGTGTGTGTGTGTGTGTGTGTGTGTGTGTGTGTGTGTGTGTGTGTGTGTGTGTGTGTGTGTGTGTGTGTGTGTGAGCTGGGGCAGTGTGTATGGGGATGTTTTCTGTATGTTGAATGAATTTACTCTGGATACCCATTCATTTCCTATGGCGGTCACTTTTGACCGGGAACACCACAGGTGTAACAAGGTTGATTAAAACACTCAAAATTGAATGAAATAGGTGATCATCACTTTTGTATGTTCAAGTACACAGTGTGGAGGATATCATAAGGTCTTGAGGTAATCAGATGAAAAACATAATATTTATGAGTATTATAAGTTGTAAAACGGTCAGATTTGACCCGAACACGACAGGAGGGTTTAATCGCGATCAGAGTTTGCCAGCATTTTCCGCAATTCTACCATCCATATGCAGCTCATTTGGTTGTATTAATTAAACTCATTGTCGGTTAAACGCGCTATTTTGAGTTTACTAGTATTTTGTTCCTTCTACGCATCCGTAGGCAGCTCGAGCGGGCTTCAATCATTTATTTACAATTTCTCAAAGTAAGCACTATTACTGGTTCATTATTACTTTTTCCTTTCTCTGCACTTTTTTGAAATAAAAAAAATGGTGAGAAATACTTTGCATTGTGAGTTTAACTTTAGATTCGAACGGTCTTACTGCAAGATGTCAATTTTAAACATGCAAAATAAATCACGATTAATCGCGATTAACTATGAAATTTCTGAGATTAGTTGCGATCAAGAAAATTAATCGTTTGACAGCCCTAATATATATATATATATATATATATATATATATATGTATATATATATATATATATATATATATATATATATATATATATATATATATATATATAATATTTGAGCACATTACAAAAATATAATCTGATCAATGCACATATTGCACATAATATTTTTTTGTCTGTCAATATTGCCAACAACAGTAACTTAAAGCTATTCATTTGCTCTGTTATACAGATATTTAGACTCAACAAAGGAACTCTGACAACTGGGGCTGGCTATTGCCGCTGTTGCTACTGTGGGTCTGGGACTATGTTTGTGGTTAGTAGCCTTGAAAACTCCAGACATTCCACTAAACCCATTTAGAGCTAAACTCACCAAGTTCTTGGCACCATCTCCCTTTCCTTCCCATAATGTAAGCTTTGGATGACCAGCGGCTGTTTGCACCAAATAACCTTGTATGGCTGTAATGCACATTCTGCAAAACCAGACCCATAACTTATTCAAATCATAAAGGCAGGTAATTAAAAGTACACTTAAATGGCCCAATGTTTGCTAAGCTGAAAGTGATGGATGGCCAACAAGAAAATTCACATAGCAATTTACGACAGAATCAAAGTGTGAGTTAAACCAAGCATCACAGAAACCACTAAACTGACAGATTTATAAGATCTACTTACTGTAAATGTGCTGTGAAAAATGCTAGTTACATCTGTTTCATTTGCCAGTTGCTTTTTAGCAATGATATTTGATAAGCAAATCCTACACTGGATCTTAACAAGGCCACAAAACGTGCAATAATAACAAAAAAATATCTAAACATCTGTTTGTTAAACCATTGTAACAGCAATTATTCTTATTATTCTTATTTTTCCTGTTGATATGAAACAGGCGACCACAATGACAATGTTTAAATCTATGCTGAAAATGGTATGTTTATCTGTGTACATGACAAAAAGAATTGGCACGTTTGCTCAACAAATTATGCTCATTCACACATAAACGAATAACTAATAAAAAGTGCTCTAATTTAGGTTTCATCATATTGAGCACATATCATAATCACTGTACGTCTGTAGAAATCGTTGTCTTTTTATGATCATTAAATGAAAGATACCTAGAGAAAGGCTCTCGTCTTACCGGAGCATAACTGAAAAAGCAGACTAGACTGAAGTCCAGACCTGAATGCCCTTGTCCCAGTGGGTTGGTTGGTTTGTGTGGTTTGGCCTGTGCCTGCTCTCACTGGCTGCCCTCATAATCACATTCACATTCTGCAATCCCCTTTGGGCTCTCACAGCAAAATCGTGGCAACATGTACACGCTCCAAGATGTTCGTTACTATGATTTTCTGAACTCGGATGCTGAGAGGAAATGAGTGGCTCACACTTGTGTTTAGGGCTAAACAAAGCAGCTATCAGTCCTGCTGTAATGAAAATGATTGTGATTCCATATGGCAGCTGTGGCAGCGCCAATGAGGATAGTGGGAGGAGACAGAGCTGCAAAGCCTGCTGGGAGATGACTGCTGCTGGATCAGGCTGGTCTGTTACGTTTTTGCTGTGCAAGGTCTCGTGGTCAGTCCCAAGTAAGTACCTGAAAATCTTTAGTAGTATAATAATTTAGTAACAAGCTGACCTAGTAAGGGAATAACACAACAAATCTACTCATCATAGCACCCTTTTTATATTTCAATTTTAAAATACACAAGAAGATGCAGATGGTGAGTATATGGATAAAATTGTGTGGAGTAGTATTATGCCTTAAAGACTAGCGGACACGGAGTAGACTGTAAGAGTACACAATAATTCAAATCAATGAGAAAGTAAGGTTTTTGACTAGGGGGAAATTTTTCCAAGCCTAGATTTTGATATCCATGTACATTTACTATCCTTAGATTGTCATTTTGATTTTATTGTGTGCGTATGACAGAAATTATGATTTTTATCTTTTGTTTCCAGTTGCTGCAGGAAGGAACACATGTAATGGCGTAAGTGGTGAAAAGAAAACCTCCCATGCCTTGTATCAGTCACCTCCTTAGGAGGTAACTAAAGAAAGAAGTTCTTCAAGTTCATACTTCACTGTGATTGGTTAAATCCACTTGTCACTCATTCAAAGCATGAGGTAGACCAATAGGAGGAGTGAATGGTGTGTGAGAACATGGAGCTACATTAAACAGAAAAGCACTCTATCAAAATATCATGAGCTCACCAAAACAGCAGTTTGTGGCTTTGAGCATATTAGGTTAACTGGGCTTAATATGTGACCACTAATAGTGTGTTGGAGATATTGTGCTGCCTAATTGATGCAAAAAGCTTAATTGTAAACACAGCATATTGAAACTGACGCCATATTTGTGCACACCGTGACTGTTGTGCTGCTGCAGTAATTCTCAATCAGGCCTGATGGGCTTTCCAGCTACATTTTCTCATTCCTTTTGTGGTTCTCCACCTCTACCCGCTCACATTGCCATAGCAACTAAACTCAGAAAGAGAGACATTGAGGGACATACGCACATAAGATTATCCAACAGCCAGACATAAAAATCATCCTTACAGAAGTGAGGATAAGACAGACTACTTGTAAATGTTGTGGTGCATTGACAAAATTACAATACAAGGTACCACATATTGATGTTCTGCCATCATATGTTACACCTGCCCTTTTGAGTTATGTAACAGTCAGAATGACATTTATTCCACTAGGTCCTTATAATAGTAAGGAACACATTTTGTATCTATAAATATTTTCTCCTGTAACTTATTGGTTAGTAATTACACACACTCAAGAACTAATAGGAAAGGCCTGCACTGTTGATTCAAGAATATCTGTTTAAAGCTATAAATAAACAATATATATCAGCATTTCACTTTTAAAGGAAGCCCATGTGACTTTTCTGGTGGAGGGTTTGCCACCCCCTTGTCTCCACTGAAACATTCTTGCTTTTCCTGAAATGTCATTGAGTATCACGTTTAACTTATACATAGTGGACCCTTCCACAAGAAAAGACCAATATTCTGTGGTAGAACTTACTGTAGTTTCAGAAGTTGAAGATCAATATTTTGTTTTGCTAAATTATGTGCACACGTTTAACAACTTTTACTTCATTTCTCATCACAATCAATAAACCTCCAAAGAGTATCCAGCAGAGTGCCTTGGGGGGCAATTCAAGAATTCTTGCAGACTGTTACAGTGAGTTTTCTTCAATACTTTCTCTCTACAGTGGAGTAAAACAAAACACACAAGAGTCTCTTTTAATATTGTATAAAGTCATGTCACGGGCGTCCCCCTGACGACGGCAGACTAAAAAGACCCATATGGACTCAAAGAGGGGGTCGAAGCGGCTCCTCTCCCCCTCTGCGCCGTTGGAGAATTCTTTCTAAACAAGGTATGGAATGCACTCCTGTGTTTCATAATTTGTTCCCTTCTCATTCTTCTCCTCTGCGCATTTACAAACACAAGCCCTGACCAGGAGTAAAAAAGACCAAAATGGAGACGCCAAACTGAGTCCATGTGTAGAAAAATGTCATTGCCATTTAGCAGAGCAAAAGTAAAGCAGAGTGAGCAGCGCAAAAATAGTGGAGAGGAAGACAATTAATAATAGCCATCTGACTGGCTGGTCGGACGCCGGCAGAAGTGAAGCAGACGAATGAAGGGAACAGGGAAGAGAGCGAGAATGCCCCAGGAATGATCTTAATGCACCACTTGGTTCACATTCCAAAACGACCAATGAGACAAGACCCAGGTCCAAGAAGCAGAGGGGTTTTCTTCCTACAACTGGACTGTATTTTTATGTGAAAAGTTTAGATTTTGATCATAATGTGAGTACAAAATCTGAGATGGCTGAGAGGTCTGTTTTTTCTCCACAGTAAAGAATCTGATATTTTGCTGACAAACTATTGTGCTTGTGTGCTGTTAACGTGCAGAAAAAAGAAAGTAAAACACTCTGTAACCCTATCTTTAAACAATTATGTTTGTAAGTAACATTCTAAAGTAGCAGAGTAGACACTTTTGTTTGTTGTTCTCATGTTGTATTGTGTGATTTCTCACTACAGTGTCCACAAGCTTGAACTATTTACGTCTTTACTATCTGTGTATTTTGTGGAGCAACAATGGTCTAGGAGATCGGAGTTGGCCTATATACAGAGCAGACAGGGGGCTGAGTAGGAGCGCAGGAGGACAGGACGCGGGTGGGCTGGGGTACAACTTTTTAAAAATATCCCAAGCACAAGCCTGAGCCAGCTCTCTCCAGCATACCTTCAATTTTGTCTATTTTTGACTGCTTTTTCCATAATGTCTGGAGTATGCCTTATAAGCTAAAATCTGCAGCAGACATAAAAAGAAAAAAGATACTTCTGTCATGGTAATTCCCCTGTTTTGTAGATGTGCCTCTCCGCGATTCTCATCAAGATTATATTTCCAAGGTTAGGCAAGAAACCATCGGAAATCAAGGCTCTGTGTCCCAAAACAAATGGAGTGAAGGGCCCTTAGGCAGATCTCAAAATCCCTAACTCCAAAAGGGACCTGGAACACATCATGCAGTACTATGACCAGTTCATAGCTCAAAATACATTTCCTGCTCTGATCGAGGATAATATGGCAAATTGAGTGGAAACTGCAGCAAATGAGGCATGACTTAAACATTGCCAAATATGTGGCTAGGACAACAATGGACACAATACAATGAGATGTTTAAGGTGTAGTGTTCAAAAACAGGACCAAGAACACACCTATAATCCATCATTAGTAAATATTTGGTCTATAGCGCATCCTGTATATCATGTTAGTTGTCCAAGTCATGCATGACTTGGACAACTAACATGACAAACATGACAAACTAGCAGTAATCTTCCCATCATATCATGACCAAAAAATATTTAAAAAAATATATCTAGCTTTATATTGTTAATCCATTTGCAGGATCATTCCAACTGCAAATTTCAAAGTATATTAAATACAAAAGCTTTAAATCAGTACACTTATAGAAGTTCAATCAATACTTGCTACAGGATCATTGCACACTACACACGTAGTCGATTAGCCATCGGTCACCCAAGCACAATTTATGACTTTATAGCTAATGTTAAAATTAGTACTGTCAGGAGATTAAAAAAATAATCTAATAAATTACAGGATTTGTAATTAATTAATCTAATTAATCACATTTTAATCTTGAGAGAGAGAGGCAACCCACTTTGCGATTGAGTTTGTCAGTTTTTTTGCGGTCGCTTTGTTCACTCGTTTCCCAAATTCTGCGAGCGTGGTTTGTTGGTTTGGTGGTTTGATGGTTTGGTGGTTTGGTGGTTTGTTGGTTTGGTAGTTTGGTGAAGTGCGCACTATCACTGGTAACGATGGAACGTGTCCGGACATGTTTATCGTTCAAATGATCCGTCAGGCTGGAGCAGCTTCGGTGATCGGAAAATTCTTTTTTACAAAAGCTCCAAATCACTGCGTTCTTGTTGATCGTCTCCCGTCTTCGTTCTTTTGATAAACAAACTTGCCGTTCAAAGGCCCTGGCAGCAATTCGCTCGTTGCACGCCAAATTTAAAATGCACATTGAATTGCCACTCATAATTAATTGCATTACTTTTTATAATGCGTTAATTTGCAGTGTAATTAATTCATCTAAATAACGCGTTAAACTGACAGGCCTAGTTAAAATTAATCTAAGGAAAATACATTGAATAAATTCAAAACATTCCACATACAGTCTTATTCAATGTACACTCAACAAAAATATAAACGCAACACTTTTGTTTTTGCTCCCATTTTTCATGAGATGGACTTAAAGATCTAAAATTCATTCCAGATACACATTTCTCTCAAACATTGTTCACAAATCTGTCTAAATGTGTGATAGTGAGCACTTCTGCTTTGCTGAGACAATCCATCCCACCTCACAGGTGTGCCACATCAAGATGCTGATCTGACATCATGATTAGTGCACAGGTGTAACTAGGGCTGGGCGATTAATCGAGATTTGCAATATCTCGAGATGTTTTATGAAATCGAGAAAGATTTTGGCATATCGAAAAACTCGATGAATAAGATTTCGCCACTCTGCTTATTCCTATTTCCTTAACTGTGTTGTGGAGCTGTCCGCCCCGCCTCCTTCTTGCGTTTGTGTTTCACTGCGTCTCGTGGTTCCCCCTCCCCTCCCCGTGCGCACACCGCGTGTGTTTGTTGATAACTCATTTTCAACATGGCGGCGCCCACAGAAGCACGAGAGAATTCATACCAAAGAAAAGAACAAACGGCTCCATTATATGGCGGTATTTCGGATTTAAAACGTCCGATGAGGAGCAGAAAGAGGCATTTTGCAGAGAATGCAAGAAACTGGTGCCATCAAAATCATCGAGGGCAAACCCACCACCACTTCTTCTAAGACACAACAAACAACGCTCCATACATCTTTACCCCGGTGTCTACCATATGGAAAAACAAGTGCAAGGTGGGTCAGCATTACGGAGTCCATTGCCTTTCATATTGCAAAAGACATGACGCCCATAGCGGTTGTTGAGCGACCGGGCTTCATACGAATGCTAAAAACGCTTGACCCTAGATACAGTCCCTAGTCGCCACTTTCTTGTCAGTGCGGTACAGAGCAAGGCTGCATTTGGCGATCGGTGAGTTTTAATCTCTCTCTCTGTGTGTGGGTGGGTGTTGCCAGTGAGTGAAATATTTGGGTGGGTCGGGTATGTGGCGTTGATTCTAAAGCACACTTGCGTTTTAATGGCTGCAATAAATTAATATAGTATTTCTAGAAAAAAAAAATTGATGCAGAATAATGTGCTAAGCTAAAGCAAATACACACACAAATATAAGATGTACTACAGTCACAAAACACACGAGAATTCATGGATTGAGGCTCTATTAATCTATATTTAAAAACAATTTAATATGTGCTTTTTCACTTGGCTACGAAATGAGGGTTTTTTTTGTCTTTTATCTTAAATGTTAAAGAAGCACTTCATAAGAACTGTCTACCCTCAGGTTTTATGTTTACAATTAAAATTAAAGCCGCAAGCGGCGTTGGTCGGGACCTCGCACCTGCATTTGTTCGTCTTACTGAGACGCACAGCCATACCAAATTTCGTGTGCCTGGCACAATTATCTCACTTCCTGTTGGGCGCGGCCATGACATAGATACCCTGTCAGAACAGACCCTGTCAGACCCTGTCAGACCCTGTCAGACCCTGTCAGACCCTGTCAGACCCTGCATGTGGCCTACATGCTGAGGCCTACATGAACCTTCGATGCTTGTCCCCACATTGCTGCTTGCAGCTATATCAGATCAAAGGTACAAAGATCAAAGACCTTTGATCAGGGCGTTGCCTAGCAACAAATACCTCCCATTCATAACTCATAACTCACATTCAATAAATACCTAACTTTATCGATCCGCCGTATCGTCATATTACCGCCTATTTGAAAATCCTTTGTAATTTAACATCTCCAACGTCTTAAGATTATGTTCACCAAAATTTAAGCCCATCTGAGGTACGGTGTAGGAGAAGTGTTTCAAATTCCATACCTAAATTTATCGATCCGCCGTATCGTCATATTACCGCCTATTTGAAAATCCTTCGCAATTTAACATCTCCAACGTCTTAAGATTATGTTCACCAAAATTTAAGCCCATCTGAGGTACGGTGTAGGAGAAGTGTTTCAAATTCCATTCTATGTCAAATACCCCAAAATCACACAAAAGCCCAATTATCTCACTTCCTGTTGGGCGTGGCCATGACATTGCAGTGAGGCGTTTGTTCGTCTTATTGAGATACACGTCCCTACCGAATTTCGTGCGCCTATCTTAAACGGTATGCCAGCCCCGAAAGACAACGCGCTAGGGGGCGCTATCGAGCTCCTGGGGGTCCCCGGGGGACGGGACTTTTTGTGGTCGTACTGGCAGCAATTTGTGATGCCCGTGCAAAGTTTCGTTCGTTTTGAAGCATGGGAACATGCTCAAAATTGCCCCAGCGTGTATGAACAAGAATAATAATAATAATAATAATAATAATACGGAAACGAAGCAACAACAATAGGGACCTTCGTCCCCCTTCGGGCTCGGTCCCTAATAATAGGGAAACAAAGCAACAACAATAGGGACCTTCGTCCCCCTTCGGGGCTCGGTCCCTAATAATAATAATAGGGAAACAAAGCAACAACAATAGGGACCTTCGTCCCCCTTCGGGGCTCGGTCCCTAATAATAATAATAATAATAATAGGGAAACAAAGCAACAACAATAGGGACCTTCGTCCCCCTTCGGGGCTCGGTCCCTAATAATAATTAAAGCCGCAAGCGGCGTTGGTCGGGACCTCGCACCTGCGTTTGTTCGTCTTACTGAGAGGCACACGCATACCAAATTTCGTGTGCCTGGCACAATTATCTCACTTCCTGTTGGGCGTGGCCATGACATTGTAGATACCCTGTCAGAACAGACCCTGTCAGACCCTGTCAGACCCTGCATGTGGCCTACATGCTGAGGCCTACATGAACCTTCGATGCTTGTCCCCACATTGCTGCTTGCAGCTATATCAGATCAAAGGTACAAAGATCAAAGACCTTTGATCAGGGCGTTGCCTAGCAACAAATACCTCCCATTCATAACTCATCACTCCCATTCAATAAATACCTAACTTTATCGATCCGCCGTATCGTCATATTACCACCTATTTGAAAATCCTTCGCAATTTAACATCTCCAACATCTTAAGATTATGTTCACCAAAATTTAAGCCAATCTGAGGTACGGTGTAGGAGAAGTGTTTCAAATTCCATTCTAAGTCAAATACCCCAAAATCACACAAAAGGTCAATTATCTCACTTCCTGTTGGGCGTGGCCATGACATTGCAGTGAGGCGTTTGTTCGTCTTATTGAGATACACGTCCCTACCGAATTTCGTGCGCCTATCTTAAACGGTATGCCAGCCCCGAAAGACAACGCGCTAGGGGGCGCTATCGAGCTCCTGGGGGTCACTGGGGGACGAGACTTTGTGTGGTCGTACTGGCAGCACTTTGTGATGCCCGTGCAAAGTTTCGTTCGTTTTGAAGCATGGGAACATGCTCAAAATTGCCCCAGCGTGTATGAACAAGAATAATAATAATAATAATAAATATAGCCGCAAGCGGCGATGATCGGCCCTCGCTTGCACTCGCAGCCCCCTGCTAATGCGCCATTTTCCTATTCCCATGAACCATCTATGTACCAAATTAGACCCTGTCACGAATGTGTGTACCAAATTTGGTATGTCTACGACAAAATAAAATTTTGCACTTCCCTAGGGGGCGCTATATCGTCCATTTCAGATTTTCTTATAGAAATCTGTTCAGGGCCGGGGTGTCCACCAACGATTGAAGTTTGAGTGAAATCGGCCAAAGTATGTGCGAATTATCACTCATCGAATTTGATGGCGAGCCACAAAAACGAACCTGAAATTTGTCGCGTTGTCACGGAAACACCGTTGACTCTTTTAGAACGCTTTTAACAACTTTTAATGTCCCACTTGTCTAGATGATAGAGCACGATTCTGGTGAGTCTGGGTCAAAAACCCTGGAAGGAGTTCGTTAAAATACAAGGACAGGAAAATGCGCCCTCGGTGCCAGGTCACGTGCTCGGTCCAAAATGGCCGACTTCCTGTTGGTCGCTTAGCAACCGCATAATATACTTTTTTGTTCCTTATCCCATGATGCATCTGTGTACCAAATTTGGTATGGCTACGACAAAGTTTATGCCGGGCGTCCCATTGGTGACGACAGATGTTTGGCCTGTTGCCATGGCAACACGATGGGACATGGCGTGTTGACGTCA
The DNA here is from genome assembly GCA_036785185.1 of Paratrypauchen microcephalus. NCBI lineage: Eukaryota > Metazoa > Chordata > Actinopteri > Gobiiformes > Gobiidae > Paratrypauchen > Paratrypauchen microcephalus. Next base: position 2,951,527 of record JAVJIX010000052.1, on the reverse strand, counting down.
TTATGTTTTTTGATCGATACCCCGTCACGAATATGTGTACCAAATTTGGTATGTCTACGACAAAGCAAAATTTTGCGCTTCCATGCAATCTCCCTAGGTGGCGCTATAGCACCTATTTCAGATTTTCTCATATCAATCTGTTCAGGGCCGGGGTGTCCACCAACGATTAAAGTTTGAGTGATATCGGCCAAAGTATGCGCGAATTATCGCTCATTGAAATTTGATGGCGAGCCACAAAAACTAACCCCAAATTTGTGGCGTTGTCACGGAAACACCGTTCACTCTTTTAGAACGCTTTTAACAACTTTTAATGTCCCACTTGTCTAGATGATACAGCACGATTCTGGTGAGTCTGGGTCAAAAACCCTAGGAGGAGTTCGTTAAAATACAAGGACAGGAAAATGCACCCTCGGTGCCAGGTCACGTGCTCGGTCCAAAATGGCCGACTTCCTGTTGGTCGCCTAGCAACCGCATAATATACTTTTTTGTTCCTTATCCCATGATGCATCTGTGTACCAAATTTGGTTTGGCTACGACAAAGTTTATGCTGGGCGTCCCATAGGCGACGACAGATGTTTGGCCTGTTGCCATGGCAACACGATGGGACATGGCGTGTTGACGTCATTAAGTTTTTTAATCGATACCCCGTCACGAATATGTGTACCAAATTTGGTATGTCTACGACAAAGTAAAATTTTGCGCTTCCATGCAATCTCCCTAGGTGGCGCTATAGCACCTATTTCAGATTTTCTTATATCAATCTGTTCAGGGCCGGGGTGTCAACGAACGATTAAAGTTTGAGTGAAATTGGCCAAAGTATGCGCGAATTATCGCTCATTGAAATTTGATGGCGAGCTGCAAAAAGGAACCCGAAATTTGTGGCGTTGTCACGGAAACACCGTTTACTCTTTTAGAACGCTTTTAACAACTTTTAATGTCCCACTTGTCTAGATGATACAGCACGATTCTGGTGAGTCTGGGTCAAAAACCCTAGGAGGAGTTCGTTAAAATACAAAGACAGGAAAATGCACCCTCGGTGCCGGGTCGCGTGCTCGGCCCAATATAGCTGACTTCTTGTTGGTCGCCTAGCAACGCCATAATATATTTTTTGGTTCGTAACGACATGACCTATCCACCACCCGAATTTCGTTTATCTACGACAAAGTTCATTTATCGGGTATAGCCATAGGCGCAATGTATTTTGATTTTTGAGGTGGCGCTGTGGAGCCATTTTTTAAGATTTTTTAATACAGATTATTTGTAAATTCCTTTTTTGGCGTTCTTGAATTTTGCGCAAAATTTCGTGAGTTTTCGTCAGTGGGAAGTACCCGAAACCTGAAAAAGTGGTCGGGAAAATAATAATAATAAGAAAAACCAGAACAGTAACAATATAGTGCCACGAATGGTAACACTAAATATATCAATGGAAAGGGCGCACGTCCAGTAACGCACCCGTGGGGTCCATTGACACCTACCAGCGCGTTTCACACGTTCCACGCTGGTTCTGCAGTGCTTCGCACCGCAGAACAGTTACAAAAGGCCCTATGCGCTCTTCAGCGCTCGGGCCTAATAATAATAAGAATAAGAAAAACCAGAACAGTAACAATATAGTGCCACGAATGGTAACACAAAATATATCAATGGAAAGGGCGCACGTCCAGTAACCCACCCGTGGGGTCCATTGACACCTACCAGCGCGTTTCACACGTTCCACGCTGGTTCTGCAGTGCTTCGCACCGCAGAACAGTTACAAAAGGCCCTATGCGCTCTTCAGCGCTCGGGCCTAATTAAAGCCGCAAGCGGCGTTGGTCGGGACCTCGCACCTGCGTTTGTTCGTCTTACTGAGACGCACAGCCATACGAAATTTCGTGTGCCTGGCACAATTATCTCACTTCCTGTTGGGCGTGGCCATGACATTGTAGATACCCTGTCAGAACAGACCCTGTCAGACCCTGTCAGACCCTGTCAGACCCTGTCAGACTCTGTTAGACCCTGTCAGACTCTGTCAGACCCTGTCAGACCCTGTCAGACTCTGTTAGACCCTGTCAGACCCTGCATGTGGCCTACATGCTGAGGCCTACATGAACCTTCGATGCTTGTCCCCACATTGCTGCTTGCAGCTATATCAGATCAAAGGTACAAAGATCAAAGACCTTTGATCAGGGCGTTGCCTAGCAACAAATACCTCCCATTCATAACTCATCACTCCCATTCAATAAATACCTAATTTTATCGATCCGACGTATCGTCATATTACCGCCTATTTGAAAATCCTTCGCAATTTAACATCTCCAACGTCTTAAGATTATGTTCACCAAAATTTAAGCCTATCTGAGGTACGGTGTAGGAGAAGTGTTTCAAATTCCATACCTAACTTTATCGATCCGCCGTATCGTCATATTACCGCCTATTTGAAAATCCTTCGCAATTTAACATCTCCAACGTCTTAAGATTATGTTCACCAAAATTTAAGCCCATCTGAGGTACGGTGTAGGAGAAGTGTTTCAAATTCCATTCTATGTCCAATACCCAAAAATCACACAAAAGCCCAATTATCTCACTTCCTGTTGGGCGTGGCCATGACATTGCAGTGAGGCGTTTGTTCGTCTTATTGAGATACACGTCCCTACCGAATTTCGTGCGCCTATCTTAAACGGTATGCCAGCCCCGAAAGACAACGCGCTAGGGGGCGCTATCGAGCTCCTGGGGGTCACTGGGGGACGGGACTTTGTGTGGTCGTACTGGCAGCACTTTGTGATGCCCGTGCAAAGTTTCGTTCGTTTTGAAGCATGGGAACATGCTCAAAATTGCCCCAGCGAGTGTGAACAAGAACAAGAATAATAATAATAATAATAATAATAATAATAATAATAGGGAAACAAAGCAACAACAATAGGGACCTTCGCCCCCTTCGGGCTCGGTCCCTAATAATAATAATAATAATAGGGAAACAAAGCAACAACAATAGGGACCTTCGTCCCCCTTCGGGGCTCGGTCCCTAATAATACGGAAACAAAGCAACAACAATAGGGACCTTCGTCCCCCTTCGGGCTCGGTCCCTAATAAGAAAAACCAGAACAGTAACAATATAGTGCCACGAGTGGTGGCACTATATATATCAATGGAAAGGGCGCGCGTCCAGTAACCCACCCGTGGGGTCCATTGACAACTACTAGCGCGTTGCACACGTTCCACGCTGGTTCTGCAGTGCTTCGCACCGCAGAACGGTTACAATAGGCCCTATGCGCTCTTCAGCGCTCGGGCCTAATAAGAAAAACCAGAACAGTAACAATATAGTGCCACGAATGGTAACACAAAATATATCAATGGAAAGGGCGCACGTCCAGTAACCCACCTGTGGGGTCCATTGACACCTACTAGCGCGTTTCACACGTTCCACGCTGGTTCTGCAGTGCTTCGCACCGCAGAACAGTTACAATAGGCCCTATGCGCTCTTCAGCGCTCGGGCCTAATAAATATAGCCGCAAGCGGCGATGATCGGCCCTCGCTTGCACTCGCAGCCCCCTGCTAACGCGCCATTTTCCTATTCCCATGAACCATCTATGTACCAAATTAGGTGTGGCTACACCAAAGTTTTTGCCGGGCATCCTAATGGCAGGGACAGATGTTTGACCTGTTACCATGGCAACATGATGTGAGATGGAGTGGGGGTGTCACTGTGTTTTTTGATCGAGACCATGTCACGAATGTGTGGTCCAAATTTGGTGTGTCTACGGCAAAGTAAAATTTTTCTGTTCCGTGCAATCTCCCTAGGGGGCGCTATTACGGCCAATTGAGATTTTCTTATATCAATCTGTGTAGGGCCGGGGTGTTCACCAACGATTAAAGTTTGCGTAAAATCGGCCAAAGTATGTGCGAATTATCACTCGTCGAAGTTTGACAGGAAATGGCGCCTTCGCCACCAGGTCACATGGTCTATCCAAAATGGCTGGTTGGTTGCCTAGCAATGGTATAATATACTTTTTGTTTATCTTCCCATGATGCATCTGTGTACCAAATTTTGACTACACCAAAGTTTTTCCAGAGAATCCTAATGACAAGGACAGATGTTTGGCCTGTTGCCATGGCAACACGATGGGAGATGCCCCGGGGTCATCATTGAGATTTTTGATCGAAACTCTGTCACGAATGTGTGTACCAAATTTGGTATGTCTACGACAAAATAAAATTTTGCACTTCCGTGCAATCTCCCTAGGTGGCGCTATAGCGTCCATTTCAGATTTTCTTATAGAAATCTATTCAGGGCCGGGGTGTCCACCAACGATTGAAGTTTGAGTGAAATCGGCCAAAGTATGTGCGAATTATCACTCGTCGAATTTGATGGCGAGCCACAAAAACAAACCTGAAATTTGTGGCGTTGTCACGGAAACACCGTTCAGTCTTTTAGAACGCTTTTAACAACTTTTAATGTCCCACTTGTCTAGATGATACAGCACGATTCTGGTGAGTCTGGGTCAAAAACCCTAGGAGGAGTTCGTTAAAATACGAGGACAGGAAAATGCGCTCTCGGTGCCAGGTCACGTGCTCGGTCCAAAATGGCCGACTTCCTGTTGGTCGCTTAGCAACCACATAATATACTTTTTTGTTCCTATTCCCATGATGCATCTGTGTACCAAATTTGGTATGGCTACGACAAAGTTTATGCTGGGAGTCCCATTGGCGACGACAGATGTTTGGCCTGTTGCCATGGCAACACGATGGGACATGGCGTGTTGACGTCATTAAGTTTTTTGATCAATACCCCGTCACGAATATGTGTACCAAATTTGGTATGTCTACGACAAAGTAAAATTTTGCGCTTCCATGCAATCTCCCTAGGTGGCGCTATAGCACCTATTTCAGATTTTCTTATATCAATCTGTTCAGGGCCGGGGTGTCTACCAACGATTAAAGTTTGAGTGATATCGGCCAAAGTATGCGCGAATTATCGCTCGTTGAAATTTGATGGCGAGCCGCAAAAACGAACCCGAAATTTGTGGCGTTGTCACGGAAACACCGTTCACTCTTTTAGAACGCTTTTAACAACTTTTAATGTCCCACTTGTCTAGATGATACAGCACGATTCTGGTGAGTCTGGGTCAAAAACCCTAGGAGGAGTTCGTTAAAATACGAAGACAGGAAAATGCACCCTCGGTGCCGGGTCGCGTGCTCGGCCCAATATAGCTGACTTCCTGTTGGTCGCCTAGCAACGCCATAATATTTTTTTTTGTTCGTAACGACATGACCTATCCACCACCCGAATTTCGTTTATCTACGACAAAGTTCATTTATCGGGTATAGCCATAGACGCAATGTATTTTGATTTTCGAGGTGGCGCTGTCGAGCCATTTTTAAAGATTTTTTAATACAGATTATTTGTAAATTCCTTTTTTGGCGTTCTTGAATTTTGTGCAAAATTTCGTGAGTTTTCGTCAGTGGGAAGTACCCGAAACCTGAAAAAGTGGTCGGGAAAATAATAATAATAAGAAAAACCAGAACAGTAACAATATAGTGCCACGAATGGTGGCACTAAATATATCAATGGAAAGGGCGCGCGTCCAGTAACCCACCCGTGGGGTCCATTGACACCTACCAGCGCGTTGCACACGTTCCACGCTGGTTCTGCAGTGCTTCGCACCGCAGAACAGTTACAATAGGCCCTATGCGCTCTTCAGCGCTCGGGCCTAATAATAATACGGAAACGAAGCAACAACAATAGGGACCTTCGTCCCCCTTCGGGCTCGGTCCCTAATAAGGCAATATACTACTTCCTTGGTTTGGTAATGTTAAAAATGGTGCACAAGCACTTTGTTACTAGTACCTGTCTACCTTTAGGCACTTGGCTGCCTGTTTGCACTTCAATTTAAAAAAAAACCTTGCTGAATTTGGCACGTTTGTTTGTTTGTTTTTCCCCCTGCATAGATATCGAGATATATATCGTATATCGAGATATAGCAAAAACATATCGAGATAATTTTTTTTCTCCATATCGTCCAGCCCTAGGTGTAACTTATACTGCCCACAATAAAAGGCCACTCTGAAGTGTGCAGTTTTGTCTCACAGCAAAATGCCACAGATGTCACAAGCATTGAGGGAGCGTGCAATTGGCATGCTGACAGCAGGAATGTCAACCAGATCTGTTGCTCGTGAATTGAATGTTCATTTCTCCACCATAAGCCGTCTCCAAAGGCGTTTCAGAGAATATGGCAGTACATCCAACCGGCCTCACAACCGCAGACCACGTGTAACCACACCAGCCCAGGACCTCCACATCCAGCAGGTTCACCTCCAAGATCGTCTGAGACCAGCCACTCGGACAGCTGCTGAAACAATTGGTTTGCATAACCAAACAATTTCTGCACAAACTGTCAGAAACCGTCTTAGGGAAGCTCAACTGCATGCTCGTCGTCCTCATCGGGGTCTTAACCTGACTCCAGATCGTCGCTGTAACAGACTTGAGTGGGCAAATGCTCACATTCGATGGCGTGTGGCACGTTGGAGAGGTGTTCTCTTCACGGTTGAATCTCGGTTTACATTGTTCAGGGCAGATGGCAGACAGCGTGTGTGGCGTCGTGTGGGTGAGCGCTTTGCTGATGTCAATGTTGTGGATCGAGTGGCCCATGGTGGTGGTGGGGTTATGGTATGGGCAGGCATCTGTTATGGACGAAGAACACAGGTGCATTTTATTGATGGCATTTTGAATGCACAGAGATACCGTGATGAGATCTTGAGGCTCATTGTTGTACCATACATCCATGAACATCATGTTTCAGCAAGATAATGCACGGCCCCATGTTGCAAGGATCTGTACACAATTCTTGGAAGCTGAAAATGTCCCAGTTCTTGCATGGCCAGCATACTCACCAGACATGTCACCCATTGAGCATGTTTGGGATGTGCTTGACCGGCGTATACGACAGCATGTACCAGCTCCCACTAATATCCAGCAACTTCGCACAGCAATTGTAGAGGAGTGAACCAACATTCCACAGGCCACAATTGACAATCTGATAAACTCTATGCGAAAAAGATGTGTTGCACTGTATGAGGCAAATGGTGGTCACACCAGATACTGACTGGTTCTGAGTCCCCAGACCCCCAATAAAGCAAAAAAAAAAAAGCACATTTCAGGGTGGCCTTTTATTGTGGGCAGTCTAAGGTACACCTGTGCACTAATCATGATGTCAGATCGGCATCTTGATGTGGCACACCTGTGAAGTGGGATGGATTGTCTCAGCAAAGCAGAAGTGCTCACTATCACACATTTAGACAGATATGTGAACAATGTTTGAGAGAAATGGTAATATTGTGTATCTGGAATGAATTTTAGATCTTTAAGTCCATCTCATGAAAAATGGGAGCAAAAACAAAAGTGTTGCTTTTATATTTTTGTTGAGTATAATAATGGGTTAACAGGGTGCTTTGAAACTAGTTATGTGTAACAATGATTCAAAAATCAATTGCAAAATTCCTTATCTATTTAAGAATGTAAATATATGTGTGAGCAGGGCGTGTGTCATTGCTGAGGGCCATCTTTGTCCACACAGTGCATGCATGAGTCAACCATAGCCTCAAACAACCACAAATGATAGTGCGTGCACGTACGCACGCACGCATGCACGCACACACACACACACACACACTCTCTCTGCAACATATGTATGTCCATAAAGTAGCACATGCACAATACTCTGACAGAGGCTGAGGAAGAGGTACTACAGGCCCCAGACTAATCCAGGCAGAAGAGACATGTTAAATACAATGATGCTGTTGTATCTGCTCATGCTTCATAAAGTCTTCATAAATGAAAAAGTTTTAGTTGATAAACCACACATATTTAACTCATTTCTGTAACTTCAGTTTATTTGCTAATTAATTTTTCCATCACCTTCAGCAACTAATTTGAATTTTGTAAACGTTCTTTTGCAGTAGTAGTAGTTTTGACTGTATAACTCCACTATATAGTCTAAACGTGCAATGTTTTTCTATATTCTCTTATTTATGTTTTTGTTCTAACTTTCTTTGCACTAAACTGCCTGGAACTAATGTGGCAAGTGAATTTCTCCTGTGTGAGATCAATAAAGTCTGATCTTATTTTATCTCATCTCTTAGTGGTAGTCTCAAGGTGAATGTACTGATTAAATAAACATGATTTAAAATATTTCAGTAATTTAAATATGTTTAATTATACTATGTTCAAAATGTTCTGCTCTACTGTGTTGTAATATTACACATTCAATATATATCATATATCATGAAATATATATATCATGAAAATGTATATTAAAATGGTGTGAAATAATTTGACTGTGTATTATATAGTACAGTACTGCAATTAGGTTTTAATTGAACAGCTCCACTTTCCATGATAATAAAATTTATTAACAGATACCTGTAAAACTTTGACAACTAGTTTGCATCTTTAAGTGCACATGACAGGTTAAACTACCAATTTACCATAAACCTAAGTTTATAAGAAGTGTGGCTGACAATTACTTACTGTTACATAACAACCAAAATAACATGGTCTAAATTACACAACCTTTATGATTAGACTAATATCAATAAGCATTTACTACAATAAATGAACTGACAGAAAAATGCTTTGCCTAAAATGCCTAAAATGCAGGGACAATGTGTAAACTGTTGCTGCATTTTAGATGGAATTTTGTGTATTCATGACATACAGTAGGCAGGTATTCTGTTTTATTTATTTTTATTTATTTATGAGACAGGGACAGTGCACAATCTACATTAACCGTAACAGGAGAGATGCACTGTGCCAGGTTGTAGCACCAGAGCTAATTTCCATCTGGTGCATGTTTTTGCTCCACACAGAAAGGCCGGGGCGACCCAGGGATCAAACTCAGAACCTTCTTACTCTGAAGCATGAGCGCTAGCCACTCAGCCACTGTGCCGAGAACACAGAACTGCTATGTGCTGCTTTTGTACTACTTTTGTACTTTTCTTTTCAACTGCCAACAAACTGTCACTTCACTGCACTGTAAAGGTCCTATATTTCAAAAAATTGACTCTTTTGAGCTTTAAGCCATGTTATCCTGTATGTCATGTAGTGGTAGTTTGACATCACAAGGTGGAACAGAGTGAATAAATAAATAAGGTACGTTTTGATAAGGAAACAACATAATATTGATCAGAAAATAGCGTAATATGGGCCCTTTAAGCAATACGTAATTTTTTTTTACCTGCACAGGCTAGCTCTATTATAGTTGCTGGGAACGTCTAATGGCCTTGTTACTCAAACAATTTGCAGCCTGAACAACATGCAAGCTAATAGTGCTTTTCTCTTTCATTACATCCATCGCTCCACCTGTCCCTGATCATGAAGTCAAGATCTTCCCATCCCCCTGCACCTCCAGACCCCGCAGCCTTTAGTGTAAGCTTCATATGCCATCATTTCCTGTGTGCATCTGCTAAACTGTCCATGGCTGTCATTACACTCTGAATAAAAAGGAGTCTTAATGATAAGAGGCGAAGAAAACCATTGATTTGTGTTTTCTTCAAAGTGAATAGCATAAAAAGCATGCACTGATCCTTGGGCATTTACTTAGTGCAAATGAGTTGATGCTGCTGCAGAACTTTGTGAATTAAGAGCTGTGTACACGTGGTGTGACATAATGCTCCACTGTGTGTCATCTCTGAGTTTTATTATGCTTAAGTAGAGAATGAATCACACAGTGCACCATCATTTCCTTATGGAGTGGCTTTTAAAATCTCTGAATAGAGCAGATGCACGGTAGAGGAAAACAACAAAAAAGGAAGCTTTGATTACCCAAGTAATGCAGTGATGAGGTATGTTACTGTTACATTTAGTTTATTATTATTGTTTCGAGTCAAGACAGTGGATATGAACTATATGTATGTAAACAAATAGGACGGTAGACGGGCTAATTTCCATTCTTTGTCCAGCAATTTAAGTGTTTTGCTCAAGGACACATTGATTTTATGCACTGGTCTGGTCTTCTGCAAGAGTACATATTTAAAGGAAAAGTAACGGGTTTTTTTTTACAATTTGAGCCTTATTTCAGTAATAAAACAAGTTGTTTTACTCACCCATTGCACTTTGGTGTCATATGGAGCACTTCCAGAGATGTTTTAGATTTGCGGTTAGCCTAGCGCGACTTCTAGCCATCAAGATCGCAAATCAGTCCTTTATTATTGTCAAAGATGCGTGCTAGGGTCTTTTTAATCAAGTGATCTACAGCCAATTCTCTGTCAATAAAAGCGCTTTTGGTGTGATTTTGGTGTCTTGTTTATTTTGAGGAAATTAATAATTAATGCATTTTAATTTGCCTTTAGTAAGTAAGACAAAATAAAGTTGAATCATGAATCTTGATTCATCAGCCCACCACTGTACCCCGGTACATGTTTTGCCTTCTCACCACTTTTGAATGTAAACTGAGCAAAATTGTAAATGCGCTTGCTTTCATTACAGTAACAAGTGGAAAGTCATTAACTGCAGCGATATAGGAATCGAGTTACCAATCTGCCAGCTCATGTGGGGCTATTGTTCTTTAATATCATGGGTTAGCCAGAGGTGGCCAGGTCCTTTCCCTGGACATAGGCCCTCATTCGTCACTGTTTTTCCTGTAAACATCACAACAATGCCTGGGTTGTCATCCTTAACATGTTACAATCGTCTTTGGAAAGGGTTATAAATCATGTTCATCTAGTCTAATCTTTCAATGCAAGTATATAAGCAGTGGTTATAACATAGAAATGTACTTTACAGCGTGTGTGAGGGGCTTTTAAGCTGCCTGCAAGCTCACATCAATAGTTAAATTGCTCTAAAAGACTAGTGTAATTCTTTAATGTGGTATCTCTAGGGGAAGTATAGTTGCCTCCCTGTGCTCAAGAAGCCTTCATTGCAACTATGAGAAAGTACTATTTTAAACACTGAAGAATTACTATATTAAAGTATTATCAGTGCCTCCTCTTTCTATTTCCTACATTATTTCCAGTGTGCCATTTGTTCATATGTGACTTTTGCCTTGTGTTTGTAGTGACAATACAGAGGTAGCGCAGAAAAGGTCTATGGAAAAGTCGTATATCCATTACATAAGAGATTAAAGTGAAAGAATGTGAGGTATGTAGCATGAACCCTGACCAATAATATGAAAGCCCACTTTATGTGCCCCCTATGTATGGGAGCCCCAGTGGGTCACTCGGCACACTGTTTACCCCTTTGATGTGAGGGAACTGTAAAAGTGAACAAATGTACAGCATGGCACCTGAGCATAAAATAGACACTAGTTGTTTATCCAAATGTCTGAGACAAAAAACATTGCCCAAAGTTGAGATGGGTGTTGTACAGTAAGTCTGGTAGAAAACTTAAACAATGTCACATGACAGGCCTTGACCCAGTGTGACGTCTTGTGTTTACGGACTGCTCTAATGGACTGTGTCTATCCTGCACTCCATCACAATAGACAGGACACAGTGGGTATAGGCAAAGATACTCGAAAGTGGGATTACTGTTTTGTTCTGCTCAACAGTTAGAGGTCCAGGAATGTTTCAGAGTCACCCTAGGTACTACATTCATCCACGTGCCACACATAAAAGTGACAGTAACAACCTACAGGAGGGCTGTGTATTAAGCCTAATACCTTAAAATGGTGAAAGATACTATAACTTTCTTAATGTAATTTCTGTATGCTGGAAAGCACATCTGTTGCTTTAGCTGTAAGTGTAGATATGAAGTGAGTGCTAGGAGCCAGACACCTAAATCAAGTGTTCTCAGGAATGGGAAGGGAGATAAAAGAGGCGGGTGGACGCCTCAGCAAAGGAAGGGGTTGAATGAGTTAATAAATTCAAACAAATCTACTAACCTCTGACCCGAGCATAGCAGCAGCCACACTTGGCCAGGACTTTACGAAATAAGTGTTGGCACCCGCAGCCCCGGTGATGCCGATGGTGATGGTAATGGGCCCCTTTCATGATGTAGCTGGATCATGGGCAGAGGTGGGCATGGCCAACCACACTCTCTGCTCCCTTCTTCGCTCTTACTCTTCTCCTCAGTGACACTTTCAAAAATGTGTCTTCTTCCAACTTTTTACACAACTCCCAAAAAAGGTAAGTCTCCCAGATCCCACGCGGAGGGGGGAATCCACAAATGTAGCAAGAATCAAATCCACAATGTTAGGCTTTGAGTAGACATTCCCATGAGTTTATCATGCTGTTCAGAGAGCTTATTTCCTCTTTTCTCTCCCCTTTGCTTGGGCTTTCTTTCCTCCTTGCAGTGTTTTCTTTTGGGTGCTGTGCTGTGCCTCTGTGAACTGCCTGGTCAAATGACAGGCTGGGAGCTTGCTTGTGAGAGGAGAGAGAGAGATAGTGAAGTGAGACAGAAGGGGAGGGGGGAAGAGAGAGGGGTGGAGTTTGCAGCTAACTGGTTGCAGCCTATTCCAGGATAAGGTTCCCACTCCCCTTATATCCAGTCTTCCTGTTTTCCGTTACTCATATAATCTACTACCCCTTATTTTTTTATCACACCCCTCTATCTGTGTGTCCCTTACTTGCTTCACGCATCCTAACCTTGCTTATAGAGCAAGTCTTGTTTTAGTAATGTTTCCAAAGACCCCCACGACACAGTACACTCACTGAGAATAGTAACAAGCTGCAATGATACATAATGCTATTTACAGAAGTGGGGCCGTGTTAGGTTGAGGGTGTCATGTATTTTCCAGTAAGCCTCTTGCAGTGTTGGACAGGCTGTGAATGCCTTGTAAAAGAACAGTTAACATGTACGTATGTTGGGATTTCCTCCACAGGATAATACTGAGGTTGAATGATTGTCCTTTTATGATGGTGAAACTAGCGTTCTGACCTTTTTACTCTGCGTTTCCATGAAGTGGGGCAGAGGAATCAGATTTCATAATGTAGACATTCTGAGTGTCATTCAGCCACACAATGGAGTTTAGTACTACTACTGACTGTACATGTGCTATATAAGATTTAGTATTATACAAATATTAATCAAAGCTGCACTATGTAACTTTTCTTATGGGATGTTACCGCTTACCACTTATATTGTGGAAAGAAATCTTTCCACAATATAAATTTTCATCAGTGACAAGAAATTAATAACATATCTACATCTCAAGATACTAGAATAAACTTCAGCATATATACCGTAATAGTTGTGACGCACAAAAAGTTTGGTCTAATTTTATCCAAAGACATGCAGTTAACATTCAAGTCTTTGACACTAAATTATTTAATATGAGCTCATTCAGTTGCTGTATTATAGAAAGATAAAAAAGAAAACGCTCATTTGATGATTTCTTAAAAAAGAAACTACCAGTGAAGTTCATGCACATACATGTTGATATAAAGCCTAATTTGTCAAGGATTTATCCATAGCACATTTCGTCATATTGAGCCAAATATCAATGTGGGGCAGCACAGCAGGTTTAACCCGAAAAACACCTCAGGAGGTGACAGACACAAAATAATCAACAATTCCAGAATTTCTCTCATGATCCACCAACTAATTATTTCCTAAAAAACAAATAACAGTCTGAACCATTCAAGCTTATGAGTCAAGCTGCAAACTCATTCACAATTGAGAGAACAGAAATCATCTCCTGATTACTGCAAAACAAAGGCCTTCTGCATCAGCAATCACCCACTCACAGGTGCAGTGATGGAGACTGTCCCTGGAGTGGAGGGTTGGAAGAGCTGACATGGCCCTCTCCAAAGCTGCAGAGCCTCTGCAGTGACAGGGAGATTGCAGACTGATGTCACAGTGTTTTTGGTCCTCTTCACAAGACAGGGCAAACAGGAGCTCTGCAGCCTCTCCCGTTAGCCACACAAGCTAAATACACAACTGAAAATAACAACTGAAAAATTATTGGTTGCAACACAGTTTGTCTTTGCTCACTTCTGGACACAAGTGAAAGCAAATATTCAGTCATCTTTGATCTTTGATGTTTCAAAGGCTAAATAGAGTGTCTTTTCCTATCATTTACTGTACGTATAATATAATACGTATAATCAAAATTATATCAATATGGTAAACTATGGAACTCACTTCCACCTGAATAAAAGTGCATAACAGAGCTTAAGCTGTTCACCTTGAGGCTCAAGTTCTAGTTAAAAACAAACCAAAGTTGAGTGTGTATGCGAATGTGAATGTGTGTTTGAATATGGGAATGCTTGAAATGTGAAAGTGCAGTGTTATAAAAATGTGTTTAAAGATTGTGTTTTTAAACTCTTTTGAACTGTTGTCCCTGAGAATTAGCACTATACACTCTATTATGCATCTCATGTGCTGCATACTCTGCCTGTGACTATGTATGATTGCATTGTCCCTGTCAAATAAATAAATACATACATAAATAAAATAGAACTTTTATAATATCAATACACCCTTTTATCAGTGATGTAGAAAAGCAGCATTTTGGGATAAAGTTGTGTATGTAATTCATACAATTATATTTTTGTTCAAAACCATTATTAAGCATGTACATTACATTGCAATTTTATAAACTGTGCTGCATTTTAATTAAAGTCCACGATGATCTTTTCCAACCTTGCTCTGGTGTAAGGCATTTATAATGATGGAATTAATACTGGGTACAGTTGGTTTATCAAACATAATCTTAAATACTAGGTTAATCTTACATAAATAGGCATGTATTAGGTGACATTTACTTCTGTCTAATCAGCTTTATAATAACATTCGATCTACTCACCTCTAAAAAGGCAGTATTTGGATTGCTGCAAGACATGGAATCACATCCATATGCAAACTGACAAAATCTCGTTTCGATCACTGACTGCACAGAGCAAACTGTTAGAGCCTCCTACGACAGTTGCCAGTTGCCAGTTACGACAGTTGCTTTAAGTGAGTGACTAATGATTCAAGCAGCAAATTCCAAGAGGATTATTGAACAGGGCTTCACAGTGTCTTCCATGTTGTCCCATATGCCTTCCAAACAATATCAAAGCTCCATAAGAAACAATGGATATGTCAGTAGAGGAAAGCTCTTCAAAGGGACAAGGAAATCAAACAAGGGGGTAGGAATCCAAGGATAAAGCCTTACAAATTGAGTCAATTAAGTGGGTGCTATCATTCGACACAGAGGAGACGCAGTGAGTAAGGCTTCACTTGAGATCCATTTAAAATTCATGAAGGGAATGAAGGAGGATGTATTGTGTGCTTTTAAGAGAGCAGCTCCAAGAAGCGTGCTACACAAGGCAGCCAACAGGGGGTGACTGTACCTGTTGCATAGATGTAATGAAATAAGGGATAGCTTTGTGAGAATATTTCCAGGATACAATACTGAGCAAATGGTCATGGGGTATGCACTCCTATTAATCAGCAGAGCTCAGAAATAAATGGATAAATGTTTCTTCTAATTTCAGAAAAAATATTTAAGAAGAGACCAAATATAATCCAGGAAAATAGTCTGATGTTAGGTTGTTGTTTAGAACCAGGAGTCTTTTAAAGGTCCTATATTATTGTATAATTGACTCCTGTGAACTTTTAGATATGTTAGACTGTTGTTATCTCATCAGAAACATACCTGGAGTTGCATTCACACGTTCATTTACATATGTTTGAGTAAACCTTTATTTATTACTGTCTACATCTCCAAAGCTCAAAATTTGCTGTTCCACTTTGTGATGTCATGAAACTGTAATTTTCAGGTTAACAGCTAACTTTTACCTAAATAGTTCAGTAGAGATTCAAGGGCTGAAGTTATCCAAATGATTTTAGTGAATTTGTATGGAGGTTAAAACACAGTGGTGCACTTCCTGAGCGAGACTAAATATGTGATCTGTGTGTTAAACATGTGTGAATGGAACAAAACACAACACACTCCATGTTTGTGATGAGGAAACATTATAACATAGATCAGAACATAGATTATAGCATAATATGGGCCCTTTAAGATATTTTGCACCATTTTGTGATTTAAACCAAAACTACAAACTACTCACTAAAACATTTCCTCAATTTTTCAAACAGAAATGTTGAACAAGGTAACATAATATAAAAACTGTCATATACTGAAATTATCCAATGTATGATCTAATACCTCTTTAAGATTACATCCTAAAAATAAACTCTCTCATACTTGGTCTTAGAGACATTACAAAGCAGTAGATGTTCACAGAAATATAGAAAATATGTCCCTCCCTTTGGCTAGTGCGTGCGTTCCCAAATGAGGAGTGCATTAACACACATTCATTTCCAGCTTTTATGTCTCCTCTCCGCGCTCCTCTACCGCTCCTACATGAAACGCTCCTGATTCATGGACACACATGCTTAAACATATGTGGGCAGCAGACACATTCTGAGAGCTGCAGAGACTGAAGATGAAATAAAAAAACAAATCTATGTTTGGACTAGACAACTGATAGAGGACATAAGTTTTTCTCAGCCTCAGTAAATGGATAGGCCATGCCTCCTGTGAAAGCTCAAAAACCTCCAGAAATCACACACTAAGTTGCAGAGGCTGCACTGGCACTAATTTATGATTGACGAGTCAGATCAGAGAAGGGCATTATAGGCCTTAACCAGCTGTTTTTCAGCATTGAAACTGGCAACCCAAGTGAGAGACTCATGTGACGCTGATTCTGCTTTATGACTGGATAATAACCTTGAGAAACAAAACATCAATTACTATATATATATATATATATATATATATATATATATATATATATATATATATATATATATATATATATATATATATATATATATATATATATATATATATATACTAGGGATGTCAACAATTAATCGACTTACGATACGATTAATTGTCGATCAAGACGTTGGTTGATTAAAATGCATTAATTGTAACTAATCGCTAGAGGAGAGGGCGCTACTCTGGAATGTGAACACGAGATGCAAACCCACTCGCGAGAAGGACCATAGCGTTACATCCGCGGCCGGATCTAGAAGCAGTGCAAAATCTTCTCCCGCGAACCCAATTTTTGTGGCTTGGTTCGCTCCGCGTCCCGCTGTCTGCGCTGCACGTGTTCCTCCGCTCCGGGCCGTGTAGCAGGCTCCACGTGAAAGCGCAGTGGAAGCAGCCCGCTGTCCGGCCCATGTGCCGGTGTGTGTGCGTGTGTGTGAGTGAAATGTTTTCCCCGATAAATTCATTTTTTTATCATTTCATATCCCGGAGCTTTTACAAAAAACGTCCTCAATTTATTTTCAATAAAGAATGTATTTTGTTATTCAGTATCAATACATTTGTGTGCTTTTTACTAAGGAATAATTAATTGAGGAATATACAATATAATAATACTATGTTATATTTTTGACTCAGTGTTATGTATACTATAGCTTATATTCTTAAAGACCCTATTGAAACACTAAAATTCAGGTGAAAAACGCAGCTTATCAATTAATCGTAAGTCGATCGATAAGGTCAATCAATTATAGATTAATGAATTAATCGATAATTTGCATCCCTAATATATACACACGTGCGCACACACACACATGTACATCACAACACAGCATGTCAGTATGTTCCCATCCCCCTCTGACTCCAGCCTCTCCTCACCCCATCAGCCATTTGAAATCCTGCCAAACTATTCCTCCTCCATTCACTTCATTTCCCATAGCCTCCCTTTCTTCTTCCTTCCTCTCAGAGGCACCAATTATGGCAAATGGGCATTGTGGACATCCAGTGCCAGGACAAGGGAGAGTTTTGGGGGTGTATTGGCACTAGTCCCACCAAAAAGCAGAAGTTAGTGCTGTAAGGTGTCTGGCCCTGTCCTGCTGATGTGCACAGACAAGCTGCTTTGTCCAATTAGACTGTACTGCTGAAGATGGACTGCAGAAGAGTACTATGCAGTCAGTCAGTATTCAATAATAACTTATAAGACTAGTTACTAGTATATTAACCATTTACTTAAGGTACAGTGTAACGTAAAATAACAAATAATATGAAAAAAAAAAATATATATATATTATATATATATGTATATATATATATTTTTTTTTTTCATATTATTTGTTATTTTCATTAAAAAGAAAACTGCTTTCAACATTAATTTCCTTAACATAAATCATGCAAATTTTGGATCATTGTAATTTACACACAAAAAATTGTCAAATTTGTTCCTCTAAAGCAGTGCTTCTCAATTATTTTCTGCAACGCCCCCCCTAGGAAGAAGAAAAAATGTCCCCCTCCCTGCGCGCGACTATTAATAGTATTATTTGTGTAGAAAATTGTTATTAGTACACCTCTGCCTAACATTGTATCCTTTTATTAACATTAAAAACAAAAAAAGAAGCAAACTGCACTGTCTTTTTGCACTGAGGACTCAAATATTAATGTGTTTTTGATGCAGCTTTGCACACATTTGTTTACGTTTTACAGAAACGAAACTTAAAATCACATGGCCAATCTGCATAAACTACTGTTGTTGATGTGCAATTACACTTAGTTCTAGTACAGTACGGCAAAAAAGCATGTTTCGCAGGGTCACACGCGCCCCCCCTGGCATCACACCGCGCCCCCCCAGGGGGGCCCGCCCCACTATTTGAGAAGCACTGCTCTAAAGTATGAATTTTGCTCCACACACACATTTATTTGACACAGGATTGGCTGTGAACACCCCTTGATTAAAAAGTGACTGATGATTATAAATTAATCTTGTTCAAACGTCAGTACCCTTTATTACACAACCCTATTACAATTTAGTTAAAGAGCAACTTTTCATATTATCAGTTCTACAATTCAATGTGCACTACATTTATATGGTATGTATGATATAAAATGATGCAAAATGATATTTAAGGAGCAGACTTTCCCTGATCTGAATGCTTTTGTCTATTGAGTTTTGAGTTAAATACATGATTAGAGTAACCTGGGAAATCCCAGGCTGCTTTGCACAATCGTTCCGATCTAAAAGACAGCCTGGCAACTAGGCTAAGCGAGGGCTCCTGAGTTTGGGAGCCAATCAGAGAGCGGGGAGGGGTGGAAAGATGGTGATGTGTACTACGTGACAAACGGAAGCTTGTACTTTGAACTGACAACTGACATGATTGGCTATGGGCTACGTATACGCCAAATAACAGACATTCGTAACACCCAATAAATGGCCGTTGACAATCGTAAACCACACCTCCGCTACGAGATATTCAGTAGGTGGCTCTCAGACCATATATCACTTGTGATATGGTCTGGTGTAAACCAGGCAATGATTAGAGTATCTGCACAGAAAGATCTACTGTGCAGGCCTGAAGTTCACAGTTCAGAACAAAAGGAAAATATGTTAGTTAACCAAAGAAAAAAACACTGAGATACAATTCAGATTTAACCGATTAATTAATATGTAACATGTAGTGACTGGACAGAAGAACTCTGCAAATGTCAAGGCGTTTGTGTTTCAAAATGGATTATTATATGTAAAATTAACTGGATGAGATTATGTCTAAACAATTGTTATCTCAAAGATGGTCAATATTTTTTTTTTAATTATATACAGTTTATTATGTTTTATAATAAATTTCACTAAGTTATAGTAAATAATATTATTTCTCCTCCAGTGACCTTGGGTTTAATGTGATCTTGGCTGCAGGGCTGGTCAAGAGCAACACTAAATGCCAGATGGTCTGAGGAGGTCTGGCCTGCAGTGAACTGAGTGACCCTCTCTCTACATTTAGTTGCACCAATGCACAAACTTTTTGCATAGAGTTTTGTATTTTTTAGAACCTGGATTTGAATGTTGTTGGTGCAAAACACACAAAGACAGCAGAAGCCTTAAAATCAGATTTACCAGTAATAAAAACTCAATTTGAGGATTCTTCTTCTCATTTCAAGCCATATAGATGAAGGCATTACTGTTAGATGTAAAACTCAGATCTGCTTACGTCTGTTGGTTATGTGAGGTAGTAAAGATTTGTCTCTATTTTTACAGCATAACTGTCATATGGCCATTTAAGGTCACTTGCAGAGTGAGTTAGTTCTTCGAGCTCTCCAACTTCTCATTCAAGCATATTTTTTAAGTTTTAAGCATAGTATAATGAACACATTTTTCTTTACAATGGAATTTAGGAAGCAGAATATGCCTTGTGATCAAGTACAGATTATAATAATACAAAACGAAATGTAACATAGTTTGGTAGCAAGAAGTTTAAGAGGTCACAATGTAATCTAGTGATAGTCTAACTGCTAAAAACTAACTGCAGAGCAACACAGCCAATCCAGAACAGAATAACAGCTCATTTCTGCTTCCTGTTGATGAGGTTTTCTACCTTAAAAAACAGGCGAAGTGTGAACACACACTCATCCATCATCACTGACCACTGTTGCGTAACCTCCAAAGAGAGACAAGGGGTCAGCAAGAGAGCAGTACAGAAGACTTCAAATTGATGTCCAAAAGTAGCTACAGAATATCCTGTATTCGAAAAGGAAAAAAGATAATTTCCATAATAAAATTATGTTGAAATTCAAAAGCAAGCTTTGGTATCCATATGTTTTGTTTATTTACATTAATGCAACAAGGAGGTCTTGGCTTCAAAGTTTACATATTTTTGCTTAATTTGCTTTTCTTTCAGTTGCCTGGCCAGCCAATACTTCAGATTATGGTCAGGACCATATCCTGTCCCCACCCAATTTCTGATATGGGCGCAATTGACAGGCGCATTAACAAATCAAAAAACAATAAATAAATGGATGGTCTGTTCAACTAAAAATAAACATGGCAGTTTAAGAGTAAAGAAAATTAAAATGAGCCTATATTTCTGCAGAAACAACAAGTAAAGCACTATGAAATTTTGTAGTAAATGTAAAAGAAGTTATATTTTGTATCATGCATGCGTATTCATGAGAAGAAATCTTCCACATTAGCAAGAAACCTGCTATGATTTAGTATTGGTGATTGACACACCTCAAATAAGGATGCTTGTTTGATGTGCTTGATCGTCCTGCATGTACACAGCAAGTAGGTTGATTACATTAACTTAATATCCTTACACTTATGTTCTACATTTAATGTGAGCAATGATAAATTCCTCAAACTTTCATACTCAAATCTTTGTCATATCAATGATGATTAAATTGTTGAATAATCTGAAGCCCTATTGAGTAGCACAGTGAAATACACAAGAGTTGATAAAAGAGAAGAATAAAGACTGAGATTTGAATTAGTGAAAACTGGCAGTGGTTTGAGTGGAGCCACTGTAGCAGACATCTTGTTCCTAACACAGACCAGATGAGGCTCTTATGGCCCTATGAAGCAGCCTTTAAAGAGAGGGGGCCTCTCTTTTTCGCCTCTCCTAAACATATGTAAGAGATAGAAACAACAGTGTGACCCCTGGCACTCCAGCAAAGGCCAAATGTCTCCTGCTTCTTCTTAGAACTCAATCCAATAAATGCATCAATAGTAACTTATTCCCAAGTCATTATTCACAACATTGACATAGTATGGCATTTTACATTTTTTACTACCAACAGTTTTGCAAACCTTAGAAGCAAATAATTAACAATTGGCTCAATGATTATGACACTCGCCTCACAGCCATAAGGTCCTGGGTTTATTTCCTCTAGCACTTCCTCAATCTGATTTTTGCAATGTCATGTGTATTTCTTGTATGTGTAATGACACATAAAACACTTTGGTACTTATAATAGTAACAAATAACAAATAAAACAAAACTAAAATATGAAGTGAATGAAACAGTAACCACTCTATTACTAATAGAATTACCATTACAACTGAACATCTACTAATATTAAAACCACTCTGGCTGCTACCACTACTATTATTACTACTGCTGGTATTTTTATTATTTCATAACTAAATGTACACAATATACTTATATTGTATTTTGGAAAGCTGAGAGGTAACTATATGTATTAAGTTCTTCTTTTGAGTGGTTTCAAAGAGATCAGAAGTCAAAAAGGACGATGCCAATGACTAAAGACTACAATGTGCTCTCAGCTTAAGTGCACTTTACTGTACAAGTTTTGAATTGGGGACAGAGAAAAGGTGAATGGTTGCACTGATCTACTAAGCATTTGTCGTGGACAAGCAATACAGAGTGTTCTTGTTAAGAGTTCAAATGTTTTATGCCTTTCATTGATTTTCCATCCAATTTTTGGAAATTGGGCTACATAAAAACAATTGAGCAAGAAGAAGAAGCGACTTTATTGATCTCACACTGGAGAAATTTAACCCATCCTGTTATTAGGAGCAGTGGACAGCACATTACTGCGCCCAGGGACCATCATGATCTCTTGCTTCGGTTTGGTCAGGACCTAAGCTGGAGGATTTTACCTATGGTGCATGTTTTGGGTTAATGGGGGAAACCGGAGTACCCGGAGGAAACCCACCCAGACACATGCAAACTCCACACAGAAAGGCCCAGGCGACCCAGGGATCGAACCCAGACCATGTATGCAAACTCCACACAGAACACACACAGAAAGGCCTGGGCGACCTGGGGATCGAACCCGGAACCTTCTTGCTATGAAGCATGAGCGCTAGCCACTCAACCACCGTACCGCCCGAGAAAAGCCTGGAAAGTCTGGAAATGGAAAAAGCAATCTTGTTTTTCTGCCCTCAACACATATGTGAATAGTGCATTTCTTCAGTTTCTTTGCAAATAGAAAAGTAAACTAAACTAAACTAATATAATATTATATATTATTATATTATATTATATTATATTATATTATATTATATTATATTATATTATATTATATTATATTATATTATATTATATTATATTATATTATATTATATTATATTATATTATATTATATTATATTATATTACATTTGGCAGCATTCACCTCAGCAACAGTGAATCCCATCTAAGTACTAATCATCTAAGACCACTGATAAGCATCTCCTGCAGTGGAGTGGTGTTGTCCTGTTCTGTTCTTAAACAGTTAGTGGCCGAACCACATGGTACATAGCACTAAACCTCACTATACACACACTCACAAACTTAGAGCCAGCTACAAAGATCCTTTTGTTCAATCTCACTCAAAGAAAATGGTAATGCACGCAAGATTTTCACAGTCAAATCAAAACTGTGTTAGCAAAACAGCTGCTATGTTTTCCTCCTCCATCTGGAAAGTGTACTCACCAAGTTTGTTCCCTCACAAACTTTAGTATGCCATTACCGACAGCCATTTAGTGCTATCAGTGCTAATAGAGGGGAGCCAGGGTGGAGTTTAATAAGAGGAAAATGCACCATGTTGCACAGGTAACTGCAATTTGATAGCCTATAATTATTACAGACTAATGGTGCTCAAAAGATACAGCAGATGGGTCTCATTTCAAGATAAACTCAAATTAGAATTTACAGATAGAGGCTGTATTCAAAATGTGGCCAGGCCCTCCACAACAGAAAATATTGTGGAGGGCCGGGCCAAAATGCTTAACTCAATTCTGTATAACATTAATTGTATTTCTTTATAAAAAGCAGTAAATAGCACTGTTTTGACAAGCTGGTAAGACTGGTAAAAGTATATGTTATGACTAAGCAATGAAAAAGTGAGGTTGCCTAAACAATGCCATACAGCCCTTTATATAACCCTTTAGGTGCAATACAACGTTTTTCTAATGTTTGTATTTCTGTGAGGAACAGCGTTTTCTCAGCTTGGGCAGGTTTGGTGAGGCCAGTGTTTAGACTAGGTTTTGGAGTTGTCACGCTCAGAGGGACTATGCGGTCTTACCTGTCTGGTCTGTCCCCTCTAGGTTTTCCTCTACAGAGTTCTGCTCCCACTCCAGTGCCTCCGGGTCCCACTGGCCCAGGACTGGCCCCTTTTCCTCTTCGCTCGATGGGAGGTCCAGCTTGCCCCCCTCAGAGACCTGTACTCACGCACATAAACACACACACACAGCGCTATTGTCAGCAGCGGAACCTCAGTCTGTCCTGAAGGAAGCTTGGTAAGATTAGGTTTACGGCCACATAACCGCATAATATTATACTAGTGGCTGCATTTTTCCACATTTCTGCATCTTTTTCAACCTTTTCTCCATTACGCACAGGACTGGAATGTAGTGGAAATCAGTGAGATCCAACTTCTGCCACAGAGCGGGATAAGAGGGGAAGATTTGATTGTATTTAAAAGGCAGCAGCATCAGAGGGTAGTTAAATGGAGTCAAGCAGAATCATGACTCCTCTGGAAGATCAGATTAGATGGTTGTTATGGTTATTATGGCTATCTGTGTGATGGAGAAGATGCTGTAGATAAACATGTAAGAACACAGATTTGAAAGTGATGGGTATAGTTAGTAGATTTAATCTTTTAACGCTTCGCTTTTAAGCTATCACATACATAATTTGGCAGATGTTGTATCTTTTATACAAGAGGTTAGAGTCCAGAGCATACCAGAGAGATAAAGTTATAATATGATAAGTGAATATGAAAAGGTGAATATGGTTAAACATTGCAGCAATGAGGAGTACGGTCATATGCTTTGGTCAGTGCTGGTCAATGACAACATTGAAGATTCCTTCAGAGCACTGAACAGAGACAGTCCTTCTTCAGCTCTCCTTTTTAGTTCTGCTATAATGCATGAGCATATCGGGCCATGCCACATCACACACTGTATGCACCAAAAAACAAAACAAGACTCTGAAAATCATCTCCATATGGTCATTGTTTTAAATTTGAGCATATGGTATTATGCTTTCATATAAGCATACAGTAACAAACACAAACAACTCACCCACTGTTGACTGGGTAAAGCCACAGAAGTTAGCATGTCCGCCATGGCTCCCAACATCTGGTCTGTGCGCCCCTGGTTCTTCTGTAGCGCTTTCATTTTGTCTGAAGCATCCAGTTCAGATGACCAGTCACAACTTTTCACTCTCCAGACCTCTCTGTCACAGCACCATGCCACTGTTAGGAGTGGAGCCACTCCAGTCTGGCTGCTTCCACAGGAAATATCATGAATAATTGATCCACAAAGAGGAGGGCATGTCTCAGACTGGACACAAACTTGTTTAGATAGAAGTCACAAGATTCAGCCTTCTTCTTCTATCAGTGGAAAGTCAGATGAGACAACAGTAGGTGGTCCGAAGCAGCTACACCACAGACACACGTCCACCTGATACTGTCAATAACAAGCAAAGAATGAGCTCCTGTTGCTTGGATGGTGCACGGTGAACAGAAGAAAACCATCACTTAAAAACTCTTCCTTTTTTCCATTGGTTGTACTACTCCAACACTCCTCCCCATACCCTCTCCTCCCTCCATCAGTTGTCTAGTTACAGCAGTCTTTACCTGGTTTAGTCCCACCTGAATTAAACAGTCTTTTCTTCATGGCTTTAGGGCTCCTCACTCAGATAATGCCCCCAGTCTGAGGCAGTGACACATGGATTGTGTGAACTCTTAAACAGCGGGGCAGCCCCAAATAAGGTATGAACACACAGCCCCTGAAGTGAAGCTACAAGACAGTCACACAAATCCTGACACTAACTAAAGAACTGCTCAGCTCTGCTCGCACTAGATAGATTCGTCACAAGTTAAAAGGCTCACATTTGCTGTGTCCAAGCAAATGCGGAGGAGTTAGGAGGAGGATGACCAGTCACTGAAAAGGTATTTGCACGTTCCTCTGTCAGTCTGATGGGTCAAACTCTGGTTGTTTTTATTAAATAGAGACACAGAGCTGGAGATGACTCATACAAAAATAACAAGAGAGTTTTTGCATTATGAAAAAAATTAATTGCCTTCTATTTGGTTTACTAGCAAAACAAAAAACACTGCTAGTTGTGCTCTAGCAGTTTGAGTTTGAGTCTGAGGTACAATAAGTTGTCTCTTAAAGTGTGGTTAGTGTCCTAAAAGGTTTCCAGCTCTCCTAAATTTGGTTCGATAGTGTGTCAGCTCCACAGAAGATCACCAGTCTAAAATGTACAACGAAAGCAAACAGCTCCAATTACCACTTAATAATAACTTGCCCAAAATGTTCCCAAACTCCTCCCCGCTTTAAACAAAGCAGCTAGGCTTCCTTCCTGCTTCCTTCCATTCACCTAATTGTGGGAGCTTTCAGACTTTTCTGTGGAATAATATTGTTGAGTTGAAAATTAAGAAGTTGATTGAACTTCAAAAGAGTGAGAGTCACAAACAAACTGCTCATAGTCTAATATTAGCAGAGCACATGAGTGTCTTTAGCATCACTAAGCTGGCTAAACTTGGATCAGCACTTCCCAACACTGTTTTTCAGCTCTACCTTTTTGTCATTGACCTCAAGTGGGTAGTAGTGTGACATCTGGGTGTAATCTGGATCTCTTTGGAAGTGATGAGTGAGCAACTTTGTTCCACTTCTGCAGGAATTTGCAGAACTGGAACCAAATCATTCAATATCCATTATGATCTTAAAGGGAAAATGGTACAGTCAGAAGATTGCAATATGAACAGATATTTAAAAAAAAAAATTAAATCGAGGTTGAAGATACATTTTCCACAAGAATTTGCAGTGTTTTGTGACAACCTGTTTCATGTTATGTGAAGTTTGCTGCCCCCTCATGGTTGATAGTTGAATAGCCTGTAACTGTAACTGAATGTCAAACAAGTGCAGTCAACACAAGATGTGTAACGCCCTCTGAAACAAACACACTTCCTTCCTACTACTATGACCTTTTAAAGGCTATAAATCCTTTCTGAAACTTTTTTTTTTAAACTTTTCCTGAGCTTCATATCAGCAGTGGTACACAACCTCTAGTCTAAACATAGAATATGAACTATTCCTATTCAGTCAATTTGTGTCACTTCAATATTACAAATTGTGTAATAAGCTATGGGATACAATATATAGAACTACAGCTCTGGAAAAAAATAAGAGACCACTGCATTTTTTTCGGAAATCAGCATCTCTACATGTATTACAGCCATTCCATTCCAGCGTCTGTTGAATTCCAACACAAACACAAAGCTGAGCTACTTCAGTTCTTGCACCAGGAGTGGAATAAAGTCACCCAAGAACAATGTGAAAGACTTGTGGAGAGCATGCCAAGACACATGAAAGCTGTGATTAAAAATAACAGTTATTGCACCAAATATTGATTTCTGAACTCTTCTTAAGTGTAAACATTAGTATTATGTTGTTTTAAAATGAATTTGATCTTGTTTCTTTGCATTGTTTGAGGTCTGAAAACAACATGTATCTATTGTTATTTTGACCATTTGTCATTTTCTGCAAATAAATGCTCTAAACGATAATATTTCTTATTTGGAATTTGAGGGAAATGTTGTCAGTAGTTTATAGACTCAAAGAAAAAGTTCCTTTTGCCCAAACACATACCTATAAGTAGTCAAATCAGAAAAACTGAGCATTTTGCAGTGGTTTCTTATTTTGTTCCAGAGCTGTATATAGATGAGAAAAAGAATGCTATTATTATATATTAAGTAGTTGTTCAGAATAGTGTTAACATTTAAAAAGCTGTTCAATTGATTTATTATGTCTGTAGCATAAAAAACATTGATGAAACAGGGATCCTATGATGTTTTCTAAAATATCTGAATAAGCAGTTTGTAGTTTGAGCAGACAGGGACAGTCTTAATTCCAAACTAAACTCTATTCCGTGCACAAACTGAGTTCAACACACATGTACTTAAACCAGCTTTAAAGGTAGCTATTGGGTGAAGCAGTATGACTGCTTGTAGGACTAGTTTTACAGTAGGACAGCAAATAACAATAGTTTTGCTGATCAATAAATTTGGAAATTATTCTTTTGATTAGTTGTTTAGAGCGCAAAAGACCATGTTTTGTGTGGCATTTTGTTGCATGTACTGCTTTGCCTGCTTTACTTTGAGTCATAAAACCTCTTCTCTCAGCATATGGCATCTTCAATCCAGAAAATTATTATTCGATTACTAAATTATTAGATGATCATTTCAAAACCGATTGTTGGGATTCAATTTATTTATTTATTTCATTCATAGTTTCCAGGTACATCTCTATCATGGGAATAACAGTAATTGCTAGCTGTGCACTCGCTTAGAGGAACAGTTAGTTTGTTGGCCTGGTGGCACGATGGCTGAGTGGCTAGCACTCACGCTTCACAGCAAGAAGGTTCCGGGTTCGGTCCCCGGGTCGCCCAGGCCTTTCTGTGTGTGTTCTGTGTGGAGTTTGCATGCATGGTCTGGGTTTGATCCCCGGGTCGCCTGGGCCTTTCTGTGTGGAGTTTGCATGTTTTCCCCGTGTCTGGGTAGGTTTTCTCCAGGCACTCCGGTTTCCCCCATCAACCCAAAACATGCACCATAGGTACCTCCAGCTTAGGTCCTGACCAAACCGAAGCAAGAAGATCATGGAGATGGTCCCCGGGCGCAGAAGTGTGCTGCCCACTGCTCCTAATATATGTATATATATATAGGATGGGATAAAATGCAGAGAAGAATTTCTCCAGTGTGAGATCAATAAAGTCACTTCTTTCTTCTTCTTCTTCTAAAAGGTTTTTACAGAGAAAACAGAGGCAGTATGTCCTCTCCATGTCCCATCACACACGACACATGATTCACACTGAGGAGGCTCCATGATTCACAGCCCTTTAGGTTTTTCTGACACTCCAGACGGGCTGAGAGAGAGTGGTGATGGCCAAGAATCAAGTCAAGTGACTGTAAGAGCAGTGTGGTTGGCTCCTGTCTGCTGCTTTGACTTAATCCTTAAATCTTCAGTAATCAGGGATGAGAGAGCACATGTATGTTGCCTGACCAAGGATAGTGAAGTCTATGTTGGGACGTGACGGATTGTGGGCCAATGAAGCCATCTCACTGGTCAGTGGAAGACCTGGAGAGAGGGAGGCTGGGGGTGGTGTCAGTTTGGGAAAACATGAAGTCAACTTAGGTTTAATTAAAGTCTACAAGAGCAGCTGAAGTTACATCAGGATGGTTTAACGTCAAGATCAGAAACATATGACACCAGTAAAACCCTGGCTGCATCAAGAACGGTAAGCCTGAATATCATTATTTTTCCTCTGTTTAGGTGACTCTGTAAAGTTAGTAGGAGTTGGTAGGAGAAGCAAATAAAAGAAAAAAGCATTGTTAGGGGTTTGTCAAGTATCTGCTTCAGCATAATTGAGAAGATATTACTGTATCATTTTAACTTGAAATTGAACAGAATCTTAAACCTAAAATGTAAATATTTTATATCTAGCTAAAGACGGTCAGTCATCCAACTTCCTGGTTGTGCTAAGAGTAGTCTACACCATGTAAAGAGATTTAGATTTATTTACAGATTATACAATCTAAAGTTTCACATTCTCCTGAAGGTCTACTGTTTTAACAGCAGCATTTCT
Organism: Paratrypauchen microcephalus; assembly: GCA_036785185.1. Taxonomy (NCBI): domain Eukaryota; kingdom Metazoa; phylum Chordata; class Actinopteri; order Gobiiformes; family Gobiidae; genus Paratrypauchen; species Paratrypauchen microcephalus. Next base: position 2,922,277 of record JAVJIX010000052.1, on the reverse strand, counting down.
TTCTTTTTATCCCATTGCTGCTAGCCCCATGTGGCTTTCTGAACACAGTGCTCTGCTTATGCAAAGGCTAACATTACAAGGATTTCATCAGTGTGCATTTTATTTGTGTGCTTTTTAAAATTACTGATTAAAAATGTACCTTGCTCCTGTGGTCTAATAGGCATAACAACACTATTACTGAAGCCAGTTATAAAGGCAGCTTACCTGACTTAGTTTTGGATCAACCCCACCGAGGAGGCCCGAGATCATCCTCTTTAGGCACCATGATTACCACAAAGGCTTTTTCAGGCCACAACTATACATGGTGGGGGATGGGGGGTAAGGGTTATTATAAACTTTTTTTAAGTTTATAATAATAATGTTTGACTCTTTTAGTACATTTAGTAATAGTATTATTGTGTGATTAGATGTAATTGATTTGCAGCTCTCCTGACCCCGGCTAGGACCCGTCCTCTGTAAAGGGTCATGGCCTGTGCCCACGATGACCCTCACCTGGGCGAGGGTCCTTCCGAGGACTCAGACTTCTTTGCAGATGATTCAGACTCGGGAAGTGTGCTTTCCGATGACTCTGTGCTTCCCAACTATGAACGGGAGGATAAGTACACAGAGGCCCCTAAAAGTGTGTATGAGGCGTGCAGGAGAAATGACGCCCCAGCCCTGCGCAGCATCATGGAGAGAGGACTGACCCGGGAGGAGGTTATGGAGCTGGACATCAACGGGAGGGTGAGTGCCAGAGTATAATTACAATATAATAAATAAAAATGTGACGTGCTCTTAAAAATTGCTGCTTTTACTGCTCCAGAATGGACTGATGTTGGCTGTGAGCAAAGGCTATGTGGACATTGTCACCTCTCTGCATGTATGTCCATATATCGACATCAACCACCAGGACAATGATGGCAACACTGCCCTCATGATAGCTGCTCAAGCTGGTATGTGTCAATACACAACATGTGTGCATGTATCTTTATAATCATATTGGACCAATACAATGCAATACAACTAAACTATATTAACTTTTAAAACTAGGATTCATCACCATTTTAAATTACATCCTTAACTACTATTCTGATGTGGACACTGAGGTCAGAGATCCCAGAGGGTTTACGGCCCTCATCAAAGCCGGTCTGCAGGGACGAGAGGAGTGCATGTCTGCTCTGGCCATGCATGGTAAGTTTATGATAAGGCAGGAATCAAATGGCAATTAAATTTTGAGATTTATCTTTAATTCTCGACACAGGAGCAGATGTGCACGCGATGGACCTGGTGCAGGGCAAAGGGCTGAAGGACTGGGTGCTGAAGACTGGCAGGTTTGAGACTCTGCTTCGACTACGCCGGCTGCAGACTCGTCCTGTGGCCGAACAGTTTTGTGAGAGCTTTGTACCCGAGTGGCCTGAACTCAAACATCTGGTCGCTAAATCCACTGCTCCCAAAACTGCTACTCAGAAACTACGTCAGCGAATCAAAGACGGCCTTTCGTTTAGGTTTCCTCAAGACCCGCAGGACAATGGAGTTATGGATCAAATGGTGCGGATCACTACAAGCGTTCACAGTCCATTGGTGGCTGTTGGCTGCCGCCCGCTTTGCCCCACCAGTCCCCCTGAAATGGGTAAGCGGCGCCTGGCTGTACCTGAACTGTTAGCTAAGCACAATGTAAAGGATCTAGAGGAGAGCACTGTGTCCCACAGTACTGGCTCTGTGCATTCGGCCTCCCCCTCCCTGGTGTCTGCTGCATCTGTGTCACTTACCTCCTGCTGCTCTGAGAGGAAGGAGAGCATCACAGGGGGGCGTAACTTCATCCCACGCAGCATGGCACACAGGAACAGCATCTTCCCCTCCGGATGCATCCCAAAGATTGAAGTGACCAAGACCGGAGAGCCCACTCCCAAGAAACAGAAAAAGAAGAAAAATCAGAAGGGTTACCTGGAGCCTCCTGTGTGGAAGTACAAAGAAGCCAAAGAGGAGAAGAAGAGAGAGAAGAGGGAAAAGGAGGAGAAGGAAAAGAAAGACAAGAAAGACAACAAGAGTAAGAAGTCAGGTAAAAAGTCTAGGAAAAAGTGACAATGATATACATTTTTTTTAATTTCAGGTAAATTAAATACTTGCCTGTGACAGAAAAGAAATTCCTTAATGTATTCAGTTCTGCGAATATTGCTTTGAATACATTTGAGTAGCAGTCCATCAATAACATTCAGACTATTGATATTATATAATATGGCTCAATAGTCAACACATAACATGATTTTTGGTCTTAACTTCACATAGCATTGATGGATGTCAGAACAGATATACCTCACATAGAGTTTGATAATCAACTACAGTCAATACAGTAACTCACTCCTCACTTTCCAGATGCTTGGAGTGTCTCATCTGCTGGGTCAAAGCTGCTGAAACTACTGCTTGCTCTTAAGATTCTGTATGTAATTAAAACTCAGGTACAAAACACATCTATTCAAGCTTCTCAGATGTGATTGGGATGGCTAATAAAAGACCCTAGTAGCAGCTAAAAAACAGCATTTATTTATTGGTAAATTAACAAATAAATCGTGAGAATTACTTACTTGTATTTTTGTCTAAAATAAAGCATTATTTTTTCACCTGTGTTAATTTCTTTTTCTTTCAAATAAATGAATACTATTTGTTTGTAATGCTACCTGCAGTGTAGCACGTCACAACAGTGTTATTCTGAGCTTCTTAAGAAGTTCAAAATTTGCTCCCTGGTTTAATGTCGACTGGCTTTTGAACCTGGGGCAGTAATCTCTTAATCCAATATGTTTAAACTTTACATAACAATTACTTTATATAAAACCAGTGCAGATTTTTAAGATTATTGTTGAGGTTTAATTTCACTATTGTGGTTTAGTTCCTTCTCAAATAAGGAAATATACAAGTCAAGGTCAGCAAAAATGTATTAACTAGGGTAAATGCCAAAACATCTATGGCGCATAATACACATGATAAAATACACTGCATATCTGCACTCACACTATGATCTTAGCATTCATTTTTATCTTGTAATGGTGGAAAATAATAATGACAAAAACACTACCCAACTTCGGTGATAGTAATATGAACATATAGGAATTACTATATAAATTACAAAACCTCACTAAAACATGCTCAGAAGTCTGCATGTGAACAATGCCTCTTTGTAAGCAGCACTAAAATCATCAAGAGCAACAACAGGACTTTTGACTTTTTCCTCCAAGATGTGGGAGTATCACTGCCAATCACTCTCAATACTCTTGAGGAATATAAAATACTGATATGGGGGACAACAAATTGCACTTTTGCAATATGACAGATGATGTGAGAGCCTCCAGCTGTGTCTGCAGTCCTCCGCCAACAGTGCAGATTAGAGAGCATGAGAACAAGTAGGGGAATTTATTAGAGACTGATGGAGACATGCATCTGAGTGCTGCTCTGAAGCACTTTCACACACACATCTCTCTGGTATGTAAAGGGGAGATATTGGGCCAAAGTATGATAAAAACTAGCTCACATAATATAAGACAAACATTGGAGAGACAAATTCAAGTTTAACTGGTTTTGTGATTTATATTCACTTAACTCTTAAGACAAGGACAATATTTTTAACATTAACAACAGTTAAAGTCCATCTTACATTACATTTAAGGAACTTAGTTATAGCCATATAGTCCAGTTGACAAATTGAATTTCCCCTTTGCCATGAATTCTACCTGGACGACTGAGGCATTCTACATAAAGCGTATTGGTCAGCATCATTTTGTTTGTAATAGTGTTTCACCACGGTGCAAGGTAACTGTAGGTTCAATCAACATAATCCTGTAATACTGTGAAATATTGTACACTATTCATAACATCTCCATGAAGACAAGCAGATGACAGATCTCCTACCAGAAAGGTTACACCTTGAAACAGTTATAGTTCTAGGTATGGGAAGGATCAATACCTTCTTAAAGGTCCCATGGCATGAAATTTTCACTTTCTGAGGTTTTTGAACGTTAATGTGAGCTCCCCTACCCTGTTTAGCCCCCCCCCCCCTTCCCGGCTAAAAGTTGCGAAATGTGTAAACTGAGCATTTGCGGTCCTTTTCTGCGTTACACAAAACCAGTGTTCAAACGGGCGAGTTCGGACAAGGCACCTTATTGACGTCAGATTGGCAAATGCAGCTCCAGCCCCTCCCTCTGTCTCCGCTCAGCGTCCCTGTATATCCCTCCCATAGAGTTTGGACTGTGAATGCGCTACAATGCGAAATGCGTTTTTTAATTTGCCTGGAGGCACGTCCGAGTGTTTCTAGGCTCGCAAGTCCCTTACCCGATCCTCTGGACCTCTGAAATACCAGTGGTTTAATTTTATTTTCTGTGTAAATATGCTTTTTTTCATTGCAAAGTCTCTCATCTGTCTTCTTGTGTAAAACACGGAAGCGAGCAGATAGCTGCGCCGAGCTGCGCTTCGAGCGGGGGAAACCCGCCCCCACTCCTTAGCCAATCTCACTGTCCTTCTCATTTGCACTGAAGCAGCAACACCCACAATAAAGCATTTTAGACACATATCTAGCCTCATGAAGACTGTCAGAGTCATATCTCATGCAGTGAGTGTTGATTTTGAAGAAGGATTCATTTACAGTATTAGGGAACCATTAAGGAGCCATATAAAAGCATCAAGAAGTACCATGTCATGGGACCTTTAACTTTAAAGCCTTGTGATGATTGCAAATCAACTGTTTATCCACTGGAGACATCATAAATTCCTCTTCGTTTCTCCACTGGTACTCTCTGGCATACTCCTAAAAACAAGAAATGTCACTGTTAAGGCTGAAGGTACAGCCCCTCTTAAAGCCTATATAGTTGTAGTGGTTTGCAGGGTGCACAATAATAATAATTCAGTAATAAAACACAAAAATGTTATTGTTTGTGTGAGCTCTTTGAAGCGCATTCCTGTGTTCGCAGCTCAGCCTGGAGTCCACAGGGGGAAGAGGAAAATGAGAGGTTTCGCGCAAGCAACAGGAAAACCGCTAAGAACACATTCCAGGCAGAGCAGCAGCCCCAGAGAGGGACAATAAGGGGTGGGACAACCAACCACTGTACGCCGTCTACAAAATCTACAATCTCCAGCAAAGATCGGGAACAGCGACAACAACCAAAGTGCGCCTACTTACTTGGATAGGAAAGAGTATTTTAGCCCGTCGCCTCTCGTGGAGCAATCCAAGCGGGGGAAGAGCGCGCCTGGGCTCCAAATCGTGGTTTGTGTCGTGATTTTATCAGTTTAGATTTGGTGGAGATGAGATAGTCAACAGCTGTAAAGTCAAGTACAGTGACACTTGATTTAAAAAAAAAAAAAAAAAAAAAAAAAAAGCTTCGACTGCTGCGGCTAGCCACGTGTAAGCTAATCTTTAGACATTTAGATTTAATTTGAAGACAAACGCGGACCAAAGTTTTACCAGAAATGTCGCTTGGTCGTTCTCCACGTCAGAGAGGATATGAGGGACCAAACATCTGCAGCTGGGACGCTTAACTTTTTTTCTTGCGACATGACAGTAATCTGATAGTGAAGTTAGTTTTAGAGCGAAGCTGCGGGGAAACTTTGATATGGGAAACGTGCGGCGTGTGTGTGCGTCAAGTTAAAGAAGAAAACAGAAAACAGGTAAAGGCTTTCTTTCGTTTTTAAAGTTGAAAGTTTTTAGTTAAATTGTTTAAATCACCTGTATAACATAAAATACGTAGAGCTATATGAATACGACAACATCTGTACTTGCTGTTTAATTAGAGGTTAATTCGTTGGTGCCAGACTTTGGATGGACTTGAACCAACAGGTGTGCTTTGAATTAGCTGGCTCTTAAAAATAGGCTATTATATTTTATCATACCTTATTTTTATCCAGTAATTTTACTAATTAATTTATTTGCACCCATTTTCATTGTTAAGGATAGTCCTTTGTTTAATCCTTTTATTTATTCTCAGAGTATGTTCATTAAATTTGACAACTGTAGACATACTAAAAGCCTGGAGTGCCAATATGGATGGTGACATATGAGCTGTGTTCTATTCCCTTTAAGACATGCATTCATTGTGATGGTACATGTGAGAGCATGCAGTCTGTGAAGGTGCCATTAAGCCTGCCAAGCCTTGCTTTGTCTCCAAACCTATAAGATACCATCAGTGAGCGAGACAGCATGTTGTCATTAAGGCAAGCATGAGGCAAGCATGTTGCTGGCTCACTATTCACATTAGTGCCTTATCACCCACACAAAAATGTGAATGTGTGTTTGTATAGTATACATTATATAGAGGGGTGATTTTGCTATAAAGATTTGGAGAGAGAAGCTTAGATGTGTGTGATGTGTGTGTGCTTCTGCCTCATTATCTGCAACTTAACCTGTACTGCAGTCATGCAGATGGTATGAGAGATCTGCTTCTCTCTGTAGATGAGAGGAAGAGATGTCAAAGTATTTTTCCTCTTGGATCCCATGGGTGCAGTGCTGGGCAAACTGTAGACAAACATACACTGGGCCGCAGAGGAAGTGTGCTGGAGCCTAAAATCAGGCTGATGGAAAAGACGATTATTCCCCGTAAGAAGACAGCAACCCTGATAAATGAACCAGTTATGGGTTTAAGCTATACCCTATTCTCCAAAATTTACACTAGCAGTAAATTCCCACCCTCTTTAGTAAATAGAACATCTAATTGACCAGTCATAGCAACTATCTGCAAGTTCAAACATTAGAATGGAGTGGAGCAAAGACTGTTTTGTTGCTGTTGAAGGTAAATTCCAACATAAACAAGAGAAAATTCTCACCAACTTTGAAGTAACTTTATTGAGTACAGAGTGCTCCTAATGAAACCGTGGGTACAGTTTTTGGAAGGGACAAGTTATGTTCCTTTTTGTAAAAAGCCTTATGGTTTTATACTTGCATTTCAGTGCAGCATTTCTCAACTGAGATCTGTAGTTCACACTAACGCACACACACTCACACAAAGGAAATCTAAAGATAGAATACCCTGTGTATTTCAGTCAGAGATATGTCACATTGATTTGAAACTTTGATGATGTGATGCAGCAACAGTTTAGAGTGATATTTTTTTCCACAGTGGGTTATAACGAAACACACTTTTTACTGACATAAGCCCAACTGGAAATGTTGGCAAATCATGTGTCATTTTGAGATGTGAAAATATGTATTGTTATAAAAGTTGTTAGTTACAGATTAATACTTAAAAGTGTGAATTAAAGTAATGTTAAGGTCCAGTGTGTAACTTTTCTGATGTAGGGTGTGCTGCCTCCATGACTTGTCTCATTTAAGTAACAGTTGATCATAAGACGGCGTCACTCGTCTCTCCATCCTGTTCACATGCATTTGTGTTGTGAAAACACTGATGATGTGTTTAAGGGTCATAAAACATTATGGTCTGTTATTGGTGCACTGTGTCTTAAGCAAACACTAACTATAAAAATCATCTCAAGATAGTTGTTTTATTTATTGTTCTATGGTATCCTCTGTACTGTATAACAAGTACTCATAATTGACTCATATAAGTTAGACATAGGTGTTACAGACCCTCTTGTGTGACCCTCACAGTGCAGCCCTAAACAATGAGCCAAGCTGGGTCCTGCTGTCGGCGGGTGGGGCCTCTCAATAGCAGGAAGTTCAACCATCAATATTTACTCTGAGGCAGGCAGTGGAGTCTGTAGCTTAGACACAAACTCTGTCTCCTTCCCCTGAACCCCTTTTCAGCACCATTACAGCACATGCACTGTTGTTTTTGACCTCATTCTTTCCTCTTCCAAAAAGCTTTTACTACCACAGCTTTTAGTCCTGAAAACATCAACACACTCATTTGTATATGACCATTCCATTTTGTGTTACAGAGATGGGTCGTTCTGCTCTGCTCTCAGTAGCAATAACTGCAGTTTTTCTGTGGATTACAGCTACTGAAACGGGTAAGATTGTTTAAAATATATTTTCTTTAAACTGAATCAACAATTTGACTTATTCAGATTCAGAAAGCTTTATTACCATTGTTGTTGTTGGCAATATGGCACAACATTGAATACTAGTAATCAATGTAAAATGCATGCATAAACTGATGTATTAGAAATTAAAAAAGGAGGTTTACTGAATATATATATATATATATATATATATATATATATATATATATATATATATATATATATATATATATATATATATATATATATATATATATATGGTACCTCATCTTACGAAAGACCCAACAAACGAAAATTCCAAGTTAAATTTTGGTCTCTAGATACGAAAGAAAATTCAAGTTACGAAACGCGAAATCTCAAAAATTAAAATAATGCGCGCTCAGATGCGTGCTCAGCCACACACATTATACGCTTTTCTCAGACTGGATTTAAACTTTTCTCTCATGTCTCTCGTTTAAACACTCAAACTTTCATAGATTTTCAACAAAATGTATTAATAGTGAAGCGTGGGGGGAAGGGGGAGGGCGGAGAAGTGTGCGCACGGACACGTGTCTGATAACGCAGCATGACCCGGCGCGGGGCTGCGAGCACGAGACCCGTGCTCAAACCGTGCCTCCTCTAGACCAGGTCTAAACCAGGATTAAACCACCACGGCTCTTGCATGCGTTCGTTCATGCGCTCAGACTGCGTGCGGTCCCGAGGGGAGGCACATCCCCTCCTCGCTGCTCGCCTCAGCCGTGACTCGTGAGGTACACCGGCAGAGCTAGCACGAAACCAGGAAATAGACCCGCACGCGGTGGTTTAATCCTGGTTTAGACCTGGTCTAGAGGAGGCACGGTTTGAGCACGGGTCTCGTGCTCGCAGCTCCGCGCGGGTCATGCTGCGCTATCACACATGTGTCCGCGCGCACACTTCTCCACCCTCCCCCTTCCCCCCACGCACGCAGTTGCTGCTCGCCTCAGCTGTGACTCGTGAGGTACACCGGTGCTGCTGCTAATAGCAGAGCTAGCACGAAACCAGGAAATAGACACGCACGCGGCGCTTTAATCCACCTGGTCTAGTCCTGGTTTAGTCCAGGTCTAGACCTGGTCCAGTCCTGGTTTAGTCCAGGTTTAGTCCTGGTCCAGTCCAGGTTTAGACCTTGGTCTAGACCTGGACTGGACCAGGACTAAAGTCCTGGGTCTACAGTCTCTTAGCCAATCAGGACGCAGAACACAATGTTACACTATAAAAAAAATGTTGCACTATAAAAAAAAACTTGGAACGGGGCCTTGGAACGAATCAGGCTTTTTCCATTGAACTAGCTAGTCAACCTACGAAACATTCACGTTACGAAACCACTTCTGGAACGAATTAATTTCGTAAGGTGAGGTACCACTGTATATATATAAAAAAAAATGTTTAAATGCTATTAATCACAAGTCAAGGAAAACAAAACACAGTTTCACTGTTCTTATGTGTAGGTGCCATGGAAGATGAGAAGCTCTTGTGTACATGTGAGAATGAAAAGGGCACATGCATGAACGGGACGTGCAGGGGGGATTACTGTTTTTACATGTGGGTGCACGGTCTGGAGGAGAGGGGCTGCTTCTCTGCACACATCTACAGGGAGCATTGCTATACCAGCTTTGAGCGCTTTTTTGTCTCCTGTTGCCAAGACAAAGATCTGTGCAATACCTACATTACGCCACCTCCCAGTATTGGTTAGTAACTCTACCTTTGCCTCTCATTCGTCCCATAACATAATGTAAGCACTCATGTCATCTTAGCACCCTCTTGTGGTAACTTGGAATGAGTGGAGAAATGCTGTGTGATTAACCACTGTGCATGGTTATGTTGTGTTATGTAGATGGAGTCGTGCCCACCAGTCCCCCGGCACCAGCTCGCCCAGAGCTGTGGATTGCAATTTCTTTCCTCCTCTTGATTGTGGCAGTGTGTGTGTTCTGTGTGGTTTTGTTCTTGCGTTTCCGCCACACTCACTGTAAACTCAAGAACTCTGATGATCATGATGTCACTATGCTGAAAGTACCACATGGTGAAGACCTAACATATGGGGTAAGCGAGCATAATAGCAAACCGTTAAGTGAACTTTCACTAGCAAGGACCATGCCACGACAATGAAATACGATAAAGATATTTATGGACAGTGGGTAGATGTGATGGCTGGGGAGAGACTTAAGGTGGGGGCTCCATCTCTGATCCAAAATTGTCACCCAGCTGATTCGGAACCCCCTCCTTAAAGATGATATCTTCGTCCAGTGATGGATGAGAAACACGGGGTGGGAGGGAGGAGATCGAGAGAGCTGACATGGACGTGTTGTCAGGATAGGCTGTATAAATAGGGCTTCTTAATTTAAGGTGTGGTCGAGATGAGCTGTGGTTGGCTGGCGAGGAGGTTGAGGCGTGGTCCAGCTCATGAAACTCAGTTAATCATATTAACTCCACTTATTTGATTTATCACTCCACTTGACCCTTTTTTAGGATCTCTTTGATGAATTCTGTACATCAGGGAGTGGCACAGGGTTGCCATATCTAGTCCAAAGAACAATGGCAAGACAGATCTCTCTTGTGGAGTGTGTTGGTGAGTATCAGTTGTAGCTATCCAGTTATTAAGAATACAGCGCAAAGTTTTTTTTGACTGTGTTTACCCCTGGTTCAGGTAAGGGCAGATATGGCGAGGTTTGGAGGGGCACATGGATGGGGGAGAGTGTAGCTGTGAAGATCTTCTCATCCCGAGATGAGCAGTCCTGGTTCAGAGAGACTGAGATCTATAACACTGTGCAGCTGCGGCATGACAATATACTTGGTACAGCAGAATATATAAAATTTTAGTTTAAATAAAATTTTATGATAGTTTACTGTTAATACATTCTGCTTAGGTTTCATAGCCTCTGACATGACATCCAAGAACTCGAGCACACAGCTGTGGCTGGTCACGCACTTCCATGAGCTGGGCTCCCTGTATGACTTCCTTCAGTACAGCAGTCTCGAACCAGAGGGCTGCCTGAAGATGTGCCTGTCTGTGGCCTGTGGCCTGGTTCACCTCCACACTGAGATTGTAAGCTCTCAGGAAAAACCAGCCATCGCACACAGAGACCTGAAAAGCCGAAACATCCTGGTCAAGAGGAACGGACAGTGTTGCATTGCTGATCTGGGTATGGACACATATTATGTTTTAATTAGGAAACAGACAGACACGTGGTATATGCGAGTTAACCCAAGATGAAAAGTTAAACTCACATGTTTGTATTTACCCATTTCACAGGTTTAGCAGTGATACACTCCCAGTCAAATGATTACCTAGATGTGGGAAACAACCCTCGTGTGGGCACTAAGCGTTACATGGCTCCTGAGGTGTTGGATGAGACGATTCGAATGGACGTCTTTGAGTCCTACAAACAAACTGACATTTGGGCCCTGGGTCTAGTTTTCTGGGAAATCAGCCGCAGGACCATTGTCAATGGTGAGCACTGGGCAACCAACTATTGATTTTTTTAATTACACTGCCTGACAAAAGTATTAGGACGATTGTGTATTTCTGAACTTTCATAAATAATGATAACAAGACATATTGGTAATGACAACAAATCAATTAATTGATATATTAAAGCAAATTTCATCAGGTGTAAAGGCATATCATTGCAAAAATGGGGACTCATCGCAGTGTAGGTCTAACTCAGGTCTAAACCAGGACTAGACTAGGACTATCGTCCTAATGCTTTTGTCAGGCTGTGTACAACATTTTAATTCTAATGCCTTGTGTACTTTCTTTCTGAGGCAAATATTAAAAGTATAGACAGGATGCAGTTGGGCTCATGTCTCTCAGCACTCCAATGTTTTTCTAGACTGTGACTGTCTCTGCTATCCTCTCTCACGATTAGCACTGCAGTAATTATAAACAGTCTTATCTAGTGTCAGCACTTGACCGTATATAGTCCAGAGACTTATACACACTTTTGTGTAAGAACACGCACACATGGACACACACATTCATACACTTGCACAACACTAACTGTTCACATGCACTCCGCACACACACATGCCTGACTAAACAGGCTTTACAGATTTCTGTCTGAGACCAACCTCCTGGGAATTGTTATTCTTCTATTCTTTCTTATTTAGTCATATTTACCGCCCCCACGTCAGCCAACAAAAATGTGCTATTAGACATAATGAATACCACTGTATTGGATTACTAAAGAATTATATGTACTTTATATTCTCTGGAAACTTATTTGACTACCATGGACATTTTACTACAAAAACTGCTATGACTTCTTACTTTTCCTTCTTAAATTGTCAGGGATTGTTGAAGAGTATCGACCTCCTTTCTTCGACTTGGTGCCATCAGATCCTAGTTTTGAAGAAATGAAAAAGGTGGTGTGTGTGGACAAACAAAGACCTAGCTTGCACAACAGGCTCCACTCCCATCCAGTAAGTACTGATACTGACAGGGACACTAAGCAGAACCAAAACATGATCTAATGGTATGGTGTTATATGTCGCTTTGACATGTCTGCTTTTGTTTAGATCTTGGCAGCGATTGTGAAGATCATGAAAGAGTGCTGGTTCCAAAGTCCGTCAGCCCGCCTCACAGCCTTAAGGATCAGAAAAACCCTCTCCAAACTAGACCATGATGGTGACTACAGCATTGAAAAACTCAAACAAGAAGTCTAAACCAAATGGGGGAAAGCCTTAGTAAGGCCTGCAGGCCTTACTAAATCCTCACAGTACTAGCTGTATATCATTAACATATTTAGTTCTAAATATGACTAATATTGATATTAAAACCACATGACTTTGAGGCAAAAGAGTCTAGACTCCCAACACCTGAGGCTATATTTTAATATGGCATATTTTTGGATTATTCAAACAGTGAAAAACTCAGAACTGAATTTTAAAATATCTCAGTTGCTAAATAGTTTCTATAGCAGCATACATATTTTTGAATATTGTGTTGTAAATCTCAAGCAATCAAAGTATTTATCAAAATGTGTTTAGCACTGAATGTACCTTTCTGAATATAAAAGTACTTCCATATGAGAGGTTTGTTTAATATTAGAAAATAGCAGGGCACAGTATATATTTGTCTATGTACATATGAGTGTACTTAATCGTGATGAGTGTAAATAGAATGTCTAATGGTTGTATTTTATAATCAGCAAAGGTGATATTTTAAGCAAATGCCACATTAACCTTTGTACTGAAAAATAGTTTCACCAATTATATTGTTGTTAGTACAATAACACAAACCACGGAAAGTAAAATAAATGGTTGAATAAAAAGTATTTTTTTTAACTGCATGTTGTTTCATGTGATTCTGTTATTGACCAGAAGAGGGCATTAAACATCAGTGATGATACTTAGACCCAAAACAGCGTCGTATGCCGGATTAAAAATGTAGTAGAGCAATTGTTATCATATTATCATCATGAAGAAGTTGAAATAGTGTAATAAATATAAATGTATCTGTAAGCTACGCGACCTCAATATATTTTTGACATTAGAATTTCCAAACAACAGAGCTTTCACAAAGAAGCCATTTTTAAATGTTATTTTTGAACTATTTAACTACTTCAGAGATAGAATATATTCCAGATGGTGGTGATATGTTTGTGCTATACAAAAGAACTGTCCTGGAATTGACCTGGGGAGATATTTCTGCAAAAAGTTACAAAGTCCCAAAACATTCTGCCTCATTTCAACAGTTGTTACTCAATCCTTTGATAGACACTGCTTCTTTGTGTTGGTATCTTCCTTCACTATCTCCATATGTGTTACGTTTGCATACATGTGTTGTCTGTCTGGATGTTGAACAAACTCCACAGAGATAACCCTGAGTCTGGTCACTCCGAGCCTGTCCTGGTTATTTTTTAACTCTGCAGGGGGTTGTCCAGTGTCACATCGCCTCTGTTTTCTCTCCCACAGTGGGACCACTTCAAATGGCCCAAAACAGACAAGGGGATTCTCTTCTCCCAGTGCAAGGCAAGGACTGTAGAAATGTGCAGATAAATTGGACAGGACCCCCGGGCCCAGAATGGATGGATGTGGCAGGGGCGACTACTCTGGACCAGAAGACACATCATGATAATAGTCCTTGATATCGTTTGAGGTGGTTTCTTTAATAATTTGATCAACACAGCTGCATGTTTTTCCTATAGTTTTTTGACTACATGTCAGCAGGCTGAGTCACAACCCACAACGGGAGTTTTCTTAAAGGTCATTTTTTTATCCCAAATGACAGAAGACTGAAAAATATAGAACAAGATTAAGATCTGCTTCACTTTAAAAGCAAGTAATAAAATAATTTGAAATAAAGAGGAGATAAATAGGCATTTATCTAGGCTTTAAATCGACTAGGCCTCATTCTAAAACATTACACATCATATTAGGCCTATAGGACTATCGACTAGGCCTATAGGGTAAATTATTTTGTTCTAGTGAAGAAAAGTTCCTATCCTGGCATGCAAAAACAAAGCATCACAGAAACAAATAATCTAGTTTGTAATAGGTATTAGTTATTGCAGTGGTTAGTTGGTGAAATCTAATAGGCCTCCCCATGTTAAATCTGCATAGGACCAACTAGACAATTCCAGCTTTTAAAAGCAATAGACTAAAAATGTTTATTATTACAAGACTAACCTGGCCAAGCTGCATCAGTTTGAGAAAGGTCTACATTAATAAATAACAAAAATATCAAAGGTGTGACCATGGCCCACAGCGGGTACACAGTTTAAGATAAAGAGGACACACTGGTGATGAAAAAAGGTCGGCTAAAGAAGAAGAAGTGACTATTGATCTCACACTGGAGAAATTCTTCTCTGCATTTTAACCCATCCTAAATACAGTATATATTAGGAGCAGTGGGCAGCACACTTCTGCGCCCGGGGACCATCTCCATGATCTTCTTGATCTTCTAAACAGGTGAACTCCATGAGCCTTTGTTCCTCTGACTCCTTCAGCTGTGGTGTTTTAGGGGGACATTCAGGACGCTGCATAGGTGTTATAGTCCATAAAGGCAGCCCTTGACCCGGGGACACAATGGGCGTGAAGTGGCCCGCCCCCTGCGCGCACTCACGCCCCTTTAAAGACGTCACTCTCCTGGAGCGGCGGAGCGGCGGAGCGCGGTGTGTGTGCGGTCGGACTGTGGTTGACTATCTGCTCCTTCTTGATAACGACTCACTTCGCTTTTCATTGTGGAGAGATGGGATTTCAGAAGCAATGGATTTGAGACACTCTGCCCTAGCACTGGTGGCCCTTCTCGGGTTGGTGGCTGTTGGTGATGGTAAGTTTTAATACGATCACCTCTCCGGCTTTTGTCTCGGTGTGTTTTCCTGAACTGGGCATCGCCTGTTGTCGCTCCGCGTCATGGCGCGGCGGCGTAGGGATTTGGCTAGCAAAGTCTAGCTAGCGTCGACCTCAAAACATTCATTGTTCGTAGGGCATATCCAATGTTTGATTTAATAGTTCTGTGCCATGTTTGTGATGCATTTGCACTGGCAATGCGATACGTTTTTGAATGTCTGCACTTGAACGTCGTAAAGTAGCACAACCACAACAACAACATGGTGGTTGTTTGTCTCTAGGTGCCAGCTAAACCTCGTAAGCTAACAGCCAACAAACTATTCAAAGTTCATGATAGAGTAGGAATCTGTTTCAATTAAGAGCATTTCAGTGCGTCGCTTGTTGTGGTTTGTTGAGCGATATAGCATGTGGCCAGTGCGTGCTGCTTTGTTGTTTCTGTAGTTATCTCTCCGTGGCTAACATATTTACTAAACAATCCTCCTTGGTTTGTGGGGCTTATCTCTGGATGGCCCGGGTGCAAGTCGCTGTAATGATGGCTGGCTGCGATGTGGTCACTTACAGTTTATTCACATGCTGTTGCCACACGTTTCCATGCTGCCAGTGAGGGGAAGAGCCAGTGAATGCTGTTTGTTTTCTCTATGAAATGTGTATTTGGGGTAAACGGGGGCAGCTCCTTCAGTGCTCTCCATTTGTGAGCTGTGAAAAGGTTGCTCCGTGGCCTCCATCTGAAAGTGAATACTGGCACAGGGTGAAAACAGCCGAGCATTGAGCCGCCCAGACAGGAGTCAGAGTTGAAGTCTGGGTTCATTGTGATGGAAATGTGGCATGCGGGTCTTTTGAGGCGCCCGGTCTCCGCCGCTTCAGCCCGTCTGCTGGAGCAGCTGACGGCCAGCTCCACATTCAAACGGGCATCTGCTCCTCTGAACTTGGCCCCTACATTTGCCCGTCTTAAATACACTGTTATTGAATTATAGCCGCGTCTCATTGTCATGCGACCATGAAATGTGAGAAGACATTTTAAGAAGGGCATAATTTTGGAATCAATAACTGTTGTACAGTTATCAGTTGTACAACTGTTACTGTTACAACTGTTAACTGTTGTACAGTTAACAGTTATCTTGGCCTAAATTCTTTTCTAAATACAAACTTCGATTTATCATCCCTCCAATAAAACTGCATTAAAACCTGCCTCTTGATCCCTTTATAAGAATGGTCCCAATTATGTGTACTTATAGTGGAAATGGGCTGTTTCCTCCAGTAAACCTTGTAATGTGAACTACATCATGAATTGACCTTTAACCTTTGGTATATTTCACCTACAGTCATATTTACCAGAGGAAGTTGTGGGTGGTGGTCACACCTCAGTGTCCAGTTTGTTGGTTCCACTGTCAGTAGACTGTGAAATGGGGTGGAGCTGACAGCTGAAAATTACAAATGGACAAAAAAAATGTAGCTTTTATGAAAGCTTTTATTAAATTATGTGTTCATAATATTCATATTGTCTTGCACTTTCTGTCCTAGTTCCTTGTCATTTATATCTTAAAATAATAGTGATTATTGTGTTAGTCTTAATATATTCACCGTTTTTAACTATGAAGAATCCTGATTTTACAATTGATATCGAATTGCAAAATAGTTGTTAGAAAAACAAATCACAGTTGGATCCATTTTCATGGTTCAGCCTCACTTCTTTACTCTGCACTGGATTATACAGGGAGGTGTAAACCCGACCAACCAGAAGTCTTCTGCACACAGGCCTCCTCAGTGTGAATAAGGGTGACAAACAACTCGTCTGAGTTAGTGAGCGTCACGTGTAAATGACTTCACAAGGAGCGCCCATTGTCACTGTTATGGTGCTGCATGCCTCTGTGTGATGCAGGCCTTGCTCTGCTGCTCTCTACAGCATCAGAAATCTGATCCAGCCGTGTGGCCCCAGCGCTGTGAGTTGGGGCACGATCTTGACTTTGCCCCATCCTCCCGTTTCTCTGGGCCTGCTTCAGCTCAGTATGCACCATGTATGCCATATTCACTGACTGTGTACTGACTCATGGTTGGCATTTCTTTTCTGCAAATATGCCACAACATTTTTTATTCTGTTTTCTATGTATTGCGAGTTTTTTTTTTGTCGTGTGTTTTAATTTTGTGGTGACCTGCATTCACGATCCACATCTGCATGGATCTTCCACACTCTCTCTGTCATGGCTCAAAGGTATCATTGCCAATTGGAAACAACACTCCGCTTGCTAGTATTCGAGCCAAGCTTCGAGTTCTGTTTAATATTGAATCTGATGTGCTGAGGAGGAAGCCCCGGTTCTTTTGCAGTGAGACGTGTGAGCACCTGCCCCACAGATCAGAGCCAGGGAATGCACAGGGAAACCATGAACCTTATTGGGTTCAAAGGTGTGTGTTTTAACAGAGGAAGAGAAGGAGAGGGGGAGGAAGAGATCCAGCTGGTTCCGATTCAAAGGAGAAAGTACTGTTTTACAAATGCACTTGTCGAGGCCTGTTTCAATTGGTTAAACAATGAGCTTTAATACAACTGCCACTAAATAATGTTTGAAGACTTTGTTAAATCCCAGAGCAACCTCATTTTTAGTTATGTAGGCCTATGCCACAAACCTAATTTTTACAGTAAAAAATAAAAGGCTATTTGCAGTGTTGTTTAGCCAAATTAATTTCAAACATGTAGTTAGTTTTACTTTTTTATATACTAGTGAGTTTTAAGGATTTGTCCAGATATTAATAATCAGTACATCTGAGCATGCTAAATCTTCAATGTATGATGTTGACAAACATGGTTGAACTGGTGCAGTTGGGGTCAGGTCTGGTCTTTTGTTGTTGATGACCGCTTCTGCCCGGAGCCATGGGCCTTAATTGTAAGGGCAGCAGACAGTGTACCCTCCGTCTGACCCTCTCGTCATTACTGTTGTTAGACCACAGGACAGCCCTGCAGTTACACCAGCTCCTCCCCCTGGTCCTCACAAGTCATCTCAGACACACAAATGTAGGGATACAGAAGGATATTTTAATAAAATACATTTGCCATCTTTGTAACTTGATAAATGTGCATTAGAATATCATATTACATTTCTAGTTTGTAAAGGATAATTAGATGGCAAAAAAGAGCATTGTCCAATATTTTATTGTTATACTACAGTTCACAGAATTCCTTTTCACCTTTTTTGACTTTTGTTAAAAATAACAAAATTCTATCAATGATTATAAAACCAAACAACCCAACTCCAACCAAAGTTCAGTTAAAGTAAGTGATGCTATTTATATAAAAGTGAATCATCAGGTATACAGTTAGTCCAACTTGATGATCTAACTAAATTTAAAGCCATACATCACAAACTAAACTTAACCGCCAATGAGTCTAAAACCTGGCTACAGCAAGCTGAAAGATTTCCTCAGTACATTGTAATTGAACTAAATTGTACTACGTACGTTTTTTGTTAATCTCATTACACTTCTCTGCACAAATCCATGAAGTAGAATATGTGTTTTCTGTAGTAGCTTCTGGACAAGAGCAGGGCGGTTTGTCCCATGCAGAGCACAGATCCGGTGGCAGCGAGGGCGCGTCTATAGGGCCGAACACGACACCCTGCTGCCATTCCCTGTCTCCGTTTGATTTGGTTTTGTGCTTCTGCTGCTGGAATGTTGATCCGACTTACTCAACCTCATTATTCCCTCCTTACCAGCACAACCTATACTTTTATCAAGTATTTTCTAATAATTAACTGAACAATTGTCTGCTTTGAAAGACGTTCAAGCGTAAGGCATGTATTCATATTTTTGGGTTTAACCTGGTTATTCCAGTCCCTCCTATCCTGCTCAGTGGAGGTATTGTCTGTAACAGAGGCTTGTTAATTTAGACTATATACGCAAGTGATTAACAGTGTGGTATGAAAATTGCATGCCGCAGGAGATCCAAGATTTAGTCATGAAATGGCGCTCCGTTTTTTTATTTATTTATTTTAAGAATCTGGCTTTAGACTTGTTGCTTTTTGCTAATACTGCCACAGTTACTAAACAACACACTGAAGTGCAAAATATCCAATCAAAATAAGGCAGCTTTCCCGGCAGCAGTAGACCTGATTGTGGCTTAAATAAAACAGTGTAAAGTTACCCACATGTCTGTGTCTCCTCAATCAAACTATAAGTAAGCGCGTACTTCTGATCTGCTAATGCCTCTAAAGGGCTTTTAATCCAGTCACATGGACCATATATTGGCTTACACAGCATAGGAACGGCATTCTGGAGCTGCTATTCAAGTAATATGGTTATGAGAGCAGGAGTGGAGGAATACATGTACTTGATAAAGGTGCTATAACGGGGAGAACAAGTAAAAATGTTTGGTGCTTAGTAGCAATTAACCAGATGGTGGACATCTAAAGTTGTCTCCATGACAATATTGCTATGTCTAGGTGCTCCACAGTATGACATTAAGCATGTCCTTTTTTTTCCTTTTCTTTTTTAAAATGTATTCCTTGAAAAACATTTATTCATAGAGTGAACCGACCACAAATTAACCTGCAACTTGGCCTGGCCTGGTGGTGTCCCCTGTTTGTCTCTATGAAGATGGAGATGGAAGCTCATTACCATACAGTGGAACATTCCAGGCGAAGAATTAACATGGGGGTGTTGTTCCTTCCTCTAGAAAAGTTAGTTACCTTTTACGGTGGGCAATGCCATAGCCATAATTGCCATTTGAAATGGTGATTATGTGTTCAAATACTGGACTGACAACAAGCAATGGAAATTGTGACGTACTTAATGTTTTACGTGGCTTTTAAGTTGTAATGTGTACTAAAATTGCACCAAAAAGATATATTTAGTCCTAGTAATGTGAATGTTTTTGAAATTCATGACTTCCACTTGTACGTAACCAAGAAGTCTTGGCCCACACCTGATCTAGTGTCCTGGGACAGGCCGACGCAGACAGGATGGGCTGTAGCCTGGGGGCTCGTGGTTTGCTAGAGAGAGTCTGAAGAGGCAGTGCGTTCCCCAAAGATCTCCTTTCAAAATCAAATCAGTAATCTGACCGTTAGCAGCAGACGCAGGTAATGACTTTGCTCCTCTCCCCACCATTGATTAGGCCATAGCAGTAGTATGTGAGTGTGGTGTGTGTGTGTGTGAGTCTAGTGGCGTCTACTTGTCTTGATCAGCTCTCAGTCTGGCATCTGTATGGATCTAATTTCAGCCAGTACATTTTGGTATTGGTGCCGTGTCTGTCTGCAGAAGCCCGCTCACCAGAGGCTTTTCCAGGGTAAACCTCCCGCTGCCGGTGCTGTGGGATCAGTGAGGAGTCCTCCTTGAACAGCTGGCATATATCAGGGTTTGAAGTAGGGCTGCAGTGTATATTGTGACTGATTGACTTATCTGGACTATACAGACTCAAATATGTACAAAAGACTTTATTATTTAAAGAAATGATTTAATTAAAATGTCACTGTTATTAAATATTTTCTATTTAGATACAATTTTTATTACTTTTTTTAATCTCCCATGTACACTAGAAATAACGTTATGACTGGTTGACTATCGGCCAGTGAGATTTGGGTGCCCTTAGCGACACAACATGGCAGGTTAGTTTTGGTTTAGTTGTCTGTGTGAAACCAAAAACTGGAGCAGGCCTGCATTTTACACTTTTCATATACAGAAGTAGTGACGTGTACATTTACTTTACTTGTACAACATTGGGTAACAGTTTTCCCAATTAGCCTATACATCTGCTACTTCACCAACCCATTTTGTCTTTTTATTCATGCTTTATATCTTGTGTGGGTTCATTGTGTTGTTTCGACCAAGAAGAAAATCTGGCTGAACGGACACTGTTGTGGTTTTCACTTTAGGTCTGACGTAAGGTGACACTTGTTTTGGTAACATTGTTCCATTAATCCCTTTCTCACTCATGTAGTCTGTTTCTTGCCCTAACTTGAACAGGAATGAAAGGAACTTGACACTGGTAGCTGCCATATTTGTACTCCCTTTCTCTACTCCCTTTCCTGTGGGATCTCCCCCACCATAAGTCAAAGTCTAGACTGAGTTTTAATGACTATCGCAGCTGGTCACTCGTGCCTGCCCCCTCCCGCCTGGAGCTGTGTGTGTATGTGTCTCGCCCCTCCCTGCAGTATTGTCCCATGCACAGTTTAGGGCCAGCCCCTCCCACCAACTGTCTAGTCTACAACGACAGCAACAGACCCCTGAAACTCTGGCTGTCCCATCACAGCCACGCCCCTCCCCCTCTCTGCCCCAAGTGTAGTATTCACACTCCCCTCTGAGCTGAGTCCAATTCCTCCTCATGTCCTCTTAATCTCCACACAAAGGACCAGTGTAAGACCACCAATTATGTGGATACAAACAGAGGACTCGCTCAAAAACCACCCCAGTCTCCTTCAGTGGATTGTCAAGTGCTGGACAAACCGATGCTGCTCATTTGACTAAAAGCTTGCTGGCCAGGGCCTTGAAGAGTATTTCAGGTCATTTTATCAAATTGAGTCATAGTCACAACGTCCAAATAAGTGTTGACCTTTTGAAACCGTATTTGTCTGGAATATTTTGTTTATTTTAGCTATACATAATATACTTTCTTGCTTGTTTTTGTTCATGGGATGATTTTTTTCTCCCTCTTGCTTTTGTGATTTGATAAATGTGCCCCGTCAAGGATTTGAAAACAGTTGAAAATTATGATGTTCATTAGATTATCTCCATTTGCCCCACAATTGGAAAATTCCAGTGTTTGCAACTCAAAGTTCAAGAACAGCAGGAAAAAGATGTATGCAATCATCAAAAACCTAAATAATTATTAAAAGCAGACTGTTGCCCTGATCTAACTAGAACATTAAGGAATACTTTATAAAGAGGAGCAAATAGGCATAAAGATGATATGTAAGTAGAGTGACAGATATGTGGATATGTTCATTAGGCATTCATTTATAAAATGGCAGGTGAAGTGACTTCAATGTACAATGACCAGATGTTTGACCTGATCACACAAAAGGGAAATGGTAAAAAGTGTCCCCAGTGTACAAGAATGTGTTTTTAGTGAAATGGTTTGTTTGCCACAGACCAAACTTTGGTGGACCACAAACCTCTGAGGCCTCCCGAGAGGAACTGGGTGTGATCTGGGCCATGTTTAGTTCTATGTGAGTGGTGTCTGCACACCATCTGTCTCACCACATACTGCCTATGATATATGGCCTACATCCTGCTCTGTGGAGATGGAGAAGGGCTTTAAAGCACCAGAAGACACATCTGAAAGTATGAAGAGTTGCACTACGTCCCCCAGACATTTTGGCTGTAATGTGAGTGCAGTGTGCGCAACCTTCCCTCAGCAGTTTGTGAAAACATCACTCTTACTTTGGAGATGGATTGATCAAAATGGCTTCTGTCTAGACTCTTCCTCTCAAAGAATTGATTTGTTTGGCTCAGAACCAGTAACCTCAGTTCTGTTACACCACGTGGGGGTGGGGCAGGGGGGGCAGTGTGAATTACAGGAATGGGGTAAATAAAAAGATGACATCAGTGCAGACTATTAAACCTGCCACGCTGTAGGGCAGGGGGTTGTTTTTCTCTCATTATGGACCTCTGGCTGCTCACCTCTGTGTAATCTGCAGGAAATTCCTCTAAAAGAGCCAAGTGGAGTTTGGACACCCTCCACACAGTTCTGCCTCCTGTTGAGGCATGGCCATTAAATTTAAAACCACTGAGAATGGGTCCCTGTTTTCTACTGATGACTAAGGGCGCTACGTCCACATGTGTATTTTAATAAAGTTCAAAACCACTCCGCCATCCCCTGTTGGAGAGACTCCAGTCTGACAACATTCTCTGTGGTTCACTAGAATTTAGCATGTGTGGTGTAATCCTGGATCCTGTGTGAATTGTTTAGCAGTGTCGTGGCTTTTCGGTAAGTCAAGTAATATGCATTGTGAAACAACACTAGGAACTAATTAGGGTGCAAGTATACACAGTTGACCAGTAACATACTTTTTAGACTTAGAAACTTGGTTTTCTAGTTCTAGAGAAAATGCTGTTTTTTTGTTTTAATCAATATTTATAAAGCTGTTTTCATACAAAATGCAACACAAAGCGCCTTTATAGTGATTAAGGATTAGAAGATTGACTTTTATTGATCAACCAGGAGAAATCGTTTTCTGCATTTGACCCGGGGACCATCCCCATGATTTTGTTGTTTAGGCTTGGTCAGGACCCAAGCTGGAGGATTTTACCTATGGTGCATGTTTCTGTAAATGCCAGTTGCCATTTGGCATTTACAGAATCAACAACAAAGTAAAAATTGTATTCAGTTTTTCAAGCACAATGGGTAAACATTCACTCCCCAAAACCTTTGGTCTATGGCACATTAAATGTGCTATTTTGTTAACGAGGTTTAAGAGACTCCATGGGAAAAGCTGTAGATTAGCATCCCAATCCTTCCTCTTTCCTTTAAATCTGTTCTCACACATTGTTACTGGTTTTCTTTTTGTGTAAAATCAGGATTGACTTTGGCCTATGCTACGTTCCTCCTCCAGGCGCGTTCTTGCTACATCAGTCTTGTCTTCACAGCGATTAGTCGTGAGAGGTCTCATTTGTTTGGGCGCAGGATCAGCTTTGAGCCTGTCATGCTTCATTCACACTCTGTCATCAGCAGCAGCACAGTTTGTCATTGAGCTCTGTTCACTTTCCCATGTGAACCCACTGTTCCGCACCCGTGCAACCAATGGTTATGCAGTGCTGGTGGTGGCCTTTCTGTGCTGGCCAAAGTTGAAATGAAATGCATGTGTGTGATGGTCCAAATTGCATTTGGGAGTAAATTGAATCAGTTTGCTATTTGTTTTTCTCAGGGTTATACGGCCACATGTAGTTTGACATATTATACATGATTTGAACCATGCATGATCATTTAGATTTAGAGATACAAATTTTGTGAATGTGGATTAATATTATTATTATAGAGCAGGATCATTATCATTTGTGCGACTGAAATATTAAAATATACGCACTATCTAAAAATCAGATCCCAGGAAAGACGGAATTTGATGTTTACAGAGGACATTACTTGATCATAACTTGTTAATTGTGAATTATCATTTTTTTGAAGACTGATTAGTGTTATACTCTGGCTGTTTTCATAAGTCACATGCAAAGTGAATAACATCACCTAAAGCCCAAAGCATCTTTAATCAGCTGCTGTAACTTCAATATGAAAAAACGAAGATTAATTTATCAACTTCATTTTCTGAGAGCCTCATTTCACTGTCAAAATTGACTGCTTTAGTTTTATTACTGAACAGTGGGAGATCTTTGTGGGCGCTTTAATGGGTCCCTGCACTAGAGCGAGGTGTTCACTACAGCTCCAGTCTCATTAAACGGTGTCGGTGTGAAGAAGGGGGCAGAAGCGGGGGCAGGGACGGGGGCAGGACAGGAGCAAAGGGAGCAGGATGGGAGCAGGGGGACAGATAGCGCTGCAATGGGACTTAGGTTCTAGTCAGGTTCCGTGTGACTCCCCGTGGGCAGCTCTTCCTCCTCTTTGGTGTGTTTGGGTTCATCTGCAGTGTAGGATCCTGTTTCCTAACTGTGAGAGTCACACATACCTCTGGAACTGTGCACAGCATCAGATTTGGTCATGTTGGGGGTCATTGGGTTGTGTCTCCACCTATAGGAGCCAATTAGAATAAGGACTTAACTTGGATCCCTCATTCTTTCTTTTGCAGCCCTGCGTTGTAACTGCACAAACTGTGAGAAGACGGGGTATGAGTGTGAGACAGATGGCGCCTGCATGGCCTCCACGTACTACATCCAGGGCAAAGAGCAGCACGTGCGCATCTGCATCAACCGGGACAACCTGGTACCCCCAGGACAGCCCTTCTACTGCCTCAGTGCAGAGGGGCTGCTCAATACTCACTGCTGCTACAGCGACTACTGCAACAGCATCGATCTCAAGGTCCCCGGTCAGTCCATCATGTTGTATATGGTTTGGTTTGCAAAAAGAGAATTGTATAGCGTCATGGTAATTCGAAAATTTTTGTTCTAAACTGGAAAAATATTTTATTTGAATAATACATTTGTGCTTAAAATGGAACCATATGTGCCCCGCCACGCGGAAACTAGTCACATGCATTAATGAAACCCAGATAATTGAATTTTAAGTAATTTTTTTTCAAAGTTTGTGATTTTTTGTTTTTTTGCAGAATGTGCTAGTTGAGATCATGAAGAAGCCATTCCATGTTTCAGATAACATAATTTGTTGCATTAATATACATTTTGTATTTTAAATTGGCTTGTTTTTCGGAAAGAAAAGGGGGCGTGTATATTGGCATACTGCCACTGCTGCCCATTCATGTGCGTAGCGCTGTTTTGTTTTCGCCTATCAGCTTTGAGCGAGCCTCGTGAATATGTACGTCGCATTTCAAGAGAATAAAGACAGTGAAAATGGAGAAAATCCGTAACTTGCTACGTAACTTGCTTGCTTGCTTGCTACATAAGAAGGAACTCTCGCCTCGGAACATGGGACATGTTCGGGACACAGGACACGTTCGGGACACTTCCGTTTTACCGGAGCTCCGAAAGACCATCGACACGTGCATACATGTGGATACGCGAATTATCAGACAACACTGTTACAACGGAGGTGAATGCGTTCTTTCTTGTGGGATGAGCCATAATATTGTATTACTGCAAGGGACATATTAACTGAAAAGGTGTGTGTGTGTGTGTGTGGGGGGGGGGGGGGGGGGTAGGTGTGTGTGTGTGGGGGGGGGGTAGGTGGGTGTGTGTGTGTGTGGGGGGGGGGGGTAGGTGTGTGTGTGTGTGTGTGTGTGTGTGGGGTGTGTGGGGTGTGTGGGGGGGGGGGGGTAGGTGTGTGTGTGTGTGTGTGTGTGTGTGTTATTTTGTATTAAATTGATACAGGTGACTTGGACTTAACATATCCTGTGTATGATTGAATGACTATATGGGATTTTGGTTTTAAAAGCATTTCTATTTTAACAAAGTACCTTCTAATTCTGACCTGCCCTGAAGCACACCGCCACAGTAATGTCCGTGATGAGGGGAGGGCTTAGCTTAATGTCATGCAAATAACCAAGAAGGCCTGGAGTTACAGAATCTTTAGAGAAGCTTTTCGCAGCTCGTCATTTTTCCGATGTGCTGCTTTCAAATGGAAACAAATTCTTCAAATGTCACAAGTCTTCCTGGAGGCCTTTTGAGTTATTCAGATTCTGAAAGTGTAGATTCTAAGCTTTCCAACGATGCCTTACACATGTAAATCTGAGAACATTTGAAGAAATGGGGGCAATTTGAAAGCATGCCCTTCAGAAAAGAACGAGCTGAGAAAAGCTGAGTTAAAGATTCTCTAAGTCCAGGCCTTCAGAACTCATTTGCATGACATTAAGCTAAGCCCTCCCCCATCAGTGACATCACTGTGGTGTTTCAGGGCAGGCCAGAATTAGAAGGTACTTTGTTAAAATAGAAAGGCTTTTATAACAAAGTTTATATAATCATTCAATAATGCACAGGATATGTTAAGTTAAAAATCACCTGTATTGTCAATTTAATACAATACAAAAAGTAGACATAGACATAGAGACACATGCGCGCACGCTATAATGTTGACACAAGGCCCCTGCTTTCACCTAATATCTCTATTTGATGCAGAAATTATATGATAATGATAATGATAATCACCCCATATGGTGATTTATGCACGCCCCATGTCTTTCCGTAAAACAAGCCAATTTTAAATACAAAATTGCGTTTTTAACGCAACTAATGCTGTTATCTAAAACATGGAGTGGCTTCATGATTTCAACTAGCAAAAAAAAAAAATTTAAATCACATTTTGAAAAAAAACAAATTAAATGTGATTATCTCGGTTTCACAAATTTGTAGCAGGTTTTCTCGTGGCGGGTCACATATATATATAGATGTAAAAATTCTTGCTTTTCATTTATTTTAACCCTAACAGCCATGGGTTCATTTTACTTCTGTGGAACTGCTACATTTAAATAATCATTTACTTCTTGAGACATAATCCAGTATCTTTATCATTTTACTTACTCATTCCTCTTCTCTGTCTGCCTTGCCCTGTAGTTCCTACTAAGGCGGCCTGGACGAGCAATGGCAGCAGCTCATGGGGTCCAGTGGAGCTGGTCGCAGTGATCGCGGGGCCGGTGTTCCTGCTGAGTGTGCTGCTGATGGTGGGCGTGTTTCTGTTCCAGTACCAGCAGAGGGCATACAGTCACAGGCAGCGCCTGGAACTGGAAGACCCCTCCTGTGAGCACCTGTACCTGGCCAAGGACAAGACCCTGCAAGACCTTATCTACGACATGTCCACCTCTGGCTCAGGCTCAGGTCAGAGCCTGAACAAGTGCAATTTTATATTTTAATTGAAGGATTTGGTTCAGCGTGCACATTATAAACACATCCCAGAAGCATTAAAGGTCCCATGGCATGAAATTTTCACTTTCTGAGGTTTTTGAACGTTAATGTGAGCTCCCCTACCCTGTTTAGCCCCCCCCCCAACATGGCTAAAAGTTGCGAAATGTCTAAACTGAGCATTTGCGGTCCTTTTCTGCATTAGAAAAAAACACAGCTCAAACGGGCGATTCTGAACAAGGCAACTATGTGACGTCGGATCGAAAAAAGAAATGCAAATGCAGTTCCACCCCTGTCTGGATGTCTACCCCCTGTGTCTGGAAATCATGCCCAGAGAGTTTGGACCGCGAAGGAACTACGCAATGCGAAATGCGTTTTTTTTATTTGCCTGGAGGCACGTGCGAGTGTTTCTAGGCTCGGAAGTCCTTTACCTGACCCTCTGGACCTCTGAAACAGCAGTGGTTTAATTTTATTTTCTGTGAAAATGTGTTTTTTTTTCACTGAAATGCCTCTCCTTTCTGTCTTCGTGCTTCAAACGCGGAAGTGGGGAGACAGCGCAGAGCAGCCCCCCCCACGCTCCTCTAACCCTATCTGTGTCCTTCTCATTTGCATTCAAGCAACAAGGCCCAGAATGAGTTGTTCAGACAGAGAGATTCTGACTCTGACTGTGTACATGTGTCTTTCTCATGCACTGAATGTTGATTTTGAAGAAGGATTCATTTACAGTATTGGGGAACCATTAGGGCACCATATAAAAGCATCAAGAAGTACCATGTCATGGGACCTTTAAAAGATTCAAATATGAAGTATTAAAATGATACAAGAACCATGCATTTCAGAGATAGAGGTCTTAACAACAGGCTTGACAGGTTTAATATAGCATATTTGGTTGTTTGTGGAAATGCTGTTAAATAATTGCAGTGTTGGCAAATTACACTTTTGTTTTGATTGTGATTAATCTTGCAGCCCAAGCCGCAGCAACATACTAAAGCTTATTTGTTGCTGCTGGTAGTGTTTAAGTGAATTATAGTCCACAATGTGGGGAGGGGACGCTCCTGGGGACATAATTACATCATGACTCAACCATTTTTATTATCTTGGCAATTTACACTCAAAGTTAAGTCTTCATATTGAAGTAATTTGTTTTTTTAAAATGTTAGCAAATCAGTTCTGGTTTAATTTTGACTAAACCAAATACCAATATTAGATTGCAGACACACACTGGTTGAAAAAAGCAATCGTGTATAAAATTGGCCTCCAGTATCTTGTCTGTGTTTAGATTGTGGTTGTGGGTTAAATTAACTAGTAACATTTGTTTGTCTCCACTGCCCCCTGCAGGCTTACCCCTGTTTGTGCAGCGCACAGTGGCCAGGACAATCGTGCTTCAGGAGATTATCGGGAAGGGGAGGTTTGGAGAGGTGTGGAGGGGGAAGTGGAGAGGAGGAGATGTAGCTGTGAAGATCTTCTCATCCAGAGAGGAGCGCTCCTGGTTCAGAGAAGCAGAAATTTACCAGACAATCATGCTGCGCCACGAGAACATCCTGGGCTTTATTGCAGCAGATAATAAAGGTAAAGGCATTACAACTGTTAGACTGTTATCACTGCTCTTCTAAATGTAATTGTCTACCTTACAGACAATGGCACATGGACCCAGCTGTGGCTGGTCTCAGACTATCATGAGCACGGCTCTCTCTTCGACTATCTGAACCGTTACTCCGTCACTATAGAAGGCATGATTAAGTTAGCTCTGTCTGCTGCCAGCGGCCTGGCACATCTTCACATGGAAATTCTTGGCACTCAGGGTGAGACAGTCTTTCCTCTTAAAGAGTCTAATTTAACCAGTCTTGCTCTACGAGCAGACAACTTATTTATATGTTAATGCCACTCTGTGCTGTGCAGGTAAGCCTGGCATTGCTCACAGGGACCTCAAATCTAAAAATATCCTGGTGAAGAAAAATGGTATGTGCGCCATAGCTGACCTTGGTTTGGCAGTCCGTCACGAGTCCATCACAGACACAATTGATATAGCTCCAAACCAGCGCGTGGGGACCAAGAGGTATGGTTCCTCTAACGGCATTGTGCTTCACTGTATACATGTAAAGAGTCCTAATATAATCACACCAATTTCCTCTTCCTTTAGGTATATGGCTCCAGAGGTGCTAGATGAAACCATAAACATTAAACACTTTGATTCTTTCAAATGTGCGGACATCTATGCGCTGGGTTTGGTCTACTGGGAGATCGCTCGGCGCTGCAATGCAGGAGGTATTCACGAAGAGTACCAGCTTCCATACTACGACCTGGTGCCCTCAGACCCATCCATAGAGGAGATGAGGAAAGTGGTGTGTGACCAGAAACTCCGGCCTAATGTGCCCAACTGGTGGCAGAGCTATGAGGTCAGTTAGACTGCTGTAATCTTTTACTCTAACTTAACTAATCGTACTGCGTTATATAAAAATGTCCCTCATTTGCTTTATTTCTCGTTTTAGTCACTTCGTGTTATGGGCAAGATCATGAGGGAGTGCTGGTATGCCAACGGAGCGGCGCGTCTGACTGCTCTGCGCATTAAGAAAACTCTGTCCCAGCTCAGCATAGAGGAGGATGTAAAGATGTGAACTCCAGAACGAGCTCTAGAGACGCTCAACACTCCCATATGAAAACGATACACTACTAAAGACAGACTCTACATGACAAAAACCTGCCAGTTTAACTACAGCCACACTCCGAGTTGTGACAAGGCCTACCTCACCTTTTTAGCCAAAACTACTGACCGTCCTCTCCTAGTCGGGACGTCCTGTTTCTCCATAGGCCACTGCAGCATCACTACTGTTTTAATATTGTTTTTAATTATATCATGGCAGGAGTTTAATTACTGGGAAACTTTAGTTTCATGATTGCATTTTGTGGCTGTGAGTGTGTGGGTGGGAGGGGGTTGGACGCACTGTTGGCGTGTAGTTGTCCGTTTAAATGTGTGGGGACTCAAGCATGTTTCCTGGAATAGGCTGTAGTTCTATAGACAGATTTCTCTACTCTCTGTACTTTAAGCATGAGCCACCCGATTGTGCTTCTTTGAAATACCCTGAGTAGTTGCACTCTATGTAGCTTCCTTGTTGATATGTGAGATTTCTTATGTCAGGTATCGCGACCATGGATGTGCTCCTGGTGTTTTTAGTCCAAAATGTGGCAGGGATTATTACGGGATGGTTGAGTTTTATTTATTTGTTGATATATTTTTGTCTTTTGATGAACACTGTGAGAGAAGATGCCCAAGTTGTGATATAAATTGTACTTTTGTAGTTTTTTCATGTCTTCAATAGTTTGACAGAAGGTTTTGAATGTGGAAGTTCTCCCATTGGTAATAAATTGTCATGCACAATGAATAGTAAAAAAAAAAAAAAAAGCAATGATATGACCTTTTTATTATTTTGTTAAATACACTCTGACAAGATTTTTACAACTTCCACTTCCCATTTTTGTGTCACAAGCTAAAGGTTTATACTTTATTAAAGCTAATTAAAGTATTAACACTTCAGACTTCATTCATAATTAACATAGTTTTTGATCTTAATAAAGTAATTAGGTTATGGTTGTATGGTAGTTGCCACGCCTGAATTCAGTCTATGTTCATGCTTTATTAAATATAATGTCTAAACCTTTTTTTTTTTTTTTAAATAAGAGTTTCCCAGCTAACGTGTAGAAATCAATGTTGCTTGAACGGTACTCTCAAATGATTTTTATCTGTGAATATCTGCTGGATTATTGTAACTCTAGTCATTAGGAGATACAGTGGTACTACTGACATGCCCACATAAATGTCCATGTTATTTTCTGTAATGTATTTGTTTTGAGTCATTTTTATCACCTGTAAATGTCTTCTGTGTAAACATCTCATTGACACTGGAATACTTGGGATGAAGTTGTGAATCCTGACACTGTCCATTTGTATTTGACTATTTAATCAAGGCTACTGGCTATTTGTAGTTTCAGATACTGTACAATCAATCTGCATGTTTTTATTTGATCATATTTGCAGATGAGATTACAAAAGACATTATTGAGCTATGTACTGTTACATCTGTATTTTTTTCTGCTCACTGTTTAATAAGTACCCATTTATTGTCTCATTGGCTCATTGAACTCATCAGTTCCATTTAATCATTTTATTTATGCTATTGTTTTCAAATGTTGACAAGGTAGCCCAGAGATGATGCTGCTGTAACGAGGACTTGCTGAAAATAGTGTAAAATGGGAGACTGCAAATATGTAACCAAAATCGTCAAACATGCATCTCCATACTTAATTTGGCATAAAACCATCCTACATCTAGTTTATAGGAAAAGGTTTCAAAATCACTGGTAGTTTGTACATAGGGAAAAAAATGATTTATTGTATATCTAACATGTTTTCATCTGTTTGACAGATACTGGTGAAGTTAGAGATGATAATGGTGCCGTTAGAGGAGGGCATCAAACTATGCAGTTACTTTAATGTGGAAAAGCAAGAAATGGACCCTAACCCTAATACAGATATTACTTTTAAACACAAATTATCAGCTCATGTACGATCTATAAATAATGCATCCTTTTGCTATTGGTTCAGCAGATGCATGTAAATCATATTTACACAAATGAGTATAGTAACTTATTTAAAATGCATTTTATTTTCCTTTACAAGAAACAAAAGCAGACAAAGAAATAAGATGGCAGGGAGGAGAGTGGAAAGCTGTATACAGAGATGCACCCTCTGGCGTTCTCCAAAAATATGTACAATTCAAAATAATATCCATACAAAACATGCCACATACAATAAAAATGAACATATTTATTCATAATCCCTAAAAGTATCTCTGCTGTACAGATGCAATCTTTTTAAAATATGTGAGGTTAAAAAATTAAATTTGAGCAAAACTTTATTAAATTATAAGATATGCAGAGAACTTAAATTAAGATTTAGTAACCTTTAAAAATTCAGGTTAAAATCCAGTGAGTGGGATAATGTCTCATGGTCTTCCCTTGAAATAGAAACATACCAAAAATATATATATTTCACTGCTTTGTATACTACCACTTCAGAGAAGTTCTCCAATATAGTCTAAGAGTGCAATTCATAACCAGGTTAAGTATGGAGTTAACTGAGTCATTACATCATACAACATACAGGAAGCCAGGTTCACAAGGTTTACCAGCACATTCACTTCTATAAAGGAAAATATAGATCAAACCAAAAGCACTACGAAGTATAGGGAGTCCAGGGTTTTCCATTCAAGAGTACATGATTCTGATTGCGACCAATAAAGGGACAGGTTTTGATATTCAACAAGCAGTAGTATAAATAAAACACAAACAATATTACATAAATAGAGATGCTATGCACCAAAGTACTGCTGTAAGAAAGAAGTGAATTGTGTGTAATAAACGTTCCTCGTATTGCCCTCAGCCACGTCTGGACTGATTCAAGAGAACATATTTTAACAAACCTATCTGAGGGCTTTTAGCAAAAACACTAATAGAAAACAGGTCAATGCAAAAACACTCTGAATCATATACATAAAGATATTAGTTTGCCATTTACACATATTTATATTTATATACAGCTTCAACTTTGTTAAAATGATATCCAGTGGTTGTTTTTTCCGATGTCATCTACTCTTGCCTTTTTGATTACAAAGGGGCTGGATAAAGAGTTGCTACCCCCTGATGCATATACCATATATACAGTTTGTACAATTTGCATTTAATAATAGTGAGGTTTCAAGTTAGGGGAAGAGGGAGAAAAGTAGTTTGGATACTGGAGTTTAGTAAAGCTCCCTTTAAAGACATTTCATTCATTTTTACATAGAGGTGAAACAAATGCCCTTTTTTCAATAAGTCTTTCCCTGCCATCTGCCCAGCCTCACGGGTCAGTTCCAGCAGAAGAAAAACTTGCTTGAGGGGTGTAAAGACAGCAGGCTGCACTCTGACAGAGAAAGACCTACTACAGTAAAGTTATCAACAGTCCACTAAATATTACAGAGGAAGAGACATGATTCAAAGTGTTAGCAGTGGGATATAAAGTAGTCATTGGTCCACTGCGCTAGAGGCAGCAGTGGAGCTTGAACGTGTGAAGTAAAAGCAAATGTGCATTTGGAGATGAGACTAGTACTAGAAGTGACATCTGAGAGCCCCTCGCTCAGTATGTACATCTACAAGGAACTACATGGTGGTTATTGTGCTTGCACACAGCTGATCAAGAAAAACAGAAATGTCCATGATTTGGAGGCATGCACGACACCTGCTAAGCTGATTGTGATTTTCCTTTTTATCAAAACGGTCATATATTTCATCTGTATAAATAATTCATGAATAATAATTATGTTGGCTCATTATTGTAAATCGTCATCAGCATAGAGTAGACAGAGCAAACCTGCTGCTTAAGTTTCCCTGCTTGTCCGAGAAGGCTAAGCCCATAAAAACACCCCCCCCCCTCCACAGTAGCAGTTAACAGTTATTATTCAAAGCAGCCACTTCCCGTTAAATCAATGAGGTAGACAGGGTCACACTAACCCACCTTACGGACTCCACACAGTCAGAACAACTTGAGCCATAGAACAAAACATCTCCAATTTAATAATCATCTTTTTCCATCAATCATTTGCAGCTCATATGCAGAGCCACGTCCTGATTGTCTAGCAAGCCAATAATATCCATGTTGTCTTCATTGATGAGTTGATAGGAAAGTGCCTTTCAAGGAGGTGAGGATAAAGTGTAAAAGAGCAGGAAATAGGTCCGTCTCAAAACATAAAAATGTATCAAGTTCATTCTCAGTATTTGAACATGGCTTTTTGTCGCAGCTCCAGCTGAGCTCTGTAGTACGAGGGTTGATATCAGAAGGTCATGATCATTTGGTAGATGTTGAGGATTGTTTTAAGCTTATTGAGAACAGTCGAGGAGGAGGAGAGAGTTGTTGGCTGACATGCCTCTGTTGTGAGGGTTTGTTGCTTTATTGATTAATGCTCTTCATACCTTTGGCTACAGGGGTCACTGCTTTAGTCTTTCACTGGTGGAGGCCGCATCACCTCCACATCTTTCAGCTTATGCACTGGCTAAGATGGACACAAAGGCTTTGGCGCACATGGTTCTGGCACCTTTGGAGGGGAATACTTTTAGTTCATCCACTTTCTGCAATTCCAGGCTCCACAATGACAAGGGATTTTGTGCTGATCATCCTCAAAATCAAACTGGTAATCATATGTCAGCTGTAGTAAAGAGAACATAAACACACTCATATTTAAGACCTTAATAAAATCATGTCAAAAAGCAGGATCACAAACCTCTTCTCCCTTTGGAATCTTTCGGCTGGAAATGATGATGATCTTGTCTTCCTTGTCAAACGTGACCACCTCCGCCACACAGTTGGGGGCACAGGAGTGGTTGACATAGCTGGACAGGAATCAAGGGCATTATACACTCAACAAAAAATATAAACGCAACACTTTTGGTTTTGCTCCCATTTTTCATGAGATGGACTTAAAGATCTAAAATTCATTCCAGATACACAATATTACCATTTCTCTCAAACATTGTTCACAAATCTGTCTAAATGTGTGATAGTGAGCACTTCTACTTTGCTGAGACAATCCATCCCACCTCACAGGTGCGCCACATCAAGATGCTGATCTGACATCATGATTAGTGCACAGGTGTACACTAGACTTGTGCGCACTTAGACTGCCCACAATAAAAGGCCACCCTGAAATGTGCTTTTTTTTTTTTGCTTTATTGGGGGTCTGGGGACTCAGAACCAGTCAGTATCTGGTGTGACCACCATTTGCCTCATGCAGTGCAACACATCTTCTTCGCATAGAGTTGATCAGATTGTCAATTGTGGCCTGTGGAATGTTGGTCCACTCCTCTTCAATGGCTGTGCGAAGTTGCTGGATATTAGTGGGAGCTGGTACACGCTGTCGTATACGCCGGTCAAGCACTCCCCAAACATGCTCAATGGGTGACATGTCCGGTGAGTATGCTGGCCATGCAAGAACTGGGACATTTTCAGCTTCCAAGAATTGTGTACAGATCCTTGCAACATGGGGCCGTGCATTATCTTGCTGAAACATGAGGTGATGTTCATGGATGTATGGCACAACAATGGGCCTCAGGATCTCATCACGGTATCTCTGTGCATTCAAAATGTCATCAATAAAATGCACCTGTGTTCTTCGTCCATAACAGATGCCTGCCCATACCATAACCCCACCACCACCATGGGCCACTCCATCCACAACATTGACATCAGCAAAGCGCTCACCCACGCCACACACGCTGTCTGCCATCTGCCCTGAACAATGTAAACAGAGATTCATCCGTGAAGAGAACACCTCTCCAACGTGCCAGACGCCATCGAATGTGAGCATTTGCCCACTCAAGTCTGTTACGGCGACGATCTGGAGTCATGTTAAGACCCTGATGAGGACGACGAGCATGCAGTTGAGCTTCCCAGAGACGGTTTCTGACAGTTTGTGCAGAAATTGTTTGGTTATGCAAACCAATTGTTTCAGCAGCTGTCCGAGTGGCTGGTCTCAGACGATCTTGGAGGTGAACCTGCTGGATGTGGAGGTCCTGAGCTGGTGTGGTTACACGTGGTCTGCAGTTGTGAGGCCGGTTGGATGTACTGCCATATTCTCTGAAACGCCTTTGGAGATGGCTTATGGTGGAGAAATGAACATTCAATTCACGAGATCTGGTTGACATTCCTGCTGTCAGCATGCCAATTGCACGCTCCCTCAATGCTTGTGACATCTGTGGCATTTTGCTGTGAGACAAAACTGCACATTTCAGAGTGGCCTTTTATTGTGGGCAGTATAAGGTACACCTGTGCGCTAATCATGATGTCAGATCAGCATCTTGATGTGGCACACCTGTGAGGTGGGATGGATTATCTCAGCAAAGCAGGGCCGTTTCCCAATTCACCGACGGCACGCTTGTGAGTGTGGACTCGGTCTGTCGTCGAGACGGCGCACACTCGCTCTGTCCTTAGTGCACTACGTTTCTCACATGGCCGTCTGCAAAATGGAACAGGTCCCGTCTCAGCTCAATGAGCCGGGTGGTCTGCTCCTTGTTCCCTAAAGACAAAAATATACTATTGCGACTAGTAATACTTGGAATTGGGACATGGCCAATGTTCCCCCTAATTTTTAATGTGTCTGAGCAAACACACTAACTCCACATCCGAAATGAACCCCCCCGCGCGGCTCGCACTTTGCAGATATAAAAAAAAATGACCCCGCGGCTGAATAAAAAGCTCTTTCATCCCTGATTTACAGTGCGCTGCACAAGTTTTCTTGTGCGCTGAGAATGTGCGAACAGTGCACAGCTTAGAGTAAACGCTGGACATGGCGATACTGTAGAATATCCAGCATTACAACAGCAAAGGAAATATAGAAGTGTAAGGGGAAAAGCATGTGAACGGTAATACAGGTGCTGTGAACTATGCCGTTACGGCTACCGCCACACATGTTTAGCGTAGTTTATGAAGAGTTTCATGTAGCATAGTTGTAGGTGAGGTGAACCAGTACGTATATTTTATAGTGACGTCGCAACTCTCACTTGTGGATGTCGCTGGCGAGTCGGTCTTTGTAGTCATATATCCTCCCGCGCTGTGCATGCTGGGGCTTTTAAGTGTGCGAAGCGTGCATGTTTGCACGCTTGGTCCACGCCCCGATTTCCATGGAAACGACGGCGCCATTCAGGGCTCGTCTCGACGGTGCAGGGGGAAAAAAAACTAATGGAACGGCGCTTGTCGCGCCGGATATGACGCATATCCCGTTCCAAGGACGCTCACAAGTGTGCCGTCGGTGAATTGGGAAACGGCCCAGAAGTGCTCACTATCACACATTTAGACAGATTTGTGAACAATGTTTGAGAGAAATGGTAATATTGTGTATCTGGAATGAATTTTAGATCTTTAAGTCCATCTCATGAAAAATGAGAGCAAAAACAAAAGTGTTGCGTTTATATTTTTGTTGAGTGTATTAAACAGTTTACAATTTCCAATCAACAATGATCCAAACTGATTTAGACAGACTTACCGAGCTGGGCCACCCGTCAGAGTGGCATCAATGACCTGTTCATTGTTGATGCGGAACATGTAAATGCCACGATTCTGAAACAAAATAATTGTTTTAATTAAGGACTTCCAGCACACACAATAGTACAATAGTTTGTGGTTCATCCAATGCCTGTGATAAAGTGTAGAGCTTGTTTTACCTGAGACTCGTATATCTTCTCTCTACGATTGGCCACCTCATTGCGTATAACCGTGCCAATGTATTCAATGACCATGGTGTGCTTTTCCAAATCCTTGGCAGCGTACAATCCCAAGCCCTGGATTCGGGATCGAGCCAGGTAAACGTTGTTTTTCCATTCCGTCTTCAGGCGGCGGTACTGGGATGATTTAGAATGAACAAACTGTTTACTGTATGGTGTGTTGAGTTCCCCAGTAAAAGTGCTCTGGTAGGCTTTTGAAACACTGGTGCTATTCAGCGTGTGGGGCCTTATAAAGAGAACAGTAAAGTTAAGTATTTCCTCATAATGCAAAAATTAATCTATTATATCAGATCCAGAGCCGTTTCAATGCCTGTATACCTCTTACACTGGGCGGTGACTTTGGGCTCAGAGCGGGCACAGCCACTGGGATTAATCATGAGAGGGAGCTCCATGAGAGGGTGCCGCCCATAACGGAATTGGTAACTTTGGCAGCTCTCCACTCCAGGCAACTTCAAAACAATGTAATTTAAATATTAAATATGGACCAAGAGCAGGAACGCTACATTCCAGTCAGAGCCCCTTTTTATCTTACCGATTCAGTGATGCGCATCACAGCATTGATGGTGAGTCCATACATTTCTTCTCCTTTGATGTGTTCCGTGAACAGCTTCAGCATAGAAGACTCTTCTCGAAGTTTGGCCACCTGCTGAACCACTCTGCTCCAGATTCCTATCACCACAAATGGAAAATTGAGTCACTGTCTGATTTCTGTTAAATGCTGACATTGCATGAGCCAGTCTTACCTTCTGGAGAGCTGTCACGGTAGTGGAGATCCTCCATGCCGTGCTCTAGAACTCGCACCTCGAAAAGAGGTCGGCCATTGTCCTCGTTGATCCGACAGCGGTATCTGCAGCGTTTGTTAGGCACGCGCGTGCTCCAGTAGATGCGCGTAGCCTCGTAGCCCACAGGAAAAATGGCAGTGGGAGAGTGGAAAAGGGGCATCTGCGAGGGAAGCAGCTGGCCAACAGCATGGAAGATCAGACCCCCAACTCTGAACAAATGGATTCGGTCTCCTCGCTGCAGGATACTGGCAATCTGCTTCACTTCATCACGCTCAATGTAGACCCTCCTCAACACAGCAAACGTGCTGAGCTCATCCTCACTGGGGCCCTTCAGCTTGTGCTGTGTGCACAACATGGTCTTGTCCTTGAAGAACATGCAGCGTGCTCGGATTGCACAAGCAAAATGATAGACATTAGGGCAGCGCAGTCTGTTGCAGCTATTAGTGGCCCCAGTTTTCTGGCAGTAGGCACAGAGGGTACGCAGACCTCGGCGCAGGGCTACCTCCACATTGATGAGTGCTCCTCCTTGTGTCTCATAGACCTCAGTAGACCACAGAGCACAGTTCAGGTGTACCCACAAATCCACATCAATGTTGAGCAGGCGCCCTGGGCCATCCGTGGCCCCATCGCCTTCATCGTGACAAAAGCAGCATTTGCGTTTGTCGCGAGGGAGTTTTTCTGGTCTAAAAGTGATGCGCAGTCGCTCCATCAGCTCTGAAACTTCACGGCTGCTCTCCTTTTTAGAGCCACCCTTACGGATTGTGATGACAAACTGAAGACGCTTCCATCTAATCCCTTTCCATTTCTTCACTTTTGTTTGGACTACTTCCGGTTCAGGCGAGAGGGGTCTGCGTTGTTTCATGGATTTTGGAGAAGACTCCGAGGCATTAGGAGTATTTTTTTCAGGCTCAGCTGAGTCAGTGCTCATATCCTCTTTAGAATAAGCCGTAACCTTTAGTGAATCTTCAGCAGATGCACCACTAAGTGTGACTGACAGAGAAACTGAAGCACTTTCAGATTCTAAGGCTTTGGGTTGTGAAGCTCCATCTTCTTGTTCTGGCTCAGTCTTAACCTTCACTTCTTTTTGCACAGAGGGAGAGAAAGGAGGAGAAGTTTTAGATGGAACTGTTTCACAAACTGCTTCTGGGGCAGAAGGTTCTTGGTCGTCTGGAAGAGGAGGCGATGGAGGTGGAGATTCCTCAACCGGAATAACAGGAAGGTGCCGAACATCCAAATCATTCACGTTAGTGGTGTAATAGTGTAGTGCTGGCTTATCCTCATTTTCTGCAAAGTCCTACAGAACAAAGCACAAATAAACAGTCCAGAGATTGTAAATGAATAATATGGGAAATGCACCATGTCATCATGCTCATTTTAAAAGTTGTACATTAAATTATCAAAAACGTGAATATGTACATATTAAAACATACAGATAAAGAGATCATTTAATGGTACCTGTTTGATGAGTGAAAGTATGTCCACGTGTTTCTTGAGTGTACAGCCGGGAAGCGATACATCAAACTGTCTGAGCCATTCATCTGAATTAGGAGTGGCATTGTTCTTTACACAGAGGGCACCGGGGAAACCTGCAAGAAAAACACAACACGTGGACCCATTTCAGTCAAGATCATCATATTTCCAGCACAAGTCACAAGTCAACATCTTTAATGTCTATTACCTGGCTGTCCTTGTGCCTTACTGGACCCATCAAAATCCAAGTTTTGAGGAGGAAAAGTCACCTCATAAGAGCCTGGCATCCGGATGCTTAGGAGCTGAGCCATGGCCATCATCACATGGTTGAGTTTCTGAGGAAAAAGATGCTGTAGGTTTTAAACAGAGCATTTAAGAAGAAAATGTTTGCCTTTTCTGGCATTGGCTACCTTTGCAGCTGCAGAGGACAGTGTGAAGGTGACAGACACTTCATTACTTTTTGGTCTGTTGAGATGGTTTGGTGTAGAAAGCACCTTGTCATCGGTAAGTGGTTTATTTTCTTGAAATTCTTTAAGAAATGTGCATGTTAATCAAAACGAACATATAAGGTTAATGACACTATACTGATAAGTAAACACATACCTGGTATAGGTGTACGGGGGATGAGAGGAATAATGGGAGATATAGCCCTTTCAGTCTCTTCCTCCTTGGGCTCTTTGAGCTGAGGGAATCGTGTTGTTCCTTCTCCTACATTACTCTCTGGGGATGATGCTGGAATAATGCTTTCTGGTGCATCTTCATCATCACTTTCCATTCTGTTGAACATTTTTCATTTGACCAAATGTCCATATCAATCCAAAACTTTGAGTTCAAGTGTTAGCTTTTACCTGATATCTTCATTCTGGTTGTGTGGTGGAGTAGGAAGAGCTGCCAGAATGTCGACACTCTTAACTGCTTCAGACGTGGTGTCTATAAAGAACAGACTTTAACATCCACACACATCATATTCAGTTACAGTTAGATGTATTTACCCATTGGCTCTACAGCAGCATCTGCCTCTTTACACTTTGAAAGCTCCTCTCCAGTGGTCATCCCATTTGGTAGCTTGTGCTGTACTGAAGGAGGGGGTGTGGGAGGCAGAGATGATGGAGGTGTAGGAGGGTTGCTAAGGTTACTCTGAAAATACAAGAGTGCACAAACACACATCTGAAAATCCTGTATCATTAGTATTTACGTGAAAAAGTGGTTAGAAATTTATGGTACTACCTTTGTAAGTAATTGAGAATAGTAGTCAGGGACATTGTCCAGCACTGCATTTCCAAATGATCCTTTCAGCTGGGCTTTACCATTGGGCAGACTGCTCCCAAAAGGAGCAAAAAGATCTAGGCTTGTGGTTATGGATGGCTCCATCAGAGGCAGCAGAGACAAGCCCTGAAATGTCAACAATAACATTAAGACAGATTCCAATCAAACACCGGTATGTGGTATGGTATAATCAGTACCTGTTTGAGGTGTTTCATGAGAGCTTCTGGGCTTTTCCCTAGTTCATCCTTCTTAGTCTTTTTTCTTACATTGGGCCCACTGGTTACCTTATTTGTGCGTTTGGGCTTAGGCAAAGGTGGTCTTTTAGTAAGAGATTGCAAATCCTCCATATTTTGAGGTGTCCCTTGAAGCTTTTGTTCCAACATAGCCAATTTATTGTTTATGTGCCCATTAATTTCATTGTGGATGCCATCAGGTGTTCGTTGAGCTCCAAGCTGAAGATTCTTAGTTCTAAGTAGTTTTTGAAGCAGTTGCTGTCCAGTCTCAGACCTGCTATCCTGAAGTCTAGGATCTATAACCATATTGTCAGGGGTAGAATAAACCTCTTGTTTCATGGCTCCATGTTGAGGGTCTGGCTGCACATTACATAGCTCTTCCCTGGGTTCCTGCTTTATGTTATGAAGTGTTTTTTCACACATTCCTCCTGCTCCTTGGTGGAGATGAGCAGAGGGGCTCTCCTGAAGATGATGGGGATGTTGGGGCATATTAACATATTTCTGTGGGCCATTGTGAATACAGGCAACGGTTTGGGAGCTTTCACTGCCTGATGCCTGGGTCTCAACCTTTAGTCCAGGACAATTTAGTTGACTCTTTTCTCCAGGAGATCTGAGTGGGGAGGCTTTAACATGATATGGACTGCCTATTCCAGCTTGACTGTCAGTTCTTGGTGAGGACACATTTGATGCATGAGGTGAAGCTGAATGTGCTGGGCTCATGCCAAACGACGCTCGGGGCGAATAGACATGAGAGGGTGACCCTTGAACCCGGCCAGTTGCTGTAGTCAACAGGACCTGTTGGTTTGGAGTAGGAGGGCGCATGCCCATGAGAAGATGACGTTGTTGATCCACTTGTGGAGATGCTGGTCTTAACATGCGGCTCGGATCCATTGAGGTACACGGCATTGATACCTGCCCCCTCATCATCTGATGATGCATCATCTCCCCGACCTGAGGAGGCTGTGGCCCATGGGGAATTAAGCCCTGCTGCATTTGTGGAGTGACTGCAGTTTGTGTTCCCATGGGCTGCCTCATCTGTGGGACCTGGCCTGGGGGAATATGGGGCATGTGGGGCCTTAAGGGCCCTTGTTGGCCTGAGTTTATTGCCATTCGCATCATCGGACCCTGCTGCAAGTGCCTCTGAGCTATCATGGCTTGTATGTGTTGTATTTGTTGGCTAGGAGGGAGGTTGCGCAGCTGTGGATTCTGGGCAACGATCGCTTGGATGTTTATCTGCTGACGAATATGTGGAGCTTGAAATCCAGGCCTTGGTGCCATCATACCTTGCTGCGGTCCCCTTATTATGCCCATCATGGCCTGTTGTTTCTGCTGCTGAGCTAACAAAGCTTGATGTGGGTTTAGACCAACTGCAGCCTGCTGACCCAGTGAAGTCTGAATAAAGCTCTGCTGTGGGATGTTTTGGTCCTGTGAAGGCTGAGGCACATTTTGATGCTGCTGTTGAACACAAAGATTTGCCTGTGGCCCTTCCTGTTTCACTGTGGCACCTACAGGCTTCTCTGCTGTAGTCGATACTTGCTGCTGGAGAGTAGGTTGCCGTTGTTGCTTTGCAGACTGATGATTTTCATTTGTAATTTGCCGTTCTGCAGACTGGTTTGCCTGTAGTGAACTACTGATTTGGTTTTGATGCTGTGGATTTTTTGGACTTCCCAAGTCACTCTGATCATCAGCTGAGACACTGATTTGTGATGATGGGTTTGGTGTAGAGGGCCCACTTTGCTGTGGAGGAGAGTTGGAGTTTTCTAAACCAGACTGTGGTTGAGGCGTGGCTCTTCCTGCTGAAGGAGAGGAATCCATTTGTGGAGGGGAGGGCTGAGATGTTGCTCCTTCTTCTGGGCCTGGCTGATTGGAGAGTTGATTTGTCTTTTCTTGAGCTGTTTGCTGCTGCTGCTGAGAAACCACCATGTGTTGAGACAGATTGTGTTGGTGTTGTGGCGTTTGAGGACTTCTAAAACGGGGATCACTCGGTCCCTGCTGTCCCATCACTATCTGTTGCCTTTGCTGTTGTGCACCTGGTTGATTAGCCATTATTACAGACTGAGTGGGTCCTCCTAAAGAGGCTTGTGAAGTCTGGGAGATAGGTTGACCACCGCCCATTTGATGATTGGCCTGATTCACCAGAATCTGTTGTGGGTTTAGCTGTTGCTGGGCAATGTGTGGGCTTCCCATCATCCCCAGTTGTGTCTGGGGTTGTACGCCAGCCTGAGCAGAGTGCGCCAACATCATTTGCTGTTGCTGCTGAAGCTTTGCCATCTGCATTCTGTGTTGAAGTTGTCTTTCTTGTATCATTCTTGGGTCTGCCCCTTGCATTCCTGGTCCCATAGGAAAAAATCCAGCTGGGGCACCAGAAGGACCTGTGGGCCTAGCTCCACCAGGAAGTTGAGGCTGTGGGGGTCCTCCCATGAAGGGTTGTCCCTGCGGCATCCGGACAGGCATGCCACTATGTTGCCCCATAATCATTTGACCAGGCATTGTGGGAAACATGTGGGGTGGAGGGCCCTGTGGAGGGTGCCCTGGTGGAGGATGTGCAGGTGGAAGTCCTGAACCTTGCTGATGCTGCTGCTGTTTGCTTCTATACTCAGCAATAAGATTTGTATGTTCCTTCTGCTGTTTCCGTACCTGCAAAAGTAAATATAATGAATAAAAAAATCAAGTCTGAATTAGTAAGTACACAAAAAGTGATTATTTATTGTCAAGTGTACACACCTGGTCAAGCTGCTTTTGAATTTTACTTTGTTCTTCTGTGACCAACTTCAACTTTTCTGCATCTGCTTCAGCAAACTCCCTGCCAGCCTTTTTTGCTGTACGCTGTTTTGCACAGAGCGCCTTTCGAGATTTGCGGTGGACCCCAATCTGCTCCTCCAAAAATTTCAACTGCATTTGAAGTAACTGCTGTGTGTGTAGCAGCCATTCCTCGTACTGATGTTGCTCTGCATCATCTACCAAAGTGGTGGCAAATTAGTTATTTAAAAAAAATAATAAAAATAAAAAAAGATCTGAAAACAATAAATTAACAGTCTACATACTGATAATTCCTTGGACAAATTGTGGAGGGTTAGGCCTTGACTGAGTTGAGTCACTTGGTTCCCCTTCCTAAAAATTAATAAACATTTGATACTGAACTGATCAATATACATTTTTTGTTGGCATTGGCTTACCTTTAGTGGTCCTGAAGTAATATGTGCTGGATCTGTGCCGGGAGTAGTAGCCAGTCTTTGCGCAA
The DNA here is from genome assembly GCA_036785185.1 of Paratrypauchen microcephalus. Classification (NCBI taxonomy): domain Eukaryota; kingdom Metazoa; phylum Chordata; class Actinopteri; order Gobiiformes; family Gobiidae; genus Paratrypauchen; species Paratrypauchen microcephalus. The sequence goes on along the minus strand of JAVJIX010000052.1, from coordinate 2,877,366 downwards.
GCAAAGAAACTTGTTGCCTGAAATAAAATGAAGCTGTATATTTTTAAACTTGCAACAGTGTTTCAGGTACGACACACAAACCCAAAATACCTGTTAATCCCAGAAGGAACAACCATTGGGTCTGTGAGAACCCTTTTGATTCCTTGAAGAGCCACCATCTTTGCCTTAGCAATAGGATCCATGATGTCATCCGTTACAAATTTGTCCAAATCTGTAAAGTAAAACATTGTTGAAATTAGAATAGAGGAAACAGAGCTGGCAAGTGGGGGAAAAAAAAAAACATATTCCTTGCCTTTATCTGGAAAGAGATTTGGCCGTTTCAGTCCTGACTGTGAAGGTATTGCTCCAGGCTGTCCCATCCGCATCATTGCTTGCTGCTGGGACATATTTATATGAGGTTGATTTGCCATTCCAGGACCCATGGGCCTTTGCTGCATAAGATTTGGCACTCGTTGAACGATTCCCTGTTGAGACATTATCCCTTGAGCAGGTAAACGGTGATGTGGCAACATCATCTGAGTGGACATCTGTGGGTTTGTCTGACCCTGCAAACTGTATGGAGGTCCCCCCTGATGGAGGCTACCAAGCTGTTGCTGCTGCTGTTGTTTTTGTTGTTCGTTTTTCTCATGCTCCAAAAGATCTTGTATTAATAATGGCAGCTCACCATCTAAAGAACTTTCAACCTTTGCCAAATCCACAGCAGGAGACTGTCCACCTACATCTGGCAATCCCAATGGATCATCAGTAATATCTGTATGTGAAGCCTCTGAGGAGAATGTCAGATGGTCACTCTGACCAGGGAGGGGGTATGAAAGGCCCCCTAATCGAACAGAGCTTAAGGGGGTTCTCTGGTCTTCTGAATGGGACTTAGTTGCGCCAACAAGATCACCCATTTCTGTTTTCACAGTAGCCTGACCTGAGATCTGCTGCCGAGTGTCCAGACCTCCATCTTCAATTTTCACTTGGGCTGCACCTGTGTTTGGAGCAGATAATGACATCTGGCTAGTGCTACCCTCAGTCTTTGAAGAGGTCTTTGACCTGTGTGACTTGTCTTCTACTTTTACACGCACAGGCCCAGAGGAAGGTGCCTCACTTTCAGCTTCAACCAGCCGCAGCTGGTCAGAAAAGACATCCTTTGGGTCTCCTTGGTCCAATTCTGGGTCTGTGTAAGCCAAAAGATCAAATTCATCACTGTTTAGCAAGTCATCAAGATGTGGATCATTGGCTTCAAGGTTATCCAGGTTGCCCAAAGCATCATCCCCTTTGTCAGGATCTAGGTCCAGAGCGAGATCATCTTCATCCTCAACCCCAGCATCACCTCCAGTATCTCCCAGCCCCTCCAGATCAGCCTCTGGTAGATCCTCACTGTGATCATTGGCAGACTGAGCGACTAAACTCTGCTGGGGAAGGGGATTCACAGGTGAAGAGCCTGTTACTGTATTTGCCATCTGTTGAGGCATTAAAACCAGTCCACCTTGCTGTAACTGGGATTTCTCTGATGTAATAGTACTGTTTTGAGCTATGGTATGCTGTTGCACGTATGGTGAAATCATCTCCTGGTGGGGAACAAAAAGACGCGGTCTAGGCTGCGGTCCACGTGGCATATAATGGGGTCTTATAGGCAGCCTTTGAGAATTGTGTCTTAGTTCAATAAACTGTGGTGGAGGCCCGTGACTCAGAGTCTGCATGCTTTCTCCTTGCATTGTATTGAGGGGGTTGTTGATATCCTGCATGTTAACTGCCTGGTTGAGATTATGCCTTATGCTCATTGTTTCCATGCCTGGTTGCAAAACCCTCTGTGGAGCTGGACCCTGAGTCTGCCACTGAGAAGGCATAGGTGGACGAGCAAAGATCCCTGGAGGTTTAGTGGGTCCAGAGAGCCTGGAATAGTACAAACAATTAGTCATTACTATTACCATGAGGTAATACAACATTGGTTACTGCAATGGTAAACATGATGTTTTTGAGTTGCATAAAGATTTTGTTCTCTTAATGCAGTTTTTCCCAACCAGCGGTACAAGTACCACTAGGGGTACGCGAGCACACTGCAGGGGGTACTCGGCAGTGTCGCTGCAACTTTGCACGGGCATCACAAAGTGCGGCCAGTACGACCACAAAAAGTCGCTAGCGCCCCCTAACGCAATTTAAGTCAGGGCTGGCATACCGTTTAAGATAGCCGCACGAAATTTGGTATGGATGTGTATCTCAGTAAGACGAACAAAAAAGTCCTAGAAAGGTAGGGCCATGCCCAACAGGAAGTGAGATAATTGGGCTTTTGTGTGATTTGACATACAATGGAATTTGAAATACTCCTCCTGAACTCGATGGGCGTAATTTTTGGTGTACATGAGCTCAAGACCATGGAGATGTTAAATTGCAAAGGAATTTCAAACGTGATGTAATATGACGTACAGCAATTGAGCGCTTTAACACATAGAGGATCATGGGTGGGATACCATTTTAGCCAGACACACGAGAGTTGGTATGGGTGTGTATCGCACTAAGATGAACAAAATTGTAATAGAATGTCATGGCCACGCCCAACAGGAAGTGAGATAAGAAGACTTGTATTGCGATTTTGTGTGATATGACATACAATGGATTTTAACACACTCCTACACCATATATCAGATGGGTGTAAATTTTGGTGTACATGAGCAAGACATTGGAGATGTTAAATTGCGATGGGATTTTTGATATCTTGTAAGATGACAAAATGGCGGCCTGATGAATTTTGCTACCATTTGAAAGTGCCAAATTCAATAGGTGTGTCACCACTTCATTTAGCAGGGGTTTAAAAGCCTGGAACCCCATAGGCTTATGTATATTGTGACTAAACATTTTCAAGCAAATTAAATGGTAGTTTGGCATAGCGCCACCATATGGTAGGCAAGTGAACTGCAAGAAAATACAGTAGCTTAGCCCCCTAAACGCAACCACACGAAATTTGGCATAGCCTTGTATATGATGAAGAGAAACATTTTTATGCAAATGAACTGCCCGTATGTCATAGCGCCACCATGTGGTAGACAAGGGAACTGTAAAAAAATGCACTGAAGCTGCTACTGTGCTTTAGTTTGACATGACATCTTGTGCGGCTGAAAATACTTTGTATTGCTGGCATGGAGCACCCCCATAGGTACGGCGTTGTCGGGCCTTCGCACCTGCGGCCTATGGAGGTGGCCCCATAGGCCGCAGGTGCGAGGGCCCGACAACGCCGCTTGCGGCTTTAATTTTTATTTGATTCTAATTTGAGTAAATTTGAGTTAAAGAAAAGAGAAAATGCTTGAGAATTAAAATTTCAAATTATTAAGGAGATGAAATTAAATGATTTTCATTTAATAATCTGTTGTTTCATGTTCTACCTTTGGAGAATTATCAACACGTATGAGTGAGGGGGTACTCAAGGTATGACAAAAAGGCTCAGGGGGTACACAAGACAAAAAAGGTTGGGAAACACTGTCTTAATGAACAAGATCATCGCATCTGGGAGATGGGCAGGGAACCCTTCAATATTTTGCATGTGGCATTACTTTAACATTACAATGTTTTCAATATTGTTGCCTGAACGGTACTTTTTCAGCACATATTTTGGTACTAGTCATTATATAACCTGATGTTCATGCATTTCATTTATTTTATTTTTTTGCGGGATCTGGTAGTGAATCATATTATGTCTTATTGCAATGAGGCACTAACCGTACTGTGCAGGGATCCATGACTGGTAGGTTTCCCATTTGTTGGGGACCACTGGGAGTAATGCTGGGAGTCACGCTGGGAGTCTTGGAAACTTGCTGCGTCACAACAGCAGCAGTCACAGCACTGACGCGATCCTGAAAGTAACCATAAATAAAACAAATCAAGTATTTTGGTATACATGTATTCATGCAAATTTATATTGAAGTATAAATCATTGTGAGAGTATTATACATACCTGTGGATAAGGGGGTGGTGCTCTGCTGACCCGTTCCTGCTGAAAAGCAGGTGACTCACCTCCAGACCAACCAGGTGATGTACTGCCAGAAGCAGCAGCTGCTGCCTCTTTTTTCTGGATCTGTTGTCGAATTAGAAACTCGCGTAGTTTCTGACGCTAAAAGGGGAGGGTGTACACTTGACACTTGAAAATAGTAAAAATCAACATACCTGTCAACATACCTATGGTCATGAAATTTACCTGTTTATGCTTCTCCACTTCAGATGGGCTTAAACCAATCAAAGCAGGGTCTTCTTGGGAGCAGTCTTGGGAACCTGACAAAGGAGTCTGAGGAGATGCATCACCTGGCCGCACAGCGTGACCTTCTTGGCAGACAGAAGCAGGGTGTGGATGGGACTGATGAAGCTGTCCCTGATTAATTTGAGTGTGCTGTGGTGGTAATGAATGTCCTGAATTGTTGGGACTACCACTATAAGGAGGCATTGATGGTTTACCACATAGAGAATCTACTTGAGAATTGTTGCCTTGATTGGAAGGAAGAGGTTGATTAGGATGGGGAGACCCTTTGTATCCCACATTTCCCTCGGATGGTGATGAACGAGGCTTGTGTAAATTAGAAAATGGATCTCTAGATTGTGGCCTGGATGGTGGCTGGGAGCCTGGATCTGGAGATTGAAACCGAGGAGGAGCTGGTGAGTGAACAGTCTCATTTGAGAGAGCACCAGGAGTGTGAGGAGACTGGGAGCTTCCTTGCGAATGAGGACTGGAGAGCACTCTGGAGCATGGGTCAAGCTGACCGGTGTGTCTCTGAGTCAGAGGGCTGTCTCCAGACTGAGGTCTTGGAGTGAGTGGAGATTGGCCATGTCCCTCGGTGTAAGTATTCGAAGAGGACTGCCTGTAACCTTCAGAGGGATGGTTTGGAGATGCTCCGGGCTGAGAGGCACCACCATCACCTTGGTGCATTCGAGGAGTCATTGGGGCCTTAAATAAATTACCAGCAGACTCGAGCATGCCTGTTGGGTCTTGTCTTACAGAGGAAGGACGGGGGGAAGCAGCCCTCAAATCAGCCCTGTACTGTCCTGTGCTTGCCGGTGACAAAACCAAAGCAGAGGGAGATGGTGAGGAATGAAATTCAGTTCTCCCCGTCCCTTGCTGAATCCTGAATGGATCCCCATAATGAGAATTGTGAGTTGGAGAGAAGACCGAAGACTCTCCATATGCAGGACCTCGTGTATGAGGACTTTGTGGAGGTCCTAAAGACTCCTGAGAACCGTGCTGCGATTGTGAAAGAAGAGCATGTTGCTGCTGCAACTGTGATCTAAAATGAGGGTCAACCTGCTGAGCCCGTCTTGGGGTTCCAGGTGTTCCTGGTTGCATGTCAAAGGGGCCAAAACTGGCTGGCCGTCCCTGAGGAGTACCCAGTGGGCCGGAAGAGGAAAAACCTGAGGAGGGGGCATGTAATGGACTTGCCCCTGAATGGGAATATTGTGTAGATGAGTGAGTATAAGAATGGGATGACTGTAAAGGAAGCCTGGCGAGGGGATCTGTCCGGATTTCAGCTGATCCTGGAGTTTTAACAGGTCCATCCGAGAAAAAGACAGAGGATGAACCCGAGCCTGGGGGAAAAGGGAAAGGGCTTCCTGCAGAGCTGGGTTGGGAGGAAACAGACGTGGAGCCGGAAGGTGGAGGGATATGTAGGTGTAAGCTGGGCCGTTCCCCCTTCACCTGTCCAGGCTCTGCATTTACAGGCCTACATACTTGAATCTCTGCCTGCTGTATCAAATGAACAAAATCGATATTAAACAATGATTAACACATTAGTAGTTTCAAGAGCCTATATTGAAGAAGTAGACTTGCCTTCTGTGCCTTGTTGATCCTCTGAGCAGCTCTATTATCTTTGGCCTTTTGCTAAAAAGGGAACAACATAAGAATTAGTCAAATTCTGAAACAATATAAAAGTAGTAATAAGGCCAAGCAGATATACAAAAACAAGTAAATTAGGCTTGTGGACGGTCAGCAAGAATAATATTCTTATTTAAATGTATTCATCATATACCCCCAGGAAAATCTCAAAAAATCTCATCTCTTTTTAAATTTGAACCCAGGCAGTCAAGCTTTGCAAGTGTTTTACCAATATAATAATGTCACAACCAACCTACGAAGCAGTACATGAACAAATGGCCAGCCTAGAACTCCCTTTCAAATAATAATAATAATGAATTTACCAAGTATGGTACTTTGTCAGCAGCAGATACTTTCCTCCAAATTTTCATAATCTGCTTACAGCGACTTGCCCAGTCTGTAGAGGAAAAAAGTGTGAATGCATGTTTGTGTTATGAAGAGAGTAAAGAGAGAGGACCATTCAAAATAGACTATTATGAGCTTTAGAGCGTGATTTTCTCTCCCTTTTCACAACAAGTACAGCTTAGGAAATTATTTAAAGTACCACTGGACTTAAACAAAGATAAATTAGGGCTAAATCAGGTCTAAAATGGGACTACACATTCAATACTAACCCAAAACAGGAGAAAAATGTGGAGAGAATTTGTATTTTACATTTATTAAGTTAATAGTGGAACGGAAGAGGAGTCTGTGTACCACCAGAACAAGCTCATGTAACTGTGTGAAAACCGCTGGTTTAGAGCCACGTAGCATAAAGGGACAGACAGAAACGAGTTGCCCGAAGTCAATGGATCAGTTTCGATCAATGTTGTGTATGATGTAAAATGTACAATAATAATCTATAGCTAACAAACATTATAAATAATGTTATTTTTTTTAAAAAACATAAAGTATAATAGTCACCTGGGTAGTCTTGTTTAAGAGTAGGAAAGTTGGTATTGGCATAAAGTACAGGAGAAATGGTGGAAAGTTCCCCTAGTTCCTCATCTTTTTCCCATCGCTGCAGACTGCGCTGGTTGTAGGACAAGCCATCTCCCTCTGCTTCAGTGGGAGTTGGAGGTGAGGAGGGTGTTGCTGGTGTAGAGGGAGTAGCCCATGGACTTTCATCTCCACCGTCTGGACTGAACAGCCCACCACGGTCACTATAGAAGCAAATAATAAAATCAGAATATAAGCATTTTGTAGTTCATCACAAAACACAGTATCACAGCATTTATATCCACAATACAGACTGCTAACAGTTAAGTTATAACTTAACAAATGAAGAGCAATACCGCATGTCAAAAAAAGGTGACTGAGACAAAGCAGGAAAAGCTTCCACCATTCCAGTTGAGGGCAGAGACCCTGTATAGCAATGTTGATGATTAGTATTGAAGGACAAGTTATATTAATTTTAAATTAAAATAAGTATTACCTGAGAGGGGAGCTCTCTCTGACATAGAAGTATGAGTGAGTTCTCCCTTATTGCCCTCCAAAATAGGCTTCATGTTGCCCAATGAGGAGCTCTCCGACACTCCCAGAACCTTTTTGAAGAACTGTTCGGAGTCCTGATTCTCTACCCCTTGAGGAAGACCTGGATAAATTGGTGAGTGACAAATTTTAAAAATCCTTTTTTTTTTCATGGTCAAATCTGAAAGATTTTTCCCCCATACTTTTATTTTTCTCTGCAGCCAAGATTTGAGATGACATCTGTTCTTTCAAGGATGATGAGGGGACAGGTGCTCCTAAAAACATCATATAAATTATAGCCAGATGTTAATTAGGACTAATCAACTAGCCTCCTAGTCCTCACTTACCTTCTCCCTGAGCCTGAGGGACACCCCCTTCCTGCTTAATGGGATGGTTGTTGATTATGCAGTCCTTTGTCTCATCTAATGAAAAATGCATCAAGATGACAGGTTGCAGATTTTCAAAGTGTCTCTTATTACACATAATGTAGGTGACCTTACTTTCTGGGGCAGCAGTTTTAAAACCAGACTCTGGTAAAGCTGGAGGTCGTGCAAGGCATGGTCGTGGCCCAGGAGGCGTCATCACAACTTTTTTACTCAAGTCAATCAGCGTCTTGCCAAAGAAAGCCTCCTGCAATACACCAATGATTAAAATAAAAATGCGTTCTATTTGAATTTAAAAAGTTGTTTTACAGAAGATTAAAAAAAACAACCTGAAGATAAGCTGGAAACATATCCTCCAATTTGCTTTTCTTTCGACCTCTGCGTTTTTTGGCCTGTTCTTCTCCATCTGCTGGTTTAGGATCCATGATGTTGTCTGTGTCTGGGTGTGGTCCTGCACGGTTTATTTTTAACACATCAAATTAATTTTGCAATCAGATGTTATAAGAAATTAAGGTTACCTTACTTATCCTATGTCCCCATTACACTACTCGTGCACAGTAATGAACCTCTACTTACCCTCTTCAATGGTCCTTTCTATTGGTTGTCCATCCAAAGTCGTTTCTCCAGCCAACTGCGCAAAGAATTCCTTTTTTAATCGTGTGTGACATTTCCTCTGTCTCACCATAAAACCTCCAATGCCTGTAGATTCAGATAAAGGTCAATTAAATGTATGCTCAGAAAAGACATATCACACGTGTATTTAAAAAAAGCCTTCTTACCAGGCCGATAGGGTTTACGCTTTCTTTTCTTGCCATCCTCCATCTCTTCAGCTCCTTTCAGAGCATCACATTCTGCAATGCCATCAGGACCAACATCAACACCCCCTTCCCTGTCAGGGCTCCCAAGATTCTCCAGCTTAGAATCACAGTCCATGGCCTCCCCACAATCTATATAAAAAAGGATTTTAAAAATATATTTTCTTCTCAATATTTTCTTAAAAATATTAAAAAATAATTTATTTTTTTTTACTTTTCCCGTCGTCTCCGTCGCCATCTCCCTCCTTCATATCTAATCCATCTACACCTCCATCACAGGACAAAGTGCCGAGACGGGACCGCCTTTGCCGTCTCTTGTGGAGTGGAGACATGGACATGCTACGAAGCAGGGACATGCCTGACTCAGTCAGCCACACACCTTCTAACCTGTAGAACTGTGGTTCTGAAGACGAAGAATTGACAAATTCGTTCAGTAACTTAAAACCAAAAATAACAAGTAAATTTCATAAAATCATAACTGAACAAACCTGGCTCTTTAAGTTTTATTGAAGCCATAATTGCAGATTCCACTATGGTAACAAAAGGTGAGAAGAGTAGAAGGATAGAAAAAAAAAATCAAAATATGTCATTTGTGGGAGGATGTCAAAAGCACTAAATCTTTCTCACTTACCCACAGGTTTAGGTACATATGGAGAACAAGATGTGCAGGCAAAGCCCTCATCTGAGGCCTGCTCCACCTCATCCTCTGTGTACAGACTCTCACAGACAGCATGCACCCAGCTGCACAAAACATCAAGTGCATTATTTATCAAAGAAACCTTTCTGTGTAAATGACTTGTGCATTAAGACTCACCGGTCACAGTACTGGCATTGCAGCAGCAGTTCCTCCTCCATGAAGTTTTCTTTGCATACTGGACAGGTAACAAGGCTAGCACAGGGGCCACAGTGGTTGTAGTTATTCTGCCACTCGCAATGAAAACCTGGTGAGTTGGCACCACACTGCACACAGCAAACGCACCTGAACACAAGAACCCAATAATTATGTGTGTAATTAATATGGAAAATACAAAGACTAAGTTGTGAATGTTGTTGGACAGACTGCTTCTTTGTGATACCAATACAGTACTGACACAATACATTTACATAGTATGCAAATGTTCAGAAGGGTTTATTTAAATTAGGAAGCTTTAAAAAGAGACAGGGACCAACAAAGCCATGCTTATGTTCCATTTAATTTCTTACCATTTGCACTTCCAGCCACCTTTGGGTACTGTGTGCAGAGGGGGGTCCAGGCAGTAGGTGTGATAGCTGACATCACAATCGTCACAGAGCAGCAGCCGGGAAGGGTCTGAGGCCTTTCCACACATCTCACATACAATGCATTCCAAACAACGCCAACCCTTACGAAGCATTGTCTTTGTGATCTATGGGCAAGACGTTTTAAGTTAAGACATACATTAAAAAAAAGAAAAAAAAAAAAAAAAGAAAAAAAGACATTTTACTTACTTTACTGTTTACACAGTATGGATGATAACACTGAGAGCACTGTGCACATGCTAGAAGCTGTCCTTCAACACCTTTTCCAAAGCTGCCACATACAACGCACATATCCTGAAAGATGAAGAGATGAATGATTCCACAGAACCGAAACATTTTATTATGAAATTGGCTAAATTAAAATATAAAAACACAAACAATATCCAAGTCATACCTGAAGCAAGACAAATTTATCAGTGTTGGAAAACAAAACCACTGTATTCTGCATGCTATCATCTTCCTCATCATCTTCCTCCTTACTTAGTCCCGTGTCTGCAGTCATGCTTAGCTAAAAATACATGTATTTTAGTATCATGTACAATAAAAATACATAAATGGTAGAATGGTATTTTTACCAAAAATGCATCTATGCAAGAGGCCATTGCTTTAAGGCGCGACCTTCCTCCACGTCCCCTGCCTGATCCGCCCCCACGAGGGCGACGTCTTCCTGGAAAACTATTACTACGCCCCTAAATACAAAAGAAAAATAACTTTTTTTACACAAGTCAAACTAAACAGGTGTTAAAATGTTGATGAACCAGACGTAGGCCTTGCCTGTTTGATCCTTGAGCGTCCTGGTGAGCCTCTACGTTTTGCCTTTTCTCTCTCACTTCTCGTTGGTTCAAAGGGAAGCGAGTCGTCCGTCTCGGTCAGGTTATCTGAGCGAGGCATGAGGTCTGGTTCCCCTGGTGAGCCCAGAAAACCACTACTGCTCTCATCACCATGGCTCATGTTGGACATCTCATCCAGCAGCAGCTCGGGTTTGACCAAAGCTAAATCCTGCTTGATGGTCTCCTCATCTTCATCCTCGTCCTCGGAGTGAGGCAGCAGTCGTGACTCCGAGTCATCATCTTTTTCATCTGTTGAAATATCCTGCAGATCAGCCATGCCAAGTTCTGATTGTTTTGGAGGAAATGTATTCACAGGCTGTGGCACTACAGTGCTGTCTGTATAATCCACTTCCATGTTTTCAGGGTCTGTGTTCGATGTTGGGTCTATGTCCACTTTGCCTTCTGAACCTGTGTGATGGCTGAAATCTTGTGATGGTCTTCTTTTATTAGACTCCAGACATGAACTGCCCTGTTCTGTTGTGGTAAGGAATGTGTAATTATTAGAGTTTATGTGGGCAAATGTATAATTGGATAGGCCACATCTTGCACAATATAAAGTACGTATTTGTATTTATTTTAAAAGAAGCATTACTTACTTGTATTATTAATTACATTTGCATGATTATCTGAAATGAACCCTTCAGTCTGGGATGACTCCTCCACTGGCTTCTCCCCAACGTCTGATATTTCCACACATGCATTTGTACCTAAAAGAAAATAATACAAGATCCAAATTTCCACAAAAAAAATAAAGGTTTAAGGGATTTTGTAACATCCCGTCATACCCAGCTCTGTCAGTGTTTCAGTTTGACCAATCTCTGAGGTTTCAGTGTGACCCGGCATTTTTTCTTCGCAACTGGCTCCTTTTTCCACAACCTCCTCACACACTTCTCCACTTTGATCTGTTGTGTGCTGAGGATTTTCTTTACAAAGCAGGCAGATATACTTCGTTTCTAACCAATTTGGTTGTGAGGTGCACGCTCTATGTACCCATCTACGACAATTTAGGGACTGTTAGTATGCATGGCAATTGGACGACACCTATGAAGAACTTTCAACTTGTAACAAGATAAGACTTACCTGTGGCACAGAGAGCAGCAGCACTGAGCAGAAGGGTTTACAGTTGTACTGCACACACAACACACTGAAGTGCGATCCCGCTGACAGTCATCACAAATGGCATAGTTGTCAAACCACTGAGCAGAGCCTGGGAGTGCTATTCCCCGAACCCCACACTCAGAGCAAACGCGACACCGCTAGCAAAAGGAAAGATTGATTTAAAATAATAATAATCACAGATACACATCTTACTTTTATTAATTAATGGAAGTTTTTCTAGTGTGAATGTGAAAGGGCTACATTTCCATTAAACATTATACAGGATTGGCAACAGACAGCCGTAGGTCCTTTCAAAACTATAACTGAACTTACTCTGCATTTCCATGGATCAGAGGGAAGCGAATCCATAGCTGGCTGAAGACAAAATGTGTGGTAGCCCTTATCACAGGCATCACACACCAACATTTTGGAGTCTTCTCCAGGTTGCCTAAAAATATGATTCTTAAATTTAGGAAATGTATACATCTAAAATGTGTGAATATTGGGCTATTTTTAGCGCAAATGATGCAGGTTGGTACATTTACGTTGAGATCTCACCTGCAAGTCTGGCACACTTTACATTCTGGACATTGCCAGCCTGCCCGCTGAATGGGTGTTGCTCCAATTTCCAAACAAGCAGCATGGTAATGTAAACCACAACTGGTACAGAACAACAAGTCTGTGAGCTCCCCAGCAGAGTCACACACTGCACACCAAGACTCCTCACCTGCTTCAAATGGGGAGGACAACGTGTTAAAAATGTGTTACATTTTTTAAGTGTGAATGAGTTCCATTTTTTTCATTAGGACAATAGGGCTGGTTTCTTACCCAACTCCTCAGCCTTGTCTATGTGTTGTGGACAGAGAAGAGCCAAGTGTTTCATAGACTGGAAGGATCCACTTGCAGCAGAACAAGGGAAGTGATAAAACCGTGAGCAGCCCTCAGCATGGCATCGAATGGTTGCACCTAGCTTTTTGCAATAGTCGCATAGCTTAAAAAAAAAAAAAAAAGATTATCATTTTTTTCATGCAATGCATCTGTAGATATAAAGAAGAGAACGTGAAGTCACCCGCTGTGTCCCTGAGATAACAGCCTTCTCGACATTCTCCAGTTTTTCGTTGTCCATCTGCTTGACTCCCTCTGACCATACAGCACACCAATGATGAACCCAGCAACCCCCTGCACATCACACAAGAAGGCCATGAGAACAAAGATGACTAAAGATCCCTGGAAAAGCTACTGGAAATAAATTGTATAAAATGTACCCAAATCATCCAAGAGTGCTGTTAGACATGAGGATTCAAATCCTATGGAAGACAGGTCATCATTCCCGGGCTGTGGCAGTGAGGAGGCTGATGGCTTGAGGGTTGGTATGTCTGTAGATGGCCCAAAGTGTCTCAGTTCCCGTTGTCCATGCAGACTGCGCTCCATGCAGTTGCAGAGTGCACAAGCTCGTCTGTCAAAAACAAACTGAACCGTTAACACTTACACATAAAAACTTTGTAGACAAAGATAAATATTGATTTTACAGAGATGTGCAGTGGGGGGTTGATCCGTCCATAGCCAGAAGTGCTTTAGACTCCTCTTCAGGGAGGGCACACTGCTTTTCAGGGGCATTTTCATCAGCTGTTTTAAAATAGTGATTTGTTAAGGTGTTTAGGTTTGATTTGCTTTTTCTATTACCTTAATTATAACGACTTCTAAGTCATGACTTGCTCCAACTCTGTTGGAGCAAGTTATACATGATCATGCAAATTGAGACACTTACATGTTGGTTCAGAGTCATTCTCGTCGCAGTTGGATTTCTGCTCGTCCATCCCCTGCACTGATTTTGACCTCCCTGACAGAGATCTAGGATTTAAAAAAGACAAGCCATTGAGGGGAGCATAAGCATACACACATTATAGGCCTTGGGTAGTAGCAAAAATGCACAAGTAAGCATTGCATTTATACAAAATATAGGCATCAGTGCATTGCATAAATTATTTTTTGTATTCCGGGATGTAATATAACCGTGCTTGCTGTAATATCAACATGTTTTACACAAAATATCATACCAGATTGAATCTAACCACGTAATAAGAAGACATTCATTTACCCAGTAATACATAATCCACGACAGGAAAAGTATCCAGTAAATGCGTATAATTAAAAATTGCAAGAGCTTTTGGCCAAATTAAAACAACCATAAAACGTAATACACAAAGAAAGCTGAACTTCCGCATGCCTAACTTCCTGTTGCAGCGGTGCCGTTTTCGTGTAAAACCGATGTCACTCACATAGTTCCGCTGCAAGAATCACTAAAATGACGATAATGACGCGCTACAAACGATATCAAACTGGACGGGGCCACCATTTTAGCCCAAACATGACAGACCTGCCCATAAGCATGTTCATGTTGTGCATCTACAGTCTCCACTCGGTGTGGGTGAACATAAAATAAATATACGCCAGCACATGCTGCTCCAAGACGGCTGCACGTCTAACTCACGATATTGTGCCTGTTAGAACTATACAGCGCAATAATTAATATTCAGTCCTCACAAGACTTCGGAAGAAAAAGCTGGTTAACAATCATGGAACCAATGCTTCACTGTACTGCAGAGCCTGACAAAATAGTGTGAAAATAGCAGCCATTTGTTTATTATAAACCAGTTTCAGTACTATTAGAGTACTAGTGATTGTCGTCTTGGTGCTGGTCTGATTGACACTAACCTTGATAGAGATTTTACTGTACTTATGTTTCCAGTAAGGACCTAGTTAAGCGGTATTATCGCCATAAACAAGAAGCCAAATGTTGCATATAGCATGGTTGTTCACTGCCTTAAAATAAAAAAGAAAACGCAATGTGCACTAGACACAATATGGCCTGTGACAAGTGCGCACTTTTGTCAGATTTACAATTAATGCCTGTGTGAAACACGGCATGAAGCTTCTATCTCTATCATCTGCCTTTGAGCATTACAACATTATATGTGCTGAATTTAAACAGTCTAGAGCTACAGTAAGACAAGAATCATTTTATGGGTTGGTGCTTTATGGTGTCCGTGAAGGCTGAGTCTTTCTCAGCTAGCTTAATGAAATCAGTTTACATTACAAGCAGTATTTCTGAAAGTAACGCAAGAATTATTATTGTGCGCTATTGCTTCTGGATTCTACATTCTAGTGGCTTCGGTTCTCTTAATAGCAAGGTTCTAACTAAAACAAGATTGATTCAAATCATAAGCAGAGCACTTCTTGTCATGTAAACATCGACTTCATCCTGCTCCAGTAAATAGCCATCTCCATGACACTGGGCACAAACTGCTACGGGAAGGTAACAACTACCAATCGTGACGTAGCTGCAAAGCGCACCAAAGCATCACAACAAAGACGTAATCACTTAATTTTATTCGGATAGACGAAAATGTACAGTTAGCAGTCCAATGTATCACTTGCAAACGCTGTACACAAACAAACAAACACCGAGGTGTTGGTAGTGCTCAGCCATTTCTCCAGGAAATAGTCATTCCCATCTGACAGCGGCTAACTGCTAAACGCTACGATAGCAATTAGCATCCCGGATGGATAGGGCAGCCGAGCTAACGCTAACATTAACCGGTCTAAGGTCAGGATTGGTCTGTCTAAGCAGTGTTTGTGGTATAAGGTTTAGAAATTGATGCTACCCACCTCTCATAAGCAATGTTGTTTCTTCATTCGTAAGCAAAACCCAATGACCCACAAAGCTTCCAAAAGACGGCTAGTCGCTCCATTTTCTAAACCGGACTAACGCTGCAGCTAGCCGGCTGCAGGAGAGTGGGGGAAGTGCACGTCGGCGGAAGGAAGGTAGGCTGCGAGGCGCTAGTAGCATTAGCATATCAACTTTAGCAAACTTTTCGCTACCAGATTCGCAGCATGCCCCGCGCAAGCGTGGGACGACCTGTACAGAGACACCATTGGGACAAACACTGTTGGTTTTAAATATGTTGAATATGTACATTAACACAACGTACTGATGTATGTAATAAAAGACTCGTTGACAATCAATACATACAGCTTTTTAAAAACATAAAAGTATAGGCCACAAAAATAGCTGTTTTTTGTGTTCTCTCTTCCTTTTTATTGAATGTATACAGTGTACTTGTGTATTTATTCCACGCCATAGAGAAACATGTAAAAAGCAGATAGAGGACTCCAACTTTACGTGTGTATTATGTATCTGGAGCAGTATGCCTGACGCAGACGCAAAGGACTTTATTGCGATGCAAATTGGGTAGTGACAGGCTCACCAGCAGCTGCTGCAGTATGGTGCTATGCAGACACAGAGAAGCTCCTTTGGAGACAGCTCTCTCGTTTATATACTGCTTGTTGGTATAGCCGTTTTATACTATAGTTCCTTGGTTTAATGCTAGTCTGCCCCTATTTTTTACCCATAAAGTCGACAAAGCCACTAAAATCAGCCACTCCGGAGTTGCATAAAAGCAATAGCAAGACCTCGTCAGTACTTGCCTGGAAAAATCCAGACTACAGAGAGATATCCTTCTGGATTTCCAGGCAACGTCACTACAGCAATGCTTTATGAACTCGTGCCTCTGACGTATCTGTGTATACAAACCACAGATCCATAACTGAGTAAAATAGCTAGCCTTATTTATTTTAAAGTTGTTAGTGATGTGAAATGCAGTGATTTAATCTCTCAGTGTTATGCCATGTAGACTGTATGGTTCTGGCTCAACCCTGATGAGTTTGAACAGGATAATACGGCTCATTTGTAATGTTACAAAACTGTTGATTATGTTCCCAAATCTCTGGAAAGTAAATTGGCTACAGTACAAGTGACCGCATTTGTGGGGCCAAAATGTGAGGAAGCCATCATTTTGGTCATTTTTTAAATACTCATTGCTTATTTATTACAAATTAGTCCCGGCCTCCACCAGGGAGGCTACAAGGTTGTTAAAGCCTCCAGTCTATCTGATATTGAAAATGTGTTACTAGACCCCTTACAGGATTAGTTAACTCCCTATTCAGTTTTAGTAATATTGGATTAGATTTTGAGGCGGGGGGGGGGGGGTGTAGAACATTCTGTGATTGGTCGAGGCACGTAAACAGAGAATAGCATTAGGACATGGGAATGTTCCTATTGGTCAGGTTGCAGAGCCAATGTTTTCCCATCTGACTCCTGCATTTCAAGGATAATCCCCTGGAATACCTTCACATATGTTAACCACAAAACTAGACAATTCTATTTTAAATAACCAAGCCAATTTTTAATTTCTTATCCGTTTTAATAATGAATCATGTACAGGACCACCTTTTTACCTGTGAAAAAACTTAATCTTTTAAGTCAATTCTAATATTTATGCAGTCGTAATCCACAAGGGGGCGTACAACGGTGACGTACGTTCCTAAGGCAATGTATGTTATCCTAGAACGAGTGAGGTAAAATATCAACTCAAAGAGACATGAGTGCACAATGATGCTTTAATTATAATTGTAACAAATGAGGGTTTTACAATATAAATATATACATTAATATATTATAGTACAAAAATATAAAATTCTGTTGTGTCATAAAGATACATATTCTAAACAACAAACTAAAACAGAAGAAATGTATTTCAAACTAAAAAGTGGTGTTTAAAAAACAGGCTTTGTTGATAATATATTTCCTCTTTTGCTCAGTTTCTCTGACTCACACAATGCATATCTATCAATGTGATAAATTAAACAAGGGAAAAATGGTACTACAGTGCATTTTGTTTACTGAATGAAGAGGCTGTTAGTGTAAAGCTCAACAGTGCAATGCTCAATCTTTTTTTTAAGGGTGGAATAAGCTTGAATCTAAAATCATAAATCCAAAATTGTACAGCAGCTGTGCATACCAGTGAACAGAGGAAACCTTTCTGAACATGGGGCACTTCCATCTAATTTTCAGTCCAAGTGGAGCGCTCTGAGGTGTTTGCTTGCAGATAAATGTTTTGCCCTGCAGTACTTTAGTGTTCACAGTTTTGTTGTCAGTAATATTGTAAGTTATAGACGTCTCTCTCCATAGCAGCTGGTTAAAAGTGAAGAAGGTTCTCATAGGCCCAAAAGCCCAATGTGCAAGTTTGTGGTCTTCCACTAAAGCATAGCTTGACGCTAGGATGCCATTAACAAACAGAGTGCCTTCTTCTGTTAGCGGTGCATATACTCCCATACTCTTCTCCACTGAGACTGTAATGATTCTCGATGGAGCTACTTGACCCCCCATTTTATGAATAAGGACATAGTCACCTACTTTAGCTCTGCTAGAGAACTGCACCTGGTACTTAGTACGGGGTACTCCCCTGTGAGGAGCGGTGAAGAGCAGGTGATGTGGGGTAAGGGCCAGCCTTTGTCCATCCTCCGTCTCCAGACAAATGAAGGTGCCCCAGCTCACTGCGTCCTGGTGCATGAACAGGATGATGGGGCTGAAGATGACCTCACCTGTCGCAGACAGGGCCAATACTCTGTCCCCTGGGAGCACAGAGGACAGGGGCCTCTGCTCCCCTCCAGCAACAGTCACTCGGGCCCAGCCTGGAAAACATCCACCCTTCTCCACCGCCACAGAGTGATCTGCACATGTCGAAAAGAGCATGTTTGAGTCAGGTCTTCAGTAAAAAGGGACATCAAAAATACATACCAGCTTTCACAGAGCAGTGGATGTGATACTTGGACTCATAGTGGACCCAATCGAAGCCCGCCTCCACAGCCAGCTGTGCTAGAAGCCCATATTTGTCTGTTTCTCTGTCATCTGTTGTTATATCCACAGCTCTGCCTTCATAATGCAGAGAGCCAGGGGGGTGGTGCCCGTCCTCATCCCAGGCCTCGGTCACACGCAGGTGGACTCCAGGCCACTGGTTCATTACTGCAATGGCCAACCTGTTCAGACAATCCTTGCAACGCTGGAAATATAGAATAGAGGCTTGTTCTAAGCAGCACTTACTGTAACAGCTATAATAATAGGGGTATATATCATACTGTACACCATCACAATGACTCCCTAGTTCAGAATGTTGCACTAGAGTATCCACCCTTTATAAAAGCTCTTGTAAATATATGTATATATTTTATTGAAATAACATTTTTAAATTTCCTTAAGTAAAAAAAAAGTTTCTTATTTCAGTATACTTAGAAAAAAAAGTAGTTAATAGTTAATCCTCCTGCCTCATGCATTACACTGAATCATGCTGGCTGAATCAGTACAGCCCCAGTTAAAAGGCTGCAACAATTTGTTTAATCTCTGATACATTATTTTGTCAATTCAAGAAAAAAAAAAAAGTTCATTTTCCCTTGATGTGATAATACAATAATTTTAACAGAATACAACCCAAACTAGACAGTGGGCCATACTTAAAGTATAAGCCAGTAAAAGTTAACATGCACATTTCTAACTTTTTATATAATTTCTCTTGTGTCTCTTGACAAATTCATGTCACATCACATAATACTCTTCATAGTTTTTTTAAGGCAATCTCACAGAGTACAAGAACCAAGCTACTGTAGCCAGTTTGGCACATTCCTTGGCATTTTTGACAGGGTAACAAAAATCAAGGCCACTCTGTCTTTTCACACACTGTTTGAAGCATTTAGTTGATTCTTTCAGACAAGATTTAGAGTTTCTAAACAGACTTTTCAGAGTAATTTAAATTATGTTGGGAGTATAAATGATAAATGATAACATGAATATATTCAGAGGTGATGAGGGATTTCTCATTTAAATGCACAAAAATCTTCCACAAAAAGTCACTGAGAAGAAGACAATGTAACTGAGAGCCAAAGGATGGGAGTACAAAAAGGCCAGAGGGGAGGAATGTATGGGCATAGACTGGGAATGTCACAGCAAAAGTGAGAAAAAAGTGGGGATTGAAAACAAACTGGGCACATTTTTGTGGGAATGCCATTGAAGAGAGGCGTCTCATTGTCAGAACTACAATAGCTGCTTTACCGATGGTGCCATTACTTCAGCAGGCGAGAATTTAGTAGAGGCGACCCCTCCAAATGATGCACAAAGAGCATCTTTCACATCTGGGCGAAAAAAGGGCACATCTACGCACTCACTCACACCGAGCATCATGTATAGGACCACAATCCAACTTCAGAAAACCACAATTTGAAACACATGCCTTCGTATCTAAATGTTTAAAACCACAGCATCCACAACATCAATGAAGCTTAGAGTAAAGTGTAAATTTTAGGCTTCATGATTATAAAAGGTATAACAGTCTAGCAACTATATCTGTGCATTTCAATTAGAAAAGTTCTCAAATGGCTTTACACTTAAACCCTCACCTTGGTCATGAAGCGGTCAGCATTGGTGTTCTCTTCATCCTTGAAGACAATATCTGGATTATAGTTGCACACCAGCTCATTGAAGCGCTCGGAGTTGCGAGTGATCTTGCCCTCAGCTCTGCCACTGGCACCAAGGTTGTTTTCTGAAAAGTTGGGGGAAAATTGCTTGTAGTGCATGGCTGTGAGCTTCCTTGGTCTGGGCCGGATACCATAGCCAGGGCCTGGTCCACATCCCTGCACCCAGCATGTGGTGGTGGTCCAGAGAGCAAGGAGGCTGAGCTGTGCCAGGGGCATCCAGCAGGACTGATGCATGAGGGGAGAGGAGGTCCAGCGGTCAGTGGCTCTCACAGACGCCCCAGGGCCAGGTGGAAGACAGAGGGTGAGACGGGCTCGTTTCTGAATCCATTCTCCGCAAATAACTAAATTAGGAGGGCAAACAACTTCTTAACAACTTCATAAAAACCGAGACCGAAAAAAAAACGTTCTCCAAGCCTATTTATTTCATTTAGTCACTGGCTTATATTAGTAGTCCACTCGTGCATGAATTAATAGAAATTACCACATACCTCTTTCATGTAGATGCCTAATTAGCCCCAACTTGGATCGTTGACGTGGCGCCAAAAATCTCTTCGTCAAATCCAAACACCTCCTTTATATTGCCTGGACCACGTTCTTCTATCGCGTTTGAGCGATCCTGGCCACCTTACACCAGCCATTGGTCTTATTAGCGCACTCCGGACAAGATTGCCCTCCCTTCCTTTGCGCACTTGCACCGCGAGAGAGCACGCCTCCTCCAGTTCACTTACTAGCCTACTTGCAGATGTGGTGATTGCTCTCTTTCTCTTTCTCTCTCTTGCTCAAAACAAACAAACAAACAAACAAAAACATTAGCATAAATATAGGTTTTGTGCCCTGGTTAGTTATTAGGATAATAATTGTTGGGATTACGACGACACGAGGGTACAGGTCAATACTGTATGGGGGCAAATAGAGGTTCAGCATTTGTGAATTTATCTTTTGGTTATTTCAGGACAAAGTACAATGTGATTAATGGGGGGGTTATGATATCATCACATTCTAAAATCTAGAATAGTAAGAGTTGAAGGCCTGTCTATTTAGCCTTGACACTTCCAACAGTACACTTTTCCTGTGTTTGGGGAATCTGCTGACCCCTTTAACCTTGTGCACCTTGGTCTATTACTTGCGGGAAACACCCTGATACTAAATTATCTCTTAAAAGCCATAATAGTACACAGACTTAGTCAATGCCAAATGGGTGTATGCTAAATACACACTGTGACAATCTATAGGTGGCATGTCCTCTTTCTTGCTTAGGCTATATATCTTTTGAGATTTCCATCAAATACAGTATTTAGTTATCTAATGTGTGATATTCAGAATTTAAAGTCAATTAAGACCAGACAGGCAGTAGTCCTGGAACCCACTGACATCCTTATTGAGCCAAAACCTTGCAGATCCCAGGATGTTGTGGGGAGGGGTGGCAAGGCAAGTCTTCATCTTCCTGTCCCATAGAAAACATGGACGAGTGGTGAAGTCTGGCTCAAACACAGATGAGAGATATCAGTCCATGACAAATCCAGGCGACACCTCAATCAAAAAAAGCAACAAACATTTTCATATCTACCACTGACCGTACAAAGAGAACAGATTTCCATCTCACATGAAAGGGAAAGGAAGGAAGCAACATGTGTGCCTAGGAGATTTAAATAAAGTCCTTATTATTAGTTTTTCTTTTCTTTTTCTTTTTTTTTACATTTTGGTGCCTCCATCCTTTGGCCTGTCCCAGCCTCCTTACAGCATGTCTACTCCCCATTTGGGAGTACATGACAGGGTGATTGCTTGGGTTTCTTGAGTCTTAGAAGCAAGATCCTGGTTAGTTTAATATATCCATTGCTTTGGCCTTCTGAAAACCTCTCAAACAACATATTAGAAAGATGAATCATTGGACAGTTTAAAAACAAATTGGATATTAGTACATTCTGATTTTCTTGTATCCAGAAGGTGAACAAATCACAACAGAATTCACTTCCTATAGAGAGGCCAGAGAGGGTTTAAGGGAAGAGAAGTCAAGGAGCTAACACCTGCCTCCTCCCAGTCGCTATGGCTACAGTGAGAGCTCCAGTCTTTATTATCAATGCAGGAAGAGCAGGGTGGTGCTTGGTGACACTGCCATCGCTCCATGATTCTTCGTCTCTGTGCCTATTCACCAAAAACTTTGCTTTAGAGGTGAAAAGAAGCTTTAAGTTTTTTTTAGGGTTAGGGTTTTTTATGCCAATATGTATCATGTTTACAAGCATTTTATGTTTCTCAAAGTGGTGCATTAATCCATAATTCCTCATGTCAAAGGGGGTTGCTCTTTCAGGTGTGTGTCCAATCCTTCTGACTGCCTTAGGTTTTTGTCCGTGTATACTAGTATATAACAAAAAATTGCAGCAATTTGTAAGACCCAAACAGGGAAAATATGTCCTTTACATTGACTTTTTCAATGGGACAGCAAACAGAACAGGAACTCTAGACAGAAGCTAATTGCTACAAAGCTGAATGTGAACATTGGTCATAAAATATTTTGTCTATAGCATTTACATTGGTAAACCTGAAAGTTGTGGTTACTGCTGTTCAAGACAATAGACTGAGAAGGGTGGGACTTCCTGCATCAGACAAAAAGGTTAAAGGTCATGTGTGATGCTATATAGTACATTTAGGGACTTGACATAAACATGTGACAAATCTGTTTTAGATTACATGCATACACAAAAACAATTATTATCATTTTTACCACAACACTATACCCCTCTTGGATAGTATGACAAAGTTTTGTGCCAACAGACTGTGTGAAGTGAGTGTGCCGTGAGTGTGCAGACCAGATTAAGGGCAGCTATGGCAAATGCACAGGGCAACCCTTTATCAGTTGATTAGCAAAGTAAGTCTCGCCTTTTCCTGAGAGTGGTTCTGCATATGTGAGTGCACAAAGTGCATGTAACACTGCCTAATGCACTTTGGCACTGACTTCAAACAGACGACTGTCAAGAAAGCTAATCTCTGTATTTTCCCCTTCATTCGTATGTTTTGACAATAAAGATACCCTATCTCATCCTATTATGAGACTTTTGTCTCCTGCCTGGTCCCTGATATGCCCCACCAGCATGTGCAAGGCACTTTGTCTGAGCTACACTTAAAAATAGTCACTCACTGATATTGGGTGTTTCAATTTATGCACCATTTTTGTATTGATATTGATTAAATATTTTGCAACCTACATAAAATTATAATAATTGGCATGTTAAAGTCAAAGGTATTTGCCAAATGTTTGTTACTATGATTCAAATTTAAATTTCACAACTAATGTATAATACTACAAGGTTGTGGTGCACAGGAAACAACCAAGCCAAATAGAAATCATGTATGATAGCTTATTCAGGTCAAGGTTTGTCTTTCAAACTAAGCTTAATTAGGTTCAAGAGATGTATGCGTGAAACTACATAACTTTTTTCCATTTCCTTTTAGTAAAGGAAGTACAATGTAAAACAAAGCTACACTAAAGAGGTTTAATTAAAAGATCAAACAAAACAAAAATGCAAACAAAATCAAGAGGGACAAATTAATCAGATGAAGTTTTCTTGAACTGACTTCAGGACATTTGGACGGAAATGAACAGCACTGAAGGAAAAGGGATAAAAGTGCAGGAGGTGGGTGTCAGAGGCACAGGGCGACTGTGGCTCCTCCTGATTTAAATCTATCTGGCACTTGCATCAGACGGGGAAAGCGTGGGCCCTGGCTGTATTTGTGTTGTGACAGAGTCACTGTTGACAGAATGAAACAAATAATGCTTTCTTCAGCCACTGATTAAAGAAGTGAAAAAAGTTTGAAGGGATATACAGGACAGCCGGCCTGAGTGGCACCCACCCACACTGACACATCCAAATCTTTTCTTGTAAAATAACATAAAAACTCAAACTTAAAAAAGATTTATTTGTATTATGCTCATACATAAATGAAAATTCTGAATTGTCAGAGCATTAAAAAGGTAAACAATGGACTTATTTTTCTTTAAGTACAATGCTGAATATTTAACGTCAACTGTATTACATTCAATACTTTAAGATGTTATGTCCTTGAAATACCCTTGCATCACATAAGAAAAATACACATTTGGTTTCCTAAAATTTAAGAAGTAGTAACCCCACAGTGCTTGAGAATAACGATACCAACTGAACTGAACAGTATAATACAGTATAACACATAACATATTACAGACAAAATGGTAAACCTATAGTGAGAGTGACTCATATGGCAGGGGTGGGGATTTGCAGACACCATCACCTACTGGATTGGCCCACAGTAAAAAATCTGCTGATACAGCAATAACAGTTACAGTGACACATCACCAATGGCAACAAGAAAATAAAATGCCAATTAAGAAAACATAATAAAATACTTTCCCATTTTGTATAGATAAAAAATAAGACATTTGTGCTCTTGTCCTCACAATAATATCACTTCTTGGGTTCTTTTTAAAGACAATACAGTAAAGTGTATTTACCTTGTTGGCATGTTTCGGCTGCTAGCCGAATGTCAACAAGGTAAACAGACGTTCTGTATTGTCTTTAAAAAAGAACCCAAGAGGTTAAAGTAGATAAGAAGAAAAAATGAACACCTTTGGTTTAATATCACTAACATTTTAAATAAATATATTTTTTAACTATTCAACAAGTAGCCTACTCCAACAAATTTAATGTGGTTTATAAAATACAAAAAAAGAGATTATTTTTGGAAAAGGTAAAACATACGCATTGACAATATTGCACTGTCCCACACTTATTCACAGTACAGTTGGTCAAAGGCAGATTTTTCTCCTGCATGAAAATCTCTGCATGAAACTAAAAATATAAAAGATCGATCATTTATGCACATTAAAATTGATTCCCTAAAACTACAGCTCCAAATGCTGCTTGCACTGGTAATAGTGAATAATCTATTTGTAAACCCTCTAATGATGTTCCCAGCCTAATGTGCATCTACACATATGTGCCCATTTAACACAAACACACAAAATGAGAAGAGTCGCATTATAAATGGAGTACCAAACACACACACTCCTAAAATAGTGGTATCACCCTTCCAAGACCTTCCAAGAGTGGAGGGGCCACACAAAAACAACAGAGCACTCCACCGACCCAGAGCAGGAAAAGGAAATTACGTCTGTCTTACTATGTAATATTTGAAAATAACTATGCTGACTTTCACATATGAACAGCCCAGCCCTGCTTTAGATAAGGCACCAGGTTTGGCTATTGCACACTCTATTATACATGCCT
This sequence comes from Paratrypauchen microcephalus, assembly GCA_036785185.1. Lineage (NCBI taxonomy): Eukaryota > Metazoa > Chordata > Actinopteri > Gobiiformes > Gobiidae > Paratrypauchen > Paratrypauchen microcephalus. Next base: position 2,852,052 of record JAVJIX010000052.1, on the reverse strand, counting down.
TTAAGCATACACTGGTAACACAGTGTGAGTTCTGCCATCACTACTGTACCAGTCATTACCATGACTCACAGGTCGCACAGGTCCTGTGTGCAGAGAGCAGACTGTGACTACAGAAGTCAGAGTTGTCCTTTACAGGCACTCTAGCCTCGCTGTTACAAAAGGAACTCCATTGCAAATGCCTTTATTATAGACAGTGTTTTTTTAGTATCTTTATCTGAACAAGTCACTGTATTTTTGACAGTCCACTTGCTAAAAGGAGCCTGAAGGGGACAGCTGAGCGAGACACTGTTAAAGGCAGTCTGTGGAGACCTGCAAAACATAGAAAAATTAGACAAAGTTCAAGCAGTTACAAGCTAGAACAAAGTTCATAAAAAAAGACAATAATATTAATTTGAAGCTGAAAACTGAAAAGTGTAGGTAGCAGGCATTGGGATCAGATGACATCTGAATTATGAGGAAAGCGGGTGTGTAATATGCAATGCCAAGTTGATGTTTATATTGGGTGGAGGGCTGTGTTTTTAGCAACAAGGGGTCCAGTCTTAAGTTCCCTGTGGGGACTCAGTTCTGCTCCTGTCCCCAAACACTTTCCTGTAATAATTGTATTCTTTCTATCTGAGGAAGAGTGACCAGCCCTCAGGGAAGTGGTCCAAAAGGTGGGAAAGCTCATGACAGCCATCCAACGACAATGAAAGGAGCAGCATTTAGTGGCAATCTGCAGTAACTTACCAAAGGCACGAATGAGCTCTCTCTGTACTGCCCAGGTGACCGTCTTTATCAGTGAGGCAGACGTGAGCCCAGCAAACATCATATTGTACAGAAAAACAATGTAGAAGTTGCCAAGCCAGTTATAGCGACCAAAGTCTCCAAGTAGATCAAAGCGGGTGATTCCTATAAGTGGTACAAAAATAATGTTAAAACATTGACTAGCATATGCCCCCTTGTGGTCATTCATGAAATGACACAACTGACCTGCAGCAGTCTATCGCAGCAGCTGTGGCTTTAACATATACAAAGTTATAATTATATTTGATCTTACCAAGGGTCCGTGAGAAGACAGGTAGTGCAGAGCTCAAGATGAGTAGTGACACGCAGTTTGCTATCATCTAAAAAAAAACATAATGGAGATAAACAACTGGCTTCCAGTGGTATATTTGTGAGACATGAAAAGAACAACTTCGTGACACACCTGGGTGAGGTTGGTGTCCTGCACTCGTGGAAGAAGGCTTATGAAGAGGGGAGAGCTGTAAAAGCCAACTACTGATGACACCATGAGATAGCTGACACATTTGTTAAGGTCCATATAATAAACATCATAGGCAGTATTTTTCATTTGTCCAAGATTGTCCCAAGACAGAAATTTTTTAATCATCAATTATGACTTCAATTAGAAGAGGATACAGTATGAGAACAACTTGAACAGCAGCACCCAATGAACCAAACATGGAAAATGATGCCCTCCCCAGATGAGGATCCTGAAATGAAAAAGAAGATTTGTATGTTTGCAAGTTTAATAAGCCCTGAAAGCAGTAATCACTTACGTCCATTCCTCGAGGCATAGCCTTCTCATCAAGCAGCAACTCCAGCACATTGAAGCAGACCATGAGTACGCACATGACCTGAGCACAGAGATGCAAGCATACCAAGGCCAGGTCAGTGGAACCACCATTTCAATGTAATTTATGTATTACAATGTGATTACAATGTCAAGTACCGTCATTGCCAAGAGAGCAAGCATTGCAAGAGGATAGCCTAAATTTCTCTGCCAAGCTGACGCCTTCCGACGCATCTCTGGAGAAGCGTAATAAAGATGATATATTGTTTCAATGCATTAAAAAAAAAAAAAAAAAGTCAGCTTTGTACCCAGAGTGATGCGCTTGTTTTGAACTGCTTGGTATTCTCTTTTCATGGTTTCAATGTCCAACTTCACCCAGTGTGACGTTCTTTGATCTAAAATGACCATAAAAAATAAGTAAAATATCAAATACGCACCACAAAATAGAGCCAATAATCTGTGCTGTATATTCCAAAGATACGCACACTTTATTTGTCTAGACAGAGTAGCCTCTTCAAATATAGTGCAGTTTAAAGTGTCCTCCACATCTTCCAAAAGCTGAAGTCATAAAGACACAATCTCATAATTATTGATGGTGCCACTAGATTTTTTTCTTAAACAAGAACAATTCAACTTGGACTTGTTCATACCCTTGGCTTCACCAACAGACTTCCAGTTACGCTGAACATACGAGAGAGTCCAAAGGGAGTACACACTGAGGAAGGGAAAATGTAATGGTTAAAAGAGTAATTTATTCTTAATTTTGTTCATTTAAAATACAGTACGGAATATAGACTCTCTCCCACTCTTTAAATCCAGACTCAAAACCCACCTGTTCAGACTGTCCTACCTCTCATAGCCAATCACTCCACTCTGATTTTGTTTTTATCTTGTTTTATATGTTTTATTGTATTGTTTGTTTGTGCTTTTTATTCATTTTAACCTTGTACAGTGTCCTTGGGTGTTCTGAAAGGCGCTTTTAAATAAAATGCATTACGAGAGCCACTTACGCAAAAGCAGTAAAACTCCACATAGAGAGATGCCCGAATAGAGGTATGGCAGGTAGTATTCCCACAGGTCTAAAATTTAAAGAATGAGGAAATAAAGTAACAAGTACATAAACATTTAAGCAAGTTAAATGTTCAGGTTAAAATTCTGTGACTCACCATACAGGCTTTTCCGAGCAATATTGTCGTGGAGCAGAGCTGATGCCACCCACACAATGCCCATGACGAGCAGTGCCAGCAACAACAGGAGGATGACCGCCTCATACACCCGTGCCATAACACCCTACCAACAAAGATAAATATCATAGATTACTGAAAGCATATTTTATACAATACTGAGAAATATCTCTATCTCAGGGCTGGGCAAACCTTTTGACTCGTGGGCCACAAAGGGTTTTAAAATTTGACAGAAAGGCCGGACCAGGAGCAGGTGGATTTAGTGTTTTGGTAATCCACCTCATAAGAGCAAAAAATAACATGGGACATGTAGAAAACTTGTGCTTTATTTCAATTAAAAATTAACAAAAGCATTACAACAAATATGCCAACACCTGGCATATCAGGCATACAGCAGTTGTATTTGGTGAAAAAATATTTACTTGTCCAATCCTTATTAAACACTCGACATTCTTTGTCCACTTCTTTTCTTAGCTCCGCTCATCTTTACAGGAGGGCTGAGGGGGTCAAAGAGTAAAGCACAAACGTGGAGCAATACGCCGCAACTCAACAAAGGTCAATGTATCTAGTGCGCCAGCTATTGGAAAACGTCAGAATTGCAGGGAAATTAAAACATTAAAAAGGTTTATTAATATAATTTCTTCAGGTTCGGCGGGCCGGATTAAAAAGCTTAACGTGCCGCATACGGCCCCCGGGCCATAGTTTGCCCATGTCTGCTCTATCTCTATCTCCATCTCTATCTCTATCCATACACACTTACAGAACAAGTTGTTACCTTTCTGGATCCTGCAAATCCCTCAGACTCGATAAAGAAGTAGGCAAAGGGCATGAGGAAGACCAGTGACAAATTTGAGAAAAGGAAAACTAGGTTCCACAGGCCTGGAAAACAGAAGTTGTAGGTCAGAATTTTATTTTGGAAACTGGAATCTGAGACATGACGATAGTACTGCTACTATCCATAAGGAGGTAGCACCAATATGCATTGTCAAGACAGTTTTTTTTTAAATTACTTATCTTTGATTTATCATTAATTTGTGTTGCAGCTTCTAATTTTCGAATGCATTTTAACACTCCAGCAGATGCACTGAACAAATCTATATTAATTATCACAGTGGAAAGAGGGGATCTATACTACTGCTGTTAAATATTGACACTATTGTTATTGATGGGAACCTTTGACAAAGGGGAAAAAAATAAGCCCAGTTATACTGACAAAGTTCAGGAAGTAATTTTAACTTGCGATAAGTAAACAAAGTACCACGGATGAGCGAGCCATTGAGCCACTGCATGTAGTAGCTGTGTGGGAAAGTGAGCAGCACTTCGTTGGACAGGATGGAGATGGGCAGCAGTAGCACAGCACACACAGCCACAGACAGCGTGAACGTACACAGCCACAGCCTGAATGGAGAGCAAACACGGCTTTAGTGATAGTCACATGGTGTGTGGAGCTGGATGAAATGACCAGGGGCATGGCAAAATGCTAAACCAGCGTGTAAGGGCAAAGGGCACATGGCCTCTACGGGCTTTATCAAACATAATCTGAGCATTCTGGGTAATAAAGGCTCAGCTAAATAACCCCAAGCGGTCACATATATCAGGATGACTGAGCCCTTACCTCAGTCATTCACGATGACACCAGCAAATAAAGATTGCAGTCAGTTAATGATTACAGATACTTACGCAATCCTGTTGACAGTGGCATCTTCAGCATCATCTGAAAAAGACAAAACAAAATGAAACACAAAAACTTGTCTTAAGACAAGTCAAGTTAAAAACTCTAAAAAAGGTAAAGTATGTAACTATCTGGAGGTGGAACCTCAATTGCATAATTCCATGGAAAAAGAAGTTTAAAAACATACTTTGAAACATTCTCCATGAGATGGACTAATGCTAGGTTTCAAGTCATATTGTTTAATGCCATAAGATTATAGCCAGTGAGGAAAAAACAGGAGGCCCCCACAAAGTAAAAGACAGAGACACAGAAACACAGACAGACAGACAGACACACACTAGTCTGTTTAGGTGGCTTTAAAGGTGTATTAGTAGTATATTAGAGGGCCCACTACCTGTCTGTCTCCATGGAACTATTATTGCTTTGTCTAGAATGTTCCACAATATAAATTAAACCCATCTATCGTGAGGGAGATGGGCAGGTTACAGCACATTGCAGTTCAGATCTGTGGAGAGACATCCCTATTCACAGATGGAATTACTGTATATTTGAGCAAAAGAAACAGAATTAATAAATGATAGATGGATATATTTAAAGGGATAGTGCAGGTTTTTTAAATGTTAATCTGTATGGGTTTCCTTCTAAAAGTTACGTGTGTTGACACTGGCTTACCTCTAACAGTTTCCGCTCAGCCCGGTTCTGCTCGCGTTCTGGAGCCCACGTAATTAGGTCCGGTAACTTCGCGGGGATATGAAATAAAGCTTGTTTTTCTTCTCAAAACAAAACATTTGTCCGAAAGGTGATATACCGTATTGGCCCGAATATAAGACGACCCTGATTATAAGACGACCCCCTCTTTTTCAGGACTCAAGTTTGAAAAAAGACTTTTTGAACACCAAATTTAATTTTTATACAGAAAATAATTACAGTACATCTGAAACAAATGATTATAACAATATATTCAAGAGAAAAAGCATGTTATTTTGCCTCATTCAAATCATGCAAAAACTGTCTATCACATCTTAATATCTGAACATTTAAATATGTAAACTAAAGTGCAATCACATTTGTAAATGAATGGCTTCTGGTTTTTGAAATGTAAATAAACCAATCTACTGTGATAAAACAACAAAATTGCAATAACTGCATTAACCATCAAAGTGAAGTCTTAACTGTAACTGTAGTCTTGAAACAAATCTGAATAAGGAAAAACATTGCAATAAAATAATGCAAACTGGTTTAAACTTCAGAGTAGCTGAAATCTGTCATGTCAGAACATTACTCCTCACAAACATCCTCACAACAGCTTCTCTCCAAAGTCAGAGGGCAGGCGCTGGGCTAAACTTGTTCTGCGTCGCAGAACAAGTCTGCGTTACGCCGCATCATTCTTTTACACCAGAATGATGCGTTACGCCGCAGAATGATGCGTTACGCCGCATCATTCTTTTACACCAGCCGAGGCTCGCTTTGAAGTCAGCGGTGGGTGTGTTTAGCATTCGCTTTAAAGATATCTGGCGCCATCTAGCGTTGTGAATGGGTATAATGTCTAGACCGCGAATGTAAGACGACTCCCTCTTTTTCACTCTTATTTCAATGCAAAAAACACAGTCTTATATTCGGGCCAATACGGTATTTGCGTCCCAAACAGCTGTCCACGAAAAATCCAGCAGCATATTTCGCATTTGCGTATTGACTCTCTCGACTCGTATCACTACGCCCATGTTAACTCTATCAGCCTGTTCACTTGTAAACTTCCCCTTACGGCGGACCGCATGCTTCGTTCACTTCCGCTAAAGGTTAACAGGCTAATAATAAGTAAAAGACGAGACGAGATATCTGAACGTTAACTACGCTGCTGGATTTTTCGTGGACAACTGTTTGGGACGCAAATATATCACCTTTCAGACAAATGTTTTGTTTTGAGAAGAAAAACAAGCTTTATTTCATATCCCCGCGAAGTTACCGGACCTAATTACGTGGGCTCCAGAATGCGAGCAGAACCGGGCTGAGCAGAAACTGTCAGAGGTAAGCCAGTGTCAACACACGTAACTTTTAGAAGGAAACCCATACAGATTAACATAAAAAACAAAAACAAAAAAAACACACTATCCCTTTAATGTCATACCATGGAACATTGAAGGCCAAGCAATAACACCTCTATGGAGACAAGTAGGCAGTGGACCGTGCACCAGAAAGGTTGTGCACTGCACCTTTAAATACATGAAGATTTTGGAGTCTAGAAAAAGAGAACACTAATTAGTAGTAACAATTTGTATGGCAGTTAAATGCTTGCTTTTATCAATTCTAATCAACTTATATATAAAGTTTTTTTTTTTTTAAAAGCACACGATTCTTTGCCCAATAATTTTATGAAATTCCCATTCCCAGATTTTGGCAGACCTTTCACCACAGCTTCAGTACTGGATTGAACTACAGTCTTGATTTTGAGAAATGCATATGTGCCTGTAAGAGGGGCCAGGAGTGAGGGGTGGTGTGAGGAACATTTTGTACAAGTATGACCATATAGAGAGGAGGAGCTACAGCTAACTAAAACCTAGGCTGTACTAACAAGTAAATATCTGAATGCCCCAAACCAGAGTCTATTTGCATAAGTAAAAAAACAGCCACATTTTACATAACATGAAATCCATTTATGAATTTAAATGATGTATGCAAAAAGCCTCTATGCACATAGAGGCCTAGTTGTTCCATGATTTTGCTTGGGGTTAAAAACATGTTGGGAGTTTGGTGTTGCACAATCATCTTATGGCTCCAAGGCACAACCGTTCTGCTGTTATTAATGTAGAGGTGACACAAACAACAGCCTCTTAAAAGTGAAGGAAAAAAATAAAAAATAAAAAGGAAATATTTGGCAGTGTCCCCAAAAATTCAGGTCCAGCCAAGCCCAAATCCCGGGCCAGTTGGATAAGCAACATCTGGTTTCAATAGTGCAGTTTATTATGTAACCCACCGAAGGCCTATATGCTTGTTTTGTTTTATTCAAATGCTTGACTTTGTCATCTATAACAATCTATATTCTATTAAATGTTTACTGACACATTGGATATTGTTAATTTTTTCCCACAATTTTCTGACCACATATTTCATTCCATAGGTACCATAATAGATTAAATGTTTTTGAATACTCTTTGCAATGATCAAAATGTGATCTAGAGCTGCACAAGTCAATTTATATTGCCCGGTCAGTGTGTACTCGTAGGTTTTGCTGAGTCTTTGAAAACTTGAGCCAAAATCTTGAGTACATAGTGTTTATCTGCGCATTCTTTCCTGCCCCTCCACAGCTCTATTCAGGACTCCTTCAGTCCCAGAGCAGTGGGTACAGGTTACAGGTTACATGTTACATAAGAGTCATGATAGGGTTAGGGTTAATGATCATACATATAAATGTATGGATGCCAGGATTTAGCTACAGTTTCATGAAAAAAATATGTTTAGACATGTTCCAAATTAAGAAAAGTCATAACATTAGTTAACACTGAACAATTATTTCACCTTTAGTGTAACATAAATAGTCTTGAACGTTTTAACTTTTTGTACACTGACCTGTGATAAACTCTGCTGTCTTCTTGAAGTGGGTGAGGATGAGGTAGGAGAGTATGTACAGGCAGGAAAACAGAAGGACACAGATCTGCGTGAGGAAAAAATTGAGGAAAATAACATTAGACCACAGTGTCTAGTTTATTGGAATTATAAACGGTATAAAGAATTTTATCTACGATTGGAACACCAAACTGCCATGAAAGAAACTATTCTGTTAAACTCAGTTGTGCTTATCTCAACATTTCTAAACAAGGTGTAAAACAGATAACACGAGATGGGTCCATCTGAAAAATCAGCAACCCTGTTTGGAACCAATGATGGGAGAGATTTATGCAAAGAATCAAGTGCTTGTGTGTTGGCAAGAAGGATCTTTTGGTGGTAATGGTCATGGCAGAGATTCTTGATTGGTTCTAGTACTGCTACAGATTAAAGAGGAAAAAAAGCAGGTTAAAACCAGAGACAGTCTCATCAGATCAGGGCACTGTCAGTCTAATATTTAGATTACTCAAAGATTCACTCAGCAATCTGTTGTCTGGGAATGAGGATGTTAACTAATATTAGCTATTTACATCCTGTGCTACAAGCAAATGTGCCAAGCTAGGGTTGTCAAAAAACAAAATTCCATGCTAAAGTACAAGTATAAAAGTGGTTCACCATTTGTATATTTAAAAAAAAAAAATCATAAATGGGTTGGTGACGTTTTGTAGTTTTCAAATCCTCCACGTACCTATATTATGGAAAATGATGAAAACACAAGCTGAGATCTACAAATAAACAGTAGGCCATTAAAAATGTTTTGAAAGTTTTGAAGAATTTTAGTTTGTCCTAATATGGCATTAACTCTTTTTTTTTTTCATAAAGAGTAAAACACTTCAAACTGACATTATAAAAACTCACCTGAATCACACCAACAACATTTATCTAACTACCTTTAACATTTTTATTGTCCAGTTGCATTTTAAATAATTACTAATTCATCTACAAAACCTAATTTCATTTATTTATGTGATTATTTTACATTTAAAATGAAACTTATTACATTAATATTGTAACAAATACAGTTAGTTAAATGAATTTTATATACTGGTATATACAGTGAACCCTCGCTGTATCGCGGTTCACTCTTCGCGGCCTCGCTGTTTCGCGGATTTTTTTTTCCAAATTTTTTTTTTTTTTTTTTTCCAATTTTTTTTATAGTGTAACTTTTTTTTACAGTGTAACATTCTGTCCTGCGCCCTGATTAGCTAAGAGACTAGACCAGGACTAAACCAGGACTAAACCAGGTCTAAAGCAGGTCTAAACCAGGTCTAAACCAGGACTAAACCAGGTCTAGACCAGGGATGGTAGGGACAGAGTCTCTGATTTCCTTCACGAGAGCGCCTGGGTGACAGGAGGTGTGGCCTTTGTTTACTTGCACGAGCCATGGAAGAGACTGAGTGCGAGCCGGACCATGGAAGAGCCAAGAATCAACATGGACGGGCCTGGCGCCTGGCCGCGCGGCGTCCGGGGGAGCCACATTCGAGGGAGCCGCAGCGGGGGGAGGACACTCGCGCGCACAGATGAGACAGTGGCTCTTCCCCGTGAGAGGACGAGAGGACGAACCCGACCCCGTCCTAGAGAACTGTGGAGTATTGGCGACGCATTGATAGCGGTCTGATTTTGGAGCCGGGGTGAAATGCAACCAACTCTTGTGAGCGCAGGTTAGTCTTACCTGGTCTTGTGGTGAGGACTGGTGCTCAGAGGCGTCTGTTAGCGGTTTGGCACTGTTAGCATTGGCTTGAGTCTTGCCCAAAATGATATCCAGGTCGCTTTCCACTCGACTTTCGCACATGGCATGGATATGTGGTACCAAAACAAACACACGTGTCCGCGCACACGTGTCCGCGTGTCACGTGCCCCCCCCCCACTATTAATATATTTTAATGAAAATCTACAAAAGTTTGAGTGTTTAAACAAGAGAAAAATGTTAATACCAGTCTCAGAAAGGTGTATAATGTGTCTGGTGAAGCGTTTTCAGCCTTAAAACATGTAGAATAATTGTAAAATATAAAATTGTCCTACTTCGCGGATTTCACTTATTGCGGGCTATTTCTGGAACCTAACCCCCGCGATAAACGAGGGTTCACTGTATATATAAAATGTGCTCCTCACCTTCATACATACATATATATATATATATATACACACACACACACATATACATACATACACACACGCATTTCTTTTACAATTTTATTTGTGAGTTAAATGTTTAATGTTACTTACAACAGGCACAGGTCTGTTTCACCAAATGACACATTTTGTGTTACCGAATTACATTTTTCATACATTTCTATTCTAAATATCTTTGATACTTTAAACCTGTAATATTATTTCAAAATTGGTTTCTTCTTCCAACTGTGTATTGGTACAACTAAAGTGATATATATATATATATATATACATATATATATATACATATACATATACTCAACAAAAATATAAACGCAACACTTTTGTTTTGGCTCCCATTTTTCATGAGATGGACCCAAAGTTCCAAAATGCACTCCAGATACACAACACTACCATTTCTCTCAAACATTATTCACAAATCTGTCCAAATGTGTGACAGCGAGCACCTCTGCCCCGCCGAGACAATCCACCCCACCTCACAGGTGCGCCACATCAAGATGCCGATCCGACATCATGACCAGTGCATAGGTGCGCCCCAGACTGCCCACAATAAAAGGCCACCCCGAAATGTGCATTTTTTTTGCTTTATTGGGGGTCTGGGGACTCAGAACCAGTCAGTATCTGGTGTGACCACCATTTGCCTCATGCAGTGCAACACATCTTCTTCGCATAGAGTTTATCAGATTGTCAATTGTGGCCTGTGGAATGTTGGTCCACTCCTCTTCAATGGCTGTGCGAAGTTGCTGGATATTAGTGGGAGCTGGTACACGCTGTCGTATACGCCGGTCAAGCACATCCCAAACATGCTCAATGGGTGACATGTCCGGTGAGTATGCTGGCCATGCAAGAACTGGGACATTCTCAGCTTCCAAGAATTGTGTACAGATCCTTGCAACATGGGGCCGTGCATTATCTTGCTGAAACATGAGGTGATGTTCATGGATGTATGGCACAACAATGGGCCTCAGGATCTCATCACGGTATCTCTGTGCATTCAAAATGCCATCAATAAAATGCACGTGTTCTTTGTCCATAACAGCCTTTGAAGAGGAGTGGACCAACATTCCACAGGCCACAACTGACAATCTGATAAACTCTATGCGAAGAAGATGTGTTGCACTGCATGAGGCAAATGGTGGTCACACCAGATACTGACTGGTTCTGAGTCCCCAGACCCCCAATAAAGAAAAAAAAAAAAAAATCCACATTTCAGGGTGGCCTTTTATTGTGGGCAGTCTGGGGCACACCTGTGCACTGGTCATGATGTCGGGTCGGCATCTTGATGTGGCGCACCTGTGAGGTGGGGTGGATTGTCTCGGCGGGGCAGAGGTGCTCGCTGTCACACATTTGGACAGATTTGTGAACAGTGTTTGAGAGAAATGGTAGTGTTGTGTATCTGGAGTGAATTTTGGATCTTTGGGTCCATCTCAGGAAAAATGGGAGAAAAAACAAAAGTGTTGCGTTTATATTTTTGTTGAGTGTATATATATAAATAAATAAATAAATAAGCAGTGGGCGACACATTCCTGCGCCCGGGGACCATCTCCATGATCTTCTTGCTTCGGTTTGGTCAGGACCTAAGCTGGAGAATTTTAACTGTGGTGCATGTTTTGGGTTGGTGGGGGAAACCGGAGTCCCCGGAGGAAACCCACCCAGACACGGGGAGAACATGCAAACTCTGCACAGAAAGGCCCAGGCGACCCGGGGATCGAACCCAGACCATGCATGCAAACTCCACACAGAACACACACAGAAAGGCCTGGGCGACCCGGGGATCGAACCCGGAACCTTCTTGCTGTGAAGCAAGAGCGCTAGCCACTCAGCTACCGTGCCGCCTACAAATATATATATTAAATATATATATATTAATAACCTACCAAGATAAAAGGAGAAATTCAATTTGTCAACTGGACAAAGTTTATTTGGTCGAAAACGTTTCGCAACTCATCCGAGTTGCTTCGTCAGTTCTGGTTAGAGTGCTGATAGACACTGCTTATATCTAGCTACAGGGAGGAGCCGACTATACTGAAATTATTCTGAAACTATCCTGCCTCTTTGTTTTGAGTTTCTGTCTTTTGTATTCTCAGTTTCTCTCTGGCGTCTAGTTTAGCATACCTATTCAAACCCTAATGGCTGTTTTCACACCTCTGGGCCTGACCTGGCTAGCCCTATTGTTTCCTTTGTTTGTTTTGAGAAGGGAATTATATATGGGAGACGAATTATGTCCGACTCCCCCATTCCTGTTTAAAGAAGGATTCTCTTTTTTGACAAAAATAGCCTCTTTAACTCCCCTCTCAAACCAGTTCTTTTCCCTGGCTAAGATCTGAACCTCACTGTCCTCAAATGAATGGCCCGTGGCTTCTCGGTGGAGATGTACGGCAGACTGAGGTCCACTCTGGCATGCCTACGTCACGTCACTGACCCAAATACAACATAATTTGACCTTTCTGAAACATGTGAAAATACCATTATTGTTGTGTGTATTGTATTATTGCATTCTATTGTTTTTTTAGACACTGGACATGTCATGTTAAAAATAACAAAGGATCATTGACATTCCGTCATCACATTTCAATAGCAAATGTACTCCAGAAACATAGTATGAAGCTTATAGATACAGACAACTTGCCTGCAGCAACAACAACAGCTAATATATAGAGGCCAGCTGAAGAATGACAAATATGTGACAACAAAACCCGTTTGTAAAGAAGGTAAAGATATGACATATGTAATTATCGACACAGAGCTTGGAACAAAAACTTTCAATTGTCTGGTTTACACAAATGTCAAAGTGCTCAAAATCACTGTATTTAATAACTATACAATCATAACAACATATTAATAGATCAGTGATTCTCAACCAGCGGTAAGTGGATGATCTTTGCTGATCAGGTTTTGTTTGACTTGTAAGTTTTATTGAAGTCCTACTCTGGTTTGGTGTACAATGGTCTGATTTGGGTGTAGACCTGGTTTAGCCCTCATTTAATGCTAAAGAATTCATAGCATGGGGTGTGATTTTGCCTGGAAGAATCCATGACTCATCGCTGTACCAGCGAGTGAGTCTGGTAACGCTTGATCCACAGAATGCGCTGCGGTTGCGCGTAGACAGACAGCTAAGTGAACCAATCAGAGATTGCGCCATCTTGATTCAAAACTGAGGCGGAACTTCCGCTGCCTAAGAGTGACTTTGCGGGCAAAGGCGGGTGCACTGACGTCACCATCTTTGAACGAATCAGAATCGCGGAGTCGGTTTGGAACCGGAGGAGCGAGAGTGGATGGAGAGTGTCCAAATGGTATCGCGGTGTATAGGAAATACAGAGAGATATCATTTGGCTGGCCAGGTAAGGTGTGATTATGAATGAAATATAAATTGTTGAGATGAAATGGTTTGTTACTTAGCTACAGTGTTTATTTGTGTCATCAACAACAGTCACATCTTTGGCCTTTCTCCAAACTCTTACAAACGTTTGTTAAGTAGCGTGACTTTGATCACACGTCATAATATTACCTGCTTGGTAAGTAAATACATATTACAGGAGTGGTTAACAGATAAATTCAGCAGCAACAATGGACTATAGCTGACTCTAACAAGAGACAATTTGTGCAGGAAGAAGCGGTCTACATGAACAAGCACGAAATAAAAGAAGGTTTTAACCTATATTCAATCACATCTAGATTGCCTGTAGTGTACTAGGCACGCCCCGAGCTGGGGGCAAATGGTAAGCAAGTTACTAAACGAGTCCAATATGCAGACATCTGCAAAAAAATAAAAAAAAACATGGAAGCGACAGGGCAAGCCAAAGACAGGGGTGAGTGAGCACACATGTTATTTCAGACATTTCCAGTTGAACATGTGGAGGAAATGCATGCGCCATTGCCCATGTGCGCAGTAAGAGGATAAATTGGGCAAGAGCTAAACAAGATTAATTTCATGCCCAGGAATATCTCCATTTTGTGTTGCCAGTTACAAACCCCTATTTTATTACAAGGTTAGCTCTGTGATGGTGTTTACCAAAACCGATTGGCTGGTGTGTTGTTTTACTGCAGCAGAGTTTTAAGTGTTGCTGTTCCCAGATTCTGTTGATACATTCTTTAATCCGCTCATTGATCCATCTTCAGGCCTCTGGGGCTGAGGAGTGGCTGCCAGGTTATAATGCGGGCATTTTTGATGGCGTGATGATGACATCTCAAATAAACAAACAAGTGTATTTGCATAAAGCCCACAGTGATTTATAGACTGTTTCTGATCAAGTAATGACACAAGTTTGGGTGCTGTTTTTTTTTTCTCTCCAGGAGGTATCTGCTTGTTTTGATCATCAACCCCTCAAAACTCTTATTAGTACAAGTTGGGTTTGTTTTGACATGACTTGATTGTGGGGGAAAAATCCATATGTGACTACCAATTGTAATTATATTTTGATAATCGCAAGCATTAACTGGATGATGCAGACTCTAAAACACAAATCAATTACTATTGAATCTAAATGTCAATAATACACTATATTCATACACCTTCCTTATCTAGAATTTTTCAGCCACCAAATTTTAAGCTTTTTAGGTAAAAAAACAACAAACAAAAACAAATAGAAATTAAAAAAAAAATTCTAAGTACAATATAAATAAGCACTTGTCTAGTCAACTACTAAAAGTATTATTAGTTGCAGCCTTAATTCCACATTGTACTTCTTAATATATTTTACAATAGGAGATCAAGATTTCATTCTAATTAAGAGTTAAAACATTACTGTAATCTTCTGTAACATTTTGTGCACTTTCACTGGAATTGCAAAACCCAGCTCTTTGGCACAGAGCCAGAGGGAGGTAAACGAGGGGCACTATGAGTGAGCAAGGCATCGTCAAGAGCAGAGACATGACCAGACGGTAAGGAGGTCTAAACAGGGAAGCGAAAACCAAAAGCGCACACAATGTGATTGGGATCATAGCACTTCACAAGAAAAGTGTTGGTGTCCGTGGTGTGTAATTTAGACAAGCCAGCAGACAGACAGTAAAAACACAAAGAAAACTGTCATATGACAGAGAATGTGCTAATGTCCAATGAAATGGTTGACTAAGTAATAACAACACAAGGAGGAAACTGGCACTCGACCAGAACAATGCCAATCAAGGTTGTGTTTACAAGGACTAAACAGTTGCTTAAAAATTCTATACCTAGGCCAAGACTAAAGAGCATTTATACTGATGTCATTTCATAACAAAAACACCACAAACAGAAATTAACCTGACAAGAACCAGAACTGTACCAACCAAGCAGTGCAACCTCGATATATTACTTGAACCACCATTTGAGAAGAACTGGACTGAAAATAAGGAGAAGAAAACAAACCTCCCTCTTCCTGTACTTCACTTTTTGGTTTATCAGAGTGTTGCTGTCAGTCAATAGCAAATTGGGAAATGCAGTTTAAGTATAGGCTATGTGATATGAGAAATCTAAGAAGTAAAAGTAGCGGTGAGAACATAGGAAAGAACGCGCAATGGTTTATAAATCATAAAGTTGGAAAAAATAGCCAACCATTTTTATTACAAGCTTTTTTAAGATTCACATGTGCTACCCTTTGGCAAGGTGACCCTTGCAAACGAGATCTTGATATAGCTCTAAATATCTTTCTTTCCTGATAAATAAACCAATCAGTCTCCAACAATCACATGCATTTCAGAATGCTTATGTAGAGGTTAATAAGACACAGCAGTATTCTATGTTATTAGAAGAGGGCATTGTTCCTTATTTATTTATTTATTTATTTATTTATTTATTTATTTATTTATTTATTATTATTGTGATGTGGGTTCAATTGTCATTATTCTTGCAGCTCTGTTGATCTAATATGTCACATTTTCAGAAGAATGAATTTGGGGGATTACAAAACCACAGCACATAACACATATAGAATGACACATTTCCAAAGTAATATGCTGCATTTTGAGTCTATGCTTTATTGTTTGTGGTCTGTAGCTGATAGGACACCTCTTATCTAGTTACAAGGTGTGCCTCTTAAAAGAACATGAAATTCTGTCCTTTACTATGGTAGCTCATATTAACACTGACATGCAATGTACTGACAAATCACAATCTACAAGACTGAAGGTCAAATTCCACGTGTCCTGTTATAATTGTGATCTTTCTCACAAGTTCAAAGTTCAGCTGAGAACCATGTTACAACAAATCAGAGTCAGCCAGACAAGAAAAAGCAAAAATCAAACCAGGAAATTAAAAGAGGTTAAAGGCTGTTTCCACTACCTAAGACTTCCAGATACAGGGTAAGCCCATTCACCATGTGTTTAGAAGGACCTGCTGTACTCGTCAGATAATCAATAGAAGTAAATATTAAGCCTTAACGAACAAATGGCAAGCAATTAACGTTACGAATTAATAACTTCTTCTGTTAACTAGAATCTAAAAAATGTCATGGCAATTTAGGTTGCATACGTGGCTTAAAATGAGCGCGTAACACAGTTGATTCTAACAGCTGACTGTATTGTTTTCGTTGACCCTCATATGTGTGTAGAATCCCTCAGTCGTCCAGGTAGAATCCATGGCAAAAGGAGAAATTCAATTCTTCAACTGGACAAAAGTTTATTTAATAATTCAGTTGACAAATTGAATTTCTCCTTTTGCCATTGACCCTCATATGCAAATTAACAGTCACTTTGCACTGGGGGATACTCACTATTGTTTCACGGACGCGGTTGTGGAAAAGTTGCTCCCTCAGCGTCACTTCGTCCGATTCCATTCTTTGAAAACATTACAGTATCCTCTGGCTTAAAAGCCCAGGAGTTGTTGAAGAGGTACTATGCTAAAAGACTCGTCATTTTAGTGGAAGTGTGCAGCTGGCTAGCCCGGGTGCATTTAAAAGGCTAACTCCGCTGCTACACAGTTGTGATCCAAACCAAACCAGGAGGGGTAGGAGGGGGCGGGACTAAAAGGAAACTGGGCGGGGCGTTGGTTCCAGGTAGCTGTCAATCACCCTAATTGTCAAAGATCAAAAGATCAAAGTCAGCTTTATTGTCAATTCTGCCATATGTGTTCAACATACAGTGAATCGAAATTTCGTTTCTCTCTGGCCAGGTAGTGCAAAAAGACAGTGTACAAAATACAATATGAAGACAAAACACAACAAAAACTATCTAAGACAGAGATCTAAAGTTAAAACTAAAGTCTACGGTCTAAAATCTTAAAACAGTGCAACATAATAAATAAACTATACTATATACAGATTTCCAAAGTGTGCAGTGTGCATCAAAATGTGCAATGGAAGATACAGCAGTGACTTGGTCATGTGCAGTAGAATGTGCATTGGAGTTAAGATAAAATAAAAATAAAAATAAATGTGCAACAGTAGTAATTCTAGTGCAATAACAGGAGTAAACAACAGTACTAAAAATTCCAGTAGTAAATGTGCAATAACAGTAGTAAACAACAGTGCAACAGGGGTAAAATTCAATAACAGGAGTAAACAACAGTACTAAAAATTCCAGTAGTAAATGTAAGTGTGCAATAACAGTAGTAAACAACAGTGCAACAGGAGTAAAATCCAGTAGTAAATGTAAATGTGCAACAGTGCAACAGTCGTCCTTAGCAGCGTTTTTTTAAAGTGTCTAGAGTGATAGGTCTTTTTATGGAATACAGGTTATGCCAATATGGGGGGTGGGGGGGGGGGAGATGGGAGATGGGTAAGGTGGGAGTTCGGGTGTGAGTTCAGCCTCCTGACAGCCTGGTGGATGAAGCTGTTTGAAAGCCTGGTGGAGTGGGCCCGGAGACTCCGGTACCTTCTCCCCGAGGGCAGGAGGCTGAACAGGCTATGTGGCTCGGGTCACCCACAATGCTGGACGCTCTGCGGGTGAGCCGGGTGTTAAAAATGTCTAGGAGGGAGGGGAGAGAGACACCAGCGATCCTGCATTCACTATGCGCTGCAGGGCTTTCCTGTTCTGTTCAGTGGAGCTCCCGTACCACACAGTGATGCAGCTGGTCAGGACGCTCTCAATGGTGCCTCGGTAGAAGGTGGTCATAATGGGTGGAGGGGCTCCAGCTCTCCTCAGTTTGCGGAGGAAATAGAGGCGCTTCTGAGCCCTCTTTGCCAGCGATACAGTATTCACTGTCCAGGAGAGGTCCTCACTGATGTGCACCCCCAGGAATTTGGTGCTGCTCACCCTCTCTACAGCAGCACCATTGATGGACAGTGGGGGGTGCTGGGTGGGGCCTCTCCGGAAGTCAATAACAATCTCCTTGGTCTTTTCAACATTAAGAAGGAGATTGTTATTGCTGCACCACTGGGTCAGAAGGCTCACCTCACTCCTGTAGTTTGTCTCATCGTTATTAGAGATGAGACCCACCACAGTCGTATCGTCCGCAAACTTCACTATGTGATTGGTGCTGAACGCTGGTGAGCAGTCGTGGGTCAGCAGAGTGAAGAGCATCGGACTGAGCACACAGCCCTGGGGGGCTCCTGTGCTCAGTCTAATGCAGCTTGAGGTGTTTCTGCCGACCCGCACTGCCTGTGGCCTCTCACTGAGGAAGTCCAGCAGCCAATTACAGAGTGAGGTCTGAAGCCCCAGATGTGTGTGATGTGTGCCATGACTAGCCGTTCAAAGCACTTCATGATGATGGGGGTCAGTGCAACAGGGCGATAGTCATTAAAAGTGGCCGGAGTGGGCTTCTTTGGCACGGGAACGATGGTAGTGGTTTTGAAGCAGGAGGGAACGACAGCCTGGCTCAGAGAAGCATTAAAGATGTCTGTGAAGACATCCTTGAGCTCCTCTGCACAGTCTTTCAACACACGACCAGGAATGTTGTCCGGGCCTGCAGCCTTGCGGGTGTTGATCCTGGAGAGTGTCCTCTTCACGCTGGTCGTGGGGAGGTGGTGGAGTTTTTTGGGGCCGGGTGTAATTTCCTGCCTCAAACCGTGCAAAGAAGCTGTTGAGGTCATTGAGCAGGGTGATATTGTTGTCACAGGTCTGTGGCAAGGGTTTGTAGTCCGTGATGTTCTGGATGCCCTGCCACAGACTCCGTGTGTCCCTGCTGTCTCTAAAGTGTCCGGCTATTTTCTGTGTGTATTTGTGTTTGGCTTTCCTGATTCCACGGGACAGGTTGGCTCTTGCTGCCTTCAGATGGGGGACATCCCCAGCTCTGAAGGCAGCGTTCCTGGCTCTCAACAGCCTGTGAACCTTCCCTGTCAGCCATGGCTTCTGGTTAGCCCTGGTGGTGATGGTCACTATTATAATTTATTTAGAGTGCCATTCAGGAGATATTAGTGTAGGCGTAGTGACTTAAATAAGCAGCAAATATTGAAGTAATATTATGGTATAAGGTCAGTGATATTTGTCTTGTGGGCACAGTCTGTAAAACTAGAATACTCTACTCTATAGCTTATAATATTAATTTAAATAATAGACTATAAATAAATTATGCAACAGTTGAGCAAAATTAAAGAAATGTTTCCAACTGTTAATATTTAATTGCCAAGATGTAACAACAATTATCCTTATGCTCTACTACATTTGTTTTTGTTCTTTAAAATAAACTGTGACTCCAAATTGCCAAATTGTGATCTAAAATACAGTAGGTTGTAAAGGCCTGACAAGTAAACAGTGACATCTATTGGTTGACTTTACATTTTTGTGTATGTATTGTATGTATGTTTGAATAAATAAAGAAATCATGAAATTAGTAAATGCAATATAAGAAATAGCAGATTATATATTCTTAAGCATATAGTGGTGAAAGGAGACATTCAATTTGTTAAATTTAAGCATATAGTGTCCAGATTTCTATTAAAACAGTCAAGACCGTAGTCCACATTATTACCATTATGTTACCTCAGATGACCAATCACCTCTCACTCATTCTATAAATCCAAAGTCCAGTTAGAGTTGCAACAACCTGTAACATGACTAGCCTAATGGAACTGACTGGAATGCAATCATGTGCACAGTAAGTTAATACTCTTGCTGAAATTTAATCTAATGTTTGATTAAAATGAATTATATCTTGGTGATTGTTGATAGTATCTAGAAATGGTAAATTAATTATTTAATCTAGCTAATGTTTGTATAGTGTGGCCATATAATACTGTTTTCTGAAAAATCAATGTGGTGGGCTTAGCTATAGAAATAAATACAGTAAATATTTCTGCACAATTAATCTGCTGAAAGTTCTGAAAAATAATAACACTGTGCAGGGGTTCCAATCTTATTGAAATCATCATAAAATAATACATTTAATATGAACCTTGGTCCTTGTGCTCTGCCAGACAAGGGACCATAACTGTTGTAAGATCCAAGAGAGTAGTATTTAATTTAATTAGAACTAAAGATTATCAAGAACCATTTAATATTTTTTAATGCTTTTGCATGTTGTTTTTTTTCTGTTGTAGGTCTGAAATGCAAAGGATGTCAAATATTTTACATTCATAATTCATTCAATCCAAAGAATGCCTAAGAGTGTGATGGTGGCCTATGCGCTATGGGCTCTTGGTGGCCCACTGGGACTTCACCACATATATTTACAAAGAGACAGTCATGCGTTGTTATGGATGGTAACCCTGGGAGGATTTGGCCTGGGCTGGGTCAGAGAGTTTATACGTATACCTTCATATGTTGCCGAGGCCAATCAAGACACAGAGAGATTGAAAAAACATTGCCAACACCATCCACTGGCTCTCCCACCAACAGGCCCTGTCAGATTCACTGGACAGGTGTGTGTTGGGATCTACTTTGGTACAGTGGCTCTGCTTGGACTTAATACTTTCAGCTTTTTCTACATACTAGTTCTTCCCTTGTCTGTGGGTGCTGGAGTACACCTTGTGTCTACAGTGGGTCAGCAAACATCAGATTTTAAAAAAACTTTGACAACTTGTCTAATAACTTCCTCTATTTTCTATGGCAGTACACTATCTCTTGTCCCTATTAGTGTGGCTGCAAGTGTCACTGCTTCAAAAAATCGAAAATATAAACCAATACAGCCCAAACAAGACCTAGGTAAGATAACCAACCCCTCAAATATTGTGCATTTTGTTGACTACAGAGATTAGTAGTAATAAGTTCATTGTTAGTACTTATACCGTTAATGACAACATAATGAAACTTACTTGAGTACTTTATTGCAAAATGTTTTAGTGTTGTCATAATACCAACATTTCAAACTTGATTTCAACATTAATAGACTTGATACTCAGAAGAATAGTACTTCTAAAACTGTTAAGGAAAGGTCATATTGTGTCTTGTTTTGGTTTTAGTATCAATATTTGCTTTAGTATGGATTAGTACCTGATTTTTTTTTATTGTTCTGACAACCCTAACCTTAATCTACTCAAAAGGTATTTTGAATTTGACTTTTGAACAAGACTTATAATCACTTTCTCTCTTTTCAGTACCTCGTCTTTACTACCTTGGGTTAGCATGGCTGGCCTTTTCTGCTCCTGTGGGCTACAGTATCTTCCACAACACCACAGCTACACTGTACTTCTTGTCAGACTGTCTGTCGGCACTTCTGGATATGTTCTGGTTTGTACCTTGGCTCAGAAATGTGCTGGAGTACATTCTTCTGATGCCATACAGGATTCTGTGTGCACTGACTGGAGGAGGGTACGACAATGAGGTCTGGAGGAGGGTGCTGGAAATACTACTCAAAGAATACACAGAGAAAGAAAGAGAAGCATTAAAGGTCAGCAAATGTCACTTATAGAGGCTAAATAGAGGCTCAATAGGTAGCCTGACCTCCACACACCACCACATGTGGTATTTAGAATCGCTCATTTTATATTATTTTATTTTAAAAAGCCAACTTATCTTTATCAGAGATCTAATTTCTAACAAAAATGACCAAGATAAGGATTTTAATTAGACTCATTTAAATAGTTCCTTTGTAATTTGACCGTTCTAGTGTAGGCCTATTGCATTAATGTAAAAGTTTTCAATTGTATGTCTATAGATCTTTGTAAAAGAAAAAGTATAAGCTCTTCTAGCAAATTAAACAAAACTTTTTTTTTTTGTAGATACTTTCACTAAAAGAAGAAGCCACACTACAAGAAATAAGTCGGAGTTATAGAGAGCTGGCTAAGACATGGCACCCAGACCACAACCCAAGCAAGGAGGCTGAAGTCATGTTTGTGAAGATCCATGAGGCTTATCAGCTGTTGTTGAGGCGTCATAAACCCCACAGATTTAGATAGTTGCAAGCCTTATTTAACTGTCAAAAATTATATGGAAAGTTCTGTTAGCCCATTACCTTGTAATAATTCATATTACAATCATTCAATAGCATCCAGCCGAATTTAGAAGGCTAGAACTGATGGTTAAATGACTTTTAATTTTTCCATGCCTTGTTCTAAAACCAACGTAAGAGCTAGACAAGAACAAAATAACAGAAATTACCATATGATCACCGTATTACTGGCTCATTACATTGTTTAACTGTTATCCATATTTTAACATTCATTTAATACAAATTACAAGTTGCTCAAATACACATTCGCAAATAAAACAAACCATGTACTTCTGTCGACTGTTGCTATCTTTGGGTTTTTGTATAACTTTTCACCGTGAGTTTTTGTTTTTCACCGTTAACAGTTGAAGTCTTTACTTTGCGTCTTTTTTATATATCAATCTAACGTTTTTCTTGTCACTTCCGCCCACACAGGAAGTCATCAAAATAAAAGCGTAACCTTACTATTAGTGCCATGGACTGTATGTTAATGTATATAAGAGCTAACTTGACCTTTACAATTATCGTATTATTCTTGCAACGTCTTCATTTGTAACAGGTATAAAACAAGTTTGCTGCCATCTTGTGGCACTTTAGTGTTTATTTTATCATCGTTATCTTGTTCTTTATTGTTGCCTAAGCAGATTGAATAAACAAGCAATAATAAAGTTTGTTCTAATTAGTATGCAAGTTACTAGTAGGCTATATTCAATGAAATGGCACCCAAAAGCACGTAGATCAGGCTTTATGTTGTCAATACTTACTTCTTGTGTGAAAAAGCTACAGACAACTTCTTTCTGAGCAGCATTTCCAGAATTGGATATCATACCTACATGGCCCTCTTCAGAATAATTGCTCATAGCCCACAAAACAGACTCTGTACAACCATGCACCAACACGTTGACCCACAAAATTGTCTATTAGAGCCTACTGCTCTAAATTATGCATGTAACGTTAGTGTTATAACAAGGCATTCTCATGTCCCATAATCACGCATCACCTGTGACCTCAAATGACATGCATCGATGCATTCGGCGATCCGTGCATCAGGAGCTCTGTTGTACAATCATTAGGTCTGTATGCATCCCAGCATGGGCCCGGAAGTTGTTTTGAAGGGATTCCCAGGTACAAAAAATCCCGGAGATGCTGTCGTCGCCTGGGAAAACAAACAGCTATCCAGACAATTAGAGAGAAAAACAGCAATCGGCCGCCAGGTAAGACAGAGGTTCGTAGACTCTATATAATAGCTTGGTAAGAACATCCATGCAGTTTTATGTGAAAGTACGGCATGTTTTTGAATAGTTGAGGCTGAATGCCATTTGTCGTGTGGTCGGGTGCCATAGCAACGGCTCATGAGAAACACTGTACAGCTCAGGCCAGTTTGACGTCCTCGATGTCGCTGACAGCGGTGTTCATGCGGACAATTTGGACCGTCGCGAGTCTTCGACCAATGGCCACTGTGCCATTTTGTCCTCGACTGCCTTTGAGCTAATATACAATGCCTTAAGTCTACATATTTGACTAATAGCTAAACCGGTAGCCAACAAAACACCACGCAAGAGGATATCTGAATGTGTTGCTGTCTTTATTGGTGTGCGTTCTGTGGGGACGGTTGTCAGCAGGTGTTGTCAGGCGGTGCGTCCTTGTTTAATCGCCGTGCCCTGGTATGACTGTCGCGTCTCCCGCAGCATCAGCGCCTGTTGCTTTCCATGCGCGGCCAATGCCGAGATATTCATTTCCCTGCGATGAGTTGTCTCCGCCTATACCCCTCTCCAGTAGCCTATCCACTGTTGTCATCCATTTGAGCAAAAGGTGCAGCGCAATGGAAATGAAAAATGCTTGGAATATTTCCACCTCAACATCATACAAAAGGCCAATGTCTGAACTCCAAATGTCGCTCAATACATTGTCAAGTAGGTGACATACCTCGCACTGTTTTATTCACAATGGCTCAACAGCAGCAAACACTTTTTAGGGCTTTCTTGCCTACTGTTGCAGTAGGGCAGGCGATATCGATAAAAGACGTCCTCCCTCAAAACTCCTCCTTTAATCGTCATAGAAAGAGTCTGTAGTAGGCCTACAGGTTTAATTTCAAGGTTTCTATGAAGAGAAATTCATCTATTGAAGAAACAATATTAGTGCTTATATCTTACAGTTGTATTATACTTATTTACAGAAGTCTGGTGAGAGAATGAATGCTGATGACTGCAATGGACGAACATATGCAGGTATAATTAAAACTATTTGTGTTAGTTAATTTCCTTTAATAATTAAATATTTTTATGCTTAGGAAATGGAGGAGAGTCAATGGAGCAGGACTTTTATGGCAGGCAGCAGGGCCCTTCAAAGTCTCCCAACAGTCAGAAGTCATCCCCTCAGCATTCACTTAGTGAGTAGTCATAATTTTATAATAATGATTGTGCTTCATTGTTTTAAGAATAAGTGTGTTAATTTGTGTGTTGGTTGTATTTTTCTCAAACAGCAAACTCAATTAAAGTTGAGCTGTGCAGTGATGATGAGTCACCATGTGCTCCTCAGCCCGAGAGCTCAGAGGCTGTGAAGGACGATACGCTGAATGACAGAGGGGATCCCTTGGATGAGGGAGGTGCAGAGTACTCTCTGTCTATACGAGACAAAGTCAGTGTGTATAGTGAAATGGCCAGTACCAATGCCGTTTCTCCCGGACCTATCCGATTACCCAATGGTAAACTCCAGTGTGAGGTGTGTGGCATGATTTGCATTGGACCTAATGTGCTCATGGTGCACAAACGCAGTCACACAGGTGAGAGGGGAAATACAAAAGTTATAATTTCTTCCAAATAAATAATGATTTTTAAAGATGTAAATGTGATTGTGTAGGTGAAAGACCATTCCAGTGTACCCAGTGTGGGGCCTCATTCACTCAAAAGGGTAACCTGTTACGGCACATTAAATTACATTCAGGAGAAAAGCCTTTCAAATGTCCAATTTGCAACTATGCCTGCCGCCGGAGAGATGCCCTGGCAGGGCATTTACGGACTCATGCAGGTAAATACAATAATAATATAATAATACAACTGAAAAAGCTGACAAATGTGTATTGAATAACAGGACAAGGTTCTGTTTTTGGTCTGAAACTATGTGGTTCACATGTTGATAACTTTCCGGCCCCTCTTGAAGACCTTTGGTGCCTATTTTTTGTTTAGTGACCATGAAGAAGCTAAATTTGATTTGATTTTAATGGGATCTAAAAGGGCTAAAAGGAAGTTTTTTGTTTCTATTTCATGGAGGTTTTTGTATTTTTATTTTTTATTTTTATTATTATTATGAAAAATCTAAATTTGTTTAGCCATGATCATTGTGGATAAATAACAGCAATAGAACTGCTTAAGTTAAGAGTGAAAACTAAATTTCAAAAGACCTAAAAGAGTGCGAGGAGGGCCTGAGGGCAAAAGGAAATGGGTGATATTGTTTACCAGAATGCTGAGCACTTGAGAAAATGACATTTAATGGTTTTGAAAACAGGAAATCCTTTTGTTAAAAAATATTGACAGGTGTTCACAGGTCTGGTAACTCCCCCCGTGTCTGAGAAATAGTTCTAGTTAACCGTAATCAGTTGACGTCAGTTCATTTTCCGAATGAAATGTTGCGGTTGTTTTTTTTTTCTTCTATAAGATATACCTGCAAACAGAACTACGCATGCATTTTCATATAGTACTTTCTATATGCTGTATATATTATGCAGTGTCTTCTCCGACTGTGGGAAAACCTTTTAAGTGCAGCTATTGTAGTCGCAGCTACAAACAACAGAGCACACTGGAGGAACATCTGGAGCGCTGCCATAATTATTTGAAGAGTTTGGACAATCAGGCAGCAGGGGGTACACTCACAACACATGGTTAGACTGTCCTATTGTCTAATGTTATTATTACAAAATTATGTATGACATAAAACTACATTCTGTTCTTTTTTAGAAGACAAATCAGTAAAAGTGGAAACCATAACCAAGACAATGCTTCAACCGTCCAATGATAAAATTCAGTTTGCAGAAAGACTGTCAATTAGTATGACTAAGCGGAAAAGGTCAACACCACAAAAATTTTTGGGTATGATTTTTAAGATTATAACACTTAGTATAATCAGTTATGTTTACTGAGATTAAAAATACACTTTTTTGCATCTCTTCATGAAAGGTGAAAAGCACATGCATCTGGACCTACCTGATGCAACTTATGAACTGTCCTCAGGCTCTGAGAAGGAGGGAGAACTCTTGAGCACTCTCTCTGGGCAGGACTCTGTAGGGATGAGTGGGTCCCTCCTGCAAAGCACGAGAAGCAAAGAAGAAAACCATGAGCCCTCCACACAATCCCAACCTTATCCCAGCTATCTGTCAGTTATCGGCCCCTCGAATAACAACTTAATTCCTCAGGGCCCACGGGCCCATGCAGGAAGTGGACTGACTTTCTGTTTAACAGGTAGAGATCCAGGTGAAAGCCAGGACGACCAACCCTCAGCTAGCCTTACCACCTCACCCAACGGCTGTCCTGACTCCACAGACACAGAGAGTACAGCAGAGGAGCAGAGCACAAGGGCTACAGGACCCACAAGTACCTCTAACAACCACCACCTCCACTACCACAATGTCCCCCTGCCCCGCAGCCACCCCACTTCCAGCCCCAGCCAGGCCAAAGATGTGGACACCATGTGGGTGAAAGCTAGCCCCGCTCCACCTGTATCAGCAAAGAGGAGCGCTCTCTCACCTCTCTCCTCCCGGGAGACCATGCAGGTGTTAGACAGAGAGGGTCAGCCAGTGCGCTCCTTCCACTGCCGCCACTGCCGCATTCTCTTCCTGGATCACGTTATGTTCACCATTCACATGGGGTGTCATGGTTTCCGCCAGCCTTTTGAGTGTAACATCTGTGGCCATCGCAGCCATGACCGCTATGAGTTCTCCTCACACATCAGCCGAGGAGAGCACCAGGTGGGCTGAGGGCTGAACACAGTACTGTTGTTGGCTCACGTTTGCTCTGCACCAGAATAGTGGCTTTAAATAAGTATTGTTAGCAAACTTTTATGGTAACCAAACCTAAATATTGGATGTTTTTATTGCAACTTTTAAAAAGAATGTGGAATCAAATTTAGGATTGCACTCCCATATCAAATCATCTAGTGAAACTCATTTGCTTCAAAAGTGCCTTTTTAGGGGATTTCCTCTAGATGTATTAGACTGAGGGAGGCGCGGTGCTTTGATGTCTTGCCGAGCCATGTTTTCTGAGTAGTGAATAAGTCTTGAGCACAAGTGGCATGTACAGTAAATTCTAGGAACTAAAGGGTACACTGTTCAATTGCTCTTACGACTGTACAGCAAAAAAGTTGTTGAGAATCAGGTAAGCGTTATATGCACTGAGAGCTTTGTGCCTCTGGGTCTTGTAGGAGACTTTGTCATAGACAAAGCACAGAATTGGGTTGCCTTAACTTCTACAACAGTGAACTGTTGTATATTGTTTACAGTGGGGTTCGGCAGAGAGAATTGACCTCTAATATGAGGATTTTGCAGTTGCACATGTATGAGACAGGTAATGGTGGAAAAGTGGTCTCAAAGTTGTTGTCTTAAAAATTCAAATGAGGGTTCAGGGCTTACACTTACACTTACACTGGCTTACACTGATAAAATGGGCCTTAGAGAACTGGTGCAGATCAGACCTGAGTCGGAGAGTGTACAGAACTCGGCTGAGACAGCCTGGGTGCTATATTGCCCTGCACTTTTAGGTTCCCTGCTGATAAATCAATTTTTGCTAGCACTTGATGACATTTTACTTAGTTGTACTGCAGGTCAAATGCAGCATGTGGATAATAACTGATGAAACAAAGTGCAACACCAGTGCATTTTGACAAAGTTGCTTCTGTCGCACTGGTTTTTAATTAATGGCAAAAGGGTAGATTATAAATTATCCTCAAAAACAATTTAAAAAAACAACTTCAATTTACTGGGTTTCTCTTTGTGGTTATATAGTGTTTTGTTTCAGCCTTGGTGTTTTTGCATCAGCTATATTCCAAATCTTTTCCAGCATATTCCTCATATCCATAAAATGTTACCTCCTGCTTCTTTAAAGCACCTGAATACCTTATTGCTACCGTATGGTGAGTTATCCGGTGACGTTTCTATTGGGAAAATGAATGAGACCAAACTCAGTATTCTTGTGTTCTTGTGGGTTTGCTGCTTCATAGTTTTTCTTGGTTTATTTTACTTGCAGGCAAAATGTACTTGAAACTGTTTTGAGAAAATAAGAAATGCACTTGGTTTGATAAATAGAGACTGGGTGAATGAGTGTAGCATGTGTGCCTGTCATATAATGCTTTTACTTGATCTGTGAATTATTTTTAAAATGTGAAGTTATTTTGGACAGTGGAAAATGAGGCATGGATTTTTGTCTTCTTGTGTGGACTTTTAGTGTTATTCAATATTTTGTGAATGATGTAACATGACAAAACACTTTACCTCAAAGTATGATGTACTGCCTCATAATTTCAAAGTCATGTTGCTTTTCAATATGTAATTGCAGTTACAAACGTGCCCCTCAATATTCTGGAAACTTTTTACTGTCAATAAAGTAATGTTTGCTAAGTGATATTTTTGTGTTTTGTTCATACTGCTTAAGAATAAAGTCAAGCCCCAATCTATAGGTGTTAAAAACTACCTTATAGCAGCTTGGAACAAAACAGGCTTTACTGTGAACAGCTGGCCTGTTGTAAAGAATCTTACATTTGTAATCATTTTATGTAGGCTACTTTAATCTAAATATAAGTTATTGGACAGTGTGGCAACTTGGCAAGAGCATTGGTTTTAAGTCAGAAGCATGTCCATTGCCAGACCAATCATTTTACCTGGCTATATCATGGATCTATATCCACCTTATCTTTGTAATAGGTGTTTGGTGGTCTCATCATGTTGGTTAGTCAACAGCTTGGCCTCCATCATTGACAGTATATAGCAAATGTAAAGTAATGTGTTAACATTGGTGAAACAAAATTGCCAGCTTTTCTTTTGTTCATTGAGCAGGCGCTTTACCGCCACCGTGTGGTCAGGGCTCCTGGTTTGTCAGGGTTATTTAAAACTCGTTGAAAGATCATTCTCCATCGATTAGGGGCTATACAAATGAAAAGGTCACATTATTGCAAACATAAACAATTCTCCCACGGGTTAGAAATTCTGACCGCATTCTGCAGACTGACTACGAAATTTTAACTTAGAATTTTCGTTATGGAGCTGCTGCAGTGTCTTGTTATGGTGGATCATGTAAACCGACAGGGGGCGCACTACACCAGGATACACGTGTGGGAGTGCGGTATTCATCACTGTACCTGTGTGTTCGTCTGGAAATATCCTTATTCAATCTATGGTTCGACTGAGTGGCGTCTGCACAACCATAATATTTTAGTGTCTTTTGTTTGCTAAATTAATGCGTAAATTGTTAAATTAGCAAACTAGAATTATTATTATAGTTTAAAAGTCTCAAAGATAGATCATGTATCTGTTTTTTTTTAACATAGGTAATTGTAGCTTACTACATTTCTTTTTCCTGTAGCCAGTTTATAATTTTGCTTTTTGTCTTTGACATTTTAACATGTATGGCTCCACAGTTACTAGTCGGGCTTGGTGCTTAGAGGAGACAACACCAAAAGATGGCGCCAAAGGAACCACAAAGCAGGTAAATCGACAGAAAACGTTTTAGTAAGGCAAGGAAGAGTAGGTCTTTTATCTTAGTAATGCGCATGAACGCTAACTCCTATGCTTTCACAAATAATCTAGCCCCATAGCCTGTTTCCCAACATGGAAACAATGTACCAGACACGTTGGACGAATCAAGTTTTATCCACCTGATATAGATTTTTCTGTACCACCTCAATATCATTTAAAATTAAACCAGATGAAGCCAAACGTAATTACTTGTTTACATACCAAAGTACATCTGAAGGAACTATAGGCGAAAAGACTCAAACTGCTTCCCCCCACACACAGCCACTGTTTAGCTACTCTACTCTTCCCATATGTTATTAATTGACTCAGTCTTTGTGACATTTCAATTATACAAGAATGTGAGGATGGCAAATAGGGACAAATTGATAGTGAATTTGTAGAGGAGACCTCTAGCCTGGTGCTACTCATGGCCTTGTAAGGTTTAATTTACTGGGGATAGTCATAACAGCTATAGTTGGATGGTAGTCAGACAATTACACCCACTAATATAATAATAACTATAATATTGTAGTTTTTAGGATGCTAAAATTAATCCCAATGCTGCTAGAACTAGACATGGCATACCTCTGGAAGTGATTAGACCCCTAAACTTTGGTGCATATATTGCATTTAACAACGAAGGGTGGGACCAATATAACATATGTGTGAATGGTAAAAAGAAAGAAAAACGGGTGTTTGGAAGAGAGAGAGAGAGAGAATAGAGAGTTGGGCGTCTCTGTTATGCAAGCAATCCTCAGAATGCATGTAGATTTGGAGATATGTGGGTCCTGTGGTTGGCTGTCCCCTATGTCACTGTTTTTAAAAACAGATGCCAACAGAAATGTCTTCTTTACAGGTCTTGACAGCCACATGCTCTGGATAATGTGGATGGAGCTGCAGAAGAAAATCTTTTGTGCGCACAGATAAACATGCACAGTCATACATTCCTTATGAAAGTGAAATTTACTTTTCTCATTTCCCAAAGATATAACATATTGGGTGGATCATTTCTTTGACTACATAAGCTGTATCCATTGGCTGCTGAAGTAGTCATATCTCACCAAGCTGCCAAAGATGAGTGTATGTTGTGGCATCTTGGTTTCCAAAGTTGCAGTAAGGTGAATTAGATGAGATTTGTGTACAGTCTTTGTTTGGAGCTGTGAACCAACGTCTGAACAATGATGTCTGTCTCCGTCACATCCATTCACAGATGAATGTGTCATAGTCCCACTCTCTTAAACCACTCTGATCCTAAAGTGCATTAGAGAAACCAGCTATCAACTCAGATCTATCTTCCCCTGTTTTAATAATACAACAGGTCAATAATTCCATGGTGGAATTATACATGTACAGCAGACTCTGGAACATCCCGCTCTTGACGGGTGGACCGTGTGTGTGACCGCGTGTGTTCCCAGCTCCCAGAGATGAGCGCTGCCGTTGTGTCCTTGGGCAAGACACTTAACCCCACCTCACCCCCAGTGCGGACACTGGTAGCCCCCATGGCTGAAGAAACATCAAGGCCCGTTGTGACGTGAGCCACCTGTGGGAGGATTCTCCAGCTGAGGTCCTGACCAAGCCGAGGCAAGAAGATCATGGAGATGGTCCCCGGGCGCAGTAATGTGCTGCCCACTGCTCCTGATGACAGGATGGGTTAAATGCAGAGGACAAATTTCGTTGTACTTGTGACAATGACAAATAAATAAATATTCTATTCTATTCTATTCTATTCTATTCTATTCTATTCTATTCTATTCTATCTTAATCTGTAATTTCAGATAGAGTTTTGTTCTATATATTGTTCAGCTCTTAATTAATATTGAATTAGAATGCTATTATATGAATATTAATGGACAGTGTTGGGAGTAACTCGTTACAAAAGTAATTAATTACTCTAATGCATTACTTTTTGGTGTAACGCAGTAATGTAACGCATTACAGTGAAGAAAATCTGTAATATATTACTTGTTACAATGCCAGTAACGCGCACATTACAATGCATTTTTAACCTGCTTTTTTTTTTGTGGGTTTTGCGTTTTCTTCATACAAAGTTTGCGGATCACCACGAGATCAGCTACTGAATCTGATAAGTCCGTGCAGACCATTCCATTTCCTTTTACTTCGTCTCGAACTGGCAGACTGACAAAGGATGACAGAACCAGAAGAATCGGATAGTGCTAGCTCCTTTTCAAGATGGGCATACGCCCACTACTTTCACTTTGTTCAAAATAAAGACTCCAAGAACATTTTAGTTAAATGCACACTGTGTGTGAATCCCAAAACTCTTTCCAGGTCGAAATGCAGTACAAGCAATGCCTTTTGCTACAGAATTGAAGAGGATGGCAGTGAACAGGTGCTGGAGTGCATGGTAAGGTGTGGCAAGAAGGGAAAGGACGATTTATCTTTCGGTATTGTAAGCGGGTAAGAAGCAATTACTGAACATGTTGGTTTTCAGTCTGCAGGCTCCCAAAACCTCCTGGATGGCAGGTGAAAGTCATGACACATGAGAGATTTGCACTGTAGAATGCCAAATCCTTATTTCCAATCATTTTGGCGAGAGTAACTAAAGTAATGCAAAAGTAGTGTAATGCCTTACTTAATATTGTAATGTAAGGCATTAATATTGTAATGTAAGGCTTTAAAATGACAGTAACAAGTAATAAGTAGTGCATTACAGTTTTTGAGTAACTTGCCCAACACTGTTTTTAAGCTTGGGCTTTTAGCCTTTATTGGTCTCACACACAATGACACACAGTGACACACGGGAGAAATTTGACTTCTGCATTTGACCCATCCTTTTCAGGAGCAGTGAGCAGCCATCTTTTTCGGCGCCCGGGGGGCAGTACCGTGAAGGGTCTTGCCCAAGGACCCACACTGGTTAGCTCATTGCCCGGGGGGGGTTTGAACCTACAACCTCCAGGGGGAAAGTCCATGACTTACCAGTTGAGCTAACCAGCCGAATGTTAATGGATAACATTCATAATAACTATCACCGCAAATCAACAAAATGCTGTTTTGCCTGTAGGGGAAGTGCTGTAAATCCTGTAAGTACTGTAATGGTGGCACTAACTAATAATACCTGCTTGTCAAGGGCTGATCCCGTCAGATCTCAGAAGCTAAGCAAGGCAGGGCCTGGTTTGTACTTGGATGGGAGACCACTGGGAATTCCAGCTGCCACAGTGGGATGCCAGTTGCAAAAAACTGTTGTTGTGTCCTTTGCCTAGTATGAAATTGTTGGAGGTGGTTGGAGGGGCAGATGGCACAGATTGGCAGCCTTGCTTCCATCAGTCTGCCCCATGGCAGCTGTGGCTACAGAAAGTAGCTTACTACCACCAAGTGTGGAGTGAATGAACAATAAACTGTAAAGCGCTTTGGGTGAAAGGCGCTATATAAATGCTATTTATTATTATTATTATTATTATTATTATTATTATTATTATTATTATTATTATTATTATTATTATTATTATTATTATTATTATTATTAATTTATTTATTTATTTTGCACATATATAACGCACACTAGATATATAAAAAAAAAGAGTAGGTGCCGGATGAGGCAAAAAAAAAACCCCGAAAGGGCTTATATTAAGAAGAGAAGAAGAAGAAGCAACTTTATTGATCTCACACTGGAGAAATTGTTCTCTGCATTTAACCCATCCTGTTATTAGGAGCAGTGGGCAGCACATTACTGCGCCCAGGGACCATCTCTATGATCTTCTTGCTTCGGTTTGATCAGGACCTAAGCTGGAGGTACCTATGGTGCATGTTTTGGGTTGATGGGGGAAACCGGAGTGCCCGGAGGAAACCCACCCAGACACGGGGAGAACATGCAAACTCCGCACAGAAAGGCCCAGGCGACCCGGGGATCGAACCCAGACCATGCATGCAAACTCCACACAGAACACACACAGAAAGGTCTGGGCGACCCCGAACCCGGAACCTTCTTGCTGTGAAGCATGAGTGCTAGCCACTCAGCGACCGTGCTGCCATTAAAGCCTCTACCTTATGAATACATTAAAATTGAACATTATAGCTGTGCATTACTAAACTCTTACATTTACACACCTTAGATTAAATACATTTGATTCAACGATGCATTAAAATACAATGAAACATCAAACAATTGAATGATTATCAAACATGAAATATCAAACATTTCCTCAAACTTTTTTTAAACATCACTAACAAGATGATGTTTAAAAAAAGTGCCCTGTCCGGGTGGGTGGGGAGTCCTTGCCTCAAGTGGAGGAGTTCAAGTATCTCTGGGTCTTGTTCACGAGTGAGGGGAGGATGGAGTGTGAGATTGACAGGCGGTCGTTGACAGTGATGCGGTCGTTGTACGAGACCGTTGTGGTGAAGAGGGAGCTGAGCCGAAAGGCAAAGCTCTCAATTTACCGGTCAGTCTATGTTCTTCGACTTAGACTTAGACAAACTTTACTGATCCACAAGGAATTTTTTTTGGGCATGGTAGCTCACTCATCAAATATAATATATAATATATAGCAGCTAAATAGTTGGAATAGCATACCCTTACCTATGGTCATGAGCTTTGGGTAGTGACCGAAAGGACAAGATTGTGATCGGCCAAAATGAGTTTCCTCCGCAGAGTGGCTGGGTGCTCCCTTGGAGATAGGGTGAGGAGCTCAGTCACACCGGAGGAGCTTGGAGTAAAGCCGCTGTTCCTCCCCGTTGAGAGGAGCCAGGTGAGGAGGCTCGAGCATCTGTTCCGGATGCCTCCTGGATGCCTCCCTTGGGAAGTGTGCCGGGCATGTCCCACCTGAGGAAGACCCAGGACACACTGGAGGGACTATGTCTCCCGGCTGGCCTGGGAACGCCTTGGGGTCCCCACGGAGGAGCTGGAGGAAGTGTCCGGGGTGAAGTAAGTCTTGGAGTTCCTGCTTAGTCTGCTGCCTCCGTGACCGGCCCCGGATAAGCGGAAGAAAATGGATGGATGGATAACCAGATGTGAAAAGTGGCTCCAGAACTTCCAACCTCTGTATTGTAGGCAAAACTGAGCTCTTGATGTAATACATTTTGGAACATGAAAATTGCTATTTTGACGAGTATTGTATCTATGGATCTCTGCATTGGTTTTAAAGTAAAATGTGAAATGTTTAGGGATCGCAGCTGTATTATAAAGAATTGTATACATAAAAATACAAATTTGATAAATATTGATATCATAAATATTAAGAAGTTTAATGAATAAATTAGCAGACGAAGTTAGTGGCATGGAATGAGTTGCAATTCAAACAAAACGTTTTTGCTCTAAT
Organism: Paratrypauchen microcephalus; assembly: GCA_036785185.1. NCBI lineage: Eukaryota > Metazoa > Chordata > Actinopteri > Gobiiformes > Gobiidae > Paratrypauchen > Paratrypauchen microcephalus. The sequence continues at coordinate 2,816,704 of JAVJIX010000052.1, read as the reverse complement.
AATATTTTGTTCAGAGTTGAGAAAGTGCTTGCCCAGACTATATTACAATATGACAGATAGGGATAAATTAGAATATATAGTATAATGTAAGTATAGATTTTGAGTCCAGAATTTTACAAACTTTTCTTATAATACCAAGAGATTTATTAATTTTTCTGGTCACCCCGTCAGTGTGCTCTTTCCAGTTTAGATGATCATCTACAATGACGCCCAATCTGGTGGATGAGTCACGAGTTATTTCATTTGAATCCATTTTGATTTTAGTTTTTTTTTGCCACAAAAAAAAAAAAAAATCATATAATTACTTTTTTATATTAAGCAATAATTTGTTAATTTTGAACCATTTGTCATAAGTAGATAATGCAGCATTAGTTTGGTTTATCAGAACATTAAATTTGAATTAAAGTTGTATCATCAGCAAACAATATTGGAGTAAGATCTTAAGATGTATAACATAAGTCGTTTATGTACAATAAAAATAATAACGGACCTAATATGGACCCCAAACTGGACAAATCAATTGCAAATATAATTTTTTAGCCACTTAAAAACTATTTTATAGAAAACATTCATATAATTTTGCTAGTAGAATTGTATGACTGACTGTGACTATGACTGATTGTTGTCTAATGCCGACGTTATCTCATCTAATAATTGAACTAAAGCCATTCCTAATTCTAAACCAGAATTACCAAAAAAAATGTTAAATTTCTGTGCTATCTCAGCAGCAGTTTCATATTTAGTTGCAGCATCCACAAAGACTGAAGGTATACTAGTGTTTGTGGATGTGACATCCTTTTGTAGTAGCTGGTTGATAACTTTCCAAGTACCTTTAATATTATTTGAGGTCTTGTTTATTTGGCCAAAGTAATACTTCTTTCTTGCAGACCTTAATGAATGGACCTTAATGAAGTATGAAAAGCAAGAGGGGTTGGATGGATACATTTTAAACTTTTCTATATTATGTTTGCTCATATTCCTCTTTGAAATAATTTTCTTTTCGTAATGAATACTCTACCTTAAGTGAGCAGTACTGGAATATAGGATATACTGATCTGACAAGTCTGAGTAAATAATTCCAGCTTTATTTTCATTATTTCAATTGTTTGTAATTATATTATCAATCAAGGTTGAAATCTTATCACTCACTCTTGTTGCTTTGTTAATTAATGGGAAAAATAACTTGAGAAAAGAGTATTTATAAATTCATCAGTGTATAGGACTGCTTTGTCTTTCAAAATATTTATGTTGTTTAAACTTTCAATAAAATCTTTAATGCCACAATCTGGTGGATGGTAGATAACTCCAACAATTACATTCTTTCCCTCACAACCAGAAAGCTCCAAAATCAGTGACTCTATTTCCCCCTTATCAGAAGTAAGCCTTAGGTCATTCCTTAGTTTGAATTAATAATTGCTCTGAATGAAGAGAGAGACACTGCCCCCTACTCTATTCTATTATTTCTATTATAGAATATTATTATTCTATTATTACTCTATTCTATTATTTCTTACAAAATTATATGATTGGTAATTAGTCAACTTTAAAAAATCACATGTCTTTAGTAAGCCATGTTTCTGATAAGGTGATAATAGTAAACATGTAATTTAAAAAGTAAAGGAAATGGGTGGATTCATCGTAATGTTTAAATAAACGTATGTTTAGATGAAAAGTTGAAACACATACATTAGGTGGCAAGTTAAAAAAAGATTCATTAAACTTTTTTTTACACTATAATAATCACACAGGTTAGAAGCATTATAAGAAGGAAAAAAAGTGTACATCAGAGACAATTTCACTACTATATGATTCTGTAGAATCAAAAGGTCTGTTAGCAAAGATAGAGCTTTTAGCCATAGGTAAAATGGTGGTAGTAAAGATTACAGAGAACATTGCAAAACATTATTGCAAATGAAACTTCTCTCAAAGCCGAATCTGAACAAATACAATTTAGCACAAATGTGCAAAGCTATAGTGCCAAATGCTGTTGATGTGAAATCAAATGCAACCAAAGACTGTCTGTTGTCCAGTTGCTTAGAAACATATATAATAATCCATATACTGTATAATGGGTCTTAAATGAACATTCTTGCAGTGTACCCAGAATGTTCACCTATTCAACCCTTGTCCAGTTGACAAATTGAACTTCTCCTTTGATCATATTCAACCCTATCTATCATTTCAGTCACCTGCAGGACCTGTAGTTCTCACTATATGGCATAATTGTTTTATTGCCTTTTTCATATTTAGTTGAACAGGAAGTGTTTTGTCTGTTAGCCTTGCAGATGTTTTATATTATTTCTAACTGTATTTTATGGGGGCTTATGCATTGTGTTCTGGGCGGCAGATCTGCTGCCCCCGCGACCCAGAAATGGAGAAGCAGTAGAAGATGGATGGATGTATTTTATATAAGCTATTACTCAAATATCTGTTTGCATTGCTCTTACTGGCCAAGAAATATTAACTTTTTTTGACAAAGGTGATTGATTAATAGTGATAATGGTGAGGTGATTGAATTATATTGATAATAATACATTCTTGGGCTCTAGAGTGGGGTTCATTTCCATCAATTTGAATTAATTCTTAAAGATTGAAAGAATACATAGGTCTAAGTGCATTCTAACTCTCTTGCCAACATTATACCAACACCTTGTATATTTGATGAAGTTCAATCTGTCATACCTCTACTACAGGGCATCCACTTTGTGCTGGACTTGGGCAGCACTGAGCCTAACCACAGGCACCAGACTCTCAGCTCTAAGTGCTAAAGCAGTCTATCCACACCTTGATTCACAATAGTGTGCTGAAAATCAGAACAACCAAAAGCAGTGGTTTGGAGTTGTCTTTACTGGTTTCTGCCCTCCTGTCATCTCTTAATAAAGTCAGATCAGCAAGTGAATTCTGAGAAGATCTTGAGCAGAGTACTGTTTCAGTGGCAAAATATATCAGTGAGTTCGTTCAATTTTTTTAAAATTTGTATTTTACATTGTTATTCAATCTTTAACCTCTTTTAATAAGTCCCATTCTTAAAATTGTTTTCACATAACCATAGGTATGGAATAAGGCCATTTTCAGATATGTGAAACAGAGATTCTGAAGTTATAACTAGAGATGGTCTGGACACCAATATCCAATCTTTATATTGTTATTGTGGCGTATAACTGTTTAACCGAAATGTAAAGTTCACAAATTAGCTTTTGTTAACCGTTATTAAAATCAGGTTATATCCAGTGAGCTGTAGCTCTTTTGCAAGGGTGAATGTTTGACCTCTGTTAAAAATAATACCAGCATATATTTATCTGAGACAGAATAATCAGTTTTGTTTTTTGAAGATTATGAAAACATACAGCCTGTTAAACCTGTTAAAAGGAGATAGTTGCAGCTTAAAAACAAACAAACAAACAAACAAACATGTATCATATATATTGAGGATTGGCAAAATCCCACAATATTAGCAATACCAATATTAGTTATACTGTCTCTAATTTATGACTTTGTATGCCAGTGTATATTTGCATCTTTTTGTTTAATTCAATTAAAAAACAAAACATTATCGCAAATGAAACTTCTCTCAAAGCCGAGCAAAGCTATAGTGCCGAATGCTGTTGATGTGAAATCAAATGCAACCAAAGACTGTCTGTTGTCCAGCTGCTTAGAAACATATATAATAATCCATATACTGTATAATGGGTCTTAAATGAACATTCCCGTAGTGTACCCAGAATGTTCACCTATTCAACCTTATCTATCATTTCAGTCACCTGCAGGACCTGTAGTTCTCACTATATGGCATAATTGTTTTATTGCCTTTTTCATATTTAGTTGAACAGGAAGTGTTATGTCTGTTAGCCTTGCAGATGTTTTATATTAATTTCTAACTGTATTTTTTATATAAGCTATTACTCAAATATCTGTTTGCATTGCTCTTATTGGCCAAGAAATATTAACACATTTTTCACAATCACAACAGCTGTCGAGAATTGTTGATTTAACCAATAGAAAGTTAGAAAATCAAACCGTGAAACAGTACTTGTTCAAGCAAGGACAAGGATAACTGTTGCAAGCCATCCTCCATCCCAACATGGAAACTTGAAATTTGATATAATGTCATCCCTTATCAGTAATTATTGGTAAGAGTATGTCCCCATATCGTAAAGTTGGTAAGAAACAGGAAAAAACATCTTAAAATAGCCCCTTGTAAACGTTAGCCCCCTGCTCTACTCGTGAGTGGCCGTTTCCATAATTATGACTTTACTTGTCTCTGGTCTGACAGGTCATGACAGGCCCATGGATGATGAAGTGATGGAGTTGTTAGCAGGCCTGGCCCTTTGTGATGCTGGGTGGCTGTTACTCTGGAGTTGCCATCTGCCGTAAAGGTCAGTTGCCAGGGGATGATTCTTCTGGACACTGTCTGCCTCCCAGCTGCCATCCACTCACCCACACACAAGGACGCACCGCACGAGCGCACGCTGAGTTGGGAATGTGCAAAAAAGTCACGTATGTACAAATATGCACATGCACTTACAATAGAGTAAAAGAAACACTAAACATTGCCCCAGTTAATATTGTCTCTGTGTGGTAAATAATAATTGTATTGTTGTAGTTGAATTCATTATTTATTTATTTATTTATTCATCTTCTTCTGCCACATGTCATCCTCAGTAACACTGGGTTTAGATTTATTTATTTTTTTTTACTATATTTCACAATTGTTCACGTGATTGGACAAACAATTTAAAATATTCTATATAGTGAAAAATGTGCATGTAAAAATAAAATGTACAAATGTGTAGCAGAGGTGTCTTTGCTATGTTCTGGCTGATCTTTTTTTTTTTTTTTGCTCTCCACTTGTCACTGTCTGTTCTCCTCATTTTGTGTTTTCCTCTCACCTCCAACTTGCTTTCTCCTTTGCTCTTCTTCAGAAAGTGAATTTTGTAAAGAGGTTCTGTTGTTTCTTATGTGTACCCCTCTCTACACGCTGCCTGCTTGCCGCCTGGCAGCTCCGTGTGTCAAAGGTGGCTTCAGGAGAACAGACTGTGGGAACAGCCGGTTAGCCTCCTCAAGGTCCCCTGCTCCCCAACCAGAGGGGCTGCCATCAATCCAATGCTCCCCCTGCTCCAACATACACACCAACAAACTCACAAATGCCCAACCAAACACACATTCATAACACAAAGAGTGCGACGCTCAGACCCTCTCCCAATAATCCTCGGAAGCAATTTCATCTCAACTCGGGTGGCGGCCCATTGTCGTCAGCCCCTTCAATCTTTTCTTATTAACTCTCGCTTTGTCCCACATCCGAGCTTCAGGACTCATCTCTCCTACATTCCTATCGGCGCTGCTCCCAGCATTCCCAGGCAACCTCCATTCGCTAATCCTACCATGTCCCCCCACCAGCTATCCCACCCCAAGAAACTCTTGCCGCTGTCTTTCCAAACCTGCCGATCACCTACTTACAGGCTGAGGTAGGAGCATTAACTCCATGGGCGCTCTGAAGGCAGGGTGTGAAGACGGGGTGTGTGGAGGGGAGGTGTCCACAAAGTGACTCCAGCCCAGACAATTAGAACAATGAGCCAGGCCTGTAGGGGGCTAACTCGCTGCGTCACGCCTGGACGGTGGGGTATTTTGTCAGTTTAATGAATTGTCCGTCAGGCCAGGGCCATATCGCAGGCCGCGCAGGGAGAGGCCAGCAGGGACCCAGACACTAAGTCGGTATTTATTACACTGCCTTTGTCACTAATTGAGCTAATTATCACTGACTCCTTAGCACTCCCACAGGCTGCGCCCCCTACACAGTCTGCAGCCACTGTCCTATGCCACTCTCACGCATGGGATTTGAGCTCTTGTGTTCCTCTACATCTAATCTGTCTGACAATTTTGCTACATTTTTTGAGTGCATTCAATTATGTACAATTGCTCCTAGTACTCTATTCAACAATGCTTTGGAGATGCCTAATGATATAAGACAATTATGATAACTTGATAGGACTAATTCTTAGTAAGGTCTTATGCAGAGATGATAAATTACATTTATACCAGATCATGCATCTTCTCACAAACAACCTCATTTATAAACGTTTGGGACAAATGCACAATGAATATTTTGACATTCTTTAATTGGGTTGATCTATCTGTTATGTAAAAATGTAAAAAGTTTGTAATTTACCCACACAATACTGAACTGAATCTTGAATAATCATCTCTGTTTTAGGACAACAATGAAAACGTTATGCACAGTGGTGGTCAGTATTGTAGGTGGGATGGCTGAATATGACTTCTTGTCAGTATTGGGCAAATGAGCCTCTGCTTCCAAGTGCTGTAAATGTATACTGTATAAAGTAGGGGGTTGTGGCTGGATAAGTAGTCTCTGTGGTTGGGGGCACAGATGCAGAAATGTTTTGTGAGCCGCAGAAAAGGGCTGCTTTAGACTTAGTAATAGGATTAGGCAAAGGACACCCAGGGACAGGCTTATATGTTCACTTGGATGGTTGTCTAAACTTTCCAAAACACATTGTATACTGGGCTTTGTCATCTTTTAGCAACTATCCACACTGGTTAATTGAAAATATAAACTTTATTGTTCTATTATTTAATACAAAAGGAAGTCTACATTTCTAAAACATTTTATCCCTTCCTACAGAAATAAATATTTTGTATTTATTTACACATTTAAAAAGTAGATATTCAGTGCATGACCACATACATTACAGAGTACAAGCTAATGGTGGGGGGAAAAAACTAATTTAATACCTGATTTACACAGTTATTGAGGCGCATGTAACCTATCTTACACATGACACCATTATAAATACATTTATATTTTAATATTTACAGAATTTTGGTTCTCTTCGTTCATAACCATAATTAATATATTTTTGGTGGAGCCATTTGCTACATACTACATCAATATCAGTGTACTCATTCCTCTTACAGTACACTTAATAGTGACAATAGAGCTGATGTTGAAGGCTGCTAACAATTGATTATTTATTTTTGCCTGAGACTTGCCAAACTAGCCCTTTATGTCATCATATTCAGTGCGTTGATAATACATTCAAATCAGCCTCAGTAAGATTTCTGGTTATGTCTAAATTTCAGTTTTTCCTTTCCAGTTGGGTAACATGTGGTAAGTTCGAGGAACTGTAAGGAGTTAAGGTGTATTCAGCTCCAGAGAAATCTAAACACAGGCCCAAAGTGGTGAGGAAATTGTAAGAGTTTGGGCTGTATCCTATGCCTAAGAATACAAGTAAGGACTGAGAGCATCCCTTTGTTAGATATACTTAAGGAGCAAAGCTTCATCTAAAGAAAACAAAACCTGAATTTTCTTAACTATCTGTCCGCTCGTTAGACGACTTCACCAGTTTATGGGAACATGTTTGTGGCTCTGTGGCCACAAAAACATCTGTAAAACATTGTGTCCAGTCTTTGGCCGTCGTGGGAGAGGCTGCAGTACTACCTGGGTACAGCAATCAATTCTGGACCACAAAAACCTCTGTTTATGCCATTCCTATTTATCTACAGTGTAAACATGGGACGAGTGGAGCTTGTCCCCTTGATATGGATCATAAATGTTGTCTTGAAATACCCTCCTATTAATGTAAATCTGGCGATAAAGCACCTACAACATTTGGATACCCTGTTGAAGTACATTAGAGGCCATCGCTGCCCACCATTTAACCATTAAGTTTATCTTAATAGTTGATTAAAAAACAAAAAAAAAAGAGAGAGACGTGAAATTATAGACACTGGTGTAACGTCCGTGTGCTGGTGCAGTTCAGGCAGCTGACGTGACAGCACCAGTGAAAAGTGCAGTGGCAGCGCTCCGTTACACTCTCGGTCCGAGACTTATATCCACGGCCACAGCAAAGCAGCTCACAGCCATCTAGACCAGGAGAAGAGCTGTTGCATGTTCTTCCAGAGGTGCCCACAGTGCCAGTCTTCCCGTTATAGGAACAAAAATTTGGAGATTTCTCAAAGTACACCAGGTCCATGGCAGAAGGAGCTTTATGAGCTGAGTTTTCAGGTTCCAAGTGTCGTGGGTCAGCTCTGTGAGAGGCTCTGTTGCTCCCTCTGTTGCCATAAACTACTCTGGATGCACCATCAAAGCGATCCTTTAAGAAGTCTCCTACTGTGCGAAAGTTGGGCAGGCGCATCCAGCAGGTACGAACAGTACAAGAGCCTGACATTCCATGGCATTTACACTCCTGGTTCATCTCTGATGACACAGTCTGCATGAAAAAAGCAGCATTATGTTTTGTAAGGGCCAATTAAATCATTTTGAAAACCTTTGCTCTGTCTGTACTCACCATTCTGCCTGCTTCATTGTTGTGGAGGTTAGTTAGGTAACGGAGGTCTCGGCCTTTCTCACTGGAATCCACAAATTCGCGTGTGAACATACGGCCAAAGTCCACATTGTCACTGCAACCTCCCCAGTGCCAGTCAGGCCCCCCAGGACCTCTGCGGCGATAATCACATGTACATGACTCTATGGCCCCCTCTGAGCAGGAGCGGGCCACAGCATGGGTCACCCCTGCACTCGTAATGGCAAATACAAAGGCTGTTTCCCGGCAACCTGAAGAAACAACTTCAATCAGGATTTCCAACGTAATTATCTAAACATTATATTGATTAATGATAAACAGTTTATCGTCCCATCCCAAATCATCTAAATATCCCTTGATAACAACGTCTCACCACGGTTGACAATTTTGCCAAATATTGCCGGGCTGTGTGTGGTTGGGCAGTTCCAGCGGCGGTTGCGGAATTGCCACTTGCACTCTTTTATGGCAGTGTGCAACCCAGCAGCGATGGCGTATAAGATGCCAGGATTCTGCCGAATCAGTCGCCGTTGCCGTCGACTCAGCAGAGCCAGGCTGGGGTCTAAGACCAACTGAACATTCTTGGAGTTAGTGAGCAGGTTGGAAGATGATGCCACATTGACAATCCCCCTGGACATACAACATACAGAAAATCTGAAAATCAGTGAATATCTTATTTTGGGTCAGTAAAAAATAACAATAATATTTTTAAGCCATAGACATAAAAATAAACACTTTATCTTGACTAAATCTAACAAATATGACTATAATAGATAATAAATAAAGAATACTTTTGTATAATCTCACTAATAGAATCATACTAAGCACTAATTGACAGGCATTTTTTCCATTGCATTTTTAGACAGTTGTCCCTAAGCAAATGCCATAAATCCCCAATATAATTGTAAAGTGATTTAGGCTTATTGGCAATACGTTATAATTCGTACAATATCATCCACCGTGCGTAGGCATAGGCCTAATGACTGGATGGCCTTAAAAGAGATCACCTCAACAACAAGCAGGGCCTAGGAGCGTTGTGGGCGTTGCTTATTACAAAACTCTTGCTTCATTTACTATCAATGATGTACTTTTAAAAGCATGCGGATTTATAGCCTTGTCAAAAATCTGAAGTCTTGTCAACAAGTTTCAAGCTCAAAATGCTACAGAATTAGGCTATGAAAACATTGGGTATGTAGCCTATTTAATGTGACCTATATATATAACAATAAATAATTAGTTGTAAATTAAGAAGTATTTAGAAACAAATCATTTCTTTCTTTTTCCAATCAAAAGAATGCATGTGTAGGTATTTTAAGCACACGAAACAACAGCATGGTTCGCGTGAAAAAAAATGCCCAGCTGAAGCCACATGCCAAAATCATGTGGTTGCTTTTATGTGACAAGTGCCAAAACCAACACATTATTTCGAGTCGCGAGAGCATTACTAAGTCAAATGAAGCACTGAGCGCGTCTCCGAGGGTAAAAATGTATCCTGATAAGTGAGTGCACCCTTCGGCATCTGTACTCACCACCACCGGCCACTGTTGTTGACGGCCCCAGTGCCCGAGAGCGAGGACACGAGCAGGATGCAAGCCGCTTTGACACTCAGCAACAGCACCAGGCTCTTCATTGCGTCCACTCCTCACTGCGCGCAAACAAGAGGTTTAATGCAACATGTTTCAAAATCTACAATGAACACACGAAAAAGTATCATAAAAAGCAATACATCAAATGCATAAACAAATATGAACTTAAATCTATTCAAAAGTTATCGCAAGCGACTAATGCACTGATAGTTAATATCCCTATAAATTGAAGATGGTAGCGTAAAGTACAAACTCACCAAGCACAGTCCTTGCGTAAAGAGGAGGTAAAGACGCACAGACCTCACTGATTTGAGTATGGTGAGGAGACAGGGTGTTAAATGTCGCCAAGTGTCAGGCAGGATGCTACTGCTGCTGCTGCTGCCCTCCTCACTGTGTCTCGCTTATTGATGCTCTGCACAGCGCAATGAACGCGTGGGACAGTCCCGAAGACTTGATCCTCTCGGTGACTGATAGGCGACACATTCTTCTCTTATTGAGCGCTACGAGGGGAATAAAAAAGGGATTTGCTGCTCTCATCTCCCTCTGTTTTTCGAGCCTTTTCAATAGGATTGGAGGGAGGGATAGTTAATGCTCTTCATAGGGTGCACAATGAATAAGGAAACACAACATGGTCTTAAAAAAAGAAAGAAAAAAGTAGGACAATCCTTGAAGTTGCGCATAGACTTGTGGAATCTCACGGCCATCACATCACTGTTCCCTGTACGATGCAGGGGAGTTCTTCCTAAGCGCCCGGGAGCGCACTCTGTCACAGATGCTGTAGGCACGCCCGTTTTTTGTGCGTCGTAGTTTCTTCTGCTGTCACGGTACAAATATGAGTATCTAAAATTGCTCTTTTTGCCCGATGGTTGGATTAGCCTACTCCCTAACCGCATCTACTCCTCCTCTCTCCAAACATGCTCCCAGAGTCTCTGACTAAGGGCATTTTCAGTCTTTGCAACATTTTCTTTGAAACATTTAGGCCATGAAAAAAGTGTTAAAAAATGTTATTTTCTAAATAGGTTGATGTAGGCAATGATGAACCCGGTAAGAGAGGATGAGTGAGTTAGAATATTACCATCCCAACATCTGGCCTACAGACCTCCATCGCTGCACATGTATCCATGCAGTGCAATCACATCTTGAGCCGTTTTGCGGCATCTCCATCTAACCAAACCAGGAGCAACCCTAACAGCCACCAGACTGCTGGTGAGCGGTGTCTTATGTGACATATCCTAACCAATTTGCATGGTCCACTTTAGTCAGCACCGTGCCTGCAGCCTGCAGCCTTTCTCTGTCTCTTTCTGTGATGACAGTAAAAGGAAGTGGGCTTTTGTAAAGGGCTTTAATGGTAGCGCCCTACGTTTTAACTGCAGCCACTAAGAAGGTGCTCATATGAGTTTCCTGAAGCAGTCATGCGACACAGAGCAGATTAGAGATTCAATCCGGATAAAGGGGGGCTTTTATATACAAATCAACTTAAAATCACTTTTTAAGCCACTTAGATATACACGCCAAAGCAGAATGCTAATGCACTTTTCATTGCTATAGGTTGGTGAATGGAAGGAGATTAAATGAATTGGTGTCACTATGCGAAGCCTGTTCCGTGGAGGTTCAACTTAATTTTATTCATGTAGCTGGGACTAGTGTATTATTATGCCCTATGTTGTTTGCACCATTCCAGTAGCCTATAGGCCTACCTATAATTTAATTTAATTTAAAATACAATTTAATTTAGCAGACAATAATAAAGGTGCTCGATCAGATTGTAAAGCTCGTTCATGGTGTGTAAAGGTTGACGAAATTAAATAGCCACTAATTGGTGGGAGGAGAGTGGTCCACAGTGTGAGGGTCATCACAGAGCCGGGTGCCTGCTGCTTTTCTGGCGTACAGTTGGAGCCGTTGTTCCCCCCACTAAGCTGTAGGCCTATGCAAATTTTTTCTGATATTTTATATTAATAATGGGTTAATGTTTGAAAAACAAGTTTAACTATGAAAAATATATATTTACTATTCATGATTGTTTAGCAGTTGCGTTCAAGCACTTGGTGGCTGTGCGTAACTTTAGTTTGGAAGACGCATTTTCACACTTGAGACATCTTTAACATACAAAACAAAACAATGAGCATCTGTCAGTCCAATTTTTATATCAGCCAATATTTAGCAAACAGCCGCCCGTTGAGGCATCTCCCCTCCCCTCTTTCTTTCCCCCTCCCGTTTACGCGTCCCAGAGTTTCTCTGTCCTCCGTCTTCAGTCTTCGTTCGTTTGGCGTTGAATCGATAATACTTACCTCTTCCTCACTTCTTAAATTCCCCTTATTTGCTGTTATTACCAAGATTAGGGAACAAGTGTTTTAATGTCACGTCGCGAAAGAATTCTAACAAAATGGAGCTATCAAACAAACTCCGCTGGGAGCAACTCCTGATTTTGGCAGCAGCGCTTATGTCACCTGCGGTAAAGTAAGTGCACTTGAGAAAGTCTTGAGTTAGATGTTCACGCGGTTGAGTGGTAAATAATTACCTTCTGTTGTCTCTAGTTTCTTTATGATCTGTGGTTGCTTATTTAGGTTACCAGTAGATAGCTACATTTCAGCTTGCGTTTATCGTAATGTGTTTTATTTCCATAATTACACTCATCCAAATTGAATTTTTTTAAGAGCTGATGTTACCTTATTCATTAATTTACTATCTAAGCGTGTCCAACTTCTTCCCATCACCACTCTGTGGGTTTAATGAACTGACAAATTCATCCACCCTCTCCACACCTCCAAAGTCTCTGCTTTTTTCTTTCTGTGCAGGGTGCTGTGTAATGATATCCTCAGCCTGAAGGTGGCAGGAGACCCAGTGCTCACCCCTAACTCTGTTTGTCTGAGACTGCCAGGCCTCAGTAAGAGGCAGATGAGAATCTGTGTCCGCAGTCCTGATGTCACAGCCTCTGCCCTGCAGGGCATTCAGGTGGCTCTACACGAATGCCAGCATCAGCTCCGGGATCAACGCTGGAACTGCTCAACACTGGAGGGTCAGGACAAACTGCCCCACCACAACATCATCTTCAACAGGGGTGAGAGTCTGAGGCAAGCTGATAATGGAACAGATGAATATTAGGGTACACAGGTTGTCGTAAACAGCATTATGATTAAGTCTAACACCACTGCTGCTTTGTTCCAGGTTTCCGTGAGAGTGCCTTCTCACTGGCTCTGCTGGCAGCAGGTGTGGCCCACTCTGTGGCTACAGCCTGTAGTATGGGTAAACTGCGGGGCTGTGGCTGTGAGGCCAAACGCAAACTTGATGATGACAAGATTCGCCTAAAGCTTTCTCAGCTGCAGCTGCAGACGCTGCAGAAGGGCGGGGTGGGCAGGCCGCGTACTCTTCCTGCTGAGATGACTGGTCTCCATGGCAGCCTGCCTGCTCACCTTCACGCTACTCATCCCTCAGTTATCCTAAAGACTTTACCCAATGAGCTGAGCTCTATGCAGGAAACTTGGGAATGGGGCGGCTGTAGTCATGATGTCCACTTTGGTGACCGTTTTGCCAGGGACTGGCTCGACACTCGAGGGTCTCCCAGGGATATCCACGCCCGAATGAGAATGCACAACAACAAAGTTGGGCGACAGGTGAGATTTACTATTGTGCTGTCACTTATAGCAGTGGTTCCCAACCTGAGGGGTGGGTTCGCCAAAGGTTATTGGTTGCTGTTTCTCTGAAATAAATGATTGTTTAGAATATTCTTGATCGTCTAATGCAATTATGGGGGCCAGTTTTTGGTCAAGGGGTTACGGCAAGTTTCATGAACCAGTAAGGTGGGCTTAAAGGACAAAAGCTGAGAACCAATTTAAATGATTTTCAGTATTACAATTTCTAATTACTGCCTGTTCCACAGATAGTGACTGATAACATGAAGAGGAAATGTAAATGTCATGGAACATCAGGGAGCTGTCAGTTCAAAACCTGCTGGCATGTGTCACCAGAGTTTCGGCTTGTTGGTGCTATACTCAAGGAGAAATTTTTATCTGCCATTTTTGTCAACTCTCAGAACAAGAACAATGGCGTTTTTAACTCACGATTTGGGAATAGTGCAAGAGGAAGCACTGGAGGATTTAAGGGAGGTCGGCGCCGCACTATGTCCAGAGAGCTGGTGTACTTTGAGAAGTCTCCAGATTTTTGTGAATACAACCCATCTGTAGACTCTCTGGGTACACAGGGTCGCACCTGCAACAAGACCAGCTATAACACAGACAGCTGCAGCTCATTGTGCTGCGGCCGGGGACACAACATCTTAAAGCAGACTCGAAATGAACGCTGTAATTGCAGATTCCACTGGTGCTGCTACGTGTTATGTGATGAGTGTCGTCTCACAGAGTGGGTCAACGTGTGCAAATAGAGAGGGGTTGCGATAAGTGCATAGTTTTTTCCACTTGTGTAACCTTCCTGGTGATAGTTTATTCCCCAGTTCCTCTTTTCACTCCATCATCTGGGATCTATTTTCCTCTTTAGCCTCTGTTATTCTCAGAACGCCAAGTCAGAGATTGACTAGGTGACTCATGTCACTTGCCTCACTTTGTGTTTTTAGACGCTGCTCTATCAGGCCTGGGTAACCCTTGTTTCGCTCAAGCTCTTTGTGTAAATGTGTACACTACCTATACATGCACTAGTATATTTATGTAAATCTACTTTCACTTTTTTCTGAGCTGTTAACCTTACGGCATCCATGTCTGCTTATATGTTTTCACGATTGAGAGGTATATAGTATATATATTTTTTTAGAGATTGAAATGTTATTGTTTATTTTTGTACCTAAATTTCAATACAAGATTGAACTACCAATGCCAAGTATTTCAAATACCTTTGCATCAATATGTAGATATTGCTGCTTAAAATTAAAAGCAATCCATGGGTGGTTGTATTGAAAATTCAGAGATACCTTGAATGTATCCCACTGTAGGGATGTTAAATTGGCTAATGGACCCATTCTGAACAAATGCTGGTGAGTGTTCTGTAGCTGCGTCAATGGGGTGTAAGCTCTATGCTTTGTTTTAGGAGGTGCAAGGCATTTTATGACCACTTTTTGCAGATAGAAGAACCTTTTATGGCTGTTCCTCTACAGTATGACATTTATTTGAGGAGTGCATTAAGTGACATTGAGACAGGTCGTTTTGAATCATGGAATCTACCAGTCTGCTAGTGTGATCATCCAAAGGGATCATCTGTCCAGGGTTCATATCCAAGGATTCAAAAACCAAGGGTCTAAACCAAGGGTCTAATGATGCCACTGTCACAGATATACATTTTTCTAATGACATCTCAGCTGTGTCTAATTTGACTGCAGTTAGTATATTAAGGAATGTGGTCTGTGATTAATCAATACATTTTGATTTTAAAATTATGGATAAAATGTAAGTAATACCAAAATCCCAGGCAAACTTTAAAAGAAAATAATATGGATTACAGTTCACTAATGTGTGATTGTTAGTCAAAAATTGTGACATTAGCTGACTTATTAAAACATGCATGCAAGTAGCAGATTCCTGGTAGTAAAAGTGCACTTGTGTTTATTATGCTGCAGATGTAGTTTTCAGATGTCAGCACCTGAAGGATTTACTGTGCTACTGCAATGTTGAGAACATTCAGCCTGTCTCCTGTGTTGTATGGAGATGGTTATCTGCAATGGGACATTCCCTTATTGCCAGAATGTGAATGTGTTATAAAATATTGTGACACTGTTCAAACAATGATGGGTCTACAGTGGAGCAATAAACTGGTATAAATGATAAGAATGCATTTATGGCTTCTTCATTTGTGTTGTTTGTCCCTGTAGCAGTTGCAATAGGGGAATTTCCTGTCATTGTTCCCATATTACATGTGTATGACAGATCTTGTGTGTACAATTTAGTTTTTATCCTTTTGTATCACTTCTCCCCATTCTTTACCATACACTCCCTCTCATGGAACAGGCATGGACAAACGCAATGGCTGCCACGGAGTAATGACAACCAGACTTGGCTCAAATTAGAGAGAGAGGAAGTTATGAGAGATAAAAGTGACCCTCTTTGATTGACAGGATGATTATATGTATAAAGTAAGGCGATTTAGTGTGTTTAGTTGGATATGAAGATGTGGAGATATCCGTACAGCCGGTATGCAGAACCGAGGGGGCAAACAGGGTATGGCTATATGGAGAAGGGGGTGAATAAAGTGTACGCTGTGTAAATACATGCCTCAAAAACATCTGCTTCTCCACTCCCCTTTCATTTTTGATGTGGGACAGAGAGGAGAGCACAAGGAGCCAGCTACCCAGAACATCAAAGCCCCTGCCCTCAACGTGCAGGCCCTCATTAGTTCAGCTAGCAGAACCAACCAGACTTGTGATTGTGTTTGCTGGGGTGCGCACTGGCAGACACTTCAGAGGAAAATGGGTCCTTTAAATCATAACTCCCATGCACCCCACCTTCACATATACCACCACTACACCAAGCACGCTCTAACCCCTGTGTAACCCTCTCTCTCCAGTCTCTGCTCAGACTCTCCCCAACCAGTCACTCCACCCCATAATCTGGTGTGCAGCTGCAAACATCTGCTCCCCTTCCTCTGCCTTCACCACTGAACAGATAAACACATCTATCACTAAACCACTAACTGACTCACCTACAACTTGTGCAAGACGGAACCTTCGATGGTCACATTTAAAACATTTCTTCGTTTTTTGTACTCAGTAGTTTGATTAAGTTTCCGATACCTTGTTTTTAGGGCTTGATATTGCCTCATTATACTGTCACACAGTGGTACTCTTTAGGACTATCTTGGCATCCTATTACAGCCAGCTAATTACTTATTTATTGGGATGTTAATTATTCAAATATGCATACCTACACACTTTGAATACAGTTTTGTAATGCAATTAATATGACATTTAATATAGCATGCAATGTAATTTTTGTACATTTAATTTGTGCAATGGGGTTTTTATAAAAATAAAAAATAATCCTGAGGTTGTATGTTTTTCAGTTTAATTCATTAAACAGTCTAATACAGTCTAAAATAATAATAATTAAAAAAAACAAAAACAAAGCAAAACTGCTACCCGTTAATTACGTTCGTAACAAAAAATATAATTAATCTTTGACGATAACACAAGCTGTTCTCGCGAGATTTCAGGATCGTACCTACATTATCTCGCGAGAACATCGTCGAGTCCTTTCCCTGAATCCAGCAGCTGGTGGCCCGTCTGCCTTATCCTGGAGGGGTAAGTGAATGAGATGCAAACAGTGACAATTTTGATGAACGTATATAGGCTACCTTTAAACAACCGCGGATGGTTATTTCTGTGTGCCTTTCTAACAATTATCCATAATATCCTATAAAAGGCCGTGAATCGACGACATTAGGCCGAGCGGTGTCGTGACTGCTCAAGGGAATTACAGCGCACAAATTCACACGGAAAAAATGTTTAATACTAGAGAGGCGATGTGGCAGATCAGTTAGCATCTATGGAGCATCTTATATCCTACTGAAACATAAGTGCACCGCATTTGCGCCTCAGGACCCTGCTCCATCCCTGAGGTGCAGGATCAGCCGACATCGTCTCGCGTTATGACATATGCACGAATGTCCTGCCTCTGCAGCTGTACCAGGCTCTGCGAGCGAGCACCGCCTGTACATGGGGCTCTACACCTCATCATGTGTCCTGTGATACTGAGCATGTGAATACGAAGAGATATTTTACGAAGTCAAGCTTACGCTGAAGTGAATGAGAATAGTGTTATGCTATTGTGCTATTCGAGCTAATTATGGATCCAATATAAGCGTCCATTAGAAGGACTATTATGACCAACTAAACAGGCACAACTCGCGCGTTTGTTTTGGTTATCTGTGTGTGTGTGTGTGTGTGTGTGTGTGTGTGCCTCATACCTATGATTTGTAAAACTTCTTTACAAAATAAATATTAAGTTGTAAAGTTAGTTGTGAAGAAAAGAAAATTGATAATAATAATTATATTTAAAAAAAAACCCTACTTACTTACTTTATGTACTTACAATATGATCAGTCTATAAAAGATTATGCTTGTGAGTTGTGGAGCTCAAATAAGACATGACATGAAGCAGCAATGAGGGTCATATGATGAAAATGTTTTTGCATATTTATTTCTGACCAGTTCCTGTGTTTTGTATGTGATCTGACTTTTTACCTTTCTGTGTGATGTCTTTTGTCAGTTCTGCAGCTACGAAGTGAAATAAAAACGTAATCATGGGGAACATCTTTGGAAATCTGTTAAAAAGCCTTATAGGGAAAAAGGAGATGAGGATTCTTATGGTAGGACTTGATGCTGCTGGGAAAACCACTATTCTGTACAAGTTAAAGCTTGGGGAAATTGTTACCACAATTCCTACAATAGGTAAGATGTCCAATAATAATCATATAATTATATGGTGAGGAATTACTTATAACACTGCTTTGTGTAGGTTTCAATGTGGAGACAGTGGAGTACAAAAACATTAGCTTTACTGTGTGGGACGTGGGTGGCCAGGACAAAATCCGTCCCCTATGGAGGCACTACTTCCAGAATACACAGGGTAAGCTACACTGCCATGAACTCCCATAATGCTCTTGGTGTGGGCCATGTTGGGGTTTACAGTGGTACAGGCACACGCTCACTCACACCTGAGGCCTTATCTGACTAACACTGCTCATGATGTCATTTGCATCCCTGTTTTATACTTATGTCTTAGTCATATTGAATGCCTGGTGATGGTTGCTATTGTATTAAATTGTGTACAAGATGAAGATTGTGATGAAACAAAACCTGTTTTTTTGGTTATGGTAATAAGCATGAATTTAGCATTAAAATGTTTAACCATGACCAAGTACTTTATTGATACTGTGATACTGACACAATATGCAGTAATTGCATTTGCGGTTGGCCTTGTTAGATGTTTAATACTGACCTCTGCAAAATAGCTTTCAAGTTCACTTATTTAACTTTTCTGCCCTCAACAGCCCCACCTCTTTAGACAGTTGTATATGTAAATCAAATAAACCAACCACTTTTCACTTGTTTCTGTCAAAATTACTGTTTGTATTTAACTCTTGCATTTGCATCTTTGATTTTTGTGTGCAGGTTTGATCTTTGTGGTTGACAGTAATGATCGTGAGCGAGTAAACGAAGCCCGGGAGGAGCTCATGAGGATGCTGGCAGAGGACGAGTTGCGAGATGCTGTTCTGCTCGTCTTTGCCAACAAACAGGTACAAGACTTCAATGTGTCATTCAACTGTTATATAACCACTTCTTCTGACATTATAAGTAACTCTAATACATATTTGTGCAGGATTTGCCGAATGCCATGAATGCTGCAGAGATCACAGACAAACTTGGTCTCCACTCTCTACGTCACCGCAACTGGTACATCCAGGCTACATGTGCTACAAGTGGGGACGGTCTGTACGAGGGCCTGGACTGGCTTGCCAACCAGCTCAAGAACAAAAAATGAGGCGTCCTGGGTCATTTGTGTAGAGGGAAGAACCTGGTGCCAGTTCCAGGTAAAGATTATAATGGGTCTGTTTACATGTAGAGACAAGACAGTTCCTAGAGGTGATCGCTCCCTAAACTTATAATCTTACACTATATTATGCCTTTTCTTATTTATTTGAGTCTCAAATTATCTTTGATTAAAGTAAATAAAGTGCAATATAGGTTTATACTGCACAGTATAAAATATATGGTTCTTAACAAAATGTTATTGTTTGAAATACTGACCACATTACCTTTTCCGATTTTTGTTTGTATTGAATTTTTTTCCAGATACTTGATGTGAATGATTAAGAATGTGAAAATAGTATAGTGGCATTACAGCTAAACAAGATTACAATATCATTATCATTGTTCAAAGCCTATACATAATCAGACTAATGTAATGTGCATAACAGTGTAATCCAGTTTTCCTTCTCAGAATTATCTTTTGCGTAGTTGCATAGATTTTGTAATTGCTCTTATAATCTTCGCACAGTAGACAGTCTTTATTTTATTTTGTTGCAGATTTTTTTATACATGTTAATTTATTGATTTTTTGCCTCTTTAAAAGCTTTTCCTTATATTGTTATGTGCATAAAATGCTAAGGCAGCTGGTGAAAAAACTGTATATTACGGCTTCCCCAATCTGCATGGAGATTCTAGTTTGGCTCACAAGTTTGTAGAGGCTGTGAACTCCTGCAGGCCACAGCTTCAACGTGCCTGGCTCAGCATCAGTAAAGACCATTTGTTTGGGATATATGATGATGGCTGAACTGAAACAGGTGCTCTGCACAAGCTCAGTGTATTAAGAACTGCTATTTGCCGATGCAGGAGGGCGATGCAGTGGAGCATGTGATTGGCAATATTAGAAATCTTGTAAGGTTTTGAATGTTTGTTGTAGTCTTTTAGTGAGAGCAGCAGCATTTTGTGTTTAAGTTAATTTATCCATCTGTGATAAGTGTGACTCTTTTGTTTGTGTTGCTGTATCTCTGTTTCATGTGGCACAAAATAACTGCATTACTATTGTACAATTTGTAATGTAATGTTATTTCCTGTATTTTGTGTTTATCAACCAAAACAAAGTGTTGCTTTTAGTAGTTTTTATTTTTCTTTGTTTGTATGCCTAAGGTCCAACTGTGTACTGACACAAACCACACTATTAGGTGAAAAGATGTTGATCGTAATAAAACATTAAGGCATGTTAATATTGCACAAGATCTGTAATAAAAGTGAATTATCATTTCTCAGACTGTAGTCTAAATTAGTCTGAATATCTGCTACTGGTTGGAAAACTGCTATACTGATGTTATGGATTAGTGTAAAGTTTACTGAAAACCTCTAATATGCAAAAGCATGCTTTTCTATGTCAGCTCCACTGTATGTATATATATATATATATATATATATATATATATATATATATATATATATATATATATATATATATATACATATACATACTGTATCTTCATGTAACATCTAAAATATACAATGGGATTAATAATGACTGTGATGTTAAACACGTTTAGATATTGAGGTTGATATGTCCGACGGACAGGGGCTTGTGTGTGCGATGTGCTCTATTCAGTTCAGTTTGCTGTGAATATTGTTTTGTGGCCTTCTATTGCCAGTTGTTGATTTATCTAACAAGTTTTTCTGTAGGAATGTCTAACATCTAGATGCCCCAGCTACCATAACCCTGATAACGTTCTATTGTTGTGGCTGAATAATGTTTTCCTTAAAGTTTGCTGAGTTTGACATTGTAGAAATTTTGTAACACTGTAACATTCTCAGAGATGTATGGTACGACTGGGTTAAATCAAATAATAAAAATAAAGAGCAAAGATTAACAAAATATGCTGCATATGTATAAAATTATTTCTGCCACTATGAACGGGCAGGGCCAGTCATTGGAACAGTTGTAAAATAGTAATCTACACATAAATCTGTGTATGTTACAGTTTAATACTAAATATTAGAAAAACACATAATATGAAACATGAGACACACAAATACTGTTTAGTGTGATGGTTAAATATTATTTATCAATATATTGTTTCTAATCAATCTATATCTCAAAACTTGTAAATTGAACTCCTCTCTTCCCAGACTGGAGTAGGATGTAGATGTCTGTCGTCTTTCTCCCATGGCCTTTCCAAAGTGTTGTCATCAAGACCTTTTTGGCACAATCAGGTAGTTTCTCTGTTGAATTACACAGTTTGGCAGTTTGGCCTTGTGTGAGCCAATCACAGGTCCATGTCTGGGCAAGTGCTGCTGTGTATCCAGGGGTGTGACAGCAGTATGTGGGTTAGAGCTGCTCTTAGGGCCACTGGCCCCCAGGGCCTCCTGCAGGACAGCCACAATGGTAGCCCCAGGCCAGATGCCATAGCTGGGATTCCCACCCGTAACCAGGACGCCTTGGTCCAGGGCACAGACACACTGGCAGCAGCCCCACAATCAATTCATCAATCTCCGAGAGATGGCAACTGCAAAAGGCCACAGCAGTCACCCTCACAGTGGGTGCTGGACGAGACAGGGCCACCAGGGATGACACTGGTGCTGACTCTACAGCGGTATTGTAAAATCGCCAATTCTGCAGAAAGCACTGAGTCTGACCCAGCAACAAACAAACACCTCTTTTCATAAAGTAAGAAAAATTAATGATGGACTCTACACTTAAATAAGTAACAGACAATAGGTCACAAAATGAACAGTGGCCTTATTCAACAGCGTGACTAAATGTAATTTCAATTCAGTGCGTCTAGATAATATCACATTTAATTGATGATGAATTGATTTTATTCTAGGAGAGAAAAGAGTCCATTAATAATTTGAATACAGTTCCTGAATGGGGTCCCTGTAGCGTCCAGTTCCTTGTCAAAATCCTGAGACACTGCCTCCTCCTGCTGGACAGAGAAATGTGGACAGTTCAAGGTTAGTCTTTTCTATTTCATGGCTGCAACAGAAACAGGGATTAACATCACTGGATCATAGAAAACATACATGTTAATACATTTAAATATATACTTCATATTTATTAATCTTATATTACTGCTTCATGGTGGTGTGTGTTTTCATTAACCTGATTTGTGCAGATGACGCATTCAGATGCAAAACACATTTCTTTAAAGTATGTTGTTGATCTAATAATTTGATTTATTTATTGGAGAGAGGCGGTGTATTCATTTTTAACAGTTACAGTATAAATGTATCATAATATTGAAGGTACAGTATTACATCACGAGGACCTAATTTTTCTTCCCATAAAGCATGTCCCCCTGAATTCAGTGTGTATATAGTTATGTATATAATGTTCACACTTTCACATCAACCACACATTGAAATTGATATTGAATTTGGAACAGGACCAAACCAAAGTCTACTTCTGGATTAAACTGGGCTCAAATGAGAATCCAACAAGGACAAGTGTAACGCAACCTCACACATCACATCATAAGTTGGACAGAACGTGTAACTAAACCTGATCCAGTCCAAATTTAGACTTGGTTTGATCTGGTTGTTCTGATCTGGTCCCAGTCTCGTCCCAGTTCTTCCTAAGTTTCTAGCAGGACTTAAGTGAGGGGTGAAGAAATGATCCTGCTTCATACTGAGGAATCTAACCATGTTTTGAAAGACAATTTAACATGTTGTAGTTTTGGGTTCAGAGAAGTCACTCGACAGTCTGACAATGTTCCTATTGTAGCTTGCTGCTCCATACGCATCAAAGAAGTGATTAACCAGTTGACGGGGCTGTGCGGACAATACTGCTCTTTGGACTGGGAACAGTGAAGGCACTCACACCAGAGGGGTCTACAGCCCAGCTTCCTCACGCAGCAGCTGACAACACCAACCAAAATACCGCCACATAAAGAAGACGCAATTGCATACAGGCTAAAACACTATGGTAATGTATTCTCAGGCTTTTTTGACGTCAACATGTATTAAAATCTATTTTGAACTAAAATCATTGAATGGCCCATGTCAGTGATTATTACACAATATCCAGGTTTATTTAATATAGAAGTGTGTGTGTGTGTGTGTGTGTGTGTGTGTGTGTGTGTGTGTGTGTGTGTGTGTGTGTGTGTGTGTGTGTGTGTGTGTGTGTGTGTGTGTGTGTGTGTGTGTGTGTGTGGGGAGGGGAGACGGACCAAGATCTGAATGGCTGCTAAGAGTACTGGCCAATCACATGCCACTCTCTGGGAGGGAAACTCCAGCATCAGAACGTCCAGTAACTTGTTGCCTGTCTTTTACTTTGTTTTGACGCATTTTATATTTTCTCTTTCACAGGAAACGCTGGAATTATTACAATTTCAGAAGATCATGTATTTTTGGTAATATATTTTGTGATATGATGCTTCACTGGCGACGAGCGACTTTAGCGTACGTGACACTATTCTCCATCTTTACACCAACAACGTCCCAGTCACATGAAAGTAAGTTACTAGCTGAATGCTGCAATACTTTAATAATTTTAATGCTTATCTATAACCTCATGATATCCAAGTGAAGGAATTGCCATAACAACATTTATAGTCATATTATCTGGGTTTTCTAGTAAAATGAATTCTTATCAGTTTATTATTATAACTGTTATTATTATTACAGTTTTATTAATTTATTTCAATATAATTCGAACTTTGTATGTAACCTATAAGGAATGATAAATCCAAGTAAGCTTGCATCAACCCTGCTAAACTAATTTCTAAAAAGAATTCTACTAAATTCATTGTGTTAAGTAATATTAATATAACAACATGAGCATTTGTAACAGCTGTACCAGGTGCGGATGCAAACATGCTAGTAGAACATTGGTCCCAGAAAAAGCTGGTGTACATGTGTTTTTGTGCTTGCTCTGTTTCTCTTCCTGCCAGTGTGCTCCCTCCACACTCAGCTCTTTGTCCTACAGTATGATCTCAGAGATGCAAAGCCCTCGGACACATATACTACATGCACATCTCACACACTGGAGCTCTGTCTGTCACTGCATCACTCTTGCCCCCTCTGACACACTGTTCACATTTAGAGCTTCACCACAATGCACTGCCTTGTCTGAGGAGGTTCTGCTGCCCCAGGCCAGAACCAGACCAGGACTGAAGACAATCCAATGTACTCGATTTCGGCATCAGTAATATGAGGCTCTTAACACTAGCTGCAAATCACTGAACTTCTATCCATTTTACAGACTCCTTAGTTGCAAACACATTTTATTTGAGTTTGAGAAGGGTTGCACTGTGTTGGTGGATCTTTTTCTTAATTACCTTAATATTGCAATGCCATTGTGTGTGTGTGTGTACTGATGACATAGCCCTTTTTTACAAACATATCAGAATTCTACAGCTTACAACCCATATTTAGCACACAGCTAATGAGCCATGCCATCGCCACATAATTCTGTCAGTGTGCTCAGTGTTATAAAAAGTATAATTTTTTGTTGTGATCTTGTTCAAAATCTTTGTTTTGCAGTGGTGTGTCCTGGGACTCAGAATGGACTTAGCTCCACAGGATCTCAGGAAAATCAGTATAACCTCATCAGAGATCGATATGATGGCTGTGAGATCGTCATGGGAAACCTGGAAATCACTCAGATCGAAAGCAACTGGGACTTCTCCTTCCTCAAAGTAAATTAGCAATTGAAATGTTATATGATTTTGGATACATGATCATTTCATTTAGTTCATTTGCTCTATTTTTGTATTTCTCCAGACTATCCGTGAAGTAACTGGCTACGTCCTCATTGCTATGAATCATTTTCAAGATATCCCATTAGGGCAGCTACGGGTGATCAGAGGCAACAACTTGTATGAGAGGCGATTTGCCCTTTCTGTCCTTTTTAACTATCCCAAAGATGGGTCCAATGGCCTCAGGCAGCTAGGTCTACAAAATCTTACTGGTACTAACTTTTTTATTTTATTTTTTATCAGAATTTGATATTTGATTTATGTTGAAGTTGTTAAGCATAACAACATATTTTACAGAGATCCTGGAAGGAGGAGTTCAGATAATAAATAACAAATATTTGAGCTATAGTCCGTGGATATTCTGGCAAGATATAATCAGGGACAATAGCGCACCAATAGAGATTCAGTACAATGGAGAGAAAGGTTGGTTGGTTGGTTGGAGTATATAGTATATACACACTGCCTTGTGCATTTTCAGTATGTGGTCATTCATCATTTTAGGCCCCTGTCACCATTCCTGTGGAGACTACTGCTGGGGTCCAAATGAAAATCAGTGTCAGATATGTGAGAACTTATTTACTTGATTATACTTATTATTTGGGTTTAGGAACATTCCCCCATTGACCTTAGCCCTATGTCCCAGTGAACTTGATTACCCTCCTCTTTCTCCTCTGTATCAGTGACAAAGACAGTGTGTGCTCCTCAGTGTAATGGGCGCTGCTTTGGGACCAGCCCACGGGACTGCTGCCACAGCGAGTGTGCAGCAGGGTGCCAGGGCCCTCTGGACATCGACTGCTTTGTAAGAACCTTCAAAATATAAAACTGTATACTTCTATACTCTATAAACTATAACATTTGCATGCATCTAATGCACGTTTATAAACGTTTATTAATTCTGTATTATAAGAAGAATTACATCATGAAAAGTATATTTTTTGGTATTTTATTTTCTAGATGAATTAATCAATAACTTTTTTTTTCTGTAAAGGCTTGTCGTCATTTCAATGACTCTGGGTCCTGTGTGCGACAGTGCCCTCAGAATCTAATCTATAACAAACAGATGTTTCAAATGGAACCCAATCCCAATGCCAAATATCAGTACGGCTCAATTTGTGTCTCACAGTGCCCCAGTAAGTTGACTGCCTACAGACCTCATATAAAATACCTATGACGTATGTCTTCATTCATGTCATTATTCTTTGCTGCATTTATCTAGCTCATTTTGTGGTGGATGGCAGCTCCTGTGTCAGTGTCTGTCCTCCTGACAAGATGGAGGTGGAGAGGGAAGGCCAGAGACAGTGTGAACTCTGCAGTGGACTCTGCCCCAAAGGTCAGAACCAAATATTTGATTCCGTTTTTTTATTAATATTTATTAATTGTATTTAATATGTGTGTTTTGCCATGTAGTGTGTGAAGGCACTGGTGCAGAACACAGACAGACTGTGGACTCCAGTAACATCGACAGCTTCATCAACTGCACCAAGATCCAGGGCAGCCTGCATTTCCTTGTCACAGGGATTCTGGGGTAGTTTGCTCTATAATATTTGTAGCATATCTGACATTGTCAAAATCCTGAGTTCCTTCTGATTTTCTTTTGCTTTTCAGAGATGACTTTAAAAAGATCCCACCTCTAGAGGCTAAAAAGCTGGAAATATTCCGAACGGTCAGAGAAATCACGGGTATGTATGTATATAGATGTGAATTAAATTATTCTAAGTCATAGGCTGATTTAGCTATTTTTGTTTAATGTCCTTACAGATATCCTGAATATTCAGTCTTGGCCAAAAGAACTCAATGATTTGTCTGTGTTTTCGAGTCTCACAACTATCCAAGGGAGATCCCTCTTCAAGTAAGTTTTACTTTTTATATTGCTGAACGTCCCATTTATAAGACTCCCTTATATATATATATATATATGTATAATATATATATATATGTATATATATATATATATATATATATATATATATATATATATATATATATATATATATATATATATATATAAAGCATATGTATTTGCCACAGACGCTTTTCCCTGTTGGTGATGCGGATCCCCTCTCTCACGTCTTTGGGCCTGCGCTCTCTTAAAGAGATTAGTGATGGCAGTGTGTACATCAGTCAGAATAAAAACCTGTGTTACCATGACACTGTGAACTGGACCCAGCTGTTCAGAGGCAGTCTAGTGAGAGTCAACAACATCAACAATAACAAACTTCAGGACGCCTGTGGTGAGGCCTATTGCATATGCATATTTATATATATACACTATATTGCCAAAAGTATTCACTCACCCATCCAATGGAAATCAGGTGTTCCAATCACTTCCATGGCCACCGATATATAAAATCAAGCACCTAGGACTGCAGACTGTTTCTACAAACATTTGTGAAAGAATGGGTTGCTCTCTAAGGAGCACGCTTCCATCGTAGTACTGTGATAGTATGCCATCAGTGCAACAATTGAAATTTCCTCGCTCCTAAATATTCCATAGTCAACTGTCAGTGGTATTATAACAAAGTGGAAATAATTGGAAACAAGTGCAGTGTGAAGCATTGGATGCAGTGGTGTAAAGTTGTTTTTCAGGATCTGGGCTCAGCCCCTTACCAAGAGATTTTGGACAATTCCATGCTCCCAACATTGTGGGAGCAGTTTGAAGATGGCCCCTTCCTCTTCCGACATGCACCAGTGCACAAAGCAAGGTCCATAAAGACATGGATGAGAGAGTTTGGTGTGGATGAACTTGACTGGCCTGCACAGAGTCCTGACTTAGACTTAAACTTAGACTTAGATGGCACTAGAGCAAATACTTTTGGCAATATAGTGTATTTTATTCCAATGTTTGTACTGCTCAGTATCACAAGACCTGTCAAAGACCTGTCACTTCAGTGCTCTTTACACAAGTCTGTTCATGCAGCTGAAGAAGGCCATGTATGTGATCCGCTGTGTTCAGACTCTGGGTGCTGGGGCCCTGGCCCGGACCAGTGTCTGTCTTGCAGAAACTTCAATCGAGATGGCACCTGTGTGAGCAGTTGTAACTTCCACAAAGGGTCTGTTATTTGTTATTTGCTTTGGGTCATGAAATCTCTTGATATGGAAATGTTGACATCTGACACTGTGCACAGGTTTCCCAGGGAGTTTGCAAACCGTGATGGAGGTTGTGTGCCTTGTCACGCAGAGTGCCGACCTCAGTATGGAAAGGCTAGCTGCTCAGGGCCAGTAAGCATAATATGAACAAAATACTTGATCAAAAGCTGATAGACTCAAAATTGTCACGAAAACTATATTAGAATTATTTCTTCATTTATCTAAATAAATAACCTTTATTTTGTAGGGTGCAGATGAGTGTGTGGCCTGCATTTACTTTAAGGATGGACCATTCTGCATGTCCTCATGTCCTGCTGGAGTAAATGATGGCCAGAAGGGGCTCATTTTTAAATATCCAAACAGGGAGGGGCACTGTGAAGCCTGTCACCCCAACTGCACACAGGGGTAAGTCTATAGTAAGTCTATATTGTGGTGTTTCTTTTATATACATTTTACAATTATTTTACATGAATATATGCCGATGAGGCCCACGCTACATTATATGATGTCTTTTAGATGCTCGGGTCCAGGACTGTCCTACTGTTTAGAAAACGGACTGGCAATTAGTAGGTAAGGGCCCCCTCTAGTGGTAAAGACACGGCATTGTAATTTTTAATGCTTGTATAGTAGCAGATTTATTTCTACTTTCTCTACAGTGGTCAGATGACAGGTATAGTTTTAGGTGTCCCAGCGGGTTTGATTTTCTGTCTGGTAGTGTTTTTCCTTGGCCTATTGTACCACAGAGGCCTAGCCATCCGCCGCAAGAGAGCCATGAGGAGGTATCTGGAGAGTGGAGAGGTGAGAAATTATTTTAAAAAAAAAGGTTTAATTAAAATAGTTTGTATTTTGACACAATCTGTTTTTATTCCTTCAGAGTTTTGAACCTTTAGGTCCTGGAGAGAAAGGGACCAAGGTTCAAGCGAGGATTCTGCGTCCTTCAGACTTAAGAAAAATCAAAACAATTGGTTCAGGAGTGTTTGGCACTGTCCACAAGGTAAGGAAGATATGAAAACCTCTATTTCTTCATTCTTCTTCCTCAGTATGGAATATTCAGGGCAAACCCACTTATCTAAGTATTTTGTTTCTAATATTATATACGTGTATACAACAAAATACTTAGTTAGTTAGTTAATTGGTTATTTCAAACCTGCATGGTTTGAAAAGGGGATGGATGGATGAATCCAAGTTTATACATTTCCACTCCCCTCCCACACTTCATTTACATTTTATAATATACATTTCAAGCATTTACATTTAATAAAAATAAAATGTGTGATAATGTCACTTTGTAAACTCTAGGGCTTTTGGACTCCAGAAGGTGAATCTGTTAAAATCCCTGTCGCCATTAAGACCATTCATGACTGCACGGGACGCCAAAGTTTTACTCAGATAACAGACGTAATAAGAGAATATTTATTTGTTGTTTTTAGCCTCTCTAAACCTGCTCTTAATATAGTTTTGGGTTTTTAAAAATTCTCCCTCTCTCTATAGCACATGTTGTCTATGGGAAGTCTGGACCACCCATATGTCATCAGACTGCTGGGCATTTGTCCGGGGCTTAGCCTACAGTTGGTGACTCCATTTAGCTCTCGAGGTTCTCTGCTGGATCATATAAGAAACAACAAGCATAGGCTAGACCCACAGCGCCTACTCAACTGGTGTGTGCAAATTGCCAAGGTGAGAGGACGTAAAGATAATTATGTTGAGTTCATGTTATTGACAAATATGAAGCCAATATAGATTGAAAAATAAGTGTATTCCTTATTACTATTTACACAAACTAGAATAAACCAACTACAACATCACTGTCTAAAGATACTTAACATTATAGTTTACTTTTTTTTAATTAACATATTTTTGTTGCTATGAATAAGGACAATAAAACAGATTCTTTAAAAAATAATTTCATAATATTGTGGAGCCCAAATTCACAGTATAAAAATGTCTTTCAGGGCATGTATTATCTTGAGGAGCACTGCATGGTCCATAGAAACCTTGCAACGCGTAACATTCTGCTGAAGAGTGACTACCAGGTTCAGATTTCCGACTATGGTGTTGCAGACCTCCTCTATCCAGATGACAAGAAATATGTTTATATTGACACCAAGGTGACTGTGACTCATTCAATCATTACCCAGTATTAACCAGTATTTTAGTCACCATTTGTACTGTAATGGTCCCAAACTAATCAGCAGGTGTTTAAAATGGCTTATTATTCTATTTTCTGATCTGTTATAATGCTGTTTTCTCAACAAAAAGTGCATGGCATTGTGTTTTGTTTCTCTCACACATGTTTAACACATGTGCATATTTAGGCCGACATCTTCTCGAAAAATCAAACCAGTCAGTTCCACCTTGTGATGTCATACAGGAAGTGCTTCACTGTGCTTTTAACCCCTTCAATAATTTCAGCCCTGTAATTGCCAATCTATATTGAACAAAGGGTAAATGGTAGCTGTTAACTTGAAAACTACCGCTTAATGACATCACAAGAGGGAACAAAGCATTTTGAGCTTTGGAGATGTAGGCAGGCTAATAAACCAGGTTTACTCAAACATGTGTAAATGAAACCAAACACAACTATATCATAATAATAATAATAATAATAATAATAATAATAATAATAATAATAATAATAATAATAATAATAATAATAATAATACATTTTATTTATTAGGCGCCTTTCTGGACACTCATACAACATTATAACATTGCTAAAATGTCATAAGAATCCTAATACATATCCTGAAATATAGGACCTTTAATCTTTTAATCTTTTACCACAGACTCCCATAAAATGGATGGCACTTGAAAGCATCTTGTTCCGGAGATACAGCCATCAAAGTGATGTCTGGAGTTATGGTGAATGCAATACAAATTATAGTCATAAAAATCAATCATTAGTAAAGATGCTGAAGACACATTTAAATATACACATATTAATATTCCAGGGGTTACAGTGTGGGAGATGATGTCATTTGGGGCGGAGCCATATGCATCCGTCCTACCTCAGGATGTCCTGGGCCTGCTGGAAAAGGGGGAGCGCCTATCACAGCCTCAGATCTGTACCATAGATGTCTACATGGTCATGGTTAAATGTGGGTTAATCAGCTGTGAATAAATTAAGACACATTCATATTATACTACTCATCTTAACTGTTTCACTATTTTCAGGCTGGATGATTGATGAAAATATTCGTCCTACTTTCAAAGAGTTGGTTAGCGACTTTACACGAATGGCTAGGGACCCATCAAGATACCTTGTGATTAAGGTGGAATGACTGGAGGAAAAATATACAAAAGCATGTTTCTGTCAAGTCTTAACTCTTGTGTTCCTTTTAGGTATCTGACATTTCAGCTGAGGAGATCCACCACAGAGAGCTAGATCGTGGACGCTTGGATACAGATTTCCATGATGAAGATGAGGATGCTTTAGAAGAGGGGTTAGCCACACCTCCCTTATATCATTCTCCCTCCTGGAATCGTTATCGCTCTAGGCTAAACTCAAACAGGGTAAGACAAATAATTGAAGCTTACAAATGCTTAAAAAGCAGAAACTAAACTCTAAAACTTTTTGTAGAGTGACATTTCCCAGACTGGACCCATTGGATATCTACCGATGGCTGGTCCTATAGACAGTATCAGACAGGTACAAGCAAAGACACAAGCAAAAAGTTTAACTAAATTGAAGTGAATAAATTTAACTCTTCTTTCTCCCAGCTCTGGTGCCAAAGACCACGCCTAAACTCAGTGCAAACGTTACCAGAAAGATCAGGGGTCATGGGGCATGAAGTATTTGAGGAAAACTGTTTGGCAAATGGTTTTCATAGATCTAGGTTTGGCTCTGAGAGGGGTAACACTTTCAAAATTAAAACTCAACACCGGAAGTTGTCCACAGCATCAAGCCCATGTTCATTCCGAGTGTGGACAACAGAAGCAGGAGAAGAGATAGATCATTATGGCTATGTTCTGCCTGGATCACCTGACCAAACAGAAAGAGGTAAGATCTAATGGTGTATTAGTGTCTGTAAGGTGTGATTTCCATAAGTAACAGCAAATTTAACTTTATTTCAGTTCGTAGAAGTTGTCATCCTGCAAAAAAAAATTCAAAATCTTTTATAAAGAATTTATCCCCTTTGATGATAAGACAGCTCCAAGAGTATGAAATTATGGGTAAAAAGGGTCATACTTTTTCATGTGGAACTCGGAGCATCACAGCCAAGATTGATGCTCCTCTTGTGGCCCTTGGTTATAAAATGACAACTTTACCATCTCCAACATCTATTTCGCCATTACTTTCAGAGGACATTGTTGGTCACATGGAAACTCCAGTCATCTCTGTCACAAACAAAACTGTAGATGAAGACTGCACAGAGGCTGCAGCAAAACCTGAGGTATCTGTTCAGCTAAATGTTCCATATGGAAATACTGGGATTGGAGATGAACAGAAAGAGGCAGTCCAGCAGATTGATAGGTATGAATATCTAGATATAAGGTGCTCCAACTCACTGGAGGAAAATGAACCCAGTCTAAAGAGCAGAGAAAGTGAGACATCATTGGTGGGATCGGCAGAAACTGAAGAAACATGTCAGGAAATACAAACCCATGCAGACATTGTTGTCAGTACCAAACAAGATGTGCCCATTCCTGGAAAAGAAAAGGAAGATGACTATGAGGAGATGACCAGTGGGTCCAATGGGTGGGAACAACCCATGTACCAGAACTTGCCAGAGAGGGACAGGGCAGTTTCTGAGGAGCTGGGCGGTATCAGGTGTGCAGGTATTGGGGGATACATCAAGGTGTGTGCAGCTATGAGGGAATCCGAGAATAACACCTCTTTTGATAACCCAGATTATTGGCACAGCAGACTGTTCTTAAAGACAGATGCTCTTCGCATATAATAATGTGCATGCCTACTACTGGGACAGCAACACTGAACACTTTCACTCAAGACAAAAAATAAAACCATAACCTATTCCCAATTGTGTGGGGGAACAGAAGAAGACACATTTACATAATCATGGTGAGTCAGTCATTTTGTATAATCCTTTACTGTCTGTTTTCAGGGCCTATAAATGTTTTACTGTTGTTGGTTTTTATTTAGCATGCTGACATGAATGTTATAATTATGTATGCTATTTTAATAAAAAAAAAACAACAAATGTATTTGTATTACAAATGTACAAATGTATTTTTTGTATTATTTTGACGTAATTTATTCAAATGTGGTAAGAAGGGTTTATGAGATATTTAAGACGGGAGGGGCGAGTAACATTTATTTCCGAGGAGGAAGGGTGTGTGACTTTTTTTCGCGGAAAACGGCGCGGTGCCTGCATGAACTAACCAATTTTCTGGGCACAGAAGCGCTGTGAACAGTGGCTACATTTTGAATTGCTTAACAAAATTTCAGCGTGAGAAATACCATGTGTGAGCGTGTGAACACGTTGGCCGTTTCCCAATTCCCCGACGGCACGCTTGTGAGCGTCCTTGGAACGGGATATGCGTCATATCCGGCGCGACAAGGGCCGTTCCATTCGTTTTTTTCCCCCTGCACCGTCAAGACGAGCTCTGAACGGCGCCGTCGTTTCCATGGAAATCGGGGCGTGGACCAAGTGTGCAAACATGCACGCTCCGCACACTTAAAAGCCCCAGCATGCACAGCGCGGGACTACAAAGACCGACTCGCCAGCGACATCCACAAGTGAGAGTTGCGACGTCACTATAAAATATACGTACTGGTTCTCCTCACCTACAACTATGCTACATGAAACTCTTCATAAACTACGCTAAACATGTGTGACGGTCGCTGTAACGGCATAGTTCACGGCACCTGTATTACCGTTCACATGCTTTTCCCCTTACACTTCTATATTTCCTTTGCTGTTGTAATGCTGGATATTCTACAGTATCGCCATGTCCAACGTTTACTCTAAGCTGCGCACTGTTCGCACATTCTCAGCGCACAAGAAAACGTGTGCAGCGCACTGTAAATCAGGGATGAAAGAGCTTTTTATTCAGCCGCGGGGTCATTTTTTTTATATCTGCAAAGTGTGAGCCGCGCGGGGGGGGGTGCATTTCGGATGTGGAGTTAGTGTGTTTGCTCAGACACATTAAAAATTAGGGGGAACATTGGCCATGTCCCAATTCCAAGTATTACTAGTCGCAATAGTATAATATAATATTTTTGTCTTTAGGGAACAAGGAGCAGACCACCTGGCTCATTGAGCTGAGGCGGGACCTGTTCAATTTCGCAGGCGGCCATGTGAGAAACGTAGTGCACTAAGGACAGAGCGAGTATGCGCCGTCTCGACGACAGACCGACGGCACACTCACAAGCGTGCCGTCACTGAATTGGGAAACGGCCGTTGACTTGCGTGTGTCACACTCTCAATGCGTGAGACTTGAGACTTTAAGATAACGCATTTCTGGTTTCGCGGATCTTGAGCGTCTGGAAAATAATGATAATGATTTGATGATAGGCCTATTTCATTCTTACTGATCAGAATTAACTTAATAATGTTTATATTTCTGTGGTATCTATTAACATTACATGGGTCCAAGTCATCGCAAATGCCAAGACACCAAAGATTTCTGCAAATACCCACGATTTGGGCTTTATTTCTCTTGACACACAGTGTGTCTTTGGCAGTAGGCGGATCTGTCTGTCACTCGTAGCAGTAGCCGGACTCCTCTCTGTACACTGCAGCGTGGTCTTTCCTCAGTCTGCCTCACATCCACGGAAAGGAAAGTTACACGGAGTTCGTGAGCACACTGCCAACATGTCTGGAGACGAGGACACTCCAGAGCAAACAATTGCAGAAGATGTGGTGGTTACCAAGTACAAAATGGGAGCCGAAATAGCTAACCGTAAGACCCCGACAGCGTGTCGTTTTGAATGAACACTTCTGTATCATGTTAGCTAGCATCGCAAGCTATTTGTGCTTGAGCAGCTGTTTGTGTGCTTTAGTTTTTAGTGTCGCCAATCATTCCACAGAGTGGGACAGCAGCTGTTACATTCAAGCATGCGATATAAGGAATTAGGGTTAAAGTCCCGTCTCAATGTGCTGCCATTGTAACTATTAGTCTGTTTTAGCTATCAGTTCTAGTTGAGCTAGCCGCTAACGTGTTCAATGCGTGATGACCACTGCAAGTTTGAAAAACAAGAATGTCTCGTTTAAATAAACTCTTATCACTTGTATCCATCCAGGCTGATAAAATTACGTATTTATACTGACTGAATTCTAACATTTTCTAACTACCATCCCTATTCTAAAGCATTTTATAAGAAATAAAGATTTACTTAATGTGTTGCCTTACATTGGCTAAAGGGTTATTAGCCCGTATCTGATCACCGTGTAGAAGTTTAAAGGTAAAAGCAATATTTTCTTATGTTGTACTCTTTTCTTAAGCAGCTATCTGAACTGCTCAATACTTTTTGCTATTTTTAAGCAGATCTCTCCTGTAATTAACTAATTAAAAATCTGTAATTTTTTTTTTGGGGGGGCAGGGGCTCTGAGGCTTGTATTTGAAGCGGCTACCCCGGGAGTGTGTGTGTTAAGTCTTTGTGAAAAAGGAGACGCTTTCATCATGCAAGAAGCAGAAAAAATCTTTAAGAGGGAAAAGGAAATGAAGAAAGGTGACAGTATATTTTGTTTGTTAGTTATGTTATAGTTGCTTGTTACTTTCTCTTTAACTGACTTATCTGCCTTTCTGTTACAGGTATTGCGTTTCCAACGTGTGTCTCGATAAACAACTGTGTTTGCCATTATTCTCCTCTGAAGAGTGACCCCGATGTCATATTAAAGGATGGAGATCTAGTAAAAATGTAACATCCCATTTACAATTATATTTACTCCTAAAGTTTATATTTCTGTGTCACAATTTATATTCCTTTGCAGTGACTTGGGTGTGCATGTTGATGGCTTCATCTCAAATGTGGCACACACCTTTGTTGTTGGAGTTACCAAGGTAGATTTCTGATGCACTCTGTTCCACCAAACCAAACCTTCTGACCAGCAATTACTAATGTATATTCTTCAATTATTTTCTTTGTTTAGGAGAATCCTGTGACTGGGAGAAAGGCTGACGTTATCAAAGCAGCACACCTCTGTGCTGAAGCTGCTTTGCGTCTTGTGAAACCAGGAAACCAGGTACAACCATGTTTTAGAACTTTACATTTGTCCTCTGTGTTCAAACTTCACCTTTGTGAACTTTTATCCACCAGAACACTCAGGTTACAGAAGCTTGGGACAAGATTTCAAAGTCATTCAAATGTTCCCCTATAGAGGGTAAGTAGTAAGAATGTAAAGTTCATGAAGAAAATGTACTACTACCACTACTGCTATAGTGACCCTGTTTTAAGAAGCAGGTTTAGGCTGCGTCCCATTACTTTGTCTTACCCCTTCCCCTTTATCTACGTCTTTGTCTTGCCCCTCGATAACGAGCTGAGAGGGCTCAGGGTACGAATGGTTTCCCTAAGAAATGGGACACCACTCAATTACCATTTGCATCATCATCCCTTGCCTCTACCTGGCTGCTACATCTACAGAGGTGACAACAATTGACGCAAACAAACGTAAACAAATGTCAAGGATTATTGGATACCTCACCTCGACAAAAAATAGCTTGTTTATGCATGAAAGTTTGATGAAAATGATCACGTCAGCTAAACAGACATCAATACACTTAAAACTGCAACAGTTCACTAAAAGTAACGTAGAACATAAGCGTCATAATTGTAAACCTGCTAAACTGTTAATCGATAATTACAACTGCTGAAAATGCATTTATGAGACTCCTTGGCTGGTCGATGTGATGCTGCCATCCTGATCCCAAAACCTGCCTGAGCTTGTAGGCGTACCCCTTCGTTTCAAGTCTGGTCGAGAGCTTTCTTCGTTTCAAGGGGTATGTAGCCCTCGGTTGTGGCCCTAGCCCTTGATCAAAATTAGAATTGGGACACCCCTTGCCCTCACATGAAAAAAAAAAACAAGGGGTAGGGGTAAGACAAAGGGGTAAGACAGAGAAATGTGACGCAGCCTTAGTCCAAACTTCAGTTTATTAACTCTCAAAAGAGGTCAAATACTGTACCTGGTTTTTATTACCATCTTATTCTCAATGATGAGTTTGGCTGTGGTTACATGAACACCAAAATCTGATAATTATCTACTTTCTGGTCCTTTTTTAACAGCACCAGTGTAACTTGCTGCTTTGTGACATTAATAAACCAAATCTCATTTGAATTCTATGAACAAACTTGAGTGGTCTAACTCTACTCTAAACCTGTTTTCCCAAACAAGAAAATAGGTGGGCCTTGCTTGAGTAGGAAAAAAAACCTTGGGTTTACTTCAACCATTTTTTTTTTTTTAAATGAGCCCAGTGTATGCGTTTTTTGCTTTGCTATGTTACTTTTTTTTCTCTTCTTCAGGTATGCTGTCTCACCAACTAAAGCAACATGTCATTGATGGGGAGAAAACCATCATCCAAAATCCAAGTGACCAGCAAAAGTGAGAAATTAGAACATAGGTGCACTTTTCATGCTGGGTGCTTCACTTGGAGACCTCCAATGAGCTGTTATTGCATTCCTTGTAATGTTCCACAGTACGGCTTTAAATGTATCTCTTTAGCATTTGAGTGGAGTCACCTCTCCCCAAATCTGGCTCGTAACTTGCTGTTCTCCATGAATATGGACAAGTTTATTGCTGTACTGTGGAACATTTTTAGGCAAAGCAAACATCTCTATGGGGGCACGTGGTGTACCCTCCACCAGAAAAGTTATGGAGTGTGCCTTTTTAATGTTGTTTGTACTTTTCACAAATTCAGTTTTACACCTCTCACTGTTAACAGAAAGGACCATGAAAAAGCTGAGTTTGAGGTGCATGAGGTGTATGCAGTTGATGTCCTTGTCAGTACAGGAGAGGGAAAGGTGAAGAAAAAAAGTTTCATTTCTTTTTAAAAAACATATCTAAAACTTGAATATAACTTTTTTTATACAAAGGCAAAGGATGGGGGACAAAGGACCACTGTCTACAAAAGGGATCCGAACAAGGTGTATGGCTTGAAAATGAAGACCTCCCGCGCTTTCTTTAGTGAAATGGAGAGGCGCTTTGATAGAATGCCATTTACTCTGAGGTTATTATTTGATTGTGAATCATAAATGTGTAAAAAAAAAAAAAAAAGTTCTTCAATTTCAAATTATTTTTCCCCAGAGCTTTTGAGGATGAAGGAAAAGCTAAATTAGGAGTGATAGAGTGTGCAAAACATGAGTTGTTGCAACCGTTCACAGTGCTACAAGAGAAAGAAGGTGATTGTTTCCCAACTTAATTTTTATGACTATGGCATGTTAAATTGTTATGATTTACTTACTTTATGCAGTATTTCCATGATCCAACATTTTAGATGTGCCACTTTATATTACTTTCTCCATATAGGTGAATTTGTTGCTCAGTTTAAATTTACTGTGCTGCTCATGGCTAATGGGCCACTGCGTATCACAAACAGCCTCTATGAGCCAGAACATTACAAGTCAGAGTTTGATGTGGAGGATCCAGAGCTCAAGGTAAATGAATAACATGGCATCAAATGTAAATGTAAATGCAGTTACCAATTGTTTCATAGGTTGCAAGTTAAGCCTCAGGTTACAATATTTTTATGTTTTTTTTTTTCATTCCATACAGACTTTGCTGCAAAGTTCAGCTAGCAGGAAGGCGCAGAAGAAAAAGAAAAAGAAGGTAAGTGTATAGAATCATTTTGTACATGCCATTTCTTTCTGTAAATGCAAGCAGTCTGTACATAAATACAAATATTTTGCAGGCTTCCAAAACTGTTGAGAGTGCAACTGGACAAGCAGCAGCAACTGAAGAAGCAGAGTAGAAATGTCTGAATTGGTGATTGAGATCTGATGTCCCAAAGAAATCGCACATTTTTTGTGTCCCAACAAAGGCACTTGTGAAAACTGCCACTGAGTAATTCAAACAAATGTTAACTTGGGGTGCTGCTGCTGTTCCCGAACTTTGTCACTCACTAGGTCCATGTTTTCTCCCACTGTTCTGAGATGGTTACAGGCAGTATGCCAATGAGAGACACATATTTATGTCTCTAGATGCTTCCATCAATTTAATGACATTGATTCTCACACTTTTTCACTATAATTGTAAAGTAAAAAAAAATAAAATGAATTGACCTAAAAATAGGATAGGATGATGATGATGCAATGTCAAGTGTGAATATATACAAGAATTCATGCACGTCAAACCATTTTACTGTTACAACTATAGATGACATGTTATCATTTTATCAAAAATGTATATTTGGATTCCAAACTATTATTTCAATTGGGTATCTTTAGGACACTAGATATGGGTGTTTCAACAATGGTTATAAAGTGCTTCTACCACTGCTAATTCCTTATCGTCTGTGTTTACATAAGATCTCCATACCTGTTAAACTTATGGATGCTTTTGTAAAACAACTATCAGAGACTATTTTTGGAAACATTAAAAAGCCACATGACATACTTATGAGGGTTTGGTTTGTATTTTGCAAAGAAATGTTAGCTTTTAGTGGATTTATGGGTTAAGTTACAAACTTTTTTTTTTAATTCAGACGTAACGGTCTTTGGTTGTCAAAAGGGGATATGTTTGTAAATAGTTTTTAACTGATATATTTTTTGTATTTCGTTATAATTTGTCTAGCTTTCACTTATAATAGTATCTCCATGGTTGGATCGGCAAACCGGTGTACTCAATTTCCCAGAAATCACTTCGAACAGCCTGACGCATACTGACGCAGAACTATTACATCTATCGTAGAGGCGATCTTGTAGTGATCGGTACGTTTTAGGTTTGCATCGTACTCAATCCATTTTAAATCTACGTTTTTGTTCATCATCTAAACAAATTGTCTTCTTAATCTTGTTTTCAGGGTGGTCTCCTCGAAATGAGAGCAAAGGTTGGTGTATTACGCATTATGCGAATATAAGTCGATGGTGGACTCTTCGCGGATAGTAGCTGCTCGCTTTAGCAGTGGTTTCGTGTCGTTCAGACAAACTAAGGATAATTTGTTTTAGCAAATTAATTCTTGCATGTCCGTATGAAGTTCGAAGAAAAAGAGAACTCAAGTTGTGTTCTAATGTTCTCGTAGCCCTGTTTTCTCCCAAATCAAATATACCTTTTACAATTCTGATTATCCAATAAGATGCGTTATTATCCAATAAGGAAAAAGTATGGGCTTCACTGTCTCATTTGGGTTGCCAGTTTCAATGTTGAAATCCAGTATATTGACACCATATAGTAGTAGGCCTGTGATTTAAACCTAAACGACCAAAGTCCTTGTACCTGCAGCCAGCCATTACTCAGTGCTAGTGCAGCCTCTGACCGCAATTCAGTTGGTTTCACATTAGACGTTGGATATTCGCTTCCGCAAAAACAGCGGAAGTGTCCTCTGTCTGTGCCCCGCTTGCTCGAGCACAGTGAGGGGAGTTGTATTCTCATGCCCCGCTAAATACGCTGGTTAGGGACCGACAATAAACTACCCCAGTAGTGAATGGAGTTGGCTTTAAAAAAAAAAATCAATTGAAATATTCAAACGCAATTGTGAAAACACTTAATCCAAATAAAAGACAAAAGGGATTGTGCACATGTGGTTTTTTAAAACATTTGATATTTTTTTTATCTATTTTGAGGGTGAATTAATTAATGATTTTTTTCAATATCTTCCTGGTCAAGTAACCTAATAACTCCAAACTAGGGATGCAAATTATCCATTAATTCATTAATCTATAGTTGATTGACCTTATCGATCGACTTACGATTAACTGATAAGCTGCATTTTTCACCTGAATTTTAGTGTTTCAATAGGGTCTTTAAGAATATAACCTATAGTATACATAACACTGAGTCAAAAATATATCATAGTATTAGGCCTATTATGTTGTATATTCCTCAATTAATTATTCCTTAGTAAAAAGCAGACAAATGTATTGATGCTGAATAACAAAATACATTCTTTATTGAAAATAAATTGAGGACTGGCTCAGTTGTTGCACTTGCAGCATGGAAATCTTGAAATTAAAAGGAAGAGAAGAAATTAAATAACAGAATGTTATTTATTCTACATATTATGATGAAACCAGTGAATCCAGGCTATTTTTAGGACATTCTCAACATGTACAGTGGTACCTCACCAAACGAAAATTTCAAGTTACGAAACGCCTTCACGGTAAATTTTTGTCTCTAGATACGAAAGAAAATTCAAGTTACGAAACGCGAAATCTCAAAAATTCTAATAATGCGCGCTCAGCCACACACATTATAGGCTTTTCTCAGACTGAATTTAAACTTTTCTCACATTTGTCTCTCGTTTAAACACTCAAACTTTCATAGATTTTCAACAAAATTATTAATAGTGAAGTGTGGGGGGAGGGGGGAGAAGGCTGCGCTCTGACACGTGTGTCTGGTCTAGACCAGGTCTAGACCAGACACACGTGTGTCAGGTCTAGACCAGGTCTAGACCAGGTCTAGACCGTCACCAATCGTCACCAATCAGCTGTGCAGCGGCAGCAGCGGCAGCCCGGGGGTGCACGTACACAATAGTAAAAAACAGCTGCTGGAACTCACGTGGCAGGTAAAAGGGCCGAAGAGAGACTGATAAAAGTTCAATGTCTGGAGTACAGATCCTCTCCCGCACAACAACAGTTTTACAGTACCTTTCATTGATGTAGCAGCACATTCCACCACTGCGAGTCTTGCTGGTTACTTTCCTGTTGCGGTCCAGTCTGAGCGGAGTCCCAAAGCCGCTCAGAAACAGATCCTCATCTTGGTCCGATTCGTTGAGCCAGGATTCCGTGAAGACAAGTAAACAGGCATTCTTAATCTCCTGCCTGACCGTGACCCAAGCTTCCAGCTCATCGAGCTTGTGGATGGACTGTGCGTTCCCCAGCAGGATAGAAGGCAGGGCAGGTAGCCTGCGGCGGTCCTGTAGAGACAAGTGTTTGAGTCTCCGGTGTATTCCGCCTTGTTTTCTCCGTTTGCGGCGCCCCGGTCTGGCAGTCGTCTTGCGGAGCTCCGGTGGAATGTCTGGAGGAGGCACGACATTTGTGGAGAACCGGAGTTGAAGACTCCCGGCTAAAGGTAATCCGCGGGAGGGCTCCTCCCCGGAGCACACTCGGTTCATTTGTCTCATGACTCAAAGAGTACGCAAGAGAGAGTCCGCACAACAGCAACAAGTAGTCCAGGTTGAGTAACCACATTGTTGATCAAAAATAAGAGATGACACACCAAACACACGGATAAACTTTGCTTAAACGCACCAAACTGCTCGAGGAGCGACCCGGGTCGCACGCTGTGGCGCGCCCCCGGAAGAGACAGACAGCTTTGAGCTGTGTTTAGGTTTTCTCCCCCCTCCCCCTTCCACACTTCACTGTTAATACATTTTGTTGAAAATCTATGAAAGTTTGAGTGTTTAAACGAGAGACAAATGTAAGAAACACGCAGAACACAATGTTACACTATAAAAAAAGTTACACTGTAAAAAAAAAACTTGGATCGGGCCTTGGAACGAATCAGGCTTTTTCCATTGAAATAGCTACTCAACTTATGAATTTTTCACATTACGAAACCACTTCTGGAACTAATTAATTTCGTAAGGTGAGGTACCACTGTATTTTGAACTAAGGCATCAACAATATTTCTCTCCCTTAATCTGTGAAAGGTTACTGTACAAAATATAAATTTCACAGGGCCCCTGGACACAGCATAAAACATTACAGGGCCTCAAACCAGAACAATCAAGAAATTATAAAAGCATGTAGGCTAAGTTACATGCTTTTATAATTTCAAAAATATATGGTTCAGAGA
The DNA here is from genome assembly GCA_036785185.1 of Paratrypauchen microcephalus. Classification (NCBI taxonomy): domain Eukaryota; kingdom Metazoa; phylum Chordata; class Actinopteri; order Gobiiformes; family Gobiidae; genus Paratrypauchen; species Paratrypauchen microcephalus. The sequence continues at coordinate 2,773,684 of JAVJIX010000052.1, read as the reverse complement.
GGAAAGGGTTACATCAGGGGTTTGGCAAACTTTACCACTCAAAGAGCCATTTGGACCAATTTCACACAGTAAAGAAAACACTGGGAGTCACAAAACCCTTTTGAAATTTAAAATGAATTAATACTGCATATAACGGCTTTTTTTTTTTTTACCTTTGTGCCATAGAATTACATTTTGAATATGAACGAACTAAAATAAAATACATTTTAATTAAATACAGTGGTCCCTTGCTGTTTCGCTGATTTTTTAAATAGTGTATTGTGTTCTGCATCCTGATTGGCTAAGGGACTGTAGACCTTTGCCGATTCGTCAGTCATTCTCCTCCGTGTCTGCTGTACAGAATGCGTTCAGTTAGCCAGATTTATATAAATGTTCGATCACGAGCAGTGAGGACTGAGCGGTCTGGCATTTGGGCACATGTCAGAAGGGCCGAGGCCGGGCTCTATTACGGATTTGATCACGTGTCCGCGCGCACACTTCTCCAGGGGGTCAATGCCCATCAGGAAGTGGCGGCAGTGTTTCCGCATAACGAACTGGTGGAACCTGGAGTCCAGGTGGTGGAACCAGTCCTGAGAGCGCACGGATGCGTTCTCACTACAGTTCTGTGTTTGGTGCAGAGCTGTAGAACCCCCCTCCCCTTTCTCTCGAATGAGTTCGCCTTGTGTTCACATTCCAGAGTAGCGCCCTCTAGCGATTAGTTACAATTAATGCATTTTGTTCGGCCAACGTCTTGATCGACAATTAATTGTAAGTCGATTAATTGTTGACATCCCTACTCCAAACTAAATTATTTTACTAATATGAAATCAACTTCACCGCGGCCAGCCTCAGAGTGAATTCTGTACGTCAGTGTTCCCCAAACTGTTCCACAAAGGGGCCGCTGTGGCTGCAGGCTTTCTTTCAAACCAAGCAGCAGCACACCAAACTTGACTCATTTAATTAACTGATCTCAGTCTTCAGACAGTTGAAGGTGTGCTCTTGGCTGGTTGGAAAGAAAACCTGCAGACACACCGGCCCTTTGTAGAACAGTTTGTGGAACACTGCTGTACGTTCTGAGCTTTCACATGAGACATACATGGCCTTTCCATACAGCCTATTGAGAAACTTGTGTGTGTACTCCCTCTGCAGGTCAAGGCACTATCCAGGTTTATTAAAACAGACTTGAATCATAATCCAACAATGTATGTATTGTGTATGATCATTATCATAGAAGCCCCAAATTTAACCTAAACAAAATGTTAAATTTCTAATAGATGTGGACCCATCAGATGACCTCCAAAATCAAAACACTGGCATTACTTTAAAATAAAAATGTCTAAGGAGTTGGTTACCATACACTGTTTTAAAATAATTTGTTTTTTGAGTATAACGTGAGGATGGGCGTATTTGCATTATTGACCCAATGTGCTCTTTTTGTTTTCGTAGTGGAGGAAGAAGCGCATGCGCAGGTGAGATGAATAATGTGGAAATATTTTGATATTGCAACTAGCACTGGTTAAATGTTTACCACCTTAAATGAAACTATTTATTTGATAGGCTGAAGCGCAAAAGAAGAAAGATGAGACAGAGGTCGAAGTAGACCATCATCACAGCGTGTTCACTTAATGAATAAATGTGACAGACCTGACCTTCCAAGACCTCTGATGTCTTCTTGAACCAGGGGCCACAGGGAGCAACAACCTATGAATGAAGCCAATCGCTGATAATAGACCTGCTGGACAATAGGCTATTGGTCTGAAATGTTCTGGACCTTTCACATGTCCAATCAACTTTTTTCATGTGTACTTCTTTATACTGTGATTAAAGGTTTTTGGTAATATTAAATCTGGTCTTTTTAAAGTTTGTTAGGTTGTGGAGTGTGATGGTATAGATGTGGTTTGCCTTTTACAACTGTAAGTTACTCTACTGTAATCCTTTACATCTGTAAGCTATTCTGTAACAAAAACAAACAGAAAATGCATGCAGTCATATTGGTGCTTTTATTGCTTTATCATCCAGAATTTAGGGTCAAGACCACAATGACTATAACTTCTGTCTGCATGACTGGTCACATGACATAGAAGTCACTTACGTTAGCTTATTTATGACCACAACTTCCTTCTAATATTGCCAGAGTGAGTCCAAACCTATTCATCATTAATATCTGTCTGAAGATTATTTTGTGCTTTGTGTTTTCCCCCTCTGACAGCCACAGTGTCCATGTTTAATGTTTATCAAGAATCCATAAATACATACCCTAAAACAGCACACAGGGTTAAATTTCCTCTCTCAAATGGACAAAGTACACTTTATACAAACACTGCTAAGCGACTAGGACACTAATCCGCTGGGGTTGCCAGGCACGCGGAGATGAACCATAACCCAGGATTTGGTTTTGGTCCAAGGTGTCGAGCCTGAAAATGGCTGGTCCGTAAAAACATCGCCATGGCAGTGGTAGGGTCATTATGGTAGTGGGTTTGGAGGTTATTATCCGTGAGCTGTAGACTCTGTTCATAGAGTTTCCTACAACGGAAATGTGAACCTGCCTGGTCAGAGAGGCGCGTGCGCGCTGGTCTTTCTTATGTAAAGCGGATAATGATGATCTTGGTGTCCCTACTAAGTGAGGCCATAATTTATGGTACCAGTTTTACCACGAGAATCGACTCCTGATTTCGTGTATGACGCGAAATTCCAAGGTTTCTACTGGATCCTATGGAGGAGTGCTTTACGCACAGCCCGCCCTCGTGGGTCTAGTCACTCGCTCAGTTCAGAATGAGGTAGATGGGCTGTGCAAGTGAACGGTAGTGCGTGCCCCAAACAAGTATTTGAGCGTTAAATTATCTTCATTTTACGTGCTTCCTCGATGCCCTCAGTTTATTAAACTGTGGTAAAGCGCGACTAGCGCTTGCCACCGTCACAGGGAAGCAAAAGGCTGGACCCGCGTGTTCTAGCAGCTTTGGGAGATGACGACCACAGATGCCACTGCGGAGATGGCCTCAGCGAGCCATCCCCCCGGGGAGCGGGCTGTCAGCGCGCTGTGGTCGTTCGGTAAATGCCTGGGCGCGCTGCTGCCCGTTTACCTGGCGGGGTACTACGGATGCAGCATCAGCGTGGTCCTGCTCGCGCTCATCATCTACATGGGATGGAAACACAGCCGACTGGAAAAAGTGATGAGGCTCAAATCCGCAATGTACCTACTGGAGAATGAAAGGGAATTTACAACTGCAAAGGTTTTCCGGAGCAAACGGGATTTGCCTCCTTGGGTAAGAGTTTTTACGGTCACGTATTTTAATGAAGCGCTCGTATTTGTATTCACTTATCATCGGTTTCAACCCGTATTTAGACATCCAGGTATCAGAGGAAGAAGCTAAAAAATAAACACCCACCAGCTAAAACCAAAAAACTTACTGCACAAAAAGCGATAACATATGGCTTATCACCAGATGAAACTGACATACCAAATGAAAATGACACAGTAGAGCATTAACCTAATCTAACTGCCCTTGTGGTTTGTTGACTGCCTGCGGTTTCCTGTCTTCTGAACACCAAAACTTCATTCTGCAACAATCTTTCTGTTTCTCTTTTCAATATTTTTTATTCATTCACAGGTTAATTTTCCAGATGTTGAAAAAGTGGAGTGGCTGAATAAGGTAGGCCTATGTATTTATTTCAATGAAACAGGAACTGTCTTGGATCTTGGTTAATATTGACAGTGGTGGATAAAAAAGCATCTTGTGTGCAGTCTGGTGATGGGACTCTTGTTGCACCCTGCACATTGCAGCAGATAATCATGAGCTGTAATGAAGTGACCAGGGAGAGCTTGAGGTTATATTGAAGGATCCCCCTCTGCCTGTACAGTACTTTCGCTGTGAAAGTGTGGATAGAATACTAAATGCCATTGCCCTTGTGAAATGGGAAAACCCAGTGAACTCAGTGACAGAAGATGCACGTTGTAATGGTGACGTCTTTCCTCTCCTTTCTCTCTCGATGTGTGCATGTAATTAAGATGGGAGCAACAATGAACCAAATGATAGAAAACACTGTAAAAAGAGTGGTGAATGCTTCATTACATCTTCTTTACATGGCCATGGCTAGTAATAATTAGGATCCTGGTCCCAGGAGCATTATGGCTGTTTGGAGAAGTGTTAGAAGCAGCAAATGGGTCACAAGGTTTAAAACATTTTGACAGGACTAGCACTATCCTCCTACACTTAACATAGATGCACAAAATCTCACACCAAAGAGAAAGTATTATGTGTGGCATTACTTGTCCTGAGCCCAAATTCTATATTATAAACTACACCTGTGGTTTTCAAAATGTTGAAAGGGCTTTTTCTGTTGGTATGTGTTGTCCTCTGCAGTTCTTCTTAATTTCCTCCATTCCATTTTGACCTGGTACTGTTATGGACTTGTTTTACATCTGGATAGTGGTAGTTGGTGAGAGAATCACCGCAGTACACCATTAATTTGTAATGTTATTAATAATATGTTTTTGCACAGATTTGTTATAATTTGGAGCCATACACTGGCAGTCAGGTTAACTATAACATTTTTATTTAGATATTACAGCAAGCATGGCCTTTCATCGGGCAGTACCTTGAGAAGTTGTTGGTTGAGACTATTGCTCCAACTATCCGAGCATCCAGCATTCATTTGCAGACTCTAAGCTTCACCAAAGTCAATCTGGGGGATAAGGTATGCATATGCAGAATTCTTTTACACTGAATATTAGTATTACATAGTTATAACATCTCTTATTAAATATACTAATTACATTTTTAGTCTGTTTGTTTGCTTTGTTGAACACAATAGATGTTGTCTTCTCAGGCTCTGAAGATTGCTGGTGTAAAGGCTCACACAGAACATGATAAAAGACAAGTTATGTTGGATTTGTATGTGAGGTAACAACATTTTCCATCCTGCTAAATAGAGTGTTAGCAACCAGGCCGACTTGGACTGCTACTATTTGATGTCTAAAATATTAGAGCTGGTACTTTTTCTGACTCTCTGTTGTAGCAAAATTTTATCTAAGGGTTGAAGTGAGTTTTTGTTCTTCTTGTAGCTATGCAGGCGATGTTGAGATCAATGTGGAAATCAAAAAGTACTTCTGTAAGGCTGGCGTGAAAGGTGTTCAGGTAAATAAAAACATTAATTATTCTGATAGCAAAGGTCAGTCTCAGTAATTGCTTTTTTTTTTTGGTCTAGCTCCATGGAAAGCTGCGTGTCATTCTTGAGCCCTTAATTGGAGATGTACCACTTGTTGGAGCCATTACAATGTTTTTTATCCGCAGACCAGTAAGTAAATTGGCACCAGTTACCGATTATTTTAAGAATTTGTGAATACATTGATTTTTGAATTATGTTATCATTTCTTATAGAAACTGGACATTAACTGGACAGGATTAACCAATCTCTTGGATATTCCGGGACTGAAGTAATCTTAAAATATTATTGCTTATATGAAAAAAATGGCTATATGTATGTGACAGTCACATGAATTAGGATTCTCAGAATTCACCCATGTGCATTCATTCACAGTGCCATGTCGGACATAATGATTATGGATGCTATAGCCTCCCACCTGGTGCTTCCCAACCGTCTCACAATTCCCCTGGTTTCCAATCTTCTTGTTGCACAGCTCCGCTCTCCTCTCCCAAGGGTAACTGTTGCATAATGAACAAAGCAAAATGATGCTGATAAATATGTATTTTGTGCACTACCCTCAGCCAGACATCACAAAACTGTTTTTTGTCTATTCTGTATTTTAAAGCTTTGTTATTGATCTTATGTGACTATCTGTGCTGTAACATTTGCAGGGGGTAGTGCGTATTCACCTGCTGGAGGCAGAGAACCTGACAGCAAAGGACACTGTTATTAAAGGGTTAATTGATGGAAAATCAGACCCTTACGCTGTGCTGCGTGTGGGGACCCAGGTGTTCACATCTCATCACGTGGACAGCAATCTGAATCCACAATGGAGAGAAATGTTTGAGGTGAGAGAATAGTAAGAGTACAAGCAATACAGAGAATCAAAGAATAACTGTATTAACTGTCTTTTCCAAAAGCCTGAGATTTCTCTGGTTGCACCTGCACGGTGTTGGTGTCCTTGCTTTGTAGAGGCCGCAGGTTTTTGGTGCTAAAAAGCTGTCTTTTGCTTCTTGACAGCTTTTTTGGATATTATCTTTTTCCTCTATAACAGGAAGCCTCTATCTCTGAGAGATCCAAGTTCAACAGCATTTAAAAGGCCTTTTCAATGTCACATTTGTTCTTGTTTTTAATACTAAACAAGAAATTGACCGACAAAGAAATATAGCTGCTATTCTGTTTGCATGCTATGTGCTGCTGTTGTAGGTGCTTGCTTATGATAGTATCTTTGTGGTGCGTATTGTGGACATCCATTTATGTGTGTGTGTATGTCAGGTGATTGTCCATGAAGTGCCTGGTCAGGAGTTGGAGGTGGAAGTTTTTGACAAAGACCCAGACCAGGATGACTTCCTGGGCAGGTAGCTTCTTCATTATCAATCATTAACGATTTGTCTCTATGTGCCTCTCATGCTCCCATGTCTTCTATGGCTAGAATGAGCCACAATTTAAAGAGCCACTTCATGTGCATCTTTGAATAACAATCCTGATTGATTGTGTGCTGTTCCTTTGTGTTCTCTTTCAGGGTTAAGGTGGACCTGGATATTGTAAAAAATGCTAGGATTGTGGATGATGTAAGTTTTCACAAAGTGCACAGTTCAAATTATGTTATTTATTTTTCATAGAAGTGATAGAAAAAGGCTGGTGTAATCCTCAGCATGTGACCTAGTTGAAGTCTTCATGTGATCCTCTTGTGATCTTTGTTTTTGCCAACTGCAGTTTCTTCAAATGGGAACTATGTTTTTGATACTCTTTTTTTCTTGTGTAACAGTGGTTCAGTCTACGGGACGTCCCAAGTGGCAGTGTCCACCTCCGATTGGAGTGGCTTTCTCTGTTGTCCTCTGCTGAGAGACTGAGCGAGGTAGAAATGGGATGCTTAGAGGGCTATGTGGGTTTCATTTTGACATCTCTTACTCATCTTTGTTACTGATCACAGGTCATCCAAAAGAATCAGAATTTGACCAGTCGAACCACTGACCCTCCATCTGCAGCTATCCTTGCTGTTTATCTTGATCAGGCTCATGCTTTGCCTGTAAGACTGTCATAACTCTAAAAATGTATTATTGAATCATGCAGCTCACATAAAGGATTGCATTATCTTTCAGATGAGAAAAGGAAACAAAGACCCAAGTCCTATGGTGCAGATCTCTGTCCAGGATACAACTAAAGAAAGCAAGGTATGATGAGGAAAAAATATTTTATTCAGTACTATAAATAATAATATTTAATACATTACCCTGGCCTACACTTTTTTGCAAACCAATAGACTTGCTATGGGACCACAAATCCTTCATGGGAAGATGCTTTTACATTTTTTATTCAAGATCCTAGTAAACAAGAGATTGACATTCAAGTATGTACATGACCAAAAATATTGAATTTCTGTGTATATATTTTTGTAAGTTGCTATGCCTGTTTTTTGTCAGGTCAGTGATGATGACCGTGCATTTTCATTGGGCAATCTGAGTATTCCTTTGAGTAATCTCCTCTCCTTTCCCAAACTGACTTTGGATCAGTGGTTTCAACTGGAAAATTCAGGCTTGGCAAGCAAGATCTACTTCAAAATGGTGTTAAGGGTTAGTATACATTGGTATTAGTAGCAAAGAGTTAATCTTATTATTGTAAATTAAAATTAAACTTGGATCTGCTTATATTTGAACAGTTTAAGTGGTGATATTGTTTCTGTGCATCAAACCTCATTCTAGCTATAGGTTAAAGATAAAGGCTTCAAGTGTCAACTCAGCTTTAATGTGACAGTACACACAGGTTGGAGGAAGGGTTCAAATGAGGGTCAAAAATAAATGGATTAGGAAAAACACATAAGAAATTTGGAACAGCTCCACCACAGGGAGCACTGGTTTCAGATTGCAGAAAAATGTGTGGGTTACTTTTTGGATTTGGTTTTTATTTTTCAGGACTGTCACCTCTTTACGAGACGCAATTAAGCTGTGAGTCAGAATTAGCAAGTCCATATCAATTATATACCTGCTGATAAATAGGTGAAAAATGTTTCAGTGTCTAAATACTTGAACTGCACATAAAAATACATTTTATTTGTGGAGGGCCACGTTATTTATTTATTTATTTGGTAAAAATAGCATTACTACTTGGAGAGCAAGGCTTCCCATGACCTCTGTGTGTACTTTTTGGTGGTAGGTTTTGTGGCTGAGTGATGATGCCACTCCTACCACCCCTCCTCGGCCTTCGTCTTCTGGGTCTGGGATGGGTCCAGGGGGAATATCTGCAGAGCTGAATCCACTGGGGCAGGGCGGATTATCCAAACCACCATCAACACGACCACAGCATGCCACGCCTGATTCAGACTTTGGAACAGAGGTATACATCTTTCAATTTCATAGTCATACATACTATTATGCTTTTATCTTTCCATCAGAAATAGTTATGGTAATCATGTGAATTATGTATGCATCCCGTGTGGTTGGTTCTATTCAGCACTAAAGCAGGGCTCCATTCAGTCGGGATATTTTTAATGCCAGATCTGAGAGGGGTCAAAGTCACCGAGGCACATGGTAATGTCTCAGTTTTGTGCTTACAGGGAGTGCTGCGGATTCATTTGTTGGAGGCACAGAACCTCATCGCCAAGGACAACTTCATGGGGGGCATGGTGAAGGGCAAGAGTGACCCATATGTGAAGATCCGTGTGGCCGGGATCACTTTTAAAAGCCACACCATCAAAGAAAACCTTAACCCCATTTGGAATGAGCTCTATGAGGTATCAACACTTTTAATTTATACATGATACCGTATTTTTCGGACTATAAGTCGCACCAGCCAAAAAATGCATAATTAAGAAGGAAAAAACATATATAAGTCGCATTTTGGGGGAAATTTATTTGATAAAATCCAACACCAAAAACATACATGTCATCTTTATTTATTTATTTTAAAATAAAAATAAAATAGAGAACAACAGGCTGAATAAGTGTATGGAATACTAACGTTACATGACAGACATGCCTGGTAATGTCAGTAACGACGTAACATATTAAGAGTTATTCAGATAACTCTAGCATAAAGAACATGCTAACAAGTTTACCAAACTATCAGTTTCACTCCAAATCACTAAATCCAATGAAATCTTCATTGGATTTAGTGAAGATTTCATTGGATTTGGCGCCCTCTTGCGGTTTAGTGTGAAAATTACATGTGAAATGATATAATAATATCATTTCACATGTAATTTTTCACACATAAGTCGCTCCGGATTATAAGTCGCACCCATGGCCAAACTATGAAAAAAACTTATAGTCCGAAAAATACGGTACTTATATTATTGTATTTGAAACACTGTAGTGAATATTTTCATTATGTTTTACTGTAGGTGATATTGACTCAACTGCCTGGTCAGGAGATTCAGTTTGAGTTATTTGACAAGGACATTGACCAGGATGACTTTCTTGGAAGGTATGCCAAAACAATGTATCAACTAGATTTTGTGGTAACATAACACAAGTTTAGTTGGCTGTGCACATAAGATGTCCAAGGCTTTTCTCTTGTAATATTTTAGGCTTCCAAGCATTAATAAACCATTCTAACTATTTTTTTTATAATGTTCTATTTATAGGTTTAAACTAAGCCTACGAGATATCATAAGTGCGCAATGTATTGACACGGTAAGTCAAAGTAGAACAAATATTCATTTGAATGCCATTAGATTGCATTCATAATTTCATTTATTTCATCAAATCTATTATCTCTGTGGTCACAGTGGTACACTCTAAATGATGTGAAGTCTGGGCGTGTGCACCTTGTACTTGAGTGGTTACCCCGAGTTACAGACTTATTCAGACTGGAACCGGTTAGTATTGCATCTATAACATTGTCAAGTAACAGTTTTTCAATTATAAGCAAATGTTATATTAATGATAAATTAACATTACCATGTCATTGCTGTATAGGTCCTGCAGTATCAGTCACAGCAGTCCTATCAGAACAAGGCTGTGCCATCGTCCGCTCTCATGTTTGTCTATGTAGAGCGGGCTCACGGTCTGCCGGTGAGATCATGTCTATGAATTGTCTGGGATTTATGTGTTGTTTATGTTAATGAGTTTACTTTACTCACAAAAGCAGTGACATTGTATTTTCAGACACACTACTTTGGGCTGATTGCTTGTACAGCTTCATGACCTTCTTGCATGACTGCTCCAGTGATTTAAGGCATGTTTTACCTGATTGAATTGCTGTGTTCCAGCTAAAGAAAAATGGGAAGGAGCCAAAAGCTGGGGCTGAGGTTATCCTTAAAAATGTATCTTACAAGACAAAGGTAGGAGTGCCAACAGAGGACGCACGTCAAAACCAATTACTATGAAAAATGACCTATTGCTTGCTGTCCAGATTTTTGAGCGCTCAAGCTCTCCACGATGGGATGAAGCTTTTCATTTCCTGGTGCGGGACCCCCGAGATGAAATCCTCACTGTGAAGGTAACTCTATATACTACACTATATATATATATATATATATATATATATATATATATATATATATATATATATATATATATATATATATATATATATATATATCTTCTCTTGTTATGCTAGCAGTATGTGTCCATTGTGTTTGATTGTAAGCCTCTAATATAGTCCTAATATGGAATAAATATGTGAAAACAAAACTGTTTGTATGTGTTTATGCTCAGCTCTCTCACAGCTGGGGCCAGGGTCTTGGCTCAGTCACACTCCCACTCAGACAGGTCCTCTCCGAGCCTGGGTTACTTCTCGATCGTTGGTTCAATCTGGATGGAGCTCTGCCGGAAAGCCAAATACTACTGAGGGTTACACTTCAGGTACACACTATTTGCAATTATATAATATATTATGTCTGCAATTCATATGACATTAATATTTACTTCTGTTTCTCTTTGTGATGAATTATAGATCCTTGACACTCAGCTGGCATTGTGCCGTAAGGGGGAGGGTGATATCACCATTGATGAAGTAATACCCAAATGGGACCCTTCCCATCTTGACCTTAAACACAGGGGTGGTCTTTCCATGTGAGTCACTCTGTCATCACTGTAGACAAATTTGATGCTGTATTTAGTGTAATGACACATTATGGGTTAAATAACATGTTTTTAGTGCTGGTGAAAATGGTGGTGGTGGTGCTGGACAAGTAAAGCTTACTATTGGCTACTCTATTGAGGAGAGCAGGCTTTTCATCACTATACATGCTTGCAGGTTCTGGGTCTTATCATTATTATATTATTATTATTTCACTGGATACTATGAAGAGTAACCTACTCATATTTGTATTCTGTTTAAATTGTATTGACAGGGCCCTGGCACCCTGCTCTAAGGATGGAGCAGATCCTTATGTTTCCTTTGTGCTTCTGCCCGATAAAAAAGCTACAACTAAAAGACGCACTGCCACAAAGAAGAGAGACCTAAACCCTGAGTTCAATGAGAGGTACCAGACTGGCACTAGTATTAATCTGCAGACATTCTCACCACTGCCTCTGTTCTTTGTAGATTTGACTTTGATTTCTCACTGGAGGAGTCTGCCCAGAGAAAGCTGGACCTTTCTGTGAAGCACAATGTCTCCTTTATCAGCAGAGAGAGGGAGCTCATCGGCAAGGTACTTAACTACAAGTAAAAGCGTTGGGACCATTGTATTTTATATTTGATTCTTATCATTATTTGCCCATTCAGATGCAGCTGGACATGGACCAAATTGACCTCAAGACTGGTGTGACCCAATGGTATTTTGTTTTTCTCTTTAGTTTTTGTTTTGAGTGTACGAACATTTCATGTGTATCCTATGTTTCATTCTCAGGTATGACCTGGTGGCAGAAGCCAATTAGAAGAAACTATGCCTGCTTAATCTTCAGCTATACAACATTTAGTGTTGCTTCAGTTGTCTGTGATTTGTGAGTGTTCAGCTTAAATAGAAATCACCACCTTCACTGAAGAAAATATGAAACCTTTGCAACAAAAGGACCAACTGTATTTAAGAACAGAAATGTTTGTCACCCATGAAGCTTTAACTGTGACATGTTCATCTTAACCAGTGTTCTTCAGTCAATTTTAGCTGAAAAGAAATTTAGAAAAAGGAAACCATGATGCAATTGGACCAGACAGTATGTTTAACCGCATGCTCACAACACTCTGGATGTGAGTTAATGTTGTGGAGATAGGGGAAAATGACCAAATGAATGATTATTTTTGTTTTAGCTCTTTTTATTAATTTTAATTGCAAATTGAAGACTTGTGTGTTTGTATGTTTGCCTTAAGTATTATGAAACTGTGCACAGATTGTCAGTATTGGATCATTTTGTTTCAGATGAAATTTTATATGTTTTAAACAGATTTATGAAATAATACTTTTATAAATTATATATTTAACTCAGACCCGTCTAGAGACTAGTGAAGACAGAAATGCAAATCACTGTGCTTTCTTATAGATCAATGTAGCCTAGATGTAATACCAGTGCCATTACCATGCTGCTTATTGTTTTTTTTCTATGCTTTCAGTTATTTAGGCTGTACATTTGATCTCACACAAAGCATGAAAATATGCTTGGCTCTACTGAAAATGTGACTGTGAAAAGAAACAAAATGCTTCACAAATAGTAAACGTGCTGTCTTGCGATGTTGCGTATGACGATTCTGCTGATTCAGCCAATTAAAGTTTGCACTTGAATCAAATATTTCATGATTTGCTTAATTGTGAACACCAGGTGGGGCTAAAGTATCACAAAGTCTGGCTAACTCGTGCAGCTGCATGTACGCTCTCTTCCTACAGATGTTTTTTTTTTTTTTATGTGGGGGTAGAGAATTGACAGGGCTCTCAGCCAATAGGAGAGGCAACTCCCCGGAAAAGGGCGGGAGTTATAGGGGCCCCGCCCCTTGAGTGGAGGCACCAGCAAAAAGTCTAATCAGGATCACACTACAATAATGAATGGAATCACGCTAAAGCCAAAAAAAGTTGAGCAGACGCTAAATTAATTTTGGTCTGTATTTTATCTAATTTTTCACTGGAAAGTGATGGATTGGCCAGGAAAAGCAGAAGAACTTCATTGGAGACAGTGGATATGGACTTTTATTGTGAGTTTTTAGACAAACCTTGGATGGAAGATACAGTGGAAACACTGTAAACCCAAAGCGTGTGATATAAATGGCATTTTGGGACACAAACACAAGACTTTGTTTCTCGCCGTGAAATATTGTATTGTTCTGAACCATCTGTTGAATCTTTTGCTTGGACGCTTGTGCGTTACGCACGAAAAGAAAAGGCACAGAAAAAGAAGCGCTTCACCGAAACTATTGGATAACTAATTGAACAAAATGGGAAATATAGAAAGTGTAGACGGTCATTCAGAAATGAAGCATCATATTATGCCTTTGAAAGTGCCTATGCCTGATCCCACAGAGCTGGAGGAGAAATTTGCAATCGTTCTGGTAAGTTGAAGCTTGGAGCTGTGTTTTTAGAGACTAGATCTTAATTGTGTTTGAATGTCCTTTGAGGCCTGGTTGGTCCAGAAACAGTTATGACAGCATGTGACTTTTTCAGTTTTATGTGATGCTTGTCTGTGTTTATGGTCCATTACGAGTAACCGATGTTACAAATGGATAGAGCAGAGCCGTCCCGCCCCTCATTCTCCCGCTGCCCCCCTCTTTTCTCTTCTGTGGTTCTTTTGTCTCTCAGAAGTCAGGCAAGTCAGCGTTTGGCTCAAGTGGCAAACGCTGCACGGAGCGTGCTAAATCTTGGGGCGGGGGTGTTGAGAGATGAAAAGTTTTGGTTACACAGGCAACAGCATCAGCCGGTGTGCTTTAAAATGGCAGGAATATAGGCGATCATTGGTCTGGTAGTTACTGAACTAGTTATCAGATGCATTCTTGTTTAAAATGATTGATCTCGTTTTGAAGACTGCATTTTCTGAATTCCCCCAAAACTCCCACACCATACACAATGTCCCCTCCCTTTCCTCTGTCTGTGACTCTCACATCAGGGGCTGAGCTGTCTAAGCGCTTTGTAATAATGAGCTCAGTCAACACCCACTTTTACTCTTTACAAAATGTCCTGAAGTGTCATTTCTGAAGGGGTCACCACAACAAGGGACTGCCCTAATTAAAAATACCACAGTACTGTAAGACAAGTCAGCTTGGGCCATAAGATGTTTGTTACACTGTCAAAAGCACTTTTCTTTCAAATATTTTGGTGTTATTTTTACGTTTGGAAATGTTCAATCCTCAAGTTACGACTGACAAATATACTCTGGTAATGTTAAGATTGGACATTTTCATAATATGCCACATTTTTGTACCATATCCTTTATGTTTATTGGCTCAATTGATTTTTTTTTTCTTCAAGATTATTTGACCAAGATTAGGTTATTTTGGTCAATATCAAATTTAAAGAAACCATTAAAACCCTGTTCTCAATATTCACCACTGACTTGTATGCCCAAGTTGTATGCCAATGCATTCATGATCATTACATGTCTGTCTGTGTGACAAAGGTGCTTATTTTCCAAATTCAACATAACCACACCCAGACATTTTAATCTGCTTAAGGTCTTAATTACAGTATCAAACACCAAGTGGCCCTGGCCCTCTCTGCTGTGTTAGACAGTGTGCCCGCTTCTTCATTACTGTGGGACCCTCCATGTTTTTGGCTTGAGTCCATCACTTGCTGTTTGCCAGGATGATCCAAAGTAAAGCTCTCCTTGTGAAGAAGGCAGCCCAGTGAGCGGCCTTTCAGACAGCTTGTTGACTGCTGTGCTAAGCCACCACCATTATGACAATTATACACTGTACTACAATACTGTATATGCTGTATCTACACCCACAATAGTCATGGCTTGAATGAGTGGGTAGTTATAAAAAGACAGTATTCTCACTTGATTTGAAGGTTTTTCCACATGACTAATGAGTAAAACATCTCTGATTTTTCCATGAAAAAACAACTTGTATATTTTTTATAAACTGTGTCGTGGATGGAGACAGTAACAGCAGCAAACCAAATGTAATCCATGTTATTATGCTCTGTCATGCACAGCAGAAGATTTCTATCAAGAGGGAAGCTTCAACCCCACATAACCCTGTGCCATAATTTCTGCTGATTTCATTTATTCTGTGGGAGAGACACAAGTTTATTTTGAACTTCTTACTTCACCATAGACATGGACTCTTTTAATGAGGTACATGAAAACTATCAAACCTCAAACTCTAGCAAGGGCATGAGTGGAGGTGACTCAACTTCAGCATCCTTCTCTGTTAAATCTGCCATTAGGTTTTGTATGGATGCTTTTGGCTTTATAACAACAAATGAAATATGTTCCATAAATGGATATTTAGACATGTGTAATTTCCCCTTCTCTGGATAGCTGTACTTCCTGTTCCATAAGGGCTTGACAAAGGAAATAAATCTGTGTGCTTGGATCGGTGGGACGTCCCACTGGAGTGATAATATCATGATGTCATGGGTGACATTACATACTAATGCCTTCAATAGGACCACTGAAGATGGTCCAATGCAATAGAGAGGTGAGACCCTCAAGACTATGGAGTTTTATAATAAAATTCATTGAACAGGTCTGCCTAGCTGCATGTGAAAAAGGTATCAGCTTTACACACAGATTTAAATGTATTTTGAGGGTGGAAATGGGTGGCATTCTTCACTCTCAATTCACTCTCAGTTTATTGAGGAAATTGCATTGATTCCGCTGTTCCCTTCCTAGCGAGCCTGCACACTTTTGCACAGCATGTTAATACTATAATATAGATGCTCCCAGACCTCACATGCATTTGCAAATAGAAGACTATGAAATTATATGTCGGTACCATCAACATCCTTGTAGTTATAGCTCCCTTTGACTCCTTTATCTACTGTAAATATTATTTAGCTTTTGAATTTTGGAGCTTCAAATCCAAGTTGAACATGAGAGCTACAGAACACCTGACTTTACCTTATACAGTTTGTGTCCTTTAAAGTAAAATATGATATAGTAAGTGGTACTTTCAATGGTGCACCTCTATCCTTCATCTGCCCCTGGATCCTTTTTCAAAGATCCTTGTGCCGCCAATCCAGCACTGGATTCCTGCGGTCTGTTCTTCTCTGAGGCCACATGAGAACTCTGAAGGGAAAATTCCCTTTGAACTGGCAGTCTGCCACTGTTCTCAGCTACTCTAATGATTTTACCAACATTTTAATAGTATACATTTAAAAGGCAACGGCATGTTTTAATGAATAAAAAGAAAATCCTGTTGAGGGATTTGTTCATATTTCTGTTGCATCAAGTTGCATCATGCATTTGTGGGCCTCGCTATGTTTTACAAATGTATTACAATGGTATCATTACATTTTCACAATATCCATGAATCCATGAATATCCGTCTCAACAAAAATATTTAAAATTATTTTAGCTTTCATGTTTGACAAACATTGTGCCTATTTGGTGCAGAGCAAATGAAGAGGTTAGCCGAATCAGACGTGCTGACAAAGGGACCCCAGCCATGTCTGACATGAGTTCTCCTTGATGAATGTAGCCTAAAGAAAGCAGCACTGTCTGATATGTGCCACTCAGCTGGAACTAATGCCGCCAAGCTGTGCCCTGTGTGTATTAGACACCCTATCAATTTTATTTGTTTAATGCTCGCCTTTATTTATGGACCTATTAAATGTCCACTCCCTTTATAATACATTTAATAATAATACATTTTATTTATATAGCGCTTTTCAAGACACTCAAAGACTTTCTCACGCATACCCCTGCTTACTAAGAAGGTAACATCATTTACATTGGAGGAGTGTTGCATCTGGCCACCCACCCTCTGTGTCAGGAAGCAGGAGATTATGGGAGCTAAGTGTGCACATTTAACTTGGTTTTAACGCCCCATGCAATGGGAGCTCGGCACAAGTCTGTCCACCTGGCTCTCTCTGGCCTCAGGCTGCAGTTTATGGGCAGTTTTAGAGCATGCTTCTTCGCCACTCACACATCTGAGAAAGGTCAGGACCATGACAGAACAGATGTGGCAGACACAACACCAAAATATTTAATGTGATTTACTTTACTAGGGCTGAGCCATGGGAAAATTAGAAAAGACTTTTAGCTTCCAACAGGTTATGGAAATTTGAAGAAAAAGGCAGAGGCCTATATTTAAAAGAGACTGGATGTCTATACCTCATCAGCTGGAGTTTTATGGCAATGTTAAATATTTCAGACTATGTGTAGTGGAAATTCTGCCCTTAGTGCTGGAAATTGATTTCTAATGAACAATTAAACAATATGTATTTATCTGGATGTTGCTATTTCCATTTGTCCAATGAACATTTTCACATATTAACATATTCAGAAGACCCACTTTATTCCAGAGAAGACTCAGGATATGTTTTTAATTATTTGAAACAAAAATCTAAGGTAATGTCCACTTTGTTGGTATTTTATATTTTTATTTTTTACCAAATTCCCCGCAGCATTTCCCTGAAGACACGTGACAACATAACACTCGACTAGAGTATATCTTTGTGAACTTTCTTCCTTGACTTTTGGTTTTAGTTTTCTGTTCTGTTTTTTCATCTTCTCCAGCTCTTGTAACATTTTGGACTGTCCCCTGCCTTCTCCTGTTGACCTTCATGTCTTAAACAGGGCCCTTAGTTAAAAGACCGGTACTGTGAGTTATTGAGGCATTCATGTACCTGCATTCCCCACATTCCCAGTGAATATGGGCTGTTGTTCGGGGCGTCCACAGCCCATGCATGAGCACACAGAATGGAATAAACAGGATGTCCACTTCACTGATTCATGGCTAATTGTCCATATGTCTAAAAATATGTAGTTGTTTGTTCTGTTAATAACTAAATGTGTAAGGAACAAATCGGTATCAATTGATCCTGAACTTTATTTACTAGACTTAGATGAACTTTATTGATCCACAAGGGAAATTATTTGGACACAGTAGCTCACAAATCACGATATGTTATAATAACAAAGAGCAAAAGTAAAAATAGTAATGATAAATTCAAAATAAGTAGCAAAAATAGAACAAACTGGTATCAAATAAGGCATAATTATATAAATGTATATGTACAAGTAAAAATAAAATATAGAAATATTAGAGATTGATCAGCCGCTCTGGGTTTTTCCATAATCGATACTGATACTGATTGTTTAGAATCCAGAGTAACCAATAGCCAATAAGCTCTGACGATATTTTTTAGCCACCATGTAGGGCAGATTTTTAATATTTTCCTCAAATTATGCCATTTAAATTTACTACAAATTCACCCACAGAACCTGATGACGCTGTAGAAGCGAAACGCGTTGTTCGCTCTAAGCCCAATAAAGGAATAAGAGTAAAGTCAAGCGAGTGTGCGGTAAATTTCTTCTTTTCTGGAATCACCCACAGCCCATATTTAACCACATACCCATAATGGAACTGTGCAGTCACATTTTGTGCAGTTTTTCCTTCTTATTAAAGTGTAAGGTTTTACAAGATTTGGGTGTATTTTAAGTAGGAGATCGACCAAAACAAAATATTGGCCTGTGCTGTAGATTTAAGGCCGATAGCTGATATGCTAAAAAGTCCAAGCAAAGATATTAAATATAGTAATACAATATACAGTGCCGTGAAAAAGTATTTGCCCCCTTCCTGATTTCTGTGTTTTTTGCATATTTATCACTCAAAACATTGTCAGATCATCAAACCAATTTTAATATCACACAGAAACAACCCAAGGAAAGACAAAATTCAGTTTTTGAATGATGATTCCATTTATTAGTGCACAAAAAAAATCTAAACCTATCTGGCCCTATGTGAAAAAGTAATTGCCCCCTTAATCTAATAGCCAGTTGAGCCTCCTTTGACAGCAATAACTGTAACCAAACGTTTGCGATAATTGGTGATGAGTCTTTCACACCGCTGGGGAGGGATTTTGGCCCACTCTTCTATGCAGAATTGTTTCAATTCTGCCATATTGGAGGGTTTTCTTGTATGAACTGCCCGTTTAAGGTCACACCACAGCATCTCAATCGGATTTAAATCCGGACTTTGACTTGGCCACTCCAAAACCTTAATTTTGTTTTCTTTGAGCCATTCAGAGGTGGACTTGTTGGTGTGTTTTGGATCATTGTCCTGTTGCATGATCCAAGAGCGCTTGAGTTTGAGGGCACGAACTGATGGCCGGACATTCTCCTTCAGGATCTTCTGGTAAACAGCAGAATTCATTTTTCCGTCAATCACAGCAAGTTGTCCTGGTCCTGAGGCAGCAAAGCAGGCCCAGACCATCACACTGCCACCACCATGCTTTACTGTGGGCACCATGTTCTTTTTATCAAATGCTGTGCCATTTTTACGCCAGATGAAACGGGCTGCAGACCTTCCAAAAAGTTCAATTTTAGACTCATCGGTCCACAAAATGTTTCTCCAAAAGTCTTGAGGGTCATCAAGGTGCTTTTTGGCAAAGGTGAGACGAGCCTTTGTGTTCTTTTGTGAAAGCAGTGGTTTTCTCCTGGGAACTCTTCCATGGATGCCATTTTTGGCCAGTGTTTTTCTAATGGTGGAGTCATGAACACTGACCTTAACTGAGGCCAACGAGGCCTGTAGTTCTTTCGATGTGCGTCTAGGTTCTTTTGTGACTTCCTGAATGAGCCGTCGTCGCACTCTTGGAGTAATCTTAGTTGGTCGACCACTCCTGGGAAGGGTTGCAACTGTTCCCAGTTTCCTCCATTTTTGAATAATGGCTCTGACAGTGGTTCGCTGGAGCCCCAGAGCTTTGGGAATGGCTTTGTAACCTTTTCCTGAATTATAGACTTCTATCACTTTTTTTCTCATTTGTTCTTGAATTTCTTTGGATCGTGGCATGATGTGTTTGTTCTTGAGATGTTGTAGCCAACTTCACTTTGTTTGACAGGAACTATTTAAGTGATTTCTTGATTCAACACAGGTGGTGACAATCAGGTGTGGGTGTGGCATGTAGAACTGAACTAAGTTTTCTCAAAACTGTGGTTAGTCACAGTTAGTTTGTGATTTAACAAGGGGGGCAATTACTTTTTCACATAGGGCCAGATAGGTTTAGATTTTTTTTGTGCACTAATAAATGGAATCATCATTCAAAAACTGAATTTTGTCTTTCCTTGGGTTGTTTCTGTGTGATATTAAAATTGGTTTGATGATCTGACAATGTTTTGAGTGATAAATATGCAAAAAACACAGAAATCAGGAAGGGGGCAAATACTTTTTCACGGCACTGTATATATATATATATATATATATATATATTATATATATATATATATATATATATATATATATATATATATATATATATATATCAGCTATATACAAGAGGTTGAATATTTATTACAGTTACTAAGCTTGTGAAAATAACATTGCTTCAATATAACGAGCTTGTTGCCAAGTAAACAATAATACCAGGAAATGGATTCTTCTTTAATTTATAACCCAAACTTCTCTAATGGGTTATTTATGTAGTGTTGTCATGAGGGTGCTGGGGGGAAAGTGGTTTCTGTCAACAGTCTGCAGAGGTTAAAGGCTGCAGAGGTCAAAGGCTGTAAGGTTTATGGGAGATGAGAAAGAGCTTTATCATCTTTTCAGACAACAATGTGTATTTTATGTAAACACATTAGTTTCATCTGCTAAATATTTCAGTTTCACTATTAACAAAACTCGGAATTAACGTTTGAATTATGTTCTTTGTCTGTGTGGTTTGCATCTAAAATAACCAAGTGTTCTTACCTGTTATGTTAATTTGATCAGTTCGCATTGGCTTTATCTGCATTGTAAACAGGAGGGAGTGAAGCTGCATGTTGGAAAAACCTTTGTTTAGGAGAGGTGCTGGCTCTTGCTTTGTTGTGATTGCGTGGTTTAGATTACAACACACCAGAGGAGCATAGTGATCATGTGTCCACCAGTAGAAAAGGGGACATCTCTTTCTCACACTCTTCTGTCTTATTTACCTTTGAGCTGTAGTCTGTAGTTCATTTCTATACTGTGCTTTCGATATTATGCACCCTGGTAAATATCCATGCTCCAAACCAGCTTTGGTGATTTCCTAAAGAGTGGAGGAAGTCCCCTCAGCTCTCATCCTGTCTCCTCCTATTGTGTTTCAGTACAGAGGAACACAGACAATAGACCCACTGACCTTTCATTAATAAAAAGCTGCTGAGGCAAAATTATGTCAGAAATTAGACAATAATGTGATTGATATTGACTGTAAAAATGACCTCATTTATCAGATTACCTAAGATGACATAAACAACCTAGCCCAAATGTCAAATGCCAAGGTTCACCTTCATTATTTCTAAAGCTTGCTATTTTCATCAGAAAAGGCATCTGATATAAAACATGTGCCAAATTAATTTGTGGTGTTCTCAAACCTTTCACACCAAGAACCACCAAAAATATACTGTCTTTGGTAACACCGGATCTAAACCGGGTCTAAAATGGTATACTTTATATAATAGTTATAACCAACAACTACCCCAAAGGCTACAGAAATGGGGTTAAAATTAAAACTACATTAAAGGGCCCATATCACGCTATTTTCTGATCTATGTGTTTTGTTTCATTCACACATATTTCACACACAAATCCTGCATATTTCAGCTGTGTTCCTTTCTCATACAGAAAACACACACTTCCACCTTGTGATGTCATGTGGTAATACAGGAAGTGCTCCATTGTGTTTTTATACTCCATACACCTTCAATAGAATCATTTGGATGTTTCCTATCTCTTTCCAATCCTGAAATTTTCAATCTCTACTGAAAAGGTAAAGGTAAAGATAGCTATTAACTTGAAAACTATCACTTCATGACATCACAAGATGGAACAGAGCATTTTGAGCTTTGAAGATGTAGACAGACTAATAATAAAGAGTTACTCAAACACGTGTGAATAAAACAAATCACAACACCAGGTATGTATGTTTTTGATGAGGTAACATAAAATGGTTTAAAGCTCATAAGGGTCAATTTTGCGTAATACAGTATATTGTGTAATATATTTCCTTTAAGCAAATATTTGAGAGGTGTTTGAGTACTACTGCAATTTTAGAACCACTGGAACACTACCGGGAGAGGCAGCGGAAAGTGCGAAAGTAATGTATGAAAGAATATTATAAACAATGAGGACCCATATGGACATTTAATTTAATTTGATGTTTGTACAGTTAAGTTAGAGATATATGTACCCCACCTGTTTCTCTTCATATATGTAAATCTAAAATATGATCAGCTAAAGAAAATGCTAGAGAAAACACTGCAGTTCCAGGAGCCATTTTGACTGTGTTTTCTTTGCCTCCTCGCTGGCCTCCCTCCCTGATATGGATCAGTGACTTGGCTCCCTCACACCAGTTACTGCATCAGAAGCTGGTCTACTGCTGAATTTAATAGTATTTGTGCGCATTTAGCTCTTGAGTCACTGTACTGTATATGCCACTCTGTACTGGGCCTAACCAAATGTCAGAAATGTATTGCTGTAAATGTAATTGTGGTAGCAATTCAATAATGACAAAGCAGAAATGAAAATATAATTATATGAATAGGAATACATACTGTTCAATTTATGAAATGTTTGCAATGTATCTACTGTATACATTTACAGTATAATGAACTCTCAGCCTGCAGTAGTTTGGGTTTTCTGTCTAAATTGCAGCATGTCCATCTCTCAGGCACCCGCCCCTTCTCCTCCTCTCACTTTGAGATGATGACAACTGAGTCCACAACTGTTCACAAAAATGTGAGATGATAAAGAACACAGCCTGTACCCTTAAACACTCCAATATACACTCAACAAAAATATAAACGCAACACTTTTGTTTTTGCTCCCATTTTTCATGAGATGGACTTAAAGATCTAAAATTCATTCCAGATACACAATATTACCATTTCTCTCAAACATTGTTCACAAATCTGTCTAAATGTGTGATAGTGAGCACTTCTGCTTTGCTGAGATAATCCATCCCACCTCACAGGTGTGCCACATCAAGATTCTGATCTGACATCATGATTAGTGCACAGGTGTGCCTTAGACTGCCCACAATAAAAGGCCACCCTGAAATGTGCATTTTTTTTTTTTTTTTTTTTTTTGCTTTATTGGGGGTCTGGGGACTCAGAACCAGTCAGTATCTGGTGTGACCACCATTTGCCTCATGCAGTGCAACACATCTTCTTCGCATAGAGTTTATCAGATTGTCAATTGTGACCTGTGGAATGTTGGTCCACTCCTCTTCAATGGCTGTGCGAAGTTGCTGGATATTAGTGGGAGCTGGTACACGCTGTCGTATACGCCGGTCAAGCACATCCCAAACATGCTCAATGGGTGACATGTCCGGTGAGTATGCTGGCCATGCAAGAACTGGGACATTTTCAGCTTCCAAGAATTGTGTACAGATCCTTGCAACATGGGGCCGTGCATTATCTTGCTGAAACATGAGGTGATGTTCATGGATGTATGGCACAACAATGTGCCTCAGGATCTCATCACGGTATCTCTGTGCATTCAAAATGCCATCAATAAAATGCACCTGTGTTCTTCGTCCATAACAGATGCCTGCCCATACCATAACCCCACCACCACCATGGGCCGCTCGATCCACAACATTGACATCAGCAAAGCGCTCACCCACACAACGCCACACATGCTGTCTGCCATCTGCCCTGAACAATGTAAACCAAGATTCATCTTTGAAGAGAACACCTCTCCAACGTGCCAGACGCCATCGAATGTGAGCATTTGCCCACTCAAGTCTGTTACGGCGACGATCTGGAGTCATGTTAAGACCCCGATGAGGACGACGAGCATGCAGTTGAGCTTCCCTGAGACGGTTTCTGACAGTTTGTGCAGAAATTGTTTGGTTATGCAAACCAATTGTTTCAGCAGCTGTCCGAGTGGCTGGTCTCAGACGATCTTGGAGGTGAACCTGCTGGATGTGGAGGTCCTGGGCTGGTGTGGTTACACGTGGTCTGCGGTTGTGAGGCCAGTTGGATGTACTGCCATATTCTCTGAAACGCCTTTGGAGACGGCTTATGGTGGAGAAATGAACATTCAATTCACGAGCAACAGATCTGGTTGACATTCCTGCTGTCAGCATGCCAATTGCACGCTCCCTGCTTGTGACATCTGTGGCATTTTGCTGTGAGACAAAACTGCACATTTCAGAGTGGCCTTTTATTGTGGGCAGTATAAGGTACACCTGTGCGCTAATCATGATGTCAGATCAGCATCTTGATGTGGCACACCTGTGAGGTGGGATGGATTATCTCAGCAAAGCAGAAGTGCTCACTATCACACATTTAGACAGATTTGTGAACAATGTTTGAGAGAAATGGTAATATTGTGTATCTGGAATGAATTTTAGATCTTTAAGTCCATCTCATGAAAAATGGGAGCAAAAACAAAAGTGTTGCGTTTATATTTTTGTTGAGTGTAGCACAGAGGAGCTATTTGGTTATATCTCTAAATGTGTCAAATTGTAATTTTTGGATGATTTTTTTTGTGTAACTGATTTGCTCTTGCATCAACTTCTTTCCTCAACATGTCTTTATAACTATTATGTTGTTTCTTTGGGGTGGGGCTTGATTAGAGAAAGGCAGCTGGCTACTGTAGAGTAGAGCACTTTCATTGTGCCACAGGAACATGTTTTGGTGATAGCCTGTCTTCTCTGTCTCCTGAATACGCTGATAATGTCAATAATAGAACCAGTTTGTCTGGTGGAGCAGTGCACTGGTTGTGTTGTGTTTGGAGAATCCTGATCTCTGCAGCACCAGGAGGCAAACGCAGACCCTGCCCACCATCAGCCTTTGTGAGCCCTTTTCTATGTGAGCAACAACATGGCTCAAATGTCAAAGGACAGAAATGGCACAGCACCAAATCAAAACAAAGCGTCACATTCAACCTTTTGTCCCAAAGCAGTCTCAGGTCAAACAAGAAGAGGCCACAGAGAGTGGACACTATCTGGGCACAGTGGCAACAACAACATTTTGGCCAATTACACAAAAATTTTCAGTTGAGTATTTCAGGGGGATTTACTTTCAGCCTTCGATCTAAATACAGGCAGTACTTGATTGTATCACTGTGGGAGAAAGTGAAATGCAATTAGCCTAATTGGTTTAGTGTGCTCAAATTACCCAAATCTTGGCAGAAAGAAAACATTGCCTATGGTCGTTACCTTGTTTTGTTTTTAGTAATTTTAATATTTTTTAATAACAAGAAATTGGCAGAAATTACACCATTGACTGTATAAAACAATTGCAGCTCATGGATTAATGAACTGCTAACTATGTTTTTTGCTTAAATTTCACAGTTAATGTTAATGTCTGTTTTGTAAAATTCAATTACTCTCAAACCACTCCTCCTGTGGCTGGTCCTGGTTTATATGCATGACTGGAAAACAAAGAGGTTGGCTGGGCTGGGGGCCTATGCAGATGCTTCTCTGATTAAAACCGCAATATAATTTACGGAGATGCAGTTTTGTCAAATCAACAAATTTCATAATATCTGTAATAACAATGATCATGAGAGTGAGAAGAGTATAGTGGCAGTAGTAGAAGTTTCAAGAAAATTTCAATTTTGTTAGTAGCATACAATATTTATTTTTAGTAATTGTAGTTTTGTAATTGTAGTTTTTAAATGTTTGTAAAAGATACTAAGTTATGGGGGGCAAGCAGCTAGAGACTTAGAGCATTTTTGACATCATCTAGAGTCAAAAATAAATAAATACAAAAGAGACTCTGAACCAGTATGTTAAACAGAAACATTCCTGCTCTAATTCTGGACATCTGGTACCCATGTTGCCTCTTCTTCTGTGCAACATATCATATGACAACACCCGTAATCTGGGGTTGACAGATATCTACAATTGTTAATCTTTTTAAAATATTGTGACAGTAAAAATGTGTCATATAGTCATCATGATCTAAACTGACTCCTGATTCGATGAAGAAATACATTTAGGATGGCATGAGGAAACCACAACAACAACAAAAATCTTGAGTGGTAACGCTTTTCCATTCATGAAATATTGACACCCCTGGACCTGGTCATCAGGTTAGACTGTCCCAGGTCAGAGGGGATAAGGTGTTGTCAGTGAGGACTGATGAGAAGTCAGGCTTGATTGGTGAAATCAGTGAGGTGTATGTAGCTACTTCAATTATTTGACAATTATTTGCGGGATTTAGTAGTACTAGTAGTAGTATCAGTAGTTTTAGTATTATTTTTATTAGTAGTAGTAGTTTAGTAGTAGTAGTAGTAGTAGTAGTAGTAGTAGTAGTAATAGCATGAGAAAATCCAATGCAGCTTTTATCATGTGGTTATTTATTATTTGAAATCATTATAGGCCTGTGTTTTAGTTTATAGCCTAATTGTTTGTTTTTACTTGAGTTATTTTATTTTTAATAAAGGTTACAATTAAATAAAGGAAGTGACTTATTAAATGTTTGGTCATATTTATTAGTTAGGAAAGATAAAAGATACAGTGAATTCCATATTGCTTGAGTTGTCCTGTAGAGTAAAATTTTGCTGGCTACTTATGGCAGTTGTTCATAGATTGTGGCTTTTGTGGTTGATACAAACATTCACCTAAACAAGCAGAGACACAAAGTTCACAAAAGAGATGCGACTCACCTCCTGCAAAAGGATGCAAAGTGTCAACACAGGAAGTGAGGTCATGCTTCATGTCCTCGCAATTTTGGCTGTGCTCTGTGGTTGATGTCAGTGGTGTATAAAAAAAACTTGAGTCTAGTCATTTGAGGCACTGATGCAAAAATACAGAAACAATGACTGAATAATGTACTGTAATAGAATGTGTCATGAGAAAATGTAAGAATATTTTTTTGTGTGTTTCAGAATTCTATGAACCTGCCTCCCGATAAAGCCCGCCTCCTTCGACAATACGACAATGAAAAGAAGTGGGATCTCATCTGTGACCAGGTAAGCCTAAGTAATATACACGGACATATAAATATACCTTTTACAATTAAGTATACACTTTCAATAATCAGCACATGACCACTTTTGGCATTTCAATAGCCCAGTAAAATCTCTTAATTAAATTGCTCATTGCACACACTTTTTGTGATAACTAAATGCCAAATAGACAAATTAAACCTCATAAAACCTCTACATACTCTCTATTTACCATTACTTTAGTACCCTGGTTTTTGATACCTGAATACCTTATAATTATTTCTCATGACATTTTTGTCTTTATCTACACTTTAGGAGAGATTCCAGGTCAAAAACCCCCCTCACACATACATTCAGAAACTGCGAGGATACTTAGACCCTGGCGTCACGCGAAAGGTATGGCAAGTTCAAAATTCAGTGTCTCCCCAAAGAACATCTGGACTATAACTTTAACGCTGCTCCACTGTGTTGATCTGTGCAGAAGTTTCGGAGGCGAGTGCAGGAGTCCACCAAAGTCCTGAGGGAGCTGGAGATATCTCTAAGGACGAACCACATTGGGTATTTACATAACATCTGTTCATTCATAAAATTGTGAATTAAGAAAATCTACTCTAGAGTCTATGCTTTTTAATACAACTAGGCCAAATACAATGAATACATCTAATTTAATGTAATGTACTTAAAGTGCTGCCATCAAGTCTAGATTACAACAAAAAGAAATTACAAGAAAAATGCACAATTTCAATAAAAATATGTTAAATGTTAAATTTAATCAGTGCAAAAATGTACAAAAATTTGTCCTCCAAAATCAGCTCCAAACCACATGCCTTTAATGACAGAGGATTAACTGAAGCTCTCTATATTATAAAGACCAGTTTTTAGTTAATTAAGTACAAGTTTATGTATTGCACCTCCGGCATAGGCCCCTTCTTCACCTTCACTGTGCAGAGACACAATTGGCGGTGCCCAGTGTGTCCATTGTTCTGTCTTGCCAGCTCCACTTCATAGAGCTGGTCTATAATGCCCAGATGGTAGCTATTGTGCTGCCTTGTACACATCCCCCGAACGCACTGAGTAGGAAGCTTTGTTGTGTATGCCAGAAGGACAGGAAACCAGCCTCACCAGTGTTAAACTCAGTCCACACAAGTTAGGTGTTTTTGTGCTTCATAACAGCAAAGTTGTCTGAAAGTTTTTTGACAAATCAAATTCATTTAATCATATGCAGGTAACATTATGCTCTTACTACAACCACTACTACTTTTATCAATTATGTAGTGCTTTTATTTCTAAATATTCAAAGTTAGTTAGTTAGTTTGCCCCTTTCCCACAAATAAAAACGCTACATACAGTAAGGCTATTTTTCCGAACCCTATAGTGTGTGAGAATTAAGTACAACAGATGCTGCTTTATTGTACGCGGCTGGGTATTTTCTGCTCTGTTATTTCTGGGGGCCGGGGTTGCCAAGATTTCTTTCTGAAATAGCAACCAGTTGGGGAAAAGTTGGGGGAAATTTAAGGGGAAAAACTGAAGCATTGCAGACAGCAGAAAGCAGAGAAATGCAAGACGTGGTGGGGGTGGTAGTAGACCGGAAATACCCCCCTCTCTCTCCTCTCCTGTTGAAGTTCTTTGTCCCCCTCTCCTGTCTGTGCCTGATTTGAGCCCCTGATTATTTTCCTGTCTGATTTGCTTGCACATCGTCTGTTACTATTTTGAGAACCTTTTACCCCAATTCCTACTTCCAAAAGGGAAAGAAGAGAAGGGAATAGCCTTGGTGGAGGGGGGAGGCTACACACACTGTTGACTGTGAGGACTTGAGCACTACTAATCATATATTGCTCTGCATTCTTTCTACCGTTGCAATGGGAATTTCTTTGTTTGGAGATGTTTCGACTCCCAAGAAGGAAATTTGAAACTCTACTCAATACACAAAAAGAAGACTCCTTCCATGCAGCCCCCAAAATGCCAACTGAAGCTTATTATAGTTCTGTTCCTAGTTTTGATAGATTTAGACAAAATGTATGTCAGATGTGAAGTCTGCGCTCTCACTCTAACCTGGAAACTATAGGAACATAAGCAGGACCACACAACTAGTAATTAATCACTTCACAATGGTCACTATTATTTTGTCAACTAAAACTTTTGCACCTACAAATAAATTAACAGTATTCATATAAGCAACTGGGAGACTCAGCTGTGTTAGTCCCAAACCTGGACAAGTAGAGATGATTGTTAGGGAGGGCATCTGTCATATAAAAAAAAAAAACAACAACAAATGAAAAAGGCAGAGTTCTGTGATCCCTGTGTATCACAATGTGTTTAGTGTCTATTTTCAGGTTTATATGGTGAAAAATGTGTTTACAGACTTGAAAAGGTGATCAATTCAACTATGTTTTTTTTTGTAAGGCAGTGAATATTTGGTGTTATGTAGAAAGTACCTTGACAAAAATATGGCTGCAACTAATGATTATCTTAGTAGTCAAATAGTCAGTGATTATTTTTGTGATTGGTCAATCATTTTTATTGTACATAGAGACTTTTAAAATACATTATCAACAAACTAAACATAGAAATAAGGTGAATGAAGGAATGTAGCTTATAGAGTATATACTATTATTGATGAAAAAAAAAGTGTATTCTTTTTTGACATTCTAATTTAATGATGCCACTGTTATAAAAGGTCTTTTTGCTTTTGTTTTAGAGTCTGTATAAACCAGATAAAGATTATGATTAGGAAAAGACTATTATTTTTTTTATATTTGACTAGTTGTGATTAATAGGCCTGTCACAATAACAAAATTTGAAGTGCGTTTTATTGCTATAAACAATCCATCCATTTTCTTCTGCTTATCCGGGGCCGGGTCGCGGGGGCAACAGTCTAAGCAGGAACTCCCAGACTTCTTTCACCCTGAACACTTCCTCCAGCTCCTCCGAGGGGACCCCAAGGTGTTTCCAGGCCAGCTGACTGACATCGTCCCTCCAGCATGTCCTGGGTCCTGGGTCTTCCCCTCCAGCTCCTCTGAGGGGACCCCAAGGTGTTTCCAGGCCAGCTGACTGACATCGTCCCTCCAGCATGTCCTGGGTCTTCCCCGGGGCCTCCTCCCGGTGGGATGCCCAGAACACCTCCGGAGGGAGGCGTCCAGGAGGCATCTGGAACAGATGCCCGAGCCACCTCAACTGGCTCCTCTCGACGTGGAGGAGCAGCGGCTCTACTCTGAGCTCCTCCCATGTGACTGAGCTCCTCACCCTCTCTCTAAGGGTGCGCCCAGCCACTCTGCGGAGGAAACTCATCGGCCGCTTGTATCCGCGATCTTGTCCTTTCGGTCATTACCCAGAGCTCATGACCATAGGTGAGGGTAGGAACATAGATTGACCGGTAAATTGAGAGCTTTCCCTTTCGGCTCAGCTCCCTCTTCACCACAACGGTCTGGTACAGCGACCGCATCAGTGCCGACGTTGCACCGATCCGCCTGTCAATCTCACACTCCATCCTCCCCTCACTCATGAACAAGACCCAGAGATACTTGAACTCTTGTTATTATGTCAGTGGTATAAAGTAATTTCTATATTATTCTTTATAGCCTCAAGTGGAGGCTATTGTTATTATGTCAGTGGTATAAAATAATTTCTATATTATTGTTTGGAAGCTATAAACAATAATATAGAAATTACTTTATACCACTGACATAATAACAATAAAACAGGATATTCTAGTGAACTGTTTTAAAATAGTAACATTAAAAACCATGAACTGCAACAGATAAACCAATAATCTGCCATAGAAGTAACTTATCCAACCCTCTACAGCTCAAATCTTATTGTATTACAACAAAAAGACTAAAATCTCCCCACTTTAATAAAGAAACTCTATATATGATAAATATTGAGCCCCAATATGTATTGATCCAGCTTTCATATATTGAGTGATGAGTCAATATTGTAGTGATTTCGATTTCTCGTTGCAGCCATAGACAAAAAGTTACCCATACAGAAAGATATTGTTTAAATTTTTAGCAGTTTATTTTTATTAAAAGTTTTTTTTTCATTATAACTACAGTGTCCACTGAAATGATTCTGTATAACCTACAGAGCTACGGATATCCCTCTCACAAATCTGTCTCCTCTGTGTGTCACAGGTGGGTCAGGGAGTTCCTCAACGATGAGAACAGAGGCCTGGACATCCTGGTGGAGTACCTCTCCTTTGCTCAGTGCGCTGTCATGTGAGTATTAATGTCCAAACTTTTTATATACACACCTTTTTAGACTACAGCCCTGCCTTTCCTATGAGGGTGTGGCCACAGATGGTGGTTTAACATGGGCTAATGAGCTGCTTGTGCATCTTAAACATGCGCTGGGCCTCTTCTTTATGTTTATATGCTGAAATGTAACTGGTGTGATGCCGTGCAGATGTTTTCAGTGTGCTGCTTGAATACCTCAGCTTTGAGTGGTGCTGCAGCTTGAAGACAGTTGTGATAACCTCAGGCAAGCTGCTATAAACTAACTTGCCTCTTGCCTGTCTCCTCTCCTCTTCCCTGTGCTCGTGCCTCTGTTTTGGCTTCCCTGTTTGTGGCCATGCAGGTTGGATTTTGAGGGGCTGGAGAATGCTGGGGAGGATTGCTTTTTGGACAAGTCTAGATCATGGAGCAGGTCTATTGAAGACTTGCACAATACAAGCACTCAGCCCTTTTGCAACACTCTGGTGCGCTCAGCCCGTCAGTCTGTCCTTCGGTACGTATCTGCAAAGCTCTGCCCTGCTTCTACCCATGCTTCCTACCACATGCTCTGCTAACCTTGAATGTTTCATACTTGTTTCGTTTATGCTATCAAATGGCCATGACTGTTTTGTTTGAGAAATTATTTATCTGATATCGCAGCCCTGACCTCAAAACCACTCACGCCATACAAATTCAATCAAAGCACTAAAGCTGCATCACAGATAGAAATTGAAGTCTGCGACCTTTTGCTCAGGACCCTTTTGGTAAATGCTCCTCCAGATGTCAGAGATGAGAGCCAGCTGTGAGGTGCAGCATTTGTTGGGCAATCCTGACTCTTGTTATCTCTTCTATATATACAAGTTACAGTGAAATCTAGTCTGGGCATGGAAACTAGACAAAAATTACAATATATTTATCCTTGGTAATACTTGATCTGTTTTTCATCATGTTAGAGTTTTCCTTTTAGCTTTTTCCCCTCATTATGCATTGATATAGTTTGTTCCAAAAGTTTGACCTGAAACTTCAAATGCTTAGGTTTATGAATTTTGCAATATATCAATATCATAGCAATATCATAATTGGTGGAGATTTCTTAAACAATACCATCCCATATCCAACTCTAACTCTAAGTACTGTTGGTTTTACATAGCTGTTGTTGGATGCACTAGATGCACTGGTGATTAATTGCAGCTGGTTTATAATTTGCTTGATTTTAAAAAGTAAAATGGTGCCAAATTTAAATAAATGCAGACAAACAGCAAACAGATCATAGTAAATCAATGTATTATTAACGACACATTTGAATTTCATGCATGTTGCTGTATCTAAGAAGTGTGTTAATTTAAAAAAAAAACCTGTCACATGCCACAGAAACTGTTTTAAACACTGCTTTTAAATACACTCTATGTGACTATGCAGCAACACTACTGCATGGGGTGGGTGTCGGCTAAGAGCTGGTTCTGTTGACAGCAGCAGAAGTCAGCCGTTTCCCATAATGCATCTGTAACCTCAAAAACCATCTATGATTTTTCTGTCAGGCCTCATTCTTTCCTTTCTTCTGCAACTTTCTGCGTCACATTTCAGAAACACCCTTTCAAACTCAAAGTCAAAGAAGTAAATCACTAAGAAGCTGAAGTAGTCTTCCAGTCCATGCTTCATTATCAGGCATTAACTAGTTCCATGTGTTGCAGCTATGGCACGGTTTCAAACAGCAAAACCATCAAGAACTCGCGCCTTGTGAGCCAAAAAGACGACGTGCATGTGTGCATCATGTGTTTACGAGCCATCATGAACTACCAGGTATCAAAGCACTGTGTTACTCTCAAATATACTGATTAATAAGCAAATATGCAAAACTTATGCAAATGTAAAATATTTTATAAGATTTAGTTTTCTATTTATTAAGGTTAAAAAATCGATACCCAGATACTAATCAACACTAAAATAGTAGTGAAACTATCTGAACATGTATTGATACTGAAAACTATCATCCTACCTGAATGTTTTTAAAATGGTCTTGATCAATCAGAACTAGTAAAGGCCATAATATTTTATTGAGTTAAAAAAAAAACACATTTATTTATATAGTCTAAAAATAGTGTTTTTTAAAATTATTATTACTACTATTGTGGCATCAAGCGTTTTTCTTCAAGTTGAAAATGACCGTGCTACTATTTAATAATCAGGTCATTAAAAAAACGTACCATCAAGTTAAGGACAGGCCTTAAAATGGAAATAGTTGTAAAGTTTTTTTGAGATTTTACCCTCCAGACAACTACTTAAATAAGTTAAAAAAAGAGCACCTTTCTATACATGTATCCATGCATTACTTTTTAAGAACAGGCCAGTTTTTGAATAATTTATTGCTGATATAATAGCTGATATCAAAGGGTGTACACTCAAAAAAATGATTCTTTGTCCTAGTAAATATAAAGAAATAATTTTACATAAAATGTAAATAAAATTTATTAAATTGAAGATGTATTAAATAAAATCACATAAACACTACTTGAACTCTTTGAACCAAAGGATGGCATTTACTTAAAGTGTATGCAATAAAATCACATGTAAAATTGTCATGTGATTAAATTACATAAAGTCCATGTTTTATGGTCAATTATTTTTTTGAGTGTAGTATTTTTGTCTTAGATAGTTTTTTGTTTTGTTTTGTCTTTATATTGTATTTTGTACACTGTCTTTTTTGCACTACCTGGCCAGAGAGAAACGAAATTTCGATTCACTGTATGTTGAACACATATAGCAGAATTGACAATAAAACTGACTTTGATCTCTGATGAATATGAATGAATGCAATTAAGGCGATGAGGTTTCTGACCACTGTCTGTTATTTTTCTTCACAGTATGGCTTCAATATGGTCATGTCCCATGCACATGCAGTCAATGAAATAGCTCTGAGCCTGAACAACAAGAACTCGAGGTAGGAGCTGCTGAGGCCCCTCTCCTTATAGACACTGAGGCTGGGTCAAACAATGGGTGAAGCCTGCAGCCAGTTCATATGATATGCTTTTCATTCTCCATGGAGCTCACTCTGAACTCAGGATCAGAAGCGGTTGTGTGGGACTGTTAAAAGGAATGTTTACTAAAGAGTGATTAGTGGTAAACCACAGGCGCTGATCACTTCATAATGAATAAATAGACTAAAAAGACTAAACAGTTTTTAATCGCCAAACTCCTACACCACTCATTGCTGTTTCTTTAATTCAGTGATGCCCTTCATGTTGGAAGTGATTTATTTATGCACCTTTCTCTTATATTTTCATAGGACACTGGTAATCACTTTTGACCAAATGCTATTCCCCAGTTACCCATTCAACACATTTAATTATTCTTATTATCTTATTGATGATCCTTTTATCTTTTAGAACAAAAGCTTTAGTCCTTGAGCTGTTGGCTGCAGTGTGTCTGGTTCGTGGTGGACATGAAATCATCCTTTCGGCATTTGACAACTTTAAAGAGGTGATTTTATTAAAAATATACATTGAATACTAATTTTCAATTATGCTACAATGTATTATTACTATGCTATAGAAGGGTAATTTGGTTGTTGATAAAAGTAAAGTGGGGGATTTAAACTGTGCTTGGCTGAAATTGAAACTTTGTAGTGGTCACTGGGCTCATTAGGACTCCAGATGTGAGCCAACCTTGAACACTGATAAGAATCACTCCCCTGATGGAAACCAGTGATGGACCAAAACACCGGAAGACTATTACCTTCAGCCAGTAGTCCCTGCGACACAGTTATTTGGCCCATTAGTCAAAACATGGGTCTCATAGTTTGACTGAATTATTGTCAAAATTCTCAGTTTATGACATGAAAACTTTTTTTGTCTCTTGACAGCTTTTTTTCCCCCATTAATAGGTATGTTCCATAATTTATAAGCGATAACATAATATTATTACTATTTACATTTTAGGTGTGTAAGGAGAAGCATCGCTTTGAGCGACTGATGGATTATTTTCGTGGAGAAGAGGGAAACATTGACTTCATGGTGGAAATTATTTTTATTTAAAGTCTAAATAAAGTACTTTGGGATAAATGTGAACCTTGAAGTCTGCATTTATCTCAGGTCGCCTGTATGCAGTTCATCAACATCGTGGTCCACTCTGTGGAGGACATGAACTTTAGGGTCCATCTGCAGTTTGAATTCACCAAATTAGGACTGGATGATTACTTAGAGGTATAGAAGGATCCTCAATATTCTCTTCTAGGGTCATGTATAAATGTAGTAAATAATTGCTGGTCCTTTTTTTCCTAGAAATGTAAGCATACAGAAAGTGACAAACTCTCAGTGCAGATCCAGGCCTACCTGGATAATGTGTTTGACGTGGGAGGTCTGCTGGAAGATGCAGAGACGAAGAATGCAGCTCTTGAAAAAGTGGAGGAGCTAGAGGAGCACCTGTCCCATGTAAGACCCCACCCTTTCAGAGCACCTGTGCTGTTTATGGTTTCAGTAATATAATAGCTGTGCTACACCTGCTAGCCTACTTATTTACCTATTTCTAGCCTGTATTTACTTCATTCTGCTAACAAAAATCTAAACAATCTCCCATTCGTTGGCATCAGTTGTATATGGAAATATGTAACAAGCTTTACATTGTTCCTATTCAGTCTTATTCTTTCTGGGAGTTGCCCTCGTATCCCACGCTGCTTTGCATAGAACTGCTCCACATGAAGAGGTCGTAGGCAGGTCTGACATCATTTGAAGAATTTCAAAACAAACTCCTCTCTCAAGACTCTGGAATGAAGGAGGAGGCTGGCTGAAATCCGTGTGAATTCTTTTGAAACATGTATTAAAAATGTGTCCACAAACCTAGTCCATTTCATCCTTATGCTGTGTCATGCTGCTCATCATATCCTATTCCGTATTGCTGATGCTGTGTATAAGAGAGAGGGAGAGTGCATCTAGGAGAGATGCCCACACTGCAGATCTATGTGAATACCCATCTATTTTGTATCTTGTTTGCAGGTGACAGAGAAGCTTCTGGAGGTGGAGAATGAGACAATGATGAAGGTAGCTGACCTGGAGAAGGTGCTTATTCTAAAGGATAAAGAACTTCAGGCAGTGCGGGTGAGTTTTATAACTCCAGGGAGGGTCTATTGTTTGTCTGCTTTACATTTGTGTAGCTCAGATCAGATTCAGGTGTTTTGCTATATTGCTGTGTTTGTAAATCAGGTCAATGGGAAACAGGATGTTTCT
Source organism: Paratrypauchen microcephalus (assembly GCA_036785185.1). Taxonomy (NCBI): domain Eukaryota; kingdom Metazoa; phylum Chordata; class Actinopteri; order Gobiiformes; family Gobiidae; genus Paratrypauchen; species Paratrypauchen microcephalus. Next base: position 2,737,242 of record JAVJIX010000052.1, on the reverse strand, counting down.
TTAGCTTTTTCTGTCATTGTCTTTTGCTCTTTATCCCCCCCTGGTGACTGTGCAGGAGACATATGAGTTCACAAACACGCAGGTCAACACCCTGAGGAGAGTGATCAAGGAGAAGGATGCCGCGTTTCAAAGGCACTTCAGCATCGAGAGGCGTCTGCTGGAACTGGAACAGCAGGGCACCATCCGCTTGCACAAGAAGCCCGATGGAGACATCTCCATTGAGCCACTGGGAGTGGGGCCTGCAGCGATTCCTCTGGGAAACATCGGGCAGCTATCTCTGGGCTCTACTCTGCCCCTCACTGAACCAGGAGGTCCAGACCTGAGTCTACCACCTGCCAGTGAAGCTCCTCCACCACCACCTCCTCCACCACCGCCCCCTCCTCCACTCCCATCTGCAGCAGGTAAAGTACATCATTTCATCATGTCTAGTGACTGGTGAGAAATCCAGCTACACAGACCATTGTGTCCTATAATGAGGCCTATTCCTTTTCTTTGTTAATGTGTGCCACGGAGATGACAGGTCATGACAGGGCTATTTGGGCCAGACAGGAAAAGGAAATACACAGTTTCCTGTGTATGCACATGTTAAAAAGCAATGCACAAGTTTTCTTCACAAAACAAAGCTCTGTTCTGTTTTGATCAAGTATATCTGTATTTCTTCCAGGACACTGTGCTCCAGTCCCTCCCCCTCCACCTCCACCTCTTGCTCCACCTCTGCCTGGAACCTCTCCTTCAGTCATTTTCAGCACTGGTTTATCAGGTAAGGTAAAGAACAGGAGAGGAAAAGCATATGTACTTTTGTTCTAAATATTGATAATATATATTTTCCCCAAAGCAATCAAGATAAAGAAACCAATTAAAACAAAGTTCCGCCTCCCTGTGTTTAACTGGACTGCCCTGAAGCCCAATCAAATCAATGGCACAGTCTTCAATGAGATTGATGATGAACGTGTGCTTGAGGTAAATCACAAACTATTTCCCTTCATAAACTCATAACAGGATCCTGTAATGTGCTGTTATTCTGTTTAGGAGCTCGACCTGGAAAAGTTTGAGGAGCTGTTCAAAACAAGAGCTCAGGGTCCTGTTGTCGATCTTTCCTGTACAAAGAGTAAGGTAGCCCAGAAGGCCCAAAACAAAGTCACACTACTGGATGCAAACCGCTCCAAAAACCTTGCTATTACATTACGAAAGGCCAACAAGACAACTGAGGAGATTTGTAAAGCAATAGAGAAGTATGTATTTATTAAGCATGTATAAGAGCTTTTATATTCTGCTCCTAACCTTAATTTTGTCTGGCCAGATTTGACCTTAAGGCCCTACCGGTGGACTTTGTGGAGTGCCTAATGCGCTTCCTACCTACCGAGGCAGAGGTCAAAGTATTGCGGCAGTATGAACGTGAGAGAAGACCACTGGACCAACTAGCAGATGAAGACCGATTCATGCTTTTGTTCAGCAAGATTGAGAGACTCACACAGCGAATGAACATCATCACGTTTGTTGGGAACTTTGCAGATAATGTCAACATGCTTACGCCACAGTTGAATGCCATCATTGCTGCTTCAGGCTCAGTAAAATCGTCTCCTAAATTGAAAAGAATGCTTGAGGTACGAATTGTATTCATTTGGTATTTTCTTTGTAATTATTCTTTATGCATATGATACTATATGTTTATTTACAACAGATAATCCTTGCCTTGGGAAATTACATGAACAGCAGCAAACGAGGGAGTGTTTATGGCTTCAAATTGCAAAGTCTAGATCTGGTGAGTTTCAAGTAAGCGCAAAAGCTGTTTATCTGTGCATGGTGTTCACTAACTTTGGGTCAAATTTCACTCTCCTTTTATAGCTACTGGACACTAAGTCTACAGATAGAAAAATGACATTGCTACATTACATAGCACTCATTGTGAAAGAAAAGTATCCAGAGCTTGCCAATTTCTACAATGAACTGCACTTTGTTGATAAAGCAGCAGCAGGTAAGATTTGACATACAAAGAAAATATGAGACGTATTGGTTATGACTTTCTGTATTCCTGCTTTTGCTTCTGTAGTCTCCTTGGAGAATGTTCTGCTTGATGTGCGGGAGTTAGGAAAAGGCATGGATCTGATCAGAAGAGAGTGTAGTCTCCATGATCACTCTGTCCTCAAAGGATTTCTCCAGGCCAGCGACACACAGCTGGACAAGTTGCAGAGAGATGCAAAGACGGCCGAGGTACTTAAAGGGGCCATATTACACAATTTTCTAATCTATGTTAAAATTTCCTCATCATAGACATACATGGAGTTGTGTTTTGTTTCATTCACACATGTTTAACACACAAATCCTATATATTTAGGCTGAGAGAATACTCAGAATACTGAGAGAATGTATTTTTTTATACTCCATACAACTTTACAAGAATCATTTGTATAATCTCAGTCCTGGAATTGCCAATTTTGACTGAACATAAGTTAAAAGGTAGCTGATAACTTGAAAACTACTACTTCAAGACATGTCGAACAGAGCATTTTGAGCTGAAATGAAACAAATGAATGAAACAAAACACAACTCCAGGTATGATTTTGAGGAGGTAACAAAATTATAACATGGTTTAAAGCTCACAGGAGTCAATTTGGGGTAATATAATACCTTTAAAGTCATCAGTGTCAAGTATATTGACACTTAATAAAAAAAAAACTCCAAAAACTGCATCTGCACTCCTAATCTGAAATTGTAATCTGAATTGACAGTATTTACAAACTGCCTTCCACCCTGGTCTTGTCTTCTGCTCTATTCTAGGAAGCCTTCAACAATGTGGTAAACTACTTTGGAGAGAGTGCCAAGACGACTCCACCCTCTGTGTTTTTCCCTGTGTTTGTACGGTTTATCAAAGCGTACAAGGTAAGGACTCACTGATCAACTTAATTTATAGTTTAATCTTTACACTAGAGTTGTTATAGTAGTCCTTGTTGTTTGAATTAAATTAAAACAACAAGGACTACCATAACAACTGGATGGATGTGTCATTTGAAGCACTGTAGGGCAAAGCAGGACGTGGTCATAGTCAGCGGCCAAATAACAGGAAGGGCCAGCTGTTTCTGACGGTGGAGCAGCTGTGGTGTTTAGACTGGTCTCTGCCCCAGTCCTGCCTCCACCCTGCCCTGACACACTGCACATTTCCTTAGATTGTTCTCAGTCAGGATTTATGAGACCTGTCCATGGCATTGATTTCTTAGAATAATTTAATCTGCAAAAGGAAAAATGACAATGAAAATGTGTCTAGAGATACCTTTATGTCTTCAGTATATTTTTCAGCTTACTTCTCCTGTCTTAATCAATGAAACATACCCATTAACTTGGGCCTATTGCTGACAGGCTGTCTTAACCTTTCTTGACAGGATGCAGTGGAGGAGAACGAACAGAGAAAAAAGCAGGAACAAGCCATGCGGGAAAAGTTACTTGCTCAAGAGGCTAAAGAGCAAGACCCTAAGGTACAAAAAATCACATCAACACTAGTGGCTCGGATTATCCCAGAGGTGTGCTGTGAATGATTGTGGTGCCCTCTGCTGGTGCAGGTCCAGGCTCAGAAGAAGCGGCATCAGCAGCAGGAGTTGATCGCAGAGCTGCGCAGGCGTCAGGCAAAAGACCACCGGCCTGTTTATGAGGGGAAAGATGGCACTATAGAGGACATCATCACAGGTGGGACAAGCAGGACCCTTAACAGGCCTTTTGTGGCCAGCAAGAGCCCCTCACGGCGCAGATCCAAGATGACTGTAGTTATTCACTGCTCTGCTCCGCTGCAGTGCACCTTGTGCTATGTGGTCCAGACACCAGCACATCTGGAGCACAGCATTCATTAGTTATTCCATGACGATCCGTCTGCAACCACAGCTGCACAGCCAGTCAAGCACCAAATAGCCACTGTACTGTATATACTGCAGCAAATACAATGTAGGCTTTTCTACATAAGGACTTCTAGATGTACCTACTATTGTTTTTAAATACTGTAGTACAATGTGCCTAGAATTTTGCATAAAGGAGAGCGATGATGGAATATGGAACCGCTTTGGTTGTCCGATTCAAAGTCTAGTTTAGTATCTGATCAGATATCTAGTTTTTAGTAGTAATAAATGGCATAAGAGTAAAAAATAGGGTCACATGTTATGACCTTAATGTATGATCTGTGAAGGTGGACCATAAATACTAAATGCATTGCCGTAGATGTGACCTGTTCTCTCTCCTCCACCCTCCTCCCCCAGTACTGAAGAGCGTGCCCTTCACAGCCCGCACTGCTAAACGCGGCTCACGGTTCTTCTGTGAAGCCAACCTCTGTGACGACGCCAACTGCTAGCCCTGTCCCCTATGCCAAGGTTGTCCAGGACCAGTATGCCTAATGCCCCCTGTGCATGCCGCATGATCTCCTTAAAACATCTACCACATCTTATATCTTCACTAACGTGGGCTGCCATTGGTTATTTGTGTCACTTCTATTCACTCCTATTTTTATTATAGGAGAGAGCCAAACGTCTTTAAGCAAAGTCAATCATAGAATATGACTTTGGAAACAATGTGCTTAAATTAAAATATGAATATAAGTGAGGGTAAAGTCATTTGAAGCAGTTCATTTAAATGATCAAAGAGGTTTGGCTTTATTATGGTGACCACTGCCTTTGAGACTAACCTGTATGGTGTTGGTGTTTCCCATTAATAATTCACTTTTCTTTCTTCATCCACCACTCTTTGTTCCATTCCTCCAGCTCAAAAGAAGATAAATGACAGTATTTTCCACTCCTAAGAGAGGGTAAGAAAGGTAGTGGCTTGGCTGAACACCGGCCTCCTGCTTGGCCTTCCAGCTGTTGTCTGCTGCTACAGTTATGTCAGCTTCAGCTACTGCTTTGAACGCAAAAGAAAAACAAAGAAATCAGCAACATATTTTACAATACAATAAACTAAAAGAGCATTTTAAAATGTAGATTTAATTTAAGAATTGCAGATAAGGTCATAATAGCCTTTTAAAACCATATTAATTTATTCATTGTGCATTGTATTACAAAAATGGCCTAATGTTTTAATGCATTCGCTGTTCACCATGATCATCCCTGTACCATATATGTTGCATGTTGTTCAGTGTTTTATCCACGTGGTCTATGTCCTAAATGTAATAACACAGCACTTTGGTCAACAGGCTGTAAGGTAATATTCAGACCATTATGACACTAGAGCCCGTTTACCAAACTGCTGTGCTAGTACTAATTATCCCATTTTATTTTGTTATGGATTGACATTCCCAAAACCACTGATTGATGTTGCATTATGGGAATGTTATAACATGTACCATCATCAAGTTTACTAGTCTACTTGCAACTAAAAAGATGCAGATAATATATTGGTTTTATTTTTCAGATGTTGTAAATTAACTTTTAATGCTGGTTTTCTAACATGTGTGTCCCCCTGTCTCCCTGCACACTCACAGATCTCCGAAGCCAGCCCTTCCTGCGAGCTGACGCACTGATCCGGAATGGTTGGAAGAGACCTTAAAATGCCTTAAAGATACTTATACCACCTGCCCTGCCTTATCCTGCCCATAACCTTCTTCCTCCCTGTGCTTTCTGGTGGTCCATATGCAGCACAAGGCTACAGATCACAGGACACCACAAAGGCCTTGTTCTGATGGGTAATTTATTTATTTATGGGGCCCTTTTAAGCCACTTTAAGGGAAGAGGAATCTTTTCAGAGACACAATAGTCTTTCTTGTCCCCCATGAACTAATTCTTTTAAAAACTGAACTGGCTGTGGCACCACACAGTAGAAAAAGTGCTCTCTTGTGTCCAAGATTTTGGAGTGTACTAAAATATGCAGTTCTTAGCAGGACACACCAAGGGAAGATGCCAGCTCTGCTGCTGGGATGTTCATTTGAAAACTTTAAAATGTCGACAGTGCTTTGAAATATTTTGACACATTCAATTCAATCAATTACATTGTATTTTACAGATGTTTAAACGTGCTAGCAAAACCAAAATACAGTATATCAAATGTCATATGTTTTGTGTCAAAAGTGCCTTTAGTGTAAACAGTGTTACGTCATGCAAGTCAGCCATAATCTTTTGTCAATAGTTATATTTTTATTGCCTTATACATTTTTGTCTTAGTGTACTTAAAATATGCAATGATTGAAAACCCAAATGTAAGCTTTTCAAAGGCACACCATTTTAAATGTGTGATTTGCAGCTCAAAGGACATGGCTCTGCGCTGTGTTCACCTGTTCCTTTTTTAAAATTTTGACAACACTTTCTGTCACGCATCACAGTGACATTTTGAGAGTGACAAATGAAGAAAACATGGACTGCTTGTTCTCACTCAGATTGAAGGTTGAATTACACAGTAGGTCTGGTGGTGGATGAAGGATGTTTAGCTCGACTTTCTATAGAACTCTTGTTTTGTGGCAATATCCTGTGTTGTGTGTCCAGAGACACAAAGGGACCTGTAAAACACTATTGGGTTTAGCATAATTGAGACACTATTGTTTCGATGGACATTGATATGAATGTACATTCCAATCATTTTATTTTAAACAGATTATATTGACCATCAAGATGACACTTTGTTTTAAAAATAAATATTGTAAGTATTAAGTGTATTGTTTTATTTCTGTACAATTTTAGATGGAACAACATTTAGACAAGCAATTCTCACACCTTAATGCGTTTATTTTGCACTTTAGTTCATGTCAAGTTAGAACTTCTTAAAATGACAGACTGAGCCACCATACATTTCAACTATAAAAATCCATTTAATTTCTTATATCAAAACAAAATGTAATCATTGCAAAACAGTTATGGCCACAAACATCCATGTGGATTTTGCCATCAAATAAAACCTCAAACAAAAAGTGATCTTTTAGTTTCCATGTTGTGGTGAAAAGGAACAATGTAAAACTTTAAAAAATAAATCAATACTGTGAAAAGCAAAGAAAGTCGGCTGGCTAAAATAGCTGTGTGCACCATGCAGAGCATTGTCCAGTATGGCTGATAAAACCCAGGGTAAAAGCATGGTGCCACACAAAGGACCCTTTAGAAAGGAAGTCCACGTTGACAGACAGATGTTAGCATTAGCAGCAAGGCAAGGAATTACAAAGGAATACTATCAGGAAGCTGATCAGTGCTCTTCCTGGGAATGCTTAGCAACGAGCTTTAAACTAAATTACATGTACATGTAATTACATACAATTAAAAACCAAAGTTTAATCTCCCACACATAAAGGTACCATCAAACGGCCTTTCCTGAAAGTAGATACAATCGAAGAACAACCAAAGCTAAATGCAACCATCCTCTGCTAGTTTGTCACAGACTGCATTTCAGTGATAACCGGAAATTCACAGAAGCTTGTTTCACTCCCAGCCCAGAGCTGCTATGAGGGGAGTGTCCTGCTGCAGGCAAATCCAAGGCCACAGAGCCATCCCAGACTTGACCCTGGAATGTGACTTTAATACAATCATATTCATTCAATACACACACTGCCACGGACGCACTCGTCTCCGAATGTCAATTATACAATGGCTAAAATAAACCGATAAAAGTACAGACTGCTATTGTTATTGTATTCCTGGGTATATTCTCAAGACACTTTGTTAATAGGTTCATATATATATATATATATATATATATATATTATATATATATATATACACATACACACACACATACTTTAGTCTGTGCAAGAAGGTAAAAGACAATCACTTGGATGTAGTTCTTGAGACAATCAAACAGACAGGTCTGATGCTGCTCCTCCTGCACATGTGCAGACTCCTCCTGCGCCCCCGTGTCAGACTTTCAGCAGCAACATACAAATAAACATGTAAACGAGCCACACCAGCATCCAGAAGCATTCATGTGAGCAGTTTTCCTCTTCAACAAAACAACTTGGCAATGTTATCAAGGATGGAACAATAGTCTTTTCCCTATACAATTAATAAAAAAATAAAAAATAAAAATTGTTCCATTGCCATTGGTATCTCTATCTTTTACATTTGCACAGAGGTAGTGGCTATGCATGACGGGGGGAGGAGAGCTGTGAGGAGAGGGGTGAGTAAAATTTTAAAATAACTGGATAAATGTCTATAAAACTCCTTTTCGTCACCAGACGATTTTATGTTTTCTCAAAGAACAAAATATAATACTGCCAGTACTTAAAAAAGTAGTCCTTCATTTTATACATTTTGTACAGTGTTCTCGCTTTTTTTTTTGTTGCTTTTCTTTTTTCGTGGGTAAAGGCATAAGATGAGAGGGCTTATTGGCTCAACAGTTCATCGGCTGACCAGGGCAGAGTTCACTCCTGGCTGAGCTCTATGCCAGTGGGTCGCTCATGTCATCGTCCCCTTGGGAGAGCAGCTCCTTCTTCTCATCTGTGCTGGCCAGAGAGTTACGGCTGTTGTGGGCCCCCATGTATAAAGTGGCGTACACTGGGTTTGTGAAGTTGGTTGGCTGTTGATAAGAAAGTGGATTTTGTACATAATTTTTTGTATGGTATTGGTATGACTTTTCATATAAAACTACTATTGTATCCATTTCATTCCTTTACCTTGTCTGGGTCCAGAGCAAAGTCTGAATCCAGAAGCTCTCCTGCATCATCGTCTGGGTCTCCCTCATAGATTTTATATGCTGGGTTCCCAATCTCCACATTCATGGCTCCATTTGTCATTCTGTGGTGCTGGAAACCCTTGGCACTGTAAACACATTAACACACATACAATTACCCACCAAGATAATTGGTTTATTAAAGTGGCATTAGAAATATAGCAATTCAAATTATTTTGAGTAAATACATATTACTATTGTTACATTGCATTGAGCTTTTATGTAACAAGACAATCAAGACAACACAAATTATGACCGGCTGTCAAATGAACTTTTCTATGAAGGTCATTTGATCAACTTCAATACATTTTTAACTTGTAATGCAGAACTGCAAGCATACTGACAAATTTTATAAATACTATGAAACTTATGTAAACAAAGGGAGATGTGGAAACGCAAAAAAGGACATATGTAATTAAATTGTTTGAGCACCACCAGCAAAAGTAGTTTATCAAGAGCCATCCCTGAGATGCTGGGAGGGAAACCCCAATTGGAGCCAAACAGGAAATGACAAGCAACATTCATTTTAAAGCGACTAACAAGATAGACAAATGGACAGACATCAAGAGCCTGAAGAAAAGGGGGAGAGGATTGGTGGGTTAAGAGGTGAATTATGTAACCCTATAAAGTTACCGCAAGGACTGAGAACGAGTTTTGCCTGGCCATAGAGACCTGGGAGACAGGAAATATATGGTTATCCAAAGAAGATTTAAGGTAGAAAAAACGAGGCACAAAAGATGTGAAGAAGTTGAAAAATGGAGTTTAAAAAGCTTCTTATAAGATCATTACTCACCCTCGCATTCTTTTTTTGTACCACAAGATGGCACCGACCACCAACAGCGCCAACAGGAGGAGCAGTAGGATTGGGACAACAATTGAGGCAGTGTCTGCAATAGACAATCGTTACGCAAAATATTTCTATGTTATAGAAATCCCATTATATGTTCCCATTATACAACTCACTTCCACTACCAGATGATGAGTCTACTGGAGCTGCATCTTCACATCTGTATCCATCCCAGCCAGCAGGACATCTGAAAATAAGACATCCACATTTTCAAAAAATGCAATTCAGAATAGACCGAGTTGTTTGATAAATGCAGAGGTTTTCTTACTTGCACTGAGGCAGAAGTGAACGTGTATCAACTGAACATTGACCATTGGAACAGTAGTCCAAACAGGAGTAGCAGCTGGGTTGAGTTTGACCATTGGGACAACTAGGTAATTAATATTTTTACATTAGCTTAAAATTTTGGAATTTGGAATTTAATACATTTTCAATAAATCTTACAGGCAGGAAACTTCTCCATTTGACGTAAGGCATTCGCCTGTTCCACAGAAGATACACTTGTTGAGTTCGCACCGGTGTCCAATGAACTGACTGGAGCAGCGACACAGCTTTGTAGCATTTGATGTTTGTAGACAGGTTCCACTGTTCTCACAGAAATCCTCACATTTACCTGGGAAAGAATGAAATATAAATAAATATAAACAATTATATATATATATATATATATATATTTTTTTTTTTTTTTTTTTAACTATAGTTTTCTTATGAGAGGTCCGTTAATAAGAAACTATTGTATAAGTAGTCAGATTTAAAATACAGCTTACTGTATTGGCACATGTCTCCCAGGTACTCAGGTGGGCAGCTGCAGGTTGGCTGGTTGCCCATATTGACTGTGCAGTTGCCCCCATTGAGGCAGTAATCCTGACAAGTGTAACGGCTACAAGTGGGTCCTGTGAAACCCTTCTGGCATCTGCAGGTTGGAGCACCTGCAACACATACACCATGTGTGAGTATGTATGTGTATGTGTATGGACTATTACAACACAATCATGAAATTCACCAGGTGGTGCAGTGACAACCATCTCCACCTCAATGTCAGTAAACAAAGGAACTCATTTTCAACCACAGCCACCCATCATCATTAGCAGCCTGTGGACACTTTCAAATATCTCGGGGTCACAATAGACAATGCACTTTCATTTAATCAACATATCGCAGACATTTACAAAAAAAAAGCCATCAACGATTGTCAGTAATCAGAAAACTCAAAGAACTGTTTCTCCATATCTGTTATTACTGTTGTACCAATCCATCATCCAGTCCATCCTGTTATTGTTCCACCTGCTTTTTCAATATGCTCACTATTAAAAACTGGTCTAAACTCACAAAGGTAACACGTACAGCTGCTAAAATCACAGGACTCCCGACACCCAACCTTGCAGATCTTAACAACAGGGCTATTGGACGCACTGCACTCTCCATAGAACAGGACCCCACTTACCACTACAGAAACACCTCACCTCTCTACCCTCAGGACGGAGGTACAGGACGCTCAGGTGCAGTGTAATTGTGCTGTAAATCTCTATATATACATACATACACACATACATGTCCCCTGGCCCAACAAATTTAATCCAAAAAAATGTCCCAGGTGTCCACATTTATGACCATTTTGATACCTGCCGACAGTAAAGAGGGGCATAAATTGGCATTTGTTTAGCCAATGTACTGAAAACTATGCTTGTCCCATTTTGAAATAATGAAAATCTGGTCACCTTATAAAAGCTACAAATTGAGCCTTTTTACTATAGCAAATACTTTTAAATCTTGAACAAGTTCTGACCACTGATCCAAGGGAACACTTTGTATGTGCATTACTCTTAAAGCTACTTTGACCCAGTTGCCTGACTATAATTATTGTTGAACCCCACAATAAAGTGTCTTGAAGAGATAAACTCACCCGTATGAGAGGCAGTGCATGTGCCTCCATTCTTACAGTAGTCCCTGCACTGGTTGATCTCACATCGTTCACCGGTGTAGCTGGGCTGGCAGCGACATTTGGCCACCTGTCGGGCATTCAGGAAGCAGCTACCTCCATTCAAACACTGAATGTCACATGTGCCAGTCGGAGGAGCTACAAGAATCATATGTGATGGTCACTAAATACCTCATATTTAAAGGTCCAGTATTACGCAAAATTAAATCTTGTGAGATTTAAGGCAAGGTACAATGGTGGTACCTCCTCAAAAACATACCTGGAGTTGTGTTTTGTTTCATTCACACACACACACACACACACACACGTTTGAGTGACCCTGCATTATTACGCTGTCTACGTCTCCAAAGCTGATAAATGCTCTGTTTCACCTTGTGATATCATGAAGCTGTAGTTTTCAGCTTCCTTTTACCTTCGGTTCAGTAGATTGGCAATTCCAGGTCTGAAATCATCCAAATGATTCTAGTAAAGGTGTATGGAGTTTAAAAACACAGTGTAGCACTTCCTATATTACCTATATTATTAAGACATCACAAGGTGGAACATTGTTTTCTGTTTGAGAGAAGAACTCAGCCTAAATATGCAGGGTTTGTGTGTTAAACATGTGAATGAAACAAAACACAAATCCAGTTATGTTTTTGATGAGGAACCAACATTATAACATAGATCAGAAAATAGTGTAATATGAGCCCTTTAAACTCCAGTGGCAACATATATCTGTTGAGCCAATACAGTCCTGTACTTACAGAACGGAGACTGGGTGGGACTGGGTCTCTCCACACAGGTGCCGTTGTTGGCCACATAGTTATTAGGGCAAGTGCACACTGGTCCACTTGGGCTCAGCAGACACAGCCACTCGCATTTCTTACGGTCACATGGGTTGGTCACTGACAGAGAAACGTAAGAAAAAATTGCATAAGAAAAAGCTCAAAGTCTTTGTTAGTATACAAATAAGTGGGCTCTCACTTTCTGGCTGCTTGTAGCGATGATACAACACTATGTCAGTAGCGTGATTTATGCCAGTGGTGAGATTCTCCATTGGACCTTTTCCAAATTTGTTGACCCGGAACACAAAGTTATTGACATAGGTCACTCCATAAATATAGTCCTCAAAAATGTCAATGCTGAATGGATGAAGGAGGTCTAAAAACAAAAGCACATAACATTGTTAATTTTAAAAATTTCAAAAAGGAAAGAAAAAAAAAGAAAAGAAATAGAACACATCTTTACTGTTTTTAATTCCAGATACAGCAATAACAGGATCGGAGCCATCCAGGCGAACACTGCCAATGATGGACAGTTTAGCATCAGCCCAGTACAAACGCTCATTAAAGTAATCCACAGCCAAACCTATGACACAGTGGTTAGATTTGTACAAATACAAATAGAAAGTTATACTAGTAATACAGCATCATTGTACACAAATATAAGTACCTGTGGGCCACTGAATGTTCTCATGAACCAAGGTCTGTCTGAGAGTTCCATCCATGGCTGCAGTCTCAATTTTGGGATGGTTACCCCAGTCTGCCCAATACATGGTACTGAAAGGAAATTGTATTAAATAAAAAAATCCACAATAAAATAAAACATAAAACCTTTTATCATTTCATGCTTTGAGTCTTGTACCCTCTCTGTGGATCCACTACAATGGCATAAGGCTCATCGATCATGCCAGAGATAAGAGTTTTGCAGTTCTGGCCTGACATCTGTGCCACTTCAATTACATCTCGTCCAGAATCTGTCCAGTAGATGTTACCAGCCACCCAGTCCACAGCGATACCACGAGGCATCTTTAGCTCTTTTATCTGGTGTAATAAAAATCATGTATTTAGCGTTAATGAAAGAGAAAATACAGTTACGTACTGTGAAAACTAAATGAAAGATATGCAAAGTGTACAATTAAGTACGTAGTGTTGTCAAAGGTATCATATGATATTAAAAGGTACAAAAACCAGTAGCAAAACTAGATACAAAGTAAAAAAAAAGTCCATAAACAGGACAAATGTGTCTTTTAATTCTAGAGTGATCACAAGCTTTATCATAACTAGTATAAGACACACATGGTAACAAAGAAAGTACTACCATTTTGTGTTGAAAATTATAGTCTATTGTGTAAAAATATTTCTGAATATCAAATTTAAAAATTGAATGCTGTGACAACACCACATGTAACTAAAATTGAGCTAAAAGAAAGAAAACATTTGTTTATACCTGTAAGTTTGTGATCCGGCCTTCGCTTTGTCGCCGGTGTCTCTGGTTGTTGGAAGAAGAGATGACTGGTCCTGGTAGCTCATAGGAGGAGATGCGTCCTGTGTGCCAGTTGGTCCAGAAGATCCGGTTGGTTTTGATGTGGAGGTCCATGGCATCAATGCGAACACTGGCATCCCCTTGGAAGGTTTGCTCATAGCGCCAGTTGGGCATGCCGGGGTCTAGGCTACGGATTTCATTATCGTCAGCGATGTAGAGGATCTGACGACTGCTGTTTCGGTCTGAAAAAAAAATTACACAAAGTTCAAGCCTTCAGTTTGAGCCCCATAGGTTCATTCATAAAATTTAAACAATTCTTACTGTCAGCTTTGCACGTATCGTTGATTCTGGAGAAGTACTTCTGGCAGCTGCATTTATAAGATCCTTTGGTGTTATTGCACATGTGGGAGCACACTCCAAACTGTAGACACTCATTTTTATCTAAATGATAAAACAATCAGTACAATTTACAAACTGACATTTTATTGTTGTATTTAATATGAGTTTGGTGCCTGATTTTGTACCTCCACATGTGCGATGTCCTGTCTTCTGGAAACCAGGTTTACAGGAGCAGAATGAGTCTGTCCCATTGGTTACACAGTGGGCTTCATCTCCATCACCACACTGAGTCCTATTACTCCTGCAGTCATTTAGCTTTGTGTCTATTCACAAATTAAAAAAACAGTTTAGGACCAATGTTGAGACTTATTATTTACTATGACAATGTAGTGTGTTCCCAGTCACCTGTCTTGCAGTTGATCTCATCTGAGCCATAGTCCTCACAGTCGTTGAAAAAGTTACAGCGCAGATTGGAGTTGATGCACCTGCCATTAGCACATAGGAACTCGTCCTTCTCACATAATGCCGGAGTGGTCACTGTGGGGAAACATTTCAAAGTCCCATTTTATTAATTATAATGTATAATGCAGAAATTCAAGAGATTGATTGATGAAGAGATTTAATTTGAAAAAACGTACGGCAATGAATTTCATCCGTGTTGTCTCCACAGTTATTGACACCATCACACCTCTTTGAGACCTGCAGACAGACACGATCGTTCTGGCAACGGAAGGGCCTGGTTGGAGGGCAGTGGAACATTCCTAAAACATATTGGGGGTTAGTATTTTGTGAGTCAAATTATGTTTTTAAAAGTCTAAACAAAAGAGTGTATATTAAATACTTACTGCACAGTTCAGGGTTCTCATCAGAGTTGTCTCCACAGTCATCCTCTCCATCACACATCCAAGCGTGAGGTTTACATAATGTGTTGTTGCATTGGAACTCATCAGAAGGACAGTGACGGCTCGCTATCACGAACAAATTAAAGATCATTTGAACTCGCTTTAATGTTCAAAGAGGCAAACCGAAAACTCACCAGTGCTGCCACAGTCCTCCTCATCACTGCCATCCATACAGTCAGGGTCGGCGTCACACCTCCAGCGGATCGGGATACAGTGGCCATTTTTACACTGGAACTGATCCTGGTCACACTTCAGATCACAGCCATTCTAAGGAAAATATTAAACAAGATGATGAGTAAGATGATGAGTCTCTTAAGTCCTACTCTACGCCACTTATCCCAGCTACTTATGACACTAAAACACCTAGAATGACAACCATAATAGACAACTAATCCACTCACCATACCACACTAGGCCAAGCTTACACAATCCAGTTAATGTACTACTAAATTTACTATTTAGTTTGTCTTACCTCATCAGATCCATCAGCACAATCATGGTCTCCATCGCACTTCCATCGTCCGGCAATGCAGCGGCCATTTGTGCAGGCAAATTCACTTTCTGAACACTGTCGAGGCACTGCAAAAATACTATTTATATTAGACATCATTATGATATTTTTTAATCTACCAAATAACTACACTAACTCAACCCAAAAACATAACAAAAAGCCTGTAGCACACACTAAGATAAAGAAAACTGTTTATATTACATTTGTATTACTACTTACAACATGAACAAACGCGCACACACAACAGTGAAGCCACATGGGAATCACACACAACATGGAAGGGGCTGACAGATGTAGGTGGAGACTTACCTCTGTGCCATGCCAACAGTGCAGTATGAAATGAAACAAATGACAAATGAGATGAAGTTGTAAATGGAAATGTACAGGACAGAGGAGCAAGTTAGTGAAGAGCAAATTAGCACTAAATCCCTAATAATAATACACTACTACAGCTATATTGTAGCTGTACGCTTGTTATATTTATTTTTAATTTTTATCTTGTTTATATTCGGGCTGCAAGATCCATCCCAGTCAAACTGCAACTTGAATGGTCAAACAATTATTTAAGTAACTAAATCTCCTTAGAAAATTACAAAACCTCCTGTCTTGTTAAAAACTTCATAGAGAGAGAGAGAGAGATAGTTCAGTTAGTTAATAATAAAGGAGAGGAGATAAAACTCACCGCACTTGTCTTCATCTGAGTTGTCACCACAGTCATTGTCATAATCACACTGCCATCGCCCTGGGACACAGCGATTGTTTTTACATCTGAACTGGTACGGCTCACACGTCCGCTCAGCTGCAAAGTGGAGAGAGATTGTCACCAAAGGACAAAAGAGTAACAAGCTTATCCATCTTAAATGTACACTTCTGTTGTATACATTACACTTCCAAGGTATGCATTATATGGCATTTAAAGGGACAGTGTGCAAGATTTTTACCCGTTAATTACTGAAATTGAAGATACCCATTCAAAAATACATCGTTTTCCAAGCCTTTTCACTTCCATCATGAAATCAAAGTATTCTTTTGGACTTAGATATAGTCACATAAAAGGGGGATCTTCCCCATGCAGAGGCAGCCATTTTGAATACGAGAGCCGCAGAAGGACATTTGGGCTCCGCCTTCGCCTTCGGCAAGGCTCGTGGTTTTGGGTAAACAACACAAGCATGCTGCCGGATCACACGTTGTAATGGATCTAACACTTGTTTTGGACTAAATTGTTTTACTGGATTTTATTCGCTGGATCCTTACGGACAAATTGAGAGCAAGTTTATGGTGAAATACAGAGTTTGACCTGTGCAAAGCATTCTAAGGTAAGCTAACCTCGTTTTGTGCTTTTCCGTTTAAAAGCCCCATGTGCTCGGGGAGTGTTTGTTGTGCAGGGCAATGAATTGCATAGTCAAAAAGAGGAGACTAAGTTTTCATTTGATGTGTAGATTGTCATGGTACACGATCGGGAATGTGTGTTTTCATGAGAAAAGAGAAAAAAAACAGTAGCGGCGCAGTGCGCGGGTCCCTCGAGGTCTGCCGTAGCTAAAACAGAAAGTGCAATAGCACCATCCACCTATGCGCCACGAATCCTACACACTGGGGCTTTAAAGAAGATATATTATGCAAAGTCAACTACATAACCTTTTCACAATTTTACTATGGTTTTCCCCTCACCATCAAAGTTGTATTTAGATTTATTCATGCATTCAAAATTTTGTATTGCATTCTTGCAGTTTACAGTTAACAAAATATAAAATCATTTAATAGTTCATATTAACTATCTGAAGAAAAAAAAAAACACATTACTTACCACACTCTTCTTTAGGCTCATCTGAAGCGTCACCACAGTCATCTTCTCCATCACATTTCCAGCGAGCAGGAATGCATCGTCCAGAGTCTTTGCATCTGAATTCATCCACGCCACATGTCATTTGAGCTACAGTAAAAAGGTAAATATGAATCAATACATGAATCAATACTCAGTAACAAGGCTAAATATGAGAATAAGGCTCACTGCAGTTGGCTGGCTCATCCGATCCATCTACACAGTCATTATCACGGTCACACACCCACACACGAGGGATGCAACGTTTGGTGATCGCACACTGAAACTGAGTGGGGGCACAAGTGACCTCAGCTACAAAAAAAAAAAAAAAAGAATAAAATGATTACATTGCAAATTACAGGAGAATATCTCTTCAGTGAGTTTAGTGCACTTACGACAATCTTTTTCATCCTCTCCTTCACCACAGTTGTCCTGACCGTTGCAGCGGAAAATGCCTGGGATACATCGACTTGGGTGGGAACATTTGAACTGGCTAGGTAAGCAAACATGAATATCTGTGTTGGAAATACAAATTAAGTAAGTATCACAGTTTAAGTTATAATTCCCAAACTAAAACACACTGTATGCACTTACCACAGTTGGCTTCATCAGAGTTATCTTGGCAGTCATTGTCTCCATCACAGATATAGGCAGGGTTAGTACAAATGCCAGTGCCACACTGGAACTGTCCCGGTCTGCACTTGAACTCAGCTATTAAAGGAAACACAACAGTAAATTTATAATACTGCAATTTAGAATTTTGAGTTATCCATTTATTGCCATCTTACGACAGTCAGCTGGTTCATCTGATCTGTCGCCACAATCATCTTCAGTATCACACTTCCACCAGAAAGGAATACATTTGTCGTTCTTGCACACAAACTAATAAACAACAAAGGAAATTACATTCAGAAAAATGCAATATTATTAAACACACAACTAATCACAACTAAACTAAACACAACTAACTAAACTAATCTTTTCCTTGTCCTTACCTGACTGGCAGTGCAGTTGGACATGCATGTGCGTTGATCATTAGCCAGGTAGAAGTTGGTGGGGCAGGCACATTTGTAGCCCCCTCCAGGCGAAAGGAGACAGAGGTTACTGCAGCCTCCATTGTCTATCTGACAAGGATGATTGAGCACTGCAAACAAAGTGAAATATACTGTTGCTTTGATTGTACTTTTTGTGGAATAATGTGTAGTATACTGTGAGACCTACCCTCAGGCTGGCGATAAGGATGGTAAATATGAATATCCATTGGGCGATGTAAGGTGCTGATAAGAGTGGACTTGTTGGTGCCCAAAGTCTTGTGTGCTCTGTTGATGGACTTTGTCTCCCAGTCAGTCCAATAAATGTACTCCTCAAACAGCGTCATGGCAAAGATGTGGGGGATGTCGTTGCTTAGTACTGCAGGACAGAAATCACATATGCAAATTAAGGATGTTAACATATAGTAAAAATACATTGTGTGTGCATCACTGATAAGAATAAATATTGACATTTGATTTCATTTAGGAGCTTGAAACTACAGATGTTATGCAATGTACAAGACCTGCTTTACCTCATTAAACCTAATTTTATCCCCATGCATTTCCATTGTTGTCCGAGATAAAAATGTAGACAACTGGCCTTTCTCAATTTGATCCTTAGTGTAATCACTCCTAATAATAAAGACATGTTTCCAGTGGTAATAAACTTGTGATATTTATAACTATGGTGAAGATCGAAGTGCACTTTGCTTCTTGTTATCTTAATACAAACAAAGCATGCCCAGCTGTACAAATACAATTGAGTCTACACTGTGTTTGCACTGTGTTTCAAAAGATGGGTAATTGACTCCATGGTGATGTGTTTTTAAAAATATGTATATGTATGTAGTCTGATATGCATTCAATATTAACAAACATAAAGCTTTAATGAAGTATGCTATGACATGAACTTAACATGTTCTTTTGGTGTTTACAAGTCTGTTTTGAAGCTGCTTGTATCTATCTATACAAGTCAAACTTACATTCCAGTGTTAGATTAATGGCCCTCACAAGACCTCCTAACCAACTGAGTAGAACAGAGAAACATGTACAATAATGTCTGAGTGAGCTAAACAATCTCCTCTTTCTTTGGCTTGAGCTGGACTGCATAACAATCTGATCTGCCTACTCCTCTATGATCTATGATCATTCTACACCCCAATATCCCTTTAATGGTCTCTTCTGCCTCTTACCAGTGTGTCTGCTGGTCCCATCCAAACTGGCAAACTCTATGTAGTCCTCTCTGGCATCAGCCCAGTAGATGCGGTCATTTATAAAATCCAGTGTTAATCCATTTGGCCATGTGATTTTGTCT
Source organism: Paratrypauchen microcephalus (assembly GCA_036785185.1). Classification (NCBI taxonomy): domain Eukaryota; kingdom Metazoa; phylum Chordata; class Actinopteri; order Gobiiformes; family Gobiidae; genus Paratrypauchen; species Paratrypauchen microcephalus. The sequence goes on along the minus strand of JAVJIX010000052.1, from coordinate 2,717,679 downwards.
TGAACAATGACACTGCGGTTGGTGCCATCCATTCCAATCCTTCCAATGTGAGGATTGTCACCCCAATCAGACCAGTACAGATATCTAAAGTACAATCAAAGCAGGATCCGGTGAATATTTAGAAAATTCTGTGACATTTTAAATATCACTATGTAGACATTGATATTTAATTCTAATAAATGGCCTTACCCATAGCGTACATCCACTGCCACAGCACGCGGTTCCCTTAGACCACTGTTAACCAACACAGTTCTGTATGCGCCATTGAGTTTCGACACTTCAATTGTGTCCCGACCCTTGTCGCACCAGTAAAGATTTCCACCAACCCAGTCCACTGCCAAGCCATCGGGGTTACTAAGGGATGTTCGGTGCAAAACCTAAAACCCATCACCACCAACCACAACAGATAAAACAGGTAAGAAACAAGATTGTAGACTGAGAGGAAAAGGAGATTTTTATCACTGACCTCCATGTTGCTGCCATTCATTCTCATACGTCGGATCATGCTTCCCTGTGTTGTTACATCCGTCCAATAGATCATTTGTTCAGCATAATGAAAGTCAAGTGCTACAGCATTGTTCAGTCCCTAAAAGTGCAAAAATGTAAACAAATAATAAATATCGGCTACATGTCTATAAAAGACTAGACCATCTACGAAATACTGACCTGCTTGATAAGAGTATAGTTTGAACCATCAAGATTGAGCTTCCTCAGGTAGTAGCGATTAGCAAAGATCAGATATGGCTCCACTTCTATAGTCAAATACCAGACAGACACAACATATGTATGAGATTTAGGTTCAGCCAATATTTCAGTGAGAGTGCCAAGTTCAAATCTATAACAGATAAGGAAGTCGTACCAGAAGTGGACTTGCAGATGGTGGGGTCGTTGGGGCTGACTTCAAAGCCATCCACGCAGAGACAGTGGAAGCTGCCGTGTGTGTTGATACAGCGCTGGGAACACGGGTATGTGGTCGTACACTCATCTATGTCCACACATGTTTTTCCATCGCGCTTCAGCTGGAAACCAGGATGGCAGCGGCACTGTAGAAAAGAAGATGAATAATAACTACAAAATCATGTGGTTTCAAGAAGATATTAATGTTTAAAGCCCCAGTGTGTAGGATTCGTAGCGCATAGGTGGATGGTGCTATTGCACTTTCTGTTTTAGCTACGGCAGACCTCGAGGGTCACCCGGGCGCGCCGTATCACGGACAGCTCTCGTACTCGCGCACGAGCCGCGCGCCGCTACTGTATAAATAAAACGCGGTCCCGTTTTTTTTTTTTTCTTTTCTCATGAAAACACACATTACCGATCATGTACCATGACAATCTACACATCAAATGAAACCTTACAGTCTCCTCTTTTTGACTATGCAATTCATTTCCCTGCACAATAATCACTCCCTGAGCACATGGGGCTTTTATACGGAAAAGCACAAAACGAGGTTAGCTTATCTTAGAATGCTTTGCACAGGTCAAACTCTGTATTTCACCATAAACTTGCTCTCAATTTGTCCGTAAGGATCCAGCGAACAAAATCCAGTAAAATTTAGTCCAAAACACGTGTTAGATCCATTATGACGTCTGATCCGGCAGCATGCTTGTGTTGTTTACCCAAAACCACGAGCCTTGCCGAAGGCGAAGGCGAAGCCCAAATGTCCTTCTGTGGCTCTCGTATTCAAAATGGCTGCCTCTACATGGGTAAGATCCCCCTTTTATGTGACTATATCCAAGTCCAAAAGAATACTTTGATTTCATGATGGAAGTGAAAAGGCTTGGAAAACGATGTATTTTTGAATGGGTATCTTCAATTTCAGTAATTAACGGGTCAAAATCTTACACACTGTCCCTTTAAATCAGATACAGGCATAAACAAAGAGTATGCAACAACAGCACCAATACCAAAATACAGTCATTTAACGCAACAAAACTTTTACAACTAACTGGGTTTATCAAATTTCACTTGCTGAGTCTGAACAAATGTTGTGATGTCCGCCAAATTAATATGTAAACATGTTTACGCAACCAGAGAGATTATTTGGACAGTACTTGTTGGAAATATTAATCTTGACCACAATTCTCAACACAGCAGGCAAGAGAAAGTTCACAGAAAGTTCAAGCTGTTCTGTAAATGATCTCCCATTTCAACAGTCAAAACATGCTTTAACTTATGAAATGGCTTATCTGAAATCAAGCTTTAAAAATATCAACTTGAGTATCTATACAGAAACTAGAGATTGTTTGAATTGCTTTTCTAATTCAGAACACTTTCTCCTGCATTTAAAGTTTGGCAAAGGACAAAATAATTCAACATATAAAGTACCTTGTAGCCAATCTTGAGGTCATCGCAGAGCTGGGAGCAGCCGCTGAGTTTGCTGTTGAGGCACTCATTAATGAAGCAGTTGAGTTCATCAGAGCCGTCTCCACAGTCGTCATTGCGGTCGCACAGCAAAGTCTCATTTAGACATTTTCCATTACGACACATAAAGGCTGAATCATTACATGTACGCTCTGAAAAACAAATGTCACATCATATTAGAAAATGTGAAGATTTTCCTTCAAAGTCTTAAAAAGGAAATTAAATCAATATTTGGTGTTCTTACCAGAGTCAGTGCAGCGAGGATTTTTGGGTGCTTCATCAGAGCGATCCTGACAGTCAAACTCTCCATCGCACTCCCAGCTCTTTTGGTTGAGGCAGCGGCCATTGGCACATCGAAACTCGTCTGGCCCACATGAAGGGTATTCTATTGCAAAAACAAGTCACTTTAAAACCCCTGATGTGTATACTAAAGAACATCACATATGATGTATAAGAGCACATGTTTTTGAAAGAAAATGAAAACCTTTTACCCTTATGCCTTCCTATAAAGATATTTTATTATCTTTCCATGCTTTCTATGCACATACCACATTCAGGAGATTCATCTGAGCCATCTGAGCAGTCAATGTCATGGTCACAGACAAAGTGCTTTGGGATACAATGTCTGTTTTGGCACATGAACTCATTCTCATCGCAGGTGCTGTTGGTATACACTGGGAATGAAAGATGATACTTAGGTAAACAACAATGCAGTGTAGAGAGGAGATTTAGTTTTTGGATTGCTTTAATCTTCCCACTCACGGCAGCCAGCCTTGACGCTCTCATCAGCTCCATCGGGACAGTCCTTATCACCATCACATTTCCATCTCTGAGGCACGCACATGTGGGAGCCGGGACACTGGAAAGCCTCAGGGCTGCATGTCTTGGACTCTAGGATTAATAAAAAAAAAAAAAAAAAATGACATTAGTAATTTACGTCATTCAAAATGTTATGAAAGCAATTACTGAAAATATGTACTTTTGGGTATTGCTAGATTGAAAATATTATGTCACTTACTGCACTTCTGGTCTTCGTCTGACCCGTCCCAGCAGTCGTCAGAACCGTCACACACCCAGTGGCTGGAAATGCAGCGATGATTTGCACATTCAAACTGTGTGGATGAGCAGAACTTGTCTGAAAGAAAACACACAACAAGCATAACAATTAGCTAAAGCAACATTTACTGACATTTCAGACAGCAATCAGAATTGTGGTAAAGCTCTTAAAACGAAAGTTGATCTTAATCCTTTTTTTAGCATTTAGTCTCTCAGTTATTTTTTAACTGACTCCATTCCGACATACTAAGCTTCACGTCACTTGGCTGCTTAGTGCAATAATTTGCTTCTGGAAATCTGTAAAGTTCCTGTAATATTCTAGTGGCATCATAATGCAAAAATAGAATTTCTCAAGTTGAATACAAATTGGGTTCTATTTGCCCGTTTGTTTAATTGCTTTTATAGTGTTTCTATAGTGGAGATCTGATAACTTTTTGATGTAACATTCATTGTTTTGATGAAGAGTTTGAAAAATATATAGTGATTCCTCAATAAACACATAAAAGCATCTTGTTTAATGATACAACCATAAGAAAGTAATGATTTAGAAATATAGGTGCAAGTTTTCAAATCATAATTTTATCTAAAGTCTTCGGAGGCCTCAATTTGCATAACACTAAATTATATATTAAAATGTTGCTTTGCTGCACACTGACCACAATGCGTCTCGTCGGCTCCATTCTCACAGTCGTTTTCCTTATCACATGTCCAGCTCATAGGAATGCAGCGTCCACTGGGACACGCAAAGAAGTTGACTGGACATTTAACATTCCTCTTATCTGCAGGACAATAATAGCACAAAAAACATATGCTGCGTCAGTGAGGCACATGGGAAGAACCATACAAAAGCATCAACAACCACCACCTTGACAGTTCCTTTCATCAGAGAAGTCTCCACAGTCATTGTTGCCATCACACTCCCAGGAGGGCAGGTAACAAAGGGTTGTTTTCTCACAATTCTTGAAAGAAGCTCCTTTCACGCCCAGTCGGAAGAAACGGGAGCAGTCGGTGGGCTCTGTGACAAAAGCATTCACACGTATTTATCAAGTCACTGCTGCTGAGCTTTGTGAAGTGATAGGTCTCGTCTTGATGTTGGTACCTGTCATTTTAAGTTGTCAAAAGGAAAAGTAAGAGATAGTTTAAGGTCACTCACGGCAGTTCATCTCGTCACTTGCGTCCTCACAGTTCACCACTTGGTCGCAGCGGCTGAAGTTAGAAATACAGCTTCCATCTTTGCATTGGAACTCTCCTACTTTACACAGAGTCACTACAAAACACACATTTATATTGATTATTGTAATTCTTTCTTTTCCTCCCAAGGAAAGCTATTGTACCACTCAAGCTTAAAAACTCCATAAAGTGTATAGTGCATAAAGAGTAGTCTGAGAATTGTGTACAATTGTTTTAATGTTGGTGTTATTGTCAGTTGTCATAGTTTTTATTGTTTGTGCGTTGGTGTCACCTGCCTAGGGACTACAGATGGAAATTAGCATTCTTGCTGTAATCTGGCATATTTACACTGCAATGTTGCAGATGTTCATTAATATGCACTGTCACTATTAAATAAAGAATAAATAAATACATCACAACTAATATGAGACCAAATGATAATATTAACGAAACTACTATTATTCTATTGTTATTTATCTTTGCGGTATTTAAATTGATATCAAGTCTTATCCTTAGATTTGAGATAAGAGTTTTCGCTAATTTCCAAACATTAAAAAGGTACTCAAATTACTTACTATTACATGGAAGTTCATCAGAGTGATCTCCACAGTCGTCCGTGCCATCACACCAGAACTGATGTCCAATGCAGCGCCCGTTCATGCACTTTCTGTAGCCTTTCTTGCAAATTCTGTGAGCTGAATAAAAAAAGCAGTTAGTTAATAGTAATAATAATAATAATATGATAACAGTACAGTTGTAGTCTTGTTTAAATCAATTTACATCGACAAATAAACTTACAGCAATATGACTGCTTCTCGTCAGACTTGTCCTTGCAGTGTACCATACCATCACAGGTCAGGCTGTAGTTGATGCAGTCCCCATTGCCACATTCAAAGTCGTCCACACTTCCACAGGACATATTCACAGCTAGTGAGGTATTGACATTTGGGTTTAGTGACATTTCAACTTTAAATTTTAAATTTTCTCTCTCCCATTTCTTACAAGAGCAAGTATTGTCTTCCAGAAGTTGACGGTCTCCGCGGCAGCTGCAGTTGACTCGTCCATCTGAGGTCGGCAGACACAAGTCCTGACATCCGCCATTGTTGTTTCGGCAAGGGGAATACTCACCTTAAAAAGAGTTTGTTTGATAATATGTACAGGCAATTCATGAATGATGATGAATTATGCTTACAGCTGTTGGTGTCATTGGCCACAGCGACAATGCCCATTGGTTGCTGTGGGATGTCTGCTCTGAGCACCTTCATATCTCCTCCTGTGTACTTATCCGCTCTCAGGACGGCCCTCCTCACCCAGTCCGTCCAGAAGATATAGTCCCCGTATACGGCCAGGCCAAATGGGTGAACGGGCTCATTCTTCAAAAGGACCTGTGAAAAGAATTCAATTTGATGAATTAAACTATAAAATATGTATTAATCCAACAAAAAAATCTGGATCTATTACATTTTGAGTAAACATCTTAATAATTACATTCAAACTAATATAAATCCCTCATTCATCCAGGAGTGGTCCATGGAAGGATTTACAGGTTACAAAATCATGTCCACCTTTGAAACTTTTTCAATCAAGAATTGTATACTACTTTAACAAAGGGAAAGTATTTGATGAATATGTAAAAAAAAAAAAAGAAGATTTAATATATATATATATATATATATATATATATATATATATATTAGGGCTGGGAATATTAATGCGTTAATCGCGATTAATCGCGAGTAGAGTTTGATCGCGAACTATTTTTTTAATCGCGATCAGAGTTTGCCAGCATTTTCCGCAATTCTACCATCCATATGCAGCTCATTTGGTTGTATTAATTAAACTCATTGTCGGTTAAACGCGCTATTTTGAGTTTGCTAGTATTTTGTTCCTTCTACGCATCCGTAGGCAGCTCGAGCGGGCTTCAATCATTTATTTACAATTTCTCAAAGTAAGCACTATTACTGGTTCATTGTTACTTTTTCCTTTCTCTGCACTTTTTTGAAATAAAAAAATGGTGAGAAATACTTTGCATTGTGAGTTTAACTTTAGATTCGAACGGTCTTACTGCAAGATATCAATTTTAAACATGCAAAATAAATCACAATTAATCGCGATTAACTATGAAATTTCTGAGATTAGTTGCGATCAAGAAAATTAATCGTTTGACAGCCCTAATATATATATATATATATATATATATATATATATATATATATATATATATATATATATATATATATATATATATATAAAATAATGATAGCTCAAATATGAAACTGCTTTATTCAACAAAAAATAGGAAATTAAATATAAAATAAATAAAAGTCTTACATAACGGTTGCTTCCATCATATTCACAGCGCTCGATCTTGTCCAATGTAGCATCGGAAAAGTAGAGTTTTTCAGCCCGGTGATCTATAGCCAGCCCGTTTGGAGTTTTGATGTCACTACCAATGATCACTAGAACATTTGCCCCATTCAGAGAAGCTCTCATTATACTGGGAGCCTGCTCATTCCAGTTGGTCCAGAACATGAGACTATAGCAAAGAAATCACAGATCAGTTATAAAATGCTAAGCAAAAGGACATGGTTGATTGAAAAGTATACATTTAAAACGATTCTTGGTAGCACATTATAATAACTACACTTTTAATAGGCTTAAAGGATAAGTAACGTTTTTTTTACAATCTGAGCCTTATTTCGGCAATAAAACAAGTTGTTTTACTCACCCATAGCACTTTGGTGTCATTTGGAGCAGTTTCGTAGATGTTGTGTTGTAGCGGTATCCGTGAACGTGAGTGCTCAGGGCATAGCTTTGCGGTCTCCAAATAACACAAACTTTAGCACTTTTCAAATCACAGAAGATCGCTGTGTCAGCATAGACTTTAAGTGGATTCCAAAGCGACCTGAAACCCGATATCCAGCTATAGTTTCATTTGATGACGTCATCAGAGAGGACAGAACGCATGCGTGAATTCAGCTGTTTATAAACACTGCTAGTCCGAAAGAAGCTAAGACCGCTCTGAAATTTACTTTTCTGTTGCGAGACATGGCTGAAGATTTGGACTTTGAGATTGAAGAGGAGTTATTTGAGTATGATGGCCGTCCCTACCTTTTTGGCGCCTGAGTTTACGGAGGAAGAGATATTAGAAAGAAGGAAGCGAAGAGAGGTTGAGGAGCAGCGCACAAGAGAACAGCAAGAGACGGCCCGTCTACGAAAAGACAGTACCTTCTGGTGTTTATGTGGACATTGTATGTCAATGGCAACAGAGGAAGAATGCCTTTGCTGTGTCGAGTGGGATTTGCGGCCAGGAGATGAACGTCTGGGTGATGATAACAGAAATCTGTGTCCGTCAACTCTGGAGAATATTCGTGCCATGATGAACCGTGGTGTGTGGTGGTCTGATGACGTCATCAAATGAAACTATAGCTGGATATTGGGTTTCAGGCCGCTTTGGAATCCACTTAAAGTCTGCGCTGACACAGCGATCTTCTGTGATTTGAAAAGTGCTTAAGTTTGTGTTATTTGGAGACCGCAAAGCTATGCCCTGAGCACTCACGTTCACGGATACCGCTACAACACAACATCTACGAAACTGCTCCAAATTACACCAAAGTGCTATGGGTGAGTAAAAGAACTTGTTTTATTACCGAAATAAGGCTCAGATTGTAAAAAAAAAACGTTACTTCTCCTTTAATAAAGCATAAACATAGTCTTAATTCATAATGAAAAAAATGTTTTTTGATTCAGTCTTAGCAAATGATCAAGCTACTAAGCTTGAATTAAGCTTAATAATCTATTTGTTCATTATGAATTCCGTTTTTGTTCATACTTTATTAGGGCTAATTTTGTAGCTATTATAGATTTTACTTTGGTTTTACTTACTCCTGACACTCATCAAGTACGAATGCTCTGGGGTGGTCCTCTCCAGACATAGTGACCACAGTATCACGGTTGTAAGCCACATTTCGGCTTTGGTCGACTGTGTGGCGAGTGATTGTTGATGTTGTATAACTGGTCCAATAGAGCGTATCCCAGCCGCGGTGATAGGCAAGACCCTCAACCGATCCAACATCTGTGAAGCAAAAGCAGAGGCATTGTAATTACTTCTGTTGTTAATGTGGAGCGAAAAGCAACTTTTACTTTCACTGAAAGAAACTCACAAGGGAGGATAAAAGAAGAAATTCAATTTGTCAACTGGACAAAGTTTGTTTGGTCGAAAACGTTTTGCCGCTCATCCGAGAGGCTTCGTCAGTTCTGGATCTCCAGAACTGACGAAGCCTCTCGGATGAGCGGCGAAACGTTTTCGTCCAAACAAACTTTGTCCAGTTGACAAATTGAATTTCTTCTTTTATCATGGATTCTACCTGGACGACTAAGGGACTCTTCACGCATCACAAGGGAGGATAAATATTGTAGTGACTAGCAATAACAAAAATGTAACTATTCACTAATCACCACCAAGGTTAAACAGACAGATGATCACAGATTAGGTGGTCCTCAATAATAAGTGTGGAAACAACTGATATGAAACTAAACTAAAGCTCGAAATCCACATATAACCATGTGTTTGCTGTTCCCGGAGAGGGTAATGATCTGTGTCATCCTGTCATTTTATAGCTGGCTTAACAACACATACTGGTCTTGGGACATGTCCGTTTAGGGCCGAATCTGTAAAAAAAGGAAGTCTGCTACAGAGTTAAAAAATCTGACTGCTGCTTGCTATGAAAAAGTATATAGATCAAAAATCACCAAAGAAAGAGAATGTAACGGTTAATAAGTGTCCCAAAAAAGAAAAGACAAATAAGGAAATTAGTTAACAGCCAAAGAAAACTACAAAAGAAAGTGTTAAAGTAGTTCAAATACATGGAAAATCATTATGGAAATTATGAATTTGAAGCATGTGGTAGATGGTGATAGACGGGGTGGCCCCTCCCTACACAGAACTCTACTGCCCCTTGTCACTGAGCAAACACTGTTTGAAAGCTTTCTGCCATTTGATAAAGAGCCTCAATGGCTTCAGAAGCAGCAAACACCCGGAGTTTCAGCTAAAATCTGAGATGAACTATTGCTGGATGAGAATGAAGAGCTTTGAACTGGACAAACTGGCACCTACACTAAGAGGCATATAGCATCAACATTGACTGATCTTCAAGTGGAGTATCGTTTTACCACCAGAGGAGCCACTGCTGCTTTATTTCAATAAATCAATGCAGGTGTAGCTCTTTGGATTACAAAGACCAACCTGGTTCTGCCAAGGTAAATATTGAGATTGGACAGTCAACTTTGAACTTAAGCTGAAGAGTAGTAATAAATTGAATCTACTCTTAAATACAATAGCTAAGCAGCAGACTTTGTAAAATGATGGTGCAGAGAAAGTCTCTTCGATGAAGGACACTAATTCTAAAGTTACTAAAGAGTTTTGACCGGGGAGGTCCTAATTGCTTATCTAATTGCTATCATTATGAGCTGTCTCAACAGAGTGTGATAAAGCTTGTGATTAAGACACAAATTAGTGTCAAACGATGCATCAAGTAGCCTGTGCTGGAACATGCAGCAGCTAAGCTCTCATGGACCATTAGACAAATAGCAAAAATTTTATTTTGAATCATGGACACATTAGAGAGTCTGTTTAACACCAGTGGATTTCCGAAAATGAGCAAGGACCAGGCACTGAAGAAAGTAGTAGTACCTCTCCTTGATGGCTTTATTCTAGTAATTGGCCTGGTTGGACATTTTTTGGTTATTACCATCCTAAACGGCAGGAGGAAGAGAGTTAGTCAGCCTCCCCACAGTACAGACACACTGCTGTTGGCTCTGAGCGCTGCGGACCTGCTCCTACTGCTCTGCCTGCCCTTCCACACCTCAGCCATCACTCTGGGGTACTGGCCTTTTGGAAGTTTCCTATGTAAGGCTATTAGCTTCATGGGGATTGCTTGTTCAACCGCATCAGTGTTCACACTGGCAGCGTTGGCAGTGACCCGTTACTTGACAGTGGTGCACCCTACCTGGGCTTACCGTTCAAGGATGAACCGGCGCATCAAGCTCACAGTGGCTCTGCTCTGGGTCCCTGCCTCCGGGCTAGCAGCACCACAGTTTGCTTTCCGTACTGTCACAACCTCCAGTGCGGTGTATTGTTTTGCCTTTCTGTCCACCTTCAGCCAACTGGTCTACAGCATTGCCTTGTTCCTTTGTGGATTTGCCATTCCACTTGCCATTATTGTATTTATGTATGCCAAAATATACTGCTTTCTTCAACACGCAAGGCTGCTGGGTAACCCCCCTCAACTAGAGCGCTATCAAAATCAAGTAACCCACACTTCAGCTCTGCTTGTTCTGATCTTCACCCTCCTCTGGCTGCCATCCTACACCCTCATGTTTTCTTTCATTGGAGGGACTGTATCAGGAGCCCCAGGCTATAACCTTTTTGCTATATTTGCCAGAATGTTGGCATCTTCAGCAACTGTGGTGAACCCTGTCCTCTATAGCTTTATGTCACAGAAGTTTAGAAAGGAACTAATGGAGCTGGGCAGAAAGCGGTGGGCCTGGTGTAAAAGCTGCCAGATCGAATGCCCTAATTTTGGAAACCGAGACATAGTGCAGCCATTTGAGTTGGACAGCTCGGACAGAAGCCAGAATTGATTAACTGCCAAAGTCCGAACACTGGTACCTCAGACAGAAATAATAATATATGTGTATAATGTATTCTTATTATGCTTAACATACATTTTTGGTTTTAAAACATTGAAAAATATGTGTTCACTGGATGATCTTGTGATGTAAAACAAGAATTTAGATCTCTATATTGAGTAGCTCTTCAAATGGCAGCTCTGAGTGAGAGAAGCAGCAGCTGTGTGTTCATGAATTAGCTCCTCATTGATCAAGAGCTGCCAACATGAGCACTAATTTCATGTTTAAACTTAGGGGAAGAAGGATGTCATTCATTAAGTAGAAAATGTAATCTAGATAGCTAAATAAAAGAAGTCTCCAATGTAACTTTGATGTGTAAGAAGATAGAATAAAATAAATGTGAGAAACTTACTATCAACAACAATCTTGCGGTCTGCTCCGTCGTCATTGATCTGCTGGATGTTTCCAAAGTGGATGTCACTGAAGAAGATGCGGTTAGAACCTTTTCCTCCTCCTCCGTGATAGTCAAAACTCAGAGCAATGACATTCTTCATGTGGTCTGGGTCCTCAAATGGTTTTATAGGAGCATTTAAATTAGTCTCATCTGATAGGTGTATGCTCTTTAATATAGTCCTCTCTGAATAAAGCAGATATCCATCATAATCACGGCAGCTTTTGTTGTCCTCAGCAAGCATGCCATGTGCACAAGCACAGGTCCGCTGCCCATTTCCACGAAACAGACATAATTGTTCACAACCACCATTGTTGTCCTTGCAAACATTGGTGCCTACAAAGATGACAGATAAATTATAATAAATTAAAACAGTATTACAGAATTGTACTGAAAATAGTTCAAACAACTGAGCTAGTATGAAAAGACGATAGATTATAAATCTATGTATTTTCCTGGATTGTTACAAATAATAACACCAGAATTAAAAACAAATTTTGTTGTTGTGGGTAGGGTACCTTGTTGTCTGGCTCTGTTGAAAACCTTTATGTCTTTCAGCTGCACACCGATTCCAGTCCTCAGCTGAACTGCATCTGTGGCATTGTCTTTGCTGCCTCTTTTAATGGAGCCATTTGCATGAGTCCTGCATGTAAATCAAAAGAAAAAAACAAACAAACAAACAACTAAGCATGACATATCATCAACAACAACAAAAATATGCAAACACATAAACATATTATATATTATACTGAGCACAAACCTGTCACTCCAGTAGATGTATTCCTCAAAGACAGACACAGCAAACATGTCCATGTTGTTATTGGCCAGTACCAGCTCTCGGTTTTCTCCAGTCTCAAGGTTAATGCGCTCAATCTTATCAGTTCTGGCATCACACCAGTAAAGCAGACCTTCCTACAAGTCAAAACAAAGTTAAATCAGTTATTACACTAAACCCACAAATATGTTGACAGGCATGTCAGGCAGTGCATTACTTGACAGCCTAATAAGTTAGCCAGATCATAAAAATATGACATTTTAATACTGATACCTCATAGTCGATGGAGATTCCATTGGGCCAGCTGATGCTCACATTGACTAGGACCAGCCTCTGAGAACCATCGAGACGAGAACGCTCGATACGGGGGTACTGACCCCACTCTGTCCAGAACAGGTACCTACATAGACAAAATAATGTATGAAAACATCATTGTGCTGGGATCTTATTCATAAAGGTGTGCATAAATTTGTACAATAAAAACATGGCACAATCTCTATCATCAATAAAATCCTTACCCTTTCACTGGATGAACAGTGATGGCTCTAGGTTTGTCGAGGCCCTGTGAGATCACCACATAACGAAAAGAACCATTCAGTCGTGCCACTTCAATCACATCAAAGCCCTGGTCAGTCCAGTAAATATTTCCTGTAATAAGAAATGCTTAATGTAGGTACACAAGAATCTGATTTTTAAATAGCATTATGCAATGGTTAGTCTTCAAACCTGCTATCCAGTCCACAGTGATGCCCTCCACTCTGCCAATGCCATTTGTAACCACATCCTCTCTCCAGGTCTGGTCTCTCTTGGCTCTGCTTATGGTGCTTAGGCCCATGTCAACCCAATAAATGGTGTCATTCTCTGAAAACCAAAAATCATTTTCAGCCTCATTATAAAGTCTCACATCATCAAAGCCAATTCAAAATTTCACTGAAGTGAGGCATTTTACTTGCTGTGATCCAGTAACTCACCAGCATGAAAGTCAATGCCAACGGCCAGAGAGGTGCCAGACACTGGCACCAGAGCGTCAGATTTGTCTGCAGGGTCCAAAGGAATTCCTCTAATTCCCTCGTGGACTGAGTAAAGCAAAAAGGAGCCCATTCCTGTTCAAGACAGAATCATTAGATTTTTATAACCTACATCAGTGTGTGAAAGGATCTCTTTGAGAACAGCCGTCATACCCTCACAGGATTGCTGACCACTCTTCAGGCTGTATCCCGCCGTGCACATGCAGGCCCGGGTCGTTGAAGAAGTGGGAAGGCACAGTTGAGAGCAGTCTCCATTGTTGTTACTGCAGAGGTTTATACCAGCTACAGGAAAATAAACATGTTATAAACGTTTGCTACACATTGTACAGTCAGAGCTTCAGACTTGGGTAACTACCTTTCTGTGTATCTTCATCATATATCTTCATGTGCATCATTGGAGATGTGTTGTTTCTTAAGACCTTCCAGTTTCCTCCATCTTTCTTGTCACATGTTCCAATTTGATCACTACCCTGGTCTGCCCACCAGAGTTTGTCTCCTAAAATATTTTTTACCATTGAAATTGTTGTATATGGCCACTGTGTTTTTGTAAATGTTGTTTATATCTTACCCATAATTGCAAGTGCTGTGGCTTTGGTAAGTTTGCCTTTAATGCCCTCAAGTATCTCCAGGTTGGACCCGTCCAGTTTACAACGATTAATGGTGCTGTTTCCTGAGCTTATCCAGTACAACTTCTCATTCTCATAATCAATTGAAAGACCTAACAAGAAGTAGCATATGTATTGCTGCAGCATAAAAATAATCTATTAAATTTTAACCCTCAGTTTAAAGTTTCCTACTCACCGACTGGTCCTTTTTGGTAGGTAAAGAGTAAAGTGCGATTTGTGCCATCCATATTAGCCATACTAATGTTGTCCCCATCTGTCCAGTAGAGTTTACTGCAACACATTTAAATAGTATGTTAATCCCTCCTTCTATTCTTGAATAACTTTATAATAACTTTGCTGAACACCAACCCGAGCAGAGGGTGTGCGACCAGACAGTGGGGTTTATCAAGACCCTGGACAACAGCATTTTTAAAAGACCCATCCAATCGGGCCACATTGATCTGCTTCTTATTGGTGTCATAACTGGTCCAGAAGAGGTTTCTTGACACCCAGTCCACTGCCAGTCCATGTGCATTAGGAAGATCTGCAAATGATATGTGCAATTTTAAACATACTGCATTCACAATGACATCTCAAGTTCAATGAAAATGGTTCTTACCAGCTGACACAACAGTCTCCACACCAGTGCCATTAATGAAGGCTCTCTTAATAGTTTGAGTTCTGACATCTGACCAATAGATGCGATGTTCTACGGCATCATAGTCCACAGCCGTGACATTGTCTATGTCCGGCACAGTGAAGGAGATGATGTAGTTGTAATAGGGATTGTCGATGTCAACTCCTCTGATCTCAATTTGACGAGCATACAGGAGAAACTTGCGGGACTCTGAGTAATAGAAACAAAAAGCAATTAAATGACAAGCCTGTGAGTAAGTCATGGTAGTTAGTTATAGTCCCACTGGAATATATTGGGGATATACTTCATAATATTACTTAAGCCAGCAATTTATGAATGCTGAAGATGAAACTCAAATGACAAGGTATGCACATACAATACATGCGACATCATTTCATGTAAAATATTAGTTAATTATGTTTATTTTAATGGTACTAAGCGTGCAGTATCTAAAATATGTTTGTCAGGTGTGTGAGATAATTATCCTTGAAAGAAACGGTAATCTTTACAATCATTACTAGCTCCTGTTACCTTTACATGTACGCTTGTCAGCTTGCAGCTTCATAAGGTGAGGACAGGCACAGGAGAATGTCTGGTTGAAGTTGATGAGGCAGAGATGGGAACAAGGGCTTTTGCCATTTTTAGCACAAGGATTTGGAGCTAAATAACAAATAGGAGAGTAATGACAAAAAATCCAGACATCAACCAAGAAAAGTGTTACTGTGTATGTAAGTACAAGTATGCTATTGGCTACTACAGTAAGTGAGAAGAGCAATCAGTGTTACAGTTTAGACGATTCCACCATTTAGTCAATATCACCCTAACTGATACAAGAAATTTGTCTGTTTGAGATATAAACACATTAAGCTTCTGAAATGTCACCCCCAGCATGATGTCACTGCAAAGTATCAATAAGCTTTCAGTGGAATCTGCAGTGAACCATGAGTTGTTTATCATTTAAACTTGATTATCATTTAAGCTTGATTATCATTTAAGCTTGATTGCTAACAGAATTGCATGGCTTAGTCTGCTTGGCAGTAGCGGTAAATGGTGTTTTGTGACTCACCCTGAGGTTGTCTTGATGGGTGGTAAACCTGCAGGTCAAAGGGCTGTGTGTTTGTGCGCTGGACCACAGTCACATTGTGTCCAGTCCATTTGTTTGCTTTAGATAAGGTGTTTGTCCTCCAGTCAGTCCAATAAACCTCACCACCATACATAGTGACGGCAAATGGGTGCGACAGATACTCGTGACCACGCAATACTTCAATGAGCCCTGAGCCATCGTATTTAGCAGAGTAGATTGCATCTGACCTGTAACAAAACAAAATGAGGAAAATAGAAAATGAAAGACCCATTACAGCATTCCACATAAAAAGTCTAAATGAATAGTAGATTTTACCAGCAACATTTGCCATTAAAAATTGTTAATTTTAGGAAAAGGTAGTGGTTGATGTAAGTGCAGTTGAATGCAGTTCAAATGGGAGAGAGTAATATTGACATTTGCGGCAAATATTACCTGGCATCGATCCATACAATGCGCCTCTCCATGTAGTCTACAGTGAGTCCATTGGGCCAACCTCCGCTGCCAGTCTCTCTGTGGATTGTGCGCCTGCCTTCGCCACTCATAGAAGCGGCCTCTATCCTAGGCTGACTCGCATCCCAATCAGTCCAGAAGAGAATACTACCAAAAAGGATAGACAAGGATTAGGTGAATGATCTGCAAAGCTATATAAATGTATAAATGAACCTTATTTTGTTTATCGTACCCATCACGGGGATCTAAAGCAATAGCACGAGGGTGCTCTACTTCTCCAGCCAGCAGAGTTGTCCTCATTGTCCCATCAAGTTTAGCAACTTCAATTTGATCCAAATTACTCTCAACCCAGTAAATGTTTCCAGCGATCCAGTCTACAGCCAGTCCCTCAGGTGTGGCCAGTCCATACTGAATCACCACCTCAAAGCTGGTCAGAGCTGGAGCAAAGAAACAGAAACAGTAAAGAAAAACAATCTGCCTCACAGGCTTGTCAGAGCAATGTCAGATTTGCCTTTGCACAATATGGGATAATTTTCCTTCACAAATTGAGTTATGAACATAGTTTAAAACACATACATTCTTGTGTGATCAGTATTTTCAGTATAATCATGAACACCCAGTTCAGATTAGGGTATTGCTGACCTCACTTTCCAACCTGCAGTCACACTCCCAGTCCCAAGACAAATGGGAAGAGACAAGGCCTTCCAAGTGCCCCTAAAGTGCTGTGCTGGGAACGTAACCTTGATTGGTAAAGAGACCAGGGGTTCAGAACAAGGCCAAGCATGACCTAAGAGATTCAGGGTCACACACTGCCACTCGGAACTAAAGACTGACAGATATGTTATTTTTTTCAATGCCGATGGTGATGTGTAGGGCAGATTTGAAAGTGCTACAAACTTATCGACAACCCTATTTCACTAAATCAGTGACCAAAATGCTCTATTAGTATAAGAGCAATGTAGTCACCCTGAATTGCTCAAATGAAGCTTTACGTCTTCCTTCAGTACAGTGGTCAGTCTAAACAAAATATTGCCCTATGCAGAAGGTTGTTGTAGCAGAATTTTGCTCCCCTAAAAACTAAAGTTGTATTGCACACAGTATTACAGTTTTTGGCAAAAGTATATGCTGTTCTCACCTCCATTTTCAGAGAGTTTCCCTCTGTATATCTTGTCCTCGACCACGTCTGTCCAGTACAATGTGCTCTGGTTGAGGTGAAAGTCCAAGGCTATCGTGTTCCTCAGGCCTGGGACCAGCACACTGAACTCCCCTTTGTGAAGCTCTATCCTTCGAATCTCATGACGGTTGGAAAAAATTATGAAGGGTTTGAAAGGATCTGAAAAATAAAAATGAATAATACAGTTAAAAATGTACTTAGTGGTCAAGTACATTCAATGCAGAGTAACTATCTAATTATTCCTTTTGTAACCATGTATAACATTTATGTTTAAGGTGAGGTGATAGAATGAATATTCTTCACCTGTGCTTTTGCAACTTTCCATGTCAGACTCCAGTTCCCAGCCCTCATAGCAGGAGCACTTGACGGTGGATTTCTCCTGCTCACATTTCTGGCTACACTTAAGATGTTTGGCACAGAAGCTCTGGATCTGGCAGGTCTTATTGTCAGGGCCCAGCTCCATACCCAACGGGCAAGAGCACATGTATCCCTCTCCAGGAATTATTGTACAGTTGTGACTGCAGCCTCCTTTGTCCACTGCACACAGGTCTTTAGGAAAAAGGGAATTACCGTTTATGAATCAAGACTTATAGATTTCATTTACATAAAAAAACATTACACACCACAAAGCTTCTCATCAGAGCCATCAGGACAATCATCAGTGCCGTCGCAGAGCTTTTCAGCGGGCAGACAGATGGAGTCATTGGTGGCACACATGTGGTGAGATAATTTACACACCAACGCTTCACAGTTGTCCTCGTCCGAATTGTCCTCACAGTCACTGTCTCCATCACACACCCAGGCCTTACTGATGCAGCGAGCTGTTCACAGAAGGCAGTTAGACCATATGCTGCATCACATTCACCAGAACTATAGCTAATGTTCCTACCCGAGTCCCTGCAGCTGAACTTGACCGCAGGGTCACACATGTGTGTAACACCATCACAGCTGTTCTCATCACTCAGATCCATACAGTCTGTGTCTCCGTCACAGCGCCAGCGCATGGGAATGCACAAACCATCCATCCGGCATTGGAATTCATCGACATGGCAGCCACCTGGCGGTCGAGTAGCTATAGGAAAATAAACACAAATACAGTGTAAAGTAATATACTGTAATAGTTTCAATAAATTACACCACACACTGAACCTGAAAAAGAATCAAGTAAAAAAACAAAAAAACAAAAACAAAAAAACCAATGGAATTAAAAGAAGCAGAGATGCTTTTATTATGACTAACTACTTCCAGATGGCAGACCAACAAAGCCTACAAACACACACAGGCAGAAAACACACAGTACACAGGCTGTTCATTAGACCTACAGGTCCCACTGAGTCCCAGTCCCTCTGCTTTCTGAGACCTGACAGCACTTGGCTGGGGATCTACAAGGATCAAATAATAAGATAAGATAAGACTTTATTGATCTCACACAGGAGAAATTCACTTGCCACATCAGCTCCACGCAGTTTAGTGCAAAGAAAGTTAGAACAAAAAAGTGCATACAGACAAGATAAGTAATAATAATAATAAAATAAGTAAATAAGAGAATATAGAAAAAATTGCACGTTTGGACTAATAGTGAAGTTATATAGTCTGATAGCGGTGGGGATGAAGGATCTGCAGTAGCGCTCCTAATAGCAGGATGTGCCAGTGACAATAGGTGTCTAATATACATGTAAAATTTAAAAGATGCTAAACTGAATGCCCCAGTAACATTTGCAAGTGAAAAGACAGTTGCAGAAACACAAACATTTCCCTTCCACAAATACCTAAGTATTAGGTCAGGTATCACCCTACTTAAACTTAATCACATCCTGAAACAACAACAGAGAGATTCACTTTAAATCAAATGTGAATGGGGCAAGCAGGGACAAGCTGAGCGAAGTGAAAGGGAAAACTGAGATGCCAGTAAAAAGATACAAACAATGGCATATCACATTGTAAGGCCTGTTTACATGACACTCACACAAATGGAGCTAGTATAAATTCAGTATAAATATACCTAACTTCACTCCTGTCTACCTGAACGTCTTGCCAGAGCTTACCTGCTCCTCAGCCTTCATCAACACACTCCAAATACTCCTCCCCACTGCTTGCCACACCTCATCCTTGTTTAATCAGAGCCCAGTCTACCCAATTTAAACCCCCATTGCAGATGCACAGCCACTTCAGTTAGTGCTGCACCCCACCTCCTCCCCAGTACCACCTTGGTTTCTCATCATCTCATTGTGTGTGTAGCTTTTCTTACCCTGGTTGGTGCAGTTAGCGTGTGTCTCATCACTGTAGTCTCCACAGTCATTGTCCCCGTCACATGTCCAGTACTCAGGGATACAGCGGCCACTGTTGCATTTAAACTGGACACTGGAGCAGGAATGGCTGCACCCTGCCTCATCGCTATTGTCACCACAGTCATTGTCTGTATAAAAATATATATATACATCTTAATTTGTGCAGGAATATCATATGCAAATATTTATACATTTATTTCAATATATGAGAGCTCACCATTGTCACAGCGCCAGTTAATGTTTATGCATCGTCCATTTGCACAAGTGAACTGCGTCAGTGGGAAGCAAGTTGGGTAGGCTATAGAGAAAAATAAAACATAAAAGTAAACGCACCTTAAATAAGACATATCTTAAATAAGATTGTGTCCAAATATAAAAAGTGAGGCCTACCACAAGAGTCTGGCTCATCAGAGCGGTCTCCACAGTCATCATCCAGGTCACATCTCCAGGACATGGGGATGCAGCGACCACTGGCACATGGATACTGATTGGGTGGGCATGTGCGTGCTGCCAGGAAGAAAAGCAAACATTTTTAAAGCAATGAAACAATCTTCTTTCTAATTAAAAAGCCACACATCTACATCCAGAACAGGATTATCTAATTATAGTAAAAAAATAAAAAAAAAGACACTCTCAAATTACAACCTAATATTACACATTCTTTTATTAGAGACAGTGCTTAGAAGTGGTGGCACTATAATAACTGGCTTTATCTTAATTAAGCACAACGTTATTTACTATCCCATTCATTTTAGTTGAGACTCAGATGCCTCTTAAAAAGTAATACATGGTGTTAAAGGATGTGTACCAGGTCTGTTTACATTTTTTGAGGATTTTATTTATTTACGGTATTAGTATATTCACATAAGTGGTACATATCAGTCAACAGTATGTAGCATACCAGAGCAGGTAGTGTTAGACTCATCTTCATCATTGCCACAGTCATTGTCTCCATCACAAAGCCAGCGAAGGGGGATACAGCGGTTGTTCTGACATTTAAACCGGTCAGCTGGGCAAGTGTGCTGGTCTGGAAAAAGAAGAAAAGACAATGAACCAAATGCTAAAACTAATGCACCATGAATATTCTGTGTGACACACCAAATTAAACTTTAAAAATAAGGACATTAAACCAATTAGCTGCAAGCTCGTTTGGTGAGAAGAAAGCATGTCATATTAAGTTACTACCACAACTTCATGGAAAGAAACAATCTCAACAAACTGGCAGTTCTTGCAAGTTACATGAGTTTTATGTTTTTCTTTGTGTTGCGGCTGTAGCCATGACAATGACGTGGCAGACTTACGGCAAAGCTCTGGCACCTCGTCACTGTTGTCCAGACAATCGTTGTCTCCGTCACACTTCCAGCGCTCTTGGATACAGCGGTTGTTCTTACAGGCAAACTCCCCAGGCTGGCACTGAGGCGGGGGCACATAGGAAGGGTTGGCTAAGTTTGGGGAAAGAGCAGAAAGCATTTGGACAGTGAAACAAAAGCTATGCAACTAAATTTCTTTGAGCATTTGTATTTTGTGACATTCCTTGGCAGACTTTATTGAAACCTCTCCCTTCATTTGGTTGCTGCCTCAAATGGAAAGTACTCCCTGGATTACTGTAATAAGCATAAGTCTGGCCGAGAAAAGTATTAGTGAAACCTTCCACTGTTGAAGCAGCTAAGTACCTTTGCAGGTGACGTTATCCCCATCCAAGATTTGATCGTCAGCACAGGCACAGGACCGACCATTAGGGATAGCAAGGCATAAGCTGCTGCAGCCACCATTGTTAACTCTGCATGCATTGGACCCTGAATGAAAAGCAAAAAGATACATTATATAAATGCTGAAATCACTGATTTGGAATTATAATTATAATTTAAGGACTACCTTGCTGCTGCTGTGCATCATAGACTCTGATCTCAAAAATAGGTGGCCTCTCATTGCGAAGTAAGGTTACATTTTTGGTTTCCTGATCCAATTTATAAATGCTTCCACCACGATACTCATTCCAGAAGAGAAATTGCTTGTAATGGCACAAACCAAAAGCATGATTCAGCTCCTGACCTTCATACACAACCTGTAAGATTTAAAGGAATAAATCATGACACCTAATCATTTAAACTTAAGATCATTTTTAAGTCCTTTACAATTGCAAACCTTTCTTTCTGTAGAGTTGAGGTATACAAGCTCAATACGATCATAGTATGCATCCACCCAGTACAAGATGCCCTGGGGAATGTCTAGACTCAGACCATTCGGCCACAGCACAGTCTTGCTTGTCAAAAACACTTGATGATGAGAACCATCCATCCAAGCTTTCTTGATTTTGCCTCTGTTGCTCTCAGTCGGATCCTCCTCCCAGTCCGTCCAGTACATCCACCTAGAAAACAATCATGTATCATTACAGGAATTGTTGTGCAGAACAATCCCCAGCATGTTTGAGGTCAAAAACACTTGCCACCTAATAACAAAATGCCATGATAAAGAGGCAATCTCTGCTTTACAATCTGGTCATAGGGCTATGACCAATATATCCAATTCATATTTTATGTCTTTCTTACCCATGCTGAGGGTCCACCACAATTGCTCTGGGGTGACTCATCTTTCCCTCAATAAGTGTCTTGCGGGTCTGGGAAGCCTTTTCCAACCTGGCAACACTGATAGTCTTCTTAGGTCCATCATCTGTCCAATAAAGATTACCTCCCATCCAATCCACTGCAATCCCCTCTACTGTATGAATACCTGAGTTAAAAGAGAAAAGCATAGATAAAAAGTTTTTTGTTGTTGTTGAGAATTTAAAACTTAATTTTGGTGGTTTGAATCTCTAAAGAGAACAGCGCCTACCTTCCTTTAATATAGTGTCTCTCTCTGTCCCATCTATCTTCTGTCGGCCAATGATGTAGCTTGTAGCATCTGCAAAGTAGATGAATTCACTGGCAGCATGGAAATCCAGAGCTCTGGGGTTCATGAGGTTTTCAATGGGGATCATGTATTCGTCAGGGACTTTGGCGTTCATGTCCATGCCCCTAATGATGCCCGGACGACCCTTGCCATACACCAAGAAGAGCTCGTGGTCTGGTTCTAGAAAAAACATAGTAATATTCAGTGTATATATGAAAACATCAAAAACAAAAGTATACTGTACATTGTTTATGAAAGAAAAAATACAAATCTGTGATGTTAGAACAACAATTATTCTTATTCAAAATATTATGTACTATTAAAGTAAAATGAAGATCAGTTTTAGGAACTGAGAGAATCTGCATTTTGTATGTGGAAACCAGGAAAAGATGTCAATTTGTCATCAATTTCAGCACTTACTTTTGCAGGATTTTCCGTCACTACCGAGGCTGAACCCCGATCGACACCGGCATGTTCTTGTCTTATGGCTGTTGCTCAACAAACAGATGTCTGAACAACCTCCAGGCTTCCCAAACTGATCCAAGGCACAAGCATGACTGCGCACTGGGCAAGGACAGAGCAAGGACGCACATGAAACGCAAATACATCAAATATTAACAGGATGATCTAATTGTTTTGTACCTTGAGGCTGACGTCTCTGATGGTACACATGCAGCGCTGCACCTCTGTCTACACGTGTGACCACATGGAAGTCGGTGCGGTTGAAGCGGTTCACTCGGATCACGCTGGTCTTGGGGTTGAGGTTACCTTCATCAGAGTTTGTTGCATACAGATAGTTCTCAAATACAGTCAGGCCGTAAAGATGCTCGATCTGAAATTACATTATATGGTCAATAAAATACCTGAAATTAATACAAACAATAAATATTAAAGTTTATCCGTACGACTTTGTAAAGGTTAATTTTACAAATGTAAGGCTTTACTCTCATTGACACATTTAGTTGCATTCTAACATGAACAGTAAAGTTCCTCTAACTATTTTCAGTACTGCTTATGTGGCTCTTTTTTTCCTCCATCACATTTTGAATAGATTATAATAATATTGCAGTAATAAACATACTTGGTGTCTCCGAGATTCCCTTTTCAAAACAATCCACTAAAATAACACTGACAGAACCACCCATTTCATGTGCTTGTAGGTACATTAACATCACCAGGTGTGGAGTGAACGAATAATGCAAAACCCTTTGTTATTGTTATGATTATTATTCTATATTGTTTTTGGACAAAACCAACTGAATTTGTTTTGTCCATCTGTTGAAAAGCTTTATTTTTATAGGGGCCAGTTTTACGCAGCTTCGCTCCTCTGACAGTGTGATATATGGGCTGGGATCATGTTACCCTTACACACAGCCCGTCCCCTCACCAAAAGAGCCCTGATTTCATTCAGTTCATTACTCTACAATGAGATAGGGACCACTCTGCTATAGCAAGAGTTACGTGTTAAGTTACTATTGGCAAGGGAAATCACAGCCTCTTTAAGTAATCTCTATTAAGGTTATAAAAAGTAAAAGCCTACATAGCTCTTTGAACAATCACTTTAATAAATTAGTCATTCATTCATCATTCATTCATTTATTCATATGGTTAGTGATTGACCATATTCTGAGTACTCTGTAAAAGCTTTATATTCATTTGAGTAAACTGCATTGCATTGTTTGTCAAACAGTGAGATACAGGACTACATTGATACCATATTCCAAAAACTCACCCTTGTAATAGTAATACCATGTAATAGATAAGTGTATGTCAATCACTTTTTAATCTTTGCACCGTTTCTCCTTAATGTATATAGCTGAGATATAGTATATTTCTTCATTTTATTTTTTCTTGGGTATACTTGCGTACATACACATTTATGCTTTATTTGACACCAGTTTCTTGCTATATTTGTTACTTATTTTGAATATTATTACCATTTAAACAACAATAAAGTTTGTCTAAGTTTTGCCCTGATTGCTCACCAGCAGGCCCTGAATAATGGTATGGCGGTTCTTTCCTTCATAGTCCACAACTTCAATGTAGTCAAGGTATGCATCAGCCCAGTACACCAGCCTGTTGACCAAGTCCAGAGTGATGCCATGAGGGAAGACTATTTTACTGTCTACGAGTTTAGTCCGGTTCTGTCCATCCATGTCACAACGCTCGACCCTTGGAGTGGAGCCATAGTCTGTGAAGAATACTTTTCTGCAAGAAAGAAAGAAAAATCTAAATAAAAACACCATTTTAATTTGAACATCTAAAAGCACAGTTATTTCAGGTTAAAAGGTTAAAAGTGCAAAGAAATTCAGAATTTTGTGTATTTTGAAATTCTAGAAGTGATACTCGTAAAAAAAGGAAATGCATTGGTCAGTACAAGGAACCACAAAAGACATCCTTGCATTTAAGGTTTAGACTGACTGCTCAGTCAGCAGCCTGTCTGATCATAAGATCCTATTTTCAGCCTAAAGTACTTCAGAAGGTCATTTCAGGTCAAGTGGAAAGGATGTAGCACAAACCCCATGGCAGGGTCCAAGGCGATTCCTTTGGGATTGTACAGTTCCTGATCCAGAAGGGTCACACAAGTCTGGCCATTTTTGTTGCACACAAACACCCGGTCGTCCACATCATCGACAAAGTAGAAGTTTCCAGTCAACCAGTCAATAGCCATCTGTTCAACATCTAAAAAAAAGCAGATAAAAGATAAGAGGAATTGGTTAACAAATCTCGCAATTCCTGTACAAAATACAATTTATTTCTAGAAAAAAGAGCACTTAGAAAAAAATTATAATCACAATTATTATCACAATGTGATAAAATAACTTTCTCAACAGCATTTAATGTTTTGTCTGCCAAGTAAATATCTTCTTGATAAAATGGCAAAAAGGATGGTGAAATGACAGCTTGTAAGCAAGTGTGTAACCACATGCAGTTCTGGGGCACAGGGGGCCATGAGGATGCACTGAATCCTGAGCATGGAAGTGTTTTAACAGCTGCCTCTGTGATTTCTTTCAAAGCACTGGTCTGTATACACACCACACAGGCTCAACTCGCATACATCCACAATCAAAGTGACACAGTCGTCTTTGAGTTAATCCAAGGAACAACTTTGATCTTGAGTTAAAGGTGACGGTTATAACAGATTTGGGATTTGGATATTTCTTCAGCAGTGGAGCTAAATCTTTCCAGATCAAAAAAACACATTGAACTGTCAATGATCAGCCTACTTTTATCAAGGGGTATAATGCCACCCTCTATCAGAAAAAGCAAGTGGTTTGAAGCAGAGTTCATATTTTGGAGAAAAAACAGTCTGTCTTGTTTATGTTTAATTAATAAATACTAAAAGCCATATTTATTAAAAACAAACACGCAATATGAAATTGACCAGTCTGTAGATTGCAAAATTGCCCAGCCAATCTCTGCATATTTTTTGTCAGTTTAGCCAGCAAACTCTGATATTCCCTCTGGTACATGTTTTTAAACTCAGCCAGCTTCATCTGCATAGGTTTCATTTAGTCTTTAAAACAGAAAGCCTTGTTGTGCAACTCATTCACTTTGAATTGTGCAATAGCCAAGTGGTAGAACCCCTTATCCAAGAAACTAACAGCTTGTCGACATCCCCAAGAAGTTTCTGGTAAGTGGAAAGTTTGCTGGGAAAGAGAAAAAAGATCCCTCCCCTTTTTCTTCTCCTTACCAAACCACTGCCCTCATAACCCCACAACTTCCTGTCCCCGACACCTACCAGTTCAAAACATCCCTTGTGAAACATTACACCAGCTCAGGGGGGTCTGACCGGCAATGACACATTTTATTTTACATGAAGGATGGTAAAAACAAAACAAAACATGTATTTATTTATATTTTTTATATTTATTAACAAGGTATTTTCACACTACTTACAGAACCATAAGAAACCTTACTCAATCCAAACTTCAATATAACTTATTTTTGAAAGGACTTTTAGATGAATTTGCCAAATGACAAAAGAAGTGAAGGTCCAGACTTGAGAGGGTGGAGAGGATGGGATGGGTGGACTGAGCTTCCCTTTTATCTTCACATACGCAGACAGCGCAGGCCACATCTGGAAGCCTCGTATACTTATCTGCCCTGCTCTTTCAGCATCCCAGAAGCTATAAATCACCATGTTTGCGTGAACTCTGCACCAAACCCCCATCCCACCTCCACAGAACCAAAAAATCCATTTAAGGCCAGTCCTGGCCATGTCTCTGTGCCTCACTGTAAGAGACACTTGGTTAATTTATCTGGTTATAACATTTTATTTATGTGGTCTGTCTGTATAAATTGTAATTTTAAATTTTTCGACACCTCATTAAAACATACAGTGCCATAGAGCAGTGTTTCCCAACCAGGGGTACAAGTACCCCTATGGGTACGCGAGCACATTGCAGGAGGTACTCAGCAGTGTCGCTGCCAGGCGCAGGGGGAGATTTTTTTGAATTTTTTTATTCTAATTTGAGTAAATTTGATTTATAGAAAAGAGAGAAAATGCCTGACAATTAAATTTTCAAATTAAGGAGATGAAATAAAATGATTTTCATTTAATAATCCATTGTGTCACGTTCTACTTTTGAAGGAATTATCAACACGTATGAGTGAGGTATGACAAAAAGGCTCAGGGGGTACACAAGACAAAAAAGGTTGGGAAACACTGCCACAGAGTACAGTAAACATGCCTGCCCTGCCCACATTATCCACCTTGCATTTGTCTGTAATACATGAAAACTCCATTCATAAAAGGTAATATGTCACCAAGTAATGCATGAGTTATGTGGGTCAGTATGTGAGTTTGCCTCAGCAGCATGTGCCTGTCAGTGTGACCTGACAGGACAGGACCGAAGACGGCTGCAGGAATGTAAGGTTTGTTAAAGCTGACATAACCCACAAGAGGAATGTAAATACCATCTGCATGACCACTTCCACCAGTGGTACAACAAATCACTACCATTTGTTTCACTATACAACTGCTGCTCTCATTTCGCCTGTCTCACTCAAAGTGGCATAATCATCACGCAGAGGCCTACGCAAGAATGTAGTGAACACACAACAATGCCATTCCAAGTTTTGAGATGTTTTCAGAGATGATTTCTTGACTGTTACTCAACTGTTACACAAGTTTATCTACATGCAAAAAGGCAACTAATTACTTCATCTCTAGTTATGTATCCTGCCTTACTGGGACTATAGACCTGGCTTCACCACTTGTTTTTCTCATCTGGTGTTCCATGCCTGAGGCATATTCTCAATGCTTGTCACAGGCAGAATCTCATAATACACACAAATACACACCTCTGCTTTTATGTTCGTCTACATTTTTACGATTATAAAATTGTTTCATGTCAAGACACTACCAGGTTCATAAAAGTGTCACCTTGTTTTGATTTAAGTCCTTTATGACAGTTGACTGGTAGAGATTAAATCCAGTCTATGTTTATCATTTGTTTAGTAATACTGAGATACATTCCTCACATTTAATAAAAATTAGTAGTACTAATATTAGCTGGTGGCTGAACATACCTTATGAAGTAAACTTATAATTAAAGTAACTACTAACACTACTTTCCCTTTTGCATTGCAGGATTACATCATAAGATTTCATACATAAACCATGTTTAATTATCATGGGGAATAGGTACAATTGATTCAATGAAAAGATATTCATTGTGGTAGAGCTGGATCTCCCAAATTCAACATTTTTACGCTGGATCAACTGGATACAACCACATAT
The DNA here is from genome assembly GCA_036785185.1 of Paratrypauchen microcephalus. Lineage (NCBI taxonomy): Eukaryota > Metazoa > Chordata > Actinopteri > Gobiiformes > Gobiidae > Paratrypauchen > Paratrypauchen microcephalus. The sequence continues at coordinate 2,689,335 of JAVJIX010000052.1, read as the reverse complement.
CATATTCTCATCCTATTCAAGTTTCATCTTTCATGAAATGTGTACTCACGGTGCAGGCTGAGAGAGATGTTGATGGTGTGGATGTTGGTGACGGTCTTGAGATCGGGGATGCTGGCACACTTGAGCTGAGTGGTTGCAGGGGTGTCTCCCACATCTATCCAGCAGACCTTCTCCTCAGCGTACACAAAGTCCATGGCCATCGTCGGCTTTGTCGGGATGGAGGGCAGTCTGGACATGGAGCCTGATAAAGTGGTGCACCGAATATCATGGAGGTTGGCAATCAAGAGCATTGGAAGACGATCCACGGGAACTATAAAGGAAGAAGTGATATTTTAAGGGAATGTGCATTTTGTGCATAATGTGAATAACATAAAGGTCCTATATTACACAAAATTGACTAATGTGAGCTTTAAGCCATGTTATAACATTGTTACCTCCTGAAAAACATACCAGGAGTTGTGTTTTGTTTCATTCACACACGCTCAAGTAACCCTTTATTATTAGTCTGTCCACATCTCCAAAGCTCAAAACGTTCTTTCCATTTTGTGATGTTATGGAGCGGTAGTTATCAAGTTAACAGCTACCTTTTCCCTTTGTGCAGTAAAGATAGGCAATTTCAGGACTGAAATTATCCAAATGATTGTTGTGAAGGTGTATAGAGTTTAAAAACACAGCACAGCATGTCCTGTATTACCACATGACATCACTAAGTGGAACAGAGTGTTTTTCCTCTGAAAGATGAACTCAACCTAAATATGAAGGATTTGTGTGTTAAACGTGTGGAGAAAGAAAACAAAACAAAACACAATTTCAGGTATGTTTCTGATGAGGAAACAACATTATAACATATTTCAGAAAATATGTGTAGTATGTGTAATATGGGCCCTTTAACTAAAATGTACACAATGGAAATCAAATTTATTATAAGGAACACAATCTAAAGCTTATATGACATAACTGATATTTTGTACAACGGATGTGTTTTAATGACCAAATCAACAAGTAAAAAAAAACAAAAACAAAAAAAAACTACCATTTTTGGCTTTGCAGGAGCGGTTGTCTGGCTGCAGCAGGTAGCCCTCCACACAGCTGCAGGTGTAGGAGCCCTCTGTGTTTGTACATGTCTGAGAGCAGGTCCCGTATACACTGCACTCATTGAAATCTAACAGAGAAAACAGTCAGTTATCAAAGTTCTTGTAGTAGGTCTATTTGTATTGGAGACGATGCAGTTGTAAGAACTGGGACTACAGATGGAAACTAGCCTTGAGCTAAATCTGGTGTATTTACAGCACTAGCTGTTCATGAATACATGCTGTCCCATTTAAATAAATAAACTTAAGAAATACATCTTATTAGAAATAAATATTAAGCAATTAATATATGAATTAAACCTATCGTAAAATCTTTTTGATTAAAATGCCTATGACAAGTTTGACTGTTCATTTTGCTAAAATACAGTTCAGATGATTATGTTTTGTTTTCCTTGTTTTCCCAATGTGGCCTTTTTTTGCAACAGGTTTTAAATTGAGTAGAACTTAGACAGTCATGTATAGTCATGAAAACTTGTCACATGAACTTTAACTTTTTTTTTTTTTGCCATTTAATGGGTGGACTTCAATATATGTACAGCAATTGTGTTATCCCTTCGACCCAGATATGGTCATGTCAAAGCAATGTGCTGCTGTCTGTTACATGTTAAAACTGCCAAATAAAATAAAAACTTTAATTACAAAAAGATAAAATGAATTAAACATATCAATACCATATCTTAATTCATCTTCATTTTTAACATAATATGTTAAACATAATATTATTAATGGGTTTTGGCATTTGTTTTTTCATAAATTTCCAGTTTAGTGACTTACAAGCATATACAAAATACAGTTGATTGTGCAGAAAACCATGGTAAATCCCACTCACCTTTACATGTCTTTCCATCGTCAGCTACTTCATACCCTGGAGCACAGTAGCACTTAGGACCATCATGAGTTACCGCACAGTGATACTGGCACCCATGGGAGGCACAGGCTGTTGCATGTTCTAAACAGAAACAAAGATAAAGAAATCATTAGGCACAGTATAATTTTAAAATATTTTAGTGATCAAATAGTATTTTTTGACATCTCTGTCTTTGTGTTCTATGTTTTAAACTTAAAATAATCCTGATATATGGAAACAGGCATAAGGAAATTAGCACATATGCATAGAAAATAAAGATTGTTGCAAGTATTTTGAGTTTATACACAAATGAAAACAAGGAAACAAACAAAACATAATATAAAAAAAGCTCAAAAAGGTCAATTAAAGGGATATGCCACCCCCAGGTCAAATTTGGGCATCTCCCCACAGTCCAGAGACTAAAATAAGTGGTGGAAAGCGTTTTCCTGCTCACCCAGCCATTGTCCGAGTCTGTCGCCACTGACCGCCGCGGTAACTGGTGCTCCTCCGCCTTAGACTGGAGTCTAACGTCGCCAGAGAAAGATTTCGGCCAAAAGGAATTAATTTGCTCGATGCGTTTCCCAATTACTTTGTGTGTAGTGCGCATTCATATCGAGTGCAAATAAATGTGCAAATCAACACGGAGAGCTTGCCTTGGTCATTTTGGGTGGGAACTATTTTCCAGTGCGTAAGAATACAGTCGTATCACGCAGCACGCTACCAGGGGAATCCCTGTTACGCACCGGGAAGGGAGTTCCCCTGTTGCACAACGTGGTGCGTGATACGCCTGTATTCTTACGCACTGGAAAATAGTTCCCACCCAAAATGACCAAGGCAAGCTCTCCGTGTTGATTTGCACATTTATTTGCACTCGATATGAATGCGCACTACACACAAAGTAATTGGGAAACGCATCGAGCAAATTAATTCCTTTTGGCCGAAATCTTTCTCTGGCTACGTTAGACTCCAGTCTAAGGCGGAGGAGCACCAGTTACCGCGGCGGTCAGTGGCCACAGACTCGGACAATGGCTGGGTGAGCAGGAAAACGCTTTCCACCACTTATTTTAGTCTCTGGACTGTGGGGAGATGCCCAAATTTGACCTGGGGGTGGCATATCCCTTTAAACATAATACCGGCCATACCGGCTTGTCAAAGCCTGATCCCGTCAGATCTCAGAAGCTAAGCAGGGCCGGGCCTGGTTAGTACTTGGATGGGAGACCAGTGGGACTTCCAGGTGCCACAGTGGGGCTCCAGTCGCAAAATGTCATTGTCATGTCATTGTGTCCTTAGGCAAGACACTTCACACACATTGCCTAGTATGAAAGTGGCGTGCGCGTGTGTGTTGGTGATGGTCGGAGGGGCCAATGGCGCAGATTGGCAGCCTCGTCAGTCTGCCCCAGGGCAGCTGTGGCTACAATAGTATCTTACCACCACCAAGTGTGGAGTGAATGAATAATGAACTGTAAAGTACTTTGGGTGTCTTAAAAAGGCGCTATATAAATGCAATGATTAATTAATTAATTAATTAATATGAGGCCATTAAGTAATTTCTTTCTTACCAATATATAAAACAGCTTTCTATAATTGATCATAGTCTTTGCAGAACTCCCAGAGTTGCATCATGCAGTATCACAGGAGATAAAACACTACTGGAGGGGTTTGTGCATGTACGATGTGACAGATGAGGCAATTTGAATGCATGCATGTGGGAGAGAGAAAGCCTGCTCTATCCCGCCCCAGAGGGAACTCAAGGACACAGGCTTTTGGCAGCAAATGAAAGCAGGGACATTCGGAGCCCCCTGCATTTCCACGTCCCTATAGACATAATGTATGTCTGTATATCTGTATTGACACTCCCATTATATTCAGCATGAAACTTAACTAATAACCCTTATTATGAAACAGTTTTAAAAAGACATCGCAATAACTTTATTATTATAATTCAAAAGAGAGTTATACAGTACAACGTGGGTGGTTGTGGGTGGCTGTGGGTGGCTGTGGTTATTTTTTTACTTTTTAATACAATAAATGCTAGATTAAATTATAAAATGTGTCTTATTCAAGTTTTATCACAGCAGCTATGAATCAGAGGCAGAGAACACTCTCATGGCCAGATAAACACATATTTCCATTGATATTCACTCACAAAATCACCCAACAATATACAATATGAGAAACAATGGGCTAAAACTTGCACATTAACAATGTAAAATCAAAGGGTAGAACTGTTAGATTCACTAGAATTGCCCAACACACTGTCAAAACAAAAATTATTTAGCACGAATGAATGACACAGTGTACATACAGCGAGCGATAGTGTGACTGTAAAGAGTGGAGATAGGACCAGTGAAGGGTCTTCATTATACAAAGGCTGTGGCACTCTCTGCTACAATGGTTCTTTTGTTGTGGCCCTGAGTGAAAGGAAGAGTCCCCCAGCAAACACCGTGGCCCATATCCAATCCATTTAGCACGCCTCAGCGAGAGACCACAGGCAACCAGCACTGGAGTCCACCTCCGTTTAGGCTCATTTTCCAATGAAGGCCTTCTCAAATGGTGTGGAATATAATATGACATAACAATAAACATAATAATAAATGCAGTTTATTTCTTAATTTTAATTTTAATTAATAGATGTGACTTCATCTCTGTCAACAAAAGAAAAACATTACTTTGTGAAATAAATTTTGAAAATAACCTCTTGTTCCAAGTTTATTCTTATAACCAAATCTTAACAGTATTCAAAACAAAGAACATGATCATTGTACAGTACTAGAGAGGAATGTATTTGTCCATGTGCCTTTTCAAGTATTTAGCCAAGTATTTTAGAACACACACAACAGCAGTGTGTCAGACGTTCGACCCCGGGTTAATGAACAATGCAAACAACTCCTGGTGACACAAGACCTTCAGAACTGCAGAAGCATGCCTCAACCAGTGATCCTGTTACTGCACACATAGAAACCCTTCATTTCACTAATCTACAGCAAGTGAGAACACAAAGCTTCACTGGAAGACTCCAAATAGAAAGTACTTATACACACAATAGCCATGAGCAATTTATTGTCTGCAACATAATACAGGAGATAACTTCCTTATAAGAGGCAATATAGTATACTTCAAAACTACTATTACAACGCTGCAGAGAGCAGAGTAAAGGAAAAAGTGATCTGGTAAACTTTCAAAGTAACAGTATAGAAGACAAAAGGAAAAAAAAAAACATCATTATAATAATAGTAGATTTTTTTCACTATCATTCATCCCTGGTGCACATGACAGTGGACTGTCATGAGCCTTTCAGAGGAAAGTAACAATGCAATTTCCATTTTCTGGTTAAGCTCTTCAGCAGGTATAGGATACTTTTCTATGAGAGTAAATTATTATTCTCAGAGGAAATTATTACTCTCATGAGGAATAATGCAAATCTTATAGAAAATGGCAATTTTATCTCAACTTAAATCACCTATTAAGTGTACTAAAATATGTGTTATAATTCAAATACCCCCTACCTCAATGAGGACATTCCTAGCTTTGTGCTCTTGCCGTCAAGAGACAAGTTTTCACATGTCCATGATTACAGCCCCAAGCTGACAGAAGCCTATCGTTTTCCCATCAATTTCAATCAACTGAAATCCTTATAGTAATCATTATCCCCTCACTTCCTGTTGCGGTTTTTCCCCCTTGATCAACCACAATCCTGTCTTAAAAAAAATTGATGTATAACAGCATAACCTGTTTGAAGTCAAGCTAAGAGTGTTAAGAGTATTACACAATCAGGTCACAGACAAACAGTGATGATGGGAAACCATAAATACGACTTGCAGGAAACTGAGAGTGAATATTAGTCACATGATTAGGATTACAGGGGTATAGGTAAAACTAACTATTGAGTATATATTGGCAGGCTCCTTGTGTTTGCCTATTGCATAGTTAAAGAGGGCAAAGTAACCAAAAGCAAACACAAGCGGGCCAACAGCTTGTCTAATAAACACACAGTAACTTTGCTAGAGTCAAAAATTCAACATTTCCCAAATGCACATGCATGTAAATATAAACTAAAAACTCAGTTACAGAAGTTACAGTTTGGAGTGAAAAAGGCTGAAAAGCCAGGCAAAAGACAATATAATTAAACAAGTCTGGTCTTGCAGGACAAATAAAAGCAGTCAATAAACTAATTTAGGTTAAGATTTATGAAGTGGTGCTTTAGGGAGCCTCAAGTAGTCTATGACCGATTCTTATTCCACAGTTAGAGGTACATGAAAAACAATGCAGCCCACTGCATGCATAGACAATGGCATTGGAGCAGTACAATAATCAGGGAAGCTTTAAAGCCCCAGTGTGTAGGATTCGTGGCGCATAGGTGGATAGTTGCTATTGCACTTCCTGTTTTAGCTACGGCAGACCTCGAGGGTCACCCGGGCGCGCCGTAGCGCGGACAGCTCGCGTACCGGCGCAAGAACCGCGCACCACTACTGTATACATAAAACGCGGTCCCCCCGTTCACTTTTTTTTTTTTTTTTTTTTTTCCCGCATGAAAACACACATTCCCGATCATGTATCATGACAATCTACACATCAAATGAAACTTTACAGTCTCCTCTTTTTGACTATAATAAAATCCAGTAAAACAATTTAGTCCAAAACACGTGTTAGATCCATTACGGCGTGTGATCCGGCAACATGCTTCAAAGTTCAAAGTCAGCTTTATTGTCAATTCTGCCATATGTGTTCAACATACAGTGAATCGAAATTTTGTTTCTCTCTGGCCAGGTAGTGCAAAAAGACAGTGTACAAAATACAATATGAAGACAAAACACAACAAAAAACTATCTAAGACAGAGATCTAAGTTAAAACTAAAGTCTACGGTCTAAAATCTTAAAACAGTGCAACATAATAAATAAACTATACTATATACAGATTTCCAAAGTGTGCAGTGTGCATCAAAAATGTGCAATGGAAGATACAGCAGTGACTTGGTCATGTGCAGTAGAATGTGCATAGGAGTTAAGATAAAATAAAAATAATGTGCAACAGTAGTAATTCTAGTGCAGTAACAGGAGTAAACAACAGTACTAAAATTCCAGTAGTCAATGTGCAATTGACTACTGGAATTTTGCTTGCTTGTCGTTGTTTACCCAAAACCACGGGCCTTGCTGAATCAATCAATCAATCAAACATTTATAAGGCGCTTTTCATACAAAATTGTAGCACAAAGCGCCTTACAGTGGTCAAGGATCAGAAGATTGACCTTTATTGATCTCGCACAGGAGAAGTTGTTTCTATATTTGACCCGGGGACCATCCCCATGATTTTGTTTTGTTATTTATGCTTTGGTCAGGCCCTAAGCTGGAGGATTTTACCTATGGCGCATGTTTAGGTTGGTGGGGGAAACCGGAGTACCCGGAGGAAACCCACCCAGACACGGGGAGAACATGCAGTCTCCACACAGAAAGGCCCGGGCAACCCGAACCTTCTTGCTGTGAAGCATGAGTGCTAGCCACTCAGCCACCGTGCCGCCAGGGAAAAAAAAAAAAAAAAGCGCGAAGGCGGAGCCCAAATGTCCTTCTGCGGCTCTCGTATTCAAAATGGCTGCTTCTGTATGGGGAAGATCCCCCTTTTATGTGACTATATCTAAGTCCAAAAGAATACTTTGATTTCATGATGGAAGTGAAAAGGCTTGTATTTTTGAATGGGTATCTTCAATTTCGGTAATTAACAGGTAAAAATCTTACACACTGTCCCTTTAAGAAAGCTTTTAAGAGGGCAGCGGTGACCCCATTTTCTTTTCTTGATCAATCAGTCACTTTTGAAAGAGCACGAGGGTAAGACTTATGGAGGCGTATTCACCCTCAACAAAAAGGACAATGGATCTTTCATGAATAAATCACCTATCCCAAAAGAACAATGGGGCATTGCTTTACAATTTTATATATTATAAGCTTTTATTTTAAAAATGTTTTGTCCTATAGCTTTTGTGTTAATGCAAAGATATACAGAAGAATATAACTATTGTAATATTCTGTCGCATTATATGCAAATGTTCAGCTGCTTTTCTGGCAGATAACTGTCTAACTTGACCTACCTTTCTAAGCACTGCTGTCAACAACCTAAGACATACTACTGACAAAGTGTGCTTTCAGACACTGGTGGCCAGGTATATGTGCACAACCCTGCAGTTTGTGTAAGAAAACACAGAAATGCTTGTGAAAAGCCAGACCTTTCCCTTTCCGTGAAGAGGCGGGGGATCACAAATAGCAATGCCAAAAGTCCTGGATACACTACTGGAGTGTTTGTGCGGGGGGCAGCGGGCGTGTGACTGGCTTGGAGCGGGAAGGTAACTGCACATTTGTGTGCGCCAGAGGGTCTTTGCATCATGGCGATGTAAGGTGTTCAAAAAAGGCAGAATGTGTTGACCAGTGTATTAATAAAAGCAACACACTGCACATTCATATTCTGCACATCTCTAATTCAACCTGCACAACATGCACATGCCCATTTCAAGTTCAAACAGCCATGACTTATGATGGACAAATCTTAAAAACAGGTTCTGCTCATATCATAAACGAGCCATTCAATATTTGTAAGGACTGTCATCATCATCACATTTTATTTAAAAAAAAAACAAAGCACAACTTTCAACATCATTTAATTTAGGAGATTATCAGTGTGCTCCTTACCTCTGCAGTGAGGCCCCTCATCCCAACCGTCAGAGCAATCTGGGACTCCATCACACAACTTGCTCATGGGGAGACATACGTCGAGGTCCAGGCAGCCATGCTCATTCACTGGACATTGCCTTACTCTGTTGTGAGTGCCTGTGAGAGAAAGACAATATAGAAAGAACATCAGACAGAGAAACACAAGGCATTGTTTTTCAGATTCCCAAAATGTCTCTGTTCATATCCTTAAGGTCCATGAGAGTGTTTTTAAACAATACTATATCTGACAGTTCCAGAAAGGCCTGCCACAATAATTACTATATCGACTTATCGGTCATAAGATAACAAATTATTTTTGGGACACAATATGTATTCTCTGTAAATTATTTGCACTCGTGGGGCACTTAAAAAAAATGTAATATTTGAGCTGCAAAGGACAGTATAATGATATATCTAAGACTCTTTACTTCATCATCTACTAGTGTGTTTCATAATGGTGTTTCATTGCAGATAATATTTTCTATACACTGTGGTTCAGACAAGTTTATTATCGTGCCAAATGGTCTTCAATATTCCTGCAATATTTTCTGGTAATATATCTCACTTTTTTTATCGTGACAGGCATAGTCCCAGACATTTCAACAGTCTCAGGCTTTCTAGTGGCATACTGCAAAGGTGGGTGCTGTGAATTTAGTAAACGCCCCCACAAACTCAGTAAGATGAAATCCTATCATAACAATGAATCACTGCACTTCTAGAGGGATCTATAAAACAACTGCTGTTACATTTACTGAAGCTTTTACTGATATGTTAAGATTACATTTGCAGATTTGCAGATTTAGAATTGCAGATTAGAATTTAACCAGAGTAAAACACCCAAACAAATCCTTAGCCTCACTGTGCCTTTGCTCAAGCCCCAATATTGAGCAAACTCTTAGCTCAGCCAGCTTTTTCTGTCTCTCCCCTCCAACCTGTAACATCTGCTGACCCATTTTAGGGAAACGCTAAAAAGTCCACAACCTTCACACGAAACAATATTTTATTTTAAATTCTGAATATTATGAACTAAAAGCCTAAAAATAGTGTCAGAGTAAACATCTGCATAGCATTAAAAATATTAAAAATAGAGAGTCTGTTTTGTTGAGATAATCGTGCTTTAGGGTTGCTGTGTCAGTGGCATAAATTAGTTTCATGACAGGCCTAATTATGACAGTATTTTGGGTTGTGCTTATATGACACACTTATATTCAGCATGCCAGCAACAATATAGTCATATGGCTGTCCCACAACACAGTAATACCGTGGCAGGCCCTGAATAGGGAGCTGCAGTGGAAGACTAAATAGAACGTATAATATGGGGATTAAATAACTATGCAGGAGGAACACTGGAGATGACCCTGCTCCCCTTAGGAAGTTGTCGGCAGCAGAGTGTTACAATAAGCTTTTCCTCAAGCTGGCAGCTGATGTACCGGTAATTTGTCTATGGACAAAGAGAAAGACAAATGAGAGAGGAAAAAAAAAGAATTTCTGTTTAAAATGTGAATTATGGAAAAAAAAAAAAATCTAACATGAAGAGAAATATTACCATGTCCTAAATAACTAGAACCATTATTGTTTGTCCAGCCCAATGCAGCCACATTATATTACCATTGTAGTTGTCCTAAGAACTGAACATATACAGTATGTTCTGAGTGGCTTACATAGATAGAAACATTAAACTATGGTTTCCCAACTTTCATCCATGAGGAGAGCCATTTACATAACATATAAACAAAAAAAATAATCAAATATAATTCTTAGATGCACTACCAATCTGCAATTAATTTGAAGAAAGACATTGATGAAAAGCCAAAAAAAATGTCATGCAAATGTTTCTTGTTTCACAAATCAGCGTGAACTGACTTAGTTTAATACTTAACTCAGAGTCAGGCATGTCTCAAAGTTTATTCTGAGTTTATTCACCTTTAGTTTATCAGTGGGCAAAAGTCACCACCAGTGGAGCAAAGCAAACAGAGGTTATTTTGTGACTTCTTCTGAACTGACAAAATCTGTGCCCGCCATATTCAACTGACAATTGATCGAGAAGTTGGGCCTGGGTGGCGTGAGAAAGGCCAGAATTCTCTGCGTGCTGATTGGCTGCAAAGGCAGAGGAGGGCTCAGACCCAGCTCCTTCCTCTGTGGAGGGAGGAGTATGTTGTTATGTTGTTAATTTGATCATTTTGAGCAACACAAAAGTCTTTAGGATCATTCCTTGTCTGCATCACTCTAGGCTACTATGCGAGCACCTTTAGTCATTGCTGTCTTCGTTTCTCATGACAGGTTGAACAAAGAGCATAGTTGACTGAGGTCCTGTAGCAAGTGGAGGGCATGGACAGATATCCTTCTCGTGTGGGCCAGCAGTGCCTTGGGCCACAGCAGGAGATGATAACTCAATCCAAACTTCAGGCATTACTCACTATCAATCCAGCGACAGGCCACTACACCCACTGCCATGGGTCACTGTGTGTGGGCTAGGGGACTGTAGCCACATGGAAAGTGCTATATAAAAATTAATACAATTTTTAAATAAACTTGTCCACTGAAATGTAATCAAATGAGAATGTGTAGGTTAAATGATCCAGATGATATTGTTTTTCATTCCGGAGTGTACCCATTCATAATTACTGCCTAATCTAAAAACATATAGACCTACTATATTTCCACGGATGGCGAAGCACATAAAAAGCAGACTAGCTAACAAGTATGAAAAGAGGGAGTGTCTCCTTAGGCATTAACAAGTGTTAAACCTATTCAAAGCAGACAGCTTTCTCTCCTCTAGGCTCAAAGAGGATAACATGGCATTGGTGTAAAAGGACTGCAAATTAGCATGATTCAAATGCATGTCACCTTGCTAAGTGGAAGTCCTTGGAAGAACATTTACATGCTAAACACAAGTTAAAATGAAAAAAAACAATGGTAACACAGTCTTTTTTGTTGATAAATTATTAATTTGAGTAACTCTGATGACATAGAAAGTGCTTACATGCCAAGGCTTATTCAAACATCTGTTCCCATTCACTGCCTCAACCACGAAGAATGCGGTTAATACAAGAACCATAACTGAACACAGAAGAAGAGATGCCTTTACACTCCAAAGAAACATGAAGCAATGACACAGCACTCACAATTTAGCTGTATCTAGAAAACCTTCTAGAACACTCAGGAAATGGCTCAATTATCTCCAAACACAGGGACGTGCATAGACATTTTGTGCGGTCTCTGCTCTACCACGTTAAAGGGATACTTTTTTATATTAGGGGGAGGTGGGCTGATGGTGCAGATTGGCTGCCTTGCTTCTTTGTCCCGGGGCAGCTGTGGCTACAATAGTAACATACCACCACTGAGAATGGAGCGAATAATAATGCATGCATTGTTAAGTAAATCTGAGCATTTGGAAAAGCCTCATCATCATTATCATTATTATTATCATTATTATTAACATATGTAATAAGGTTAACTTTTGTTTTTGACATCCCCCCTCCCTTTGCTTTCCATGCCAAGTCACTCCCCCTTCATTACAATCGGCTCCAGATACACAACACTACCATTTCTCTCAAACATTGTTCACAAATCTGTCCAAATGTGTGACAGCGAGCACCTCTGCCCCGCCGAGACAATCCACCCCACCTCACAGGTGCGCCACATCAAGATGCCGATCCGACATCATGACCATTGCACAGGTGCGCCCCAGACGGCCCACAATAAAAGGCCACCCCGAAATGTGCATTTTTTTGCTTTACTGTGGGTATGGGGACTCAGAACCAGTCAGTATCTGGTGTGACCACCATTTGCCTCATGCAGTGCAACACATCTTTGCATAGAGTTTATCAGATTGTCAATTGTGGCCTGTGGAATGTTGGTCCACTCCTCTTCAAAGGCTGTTATGGATGAAGAACACAGGTGCATTTTATTGATGGCATTTTGAATGCACAGAGATACCGTGATGAGATCCTGAGGCCCATTGTTGTGCCATACATCCATGAACATCACCTCATGTTTCAGCAAGATAATGCACGGCCCCATGTTGCAAGGATCTGTACACAATTCTTGGAAGCTGAAAATGTCCCAGTTCTTGCATGGCCAGCATACTCACCGGACATGTCACCCATTGAGCATGTTTGGGATGTGCTTGACCGGCGTGTACGACAGCGTGTACCAGCTCCCACTAATATCCAGCAACTTCGCACAGCCATTGAAGAGGAGTGGACCAACATTCCACAGGCCACAATTGACAATCTGATAAACTCTATGCGAAGAAGATGTGTTGCACTGCATGAGGCAAATGGTGGTCACACCAGATACTGACTGGGTCTGAGTCCCCATACCCCCAATAAAGCAAAAAAAAAAAATGCACATTTCGGGGTGGCCTTTTATTGTCAGCAGTCTGGGGCGCACCTGTGCACTGGTCATGATGTCGGATCGGCATCTTGATGTGGCGCACCTGTGAGGTGGGGTGGATTGTCTCAATGTTTGAGAGAAATGGTAGTGTTGTGTATCTGGAGTGAATTTTGGATCTTTGGGTCCATCTCAGGAAAAATTGGAGCAAAAACAAAAGTGTTGCGTTTATATTTTAGTTGAGTATATATACAAGTGTTTGTCAGTCCTCCATCATTAAATGGGGTCTTATAGGTGGCAGTCTTATATAGACATAAAACAATGTAACATATGCCACATTGCTGTAGCTTACTTCTCTCTAAAATTCAAAGTAGTCAATAATTTTAGACTATAACAACTACTGTGCTCCGCCCCTGATCTCTGCTTCAGCTGTGGACAGATCACTTCAGACAACATGTTGTTTTATGAGGAACTGATTTTTTTCAACTAGTACTAGTATATTATGACCATAGGAGCACTCAAAGGGCACATGCCAAAGGGGCGGGTGTTGTCTGTACACTAAGAGTGCATGTATTCATGTTAACCAGAGCGCAAACAAACAATCACATGTAGTTCTCAATCATATCTATGAACTCAGTAGCACATATACTTTTGAGAACTACATGTCATTTACTTTAATTCAAAAATATGCAGGCATCATGACCCACTTGTATCTCACTCCATTATCTTATGTTTGTTCTATAAAGATAACACTGGGCCTGTTACTATGAGGGCATTTATAAATGGCTGTGCCATTTATATACTATATACTACCTGTATATAGTATAGTTTATTTATTATGTTGCACTGTTTTAAGATCTTAGACCGTAGACTTTAGTTTTAACTTTAGATCTCTGTCTTAGATAGTTTTTGTTGTGTTTTGTCTTCATATTGTATTTTGTACACTGTCTTTTTGCACTACCTGGCCAGAGAGAAACGAAATTTCGATTCACTTTATGTTGAACACATATGGCAGAATTGACAATAAAGCTGACATTGACTTGACTTTTTGACTTTGACTGTGCCAAGCACCATCGCTGAGACAAAAACTCTGAAGGCCATTGTCACAGAGTCCACTTCCTGGGCCCTAGGTATCCGCAACTGAGGTGAAACAACTAGCCTGAAAGTAATTGAGGTTGTGCAGTCAGTGAGGAACAGCCAGTGCAGTGCCTCAGAGAGGATGACAGGGTCATACCTATAGACAGGCTTGTTTAGTCAGGAACAATACTTTATCTGAAAGTGGGATGTCAGGGGGGAGGCTCATGCAGGTTGTCAGTGGCATTATGCCAGGACCCCCACTTACAAAGCAACTCAAGCAGAGCACCATGAACATAACAGAATACACATGTCTGACCCTCAGCTCCATTCTTGTAGGTTCAGCTTGGCCATAGGATAATACTAAACTTTCTATACCCTACGGTATCATCTATTGCCACCAGAGCATGTCACTGACTCATGTGATCAAGGCAGCACCACCACAGTAGCAGAAGTTAGTCTTTAGCTGCTCAGCGTAATTGCAACCTGAATGCATGCTTTGAAAATGACAGGCAATTAGGGCTTCAGACAGTAAGATGCTGAAGAGTACACTTTCTTTTGAGATGGGTAACTGGGACACACATCAAAGATCCTTTCCAGACAAAAGAACGTGTTTACAACATGTACTTCTTTGACTGTAAGTGAATCCATGATCATCGTAAACATAACAGGTGGTATTTACGCCAACTAAAATGGAATGACGAACTCCAATTAGTGACACTGGATGAGACCCAGATGGTTTCAGTTTTAACATACACATATAACTATATTCTATGCTGCCATGTTTCTTGCTTTGTTTTTTACAATCATGAATATCCAACGGACTGCTAGGGGATTTCCATATTGCCATATGAAAACTAGAAAAGTGGTAAAGAATTAAAGTTGATTTCTTTTGCTTTGTAAATCTGCATGGGCACTTGTAAACAAAGTCTGTAGTGAGTAATTAACTTGAACTAGAGATAATGACGTAATTATAGTCGCATGCTGCTCTTACATTAACACACACTGCGGTCAGGCATGTAGCTGCTCAAGAAAAGATGGCTTAGACTATTATATAAACTTCTTCAATAAAAAGTGAATGTTATTAAAATCTTGGAGA
This sequence comes from Paratrypauchen microcephalus, assembly GCA_036785185.1. Taxonomy (NCBI): domain Eukaryota; kingdom Metazoa; phylum Chordata; class Actinopteri; order Gobiiformes; family Gobiidae; genus Paratrypauchen; species Paratrypauchen microcephalus. The sequence goes on along the minus strand of JAVJIX010000052.1, from coordinate 2,674,193 downwards.
CAGTTTTTCCAAGATTGAAAGATTGATTGTTCATAAACACAAATGGACACAGAGAACATTTTCTAAATAGAGGCACGTTTATACTGTATTTATGTATCCATTATTTCCACAACTGGTTTCCACAACAGTCTGCCTTAATGCTGAAACAAAGATATGATATGAATGAAGAGTCTAGATAAAACGTCAAGAATCTTTGCCTTTGCTCTAAGTGTGGAACTATTTTAAGCATGTCTGGCTCCTCTAACCTAAATGTGCTTTTTAGCTGACTGTTTATGGCATATTAACTTTAACTAAGTTTGATTTCATTGAGCTGGTCATAGATATATTGAATGTGAATAAGAAGAAAATTAAGGATTTCATTTGTTTTTTGAGTCAATAACTACTAAATAATTGTACAATTCTTTCATTGTTCCAATAATTGTTACACTAAAATTCCAAATCATGACATCCCTAATCTGTGATGGCGTTACTTTTTCACCCCAAATGTTATTCTGTTATTGTGTACTACAACAGAAGCTTAATAGTGTATTTTGTGCCCATCTCATGTCGATGAAATGGCAGATATCCCTGATGTGACAACCTTAGAAGGCCTGAAAGAACTTGTATATTTATATTGCCCTCTGAAAATGAATCAAGGGTTTGGAGACAAGGAGAAGAGGTCAGACTTTTAATTGCTTAATATCTTTGCCCCTAAATAATGCCTTAAGAATTCATGCTTGATTCATGCTTCATTACAATGTCATACTCTGGCCTTTCAAACAGTTTTCTTTTAAATCCTGTGTGAAGATAAATTGTGTTTCTAGAAGCAATAAAAAAGCAAGGTGTCAACTGCTAGTTTTTACCTGCTACTATTGAGGTAATATTTGCAGCATGACACATGAAGGTGCACGCATAGATAGTAAAATCACCATTAGCGCCAGCATATAAACAGACAAAACCTTTTAGCAGCAGGTTTATAGATAGATGAGCACAGAAGTGAGAAGGATATTTGTCAGGGTTTGACTCCAACATACCTTCTCTGTTCAAGAGACCAGACAAGAGTGAGGGCTCAGACTAAACACAACTGCATAATTAGACATGTAATTCACCAAGGAAGGCGCTCCTTGTACTGTGGTCTGTGTTGTCTTAAAGAAACCACCACCTTCTCTGTCTACTCAGGGTGTGGGCATTCATTTGTTGTCTAGTAAATGAATCCGATGTATTATGGCTCATGCCTCATGTTCAGTAATGGGAAAGGTTGACTTTAATTATCTGAATTTGAAAACCTGGATAAATGCAAGACACTTACAGATGTCTGGGGATTCGTCTGAGCCATCTGGACAGTCCTTTTCGCCATCACAGCGCCAGCCTTTGGAGATGCAGGTCACTTGGTCCTTGCATACAAACTGCTTCGAGCTGCAGGTTTTGGGCTGCTCTTCAGTCTTGGGGGCTAGAAAACGGCAAACAAATGAGCGTTGTCACAAAATGTCTAGGAAGGTTTTACATCGCATTACAAAGTTACAGAAGACAGGAAATTTCCAGCTTGTGGTGGCTTAGATCTTAACTCACAAGGATTCAGCAACATGCAAAGGTCAAAGTAAGTTTACAGTGATGTTTTTGTATTTAAAAAGCCTACAGACAGAGTTGTTTAAGAAAAAAAAAACCTCCATGACAAGTTTACAAGCAACAGTGGTGCCTTTTAGTTTTGCCTACGTTTGTAATTTCCTCTTTTCTTCCAGATGTTTTGGTTCTTTCTGCATTTGTTATTACTGCAAAGGTGATTTAAACTTATACCACAAAGACTGCTCTTTCATGTCTCACAACACAAACGCATTCCCACTGAAGTCACACCATGGGTAAAAGACCATTTCTCAGCAGACAGTAGAGACAGACTGTTGAGGTGTACCACAGGCTAACTGCACCATAGCAAGGCCCAAGAGCCAGCCGCAATTAGAGTATAGACACGACCAGGATTTAAGTTAAGTCAGACACCGAGAACTCCAAAGGATATGAAAATAAGAATGTTTTGAGGGTATCAGGCAGATGGGCTTGTCATGTTACAGTGGTGACAGAAGGCTGGGAAAGACTGAAACAGTACCAACATTCATTTCCAGTAGCTGTTAGACTGGGTTATATGTACACTCAATAATTATACAATTTAACATCAACATAATTTAAAGCTCAAATTAGTAAGCCAATACATTTCTTTGGGAAGTTAGTCTGTTGAAGTTAACTGCGTAATTCTCATTGTGATTCTGTGCAGTAAGAGAGCCCTCCTTGGATGCCTCTTGGTACTTGGCAGGCGAGGAGGTGTTTGGTCTGGGAGGTGGAGGTGGAAGGGGCACACCGCACAGGGGCTGAGATGTGACTGAAATTACAACAGAGCAGCAGGCTACAACCATATTGCACTCAGAGTTTAGCACTGGGCCTTGTATGACAACAAGACATTTGCTCAAATTAACAGTGAATAATTAATTGATATTATAAAGTGGAATAAGGAAAAAGATGCTTATTCAATGCACATCTTTATCTGAGAAATTATGTCAAAACTATATCGCTGATCTAAAAGTTTCACTCTACAACTTGGTATTGGTAAAAGAAAATTCTAAATGTAAGATTTAGAAGTTTCTTTTACCAGTAAAAATAGAAGCAGTAAATACACTTGATTCTACTCAGCTCATATGTAGCCATTTAATCCACTTTCACAACAAACAGCAAAACAGCTAATTGCAAACCATGAGCAATATGCACAAAAATGAATATCTTGATAGTTTTGCATTATCTAGATAGCGATATTCAGATGAAGGACTGTGTTAAAATGTGCCTGTAAATATATTTTAACATCTCTTTTTGGTGTTGTTTTGAATAGTTTAAAATAATTTAAGACAACAAACTCAATATTGTAATGAAAATGAGCTCCAAAACCACAAAACGATATTAATTTTTCAATACATCTCATATCTACAACCAAATGAAAGATTTAAAACTTTCTATGGCTTCTGTTTCTATGTACAGCATGTTGTCGGAGTCCCACTTATTCTCCATGAGCCACAACATTGTTCCTTCTAATTTTGTCTTCACTACAGACCAGTGAAAAGTGGCCACTGAGAGGAGAACCTCACAGACTAATTGGAGGTTGTGGCTGAGGAGGGGTTAGAGTCTGGAGAGAGACTGGGAGCCTTCCTCAGTCAGCAGTCCTCTTTCAAAATGATAGAAATATCTAAAACAGAGGATGGAATTGTTAACTTGGTATACATAGTAATTTTCCTTTCTAGGAGTTCATTAATAGAAGGTTAATTTATAATTTCCTTTTGGGCATTGCTTCCTTTAAGCCGAGTCAATAATACAAACAAGGACATAAAATTAGATCATCATCCTTACAACTTTTCCATCCTGCCAATGCCAAAAAATGTAGTGAATGTAGTGACTACTTGCAGAAGATAACACTGGGTTATACAGTATTTTTGGAAAAGAGTTGACATTTCTGTGTATCCAAAAAGCAAACAGCCAAAAGTATCTCTTTGGACACAGAGGACAGACCATAAATGACGCAGTAGGAACACTCAGAGGCCAAATGATAGAGGGCTCCAGACAGCGTCACCAGCTGGGACACAACACTGACCCAGTTTTACTGTGATCTGCCTCTCCCTCAGTACGGCCATCTCAACACAAATCAACTCCAGATTCATGCAGTACATTCCAGCACCTTCTAATTGATTTCATATGTGCCGTGCTCCCTCAAGAGTCAATCTATTGCAGATGAACAAATGCACACAAAGAACTATATCTTTCACATACTTGTGGAGAACACAAAAGTCTGGTGGGGTACTTCAGTACTTTTCCATATAAAGATGTCCAAGACCAACATGGAAATATCAATGAGAGTATTGAAAGGATTAAACCAAAGTAAAAAATGCAAAAGGGAATAAATACTTATCATATGAAGAATAATCAACCTTGTTGTATGGTTAGCACAGCAGAGAATTAGCAACAAGAGAAAAACAGGCTCAGTTTTGGAGTCTGGGGCTGGTTTAGATCACATATCACGTCTCCCATTGCTGGCCCTCCATTTACAGAGATCAAAAAACACTCTGGGGGATGTAATGTAATGTAATCCCTGTTGTAAAGTTTGAGTTTAGTATGATTTTAAAGCAGCATTTTTAGATTAAATGTAAACTTAAGGTTTTATCATTCTTTTTGGCGTCACTGCTTAGCATCTTTTTCCAATGCCCTCACAGGGCCCACCAGACATTTTCTGTAGTTAGCTTTAAACTACCTTACCCTAATGATAGTGCAGTAAGACAACAAGGGAATAAACAAGCATTACATATCAAAGCAACCAACTGGGTTTTAAAAATAAGAAAGGACCAAAAACTTCAACATAAAACAACTATATTGACAAACTATGCATCACCAAAAGGCAAAAATATATATTTAGCTATTTTGAATAAAAGGCCATTTTATTTTAGCTTTCGCAGGTCTAGCAGTTGACATCTGAGGTAACCTGATGAGCCTCTGCATGTTGTCCCAGACCAGTCATGGTAAAAAGACTTTAAACGAATGCATATAGTGTTAGCCATCAAGTGGCACATTTTTCCACCCACTTTGTAGTCTAAGCAGAGCACTGCTTATAAAAGGAAAAGCAAAGATTCAGCTGTTATGGAAACACAAAATAGGAGCCATCAAATAAAGGCTGGACCACATAAATTCCTGCCCTCACTACAACAGATTCAGCAGTAAACCCTGTCTGGGCAACTCTCCTGTGAACTTCCTAGGAACAAACACAAGACTACAGGAGGAAGGTACGATTAAAGGACTCTACACCAGAGGATTTGTTTAAGTTTACATATAACAATTTCTTGCTATTTAATATGTGACTTCATGCAAGTACTCATTGGAATCACCTTAAAAGGACACAGGAGGAGGGAATGTGTATCCTCTTCACATCTTCCAGCACACGTCTCACCCAACTTTACACCCACATGTTGTTGATGCTTTTTTTATTTTAATAAAATGAGAATGTAATTGCATTCAAGTTCAAAAGCTTTGTTGGGTTTTTGCAAATGAACAATTGTAACACCCACCATGAAGAATAAGTCGTAGTCAGACCTTAACAAAATGTCCATTACAGGATCAGACACAGAGACATGCATCTAAGCATGTGGAAGGGGCTGTGAGTAGGCACAAAATAATATGTTTTTATCATAATATGATTAAAAACCTACAAGTGAACCAACTGCAGGGTGGCCACTGGACAGACTGAAGTGCCAGAAGTTCTCCATTGATCTCCAAGTAAAACAGAAACCATAAAGCCAGTATTCTCACAGTTGTGCCAGGTGTCAGGCAAACGTTGCAACCCCCTGCAAAATTTGAACACCCATGTGTGCTCTTTTTATAATGTTCATGGAAAATGCCTCTTGATTCACAGTCTGAAATTACACACGAGTTGAAAGTCTTCTGATTTTTTTTTCTTCACATGGCACACATATTCCAAAATACATTAACAAATAAGCAACGGGGTGAAAATCTAAGATGAAGAGGAGCCCAAGTCAATGCTTAAAGGTCCTATATTATGCCAAGTTAAATTGACTTTAAGCAATGCTAGAATGTTGTTACCTCATCAAAAACATACTTGAAGTTGTGTTGTTTCATTCATACATTTAAGTAACTCTTTATTAATAGTCCGTCAACATCTCCAAAGCTCTGTTGCACCTTGTGATGTCATGAAGCAATAGTTTTCACGTTAACAGCTTCCTTTTACATTTTGTCAGTAGAGATTGGCAATTCTAGGACTGAAATCATCCAAATGATTCTAATGAAGGTGTACAGAGTTTAAAAACACAGCAGAGCACTTCCTGTATTACCACATGACATCACAAATTGGAACAGTGTTTGAGAGAAGAATTCAGTCTAAATATGCAGGGTTTGTGTGTTAAACATGTGTGAATGAAACAAAACACAACTCCTGAGGGGTATTCCACGAACGTCGCTAAACTTAGCGCCGACTAAGTGCTAAGTCCTCGCCTGACCTAGCCGTAACTTAGACGAAAGCCTGAAGCCGTTCCACTAACGTATTTCAGCTGCGCCTCAACAGCGCTAAGTTCAGTCAGGCCTAAGCAGGCCAGGCCTAGACGCGTGCACGGGGAAGGTAAGAAGCCCTGAACAAGCGACTGTCGAAAACGCGATCATGTCGAAGATTCAGGCTGATTATTTCAGCGCATCAGAACAGAAGTTGCTTTTGGAACTCAACAACACATTTGCAATAACCAAGGGAAGAGACATGGCGTGGCAGAAGCTCGCCGAATGCTTAAATACATAAGTTAAAGGGACAGTGTGTAAGATTTTTACCCGTTAATTACCGAAATTGAAGATACCCATTCAAAAATACATTGTTTTCCAAGCCTTTTCACTTCCATCATGAAATCAAAGTATTCTTTTGGACTTAGATATAGTCACATAAAAGGGGGATTGACCCCATGTAGAGGCAGCCATTTTGATTACGAGAGCCACAGAAGGACATTTGGGCTCCGCCTTCGCCTTCGGCAAGGCTCGTGGTTTTGGGTAAACAACGACAAGCATGTTGCCGGATCACACGTCGTAATGGATCTAACACGTGTTTTGGACTAAATTGTTTTACTGGATTTTATTCGCTGGATCCTTACGGACAGATTGAGACCAAGTTTATGGTGAAATATTGAGTTTGACCTGTCCAGAGCCTTCAAAGGTAAGCTAAGTAACAAACCTCGTTTTGTGCTTTTCCGTATAAAAGCCCCATGTGCTCGGGGAGTGATTGTTGTGCCGGGAAATGAATTGCATAGTCAAAAAGAGGAGACTGTAAGGTTTCATTTGATGTGTAGATTGTCATGGTACACGATCGGGAATGTGTGCTTTCATGCGAAAAAAAAAAAAAAAACAGTGAACGGGACTGCGTTTTATTTATACCGTAGTTGTTGGCGAGGGCTCGCACAGCGCCGGGTGCGCCTCACGCGTTTGTGCGCGGGTACGCGAGCTGTCCGCGTTACGGCGTGCCCGGGTGACCCTCGAGGTCTGCCGTAGCCAAAACAGGAAGTGCAATAGCCAACATCCACCTATGTGCCACGAATCCTACACACTGGACCTTTAAAGGGAAAAAGACAGCCGAAGCACGCACCACGCTGACAGGGGAATCCCAGTTACGCACCAGGAAGGGAGTTCCCCTGTTATGCAGCGTGGTGTGTGCTTCGTCTGTCTTTTTCCGCACTGAAAAATAGTTCCCACCCAAAATGACCAAGTCAAGCTCTCCGTGTTGATTTGCACATTTATTTGCACTCGATATGAATGCGCACTACACAGAAAGTAATTGGGAAACGCATCGAGCAAATTAATTCCTTTTGGCCGAAATCTTTCTCTGGCGACGTTAGACTCCAGTCTAACGCGGAGTAGCTGCAGATACCGCGGCGGTCAGTGCTGACAGACCTGGACAATGGCTGCGTCACCAGAAAAACGCTTTCCACCACTTATTTTAGTCTCTGGACTGTGGGGAGATGCCCAAGTTTGACCTGGGGGTGGCATATCCCTTTGAGTCCCATAACAGTGCTGGATGTTGAGTTTTTTAAGTATGTTTTTCCCCATCAATGTCAACATTAATCTGTGGCGCAGGGGAAATGTTATGGTCTGGCGTACGGGAGGGGTGAGTTTGATTCCCAGGGAGAACAGTTGATGTCATAAATATTATGTATTTGTAGAGCAGTCTTGTCAGTTGGAATTTATTTTTACTGTGTAAAAGTATTTGCTCCAACTAATACGTTAAATTGTGTTATCTTGTCTTTGAGCAGGAATAATGTGAAGAGGACTGTTTTGCAGGTAAAGACAAAGCATAAAAACATTTTGGAGAGTAGTAAGTAGGCTAATATTAATATTATTATTCAGTGAAATTAGTAATACTGTTGAAATGGTACCTTAATTTAATTTAAAATGAACAGTAGCTACCAAGCCACAGGAGGTGGGAGCCCCCCTCAAAATCTTTCACCTGCAGAGGAGCTGGCACTGGCCCTAAACCGGGGTCGCCCACTGGTGGAGGTAATTGAAGGAGGGACCCCATCAAAGATCCTTCCTGCGAGTTCTCATGAAGAGTATATTCAAGGTACAGTATTCTCTAGGCTAATGCTTGCCTCAGCTGTGATCCAAGCATTTGTATATTTTAATAGTATGCTTGTGTTCTAGTTACTGAAGATGGCGTACACTTGGACCCTCCTCAGCAGTCCTCCAGCAGTGGCCTTACACCAGAATGTCATACCTAATGTCTTTTATTTTATGCCTATTGATGGAAATTGATAAATAGGATTTCATTAAAGAGGCTTGCACAGCATCTCTGAAGCTAATTTGTTGAATCATTGAAATGTTGCATCATGGAGTGTGCCTGTTATTTGGCTACATTTTGTTTTAAAAGTAAAGGTTTACCTTTAACTGTATTCTTTGATAGAGATGTCACATAAAATATAAAGTGTCAATGTCGTCAAGTGAGAGTGATGTTAGGCCCAGCTGATATAAGTTCTATGATTATATGAATAATTTTAGGTTAAATTCATTAACATTTGTGTAATATGTGGCAAATGTAAATTTGTGAAAATATAACAAAAATTGACATGCGCATGAATACGTCAAAAGCGAGAATCGAACCCGGGACGCCCACACAAAAGACGCAGAACGTAACCACTCGACCAAAGTGTTTCTCGAGAAAAGCTCTGGAATTATTCTATATGCTAATGTTATAAAGACAGCGGTTCAAAAAGCATATTTTTAAATTACCGGAGATTTGTCAAGAACCAAGAACGTAAGGTAATTTGTTTTTTGCTGATATTGTTTTCGGACAACACAGATACTCATGCGGGAGGTGTGCGGAACGGTTTGTTTGACAGTCTGTTTACGTCAGGTACGTATTCTCTGCGACACGGCCTGATTAAGCCGCATCTTTAGCCTGCCCGGTACCAGACTTTCCGCTAAAACCATGTTGCCCCAGTAACTCAGCGGGGACTAAGTTTAGCGAGCGTCGTGGAACCGAACTCTCACTAAAACTAGCACCAACTGTCGAATAAAGCCAGGCTTTGCGCTTAGTAGCTTTCGTGGAATACCCCTCAGGTGTTTTTGCTGCGGAAACATTATTCCACAGATCATAGACCTCAGGAAGACTAGCCCAGTAGTCTTGGGACCTAAGCACAACCATGGAAAACCATACTTTAAATGAAATCTGTGTCCCCCAAAGACAAACTATGCAAGTCTGATCAAACAGATATATTTTTGTCACCAAACGTCAAAAGTCCCACTGTTTGCTTCCATCATGTCAAATCAGTGGACCAATAGAAATATACAACGTGCGATAACTAATAGCCATCTGGTCATTACTGGTATAAGTTCAGTAGACCACTTAGTCTTGGGGCTAGATCACATTTTTTTTATTTTATCACAATTCATGTACAGTTAGTATCTTTATATCCTTTTAAAAGGATAAATCAAGTCGCCTGCTTCTCCTGAAACTTCACATTCACTGTGTTTGGTTAAATCCAAGTGGGTGGGGAAAGTGTGTGTTACAGCTCAAAGAAAAAAAGTTCATCCTGATATGACAAATTGAACTTCTCCTTTTATCATCCTGATATGACGATATCAAGAAAATAACAGATTATCATGGGGATGACGATTTGATTTTCAGCACCATATTGCCCAGACATGTTCTGATACAGCTAAAGATTATTCTAAAACTACTCAAGATCCTTGCTCAAATGAGTTTCAATAGTTGTAGTATTGATTAGTATCTGATATGCAATACTTTGGACAACCTCATTGCCAAGCCCCATTTAAAAGGACAGAAAAAGACCATCCATAGGAGTTATTCTCTGAATTTGGATGATGAATGTATTTTTCCAAAGTAGATATTTTGAGTGATAGAGTCAGAAAAATTAGGGAAAAGGTAAGTAAACATATAGTCAGGCTCCATTAAGGAAGCCAAATGTCAGCAGGAATTCAGCTCACTTTGACTCTAGCAAAAACAAGAAAAAGCTGAATACACTGAAGACAATTTTATTCTGTCAAATTCTGTTGCTCAAGTGCCTAACATTTGAAATTAACTTTACTTTGAACTTTTGAAATTAAACTATAAAAAACTATAAACAAAAATGTATTGTTTAATTTGAAATCAAACAATAAAAGTGTCTCTCCTCTGAGTGCTTCACAGCACAAGATGAGTGCTGATGCTGAGACAGTCATTTGGGACTGACCATTTTATACCTTTCAACCAACAACAGACCAACATGACACTGGTTTTCTCCAACCAGGACTACTTATGATGTAACTGTCAGAGAGACTTCAGTCTCTGCCCTGAGTGAAGTTTATTCTCCCTTCACCCGCCCTCACCCCTGGCTCTCTGGCTCAAGCCCTCTCCTCCCCCATCTCCTCCCCTTTGCAGTCACATCTAAGTTGGATTAATGGTCTTCCTGTGTCCAGATGTTGCATACTGATGAAGCCAGTGGGAGGGGCAGGGTGGCTCATAAGGCCATGCTCTGGAAATACCTCACTTGTAAAACTCTTGTTAAATAAATGAACGCACAATTTTCTACAGTGAGATAGCATTTACCATCTACAGCCTAGAACTTCCTAAGATAAGGGAAAAAAGGCTTAAAGCAAGCAATGTCGAGAATGTAGACATTAGAAGAAGGAAAGTAGACCTTAGACACTATAGTAGATTATAATAGAATGGCCAGATATTACGATGCCTATATCAAGAAAATACAAATCAATATTAAAGACCTAGGCCAAAGAGCACAGCACGCCTCCTCTAAGCGGGTTTAATGCGCTGCCCAAAACACGTGAGGTTTTCTATAGCTCATAGTGGTTAGATAAAATGAAGGGGTTAAATGGACATAACAAGCTGAAACTACTCTGTTCGTCTATAACTGACAAATACGCTGAGCTTTTAGTCCCTGGCACTGACACAGGTCTGTGCAAACAGCAGCATTCATATCGTCGCTGCAAACACCGTGGCTTCACACAAACTCATCTGAATGACGGGATCAGAGAATTTCCTGAGGGGTACAGCGACACGGTTTGTGAATGGAGATGGTTGTTGACGGACGCTGTATCACCGGTAAACACCATTGAGGGAGGAAACTACAGGCCTGTGCTGTTTTGTAGGAGTCAGTGTGAAACGCTACACAGAAACTGGGCCGAGTGTTGTTGCCTTTTATCCTACCTGCTGAATGTGAAAATACGGTCTGCCATCCTCAGCAGGCCTTACTGTCTGCGATTGCATTGATAGGCCAAAAGCTTTGAGCTTGTGAGTGTGCTACTTTGTTATTAAAGGCTTTCTGGTGCTCGAGCCTAATGTGATGAAACCAAGTGTGTTTTCATCACGACAACTCATTTGTTTCATTTGCAGGCCATTGATGCGTACAGACTAAGTGGTAAAGAGTATCACAAAGCGAGGTAGAACAACAGGCTTCTTACCTACGGTTACGCCGTTAGAAGATAGGATCCCGATGAACAGTAGAAATCCTAAGAGGACCAACCTCATCGCCATCTCCTGAGCAATGCCCGATGGCACTGCCGTTAGAAAGAAAAGGGGGGAAGTTAGCTGGATTTCTTGAAGCAAACAATCTAGGCAGACACCTCATCCGAACCCCTTTTTCTTCTTGGTCCGGGGGTCGCGATTGTGCGTACAGTTGCTCACGGAGCCCGCACAGAGAACGCAGCAGACGGGTTTATGCGATTAAACAGAGGTTACAGCCTTTCAAGGCTATAGTCACTGCAGCTGCACATTCATGTATATTTCTAATTGATTCTTAGCATTCAAACATGATGCACGGAGGAGCAGTTGAACGTGTATCTCCAGACAAGTCTTCTAGCACCATGCGACCTGGGTCAACAGAGAAACCCTTGATCCACGGTTTGCGCACGCCCTCAGCTCATTACGCATAAAATTCTAAAATTAAAATTAAAAAGTAAAAGCTGTTTCCCTCGCGTTGCCAATGCCTCTCTCTGCTTGCGGCTGCATGAGTGGTTGGGTGAATCTCACTCAAGCACCCCCCAGTACAGAGGCGACTGTGACGTCAAAAGTGAACATTTACGCATGCGCGTTTTTCCTCTAATTTAATGCTCCTTTTTTATCATGCTCTTTCACTGTCAGTAGAAGAGAGGCTGTTGGACAAGAATGACACCTCAGCCATGTTGCCTCAGTTTGTTTCTCTTTTCTGAAAAATACAAATGAACGCAGGACCCTATCCACAGCGCATTCAACTGTTCAGCAGTTTTTTCAAGTTAGATTTGCCGTTCAACAGCTAATAACCAAAGCAGATCTAAAGGGCCCCTGACAGAGGCTTATTTGTTGTCAAATACTACCCCCTTGTGGTGAAACGATAATATTATCAGGCAAATGAAAAGGTAAGAAAGGCTGATGACTGTCCGCAGAGGGCGCTGGATGCCCAGAAAGACAAAAGCTCTAAGTACGGGGGGCTTATCTAAGAACAGTGAGAGTAAACTGAAATAAAGCAGCACATGATTGAAAATGGCTGTACATTTAAATAAGTACTAATACTAGTACCACAGTTTAAGAGCCAAAATCTCTACATTTGTTATATTTATTCAGTTTTGTTTTTGATTTTTATAACCTGACTATCATGGACATTTTGGCCATCCGGACAGAGACACTAGACTGCAGTGTGGGAGAAGACTTGGAAAAAACGCCAGTATAAACAGTCTCTGACCACATGTTGTCCCAGGGCAGCAGACTGGCCAGGTTCCAGGCACATCTGCACACAATCCCTGCTCTTCTGAGCCAACCAGCCAAGAAGCAGGCTGGGACAAATGGGGGCAAATAGGTGCAGAAGACATATATATATATATAATTTCACCCAAAAGCTGAATATCCCTAACTTTTTGTGAGTAGTGTATATATGTTACTGGGCAAGCTATGCAGACAACACCTGTGGAATGTGGAGCATGCACTGGGAGTTCTTGTACCCCCATCACTGCCCCATCTACAGACCTCCCCTGTGAATACCCTCACACCAGATAGAATGAACGTATTGGTGGTTAAAATGGGCTTTTAAGATCAAAAGAAATTGACTACTATATTATGTTTTATCTTCATTGCCACAAAGCATGTTTAACTGGTTCCAGGCTTGGCACAAGTCCAAAATCCCATCACTGGTGAATGTACAGAAGTGGCTACTCTGACCCTTCAGCCCATCTGTCCAAAAATACACATAGACTGAACTAGTCAGTCTCTTGATGACCTAGGTGACAGTGATCATTTACTGTAGCCTATCGCATATTTTTATGCAACTCATTGGGCTTGGTATAAACATAAATGAAGATACCCAAGTAATTGGGGCACAAGGACCCCCAGTGCATGCTCTGCATTCCTTGTCTAAAGAATTGTATCGTCTTTTAGACATTATCTTGCAAAAATTATAGCTTGAGATGTATGTGTGGAATCCCTCAGTCGTCTAGGTAGAATCCATGGCAAAAGAAGAAATTCAATTTGTCCAGTTGACAAATTGAATTTGTCATCCTTTGTATACTATCTCAAGGCAAAAGGAGAAATTCCTTTTGCCTTGAGACAGTATACAAAGGATGAGTGAACTGTTCATGTTCATTCATTTTCCATTTGAAAACTTTAATGGCCTATGTGACACATGTGCTGATTTATTTCGCCTGTTTATAAGAAAAACGGATTTGTTATGCGCATCAAGACTACAAACATTTGACACCCACTCCGCGTGTTAAGCGCATCCAGAGTGCTGCTGGGAAGAGCGGCTCCAAACACTCCTGCTGTTCCTAAGTGAGTTCCTGGCTCAATTTCACTGGCTGACGTCAGCTGACTGCCTTGGCTCTTACACTCAACGCTGCGTAAAAATGCTGCTCTCAGTGCCGCCAAGGACAGGAATTAGCCCGTACAACGGCTACACCGGCAGTAACACAAAAAAGGTAAAGCTACATCTTCTTGTAATTTCTTTTTTGCAAGACCAGCTTGTTTCACTACACGATTTTGTTGGTAATTGTCATGTTCAAAGCCCGAGTGCTTAAACTGAGATGTCCTTGAGAGTATAACAGCCGGCGATTAAAGTCACTTTAATGTTGCTATTATAACCCCTGGTGAAGGTTTTTGTTGTACTCGTGATCCTATTGTAAATGATCACGCCTTGGCTATTTTATCATGTGCTTCTACAGTTTGTAGAATGTGCGCGTAACCGGCGCTGTGTTTCCCCAGACCTATTGGAAACAGCGTGGATTCTAAAGATGAAGCTCCCAACATCAACTATTAAAAAGTGTATTTTGGGCAGGGCATTTTAGCACCTTTATATTTTCTCCATATATCGTCACTTGGTTGTCGCTAAATAGCTAGAGCATAGGCTGGGCGGTGTAAGTAAAGTTCCTTTATTTTACGCGTTCAAACTGGCCCCACCCCTTCAGCCTCCAAGCCTCCACTGTTAATAACGATGATGAATAGATAATATAGCTTTTTTTCTTTTCTTTGCGCAGTTCTCGAACACATTGTCAGTACTTGGCACTATTTTGAAACCCAAAGGTTAATCATTATATCAACCTATTTTAGATTAATGAATTTTAATTTTAAGGAATTTAATCAGCTGAATAAATTATGGGAAATCCTAATCCACAGCATATATCCTCCCCTCTCCCCGGTGTTTTCCACATCTCTGTTTTATGGATGGCAGGAATTCAATTAGCTTAGTCTAAATTAATGACCTGGAATTCCTGAAATATTTTTGGTCAGAGAAGGTGGCCATTTCAGCAGCCCCCTATCTGTGTGCTTCAGAATAATGAAAAATGAGGACCATTAACAATTAAAACAATTAAAAATGTTTAACTATTTGTTTAACTATTAAAAAAGTATCCAATCCTTTGAACTGAAAAGTCTTCAAAAGGTTAGTTATAACAAGAAGTTGGAACGTGATTAACATATTCTATACGCTTATCTGAACATTTCCACCAAGTCACAGAAACAATGGTGAATCCGGCAGTGAGTAGCATCCTTGTCTTTAAAGGTTGTGTATTACCAAAATTGACTCTTGTAAGATTTCAGTTTTGTTAAAATGTTGCTACCTCATCAAAACATACCTGGAATTGTGTTTTGTTTCATTCATAAATGTTTAGTAATTTATTATTAGTCTGTCGATATCTCCTGTGCTCAAAACGTTCTGTTTTCAATTTAACAGCCTTCTTTTACCTTTTTGTTCAGTAGAGATTTGCAATTTGGCTGAAATTATCCAAATGATTCTAGTGAAGGTATATGGAGTGTAAAAAGACAGTGGAGCACTTCCTGTGTTACCACATGACATCACAAGGAGGACTGTTTTCTATTTGAGAGAAGAACTCAGCCTAAATATGCAGGGTTTGTGTGTTAAACATCTGTGAATGAAACAAAACACAACTCCAGGCATGTATGTGATGAGGAAACAACATTATAACATAGATCTGAAAATAGCATAATATGGGTCCTTTAACTACAAGAAAGCAGACCGAGAAAAGAAATGGTCTCCCTCCTCCCTCTGCTTTCGATTAACTCCGTCTAGATCTGTTCCCTCTTGTATTCTCACATACCTGGATTTCTTGGCAGTCAGAGGCTTGGTTCACATAGACAGGAGTGAATTCTTGAGTGAAGACTTCATCAGCTTTGGCACCACATTTTTTGAGTGATGCATTTATATATTTGTGCATGTTTGTGTTTTTTTTTTTTTTTTTTTTTGGCAAAACTATCAATGAGCAGAAAGATCTGCTGTCATGATTTTCTGTAATGGGCTATTTCAAGTTGTTTTTCCAAAAAGGTAGGATTCTATCTGGACCAGAATTTGATTTCAAAAGGGCAAAAAAAGTACTTATGATTTGTTCATGGATAAAAGGTGCTGTTTCATTTGGACTTTTAACTATATTTTATATATTTATAATGTAGTGAAAGTATTATAAAAAATTTATTGACCCACCCCTGTGCCTTGAAATATCTACTTGAATGTGAAATGTAAATAATAATGTAACTAGAGCAAAATGAACAAATATGTGTACTTTATTGTAAGTCAAGAGAACAGTTATTTTTCTACTGATTTTGACTGCTGCCAAGATCTCCCTGCACTGGCCCCTTATGGATCCTCTTGTGGGTGGTGGGTCCACGGGAGGACGGCCCCATGTCGCTCCTTCGGGCTGTGCCTGGCTGGGCCCCGTGGGGGAAGGCCCGGCCACCAGACGCTCGCTGTCGAGTACCCACTCCAGGCCTGGCTCCAGCGTGGGGCCCTAGTAACGCCAATCCGGGCGACGGATTGGCCTTGCTGTGTTTCTCATCATAAGGGCTTCTTATGATGAGAAACACCATGTTAAAGTACTAGACATTAATAGGACAGAATGTAGAGTGAATCATGATCTTAATTCATTTTCCTGATTTTAGCTCTTTGGAGCAAGTGCTTTATTGCGTACCTTATCATAGGTAACAGCATCTTAATGAAACACTAACTTCTCATACAGAACACATGAATAGGATTAGCACTCAGAGCTAACAAGCTCACAACCTAATTAGACAAGCCTGACCAGGTTCAGTCCAGATTCTACATGGTCTGGGCTGGTGCATCTTTGTATTGAACAGTGAATTTCAGAGAATGTTAAAAGCAGATTCAAAAGAAGAGAAGAGTTTGACTGATTACATACTAAACAGAAACAAGTGTTAGACAACAACAATGAAATGCATTTTTTCACATCTATGATTAAATTATTATACTACATCAAATATGCTCTATAGTAAAGCAGGTGTCCCTGGTATTGTCCAAGTAAATTAAATGAGTAGCTATACCAGGTGTTCTTTGAGATCTGTGACAATGGAGTGATTCATAAAAAATAAATGTTCTTTGCTAATAGAGATTATATTATTTCAAAATTTTCATCGAGCCAAACTGACTTTTCACCTCTTTCTTTAATCGAATGTTTTCAAGGACATATTCATAAGAAAGTGCTGACACATCAGGGCTGTATTTTTCCTTGATGCACATATATTTTTAAACTGTATTTTTTCTACAGTAGACTTCATCATAATAAAAAGACACAGCAGTAAACAAAAAAAGCATACAGACTGATGTTTACGGGTCTTATAAACCTTTTATAAAATTAAGACAATACAATTTTCCTGTTCTGTTCTACCAAACGGCACGGTGGCTGAGTGGCTAGCGCTCATGCTTCTGGATTCGATCCTTGGGTCGCCTGGGCCTTTCTGTGTAGAGTTTGCATGTTCTCCCCGTGTCTGGGTGGGTTTCCTCCGGGCACTCCGGTTTCCCTCATCAACCCAAAATATGCTCGATAGGTAAAATCCTCCAGCTTAGGTCCTGACCAAACTGAAGCAAGAAGATCATGGAGATGGTCCCCGGGCGCAGGAATGTGCTGCCCACTGCTCCTAATAACAGGATGGGTTAAATGCAGAGAAGAAGATCAATAAAGTCGCTTCTTCTTCTTCTTAAATGCTTGTAATGTTATTTACTGTTTATTTAAGATAATTAGAGGACTTCATAAATGTTTATTTTTGTTAAATTGTTCAATTTAAGTAGTCCATTTAAGTCCATTAAATTGCTGTATTCAACTGTGATCTTTCCAGCAGACACTTATGTCCCCTTCCAACCATCACATGGCTTCTCCAAGCCCCAGTAACACCAACAGTGCGAGCTCCACTCCCCGCAGTAACAGCAGCAGCCTCAGCAGCAGTAACGGCAGTGGAGAGCAACTGAGCAACACCAACCTGTACATAAGGGGACTGCATCCATGCACCACAGATCAGGATCTAGTCAAGTTATGCCAGCCGTAAGTATCACCCAAATCCCTTACATGCATGACCTTTGGGCCTTTTCAGATAGTGGACTGGGACAAAAGGTTTGACAGGTTTTGGGGAAAAGAGTATTTGATTTAGCACATTTAGCATGTTAACACAGTAATATACACACTATAAATATTATCCATAATGCATAACCAGAATGACAATCCTTTAGTAACATTTAGGGCAGCAACAGCATACATAAACTTCAACTTCAAAAATAAAATTCAACTTACTTCTTCTGAATAAGTTAATTAATAAATTGAAATATGGTTAGTTTAATGTATCACAATCAAAATAATATATATATTTTAGGGTGAGGGTGATTACATATTTTAGCAGCTGTATCCTCCAATTTACTGTGTCTGACATGTTGCTTGGCTCTTCAGGGAAAGACATCAAACAAATAGAGCTCAGATCAGAGTTTTGATTTTCCTAATTGAATACTGGACGCCTGCAATGAGAACCAGGAGAATGTGAGAGACCAAGAGGGCTGGAAATGAAGGAGGAGAAATGGGAGTATCATAGAATGAATTAGGGGCCAATGTAGGGAGAGGCCTTTGAATTTACAGCTGTCTGGAAGATATGGCTCACATGAGGCAAGCCCAGCCCTACAGGAAATGGCGAGCCCAGGGGAAAAGGAAAGACAAACAAGGGCAATGGCATGAGCGGGGAGGGGGCGTCAGAATCAGAGGGGGAGGAGAGAGGAGACTTCAGGGTCTGTGCGTGTCAGGTGGTGTTCTGTGGGGGGAATTCTCATATTTCTACAGATAAAATCACTGCATGAAATATGCCTTCTAGTGAACACATTATAGCCAACATAATGGATGAAGACCTCATGTTGTATTGAGTTACAGTTAATAGGGAAGGCATGGACTTAGAGATATAAAAGAATTGGAGGATCACTCAGACACAGGTAGACTTTGCTTAAGTTCCATAATTGTCCACATTTTGATCCCTTCCTCCACATGTTTTGTCCAATGTGAGATGTGGTGAGTTGGGCTGTGGTGGCTGTCCATGCTTTGCTCCGGCAGTTGAGTTAATGGGTGTCTTGTCTCAGCTTTTTGCCTTGTTTATGATCAGTGGTCAGACCAGGATTAGACAGTGGAGTGAATGCTGTAACTTCTCACACATGGCTAATCTTGAGTCCTTATGAACACAGTCTCAGATGACTGTATCATATACTTTCATACAAAATACAAATAATCATGTAGAATAAGTTAGCCTTTGCATGAATGACTTGCATGCAAATCACACCGATGGAACTTTGTGACACAAAAACTGCACACACAGCAATCATGAAGAAGAAATAAAACAGAATTGCTACAATACTGCATTCTCTCCATGTTTGCACAGTAGTTTGAAACAGTTTAAATATTTTTCCATTATTAGTGTTGGAGGATTAGTGGAGGATTCATAGTATGTTACATGCTGGATAGTAGAATGAGCAAGCATTGGATAAAACAAGGAGTATCATATTACATTGAATGCACATGCCTGGAGAGATGGAGACCGATAGACTCTCTCCTGCACACCGCATTTGCCTAAACCTTACCCTCTTGTACAGTACTTATACAGTGTTTACATTCAGCCAGTGGTTCTGCTCATATTGTTGAATTAGATTACCTGGATTACCTTTTGATGTTTTCATATTAAAGTGAAAGACAAATAAGATATGGCCTAGTTATGCTTATTAATTTAGTTGAAGGCTATTTGTCTTAGCGTTTTTTTGTTGTTGTTGTTGTTGTTGTTTTGTTTTTTAATGCTGATTGGGCTACACTTTTTAACAATAGCATCTTGATTGCTTAACTAAATGTGTCTATAGTCAATTGTGAAAATTAACCAAAATGTCTGTTTGCAGGTATGGTAAAATAGTTTCTACAAAAGCTATCCTTGACAAAACTACAAACAAATGTAAAGGTAAAAAACAAAACAAGAACATTTAAAAGTGATTTTAAAAACAAACTAATTTTCCCACATAAATCATCTCAGTGTATTGTGTGTTTTTCTGTGCCGCTGTAGGCTACGGCTTTGTGGACTTTGACAGTGCATGCTCTGCTCAGAAGGCAGTCACAGCTCTGAAGGCAGGCGGGGTCCAGGCTCAGATGGCTAAGGTAAGAGCTCACATAAAGATGCAGGAAAGTGGAATCTCTTTCTGGTGATATTAGTTGTCATCTAAAAGGGTGTTTGTTTTGCCTCTGGTTTGTACTTTTGTCCAAGGCTGCACAAATGTCCATAGGTTATGGGCTTGTATGTTGGTCCTCAAAGGAGCAGAGCTCAGGGAGTGTGTCCTTGGGCCTATGCACAAAGAGCTGGTCTGTTCTCCCTTGTGGCTTCTGACTCAGTGTCTGAGCAGCTACTCGGTGAGCAGGGACCTCTGCAGCCACACGCCCAGTCAACATATTCGTTTCATGCCACACTTCTCTGGTCTGAGCAAGATTATAGCACTCTCCAGGGACATACACCAATACACAGCCAAATCATTTCTTACTTATGCACTTTACAAACAGTGCATGCAGTTCATTCTCCTGCTCTAGGGCACCTACAATATACTGTATAATACATCAAGTGACATTGGGGGAAAGTGAGTAAAGACTAATAGCAAACAACCATTTGCTCCTTGACTGAGCCAGTGTTCATGTCATCGTGTTTGTGAAGGGGCATTGCAGAACACTGCTGCTGATTGTTGTCAGATTCAAGAATACTCTCAGATGGGAAGAGTTTTGTGTATTTCTTTTGAAATCCAAATATAATGAAACTGTTAGTTATTAACAATATTCATCTTACTTGCACCCATTCCCATTAAATGCCAACGATTGTAGGTATATAATTATAAGTGATTTTGCACTTTCACCCTCTGCTATAGATAAGCCGCAATAAGATATGTGAAAAAGAGTGCATGCTGCAATTACATGTGTCCAAACTATGGCCCGGGGACCAAATGCAGCTCTCAGGCTTTCTGATGAATGGACCCACATTATCCTGGGAAGTACTTGAATCCTCAAGTAACTAACCAAGGTTTTCATCCCGGGGCCCTTTGCTAAGGGTTGTCCGGTCCCTGTATGACCAGAGCAGGAGCTATGTTCCCAGGGCAGCCCTTTGTCACTGGTTCTGTTTATTGTATTTATGGAGAGAATTTCTAGGCGCAGTCAGGGGCCGTAAGGGGTCCGTTTTGGGGACCACATGATCTCATCTCTGCTATTTGCAGATGATGTTGTCCTGATGGCTCCATCAAACCAGGACTTGCAGTATGCACTAGAGTGGTTTGCAGCTGAATGTGAAGTGGCTGGGACAAGGATCAGCTCCTCTAAATCCGAGGCCATGGTTCTTGACCGGAAAAGGGTGGATTGCCCTGAGAGGTCCTGTATCCAGTGGAGGACTTCAAGTATCTCGGGGTCTTGTTCACGAGTGAGGGGAGGATAGACATGAGATTGACAGGCAGATTGATGTAACTTCGGCAGTGATGTGGTCGCTGTACTGGACTATTGTGGTGAAGAGGGAGCTGAGCCAAAAGGCAAAGCTCTTGATTTACCGGTTAATCTACATTCCTACCCTCAGCTATGGTCATGAGCTTTGGGTAATGACCGAAAGGACGGCCAAAATCAGTTTCCTCTGCAGAGTGGCTGGGCGCTCCATTAGAGATAGGGTGAGGAGCTCAGTCACACAGGAGGAGCTCGGAGTAGAGCCGTTGCTCCTCCACATTGGCATCTGTTCCGGATGCCTCCTGAACACCCCCCTGGGGAGTGGCATGTCCAACTCTCCCTGGAGGAGCTGGAGGAAGTGTCCGAGGTGAAGGAAGTTTGGAAGTCCCTGATTAGACTGCTGCTCCTACGACATGGCCCCGGATAAGAGGAAGAAAATGGATGGATGGATAACTAATGAATAGGGCTGCGAATATTAACGCGTTAATCGCGATTAATCGCGATAGAGTTTTAATCGCGAACAATTTTTTTAATCGCGATCAGAGTTTGCCAGCATTTTCCGCAATTCTACCATCCATATGCAGCTCATTTGGTTGTATTAATTAAACTCATTGTCGGTTAAACGCGCTATTTTGAGTTTGCTAGTATTTTGTTCCTTCTACGCATCCGTAGGCAGCTCGAGCGGGCTTCAATCATTTATTTACAATTTCTCAAAGTAAGCACTATTACTGGTTCATTGTTACTTTTTCCTTTCTCCGCACTTTTTTTAAATAAAAAAAATGGTGAGAAATACTTTGCATTGTGAGTTTAACTTTAGATTCGAACGGTCTTACTGCAAGATATCAATTTTAAACATGCAAAATAAATCACGATTAATCGCGATTAACTATGAAATTTCTGAGATTAGTTGCAATCAAGAAAATTAATCGTTTGACAAACCTACTAATGAAACATTGTGACAGCATGTAAAAATGAAAAGATACTTTTTTTTAATGATTTATGGTATTGACCATCTGTTGCTAGTCCTCCATGTGATCTATGTTTTAATGTTAGAAGGATTGAAAAACAATACTTACATGTATTGAGAGAGAGAGACCTGTGTGAAGTTGGCCCCCCATCAAATGCACACCTACACAAAAACTATGTCAAACGTTTGTGCTTCGTTTGTGCTGTTTTGTGCTGCAAAAATTTTGTTTGTGCTGCTTTAGTTTTTGAGATATTAACAATTATTTTATAGATCAAATTGAGGTCAGCCAGCCCCCCATGAAGCTTAAAAATGCTCTAAAATGGCCCAAAATGGTGTCAATCGTTTGTGCTTCGTTTGTGCTGTTTTGTGCTGCAAAAAGTTTTGTTTGTGCTGCTTTAGTTTTTGAGATATTAACGATTATTTTATAGGTCAATTTGGGGTCAGCCAGCCCCCCACGAAGCTTAAAAATGCTCTAAAATGGCCCAAAATGATGTCAATTGTTTGCGCTTCGTTTGTGCTGCAAAAAGTTTTGTTTGTGCTGCTTTAGTTTTTAAGGGGGGGCTGGCTGATCCCAATTTGACCTATAAAAGAATCATTAATATGTCAAAAACTAAAGCAGCACAAACAAAACTTTTTGCAGCACAAAACAGCACAAACGAAGCCCAAATGATTGACACCATTTTGGGCCATTTTAGAGCATTTTTAAGCTTGGTGGGGGGCTGGCTGACCCGTTTGACCTATAAAAAAAACTAAAGCAGCACAAACGAAACTTTTTGCAGCACAAAACAGCACAAATGAAGCACAAACAATTGACACCATTTTGGGCCATTTTAGAGCATTTTTAAGCTTCGTGGGGGGCTGGCTGACCCCAATTTGACCTATAAAAGAATTGTTAATATCTTAAGAACTAGAGCAGCACAAACAAAACTTTTTGCAGCACAAAACAGCACAAACGAAGCACAAACGATTGACATAGTTTTTGTGTAGGTATGCGTTTGATGGGGGGGCCAACTTCACGCAGGTGAGAGAGAGATGGGATCTGTGCTGAGCTGTGAACTGTCTTTTCACTCCAAATACTAAAGTCAAACTAAACTCCAAATAAGAAAGGAAAAATGAAAATGATTATTTGTGGTAAACCAAAACGAGATATTTACTGCATACTTGGAAGAGTAAATGACAAAATTAATTTATTTCAAAGATATATCATAGAAACACTGAGCCATATCAGAAATAACATAGAAAATGGATATGGGTCATTTTGGACCCATGTTGTGCATTAGAAGGGTAGTGATACAAAAACGTTTTTTATTCAAAAAGTAAGAAAGGAAAAAATAAAAGAATTATGTATGGTGGTCCAAAACAAGTTAATTGAGGAATACCTTGACTACCGAATGATGAGATTAATTTATTGCAAAGATATCAAAAATAAAAACTCACTTTTGACCCATGTTATGCATCAACGTGTTAATATGTGACTGTCTCTGAAAAAGTTTTGGACAGCAATGTTTTCATGAAAATCTAGCACAATGATAATGTAAAAGAAATGAAGGCAGACTCACAAGATCCTATTGCCCTCACTTTAGAAATGTCCAGCATACTGTATTGTGAATGATTTCACAGCATTAAATGCCTGTCTAAGTTTTTTAGGGTGAAAAAGTTTACAGTATTCATCTTATTTTGCTCAGCTTTAAGTGTCTTAACAGCCTTTAAAGGGCCTGGAGAAATTCTTCTCCCATCCTGTTATTAGGAGCAGTGGGCAGCACATTACTGCGCCCGGGGACCATCTCCATGATCTTCTTGCTTCAGTTTGGTCAAGACCTCAGCTGGAGGATTTTACCTATGGTGCATGTTTTGGGTTGGTGGGGGAAACCGGAGTGCCCAGAGGAAACCCACCCAGACACGGGGAGAACATGCAAACTCCACACAGAAAGGCTCGGGTGACCCGGGGATCGAACCCAGACCATGCATGCAAACTCCACACAGAACACACACAGAAAGGCCTGGGTGACCGGGGGATTGAACCCGGAACCTTCTTGCTGTGAGGCATGAGCGCTAGCCACTCAACCACCATGCTGCCACTCTATTTTCTGATCTATAATGTTGTTTCCTCATCAAAAACATACCTGGTATTGTGTTTTGTTTGAGTTGCACATGTTTAACACCCAAATCCTCCATATTTTGGTTCTTCTCTCAAACAGAAAACACCTTGTGATGTCATGTGGTTATACAGGAAGTGTTTTGAACTTTATACCCCTTCACGAGAATCATTTGGATCATTTCAGTCCTGGAATACTACTTGAAAACTACAGCTTCATAACATCACAGAGTGGAATGGAGCATTTTGAGCTTTGGAGATGTAGACAGACCAATAACTCTTTTTACTCAAATATGGGTGAATGAAACTCAGCTTTAACAGCAGGTAACAGCATTATAATATGGCTTATAGTGCACAAGAGTCAATTTTGTGTAATATAGGACCTTTATAAACTCATATATAGATTTTTTCTATCCTTTTACTATTAAAATCGTTGATGGGGCATCTCTATGGTTTATGAAAGGAAATTTAAAGGAGAAAGAGATCAAATGTGCCATATTTGTTACTGCTTTAGAAGCCTATTTATAATGCCGACAATGTATGTTTTAGCAACAGGAGCAAGACCCCACCAACCTGTACATCTCAAACCTGCCACAATGTATGGATGAGCAGGAGCTGGAGGACTTACTGAAGCCTTTCAGTCAAGCTATTTCCACACGAATCCTGAGGGACACCAACGGAACAAGCCGGGGAGTTGGCTTTGCAAGGTGCACTATAATAGGCACAATATATAACAAATGTTGAAAAACATCGGTCATTCATTAAACTGAAGTATTTTTGTATAAATTGTATAAATTCGGAGTAGTTTCACAAACTAACAGAGGAGTTAGTTTTCTTGTCATTGCATCTGAACATCTTCAAAAGTATGCCCTCTAGTGGCCAACATAAGTTGAACAAATTGCTCATTCAGATATTTGATGTTTTATTCAGAATGGAGTCGACAGAAAAATGCGAGGCTATCATTCAACATTTTAATGGGAAATACATCAAAACACCTCCCGGTGTACCAGGTCTGTTGTCAACAAAATCCTTTATATACTCAAATACAATGATATATTGCAGTTATAATATATTGTCAAAACATTTCCCCAGTCCCTCCCGAACCGTTGTTATGTAAATTTGCTGATGGTGGTCAAAAGAAAAGACAGAGCCAGGGGAAGTATCTGCAGAATGGTCGGGTCTGGTCTCGAAATGGGGGCAGTGTGAGTTTGGATGATTTATGTTCTAATAATGCTATTTAACAGCTGCACTTTATTATGCAACACTATTTTGCAGTGGCCTCTGTTGACCCTTGTGTTGGTTGCATTATTTCCCTAGGGAGGAATAACTCTCACATATGACCCCACCACAGCCTTTCAGAATGGGTCAGTCGTTGCTTCATTTAACAATTTATTTCCTCTACCTATCGTTTCTTACAATCTGTTTTCTTTTTCAGGTTCTACCCTGCTCCCTACAGTATCACCCCAAACAGGATGCTTGGAGCTTCTCTCTCTCCATACATGCATTCCCCAGTATCAACGTACCAGGTACACACCCCATCCTGGATACATCAGCCGTACATCATGCCACCAACAGTGAGTAGCCTATACTAAAGCCTAAAACCTTCTTAGTTTTTATGCCGACAGTATCGTTTAAAATGTTATATTTTTGCAAGAGTGCAGTGTTGACATCAGGGATGGACCACACAATGTCTATCCAACCAACCTCTGTGATTGGCCCCCTGTCACAACAGCTCAGTCACCTCTCCATGGGCGGCAATAGCACTGTAAGTATATAAAAAAAAATCTCACTTAATACACCAAATTCATTTAAATTAATTAAAACTGTGTATTAAAATGATATTAGGTACAAACTACCCTTTTAACCATCTAGATTGAAATGCTAAAACATTGTACTATAGCAGACCCGGGCATTTCAAGGCCCGGGGGCCAAATACAAATATGCGAGCTGACTCTGACCGGCCTGCGAAAGGTTGCTTGGAATTAAGAAAATAATACCTACTTTCAAAATTGTACATAATGCAATTATACTGATGCATTTGTACTGATGATCATCTGTCGGACGTGCTTCACACCTCAAACATGCAACCTGACTTTGATGCACTTGTTAAAGCTCAACAGAGGCTGGATTTCTCTCACTGATCAAGAAAAAAACAACTAATCATGCTAACTTTGACTTTTTTTCTACACAGTTTGGCAGTTGGACAAAAAATTTTGTGACATATCTTGTATTATATTATTTGGCATACAAAGACACTGTGGTGTCAATACAAAGTTAAGAAAGTTAAAATCAGAAAGCATTGTGAGGTTAATGTGACTGAAAAAGAGTTACAAATGTTTCACGTTTACCATTGTTTTGAATTATTCTACTGAATAAGTTCAGTTTTTGTAAAACCCCTCTCTCATTACTAACACATAACTTACCAAAGATCAAACATCAAAGGTCAAAATCAGCTTTATTGTTAATTCTGCTATATGTGTTCAATATACAGTGAATCGAAATTTCGTTTCTCTCTGGCCAGGTAGTGCAAAAAGACTTCAAACTTTTGGCCCAGCCCCCCACAATATTTTCTGCTTCTCATTTGGCCCCTGGGGAAAAATAATTGCCCACCCCTGTACTATAGTGTACTATAGTGTACTATATTGTACTATATTGTGTACTATATTAATGGGTTAAGTTGTGCCATTAAAGAAATCTAATGTAAAATGCAGGAACAAATAAAAATAAAAATAGATGCATGTTTAAAAGAAAATAAATCAGGAGGAGACAAATGTAGCGTTGCAAATGTGGGGATAATGTAAAATTGTTAAATGTAGAATTCCACTTCTGAATTTGTCATGAACTCTCCTCATAGTTCAAACCTCATTTAATAACCCTGGCTTGTTATTTTTCTCCAGTATGTACCTGCTAACTCCTCTATGCAGGGGACATACTTGTCGCAGTACTCCACACAAGTGCCTGCCACAAACATCTCAGCTGAGGTAATGACACCAGTCCATATGAACAAACAAACATGTGTTCAAGAGTCTGTCTTAATCTGCTTCTCACATCAGGAAGGTGCTGTCCAACAACCAGGGTCAACAGAGACACCAAAAGAACACACAACCTACTTGTACCAGCATAACAAATGAAGAGAGGACCAGGGTGAGTTCATTCTTAAATATCACCACTTTCCAGAAGATATTCACTTATATGCATTTACTGTTTTTTCCTCCACATTCTAGCGTGTACTTAAAACATAAAGACTATTCATTTTGATATATTTTCTACAACAAACTACTTTCAGCTGAGTGACAGCTGAAAATGGGAAATGGAAGAACAACAATACAGCCTATTTTTTCACCTGAACTCTTCTCAGACACAGGATTTTTGCTACTAAATGTAGAAGAAAATACTGTCCTGGAAATGACTTTCACCTTATGTCCTCATGAATTTTGAAACCTCACTCAATATAGTCCTTCTGCTTATACCTGAGACAAGCCCTGGTTGGGACCTTGATGAATTTTTAAATCCACAACAATCCACATATGGCACACATTTACTATGTGATCAGGTCTTCAGATTAGTACTCTTGAATTTATTTTGTAACAATGCTGTGGACAATCAGAAGTACATTTAACAGTTCTTAAATGGATAAATTGAAGCATTCCATAGCCAATGCTATAAACCTCTTGGTTTTAAGCAGCGTCACAAAATCCAAAGCTAAGCGGAATTACACCTCAGCTTTTATTTTAATTGTCTTTCCTCTACTTGTCCTGTGATGTTCCATGATCATTGACAAGGATGGCTGTACATATTGGCCCTGGCATCTTATTTTCTGCTTGACTTCTGTTTATTTTAAGTGTGTCAAGACATTTAATAGTTTTTTAAGCCTTCTTTTTCAAATTATTTGGTTTTTTTTATAGCGCAATGGGCAACACTTAGTTTTAGCAATAGTTTTGAACTTAAATGCAGTCGTTTTGTGTTTCTTCAAACATCTGGGAAACTGCATGTTATGTTACCTCACTCTGTTAGATCAGTGTTCATTTGTGTTCAAATTTATTTAAGATTCATGCATTAGGAACTATTTGTTGTCATGGCTCCTCACACCTGCATCCATCCATCCTATCTATTCTATCCAGTTGAAGGACTTTTGATCCACGCAATTCTTTTACATTTATTTTTCTATGATTGCAATACAACTGATATTGAAGGGACACTTGACAGTGAACATTTTCTTGCTAAAAATATGGAGGCTAAAGGGCATATTACAGAAATATACTGTCACTGTTAAACTTATTTGATTACTTTTATCTTGTCATTTTAAACTGCAAATGGTTCAGTTGTTTGTAAAGAATACATTCATACCTTCACATATTGCCTTGTTTAACTGGAAGATAACTGCTACCCTAAATTATCCTATTTGTTTTCCAAAATGTCACATTATGACATCAAAGATGTCCTTTTTCCATTTCATTTGTACCCCTTTGTAGCATCAAGGTTTACATGTTTTTATGAACCCAAACCAACTACTCAAAACATGTTCAAATCTGTTATGTTTTAGAAAATGAACTTTTGTTTTTTAATAAATGATTTGACTGTGATTATACACATTGCTTTTGGTTTTATAGAAATTATAGTTGCATACAACAACACACAATACTTGAATTTATTCTAAAACAGAACTGGCTATATATAAAACAGAAAATACAGACAAATACAAATGTCTTCATACAAAAGTATATTACACTGTTCACAAGGCTATTTCGAGTTATGTACAACATTGAAAATAACCTGGACAAGCCAAGATTTACTCTGCACAAAATAAACTTTTAACATTTAATTTACAATATTGTATAAAGAACATTTGGAATATAAAAGGTGATACTTGAAGTTGTACCTATTTTCTGACAAATGAATTTCCATCTTCGAGCAGGAGTTTTAATGAAAGGGAATTACATACACTGGATGTGTAATCAAATGTCAAAACCCTATTTCAAAACATTTCGTGTTTGGCATTTGTCTAGCAGACTCATAATAACAGTTAAAATGCTGCAACCTCAATGTGGTGATCCATCCCAAAATGTATGTAAACAAGAGTTGGCATGAACATGGCAGTTCAGTGTGTTTTAATAGTGTACCAACACTTTATGGCTAAGGACGTATAGACATATTTTAGCTGCCTGTGAATACTCCATAGTTTTACTTCGACCGGACAACAAACTTGAGGAGTAACTGTCCCCTACCCCCCACGTCATGGCTGATGCAAGTAGTTCCAGATCTGATGAACTGATGAGCAGGACTAACTTCAGTTCTATCGCGGCTGTAGTCACCAGTGCCAGTTTATAAAATCTTCATTCACAACAGTTTGTGGTTGACAATCTCCCAGACCATTCTTCGTCTGAAGTATGGCATGTGTTTCTAAACCAGAAGGAAATATTTTCTGTTGATTTTGTACACAGGAAATTAGACTGACAGTGAAGAATATTACCTGTGTAAATGTGATTTGCTTGTCTTTGGTAATGTAATCTGCATATTTGCATGTGAACATCCCACAGTCACTACCGTTCATCTGCTGTGGAATCTCCTGTTCAATGCAAAGAGTGAATGTATAAATAATGTGTATGAATTATCTTTGAAAATA
Source organism: Paratrypauchen microcephalus (assembly GCA_036785185.1). Taxonomy (NCBI): domain Eukaryota; kingdom Metazoa; phylum Chordata; class Actinopteri; order Gobiiformes; family Gobiidae; genus Paratrypauchen; species Paratrypauchen microcephalus. Next base: position 2,644,277 of record JAVJIX010000052.1, on the reverse strand, counting down.
AAAACAATTATATGAAAATAAATAGATGAATTTGCATTTTCAAAAGCCTGTAAGCAAAAAACTTACATTGCGTTTTTTGCTGTGCAGACTCCAGCCTGAGGTATCCATTTCTTTACCCTTCTTATCCTTGCTCTCCTGCTGCAGGTACTCACTGTAGACACAAGTTTACTTTTCGTTTAAAAACAAAATAAAATAAAATAAATTGTGAACGTTATTTAGGTGCACTTAGCATTAAGCTCACTTACAACAAAATTCTACAAGCTTCATCATTGTTTCCTCCCATGGAATCAAAGTACATGACAATTTTTTTACGAAAATCCACAACCTGAGGAAAATAAGTAAGTTAACTATCCCAATAAATGTCTGTTTCATTCTTTGTTTAGTGACTTACAGAGAGACACCAGTGCACTCCCAGGTGGACAGGTACAAGTAAAAGATCCTTGGAAAAAATATCCATTCTTTTTGTCCAACGGCGAACAGCAGAATAACCACTGCTTCGAAGTTTGGGGAAGAAAAAGGTGTTGAATGTATTGACTGAAGGCAGAGTCGGATTTTTGCTGCGCTCAACCAGAAGGTTCATATAAAAATTGATGACCTAAAGTGTCAGAACATAATTGTCAATACTACATTTACTGAAATTATTATATATTCAATGCAGGTATAATTAGTTCAAACCTCGTCATTAAGCCAGTTAAGGTTACTGAGAGTCTGCAGGTCTTTCCGTGTGAGGCTTAAACCAAAACCTTCACTTAAAACTTCATGTGGATTACTGCCCCTCAGCACCCTGTTGATTTCAGCCTCCATTTCCTTTTTTAAAAAGCTGGATATTAGTACTATATGAAAGTTTAATGACACTATATACACACAAACATACATCAGTGAGCTCTGGAAATTCAGGTTTCTCCTCTAGTGGCTTGGGTTCTTCTGCGACTGGTACCAGAGGAACTTCTTTTTCTAACGGAACCCTTACATGGACCTCCACATGTGGACTACGGAACTCCTCTTCAGAAAGCCGCTGTTAAAATATACAAGTAAAACAATTAAATGTAATGTAATGCAACATTAAATACACAGTCACAGTCAGTTACTTGTCGGAGGAGAAGTGCTGCTAGTGCTTCCTGCTCCTCAATTTGTCTCCGTCTTTCTCTTGCCCGAGAGTCATACATACTCGTCCTGAAAAGGTTAAAACAAATATATACATTTTTTTTACATATTTATCAAACATGTTCAAGATATAATAAAATATGAAATAAATGTTGGCATGAAAGATGATTTACAATTCCTTAATCCATAATTCAGCTTGAAAGCATGGTAATCTGTGACAAAAAAATAAAAATGGTGAACAACTTGCATTGACCTTACAAGACTTGAAATAAATGGTTTTAGAACACTATATACTACACTAACCTGGCATTGTCTTCCATTTTGGTCTTTTGTTCTTGTACAATAATTACAGAATCGCCATCAGGAGCTATTAAAAAGAAAAGTAAACACTTACTTTACTAGGGCATCCCTACTTGGTTACATTTTCACCGTATAATACAAATAAGAAGTTGACCTGATGACTGTGTGTCCTGAGAGGTGCTATCCTGAAGAGTAGATGGAGATGGAGGGGAAATTGCTTTTGTGAAACTGACATCAGTATCCAAAAGCCAGGTTTGGTTTCTTGTCTTGCTTGAGGCATTGACTGGGCTGTGGAGGTTACTAGAGCTCTGGCTTGGCACATCTCTGGGACTTGGGGGATCGCTTGGTCCGTCTGAAGCTTCTCCTTCTATAGACACAGGGGAGGAAGAACACTGGAGCAATCTCCGGCTGCTCGTCAGAAAACTGGTGCTGAAAAGAGACAATGAGACCTTAGTCGTGGTATCAAACAATGGCAACCTTTGACAACAAACATGTCATACAAATCTCGATGGGACCTCAGAATAGCATGAGAGTTGCCTGTGTGAAAGGCTGACTGGCCACCTGATACAATGGACAAAAGTTGTCGATAGATCTCCTTTTCTTCTTCACAGATAGACTAAACAACATTAAGAGAAAAGAAAAATGCATTACATACAAACATTAATTACATATTTATTCATTAATTATCACAGATCTATTAGACTGACCTCTTGTGCGGTGCAGTGAGGCTTGGCCTTCTGAATGCGCCCAGATGATGAGCTGTTTGTTGGGCTTTGTACAACTTTGATGGGGAAGGTCTTTTCATACATAGAGGAACAGGGACTTTGTGTACTCACGCCACTATTTTTGATGTGAGGGCAAGTATTTAAAAAAAACATAATGTTAGAATTAAACAGTACAGTTGCACTAGATCCTACACACTTTTACATACTTGAGTGGTCCATGAGGTCTGAGGTTTAGAGGTCTCCCTAGCCGAGGAGTAGAAGGCAGTTTGGGAGTGTTGGAGGATACCGTGTTAACCGAGTGCCCATTTGTTTTCGGTCCTTCTCTGTGTGTAGGGCTCATGCATGCTTGTCGTCTGCAGACTTTTGATCCAGAATAGGATTTTTCATGCCTGTACAATTCTACGGAAAACAAGAACGTAACATCTATTTTAATAAATCTAGTTAGAATGTTGTGAAAATTTCAATTGTCTCACAAGAGAGTAATTTAAAAAGCGAATTGCAGATGTTTGATATCATCACACACACACACACACACACACACATGACTTAAAAAAGCAATACCCACAGCAGCATCAGGGCTTTCAAAGAACAGAGCTACGTACATCTTTTATGTTACAAAGGAATAAACCACTGTATTTTCTCAGGTAAACTGACCAGTCAAGTAAGGGCCTAAGCTCAGATGTACTTTTTGTCTGCATTAATAATTTTTTACATTTATCATACATTTCTAAATGCTGTAAAATAATACTTGAATTGTCCCATTTGCAATTAAACTGTAAACTGAGACCTGCGTAAAACAACTTGCAATTGAACTTACCTGTTTTAGAGGATTTCCACTCCAAAGTTGTTGAGGGAGCAGCGAAGGTCTTATCCAGCGAATGGTTCTCCAAAGCCTTACACAAAATAATGTTTTAGATCATGGCTACAGCATGTACCTTTTCAAACACACAACAGAGACTTACTGGTCTCCTTGCCCAGACAACAGATGATGATGTGGAGGGCCTCGCCATGGCTTCTCTTAGTGGTGGTACAGAGGCAGCCGGCATCACGTTTTTTAAAGTAGGACTCATGTTCATCTTCATCCATGCTGCCACACTGGAACTATGATTCTTGACCCCTTGAGCAGCAATTTTCACTGTATCCAGAAGATCTCCTGAAAAACATAATCTCACTGTTAATACAACTTTACTTTCACTCAATTTACACTAAGTTAATCATCATAGTACATAAAATATACCCATGCGAGATTTTTTTAGTGCCAAACCATGCTGCTCCTCGGTGCTGTTAGGATCATCTAAGCTGAAAACCAAAAACAGACAAGAAACTGTATTAAGACACGAGTAAAACAACAACAAAAAACTCAAACTGTGCCAATGCGCGTGTACGTTTTCGTTTACCATCCAATCGGTCTTTTCCGTCTTCTCTGAAGATCTCCAGCAGCATTAAGAGTATCTAGTGGTTCTGCCGCGGGAACACCATTACGAAAACTCGCGAAACTAGTTTCTATCCATTCATAAATTTTATTCATCATTGTTAGACAATTTAGGGAGTACCGTGCTTATTATGAGGTAGCCCGTTTTAACCGGTCGAAAGATGGCTATCGAGAAATAAAGGGCTAGTTTGCGTCATTCGACCGGGAAAAGTTTCTCAATTCGTTTTTAACTAGTGTCCGTTTTACTATGTACCATTGTACTAGCCTAAGAAATACGAATAACCCTTAAAAAACTGAGTGTTAGCAAAATAATAGAGCTAGCCCGTTACGCTAACAAGTTACCTTGGTAGCTTACAGTGTTAGCTCTGCAGCTAGTAGTTAGATGAAAGTATGTTTAAATACATATGGGAATGAGATAAGTCACACAAATCACATTTAGAAAGAAGTTCGTGATTTGAATTACTTACTAACATATAAACGCGCCCTCACCATAACATACAAAACATAATAAACTCGTTTAAGAATAACATCTCCCGCTTCTTCCTCATTCAAAACCACAACATGGCTGAACTGCACGGTTGTATCATAGCGCATTGTGATTGGATGAGGGATCGATTGGAACTTGAGTATAAAGAGTTGCTATTGGTTAATTGCTGATTTTGGAATTTACGTCACTGCAGCCGGTCGGTAATTGAAGGTGAACATGGTCATTACGATTGAGTAACCAGAGAATATTTAACCTAATACAAATTGAATTCGTTTTTAAGTAAATGTGCTTCACATTGGTAAAGCCTGATTGTTTCAGCTTCATTACAAACACGCAGACACAAAAATAGAAGACTTAAACATATATTTTTATTAAACAGACAATATTCACTTACACAATAAATTAGGCCTTGAATAGATTATGAACATGACCATAAATATAGGCTATTAAAATGTTACCAGCACAAATTTAAAAGAAAAAAGAAAGAAAAAATATAGCTGCAAGCAGCAATATGGGGCCAAGCACCGAAGGTGCATGTAGGCCTCAGCATGTAGGCCGCATGCAGGGTCTGACAGGGTCTAACAGGGTTTAACAGGGTCTGACAGGGTCTAATGGAGTCTGACAGGGTCTAACAGAGTCTGACAGGGTCTGACAGAGTCTGACAGGGTCTGACAGGGTTTAACAAGGTCTAACAGGGTTTAACAGGGTCTAACAAGGTTTAACAGATCAAAGACACATCAAAGACAGATCAAAGGTTGCTAGGTACATTGCCTAGCAACGCAGAAAACTGAAAATTCCTACAACTTTGACCTGCTGGTGGCACTGGACGGTTGGGGCTGGGGGCCTATAAATCGCTGTGGGTAATGAGGAGACTGGCTGGAATGTGCATGCAAAATTTCACAACTTTTTACCAGACGGTTCTAGGGGTTGCCATAGACTCCCATGATGAGTAACATAATGTATAATAATAATACGAATCAGTAGAAACACTATGGTGCCTAGCACCTTCGGTGCTTGGCCCCAAAAATAGTATAAACTTTCAAAACAAAATAACAGTTGCGTATAATACTTAGGCATTTACAAAATTTACAGTTGTTGCATGAATGGCCCTTTTTCTATTGACTTTACCATAATCTGTCTTTAAGTTCTGCACCAACCCTCATGATGGGGTGGGAAATAAGGAAATAGTTTATACATAACAAGTTTCACTTTGGAAAATGGAATAAAATATTTTTTAGTTGGAAATGTATCAAGTTCAGAGTGTGGAAACAATCTATTCTAGATTCTATAACCATATTTCCAATCACTGATATGTTCACATAAATCATGCAGTGTTGTTTGTTATTGTATTTTGTTCAAAACATCAGCCAATGCTTTGATCACGTTCTGTTCCAAAGATTTGGAGGAAGAAGGAGAAGATATAAATTATGTCCATGTAGATGTTGAGTGTGGCAAAGACGTACTCTTCGGGACTCATGGTGTAGCGCTTGTTCCCCATTAAAAGCTGGGTGTCAAACATCAAAAACTACAAGAAAAAATACAGGTGTGCTAAAACAAATGCATTTAGTCACTTAAAGGAAAAGTAAAGTTTTTTTTTACCATTTGAGCCTTATTTCGGTAATAAAACAAGTTGTTTTACTCACCCATATCACTTTGGTGTCATATGGAGCATTTTCGGGGATGTTTTAGATTAGCGTTAGGCTAACGCCGTTAGCCTAGCACGACTTCTAGCCATAGCTTGGGGCATTCCCCAAGCATGTAATATGCCCCGTGCGGGCTCCAAATAACACAAACTTTAGCACTTTTCAAATCATAGAAGCTCGATGTCTTTAGTCTACGATTTCGTTTGGTCAAAAGTGGCCTGTAATCCGAGATTTAGCCATAGTTTCGAGTAGATGAGGACGCCAGTGCGCATGCGCGGAGTGTGCTCTCAGCTCCCGGGACCCAAACATGGAACGCATAGCTGTAAACTATGGATAAATCTCGGATTACAGGCCACTTTTGATTCAAACAAAATCATAGACTAAAGACATCGAGCTTCTATGATTTGAAAAGTGCTAAAGTTTGTGTTATTTGGAGCCCGCACGGGGCATATTACATGCTCGGGGAATGCCCCGAGCTATGGCTATAAATCGCGCTAGGCTAACGGCGTTAGCCTAATGCTAATCTAAAACATCTCCGGAAATGCTCCATATGACACCAAAGTGATATGGGTGAGTAAAACAACTTGTTTTATTACCGAAATAAGGCTCAAATTGTAAAAAAACGTTACTTTTCCTTTAACTTAAAAAATGTGTTGAAACACCCACCAGTGTGAACAGTATTGCTCCCAGCACAGCATAAGTGACATCCAACCAAGGTACCTATATGAGAAGAAATACAATATCTTGCAATAAAAGACAACATGATGATAGAGTGAAAGTCAGGGGAACAGGCTCTAGATATTATGTTCTCTTTGACTGACCTCCAACTTTACAAATGAATTGCTTAGAAAAGATGGGCATGCTTTTGCATACTTACATAATTAAAGGGAAGGACAATTGCTGAGACTAGTCCAGAGATGAACATCACCATGCAGAAGACAAACAGCAACCCTTGGTATGATGTGATGTCAAACTAAATGGAATAAAAAATGGTAAGCAGAAACAAAACACTTCTGTTCTATTTTAGAAATGATGTAAATAAATAATAAGACATTTTTTAGATTTTGGAATCAGGTTTTTACTTTAATCTGGAAGCTGCAGAGGATGACAAGGAAGCACACTGCTGCTGTGAAGCCAAGACACAACACCACTGATTTGGTGTTGTAGAAGCTATTAATCAAATGCAAAAATAGTGTCATTAAAGAACACAACAAGGCCTACTCAATATAATAAATATAAGTTCTTACCTCGATAACATCCCAGTCATATAGGAAAGGGAGATAGTCTGTAAGTGGGCATGTATACTAGATTGTTACTGAGATCATGCTATAATATAAATGATAGAAATGCATGAAAGAATGAGTGCACTTACAAAAATAGCCAAGAAAAATAAGTTCCATGGGAACGTTCTCCTTTAGTTAAAACATAAAATGAGAAATACTTTAAGTTCAGAAATATTTATAAGTATATGCAAAAAGTGGGCCGTAACCTATTTGAACCCAACATACCTTAGCGCAGAGCAGCATGACAAAACCAAGTATGTGACAAAGAATACTGCACTGTTTTAAAGGCAAAAGGTATAGGCTACATTTCAAGTAAATACAAGGTACAAGTATAATATGTCTATACAATTAGTAATTCTCAATCTTACTTACTATGAAGCCCAGTACCATCCTGGATTTGAGTGTATGTAGTCCTTTACAGGACAACTAACAGAAAAAAAGTGATTAATGTTTTAGTGGTATTAGAACTGAGTCATAGATTAACATGAAGGAAGAAATTCAAAATTTACTTTACCAAAATGTGCAAAAAGACACAATTGTCAGTGTGACCAAAAGCTGGATCATCAAGATGGAATAAACCTAAAAAAAAATTGCACATGTTAAAAGTTTGTGGCATATACAAGCCACTGTATTATTTTTAAAAATAAGTTTAAAAACGTACCTTCCGGATAAAGACTCTTCTGACACTGCGATCATCCCAACTAAACTGTGTAAACACCTCAGCATCCTTGTAACACACCCCATTGGCGTCTGAAAGAAGTCGAACATTATGAAGCATTAAAGCTTAAGTGTCGTTAACATGTTACATTTCAAAGCCATACCAGCAGTGGCTTCTTCATAGCTGGGAGGAGAGGGTGACAGAAATTCTTTGGCACTGCTAATAGACTCATCTTCAGGCTTATTGGCAAGTGTGAGCTATAAAACATAATCAGTGTTAGAACTATTTATGAAATTAAATACCAATAAAAAAGAATAAAAAGATTTTTAGGATGCCAAAGTAGAAAAATTACGATGACATATCTTACCTTGCTCTGCGTCATGATGCGTAAAAGTTCCTCCTAAGAAAAGCGCGTGCTTTTTCCTCCTTATGTACCTGCAATTATGGCAGCGTTTAAATGTTAAAACTTGCCATACTGTATGGACCTACTGGATCTCTTTATAGTTGATGTTACCGCTCTATTCCAATGAATAGAATTTGCAGAAAACCCCAGTTGATACAGCTTTTCAAGGCTCCCCAGATCTCTGACGACTGCGATCACGTTACCTCAAAACGTCACCGTCACTTGAACTCCCCCATTCTCCCTCACCCTCAAATGGAAGTTCTAGCATCATCGAGGTGACACTGCAACGGCATACCAACGCCCCAGGACTATACCACTGGGAAGAAAGAGGACTAGACGACGAGACTGCATTGCGCGACAGTGAAACGTCCAGAAAATTTTAGAAACAACTCGTAAAAGGAGAACAATTTATACCATGCATTTACAATGAGATGACCTAGTGGCAAAAGTGACATCATTCAATTTGTAAACCGACCGCGAATTATATTAGGTTACTAGTCTTGCTTAGCCTGCTCCATAATACATGCAAGCACAAGGTGCACTATGTAACTTTTGGTGTGGGGTACACTTACCTTCCTCTGCATGGAAATGTTGGCCTGGAATGTTCCACACTGGCCTCAAGCCATCTATGGCATTCACTCATGGATCTATAATATGAAGATCTATAATCTTTATTATACTTACATATTTACTTAATTATGAATGACTTTATTGCTCCAGACTTCCTTAAAAATGCAATGCTTAGTGATTGGGGTCGCTTCTATGCAGATCTGACTGGCCTGGTGACCTCACCTGCATGTGCCCAACAAAATATACAAGTTTAATGTGGAACATTTAGACCAGGGGTGTCAAAGTCATTTTGGTCCAAGGGCCGTATCGAACCTACTTTGATCCCAAAGGGGCCGGATCAGAAATCTCATGGCAAATATATCCCAAAAACAGCAATACCTCCAAATATTTGTGCAGAGAAACGCAAATCTATTACAGAAGTCTTTATTTGATGAACTCTTTCTTTTACAAAATATTATGTTATGAATAAACTGAAACTTTAAGAAAAAAGCAGTTTCAACACAAGCATACAGGTTTCCAATTCACCTCCATGAACAGGAAATAGGAATTAGTCAATTTTTCTTTGAAAATCCTGCATTCAGCATCCACTTTTCTCATTTTTGACATTTTGCTGAAGGTGTCACGGTCAACAGTCGAAACAATGGTCCTTTAAGAGTGTAGAAAATTAAAATATAATTAAAAAACTTTAATAGAAAATCAGCCGAGGGCCAGATTAAGTCTTGGAGGGCCGCCGGGCCGCATATTTGACACCCCTGATTTAGACAAAACAGTAACATCTCCAGTGGCAGACCCCCCACCAGAAAAGTTACAGTGCACCTTCAAGATAAAAAAAAAAAAATGGATTAACATTATAGGTAGAATGGTGTTTTCTTTTTATTCATTTATTCTGAACAGAAAAGGCAAATAATACAAATGACCCCCACAAATTAATAATGAAAACAGTACATTGCACAAAATATAACTTTTTATAAGACATTCTTTGTTGATCTATTTGGAATTTCAGGTGAAGTTCGATATATGTAGATACATATAACTTAAATGTTGTAATGGGAATAAGGTGAATACCCAACCAACCAAACAAGTCCCCAAATAAAATGTAAATAAAACACAATTTCTAACCCAGCCCAATCCTTAAATCCATGTTTGGCAAAACATACAGTGAAGAAAAAGTTTTATTATAATGCAATTATATGTGAAACCATTCGAGCACTAACTTAGTAAGTTCAGAACATGTCTCCTTCTCTTGTACCTTCAAGTCTTAGATCAGCATCATTCCTGCCAAAAGTGAACAAACTAACAACAGCCATCAATGCAGCCAGCATCATGACAGCACAACCTCCAAACATGTGCCTGGTACCACTCCCACCTTCTCCTCCTCCTGTCCCCGATACCTCTCCATGCAACGCAAGCAGTCCCAGACAGGCCAGGAGGTGAAGGGGCAGTCTGAACCAGGCAAGTACCCCTGCACGCTTGTCCTCTGGAATTACACGTCCTTGGAGAAAGCTAACAGCTGGAAAGTAGAGTCCACATGCCAACTCCAGTAGCAGGAAGGCTAAAAATGATTCATGTGGCCTGGGCTGACCAGGAGCAGTGGAAAAAATAAGCATAAAAAATGAGAAGAAAGCCATAAGCACGGCAAGGCACAGTACATGTCCTGGTTGCAGATGATAGCGTGTGGAGGTCGCCAAACGGTATAGTAAGGACCCCAACATGCTGGCAGCCATGAGGCACGAAAAGACTATTCCCAATGGAGGTCTGTGTGGGTCTAGTACAGGTGTCCATAAGAAAACAAAAATATAGAGAACACTTTCAAAGAGTGCCTGCACCCCACCTAAAAGCAGTACTCTTCTGTCTGACAATAAACAGCGGAGTCCATCACGGCAGCTTTTTGAGAATCTGGATTTTACTGATGTATGTCCTCCACCAGTAGTTGCATTACCAAAGAGCAGAGGTTTATCACTTTCTTGATTCCCTGTTGCCTCTTCTTTGCCCCAGTCAGTCAGAACTATCCAACCACAAGCAATCAAACATGGGACAGCCAGAAGGAAGGGAGCTACAGGCCCGAGGTGGAGCCACTCTGCCAACAGGTTAGCCGTCAGCCCTGCCCCAACTGCTAGTCCATGGTTCCATGTAGCTACTGTAGTGAAAGTACTGGGAATCCACTCTTTTGGGAAATCATGTACCTCAACATGATGGTGAACATACCAAGATTCAAATGTAGTTGCCAGCAAGGAGGTAGACAGTCCCCCAAGAATTCGTCCAACAATTAAGACAAAGTAATCTCTGGAAAGTTTAGTGAGGCAACATGCAGAGTAAGACAAGCAGAAAATAAGACATGCTTGTCTGCGACCCAAAATTTGAGGAAGCCAGCCTGTAAAAGGGGCAAATAGGACACAGGAGGCCAAGCCACATACATATAAAATAGCTATTTGAGATTCTAGGAAGCTATAGTGTCGGTACAGTTTGTAAAGGTAAGGGCCCTGGAGCCAGTCTGCCCATAAGGCCAGCAGGTATGCACGCAGGAATATGGTCTGGAAGCGGCGAAAGGCCGGGTTTGCGAGTGCAGTGGATTTCTCTTCAGGGGGAGTGATGCGGCGTGCTGTCAGCTCCAGGCCAACACACAGTGCCAGTAGGACAACAACAGCAAAATACGCGGTCACCAACATGATGAGGGTCTGTAGTCAGGGAAGTCCTGGGGAGCAGCAGCGTCACGGCCTCGTCAACTGCTTTCAACTCCTTTCTTGGCATTCGTCGGCATCCTCAAATGTCAAGAAAACAAAAGATCGCAGGTAATAAATAAATAAATAAATAAAAGCACAAAAGAACAATACATCGTCCTTTACATTCTTGGTAGTAGCGTGGGCTTTCACTCGCTGACAAACCTTACAAAGTTAGCATAAATTAGCTTGCACTCTAAGCCGCAATAACTTGCAAACACAGCACCATCTGTTTACGTACCTCTCTGTTTGACCACTCATCCATAATATTTTTGCCGTGTGCTACTGTGCGCAAATATGATAAATGATACATGAATTAATTACGACGAGCATCCGATGTACTCTATGGTCGTTAAAAAGCACGAGCGCTAACAACAGTCTACGCACTTCCGGTATCCGGGTACTGTCCGGGTACTTTCTTCAGTCTTGGTTCACCATTGGGGGGCAGTCTTATTTTACTTTTTACCAAGGGAAAATTCTTTAATTTATTAATAAAAACTGTGATTATACGTCATCGGCCATCATAGATTCAATTTTACAAGGACACAATAAAGGCAACATAATTTCAACTTTATATCATTTCTATTTCAAGATTTACAAAATATACAACATGTGCTCAATCATCCATAATCAAACATAAAAATGTAAGAGGACCCATCAAGGAAAATCTCTCCAAAAATACACATTGTGTTTGTATGACAAACAATGGGGCCAGAGGAGGGTTAGGTGGAATCTGGTAATTTCTGAGACTGTGTTGGTATAAGCTTAAAAAAGTAATCTCAGTCACTACAGTAGACCTCTACATAAAGATCCCATGACCTAACCCTCATCTTATACAATAAAGGTCATACATTCCTCTTTTCACCAAACTGAAACAATCTTTCAAATGACTGCAGTCATAAACACGTATGATATATTTACATAAACAGAACAAAATGCACATGTTCTCTGCAGCACAGACTGTGTGAGGAAAAATGCTTAATTGTTCTCTTAACATGAACCCCAAGCCTTTCAATCTGTTCTACACCACATGAAAAGATTACTGAAGGTAACTGCTAAAATGACACACTAAAATTATAGTGCAAGTTCATAATGCAAATTGCATGAAACATACAGTACCTTACATTTAGGTTTTTATAGGTTCCCTTGTTGACATTTAATACAGTATGGTACAAGAAATTAAAGGAATAGGCTGAAGTGAGCTGGCTTTTGGTCTTTAAAGGTCTACATAAAGACCTGTCAAAGAACTGCTTCATCAACATGTATTTGTATGAAGGTGCAGCAGTTTTGTGCAGTGTTTGAGTTAAACAAGTATCCTAAGTTTGGAAACAACTCAAACTCCTTCAGATTTTTTTTTTATTTTTTTTTAGATTTTATTGATCTCACACACAGGAGAAATTCACTTCTGCATTTCCTTTCAGGATGCAGTGGCCAGCCCATCTTTCCGGTGCCCGGGGGGCAGTACCATGAAGGGTCTTGCCCAAGGACCCACACTGGCTTGCTCATTGAAAGTCAAGTAACTTACCAGTTGAGCTAACCAGCCGTCAAGATCTAACAAATCTCACTTTTTTGTTAAAGGAAGAGCATAATTTTCTTTGTTTACGGATCAATGCGGAAAGCCAGCAATTTGTCAGAGTGTAGATTATTAAGTGTGCGCAGGTCGGGCAGACGAAGAAGAAGTTTGGAAAAGAGGCCAGTGTCATCTGGACGCCTGCGAGTGACAAGTGAGCGCAGAGCTTGAATGAGACCCTCCTGCAGTTGCTCCACGGCCTGCATGTTAGAGATGCCAGAAAGGTCTGAAGAAACAGAGACAATCTGAGTGATAAATACACAATAGTACAATCCATTAGATTTTTTGCTGTAATTAAATTCATTGTTACCTGCAGAGACTAGCACCACAGCCATGAAGAGGGTCATTTCATCAGGCTCCAGGCCCAAAGACCCCAACTTCTCACTGAATTCAAACATGGCGTCCAGCAACGAACCCATGCCCAGGCCCCGGAGGATAGACAAGGGGTAAGTTTGACCATTTAGGAAAGTCACTGTACGTTTTTCAGAATTGAACAAGGTGCAAAAACGCACCATCAGAACCTGAAGCCAATAATCAAAGAACAAAAAGTTAGGTGAAATGTTATTACCGCAAAACTTTTTCATCACAAAACATCTTTCATCTGCTTAGTGTGTCCTTTACCTGGAAAGTACCAGATTTGAGCAACATGATCTGGTCTTGCTGGCTGAGCTGTTGAAATCCTGGGATGCCTTTGGCAAACTCTACCACCTCTTTTACTGCTGGAGTGAAACAATTAGAGAATGATTCCCAAATCTCCTGATTGGAGCTTTCTGACCCTGTTATAGGACATGCATTGAGAGGACAGGCCTTGAGGAAAACAAAGATATAATAAGCAAAGTCAGTATTGAATAAACAGTGAATATGGAATAGTAAGCATATCTAATACTTACCAATACTTTAGCACCTGGTGCTAACCGCCAAGGGCAGGAGGTGAGGTTTATCTTTCTTTCATTGGAGAAACTGTTCTGGTTAGTCGGGTGCTGGCTCTGGTTTGTTGGCAGTGTGTATGAGCAGCGACTATTGTCCACATTGGTGTGGAATGTTGGTAGGTTGCTATTGGGAGCAATGGGACATGAAGTAGGACACGCTTCAGGACTGTACTGATAACTCTGAGTAGTGGAGACCTGGAGGAACCCACCCTCCTGAGAAAATGAAGTGCAGTTATTGTTGTTGGAGATGTGTGCTCTCTTAGTGGCTCTTTCTTGGCAGCTGTTGTTACTGGTGGTGAAGATGTCATGGTAGGCTCTTGAAATGGCTCCAATTGCGTCTTTGGAGTTAGCTTCATCTGTGTTTGGGGCAATCTCTCTCACTGAGGAGGATTCTATGTCTATGCCAGTTGACTCATTTAGACTGTTCATGTAGCTCTGCATCTCATCTAGAAGCCGTTGCTTCTCTCTTTTGGGGATGCGACCAAAACGTACAGCTAAGCAAAAACAAAAACAAAACACAATGTTAAGAAAAAAGATTAAATCTGTTTTCTATATTAGTGAGCCATGGATTAAAGTAATGCAGTACAGTTATGTAACCATGTTATTCACAAGTATCTCAGTTTTTATGGTCATTTTTAATTATTTTTGCACAAAAAAACACTTAATCCAGTGTGCTTTATACTACTTTATACTACTTCTAACTTTCCCTATTCCTGCAATGACCATCAGCTGGAGAGGCTATATATAGAGCCCATGCCTCCATCTGCCTCATCCTATCCTCTATCCACTCCTGTCTCTTCCTCTCCCTCTTTCTGTTTGAAAGTAGGGCAGTGGGGCAATATGAACATAATGTCACACTCAGTGGAACTGATGGTGTAAGGGGAAAACACTGAAAACTGTGTGGAAGAACAGAATACATAAGTTAGAGAGAAAATAGATGCCACTCTCTACATACTAAGACTAAATGAAACAGCATTTACCAACATCCACCAGCACCTATCACTAAACAACAAAACTGTAGAACTATGCATATTACTAACTAAACAATCGAGCACAGGAGGTCATAAGACAGCTCTGTGCAAATACCAAATCTGTGTGAAAATGTATGTATGTATGCACATTCATCATTAATCCTATGAAAAATGAAAACTACACTTTTCCATCATTTAAATAAGGGACATAATGATCTAGTGGCATTTGGCATGAGACACGTTGTATTGGCATTTTCAAAGAGTTTAAGAGCACTCACAGCTGCCTGGAGTCAAATTGGGGTGTACTATTTGTTGTGGTCTATAGGCAGGTGCATGTGGCTTTCCTGTTTTTGCAAATGAAACCAAGAAAAAGGGGGTTTGTAGGTTGTGGTCCTTAACATATTGAAAAATCACAGAGAGGTTTGACCTAGCTGTTGCTTCTCTCAGAGTTGCAGTTTGCCACTTCTGTGCACCAAAAGTGTCATGCAAAAATAACAATAACCTATTTACTAGATTAGGCAAGATGGGGTAGTGGAGGGGCATAACGATAAGCAGAAACCATACTGGGAGGAAGAAGACAGGCAAAGTATACTAAGTAGGTCAAGATGTATGAGCTTAATGTAGAACCAATTCTGTATTCTTTTTCTAGGTCAACACAACAGTTTTTTATTCTCGGTTTGTGGGTGATCAATCAGTGTTGGATTATAAAACAAGGTGTCACATCTCAACCTCAGATTCAATGGTTTCAGTATGTGTCTTACTTAATTCTTGCCCTATCCCTCATTAATGGCAATGAGATGTCCTATGTGCATACATAAGGTAATCAGGTTGACCTCGCTCCAATTTCCTAAAATAATCAGTGTTTGCAGCAGGATTGAGATGATAGATAGCTTCAGGGACTATACGCTTCCTCTTCTAATAAATCAATGTCTGAAGGGGAAGATGTAAGAGAGCTATGGGAACAAAATGGGTACATGGAGGATATGTACTCTGCAAGAGCATTCAGGTAATGGGGGTGCAAGAGGATGCGAGAAAGGGCAGGAGATATAACACATGTACAAAACTTCAGAAAGTTACACAAGGCCAAATCATAATCAGATGACAGAACAAATTTTATCTAAGAGGTGCAGCCTGATTGGGCCTGTGACCATAAAAGAGTTTCTGCAGCATAATTTTCACAATAATAGACATTGTGAATTTTGTCCTGTTTGTCTTATCACAAAACAGTGCCAGTCCTGCTATTATGCGCTATAACATGTAGCAAGTAGACTCACCATCTCTGGACATGCCAACAGAGATGCATTTCTTAAAACGGCAATGTTGGCAACGGTTCCTGTTCATTCGCATGATCAGACAGTTTTCATTCTTTACGCACATCTTGTAGTTGATGTTCTGCTGAATACTGCGACGAAAAAAACCCTGAAACAAAAAGTTTTTTTTTTTTAAATAATTAGAAATATTGCACAATAATTTCAATTAAAATGCTTACCTTGCAACCCTCACATGCATGTACTCCATAGTGAAAACCAGAAGCAATGTCGCCACAAACTTTACAGAGAAGCACCATTCCCCCCATCTCTAGACAAGGACAAAGAAAAAAAACAAAAAAAAACAGTTTACTTGCATGCAACCATTTATATTAAATTAAAGCTCTATTTGTTGACATTTCAAAAACATACTTGTGAATGTGCCAGGAAACCCACATGGCCTTTTTTCAGCAATGGGATGTGCATATGTGTGCTGAGAAGTTGCTGGTGCTGCTGCTTGGGAGACGCTGCATACCTCAGGGAACTGGAAAACCAACTTGGAGGTAGTGGAGCTGCGCCCTGCTGTCCTCTGCTTCAGAGCCCCAATCTCTGTGAAGGTCACCTCCTCAGGAGACGAGGGCTGAGAGTGTGAAGAGGGTGACTGGGTCTGATATCCGCTGGATGGACTGCCTGGACTGGGGCTCAAACTGCCAGTGGAACCAGCATACAGGATGACCCCTCCTCCTGGAGATTAGACAGGGCATGGGTGACTTTTTATAACTAATATTCATAAACTTATTTATGAAACTTTGTAACACATTTAACTTAAATTATAATGTTAAATTACACATCAATTGCCAACAATAATAAGCTTCGTTTTAAGTTTCTAATAATACATTAGAAACTTAAAACGCTATCTAGGACTAGTCAGCACAGGCCATATTAGGCTACTCCTGTGATGCACTGTTACTCAATCTCTGAGGAGTTGAGAAAAAACTCTGGAAATCTGCAATGTCATTGCTTCATCCCGAATTAACAGGCGTATGCTTAACTCAAGATTTGAAAGTGGGAGCTAAAAATACTGTTGGTAGCACAGCAACAGCGGGTTTGTCTTGGATGAAAATGTTAGATTTGTAAACGATTCTCGCGTCAAGTATTCATTTTGTGAAATGTGAAATGTTTTTGTCACTCATGTGTGCATGACTCTTTACTTTAGTTGGCTGCTGTGCACACTCCCTCTCTGACACATTCAATCTAGTCATGCGTTGTGGATGAGCTGAGACACGGCCTCACGTGTCTGCGGGGGTCTGCTGCCTCCTCCGCTCCAATAAAAGTCCCGCTCCACTGGCACTGTGCCCAGCGCCAGCCAACAGCATGACACCTGACCGCCGCCTCACATGCACGCACTCCTGACACGGTTATTGCCCTTATCCGCAGTCTCGTGTTCAGATGCAACAACATTTCTGTTTACAAACATTCAGGAGATAGCCTTCCGTTTGGCGCAAGAGGACGTTTTGCTACTTCCAAATTCAGTTTAATGCTGGGCAAATTGTAACCTATAGTCTAGAGCAAAAGTGGCATGTAGAATATTTGAGAATCCAAGATGTTCAGATAGACAACTAAATTATTTGCGTGAAATAGGCCATATTTGAAGTAGCAACAAATTCGTACCTGACCTACAATCTGCAAATGTAGGTCTGTTCAGTTAATTAAATTTGCATTCACAGGTAGCCTATTAGTTTGCACTATGTAAATGCAGCCGAGGTGTACAGTATTGAGATTTCCCGTATTGCTGGTTGCACTAGGTATTTGCTGCAATCAACGTTTTGATAATCCTTCACGCAGCACGTGTTGGAGGATTTGTTGACTCATGCCAGAGCATCACATCGCCACGCAGCAGGCTGAGCCTCTCTTCAGTTCTTTAACAGAATGATCCCGACCACTCCACGTACACAACGCTTGTCCATGTGAAGTTTATTTGAAAAACATAAGATCTGTAGGCAAAATTATTTTTATAGGCATTTTCTTTTATAAGTAGGCATTGTTAAATGAAGAGCCAATGAGGCTAGGGAGGTATTCAACAAAAAGCGCGAGCTCTTTCACTTTGAAAGTTGCCTGTATTGTCGGTTGCTGTTGCGTTTACTTTTCGACTATAACCTCCATTATAGATCAAACAAACTGTGCATGCGACAGGAAAACGTGACAAAAGAAAAACAAAAGTCGAGGCACGGAATAGCTGACCCACTGACCAAGCTTTCTCAAACCGCAGGCGGCATGAACACTGTGAGATCAGGGACACGACAGGAGGAGGCGCTCTACTCACGCTCTGCACGCGGCTTTTACAATGAACACACGTGACGTGAGAAAGTGGGTTTAGTGGAAATGTCTGAAGTTGCACACAAGTTCTGAAGCTCACCACTGCTGTTGTAGCGTAAAGAGCCAGAGGTGAAAGATTGTACGTGGAACTCTAGATCCAGAACAGATTCTAAATGCAATCAATTTGGCTATCAAATTTATTGCATTTGGTGGAGGAAATGGGCAAATGTAGGGTTGATTTGCCTATATTTAAACAAACTCTATGCACTCATTGCATTCAAAGAATAGATAATGCCCTGTCTCCTGGGTTTACCCTTTCTCCCTTCTTCATATCATTTGCCTGGCTAACTGAGGTCATCACCATGATCACCTAAAACAAAAACATTATTATTATTATTATTATTGTTGTTGTTGTTGTTGTTGTTGTTGTTGTTGTTGTTAGGTGTTTACTTGAATAGGATAAACTATAGGATGCATTTATTAGTACTTCTAAACCATTAGGCTACTTTGTCTATGAATACTTAGTAGCTTTATTAGGTGTGAATATGAAGAATTATGAATATGAATATGAAACGGTGTAGTTCAAAGAGTAGACTATGTTTCGGCATGTTGTGGTAAAAAATGCTCAGTTTTTATCTAAATCAAAGACATTTAGGCCTATCATTGTCAGTGGTTTATTGGTGCCTGCAGAGAAACATGTTGACAGAGTGTATGGGATGACCATCACCTGCACTTGAACGTGACTGCTGCAAATGATTAACTGTCAATAAGGGAAGCCGACAGCAGCGAGCATGTGTAGCCTACCTTTGGCTCACCTGGAAAAGACGCTGCTTAATGCGACTTAACTGATAATAGTGCCACGGTTATGAAGATTTACAACAGGAGCACAAGGAGTCACTGTTGTTAATAATAAAACAGTGAGTTCTGTGTTTATGACGATCAAGAGTGACAGCGCACTGGAGCTCCACGTGAGTTTGTTTTTATGGAAAGAAACAGGAAGTAACCAACTGACCATATGGCACGTTTCACTGAGCGAGGCAGGGCAAGAAAGCCACTCCACATAGAACCTATACTATGCAACTATACAAACTATATTGCACTAACAAATGCAAAGGAATGAACTCAGCAATGAGCCACCTAAAATACCAAAGGTTGCAAAGACCTGCAAACGCACACTAAAGTTTGTTACATGCCTTTTTGTAGCGTGATTGTACATACGCACTTAAAATGGTCTTACAAACTGTGAATTGCACTGCATCTGCATCTCTGCATCTGCATAGCCTAGTTCTAATAAAGATTGTGTCAGTAAACGCTATAAATAATCTGTGCCCTATCTCACGCGTTAGGCTGAAAAGTTTGTCTTACCGCCACCGGGGCTGTTGTCCATTCCTGTGGTGTATGATGACTTTGGATAACGATGACAAAAGTGCCTTCTAAATTTAAACCGGAAAGAAATTCGTAGAGTAGAGATGTTTAACAAGTTCTGCGCGAAAAAACACCGGATCCATGGGGTGGGAAAAAGACAATGTGCAAAAAAAAATGCCTTGCACGTGAGTGAAGCAGCTCGAGATGTCTCTGTTGTGCGCACTGGGCGAGCGCCTCATCTGCGCTTGTCAAGAGTCAAGATTAAATGATTTCACTGAACTCCAAGAACTAAGAGTCAGCACATCCGTGAACACACTCAAGCACGACACACACTGATACAAACACCCATATGAATCACGTTTGCAAGTAAGTAGAAAATGTGACCGCCTTCTCCTCCACTCGAGCTGTATCTGTTCATTAATATGGGATTTGGCCCTGTCTTTGTGGCTCCTTTCTCCCTCTCTCCCCCCTCCACACTAATGTGCATTTTCTTTTGAGGGGGTGTGGAACTGAAGGAGTTTGCAACGTTCAGTAAAGCCACGCTGCATGTGCGCTCTACATGTGCCTTAAAGTGCGCTGCCCTACTGATACACATTTTATGCAAAGCGCCGAGCGTGTGCTGGGCAGAGATGGAGATTGGACGATGGAGCACATGGAGAAAAGGCGTGGCTCACCGTGACTGCCAGCTCTGGCAAGCAGCGCTCAACTGATGGTAAACATTGAGGCATGCCAAACATCGTGCTAGATCCAAGTTTAGAGTGTTTGTGTCACTCCCTTTAGCAGTTCATCAACAAAGGCATCTGATAGAATGCCAGTGCACAGGCATCCAAAAGCAAACAAACAACAACAACAACAGCAGCAGCAATAACAACAACAACAACAATAAAACCTTTAGAACGTAAATACGATTTTCACAAGACTACTTAGCCACAAGACTACAGCCTAGCTCATTTGCCTTTATCAGCCTTTAAAACTGAACAAGCACCAAGCGCCCTCTAGTGGTTACCTTGCGCTTATATAAATGTACTGTACAGTATAGGCTACTAATTATGAAATCTATCAAGTTTGTATTTACCTCGAATCATCAAATAAAAGTAGGCCTGAAATATTATTTAAAAACTACATCTATTTCATTCTGATTATGATCCTTCTTATTACTCACATCAGATTTTGCGGTTTGCATGTCATTGAAGTAGGCATAAACTTTAAGGTCCAGAAATAAGGCAGGCCTAATAGGCTACCTAATCAGATTTAGGCGTGTAACTGTAGCCATTGTTTCGAACTTAGTTAAGAAAAGCATCGTATCGTTAACCCACCCTGAGTAGCTTCCTCCTATTACCTCGCTAGGGGGAGGCAGATAGTCAGAAATGCCCCGGCCTGAAGCTCCCCTCTACGCCCCTGAGCTGCTGGGACACAGTGACGGATTGGCAACACGAAGGGTAAGCTGACAAATGACTGTTATGATCGCTGACGCGTAAATATAAACGACACGATCCTCAAAGGGGACATTCTGTGATGGTGAGGTGTGGCTCGTGACTTTGCTTTGTCTCGTTCGCAGCAAACTTCGCTTTACGTGCGCTCGCGATCTACGATTACGCTCGAAAAGTTGGCGAGGGGAATGCGCTCGTGTGGCGAGCCGAAACACACTCAGAGGTAAGAACTCCACTTTTCACAAATCACCTCTTGTCATAAATAAATGAGTGAAGTTGCGTCAGTCCATTCGAGTGTACAGTACTACGACGATACTCACGCTTTGTACGTGATGCGAACACGTTACGCACGTTAGGGCACGAGATAATTACAGGCTGCTTCAACTTTTTGGGGACGAAGCACAACTGAAGTGTGTGCCAACCCACACACCTGCACTGCGCTGCGTTGCCCAAGGCTCAAAGACGGTCTTCCTCATAGACACTTATGATCCCATACCCCCTCCCTACACCTTGGTCAATGTCTGCTTTATGCGCATGTTATTCCTTAGGTGTAGGCTGTGCGTGATGAGAGGCTGTCATTGCTTTGAGTAAACGTCACAAATTACGGGGCATTAACGCTGCAAAGCAAACGAGTACATTTTCCAGCAGTAAGCGTGTGTAGGATTAGCGTCAACATTTTGTCTATATTATGGAGTCACATTTCAAATTTTACCAAACATACCCTCTGAGCAATATTTATGCAGCCAGCTTGCCAAAATTGCTAAAGCAAACAAAAACAAAAAACAAAAAAACTAGGTCTATATTTTTTCATATGGAGAACGTGGTGTCCAACTTTCTCACAAGGGCAGTTTTATAAGCAGGGAAGGAGGCATGGAAAAGAAGACCTTTCCTTTTGAGCTCACAGATTTGCAGTAATTACAGAATCACTTCCATATGTGGCTATCTGGCTGCCTTCTTGCTGCCCCCACCACCCCTCTCCATTTTCCCTCTCCCCTCTTTCATTTGCATTCTCCCCTATTCCTCATCATTTTGGCTTTTTACGCATTTGAGTTTTTGTGTAAACCACAACAAACCACAAGCAAAGTTTATGACGCCGGCATTTTCCTCCGTCAGCACTACATCGTGGGCATTTATACTCTTACCGTCCTTTCAAAATCAAACAATTCTACTTCTGCCAATCCCAACTTTGAATAGCATAATTTTGTGTATTGCTTCTTGTGGAAAATCAACATGCAAATCAGTGATCACTGCAGGTTGAAGGCTCATAGTTGGTGGCCCTCAAAAATCAATAAGAAGACTAAGAAGTGCACTTTTAGTAATTAGATTTATTTAAGTGACATGTGTTAAAATGTTTTTCAGGTTAAAAAATATTTAATGATGATTTAATACATTTTTAGATTACTTGATGAGGCTCTATTGCAAGGAAAGGAGCAAAAACTGAGGGGGAACAGAAGAAGTAATGCTATTTGACAGAGGCGGGTTCAGGATGGGTTCACAGTGACATCATGGCTGATTTTTGGGGGAAAGTATAGACAGGAGAGCTGTTCACCTTTCATTGGACACACATGTTGGAGAGCTGGCAGAACACACGTACTGGCATATACAACCGCTTTTAAACGCATGCACCCCAATAATGCACGTTACTACTTTTCTTCATTTCAGCCTGGACTAGATTGATCTTTTGTCCCTTTCATTCCATTTCAAGCCCAGTTCTTATTTGTTTTTGTTTGAGGATACATGGTAGTTAAAGCAGTTTGCACCCTATCACATACATTTCTCCATTACTTCAAGTTTGTGTGCGTAGTATTCCTGTGTGTATGTTTTTGGTTGAAGGCTGTTGGACCTTAAATGAGTGCAGTTTGCCAGGCGTGATGAATGAGCTCCTTCATTTCTCAGGATGTGTGTTAAACTCTGTAACTCTGAGATTTCCAGTGAGTGTATATTTATGTGACTTTATGTGACTGGCTTGTGTGCGTGCGTGCGTGCGTGCGAGTGCATGCGTGTGTGTGTGAGTGTGCGTATGTGCTGGTCTGTGTCCTCTGCCTCATTTCATACAGCTCCATACTCACATGACATCAATCTGAATGTGTGGAATTAGTGATCTCATTATAGGCATCTTGTTTCTAATTACAACCTGCTGCCACAGGCACCACCACTGTGCACTCTTTCTCACCTCAATCTCTGCCCTAGCTCTTTATTTCAACTACATCAAATCCTTTTTTCCCCATTAATGTTCAGTTGTTTTATGTTTGCCTATAGGATAATCCTCCCTTTGTCACACTGATCCATGTGTTACTATGTAATTAAGCATTAGAAGTTAGCCGGCAACAAAACAATTAAAAATGTCTAAATCTATATCACTAAAATGTTAGTGATCTAGATCTTCTAAAATAGACAGTCCCAATAACACAATAAGCCAAACATGAGATCTTTCTAAAGCAAACTTGAATACCCAGTCTATCAATGCTGATATCACTTTTTGCTTTTGTATGGTAGGAAAATCTGTATAGGCCGACAAACTCACATCCAAAAGGTTGCTGGCTTGATCCCACTTCAGACTAGTGAATAATGCTGATGTTTATTGTTTATTTAAATCTCATTAGCATCTACAGTGTGCTACGTGAACAACTTTTCTTTGGGTCATAGTCAAATTATGAGTAAATTTTTGCTTGTTTGTGTTTTAGTTTTAGTTTTTCCTCGAGTGATGCAGAAAAAAGGGAGCCACTGTATGTTAGCTAACATACATGAACATTCACACAGACAGTGGCTCCCTTTTTCTGCATCACTCGAGGAAAAACTAAAACTAAAACTAATTCAAGCTGTCATTCAAACAAAGGCTTCGTCTACATCAACAATGGCATCTTTCTATTTGTTTGACTTATAGGAAATGCAATAGCACATTACATTTACATGTTAATGTTTATATGTGTGTGGTTGTGTGTGTGTGTGTGTGTTTAGTTAAATTGCACATTTGGTGTCTGGTGGAACGCATTTTCAGTCCTCTAATGTCTGTTACATAGTGAATTGACAATAAAGTACACTTTGAACTTTGAACTTAATAACATATTCACATCTACATGGATTCATACACATGTTTATAATTATGCATTTTGAATTTGCTTTTTGATGCTACAAGGGTATACTTTATTTCTGCATGAAAGGAACCTATTTTTAGTTTTTGGCAGAGTTTTTTTTTAAAGCTGGTGCGTTGATGGTTCAAGTGGTCATATTGATGGACAGTCGTGCTTTTTGCAATGCTTGTATCCCCGGCATATGAGTTAAGACTTTAAATTATCTGCGCTATTTGGTAGAATGTAAATGTGCATTATATCTGCTTGCTACCATTTTTTTTTTCATAAAGCTTCTGCTGCTGTTCTAACCCCTTCCGTTCATCCTCACGTAGCCTCGGGGTTTGATTCTCTATAACTTTATGAATGCAAAATTCAAACTGGGAACGCACGACACAGTACAATATTTCCATGAATATTTAATATATTCATAAACCCAGAGAAGCTAAGCGCAGTGTATGCCTGTGTGTGTTGGATAGACTCCTGAGAGGAAAAGCCTATGCTTTGTCAGAACACAGTGTCAGGATGGATGTGAGGCCAGTGCGTTATGATGTCATGGCTGAAGTTAATGATACGAAAGCGGCAGGGGCCAAGGGCCATGTTTCCAGTGGTGCCCAGAGAGAGAGATAGCACCCTGATCTATCTTCATTATCCTCTGCTCTGCAGCCTCCCAGACACAATGATCATAAATCTTGACTGAAGCACACTTCACTGACACTGAAACACAAACACTAGTAACCTCTGACCCCTTGCTGCTACTGCCTACGCGCACACTTACATTCACCAATCCTTTACACAGACGCACATACAGTACATTCACAAAAGCAGCCTGTATGTGCGCTTGAGAGGAAGCGTCTGAGGCCTAAACATAACCCCTCTGTATACACACACTCACACCAGCTCACTGTCATCATTGAAACTCTCTGTATACACTCACTCAGTCATTTAATAAAGAGCACAGCATGGACCTAACCTGCACATTCATGCACCTAAGGCCTCCCCGGTCTTGTCTCACTCAGTACAGACAGCATAAAAAAATCTAAATTATATTAAAGTTTAACTGCTGCCCCCGCGACCCAGAAAATGGAAAAGCGGAAGAAAATGAATGAATGAATGAATGAATATTAAAGTTTACTGTTTACTTTTATTTACCCCATACTACTACAATCTGAATTTTGCTTATTATACAGTATTTGCTTTATTTTTTACATTTAAGCTACACTGCTATATATGCTAATTGTTTTATTACTTTACATGTATATCTATTATGAATTAGCTATGCCATAACTGATCATGTATAGCACTTTGGGGTATTGATGGGTGTTTGTAAATGTGCTTTATAAATACACTTGAGCTTGACCTTGACCTACTGCTACTCCACTCACCAAGATACTAGCCCAAGATTTAAGCCCATACTGTTTTGATTACACTCTTAGATGTAGTAGTACAGTAGAGTTTGTTTTTGGTCTGTTCATGGCTGTATTTATTTTCTTGTTCGGGTTGCTCAACTGCTGATTTAGTACTGCTATGTACACAGCTAACATATCCATATTAGCTTTAGTAGCCTCATAACCAACTCATAAATCAAATGTAAACCAGATAAGGATCAGCTGGAGTGTGTTGTAGTACTTAGCCTTAGGTATTTGCTTCCTGGCTGAAAATAAGGTTTCAGTGGGAAAAAAATACAACTTCTAAATTTTTTCTCTCTCAAATGACTTAGAGAATATTGTATGGAGATATGTTACAAATACATCACCAGCTTGTGTCACACCTTCAACAAATGCATCATGTTTTGATTGTAAGCGAGTCTGGCAATGATCTTTATGAGATATTTTGCATTGACTTATGAATTTTCGAAGCATGTATCAAGCTCCTGCATATACAATAGAGCACATGTGTTAAATATAGTCTGTTTTATCTGTCTTAGGGTGCATTCATAATTACTACATTAAAGCTGTAACTGTAAACAAACCAAGACTAAATTAAATCTACATTAGTTGCCACATTAGCAGTGCCTTTGCCAGTGGAGATACAAATGCCCGTTGAGGTGCCCGTTTAGGTGTGTCCTCTCCGCCCAGAGCTGAGGTTTGAGCTGCTCCTCATAACCAAAACATCATGAGAAACATAGCATTTAGAAAACAGGCACACACCCAGAACCACAAACACATAAACACACATTTGAAATATATGATCTCATATGGGGAGAGAGGGGGGAGGGGGCATTTTCAGGGGCACACCCAGACCTGTCACTGCTGCTGTGGCTGGTGCCATCTTACACACTTATTACAACAAGGTGACTTCAGTTTTACAATAATGAGCAGGTTTAGGGGCATAGCGTTGGTGGGAAATTTGAATTATTGTTGATAGCTGTTGTTTAATTTCAAAATTCACAGTATAATAGCATTCTTATGTGAATGGCATTTGAATTGATCACAAATATAACAATGACATATTTACTACATACAAGAGAGCAATGTTTTAACTCATATACAGTGGTACCTCACCTTACGAAGGCCCCAACAAACGAAAATCTCAAGTTACGAAACGCCGTCACGTTAAATTTTGGTCTCTAGATACGAAAGAAAATTCAAGTTACGAAACGCGAAATCTCAAAAATTCAATTAATGCTCGCTCAGATGTGCGCTCAGATGCACACCCCGAAACGTAAATAAGCCTACACTTTATCAACACACGGGGTTAGGTTCCAGAGGTGGCCTGCGGTGGGAGAGGTCCACGAGGTAGGACAACTTTGTATTTTGCAATTGTTCTACATGTTTTAGGGCTGTAAATGCCTCACCACACACATTCTATGCTTTTCTCAGACTGGAGTTGGGCTTTTCTCGCATTTCTCTCTTGTTTAAACACTCAAACTTTCATAGATTTTCAACAAAATGTATTAATAGTGAAGCGTGGGAGGAGACGACTCCGGAAGCAGCGCGTAGACAGGAGCACCGCCCGCGAGGAGCACCGTGCGCGACGCACGAGGTGCACCGAGGAGCACCGCGTGCACCAAGGAGCACAGCGCGCACCGAGGAGCACCTGGCGCGAGGAGCACCTGGCGCGAGGAGCACCTGGCGCGAGGAGCACCTGGCGCGACGAGCACTGCGCGCACCGAGGAGCACCTGGCGCGAGGAGCACGCACCCCTAGTCCTAGTCTGCACGACCGGCACCGGGTCTGCGAGCAAGAGAGAACCGCGGCGCCCGGAACGCGTCCTCCGAGCCACAAACGAGCCGCACGGCCCTGGTCCAGTCCTGGTTTAGTCCAGGACCAGTCCAGGTCTAGACCTGGTTTAGTTCTGGTTTAGACCTGGTTTATTCCACATTTAGTCATGGCTCTACAGTCTCTTAGCTAATCAGGAAGCAGAACACAATGTTACACTATAAAAAAAAATGTTACACTATAAAAAAAAAACTTGGAACGGATCAGGCCTTTTCCATTGAAATAGCTACTCAACTTACGAAAAATTCACGTTACGAAACCACTTCTGGAACAAATTAATTTTGTAAGGTGAGGTACCACTGTAGTAAGAAAAAGTCCAAAATATGTCTTTCTCTTTAAATATATGATAACGTCAATCTACTCTGACATAGTTGGCCATGACAAACTATTGGCTGGAGTTTATGCCCAAATCTGTGTTGAATCACAATGGTATAAAATAGACATATTTTTATATTAGGTGAAGTGGTAACATCTATTTTTTTCTGTGTTTGGTCCGGAACAAGCTGCAGGATGAGCTGACTCTTAAATAAAGATGATCAAGTAAAGCAAAAAGACTTCAACTGAGAGACAAAGAGGGAAGAGAGAATTAAAAACAGAAACATAAGCTCTCAGGCCTTTTTTTCCCTCCAGGCAGTTTGTGGCTTTTGAAAAAATGTGCTGTATATTTGAAGTGTTGGGTCACGTGACATGGGAAGGCTTTATGAATCAGAGAGTATAATTATTTCTTAGTGAGTGAGAGAGTGAGTGGGTGTATGTACGGCTATGTTTAGGGAGTGATCTGAGGAGCTATAGAAGTGGAGGAGGAGTGAGATGGGGACCGAGAGAAAGAAAGAGGCTCAGTGCTGTTACTCTGTCTGCTGCTGTCAGTAGGACATTGATGAACATTCACAGTTTCTCCTCTATGTCCTGGGCTTGTTCTCATCCGAAGTACTAAACATCGAAAGTTGTGCTGGTAAGTCATTTGATAAATTATTTTTTTAGTTTAACCATTTTTTTGTTCTGTTAGTTTACAAAAGATAGCTCTTGGAAAAATGTGATGGCAGTGTAATTTTAGTTTAGATTCATTGCCAGTATTTGGACACAACTGTTTCTTGTTTGTTGTTCTTAGGAGTGTGAATGACAGTGAGTTTATATGAAAACATACTTTAGCATGTGTGTGCCTGCCTTGTGTGCGCGAACATATGTGCTTATTAGCGCGCGGGGGCCTGGGCCTGTGGAGCGCTTTATTACTACCAAATGTGTGTGTTACTATGCACACAAAGCAGGGAGCCGTCCCCGGTCCTTGGCCTGTTTTTTGATAGGCAACATGTGGAAACTTGGAAAAGAGAAGCATTGTTTTATTTTTTTTACTATTCTTAAACAGTGCAAAGATAATTCTTGGGATGTGTGGTGTGTTTGTAACTCTCGGCAGTTTGAAGACGCTGATGCATATGTCGTTAGTAATGTCAGAAGATAATTTATTAAGGCTGGCATATGCGCTAGGTTAACAGGTTCCACTTGTTCCAGCAGCAATGTATATTAGAGAGCATTGGGTTTTTGATATGATGTGAAATTGATATGAGACATTTGATATTATAATATGTTGTCAGTGGTTGTGTGTTCACTGTCTCTGCTTTCCTATTCTTTGGTTTGTAGACTGTGTGCCTATGACGGCTGCAGCTGGACAGCCTCACTTCTGCACCTGCTCTTCCCTGTGGACACAACTAAAGTGTTAAAACTGAGGACATTTGATTGAATACAACAGAAAAAACCACAACGTATATGTTGGAGATAGCTGACTAAACTCCTTGTCATCTGCCATAACAATTCAAGATGATTATGCATTAGGTGAATTGTCCCAACCCCTGTTTTTAGATACTTTCAATAACACAGTTTTATCTTCTGGCATAGCTTGCATACAAATATTAGTATATGTAAATATATTTTATACCATATGATATGAGTATTATTGTTTAAACAATGTCAGCTTTTCGATTGTGTGGATTAGTTAAATTAATTGTAACATTTTAATTTGGGAGGAACAGATAACATAGAGTTAAGATCTATGCTTTTTCTATGACACACGCTGTAGGAAAAAACAGGGATTTAAGGGAATTAGAGACA
Organism: Paratrypauchen microcephalus; assembly: GCA_036785185.1. NCBI lineage: Eukaryota > Metazoa > Chordata > Actinopteri > Gobiiformes > Gobiidae > Paratrypauchen > Paratrypauchen microcephalus. Next base: position 2,614,736 of record JAVJIX010000052.1, on the reverse strand, counting down.
ACACGCCTTTGTATTGCAAAATCTGCTAACAGTCTGTCTTTGTTACTCGTCACTGCACACAGTAAATCTGGGAGTTGTTGTTACCTGTCTCTTTTGGAATTTCTATTGCAATTAAGAGGCAGGGAAGGGAGGGGTCAGACAGGTGTTTTCAGAGGATCGAGGGGCACTCTGCCACCACTCTATAATTAAGCGGGAAACTATCTGCTCACCATTTCCTATGTGTCTTTTTGCAGGTGTGCCACTTTAATGGTGAGGATTTACATTTTTGTGTCTGCCTTGAAGCTCACATTTTAAGATGTTAAGGCACAAAGCTGTATTTATAATGCTTGTAGAAGTTATCCGGACTTGTTTCTCTTTATTGCTGTGAGTTCCAAGGTTTGCGGTTGCAGTGGTGAAGTCTATCTATTATTTGTGTGTAGAATCCCTCAGTCATCCAGGTAGAATCCATGGTAAAAGGAGGAATTTAATTTGTCAACTAGATAAAAGTTTATTTGGTTGAATATGTTTCACAGCTCAACCAAGCTGCTTCTTCAGTTGTGGCTAGAGTGCTGGTGGACACTGCTGCCTATCTATTATTATTGTTTTGTGTGACTAGACACGCCTTTGAAATCGTCATTGTCAATTTACCTCCATATCTGGAGCATTTCAATTTTTCCTTTTATTTTTCTCTGAAGTTCCAGTTCTTGTCTTAGATTTTCCTGTTGTGCTGTGTTTTCCTGTTGGCAGGAGCGTCCTGTTAAACTCACCCAAGGGCCCCCACCACATCATAGAAACAGCCAACTGTCAGAACAACTTCACTCACTCACTGAGTGCTTTATGCCTCTCTCTGACTTTCCATAATATTCTCATTTATACCCTTTTATATGTGGAAGCCAATTACAACAATTGTACAAATATATCACTTTGTCCATTTTATGGTATTAGGGTCAAAAGTACTGAGAAGCAGATACTGTACTAATCAATACTAAAACTAGTTTAAGTATAATATACATAAACACTTTTTTAAAAATGCGTCAAGCCCATTGCTTAGTATTGAGATTGAGTTTGAAAGGTTAGTATCATGACAACACTTTTCCATATACTGAAAACCCACAATTAGTGACAATGAGATTCCAAAGCCTTGGTACTTTGCATTGTGGCTGTAAGTAAATGTGTGTTTGTTGATGCCAGGACCAGGCAGATGTCAAACAAGTTCTTCAGTGAAGGAATGCAGGGTGTTTAGAAACACAGGGCTGTCTGTCACTAGGTGTCTCTTGCAGAGCCATTAACCAGACACTGGTTGAAAGATTGGTTGCTGTCAGCTTTACATCAGATAGTAATGTGTTTAGAGTATTGCTCATAATATTGCAGTGTCTTAACAAAGAGATTTTCAGTTAGTATGTTATTATGTTTCAGTAACAATTTGCCTGAGAGAATAAAGAAATGGCTAGTTTATGTCAGCATTATAACCATGATTATAAATAATGACTCTCTGTTAGAGGTAGCCAAGATGTGTGTATGGTTGTAGATGTTGTTGTAGAAATTTTAAAATTGGAGTATTTTTTTTTAAAACAATATACCCAAAGTCATCAAAAAATAAATAAATTGTAAAACATGTTATCAACGAAGGGTATATGTTGATATTTCTGCTCTTTTGTAGATAATTCCATTCACTATTGCTACTTAAATCTTAACTGATACATTTAAATACATTTCTGATGGATTGATAATATGGTTTATGGACTATTGTTACTGGGATATTTTTTGTCAATATCGCCCACCCCTTCTCTCTGTAGACATTTACAATGGACACAGATGATATCTAAACTCTCCAGCTCAATACATTGCACAATTCACTGCTGGAATAAAAAAATTAATAGAAATTGTTGAAATTATTTTGGAGATTTGCACATAAAGTGGCAATAATATTTAAGAGAATGTTGAAATATGGACTGCTAAACTACCACAAGAATCCCATGTATTTCAGTTGTTTTTAGAGATCTTATCTTTAGGGCTAGCACATTGTCTCTCCATAAAAAAGACATGTTCTCTTGTTGTTTGTGGGGCCCTTCCATTACACAAATAAGTGCCACCTTTTGTTATTATGACACTAACGAGCCAGTCCTTTTTATGTTTGAAAGGGATCAGACTTATAACAAATCATTTTTCTGACAAGTTTTTGCAGTGTCTCACTAGAGGAAGACATTTGCTCCTAGGATATCCTTGCATCATTCAGGCCGAAATCTATAACTTATCTTACCTTGTCCTTCTTTACTTAAGCCGCCATGTTTGTTTTGACCTGAACAAAACCATGTGTTTCCCTGATTGGTCTGTCTGCCTGTCAATCACGCTCATTTCAAACTATATGCGTGTAGGACCCCAGGGACAGTACTCTGACAAAGCCAACAAGAAACACATTTATTTACACATGGTTTAATATCCATTGTTTGAAAGACACCAAATGTGAGGAAACAGGCATCTCTCTGACTACTGTTGGCTTCGTGCCACCGCTGCTCTAATGCAAACTCCTCAATTAATGGTAAAATGTAACTCTCCTGGAGCATATCTCATTATTTTTGTTATCTTCAAATCACAGGCTTGATTAATTTCATTTCAACCTCCTAATGGGATTATCTTTTGATAAAATCAACATTATCCTGAGCGTGTCTAATGAGTTAAACACTACTATTTACTGAGAGGACATTTACAGTACTACACCTCTTAGGCAATGATGGAAAGTCCCACACAGACCTGAGCCACTCATAGCTGGCTGTGGTGCTGCGTGCCTCAGCGTGGATGCATGCTTCTGCCTCCTGTGTGCCCCCCAGGCTCAGGGGAAGTGCGGAGGCCTTCATGCCCATTTGGCCCGGGCTAACAGGGGGATGAGGTCACTCCAAATTCCCCTTATCCCCTTATAGCCCCAGACAGGCTGGCCAAGCAGCCTACCACAGGACCTGACATAAAACACAAATGGCTGTGTAAAAAACTGCCAGGCTGATGTGACTCATTAAAAATCACTGGCGCCAACTCTTTTATTAATTCATTATTGTGTTTGAGAGCGCGAGGTTATTGGGTTGTATAGCTGGTTCTCTTTTATGTTTTTTATAAGGCATTCAGTCCTAAAACTATGTTGTGGCATTTTTTTTTCAGTCTAATTAAAAAGTCTACAAATAGAACCAATTTGAGAATTTAATTCACAAGTTTAAAAACACACACACACACACACACACATACACACACACACACACACACACACACACATATGCACCCTCTCGTCTTTTCTTCTCTCCAAGACACATTCTGGTGTCTTTATGAGGGCTGCCATAAGTTCATGAGGCAGATAGCCAAACGGGTATGTTCTTAACACACATAGACGTGTACATTGTCAGTCGGCTGGAAGCTTTGTTTTTCCAGTCTGTACCTTCTCTCCCATTAGACCCACTGTGAAATTTTACTGATGTTTTAGTGCGGTCGACGCACAATGGTATCACTGCACTGGGTCATGGTACGAGTTGTATAATCAGTGGAAGGATGGGGATGGTGGGGGCTGGAGGAAAGAATTGAGCATGGACATGATTATAGCTAATTGGTGCAGGGTGCGTCAGAGATGGAAAAAACACACACAATAATAAAATAAAGTGATCAGACAAATGCATAAGTAAGATGGCAGTAGAGCCATGTTGGCAGGATGGGGGTGGGTGCCCCGGCAGCTCCTTCCTGAAACGTGGCCACCCGAGCTTGCCTGGGCTCTGGATGCACATGTGGAACAGTTTACTGTAATGGAACTCTAAATTAGTGGTGGTTTGAAGCTGCCTGCAGCAGTAGGGTGTAATTAACTGGCTCTGTTGAAAGAGAAAGAGCCAGAAAGAGGGAGGGAGCCAGTGCTCTGCTCAGGCAAAGGGTGAGAGGTGTATGTGTGTTAGCGCCTGCTATGGCTTGTTTTTTTTTTTTAACATTGATTGCAGGCATGTGCTTATGCATTTGCATCTTGAACCTCTTGCTGGTTCCTGGGCATATTGCCACCTTTTAGAGCCCCCCTGTGCCCAGACCTTGTCAGATGTTCCATAGTTGTTGTTTTTATTGCTTGCACAGCAGCTTTACAGTTCACTCTTTTTGTGCTTTTTTCCAAATGCATTACCAATGTTTTCTAATCAAGAAACAAATTTATTAGGATCTTCTTCTTCAAAGCCACATTTAGAATAGAATAGAATGCATTTATTGTCACTATTCACATGGACAATTTACATTATACATACTCACAATGAGATTGAAAGATTGAGATTGAGATTAGATTTAAAACCAAGCTCAAACCCCAAAAAATCACATTAAAAGCAGAAAAATTAAAATGCCCGTTTTTTTCCCCTTCCTGTATTAACAGTCAACTGTGTGGCATTCAGGACATAAGTACAGCCTTGTGCTCGGGTCCTTTCCTATCTGTGCCCACTGAGAGTCAAACTGATGGCCCGCCGGCAGGAGGCTCCAGCCAAAATGACTCTGTGGGATGGAGTCCGACCCTGAGAGAAGATAGTTGGAAGTGACAGCAGCAGTTAGCAATCAGTGGATCTCATTTTCCCTACCCCCTACCCTCCACACCCCTCCTCTTCATGCTCCGAACCCCGTGTCTGGGCCTCTGGTCCTGGGGAAAAGAGAGGGGCAGGCTGCTGTGCTAGGCTGGCAGCAGGAACAGAGAAGCTCTTTATAGTAGAGTTCTGGTGATTTAAATCATATGGCATAGCCTGGAATCACTGTAGAAGTCTGGAAACTCTTCAAAACTGCAGGAACAAGAGCTCTCTCTCTTTCACTCTCCCTTCAGCCCTCCCTTGCTCCAAACAGCTCTTCCCCTTTATAACTTTTTCCAAATGTCTCTCTTATTTTCTTTTTCATTTGCCCAGTTGTAGTTTTCCTCTCACCGCTTTTTATGCTCACATCTTCTATTACCTTTTCTGTAATTGCTGCTTGCACATATCACCTAATACTCCAGCTAACCTTGGATTATTCACTTACTTAAGAGAAGTGAATTTGAATAATTAACTGTCCATAATATATGTAATATATATATAATACAATTATTTTTGTTTTATTTGTAAACTTATGACACTATTTCCTCTCTTCCCTCAGAAACTCTTGCCGTGAGTGCCCCTGGTCCTCTGAACTGCAGACTTCTTCATAGTCCTGTATCCAGTTTCCATATAAGAAGAGAGCACAAGATAATATTAATTTGCCGGACATTTTGATTACGGTGTTTGGCCTTACCCAACGGCCTGCTCTGGACATCTGGGTGTTTGCTCGTCATGGCCACCAACCGGGAGCAGCAGGTGGGTCACATGACCAGCTTCCCACCTGCTGTTTACCCCTTTGCCTTCAACTCCATGAGAAGCTCTCACTTTGACCTGCTCGCCAACAGCAGCCTATTTGGGCGCTTCGGTGCTGACCTGCCCAAAGAGATGGCAGCTCTCTGTGAGTAATTTTCATTATCCCAAGTTTTCCTTTCCGCTCATAAGCCGTTTTCCATTTCAGCTCTAACTACACATAGGCTCGTACCTACATCATCAGACCAATTAGACGCTCACCATATAGAGAAACTAAAGCTTCCTAAAATTGCACTTCATTATGTGTAATTTTGTGGAAACAGAAAACCGTAGGATTGGTTTGTGATATAAGATAAATGGTAGAGCAAAATCCGCAAAAGAAACAGCATGGAAAAAGTCCACTTTCATCAATACAGTGATTACTGTGCTGCTGTGGTTTCCTTATTCCTTATAGACCCTTCTAGATGGTGTGGTTATTATGACCACAGCTCCTGGCTTTGCTTCAGTGGTGTGTGAATGTATCTCCCTGCAATGAAACCTCTCACATCTTTGTATAGTAGGCAAACCCACAAGTCTGCAATTAGAGACAAAACAGCATTCTTTCAGCGTTAGGCGACTAGTGCTTTGAGTAATAAATAGTGTGCGGAAGTGTTACAGATATTCAGGTTAATTTAAAAAGTGCTCATTTTAAACGTTTTCAGAGTGTCCTACAGCTTTGGTCATGTGAGGTAAACTACTGTCAAGATAGAAGACCACTTACCAGATGTGCTTTCCAGAAGTGGTAGGAATGTAGATTCCACTTTTGCCACAGGGGGCACTGTTGTACTCTTGTGCACATTTGAGGGCTATGATCTATGGAGGATGGAGTACAAAGAAGAGATTGTTAGCGATCTTGACTGTTTTTCTGACAAGAAAAATCTAGACGAACCAAAGACTGGATGCATATATTACATATACCTGCTTTGTTCTAATTTGTATCAGTATTTTAGGTCAGGAATGTGTCTGATTTGCGAATGAAAAGGGGTCAGGGGAAAAGAACGTGCACTTTTTGTTTGAGGTAAAGGTAAGCAGGAGTTATTTGAAATCCTATCTGGGTGCAGCGCTAATGGTAGTGGGTGGGGGGCACAAATGGGTGTGGGTGGCAACAGCTGAGTTTAGAGCCCCCCTTGCTACATCTATATATGTGTGTGTGTTTGTGTGTGTGTGTCTTCTTGTTTCTCTACCATTGCAGCATGCCTGAGCACCTCTTCAGCTTTTCAGCCGTCAATCACTACCTCACCTCCCCCTCTCCTCACCACCGCTGCCCACCTAATCCTCAAGGTATTTCCACAGAACCAGAGCACAGCAGACAGAGCACCTGGGGGTGATGTCCTACTGTGGTGGAATCCAAGAACACACCCAGTCAGGAAAACACACACAAGAAACTATAGACATACTCTTTCCAATGTCTTCTCTTTAACTTCTCTCATTGAAAAAACAAGAAATAAGTGCTCAGTGTGGAATTAATTCTCCCAGCCTTGACAGCCCAATTCTTGTTGTTTTGATGCTGGCACAAGTTAAAAGAAAGAAAACAACTATCAAACTGAGGTGCAGGCAACCACATGCAGCTCTAGCTCCTTAATGCTGACTTGTAGCAACACATCCACACTGACAGAGGTATCGCTCACAGGGTTAAGAGCTCACACTTAAAGCACTGCAGTGTAGGAGATTAAACCAGACTCAGGTCAAAGTTTAAGTTGGGATCACTGTAACAATTAGTCTCGACTTGACTTAATGGAGCGAGATTGACATTCTGAAAAGGTGCCTCAGTAGACTTTCAACAAATAAACATTATGTATTTGAATGGTTACATAGAGAACTAATTCAGTTATTTATTTCCATTACATTTATCAACTTAGCTTAAAACCATGCCTGTATTTTGTAAAAGACCCCAAAGTTTAAAAACATCACCTGCTATATGCTGGTAAAATATTTATAGGGTTTCCTAAGACATGGAATGTTATGAGACATTTTACTGACCTCCCCTTTCTTAAAGGGCATTGCAAAAAAGACAAAAGCCCTTGGTTTAGATGTCCCCATAAGTCTGGCTATTTCTACTTCATGTACTTGTTCTCCCTAAAAGCTGGAAGCCTGCTTATTTTTGGTAATGCTGTCTGTCAGTCAGCCCCACAGAAAAACCTTCCACATAAAGAGCACAGCATTTATTTTATGTGTGTGGTATCTCCCTTTGTTGGGTGTGTGGCGTGCCGACAGGTTTAAGCACCTCCCACGGTGGCACTCTGTTCTGGCACCAAACTGTCTTTGGAAATACCTGTTTTGCACAGGGGTGGGAAGAGTCAGTTGAGGAAGGCTGACAAAGGTAGACCATGTGCACACCCACACAGATAGTTTTATAGTGGATGAAGAGAGTCTGCAAAAGCTCTGAAGTGACTTCCTTGCATGTGAATCAAGCATGAATAAATCTCACTAAGCATTTCAGTATGCATTACACTGCAACGTCTAATCTACGTTTTTTAATGGAGTATATTCATCTATTACAGGGTCTGACGGCTCTGCAGTGTGTAGTGAGCCAGTTATCAGTTGATCCCACTCATTATAGGAGTCCTTCAAACAAACAGTTGGAAGCCCATTAAGGCCACTTACTATGTGATAACATCGCCACTGAGCCCTGAAACACCTCTGTAAGCTTTCACCAATGAGGGCCGGAGCCCTGGCCCCGCAGCCAGCCACAGGGCTGTTTTCAAAAGCTAGTAGGTCATTTCCTTCCAGACCACATGGCCTGGATCAAAATCTCCTTGGTCTTTACTGGCCAGCTATTCCACGTCATTATTATGGCATCATTCTGAATGTTATCAACAGAGCACCTTGGCTTAAATATTGTATTCTTGCATTGGGCACATTTCATTGTTGCACAGCATTTCAAGCAGTGCATGAAAAGGACCAGAATGTTCCATCAGAAACTTAGATGAAATGACATAATTAAAAACAGTCTCAGCATTCTCAAGAACACACACATATTTGAGGAGGTCTTCTTGGCCCTGGGAGGCAGATGCAGAACACTGCCATTTTCTTTTCATTCGAAAAGCAGAAATAAAATGAATGACAAATAGAAAAATATTTATTTATTTATTTATATACTTCCCTATATCATATTTTATGTTATATTAGTTCACAATGTACATATTGCTGTAATCTATAGCATATTTGTAATCCTAAGCCTTGTTCATTTTTTTGTGTTGATGTGTAATCAAAGTAGTCAGGCATATTCGACTGGAGCCTTTTTGGCATTAATGCAAAGTTGTGATATCTATGCTTTAATCTCCTCATGGCCGATAATTAGCCTGAAGATGACAGCTCTGGCATTTTTATGTTTTATGTTTTGTTTTTTTTACAGTGATTTTCCTGTAGCTATTTTTTGAATACTGAATCAGATCAGCTAGGCATTACATGTGCGATGTTAGATGTGTATTTAAAAAGGTATAATTGTGATTATTAAGTATAGTAATGAAATTATATGACATATTTGTCATTTGCAGAGGACATGATATTCCATAATTTTCCAGAAATTGGATTGGCCTTTGTGGTTTACTTGTAGCACTCAAATTGTAATTTTGGTTCTACTTTGAACTGAAATTTAAAATTGTTGTTTGTTTAGAATGTTTGAATGGTTTACCATAAGTGTTGTGATATTAAGTGATGGCAATCAGATAGCAACACAGAATAATGATTTCTCTTTTGACATCTATCCAAACATTCTTAGCTCACCACTTCTCTTTTCATCTCCACTTTCACCTTGGATTTCCTCTTGTTATCCTTTTTTGCCTTAAGTACTGAAAACTGCTGAAACTTGTGTCTAGTGTTAGCATGCTTGTGTCAGACTATATTCTGGAGAGCTGTATTTATCACATTTTGGGGACTGAAATGTGTATACACACTCGCATCATAGGGACCTGCCGGCACGGTGGCTGAGTGGCTAGCGCTCATGCTCATGCCTCACAGCAAGAAGGTTCCGGGTTCGATCCCTGGGTCGCCCAGGCCTTTCTGTGTGTGTTCTGTGTGGAGTTTGCATGCATGGTCTGGGTTCGATCCCCGGGTCGCCCGAGCCTTTCTGTGTGGAGTTTGCATGTTCTCCCCGTGTCTGGGTGGGTTTCCTCCGGGCACTCCGGTTTCCCCCATCAACCCAAAAAAACATGCACCATAGGTAAAATCCTCCAGCTGAGGTCCTGACCAAACCGAAGCAAGAAGATCATGGAGATGGTCCCCGAGCGCAGTCCTCACTGCTCCTAATAACAGGATGGGTTAAATGCAGAGAAGAATTTCTCCAGTGTGAGATCAATAAAGTCACTTCTTCTTCTTATTGGGACAAAATCAGGTCCCATTGATTATTAGATTTTAGACATGTTTTTAAAGTTCAGAAATGAGCTAAAATAAGTAAAAGTTAATCTTTAGGTTAATCTTAGGCAATTAGTGACTTTAGTTAAGCTTAGTATCAGTCTCCAAGGAATAAATGTAAGTTAAATACCCAAGAAGCATCAAAACCCAACATGTGTGTCAAGATAGCGAGCACAGATTTCAAGGAGAGGCCACAAAATGTATAACAGCATTGACATGATGACAGACAAAGATAAAGAAGCTACTACTAAAAATAGGAGGGGTCTATGCCACTCAAGGCACGTGCAAAGCTAAGAGTACACTATGGCGAGTGGTGGGGTTTGGCTGTCAGAAGGTGTGGGAGGGCAAACAGCACCGCACGGGACTCTGGGAATATGATGGTACTTTTGGCCAAGCTACTAAAAGATCATTTTTCCTCCCAACTACATGAGTAGCAAAATGTCATGACAGAGGAGAGGGAAGCAGGGAAAAGTTTCTGATAGATGGCCAAGTCTGATAATGTAGTGAAAAGTAGCTCTTTCAGTCTTTCAGAGGGGCTAGTGTCTGAACCAGTATGGCTGCCTCTGATTAACTCTGGCCTCCTTCTCCAAAGGTCTCCTTTGAGTGTCTCTTCAGCAGTTTGAGTAGATATATTGTGAGAAAGCCAGATAAGTGACTCAGATTACATGTCTGCTCAAAGAACACGTGTAAAACTAGAGGCGACAAAAAACACTACCATTTGTTTGTACAATTCCAATGTACAATGGCACAAATTCATTTCATAAAAAGCCTCTCAGAGTCATTAGAGAGTGACAAATACCATGCTTTGGTTTCTTTGAGTGAGGTCCGAGTGTAACCTGAGTCTGTGTGTAGTTTGCCGGAGTTGTGAGCTGGTGTTCAGTGTCTCTATCATCACCGGCAATCTGTTTCAGCACGTCCACACACTGCACATATGCTCTCAGCGGCTATGGAAAAGCCTGACATTCCTTTTAAAATCACCATGCTGAGTTTAGCACATAGGCATTTTAAAACAAGCTGTTTTTATTGCTTCACACTCTACTGCGTTGTTGACTAGCTGGCTAGAACCTGAATGAGTATATACAGAGGAAGTGGCAACAATGTGTTGTATATGTCTTATCTATAATCAGCATCATAGTGTCAGACAGTAGTAAAGTCTGCCCCTGCCCATATAGAGTATTCAGTCCAACTTTATTAGGTTCTTTTTATCTCCGGGTCCACGAAGGTGTACAGTGTTTTATGGATTTGTTGAAATCTTTTTTAAAAAGCCATTAAGACAAAAAAGCCATAGTTGCACAAAGAGAGTGAGTTGGCAGCCACTGAAAATGAAACATGTCCAAAACTTGAAACAAAAACAGAGAACTTTGTCAACTTAAACAAATCATGCAGTCAGGAAAAAATTACCAAGGGGAACTTGATGAAATGGGGAGAGTAGTTGTAGAAACAGAGGGAGAAAAAAGAATTAGATGGAGAGACTTGTGAGCCAGAGAAGGGCGGGCAGGATAAGTTTGGGGGGAAAGTTAGTGGCCCAGTGGGGGTTTCTTCTAGAGTTCAACCTCTGTGGCCAGGGAAGGAAGGGGTGGGGGAGCAGGGGGGCACTGGGTCTGGGTCAGCAGCAGTATGGAGTATGTGTAGATTAGATGTCTAAACTCTGTCTGTGAACCCTCTGAAGTCCTGCATGCCTCTCTGCGCTGAGTGCCATACGCAGAGAGCCCGTTTTAGTGTAACTCCAGTCTCTAACATCAAAACCCAGTATGGTGCAAATTGATCTCATAAATCTTTTTTAAAAAATGAGTAATGTTGTATAATTTGTTTATGTTTTTACCAGTGAGCAACACATTATGTCACAAAGTACATTTAGACACGAGGGATTAGCTGCTCTCAGTTTCAAGAATGGTTGAAATAATAAGAAACATAAAGGAGATGAATGATGAGTGTGAGAACATGTGTGGTTTGTTTCAGTCCCAGAGAGTTAATCAAACGTTTTCAATAGCATTGTAGTGTCTAAGAAATCATCTTTACAAATCCCTGTTTGGTCCTTAGCCTGTTACTTTGTGTCATAAAATGTCTACTTAATGACAAGACAGCTGGATGGAGAAACACATAAAAGAGCCGTTAAATGAGTTCCTTTGTATATGTGAGAAGTATGATCCCCACATGTGCACCAGCTTAAGAAAATAAACACACTCTGAACTCAACTGAAAGCCTTTGGGTCAATAAACATTTTAATCAAAATGGTTGAGAATGGGACCACATTGCATAGCATGGTTTCTTTCACCAGACAGGAAAAGGGTGAAGTGTTCATCGTGGGGCCATGCTGTGTGTTTATGTAGAGCATAGCCAGCAGCACAGATTGACAGGAAATGGTGTCTTTTTTTGCCTGCTGGGTTGTACCACTTGTGGCCATCTGACAGGGGGAGATGAATGCCTTGGACCTATAGAAACTTATTCTATTATCATTTATCTCCTCCTCTATCAAGTGCTTTACTCAGTTCTGACCAGGATCTATCTGTCTGCAGAGCAACAGTTAGGGCCACTGACAGGGTTTTTAGATTGCCTATTGATTTCTGATAATTTACAGTCACTGTGAAGGCACTCTCCTCCTCAGGATGAATTCTCTCTAGTACTGTGAAAATATGTATTTACCTACAATGTTGGTGCCTTTTTGTACACACGAAGGTAATGTGTCAGTTAAAGACACAAAATTGTCTTTCTGTTTAATACTATTGTGAGATGTGAAGTTACTGGAACATCAACCAAATGCAGCAAACCTTACTGTATGCAGAAATTAAGATACACGTTTTGATTAAGGTTTGCTTAAAAATGAAACCAGTTACGTGGTGAGTAAATGCAGACAGTGCTCATAGTGACCAATGTCTTACCAGGCAATCTCTCATTCATCATTATTTTAAATTATATCCAGCAATAGTAAGAAGAATGGCGTGTGGATAGTGGATAGAACTGCTATACAATATCCCTCAGATTTCTTTCTCACACTTGCATACTCTCAGTTCGCCTGTGTCTGGACTTTAATATGGTTATGATTAGAAACGGGGCTCAGGAAAAGAAGAGGAGGGTGCTCTCTGTTTACTTCAGGAGAATTGGGGGAGGAGCCATCTAAAGACACAGAACAGATCTTTCTATGGGAGACCACATTGTTTTGTACTTGAATTTGATATTGACATAAAACACAAAGCAGCAACAGCAGGGACAAAGAATAGGGATAAAGTTTGTCAACCAACCAGTTCAGTGCAGATTCTGTGGGCCAAACCCCCTCCCTCCCCCTCCCTCTGTCCTGACCCCTCCCCTCTGGCATTCTCTGCTTCGCTCCGCCCCGTCATGTGTCGTCATGTTGAAGCTGTTGGTTTGCTCCGCTGTGTCTGGGACTCTGTGAGTGCTGTGAGAGGCTGTTATTTAGGTCTGCTACAGCAGACTGGGAGCAGCTAACCCAGGGGTAGGGGGAGAGTGGAGAGTCACGTTCAGCTCATTGCAGTCAGGCACGAAGAAGACCTGCTTTTATCCAGCTGATAGGGAAACTCCAGCAGCATCGTCAGGGAGGCAGAAAGTGAGATAAGTGAATCGAAAGGATTGTACGGCAGTGTTGTTGGAAGTGTTGTTAGTGTGTGAGAGAGTAACGTGAGAACAGGAAGCGGGGTAGCACAGACAGAGTTGAAATCTCATAGGGCTTTCTCTTAAGGGTGGGGGGTGCCATGTTCGACTGCATGGAGGCTCTGGGAATGGGCCCCCGTCAGCTGTATGATGTCACCAGCCGAGGTACATGCATGCTGCGGAAGGCAAGTCCCTTCTTCGCGGGGCTGGACCCTTTTGCTTGGACAGGCAGTGCCAGCGTTCAGTGTAAGTGGCATCCTATTTGTATTTCATATGACATGGTCCATCTCTCTCTCTCTCTCTCTCATTCTCTCTCTCTCATTCTCTCTCTCTCTACACCCAGCACTGGTTTGTTTACCCCTCAGGGCTCGGGCCGAGGGGGTGTTGTCAGGGGCCACACAGGAAAGGCCTGGGACAGACAGTCTCCTCTCCCCCTGCCCACCGCCCCTCACAGCCCACAGCCAGTTTGAGTTGCTCAGCCATCCGAAAGAATCTCTCTGCTATGATATGATATGCACTGTGTGTTTCAGAGAGCCCTCATGTTTGAGTTCATAGAGTCAAGTTTCACTGACTGTCTAAAGCATTTTAGCTTTGACCTTGGTGTTGTATAATAAAACATATAGGAATCAAAGAGGAAATGAATGGGTTAGTAACAGGAAGAGAAAACGCCAACTCATTGGATTTGTCATGCTTATCTAATTCTTCATTTAATTATTTTTTAAATATTTGACAGTAGTATTAGGGCTTGTTTAAACATAAAAAAATGTTAAGCTTTCACATAGCCTTTCACAGTCATTTTAGACCATGGGTTTGTTTACACTGGGGGATAATGATATTCCTCTTGAGCCATGAATTAATAAGTGCATGAATTATTGACGTATAAAGGGCTGAATAAATTAGAAATGTGGAATGCATGTTGTCTTAAGAAAGCTCTGAGATGGCCTGTCCGGCTTTCTTCTCTTTCTTGCTTCATTTTTCAACTCCCTCTTTCTGCTGCTGACTTTAGACAGGACCAAACAACAGACCTGTCCATGGACATTGAAAACTCTGCTCTACTTCCATTGACTTCCACGGGCTGCAGCTCTGTGAGAGGACATGTGAGAGTGGAAAAGTGGTAGGGGGTGGTGGGCTGGGGAGGGAGAAGTGTGAACAGACCCAAGCCAGATAACACAGTGGAAAAAAATATCCAAGAAAAAACAGGGCAGGGAACAGATAAAAGCTCTAGACTGTTCTTGTTTGTGGGACCTTTCTATACTTCCTTGTAATGTTTTAGTATATTTCTGTTTATTCGTCCTCATGCTTTTTGTTCCTTTATCCTGCCTTTTGCTGGGAGTCATCTATCTTCATTAATCGTGAAGACACCAGCGTTTCAGTGGCTGTCATGCACACTGGCTAAGCTTTAATGAAGACGGATGCCCTGTCAGTGCAGACCGAGGCCAGGGGGGACTACAGCCAGCCCAGCCTGCTCTGCTGAGCTCAGGGAGTCCTGATGATAACAAGATGAGATCTGTTTATTTAATCAATCAGGCCTCTATGGCCTGCCTTTTAACCCATTCAAACACGCACACATATGCACATTTAAAATCAACATGGCAGTCTCTACAAGTATATTTCTCTTCTGGCTCTGTCCCAGAAAATCAAAGAGATAGAAAAAGTCCAAAGAGCTGCCCCGAGGGCAGGAGAGCTGAGTGTAGCAGAGTAGAGAAACTTGATGTGGTGTACTGTTTCAAACTCCCTCTGCCCAATAACCTTTGTAAACAAGGCCGCCTTATGCCACACAGGCACTATAATGCCTTCTTTAGTGAAGCAGTTGCCCCTCATTGTCCTCGTCAATGTGCCTGATGAATTGATGTTTGAGTCTGATATCTCATTAAGCTGGCTCAGCTGCAAAACAGAGGGACCTGTGTGGCCATAATATTGTCTTGGTTTGTAAAGAGTGTTACTTGGCCCAAAACTGGATTAGAACTGAAAAATCTAAGCATGTTAATATTAAAAATGTTTATGTTTTGTAAGAAGAAAATGCTTATTCCTCAAAGGGCAGTAAATAAGCATATCCTCTTGTCCTTGCAGTAAATTTGGTGTGGTGATAAGTGTCACAACTGTTGGCCATTATCCAGGGACAATCACAGGACTTAAAAGTATGTGGTCAGTTTTCCTGTTTTTTGTTCACCACTGGGAGACCTCAATGTCAGAGGTTAGTGAGAGGCTATGGCCTGGCCAATGTCAGATCTACACCATGTGTGGCAGCCTTGTCAGCACACTGAAAGAGAGAGCTCTTCAACCAGCCCGGCTTGTGTAATGCTCTTAAGTGCCTTATGCCACAGAGCTGGTCCTACATCTGAGCTGCCCCGTATGTATGGATAATGGACACTGATTTAGTCATATGTCAATGAGAACTGAATTAGTCAACTGCCAGAGAAGCCATCTGAGAGGCCCATACAGAGCAATCCCCTCTCAGTCAATGTTCATTTGCTTAGAAAAATGAGGCAATTACACTTAGTCGATCTCCAGGGTCAGAACAAGGAGAAGTGGGTTTTTTCTCACTAAACATGTCTCTACCTTTATCTTTTTGAACCAAAGTTTGACTTGTAATTGTGATTCTCTGTGATAAACATTCACATTTAGAGGTGTGGCTGTGACAGTGCTGAAATAGTCTCACCCTTCCACACGCCTCTTTGTTTGTCCTAATGTGTCACAGTAATGTGAATTACACAGATAATTGAAATGAGAATATTTCACAGAAGAATTCTCTGTGAAAGAATAGCTCTTCTGTCACTGCTGGCATACTCTAGTCCCAATTTTTTGTCCTTCTGATGGAGGTCAGCACTTATTTCATTATGATTACAAAAGATTCAATTAAAAGATTAAAATGCCACAGGGGGCAGTGCTGAAAAAAGATAGATAATTTGAGGTGGCAGCATGTGAGATTGTAATAGGACTCTTATCCAAGTAGTTGTAATAAGGACTTGTCAGTGTTGGTACATTTACGTCAGCCCATTTGATCCTGTTGAGATAATGTCCAGTGAAATATGTTGGAAGTTAAAACATAATGAGCCGTCAGCTGGTCCAAGGTCGCTGAGTAGAAATTGATATGACTGAAAGTGAAAAAAAAAGTCTCTGAAAACAATTATGCCAAATAGCTCAATGACCCCTTGCTATTATTCAAAGGAAATTGAATCAAGATCAAAGTCCAGTGGGAATGACATAATTGAAAGCTCTTTTTTATTATGTTGTGCATCCTGATCACTCATTAGATCCTTGCAGGTAAGCAAAATAACTATACTCACTAATAGAGGTGGGCTCTATATCAAATTACTACTAATCTTATGAATGTTATTTTGAAAGATGAAACAAAACTGAAGCTCTAGGCTTTGAGCTTTGAGTTTAAAAAAGGCCTCTATATAGCATGGAGCTAACCCTGGTGTTTGGTGTGTGGCTTCTGGATTAAGTAAACTCATATATGTCAATGTATTAAATGTTTATGTACAAGTGTATATAGCTGGCATTGAGAGGCCATACAGCTGTGTCAAAGTCATGCACAGTGCTGGTTTGGATTCCTCAGGCCTGTGCTAGAATCCACGTCTGCTCTAATAACAGTTTATAGCCCCTCTGCAGCGTCAGTCGCACGGCTGTAAATAAAACAACCATGTGGACTGAGAATGTGACACCTCAAAAGCACTTTATCCTCTTTCTGTCTGTCTTTAGTTAACAAATGTTATGAGAAAGAATGGCTATAGGCACCAACACTGACAAAAGCTGGCTACAACTTTCAGCACTTGTAGATTAGAAAATGTGGACTTTTGTTAGTCCTTGCACAATAGCATGATGGTCACAGGGGTATTGTGGCTGCCCACTCTAATACCCATGTCTGGCTGCTGCTATTGTAGCTGTTTACTGATACCAGTTCTCTGCCTGCCAGGCACTTTTGACTTTGTAAAGAAGTGTGGGCCTTTGACAGGTCTTGTATGGATGTGACCATGATGCCCTTCCGTGTTGGAGTGCATGGATTTTGGCACAGAGTAGCATGCCATATACAGTTGCACATATATGCTTAGTGTGCATACTGTAGGCCGTATAACAGAATGTCAGTTGGAAGCCATGTGTGAGGCATGTGAATAGAACAGTTCTGTTACGCCTGTGTTATGGACTGACAGAATGGCTCGAGTGTTGCCATGGGGCTCAGTGTTATGAGAAGCAGAGGGGCCAGGCATCTAAGCCAGGACAGACAAGCCCACCTGTATATTCTGTGTAACTGACCACATGTTTCTGACAACATTTGGCAAGAAGTGGTGTGTGGGACAGAAATGGCAAGGCTAAGGGGTGGGGAATAGTAAAAGAGGAGAGGGCCAGGGGAGGATGGGTGGGTGCTGTTTTCACTGCAGCATTAGTCAAAGTCTGTCACTATGCATACATGCAACTGCCATGACCACTTTTGTGGGGATGATGAATGAGATCATTTGTATACTTATAATAGATCATTTGTTTTTGTTCTTACTCGCCTGTGTCTGTCTGCACTGCATCCTCGCTGTGTATTTTCCCTGTATGATTACTGAAGGAGAACAGGTGTGGAGGCTGTGTATCCAGCTGACTGTGCGTCCATAGCTAACATTTCAGGAGTTTGTCCATTTCACTTTGTGAAAACCTGGATGTCTGTAGAGAACCTAATGAATTTGTGGTTTCAACCAGTTCCCTTGTGGATCAATAAAGTTGGTCTAAGTCTAAGTCTAAGTCTAAGTCTAAATGGAGTATGTTAAAAGGCATGATAAAGATTGATAATGTGCAGGCACCGGTACTTATTATTACTATGGTTTGGGGCAGTGTATGTTACTGTACTAGAATCTACTTTATATTGGTTTCCTGTTCAGTTGGTGTTTCTTGACAGGAATGCCCACAACTTGAACAGAACCTCCCACGCTTAAAAGGAAATTAATCACAGTGAAATGTGTATACATGATTTTTTTTTTTTTTTTTGCCATCTACAACCCCTTCTTTAACTGGTGTTTGGTGAGACATTTGCAGTTTTTTGCCAAGCCAAAATGAAAAACTCATATATTCATAACTGCTCTGATAATACTCAAAGTAGAAGTTTCTCACAGTTATTTCTGCTTCTGATTTTCATATAACAACTGATGCCAGTTGAGGTGCCCGCAATTTTACAAATGACTAAGGCCTTTTCAGCATGACTGAAATTGATTATTGTCAATGTGTGATTATTGTCTTGTGTTTTGACTCAAAAAACGGCAGATTCATTTTAGAAACTAAGTTAAGCAAATCCGGTTATCTATCTTTAAATATAATTTTGTGACACAGTCTTTTGCTTTTACTTGTATGACCCTAATGAGGAAATAGTTTTTTTGATAAGTGCACACGCCTGAGCAGTTTCATCACCAATTTATAAGATCTTCAGAGGCTTTGCATATGGTGCTTCCCCAGTGAGACAGAGTCAATACTACTGTTGTTGTTTATGTTATCCTCCTTTTCCTTCACTTCCTCTGACAGTGCAGGCTGCAGCTCCGGGCCTGGGCTACTTCTACTTTTGTGAGTTTCTATTGTTATAGAAAGGAAGCAATAGCAATTGAATGAGTGTTAGTGGCTGTGCCAGAGACAGACAGGTGAGAGCCAGGGCTACAGATGGTGAGAGGAAGTCTGGGAGGCTGAGAAACACACGGAGGATCAAAGAGACAGGCTTCCCTCGATGACTCTCCCCTCTCTCACCATGCCTGTCTGCCTCTGCCCTCTCGAACCACTTCTACGCCTCTCTGTGAGTTGTCCTTGCTCCCATGACATGATCAATGGCCCAGTCCTTCGCCAGATTGGCAGGTTCGGGTTCAAGCTCCAGTCACATTAGCAGAAGAGCAGTGTTTCTCTGCCTAAGTCTTCTGGTGGGCAGACGAGGAGTCAGCTGGAGCTCTCCACAGGGATGAGGGGGCACATTTTTTCCACAGATATGCACTTGACTGTCTGCTTTGCCCCCACACGAGCTGAAAAACCTAAAAACTTCAGCCCTTTCATTGTAATTCAGTTTCCTTTCATTCTGACATTTTAATACCTCCTTCCTTGGATTTTGCACAGGGGTATTTGAAGGAAACATTGCAAAGTTCATAAAGTACAAGCAAGAGGTGGGCACGACCAGTTTTTTTGACTAGCTTGTTTGGTTCAGGAAGAGGGAGTGTTTGCTGCCAAATGTTAGCTTGGCTGGCTGCTTCAAGAAATATCAAAAGGGCCTTTATGAGGTGCTGTAAAGAAGAAAGGGTGTTTTGAGAGCGCCACTGGACTGCTAGGGTAATCCACTTTCTAAAGTGTGCCCTCTGGACAGAAGCTTATCCCACCTGCTGCCTTCCTGCCCTGCTCCACTTGAACACTTTCTTTAGATATAGCTGTTTGTCACATTGCATCCATAGTTCTGTTAACATATAAGACTGCTAGAAATATATTCCAAGACTTATAGCCAATATATTTATATTTTGCTATTTGCCCCTTTTCATGAATTGTATTAAATCTTGCATGTGTGAGCCCACTAAAACACACCTCTTGTTAAGTCTACTGGCCTTAAAGGGGCATTCAGGAGGCCCACTTTACAAGACTAGGGCTGTGTGTGCGTGTTTCGGCCTCAGTAATGAGCTTTCTGACAGCTGTTGAAAGGTGCTACAGCTCAGCACCTCTAATGAATGCATCCCCCTTCTCCTCACTAAATGCATTCCTCTCTTCCTGCCTGAAACTTTACTCTTTACATGTACGTAAACCATTTTACCAAGAAGGCAGCATTGTTTGGCCTATGGGAAACATGCCATTTTACAAAGGTGTAGGATCAAGGGACACATACAAGTGACCACAAAAGCAGTGAGATCCTCCGGAAAGTGTGCTACTTAAAAGAGGAAGGAAGCACGTCTGTGAGACCTTGTAGCAAAAGCCGCAGAGGGATGGCAGGAAAACGTAGGCAGAGAGCAGAAAGGAGATTGCTCACAGGGGCGTGGTCCTTTAGTTCTCTTACTGAATAAGTCTGTCATATTTGTGATGCTCATTCATAGTGCCCTGCGGAGTTGTATGCTTTGCCAAGGCCAAGGGCACCATCAAAGTGCTCCGTCAATTGTGCCAGCAAGTGTTCCAGCCCACTGTTCACTGTCCCCTCAATCTGCTTTCCTTCTGCCACTACAGTCTGCCCAGTACCACCCCTCATTTCACACTAAGGCCTTTACTGTGTGCATCTCTTACACGCCAAGTCCAAGTTACTTCTTTACTGCTTTGCACATTTGACAAGAACATGCAAGGTTTATGGCTGGTTTTATGTAAACAAAAAGCCCCAAACATCCATGCTTTTACACAAGTAAGGAGGCAGTGTCAGTTTCATGGATACTTCGAGACAATATCATGTTTGTGACACGTCCAAGTATCCTGTTAGGAGTAGCATACATTTGCAACTCAAATAGAGGCTGCTGAGAGTGGGCACACACAAATGACATACAGTCCCACGTGTATTTCTGTACAAAGCTTCGTACTCACTGGCACAATGAAAACAGCTTTCAAGTTTGATCACTCGTGCCTAGACAGAGCTTTGAGAACACTGTCCTAGTCAAGATCCAATCACACCATCAAGTCACGTAGACAGACTCTGCAGGCCTATTGTGAAAGAATACTTGTTACTCTGCCAGAATGTCATATGCTGCTCCGTTAAAAGCGGCATATTGCAACACAAAACAGAGCTGCACAGTCATGCCTTTGCACAGATACATTAGTAACACACGCTCCTTCCAGTCAGGCAGCCTCTGTGTTTTCATAAAGCCTTTTGTTTTTTCTTTATTATCATCTGCCATTTTAAAAAAATAATCTAGCCTATTATGATGTTTGAACCTACAGGGAATTTAGTAGCCCATTGACTTGACCTAGAATCTATTGTAATTGACCTAGTTGGAGTCACCTTTAGCGAAACGGCTATTTCTGTCATGTGCAGTAATATTTCACAGCTAATGAGGTTGATGGGAATAATGGACTGTGACTCTTTGGAAGTGCCTGAAAAGATGGTAGACATTCACTTGGAATTAGATATCATCCTCCTCTTGTATGCATGTGTGGAGCTAAAGACCAGTGAATAGTGTCTGTGTATATACTGTATGTGACAGGGATTAGGTCTGGTCAGTGCAGCTGGGCTACTTGAGCAGGGAGAGCATTGAGAGAAGGGATTATGGAGTAAAATGATACTTAGCAGGAAATGAACAGTGGCTCCTGATAACTTCACTATCTCCCCTTTTCTGTTGTGTTCTCCTGTTGAACAAGAGCCAGCACCCTATCAGCTCTTCACATCTCACCCGTCCATCAGCGCCCTGCAGGACTCGAATGGCAGATTGTCATGCAAATTGTGGCCCCAGACCTCAGAACGCTGATAAGGAGGGCCTCTCATTTCAGTGGGCTTTGTTTTCTAAACAGAGATGAGCTCAGTAAAGGAGACTGGGCAAAAGGGGCTGCAGTGCTTATCTGAATGCACTCTCTCTGTGGTGCCTACGGGTAAGTGGTGTGGGGCGTTTTGATTGAGCTGTCTCAAAAGGAGAAGGGACAGGAGTCAGGTTCCCTGGCACAAACCAGGTTCCACATGTTCGCAGGGCCTGAAGTGAGTCTTTCTCTCAGAGGCCCCTCCATTTAGACAGTGTCCGTCAATGTTTGTTACTTGACGCCACATATGGTTTGTCCTTTTCTAAAGGCTTGTCAGCACTGGGCCTGGAGCCTCATTTGCTGCTGTTATTATTGCATAAACAAAGAGGTTCATGGCACGTTCAGAGGGTTTCTGTTCTCCCTCTGACTCTGTGGCTTTGTTACTTTCTGGTTTAGGAGATTTGAGAAACTCTGAAGAAACATCCACCAGCCCCAAACTTTAGGTTTTAGATTGATTTGCACATTTGGCTTTTGGATTGGTCTTAAAACTAATGGAAAACATATTTGCCTCCAGCAAACTGAGGCTTTCAAAGGAAGAATTTCAATGGATTCTGAATTGTCAAATATAAAACACATATGAAAAACAGATGTGTGAGCAGCAGGCAAAAAATGAAAATATGAATATGTCTGATATGCTTCTGTTACTATCATTAATGAGGTAGCTAGCTAGGCGCAGCAGCTGTAGCCATAGTGGTAATGGTCATTTTGGTTTTGAACAAGACTTGCCCTCAGGAGCACTCCCCTCTCCTTTTAAAAAAAAATAAAAAAATAAAATTCCTTTTTTATGTTTCTTTTTCTTCTTTTTGAAGTCTCTCTTTTCTTGTAAAAAGCCAAGCTGGTGGGTTTTGCCTCTGCCTTGGGTGTGAGAGAGCAGTGGGGAGGGGTGTGTAGGTTAAGTTTAGGCTAGCCCTCTATGCTTTCCATTGAAGGTACGGGGGGAGGTGGGAGCAGTAAAAGTTAGAATTTTAGAGCCTCCCTGTTTTTTATTTTATGATTGGCTTTTTTTACGGGCTAGGAGCTACAGCTGGTGGTGTGAATAGCTGCCCAAGGTGACCGAGTCCCAATAAAGTGTAGGCCAGCCGGGCTGGGGCCTCCAGTCCAGCCATGGGACTGCCTTTATAGGCCGCCTTACGAGCCAAGGCCTCTATTAAAACCTGGCAGGGCTGCACTGAGGAATTTAGGGCCAGGAAACAAGAGAAAAATAGGGTTTGTGTGTCAAGGGGTGGTGGGATGCAGAGCTAGAAGGGGGGTTGAAGTTTGAGGGTGACCAAGGGTGAAAGTTGAAAGAAGTGCTGTTAGGTGAGGGGGGCAACATGTGTGTCTGAGTTTGTGCAGGCTAGCATGTGTGATGAGGCCTGGTCTTATGAAAGTGTATGCAGCAGCTTATGTTACTCAGGCGAAGTATGGAATCCATACATTGCAGAGTTTAATGTAAAAAAGGGTGTATAGGTTTCACTTGAGAGTACAATGAAGCATAATGTACCATTGCAGCTATGTGACTCAGTGTGTCGCTGATGTCACAGGCTGTTCTACTTTCCCATAAAGCCTTACCAGCTTTGCGTTCATGTGACGTGGATATGCAGAATGCAAAGGAGATGTGTTGTAAGAGGTTGTCAGGCTCTGGAATGAGGAAGGGCTTGCTTCAACTGCTGGCTGTAACACTAAATCTTTTACCTGCTCTTATCACTAAACCTGTCAGTAACTCTATTTTATGCTCCTGTTTTGTCTCTGCTGTCACTCACTCATTCCTCCTTTTTCAGAGTTTTTACACAAAGAGTCATGTGCTTTATACTTGTTAGCACTGCGCCTTAGGGTGTTAATTGTTGCAAAGCAGTGGAGACAGTGGAGAGTGATATTCTTTTGCTGTTTGTCTTATCTTGCACATCTTGTTCAGCAGAGTCTAAACACAAATATGTGAATCTAGGGAGAAGCAAAATGTCTTGTTAGCTGCATATTAAACTGGTATAAAGCCAGTTGCCAAGCATTTCTTATTTCTTGTTTCTTATTTTCTTATTTCTAACCCAGTTCTTATTTCTTGTATACAGCGGTGGAGACACAGAGCACCAGCTCAGAGGAGATGGTCCCCAGCTCCCCATCTCCACCTCCTCCACCTCGCGTCTACAAGCCCTGCTTTGTGTGCCAGGACAAGTCCTCAGGGTATCACTATGGGGTCAGCTCCTGTGAGGGCTGCAAGGTGAGGAAAACTGTCAATTCAGAACCATGGATACACACCACACACTCTACCAAAATGTCTGTAGCTCATTTTTCATTGCATACTGACATATAGATTATTTATTTTCTCCTATTTGTTTTCTCTGCTTATTTCATCAGGGGTTTTTCCGTCGCAGTATTCAGAAGAACATGGTATACACTTGCCACAGAGACAAGAACTGTCAGATAAACAAAGTGACACGCAACCGCTGCCAGTACTGCCGCCTACAAAAATGTTTTGAAGTTGGCATGTCCAAGGAAGGTAACTGAAAAAAATATATGAATAATAAAGAAACTTTTTTTGTGTGTAATTAATGATGATGTTAGTAGACTGGCAGGACGACATTTGTTTTTGTATTTAGACTTGAATTAATCTATTGGTAATTATGCCACTCCCTAGGTATGCAATAGATATAGAAGTACTGCAAATGAGTAGTCTACATGGGGTGGTGTGCAGGGTGAGGCAGGGCACTGTACCAGTCATATGACTAGTGACAAAATCATTGTGACTTCCTGTTTCATCACCATAAATAACACTGTTACGTAGCTTCAAGCAGTAGTTTTATTCATAACAGTTTTCAACACATATTCTGATGGCTCCCTCCACACTTGTCATGTCCATGCTAAAATGGCAGTTACTTGTCCCTCAAAGTCCAAAGATGATGTATGTGGGTGTAATGTTTGTGTGGGATGTGTGTTAAAACCGGGATCACATTGTGCCTTTGCTATTACTGGATATCCTGAGAGGAAGGAAAGTATGGGAGGAGGGGGCTTGGAGGGACAGAGTGTAGTTGTGACTTTTTTTTCTTAAATGTTTATTTTGTTGTCTTTACGTAGCGGTGCGTAATGACAGAAACAAGAAGAAAAAAGAAGTGAAGGAGGAGGTGGTGCTTCCAGAGAGTTATGAACTCAGTGGTGAACTAGAAGAGCTGGTCAATAAAGTGAGCAAGGCTCACCAAGAAACCTTCCCGTCACTCTGCCAACTTGGCAAATACACCACGGTAAGTTATAGAGTGTATACTGTGTAAGCTGTTTAGTGTGGCTATAGCAGAGCTGTAAATTTACCATAGTGTTCCCAACATAGTGGTGGCCTAACTAATTCAGTTCCCCATTAGACCATCTGTGTGGCCTCGGGATGATTGATGCAACATGTAAATGGATTTTGTCCTTGACTGATGTAAAATGTAAATGTGCTGTGTGCTCAGTGTTCCCTCCACCTCTACCATCAAGCTGATGTGAGGCTCTTTGTCTGTATGCAGAACTCAAGCTCAGACCACAGAGTCCAGCTAGACTTGGGGCTATGGGACAAGTTCAGTGAGCTCTCCACTAAATGCATCATCAAGATTGTGGAGTTTGCCAAGAGATTGCCTGGTTTCACCACCCTCACTATCGCAGACCAGATCACTCTGCTCAAGGCAGCCTGCTTGGATATTCTGGTACAAAACTATTCTTTATTGCATTTTTTTGTTCCTGAGAATGGGTAAACCTTGACAAGAAATGTTGACAAGAAATAGGAACTGTAGAACTACCGCCATCTAGTGGAGGAAAAATATATACTTCAAATTGGGTCACTTACAAGGGTAAATATTAAAGGTCCCATGGCATGAAATTTTCACTTTCTGAGGTTTTTGAACGTTAATGTGAGCTTCCCTACCCTGTTTAGGCCCCCCCAATGGCTAAAAGTTTCGAAATGTGTAAACTGAGCATTTGCGATCCTTTTCTGCGTTTGAAAAAAACACAGCTCAAACGGGGGATTCTGAACAAGGCAACTTTGTTACGTAACATCGAAAAAAGAAATGCAAATGCAGTTCCACCACCGTCTGGATGTCCACCCCCTGTCTCTGGAAATCACGCCCAGAGAGTTTGGACCGCGAAGGAGCTACGCAATGCGAAATGCGTTTTTTAATTTGCCTGGAGGCACGTGCGAGTGTTTCTAGGCTCGGAAGTCCTTTACCCGACCCTCTGGACCTCTGAAACAGCAGTGGTTTAATTTTATTTTCTGTGAAAATGTGTTTTTTTCATTGAAATTCCTCTCCTTTCTTCCCCCGCGCTTAAAACGCGTAAGTGGTAGACAGCGCACAGCGCAGCGAAACAGGGGCGCATTTGGCCCCCCCCACCCGCTCCTCTAACCTATCTGTGTCCTTCTCATTTGCATTCAAGCAACAAGGCCCAGAATGAGTCGTTCAGAGAGAGATATTCTGACTCTGACTGTGTAGACTGTGTCTTTCTCATGCACTGAGTGTTGATTTTGAAGAAGGATTCATTTACAGTATTAGGGAACCATTAAGGCACCATATAAAAGCATAAAGAAGTACCATGTCATGGGACCTTTAAGAATGTAAAATGTAAATGATCACATAATAATATAGTAAAATACAATTTTAGTACAGTTGTTTAGGTAATGCTATTTGTATAATTATGACTATTATAAACTCTTATGTCTCATATTGTGTGTTGCTTTCAGATGCTGAGAATCTGCACACGTTACACTCCAGAACAGGACACTATGACCTTCTCTGATGGTCTGACTCTAAACAGAACTCAAATGCACAACGCTGGCTTTGGACCTCTCACAGACCTAGTGTTTGCCTTTGCTGGCCAGCTTCTGCCTCTGGAGATGGATGACACAGAAACTGGCCTCCTCAGTGCCATCTGCCTCATTTGCGGAGGTACTACACCATCATGTGCACATTCAGAATACATAATAAAACTTAACCACAATATAGTTAAGCTGAATCAAAAGAAAAAAAAATTGCCTAAATTGTTTGTGCTTTTTCATCTTTCTTCAGATCGTATGGATCTGGAGGAGCCTGAGAAAGTGGATAAGCTTCAGGAGCCTTTGCTGGAAGCACTGAAGATCTATGCCCGACGAAGACGCCCTAACAAGCCTCATATGTTCCCCCGAATGCTCATGAAAATAACAGACCTTAGGGGAATCAGCACCAAAGGTTAGTATCAAATAACATGTTTGTTGATTACACATTTTGAATTAGAGTTAGTTTATATATATATGTATATACTGTATATATATATATATATATATATATATATATATATATATATATATAAAATTTGGGATGCACGATATATCGGCATTAACATCAGTATCGGCTGATATTGCCCAAATTTTAACATATCGGTATCAGCCCGATGTGTAAAAGTGGGCCGATATTAACAACCGATATTTGTCAGTACTGTAATCCCTCGAATTAACGTTTTCTCACATTTCCTCTCTCGTTTAAACACTCAAACCTTCGTAGATTTTCAACAAAATGTATTAATAGTGAAGTGTGTGGGGGGGCGGACACGTGCGCTCATCATGCTCAAATCCGTGAAAGCGCATCATGACCGGCGCGGGCTCTTGCATGCGTTCGTTCATGCCGAGGTTTGATGTGCTCGGACCTCCCCTCGGGACCACGTCGCTGCTAGCCTCAGCCGTGACTCAAAAACACGACTAAGAGCAAATCAGGCAGGAAAAGAACAGGTAGAGATCGTTTACAGAGGGATCCATATGCCGGCTGCATTTCCACAAACTCACTCGCCTCTGTTCAGTTGTAAAGGCAGTACACCGGTGAGGCTCCTGCTGCTAATAGCAG
The DNA here is from genome assembly GCA_036785185.1 of Paratrypauchen microcephalus. Taxonomy (NCBI): domain Eukaryota; kingdom Metazoa; phylum Chordata; class Actinopteri; order Gobiiformes; family Gobiidae; genus Paratrypauchen; species Paratrypauchen microcephalus. The sequence goes on along the minus strand of JAVJIX010000052.1, from coordinate 2,587,219 downwards.
AGCTAGCACGAAACCAGGAAAAGACCCGCACGCGGTGCTTTAATCCTGGTTTAGACCTGGTTTAGACCTGGTCTAGTCCTGGTTTAGTCCAGGTCTAGACCTGGTCCAGTCCTGGTTTAGTCCAGGTTTAGTCCTGGTCCAGTCCAGGTTTAGACCTTGTTTAGACCTGGTCTAGACCTGGTTTAGTCCGCGTTTAGTCCTGGTCTGGCAAAGGTCCCTTAGCCAATCAGGTAGCAGAACACAATGTTACACTATAAAAAAAAAAAAAAAGTTACACTATAAAAAAAATTTAACTTGAAAAAAGAAAAAAAAAAAAGAAAAATCAGGAGTCAAAACACGTTTTGAAAATAAAAGAAAACATTCAAAAATTAATTTTGCATGATTTTCAGTCTGTATAAAATGTTATCTCAGAATTAAAAATAAATAAATATCGGTTTCGGCTAATATCGGTATCAGCCGAGATCAGCAACATTAATATCGGTATCGGCCAAAATTTTCACATCGGTGCGCATTAAATTACAAAATTTGTTCTCATACTAAAAGTGTGTGTATAAATAACCCTCTGATTTATCTATTAAATCATTCAAACATTTTGAAACTACTGACATCTGAAAACTATTGACATCTGAACCTTATGGAAAATCTGCCTTGTCTGTGTTCAGGGGCAGAGAGAGCTATCACCCTGAAGATGGAGATCCCAGGGCCCATGCCTCCGTTAATCAGGGAGATGCTGGAGAATCCGGAGGCCTTTGAGGACCAAACAGAGTGCAACGACAGCCCCCCTCCTCCCCCTCCACCACCTCCTCCGCCTCCAGCTTTGGTTCTCAAACAGGAAGCTGAGGATGAGGACGAGAGCTGGGCTACAGAGAATGGCAGTGAGCCATCTCCAGAGGAGGAAGACGAGGATGACGATGATGAGGGGGAGGATGAGCGGGATAATGAACGGGACAGGTGTTCAGACAGTGATGGCGAGTCCTGGGGCCCATTGGAGCCCTTAGATGGGTCGAGGAAAGGCCTTGGTGGGAGGGCACAGTAAACATTTTTTTTATAAACATACACGTTGTTATAAAGATTTACAAACTCACTGTGCTGAGAGAAAAGAATCAATAACACTTTCACCTCAAAGATGCTGGCCTTTCTTTCCCCTCTCTTTGCACATCAGTGTCCCCTGCTGCAGGGCACAACAGAGCCTTATGTGTATAGACTCTCTTAACTCAGGCCACATGGTCCATAACAAGTGAACTACAAGAAACTGTAAAGGAGAGCAAACAGAAAACTATATAAACTCATGGCATAGCCAAGAGGGAAGTGAACGCAACACAAAGCAGATAACCTCTTTGAGAAAACTAATTTCCTTTTCTCAATGTTGTTGTTCTTCATGTCATAATAGGAAAATGGCCAAACCATATACCAGCAAGAGAGGCTGATGGATAACAACAAAGCACATTTGTCTAAAGAAAACGAGTACTGGGGAAAATCAAATTGAGTATGCTAATTATGTTATTGCATTTGAATATTGTTTTCTATTGTTTTCTTTTTCATTTTATGAATAAGTTCTTGCATATCTACGTATATAACATTGTATTTTTGTTTTTATTTGTTATTCTGGTTATATATATATATATATATATATATATATATATATATATATATATATATATCTCAACCCTCTAGACTTAATAAGCTTTCCTGAGAAGATATTCAGAGGGAAAGAAGGGTAATCAAAACTGGCTGGGTCTTCCTTAATAGCTACTTGCTTAACAGGGGTTTATATGGGCACTTTTGCTCAGTTTGGATGTCATGATAATCAGCATAGGACTGTTGTTTTGTTACAGTTACACAATTCATTTGATCAGGGAATTACCATAATATAGTTTCAGCCAGCTTATGTGATCACTATGAAAAAAAAAACTGTGCCAAAGTAAAGAAAGTCATCTTTGGATAAACTTTCATTTCAGCCTGCGCTCTATTGAAAGTCCCCTTCATAGACACACTCCTTTTCTCTATCCTTAGCTGTTACAAGTGTGCCAACCTGACAATTCTATTACAGAATCTTACACTTGAACATATATGTAGCACTTTGTGGTATTCAAGTAAGGCACACGTTGTTTCAAGAGTATGTTTATGACCCTCTACAATCAAACTTTGAGCACTCCCTAATGATGTCACAGACACACACATGTACAGTTCATAAAATCCTCCTTGTCTTATGCAGTGCTTCAAGACATATGCAAGAAGTAAAACCAGGAATCTTCTTCTTGAATGACAATATGGAATCCGACTCAGGGCTTTTCATTAGGACCAAACCCTAGCAGTTTGCATGCTAGAAACTGGCAATATTTATATGTGTAAGTTTTAATCAGCTCCGTTACCCTTTTTCATGTATATACTTAGAAGGTTACAGAAAACCATTACTAAGAGGTCAACATCACCAATGCTGTCCAGCTTCCATGTGCTTGCACTGGCATTCCTGCAGCAAACTGCCTTCTCATCTAAAAAGCCATTATATCTTTATGTGTTTCTTGTGAATATCCCACTTCTCTAAAAGCAGCTCTATGTGGAGGGTTATATGGGTTTTCATGTATCAATTTCTTTATTGCCAAAATGTCTGGCTGGGAAAGCACAGATGATATACAGAGGCTTTTTCTGCCTCTTTTTGAAGCAATACAGACATTTGTTTCTGTAGCAATGAGAGTTCCCATCTCACAAAATAGGCAGGTCTCATCATTGTTGAGTGTGTGTAAAGTATGTGTGAATGCTGTTACATTTTCGCCATGGAGTGAATGTTCTTGGTTGGTGCTGTCACACATGAACTGTGTGATTTCCTCATTGCTTTCTTGTTGTTATTATATTGTTTTTTGTTAGTTCTGGCGACATGGCCAAGGTGTAACTCTCTGTTTATGTCATACAAAGAAAAGCCATATAAACAGGCACAATAAACTTTTGAGATATTATTCAGTATGTCTGTCTTATTACTATCATTGTTACTTAGTACTTCTTAACAAATGAATTTAATTATTCGTCTATTGAATGGACGTTTTGAAATACAAATTAAAGTTAAAATGTACTGCACCTATACTACTATTCCAATGCTGTTGAGTGATGTTTTTATTGGCAATACATCATTTAAACTCTTTGCATGTTCTCGCAATACCAATACACACCAGTAGAGGACGCTCTTGCACTACTAGCCTCTCCACACTGCGCGCTGCACGGAGCCATGGACGATAGGTTGGTTGGGTCACATGGAAAAGATGGGCGCATCGGCCCATAAATCACGCCCCCTGCAGAACAAGGACATCAGATCTACACCCAAGACGCTCCCTTTGGAATTTCATGTATCCAGGAGTAAATTGTAGTCAATACCTGAAGTCCTAATGCAATACCAGTCTTTTCGAAGGTGGATTCTCTATTTTTTCCAACATTTGAGAAAGTAAACGAGGCTTCTGAAAAAATAATTCTTTAGCTGCCGATTGTGGAGAAAACATGGCTACTGGACTCTTTTGCCAGTACATCTCTGACGTCCTTCACGTAAAAGTCAATCGCTGGCAAAGGTGGTGGGTAAAGTTTAGACAAAACAACAACACATGGTTTGGAATAAATTAACGATCATCCTTTTCTGAACACGTCCAAGTAATTTATAATCAACAAATTGCATCTTTCTGATGTTTGATTATATCTTATAACATGCGCTCCACTGTTAGGAGCATCACTGGTTTTATGAATAGAGCCAGAATCAAAGCAGGGCATAAACACAAAAGATTATATCAATTATATAATTGCTTTAATTAACTAGCATTAAGCAGAGATCAATAACACAAGGCAGGAATTCAAATAAGGCCCATACATTATACACTATTTTACAAGAACAATAAAATGGGCACATATACTGCAAGGATGGTGTTGCCATGGGAACCACAGGGAGGGACTGGGTGTGTTGAAGATGGTTTCAGCCATTTCCATATACTAAAATATTAATCTATAGCATCACAGAGGGGTATGAGTCACACTGAATTTTAGAAATAAAAATAGCAATGCAAATTTTGAAAAAAGTTTCCATTTGTTAGCCTACTATAAAGGGTGTACAGAAAAACAATGAACCTTATGTAGATTACGTGAAGGAGAGATTGTAAAATTCTGAATCTACCACATATGAAATGTCAAGGGTTAATAGAACAAGAAAGTGTTAATAGAAAAAAAAAGTCTACTGTAATTTTAATATTTTAAATTCTTGGAAGTTTGGCTCTCTGTGGGTTTCTCTGTATTCCTTAAAATCAACCTACAGTAGACCCATGCTTTGATTATGAGTGAACATTTGAAATGTTCCTGTAAAAGAGCTGCAGGTGTAATCTATGCAATAATTCAAATCTGAGCGAAGGGTACATGTGTCATAATGAGTTTGTGATGCGTTTTGAATCACCTGCATGAATAAGATGACCTGTGTGTTTGATGCCGAAAATGCAGTGGCTCTTTAGAGAGTTGATCAGCCAAGAAGGGCAAGCAAAGGTGACAGGAAGGTGAAGGGTGTTTTCAAGCTTAGAGAACATATATCTAATATCTTCCTTCCTTGTGCCAGCAGCTAGTCTTAAACAAAAAAGGGTACATAGGATAGGTTAAAGGTTCTTAACTAGTATAAAAAAAAATGTGGTGTATGGCATAGGGAATCAAAATGAAAATAAACAGGTAAAGCACAGACACAGGGATGTGAGGAATATAGGCGTTGATGTCATATAAAATCTGAAATGTATTCTGGCCTCAGGGTCTTCATTTCTTTTACATTTCTAATTAAAAGAGATAAAGAGTGAGGGAGTCATCAATCCCACAGTGATTTCCCAGTTAAGGTTTTAGAGGGGGCTGTAAACTAGGCAGCCTGGCATCATTGATTTTATAATTAGCTATAGTCAACCCCAGACTTGAGATGGAGTATGAGACAGGAGATTGCAGACTGAGAAAAAAGAAAGAATTGTAGAAAAGGTGTGGTACAAGTATGAATGCGCTGACAGTAAAATCTACCCTGGAGGAGGAAAAAAAGAAAAAGGTGAAGAAAAAAATTGCTGGAAACGTGTTAGAGGTGGTGGTGAGCCAAGAGGTAAAAGGCTGTAAATGTGGGTGAAGAAATGCCATAGTTAATTACCAGTGAAATGTCAAGGAGCAAAATGTTGCCATGATCTTTGGCCAGGAGAGACACAGACACAATTGGAATACATAAACCATTTTATTATTTAGAGCCCTGGCCACACCCTGTTACACGCCTTTTAAGAAAATACAAGTAATCTTGACACACAAAACCTCAAAATAAACCGTAACCACTGGTTCTTTATTGCAGTGTGTGCTGGCACAGAGCCCTTAGTGGCACCACAAAAATAACAACTTCCTCGGGACATAAACCCAACACTAAACACAAATAAATGAGACATGTGAAGTGTTTAATACACATGAAAACATGAGTGTTAAATGTAAATAAAATGACCAAAATTATCTAAAGAATAAAAAAATATGCATAAACCATAGACACACAAGTAATGCTATTGATAATATGTGAAAACAAACGTCGGTCAAGTAGCCACCACTCTTTTAACCCAGGAATAATAATAGTATGAAATGTGAAATGAAATTAAAGTTATTATTAATACTATTTTTTTATTTTTATTTTTAAGAAAATTACAAAACTCATGACCAGTTTATTGCAGAATATCTAACTTCATATGCTATTTGATTAGAAAATCATATTAAATTGTATGCAGTATAGAAAAAAGGTAAACATTGTCTTAGGCAATTTATAAAGTTCACGTAAATAAGTGTAATTTTGAGGCACAACTTTAGAAATATATGTAAATATTGATTTCTCTATTGCGTTATTTTAATAAGCAATCAACATGATAATAATTTAATGATTAAAAAGTTAAGAATATGTAGAAGTATTATCTTCATAGATACCTGCCGATGTAATCCCTCACTCATCCAGGTTCATGCTGTCAAACGACTACCCTGGAAACATTCAATAACATTATATTTATTATAATAATAATCCTAGTTCTCCCTTTCTCAGTCAAGCACAAATTGCTCTCCGTAGATTTGTGTAGCTGCAAATGCAGGAAAAAGAGAATAAAGCAGATAAACAATGAAGTAAAGGTTCTGATTTCAACAGAAGAAACTGAATAAAACATCACAATCATAATTACACAGCCTGTTGTGACTAACCATAAAAACATCATAAAAACAACACAACAGTCATCATAAAGCTTTTGACTTTGCAATGATTCAACAAAAATGATTTGCTACAGTGATCCGTGAAATGCCAGAATCCCTCACTAAAAGCTCAGTTTTAAAACTGTGCTCACCAGAAATATGGTGTTGACTTGCCATTATGAGCATAATGTCATTTTAACAATGAACAACAAAGGCAATAAGATGACCGTCTAGGCATAAAGAACGATCACTGTAGAAGCAGTGAATAAAATGCATAATGCTGGTTACAAGGATTAATCCAAAAAGTTGTCCCTTTCATCAGTGTTGTAGCCACTGGTTACCAAAGCGCAGTGTCAGCCAGATCACTAGAGAGAGACAAAATGCATAGTAGTTGAAAGCTAAAAGTGAAAGAAATAGACAATTCAGTCAAAGGGGAGGTGAGACTGAAAAGAGTAGATGAGTAGGAGAGTGAAGGCTTTAATGATGCTGAAAATTGGCCCGTGACTGTGCTACACCCCAGAGCTAAATCATTGCTACAGCCTGCTGTCAACTTATCTGTCCTCTTGTCCTCCCACTCCCATGGCCCAGTTCAGTTTCACTGTCTCCTCTTAACTTCTTTTATGACCACATATTCAAAACTTCCATCTTCCAGTCATTCTCACTCAGTGGTAATAAATAATGTTGACTGTTTGGATAAGAGGCTTTGAAATTTCTTGCATTGCTAAAATATTTGACTTGCTATGAAGTATTATAATGTGAGTGTTGTGAAATAGCTTGTAGCTCAAGGAATTCACACACAGCATAATTATTTTACATCTGATCTACAAGAAGTACACAACACACAATTCTTCTATTTATGGAAAAGATAGGCTTGATGATATATTTAAAGTGTTTATGACAGGTTCTGATGATTCTCAAATTTTGGTGGGATAATACCTATAAATTTGAGTATCACCCAAGCCTGTCATACGCACTTTAAATATATCATCAAGTATTATCTTTTGCATAAATATTTTATGAAGAAAAGTATAAAAAAAAGTGTTGGAAATTACATGGAGTCAAGAGTTTTGTTTTAGAGAGTTACATTATTGATTGCTAGTATATTGAAAACATTACACTATATTTTAAATATTCTCTTGATAAAATGAAGGTGTTTATTTTGTCAATGTTTCAGTGTATTTTAGAGGAGTTTGGCCCAGTGTACCACATAGTTGTTAGGTAACATTTATGGAATTCCCTAGCATGATGTCATGATTTCCAAACAGGAAGTAAAATTTAAAACTTAAATTAAAGCTACAAGCGGCGTTGTCGGGCCCTCGCACCTGCGGCCTATGGGGGTGGGGGGGGCATGCGCCATGCCAGCAATACAAAGTATTTTCAGCCGCACAAGATGTCATGTCAATCTAAAGCACAGTAGCAGCTTCAGTGCATTTTTTTTACAGTTCCCTTATCTACCACATGGTGGCGCTATGACATACGGGCAGTTCATTTGCATAAAAATGTTTCTCTTAAAAAATTGCCAAATTGGGGATTTTTTTTCTGTAAAATTGTATTTGTTAGTTTTTAAAGGAAAGGACAGCTATCCTTACAGGGGATACATCTCAAGATAATATATTTTACACTGTTTAAGCTGTTAAACAAGGCCTACTGGACCTATGAATATATGTTTATATTATGCTATGTGTTGTATGTAAAAAGATCAGGTTGTATTGTACCTGAGAACTGTGTCTGCATGATCGGGCAGCAGAAGAGCCCTTTCCTCTTCAGAACTTCGTCTTAGATACTGCAGTCCATCAGTCTCCTCCTCCTGAACACAGTGACACACACCCACTATATGTAACAGCTATTACTGACTAATAACTTTCAGTGCTGAGCCTAATTGCTTTTTGGTGATAATGTCTTGACTGAGTTTTACCGATACACATAAAGACATAACTCATTTTCATTATCATTCGTATCGTAATTGGACAATATCATAGATGAATAGTCTCACCGAATCTGAGCTGTGAGCTAAAGTGTCAGAGCTGGTTTGGTGGGGGGAGCAGAGAGGTGCTGGCTGGTTGATGACCACTGCACTCCTCTCAGTATCCTGTGGCGACTGTGGAGGAGTAACCAGGAGCAGCGACTCAGGCTGGCTATGCTCACACAGGCTGTAGTGTCCTAGAGGGGCACTGATGGACTGGAAGGCCTCAGGGCTCTCATCCTCATCAGAATCAGATAATGAATGCATGGCTAAAGATAAAAAGTAAAAAAATATATATAAAAAATATATAAAAAAAAAAAAAAATATATATATATATATATATATATTTTAATCTAATTTGATTCTTGACATGCAAATGTTAAAAAACTTAAGCTTTGTTCAATTCTGTTTTTTTAGGCCGATATAGTTAGAGTCTTAATCATTACTATTATAATCAGTTGGAACAATACAACCTGTGTGATTCTTAAACAGTGTTACTGTTCACACTGGCACTATGCTGGACTCACCGACAGAGGACAGCAGGGAAGCGCTCCACTTGGCACCGGTCACTGTGGTCACTGCTCCCATCTTGTGCTCCAGCTGACAGATGTACTCCATCAACTCCTTAAGTAGAAAATACTGTTATTGTCCCACCCACAGCAGCAGGACATTTGTCATGGTTTCAGCCCACATTACCCACATAACACACACCTTATTCACTGCCGTGGTAACATTTAAATGCAAGTGTTGATACTATGAACATAAAAATCACTGTACAGTTGATATACTCATTGATCAGCCTTAGTGGCTGCTAAAGTGTGACACAGAAATACACGAGCACAGGCTGCCCTCAAACTTTATAGCTTCTTTATATTGTCCCAAAACAGCTTGAACAGAAGGCAACAGAATGCCATCACAAAGAGCAAAAGTATTCTCATTACTTTGTATTACAGTGGTGTAAGTGCATGTGATTCCATTATTTATTGTTTAACAAATATAATTTGGTCTAGTTAACGCATGATCACTGACATTTTTATCTGCTTGTAGTTGTTCTTTCTCTTTTTGTGTGACCCTCAGACTGGTCTTCAGCTCTTGTAGCTCTCTGCGAGTTTCATTCAGTTGGACCTGCCAAGAATGTGAAAACTATAAAAATAAAAAAAACCTGTTCTGTAACATAAATTGTGAAATGATGTGTTTTTACCCTGTTGCAGTCTTTTTCTCGTCCAAGCTCCACTTCCAGCTTTACTCTCTCCATTTTCTCCTCTTGCACGGTCTCTTCAATCTTCTGAATTTCTTCATGTAGTTTCTCAATTAGTTCATGATACTTCTATAGTGACAGGAAAATCAAATGTCACTGTCAGTGTCAAATCAAGCAAACGTAAAGGGATGGTCATAAATGTTATTCAAAAGTATTACATTAAAAAGTAAATTGCTTTTACTTCAAAACTCAAATACGAATGTGAACTGTGGTATTTTGTCATCCCTGTCCTAGATCAGGACAGGGTTTTTCTTACTTAATGCCATACCTCAGTACTTTGTTGTAGACCTTGCTTCTCCTGTGCCCAGAGGGCTTTCCCCTCTCTCAGGGCCAGAGTGGAATCAGCCAGCTGCAGAGTGAGCTGTGCTGCCTGCAGACGAGCTTGGTGCAGCTCTGCCTGGCCCTGGTCTCTCTGCGTCACCATGGCACCCAAGTCATTCCTTAACCCATCGGCTGTGTGTTCACTCACACTCAGACGCTCCCGTAAGCTCCGCATCTCCTTCATCACTGCCTCACTCTCTGCCTGGTTATAAATTAACACAACTTTCCATAAGAAACTCTCTGTAGCTTACAATAGGTGGTGTATTTAGGTAAAGAATACAATATTGTCCCTAGGTTTGGTTAATCAGCTTGGCTCATTCAGGGATACCAGGCAGACTTGTATGTGGTGCGTTTTAAGTTTTTCTGTAACATTATGAGTGTCTGACCTCTTTTCTGTGGGCAACTGTGAGCTTTTGGGTGAGGGTAGAGATGGTATTTTGAAGCTGAAGAATACTGGTGTCTCTTTGGGCCAGTGAGTTTCTTAGGCTCTGGAACTCTTTGGATAGATTTCGAAGCTCCGCTTCAGCCTGTTCCATCTTGATCTAAATTAATGAAGAGATTAAAGTTTGAGACAAATATACCTTTTTTTGGCATGCCGTATATGATGCGTGGTTTACCTGAAGGTTTATCCTCTCACTCTCTTCTTCTTTTTTCTGAACTCCTGCTCTCCTTGCTCGTTCTTTCATTCTGCAAACACATATCAGTTAAGAAAAATATACAAATGACATAAACATATACAAGCACAAAATGATACAAAGCACATATTTATTTCTAACCTGTCTAACTCAATGTCTCTTTCCATGGTCTTCTCTGTCATGATTTTGATGTCCTCCTCCAGCTCTTTGATCCGTTGCTCACACAGTTCTTTTGCCTCCATTAAAGCACATTTCTCCTGAAGCAGAGATTCGCCCAAAGCAGTCTCCTTCTAAATAAGCAACAAATGCCCTGTTTATTTAGTGAGGACATTATCACAAGAATATGGATTCATGGAGTAATTGTGAGGGTGTTTTCACACTGCCACTAGTTAGCAAGATATAAAGGGCTTTCAAAAGAGTAACTGTCCCACAGTGTTATATCAGGCTCCTGTCCTCCATCAGTGAGGTACATAGAAAAGAAGTAACCCATCTTATGTGTGCATGCATGCTTGAACTTCAAGTGTACTGTTGTCATGTAAATAATTTGGTGGTCAGCTGATCATTTCTCACATGATTCCTATTTGGGGTGAATGATGAGCAGTGCGTGCAAACAAAGATCAAGCCATGAAGTAAATACAGCTAATTCAAATGCACACTGGGGGTGCTTCACAGAGCACACTAACACGAAGTAATCTTGAAAAAAACGATTGAACCAACCTTTTGCAGTTCCTTCATTTTGTCCATTTTGTCTTGTGCATGCTTTAGCTCCTTTTGTAATCTAGCAAATTCCATCTCATAATTGCTGCTCTGCCTGTTCCAGGATTGCTGTGCCTTTTTATACTCCTCTTTTTCTTGTTCTCTCAACTTGTTTGTTGCTTTCTGGAGCTGTAGCAGCTCTGTGCGCTCCTGCAGACATTCTTGCAGGTGACTCTGAGAAAAAAAAAATCAATAAAAATATGTTTGTGAATGAGTATTTCTTTGAAAATGTCATCCTTTTCTTCATCTTATATAGCTGAACATGTGGTTCAATTCAACCTATACCTGCAACAGTTCAGCCCTGGGTACAACTAGCAGCATGTCGTTTCCTGCTTCCTCTCCATGAGACTCTTCCTCAAGGGTCACTAGATCTTCCAATGGTTTTGGGGCAGAAAAAGTGAAAGAGGAGCTGCGGGAACGCAACTCACCCTTGGCATCGATGTACACAAACTCATACTGTGTAGAGCCAGCACAGGGTAAGTATGAAGCTGTAGAATAAAAGGAACATTAGATCTTTTCAAAGCATGAATTTAATTAACATCTAAAAACTACAATTCTCCTTTTATTGTTATGTTATGTTATGAAAAGAAAATATATGTCAACAGAAACCTAATTATTGACCTGAAATAATAAACAATAATAAACAAAGTTATTTAATTTGACTGTCAGGAAGTGAACCAGGATTTAGGTCTGCACTATAGATCTCTACTGCCTATTATAATATAAGAATAACCAATAGTTTTCTTTTGGTGCTTGCAGTGAAGAGTGACAATATGTGTGAGATAAATCACTTCAGTGAGGGTCACACCTGCTGCACATGTTCCCTACCCCCTCCTGACTGTTGTCTTATCATCTTTCAGTGACTTCAGAGAAAGAGGTATCCTATATGGTAAGGCTATAGTAAACAATTATTAACTTTTTGTCAGAGGGAGTCCTATACATATGCATATTTGTGTATGCTACATTTGGCAATGGCACATTATAAACATTATTATAAAAATGAATACAAACATAAAAATTAATATTTCAAGAATAAATTAATACCCTGGAATTGTACACAGCAGTTGAACTCTGCGCCTTCCTCAAAGTCATTTGGAGCAAGGGCCCAAACAAATGTGTGATAGGCTTTCACAGAAGACCACCCAACCTAAAAAGTATACATTGTTAAAGTTAATAATTTGACAGATTTGCATTTAAGTTATGGCACTGTTACTAACCTTAAAAAGTCCTATCCAGTCCGCACTGGCCCAGGTGTGTTGCGAGCTCACTGTGTAGTGGCAATCAACTCTGGTTTCAGGAAAATAACTGCAGCTTATGTTCCTGAATTCCACTGGCCAAGTCTTTTCCATTTTTACACTAAAGCGTTCATGGAAGATACAGGTAGTTACTTAAACATGTGTGACTGAAACAAAACTCAATCCCATGGATGTTATTGATCAGGTAACCACACTGCAAACATAGCTAAATGTCAATTATGCATAATATAGGACCTTTAAAAGAAGAGATGAATGACAAATTTGTATTTGTGCGACATTGACAACACATGCCACCAAGGCTATTTTAAGATGTCAAACCAGTTGTGACTGTCACGTGTACATAAGAAGTATAGGGCCTTTCATATGTGGCTCAAATGAGCAGACAAATACATAATGGACAATTCTATTATTCTATTTCCATTATAGGCTTTTAATTGGGCTCCATGCTCAGGTTAAAACATGTTGGCTTGATCACTTAAAAAGACTAATAAGGCTATAGGCCTACTTTGTCATTATAACTCACACTTCTGTGGCTGTCTGTGTTTTACGTTTATCTATTTATTTATTTATTTACTTATTTTTGCTGACCCTTTGAGACTTCAACCAGTAAAGCCTGGAACATGACAGACATTGGACACGTGCCAACAGCTGGGGAAAAACAATGCCTAATCTATTAAATTCATTAAAAGGCTAAGATACACAAACACTCTCAATGTACAGCATAGTGTGGCATTTGTGGCACTAAGTTCTTAAAAATACCAATGGAATGACATAACAAGAACAGTTTGCCATGTCAGGTAAGAACTATACCCGACGTTTCTTCTGTGGCTCGTAATCAGAGGTAGGCTAAAATATCAGGCCTATTAACAATAGCTAGCACTTTTTGCAGATCTCGGGTTATGGACATCAGTAAAGGTAGGGCGTACATGTGGAGAAAAAAATGTTATAAAGGTCTGCACAATATGCGAAGTGCGTTAAGACACAGGCACGCGTTAACAATAGGCTAATGGATGTTTAATTTGGTAGACATGAGACAATCGCCATGCTTTGTCAAGTTTAAGGGACCTGGGCTACAGAAAATGCGTTCGTTGTCACAGTGTAGCATCTCTTACCTTTGTTGCTCAGGCAGTAAAAAACATATTCCTGTGCCACAGTAACCGACAGTAAGTGACAGTAAAAGTCGGCACGCCGACTTATCCGTGCGCGTACTTCTTCGAGCTCAGATGTCAAACTAGATGTCTAACAAAAAACAATAACAAACACGCGACGCAGACACGAGCATGACAACCTCGCTCTCACTAATGAATTCTGGGAAATGTAGTCCTGCACGAGATTAACGCAACCGCTCACTGTTGTATTGCAAACTACATTTCCCAGTCTGGATGAACAATACGCCAGGAAAAGAAACGAAACTCCTTCTAAAGAAATTCGACCGTGTAGTTTTCGCGAATAAAGCTCTGTCTGTTGAATACGGTCTCAAAGCGGGACAGATAGAGGTTATTGTTCCAATGTAATCCGCCCAGTGCAGTCTGCGCACCGCTCCATCTAACACGCCTGTGAGTGTCCTTAGTCCAAGAACTTTATCCCAGTTTGAGATTGAAGCCTTTGATCTCGACACGTGCTACTTCAACAAAAGTTGTGCAATTTATTTGGCAATAGCTTGAAATGTGTTTATCACCCAGTAGGTTACAGTAGCCAGCCTATTATGGGCTACATTTTGAAATTAAATTTGAACTTTACGAAGCACTATTGGGCTATTTAATATCCTGTAGGTTTATGTTTTTTTCCCCGAGTGCACGTGAGGAGGGGGTACATTTTGATCAGCAGAGGGCAGTATACCATCTTAAAAGGCATAAGACTTGGGGTAATGGAGACCAAAGGCAATAGGCCCATAGACTAAATCGCTGTAGAAAAAAAAAAAAATCCAAGCCTTCATTAAAATAAATGTTTCCCGTGTGCGTTGTACAATCCAAACAACAGTTAAAGACTGAACTCAATCATAAAACGCATCAAGGTATCGAGGTCTGATGCCAATGCTTCTGCTTAATACACAGTGTGTTAGACTACTTTTGGCATTCCCTTAACGTAGGCCTATGTTTACTGGTTTTATTTTTTATTTAAGACCTTTATTTTTCAACGCATTTTGATTGCATTGTAAAAGCTGAAGTCACAGCGCCATCAAGCTATTATTCAATGATATGCTGTATTATATTACCAAACCTTCTCAAATATTGTTTAGCAAGGAAATGTGTGACATCTCAGAATATAGCTTACTAACATTTCATATCCATGATTTGCTAGACTGCAAAACAAATGTAATTTTAGGAATATAAACACAAACAAAACAATAAACAAAACAAGGTAGAATAAACATAATGCATTTATTATATAATCAGTGTCATATTATTATATAATAAGTCAGTGACCTTCTTATTATAGCAGAAAACAAAGAGAAATGTTTTGTTTTCCGGGGGAAGGAGATGATAGATAATAATATAAATAATGGGGATACATTTAATACACATAGACTACAGTTTTTGTTTTGAAAGCTCCCCTATTTAAAGCATATTTATATAAAATTATAATATAAGATGGATATTTTTATTTTTGTTCAGAGAACGTTTATTAACACTATTTGTTGAGTATATTTCAAGAAGCAGGGGGACTGTATTGTGAATTTTTATGATGAATGTAAAATCATATTTTGTTATGCTCAATGTTTCTAATTCATTCTTATTTTCACTACAGTAGTCTGCTAATCTGTTCATTGATTTTTTTCTGTACGTAGTGCAAACAATCCTTGTAATTTCTTATTTCTTGCAGCCACATGGGAAATTCAACTGGAATAAGAAAATTGTCTAGCTGCACCGTGCAACTGGCTCACCACACTATAGGTATGTGTCACAGGCCACTGCCATCAACAGTTGCCAAGAAAGCACTGACCTGTTCCTGTTTGAATAAGACTTCTTCACATAAAATGTTGACATTTAATTGGTCTATATTTATTTTTGTGTTTGTGCTCTATTCTTTTAACACATAATACAAGAGTGTAAAAAATAAATAACTTAATGAAATCAACTAGTCTCATCGGGTGAGGCTCCAACATCCACCCCAGGAAGGGTGAAAAACAAAGAAAGCCGCAGTAATGCCTAGAAGGAGGGTAGAGTGGAGGGATGGGGGACGGAGGTATTTAGTATGCACGGCCAAACTGCCCCATCTGCTTAGCGCAGCAGTCCCTGTCGTATAACTGTCTACAGACCGTGGGCCACATAAAGAATGTCTCAGATTTGATGTAATTCCGCAAAATTAATGACAGCTTTACTCAGTATAGGCCGTGAGGGAATGATTAGTGTTTGATCGTCCATCTGATCAGACCCCTGGTTGGCTCCTGCAGAGATGCTCCTTTGTATGTGAGCAATCGGATATGGGCAGCAACCACAGATACACCTTTCCAAAAACTGTTCTGAGCTATCACGCACTACTTTATATTCCTGTTGGGGGATTTCCATCTCTCTTCACACAGCCAGCCAACATCCTGTTAACTTTGTGTTGTGCTACATGACATCAAAACGAACAGCTAGTGATGCGCCTTCTGCAAGTCCCAGTGGAGGTGTGATTGTGCACAGGGTCGTTTTTATATCTGCCTCTGCAGTATTTCAACGCAAAGTGGGACAAGCAACATTCAATTTAGAGAACTCAGAGGTTACACTATGACCTTTTACAAGCTAATGCTTTACTGCAGCTGTGATTGGAATTTGGTATTAGTTTTTAAAAGAGATGGGAATTGGATTGAAAATTTAAGTGTAGAAATTGATCTTGTGGATGTATTGTTGCTTGAACAAGTCGAATTCCTCTCTTCCTCTTAATTTGGACCACCTTAGCTGACCCCACCCCTTGGGCTTTGGGGGCTGGTGCATTTACAAGCAAATGGGGCATCTTGTTTTTATAAGTGAGCTTTGTGTGTCTCCATTTGCTAACAACATTAAAATTGAACCTGCTTTATCTCTGCAAAGTGCAATGCTCAGAGGTTGTCAGTCTGCTGTCATGAGAATCTTTTGTTTTTATGTGATGTAGTCAAATACACAGTGGTCAATTAATGTGATCTGATATATAAACAAATGATTTAAGACTCATGGTACCTGTTTGTTGAATACAGATAAAAAAAACAAAGGAGATATCATTTTACAGTTGTTCAATAGATAAACTAAATGTTTCATTATTCTGGAGTGTTTTCAGTGTTTTCACTGTTTCCTTTTGCTGAGTTGCAATGGCAAAGCTACTATTCCATCTGACTGTTATTGCCTTGGACGGAGCATGGAAACCTCATTCAGCTATGGCTCGAGGAGGCTTCTGTTTCTGCCAACACAGATTGTGGGACAGATTGGCAATCCTTCACTGAGTATAGATGTTGTGTTTTTTCATTTAAATTGTAGGGCATTATAGCAAATTGCTTTCAGAAACACAGTTAAAATAAAAAACACAACTCACAACTTGCAACTGTTTTGAAGTCAGCTCTCTTACAGTTTAATTAAAGTAGTCCTGTCAGTGTTTTCCACCTCTAAATATTTGTTCCATAGCGTATGCAAAGCACATGTGGCCTTTAGAGCTGATATTGTCTGTTCTCCTTTAATCCTGCTCTCCTCCTTAGCCTGCCCACCCCCCCCACAGCTTTCTCTTTCTACTCCTCATTTTATATTTTTGGCTGAGCTGCAGACCTTCCTTAGTGTGGTGACCTTTCTGGCTTTAAATTAAGCCCCGCTGTGGCATGCCTGTCTTCGTAGACCACAGTTACGAGCCATCGGAGAACTGCAAAAAATAATGATTCTGATTAAATGGCCCCTTTTTCAAATGCTCTCACAAATTCGTTTTACATTTTCCACCATGTACTCTTTTTCTAGTCAGATTAATATCCACTCTAATGAGCAACATCCTAAAGATCACACTATGGAACATGTGAGTGCAGTGCTATGGGGATTTATTTATCATCACCATGTTTCATGTAAT
Organism: Paratrypauchen microcephalus; assembly: GCA_036785185.1. Lineage (NCBI taxonomy): Eukaryota > Metazoa > Chordata > Actinopteri > Gobiiformes > Gobiidae > Paratrypauchen > Paratrypauchen microcephalus. The sequence goes on along the minus strand of JAVJIX010000052.1, from coordinate 2,569,837 downwards.
ATTGAGAGCACTGTTGAAATGTGCAGGTTAGGCTTGCTAAATGAAAGCTTAATTGCAAAATAAACTACAACACAAATTTATAGCAAACCTTGATGTATTTTTTTTTTAATAGGGTTTGTCTTTTTTACATTCAAAAGACAATTTAATTTCAACAGCAGATATGGCTGTATATCTTGTCTCTCATACAGGCTATATGAATTGTGTGACAATATCATATCTTATATCATAAAAGACAATGAAGAATGTGTGGTCATGGTTTCACGTGTAATCAAAAATCTGTAACTCTGAGAATATTAGAGCGATTCATCAGATAAACTGGTTCCCTTTACTTAGCAGATTGGCCCCATCTAACAGACTGCAGGCTCATGATGGGCATGGCAGCCTTGAATTTTAATCCACCAATCTATGGACTTCATCTAAAAGCAGAGATGGTTTCCTCAGGCTTCTTCCTCAAGGTGTGTGTGTAGCCTTAGAAACCAGTGAATTATGGGCTGGTCCAGTTAAAACATGTGTGGTATTACCCCATTCCAGGGTGTGTCCTCCTGTATGTCTATGAATCACTGATTTCATCAGTCTCTCTTGCTCATATGGCCCCTCCCCCGTCACCATTGCACCTCAGTCCCTGGGGCCGTTTGTCTGGGATCTGCCAGGCTCATCAGTGGAGGAGAGGAGAAGGCTAACTGGGAGGCAGTCCTGGCTGTAAATCTGACCAGAGGGAGTGAATCCTGCAATGGACACACTTCACACAGCCCAGTTACAAGACCCTCCAACATGCAGAGGCAAACATTCCTATATAAACAGCACTGCAGCTCAGGTGTTAACCCCAGACACAAATTAGCCAAACTTGTCTGAACCTGAGCTTCAACAACAATTATATATATATATTTTTTATAATAATTCCTTCACATAATAAAATAATCAAGAACATATATTTTCAAAAGTTATAGCACAATCACAACTCATAATTGTGAATAAGGAATGAGTTCAAAACTATTTTTGAACAATTCATATTCAAGTGCAGAGTAAAAAGATGCAGATGCTCTGTGCTCTCTGGACTACACCGCAGTGAGGTGGGACCTTGCCTCTCATACTTACATTTCGCCGCATGTGATACTATTGCATACACATAGGCACGCACCCTCCCTCTCCTTATTTGAGAAATAAGCATTTTTACAGAGTTTGAGCTGTAAAAGGAGAGGAGCAGATAGCCCATAAATCTAGCCATAAAAAACGTTAAGTTGTCAGAGGTGCCATCAGCTATCAATCGTGTGCGGCAAGCTGATGAAGGGGAAATAGGTGATAAAAAACAGCATTTTAGGGAAATTATGTCCAGTCTTCCATTTGCGAAGTGCTGCAGTCGCATCACGACAGAATCTTAATCACTGGTTGGTGTGGCCAGGGAGTATGGCTTGGTGTGACAGTGAGGAGGAGCTCACCCTGGTGGGAGGGAGAGGTATGGAGGAGACTAGAGCGAGTGGGGGAGTGGAAGCAGTGTTGTAGAAAATTATACAACTAGTATAAATCACTTCTACACTACCATTTTTCTCTCTCTTTTAATTTCTCACTTCCCCTTCCTCCCTCGGCTGCCAACAATCTTTGCCCACGATTCTCCTTCATGGCTGTGCATCCGCTGCTCCTCACTCCATTCTGCCACTGGCTCTGTGCCCTGTCTTCAGTTTTTTCTGCTCACCCTCAGCTCCCCCTTCATCCATCTAAAGTTCATTTCACTGTGGTTTGTTTACATGCTTTATTGATCTCCTCTTTGTTGCTTTCTAGGGATTTATGCCCTTTCCATGGGTCTGTATTAGTGCACCTTGAGATTGACTTTCCCCTCTGAGATGGCTCAGTTATAGTGTCTTTGAATTGGAGGGAATTGCCATCTTGCTGCAGCTGATTTCACTCTTATTTCAGAGACCAACTTGACAGCATTCATCATGAGTGTTATAGTACTTGTATATAATTATGTAATTATTTTAAAACAGAAATAGGTAAAAAATATGATGCAAATAGTTCTGCAATGCAAAAGCTTACATATATATATATATATATATATATATATATATATATATATATATATATATATATATATATATATATATATATATATATATATATATATATATATTCTAACGATATATTATATATGGACCCTTTATTTATTGAATATCGGATAAACGTCCCCCTTGTTAATCTAAGGTCATTTGTTAATTAATTTGAATGACCGGATTCTGGCTCTGTCTCCACCTTTGAGATTTACTGATGCCATTGTGCTCTGTGGAGACTCTAATTGTTGTAAAATGGTTGTGGCAGTGCTGTTACACTCGCACCTTTAGACTTTATCACTAAAAGATGTTGATTGAAAGCAAGATAGAAATGTATAGCCTTGAAACAGTATAATCAGGTCATTTTATTAAAACCAACTAAAACTGGTTTTATACTACTTTTACATTTGTGAGAATTAAAACCATTTCCATTATTTAGTGGTCATGATTCATTGATGAACAAAACAGTGCGGTTTTATATTATGTACAGACATTATAGAAAACCTCAATGGCCTTGTTGTGTCAGAGCCTATACTGCCACCATCAGATGAACCGAGGTATTGTAATGCAGTACCCCCAAAGCTGCACTGCAGTTCAGTCACAGAAATGTATAATTGTATAATTTTAATACCTGATACAAAAGAATCAATCCCTGTATTGAAGACAACAGAACATACTCAAAAGTTAAGCATTATGAAAGAAAGAACGATCTTAATCACCCCTAATAAGATGTTGTTCGTTTTCCCACACCATGAACACCTTTGATTACATAATGCAAATGGCCATAAATGTAATTTATGCTTAAACACCTGTATTTTATGTTCAGTGAATTATTTTAGTGCGAAATATTTATTGTTATTTACAAATTACTGACAGACCTGCATTTAATTGTTTGTAAACTTTGTAAAACTCTTTTTTTTAAAAGTTCTTGACGCAGCACAAGTAAAAGTGAAAGTTCTACCTTCCTAACGCAGATTCACAATATTCTACAGATGAGCTGGTGTCAACGACAGAGGGCCATATTGTGTAGTATTCTGTTGCAGGGAGTGGTTTTATGAGTGCAATAACAGCTGCCACTGCCAGGGGGCAGTTGAGCTCACACATCCAGCCAGTCCAAACCGTGTCCTGCAGAATACACTAATTCTTCTCCTGCACCACATTTGATGTTAGTTTCATTTTAAAGAATACTGCATTAATATAATAAATAATAAATAATGAATACTTTTCTTTCTTTTTTCTTAAATCAGTGAGGCAATATTATAATGAATAATGAATAGTGTTATAATGAATAACACACTTTAAACTAATATATATGTATATATATATAATGTGTGTGTGTGTGTGTGTGTGTATATATATATATATATATATATATATATATATATAAAGTGTGCATTATTAAGTGTGCATTATTAATTTTAAGGCACCTATGGTCTGGACAAATTCTAAACATGAAGTTGTAATATTTTCTCCTTAAAAATGAATATTTGTTCCACAACTTGTCTTTTTATTATGAAGTGGCTTATTCATGGAAATTCATATAATTCATTATCATTAGTTATACTGCGTCTAAATAATGGTGCACTTATTCAAATTAGTAATATTTCAGTGCATTTACAGTACAATTTTATTTGTAATCCAGTTTTTCAAATTACAACCAAAGTAATTTGTTTTTTGTCTTGATGCGGTAAAAACTCTGCTGTCTGTTTGCCGTCGTGCTGTTGAGGTGATTACATCCTGCTGTAATCAGGTTTAAACTTGTTTTTTAAGTCCAATGCCACTTCTGTTTCCTTAGCCCTCCATAGAAGAAAAGTCATAAACCTCTTTTTCAAGCAACTGTGTTAAAAAGAACACCTGTAACTCGACACACAGCCCTCTCTAGTCAAATGCCAGGGGACACTTTATGACTCATGGGAATGGGAGCACGCAGCTAAAGAGATAGTTTGTGTACAAGCCCATTCTTCAGTCAAGCATTCTCCAGGTTTCACAAAGACTCACATTTAGACATCTGAATGGAGGCCATTTTGGTTTGTCCATGTTTGTACAGTTCAACGTTTATGCAATAGTGCATGGGGGTTGGTCGATTTCTCTACCAGCGTTCTGAATACTTTTGTTAATGTTTTAGTCATTCTGAAGCTACTGGGCTGTGAGACAGATTCAGTCAAAAACATTTGAGCACCCTCAGGTCTTCGGGAAGATTTACTGCCTATTTGGACATCTGCAAAGAGCTTTTGCGCCTTGACATTCTCTCTCTCTCTGTATGTGTATTTCTCTTTGTGCAGTAAACCTTTGGGAATGTTATGTCACACTGAGTCACCTTGAAGCTATCCAGTATCTACTTCATGTCATCTAGCTCCATTCTGATACAACCCCATCTCTTTGTTACCTTCAAACTTTAACACATCCCTTTTTTGAGGTCATCCATTTTAATGCACCCATCTTCTCCTGTGTCTCTGAGCCGATCTCTCCAGCTGGACACATCAATCCATGTGACAGGTGCATGTCAGTCTGCTCCTTATTGGGCATCGTTCCTAAAATGAAATGCTCTTAGAAAGACAAGAGGAGCCAATATTCACATCTATGCCCACCTTTATAATCAGTTTCTTTTCTTACAAGGCAAATGCAGGTTACTGATAAGCACTTATGGGAGTGTTATTTTGACAAGTAGTTTTACTGCTTAGTTGCCAAAGGCAGCCACCCTGACGAAGAGCAAACCTTCATGGTCATCAATAATACGTCTGTGTGGCGTGGGTGGTGCAGGCTGTGTGGCATGTGCTTTAAAAGTGATGGCCAGGGGCCCTGTCTCTGCGCCTCTCAGAATATGGTGTCATTAGCATCTGTGTCTCCATAACTAGCACTGCTGCTGAAGAGGCCCAAACATATCTGGTATGCAGTGTTTAGGAGGCACGCAGACAGGATAATTGCTGGGCAGAAACTGTCCAGTTCCAGACTTTCAAGTGCTCATTGCCTTTGAGCGTTTTACACCCCAAGTGGCTGAATAGCCCAAAGGAAACAAGGTCTACACAGATTTATAGCTCAGCTTTAGTCTTTTGTTTCTTTAGACCAAGGACAAGTTAATTAGCCACCAAAGTAATTTCTTTCTATATTCTACTGGTATATTGATGATAAGACGTCAGATCACGTCACATTTAATGTACTTAACTTTTGTATTTTACATTTTTATCTGTTTCAACAATCTCATTATCAAATAATCTCAGGGATCTCCATTAACATGTAGGGCTACACACAATAATAATAATAATAATAATAATAATAATAATAATAATAATAATAATAATAATAATAATAATAATAATAATAATAATAATAATAATAATAATAAAATTACCTGACTGTTTTTTTGGCCTGAAGGAGGGTCTCCTTCTGCTTCTCTCCATGAAAATGTTGTTACTTTTGCTATAATCTTCCACAGTATGGTATATCTAAACATATCTGTATTCATTTAACTTGCTCTTTTGTTTAACATAAATTGTTCACCTCACAGCATTATTTCAAAAGTAATTTTTCATGTGTTTTGGAAAAATAGAAAACCTGCCTATATGAAAATGACTGGGGTGGTTTGTAGGTTTTTGGTAGTAAAAAATGTCACATACCAATGAAACCTACAGATGCAGCAGGGTCTGGAGAGTAGAATGAGAATGCAAACTCAATTTGGTTATGTTATGAGGCCATATTAGTTTAAAAAACAAAAACATAATGTTACATTTATTAATTTAAATAAAGAATATAAGTCTTTTTTTCTTCTTTTGTGCTTTAAATCTGGGTATAGTAAATAAATATTGAATTTATTTTTAAATTTATCTGAATACTGGGTCCAAATAATTTAGTGTTTCCAAATAAATGATTTTTGTATTAAACATGGATCTTTTTTTTCATATAATTATATTATTTTTCTTACATGTCAAGCTACAGCTATTTAAGTTGACTTCTCATGTCACAATCAAAAAGTCATTTTTTACAAAATAATAAGCTATAAATAAATAGCTCACTTTTTTCTTAATGTTTGTTATGATGGATGATAGAGGACAAGAATACAGTTACACTCTATGTGTACATTACTTTGCCTATAAGGACTGAACCTGCCACACAAACGTCATGGCTATTTAATGAAATGATTTGACTTGGGTATGGCACAGCACCTGAGTCATATTTCAATAAAAAAATGTAATTTTTTTTAAGCAATTGAGCATTCTTTTCAGATGTCTTAAGAAGCAAAACAATTTTGAGTGAGACCATTATTTGCACATTTTCATGCACAATTATGCTCTAGTTAACATTCCCTATGTCCGAATACACAGTCCCTCCTTTCATTGTGGTTAGATGCAAATAATACCTTCCCTGTTGCACAGATTTAATTACAATGCTATATGCATATGCTTATGTAATTCTTCACAGCTAGTGAGCGAGGCTGCAGACATGGGCGTGTGCTGCAGACATGGAAAACTCACTGAAGTTTAGGAAAGACTTGGATGTAGTGAATTTCAGTTGGAGGCCTGTTTGTGGTTTACTTTCTACAAAAACAGAAGTGGCATTTAGGGTCGATGCGCATGATTCACTGTGTTTGCAGCTTTATATCACTAAATGGATGTCTGCCAAATCCAAACATAAATAAATTGTCTCACACTAAAAATTAAACCATGAGAGTAAAATTTACTCTTAAATTTATTAGCTCTTTTTAATACAAAACTGACAGCAAGTGACCATTTTAAGATAAAGAAAATATGTTTATTGATTGTAAAAGCTCTTGTAAAGACTCTTTATTTTTAAATGTGGTGTAATGAATAAACCTTGCAAGCTATATGCTTCATGAAGGTTCTATAAATGGTTACCATGTAGCTAAAAACTGGATTTTGCAAGATTTATTTTAGTTTCAGTCAATTTGAAACAGTAGAGGTTTATGTCATAGTGGACTTGAAGAGAATTTTATGCTCAGTGTCAAATTCAGGCACTGTATTAAAATGTGCTGAATGTCATCCAGTGTAACAATAAGTGTTGTAAAAATATTGACAAAAATGGCATCCACACTTTAACAAACCCAGGGTGACAGTGACGCAGGCTACATTTAGTATTTGGCAAAACAATTCCAGTCAGTTCACATGCTTCCTTTATCACATACGAAAGTTTAAGAGAAAAAGAAAACAACATGCTGATGCATTTCTGGTGTACAGGTGGCTGTGCAAAACAAAAATATTAACATAAAAGCCATCTTGTTAACTAGACTATTTATATATTCAAACAGTTCTTTGTGTTACCGTCGCAACATTCATCTTTTACAGCCTTTTCCCTGCTTATATTGTCTATTTTACTGCTGCAGTACAATAATTTATTGGGAGAATACTTTTAAGTAATGCTTATCTGTTGCCATCACATATAAGTGCTCTTTCATTTTTTAGCCTTTATAAACACTACTCTATGATTGATGTTTGCAACAGCCACTAGGCATGGCTTACTGTGCGATTGCCTACTTACAGAGCTCTGACACTTTTACAGCCCTCCTAATACCATTACAAAGTATTACTCCTACAGCAGGGCTCTCGCCTTTCCTGTTGAATCAGGTAGAAAAAATGCTACTGTGATCGCCGACAGAGAGTGGAAATTGGCTTCTTTTGCTATAACATAATTGGATTGATGTTTGACAATTGGATGACTGCTTACAGATTATCATATTAATTTGAATGAAATGTTATGAATGATAGAGAGGCATTAGACTGGTATACTAAAATAAGTTTTCATCCTTTGATTTTACACTGTTACTCTAAAGAGGGTGCATTGTGCTAAATACATCTTTTTGGCACTTCTACCATGTTGTAATAGTGTTCCCTCATCAAAAACATGCCTGAAGAGGTTATCATGCGTGCTTGAGACGTCTTGCGTTCTCTCCCAGGCCCTATTTGAACCCTCTTATGATGAGCATTACGATCCTGTCCAAGACTCTGCCCACAAGCCTATGTCATCCATGCTCCCACATTTCAATTTTCCATAAATAAACAAAAGCAGGATACAAAACAATACAGTACAACTTCACAAACCATGAGATGTGCAGTCATTAGCAGCAGCACAGAAGCACACTGATTGTAATGTGGTTGAGGAGTAAAGGGAGGGAATACTCAGAGCGTCAAAAACATGCTAGTGCGTTGTTTTTGGTGAAATGTAAACTGGTGATCTAAATATGTTACAGGGCTCTCAAGTCTCACGCATTGAGAGTGTGACACACGCAATTTGACGTGTTCACACGCAACACATGGTATTTCTCACGCTGAAATTTAGTTATGTAATGCAAGCGCAGCGCTTCTGTGCTCAGAAATCGGGTCAGGCACCACGCGGTTTCAGCGCCATTCGTCCCCCTCCCTCCCACCCCCCGCTCCTCGCAGAAAAAAAATAGTCACTCGCAACCCCTCCCCCCGGAAATTACGCAGTCACACGCACGACCCCGCTCGAAAGTTGAGAGCCCTGTGTTATGTATTAGCAATTAATACCCTACAGAAGTGTAATAGTCCCTCTTGAGTCATCATGTTTATGCCAAATCTCAGTGTCTCAATGCAAGAGTGATCAAGAGTGATTTTCATTTTATTCTGCATTCAGAAATAAGTATTCTTCTTGGGGTCCATAATATCATTATTTTGCTTTGTTATGTTTGAAGAGGTCTCACTTGTTATGTAATTTGGACAGGTACAAACATTGATGGCACATTGATGACAAAATGATTTTTTTTTTTTTTCCAGTTTGTGATTGTGACACAAGCAGATCTGCACAAGCAGATCTCACCAAGCCATTGCTGCTAGGGTAAGTAAAAAAAATAAAGCAGAAGGTGTGATCATGCTCAGAGTAAGAATGTATGTTCAAGGTATACCAATCAATCAAATATATAATGCAACATAGATGCATTGAATCCCGTGCTGCAGAATGCTCCAAACTGACCAGTAGCATCTGTATAGAGACAAGCAGGCGGTAGACCCCCACCAGAAAAGTGCACCTTTAAGGACAAATGCAGCACATTATAGGGCATTTCACTCCAAAATATGATTGAATGTACTAATAGTTTGAGACTAGGTGGACAATAGACACCTTAGGTAAATCCATTATTTGACCACTTATAATAAAGATAAACAACCCTGATAATATGAATGAAAACAGAAGATAAATTCTGAATTCTGGAAAATCTAAATACAATGTTTACAGTTTTACAACATTTAATAAATGCCCATGTGAATGACTTACAGCAAGAAGATCCAGCAAAATCCAATGAACAATAAAAGCATTTTTACAATCATTTAAAGACACACTACACCTCTAAACCTCTACATGACAGACTGTAGAAGTGGACTAAGGGAGTGTGACGTCACCCATAGTGTTTGGCTCCAGGCAAAGCTCACGATGCTAGCAGTTATAAGAGCGAATTTGGAGCTGAGCTCCATATTACTTCAGGATCTATCTTTTAGGAATAGTAATTAATTTATTTACGGGCAAAATAGAGAATAAAAACACTAGGATCGTGTATAGTGGGTTAATATGAACATTTTAAGACCAAAATGACAAGGCTCAATAACAGACAGAGGGGCGACAATTTTTCAACGTAAAGTCAATTGGAAACAGAGTTGATGAAGCCGGAAGCACTGCCTTGTTCAGTTCCTACTTGAAACACAATGGCTAGTGGCTAGTGGCTAGCTACATCTCTGCATTCACACAAACACATACAGTATACACACTACATCTCCCACCCACTTGCCTCTGCCTCCACAGTGCCGCCTGCACTTCCGGTTAAGTATAGATCCTATTTATTTAAATGGAGCCCATGGCAACTAGAAGGTCAATACATTCACATGCACCGAACTGGACATTTACACAACAGAAGCATTGTAAAAACCTTTCCATATAAAACTACTTAAAATGTTGAAATGTTTTCTCCCCACAAAAAAGCATTATAAAACCTGAAATGGTGATTTTCACAATAAAATTTGATGCTAAATCATCAAATAGGTACTTTCACAGTAAAGGGAGTTCAAATTAGATTTTTCTTTACAGTGAAAACAGTAAAACATTGTGATTTATTTATTTTTATATTAAAAGCATTCTGAAACTTTCTGTCCACTTTAATAGTTCAAATTACACCAAGCTAATAATACGCTTCATCAAAACCAAAATGAAAAACACCTTTTTTAATGACCACCACTACTATTACATTGATGTAGTCTTATTTAGAGAACTCCTAATATTAGGAAAACTCCTAATATTGATGTATTGTACTTTTCAAAAATATATTTTGACCATGTGATCATCTAAATTTTGACACATTCATATCTGTTCAATATTAATACTGCTGAAACAGTTCTGTTTCGATATCAATAGTATCATTAGTATCTCGTGAACATCCCTGTCCTGTTATTTTAAAGTGTAGGATTTGTCATTATTTTAGAGATGCAGTATGTGAGTGTAGAGTTGTAACATGTGAACAATATTCAGTATTTATTTCACTTGTAGTCTGTTCATTGCTATTGTTGTCCCTCCATCCCACTTCTTTCTGGGGAGTGTAACTGTTTCAGATGCCTGCGGCTGCAGACCACACCAGTGATGACTGGACCAGAGGCCAGAGGTCCAGATCCTATGCCTGACTTGTGGACCCAGATCCTGGCTGTATGATAGGGACCCCACCCGATCCTGGATGAGCCACCATCTACTCCTCAATCTTAAATGGACGTGTGCTCTAGAGTTAAACTTTGTCTGCAAATGTATGCATGTAAGTTCTTAGCATACTAGCTACAGCCTGTCTATGAGATTGGATCTCTCTTTCACTGTGATTCTTTTTTTTTCCTTGATGAGAAGGAGGGCTTAAGGGCAGTTACTCATTTGCTTGTTTCTTTTGAATATTCAATCTGCTTATTTATCATTTACCAATAACTTTCTGTTGTTTAAATCAACACTTTTGTGAAGCCCTGTGAGGCAACTGCTGTTGTGAGATGCAGTGTGTGAATGTAGAGATTGTGTACAGAAATGTAGTGGGTGAGTGTCCACACCAATGAAAATGTGCAATAAAACCAAGATGAATCAGTCAGTACATTTCCATGCATAGAAACTAATTTGAGCAAATTGTTTTAGACAAGTAAGAAAAACACACACAAAAAATGTTTAAAATGCTTTGAAAAGCCTTTAGTAATGTTATAATACAACAAATTAAGATTTAAAAATGGTTAATAACATGAACTATTTCTTCATGTAGTCTGCACTGAACCACCAAAGGATCATGGTCTATGGACTGTAGTTCCCTCTGTTTTTTGCTGCACCATAGTCAGTGTTTGGAAAGTTAATTTTCTACATGAACTAGTTCAAAGCTCAGTTCACAAATTTAAAAATGAACTTCATTCATAGTTCATAGTTCCAATAGTTTGCTGCGACCTATTATTTTTCAATATCATTGCCAAAGTCCATATAGAACCACAGACAGCAAAATTATTTTTTATCAGTTTTAACAATGAAACTATGTGTTAGATTTCATCTTCATATCAAATTTTGTACCTGCTTTCATATACCTTGAAAGTCTAGCCGGGTGCTTCAGTTCAGTGTGTCATTTTAGGTTTGCTGTTGATGTGACTGAACTTCCCGACCACAGAACACTGAACCAGCTCTATACTCGCCCCTCAAAGGTTCATGGGAGTTTGCCCAACCAGTCCACATGTGCTTTGTTGATCTTAGCGGTTTGACCATGTTCTTTGTGGGGTCCGGGACTCCCACATACTCTGGGAGTATGGGGTCCGGGGCTTGGTCCCTGTATGACTGGAGCAGGAGCTGTGTTCGCATTGCCAGTAGTAAGTCAGACCTGTTTCCGGTGCATGTTGGACTCCGCCAGGGCTGCCCTTTTTCACCGGTTCTGTTCATCGTATTTATGGACAGAATTTCTAGGCGCAGTCAGGGGCCGGAGGGGATCCAGTTTGGGGACTACAGGATCTCATCTCTGCTGTTTGCAGATGATGATGTCCTGATGGCTTCATCAGACCAGGACTTCCAGCGTGCACTGGGGCAGTTTGCAGCCGAGTGTGAAGCGGCTGGGATGAGGATCAGCTCCTCCAAATCCGAGGCCTTGGGTCTCGACTGGAAAAAGGTGGTTTGCTCTCTCCGGGTGGGTGGAGAGTCCTTGCCTCATGTGGAGGAGTTTATGTATCTCAGGGTTTTGTTTACGAGTGAAGGGAGGATTGAGCGTGAGATTGACAGGCGGATCAGTGCAGCGTGAAGAGGGAGCTGACCCAAAAGGCAAAGCTCTCAATTTACCGGTCAGTCTACGTTCCTACCCTCACCTATGGTCATGAGCTCTGGGTAGTGACCGAAAGGACAAGATCGCAGATACAATTGGACAAAATGAGTTTCCTCTGCAGAGTGGCTGGGCGCACCCTTAGAGATAGGGTGAGGAGCTCAGTCACACGGGAGGAGCTTGGAGCTGCTTCTCCACGTTGAGAAGAGCCAGCTGAAGTGGCTCGGGCATCTGTTCCGGATGCCTCCTGGATGCCTCCCTCAGGAGGTGTTCTGGGCATGTCCCACCAGGAGGACGCCCTGGGGAAGACCCAGGACACACTGGAGGGACTATGTCTCTTAGCTGGCCTGGGAACACCTTGGGGTCCCCTTGGAGGAGCTGGAGGAAGTGTCCGGGGTGAAGGAAGTCTGGGAGTCCCTGCTTAGACTGTTGCCCTGTTGCCCCCGTGACCCAACCCCGGATAAGGGAAGAAAATGGATGGATGATTTTTTTCCTTTTTGAAAGCCAACAGGCAAAGCAAAGAGACCACTGCAAAATTATCAGTTTTTCTGATTTTACTTCTTATAGGTATGTGTTTGGGCAAAAGGAACATTTTTGTTTTAGTCTATATACTACTGACAACATTTCCCCCAAATTCCAAATAAAAATATTGTTTAGAGCATTTACTAAATAACAAAAAAGATACATGTTTTCAGACCTCAAAATGCAAAGAAACAAGATCAAATTCATTTTAAAACAACATAATACTAATGTTTACACTTAAGAAGAGTTGCGTGAAAAGTCCCTCAGTCGTCCAGGTAGAATCCATGATCAAAGGAGAAGTTCAATTTGTCAACTGGACAAAGTTTGTTTGGTTGAAAACGTTTCGCCGCTCATCCGAGAGGCTTCGTCAGCTCTGGCCCTCATGCTGGTTCGACCCTGTTTATATCTAGCTGCAAGGGAGGAGCTAGCTTCCCTGAACAAAGCTCTGACCTATCCCCGCTACTCTCTTTTGTTTTACGAATTCCTCTGGCGTCTTGTATTAGCATATCTATCAGCCCGCTCACTACACTGAAACAACTCTGAAACCATCAGCTAATCTGTCTCTTTGTATTTCAAATTTCTCTGACGTCCAATTCCCTATTCAAGACAACGACCCTCTCCACCCCTCTGCAATGGCTTGTCTGTCCTAATGATTCTTTGTTTGAGAATCGAATTATAGATGGGAGACAAGTTGTGTCTAACTCCCCCATTTCTGTTTAACGACGGATTCTCTTTTTTGACAAAAATAGCCTCTTTAACTCCCCTCTCAATCCAGTTCTTTTCCCTGGCTAAGATCTGAACCTCACTGTCCTCAAATGAATGGCCCGCGGCTTCTAGGTGAAGATGAACGGCAGATGACGGTCCACTCTGGCACGCCCGCCTGTGTTGGTACATCCTCTTGTGAAGTGGCTGCTTGGTTTCCCCAATATAGCGCTCACTGCAGTCTTCACTACACTGAATGGAGTAGACCACATTGCTTTGTTTGTGGCTCGGTGTTTTGTCCTTTGGGTGGACCAGTTTTTGTCTTAAAGTGTTTGTGGGTTTGAAATAAACTGGGATTTCATATTGTCTGAAAATCCTCTGTAGTTTTTCCGAAACGCCGGCAAGGTAAGGAATCGCTACCCCTTTCCTCCTGGGTTCGGATTCTCTGTTGTCTTGTTTCTTGCCCTTGTCTCTCTTGGTTTTGTTGACAGCCCATTTAGGATATCCACAAACAGAGAGGGCTTCCTGCACATGTTGTTCTTCTTTCTCCTTACCCTCTGTGCTTGTGGGAACCACTTGGGCCCTGTGTTGTAATGTCCGAATAACACCTAGTTTGTGCTGCAGTGGGTGGTGTGAATCAAAAAGCAGGTATTGGTCTGTGTGTGTGGGCTTCCTGAAGACTTCTACTTGGAGTCCCCGGTCTCCTCCTATTGTTACTGCACAATCTAAGAATGCCAATGTGTTATCATTAGCATCTTCACGGGTGAATTTGATATTAGGATCTACAGAATTGATATGTGCAGTAAAAGGTTCCAAATCTTGAATTTTGATTTTTGTGAAATTATCATCAACATAACGAAACCAGTGTGTGGGAGGAGTGCCTGGATATGAAGCTAAGGCACTCTGTTCAAATTGTTCCATGTATAAATTAGCCATGATAGGGGAGACCGGTGAGCCCATCGCACAGCCATGGATCTGCCTGTAAAAGTTCCCTCTGAACTGGAAATAGGTTCAGAAATAGTTCAGCCGTCGCCTCCATACTGCATTTTTGTTTTGTCTTGTTTCGATGAAGCATGCAGCGATTGGTGGCTAGTGTTGTTGCCAGATTTAATGTTTTTCTGCTAAATATTAAGGGCTCTTTACAATGTGTTTACCCTAGGTTTTCGCCTCGAACATTAAAGAAATCTGGAACCCCATTGAACAAAGTTAAAAAGATAGCACATTTTCATTATTCACAGACACCACATTGAACGCATTCACCGTTTGTTCCTCAGGCAGTACAGGCATTCTGTGAACGCATTCAGGTACAACACTGACCATAGCAATGAATTTAAGAAAAAAGAGACTTGTGATTTGATATATTGTGATGGCCCCCAAAGTGTGGAGTTTGCATGTTCTCCCCATGTCTGGGTGGGTTTCCTCCGGGCACTCCAGTTTCCCCCATCAACCCAAAACATGCACCATAGGTAAAATCCTCCAAACCGAAGCAAGAAGATCATGGAAATGGTCCCCGGGCGCAGTAATGTGCTGCCCACTGCTCCTAATAACAGGATGGGTTAAATGCAGAGAAGAATTTCTCCTGTGTGAGATCAATGAAGTCACTTCTTCTTCTTTTCTGTTACCCCAAAATATGAAAAACCATTAGAGGTGTGTGATGCTGTTTTTGACATTCAGATATTGCAGAAGTGTCATTTGATTTGTAGAAATGGTGTTCCTGGTATATTTTAGCCAAGTCCATAGAAGAGCTGGAGGTAGGTGAAAGAGGAAGTCTGAGCTTCTCTGCTGATTGCCACCCCTGTGACCTAGTTACAGATAATGTGCAAGAAAATTAACAGATTGATGGCTTAATTGCTCATGTTGCAGTATGGAGCACATAAAAGTGCAGGCAGTTTTTACATCCGAGTATAAAAACTATAAAATATATGCTGGGGTAGAATTGGGTAACCTGGCTGAACCACACATTCATCAATCTGGAATGCCTTGCGCTGAAAATGATTAGGAAAATGTAGAACATCATGGTGATTATTTGAATCTGGCTGGTGGAAGCATCACAGCAATGGAACAAGATGAAGTATGTCTGTTGGTGTCACCATGTTTTTTTTGGTTCACTTGGCCACCTTGCCTTTGGCTTCCACACAAATCTCAATGCTGCTCTGTCATTTGTCTGCCCAGCGCTGGGTGAATGTGAACCTTACACTGGGAGTATATCAAGATTCTCACAAGAGGCATGCGCCTCAGCCTTAACGGTGCTCTTACTGAAGAGCGGCAGTCATGTGACCTCTGACTGTTCTCAGAGTCAGCCTGAAGAAATATAAATATAAACTAAATATCAAGAATTATTAAGAAGCACCACAAATGAAATTTGCAGAGGTTAAGACACATTATATGTTAATACACAGACAAACCCACGCAGTTGTGTGTATGCATCTAAGACAAAGTAGATTCAAAGCTTTTATTGTCATATGCACAGTAAAAATAAAATATGCACAGTTTCCCTGTACAATGAAATTCTCACTTTGCTGCCCACCCTGGATGCCAAGAGCATGCAAAAATTAAAATAGATAAATAAGATGAAGAGAAGCATGTAAAAAATATAGTCAAATAGAAGCAATCTCTACAGAATATACACTATGAAAAGCAGATTTATAAACCTGTGACTGATTATGGCTCAAATTCCCCTTTTCTGTGCACCTCTATCCATATAAATGATTATACTAACAACAGAAAATATGTTCAAAGTAATTCAGACAGGCCCCTGGGTATGAAAGATATATTCAACATATATTCATAAGATAAGATAAGATAAGATAAGATATGCCTTTATTAGTCCCACAGTGGGGAAATTCCAGTGTTGCAACGCACAGATCAAGAACATCAAGAAAAAGTAGCATGCAACAGAACAATATAATAAATAAATAAATAAATAAATAAATAAATAATGGCCTAGGATAATTTAAAACTAGACTTAAAAATAGACTCTGGAGTATAGTTGAATATTGTAGTGCAGATAAGTTGAATGACATGTTAACAGTGTTCGTTGTACAGTCTGACAGCAGCAGGAACATAATAAACAGGAAAACAGTTCTTTGTGTATGACATATATTTGTCCATGGACAAGCATGGTTGTTTATTTTGTATTATGTGTTTGTATAATAATTACATATTTGATGTAGGCCTACACAATTTTTATGGTTCCAGAATAACAAATATTGTAAATGTATTCCTTTGAATGCTTTTGATCATAATAGATTAAATTATTATACAAGTATGTTGTGTCCTATATACTGCAAAAAAACAACATTATTACAGTTTAAGATGTCAACTTATGACCATGTTGGGATAGGTGCTTAAAGTCCCTGCTTTAGCCTCCTCCTTTAATTCATGACTCTGTAATGAAGACATCAAATAATGTATAATTGCTAATTGCTCAAATAAATAAAACACAGTAAGAGATATTTTGTTTTTTACAAAATAGTCCAGACACAGATTGTGTGCAGGTCTTGAACAACACATGTTCTGCGTACAAGGGTTCTGAATCAAGCAACTGAGGACAAGAAAATTTCCAACCTGCTCTTAATTCCAGTCCACAATGTACTCAGCCAAAGATCACATGGGCTACATAAACAGCCTTTTCACTAGGGCAGTGTGGGACTGATTTGACGGTAAAATCAAACCGCACTCATTCTGGTCTGAATAGTATCCCACAGCCTCTTTTTCTAAAGCAGTTTAGAATGATAAACACAAAATAATTATTGTAAATTTGTTGCTCAATGATTACATCACTACTACTATAGGACAACATAAAGGTCCTACTCTTTGCATAAAATTCCCCTAAGCATTATTCAAGCTTAAGTACTGGACACTAGTACATTGGTATGCAGCTCAACAGTGACCACTATTTTCAAAGCCGGTAAAAAAAGTCTAATTATTATTATTACAACTAATGACCAAAACATCTGTATTCCTTGTGTATGTTTTAAAAACTAAATACTAAATATGGAAATTAATTGCATTTTGGACATTATTATGTAATTGGATAGGTGGATCTGTCGTGTCTTCATATTAACATTTTCAAGACTGAACTTCCCCTTAATAAAGAATGCTGTTATTTTACTTAAATGAACCGTAATTGCATGGAAATAGATTGGAAATTGCATGGTGACCATTAAGATTAAGATTTCTAGATAAGTGGAGTTAGATGTACCATAATAACCCAAATTTCACTTTTGACCTGCTACTGTTATTTTCATATCCTTATTGATGGTACTGGTAGTATTTGCACACATTAAAAAGTCTTCGTGGTTGGGATCAAACTCTAAACCTTTAAGTTAGTGGGTGCATGCTCTGCCACTCCTTAAAATGTCTGTTTTGGATAGTTATTACATATTACATTATATACATGTGGAAAATTATTACAACATATGGTTTTATTACAATTATAAAGAAATTATTATTATTATTTTACATTTTAGGTTATTATAACTTTGTGGCATTTACAGGTAATTTGAGAAGTGACCCAGGTGAAGTTGAAAAGATTACATTCTCCAATATTCTTAACCATTCACAGAAAGGTGTATTAGTCATTTCTTACACAATACTGCACATTGACAAATGAAGGAATCCATTCATACTAAAATAAATTAAATGAATGAAAATAAAATGTTGACAAATGTGTCTCTTTAATGTATTTTTTGCTTGTGATGTTAGTGGGCTCGTCTGGATATTACTTACCAAATCATGCCATATCCTGTGTTAGCCCTATAATGTAAACAAGGAGTGTATTTTGCCCTTTTATTCATATAATGTGTCGAATTCCCTGAAAAGCTGAATAAATTAATACTGTCAATAAGAAAAAGCTTTTTTTTTAACACTTACTATTGCATTGTATTTAGGCTAATGTGGCTATACAACAGTATTTGACTTTATTGTATCTTATAGTGAAATAAGCAGTCTAAACGTAATACAAAGGAAACATGCATGTTTATATGTAGCTTTTTCTCAGTGTCTTGATGCAGTTTGACAGTTTGATCCTTTAATGCAACTTTTCAATAGTGTGTTCCATTACGTTTTTCCAATTCTGTCCATTGATGTTGTGGAAAGGACGGTTGGAATTTTCCAAGTGGCACAGCTCCTTTTTGTGGTTTGGAGCTTAAATATGTCTGCATTTTCTCAACTCTGGACGTCCAAAAGCAGAACACGTGTTATGCCCCATGACAGTGTTATTTAATCTCAATACAAGAAACACGAATATAAGATTATTTGTTATCAAAAATGTTCCGTTGCTCAAAGCCTCGTGTGACTTGATGTAGGCCTTTTGGAACTATCGGACTAACACTAGCCTATAAAGCGAATTAAAAATAAAACTAATAAGACGTTTGAAACCAATAGAACTGTTTTCAGTTTAAATCAGCATTATCAATAAGAGGAGAATATTTTCAAAAATAAAAAATGTTTCCCCCATATTGATCTGATTGATTAATTTCTGCCGTTTAATCGGCAGTGCTAAATAACGAACACCAAAAGATTTCTCACTGGAATTCGACGAATTTGATGCCTTATAATGTATTATAAAAGCCACATGAAATTCCGCATAACTTGTTTTATTAGTCGGGGCACTGTCCTGACTTTATATAGACTTTCGGGATTACTCTGATTAACAATGGATAATCTTAAATCTACACTGCAATCGGCTTTAAAACAAACAAAAACCATGTAGTCTCGATTAATTGAAAATAAAGCCTCCAGCACGTCAGTGAAGTTTTAAATTGTCCCAATAGTAACGCGTCTCCATGTTCGTCTTTCTTCTATAGTGCAACTTTATTTTACGCATTAAAGGAAGGCCTATTGTAATAGTTTGTGAGATTATTACGACATTCTTGTGGACAAATTTATTGTACCAAACGAAATATATATAGGTTTCTTTTTTTTCTTCCAAATGTATTTGTATATTTTTTTTACCATGTAGATTTGGCAGGATATGATACATTTCGAAAGCACAAACACTAAAAATGGTTAAGGCCAGTTCTGACAAATAAATGACAGTTGATGGAAATTCATTCATAATGTTGGATTTTTTTTTTAATGAAACCTGTGCTTTTTGTTGAATTAGACTATGCCTAAATGCTCTTTAGTTTAGTGGTTTAACATTTACTAACTAAGATATTTTTCTTCTAAAAAAATATGTATGAAAACTGAATGATTAGACCAGACTAGAGACTTTGGACATTATTACGTCCAAAACGTCACTATCTTTGGGGGAGCCATTTGATCATTTGTCACTTTAGGTCGCTTTTAGAAACGCTATGCAGAGAACTACGGTGCTTTACGACCGCGGGGTAGGGGTGCGTCTGCGGGGGGTGTCTTCCTTTTGCACATCAGGTCTGTCTGAGAGTCTGGCTTTGAACTTGAACTTCCTTCTATACTAATATACCCCCATACGATTAATACAAGCTGACACACGGGCCTGCGCTGTGCCATCATGCCTCCTATGCCAGTCACAACGCGCTTGAAATCTCTCATCTGGATGCATCAGAGGCTTCAGGCATTTTGATGATTTTTCCCCACAGAAAATAACGAAACAAGTGAATGAAATGAAACGAACATCATTCAAGAGGTTGATCCGTTTCTTTGAACGTAAAGGTGACTCTTCCTCCTGCTCCTAGCCGCACATCGCGTTTATTTTGTGCGCAAAATTAAAATTATTTCACAAAATCAGTGTTGAATTCCGGATAAATCGATGACTAGGTGTGTTCAAGAGAAGCCTATTTTGCCAAAGCAACAAAGGCGGTCTATTGTAGTGGCGTTAGTGTTTCGTAGATTTGTTATAGCCTCCCTACATAACATAATAATTAATCCACTTCATTATAACTACCAATATGCATGTTGCTTTTTGGGCTATTATTTCTAGGCTTATTGTATTTCTATTCTATTTTCTAATTTTGTAACATTGCTGTGTCCAAAATATGTTTGGCTTTTTACTTATCCGGTGCAATGTCGTTAGTTTAATCACAGTCAACAAAAGTGGATGAAATACCACAAAACAACTTCCTGATACATCGGCGAGATCACGCACGTAGGGGAGACCGGGGATGGTTGTCACACTTTTTACTTAAATTTGATTTCTGCAAAAACAGTATATGGCAACAAAAGCCTTTCTGTATTTAAAGCTTGATGTGCCAGGTACAACTGGACAGTTCTATCCGGTAGAATCCATTCTCTTCAAAAGATGTGGGTTGTCAAAGGCACCTACAGATGTGACAACCAACCCCGCTCTAACCTACGGCCGGGTGCTAAGCACACTAAAAACATTCAAATGCATTTTAAGAATAATATGACTGAGTGGACGTTTATATGCAGCAGCGTGGCTGTGAAAGTAAAGAAACTCTATACACATCTACTTTATTTTAAGGTGTTTCAGAAAAGGTAATCGTGTATACAACAATACAACTTAACATGGTTATGTGGCACAATACACGTCTGCAATATTATCAAACTAACTATTGTAGTGAAATTCCTCGAGCCTCTAGCACTCTACAAGCTTTTGTAAATCTCACTTTACTTCAGTTTCTTTATAAATGAGGCTATATGTTACCTTTATTTTATTTTTTATTTTATTTATTTATTTTAATCTCCGGTCTTTAATGACATGACAGGAAAAAAAGCATAAAAGCATAAAGCATTTTGTGTGTTTTGTGTAAAAAATAGTACATTAAACCTACATTTGGAAAAAAATGATATATATAAAATGTGATTTGAATGTGTGCGTCCTTTGTTTAGCTGTCAGAACGGATGGACCTACTTGAACTTGGACTTCCGGAGATACACGTCTTGGAATTGATTTATTTATTCTGTCTGCTGTGCATGCTTTCTCAACGCTGCCTGTTAGGAACACAATATTAGGCTTCCAAAATTCGTAATATAGCTTCTATGCTATTCACAAAATATAGGCTATAGCATAAAAATAGTACATTAAACCTACCTTTGCAAGCAGGAGCATCACTTCTGTCATTACTTGGGAAGCCTTTCGTGAAATGTCCCCCATGCCTCTCGGATTATGTTAAGATAGAAAAAAAAATGTTCATGAGAACCTTGTGAACAGAATAATGCAGTCTAATAAAACGGAGCTCGCTTTCAATAACAGCGGAACCGAGAATTTTGACTGCAGCCGTGCATTTTTGACAACATGCCCCATGTTTGTTTGGCACAGCCCCGCCTGGACTATACAGTAAACCCACTTATTCTGTATTCCCTAACCAAAGCGAATATGAGCCAAGTCACTTATTAACTATTCAATGACACACCGTGAAAAACAGAAAGAATACATTTACGCACTGGCCGCTTTCACGCATTGATCAGTTTTACGCATTGGCCAGAACTTAATTGTAACTTGATGTTGCGCTGCAGTGTACAGATATGGTCGCATATTTTAAATGTTTGCTTCTATCCGTTCATTAAGGTGTAGTGTAATGTTTTGAATATTTTAAATGTGGCAAGCCGTTTCAGTGGCTAATGTTTTTCATGAAAATGTAGGTACGGTTGTTATTCTATTTCCTGTACGGTTTTGTAAATACATGCGTGCCTTGTGACTTTTGCCTCAGAAAATGCATTTAATATAAAAGCAATGCACCCAATTTAGGTGAAAGAAAAAGAAAAGATGTAAACATTTTTATGCTTCCTTGTTGAACGTCAACTTAGGTGGGTTATAGATATGATGTGATCCTTGCGCAAATGTCGAAGCTTGCTGTAAACTCGTTAAGTTAAACGCAGTCTGCTTTGAGCAGGGCGCACTACCTGCACTTGTCAATTTGTGGATCACGGCGCCTGCTCCAGCGGGTGTGTGCTAAGGAATTCACTTCAGGTGAGTTTATATTTTTCTCTTAAATTAACAATCACTGTGAAACAGCGTGTGTGAGTGGGAAGATTTAAAAACGAAGGGAAATATTACGAAGAAGTTAAAACAGACTATTTAGAATAAAACCCAGAGCATTCTTATGTCGCCTGTGAGGCTCTGGGTGTTATTCAGATGAAGTGTGTCTTGCAGAGTAAGATCTGAACACGCTAGCTGCAGGTAGACTGCAGTTTGTTTGGGGATGGATGCCTTCCCATCCCCCATGCACTCACTGTGTTACGACCTGTCTGAAAGAACATCATCTCTGCTTGTCAAGTTATTTACAGCAACTTGTCATGGCTCTTGTCAAATTGTTCAGGGACTATTTCTAAGTTCAGAAATGATTCCTTTTCAGGTCTGAAATGTGGCCTTTTACGCACCGCTCACAGACAAAATGCAAATATGTGGATGAGGTGCTCAAATGGATTTCATTTTCTCCTATAGTTTAGCTGCATGAATATTTAAACAAGTCCATCGGGTTATCCACTATCAACGCTCTACTCGCGATTGCATTTTAAGGAAGGTCGGTTGAATGTGAAATCTTGTGTTTTAATGTTCCAATGCAATCTACTTATTTTGAAACCATGACTTTGTTTTATTGAAAAAGAAAGAGTTAAACAAAAAGGAAGGCTTAAGTAAGAAATAACACATTGCGTAACTGTTTTTAGGATATGGATATGACTTCCGTCGCAGTCATATCCATTGGACATATTAAGAACAAATAAGTGGCCAAATAAAACGTGTGGCACACTATTTGGATTTAAAGTTAAGTCAACAGTTTCCTAACATATTCTACTGTGAATCAGAACATACAATTAGTTCATACGCGATACTGACGCATAGTAGGCCTATGTGTTTTGAATATCGTTCTTTTTTTTAATTTACAGATACAAATTACTTGTTTAATACTTAATTTTCACCTCACTCAATTCCCCTAATGCCAACAACAGAAAAAACATGCATATTTGGACATTTGGACATTTTAAGTGACGCATCTGACATCTGAATTCATGAAAATTTTATGGTTATGGCCATTACTAGTCTATTTTATATTTTGTCGTAATGGCATGGATTCACTATCACGCGATCCCCCTCTAATATATCAAATCTGTACCACATGTTCCCATGTTGGCAGTCATCAAAACAGTTATAAATTGAAATGAAAAAGTTTTTCTGTCTAAAACACAATTGTTTTGAGAAATACGTGTTCCCCTCACTCAGCAAAAAGTCATTCATACAGCCAAGAGAGCTACATTATTTGCTATTATACACGCAGCAATTATTTTAGGGTAAGAGTCTCCAAATAACTGCTAGTATGGATGCATACACTAGTGTGAAGTTCATTCTTGTCTGTCTAGACTCTGATTACGACCCTGTTTGTCTGCGTTTTTTACCTTGACCTTGGACTTCCGTGCAGCTGCCGTTTGGACGAATCTTTAGTTGTTTTCTTCGAGACAAAAGAAGTATAGGGTCTTTGAAAAAAAGGAAAGGGTCAGAGTTCCTTTGACTTGATAATACACTTAGATGGTGATGATTATTCACTAGTTACGCTGGAAATTGATGAAGTGTATAGGCTTATATAGAATTATACTGTTGCCGAATGTACAGGTATTTTTTAAATTAGGTCCCCGTTGTACTCTTCAGCGATAACTAGGCTATTGAAAGTAAAAAAAATTAAAATAAATAAAAAATAAGGGAGGGAGATAATTTAAATTTGACTAATATTGAAGAATCCATGAACCTTTTTAGGCAACATATTAATTAAGGCTATACTTTGCGAGCTCATAGCCCTTATGTGGTGAGGGATTCAAAGGCTTTATACACTAAACACTCGATTTGTAACCAGTAAATGCTGATGGTTCTGTGAAGCCGGGCGAGTGGCAGGGATCTTGGAGAAACGTAGGCAGCTCACTATGGGCTCTACACTCCTTACCACCACAGCTCAAAGCATTGCGTTGTTCTTATATTTACGTTACACACATTCAGACTCATCACATGGCACTTTTAATTGTACCATTTTCTCATCACTCAAAAGCTTTTGGGTCTTAACTTCATCCTGTATTTGTTTTGGAATAGTGTTACTAACGCATGAAGTAGAGAGCATCTAAATATTGTTATATTTTTTGGTGCTATTATTGACTTTTATTCACTAAACCCTTATACAAAGCTTGCATGACAGTGCGGCAACATTTCCGTTGTTTTGCACTTTTACGCACAACTTCAATAGACTTTTTGATCGGGAAAAATGGTATTGCTTAGATCGAAATTATTTCTTTTCTTTAATGAACATTTAATGAACACCTCTAGTCCGTTTAATGGTGTATTATTGTGCTACTGGAGATATGTATAACCAAGTTAAAAAATAATTCATATTTACCCTATAAAAATGTTACAGCACTTTTAGTTTTAATAACAAATTACATACAAAATGTTCTGGAGAGTTTGTGCGGGAAAATTGTGTGCATTAGCCTATATTATTATTATTATTATTATTATTATTATTATTATTATTATTATTATTATTATTATTATTATTATTATTATTATTATTAGTAGTAGTAGTAGTAGTAGTAGTAGTAGTAGTAGTAGTAGTAGTAGTAGTATTACCCTGAAAAAATAATTAGTAACGACAAGTTACTAATTGTATGTATGCATATTTGTCCATCAGTGGAGAAACTAATGCAGCAGCAAAGTTCAGGAGCCAAATACAATTATCTATGCACCGAGTAAAATATATATAATAAATAAAAGGCTTTTTTTTTTTTTCTCCAAACTTAATACACATGTTTAGCATACGAAAGATAAAAGATAAAATGTTAACACATTTAGTTAAAAAAATAAATAAATAAATTAGAAAGAGTACAAGAACCCAAGAGTACAGAAGATTTCTTAACAACTGCTTTCTCTTTTAATATAAATACACTGGCTGACACTATCTTGCCTGTCAACCATCTAGGTTTTGTCGGCCAAATTTCAGTGGTTGTTTTCGGTTCTGCTCGTGAAGTGTCTGACTCCCCTTTAAGGGTGTGGGTCTGTGCGGTGTGGGCCAATAGCGTGACTCGGTGTTCTGCGGGAAAAACTGTGACACGGGAGCCACGGGTTCTTTAAAGGGCTGCTCGGCTCCGTCTTTCAAGCCCAATCTCGTAGAGTTTGTTAGCATATCACGTGCCAGATTCTTAATGAAGTGGACACACGAGGACCTCTTGTGCGCATGCGCTCGATGTAAAATGTAGTTGGAAATGAGGTGTCCGTCTTGGAGTAGTCGACTTTTAAAAAGCATCAGCAGCCCCTGATATGACGACTTCGCTAGTTCTGCATCCACGCTGGGCGGACACATTGATGTACGTTTATGAAAAAAGCCCGAATGAAAACGGACAGAATAAAAGTCAAACAATGGAGGGACTGAGCGGCAATTGCCCTGCGACCCACTGCAGGGATCTGATGTCGCACCCTGCTCTGGGGCGACATTCTGGCACCATCGCGACCCACCAGAGCTCCGTCTACTCGGATATTTCTTCTACAGACACCGGGCGACAGTGTCCAGCGCCACAGACATCAAATGCATCTTTGAGCTATGGTTATCCATTTGGAAATCCATACTATGGCTGCAGATTGTCTCATTCTCACAACGTAAACTTGCAGCAGAAGCCTTGCTCGTACCACCCAGAGAAATACGCAGAGACCAGCACGGCGCTGCCTACAGAAGAACTGTCAACCAGAGCCAAAGAGTTCGCATTTTATCCTAGTTTTGCCAGCTCTTATCAAGCTGTCCCCGGATATCTCGATGTGTCGGTGGTACCTAGCATAAGCGCCCACCCGGAGCCACGTCACGACGCCTTGATTCCCATGGAGGGCTACCAGCACTGGGCTCTCTCCAATGGTTGGGACGGGCAGGTGTACTGCTCCAAAGAACAAACACAGTCAACTCATCTTTGGAAATCCCCATTTCCAGGTATGACTAAAGCGCTCTGATTTTATTTTGTCAACAGCACACACCCCGTCAGTCACTGGTCTTATACAAGCAGTTTACCTGTGTCATCACAATCCAAAATATATGTAAAACCTCACAGCTACTTTTTATCTGCAAAGATACTTTCATATGTGTTTTGTGTGTTACCATTTTAACACAGCTTTACAAATGACTATTAGCCTACATTTTACAGTAACTGCATATTCTGGCATATCCTGTCACCATAATACAACATGGTTAATCATGTGAGGTTTAAAAACAATTTCATACTCTGCCACCGGGCAAAACAGTCTGCGTTTACAGTGTTTGCTAGCCTTGCGCAATGTATTGACATTTTTTTTGCACTATATTAAACAAGTGAGATAAACCACTGCTAGTTAAAACCAAGTAGGTTTGTCTTTTAACTGTAACTGTTAATGCAATATTAATATATCTAGAAATAGTTAGCACAACCAGTATGTCAAGTGTGTAAGTGTTTATTGGGATACTTCTTTTACCGCGCCACTTTATTATCTGTGTGGATCTCGAGCTATTTTAATTTCAGATCAAGAAGCTCCTAGACCTTGACTGAACCTCACACACAGGGTATGGCCTTTTCTGAAAACACACTCAGGCACGGGCACAAAAACAAGCACGCGCAGTCACGTGCACAAATGTCAGGCGCGCGCTCTGATTTGCCAGATTCTACCGGCACACTGTATCCTAATAATCCCACTGGCCCTCTATTTGGTATTAACAAAATTATATTCTACTTTGGCAGCACTTGTGACTTTATTAATTACGTGCATATAGGTATAAAGACAAGAATGTCCTACTATAATGAGAAGGTGCAGGCTGAAAATGACGTGTTTTATTCTAACTACATGCTGTTGTTATGGCCTATCCCTAACCAGTTTAGTGGGTGTAAGACCAGGCATCAATTCCTTGAGATTTGGACCTGTTTTACTTAAATTAGTCATTAGTGACTTGACATATTTTACGTTAGGAGTCACGTAGACCCAGATTTGTGCATTAGCCACAATCTTTGCCCGTACAGTACACAATATTATTATTAATAATAAACGATTCACCAAATAAATCCTACATTATCTCATAGTTAAAAGGAAGAAGGATTTTGGTAACACAGGCCTACTGTGTTACCAAAATCTCCATAGGCCTATCAGGTGCACAACACCTGAGACCCCGTATACGTGCCAATCTTCGTAGAGTTTAATATAATCATATATCTTTATGGTTATAATATCAATAAATCAGTTTGAATGTGAAGTGATCTTTTCTTATTCTACATCTTCTTCTTCTTCTTCTACAGATGTTGTGCCGCTGCAGCCTGAAGTCAGCAGTTATCGTCGAGGACGTAAAAAGCGTGTCCCTTACACTAAGATCCAGCTAAAGGAGCTGGAGAAAGAGTATGCAGCGAGCAAATTCATAACCAAAGACAAAAGAAGGCGCATTTCGGCCGCCACGAACCTCTCAGAGCGTCAGGTCACCATTTGGTTTCAGAACCGACGAGTCAAGGAAAAGAAGTTTGTCAGTAAAGCCAAGAGCAATCACATGCACTCCACCTGAATCTCCTGAAAAATCGAATGATCCCCCATCCCCCCAAATATCTCTGCATATATTTACCTCTTGTATATTAAACTGTTGCTGAAAAAATATAATTTGTAGCACACTTTCCCCTAATTTAACATAGGTCCTACATCGTGTGAGTGACCACCGCCCAGTTGTTTTCGGTGTAGAGATGCATCTGCAAGAACTGTGAAAATCACAAAACAACTCTTCACATTTGTTTTTTATGAATGTACATATATAAATATATAATATTTAAAACAATATCTGTATTTCAAGAACAAGCATTACGCGTTTTCCTGTATTTTTAAGCCAAATTGTCAAAGAGACATTCTTTGATAAGTCATTTTTAAGACTTGCAATGTATTGATGTAATTTAGACAAAAGATGGTCTTGTAAAGAAATATGTTCTTGTTGCTGTGTAGTTTTAAGATAGCAACTCGCTGTAGGAATCCAGCGATTTTTATTTTCTAATTGAGCTCATCAAACTGTGGAGTATAAGCCTGGGGTAAAGCTAAGGCTGCTATATTGTTTATCTGTACAGTGCAATGCCTTTATTTAATTCATCCTCTATTATCTGAAAGTGGAATATGCATCTGTATGTTTTCCTTTGTCAGTGAAGGATTTGTGCATCTGGAATGATTGTAAACCATGTAAGTCAGTGAGTATTACAGTGCAGCACAATCGTTTTTTTTTTTGTTTTGGTTTTTTTCCTGGTTTTGCGCGCCTTGTATGAAGCTTGTTATTACTTTGTCGCAGTATGTGAACTGTATTGTGGTGTTGAATTACGTCCTGGTTACTTGTTTCATAAATAAATGATGATGCTGAAATAATATTTGAGTGAATAATTGGCTGTATGCAACATGTTCTGTTTAAAATAAAAGTTTTTTGTCTAACATCCTCAAGATGACTTTTTAAAGAGAAGAGAGGTTTTATATTTGCTAAACTAGTCTAGGCCTATATTAAGCAAAAATAGCAAAAACTGGCAGCTGTTTGTGACATGCTGGAGCAAAGGAGTGCATGCGATGAGACATTAATTGGGAGCTACTGAGGCCTATCATTTATTCGTGTTTAAGATGTGGCATAGCGCTTACACGAAAAATGAGCTACATTTGTGCGCAATAATTCCAGCCAAGAGTTGAGACATGGCGCATTGTTTTCGTCAGAAGGAGCAAACGTATCGATCTCAAAATGGCGAAAAGGCAAAACGGTGTAAGACAGCCTGGATTTTGTGTCATCGCCTTCTAAATGAACAAATAGCGGACTAATTTTAACAACAAAAATATAAAGGCTATGTCTAGAGAGATGTACTGTTACAGTTCGGCTATATGATTATGAGCCGTACTTAAGATACGGTTTAGACTAGCAATGTGTAAACATTTATACAACATAAAATGTGATCCGGAGATATGTAATTAAAATGAGCAAATAGATTAAATTTGTAGTTTAAGATTTAAGCTGTGATTGTGGCAATGGAAAAATCTTCTCCACTCCGGAGTCAGGTCAAAATATAGCAAGTCTGTAATATTTCACTTTATACATTTTATTCTAACTTTTATACATATTGTATAGTGTAGAGAACTGGAGGCTGTTTCAGGCAAATATTTTGACACCTTCGTGCCCTGAGCTCTCTTTGAAGAAAGTTTAGTTTGCCTGGTGCTCTCTCAGTTGTGGTCTGAAGTTTACCCTTGACCATGACTATGCAGTCACTTTGACCTTGACATCAGCAGATTGTGAATAATAAAAAGTGGGCCGGACACCCATGCCGGCGGTTTGTTTGTAGGCAAACAAGGTGTTATTTGGCTGTCTAGACAGGCAGCCTAATGGCCGTGTCATAAATGCATAAAGAAAGGGAAGTGATATAGTTTAGTCGCATTTCTGTTTACATCCTATAGCTGGACATTAACATTTGAACTTATTTATTTTATTTTATTTTATTTTTATGCTTTTGCAGATAGCCCTGTAAAAGATGCCCTGGCCCGTAATCTGGGAAGCGCCAATGACCATCACGAACTGTGTTATTGAGCACGGAGGAAAGGTAGGACTTTGACGTCTCAAACCAATACCCCTGTCGTCATTTGGCAGGCGCACTGGTCATAGAAGAGAAAATGAAAACACCACTGCACCCTCAACTCTCACAGGTATGGCCTTTTCCCTTCAATTCAAGGTGTGTGAGGAGAACTGCTTAGACTTTGAAATAACCTGTTGATAATTAACGCAGCGTCGATTAAAACATTATACTACTGAGAAATCTTTGTTCAAGTCGACTCTGTTTTGTATTTGCGTAAAATCTCAAACAGCTTATATGCACCATGCGCGAATGTCCATTTATCTATCGAAAATCAGTGAAACGCGCTTTAATTTGTATAAATCGTTTTCTTCTGCCACACTCACGTTAGGCTTATGGAACGGAAAACTTTGGGCATATCTAAGTAGAAACGGTTTGGTCATTGTATGGGCTATTCCACATTTCGTCCATGAAGCACATAAGACATTTAAGTGTAGCCAAAGTAAACGTTTCATTAGAAATATAGATAAAAAATAAATAAAATAAGACAGAGAAAATGCAGCTGAAGCCTAAGTAAAGTTGTTGAGTATGAGGCAGCAGGCCACGGTACTGCATGAGACAGGGGGCTGATAGCCTCTGCTGGTGACCAGAGGAAAATATCAGGAAGTGCTCTGCTTGAAGACTGGTCTCAGGCTATTTATGCATACGCGCATACATGCTTACCTTGTCACACTTTTACCATCACTATTCATCATATTAGTCTAATAGGCTACTTTTTTACTGAACGACTACTAGGGTACCAGCACCACTACTATTATTATTACTACTACAACTTTGTGTACTACACGACTACGCTAATATTATTACTGCAAATAATAATAACGGCCTAATTGTAACCATTAACCCAACAAAATAATGTTGTAGTTGTTTTGTAGTAATTTTTGCGGTATTTTATTTTCGTAAACTTTTTTATAAGCTATAGCATACAAAGCACAAATGCTGCGTCTTACATGTGCTAGAAATTAAATCGCCCATTTGATGTGAAGCGAATAAAAGCGATTCAACATCATTCATAAGTCACCATGTCTCTCTACATATAGTTTATTTTTTAATACAATAAACAACGGATTGTGAATAGGTTAACGCAATGCGTTCGGCTTTCAATAAATAAATAAAAAACACAAAAAATTAGACTATATGAACACGCTCTTAAAAAGTTACATCTTTACATTACAACTTAAAAGTGTATCCAATTATTATGAATTTAAATTTCACTTTAGTTGTTTGCATGTAGCCTATGATGCTTTTGATTTCATTGCACTGTTAAAGAGCAAATAATAAATAGGCCCACATAGCTATAATTAAATAAGTGAAAGATCATTTTAAGTGGGCGTTTGAACTTCTCTTGTTGTTGACCGGTTTGTCTTCCTTAAGTAAGCTTTAAAAGCTTCTTAAGGCTATAAAGGTGGCAACCTGCCTGCACAGACTCAATGGCAGAAAATGTGAAGAAAAGCTCTTTGTTTGCGCTATTGCTCTGTCTGGACAGCACCAGTGAATTCCACAGGGGTAATCTGGAGTAATATGAGGCAGGCGCTGTGGACTAGACAGTGACCTTGACAGTGCACCGTCTACCTGCAGTGCATTTTGCCTCTAAAGGAACGAAAACAAAAACTTCTGTAGCCATGGATGGCATTATCATGGCACTAACAGACAACATACGCAGAATGCAACAAAACCCTAAATAAAGTGTTAGCTGAGCGCTGATATCAACTGACAAGAGTAGGACGCATGCATTCCATATTTTGGGTAGAGCAAGGCCTCGAACTTCCACGCTAATGGACTGTGGTCACGTCAACCAGGCTAGTGCAGCAATGCTATCAAATATCGTCTGTGGTGCAAATGTTTCTCAAACCAAATGTTTAAATGAATGCTGATGTTCTCACATAACGCTACACTGGCATACCAAAGGTACGCCTGCAGCATTTTCAGTGCACATGCATGTGGTGTTCATATGGCCACAAGCGGACGCGAGAAAAAACTAAGATAAAATTAGATTGCGAGATCAAACACACGTGTATTAGCCTATGTGTGCTATCTGAAAACTATATTTATGTTTCTTTTTTGATTTCATCTTTTAACAGGAATGAACTAGCCTGTATTCTGAACATAGCTCAATGCGCACATCTTTATTTATTTATTTATTTGGATAGTTCAAAATTAAGTTCACGACAGTGCCTGTGTTTCTGAACTCGAAAGGTAGATACTGCATAAATATGGTTACAAATGTTTTATTTTTTATATAATACTCCGTTTTACACAATTGTGCGCAATGGCTCATACACTCTCGAAGATTTAAATACGCCCCAATGCCTCAGACATTTGATATATTTTTAATTACTGACAGTTTTTGGTGACAATTTGAGCAAATGCAAATGGAGTGGTAGGCCTTTATTTCATAGTTTTCCTTTGCACTTACTCTAAGAACTGTTATTTTGGTGTGCTAGTTAGCCAAGGTAGCTAATTTTAATACCAAGAAAGAAACGCCAGATTGCGCATTAACGTTTTCGGAGTAAAACCAGTTGGATGAAAATGCATGTGCCTAACTACGCAATTGGGAAATTGTTGGCTACATAATCTATACAAATCAACTAATTGTCGCCAGGTAAATCAACCCGCTGTGCGAGCTGATGGAATCAGTATAGTGCCCTCATATATCTTGTAAAATTCACATAAAAGAATTGTGAGATGTATAACAATCCCAGCAGAGTTTGGCTGTGAGCGTTTATTGGAGTTATCTGTTAAAGTTGTTCATGTGAGGTGTATTAGAGAGTATAATGTGAAATAGACCCTCTTAAAGTTGCCTTGTAGAATCCCGTCCTGTTTTACAGAGCCACTGGTTCAACCTGCTGACCTTCTTACTGTAAATACGAGAAGAGTGCGGCAATGAGCACCAGTCTTTTCTTAAAACAAGCTTGTAAAATTTGTACATTGCAGCTTTATATGACATCAAATACACCTATAATATGCACGAAATCAACTTGTCACATACACATTTACTTCAAGAAAAACAGTTTTAATAAGAAATCGCATTTTAAAAACTTGTCGGTTTATAAAGGGTTTAAAGAGGCCATGGACAGTTCCTGCAGTGTAAAGAGACAAAGCTCTGGCTCAAACGGGCTAAGCGTGAGTCAAGTGAGGAAAACGCGCTTCAACATTTTTAATAAAAGCTTTATGGTATTTTTAAAAAGCACATAAACCTCACTAATACAGAAGTTAATGTTTTGTTTTGTCTGAGGTGGACAAAGTGGGTGGTTCCATTTGTATCTGAGGTTCGCCTTGTCACGTGGTTAAAACTGACCAATCAGGCGCCCCTCCAGGTTTAACTATGTTAAATGTCAGATTGCAATAAACTAGAAGCTGTTGGTCGGGCCCGCGGAAATGGGCGAACATAATCTTCTTAATCCCGGGTTTGTGGGACCTTTGGTAAACATCCACACCGGAGACACGTTTTACTTTCCGAATTTTAGAGCATCTGGGGGACAACTGGCGGGGCTACCGTCTCTTTCGTACCCGAGGAGGGACAATGTTTGCTCCCTTCCGTGGAATCCTTCGGAGCCGTGCAATGGATACTCTCAATCCTACTTTAGCAGCCCGGTTTCTATTAACCCCTCTTTCAATCGCTCTTGTGAAATTACCAGACCTGACGAGAGCAAGTGTTATTACAGCAACAGCAACGGAAGCAGGGAGACCTGCTCAGGTGGCAGCAGCCTCAAACGAGAGGACAGGGCGAGAGACTCTTCATCCCTAACATCTGACCACGGGATGCACGCAGGAATTGGTACCGCCGCTCCCTTCTCCAAATACGAATATGGGAACGATCAGCTAACACAAGATCCACCATCCTGTCAGTCACTAGAGTCCGATTCCAGCTCTTCCCTGCTCAACGAGAGCAGCAAGCCTTCATCCAGCGACACACAGACCCTGGTGTCACCGGGAAGCCATTCAGGCAACATAGCCACAGGAGGAGGTGGGTAGCGTGTTTATTTGTGCACGTCTGCATGCACTAGAATACATGAAATAGCACAATTCCTGCGTTTGGATTTCTATATGCTACTGTAACGGTCAGTGGGGCTCGTTATGATGTTAGCCTGCAGGACACCAGTGCACAAACGCCACTAGGGGTTGCCCTAAAATACTCCATGTACCATGAGAATGGTTACAGTTTTAGCCAGCTCTTGCAGAATAACCCACCCATAGCGTTTTTTTTTTCTTGAAATAATAATAACAATGATATTGCACTTCCACGTATCATATGCTTTATAATCTTTGTATATTTCACATACTAGCGCCTGTGCAGGAGTGTAGGAGCTGTGCTAGCATACATGGTGTTTCTAATGGAGAAATTAATCACTTGTAAACCAAACTGATATGTTGCGGTGTATTCAACAGTAAAAAGTATATTCAACAGTTTATCCAAACAGGCAACTGCCATGCTACAAATGTATGTGACGCAATCATTTGCATACCACTCTTCAAAACGCCAGAAATATGTGGGCATAAAAATCCGTTCAGGCCCTAAAGTGGCCATGCCTATTCAGTCAACAAACATCAAAACACACCGTTTGGAAGACTTAATCTATTCTTTTATTAATAATAACATAGTGATAACTTCTCTGTTAACCTTGAAGGTGACCGTGATTTTGAAACTGCAATTACCCTCTCCTCCTCTCCCCAAGGTGCTCCATGGTACCCGATGCACACTCGCACCAGGAAGAAACGCAAGCCCTACTCCAAGCTGCAACTGGCCGAGCTTGAAGGTGAATTTATGTTGAATGAGTTCATTACGAGACAGCGGCGAAGGGAGCTCTCTGACCGCCTGAACCTCAGCGACCAACAAGTCAAGATCTGGTTCCAGAACCGCAGGATGAAGAAAAAGAGACTCATGTTGAGAGAGCAAGCTTTGGCCTACTTTTAGAGATGCGGCAGAAGGTGAATCGATAGGCAGTAAAAACCCAAGCCTTCTCCCTTAGGTGATATTTCAATGCATGCACTCATCTATCCATATTTTACATTACAGTCATTTGATACAACATTTTAAGTTTTTCTTTAATGTACAAACTCAGAATATAAGTCTATATCATGCATTTAAAGGCAGTGGAAGTATAACCGCCATAATGTAATGGCACAAACTGTGACACTGTGCAGATTTCAACTCCAGGTGCTTGGCCAGTTGATACCACAGTGCATGATCTTTTACGCAGAGAATGTAAACAAAAACAATTCCACTACAGTAGCCTAACTTTGTGTCAATATAATATATGTTAATGGACGAACTGTAAAAGTGCGTCAAATAATTATTTATATAAACATGCTGAGTTTAATCTAGTTATTTTCAATATACCTCAAACAAAAACAAAACAAAAAAAAACCAAAACAAAACTTTTCTCTTGCACCTACACGTTTCATTAGTTTTGAAACAACACCAGTCAAAAAAAATCTCGCAAACGTTCATGTTTTGAACGATCACTAAAAAGCTGCTATCAATGGTCTGCGTTCAGTTTGTGACAGTTTCAACCATGGTGCTCAGAGCAAATATAAATATGTACAAACAATACAAGGTGTGTGCCAGGACGTAAGTGTAACGTATCTGCAGCATGTTATCGATGTGAAATGAGAACGTTTTTTTATTCTTCTTCCTTTTTTAAATATATTTAACCCAAACATTTAGATTTATTAGGCAACGCAGAATATAGGCCTGTTGTTATGTGATACTATTAACTATAATTCGATTACTATTGCTATTATATCAATATTATTAATAATAGGCCTGATAATAATTGGCTCATAGGCCTTTTTCATTTGATCCTTGCATTGTGCTCAATGTCGTCCCTCTTATCTCATGTATCGTGTAAAAAGTAAGTGGCACATGTTACTGTTTGCATCCTGTTTAGGATTCCTTATCGCTGTGTCAAACTGTTATTCGCCGTCTTGTACAATATCGCATTCCATAGGCTGCCTATGCATTGTTGTAAGAGTTATAAGTAGGCAAAATTATCTTATATCGCTAAAATATTATTAAGAAGTGGTATTTAAATGTATCATTTATTACGAAATGAGAGCCTCGTTTGCGTGTTGTTGATGTTTTTTTATGTATTGCATTCCTTTCTTTGCGCTTATGAGGATTGCAACATTGTCTTGTAAAAGTGTTATAAATATGAATGTATATGCGTAAGGTCTTCAATAAACCGATTATTGAAACACCCAATAGCTCAGCCTGTTATTTGTGAATATCACGAACTCTATATGAACATGTACCTTTTGCTTGGTGGCATAATCACTTAATGGGCGTGACATGTACAGTAACACGTGTCCAGGCAGTGTACTAAACTGGGCACAGCACATTTAAAAGGATGTGACGGTCTTTTTGGACGAGGTGTAAAATATAATGCAACGGGCCCATAAGCTGATCACAGGTTATGCCATCTTAAGAGCCACTATCTATTGTTTCGCTTTAGTTCAGTATTGATGATTATTTGCAAAAAAAATGGACCGCATGTTTTGGAAGTTTAATGTTGGCTGTATGCAATGCGAACACTTTCATGTCACATTTGTTTCTTTAACTGAGTCAAATCAATGACAATACAATCTAATAACACGAAAGTAGGCGCACAATAGCACTGCAAAGAGTAATACGGTTACACCCCAGTCATAACTAACTCCTCACTTTGTATTAAAGACTATAAAGCAAACTTTTAGTTTGATTTATCAAAACCAATTTAAATGCGTATTTTCATCACAAATATTAATCTATGCTGTCTAAAAGCCACAAAGCTACGGCTTCCTTTACTCAGCAAACTGGAATCTTGTAAACAGTAACACCAATTAATGAATTCACTGGACACTTTACTGAACTCTAATATTCCGTTATTGGTGAATACGCTCCTTCATTTTAATCTTATCAATCTTTGTCCAAACCTTGAATTATCCATACCTTAATTATTCAATAGCCTGTGATTTCATACATACTATTATTGATATGTAAATTATTGAAGTAATTGTTATTAATGTCCTATATAAGACAATATAAACAATTACATGTATATATTTTGCGTAAAATCGCTTCGCGGACTTTTACGCACGTCAATAACATTATATTAATCTAAATATTTTGAAACAACTGAACTAATAATTCATAAAATAAAATGTACAACTGTCTGCAGTACTGGAGAATTTGACCTAGGCTTCTTAAATAATGCAAGCCATATAGTCTAAAGTTGTTAAACAAAAAAAATAAAAATAAATAAAAAATAAAAAACTAGACCTAAATAAAATGAACAAATTAAACACTGAGTTTTTTCACTCCATGTTTTAATAGTGCCAATGCTCTCACGACCGAAAACACTATGTGGAACACAGATCATGTTCGTACCAAAGCAAAACGTGTTAAAGGCGGTATTAGGTTGGACTTGTTTTAACAAGGTGTCCGTTTGGTGTTTGTGAGCTAATAAATTAGTCAAACAATCTCTTAACTTGAACTTCAATTTTGGAGTATGTGGTACAAAACAAGCATTTGCCTCTTATTGAAAAAAGCATATTATTTTTCTACTTTTTGTTCTTTACGCACAATAATATTGAACTTTATTTCATATGTATTATCTTGTTGTTGCCCCAGTGTCTGTACATTTATTTTTGTTATATTTACATAGCTAGTGTGGATAAAATAATAATGATGTAACTGCACTGATTGCAGTGATTGCACTGAAGTGCTTGACTGAGGAATTCGTCCTTACGTGCAAATACATTCGATGTTACAGAACCAGGACAAAATATCTGCTTACTTTGCAAGTCTTTACAATTGGTCTTTGAATGCTTCTGGGCACTTTTGACTTTGAGACTGGCTAAATCTGTTTATGGCGTCCTGTCTCCGCGTCGCAGAGGTCAGTGAGCTTCACGGTGCCCTTCGCAGAGAACTTGTGTGGTATGTCGTCTAGCACCCCCGCCACCCTCTACCGTTTATGGTACGAAGCTGGTTGGAGAAATAGGAAGCGGTGTTATTTCTGTTAAAGTGCGTGGGGGTGAGTGCTATGTGTTTGAATAGACCCTTGCGTGTATATGGCACATCTTAGCAAGGGAATCCGGGGAGTGTATTTGTGTTTTGCAGCAGTGTTAATTCGACTGAATAAAGTGCGAAACTAGACAAAACATATAGTATGCGTAATAGTGTCAACTCTTATCGGGTGATCTTATACATTTTGAGATTATTTAAAGTAAGCTTTTCATGTACTATATTTTCATGATAATTTTACCCCATGTTTTTAGTACTGAGCCATTTAAGACGAGCTTGAAGTATATCATTGGTCTGTAGGAGATCAAATAAAAGATATAGGCCTAACAGTTTTTTGGAGTGGCATGTTGATGTCTATTTTTAGATTTTGATATTGGTAGAGTTCAATTTTCACCTTACTGTTCAGGACACACACCCCGATCACATATGACAAAATTAGCTTGATTGTAAAAAAAATAAAAATAAAAAAGTCCTCGTGTAGCGGATATCACTTACGGAAAGACAGTGCTGCGTTGAATTAATTGTGAAATTTCCCCTTTCCGAAAGTTTTTAGAATTGAAGCTGATGTCATTTGGTATCTTTTGTTGACGTTCTTCACTTGTAAGATTAAATAGGCTAATATGTGTTGAAACAGATATTTTAGAAATAATTGTTTTTATTACCATCAAGCATCTCAACGGCGCCCAGTTATTGTTGACAACTATTTGCGCAGTACATTAAATATAAAAACGCATAGAAATGTTTACCAGTTTGAGGTTCCCACATACAATGCTTTTATTTGAGTAAAAATAGAAACGTATATTCATGCATAGATTTGGTGTTGATTAAGTCAAATCGTAATTACCTGTGCGTATTCTGCAGTATGTGTAGGCCTATATATTGAGTACAACTAACTATGCATTAAATTGTCAGTTGTGCCTAAAATATATAGATATTTTTTTAATGTATCTCAGCATTTATTAGGCCGTAGCCCCGCATTCATTGTACCTTAAAACAATAATATAAACCGTTGCTGCGAACCGCATAACCAGAGCCTAAGATAATTTAAACATTGTTTGGAGATAGTTGCACTAAACTCATAATAGTGGGGTTGCCCACAGAGCTTCCAGATTTTCCTGGGGCATCTTAACAATGTATCCACAGCCAGGGACCATATCTGATTCCTGGTGATGTGAAATCATTTAATACCTCAAATAAAAAGTTAACACAGTGTAGTGAAAGGTTTATGTCCTTTTGGTTGCAAGAGAAATACACTCTGGAGATTGACCAAAATTTAACAACATACGTTGTTGCTTGTAAGATATTGTTGTCTATGTTTCACACAAAGTTTCACTTAAAAAAAAAAAAAAAAATGTTCCCACAACTACGTTTAACTACCCGTCTTACATCCAATTAAAAGTAGGCCAGAAGAGGACAATAATATGGTCACAGAGGCTTCCGTATGGGTCCGGTAAGCCTACCTAGTGCCCACTGTGTGCGCGCGCAGACATGTGTCTCCAGGCTTATGGGAATGCAGAGGCGGTACGACAAATACATTGCCAAACACTGTGTACCATTTTTAATTAGATTTCTTTGATTCTGATACCCAGGTCAACAAAAGCAATTCTAGAGGACGGTAGTAGCATACAAAGGCGTTTAAATTCCACAAACACACGTTTATAGAAATATAGGCTTTGTTCAAGAACGCAAAATGCAAGACTCCTTGTAGCCTACTCACAACTATCTCCCCTAAAAATCTGATACATTTGTTGGTGTTAATATAGCCTATATTTATCTTCCAAACCGTTTATATCATGTGTTCAAACATTTTAAACACATTTTTGGTTGCTGCAAGCCTCTGATCTTCTGGGTCCTACTGCCTGTGGAATATCATTCCTCTATAGAAATGAAAAAACACACGGTAATCACTGGTCGAAAGACACAACATCCTTGTTGTTAATGGCATGGATAGTGAATATAATTGTGTAATTTGCACTACATAGTCCTGTGACAAAGCCCAAAAGCACTGTTTATGCTTTTATTCGATTGAAAGCTATTTGCAATGCAACACGTATAGGCATACGACAAAAGAACTCCAGCACCATCTTCAAAAAATAAAATAAAATAAAATAATAATAACAACAACAATAATAGGGCTTACATGTAAATAGAATTTAGAAACGTTTATTTGTAAAGACATGTAGGCTCGATATTGCATAACTTACTCTGATTTCGCAATAAAACACATCTATGTTCTTGAAAATGGGCCATAACATTCTGATACTGTGTCACGGTTAATTAAATATAGGCTACAGGTTCACAGCATAACACTTCTGGTGCTTGTGTATGTGCGCATAGACACAAAGCAGTAGGCCTATATTTATGCATAGTCCACTGTTTTGATGCGGTTGTATGTTAACAAAAATTAGAACATAATAAAAATGCATCTGGAGTTGTAATATTTAATTACACGTGCGCAGGCGCATGTGCCACGTAACATTATGTACTATGAACAAATATCGGAACGGCAGGCCTGTAATTTTCCAACTCAATGTATTTCCTAATACAATATAAAATAATTATTTAAAAAGTACAAATAGAAATGTGATTGATTTTCCTCCACACCACAGTTGTTTCTACACAGAACACCTCGTAACAAAAAAAAAATTCCTTTCATTCTCTAGTTTACGGTTTTCTATAGAACAAAGGAATTTGGCGTTACTACTGCCATTGGGAGTTTTATGGTGGATGTAGAGAAGATTTTAGTGGTCAAATTCAAGTGCTGTGTCTGGACAGCTGTCTGCTTTCTTTGTACTTGGATGCAGGATGCATCATGTGAGTCTAGTCCTTTTGTCTATAGGGGCAGTAAACAGTAAACGCCACCTTTTAAAGCCAGGAATTAATTTTGTCAAGGCGCACCGTTTTTGTAATTATTTGAATTACCAAAAGTATAATATCCCTCCAGTTTACTAATAAAAATGCAAATACAACAAGCACCTCCTATTTGTTGTCGGATTACTGAATAATAATTCAATAATTTCCTGCATTTAAGATTATAAATGATAAACTATAGTCCACCATATCATTACAATGTGCTCTATAGTTACATTGTACAGCTCTCAGCAGGGCAATTAATAGTTTACAGGGAAGCAGGTACAAACACTATGGTGACGTTCCTCTCCTTAAAATTTTATTGCAATTTATTAAAACGTATTCAAGTGGACATGTGTCTTTTAACTGTAACCACCAGATAAAATTCCTACGCCCATTTCTGGTGGGAAATAGCATCTTCTGATGATCTTGAAACATCAGTGGGGACGTATTTAATTTTAGAGGGACGTGGGGTGGCTTTAAACAGGCCCTGTTGGAGTGCCCTATAATATATAAGTAGCCGTTTACAAGAAGCCTCTCCTCGTGCGTAAAAGCGCACAAAGTGTATTTAGATCGCCAGGTATAAGATCCATTAAATATAGTTATCCATTTTATCCACTAGATGAACTATTAATTTGGTGGAGTTTAAACACATTGTTATAGGCCTACGTTATTTCAGTTAAGTGATATGTGAGTTCCAAACTGAATTGGTGTGGTATTTGTCCTTCAGTCAAAATGACTAAACAGAGCAGAAAATCAACAAATACATACATTTAGTTCCGCATTCTGAATGATTTTAATTTGGGTTCATTTTACAGCATAATTATAGTCCGATTCACTACACATGGACCAAAAGAACAGAAATATGAAAACAACTCCGAGTTTGGCATGTTACAGGTGACTCATTTGTACCTATGCTTGTTTTGTCAGTGCGACAACTATTTCAGTCTTGATTTAATATGGAAAAGGGATTTAAACGACTAATATAAATCTGAAGTCACAAACCACAATGAGAAAGTGTCCCGTGGAGTCTACACACAAATGACTCCTTCCCTGTGATTTTGTGAAACACTAAAATGTGGATAGAGCTCATGGGACTGCTTTTGACTCCCTTTACCTAGTTTATGCCATTATTGGGCCAATATTCACGATCCTAATTACCGCCTTTGTTTACTATGCCAACGTGTCTGCAGTAAATAACATTGCTTTTAATTTT
This sequence comes from Paratrypauchen microcephalus, assembly GCA_036785185.1. NCBI lineage: Eukaryota > Metazoa > Chordata > Actinopteri > Gobiiformes > Gobiidae > Paratrypauchen > Paratrypauchen microcephalus. The sequence continues at coordinate 2,527,748 of JAVJIX010000052.1, read as the reverse complement.
ATTATTGTGGATAAAGGCCTATTTGCCATCTTTGGGTTTATCCAAATGCGTTTAATACAGTAGTAAGCCAATATGAAAATTGTTATTACAGATCACAATAAGTTGGTCTTACCAGCAACTCACACAAAGGCTTCCAAAACATTAAAGAAGTGCATGAATACTGAATACTTAGTGTAGAGCCTGCCTGAGTAGCTTTAGCGCTTAGCCTAAAGCTAGCTTCCTAGCAGCAGCAGCAGCAACAGCAGCAGCAGTAACATCAAGAGCAACAGCCCATTAACGTGAGCACAGCACATATCTGTGCTTTTGTAATCAGCGGCAAATACTAATCTGTTCACGCTTTTCTTAGTGCGTCAGTCGTGCTTGAAAATCATTCGTTTGAACCACCTAGATCTTACCTAAAGCCAACCACTCCTACACATCCAAGTCCTCCAAATTGATATATGACAATATCTACTTTCGATCACGTGTCTACGGGGCGACTTAGACGGATTGCGCGTCATCTCGCCTTCCCAAAATTTCCCCTTCTGCTGCAGCTCGTATCCAAAACATCTATCTATAGTGCGTTGCACGAGAGAGAGAACGATGTTTAACTCGGTGAATCTGGGCAACTTCTGCTCCCAGACTCGCAAAGACCGGACATCCGAGTTTGGGGACAGGACGGGCTGCGCGTCTAACATCTACCTCCCCAGCTGCACCTACTACGTCCCCGAGTTTTCTGCCGTCTCTTCGTTTCTTCCACAGGCCCCGTCCCGGCAAATCAGCTATCCTTATTCCACAAACCTTTCTCAAGTGCAGCCAGTACGAGAAGTTTCCTACGGCTTGGACCCTACCAGTAAATGGCACCACAGAAGCAATTACGCATCGTGCTACTCGGGAGAAGACCTGGTGCATAGGGACTGTCTTCCACAATCCACCATGACAGAAATGCTTATGAAGAACGAAAGTGTATACAGCCACCACCATCATCATCACACCCACCCCGGCTCAAATCACCCCTCCACTGGTTTTTATTCCGGTGTTGGAAAAAATAACGTCCTCCCGCAAGGTTTCGACCGCTTTTTTGAGACCGCGTACTGCGGCGCCACGGACAATCAGTCAGACAATTGTTTACAAAAAGGCGAGGGGGGAAAGTTGGAGAGTGACTCCCAACAGCAGCAACCTTCAAACTCTGTAGCCGGAGCCGCGGAACAGGAAAAGGAGCAAGACGACGAGGAGGAGCACGCGAATTCAGCCGGCTCTTGCACGTCTTCCGCCGCAGCACCCAAGGATGGGAACCCCAACAAGAGCAGTCACTCGAGTAGGTATACCGAAGCTGTAAAATGGGGAAGGTTAAGGGGACTAGCCCGGTGTTTTGTCGGTCAGATTTTATGTGGAGTTTTATAAGCATTCGAAGGATTTTATTATAACCCTACAAAGCTCTTTCTTGCAACGAGAAGAATTTTTACGATGGGAAAGCGCTTTGAAAAAAGGGGGATGTTATACACAGACGCCTCTATGGTGAGAGTCTGTGAAATTTTTAAGAGAAAGCTATTGTGACAAATGTTAACTTTGATCGTGAACTTGCGTAGGGCATTTTAAAGGATATTCTCGTTGGTCTATGAGCGTAAAAACCAATTGGGCAGAACATTGCTTTTGGCTTCTTGTGATTTTTTTTTTTTTTTTTTAGCACTTAGATGGCCGTAAAATACACTGTATTGTTAGATTTTGTATGGGCTATACTCTTTATTCTCGACAGTAAGGTAATTTATTATATACCATTTTAATTATGTATATCCAATATGTCAATTCAGATTTAAGCAGGTTGTGATCCCAGGTGCACACAGTGTGACTGTTCACATGTCTAATGAATGACTTTGGTGTGACTACAGAGATAGAGAAAAAATATACCCTATTCTGATAATTGTTTGTTAAATCAAACAATTGGTATTCATTTCATTAAGGTCTGCTGGTTTAGCTAAAAGCTGATGACACAAATTATACAATTTTATAAATAAACTGACGTTGCCATGTTTTAATAAACGAGGCCATGGACAGGTCTACTTTGTACTGCTAAGAATTTCAACAAGAATGTTTTAATCCACTGTCTAAATAATGTGTTAATAGTTTCCCCGAGAAGAATGTGACGCACATAACGCGATTTGTTTTTACATATCTATAACAAATAAACACATACTTATAGGGCTGTAAGATGATATTTGTTCCGTTTAGCATTTCGGATACTTAACCTTCTTTATAGCCTCCTCTGCTTGCTGGATAAATACATTCTGAAATGTTGTCATGACACTAAAGCTGATTTCCCAGTTTGGAATTATCTTGCGCCAATAACGTCAAAGCATCAGTAGCCACCCATTGCAGATTCTAGCCATCTCTAAAGTGTCGCTTGCCTTTCCTATTACGCATGTACTTTGTCTTTTTAGGCGCTCCTCGGACAAGAAAGAAGCGGTGCCCATATTCCAAGTTTCAGATCCGAGAACTTGAGCGAGAGTTCTTTTTTAATGTTTATATCAACAAAGAGAAAAGGCTTCAACTTTCTCGAATGCTGAACCTCACCGACCGCCAGGTTAAAATCTGGTTTCAAAATAGAAGAATGAAAGAGAAGAAATTAAGCAGGGATCGCCTCCAGTATTTTTCCGGAAACCCCCTTTTGTGAGTTGAAAGTGTAAGCTCTTATTAAAGACATTAAGACATATACTCCCCTGAATTGTAACCGTGGGCACAGCCATTTTGTAAAGAAGCCCATGCACCATGTGTGCATTGCAAGTGGACAGTTGTTGTCATGCTTTAGGCCTGCATGGGATGAAAGCGCATTTTCATAAATATCCAAAAAGGTCTCTAGAATAATCATTTAGAATGTGGCTCTTGAAGTTGTCTTTTCATGACTAGTGTTTACTCTATGTTCACGTGGACATATTTGTAAAATATTCAATGTAACCAATATTGTGCATATACCTCCCGCTAATCTCCCTTTCCTCTTTGTAAATATATGGAATTATTTTCAGACCATGGCTGTTTTACTTGATGCATTTCCTCATTGAAAAATGTGATATCCAATATGTGAAAATAAAGCAACCCACGCAACGTGCATCTATGTAAATAGGCGTATATTAAATTTTCTTTCCCCCATTTCACTGCTGCTACCCCCCATAGCCCTTTCAATGCCAGAGGGAGTCATCTTGGTGACCCATATACTCTATGTAATACGTATAAAATAAACAGAAACGTATAGTAAAGTCATACCGACTTTGTGAAGTTTGTGTTTCACTCCAATTCACTGTTGAATGGCCGTACATTTGATAATGTCTGTACATTTTTAGCAAACAATTTATGAATTTACAATAACAATTGTAACAAATAAAATACATATTTAATTCTTGTTGCATCAAGATTAATGAATTACTTTCAGTGACTTTTAGTGTGCACTAAATGTAGCCTCTCTTGTAGTCTAGACACTACCATAAAGAGAGAACACTAAATGGCTACTTTTTTCTCCTAATTGCCCCGTCTGTTCAAGGGGAATGGTGTTCACTTCCGCAGTAAATAGTAAACAAGGAAGACTGTACGTACAAAGGGAAAAAGTTTCCACGCTGTTGACATGGACCCTGGTTGTGATTTGTCTCGTCAAACTACATTTGCATACAGCAATGATGCTCAGTTCTCTCATTACGAAGCATTCACACGTACCTAGCAAGTTAGCATTGAAGCTTAGTAATAGCAGTATATTATTATACCATTTATTGTTCAGTCAATACCACTAATAGTGCCCAATCCTTTTAAGAGATGGGCTACAATGCATGCCATCCGCTGTGAACCACTTTTACGCACAGCGTCATTTTATTTATCATCTTGCTGACCCCGAACTTCATGGGATTTCAACACACCAGCTCAAATAAAGAATTGTTGACTAATTGGAGCATGCGTTTGGCATTTGAGCTAGATACAGTGGGTGCAAATGAAATTTTAATTGGCTCGTATTTTTTCTTTAACTAATTGCTGTGCCCTACCTGTTCCATGCCACAGACTAAGGAGTTTGCACGTGTGCGTTCACTACAATTTATAATTAAATAGTCTTTGAACTTCAATAATGTCAAGGCCTTCACCTTTAACCCTCTTCAATAAAGCGGAATCAAGGAGCACCATTTGCCCGGAAATGTGTGCCACAGCAAAGCTGGCCAATAGGATCGAGTGGGAACAGAAAAGGAATGTGTAGAGAGTCCAACTTTGACCCTTCGCGTTAAACTACAGCAGGTAACTTGCCAGCTTTAGCGCACCCACTAAATACACTTTATTGCGCCTGTAAAATGTATAGCTTTCACGCATGAAACGCTTTAAAACTTGTTGTTATAAACTATACGCCCAATTCTCAAAAGAGAGAACAAAACATCGCTCGTTGGTTGAGTTGGTGTCATAATGGGTGGTTCTAATGTGCAAACATTGTGCGTTTTGTATTGTGCGTGCTGTGTTACGCGTGTGTGTTCATCTCTTATTTATTACTCTGTCTTTTAATTTGTAACTTTGCTTGTTACAAGGTTAAGGGTGAGGATAAAAGAATGCTTTCAAGATACGAAGATACAGGACTGGCGTTTAGTTTAGAACAAATGGACGATGGGCTCTTTCTGAATGAGATACACTTTAGGCAGATCCATGGGTCTCACAGTGATAGAAAATACCAATTAGCAAAATCTATAGGCCTATATATATATTGCTCTCTTTTGAATGGTGTAAAGTCCTCAAAATGTCGCCCATACACACGACATTAATACTGAGAAAAATAACCGTGTGCTGTTTTCTCAATATTTAAATTTTTGCTTTGACATATTGTATCGTCGAATGTTTAGCACTCTATACCATTTGAAACAAAGCATTGGCTGAGATCAAGGCTAGGAACTCCTCTCTGCTGTCGCCACACCCACCAACCTTGGCCCTGAGAGGGTGACGTGGAAAATTTGTAGGTTTCACTAACGCACACGTCACCAACAAAATTAGGCTGCAGAGACTCTGGAAGTGTTGCCTGCTGACCACACGGGGGCCGGAATCCTTTAATCCTTCACCACTGCTGGGCTACTGTAGGCTACCTTTATGTTGAAAGGATTCAGTCAAATGGACGACTCTGAGCGATATTACAAATATCCATGAGGTGGATTATAAAAACACAACAAATGCTGCTCTCTGGTTTGGATGAGGTGCGTGGTTAAGGGTTTTCAAATAGGCCTAGCCTATAGCATTTTCAATATAGGTGTTTATTATTATTATTATTATTATTATTATTATTATTATTATTATTATTATTATTATTATTATTATTATTATTATTATTATTATTATTATTATTATTATTATTATTATTATTATTATTATTATTATTATTATTGCTGTTGTTGTTGTTGTTGTTATTATTAGCTTAGGAGTAGTAAAGGCTATATATTAATTAATAATAGATAGATAACTAAATAAATTCAATAAACTCGATTCTTTAAATCGTGTCACAATATATTTGGCCGTAATGTGTCATAAATACCATGCATAATTTAATATAATTTAGAAGAAAGTTCAGCTCAGCGAATGTAAAGACCATAATACAGATGCAGTTTGAACTGTGTGGGACAAATAACTTTTGAACATGATGTACGTGAAGGCTGAATGCGCAAAATACGATACACCCAACTGAATGTAATTTGCCCTACATTTAGATTCCTCTATTTATAAATTGATAATAGCTAAGGCACTGCGTTTCATATGACAAAAAACAAAACAAAAAAAAAACCCTCCAGATTCTCACGTAAATTGATTAAACACACTTAATGAGTTTCATTTACACGGTCAAGGATTTACGCATGTGTATTTATTTTTATTGAAGGCGTTTTGTATATTTGTGTGTGTGTGTGTGTGTGTGTGTGTGTGGGGGGGGGGGGGCAAAACACATAAACCAGTTTCTGTTGCGTGACATGTTTTGCGTGCAAAGCTTAGCTGAACTAAAGGGACTCCGTCTGCGAGTCGCCATAAAACAGTTTTCGAGCTTGTCAGTAGTGTAAATAAACTAAACCCAACCCATGTTTTAAGCAGCGTTATTAAATGTAATTTCAGGTGTCTCCCTCAACACCCTCAAAATTAAAAAGAACAAACACGGGTGTTTTTCTCACATCTTTTATTGTAATTTCATTGATCTTATGAACGCTTATTCTGATACATTGTTGAACTAAATACGCGTAAACAGACAGTGGGGTACCAACTTATGAAGAATTTATAAGCCCATTTTTTTTCATAGAAATATTTGCACAAAAAAACATTTATTTTGGAGAAAACATGTGGGCCATTTTGACAAGAAAACAAGAAAAAAGACAAACAACAAGAACAACAAAACATTTTTCTCTGTATTGAATGTAGTATTTTTAAAAGCCACGTTACACATTTGGTCATAAAATGTAAGGCTTGCATTAGCGGGCTTTGCTCTGTTGTCTCGTCTACAGCGAAAGTAGCCAAAATCTTGAGTTCTGTGCTTAATTAAACATACATCCAAATATATGGGCCTATCTATAATTTAGATGCAATTGCATTTAACCTACACACCGAAAAAGTATGCTTTTGAAAGTGAAATGGACTCTTTACGGAATATAGGCTATTATGCAAAGCCCGATTAACATTTTCAAAAGAGGAGTGTTATGTCATGCACATAACATTAACAACTTATAATTATAAATATACAAATGGTGTAATACAGCCTACAATCTTAAGAATGTATTAAGTGATGCTTTGCGCCAATTGAGTAATGATGAATTTCCTTCACTGTCACAACAGTAGCCTACAGAAATGTGGCATACATAGCCTAGACCTACGAGAATGATCAATTAAACACGTTAAAAGCGTCTGTTACCGGAATTATACTTAATTAGAATCGTATAACATACAGCCTGACGTGTCAATGGAAAGATTATTTTAAATACAGTTTTCATAGACTCCTTTTGTATAAGATTAAGTTAAGAAATTACATAGGCCTACGACAAAAACAAACAAATTATGTTTTAACAAACCCTCTGTTCCCATATAGGCCATGGAATCCAACGTTGACCTGAATGTATTTTCTTGGAGATATCAATATGAAAAAGTCGTCCAACTGCAAAGCCATGGTAAGGTGTATTTCACTTCCTCCTGCAGTGGTCAGTCCTTTGTTCTTTTTGTCAGGGGCCGCTGTTGGTTGCGCTCATAGTCCACACGGTGGCGTCCGTGCTCCACCAAAAAGCTCTCTCATTTCCCAACTTGACCGGACTGACGTCACGTCAGTCTGGAGCATCAAGGCCACTTCCACGTTTCTATTGGTCTGAAAATCACATGACTCTTCTCTCAGCATCTTTAATAATGTTACTGATATTTTGCACTTGGATACCAAAAGATGTCAGTCCCTATCCGATTCTCCTGGAAAACAACCATCTAGATTTGATGATGCTATCTTAAAATCCAAAAATGTCTTGTCCGAATAGCCTATAGCTGTAACTTCCTCATGGATTCCTTCAAGGTTGGATCATCTTGTTTTATGGGTGATGGTTATTCCAACAACCCTGGAATGTACAGCCCCTTATCTGCAGACTACGGATATTCAGAGATGAGAAACACACAGAAGCTGAGACCGTCTCCACAAACGTGCAAAAACAATCCTTCTGGCAGCGTGACTTTTGGAAACGTCCAGTGTGCCTCATACCTGCCCCAACCGCCGGCCACATGGATTCCGGGCTCCAAATCCAGCCGAGACCAACCTGTTGCACACAGTTTACAGCCCTGTTCGTTTCCAGCAGGCAACGTCAAAGAGGAGGCTTTTTGTTGTCTTTATCAAAGCGACTGTGGTATTAAGGGAAAAGATACAACACAGGCGACTGCTTATATCCGGCTACAAGACAATAGCCGCAGGCCTGAGCAAACTGTCCGCTCGTCTAGAGGCTGTTTCCAGACGTACAGGGAGGCCAGGCCGCAACACGGCATCCAACAGCAGTTTCCCTCCGGCTTCTCTTCTTTGACCCACTTGGCTGTTGATTCAACAGAAGAAGAGGCGACAATTAGTTGCAGCAAACCAGAAAAACCAAGAGAGGTTTCCAAATCAGTGGGGAGTCAGAGCAGAAGGGAAGAGGCTGCAAAGACTGACAGTTGCTCTGATAACTCGGACGGAGAATTAAAAGGTACATTACAAAATCCCCACCTCCTCTCGGCTCCCTTATATTCCCAAAATGGTGCATGCAAATGTGTGATTCACAAGCATGACTTCAAATAAGTGCGCGGATGTTTCATAGGAGTCAAACAAAAGGCATCTGACAGTCTTGCCTATCGGGGCTTTTGTAGCTCATGGCATTTAACAGCATTCTATTAACGTGAGAATGTCAGATGAGTGCTGATGAGGCAAATAAACACAGTAGGCTACACGTGCACACGAACGATATTTCTCATGGCTCTTTTCACACACTTCTTTTGACTATATATATTTTATATTTCTTCCCGCACCTTCCATTCGACAGAAAAGTAAACGCTTTACAATATAGCTGAATTTCTTTAATCCATACAGATCACCTGCTATTTTGTAATAATAATAATAATAATAATAATAATAATAATAATAATAATAATAATAATAATAATAATAATAATAGGCTAATAATAAACATTATAATTACAATACAATTAATGGTAAACTCTGTTATTTAAAAGTGGGTTATATGTGCGAATCTGCCTCTTCTGTGCATATTTTGTCATATTTTGTCTAAAATTGTTATTGTCAATTAGCCTATAAATATTTAGGAACCTTGTAAATAACCATAAATACTTTCATATACAAAGATAATATTATACGCTTTAAAAAACAGATTAGAATCCATTTGTTCTAATCGCTGTGATTTCCTGCACAGTGAAGCCTCTGCCTCGTCTTTTTGTTGGCCTTTTAACGTGGGGTTACAAAATATCATATCTCCGGCGCGCAAAGGTAATAACATTTTTATGGGAGTCTGAGGTGTCATAGACCGAAACAAAAGAACTGCTTATACGAGTGAGTTGATCTAATTACAGGCGTGCCTCTCGCAAAATACAATTTAGAAACAGTGGGAGTCGCATCATAAGATTCTTCCATTCGCAGTTGTGTGATTCTTTTCAAAGATGGCTGCGAAGAGTACACTTCCAAGCTCTCCATAGAAACGTGCGTTTAATCAAGGAGCGAAGATGGATACTTGAGATATGGGCGTGTTCATCAAGACAAATAACTATCCACACCGGAGGTCTATATGATTTTTGTGTACTAACTGTACTAACCTTCGTATTCCTTTTGCTTTATCAGATGATATGAAAGAAACAAGAGGGAGCTGGATAAAAGCCCAAAGTGGACGAAAGAAGCGCTGCCCATACACAAAGCATCAGACGCTGGAGCTGGAGAAAGAGTTCTTGTTCAACATGTATCTGTCTCGGGAGCGCCGCCTGGAGATCAGCCGGAGTATCAACCTGACCGACAGACAGGTCAAGATCTGGTTCCAAAACAGACGCATGAAGCTAAAGAAGTTAAGCAGGGAGAGTCGGAATAGAATGCATCTTTACAACTTGAATCTTGCGCTTTAAACAATGGCTAATCGCAGCACTACAGATTACAAAGAGACACATCACATGTATCAGTCTCTCACATTTAATATGCATTATTTCACTAAAATGTAAACCTACTGTAACTTTTGCTATAGACTCATTGAAGTACTTTTCAGGGCTGCTTATAAGGCACACTGCAGTTTTATCACCCTGCAGTCGTGCCAATACGTGAGGGAGGACATCTTTGGTAGCTTGTAAATAACTCTTGACTTACTTTGCAGAGCAGCTTGACCACTTGTTCTGCTTCCTCCCCCTGCTTGTAAACTCAGTGTTCCTTGTGCATTGTCCAAAGTTTAATTCTCGACAACTGAAACGAAGGAATTATTAGGAGAGCAATTGATGGCATTTATTGGAAATAAAGGGGAGGGGAGACACACTGTGATGAGAGAAAGAGATCTTAGCGCAGCTTTAATAGAAGTGAGCGACCATAACGTTGATTTAAATATTATCCAGGTGACCACTGTAAGTCAAGGTCATAAAATTCTAATGTCAGGTTCGCCCTGGAAAGCGTTGGGGGTGGATTTTATGATCTGCAAATATAATGTGCTGCAGCAGTAAAGATGCGTTTAAAGGTGTGTGTGTGGAGGAGGGCTAACCCAGACTGCAGGATCCAAAGCAAGGCGCTGGGCTGAAAAGAAGCATGCAGCCTCCGCCTCCGAATTGGAATAATACATGGAGCACAATGGGCGCATGAGATGGGAAAAAGATGGAGGATAAAGACTGCGACGATTGCATGGACAGCATATAACTGAAGCTTTGAAGCAAACACGTGGATAACTAAACTATCAAGCGGACATTATCTTTTGACTCAAGCAAGGTAGGACATGACTTTACGTAATATTTTAATTTCCTGTTTGGAAAGTATGTCACAACTGTCAGAGGAGCGCACTTGACAGCTACTGCCAGGCATGTATGCGCGTGCTGCATGTCTGATTTGCCTGCTTTGCTGATGGCTCTTGTTTTGTTTGTCAGTTGAATTAAGAGGCTTTGTTCGTTCCATTAAGGGATGTGTGTATTTTTATGGGTTTTTCAAGCTCCCTTTTCAAATTTAAGCAATCAAAGAGAATATACCATTACACTATATGTCAGTCTGCGCAGTGAATCATAGGTTATGGCTGCTGATGGTTTCGTATACTCGCCTTCCTTTGTGCAGTTAGATAATCCTCATTTGGCATTGGCATGTTTTTCGTCCGTGGTTTATAACCCCTTTGCGCGAAGCTGAAGCGTGGTTTAGGTAGTTTCATGTTGTTGGGGTTGGCTTCCTGGCTCGGCAACAAGAAACTGCCTTGATTACGTCAGTTCGTCTTCATCAAGGGCACAATTTCCGCTGAATATCCGTTAGCACACAGGTCCCCGCAAATGGCATTGTAAATGACCTGGCTTGTAATACGTTGGACAGAGAGCTTCTTTCTTTGGCAGGATTTTGTGGCGGCTGTAAAAACTCGCGAGGCTCTCAGAAGCATAATAGGTTGTAAACAACACAGGCTAAACTTTGAGACGGTTGTGGTGCATCTGTCAGAGGCTGAGATTTTCTCTCTCTGCACATGTTTATTTGCTTTCAGTTTATGAGAGGCATCAGATGACATTTGGACTCGTTCAGTATCATTTGGATGTGATAACCATGATCACATAAATATAAACACGAATAGCCCGTAAAAATTAAAGGCTAAATAGCTTTTGCATTAGCCTGGTGATCATACTCATTGTAGTGACTTTATTTTTATTTTTTTCAGTATTTCTCAGTATTCGTATGCAAACTAAATTCATTTCTAAGGATTGCTATAATAGCTGCAATAGGCTATATTTTATTTTGTACACTTTTTAAAATATTTTTGAAATGTTGTACCCTGGCACAATGGCATAGTCTCTTTTGAGGACACTGGTATTTCTGATATTAAGTAATAAACAATTAAATAGGCTACATTAATACATAAATCATAATTAAAATCACTTACGTGATTAACGTAGCTAAGTAAGTACCCATTAAGTGTCCAGAGCAAAACGTATGAGTCAACATTGCCAAATTAAAATGACATTTGCGCATTTGTAGGCTAAATGACGGCATTTTTTAATAAAGAAATGCACAAAATAAAAAAGGCTGTAGGCCTACAAAGAGTAGCCGAAAGGCTGTAACTGCGACCTTCACACTGAATTCTTTAAATATTTATACCCTTTATGTGATGATTTGTTTTTTTTATGAAACAGTGCATGTCCCTGCTTTAAAAGCACACTTTTTTTTTATAGTGACCAAACTACTAATGCTCTTGCCCCCTCCCCTAATGGCGGTAGTGCAACTGGAAGAGACAGTCTGGAATCCAAAGTCACTTTCATTCAGCTTGGTGAATGACTATCTTCCTTGGTATGCGTCACTGACAAAGGCTTTACAGCGCAGGAAACAGCACTGGGAGCGCCAAAGATTCGCCCTAAAACCATATACACATAAAACCATTCATTTCACTTTGTAGTGCGGACAGCAGCCAAACACTGAGATACCCTACTCTCTTGGACATCTTACGTGATGTAATAAACAATTATGCTCTTCTGGCCAGATAAAAGTTCAGATGTGCAAACTATAGGCCTACCACAAATGTTCAATACTTCTGCCAAATTATTTTAATCTTATTCTGTACAACACTTTCAGATCGTGTGATGGTACACGATGCGTTTTGTGGGTATTTTAAGTGAAACCTATTCCGAGCTCATTAACGAGAACGAAATTTCTTTAATCTATTTTAGTCATAGGCAATCTCCACCCAGTAATTTTGCCAGTAGCCTCGTTCCCCAAAGAATTTAAAAAAATTGGCTAAACAACACTTAACATATTTGCAAACTATATTTTCTAATAAATGAACGAATTTATCTGATTTATCTGTGTGAGTGTGTTTTACATGGGCCATATCGGAACATTATAGTCTATTTATACTTTCTAGATAAACTATATAAAATACAGCGTCTATTGTATCAATAATTTGTGCACGCGTTTGTCTATTGGCGGTAACAACGTGTTAAAGCGTTCATTTTCCGAAACAAAATATAAACTGGGCAAAAGCAAGGATGAGTCTGATGCACACACACCACACCGTGTCCTCAAAACACACTGACTAAAAGATGCGCTATCACTCGAGCATATTGGTCAAATTAGCCCTGTAACTTCAGAAGGTGTGTATATGTATGTATGTATATATATATATATATATATATATATATATATATATATATATATATATATATATATATATATATATATATATATATATATATATATATATATATAGGCTCATGATCAACCACAAAATGAAATCATCCAATGATAAAACAACATTCCAACATTTTTTCCCTAAGTTGATATGAGTCACACAATAATTAAAAAAACAAAATACATAAATGCATATTTATAAAGTGTGTTTTATTTTTTTCTCCAAGCCATAGTGCATGCGTCATTAGCATCAACACTCCCTCACATACAGTTGACGACACTGATCAATTTAGAGTCTGTTCTTACAGCTATTAATTGCAATGAAGAGGTCTAGACTCATTTGACACGTGGCCCTTTAAAGCGTTTATTGCCTTATGTTTTTGTAATAAAGGTCATTGAGCACTTCCATTGCAGGTTTAATGGCACCATTAGAATAAAGGGATGTACAGGCCTACCTTATTATTCAAGATACCATACATCAAATTAGGCTATCATCTCTGATCTTATTTTCCTTCAGAACTGCGCTTTATATCCTATAGAAGAGGATCTCTCTTCGTAAAACATTGGGGAAGTGTGTATTCTTGGCCAGCCAGGCAATCAGACCCCAGCCTGCCATACGCCGGACACCTTTTGGCGTTTCTTAGGTTAAGGTCTGAAGTCTGGCCGTGAAAATGTCACGGCTAAATCTGAACCCAGGAGCAAAGACGTGGAAAAAACCTTATGAGTCTTGAAAATATTCTTAGGCGTTCACACTTTGAAATAATAAAATAAATAAATAAATAAAGACATAAATACACAAAAAATATAATGAACTGAATTGTTATTTTATTTATTTTATTTTATAATTTTAATTCAGAATAGTCTATCATCACCAGATACGCCTTAACCGTGGTTACAATGGTAAAAAGCTGCTACTGCATTTTAAAGTTACACTGTATGGTTTCATAGTCTTATTAACTTATATAACATGGTATTTTGTGTCAACTTTTTACGCATTAGCAGCTCTGGGTAAAAATAGGCATAGTATACACTTATACACTATAATAAAGGCTTAAATATACACAAAATAACAAATTGACAAATTTAACTTCTCCTTTGATCATGGATTCTACCTGGACGACTGAGGGACTTTTCACGCAAAATACGAAATGTAAAATCAAAATGCATAGACATTCACAGCCATGTGAGCAAATAATGTGTTTTAGTCACTTATATGGGTTTTATCACTGTGCTGCGTTCGCTTTAACATAACAACGGCACTTAAGCAAATGTTGTAGAAATATTGTCCAACAAATTAAAGACAACAGGTTGTCGCTCTTTCCCTGTGTCTTATTGCACATTAAAATTTCAGCAGTCAGCTGCTAATATTCGGCTACACATAATTGTAATAGGCGGCTCAAGCCTCGCTCGGTTCTTCTTACTCACAGCACATTATATTGCTTTATTTGGAACGATTAGAAGAGTTTATTTCACAAGCAGCAAATGGCAAGCTGGCATGGTGTAAAACTGCGAGCTACTGCCATTAGAGCCACGGTAACAGTATCCAACATCTTATGAAAGCATTCTGGTTAGCCCTTTAATCAACCTTTTTACCTCTTTGGCTCTGCAGTCTCCGGGCTTCCTGTCCTCGACCCTTCCACTTGATATGAATTGTTTCTCGTGCGCACAGTCTTGGTGGTTTTATGTTAAACGAAGAAGTCGGCTGTAGTCCTATTAACGGCACGTTTATGAACAATCAAATGGCGCTCGTTAAAATTTATTGATAGGCATAAAAATACGAACCACCACTAGCCATAACATTGTTCGCTGCAGTGGGCGGTTTGTCAAGAACCTTTATCTCTTTTCCATCTGTGCATTAATTTAAGAAATAGCCCACACCAGTCTGTTCCCTTAACTTTATTGTTGTTGAAGGGATCATGTGCGTAGTTCTCTCCCATCACTTTGTCAAAGCCGTCTCCCTTTAAGTGCTAAACAACATAGATGAGAAAAATATCATAGTCTCACTTGATCAAATGTTCCGTGCTGATAAAGATAAGTATTGCATAATGACCGCTGCTGCAGTAGGTTAGTAGCTATCCATAGAAATAACATTGGGCTGTTGGAGTCTCGAGACAGAGATTGATTACAACATCAAATAGTGCCTCTGTCGCTTTTTACTGCGCGCAAGTCTGTGCTTCGTCAGAAGAAACGCCTACTTTTGTGCCGTTTAAGATTTATTTTATTTCATTTTTCATTATAAAATAATCCTTGTGAAGTTAGCCTAGCAAGTCCACAAGCATAAGCAAAAAAGTAGCTTACGCAGTATTAGAATGACTTGTATTTGTATTCTTGGATGTGTGGCGCAATGATCCACTGTACAATTTTTGAGTGGGTAAATATAATCACGTGTTGCCGAGGTAGCCAATCGCAGCCAGGGAAGTGCAGAGAAATAATTACCTGCCTTGATTGTTCTATGGCTAGATAAAAGTACACATACAGTCCATATAATAATCGGATGCATGTAAAAGATCCTGGACGCATCGACATGTCGACCACGGGTCCCATAACAAATTATTATGTGGACTCACTGATCAACCATGAGAATGAGGACGTTCTCGCCACCAGTCGATTTTCAGCGGCTGCTTCTCATCCCGCTGGCTCTCGCCCGACGACCCTAGTCCCGGAGTGTGCCGACTACCCTTCCTGCAGCTTCGCACCAAAGCCAGCCGTCTTCTCCAGCTCCTGGGCTCCCGTCCACTCGCAGTCCTCTGTCGTTTACCATCCTTACAGTCACCAGCCACACTTAAGCACAGACTCGCGGTACATGCGCTCATGGCTGGAGCCTATCTCCGGGGCAGTGCCTTTCCACGGATATCCAGGGAACAGCAGGCACTATCAGGAGCACAGAGCCGGCGAGTGTCTCGGCTCCAGCGGAAGGACCTTCACGGATTATCTGTACTGCTCTCCCACTGACATACGTGACAAGACCCAACCGAACGTGCCCTCTCCCGAAGCGGAGTTTCTGACTTCAGGAAAGCATAAAGACGACAAGCCGGAGCTAGACCCGAGTAAGTTCAAGCTCTTGTCGTGCTATCGAGGCGGGTGGGCTGTTCGGGGAGAGTGTGAGGCGTCTTTCGCTTGAAAATGTTTGAAAATTCTGACAGAGACAGAAATGATAAAGATACTCCTTCCCCTTTGTGCTGATCAGTGAAGCGCATCTGCATGGGGATAGTTTTAGGAAGGTTACTAGCAGGATAATATTGGGGCTATAAAACTGGCAGGGTTGTAAACATGGACTCAAACCTATACAACAAGACGTTGAATTTGGGGGATTGTCACAGAGGTTAAAAAAGTTGTCCCTTTTAATATGAATTCCTCACGAAATGTGTGTTTTTTTTTTATGGATTTTTTTTGACCCAGTGCCATTTCATTTGGCACATCAAAACTATAAACTGACTTTGTGCTGCTTTTATTATTATTATTAGGCCTATTATTATTATTATTATTATTATTATTAGTAGTAGTAGTAGTAGTAGTAGTAGTAGTAGTAGTAGTAGTAGTAGTAGTATGGGCCCATATAGCCTACAGAAGAAATAAACTGTCCAGCTTTATTCTCAATGATAAAATTCACGTTAAAGTGAAAGTAATGAAGCCAGTTGTGTATCATAATGAAAGCTCATGCTCTCCTGTCTCTTACGTTCAGGCCAATCCAAAATCCCTCCATCCTTAAAAACTAACTTGAGGAATGTAGAGGCTTACTCGAAGACTTTCACTACGGACCTGTAAAGGCTTGAACTACGGGCCACTTTATGGGCCAATAAAGTGAATAAGCACATTGAGTATTTTACGACGGTGTTACTCACAAGTTAAGGGGACAAGAATGAAAATGTCTATGCGTTTGGATCTTGCTCAGCCATTATGTTTATAGTCTTCGTATTGATCAAATATTTGGCCTATATGTTTTATTCATTGGCAAAATTAAGTTATATTATATCGATTATATTGTTAATTTAGCCTGTATAAGGATAGCAACACTTTGGCAAAAAATGTAGGCCTATCTATCTTATATAAACGTGTGACTTTTGGAATTTTTCTATTGTTATCTCATTTATAAGTTTTTTGTTTTGTTTTGTTGTTTCAATTTTACAGACAATCCAGTGGCAAATTGGATACACGCCCGATCGACGAGGAAGAAGCGGTGCCCTTATACAAAATACCAGACTCTTGAACTGGAAAAGGAATTTTTGTTTAATATGTACCTTACAAGGGACCGGCGTTATGAAGTCGCCAGGGTCCTGAATCTGACCGAGAGGCAAGTCAAAATTTGGTTTCAGAACCGGCGAATGAAGATGAAGAAAATGAATAAAGAAAAGGGAGAGAGTAAAGAACAATAATAAAGGACTATATTTGTCAAATCACAACTAGAACCACTTGTGAATGGACAGCACAGATGAACCAAAACACCGCGTTTCCTCTTTGTATTTATCACTTTGTTCCAATTTGTATTCTTCTTAGTTGTTTTGAAGCTAATTGTCTTTCTCAGTGCACAATTTCGAGTCCTTAAAATAATGAAATGTATTGAAATAATAAACAGAGGACTATAGGCTTAGCTATTTTTCTTTGTATTTTATTGTATAATAATTAATACTGTTTGGATTGCCTACTGTTTTCGGAGAGAATACTTGAATTAATTTAGATTTCATAAACACAATAATTTATTACGTGGATGTGTCTTTCATTATTTGATCCCTTGTTGCTACGCAGGTGTGTTTTAGCAAAACAAGGACATCTGCGCTCGCACGGTTGCCTTGTATTTTGTTACACTTATTGTTGTATTTGTGCTTCAGATTTCTTTGACTGTAACATATTCTGAATAAGAAAGACGTGTGAAAATAGATTTGTGTAAATACAAACATAAAAACTAAATTAGTGAATTGTCCATTGATCTTGAGCTAAAACATGTTAAAACAGAGAGTAAGGTTTTTTTCTATATTTGGATAAAAATGCTCGAAACAACAATTTGTTGGATGCATTCATGATTCAGTATTCATTATTTATAAATGAAATTATAGCCTATAATTTGCATTCATTAGCATATGCATCAATCAACACAAGGATCCCATAAAAACCATGAGATGCTGCCTGTTTTACGTAACGCAGAGAACGCAGCGTAAACACCACACGTGCACGTTGTGTGTGTCGGTTATATCCAATTTATAACGGACTGAGCAAGATCTAATCAACGTCTACTTGTAAATAAGTCTCGTTTTCGTACATGATAGACCCATACATTTGTATTTTGGAGCTTGTTGAACGATGCAACCTCAATTATAAAAACTACAATTTCAACAGCAGTTTTTATGAATGCAATTCACCTCATGTCTCACATTTGTTTCCTGGGATCAACCTAAATTGCCTTTTTGTGGTGGTTAACAATACGGACAGGATGCTGTCGTTTCAAAAGACCAATCCAGCATTTCCGCACTGCTCGGACAAAAATGCCAGTTTTACAGCCCCTGTTGGAGCACGGCTGTTTGTCTCAAATGCAGACGAACAAAGCAAACTCGACTAACTGGCTAGACGTCTGGGCTAAATTACTTTATGGTTTTAATGGCCGGTGGTTGTGGAAGTGGCTGACTCGTTCAAAGGAGAGCCATGCGCAATGTTTAGTTAGCTCACCCTTTCCTGATGGCCAGCAGCAACCACGCAGTAGCCTGCTTCATATAAGAACTCTCATGCATTAATTATGGGACAAGTCAATATTTATATGCATAACAGAGATGCTCGCTATTATGTCAGGTATCGAGGTTGTCTTTATGGCAGGAAGAAATCAAAGTAGAAAAAGAAAACATTAAATTCTGAAATTTTATTGCACTTTTATCTTTGTAATGTTTACAGAAACAGAATAGAGAGACCATTGTTGAGACAAACGGGCTGACTTGTGGCCACACTGCAGTCGTTTCTGATTGGTGGAGCGCTTCTCGTTTTACACACTTTTGAACACTAGATGACGCTGTTGATCCACGGTTTGAGCCTAGGAAGTGCGTTATAAGGGGATTTTATCCCTCAAGTGACAGAAGTGATGTGGATGAAAATGTGTGTATGTATGTGTGTGTGTGTATAGCCTGTGTATATATATGTGTATATATATATATATATGTGTATATATGTATATATATATATATATATATATATATATATAGCGATGGAGCATTGCGATGGAGACGGAACTGTGTCCATTCATTCCTGTTATAGGCTATATATATTGGCTATTCATATAGGCTATTACCATGTATTATTTTTAGTACTGTGTTATTATGGAAGTAGTCAACAATAAAATCAAACGAGGCATGACAATATTGAAGGAGAATATTTTAATTATAAAAGCACAAATAAATTACATATTAAAGCATTTTTTTTAAAACCAGAAATCACAATTGTGGGTAGGCTATACGTCAATGTATATAGCCTATAATAATAATAATAATAATAATAATAATAATAATAATAATAATAATAAAAATAAAAATAAAAATAAAAATAAAACCTAACTCTTTTCCAACAAAAAACAAACAAACAAACAAAACAAAAAAAGACAGACAGTGGCAAACTGCGTATTTATTGAGCGTAAAACTTTAAATTTGAGCATTTTATTGTTTACGATATTGGCTACAAAAACTCAGTAACTGCGCTGAAACCACCCTGGCAAATTGACAACACCAAAGAGTGGCTACAAGAAGTCGTTGTGGCTAAACATCCGTGTACGTGTAGCGTTTTATGAACTGGTCCACGTGGGGAGATTTACAGCTAATGCGCGCTGGTTTTACGGGGTCAGTAAGTGGCACCATAGTATTCATAGGTCGTGTTTATATTTGCGAGTGTTTTACGGCGCGCAATGGCCTTTCTCGATTACAACGCGCGAAATGCTTCACTCTGCACCTGTACACGTGTGTGTGCACTCTTTAACGACTTTTCCTCCTTTGATTACTTATTTTTTTAATATGCCAATGCAGACAGTGAAATTACGCATTACCACAAGCAAATAAAAATGTTTTAAAAAGAAAAGAAAATGAAAATAATGCACAAACCTAAGGCCCATTCAAACACATTTAACAATTATTGCGTTCTGTCATTTGTTTTTAGCTGATGTAATTTTAACAACGCCTTGAATTAGAAACATATAGCATGAATCATATTTAAAGTGCTTTTGCTTGTTGATTATGATTACAGCTCCTCTCAAGGTATAGCCTACGTAAGACTCACGTCTGACCGGTCGCTGAAAAGATGAAGGGTGGGGGTGAGGAGGGAGGGTGAGGAACGGGGCGACCGTGGTGGGGGTGGTTGAGTGGGAAGCTAAAAAAAAAAAAAGGAAAAAGAAAAAGAGCAACGTCTGGGACTTGTGCCGGTTGGGAGCAGGACAGCTTCTTTGACATTAGCTTTAACGCACATTGAAAGCGCATGCAATAAGCAACTGCACAACCTGGGGAACACGCAGTGAAATCCGCCGAGAGGAACGGCTCTGAGAGAGTGAGCTGCCGTAGATTGTCCAAAGGGGCAGCGTTTCTTCTAGTTCCGGTTTGTCTGCCTGTGCGCGCTGAAGGAGTTGGGACCCTAAACAAAAGGCTGCCATCATCCTAAAGGAGATTATCTGCAGCAAGACGCGTGTGTGCTTGATGCTAACTCAAAATGAGCTCCTATTTTGTCAACCCTCTTTTTTCTAAGTACAAAGGGAGCGAGTCATTGGAGCCAACTTACTATGACTGCAGGTTTCCACAGAGCGTTGCCCGCAGCCACACGCTGGTCTACGGACCGGGAGCAGCCGCACCGGGCTTTCAACACCCGTCCCATCACGTGCAGGACTTTTTCCACCACGGAACTACGGGGATCTCTAACCCCGGATACCAGCAAAATCCTTGCGCCCTGGCTTGCCACGGAGATGCTACGAAATTTTATGGATATGAAGCCCTTCCGAGGCAAACGCTTTATGGTACCCAGCAAGACGCAAGCCTAGCGCAATACCCAGACTGTAAATCGTCGGGCAGCTCTAACCCCGGAGAAGGACAAGGCCACTTAAATCAAAACTCCTCTCCCAGTCTTATGTTCCCTTGGATGAGACCCCACGGTCAGAATAATGTTATTATTTTATATTCTTTCACTGTTTATTTCGTGTATGTGTCAACGTGTGTGTACGAGCGTCTATTTCTCTCTCTCTCTCTCTCTCTCTCTCTCTCTCTCTCTGTGTTAAATAAGTTAATGTATACTATATAACTATATAACTATATAACTATAACGGTATAAGTGAGGGGGACATGATGAGGCACATAGAACCTGTACTGCAGGCTGCTGTAACTCTGCAGCACATGCCCATACAGAGCTGAGACGTTGCTTGAAGTGTCTTCAAAAACCTCAATTATTGAACATAGCTCATGACTCTAGATCTTTGAAGTCAATTATCGTTCTCATAAGACATTTCGCAACCTGTAAAAGCAACAGAGGGAAGATGGATAAGTCCGTTCAAAATATGGATAGCCTCCACATGCAAAGTGAAAGGAAACTAAGATCACATAGCTTAACACACATGTCCAGGTACTAAGAGAGCGAATGAGGTCAGTTTTTACAGAAATCTAACAAAGGATCAGTGTGGCATTCAAAAATATCTCTGTACCCAGTTTCAGATGAAGATTTTAAGTAACTCCATTTATATAGGGATTGTGTGCTTCAAACTTCAAACGTCAGAGGTGCAATGGACAATTTCATTCCCTGGTTGGCGCAAAATCTCTCCAGGTTTTTTTTTAGAGCCACACTGCTGCATATAATTTACCTGTAATGATACACATGTAACTCATGCATCTATAAAACGAGATATTACAGACATTTATGTCTCTAGAGATTTCATGACGTCGTTTTGAGAGATTCTTACCTGCAGTGATATCACTTTAACGCACCAGTACCTTAAAAACACAAACAAAAACAATATTGAAAATTCAAAACAGAATACAAACTTTTGTTTGGTGTCCATAAGTTAGAGTCAACACTTAAGGCAAAGTAAAACCTAGCTGTACGAGTATTCACCAATAGGGAAATAAAATAAATGCAGAATTAATTATAAATCATCAGAGTGCTTTTATGAGAGACCATGCTCCGGACTAACCTCTGGCTTTATTTCACTTAAGCACCAGGAAGACGAAACGGCAGGCAAACCTACAGTCGTTACCAAACTCTGGAACTGGAGAAGGAGTTTCTATTCAACCCTTACCTGACGCGCAAACGGCGGATCGAGGTGTCCCATGCCCTCAGTCTCACGGAGCGCCAGGTCAAGATCTGGTTTCAAAACAGGAGGATGAAGTGGAAAAAGGAGAACAACAAAGACAAGTTTCCAGGCCAGAGAGGAGAAGCTGAAGCCGAGGCCGAAGAGGAGGGCAACGAGGACGGTGAAGGGGAAGAAACTGAAGAGAAAGAAGCGGAAGAAAAGGAAGAGGCCAAGGAATGATTTTATGGTCCTTTTTATGGTTATATGGCTGAAAACGAGAGAAAAGAGAGGCCCCATAAACAGACCGAGAGTCAGAGGAAGGCACAGAGCGTCAACTTTATGACCACCCATTCAATCTGTCAAAAGGGAGAAAATCCCACCAATATTGCTGTCATAAAAAGTCCAAATTTGACCAGTATTATAACATTTGGGTTTTCTGGGAGACTTTAATCTGTCAATAGTGTCTCTGTAAAATAACGCATGTTCGATGGGAAATGGCATACCTATTTTTACAAATGTGCTTTTATCAAAACGCATAGCCAAATAAGATCAAGACCAACGCCAACGTGTTTTGTAAATAGATACCAGCCTACATTTACAGTGTCATATCCGAGTAGCCTTTCAGAATTGTAGGCCCGGTTTGTTGAGACTTCATAGCAACTGTCACATCGGCGCACAGCCTGTGTATAAACCAGTTTGAATCTTGATTGTTACTGTACTGTTTATCGTTTTATGTGGATGGCCTAGAGATAGCCATTAGCTCCTCAGACTTCCTTTTCTCTAGGATTACCAGGGAAATGCAATCGTTTGAAATTCTCTGATGCTACCTAAACCTGGGAGAATTGCAATAGAGATTTTGGAATATACAGATTTCATATGATTTTGATTTTAAAGTGTTATATAACCTTCTATTATTCTATTAAGTTAACTGTGTAGCATTTACCCCATATACAATATACACTTGTTGAAGACAATTAAAGTCTTGGGAAGACATTTAGCTTCAAGCCAACCCTTTTTAAGATTGTACTCGGCACTACCTAAACTCAGAGCCATGTCCTTTACTGATTTTTATTCCACGCTCTTTCTTGGGCATCGCTCTGAAAAGATTTAAGCTGTTTCCCCCAACAACTAAAACTGCCTATAACGCACATTTAGCGATGTGTAAGATTATACCTGCTACAATAACACATATTTTAAACATAAGGGAGTTTTTATTTTAATGTGCTGGTGATATAGCGTAGTAGTTTTGCACTGAATATAACCTTTATGTACGTCTTGTTATATATTGATGTTAACAGTATGCTCGTTTCCTGGTGTTTCTCCCGTGAAAGACGGAATTGTGTGTCCTCGCCGTTGTTGATGTAAAATCACAAATAAACAGGATGGCTCACTCTTATTTCTGGTTTTATTAATATTACAATATCGGGTCACAGATATTAGCCAAAACATCAAATATACAAGAGCAAAATAATACAACGCATCATTACACATTCACACAAAACCAGCAGGAAATTTTATGTTCCCATTAATATATTTCATTAAACAACTTGAAAAAATTGCCCCAAGCACACTGATACACTTTTTCCACCGTCGCAGTATTAAAACATGTAAATAAATCAAATAGAGGGATCAAATGCAGCTATGTCAATTTTCCTGAAAGTATTGAGTGCGCGCGCTGTGTACACTCCTTAGCCATGCGCACGCGTTTGATTCATCCTCGTAATAATAGGTGTCTTGTCTTAAGGGAGGACTCTTAGCCTTTTTAATAAATGCTGGGAAGAATAATGACTGTATGGGTTGACTAACATCTGATGTGGTGTCATGATACAGTAAACCAAGTAATCACAAAGCTTTCAGGGGGGATTTATTCTTCTTTTTATGTGTTTTGAAACCCACGCATATATTAATATTACATTATCTGCCTTTGATCAATTCCCAAAATTGAAAGATGATTAAAACCCAACCCACTGTACAAAATTGTAAAGTTTTAGCGAAGGTATATCCGCTTAGATGAGATAAAAATCTGTAAAATAGAGTGTAAACCCAACTGTTCGTCTACGTGGGCATGCGCAGCTGATCCCAGGACAGAAACGCAATGTCCTGAGCGTTAAACAAAGTGTTATTTGACCTGAGGCGTGCCAAAATAATACAATAAAAGATTGCTAGCAGTATTGTTTACACGCAGTTTATCCGATAAGGTGCTGGTATTTGACTTCACCTCGGTTGTAGCGTCGTATTGACTTTTTTCCATTATTAGCTGCGTTGTCTGCGCTTATGCTCAATTATTCAGGGGATCGCCTCTCTTCTGTCAGCGCCACCCGTCCATTCACTCATTTGAATATGTGGATTTGGTGTGTAAGCAACCGCTAGATACAAATACTTAGAAACAGGAAAAACGTCTTTATCTTCACCGAAGGATTAATATTGACTGTTGATTATTTGTTTGTAAATGTGTGGCATTGTTTGTATTCCGACCTAAAATAACTTCACTTCGAACTGATTTGATTATTGCAATGTTTTTAGGGAAAATAAATGGATGAGTCACACATAGGTTTGTTGTAATACATCCTTTTTATATTGATGTGCCTTATTTTGCGCTGGTGTCTCTTTTGCGTCTGTGCGTAAAGGCTTAGCCAATCTGTATAGTGTGTTCCTAAATGACACCTTCTGAGCCTCATATGGCCAGTGTGTGTGTGCTTTTAGCATAGGGCTGACATTGCCATTAAAGTTTAGTGTAGCTGTTGTAAAGTTTATTGGTGGTGTAAAGACGCTGCTCGGTGGCTATTTGCGTCAGTCTGGGATCAGTGCAGACTATGACCTGCAAGGACACCGCGCACCGCCAAGTATGTACAACAATTTTCATATCAGAACAATTTTGTAGTTGCATTATGTTATTCTAAAGTACCTGACCTGTTGGCTACATGTAACAACCTTTCCTGGTATTTTTCTTTTGACGAAATAATTTGCATCTCTGCATGTCATGAGCAGAAGGATGATTTTACACACTTAGTTTTGAGATACAGTTTAGTATTGTCTCTTTCTGAAGCCGTCGAATACGCCAGAAATTAGTAGGGGTTTTCTCCGTGTTTGTGGCTAGATAAAAGAAAAAAGAAAAACTAAAAATACAGTTTAAAAAAAGCGGCATTATTTTTGTTCTCAGTTCACTGCCTTGTAGATATTTGTTAAAATGTAACCACATTAGAACCTGCGCTTTTACATATCTATTTTTAATCAACATAATGCAGCATGACAAATTTGTTTTATATGAGCTAAAGAAGGCATCTATATGCACAATGTACATCATGAGCATAGGTCTGATTTTTTTTAAATATATTATATATGTTTTTATATGTTTGATGCAATCTAATTTGAAAATAAGCACCAAATTTGCCCCAATCTATCTCCCCCAAAAATCTCGGTTTTCATAATGCCCCTCCTCTTATTTAACTTTTATTTATTTTGTATTTGGCCCAGCAGCTTCAGTGGCACACCATATAAAGGAGCTGCCATATATGTTTTTAAATGTGTGAGATATGTGGAATTCTGCATTCCTTATTGTGTAGCACTTTTTTGTCCATTTGAAAAGAAGTGAAAAGATGGGTGCAAACATTCCTGGTTGTTAAAGAGAGAAATTTACAGCTGAGTAATAAAAGTTTACGACTGAATCCTCTCTGTGATAGGCTGAGGCGAGCCACGTGGCACACGCTCTATGAACATGAACTTTATGCTGTTGTCTATTCCCTGGTCCTTCCCTTGTATCAGCGGCAGGCTAGGCTGCTGCGCGTAAGCTCGTTTTTGCTTTAATGAAATAACTGTAGTAAAGCAGTGGTTGATTGCGGTTCCGTGTGATAATCACCGATGATGTCTGACTTCCTGACAGAGGGATCTTTGGGGCAGTCGCCGCCTCTGCGTTTATTCCCGGAGGCAATAAAGCTAAACCGCGACTGGGAGAAGGAGATGGCTGTGAGAAAACAAATACACTGCTATATTCTGTCTCCTTGAAATGCCTTACGTTAAGAAGTGAGACCGTTTGCGCGCCGTGGTGATGTCCCCTACATGCCATCGTGACCCCTCGTTCAGCAGCTGCATGCGCTCAGCAAAGTGCCACGGGGAGGTAAGGCAGTTTCTCCTTCAATCCAATGTTCATCTGCTGTGATTTGTGTGCTTTTCAAAGCCGGCTGATGCAAAGTGAATGACGTGATTGAAACTCAGAGAAATGCGCAGATGTATGTGACCTGACCTGTAGCCTGCAGCCTCTAGCCCCCAGCAGGTATCTCCTATTACCTGTAGCCTATGCTGAGAGCACACGGAGTTGTGGCTGTGCATTTTGTAATTTTTGCAAATGTGTTTTTATTTATTGCTTGCCAAACCAGAGTGAACTTTGAGGACAGTGCCAATGTCTCTGATTGGTACTGAGATGGATTGGTCTTGCAGTTGGCCTTGTCTGTGAGTGTAATCTAATTATCTGTCACATTTGTTGTCACATTTTCAAGCCAACATTTTGAATAACACCCAGAAGTTATTTGGTGAACGCGCATGTACAGCATTCATACAGTCATCAAGCTATGTTGGAACTGACAGGCGGACAGGCTTGTTTAGCAGCACTGCCCCCTAGCGACCACCAGGCTCTGTTGTTATGTGGAAGTGGGCGGGGGTCGGTTCATAGATGTTTACGGCAGCTCTGGGGTCCACTGCGGATGTCAGATGGCTGACCCAGGCTTAAGTCAGGTCTTGGGATAAGTGATACACAGCGCTGGGTCGAGTGGGTTTATTTTCTGTTGCTGTGGTGCGCACTTATTCCAGTGTGAGAGGCAACTTGATAGATCTAAAATGGTGTTGCTATGACATAAGTGCGGACGAGACAATGACAAGCCGCAGGTCGTTTGTTTTATTTATTTGGATCCGGGTGTTGGGTTTTCACGTGCAGCTATGACACTTTTTCACATGGCCCAAATTGACCTGCGGATAATAATGTGCACACTTAATGCCATTCCAATGTCAGTATCATTTTCAGTGTCACAAAAAGAAAGGCATCTTTCGTTTGAACGTCATGTAGTATATGCCATGCAGTTAACTGATATAAAATAAGGCCAATTTTTGTTTGGTTTGTTTACAACGCACACAACACGATTCATTGTCTCAAGCAATAGGCCCTACAAGCAATGTGATGTCACTGATGTTCAGTCAAAGCACTTAAGCATCAGTAAAACGTCAGTGAATATCCCTTATAAAGTCGCAAAGAATGTGCAATGCGTGTTACTTAAGCTTTTGGCAGGAGAGACAGGATGATGAAAAACACTGGCCTAAGCGTATGTGGTGAGTTGGTTACATTTGAAGATGAGCGCTCAGGTGTTTACCAGGCCGCTGCAGTTCAAGAAAACACTACCAGTCTCTTTTCATTGTCGAAATCACGCCAAAAATCTTATTGATGCGCAGCCATCTCAGTATTCCCGTCCTGCGTTGCGATGGAAGTCTGGTGGTGTTGCTGCAGTGGCTGGAGTTCGCGGCTCCTCTCCGCAGTCTGCAGAAAGACAGAAAGAGTGCAGCTACTCAGTGTATGCTCTTTGGGTTCAGATGAAATGGAGAAGCACTGCGTCTGTGTTGTTAAAGCAGACAAACTCTGGCATGAAAACTTATGAAGTAATGAAGCTGTCCACATCACCACATTTAGAAGCTCACTTTTAAATCTCGACAGCCTGAACTGTTCTCGCTAATGGTCATAATTTATGATGTGTGGATCAACATGCGCTCATTGACCAACAGCTTCCTGAGTGCTTAACGAGCAAAAAGTCGAACACTTCCGGACATTAATTGGGCCAGCCGACGATGGTAAAGCGCTTATAGAGGGCTTTACATTGTTACTATAAGAATTACTCCTTATAAGTAAGGTTAAAAGCTGCAGTGACCGAGCACTAAGCATACGCTGTGTTTTTAATCATGGACACTAAAGTAGAGATTTCACAGATCCCATGCAACTAATTCTGACCGATGTTGTGCCGTAGAATGTTAAAGCGTCGAGAACGCATAGATTTCTGACCAAATGGGCCCCTGCTTTGCTGCAGGCCTCTCCCAGAGCTTCTGCACGTTCATTTAAATCTAACCTAGGAGGAAGTTACGTATAGCACAATAATAATAATAATAATAATAATAATAATAATAATAATAATAATAATAATAATAATAATAATAATAATAATAATAATAATAATACACAATTAATAATAATAATTCAATAGTTTGAGCTTATGCATTTGTTACCATTTGATGCACTTACGTGACGTGTCTATCATTGCATATGGTCTCACCCACAGTTCGTGGAAAACTGGACCAAACGGCTTCACGCCTTCACTCATCAAAAGCCGTCCATGTGATTTGCCTTACGGCCCGCAATAAAACACACGAGGAGAAAGAGTGACCTTTCTATTTCTGCACACTGGCAGTGTCGAGGCTCGGCAGCATTCCAGCCACTCTTCCACCACATTTTGGGCTCAGAGTCCAGTTTATTTACAGCTCCAGTCTTTATGATCCGTCCGCCGTGTGCCCTCATGTTGCTGGACATTTAAGCATTTGGGCAAGCGAAACATTTGGAAAAGTTGTAAAAGCCCACCACGGAGCTCCCTGCCTTTATCAAATCATTTTAAGGGAATTCTAAATAAATCTAAATAAAATAACAGATACACGCAACATTTCAAGTAGGTTGGGCATATTTGTGTATTTATTTATTTTAACTTCACACTTCGTATTGATTCATAAAAACGATAAAAAGGTAGAATTGGCTATATAGGCTACTAACTGAAATATTTAAATATATACTAACTGAAATATTTAAATTACATTTGAGTGCTTTAAAGCAATTTTTGTTTTCACGGACTTTCATAGACGAGTGTACATTCCTTAAAAGTTTTCTTCTTGTCTTAGTTTACGATAGGATAAAGGAAGGCTACTCAAATGCGTAGGGAACTGGGTTTTATGCTGTAATATCTAGCATAGTTTTGTATTTTAGTTTTGTGGCACGTTTACATATGTTTGTCTGAACTGTGCGCGGATGTCACATATGGTCGGGAATAAGGTGATGGGAAGCTTTTATTGCACCGGCCACTTCCTCCTCTTTGTTCCTGTCTCTTTTATGGTCCATTCAGTTAGACCTCAAACAACAGAAGCAACGCTGCTGTTGCACTGCGAAACTATTCACTCACTGAACAAATCAGTGTCTTAGAGTAGTGAGTTGTTGTATTTCTCCGCTTGGCATTTTTTAAATAAATAATTCGCTGTGCCATGGAATAAAACATAACAGTGATCCATGTAAGACGCACACGCTTTAAATATGACTGCCCAAATAAACATGATGGTTTTGTGCAATTAACAAATGCATTTTTTTGTTAATCGACTCTTAGATTACTGCGGCCCTTTCTCATAAATTGTTACAGAGAAAGAGCAAGCATTTATTCAAATAAGAAAAGAATTGCTCATTCAAAAAGCCAAAACTCATGCGCCTTTTTTAAATGGAAAAACTGTACCTTGAGCGCGCGTCACACATTGACCAGCACAGTCGTCATAGCAGGCCTGTCCGTGAGGCTAGATAGAATAAGTGCTTAGATTTAACGAGGACGGGAGCAGAAATTATCACTTTTATGTCTATTCCCGCGCGCATTGCACTGGGAACAGTCTCCGACTTGCGTTGCCGAAAAGCACTGCTGCAGAGATAGTTGTTTGTGAGTTGGGGAGCGTCACTTGGTTTATTGCCCAGAAGAGAGACCATAAACGCATTCTTACTACCTCCCCCAGTCAACAGAAATAGCAGTCCACAAGTTAGAACATTCATTCGCTTCTGAAAAAATAAACAGTATGTATGGGGCTGATGTAAAATACAAACGCCAACACGTGGGTATTAGGGGCAGGACGATTAGGTGAGTGTGTGTGCAGTATGTCTGAAAAGTTCAAAATATACAAACCAAACGTGCTACTACACACAACAGACAACAAAGGAAATTAAATCATTTGCAACTGTGACTGCCTGTGATGAAATAGCCTACTCGTTAATTATGTGAAACTGTTAAATAGGCTTTAATAAACTATTAAATACTACTTTGAATAATATTCTGAAAACCTTCAAAACGTGTGTAACACAAGTATTTTCCCAGTGTCAATCTGTCCGATGTGCCAGTCCAAGTCTACTTCGTGTTTATCAGCATTTAGCACTAATGTTCAAGCTTTGAGCTAAAAGCTACAGTTTCTCTTCAACTCCTGCCTCTCAATTGGTTGAGCTTGGTCAGCTGACGTTGTCATATTGTCTCTCACCGAGCCAAGCCTCGACTATAACACTCGGGTTTGTGCGTCTTAACCGGAGATTGGAAATTAATAATATTGAATCCTCAAAGTAGCCCTCGCATCACTTTAGTTGAAGTATAAAGGGAGAAAGGACACTTTAGAGAAGGTGTGGTTGCGTGAGAGAAACGGAAGAGGATTTACACCAGAAAGATCGAACAAGAAGTGGGGAGAGTTGGAGTGAGGGTTAAAAGCAAGGTATGAATTCTTATTTCGCAAATCCGTCGCTCTCGTGCCATTTATCCGGTGGTCAAGAGGTTTTACCTAATGTGCCTCTAAACTCCACCACCTATGACACGGTCAGACATTTCTCGTCTTACGGCGCGGCAGTGTCTCAAAACCGGATCTATGCACCTTTCTACTCTCCACAAGACAACGTTGTGTTTGGCTCTGGCCGGGCACAGTATGAGTATGGATCAAATATGTTTCTTCAAGACAAGGACGTGCTCCCCAGCTGCAGACAGACAAACATGGGACTTAATTCACAAAGCCACATTGCTCAAGAGTACAGTCTGGATCAAGGAAGAGCAGGAGCCCAGGACCAGAAGAGCAACATCCCGATCTACCCGTGGATGCAGCGAATGAACTCACACAGTGGTGAGTTTTACTACGTCAAATAAATTAAGAAAATGGGCCAGTTTTACGATATGTCTTACCAAGAGAGTAAGTTAGTTTTTATGGCCCCATAAAACATTACTGTGTCCTCTCTACTTGTAGATGGGTCTTTGCATGAGCAAACAAATAGCATTTTAGAATGATTTTGACCATATCATCTCAGAACATCCTGTAATTATAATATATTTAATATAAAGTCAAGTTTAGTTTATGTAAAATTAGGCCACTGTAAAATAAAATGCCTAAGCAGAATCAAATATCACCAGGAGCTAAATCTGTTTTCACAGGTTCACAGATATACTCAGACTTGATGTGGCTGTAGTTTGAGAATAACTGAGCGCTGTGACTTTGTGTACCCCACAGGAGTAGGTTACGGGACAGACAGACGCAGAGGACGTCAGATATACTCTCGTTATCAAACGCTTGAGTTGGAGAAGGAGTTTCATTTCAACCGCTACTTGACAAGGCGCAGACGTATCGAAATAGCAAATGCGCTTTGTCTAACGGAGCGCCAAATCAAAATTTGGTTTCAGAACCGGCGTATGAAGTGGAAGAAAGAGAGCAACCTGACTTCCACGGTAACTGGAAGTGAACAGACTGGCGCTTCCCAGGAGGAAGAACGCATTGAGGCAACAGAGGAAGAGAAGGACGACAACAAGAAGAAGGAATAGTTAAGGGATTTACTGAATCAGATAACCGAACAAAACCCAACAACTACCTAAACTACCTAAATGAACATGGGAGCGGCTTCACTGCATGTTGGCTGTCCCGCCGCACTTATATCTTGACCACGGAGTATTGAGTCTCAGAATTTATTTTAGCCCCAAAAAGGGCGCATTGGACCGCAGTGTTTTTGTCACTGCAAGCTACACTTCATGATATTGTGCAAATATCAAATGAGTATTAATTTCCTACTTTATTTCCAAGTATATTTATCCCCCCACAACCTATTAATCACTGTGAATCCTTTGATCACCCCCACAAAAAACTTAAAGTATTGTACATCCACATTCCATTTAGTTCAGAGAATGATGAAGCAGTTTAATGTGTTCCATTTCAAGTCCACATTTAAACCAGACCAACTCGCTGTATATAACCAGAATAAACAAGTGCAGTGCAGTGACCATTATTTCATTGTATTTTGGTGCTTTAACAGTGGCCCCAGGCTTAAAAGAAACATATAATAATGAACTTCGCTTTGTCCTTCGTGACATAATCCAATAATATAGATATTCCTGTCACCTAGATTTGTACACCTGTAATTATCACCATTTTGG
This sequence comes from Paratrypauchen microcephalus, assembly GCA_036785185.1. Taxonomy (NCBI): domain Eukaryota; kingdom Metazoa; phylum Chordata; class Actinopteri; order Gobiiformes; family Gobiidae; genus Paratrypauchen; species Paratrypauchen microcephalus. Next base: position 2,495,506 of record JAVJIX010000052.1, on the reverse strand, counting down.
GAACTGTCATAATTGTGTATTACAAATAAAGTATTTGTAAAACTTTTGACTTTGTTGTGATTAATAATTAAAAAAAAAAAAACATCAAAAAATAAACATAAAAAACAGTGAAAAGAAATGGATAGGCTACGTTATAGAAAGTGATAAATACTAAATTAGCAGGAACGCTATCAGAAACAAAATGCCTCGTCTTTATGCTAGTCTACCTTTGTGTCAAGTAGAAGAGTCGCTATTCTGTTGGCATTATTATTATTATTATTATTATTATTATTATTATTATTATTATTATTATTATTATTATTATTATTATTATTATTATTTTTATTATTATTATTATTATTATTATTGTTATGTTGAGTTGTGCTTATGCTGTCGGTCCAGTATCTGATTAATGACAGGCGAAGTTTGGAGCAGTGACCGCAGTGCCCGTCCTGCCCCATACCAGACACCAGATGACGCTCTTGTCTTACTGTCGTGCCCTTTTTGCGCTAACCATACTCTGCCTGGTCCTCAGAAACCAGCAGCTCAAACTTTACTGGACACGTTTCGGCTATTCATCAATATCCCCATTGAGTATCAAAGCCAATTTATGACTGGCCAACATACGCACGTGATCCCATACAAATACCCCATTTGTGGGCAGCGCACTTGGCGATCAAGAAATAAAAAGATACCAAACCCTGTTTCCGCTATAAAACTGGGATTAACCTATTTTGCGTTAAGCTTTTCGCTTAAAAAGCGACCATGGAGTCAACAACATGATCTGCAAACGCGACGGAACGCGCGCTACTTCCAACCAGCAGATCTGAAGAGTTCAACATGAACGCTTTTATTCACAGCTCCAGTTTAAGTCAAACAGCGGAAGCAACTTCCAATACCATGTTTAATTTTGACGTGTCTGACCGCGCGTCCAGTTGCTATACGGGTGTCGATGCAAGAGGATTATACCCTCGTCCCGTCCTAACGACCTCTGTTGATGGGGACGAGATCAAAACTAGCCTGCATAGCACCTCGGAAGCTACTTTCCAATCCAGATCGCGTATAACTATGGTCTCCAATAAAGCCACCGTGGACGCGGACGCGCACAGCTACGGTAGCACGTCAGTGCTGGGACGAAACCGAGAGACGGGAAAAAGCTCCAAATACGGAGTAAACAAAAGCCACGAAAGTCTGAGGAATGAAGATAGCGCACAAGGATTGAAACAACACACTAACACAAGTGAACGAGAGAGGAGTGAGCAGCCCCAGATCTACCCATGGATGACAAAACTGCACATGAGCCACGGTAAAGTTTGTCCTATTTCTTTGGTGCGAAAGACGCGTTTCTCAATCTTTTCACTACAACCCTTCTTTTCGATCGTTCCACTTCTCTCGTGAGTTTTATAGGCCAAACGCAGGAAATAATAAAAACTCGCGGTCATAAATTTTATGACAAAGGCATCCATTGCTCGTAAACCTGCTCTGTTACGACGAAGAGGTGATCTGAGGGTGATTTATGGTTGTATAATTGGATAAGAAAAGCAAACTGTAATAATAGTATAATTTGCCAAACAAGTTATAAATATAGATTTGCTTTCGCTTTGTTTATATTGAAACTTTAGCTAATACTTCCACATGATCAGGCTCAGTAGGCTATGTGTGTGTGGGGGGTATGAGAGACAGACACAAGCCTAGCCTTAAGATGAACTCTGGGAAACACCACTGCTCTGACCTAATCGTGAACTTTTCACCTCAAAAAGATTTGAATAGACTTGCTCCTTAATTCCTTCATTGCGTCTTCGTCCTTGGGACAGAGGGACCGACGAAAGTCTGTCTTACAGCCTTTGAGCACAACCTCAGGTATTAGCAGATATTAAAATATTTCAGAGAAGGCCCGTTGGTGTTAGCAGGCATTCGTTTGAGCTTAATTTGAAATTAACCTTAAATTTAGGGGTAACGGTTCAATTTGAACGCATGTTGCATTACATGTGGAATAGCGTATTTTACGCATGTGCATCAGTAGGCCTAAGTGTTATACAAGCTCCTCGATCACCGGTCAATTCGTGGTGTTTTTAGAAAGGCGGAAGAAAACACAGTTTGACGACAAACTTTATTTTATTTTAGATTTAAAATATACCAATCATTCTCCAAAACTGTGACGCATTATTGAGTAAAAAATAATACCATTAAAGGTGACATTTCAGGCCCTTATCTTTAATAGTGATTGTGCGTTTCCTGTTCATTGTCTTGCAGTGCAGTGCTAATTGAAGTTAACTAATTTTACTGCCTCTTTAGAGACGGAGGGGAAGCGCTCTAGGACCAGCTACACCCGGTACCAGACTCTGGAGCTGGAGAAGGAGTTCCACTTTAACCGCTACCTGAGCCGCCGCAGACGCGTGGAGATCGCTCATAGTTTGTGTCTGAATGAAAGGCAGATCAAGATCTGGTTCCAAAATCGGCGTATGAAGTGGAAGAAGGACTCAAAGCAGAAAGGAAAAGTGTAACTGCACTGAGCGCACGCTCTGTAGGGCTGTACAGTGGCGCGTGACCTCCAGATGAACCTTGTGGAGCAATGACATCATGACACTACGCTGCGTGCTTCATCACCAATTATGTGTCACTTGCTGCAGTTTGGGACCTAATGTATTGAATATCACTCAGTTTGATCAATAGGTTTACATTTCTAAATTAATTTGCTGCCTATGCGATGATAACCTCACTTGAGAGCACCAAGAGGACAATCTGCAAAAGCAGGGCAGCACAGTATCAGTAGTAACCTCATTGTCATTAAGATAAGAGCCAAGGAGCTGGTGTCAGTTCATCAATAAACTTTTCTAAGTTCAGCAAAGACCTTCACAGCCCACAGTTTAAAAAAAATGTACACACTGTTCGAGTGTGGTTAGACGCGAGTGTTGTTACCCGAATTCTTGAAAAAGAGATCCACATACTGTAAATTATATTGTTGTCATGTGAAATTGATACTCTTTAAATGTTCAGCTCATGGGTTTATTCACAAGAGTGAACGACTGATAAAAAAAAATCACGACTGAAAATAAAGTGTCACTTGATACCAATACCACTGCTAAAACTGTCTCTTTATCGGACGCGCTGCAAGGCCCCTCATCACAGTTTATTGGCCCTCTATAGAGCCCCTGCAGACCATGTTTCCTGTTTGGATAAAGAGGGAAAGCGAACAGTAGCCTGAAACAATACAGCGTGAGGAGGTGAGACCACTGCGTCCGGTTCCTACACAATGACGCGCCACCTCTAAGGCCATTATGGTTACTTAACGATGTCATTTTTTGATTGTGCCACCATTAGCCAAGAATATAAAAACAAAACAATTGCCCATTAAAATTGTTACTTCAAAATGTACTCCACATTATAATAACATTATAATATTTTTTAAATGCAAGTATCAAAAATAACTCACCTTGGACTAAAGCTTCCTGTAACTTCATAGTGGTCAGCACTGCGTCCAATTTGCCTGTGGTCTGATGAACCTAACCTTATACGGGACAAAGTAACGAATCCCTTTTGTATGTCTTTCTTTTAGGGTATTTTAAAGTTTACAAGGTTACATATGCCAATTGGCTCAAGCAGGGTCTGTGAATGGTGCATAGGAAGCACGTGGTGTCATTTAAGTGGGTTTTATGGCCTGGAAGAGCTGACAAACCTTCGATATATACACATCATATATAATCTTAACTGTCCGGAATCGCAGCTGCTTGCCTTATCTGAGGAAGAAAGCGCTTTGTGTAGCTTAAAGGACCACAACATTTCTGCGGACTGTGCAGTGACCGCTGCGGCTGACAGGAGATGCAGCAGTAAGTTTATTTTAAACTTGCAGGTTTGAAAATGCGTCTAAGGAGAAGGCTTATGGTTTTGCATTAAAATAATAGATTTTGTGTTTTCTACATTTGTCACATTGGTGCTTAAACAAATTACAAATTATTACGCTTTCTTGCATAAATGAAAAAGTAACGCTATTTTATTATTATTATTATTATTATTATTATTATTATTATTATTATTATTATTATTATTATTATTATTATTATTATTATTATTATTATTATTATTACGCGTGGCAAATTAAACGGCTGTGATCAAATCGCAATTTAATCTACAGCAATATAAAATGAAACTATAATCAGATGTAAGTTAACACCATTAATGCTCTGATGATTTTTTAAAGCATGAAAATGTATCTAAATCATTCCATTCTAATGTCTGAACCTTTGTTGCATTTTAATTTTAGATAGTATTGTATTGATATTGTATTGATATTGTTTTAAATTGTTATGGTTGTCTTTGTTTCCAACCTGAGTGCTCTCCCTTTGGCGTAGAAAGAGCTTTTGCTTGATGCTGTTGTCTGTTGGGGTCATGGAGAGGCCACGGGATGCGTTTAACTCAAAGTCACTTTGCAGTGCAATTATGGCGTGGTTCAATCGGTGCAGCGCGCACCTCTCCAAAAATGTACTCAGCGAACGAGAAAGGACGTCGCTTCTTTCTGTTCTTTTTTCAACCAAATTTTTGTTCCTTATTTTGTTTTATACATTTAGCCCAAATATTAACAAACATGGTAGAAAGTGAATGTCTTATCCGATTAAAAAAATAACATACTGTAGGCCTATAACGTAGCTAAAATGCGTTATTTGCTTTATTTAACATAGTCCACATTTGCTTGATTTAGGCCGGCTGGATTCGTCATTTTGCATCTTTTTGAATCAAGTCCATGTCAAATCCCATTTTCAAGATACAACACCATGCAGCACATCAGCAATGTATAGTGGGAAATTGATTTTTAAATGCAACTTCCATTACCAGAACAGCTCATCTCAGGTAACACGTGTCCTAAAATCAGATTATATTTACCCATTGATCACATTAAGGAAGTGGATAAAACGAGGCCAGTGTTGACTTCTGGCATTCCAAGAGTCACTTACACCTCCAATAGGGGGCACTGTGTGACACCACTACACTACGGGTATTACACCCTTGTGCCAGACACATAAACCAGTCATCATCATCATGTTTAATCCTTAAATTGTCAGGTAATACAATGCACAAGTTCAAGAATCAGTTGTCACTGTCACGTGCGTATTGCTCTTGTAGTCCTTTCTTTGACCTGGGAAGTTGTCATTATTAAAGCTGCAGGGGTTGTTTCCGACCGAACCTCGCTTTCTCTGAATAAATAAGAAACGTAAAACATAAGCCATACTTTCCTCAGTGTACACAAAGGAAAACCTATTAACAATGTGAAGACAAAGTCGTGATTTTTTATTGTCTCTCGCACATAATTCACTCGCGCGCTGTAGTCGTGGGATTTCTATTCACAGTCAGATCGCCCGAGGAAATACCAAAACGACAGTAAATTTGCTTTTACTGTCTGAAAATGACCCTTCCCAAGCTGCTGGTCCAGTTTTGCGGGAGCCCTCACATGTCAGTGCGTTTCTAGGGCAGAACATACGAGTGCACCACATTTTACGCCCAGCAATAACTAAGTTACGAGCCACGTCCTTGAATCACTAACAGCTCCTTTGAAATGGCCTGTGTAGGGCTCCCGTAATGGGCATTACTGTGAGATATGTGGAGGCCTTGCATGGATTTCTTTGGATTTTGGATGCACAAAGATAATTTATGTTTAATGTTTAATTTATGTTTCGATATAAACGAATCTGTGTTATTATTTATTTGTATTAGGCCTGTATGCTTGGATAAATGCAAAATACATGTTCTTATAGCATCCTGATTGTACTTATTTTTTCATTTTTGTGTTTTTCAGATGAGTTCCAAAGACGGCTCCATGGATGTTCTTGTAAGTGTGGCACACCAAATCCACGGGACATGGTTATTATTACTAACCTTGTACTCACTACAAGCATGCCTTTTCAATTTGCTGTCTAACAACTTATATTCTTTCAATTTTACTGGAATTCTAGCCTTTCCAAAACCAAATTTAGACAGCGTTAAGGTCATAACCATGTGAAGTTTGTTAGTTAAAATGGTGACAATTCTGAGAAACTGAGCCAGTCTTTATTTGTGACCCTAACTGCTATTCAAAGTGTGCGCAAACAATGACGTATGTAGACTGTGGTGCGTCCTATAACTTCTTTTAAACCTTTCGTCCCTAGTCAGCCTGCATTTCATTAAATGTTCTTATTCACACCGGGCTCAAGACGTGCTGAGAGTAAACGTGTAGAGGCTATTAGGTTAAGGGCTTGATTAAAAGCGCCTCACGTAAGCTGTACGTCTGGGAGTGAATGTTGTTGCATCCAGGTCAGGTTTAGGCTACAGCACTTATTAGACTTCCACTGCTACTGTTGAGTCTCAAATTAAAACCAGAACATTCCGGGTGTCGTAGTTGTATATGGGTGAACACGATTAGAGCACAAAAAGTGATGTAGCTCGACTATTTTTCAAATGAACAAATGAAACATCAAATTAGTTCGCCCGAGGGTCTAATTTTTTGCACTTCTACATTATAACTAGTTATTGAACTAGGTGCACGATCTGAAAGTCATTTGTGGAGAGAAAGAATTCATTGCTGTCCCTCCATCAATAATCCCAGGCAGTGAACTATTGGAGGCAGTCAAACGCGAGGGTGAACCGCAGGTCAGCCTGTCTAACTAATATTAAAATGCGTCTTTGCGCAAATACGGACTGAGGGTGTGTGCAGCTTCTTAGCACGCGTGCTGCTTATTTTGACCAATAAGAAAACTTTCCAGCAGCTTTTGTTGGACATTTCCTACCACCCCTGGTATTGACGCACAGAGAAATATGAAGACATAGATGTTTATTGACAGTGCCTGAAGTTGCTCCCTCGTTTCTTCCTTCCACTGTAATCAATACCATCGATTCACAATCTGAACATGTTTGCTGTTTTTAATAACCCCCTCACCCAAACAGCTCGCATGTCTGATATTGTGATTTTTCATCCTTGGTTTCTCATTAGCTTCCATAGTGGCAGGAAAAAGGGTTAGCGAGCGGTCAGTATGGTAATGGAAAGCAGAAGAAATGGCTGAGAACAATAGAAACTTATTTTTCATGCGGCCTGTCACGCTGTCCCTTTGTACGCGCCGTGTTTGGGACTGAATATTCATACAGCAGACAGCTTATGGACCTGAGGTGCATGCTGAAAAGGAGAATCTCTCATCTTTTCTTCCTATTAACTATCTTGATGTCTAAGATTCGAGTGCGTTTTGAATACTGCTCATCGCGTTTGCGCACATACTAAACCTGGGCATTTTGAAGTCTGTTATTACATTTCTTGCTTTTGAGATCACGCTCTATCGTTAAACTCATTAGTTGTCTATATGTACCCTGTAGAACCGAATTTGTGTAAATTCATTAATCGCAAATACGTGTCTACAGGAATACATGGTCAACTGAAATCCCACGCAACAAGACTTCTTTGCATCTTCTTCTGTGCGCTTCAAGCAGAGCATCTGGCCTAATGCAGGATTATGAAGTAACTTTGTCTAATACTGGACTGAGAGCAGACCCACGCGCAGAATCTGCGGCACCTCCCGTGTCAGACCCTGTAAAACACGTTAGGAACAAGAGGTCGTTTTAAAGTGACTGATTTACAGCTTTTATTGCTCTATAAAACGCCTCTAACATTCTTGCAAAGGGTAATAGAAATGTCGTGCGCATTCTGTACAAACAGCCCAGCTGAGAAATACATCGTTTGAAACAATATTATGCAATAATTGCTTTAGAAATAACCTGTAATCCGATGCTGGTGGACAGTTAACTGGCACGTGGGGTATTTGGAGATATTTATTTCATGAATATTTCTTGTGAGTGTCTGCAGAGGCATGAGAGCTGTTAACATGACAGTAATTACCACCTCTTTAGTAATCTTTATGTGGAATAAACATGCCAACAGTAGCTTCAGAACACAGTGACATATGGATACTCATCTGCTTCAAAATATATATTTTTGAATGTTAAAAGTTAAATTCCCATAGAGTTAGTATCAAATTATTAGTTATCCACCTGAAAGTCTGTAAAGATGATTAAACTTCATTCTTTTTCTTTATGCTTTAGTACCATAGACATGCCACAAACAATATTTTTCTCATTTAATTTAATAGCCTATTACTTTTAAGGCCATTTAATTGCTGTGTCTCTGTGCGCCTCCAGTGACTTTTGTACTGCTCAGAGGCTTTACTGTACTACAAGTCAGCTGGTGGTGTGCTGTTAACTTTTAGGCATGCCAGTCTTTCTTTGCAGCTAGATGAAATGTAAATTTGGAAATCTAAAAAACATTTTCATCACCTTGATTTTTCTGCTTCTTGTTTTTATGTTTTACTGCCACATAGGCCTACTAGAGTCAGTAGCTCTTCTTAACAGTGTGCTCTTTTATTATCTCACTGAACAGTGTCCTGGCGTATGGGGTCAGCTATTGATGATAGAAAGCCTTGTAGTTCACTCTGCTGTAGTTACTGAGCAGGATAGATCACAAATTACAAAATGAATAGATTAATAAAACTGTTTATTCTGTTCATGTCTTAAAAGAAAAAAAAAAACGTTTCAGTTTCCTGGTTAAGCAAAATACAACCTACTATTATTATTTGATGATATCAATGAAAAATAATTACAGCTCCATATTTTAGGATCAATATTGTTTTAACAAACTATGTTCTGGGCTGAAGTGTGGCAGTGATGTAAACAAACTGTGCTGTTTCAGTAGCACTGTGATTACAGCTTGATCCAGCTTGTTTGCCTTTCAAAGCTGATTTACAAGCTCAGTGACAAGTTCTTACAAAGCTTTTTCCAGCTATGTGCTCTGACATTAACACAACACATAGGCAGGAGGACACCAACCCACTGCTCCGTATCCTAACGGTACTAACTGATGTTTCACACTTGAACTGCTAATGGTAAAGGCTGCATGTTCATTAATTAGCAGGTAACCTTTGTATTAGATGTCTAGCTTCCAAAATGATAGCTCTTCCATTGTTGTATCTTATCCTCGGCGTATCACCTATTGTCCCTGTGAATAATTGAGTCCATAGGATTTTGCCTGTTTTATTTTTGCCATGGTCAGCAACTAGCTACTAGTTTTGTCCCCAAGATCAATGGCTGTGGTAACACAACTAGAGAGAGAGGAGAGAGAGATAGATAGAGAGAGAAAGGTAGCTTTGTGCCCACAATGGCGACTGGAGGTATGAAATACCTCTGGTTCCTTATCCGGGAACTACCTCTGACTCTGCTATTGGGCCACTTGGTCACGTGGTAAAAGTAACTTTACAGGGCTGCTCGCAAGTAGGAGGGCTTTATGGAGCAGAAAAACGACAAAGCTAGAAAAATTATTTTCCACTCCAGAAATTAATGATCATGAGCTCGTATTTGATGGAGTCTAACTACATTGATCCGAAATTTCCTCCATGCGAGGAATATTCGCAAAATAACTACATCCCTGAGCATAGTCCAGAATATTACAGCCGCGCGAGGGACACTGGCTACCAGCATCATCACCAGGAGTTATATCCACCTCCGCGGGCGAGCTACCAAGAGCGCCAGTATAACTGTGCAAGCATCCCAGAACCTGACACGCCACGGGGACATGGAATAGCCCACTCTGCGCACCTGCTCTCTGGTAAAGGGCAGCCCGCATCCTGTGAAACCCCACAGTTGTCCATGTCCCCTGCCACCCCGCCGGCCGCAACCTCCGCCTGCAACCAAGCCACGCCGGAGCATCCCAACAGCACAGCGTCCTCCAAGCAGCCCGTGGTGTATCCCTGGATGAAAAAGATTCACGTCAGCACTGGTAGGCAACTTGTGTGTCCATGGTCCTTCTCTCCTTTTATCTATGTGCCTCTTACTCCCAGCTCATTGCCAGCCCCTGCTCCGATAGCAGGGAAGCCTTTGAAATGGCACAATTGAGGCGGATTTACGACTCGGCATTGGTAATTACACCCACCATAAATTTTATAGCTGAGGTATACTCAGGGCAGCCGTATCGCCATGTGGCTTTCGCTGTTATGTATTGCACCATAGTCAGAGAGAGAGGGTAGAAATAAAGAAAAAAAAAGTAGCTTTGTATTCTTTCATTAATAATTTAGCTGATTGCTTGATGCGAGGGTCCTCTCATTACGCGGAGAACTTCTTTACAATTCCTCAAACAGCTAAACATCCATGCAATAAATCTCTTTGCACATATCAGTTAAGGCCATTCTCGTTTACCAGTCCTTCCCTTCATTTTCTGCACTTCTCTTTTTTACAGTGAACTCGGGATATAATGGGACGGAGCCCAAGCGGTCTCGGACAGCGTACACCCGGCAGCAGGTCTTAGAGCTGGAAAAGGAGTTCCACTATAACCGCTATTTAACTCGACGGAGGCGCATCGAGATCGCACACACCCTGGTGCTGTCCGAAAGGCAAATTAAAATCTGGTTTCAGAACCGCAGAATGAAATGGAAAAAGGACCACAGGCTGCCCAACACCAAAGTGCGCTCCTCATCATCAGGCTCCAGCTCAGGTTCAGCGGCCGCCGCTGTGACTGCAGCCTCGGCCACTAACTCGAGTGCGGATGAACTGAGCGCACAGCACGGAGAGGACATTACCAGGTTATAAAGCTGCAGCACGGCGCCGTGACAGACTCTTATTTATAGAACTATGACACGTTTTGTTTGGTAGCTATCTTGTGCGGTTTCCTTTAAGTCCAAAGTTATATAAAATGCATGTTATATAGCATGGATTACTGCGAATACCGATTAATTATTTTTACGTGACACAGGGTTTAATTTATTTGAAGTTCAATTAAAATGTTTTTATTAAAATGTTTTGAATGAAGGAAAAAAGACAAATTTTATCAGAATGTTATTGTGGGCCAATCTTTTGCCCTGCTGCCCAAGGTGAAATGCACAATCTATTTATTTCAAACACTGGAAGCAAATCAATATAATGATAGTTATTTTTGGTATGAAGCTGATACACACCATTGATCTTGAAGTTAATGTGTTGTTTACCTCGTGTATTTCAGATACTGCCTTTTCATTTCAATTTAGTTTTGTGGTGTTGATGTTGTGTTTAGACCGTTTATTGTTAAATACAATGGACGGGGTTTAGTGTATTTGTGCTAATCATACTGGTCAATAAAACCGTGTGTGTCTACTTGTTTTAAACCCGTTTGCCGTAGCTTTATTCCAGACAGGATGAGGTCTGCTGGGGTTGGCTTGTTGACCACTTTAACCTGGGATTATCTCCTACTGCTACATCTACTGCAGGATACATCAGGGTATACAAGAGTTAATTATGGACTCGTTTTTTCTGTATTAAATTTAAAATGAAGTAGTTGCTCATCAGTCTGAGGGGCATTCAATTAGCACTTAACACAGCCCACTGAGGCCCATACTCCGCCACTAAAACAAGAGCTGCATGTATTGAAAGAACATTGTGATCATTTGTTGTAATATATTTTTTAAATTCTAACCATAGTCACTGTCCTGCTTTTGTAGACGGATTTGACGTGTAAAATTAAATTAAAATAAAGAGGTGATGATGCAGATGAATTACGACTGGATGCTAGTTTATTATGATTATTTATTTTTATTGGGAGGGGAGGCCCTCAGTCTCAGCACCGCACGTGAAAACCCTCTTAGAAAGAAGTAAAAATGCAATGGTCTGCAACGTCATCGTGAGATTTTTTTTCCTTGCAGCCACACTGTGGAGATGCTGAATGGTTTACACTAAACATTACGCACTCCGCTCAATGTATTTTGAGTTTTTGTTTTGTTTTTTTGTTGTTGTTGTTTTTTTTTACTCCACACCGCATGACTCAATTTTTCTAGCTTTTGGACACATCTTTGAAGAAACCAAATTGAAGCATTACTTGGAGCTAGGGACGCGCAAGAATTTGATAGATTATTGAAATAGTGACATGAATAGGCCCTATAAAATGCCTGACCTAGTGGGGGGCGTTGGGCCACAAAGGAAAGAGACATTCTCGATCATTAATCTTTCACTGCACAGCTTTGTGTATATTTTACAAAACAATCCTGACAGAAGAACATTTAGATATAAAATATTTTCTATCAAGATATTTCCTGGTAAATATATTCCGCAAAGTTGGCATCCACGTTGAATTTGGGGCTACTGCTCTGTGGATTTTTGACCGCAGTGGACGTGGCACTTTGTAAAGGCGTTAGAGTGGCATTGAGGCGATGCTGAAAAATGATTCCTGGAGCCTTTATGTAGCTGGACACATTAGAGAAATTAATGTCCTCACCAAAGTCGCAGCATCCGTCCACTCCCATTGGAGGCCTGTCTCCTACACGTCGCGCCTCTCAAAAGCAACGTTATTTAAGTTTTTGTAGCAAAGTTTAGAGAAAGCCGAGTTCACCTCAAGGACACGTTTTCTGTCCCATTTGGTTCTTTGCTGTCTAGAAAACTGTCCTCTCTCCGCTATGACCCACGCACACGCCCTCCTAGCGCAGATATTTGGTGTAATTTTGGGTTTGATGGTGGCAGAATCAAAACTTCGTGTTGCACGTTGGCATAGTAGCATTTGTGATCATTGAGCTGCTATTTTAATTTTCAACAATTCAAAAAAACAAAAAAACAAAATTGATTGATTTCGTAAAATAGTATTGTATACGTATCGGCTTACTAAAAATGTTCCCACGTTGAGTATCCTGTGATCTAAATTATCATGCTATCATCACTGTTGTCACTCATTTCCAGACTGATATGGTCCTAGGAAGTGAGGAAGTGGATCTCAGGTTACAGCAGAACAAAAGACTGGCCCATGGAGACACCTTTGTAACGAAAGTAGAAGTAGAAACACATTGGCGCACTTTCCTCTTTTTATCAGAAGCTTGACGTGGGATTTGTTGGATTTATAATGGGAGCAAATAAGACGTGATTTAAAGTTCCTTAAACAAACGCTTGTGTCACCAGTGTCACCCATAAATCAATAGCTGGCGTTTTAATATCAGACTTGAGGCCATTTGCTTCAAAAACTCTCATATTTACTGACGTATCAGAGTATGTTCTTCTTTTGCGCTGTATTTGAGATATCTCAAGTACGATTACAAGACATAGCCTACAAGATAGTTTGGGGACTTATATTGAAATTTTCAATAGTAACTTTAAAATCTTAGTTATTTTTAACCTCTTTTTCAAAAGAATAAAGTGAAGTTGTGAATTTTAATGCCTGGGCATTTCCTTCGCCAACCAAACACTGCATTCTCAGGTCAACATTCTTTGGGCACTGAGTGATTTATGTGCACTAAGGCCCCAGCAGTCTTCCAGATAGATTCCAAACTTTACACAGACAGCGGTGAAAGGCAGAGTAATCAGCTGTTTCAATACCTGCCCAAGTGCAAACAGTGTCCACTCGTCTCAGGTGAGTGTCGTCCACTCACTCGGTGCGTAATGAAAGGTCTAGGCCAGTGCTTTGTTGGTCTGTAGTGTGCATGAAAAGCACCCATGGCAGCTGCATAAAGGCGCAGAGTTGAAACAGGGGTCACGAAGCTATTTTCTAGGGACAGACTCCCTCTGCCTCGCATTGACCAGCGGTGGGTGTGTCAGAGATCCGTAAATCTCTTTCCATCACCAACAGATGCACCGCGTCTTTTCTTCTGGCCCTGGACTCAACTCATTTACATACAATTATTCAGACACGTTCAAATGATTTACTTGGAGCCGTGCAACATTTAAAGCCAGGATCAAGAGTCGCATTATAGACGTCTATTACATTTCTGGTCACTATAAGTCAGCAAGTAATTGGTTATTTGTGTAGGCCCATTTTTTTAAGTTTAAGATATACTTTTTATTTTTATTTTGTACCAATTTTATTTATTTATTTATTTTTGTTGCTTCAATTTTTACCTGCTGAGTTCTGATTATGTTATTCATGTAATTTACTTCTCATTAAAGGATTGATAGGGATAGAATCTCGAATATGGATTTACAATAGGCTAACGAAAGGAGTGGATCTGTTCACGGGTGACTACTTTTTAATTTGGAAGCTGTTAGTAGGCTCTTTTTTGTGTTTTATTTACCTATTTGAGTTAGTCCTATGCCTTGAAAATTGTATGAAACACATACCAGCAGTGTAGAAGTAACTTGTGAAAATTGGTAGGCCTATTGGAGAAAAAAACAAAACAAAACGTGCTCTTATTTTATGATTAATACTGTGACACCCACATATAATTAATAATACACCCACAATACCCACAATAATAGTAGAATAGTTGTCAATAAAGCTCGCTCCACTCATAAAAATCTTGGCCAAAGCGAAATCATGCTTCCAGTGATTTTTTTTAAAACAAATTGGATTTTCAGTTTTGGGAGCAGTTTGCGACACCAACGAAGTTTATAAACTGCTCCTTTAACGTCATTGAATCTAGGCCCCACTGGTACGGGACCATACAGGAAACATACATTTTCATTCTCCATACACTGTTTAGGCCAAAGCATGTTCAGGGAATTGACAATGTGTGTCTTTTCCCCACTTATGAAGTGCAGCCTGCAAACTCTAGTCCTTTCATTTCAGTCTGCATTGTTTACAGCAATATAGGGCACTGGGCCCATAAATCTTCTGCAAGCTCTGCCAAGACAGCGCCATTTGTATGCACCGTTTTAACCGACAGCATCCTCTGCCCATTAACGTCTCCTCGCAGCCCTCACTCAGTCTGCTCTTATCTGCCCACCTTCGTCCCCTTTGCACATCCAGTCACATCTCTGCAGTGCACAGCCTCCAAAAGAATGCATAAAGCCGTACATTAAAACGCTACTGTATAAGAGCTACATAGCGTTTCTCTTGTCCCCATAGCGCGCATTGCATCCTCTTCTTCGCCATCTCCAGTGTAAGTTATTGGAATGGGGAATAAAAGTTTATCGACGGTTTCTTTGCTTGTTTATGTCAGGAGCCACGAGAGCGCAGAAGGTAAGGAGGAATTGTAAAAGGGTTGACACCCAGAGCGACCGGCGCGCTTTTGTGTGAGAGAGAAAAAATGATTTATAGTCAGCGAGGCAGTTCAAACAGAGTTCACGGAGAATTGTGGTGGAGGCGCAGAGGAGCTAAATTATGGTCTTGCTGAGCTAGTATATCATAGATCCTATCTCCAATGCAGCGAGTTCAAGGGTGCGAAATAGGGGGGAAAACAAACAATGTAATCACTTTGAATAATAATAATAATAATAATAATAATAATAATAATAATAATAATAATAATAATAATAATAATAATAATAATAATAATAATAATAATAATAATAATGGAAAGAATAATTACTATGTCTCTATCAAAAATTAAAATGAATATGGCTATAGGTTACATTTAACACTCATACACGTGTTTTATTCTTTCTCGGGCATAAGTTCAGGTGAACTGGTAAAAAAGGGGGGGAAGAACGGCTCTTGCGCACCGCTCCTTTTCCATGAGTGCGTAATCCATCACTGCACAAGACACCTAAAGAGAGGCTTCTCGACAGCTTTGTTGTAGTGAAACATAGGAACTCTTCAAGATAGAGCATGCCGCACAATATGCTAACATGACCCTTTTTGTTACACTGTGTAAAAATGTTGAAAGCTTCATTATTCTGCTTATTAATGCACTTTGCATACATTTGCAGGAATTAAGCGGTGGCTTTATGAGGTGCTTTTTCAAGAGTAACTATGTTATAGGCCACACGTGGGACTCGTGCATAACTTGTAAGATATACAATTGTGTGTTTAATCTACATGCCCTGTGGTTATTCAGTGTATACAGTGTCCTGGGCATTATATTCCACATCAAGTGGGACATGTTTCTTGTTGGGTTGTTTTATGTTTCTTTTTTCCTTCATTTTGCTTAATTTAAGACTATCATAAGCTATTGTTCTATTAAACTAGGCCTTACACATTTCGTAAACTATAGCCTATAGTCTAATTGAAATGTTATAATTATTTCATTAACGATGTAACTGAAAATAGAAGCGCATGCCTTTTACCAAAAATAGCCTATACCCCAGCATATGGGGAGGTTTTGCGCCAAAATGTGCTCTCATCCTGCATATGGACAGACACTTGATACTGTACAGTGATGCCTGATTAATGCACGTGCGTTGAGTGTTGGCGCTGAAAAAACAGCAATGATTGCTTCCTTTGTCTTTCTGTGGCAATGACTGTCAAAGCCTTTGTTTGACCGCTCCCTGTGAATCCCATTAAGCTGCTATTGCGCGCAGACAGTTACAAGCATATGCTATTTTAAGGGAAGCGCGCCGATTTCAAGTGACCGGTTAAATGAGAGTGTAGACTTATCCAAAAATAGCTCAAATGTTTTCTTAGGGCATAGGTACCACCAGAAGAGCACGCAGAATACAGGAAACCAAACGGAAGAGACAACCGCAGAGATGAATATTATTTTTTATTATGACTAATGAGCTGATACAAAAATACAGCGATGTAATTAAGACGACATTTTAAGAGCATCGTCAGCAGAAACAAAAAAAAAAAAAAAAAAAAAAGGAAGAAGAAAAAAAACCCCTCTCCATTACGGGTTAATATCCGGGGTTGTTATGCTTACCATAGTAACTGATAATCAATAGGTGCGAAACGTAAAGTTCAGCATATGAAAAAGGCATTACTATTACTATACGATACTTAAAATAATAGGAAAGACATAATGAATGGAGAGGCTCTGCTTTCGCCCGCGCATTCTAATATTTGCGCCTTTGCCATTACAATTTTACGCACAAACCAACCAACCTCCCTTTTCTTCCACACACAAAAACCATGGCTCTTAGCGTCTCCTCATATTCCTTTCTGTTTTTCTTTCAATAGGTAGAGAAAGTCACCGGCTTCTAAAAGAAGAGTTGTGTGTATTTATCAGACGAGCTTCTCCGCGCCCCAAGTTGCATGGAGCCAGCTTTGCAACTCCACATTGCAACCATTGGAGGAGAGTCACACGTGACCACGGCCCCCTTCTGGTAAATATTATTCAAATGTTCCACCTATAGTTAGCTCAAGTTCTCCTTTCTACACGCCTTTTTGGAATCAGGTTAATTGTAATCAGACAATACAGAACAGAATCTCTGCAGACAAAGGACTGTAGATTTGATTTAAAACACTTTTAGCGAGTTGAAGTCATGGACCCCCTGCCTCCTTCCCTCCCACTGCAGGCTGATGGCAACACTTTGGCTTTGAACTCTGGACAAGTGCCAACCGTGCTTTACAATGACGCAGGAGGAAGACGCGAGGGTCAAGATGCAGGACTAACTGTAACTTCATCTGCCCAGGTAACTTCCAGGTTGAGCCCAGGTGAGCGATTTCGGAGCCCACCCCTCTCCCAGTACCACACCAAGGGCAAGAAGGACGCCAGGAGCACGGGCTGCAATCTCATCACCATCTGCCACTCAGGATTAATCTTTCCCTGGATGAATTTGCGGACAAGTGACGCCCAGCAGTCTGGTAACCTTGCACCCTTCTTTTTTTATTTTTATTTTTTTATTTATTTTTATTTTTTTATTTTATTCTGCAGCATGCCTTATAACTAATTAATTAACATAACCAAAAGACATATATATTACCATAACCATGTATCTATGTACTTTGGGGGAAATGTCTTTCCAGGAAACTGGGAGAAAGAGTGACATTGGGTCTTAATAAATAACTAATTAAACACTGAATTTACTCTTCTTAAATCTGAGCTTCTCCTGAACCAAAATCTGCTCTGCTTCAGTCAGAGCTGCACACCTGTGTCATCTGCATAATTTATTAGAAGGACATTACTAAGATGTATTTCTCCTCTGAGAAGTTTTAAATAAATTATTTGAATTTTATAATTGATTCTAAAAGGTACAGCACAGTTAAAAATGCCATTGCCTTGATATTTTAATCTACTGGTCGAATTATGCTAAAATAGAACAAGTGACAACATTCAAAATGATCAATTCTAAAAGTACACTTTTTACTTCTTAGCCACTCATATAAACAGAGGAAGCCCACAGCCCCCAGTAAAGTGGAGTTGAGTTAAGGAGTGATGCTTGCTCTCTAAGGTCACTTTAGGCCCTTTTTAATATCCATTAACTCTGCTAGGTGCTGTTGTTATCAACAGTGCCCCACCAGTGCTCATATACATGTCAAATGGAATCTCTAATGGTGGTTATTTTCAGTGGTGGTCCCAAGGTACCTTTTAAATGACTGAGATGGGGATTTGACAGGCCTGCTTCCATGTGTAGCTGTGATTAATGTGGCCTGTCACTGCGGCGTAGTGGCGTCAGATGTTTCCCCCAGACTGTATCTTTGGGAGCGAACTTTCCCTGAGCACATCACACCACAGACAGCCAGTCGTGTACAGTGTCTGTGTTAGGCTGAAGAGGAACAGCTCTGGGCCCCACTGTCTCTGGTTGATTGGTTGAGGATTACTGCAGCTCTCAGTCCCTCCACAGAGCTTCCACTGGCTGATAGACTTGTTAGATGTCTGACTTGCTCTTTCTCTGTTCTTCTTGTTCCAGTCAGCAGCAATGAGACTGGTCCTCTGGGAAAAGGCAGTCACAGCATCCGCAGGGAGAGGACGGCCTTCACCAACAGCCAGCTGCTGGAGCTGGAGAAAGAGTTTCACTTCAGCCCATACCTGTGCCGGCCACGTAGGATGCAGATGGCCGCTGGGCTCAAACTCACAGATCGTCAGGTTAAGATCTGGTTTCAAAACCGCAGGATGAGATACAAGAAGGAACAGAAACTCAGAAGGGGCCAGTTTCAGCAGATGTCCAGCTCTTGTCCGCTCAAGATTCCAAATGCTGTATCATCTTCACCTGAGTTTCACTCTTTGAACTTTGCGGCCATGCCATCCACATTCTGCTCTTACAACGGGGTCCACAGCAGTGGTCAGAGCACTCTAGGAGACTTTCCTAATATGAACTGCAACACCACTGCTCTTTTAAACTGGCCATAAAGCACTATATCATCATAATATTCCCCTCTGCATTTATCGGTATCTCAGTGAAACACCCACATCAACAATAAAGCTGAAAAAAACTAGTCAAAATGGCTATTTTGAAATGTAATGGAAATTAAGCATTACTTTTTGTACATAGACATCATGTTTCTTAATTTTGTGTTTTTAAGTAAAATTTTCTTTGAGCAGTTAAAAATTTATTCTTCATACAGTGGATGTTGTTACATTAGACATTGTTTTCATTACAGTAAATGGAAAGAAATCTTGTGTGAAATGTTTTTCGGTGGAATGTTCAAACTAATAATGTATTTTTGTTACAGCTATTTGATGCGGTTCTTGATTAATTGAGATGTCACCTTCTGTACATGTTTAATAAATGCATTTGGGATCACTGCAGCTTCCGCACTATATGTTCAGCACTGATTAAAATTCAATTTTCTCCATATATTTCATGATTAAAGGTGTCTAAAGTATGTGAAAAAATAGACTTTATTCAGTAATCAAATTAAAGAATGCTTTAGATTCATTGAAAACTCCAAAGTATTGTGCATTCAAGTTGCACAGTCTTGCCACAAAGCCTCTCCCTCGCTCCTGCCTTCAAGTGAACCACCATTAATCAAAGAGACAAGGCGGTCTTTCCAGCACTCCAACCACAAGCTCCGAACCCACTGGGCATGACGACAAGATCTCCAGCCTCCACCTTCACAAGCTCTGCCTTTTCAATAGCCAAATTGTACTGCTGCAAGTCAGGGCTGGCCTCCCTCTCAGGGGGCATGTTAGTTGTATAACTTAGGAGCCCTTCCAGTGGCTCACAGGCCAAAAAAGCCCAGACAGGCACAATCACTAATGACAGCATTATCTGCAGGAACACTGACAGGACTATGGTTTTAACTGGTGACTACTGTGACATTGTTCCATCGTAATTCTTTACAACAAACACAGTCATGCAAAAAATAGTCCTCTTATCATTTTTATTGTTCAGTTTTGCTTTCCAAATCAGACTCTCATGCTTACATGCTTTTTGCCATATTTGACAGAAGTGGGTCACAGTATCTCTGGGGTTTTCCAAAATAGACATAAACTTTGCAACAAATGATAAAGGAGCGCACACACTTCTTAATGCTTCATAATATATGCCTTTAAATCAGTACATGAAACAAAATGGCAGACGATTTGTGGACATGCTGACAGTTTTATATCTGTAAATGAGATGTCACTGAGAAGTACTGACAGCTATATTACCAAAGATAGAGCAAGGGAACAGTTCCCCTAGTGGTTCTAGATAAAATTACTCTTCTGAATCATAGCCATTTGTTATTGGCATATCTTTTGACAATTTTCTGTCTACTATAAGGTTTCTTGTTAGAGCAGGTGTCTAATCAGAGCCAGGTCAATTTAAAATATATGCATAGAAGAGCTGGCAATAAACTAATTTATAAAAAGCAATAAAGTTTAAAAGAGGTTAAAAAAGGTCAATCTAAATGTATTTGTATGTAATACTGAATGGTGAATCTGTGAACCATAAGGCTGTTTTTGTTGGATTTCTTGGATTCTTGTGTATGCTGAATGATTTATGGTGCTAACGGAGCTGCGGCTCAATGGGACCTTTACCTCTGGACTCTTACACACACTTGTTCTAACACTAAAAGGAGCACCCACACACTGGAGTGCATTCTGTGGAGAAGGTCAAGGGGGTCCTCGGGGGTCAAGGGAAGCCCCTGGGGGCCCTATTTCAACAGGGACTTCCATCTTAACACAGAACTGTTCTCATATGAGGTGGTCTCTGTTACATTATCTATATGAATTTTTGACCAACGTGGCCCTGCTTATTTGATGATTTTATGAGGAGTTTACTTACACCCCAGTCTTTGATAAGATAGCAGTAAAGTAATAATTATGAAGTTATAATGATAAATGGTGTGAGTTATGGTGCCATAAACCAGTCTTAGTTGTGGTTAACAATGAATCATCAAAATTTTGCGGTATGTTGTTTACTGTTCGATGATGTGGTACTGTTCCATTTACAGCTGCTGAACAGATTTTGGAGATAGATAGCCTGAGTTCTTGAGTCTCTGTAATCACAGCAGCACTACACTTTACATAAAACAAGACATTGATCAGCTTCTACAACTAATATGAATCACCACCACACTGACACTGATAAATTAGCAATGGTCAATTGTTTTATACCCTGGAATTTAATACTTAATAAACAGAGATTGGTGTAATGCTAACTGGTACTTGCATGCTGTATTTATTCTAAACAAACTTAAAAGCCACATAAGTATTAATTTTCAGCTTGACCACTCAAAAGATAAAATTCATGTATTAAATTGTTAATTGCTATAGCAATGGACCTAATTTTTCATCATTCTGAAACGCATTTGTAGTTTGACATGCCAATGCACAATGAACTTTAACTGCAAATAAAGAAAACCACAAAACCACAGAGTCATGAGTACACAGCCTCATATATATATATATATATATATATATATATATATATATATATATATATATATATATATATATATATATATATATATATATATATATATATATATATATATATATATATATATATATATATATGAGGCTGTGTACTCATGACTCTGTGGTTTTGTGGTTTTAGGGTGGTTTTACTTACTTACTTACTTACTTAGGTAGCAGAGAAATACATCAATGTTAACTATGTGTTAGCGAAATGAGTAGAAATAATACAATGCAAATTGTAATTTGTTCTGCCATTGTATTGCTAAATGCATGTACACATGTATGCCTAGAATGACAATGACAACAGTTACGTTTTGACATCCTGAATACAGTTATAATAACACAGCCCACAAGTGCAGCTAAGTCCTTTGTGGAGCATATCCATGAACCCTTAACACCAGGTCTGTAGCAGACTTTGTTCCCTTTATGACCTGTTAACCTTCTCGGACAGCTCCCTCCATAGTTGTTAGTACTGCCTTCCAGTCTCTCCAGGTGCTTGTTGCTCAAAATGATTGTTAAGTATCAATTTTCTGTGTCACCTTTATGGGTTTTATTTATTTGTCTGTTCCTTCATGTGGAACCGAGCCCGAGAATCACTCAGGTAGATGGATTATAACTCAACTGCTACGACTCATCAATCTTTGGAATTTGACTTCCTGAATCTCATACAACTGTTACTGTCATATTACAGCACGGCATTATCAAGATCAATGACGTTTTAAATGCTTCCCAGTTAAGGATGATCGGTGGCAATAAAAAGGTAAGATGGTGATGGAGGTGTCTGCGATGAGGTGTGGGGCGCTATGCATATATATATATATATATATATATATATATATATATATATATATATATATATATATATATATATATATATATATATATATATATATATATATATATATATATATATATATGTATATATAGATATAGATAGATAGATAGATATTTCACATTTCACAATTTCTGATTATACCAATCAGACATCAATCACTTCCTGTCAATAAATAAAGTAAAAAAGAATAGTTTCTCACCATGAATCTCAAGATGTATCTGAACAGTTAGTTCAGAGACGCTTACATTTAAAGCACTGCATTATTGCATTGTTCATTTCAAGCAATAACACTCAATTTTCTGAGATGGGGTCAATCTAAACATGATGATGTGATGAAACTATTCCACTGTGTGCATTGTTTTTTTTTTTTTTTTTTCAGATAACCCCGTATTACTCTTTTGTCATTTCAATAAGCATATCACTATTAGCACACACAGTCAACTTCTGAGCTTTGTGACCATGCAGGGGATGTTAAAGAGAAAGAATTAAAAAGCACAGCTCTGGTGTTCCTGCAGTGAAGCGTGCTGAATGAGGAGCCTATTACAGAGGGGGCTGCCGTGCCCAACACTTCCTCCTGTTTCATGTTTAACCCTGCTCATTTCCCACAGTAAGAACTCCGGAAACAAAGTGTGCACAGCAGCTCGGGGGGAAGATGACTGATGGCTTGTTGTCATGATGTTTGGGATTCTGCCGACTATGAGCCTCTTGGCTCACTGGAGCCATGAATACTGCAGCACATACTATAGGCTATTAGCAAAAAGCCCTGGCATTAGTCAGCTAGTACTTCAATGTCATATTGTTGAACCTGTACTAAAGTACTTACCAGTACTGTCCCTGGCCATTACAGATATTGTTATGGCAATTTACTTAGGAAAGACTTAATACTTTCTGTGAGGCAAATGATTGTGATAGAATTTTCAAGTGCACTGTATTCTTGCAGTTGTGTGGGCTATGTATACACAAGACTAACCCTTACTCTTCACACCTCCATTTATCAAATATGTCAATAATTGTGAAATATCTGACATTTGCTATCAATCACAAGGATAGCCATCTTTCAGTGGGTCAATGTGCCACACTTGATTATGTGTCTGTGCATGTACCTTGCTCTCCATCTCATTTTACAGCTCCATTATGAAGTGCCTAAGCTTATGATCTCCATAAACACAGTGAACATGTTGTCATCTTCCCCGAACCACATGAGCTCCACTACCCTCTATGGCCAGCGGTGACAGTCATCTGTCAGCACGGTTAATTCCCAGTCTTGTGGGGGTCAAGGGCTGACACATAATAAGCTTTGACAGTGGTGGAGGATGATACAAGGGTCTGCTGTCGACAGTGGCCCAAGCATCCTGATGTCAAAAGCATGATGAGGTTTCAGTTCTAACCATGGTGGTAATCTGAGCACGCTCTGATCCCGAGGCCTAGCTCTGCCTCCTATTGATACACATCAGAGCATGGACACAAAACAAATTAACATCAGTCAATATTGGCTCTCCTCCTGACACAGCCACCCAAGACCTGTCATGTTTACTTCACCTCCAGTCAAAACAAAAGACACTCTAGTGATTGTGATGGAAAATGTTTGCACTCACTTACAGGACAGTACTTTTGTGAAGAAGAAAAATCACATTTCATCTTGCGTGTAAATGGTATGCTGTTTTGTTAGAGGCTATTGAAATTCACATTTGTATTTCAGGCATTTGCCCAAATTGTAAGATTATTTCCTTTCTTTTGTCTCATGCAAACTATGTGATTCAGGCAACACAAGCTGTGCAGAGAAAGGCAGATGACTAAAGATGACTTAAATGTGAACATAGAACTTCTGTTTTAAAAGGTTTTGAGCACAAAACACATCAAATATGCTAATGAGACATATGGCACATTGAAGAACAAACAATGTGTTTTGGTATTTGTGTAAAAGGTTACTTGGTTTGAATGTGATTTGAATGCATCTGAAAGCTGTAATGACTGAGGTTTCTGTATAGTTTTTACTCATTTGCATATTAGAAAGCAGAGATTGCTCACACCTGTTTATTTTTTCCTTTCCCCTTACTGCCCATCGCCCCATCCTCCCTCTGCTGAAAGCCATTACAGAAATACAATTTCTAATACCTTCGCACAGGTCTTCGATCGACTGCAAACAAATTTATATTCAGGCGGTAAACAGAAAGCTGCAGAGATTTATTTATTGAGTGTGGAGGAGAGAAACAAGCTAGCGTGTGAACCCTGAGTAACCTCCTAGCTGACATAAAGATGGATCAGTGCGCCATGCAAATGCACGGAGAGAAGGGATATATTGCACTCAGTCATTCAGCACATCGCTGCCTGTAGAATCCCATTAACGCCCACAGCTGGGACCACATCTTTGTGTTGGAGAATGCTGTTAGAAGTGGTTTGTGACACCGTTTTTTTCCGTAATTAATGGAAATATGAAAAACTTGGTAAATGGTAAGTTTAATAATAATAAAAACATTGTTCCTTCCTTTGTTCCTAATAAACAAACAAACAAACAAACAAATAAATAAATAAATAAATAAATAAATAAATAAATAAATAAATAAATATGGTCTTTGTATGGTCACAGAAATGTGGTTCATTGAAAGTGTTCAGGTCTATGGAGATTTTGGAACAACCTCAGTTCATACTTTATGCAGCTTTGGACCCAGGGCCATACCGGCCTATTGTATCTGTCTGTGGGTGGTAAGCGCTGTTCAAATAACAGAAGTTTGGTTTGCACATGAGTAAAAATTATCAATTGCGAGTCATCATTGAGCAAATAAGCGCAATGAAAAAGGCAATGGAAATAAGGTCTAGCCTGCAAAATGACCCACCTCAATTCTATTTTGGAAACAGTGAGTCCTTGTGCAGAGTTCCCTAGCTGTCCATGTTTGATAAACATGTCTTCTCTGTCAAGGAAACTTCTTGATCTCTGCTCGGGGCATTTTTGGTTTTGTTAGAGGCTAATTACAAATGTGCTGCCACTGAACTTCTAAATAGCAGCTGTCACGACCTCTGAACCCATTAAGTGTGCCTTTCATATGACCTAAGCCCTTTCCTAAAAGGACTTAACACATTAACATAATCCATTAGCTACATCATTGTAGCCCTGTATTATGTTAATTTAGGTATATAAAAGTGTTATTGTTTATTTGAAAAATAGGCTGTTTTGGAAGCCAAAAGGTTTAATAAACTTTATTTGCAAATACATCAAGTTCAACAAACTAGTTCCAAACTTTTGTTCCAATGTTAACTCCAAGTTTAATCTGTAGGCTATTACTTAGCCTACAGTTTTTTCTGATCTTTGTCCAACGAAGAGTCCAGATAGCTTCCAGATGAATGAGAGCCATAACGTTAAAACATTAGCCTACTATAGGCCTATATTTTTCATTCAAAACGCCATAACAAAAGAAAAACAAACAAATAGACAGACAAACAAACAAACAAACAAACAAACAAACCAAACCCTATCTGGAAAATCAGTTCCACATCTTTCATCTCACCTATAATTATAGGCTACATTGATACTCTTATGTTTGAGTTTCATGTAACCTAACAATAGGCCTATGTGAATGTCGCCATAGGCATAGCCAAAGGCCCTCAATTCGAGGCACTTAAGTTGCTGTGTGTTTTGTAGGACACTGTGAGTGTTGACATTAAGTCTGTATGACAACTTGCTCGTTCGGCCTAATCAGCGTCGTCTTATGTGATCACAGAGATGTCCGGCTATTGGCCCAGTCGGGGCGGGCACGTCATCTCATCCGTCAGGGGCGGCTGTCTCCCTCTGAGGAATGTCCCTGCGGTGTCCAGCTGCCCGGCCATGCGTTACTAGAAGCAGAGAGGCCGGCCGTGAAGTGGAGTCCCGTCCAATGATTATGCAGGAAGAGGTGATAATGACTTCCTATCAAGAGGTAACGGCTGAAAGGGAGAGTAGCCCTCTGTTCGCAGGCTGCTGGTGAGCAAAAGAGGTCATAAACCGGGACCCGTGTGGTGGGACCCATCCTCAACACTGTACCGAGCCGCACAAACTAACTACAAGTTCACCCTTGTTTTCTTTCAATCTATTCTCCTGTAACTCTCCTCAAATGTTCATCGGACAGCCCTCCTCCTCTGGCTCCAGTGGGCTCATGCACAACGGCCTGCCTCCACTCGCCCCGGGTCCCTGTCGGAACAAGGCGCATGGCTCTCCTGGACGCACGAGCTTCGACTTCAAACTACGATCAACTTATGGACATTTTAGGAAACTACTGAAACTAAGAATGACTCAGAAGTCCACACCACAGTGGATAGTACGGCATGTTCACTGAAGTGGCTGGACATAAAACTTTTGAAGAGAAGTCAGCATCGAAGGGGTAAGTTTGGGAATAAGCTCATTTCATTGATGATAATGCAAAACAAGTACACAATTTTTAATGCACATAAATTCGTCTTTAGATCATAAGCTATTCTTTGGTACTTTCTTTTTTTTTTTTACAAACTTTTCTCTAAGTCAGAAAAAAGACAATGGATGACGTATAACGCGCGTCACCCTGCGCCATCCTCTCCTTCACCAATAAGGACAAGATAAACCATTTTAAACAGCCGCATGCAGGATAGGGAAAGGAGCAAAGGAAGCACTAGCCGTTCTGTGGAAGAGATATTTGAATATTCACATGAGTAAGGCCTACTCAGTTACTATTTCCTTAACGGTGCCCTGTGAAGTCTGTTACCTTCACCTACTTTTCACACGTTGGAATGTGCAGGAAGCTCTGTGTCATTAAAACTCAAAGTCCTTCAAACCCTTATTCAAACTGGGAAACAATCAATTACATGAAACTGTGGGTTTTGAATAATGGAGCAGACCATAAGCTTCAGACTCACAGGAAGTTGAGTAAAACTTACTGTTGCGGCTGAAGTACTCGTGAGTATTGATTAGTTGTCTGTTTGTAATGAAAGCCCTGGAGCATTGATTTCAGTTTGCTGCACCTTTACGTGTGTCCACCTTTTTAACATAATTGCTGTCACAGATAATCATTTCACAGGCAGATGAATTCTGGGCAGAGGTACAGGGGAATATGGCATCTTAAGCTTGTACAAACAAACGACAGGATTCTACAACAGTTGGATTTGGTTTAATTAATAAATGTGATTTTCCATATTACCAGATGTTCTGCTATACCAGATGTAATGCTTTTATGCCAAAGATAAGAAGTGCGTGCATAATAACAAAATAGATTCTTTGAAGTTATGAAAAATTTGATTATCAAGCATTTTGTCAACGGTAAAGAACAAAACAAACAAACATAAAAGCAAACAAACTAACACACATTAAAACCAATACATTTCAGTATAATATTTAAATTATTTATAAAACATTTATGGATTTTTTTGTGTGCTTAATGTCTACATTTTTTGATGGATTGATAAAATATTTTCTGATTATTGCCCATGGCGTAATTTAAGAATGTATATTGTCACTATTGTCCCCGCTCCTATAGCCTAAGAAAGATAAAACTCAAATGGTGTAATCATATCTCAGTATATATTCTCTGCATTTTATTATTCAATATCTTTATTTTATACGTCACAAGATAGTTAATGGCAAAAATAATGTTGAGTCTTAGCATGTGCTTTGACATGCACATATGACCAACTGCATATAGTATGTTCCCAATTTTTTTTTGTCTCGAATATTCCTTAACCTTTGTCTCATGCTCCTGTAACACAGCGATCATGCAAAACAAATCTGTTTAATATGGCTATTTTCCTGTAAATTATCTCTTCCTTCAACCAACAACAACCACAACAACAAAAATATTCTTTTATCCTCTTTTAAAATCTGAAACCATTCTGCTACCCCTAGGGGTCCCTGTACCCTGGTTGGGAAACACAGCAGTGAAAGATGGTAAAATGAAATATGTATTTATACATACATAAAAGTAAAAAAAAAAAAAAAAAAAAAAAGGTTAGTGTTTCTGCTCCCATATAAATTATGATAGACCATCAATCTGTATCACACCTATTATATATATATATATTATATATTACACTGTCTACCTTAAGCCAACATTAAAGCGTCTCTAACACCTGCCCAGACATTCTCACTGGAGCCACTTTGTGAGCTCTAAACAGCAACATTGAAGCATTAGGTTTGTCATTTAATTAATAAACACTTCCTGATCCTAGTTCTTTGTTGCAGCCGCCCACGCACACCAAGCTTGTTGTCGCGTGACTCTAACCTCTCTGTGCATGTCTCTGAAGGGGATCATCTGGAGGAGGATCTCATTAGTGCTACTGTGTAACTTGTAAAAGAATCATTAGTGAAAGTATGCAGTGCTCTTGAGGTGCATTGGTTTTGGCACTAAACAAAGTGGTTGTGTATTGGTCAATGTAAAAAGGCCTCCACAGAGCCACTATAACCTGATCTCCTGGCTCAGAGTATATACTCCCAGTGCGTCATTCTTCAATTATGCTTTGACAGCACCTGAATTACTGTGGGCTGGATGCCCAGATGACTGAGGCAATGTGTATCGATCTATCCCTTTCTTCTTCCCTCTCCTTGGCTTGGAAGGCCCTCCATTCCCTTTACAGGCTGGCTATTTTTAAGCGTGCAAGCCATTCCTCAAATATTTAGTTTGATTCCTTTATGCCTTCTGGCCAGCATCAATTCTATTATCTTTGCAGCCATTAATCAGAATGTGCATGTGATTTGCACTCCTGAAAGCCCACACTCTTAATTACATATTGTTTCTGGTGTTGATGCTTTTTTCACTGCTTTGAAATATTTGGTACTGATCTATTTGTTTAAAAAACAGTGGATAACATACAAAACGTGCACAATAGATAAAATCCTCCAGCTACGGTATAGCTCTGGCCAAGCCTACAGCTCATGATAGGCCCCTGAGTGCCGCACTGTGGCACTCAGTGCAGGTGCCCCAGCAGCACTGAGGGATGGGTCAAATGCAGAGGACAATAAAGTATACTTTAACTTTATCTTAACATGTGCAACTTGACCAACAAACATAATATATTTGTACTTTCTTGTACTTTTTAAATAATTAGACATTTCTCCATGTTAATAGGATTCTGTATCTGATTATAAAGATTTACATGAAGAATTTAAAAAAAGAATGTGGCCTGTTAAACTCCTTCATTAGTAGGAAACTCAGCTCCACCTGTGCCGTCACTGTATTCCGCAGCATGCCGCACATACTCATCTCAGAGATACAAAGGTGACTAGCAACAATGTTAGCTATAGAAATCCACATTAGAACCAGGATCCCTCTCGTTCAGTGCACATAAGTAGCCCCAATGATACTCTAATGTGGAAGCCGGGAAGCTCAGGGAAAAGAAAGGGGGCATTTGTCATTAATACAGTGTTTGAAATCGGCTAAACTGTCATTGACACAGAAAGCCCTACAGCGAATTATTAATGATTGTGATGAACAAAGTTAATGGTCTGTAAACACTAGACAGACTTCACTCACTTCTTTCCACAGAAGCAGTAAACAAGTAAAACAAAGAGACACTCCGGTTTTGACTAATACATTTAAGTCTATGAACACAATAAAAGAAAACACCATTGTAACACTGTATAAATTTTGCAAACAATCAAGTTTTAAGAACCCTGAAATCAATTTGAAGAAAGTATTTCAAGCTGATTAGTATTACTTTTTCCAACAGCCAATACAAAAACTAGGCCTACTTAATCCACTAAACTTTTAAAATTTGTAATTATTATAGTTTTAATCATTTGTTGTGATCTTTTATTTTAATTGGCCCATTTTTGCTTTACCATATTGGTTTCCAAGTTTATTCTCTCATTCTTTTTGTTGATAGCCATAAGTAAGAGGTCCTTTTTATTTTGGAAACAAGCATCTACATTGTGTTTTATTTCTATTAATTCAGATTTTTTTTTGTGTGTGTGTGGCCACAACCAATTTCAAAACTAAAATGATTTGATTTGCTATTTTATCTTTGTGTGATTTGTAGGCTGTTTGTGTTGGCCATGCTGATCCTGCTGACGCCATGTGTCTTGTCCTGTTCCAGAAGGATGCCCGTGACCTGTGCTGTGCTGCGGGCCTCGGCGCGGCTGTGGCGCAGGTCTCGCTCACACTTCAACTAACGAGGACCAGCGACTGCACAAAGCAGCTAACAGGAGAGAGTTTCCATTAAAACTTGTAATCGATCTAACTGACCAACATCGTGCGGAGGTGCCCCTCGATGCAGTAAGGCACAGGTGAAGACTGGCTTTCAATACAAACGCATGAAACAAAAAGAAAAACAGTGGGACAGCACAACAGCGCCCTCCTCTAGGACAACTGCCCCTCTCTGGACCGTGCTCTTCCACCTGCCTCTGAACTCGCGAGCAGCGCGTGCGCCTCAGAGCCCCTTCACGCATGAGCAACAGGCTCGAGCACGCACGTGTTTTGATTCCAGTTTGCATCGAGTTCAATCAGACTGCACCTTTATTTGCTTACCCCGATGGATGCTCATCGCAGTAAGCGCAATGGCAAGTTTCTTCATGCTAGTACGGACCAAAACAATCTGTCATCCTCCCCGGCTCCAGACTGATTTGAATATTAAAATCCAAGTCATTCCGTTGTGCTCCTCTCTACACAACGTAAACGAAGATACAAAATTGTATTAATTGCCCATATAGTCTGAGGAAGGCTATTTGTTTATTTGAACAATTTGTTCAGGAAGTTGGATAGGTTATATTTAGCCCATTTAATTGCAATGCGCAACAGTCGCTTTACGCGACTATTACTATTTTATTTGATAAATGTAAAACTAATTTAAGTCACAAATAAAGGGCTTCGTCTGTCCAATGCATATTTTAATGTATTCATATGAACTTACTGTAAAACACACTATATTAGAGGATTGTGAGCTCTGCTTTCAATTCGCACTGTCTTGGGCAAATTGACAGATTTATAGAGAGTCGTAATAAAAGTATCGATCCATGATGATCCATCTCTGAGACCAAAATCTGGGAGCATTTGCACGCAAGTTATGATAATGGGATGTTGAAACGCCGCGATAGGGAGCTGTTGCGTTTTTATTACCCCAATCCATGCATTAGGAAATGATAGTTTAGCTTGAACACACAATAGGGAGAGCATGGCAATAAAATGCGGTAAGTGTTGTTTTGTACATCAAATATAGCGTCGTGTGGTTCCAGCAAGGTTATATTCCTTCCAGAGTAAATCTCGTCTTGTATGAAGTAAATGGTTACAAAGTCGACCCTTAAACACGGTTTTGTTAGCCGTAATGGAATAAGTTTCTATTATGTTAATGTCTACTATACTCGCATAACAGAGCCATCAGCAAAGTCATTTATTGCGCGGCACTGGCTTTGGGTTTAAATTGGCAGTGTTTGCATAATACGAAATGTAACATCGTTACATATTAACAAAACAGGTGCTTGTAACTTTGCCTATATGGATACTCAAGGTTTTAGAACTCAATTAACACACACAAAACCGCAGATAAGGTGCAACAAAATCCCGTGCGTAAAAGCTCTGTGCAGCTGAATAAGTTCTCATAGGGAACTATGTAGAAGCTAATTGACGAACAGCAGGGTCGGAGACTGGACATGCAAGACAGCAAGGCCAAGCTAATATATGTGCTCGCACCAGATTTCACCTCTCACCTCTGACCCTTGTGCGCCTCGGGATGACGGCGACCCGGTCAGCGGCTCCGGAAGAGAAAGATGCGTCTTTCATTTTTCTAGTTTTCCCTTTCCCCGCCAACAGCTTGGGGCTTCTTTGTTCTTGTGGTGGCTCTCTGTGCTAACGCAATAATACTTCATCTCACCTAAAAAGAAAAAGACCAGTCTCTATGTTAATTGTTCGTATTACAATTTCATACCAAGCAAGATAATGCATTATTCTAACCTAGAGTTAACCAGTTTTTGTGCCCTGTCTAACTACAGCCTAATTAGGTAATATACTTGCTTACTTTATAAACTGGGTGAAGGGTCTTTCATCCAATAGCTTTTTTTTTTTAATAATAAAATCTAAATAAGAACTTGAAATATTTTCTCCTAAAACATTATCAATCAACATGCAGAAATTGTAAAACAATTAATTGTCCCTGCTTTTATATTTCAGGTGCATTTGCTTTGAATAATTAAAAAAATCTGACATTAATCACACACAAATAATATACATAAAAACTCCATTAGTTTTATATGAAAACTTTATTGGAAATAAAGATTGTGCAGTTTTGGCTTTTGACAGTGAAAATATTTAAAAGTTAGTCTGTAATGGATCACAATAATTTTATAAGCAAGCACGGCTAAAATATCATACTTGCTTTATTTGCATTTAAACAAAGCAGAAGCCATTAGGTCGGGCTTTCTATAAACAAAGTAGTACAAAGTGGAATGTTTAACAAAACCATTGAATGTTTCCATCTTTTTGATGCAAATACACAAGCACTTGTGAAGGTTATGGGCAAATGAAGATAAAAAATACATGTGGATCTAGAGTTATTTGTCCATGTCATGTGATATTATAACTCAGTTTTTTTGTTTTTATCTTGGCCTTGTGAGGAACTCTTAACATACACAACATAGTTAAAATGAATCAGTATATGTTAAAGAAATATAGGCTAGCAGCTGCTCAGTTGGAATAATTATGTTTTCACATCCCTATTATTTTTCCATATCAATAATCACCTTTTGATGAGACAAATCCATTAATTACCCACTTTTTGGCGCTTCAGATGAAATAAGCCAGTATATTCCAAAGATATGGGGGAAAGTGTAAAATAAAAAAAATAAAAAAAAACTTATATTTCAGTGTAAAAAATATAAAACCTATTGATTTAAAAGTGCAATACTACAAAAACAACAAAATGTATTTTAGTACTGCGATTACCACTACTAGCCCCCAGACCTGCTCTCATTTCTGTTACAATGCACTTGTCACAAATACATGCTCAATGTGCTTAATGATTTATTTTAAAAAGTAAAAGAAAGTTATCTAAAGAGGAAATTAAAACTGCTGCCAACTCGATCAAAGGTAAACTTATATTTACACTGGGAAGGGGGTGGGGGGCTTTGTGAATTATTGGGATGAGATGCAGGTGAAGAGAAGAAAAGATTTATTTATTTATTATGGTGAACTATGGCTTTAATTTTTTTCGGTGTCAGCTTCAGCATTTGCCTCTCAATTGATGAAGGAAGAACTACATTGTTTGTTCAGACCTGACATTTAGCCATTGTTGAGTGTGACTGTGTTCTGATGAATTTATGTTTGTCTGTAATCCCTTTTTGGAGATGTACGGCTGCTCCGGCAGACTGACGGCTGTGTACACAAGAAACACACAGTAAATGTTAAGCAAAACGCTGAAATCTGTTACTGCCACAGGTAGCACTCCTCACAAACTTTCCCCTGTCTTATTTTTTCAGTGTTCATCTTTTACCTAATTTTTCACTTTGAAATAAAATACAAAATCTACTTTGTTTTGCTCATTTATTTCTTAAAAAATGTATTTATCCATGACAGAATAGAAAAACCTCACATGTTATTTGTAAATGTGTATTTGCTTGTTGTTTGTATAAATCTCTTATAAATATGCACATTAGCATATGACTTTATTTTTCTTGCTTTCAACCCGGGCAGCTGGAACAGTTCTCATGTGAAATATGGTATGGCATGAGAAATGGCTAAAGATATGTCAGTTATATTACATGAAGTTGTTCCTTGCGTTTATTGTAATTACTGTAATAAGTTTACAAAACATTATTCATCGCATAATAAACATGTGATATACCATGTTCAGGGGACTGAATCAGCAGGTTTTCTAAATACAGATAGCTTTGTTCTTGTTGTTATTTCAGTCATTTTTTTTTATTTTGCTTTGTTCTAGTTTTGTTTTTCTTTCTTTAAGAATTTGCAAGTTTCATGCACTATTGATCTTCGTGCATGGCTTCAACTCCAATTTGACTATCAAACAATTTGTACATCAAGAAAGTTGACTGAAGTGCACCTGTGTATACGCATATGTGAATGCAATGTGTATACAATTACACAAATAAGTGTTTTGCTTCCTAGGTGCAACAAATAAAGCACTCAAAAGAATACAAAGCTCTGATTTGAATAATTGTATACTGACACATGCATGCAAACTCACATACAACTCCATACATAGCCGAGTGTGACATAGTTACGTTCGGCAACACAGGCACCAATCACAGTCCTCGCTTTGCTTCTCCTGCTCCACTCCAGGGAGCAGATGTTTGGGGACAGCTTACAGCCTCAGCGAATTTCTGTGCACAAAGCAAACAGCAGTACTCAGCACTTCTGGCTGCAAAAGGGAAATTTGCTGTTGAAAAAAAAAAAAAAAAAGATGTGGGGGGTGGCTTTAGAGTCAAGATAGGTATCATGAGGATGAGTGGAGGGGGAGAAGAGTGAGAAGGGATGCACAGAGGGGTGAAAGTATGTCAAGGTTGTGTGTTGGCTGCAAATGAACCCCCCCTGAATCTGCTGCAAACATGTGGCACTGAATGTGGGTGAGGAGCGGGTGATCTTGTTGCATGGTGCATAAACAGCAGTATTCCGTGGATTCACAGCACATCAGGAAAAATCAAGCAAGGTGGCTCACTGCGATTGTGTGGGATCTCTCTGACCTCACAGTGCAGCTTTGAACGGTTTCCAGCTTGGACTGCCCTTTCAAAAGTTGCAGACAAGCATAAAACGAGGGGAAAGGGGGAAAACAATGCAATGAGCCTTTACACAGTTTGCTGATACTGCATGTACTCTCAAACATCAGTTATATCCTATAGGCACAGCTATGCTAATAATCTACATCTTTAATGGCTGTAGTCTTAGGGCTACTCTGTCAATTAGCCATTTCAAAAGGACATTGTTGAAATGTGTAAAAAACAGGGCAATATAGGCCAGTGCACTTGTACTACAGATCTCAAACCCAACTAGGTTGAACCAGGAAGGGAATCCAGTGTAAAAACATATATTGTATGCAAGGAGGAAACTGCCATGGTGACCTTGAAATGAGATGAATAAAACAGTTGAAAATATTGTCTTATATTATTCTTATATAGAATGTTATTCATAATCAATCAATTATATCATTATTATTATTTCTGTGTGTTTTTATTCATTTTTTATACCTTCTCTGATTCAAGCATGTGCGCATGCAGAGAATGCAGACACATTTTGACCTCTCATCAGTGTATCATAATCCCTAAACAAACCTTCATCAATGAGCCCTGTGATGCCTATTTGTCTGACTGCAGCCCCCTCCTCCTCTGCCCTGGGGTGTGGTTACCATAGTGACAGATTCACAGACACATGGAGGAGAGGTAAGGGGGGGGTCGCATTAAAGGGGCGGGACTAAGAGGGTGCAGCAGGAGTGGTGTGTAAGGCGAGAAGGCGGTGGGAGGTGCAACGAGAGACGAACAGTACCAGTTTGAGGACGATGCCGCTGTGTCTTTCAGATGTGTCTTTGTGTTTGATCTGTCAGTCATCCCTCTGTGTCAGGTGCTCAGCCACACAACAGTTCATGAACTTTTCTCAATCAAGCTCCTGTCAGACAACATCTTGGCTGTATTTCATGGATGGAGAGGATTGATTCACGCAGTGAAGTCACAGAAATTTCTATCTGTGGGAGAAAATAAATCAAAAGAAGTCACATTCATTTTCAAAGGGCTGTGTTGCATGGTTACATTATGACTAATCACTAGCCCAGTCAGACTGAGGATGCCTGACAACTTCGGGAAAAGGCTGTAAGGGAGAAAGGATGCGTCTCTGTGCAGTGGCCATCATGACTGGCCTTGCCTGTGAAAACATGTTTTTTTGATCAGCCATTTTTATGCAAAATAGAAAGAGCGGGTGCTCAATCAAATCTTCTGCTTACTGTTTGATATTTCATCTTCCTCCCTCCTGGTGCTTTTGTGCACAAACCTGTGTGCCTTCCCAGTACCCTTGTACCATACTTCTCCTCTTCTTCTTCCTTTTTGTGTCATTCGTCTTCTCCCTCGCCTCTCCTCTCTGCCTGCTCTCCAACTGATATGAGACACTAACCCTCGGGCCCTGAGGGGTCAAGTGATACAAGGTCATTGGCAGGTCATCTCCGTTGACTGGTTGACCTCCGAAAGGACATCTGGAAGGAGCCAATGAGGTGCTGTTCCTTCCCCCTTAGGCAGGTCCCCCTCCCCAGCTCATCAGCAGGCTGTGTCACATGACCAACGCGAGGCGTCAGAGGGAGGATGATTAATGATGCTTTTAGTACCTGTTTAGAATGAAGCTGTCCACACCGCACTGTAATTACCCACTCCCAGGCGGCAGCTGCCCAACATAATTGCTTTTTGTTTGTTGACCTGGTTTATTGCTGAGAAAGATGGCTTTGGCTTTGGTAAGAAGGTGCTATGTTCAGTCTGCAGAGTAAAAAATGAGTGGTTGATTACAAATTTTGGTGACAGTGTATGTTTTAACATGACAAACATGCACCCAAAGATCAGAAACATTTCTCCACAAACTGAAACTGTATATGTATGTATATACTGTATATGAACAGCACAATTCAGTAAAAATATAGGATCCTTGGTATGTATCCAAAGAAGGGCTTGTCTGGAAATATCTCTGACATATAGCATCCTCCTACTAAAGGTCAGACAGCCACACCTGTATGTCAGGTTGCTGCATACCACTCAAGTCCACGATTACTCATCACGCACTGAGAGGGAGGAGTGTGATGTAGCCATGCATAATTTACACTAACATTACTAAAGCACGGCAGCCAGTGTTGCTCTGCAAATTCACAAGTTCAGAAGGTCAGCAGAATGTTGTTCCTGGAGATTCCCCTCTCACTCTTCTCTGCTTAACGTCTGAGGCGACCATGAAATTTTCAAAACCTGGAGCACAGTAGCACGAGGACAGTGACAATGAAATCCAGATAAAAAGCACTTGCTTGACCTACAGGGAGTATAAATTTAGCACCCATAAATCCACTGTGTTTCAAGTCTGTTAAGAGCGTTTATTGAGGATTTCTACCCAATCGGAGGGGAACAAGTGTCAGGTATCAGGGCTGGCGTATGAGCAGCTTTCATCTTCCCTTTGGTTCTCACATAACTCAGTCCTGCAGCCTTTATCACCGCCTCATAAATAACGAAGCTATCGCCTGATAATGTCCGCTTAATGCTTAGTCAATAAAGCCCACAGTACGAAGGGTCCTTTTTTAGTCGCTCTCCTGTACATAAATATAAACAGTGCGGTAGATTGATGTGATGGGCAGAGCTGTCTTGCACTGGGACAAAAAGGCGGCGTGTGGGCCCCTGGAGCTGGAGGTGGGCTGTGGGCTGCAGGTGTTTAGAGGAGATAGCAGGCTGTAATGAGAGGCTGCAAGAGAAGGGCTGAGTGGATAGCCTTGACTGATCACCTGTGAAAGGCACAGACACTCATATACACACAAATGCAGCGCACAGACACCCGGTACAAAGCACACTCTAATGCCATCATTAGTTAACCCATTGATGTGGATGGCTCCTGCACAAAAGCTCATCCTGCCCATTTGAAGGGCATTAGAGCATTATGATAAGGTTAGACTCTACACTAGAATGTATCTGTTATCTTGTTAGCATCTTTGCTAATCTGTTAACTAGGACTGTAGTATATAAGGCAAATCTATCCTAATTTCTGTATCTCAAAAACTGAGCTATTGACTATAGCAAATTGCCCTTCTTCTAGTCATGGTTCACTCTGTCTAGTATTTTTGACAACTGCATAAAGTGCACAATAAACAGAAATTAACAACATAGTTGCTACACACACGTACCACAGAATTACAACTAATGCTGTTGTTTTCTCTTTTTTTGCACATTGCAGGGACAGGTATCGACTATTCGCACTAGTCATCAGACCATCCAATTCCACCCAGGCGCCAGGGGCAGCTGTATCCGTGATGGCTGAAATGGGATGAGCAGGAGCCCCGGAGAGACAGTGCAGACTGACATGGATGTTGCTGAGCTGAACGAGGAGGCTGATTGTGATCCATGATCCATGGTCAGGCCAGCAGCACCTGGGCCGAAAGCAGCAGCTGGGACTGAAGGCCACGGTGACATGCACTGAGCTCAAAATGAAGGAAAATTGAAACTTGAACCATTTTGTTAAGATTTTAGGGGAAACTAAATGTGATGGCGTTGGAGTTAAAGCAGATGCTACTGGGGATGCACCATTATATTGGCTCGAGACAGGCTCAGAGTACATTGGCTTATGACTCTTTGTCATGAGTTGTCATGGCTTGAAATATCAAAAACAATAACAATAACAAAACAATAATTTGGAAAACTTAAACATTAGCTGACTACGTGACCACAAGGAGAGGTTCCTGTAAACACCCTCTGCTCGGCTGTTGGGGCCATGTGTGTTGTCAGTACATAGACATTTTATTATTTGGCTCATGAGACTTTTACCAAGCACTAATCTCTGACTCTAAAGTCATCCCTGCACTGATATTTTAGAAGTAATTAGGCAAAGGGTTTTCAGCATCTGAAATGCAAGTTTCCACTTTCTTTTGTTTAATTATGCAAGAAACTTAAAACAATCCAAACACCTAATTACAAAATGCAGATAAGGGATTCTTATAAATTACCCTGCCTAACTCTAATATGTGACACAAGCTTATTCAATACAATATTGTGAGAGCTAAAATCTATGAAGATTAATAAAGATCAGTGTCATGTAGCACTGACACTGGACCTCATTTGTCACCAAGTGCTTTCATTTAGAGCACAAACATTCTGGTCATATATAACAGATCTCTGATTTTTATGTTCACCTTTGAAGTTAATGTAAAAGTCTGCTAAGTGTATGTTT
Source organism: Paratrypauchen microcephalus (assembly GCA_036785185.1). Classification (NCBI taxonomy): domain Eukaryota; kingdom Metazoa; phylum Chordata; class Actinopteri; order Gobiiformes; family Gobiidae; genus Paratrypauchen; species Paratrypauchen microcephalus. The sequence continues at coordinate 2,456,477 of JAVJIX010000052.1, read as the reverse complement.
GCTTAAGACCTGATTTGTGTGAGGTGGACCTTGTGCTGGCTTGTGTAGGGGCCAGATTTAGGGAGAAGGTGAACTAAGGGGTGTTCACAAATTGCTAAAGGCACTGCTCTGGAACACTGCGGCAAATGAATCTCCTGGGTAATGGAGACAGAACTATCGCAAAATTAGGAGAGACATTAACTGGGGTATCAATAAATAAACCTCTAATTAGGGAAAAAGAAGCGGAGCGGAGCAGGAGCGGCAGCACTGGGGGAGAATATCAATGGTACATGGCTCACATCTGTATGCAAGCACATCTCTCCGAGGGGCTGGGTCTCTCCAGGGCTTCACCAATGGCATCGTCTCACCCACCCAGCCCTGACCTACCCTGGCAAAGAGTGTGCCCACTCTTTGACAGTGCAGTGAACCCTGCATGCCCCTCCCCCAGTGTAACCCCTCTTCTCTCACTCCTTCTCTCTGCCTTGCCTTTCTTAACCAGCTTATCTGAGTGCCCTGAGTGTGCCGCTGTGCTCTGTGACTTCGCCATGATTGATTGTGGTGGGGGTCCTCCACTCCCTTGGTGAGAGAGAAAATGGAGGATGGAAAACAGAAGACAGCAAGAGAATGGGCAAAGTATGAGCCTGGAGAGATGTAGTGATGGTGAAATGAAAGAGAGGCAGCATCATTTCTGCTTACATGCATGTGTCTCCATCTATTGGTGCTCATATGCACCAAAGTATGAGTGTTCACATCAACAGCTGCATAGCCATGATTCTCTGAGCTCACATTTAGCCAGATGTAATGTGTCAGTATTAGGTGGTTGTCTGGCTGGTCGGGGGACAGGGAGCTAGGACCTAGGTGCTGGTGGAGGGTGCATGGGTGGGGTGTGCACAGTGCTGACCGCTCTCTGTCTCTCTCACCCCCTGTTCCCTGGAGGGTAATAAAGACTGATGACACTGATGCTGTGCCATCCGGCTCCACAGTCTCCACTGCACAACCATTTGCGCCATCATTTATCCCACTCCCCCTCTCCCCGCTCTAATTCTGCTTTAATAACCGCCAGCTCTATTCATCAGCGTATTGACGGGCATGACAGGCGGTGCGGCACACACTAACTCTCTGCCCTTTACTTGCTCACAGCCGGGGTCATTGCGAGGTCACACAGTCAATAATCACAACACACCATACTGTCACCTTGGAGCGACTGCGCACCCTGCTACAGATCCTCTGCTCACTGTTTAATATCCCGCAATGTGCTTTTTTCTTGAAGTCTTTGGCTAAAAGCAAGGTTAGGGCAGCACCAGAGGAAGTGTCACCAGAGTTTGTCTGACCATCTAAATATACAAAGAAAACTATGAAAACTACGGTCCATTAACCAAAGGTACTTTTGTTAGTTCAAGTCCTGCAATGTCAAAACAATCAGACTGACACTTTGTTCTTGCCACTTGTTTTGAAGGGTGTGTGCGTTACAGTCATTTGTTACAGGTGCAATGTGTCCCTGGCTCTCTCTCCTTGGGCTTCACCTCTTCATATGCAAAGCATGTCCTGCTGTCCTCCGACTCCGCACAGTTTGCTGCCATGACACATTTATTCTTCATTTCATGTTGACAGTGACATTTATGTTCATTTGCTCAGTGCAATTGTGAGGCATCTGGAGAGGCTGTTTGCCTATTTTTTCCAGAAAATCACTGCAGAAAAATATGAGTGTAGATTGGTTCGCCACACTAAACCCATGATGAACAGTTGAGTTTTTGAAAACACATGGAAGCAAACACCTCTGCAATTACACATGCTTAAAAGGACTAGCTAGAAGGTTTAGATGGATTGAGCGGTTTGAAAAATATCAAGGGTCACTGGCATAGGAAGCTGACACAGCTTTATGAATCTTGCAATGTGACAGCAGTGGTACTGTGTAGTTTTGCACAATGTGGATTATGGAAGTGGTATATGGAGCATGGGTCAGGTGGCACCCACCTACTCACTCTCAAATCCCATGTGCAATCCCTTATGTTTAAACAATAGTTCTCCACACTATTTATCAGATCCTAAAATAATCCACAACACACATAATACATGCATAAGTGAAAACTAGTATCAACAGCTTCAACAGCTCCGGCTACCTGCCAATCCCTATAGTGAACACAAACCAGTGAACTTTCATCAGCCTTTTCCCATGCCTAGATAAATGAGAGGGCTATGTCAAGAACAACATTTGATGTAAAACTCTGCACAAAATAACTATATACTGCATTTATGGACAATGACAACAACAAAAAGCAAGCAGCAAAACCAATATGGCTAAGACTAAACCAATATAAGACTAAATCTATGCCAAGACTATACCAAAAATGCACCACACTGGGAAACTGATATGGCATTGTTTCTGCATAAAAAATACTTATTAAAATTAATTAGAAGCAGCAATTTACAGTGTATCTATTGCAGCATCTCCTGCACACATACACCCCCTACGGACTGTCTTGCCTATCCCTGTGCCCTCTTTCACGACCAAGCTGCAGCTTCAGCCAGGGGTGTGTGGGTGCTGCTGCAGGTTCTAATCTGCAGTGCAGGTCCCAATGGCAAGGATCATTGAGCTAATTAATAACATGGCACAGAGAGGAATGGCGGTCATTAAGGAGCCACTGCTGTGTGTGCTAAGATGCTGTAGGCTTCTGCATGAGGCTAGTACACTGTATTATGTGCGTGTGCAGTGGGCAGACAGCGATAGGTGGGAGGGTGGCTGGGTGGGGGAACTCACTCTGGCATTCAACCTATTGGGTCATTATTCATAGGGGCCAAACAAGCACCCACACCCTCTCTTTTTCCAGGTACATGTGCAACTACAAAGATGCTATATTGCAGCTTTTATAACTATTAGAAGTTTAAAGAGTTACAATTAGCCATTTGTGAGGATCTTTCAGAGTGCAACTTGGTTTTGTATCAATGAAGACAAGTTAGTGCATTATATAATCAGCAGCAATGTAATCCTATAAAGCTCTGACTACTGCACCAGTACAGTGCATCCACACCCGTCTGGAGACATATGTTAGGAAGCACTGTATACATGGCCAATATTTACAATAAGCTAGGGGGCCAGAAGGCTAAAAGCACTTAGTTGTGTAAGGCAGCCCAATAGCTCAGCCTGGGCTAATGAAAGGAAACAACAGGAGTAATTAGCAGTGTAAACAAACAGCTCGCCGAGGCCCCAGTCTCCAGCCTCCCTCTGACAGCACGGGGACTGGCAGCCTGGAGAACGAGGTAATTGGGGGAGCTGGGAGCTGAAACAAAATCAATGGCGATGCATACACATAAACTGTGTGATTACTCAAAAGCCTTACTCACAACACAATGGATTCACACATACAGTAATAAGGTGTGGAGGAAAGTGTAATTCTGGGGAGGTTACCTTCCAACCCACTTAGAGTAAGGCATTCAGCTTAAGATGCTGACTGCCCTGAGTACAAGCATCACACTGGCCATACAGGGCCTAATGACCAGCCCCTCTGTCTAATTGATCCCATCGTGGTGCCATTTATGTGTCTGCCAGTTCACTAATGTCTCTGCTTCACTCACTTATTAGGAAGCATCAGCATCTCCAGTGCGACCATGTGGCTGCAGCAGCAGACAGCCCAGGAGAAGTTGGTCCATGTCTGGTGCCTGTGAGAATGGAGCCCCAGGGCAGGGAGCAGCACTAATGCAAGAGGCTGATGGGACTTCCTCTCTGAGGGGCATGGGGTGTAGGGATGAGGTGCTGTGCTATGCATACAGTCAGTAAGATTGCAAAGTTTTACAAGAGTCCAGTTTGTGTTTTGGGGACATACTACTCCCAAACTAATGCCTTAAGATAATATTATGAATGAATAACAATAAATGCAAAAATATAATTTGCAATAAATGCAAAAATATAATTTGCAAATTCAACAGAAGCATATTGTTGATAGAAAGATGTTCAATTATATATTTTACACCTTAAAATAAAAACAAAAAACTTGTATGTAAACATATAGTTACAACATCCCTTTTATTATTTTTTAACTATATCTTACATTGGTTCATGTAAGATGAAAAAACTGTTATAACTTATGTTCTTAAAAATATATGGATTATGTAATTTTACGGAGTGGGTAGTGTTGTGTTTAGTTTTTGTTTTTCCTCGAGTGATGCAGAAAAGAGGGAGCCACTGTCTGTGTTCATGTATGTTAACTATATAAAATTACAAATGGAAATGTTACAAAATATTTTTTGCATGGTTTAATGTTGTGTAGACTAAAATATGAATGCAGTTCAAATCAAAATGAATCTTGTAAAACAAAACCAACTAAACTGAACCTCCTTATCGGCCATGAATTATATGCTTTGATAATAATGATAACCTGAATAAGTTTTAAACCATTCAGTATTGTGGAAGTCAGTGAGAACATTCATCAACTACTTGATTAATTATACAATGGATGGATATGGTCTCCATAAGCCCTCATTACTGCCTATTCTGCATTGCCATCGGGTTGGCTGAGTGCAGATTATGGACCATTTTTATCACCAAAGCGGAGATAGGGAGATCTTATCTTTTTATTGTTTGGTTGGCAAAGTAGAGCAGTAAGGAGGATGGATATGGCATGGCTTCACTGTTAAAACATTAGAAATGTTTCATAACAACACTACAAATATAGTCAAATACAATTAAATATAAATAAATTATGTAATGTGCATTGCCATCTAAAATCCATTGCCCTCACATTGACAAACCTGCCACTAAACAGTGAGATTGATACACTTTTTGGAATTAAATGTAGCAAATATGGACAAAAATTTAAATTTTTGTATAGTATTGATGTCAATAGTCAGGCTGTATTATGCCAATCCACCTGAAATGTGTTAAAATATGCCTGAGAAGTGCCTTGGCTGAGGTTCAATTAGTACACACAGTGTTCACCACAAAAAGTAGAAATATAATCACATTCATTAGATTACACCACATGTGTCTATTATTTCTATTTTTAAAATGCATTTTTTCCATTCTATTGAAAACATTAAAAATAAAAATTTCCAAAAAACAATTGCAATATCATCCATTTTATGATGCATCTCCCATCTCATCTCAACAACTCTACAACTCAAAACATGTCGCTTGTTTGTTTTGTTAGGTTGAGCACTGAATATTATATGCATGCAAAGAAGCACTTGGCTGAATGTCTATCCCTGTGCAACAGCAAACACACTCCAGGGGCTGCCATCAGTCTGTAAACAATGAAAAAACCTGTAACCAATCTTTTTTCACTCTCTTTCTCTCTGGAGATGGTGTGCTAATAAGCATTGAATATTAAGGCAAATTTACCTCCAAGTTTCTTGATTAAAACATGAAATCGACTAATAACTAATATCTTCTTGGAGCATTATTTAACCCATACATTTTCAAATATTTACAAGTTTCAGAATCAACTGTGCTGCCATTCCCCCTTTAACCCTTCCAATAGCATATTAATCTTCTGTCTGTTTCCTATTGGAGTGTGTCACTAGGCATAGACTGCACACGTTTCAGTGGTGCATTCGTCATGGAGCGTGGCCTTGTCGATAGCGGCCAGCCTGTGCAGCCCTTGTAATGAATCTGAGGAGCTGCACACCTATAGCAAAGTCGTTTACTTTATCAGCCTGATAACAGAGGTGATAAGATAGTGGCCCTACACTCTGTAAGAGTGGAAGCCTCTTTCTGTATTCATCTCACTATGATCTACCATGGAAAACCCCATTCTTCTCCACAAAAGTCTTATCAGTTAAATTTAAGGGTTAAAATCTCATATGAATGCACACTTATGAAAACATTTACCTAATTTGAATACTATATATGTTATATATAATTTAGGACTAATGCTTTTAAGAAGTTGACCCACTGTAATTGACACAGACACATTTGATTAACTCTTCCTGCTGCCTCAGGCCATTTGACCACAGCAACCCCTACAGTCTGTTTTATGTACATAGCTCCACCTATTGGTCAAGTTTGGGACCACGCAAATGAGGCTCAGAGAAAGGTCCCCCACTCACTCACTCACTCACTCACTCACAGATACCAGTAGCTTAAGAGTGTCAATTAAAAAGAAGAAGAAGAAGAAGAAGAAGAAGAAGAAGAAGAAGAAGAAGAAGAAGAAGAAGAAGAAGAAGAAGAAGAAGAAGAAGAAGAAGAAGAAGAAGAAGAAGGAGGAGAAGAAGAAGATTATATAATATGCTTAGGATCTTTAAATTAAATTACTATTTCTAAAATGCATATTAGGAGGGGATTTGCTTATTATGAATTTTGAATTAATGTGTTATGCAGTGTTTTATATTTAGCTCATAAACAATATGAGGTGCTCGGTAGGGAATGCATGCATTTTCTGCTTTATAGAAATAATTAGATGAAACAAACTAAACACACTAAAGACTATATAATATAATTCATACCAAATATAACATTCATGGCATGATTGTGTTTCATTTTATATATGATTATATATGATTAAATACCCAAATTTTTAATATTTTGCACATGGAATACTGGATCATTTCTGTAACGTTGAGAATGAATTGAAAATCTATTGAAAACATGAAGAACATTTTGAAAAATTAAAGGTACAGGGAGTTTTGTTTGGTGTCTGAAGCAATAATTAATAGAATTTTAACTTACATTTTAAAGTCTATTTCATGTTACTTCTATTTATAAAGGAGGAGTATACCAGATTGAAACTACTTGTGTATTTAGTACTGACCCCATGTAAACTGCCTTGCCATGACCAAAAGGTTTGCCAGTCAAATAACTGATATCTGATAAGATGCACTTGAGGCACTTCAGATAAGGTCCCCAGCTCAAGTGCTCTTACAGTGTCACAAAACATGCAGCACACAGGAATGCACAGAAACATGCGCACACACGGTCACACAAATGCACACTCACACACACAAACCAAAGTCTTACATGAGGCCGAACAAGTCTGTGTTCCAAAACAAGATGGAGTGTCATAAGAAGACAAGAAAATTGTACATCTATTCATCAAGATTTATCATTAAAACTGTCAAACATCAAAGTCCCTGTGATCACAGCTCATTCTTAAGAGAGACACCAATGGGCTCATTTATCATATTTGTTTGAGCAAAACGTGACAGAGTGAAAGGAGAGGAAGAAAAGTGTGCTCAAGCTAAAAGTTAGAACTAAAGTATTTGTGCATTTAGGCAAATTAGCAGCACAAATCAGAACAAAAGAATAAAAGGGGAGGTTGTCAGACAGATGGATATAAAAAAAAGATGATTAAATATATGCCCAGTGTTTGATGAGATATAATTAATAACAAGTGAGAACAGTTTCTCACGCCTGTTTTGATCAGGAAGCCACCTGGACCGAGCCGGATGCCCCAGGCCCTGACTCACGCACCTGCATGCTGCAGAAGTATGAACTACTAAACTCTATCTTCCGCCGCATATGATTTTTTGTTATTATCAGCAGCATGGCTCTGCTCACCTTTGTATGACCTCTCCAGTGTTTCAAAACAGCTCTCACTTCATTTTAAATTTATTATCGTTTATCATTTTATCAACGGGGGAACATTTCAGAGCGCGAGTGTCTAGCTCATTTCTATCCAAATAAAGCTTGTAAGAGGACATCTTTAAACTTAATGTGACTCCTGATCAAATGGTTTTTATATATCCCCAGGCTCTTGTATTCTCCAAATTGCTTCAATAAATAACTTGTAAGTCTAATTATGCAGCAATTAATTGCAGCTAACATGGAATGGCCATCAATCTTGAAAAAAATCTTCTCCAGAAATCGCCTGACAGGCCAAATAAGAAAACTGATGAGATTTTACAGGCATGTTTGAAATTGCGCATGTGAGTGCATGCCAGCTTGTCATTTGTGACCATGTTATGTACAGGCATGTTCCATGCCCACTGGGGGTCTGGCCAGAGTTCGACCATTGGATCTATGCGTTCTGCTCTCTGCAGACCAAGCCAGTTGCTATGGCAGCAGCACTGAAGCCTGTCTCCACAGCCAAAGGAGGAAGCTGGCACCCCCCAATAACAGACCTCCTACCAACCTCCTATCCTTCCCCTGTTCTGTCCCCCAGCCAGGCTCCTGACCCGCTGGTGAACTTTTCAGGGGGCGGAGGTCAATGGCTCCGAGCTGCCGAGTGACAGTGAGGGATGATGAGGCCGAGAATGAGAGGAGTTACACCATACAGATGGGAGGAGAGATGAGAAAATGAAAAGATGAGACAAAATTTGATTACTATCAATAGGTCTACACCAGTGGTGGGGGTGGGGTGGCAAATGCACATGTTAGAAAATGGCTGCTGCTTAGAGCGCCGTCTTTAAAATGGAGGTGAAGGCGCGTGAACAGTGTTTACCTTGTTTGAAAAATTTAGAGTTGTGTCATTTATTTGGGTTTATACTGGGGAGATGGAGGTGGATAGGGGTGAGAGGGTGTCACAGGATCAATTATTAATGACCTCTCTTCCTCTCTGTGCTTATTGATTCTGTGCATGTGTTAGAGCCACAGGAGAAAGTTTCTTCTTCTCTGTAGGTGTAGCCATGTTAGGAGAAAGTAAAAGTATGGGGACATGTGTGAAGACACTTATCTGTGTGTTTAGTATTTAGTTCAAAACATTTATATGGTTGAGTGGGGTTCAAGAGAGTTGACCTTTGAACTTTGAGTTCATGAGGTCAGACAATCCTAGCATGGGTGCTCACAACAAGCTCACCTTGAATATATTGTATGTTGACTCTTAATCTTAAAAGTGTACAATAATAATTCACATTCCCTTTTTTTGTACTAAAATCTGTAGGGCAAAATAATTATGTATATGTTAGATATGTTAGCTTTGGGTTTTGGATAATAGACGGGACATTTGTTTTCTAAGGGAATTGTGGTGAGTGGATCCTCACAGAATATGCTCACTATTGCAGCACAAAGCATCTGCATCATTATAATCTGCAAACTATACATTCTCATCAGCTCTGCTGCCAATACAACTCAGAAATTACCCTCTATAGCCAGGGAGAAGGCATTACAAGAAAGTGGAGTCTTTGAAAAATGTGAGCGTAACATTAGTCTACCCCCTAGTGGTTATTACTCATAACTGCAGTCTGGCACTCATGAATATGAGCGAACGCTAACATCCAACCAAACAATCAATCTTTTTTGGTAACATATGGCCTATACAGTAGCCATAGTCACAGTTGTAATATTCTGCCTATACTATTTCATACATAATAAATCTGCACAAGCCTGTTTACTGCATAGGTCAACAGTGTAATCCGCTGTTATCACTGGTCACTATGAAGTACAGGAGTGAGTCAGTTAGGACTGTCAAGCACAGACTAACATAGTAGCCCAGAGGGCAGGGGAGAGTGGTCATGTTTGCTCTGCACACACTCGTATATACACACATGCTGTAGGCGCTATGCAGACACTTCATGCTGTACCTCTCACTGCTGCATTCTTCTTCCTCTGCGTGTTCTCCAGATGTCGTGTCCTCTTCGTCACCCCGTTTCCTCGCTCCACTCAGTATCCCCGCCCAGAGACGTGTGACAGCCCCTAACCGCATCAGGAGCTCTGCTAGATTGGATATACATGATCTGTCCATCCATCAATACAGAGAGGGAGAGAAGGAGAAAAAGAGAGAAATGGTAGTCTATCTGCAACCAGTGTGATAGAGACATGGTGAGGAGAAGAATAGGCAGTCAGTCTCATTTGCAAGCTTGAATAACACATGGCCAAGACAAACATGTTCAGAAATGACATTCAGCGGATTCATAATTGAGGAATAAAGATATCAATAACAAACACATTTCACAAGCCCAATTACTTTCTACACCAATAAAAAAACCTGTTATACCATATCTTGTGGACGGTTAAAAGGTTCAGTGAGTGTGTAGCCTACACGGTTTTGATGCTCTAATAAAAGGCTGGTAATGTGATTTATGTCAGTGTCCATCTGCTTGGTAATAGTTAAAAATTGGACAGGTTTTTAGTTACATAGACCGGACAGCAAGGAATGCCACTTTGTAAATTCTAAATGTTTCTTTGTCTGTCAATATCCATTGCTTTTTGAAGGTTAGCGGGAAAGCCATGAATTACTCTCACCCCATTCTGTAAACCGAATGAGCTGAAACATGTGTTATGGTCCTGCAAAAATGTGTTACAACAATATCATCCTCTGTGAATTTTATTCCTAGTATATATTATTATTATTATTATTATTATTATTATTATTATTATTATTAATAATAATAATAATAATAATAATAATAATAATAATAATAATAATAATAATAATAATAATAATAATAATAATAATAATAATAATAAATCCTTAACTTATTTTTTAGCAATAAAATAAAAGTTCCTTTCAATAAAATGACAAATGAGCTACTTGATCTTGCTGCACTCCAATGCATTCTACTGTCACAGCAGTGTTTGATGTTGAATATACAGTATAGAAAGAGTTCAATCTGAGGTTGCCCCAACACTCCATCGTTTTATCTCTTGATATTCATCTATGTCTGCTCCTCTATCTTTTCCATACATTTCCAGGTGATGCGGTATCAGCAGCACATCTGTTTGTCTCGTCCTCCCTCTGTCTCCATCTCACTCTTCTCGTTCTCGTGCTGTTTTCCCTCCCACTGTTACCTCTGCCTTTTCCTATCATTCCTTCCATTTTCAGAGACACCCCTCCTTGCAGCCTCCCACCCCACAGTCTCTCCCTCTATCCGCATCTTGCCTTCTCTCTGTCCCCTCTCCTCTCTCTCACTCCCGCTCTCTCTGCTCGGCTCTGATGAATTGCCTTCCCCTCCCGGTGAACTCGACCGATAATCCTAGGGAAGCAGTAAAAGACCATCGATCAGCCCTGCAGACAGCCCCGCAAGCCACAGCACAGGAACAACACGCTAACAACAAGCCATTGCACTTGGCTCTCAGTCTATGCGTATGTGCTTATGTATGCATAGTCATGCATGTGTTTTCATAAGTGCAACTTGTACACATGTGCACACTTAAGATATCTAATAACACATTTATAGGCAGGTGGCAACTTGGGATCCAGAATTTCTCTATTGTCTAACAGTAGGTTTTGTCACTGCTAGTTTCGTGTGTGATGTTTTAGCTGCATTTGTCACCAGCATGTTTAGCATACACTAAAGAGTTCCCAGTGTGCTCACCCAGCCTCCTCACATGATCTGTCCCCTGCTGTGTGCATCCACTTGCATGCATGCATAGATAACTTAAATGTCGTGTGTGCTGGCACAAACATGCCACTATGGTGTGTGCTGGTCTGTTGAGTGTGCATGCCTGTCAGGATGCCTGTATATTATTTGTATATGTATGCAGCCCACAGAGAGGTGATAAATCATGTGGCACTCTCCAGGCTCATTCTGAGGGGAAAGCAAAGAGAAGAGTGCACATGATCTTGGGCAAAGCTCGATGGCTAAAAAATTGATGAATTGATTGATTTGTACTATTAATTTATCACTATTGTGTGTGGCTATGGGTTGAAGCAGTCATTATTTTTGCAACAGGTAAGAGCAAGCAGCTGCAGTGTTTTATAATAAGTCTCGAGATTCAATTTTACTCTAGGCTTACAGTGTATAAATAAGATACCGACTATAGCTCAAGTTATATGGCATAAAATGATAAAGTCATGTATGAAGTCAATACATCTTCCTTTCACTCCTTGGTGGCAGTGAGCCAGCTTGAGTGAATAAAGCACAAAGCAGCAAACTATAAGATCATAATTATTAAAGATCATAACAAACAAAATATTACTGACATGCCATATGACAATGCTCTGTACACCAATGTGAGGGGCTTAAGTTTAAAAACTACAAAGATATAAAAAACAGAAATAAATTTTAAATTTGACAACCAGTAAACTGCTTTTTATTGAGGAGGCTCACATACTTTATCTTCCTTTATATTTGAAAGCTGTTTGTGTGTTGCCCCTCAGTGCCTTTCTCTCTGCTGCCTTTGTTCCTAATGTACTGGTAAGGCTGACTTCATTAAGCCCTGTGTGCCGCAAACACATTTATGTCCTATTTTCATTTTTCCTATTTCATTCTGGGGTGATACACCAAAGCACTGCCACCAAAGCGGAAAATAAAGCCTTTCAGGCTTAGAGCTACGAGCTCTTTTGACTGAGGTGCCACCTTGTGGATACACTAAGGAACTGCAAAAACTCCATAACTCGGACATATACAGAGTACACCAAGCTGATATTGTATAAATCAGCTGATATTGTAGTGTAAATATCTAGTTCCTGTTAAAGTTCAAACCTACAATTACATGTGATGTTGGACTGACAGTGCTTGGCCTGAGCCCCGGCCCAAACTTCAGAGACACCTGCAGCAGGTATGGGAGGCATGCCACAGGTATGAGGGGGCGGACCCAGCTTCGTGCCAACAATGCTTGAGAAATGACTTAATGTGAGGGTGTGTGAGGGTGCGTGTGTCCCTGTGTGTTTTCCTGAGAGTGAAACGGCACTATGGACATTGACAGATCGCAGGGGAATGTTCAATTGCAGGTTGTTACGTCTTGCTGTCATTGGGATCATCTGTCACTGGGCAAGGCAAGCTGGGAGGCAGAAGGAGGCAGAGTCAGGGGCGTCACTGCTCCCTCAGATCATGATCACACAGGGCTCTTGCCAAGCCTGCTGCTGGCCCTGTCTTGTGGCTCCATGAAATTCTTCCATAGTCAGTTCCATAATATTAGAGCTTTTCTAGAATGCAGAAGGCTACAACAACAATTTAGCATCCAAATAAATACATTGTAATTTTATGTCCATATGTTCTTTATATCCAGGCATAAACATTAAAATTCACTTAACATAGAAGAATATAAAAGAAATAAATACCACACAAAAACGCACACTTTTCAAAAGTCAATCATATAGGAACCAAACAAATTCAGCCTATCCCTAAATCTCAGTAGTTAACCAACTTTTCCTTGTTCATACTTCACTTTTCCTGCTATTATTTTAACACAGTTCTCCCCTTGAGCACCCTCTACAGTCACTTCTGAGTAGTACTGTGTTGTTACATGAGAAAAGACACAAACAGAAAGGCCAATTATAGTCCAGCAGTCATCTGTCTGTCAACCACCTGACAAGAACATAGCACCACTAAATATATGGCTGTCTCATAAATCACTGCACCCCATTTTAACCATGTGGCCTTGTCTGAGTAATTAGTAGTACCATGCATAAGTATTTCAACGTCCCAAAATACTGATAGATCACTTTACTTTTGATTTTCAGTCACTTTTATCCAAAACCCACACATTCAAACAGCCAAATGTTCCTGAAAATTATATGCATAACACTGATTTAGGAGACACCCAGGGAATCGATCATGCAACAGAATCGTTTAATGTTTAAGGAAGGGCTGTGTGATTTGTGGATGTTGAAACAGAGTTCATATTCCACATTTAAAGATTAAAAAGAGTACCTTGTATTTTCTCAGCACACACTAACAGCCCTGTACCCCCTTGTAGCAGTCCCACCCTTAGAACTTCATTGCTATTGCAGATGCTTTATGACGGGCAATTTAGCTTCAGCTGCTATCTCAGCCATCTCAAGAATGGACGCGCTTAGAATCAAGTGCAATAAACCAGACAGCGATGTGCAGAAAAAGGAAGGGGGCAGCAAGAAAGGAGGATAGGATAAGGAACTTGTCTGGACAAAAGGTTCGGGGGCTGGTGTCCTGCAGTGGACACATAAAAACACAAACATGTACTGTCCCAGGAATTTGGCTAGACACACACCTAGTCTAGTCTCAGCTTTCCAAACAAGGCCAAGAATGAATCTAACTAATTGTTTCCCCTTCTGTCACATTCAATTCACACATAGGTATGACAAAGATTAAAGATGAACAGATCGAATATTGAAAAATGTGTTGGACTGGATATCGACTTCATAATGTTTGAACTTGTATTTATACAAAGCTGTTCTGTAGTCACTTGAGGTATAAACAACAGCTATATTACACATTTGTATCAATTTGGTCTTATTTAATTTTTGTTTAAAGGAAAGAAATGCTGTTATCAGTGTCTGCACTGGTATCAGTTGATACTGGGTGTCAGTAGACACTTAGAGCTATATCGGAAATCGGTATCAGAACTGAAAAAGCTGTATTGGTTTATCCCTAACAAAGATAATTTAAAAACAATTATAGAAGGTACTAAAATGTGTCAATAACTAATATTCCATACTGGAGCTGTAGTCAACTAAACAAATTCTTGGTTGAATACATGTCGTGCCATGTCATGTCTGCACGAGACAACTGCATGCGTTCATGAAAAAGTAAGAGGAAACTTTATATTTATATAAAGACAGATTACACTTGTGAATCATGAGTTTATGCATTTTTACATATAAATACCAAGCAATACCAAATCTTCAGCTAAATCATGCACTCATTTATTTAACTTCTTCTTTCTGCCGTTGTTTCATATAAATCCTCATAATCCAAATAAAATGATTAGTCGACTAATTCAAGTTCTACTCAATTAAGACACCACTGACTGATTAATCAACTAAACAACAAAAGGCCAACAGCTCTGCTCTATTATGTTACCACACATACACCATACTCATGACAGGCATCTCTTGATGTTTGCCTGCAGTGCATTCACATTGAAATAGTATTAAGTATAATATGTATATCACATTTTGTTTTTGATTCCATGTTTCCTTGCTATCTACACTTTAGTCTTTAAAAACATACTGAAATGACTACTTCCCCTCAACATCAAGGGCTTCACACATTTCTCCTCCATGACTTCTTACCATATCTTGACTAAAGCATAACATGAAAGGTCCCCATCCATTTATATTCCTTTAAGAGAACAACTTATCAACTGTTTACATCTTACACATCAAAGTGTTTTTCATTAAGTGGGTTTGTAATTGTGGAATCTTGAAGCTGGATAAGGACATCAGTGCATCTGTGTGAACCATTTGGCCCTCCATGTTGGCTTTGTTGAGTCTGCTGAGCTCCAGGAAATCTCCAGAGGTGGGTCTGGGGAGACAGATTTACACCCTTCCCCCTAAGAGGGCTTTAGAGCCTGGGACCCAGCAGGGCAGAGCGAGGGCCAAGAGCACCAAATGAAGAGCATGGTGATGAGACAGGGAGAGGAAAGGGATAAAGGGAAAATGCAAAAGGGATAAAATATGGTCGCCGCGAGGAGGAGGGGGTAGATGTGATATCGATGGAATGTAACATGGTTGCTATTTGCTTGCCGCCCTTCACTTCCCTTGCATACCCTCTTTCTCCTGTGCCTTGTGTCTCTTGCCCTCAATTTATCCAGCCCACTCCCTCAGACGCACAGGCAAAGGCACACATATACAAAGAGCAACCATAAATCTGCCAGTGAGTGCTGCTGGGATAGAGACACCTAAGACAGGGCGATGCTGTGTTTGGAGAGAATGCAGATGTACCTGCCTCGAAGCACAGCAGACAATGGGCCTTCGTTTCATCTTCAGTCTGGCTCATATTCTTAACCCCTTTCAACTTGTCTACCCATTTCATCCGACTCCCATTTCCAGACTCTTTAAGGACTGACTATTCCTCCATTTAGGAGCAACAAAACCCTCCGGCTGTGTCTTGAGCTTTTGTTGCAGGGAAACAGGACTGGGGCAAATGACGCACAATAGGCCCAACATGAAGAGATGGAGGCACCACTATAGGCGGCACCTTGTGGAGGAATAATGGTAACAAATACAAGTCCTATACAAGCTGTTGGCTGTTCCCTGTCCAAGAGCAAGTATCCATCATTTAGTGACAGCTCTAACTACCTGCTGAGTGATACCTGATGTCCATGAGAGGCTACAATCACAGTGAGCCACGTCTACACGTCTGGGACATGTTGTCAAAAAGAGAAAGAAACCTCTACAAAATGTGTCTATGAATGTTTATTATGTACAATGGTAATAGCTGTAGTTGTAGCTGTAAGGGGATCTATTCAAACATATAGAAGCAGACTTAACAGACCATACAACCTAATGCCTGTGATGGCTTCCAGGCACAGCAGAGTAACACAAACACAAAGTGGCAGGACCTATGCTCTTAGATTAACAACACAAAAACCAAACAAATAGTCTCCTGGCAAAAATAAGGCCTAAAACAGTGGTGCAGCCACATAAACACAATAGTCCAAACAGACACAGTCTGCATGGCCTGATTTACAGCGATGTAAATACTCTAAGCCGCACATTTCACTCCAACACCTAAACACCTGACAGGCCCCTCATAAATAAAACTGGTCACGGAACTCCTACATAATTTACACCTTGGCTATCTTCTAAGCTAACATGTAACAGGTCTGTTCTCCATTTTTCACTGAACTAAGCAAGGCACTCACTGCAAAAAGACCTAAAAAGTATGAAAGTGGGGCTAACATCAAACGCTCTGGGTTCTGAGATGGGACTGATGCATTCTGGGTAAGAGCAGTGTGCATGTGACTGTGCGCGGCCAGCTTCAGGCGAGCAGCACTAGGCTCTAGCCCTGTTTAGATCAAGGAGTCCCACTTATCTGTTTGTCATAAATCGTCCTGCTTTTGTCTGTTCCCTCTCTTTTATGAAAGCTGAAACTTATCCCCTTCCATTAGAAGTGATGGATAAGACATTCTTATGGCAGAAAGACTTTGTAGTTACATCATTAGTTGTAGGTGTTCAAGTGCTGATGGCCACTTACTTACACTCGTAAAAGTTAACATCATTTTTAGAATCACTGGTCTGTATGTGAGCTTTTAGTGGATTCATGTGTCAGTTAAACCTACCAGTAGCTGGAATGCTTTTCACAGCATGTGGACTCCCCCTCGTGGCTGTGTCTTGGTACTGTCTTGTCCTCTCGATACAAAGGCGATAAGCAGTCGTTCTGGGGACAAAATGCAATTACTAATTAATCAAAGTACAGTTTTGAAAAGTCATGTCATCATATTAAACAAATAAAAGTAAGATTTTTTTTTCACTTGAGGTTTTGGCTCAGGATTGCGTTTTACCCCAAAGCAAAACAGGGAGAATGTCTGGCAGTAGATGTTACAAAACGCCTCCACATGTTAGAACAACGGCCTCAAACCTGCAGCCTGCGCCTCTGAGTATTCGCAATAAACCTCCAAAAAACTCTTGTGAAATATGCTCTCTCGATGCTTGTAAGTGTTAAAAAAGGGCAATTGAAAAGATAAATAACCTTGATTGTCTCTCCATATTTCAAGTGTCACTTCCTGCGATAGAAATGTCTTGTAGCCTCCTGTCGTCAGAGAAAACACATTTTCTACAAATTACTCGCATTTGAAAGCAAAGAAAGTTTTTGGCTTTAGGGATGGGGAAAAAGATTTTTCAGTTGAATAGGCCTAATTTAAAAGATGAAAGTATAAAGAGGAAAAAGTTAAATCTTAATGTTCATCCACAACCTGTGGGTAAGTGCTGCTGATGATGCGTGATGATATGAGTGATGATGCCCCCAAGTGGTGAAAGTGTAACACAACAGGGGATGGTCTATGCATCGCTATTGCCACCTTCATGATTAGCTCACTGTGTGTGGAATACAGACCATTTGGGTGTAAGTTAATTGTTTGTGGTTTAGAATGAAAGCCAAAGTCTGCATCGAGTCTCTTTCGCGTGCGCTGATCAAGTGAGACGAATTTGACCTTTTAGTGCCAGGCGAGCCATGCGCCTGCGCGTTCCTCCACTGGACAGCAGAGGCACATAAAGCCTGGTAAACTGCACCAGAGCAATAAAATGGCAATAAAATGACAACAACGGTGCATTAATCCATCACTAGGGAGCGCTGAAGGCACTGTAAAGAGCACTGGCTGCAGCCGGGAATGATTTCTAAAGGTTCATCAACTCAGCGGCTGCAGCGACCGCTCAGGAAGCCAGGGGGCAGTGCGGAGCATGAAGAATTCTCCGTCCCCGAGACTCGGTGTGTATTATTATAAACCATAACAGTAATAAAGAGATGCAGCCACATTTGTTCCAATCACTTTTGGCTAGACGACAGCAAGAGTGAGAAGTAATTGAATTATGCTATGTATTTCCCGGTATGTGCGCACGGGGAGGCAGTGGACCATTGCTGCTGCCGCAGATCTATTGCACCCTGTGGTTCTGGCAGAAAGAGGACTTTATTCTGGAGCACCTGAATTTATGTGGGGGGAACCAGAAGCAGCAGGTGATGGAAACTGCTGGATTGGTATAAACTCTGGGTTACACCATTTCCTGTTCCATACCTTCCCTCTGCTCTTGTTTTACCCTCTGTATCCTGGCCTGCCCCTGGCTTCCTGCCAGAACCACATCCTCCAATCAGAAACAGATGGGTAGGTCCGGGTCTGAAGTGGCCCTGCTTTGCCCTTTCCATGATCAAGGCAGCACATCTGAAGTGAATTTTCACATACTTGGGCTAATCCTAAGGCTTTTAAACTTGTCATTCTGAGGTAATGCAGCTTTGCTATAATAATGCTATCAAAGATAATTGTGGACATTGCTAAATAATGAAACCATTTTAACTTCCCAGGTGTCTGCTGTTCTTAATTGCAGTTCTCACAACAATGCACCAATCACACCATAACTTTAAGGAAGGTTTCCTCTAGCGTTGCAGGTTGGGCTATGCAGATGAAACCACTTGCAAGTCTACCATCAGCTTCTCCACACAAGAGGCTTTCTAAACTGAACCAGGTGTGTACATGCCATAGAGGAGAGGTCAGAACTACAAAAACACAATCCACCCTTTCTTCTTTTCTCTCTTTCTGCTTTGCTCCAAATCAAACCCTTTAGTCTCAGGATAAGGATTTTGTAATGGGTTTGTAGAACACAGAAATAAAGCAACACACTGGCAGTAGGACTTACTCAGTTTACATATATTTTATTTGAATTACAGGCAATAGAACTATAGCAAAGTGCACTTGATGAACCCATGTATTCAGCCCCACTGTACAGTGCACTTGTCCCAGGCACTGACATCCCTGGTTAAAGTTTCAGTATATATTCTGGCTTTTTCATTCAATGTTTCCTTGCATCAAATGCCCTTCTTCAAACATGTAACCCACTGAAATGATTCTTTCATGGTGATGGCACTAATGACTATACTCTCTTCTGGCTAGTCTCATATGTGTAAATAGAAGTGGTTGAAAAGCATCCAAGCTGACTTTTAATAACCTACATTTTATTTATATTTAATGTAAAGAAAATGTGTGAAAAAAAAATGATAAAAAAGTAGGAGGTCTGCGATTGTGGAAAGACATCTGTTTGGTCTGCTCTGCTTCCCAGATTCTCTCACGTTTACTGGAGCTGAGCCACACAGCATGGGCTTGGTTTATTTCTGGACTACAGTTCAAATGAAGGACTCAGTGTTTGGACACAAGCTGTTTGGATAAATGTGATACAGACTCTAAGCCCTACACTTTGTCACTCTAGCACCCTTAGAAGTATGACACTTTTTTCACTATGAATCAATAAGCAGACATTCTTCCTCTATTTCCCTTAGTTTTGTTACAAATGTGTTTACTGCTAATCAGTGTAATGGACTTTGTCGAGAGTGCTTGGATGTGTTTTAGAGGCATATATCTATTGGGCCTTTGGAAATGGCAGGTCCCCAACGTGGATGCTGGTTGTAATCTTGAATTATAAAAACCTGTCAAGATCCTTTTTTAACTCCCACATAGTAACATCTATATACTTTTATGCTTTAGATTTGTTAGGCAGCTTGGCTTTATTAAGTATTTATCACTGTTTTATAAGAAACTAAAATGCTGTTGAAAAAACCTACTTTCTTAAGGGTATTTGGCCAGGTTTAAAGCTAATTCAATCAACACTCTTCCTGGCAGATCAAATAATATGATCCTTCTGAAATGGACACCAGTACAGAAAACCTTAAATCTAAACCTCAATAGAGGCGTGTTCATTTGGCAGTATGCAATAAAATTTTAATCTATTTTTCAGTTTCACAGTTGTAAAAATTTCCCCTCTCTATCGCAGGTGGACTTGGCTCACACCGAAACTCAAGCAGATTGCTAGACAGTGTAACATTAGTTTACGGTGCTGTATTAGGTTAAAGCTAGCCATGAGTGGGAACAGAAGCGAGTTGGCCAGAGCCAGCAGTGACTTCCAGTGATCTGTAAGATAGCCCCTGTACGTGTTCAATCTGAATGTGAATGGATTAGCACATGCCACACATTCAGCTACACAGTGAAACTTAAGACATCTTTTAACACTAAACACCGCCAATAAGTCGACCGTATAAAATTCAGGGACCACATTTTGTCTGGTGCAGCACAGTAGTGTTCTCATATGGAGAGAGGCATAATGAGAATGGACATGTGTCTTTGGTTGACCTTGTCTTTCATACCACACAGTATAAGAAAAATAAGAAACATTTATTGAACTCACTACTAAACCACCATAGTTGTGGATTAATGTAAAATATCCCAAATGAACAAAGTAAATTTTGTACCAGTCATAAGCCAAAACAAATGACAGACAATGAGGGTTGCATCAATGCAGTCTTACCTCACATAAAACCAAAAATAAATTGTACTTGCAAATCTAACAAATATGATTACTATACAACATAGGATTCAATAGATAAAAGAACATTATATATTTGGAGTTACTTATTTGATTTATTTGCATTAGTGCAAATCTCTGTCTTATTTCTGTAGTACATTAACCATAACTCATTATTGCAGCTCATGTTTCATTTCTGGTACATTTAAAGGGTAAAGTGGACTAGATTTTATTGTTAATCGTAAAATTTCCTGGAGCAATTTATCACACTTCAAAATGCGTTATGGTGACAGGCCTATGCAAATGTAAATCACACAGTGCATATAATCTGCTACTGTTTCCACCCCTGAAGTAAAAACTAAAACATAAATGATATGTTTACCACTAGATGTGTAGTTTGGAAAACTGCTACTTTGGTATTTTGTTAGTGCTGTGCAAAGTGCTCAAATTCAGTCACTCCTGTTCATTGTCTTAAAGTCACAACCTGCTGTTTTCCTGGTTTTACTGTTCATTAAAGTGTCACACAGAATTGTCTTTATGTGACAAACACAACTGCTCCTGCAGCACTTACACACTGTACAGTATCAGCCCACTTCACAGTCCATCATTTAGCAGCAGGGGACAATGAGCTAATCTAGCAGAAAATCTTATAATGAGCTATTCTTGCAGGATTTACCCCAATTTAAAATCAATATAAAAGCAATAGACTTTTTATTTGAGCTTTAAATAAAGCCAGAGCAGTGTGGAGAAGGCCATTCTGATGGATTCACCCTTCACATTGCATTTTGGGTTCTAACACATTTGAACACAGCTCTAAACATTTTTTTCTGCTACTGCAATAAACGGTATAATTATGCCACAGGATGATTTGTAACTTATTATGGAAATGACTTAAAAGCAACCATTAGCAGATGCATGGTTTATTATGTTAAAGAAAACAAGTGGGACATGCACTATAGGAAAAGTTATGGTGTTATTATTTGTAACCCAATTATCTTATCCCACTGAACAAAACACTTCACTGTGGTTTGTGTCTGGAGTTGTCTAGTCCCTATAGTCAGGGGGACTTACTTATGTGTTTAATCTTTCTTGCTTTCTCTCTCTCTCTCTTCTCAACAAATTAATTTATGGTCTAATTACAGGACAAGCCTCCAGATATGAAGGAACACAAATCACTGGTCCTTAGCAGATGGCAGAAAAACGGCGCTGGATAATTGAAAATCTTGAAGTGGATCAATATTTAGAAGCCCAAGGTTACAAGAAGTGTGACATTACTATTAACATAGAGGTATGATGTATTACATACACAGGCAGAATGACTTCTTATTTGAATATAAATGACTATAGTATCCAAGTGTTTGCTTCCCAGTGAAAGAAAGAGGCAGTCATTTTTACATGGAGTCCCACAGCTGCATACCTCCAGTCATATGTATCCATTTACACGCATGCACATAGTGAGTAAAATATGTGGAGACCCTGAATGTACCATGAAGCCTCAACATGCCATCTTGGTCCACCCCAGTTCTACCATGTCCCTGAAAGCACCCTCGTTGCAGTTACCTCTGGCCTGTTAAAAATGATATCAGCACATGGAGGGCGAACATTAGCATTTGCATTTTATTGGAAGTGGCGAGATTTAGAGCAGAGGGTATATCGGCTCTGAGCAGACAGAATTAGTTAACAATGCATTACTTGCCTTTTATGGCAGCTATAACTCTCAGAGCTGGTGGGGAGAGGAGATGAAGGCGGGGGTGGGGTGGGGGTGGGGGGGGCACAGAGGTTGGTGCTGCAAGCCGTGACACAGTGGAGGGGGCATTCAGAAAGCGAAAAGCTTAGTCTGTGGAGCTTAACTGCACATTAACATAATAGTATACTCCTGAAATTTGAGCATTGCATTGCAATCATCTTCAAACACATGAGTGCACAGTGCTAAGCAATGCTGCGGCTATCACTAAAGACCTTTATATGTGAAACAGAGGCCCAGCTGTTGGGCAGCTGTGCCGCATGATCACAGGCCACATTGTGATATCAATCCCCAATTCCTTTTATCTCACATATTTAATGCTCTTTTAACCAGGTGTTCGTAATCTGTATGCTTACACCTAATGTGTTTGTTGGTCTGGTCTGTATCATTGAACTTGTCAAGCTCCAGTGCAGCAGTGTTTTTTTTGTACGCTTGCTCTACACAGCTGCACAGTAGCTCCCTTGACACTCATTTGTTGTAATGTGCTGCAAGATGACCCAACCTCTGCCACAGGCAAAACCCCATGGAACTCATCTACTCTAGAACTTGCACAATTAAGAGTGCATCTAAAGGTGCTGAGGGAAAAAAATAATGAATACAAAGCATGATCTAAATCATGTATTTATTATAACTCAGCAACGCATTCTTCCCATCCTTAAAATAGAACCCAAATTGCGCAAATATAGAAGGTATAACAAACATTGCAGTATGATACAGACCATAAATGTACTAAGCATGATTAGAGGATTATCTTAGTCAAATCCAGTGAAATACAACAGTCCATCCACTCATCCACTTTATTTATTTTATAAACATGATTGAATTGGCTTTCAGTTTGTTGTCCACTAGTTTGGCCCTCCACATAACAAAAAACAAAACAAAACAAAAAAGTTGTCTTGAGCCACGCATTTGCATATAGGCTCCAAGCTACACAAGCACAGCTCCCTGAACTGAACCTACCCTTGTCTGGATCCCAAACACCATTGTAGCCCGCAACCCACTGCCTTTACTCAGCTTAATGGTCCCAGTGGTTGGAAATTTAATAGTGACCTTTGCACCATTTGGAGTGCAAAAACCTACTTGGAAAATTCCAAGCAAAATGTGGTCTTATGATAATAATCATATGGTATGTAATTGTTGAAATCAAAGCTTTTATAGATACTTGATCTGGATATACTTAATTCATGTAGTGCAATTCTTCATCAGGTTCATGTTTTAGGGCAATGGTTTCCAAAGTAGGGTCCGGGCCCCTTGGGGGCCTCAGAGGCATTGCAGGGGGGCTCCCAAAGGTTGTTTACAAAACTAGCATAAAAAGAAAATGAAGTTTGAAATGCATTACTTTATATTAGCGTCAAGCCTATATACATAACTATATATAGTTTAACATTCCTTAGATTTACATCTAAGGAATGTTTCACCTTTCAGTCTTTTCATCACAACGGCAACCGACACAAATAAAGTGACTATTAGGGATGCAAATTATCGGTTAATTCATTAACTGATAGTTGATTGACCTTATCGGTCGATTAACGATTAACTGATAAGCGGCGTTTTTCACCTGAATTTGAGAGTTTCAATGGGGTCTTTTAGAATATAAGCTATAGTATACATAACACTGAGTCATAAATATATCATAGTATTATTATATTGTATATTCCTCAATTAATTATTCCTTAGTAAAAAGCAGACAAATGTATTGATGCTGAATAACAAAATACAGTAATCCCTCGCTCTATCCAATTTTTTTTTTTTTATAGTGTAAAATTTTTTTTATAGTGTAACATTGTGTTCTGTCCTGATTGGCTAAGAGACTAGCCCAGGACTGAACGTGGACTGGACCAGGTCTGAACCAGGTCTGGACCTGGACTGGACCGGGACTCGACCGGGTCTAGACCTGGACTAGACCAGGATTAAACCACTGGGGCGCGTGCTGGTTTCGCCGCGCCCCGCGCTCCGAGCCGCAGGCCAGCCGCGTGGGGCTCGGGGCGCGGGCTGCGGCGAAACCGGCAGCAGCGGCACGCATTCCGGGTTAGATCTCGCCTCGCGCGTACACCCGGGGCTGCTAAGCAGTGCCGTTGGCGCCTGCGGTCGGCTGTGAGTCGATCTTGGCGCAGCGCGGTTGCCTTGTTTCATGACCACGCGGGTGCGCATGTCCGCGGTTAATTACAATTAATGCATTTTGATCGACCAACGTCTTAATCGACAATTAACCGTTAATCGATTAATTGTTGACATCCCTAGTGACTATACATGTGTGAAATGACTTAGACCTACACTAAACCTGCACAAGCATAATCTCTGAAGTTTAACATGAACCACCTCCAATGTGCTACACGCACAGAACAGACTCTCCATCAGCAGAACATGCCTGTCACAGGAAGAACACACATTCCACTGTTAGTCCGACAGAAGCTGACCGCATCAGCAAGCTTTTTTGTTTTTTCGCTTATAGTTCCATTAGCCATGCGGTTTTAAGTTTCATTTCTGTGAAGCGTAAACATGTTCGCAAAGCTGCATTAAACACATATCAAACAGGCTGATGTTGCTCTATAGTAGTTATGCTTTATATGTTATGAATTTATTTATGAAGAAAATTGTAATTATCTGCTGCAGTGTACAACTTGAAACGTTCGGTTTGATCTGCGCAATGGATTGTAGGAGATCTCCTAGTTCCTTTACGCTGGTTAGGAACCTCCCGAGCTTATGCTTAAGAACATGAAAGGAAGCATAATTGCTCCTTTCCTTACTCCTTCCCAACTTCACTGATCAATTCGGATGGTCCTTGCATAGCAGACAATGACGCACATCAGGGTCAATGATAAGGAAAGGAACTTCCCATGGAAGTATAATAAATACTTATTATAGATCCTTAGCACTTCCTAAGCGCATTTAACCATTTCCGGATGCAGCAGCTGTTGAAGGCACTGACACCATTCAAAAGCATGGACACTCAAGCGCGCCATCTGCTGGTAATGCTTCGTGGTGTATACATACAGTATATGGTCTCAGTGGTATTTTAGACACTTTTGATTCTACAAATATTTGTTATACTGAGGAAGGACACTTAGTCGCCTAGAAAACTATTCTTTCATCTAAATGCAATAAAAAGCATTATAAATGTTTATTAGAAATGCTATACAGCATTGTACCTCTCATTACACAAAAACTATGGAAATTATGCCTGTGTAATTGAAAGTGATTACAGTGGATGTATACACACACACATACAAAAATGCAAATAACAGAGCCAACTAGTTCTCAAAATGTATACATAAAATAGTAAACAAGCTGCACATGTGGTCTACAGTGCATGAAAACCTCCCAAGTACAAAATAAAGCTAAATATCAGGCCGAAAAAAAAATCTCATCTGGGGAAAAAAAAAAAAAAAATCATTGATTTTCATGATTATTGAACCCTTTTTAAAAACTAATCTAGTGGTACACGTTTAAAATAGTTTATTATATTTCCAGCCACAAGGGGGCAGAGAAAAACATCTGCAGAAGGACACGGTCCGTTCTTTATAAACACCAATATAAGGTCGTTTGAAATAAACGGCAACAAACCAAATGTACAAAAGAGGGCATGTACTTTACTGAACTGTTTATATAAAGAATTTTAAAAACATTACATTAACATCCATGTTCAAACTTAAAAATTGTCATTACTACATTTAATCAAATGTTTGGCCAGTGTTTGCTGCATAATTAAAAAAGGTAATTTACTGAAAGATCTAAAAATGAAGTTAAAAGGTACTAAAGCATGATACAATAGTAAAAAAATAAAATACAGAACTTGCACTGCACCCCAACAGCTCATCATCCATGTCCAGATCTTTTACAATGGACGCAGTTTAGGGTCTCTGTGCTCCCAAGAGAAGGATGTGGACAAGTGTTCTGTGTTCAGTCTTTGCAGTACGATGAAGAAAACACACAGTAGGATTTTAAGTGTGAAAATGTCTGACTTCACGCTGGAGTCTAGAGGAGTCTTCGCACTCTTCACGCACTCACAGCCTCCTTCTCCTTCTTGTCCCCATCTTCATGCCAAGTTAGGCGCTCCTCGTAGAATGCTATGACAATCTGCGGGCATTTGTGGTTGGCATCCTTTGCGAGCACAAGATCGGCTTCGTCAGAGTCTTTCCTGAAAGGTTTAATGGACAGGTATGCAGAAGAATTAACAGCAATTAAATACATGAAAAAGAAAATCATTTGAGAAAATTAGGATAAAAAACAAAAAATAAATAAAATGGAGCAGGAGTTGGTCCTTTTTGCAGCCTTAAAAAGCACTAGCCTAAAAAAGCTTAAGCCTTAAGCCTAAGCCACTACACTAGAGAATTGAAACAATGCAGACTTCTGAATAATCAATAAGCATACAGTTAATCTAATGTCCAAATTTGTATCAATATTTGCATAAAGGCATCAACACACATTTGCACCGAGCAAGTACTGATATCGTATCCCTATTGCATGCCTTCTATTAATAATCTCAGTGCAGTTTTTTTTGAATAAATACTATAAACTTTAGTACTGTAGTAGCTCTTTTTTTTTTTTTTTTTTAAATATGGGTAGTGATGATGGCGTCTAGGTGAAAACAGGAATTTCCTGAGCACTTAAGCAATATTTGCAGGACAATACATTCATACAGTGGGTACTGTATGAATGTATTGTTATATTGCAGCCATTTGCTAAAATAAGTTAATTTTTTTTTCTCATTATACACAGCACCCCATATTGACAGACATTTTTTGCAGATTTATTAAAAAGGAAAAACTGAAATATCACATGGTCATAAGTATTCAGACCCTTTGCTCAGCTAATACAGCCATGAGTCTTTTAGGGAATGATGCAACAAGTTTTTCACACCTGGATTTGCCATTCCTCCTTGCAGATCCTCCAGTTCTGTCAGGTTGGATGGTGAACGTTGGGGGACAGCCATTTTCAGGTCTCTCCAGAGATGCTCAATTGGGTTTAAGTTGAGGCTCTGGCTGGGCCATTCAAGAACAGTCACAGAGTTGTTGTGAAGCCACTCCTTCGTTATTTTAGCTGTGCGCTTAGGGTCATTGTCTTGTTAGAAGGTGAACCTTCAGCCCAGTCTGAGGTCCTGAGCACTCTGGAGGTTTTCATCCAGGATATCCCTGTACTTGGCTGCATTCATCTTTCCTTCGATTGCAACTAGTCGTCCTGTCCCTGCAGCTGAAAAACACACCCACAGCATGATGCTGCCACCACCATGCTTCACTGTTGGGACTGTATTGGACAGGTGATGAGCAGTGCCTGGTTTTCTCCACACATACCGCTTATAATTAAGGCCAAAAAGTTCTATCTTGGTCTCATCAGGCCACAAAATCTTATTTCTCACCATCTTTGAGTCCTTCAGGGTTTTTTTTTTTAAGCAAACTCCATGCAGGCTTTGTGTCTTACACCAAGGAGAGACTTCCATCGGGCCACTCTGCCATAAATCCCCAACTGGTGGAGGGCTGCAGTAATGGTTGACTTTCTACAATTTTCTCCCATCTCCTGACCGTATCTCTGGGGCTCAGCCACAGTGATCTTTGGGTTCTGCTTTACCTCTCTCACCCAGGCTCTTCTCCCCCGACTGCACAGTTTGGCCAGACGGCCAGCTCTAGGAAGGGGTCTGGTTGTCCCAAACGTCTTCCATTTAAGCATTATGGAGGCCACTGTGCTCTTAGGAACCTTAAGTGCAACTGAAATTTTTTTGTAACCTTGGCCAGCCTTTATTTGCTTAGACCTGCACTGTGAGCTTGAAGCTCTTATATAGACAGGTGTGTGGCTTTCCTAATCAAGTCCAGTCAGTTTAATCAAACACAGCTCAACTCCAGTGAAGGTGTAGAAGATCTCAAGGAGGATCAGAAGAAATGGACAGCACCCGAGTTAAATAAATGAGTGCCACAGCAAAGGGTCTGAATACTTATGACCATGTGATATCAGGTTTTCTTTAATAAATCTGCAAAAATGTCAACAATTCTGTGTTTTTCTGTCACTATGGGGTGCTGTGTGTACATTGAGAAAAAAAAACAAAAACAAAAAACTTGATTTTAGCAAATAGCTGCAATATAACTGAAAATTTAAGGGGTCTTTCCATACCCACTATAATCAAATGAAATTCAATTTTGAATACACAGAGGTTAAAAGCACATTAAAGATGATTTTGCATAATATATCCCCGTTTAGATCAATAAATTCTGTCTAATGTCTAATATAGACAACACAACAATGTTTATTTGCCAACTGCTAATATTACACTCGGCACAAGATGGCATGGTGACCCCTGAGGGTACGCTTGCCAGGCCAGAGGATAACTGAAATGATTTCAGATAGAGGAAAAAGATCGCAACCTTCATTTGACTGGAACCTATTTGGACATGTGCAGACAAGTACTTGAAATTTAAAATACGTTATGGAAGGGCATTCTAAAATATAAGAACAGAAGAAGTATTTCTATATTTACATCTGTACCTGAAGGATACCTGATTTTCACAACCAGTACACAAACTACATTTGTTTGGTATTTTATTGAATATTTAGGACTATATTAATATCAATCTAAACCTGTCAATTGGAAATTTCCTGCTACTTCCATATTGAGTACAGAAACTTACCATTTCATTAGAAACATTAGGTCTCCACATGAATCAGTTGCCCCTATTATCTTCTCTGGCTCAAGTCCTCTCTCAAAGCCACGCGCTACCAACACATCTTCCTGAAACAAAAGAGAATGCATAATGAAATTGAGACATTAACATTTTCACAATGCCAACAGTGTCATTATAATTAACAATGCTCACCTCCTTTTTCTTTTTAGGTTTGCTACCTCCCTCCTCATCATCATCTGAACCCTTCCTTTTTGAGCTACTTGACTCTTTGGAGCGCCCCACTGAGCTGGTTTTGCTCCCCCCACTGCTTGGTGTAGATCCTCCACTGCTACCTTTCTTATAAGTCTTCATAAACTCTGCAATGAGCTCTGGACAGTCAAGGTTTTTTTCTGGCTCCCAGGTGTTGTGTTTACTGAAAGGATAAAAAAATAAATAAAAGAAAAATGTGTGTTAAAAACTTGCATAACCAACTCTCAACTCTGTATGTGGCAGTATAGTAAACATTTATATTAATTATGTTGAATTATACGGTGGAAATGTATGGTTAAAATTTCACTGCTCTAATGCCTGGCTAATGCCTCTATGGACATCTTGACTATGCTTACAGAGAGGAGGTGGAGTGATGAAGCCATCAATGCCCTTCAGGACTGCTTTGGGACTGGAATGTGCTCTGCTCACCCCATGGGGAAAACATTGAC
This sequence comes from Paratrypauchen microcephalus, assembly GCA_036785185.1. NCBI lineage: Eukaryota > Metazoa > Chordata > Actinopteri > Gobiiformes > Gobiidae > Paratrypauchen > Paratrypauchen microcephalus. Next base: position 2,426,929 of record JAVJIX010000052.1, on the reverse strand, counting down.
AGCATGACGGACTGTATCACAGATTACATTAACTTCTGTGAGGTTAGAGCCGTCCCCACACGCACTGTTCGCTGTTACCCCAACAACAAGCCCTGGGTCACCAGCAAGCTGAAGGCTCCACTCAATAAGAAGAAGCAGGATTTCAACTCTGGTGATAAGGACGAGTTGAGGAGGGTGCAGAAACGGCTAAAAGTCCAACTGAGGCAGGGGCGGGAGGCTTATTGGACGGAGTTGGAAGCTAAACTCAAAAATACTAGAGACGTCTGGGAGGAAAATGAAAGCAATTTCTGGTCTCTCCAGACCCAAACAGCAGGACAACAGCCCAGACTGGTCAAACTTCGGATGGTGCGGCAGCTCCACAGCGCCGTCAATGACATGATACGTCACCCGCGCGCCTCATTTCTGATAACTGGGGACTTTAATCATACATTATACATCTCTCTCCACTACTCTCCCCACTTTCACTCAATACGTCACTTTCCCCACGAGAGACAATAAGACTCTGGACTTGTTTTACGCCAATATCAAAGACGCTTACACCTCCGCCCCCCTCCCCCCGCTTGGACGCTCGGATCACCGTCTGGTTTACCTGCTCCCGCAATACACACCCAGGGTGCGGAAAGAACCTGTGCGGAAGCGGTCTGTGAAGCTTTGGACTCAGGAGGCCTGTGAGAGTCTGAGAGACTGTTTCCAGAACACTGACTGGGACATTTTCACTGACTCTTATGGAAACGACATCAACGGCCTGACCCATTGCATCACAGTCTATATCAACTTTTGCGTGGAGAACACCGTGCCAACCAGGAGGGTACGGTGTTTCCCCAACAACCACCCCTGGGTCACCCCTGAGCTTAAAGCCCTCCTGAACCAGAAGAAAAGGGCTTTCAACTCAGGGGACAGAGAGGAGCAGAAAAGGGTCCAGAGAGAGCTTCAGTGGAGGATCAGACGGGCAAAGAAGGACTACGGGAGGAGGATGGATGAGCAGCTGGCCCAAAACAACGCACAGGGCGTGTGGAGAGGACTGAGGAGCATGTCTGGTTTTAGACAGCTGTCCCTCTGCCACTCTGATGGTGATCAGCGCTGGGCGGACGAATTAAACTGTTATTTCAACAGGTTTAATGCGCCCCCCACCCCCTCTGCTGACTCCCTCCTCCTCTTCACACCTTCCCGGGCCAGTAGCCATACCCCCCTCCCCCTTCATACGGACTCAACCCAGCACCAGCCCCCCTCCACCCCCCCACTACCACCTCCCCCCTCTCCATCACACCGGACAAGGTGAGGAGGGAACTAAGGCGTCTCAGGCAGGGGAAATCCGCAGGACCCGATAGTATCTGCCCCAGGCTGCTGAGAACCTGTGCAGACCAGCTCTGTGAGGTTCTCTGCTACATGTTCAATCTGAGCCTCAGCCTGGAGAAGGTCCCCGTCCTGTGGAAGACCTCCCGTGTGGTCCCGGTTCCCAAAACAACAAACGCCAGGGAACCGGCCCACTACAGACCAGTCGCCTTGACCTCCCACCTCATGAAGACCATGGAGAGGGTGATCCTCAGCCACCTCCGCTCTGTGGTGAGCCCCACCCTGGACCCGCTGCAGTTTGCCTACAAGCCAAACGTAGGAGTAGAGGACGCCGTCATCTACTTTCTGCAGCGGGCGCTCACCCACCTTGAGACCGCCGGGAGTGCTGTGAGAGCCATGTTCTTTGACTTCTCCAGTGCCTTCAACACCATCAGGCCGGCGCTGCTGCGGGGGAAGCTGGAGGACGCGGGAGTGGATGGACATCTCGCTGCCTGGACCATCGACTACCTCACTGACCGTCCACAGTACATGCGGCTGCGAGTCAGAGGTGGTAGTCTGCAGCACTGGGGTCCCCCAGGGTACTGTCCTCTCACCCTTCCTCTTCACCATCTACACCTCGGACTTCATATACAACATGAACAGCTGCCATCTCCAGAAGTTCTCCGACGACTCGGCCATTGTGGGCTGTGTGTCAGAGGGGAACGAGCTGGAGTACCGCTCAGTCATCAGTGACTTTGTGGACTGGTGTGGGCGCAACCACCTGTGCCTTAACACCAGTAAGACAAAGGAGCTGGTGATAGACTTCAGGAGACCACTACCTCACTCACTGGTGAACATCCAGGGGCAGGACATAGAGACTGTGGACAGTTTCAAGTACCTGGGTGTTCAACTCAACAATAAACTGGACTGGTCCCACAACACCGACGCCCTATACAAGAAGGGCCAAAGTCGCCTCCACCTCCTGAGGAGACTGAGGTCCTTTGGAGTGTGCAGGCCTCTGCTCAAGACTTTTTATGACTCTGTGGTGGCCTCTGCTCTCCTCTACGCTGTCGTCTGCTGGGCCCCGAGCAGCACAGAACGGGACAGAAAAAGACTGAATAAGCTGGTCAAGAGGGCCAGCTCTGTCCTGGGCTGTCCTCTGGACTTTGTAGAGGAGGTGGCTGAGAGGAGAATACTGGCCAAATTCATGTCCATTATGGACGACACCTCTCACCCTCTGCACCGGACTATTGAGGAGCTGAGCAGCTCCTTTAGCAGCCGACTAAGACACCCCCAGTGCAAGAAGGAGCGCTACCGCAGATCCTTCATCCCCACCGCCATCAGACTGTATAATTCTAACATATAGGCCAGACGTGCAATATCCTCCTTTTCATGTTGATGCTTGTTGTTACTTTTATCATCATTACTATTTTCCATTATTATTATTACGTATTACTATTTGTATTATTCATTCATTCATTCATTCATTTTCTTCCGCTTTTTCCATTTTCTGGGTCGCGGGGGCAGCAGTCCAAGCAGTGCTCTGCTGCCCAGAACACAATGCACCAGCCCCCATGAATCCTTCCGCGGGTGGTGGGTCCACAGGAGGACGGCTCACGTCACAACAGGCCTTGATGTATCTTCTGCCATGGGGGCTACCAGTGTCCACAGACACTGGGGGCGAGGTGGGGTTAAGTGTCTTGCCCAAGGACACAACGGCAGCGCTCATCTGTGGGAGCTGGGATCATATGCGGTCAACCCGTCAAGAGCGGGATTCGAACCGCCAACCCCCTGGATCACGAGACATATGCTCTACCAACTGAGCTACTGCCGCCCCCTATTTGTATTATTTATTACTTTATCCCCTCCCTGCCTGCATGCACTTTTCCCTGTTGTCCAAATGTCCTGGAGCTACTGTGGCGAGTAAATTTCTCCTGTGTAAGATCAATAAAGGCTTATCTTATCTTACTTAATTTACCTTTTAATCACTTCTCCTCAACTGGCACCTCCATGACGCCAAATCCACACCTCTACTCAGACCAATCATCAGCCCATCACCTCTGCTCTCACGCCTGCCCCCACCCCCACGGAGAAACCCGGCTCCATCTCCTTGTCACCTGGGCAGGTGAGAAGGAGATAGACACTCCTGCTCACCCATTGTACTACACCATAGAGGGACAGAGGGGCTCATTCTTCAACAGGCTCCTAAAGCAAGAGATACACAACTACATTCATACCATACTTCATACAAGTATACAACAACTCACTCTTATGTAACAGATAATACTCCCTACAGCTGTATATAGCTGGTACTGTACATCATATTTGATACTGTATTGTATATTTGACTACTACTTTTCTATTTAAATCTGATTGTACACACATACATACATATATGTATATACACATTGTATGTATATGTATACACACACACACACACTTCTCCTATGTGAGATCAATAAAGTTTTATCTTATGTGTACAATTGTGTCTCATCTGACACAGGTCTATTGCTCTTTGGTTGCTATTCCTTTTATTTTTTTTCCTTTTACCCTGTTATACATCATATATTATATTTGATGAGTGAGCTACCGTACCCAAAACAATTTCCCTTGTGGATCAACAAAGTTTGTCTAACTCTAAGACTACCTCCATTGATATCAAAGGTCATTTTGATGGAACTGTTTGGAGTCTGTACATAACCCAAATTTGGATTGTTCAGTTACTAGATGAAGTTTTGTTTTTGAGGATACAATGCAGAGACATGTTAAAAAAATGCAATTCACGTGTAAAACTTACTCCGAGTATCCCTTCCACTTCAGGAAGAACTCGACCCGTCCTCCTTTGCCTACCCTCCTGTCCAGGACCTTTTCTACCACATACTCTTCCTCATCAGAAGATGACTCTTCGTCACGAGTCTTTTTACCCATGTTAGAGGTGGAACCTGGACCAATACATCGCACAAAATAAAACACAAATCAAAGCTCAAAGATGTCCAAATTACAAAAACAAACTCAGTATAAAACACTGTAGGGTAAAAATGGAAAACAATAGGTGTCTGTTGGATAATAGCAAAAGCAGAGAAATAAAATAAACTCAATGTGTGGGTATGGAACCGGGGTTGTGGTAAAAACGCACAAGAGCCTCGAGGAGCGAAGGTAGCCCTGAAGCTAACAGTGGTGCTCTTTAGCGAAACAAAGTGATTCTTTGCAGAAATCAACATGCATCTTCACAAGCTATATAAGGCAATACAATACAATACAAAATAAATACCTTTAATGGCGTGTTTGCACAGGAGCCAATGATTTGCTTGTAGTCCTATTTTCTACGGGCCAAATCTTGAGCTAACTTAGCACTAAGCTAAACCACAAAGAAGTCCGTGCGTAAAAAAGCGCGCGTTACAGACGCACAGTAAATGAACCCGCCCCTTGGTCAGCTGACTAAACCTGGAGAACCCTTGGTTTTGGGATGAAGAATGGATAAACGAAGTGCAGAATCTACAAATGTTTGCAATAGTAAGCAAGAAAACGACTATTCTCGAGATAGACCCCCATAACAAAGGAAACGCAGAATTAGCCGTGTGGTTATATCATGGGTCGATAATGTGCATTATACATGCCATAGTTTGGTCGTTAAAGTTAAGTGAAAATATTGCTTATATTGGTTATTGCATTCAGGAAGGTACTAATTTAATACAAATATGATCAAGTAGTTGCATAAAATAACCCCACTACACTCCCTTTGTCTAACATAATTTCACGCCCACTAAAGCAGATTGGTCCACAGAAGAGATTGACTGCTGTTTGACCCAATTGAGACTCCGTACGCAAATGACGCGTCCCTGCAGCGGGAAGCACTGGCCAATGGTCAGAAAGAAGGTGTGCGCTCCTTGGTACTTAGTCTAGTCTGCAAAGCCGGTCTGTGCTCGGCTGACGCACATCGCCGCTCCCTGTTCGTCCAAGGAGTTATCCAGGTTCAAACATGTCTTCTAAGGACGTAAGTTAACCATTTAGGACAATTATGAAGGATTGTTATTGTCTTTGTTTTGCATGGTATAGTTACAAAATACGTGTAATTCCGAGTAATACGAACGATCGGAGCTTTGGCGGAGGATTGGCGCAGCGATGAAGCCTGCACAATCCGCCATTTTGTAAAAGCTGGGCCTCATGGCCTTTGTTCATGCGGCCATAAATAAACCAAACTCCAAAATCCCGTTTTGCATTGCCCGGTTTGTAAATATTTTTTTTTGCATTTGTATTAAGCGAAGATGAATAGTGAATGAGTAGCTGGCTGTATTTCAGAGGAAAAATATAATCCCTTAACCGTGTTCGTGCCGTCGATAATGGCGGTCGTGTCTGCCTCGCTCCTCGGCTTTTGTGACGCAGTTTGAATACATTTCAACGCCCATGTAACATTAATTTGCGTCAATGGTTAAATTTACGGAGATTTGCAAAGGTATAACTTGACCCATTTCGTTCTATCACTGCAAAAATGACGAACCAGTTTTGCTTTAATCATTCAGATCCCACGTGAGCCAGAGCAGCTCCGCAAGCTCTTCATTGGGGGGTTGAGCTTTGAGACTACAGACGAAAGCCTGAGGGCTCATTTTGAACAATGGGGCACCCTAACCGATTGTGTGGTATGTATATTTCTGTTGTGCTCTTTTTAAAATCGTACAACTGGAGTCTTACCTTTTGCTGTATTTAAGGTTATGAGGGATTCCAATTCCAAAAGGTCCCGTGGATTTGGCTTTGTGACCTACTCATCAGTGCAGGAGGTCGATGATGCCATGTCTGCACGCCCACATAAAGTGGATGGCAGAGTAGTTGAACCCAAGCGTGCAGTTTCCAGAGAGGTATGTTAAAGCAAATGACTAAAGATTTCTTCAACCCAGTTATCTGGACTATACAGATCTAAATTGACTAAACATGTCAGTGCAACATTTAAAGTCGCTCAAGGCAGAAAATTCCATAAATTCGATTGGCATATTCTATCACTAGGCCTTAGGTCCATATCTTTATCTTTTTAGTCAGTCAAACTGACTTGTGCCCCCTTCCTCCAGGACTCCAACCGGCCAGGTGCTCACATTACAGTGAAGAAAATCTTTGTTGGTGGAATCAAGGAGGATACAGAGGAGCACCATTTGCGGGACTACTTTTCCCAGTTTGGAAAGATTGAGGTTATTGACATTATGACTGATCGCTCTACTGGAAAGAAAAGGGGTTTTGCCTTTGTGACTTTTGATGATCATGATGCAGTTGACAGGATTGTCAGTAAGTATACTTGAGTTTTTTTGTTTGTTTTAAGCTTTCTCTGTGTAGTTTAATTTGATTTGCAATGTTTTCAGTCCAGAAATACCACACCATTAACTCTCACAACTGTGAAGTCAGGAAAGCGCTTACAAAACAGGAAATGCATAATGTTGGAATGGGAATGAGGTCAGGCCGTAACAGCAGTGGTGGTGGTAGTGGCGGTGGAAGGCCTTATGACTATGACAGAGGTTTCAACCAGGGTAAGTTTAGTCCCCCAGAGTATTAACCTGCTGAATTACAATTGCCTAACTGATCATTTTATTTGTAGGTGGAAGAGGTGGCAGATATAATGATGGTCCGTACAACTGCAGCAATGATGGTGGGGTGATGGTGCTTTTTTTTTTTTTTTTTTTTCCCCTCTGGGGTGGCTTCTTGACCTCAAACTTTTTCTTCTTTTTTTTTTTTAATGTAAAAGGTTATGGTGGTGGACCCGGTGGATACAATAATGGAGGCAACCGGGGCTACAACCAAGGCTACAATCAAGGAGGAGGAGGAGGAGGAGGTGGTGGCGGCGGCGGCGGTGGTGGTGGTTATGGGAATGGCTATGACAGCAACGGATATGGTATGTATAGGAAGGTTGTCTCCACTTTATTTTTTTTTTTAAAAGGCTGAAACGCTCTGTCTCGTTTGACAGGTAACTGTGGCGGAGGTGGCGGTGGAAACAACTACAACAATATGGGCCACTATGAGCCCCAACCCTCTAACTTTGGCCCAATGAAGAACAACTTTGGTGGCGGAGGTGGCAGGAATTTTGGTGGTGTGTATCTAGTGGGCTTTATCTGCTGGCTGCTCTTAATTATCTAACGAATTGAGTGTGTACTGTTTCTCTCCAGGATATGGCAGTGGTAACAATGGTGGTGGCGGCGGCGGTGGAGCATACGGACGCCCTGGACGATTTTGAAATTGGTAAGCCTTGACTTGGACAACCTTAAATCTAGTGTCGATGTCTAGGGATTCGTAAAGTTCAACAATTCTCTGGATGTCAGGCCATACAAAGTCAGTGCTCAGTTAACAATGTTGTTCCATATTGTTCAACAGGACTCAGTACTTAGGAGAGGAGAGGAAGCGAGTGACAGGGCAGCTGCAGGTTTACCTCAAATCTGCTCAGCCAAACAGTTGTGGCAGGTTACAGCTGCTGCAAGAAGATGTACAGTAGATAAATCATGAAGGGGTCTTCATTTAAACATTTGTGTTTCTGGAAAGCAAGCATTCCAATGAGGTTTTATGTAGATTATTTTCCTTAAGTCTGGTTTTATTTGTATCTGCACCCAATCAAAGTTGAAATAAAACTTTTCAGTTTTTTTAAGTGTTGTTAGCTTTATTGGGAAAGAGGGTTTGTTAATTGGGAAGGTTTATTCCCACCATGTGAGGTATAATCTACATGTGAAGGCCTGCAATAGAGCTGCAATGCATCATTGTTGAGGATCAAGTGGTGCACAAAGCAACTCTTCATAGAGGGCCAGCTCAACAGACCACACCCTCAGTTTTGGAGTGATCACCTGGAGGAGGCTAGCTTACATGCAGTCTGAGGCTAGCCATGGAAACCAGCTGAGGGAGAGAAGTAGACCACCACCAGGATCATTGAAGCAGGGGAGAGTGAGAACTTGAGCCTGAGGCTAGCAAGCAGAAGCTGCAAAAGGGCTTAATGCTGTTTGTAGGTAAGACCAGACTTCTCAACTATGATAGTGTAACTTTACTCAATGTAGCCTGTCAAAATAACTTGTACAGTTAATAACTTGGACCAATGGTAAATGTATTCTGGTATATTTTGTACATGCTGCCTTTGCTTATAATAACACCAGTATCTGCTGTTCAGGCACCTTCTATGGGACCAGGAAAATACTTTGCTGACAGACTACAGATTACTTGCCTTCCAGTGATTATGATCTACAGGTAATGACATGTAATGGTCAAACATTTTTGTCCCTTAAGACTGAATTTTAATTTATTCTTACAGGTTCGCAGGATAATGCACTGACAGAAGAGTGGACACCTCATTCAATTTATTTTTTTATTTGTACTTTTTATATAAAACGTTTTTAATAAAGACTCGAAGTGTTTATCTACAACCTTTATTAGTGCAAAGCTCACACCAACATAAATGCAAAATACATGAATCATTTTTGCGGTTCACCAAGTGGTACTAAGTAAACGTTGCCCTCTGGGGTCTGCTGTAGAGAATACTCATTAATGGAATATGGTTGTCCATCTTCGTCTCTCAAGTATGCAAAGACCTCAGTATAGAGTTCAGAGAGGCGGCATTTGATGAAGGCAAGACTTTGTTTAAACTCGTGTCGTTCCTGCGCTAGATGCTGTCTTTGAGCCTGAAGTTGGTTGAGTTCTTGTTCCAATTGAACAATGCTTTCAAGCTTCCTTTTTCTGCAATTCTGAGCCGCGACTTTGTTTTTGCCTCTCCTCCGAATATCTCGCACTAATGCTAGTTGCGTATCAGTGAGGGTGTACTGGGACAGTAGCTCGTTGAAATCGTCCACAGGTAGATTAACGATTTTATCCATGGGAAAAGGGATTTTTAAAGCCAAGGCCCGTCGCTCATCTCTGCTCATCGGCGCATGCGCCATGTGGTTCCGCTGCTTGTACACGGTTTGCGGTGAGCTCCCTCTACTGGGTACTCCGTAGTCATAAAGCTCACACTGGCCATTCACTTGAGCATGTAATTTCACTGCCCGAGGAACTGGACCACTGGAAGGTGGGTAAGATAAAGTCTGAATTGAGAAATATTGTTCTGGGTGTGTATATGAGTTTGTATTGTCTTGATGGGCAACAGAGTAAATGGTTCTATTTCTCTGCACTTCAGATTGTCTTTCATAATGGCAGTCTTTAATATCTATCTGGTAACCAGTTACCCCACTGGTCACCTCTGGAGAGGCCAGAGGAGGACTAGAGCCTAAAGAGAGGCCCGAGTCAGACTCCAGGTCGTTGGTCAGGCAGCCATTTGAAGTCTGTCCTTGTGCCCACAGCAGGTGTCTGTAAAGGCTCTGGGTGGTGTCCCTCCACTGGCCACAGCCCTCATCCGATGAGGCAAGTTGATCTCTCAAAGCCAAGAGAGTGTTAGAAGATTCTGATGGTACTTTTTGATTAGTTTGTGACTCGGAGTGTCTGTACTGTGATTGGGTGCTGTGCTGATGATGCACAGGCACTTCTTCAGAATAGCACCCATTATAATTATTGGAAATGATCTCGCAGCATCCGGGAGGCAGCTGTGCAGCAATTCCATAAGGCTCTATGGGTGCCATGGTCTGGTACTGTGCTGTTTCAAAGGCATTTTCACCAGGGGCTTCAAACTCCTAGAATGAAAGTATATATAAATATAAAAGACACACAAAACAGTAGGCTAATGCATGCACTATAAGCAAAACACATGCAAAAGCTAATTAATTGTGCCTGTGTTTGCAGAGCATTATTTGTTCGGCAATTCTCCCTACCACCATATGAAAGGCTCTCATAAGTGTGATCAAGTTTCTCTGGGAAACAGATGGCTATTGTGCCATACAGGGGGCCGCTATTTATCTTCAGTTCCTCTATTCATTATCTTTCCCATGTTTCTTTGTAATATTAGGCCTAATCACAAAAAGTTTAAATTAGAACATTTTTACATTAGGGATAATCTTTAAAAAAAAAAAAAAAAAAAAAGTAGCTTATTTTTGCCAACAGACCATAAATTAGCATGGGAGGTTGTGGATTGTGTGTCACAATTTAGGCGCACCTGTAGTTCTGTAATGGCCATCAGCTCCTGCCAAGCAGCGTCCATCTCACTCTCCTGCAAAGCTCCATGAGGTTTTGGTCCTGCTCCACAGAGCCGGCCAGGAGCTGCTGATACCTTTTTTCAAATACATTTATTACTTGACTGTTGACGCAAGTGGGTGTGTATAGATATAGAATGAGCAAATAAATGTACCTCGCTGCTTCTCCTCAGAGGGAGGGCATAATGGACTGGAGAACACATCCAGAAGATAATGGGTATAAACCTAAAATAAATGTCTTTTTTTAATAATTTAATTTTAAAGAACACTGTTGCTGCTGAATCTCCATACACTTGCCTCTTGTCTTTGCTAGGTAGGACTGCTCTTGCCTTCTCTAAAACCAATTTGGACACATGAGGTCTTTGGTTCAATTGAGTTGACTCCTCCCATCAGCTGTCCCGACAGCAGCTATGCCATCCCTTGATAAGACAATCTGCGGGAAAACAGTTTTTTTTTTTATTTCGAGACCTGGGGCCTGGTAGTTGCAAAAACATGTTTGATGTTGGCCTATTTACCCAATACCCATTTATAATATAATCTACAATGTACTTGTCAAAATGTGACCGTGAATATTCTTCAGTACAAATATAAATGGAATATACTTGGCCCTTTGTAAAAGCAAAAAAAAAAAAAAAAAAAAACTAAAACAAAACAAAAAGCTATAAATAAATATTCAGTTTAGGTATGCATGGGACTGACACATCAGATTGGTCAAAAAAAACAAAAACAAAAAAAAACACAAAAAGACACTTGCTTGTCCGGTTTGCCATTGCATATCAAACTTCAACTCAACCTCAACTCAGCCTTAACTGAAGCTGACAGCACATTTATTAACCTATACGTTTATTAACTGATCAGGGACAAGTGTGGAATAGCAGGCTAATAACTGTCATTTACATAGTTAATTTCTAAAAAGCATTCACTTACCTCAGTAGCCTTTGATCCTTTCCAAAATGTGGCACTTATCAAACACAGTTCTAGTGGCACCAAAAACCTCCTGAAAAATAAAATGCATGCTACTGTCTCTGGTGGGTAAAAGGTTTCCAGGCCTCCGTCTCACTCACTCTTGGCCCGCCTGTCTCTATGTGGCTGCGCTTCACTTGAGGCACCGGCATAAATGGGATGGCCCAGTGCAGACAACCTTCCTGTAAGGCACCCACACCACAGTTTTTTGCAATCATGTATCCTTAATAGTATGCTAGCACACCCCAACCTCCAAATTTCCCCTTTTGCCCACTTGACAAACCACAAACCAACAGTCTGGCCTATATGTCTAAAGCAATCCTCATGTAGGATGTTCACAGTCAAGAGCTTTTTTTATTTTTTTAATCAACTTGTGAACATTCTAAGTGTGAAATGTACAGCAATAAATTTAAATAATGTCCTTTTTCATATTCTACTCTAAAAGTATGTGAAATTGCACCTGCAGATATAGCCAGTGATGCAGTAGTGGATTGGAAGTCAGATTGAGACTGACTTTAGTACAGATGGAATGTACACCCAGCAGCAGGTAAGAAAGACTACATTGTTCGTCTACCTGGCAGAGCAACCGCCGGGGAGACTAAGGAGCTGGGGGAGAATGGAGAGAAGCGTGTCTTACATAGCCTGTGACCATTAAAATCCCTACAGAAAAATTCCCCCTTTGCCCTGATCTGAGGCACAGTTTGTCGAGAAACTCTGCAAGACTGCATGTTAGGCACAGTTTGCTTCCACGACTGACGCTGCAGGTTAAAAGGTTCAGACAAGCATGAATATTTCTTGATTGGATGGATGAACAGATGTTTTTGGACCTTTAAGTGAGCAAACATATAAATCTACTTATCAACATATCTCTGCAATTTACAGTACAGTAAATTATGTAAGAAATAGGCATTTATGGGAATTAATGTTCTTACAAATAATGTAAAAACTGTACATAATGTACTATTCATCATCAGTCTTCATCATGGAACAATCTACCTTCATGATCACAAAATATACATGCCACATTAAAGCAAAGTTTTTGCAGACACCAAATCATTAATTGAGTCAATGATTTTTGTTGTCCACCGCCATCATTCATTGTTATAAGCAACCACTGAAGTGGTTTTGAATATAGTAAGGCCTACAGGCTAAAGGAGGCTATAAATATAGCCTACAGGTAGGCTATAATGCATAAAACACTGTAAATGATGTGCAGAATAGTATCTATTTTAAGTTAACAACAAAAGCGATGAACAATATATAGTTTTTAGGCAAAAGTTAGACAGAAATGTCTAAACCATAAGTAACTCGCCCACCTTTATAATTTATCCGAGCCGGTTACAATCACAATATTTTCTGCATCATTGTTCTCTGATGGAGACGTAGGTGGCTGACAAAGCCAAGAAAGGTGAAGGTCTACCAGGAATCAAAGCAGGGACTTCCCAAGCCTTGTTCCTAGCACCCAGCCCCTGACTCAACCACTGCTTGTACACGCTGTCGACAGGCCTGTTATTACAGAGACCGCTGTGGCTTGAAGCTGGACACACTTCCCTGGTCAACGCCCACACACACTCTGCATGTTTGTTTGCATCAATAAATGCTGACTTCTTTCTCGCCATGTCTGAACCTCGGCTTATAACATTTTCCTTATGTGCACTTCAACATGTAAAGGAATGGCTCTTCAGAAAATAGATTAGCTGACTCCCAAGGTTGAAATTCTCTTAATGTCCAGTCATATATAATACAATTTTAAATATTTCTAACTTGTTTTTATTTTGTTCTATTTTTGTGTCTTGGGGTTTCCATAACATTTGTTACATGAGAAGAATTGCATTGTAAGATATATTGGAAAGTTGTTTCAAACATGAGAGGGAAAAAAGTGTTGTGGTTTGGGTTGTGGTATGAAACAGGGAACATTTTTAGTCTGATTCTGGGAAAGTAAATAAAATTGGGGGGAAATAGAGTTCGCCTTTTTTCAATGTTATTTCCAGAACTTGTTAAAATAATAAGATATAAAATAATGGTTTTAATTAAACTATTTAAAATTTCAATTCAAAAGTGACTTATATTGCAATTTTTGAGCTAATGTGTCCAAGCAAGTTACAGTACTGTAAGAAAATAAGCCTACCTCAAAAGAGATTTCAAAGAAACTTTAAGGAACCTAACATGCAGCATCATTGCCATGCATTACTCAGTAAACCTCAGATGTTACCTGAAGATGACCACCAAAGACAGTTGAGTAGTTTTTGCTTTTTTTTTTTGTCTTTAGTATAATTTATTGTTAATTGTTAATAATAGTTTGTGTTGTGAAAAAAGAAGAAGAAGGAAAAAAAACATAATAGAAAGATAAGAACAGAAAGATAACTGTTGACAGTACAATTACATCATTTTTACTGTGTTGTCATTACAGTTAGACTACTATGTTTTAACCAAAAAGTATAAAGGAGGATGTTGGTTGGCGGAAGCTCTGCTTTACACTGATAAAATTGTTACTTGGTTCTACGGAAGGGAACTGCTAACTGCTGTGGTTGGTTGTGTATGTGTACTGAGTGAAAGAGCAGACACTACACAGCATATTACCAAATTCTATTAGAACCTATTCTTTGTGAGCTGTTTCAAAATGATAAAACACTAATCTGTAGAGATATCAGTGTCCAACCATGCACCCACACATAAAGGCTTGTAAAGGTTTTAGGACTATATGAACATTGATATTCATCTACATTTGTAACAAAGTTATAACACAGTGATGTCATTTATGGAGGAAGATAGAGGGAAATCCCCATCATCCAGGGTTTCCAAATGCTTCCCAGAAGAAGGTCCTGACATAATTAGAGTTGGTTAAATGTCAGAGGCTCCAGAAAAGGACACAATATACCGTGTTAGAAAAAAAAAGGGTTCCTCACCTCACTTTCCACAGTAGTTGGTCTCTCTCACCTTCATCCAGCTCAGGTCCTCTATCAGAGGCCTGGGAGCTTGAGAGTTCTGCACAGTATCTTCGCTGTTCCTAGTACTGCACTTTTCAGGAGTGAGATGTCTGATGTTTTTCCTGGGATCTGCTGTAACCATTCCTCCAGTTTGGTGCTCTGATCACCATGGGCACCACTGATGCCTTCACCTTCCAGGCCTTCTCCAGCTCTTCCTTGAGCCCCTGGTATTTCTCTAGTTTCTCTAGTTTCTCTAGTTTCTCGTGTTCCTTTTTCCTGATATTACCATCACTTGGTATTGTAATGTCCACCCCCACGGATTTGTTCTATTGCTTATCCAACACCACCATGTCTGGTTGGTTCGCCATCACCATTCTGTCAGTCTATATCTGGAAGTCCCACAGGATCTTGGCTCAGTCATTCTCCACAACCTCCGGAGGTGTTTCCCACCTTGACCTTGGGGTCTCCAGCCCGTACTCTGCACAGATGTTTCTGTATACTATGCCCGGCACTTGGTTGTGTCGCTCCCTGTATGCTTTCCCTGCCAGCATCTTACACCCTGCAGTTATGTGCTGGACTGTCTCAGGAGTCTCTTTGCACAGCCTACACCTTGGGTCTTGTCTGGTGTGGTAGATCTGGGCCTCTATTGCCCAGGTGCTCAAGGCCTGGTCCTGTGCAGCCAGGATGAGGGCCTCTGTGCTGTCCTTCAAGATTCAAGATTCAAGATTGTTTATTTGTCATATGCAGAATCAACACAGGGTCAACAATGCAATGAAATGCTTAGGATCAGAAGAACCGTTGACTCGCTAAGATAGTCAAGAAGTACTAATAACATGCAATAATAGTACATGGTAAGAAAAGTGTTGCAAAAGTGCAGGGGAAGAAGTAAACAATATAATAAACAATATAATAAAATATGTAATAAAATGTAATTTTAAAAAAATACAAGGTACAATGTACAAGGTGCAAGTAGGGTTAAATCAAATAAGGTGTAAGTATTTCACAGATTGCACAGACCAGACCAGCCCTCTCCAGCCATTGGTAGGATTTCTTGATATTAGCCACTTCAGTTATGTTTCAGTGGTACGCCCCATGTAGGGGCTTGTCCTGCCATGATGGTCCCTCCAGCACCTCTTCCTCTGAACTCCACTGTCTGAGACATTCTCTGAGCAGGTCGTCTGTCGGAGCCTTGTCATTAATGTACTTGTGGCTCCCATACTCACTAGTCCTTGGCCTCCTTACTTCTGGCTCACGTAAAGTATCAGGGTGCTGGATTTAGGATGGAACTTTCCATGCATGGTCAGGAGCTTTCTTCATGCATCTCCTCCTTTGGCCAGCTTATAATTCCTGCTGGGTATCAGATCACTGGCAGGGTGTAGGTGTTTATATATACAATCTCTTCCTTAACCTCCACTGTTTCAGGAAGTTATGGATGGATGAAAATTTAGACCTATTTGTTGTATAGCCTTTCTATTATATCTTGCATAATTCAATGCTGCTTGTATTGTATTGTTTTTGTGCTGTATTTTTGCTTGTTTCAATTTTATTTCATTTTTACTTTTTCATTTTTTTCTATTTTTCTATTCAAATATTCACCAGCAGTATAAATAAATAAGAAAGATAAAAATGTGAAAAATAAATAGTAATATGAGCATAATTGACGTTTATCTTTTTGTACTCCATACGTACACGTGAACAGCCAATGGGAAGAAGCCTCTTTGGGCATACGTGTTACGTGCTGGTACGTCGTTAGCCTCAATGCTAACTGGACCGCTAACACGAAGAAAAATGGATTCTCCTATACTGGTAAAGTATTGTGTAGTTTGTGAGATTTAATTGTTTAGAATCGTTATCGGCATACTTTTACACACACCAACCTACCATTATACAAAATAAACATGACTAAATATATGTACTGTTTAGAGTTTGATACCAGTGCTAATAGCTATCTGTAGCCTCTTCTATGTGTAGATGATGTGGAAGTTTCTTTTGACTGGAGTGAGCCAATTTTGGCGTTTTGGCGTTGCTAGATTTTAAGTAACTTATTTCCTCGTATTTATAGATCTCTCTTTCTATTACTTTTGTTGTTTATTTTCTTTCTTTTTTTTCTCTCGAGGATACGATTTTATGGCTACACCAAATATGCACAAAAATTCATACAGTGGTCTCTTCACTTTTGACAGGAACCTTCCCTATACACTGTCAAAGCGGTTCTCATCCTGGACAACGATGGAGACAGGCTCTATGCCAAGGTAAACATTTAGTATAGCTCCTATGCATTTTGAAGTGTTCAAAATTATAATAATTACCATTTCATTTACTTGCAGTATTATGATGACACATACCCTTCAGTCAAAGAACAGAAAGCCTTTGAGAAGAACATATTTAACAAAACTCACCGGACAGACAGTAAGCATAATGGATTTTTAAAAGTTTTTAAGTTATGCAAGGATTTAGCAAATTTAATGCAATGATTGTTATTTGCTGCCCCTATAGGTGAAATTGCTCTGCTGGAGGGTCTGACTGTAGTTTACAAGAGTAACATTGATCTCTTCTTTTATGTGATTGGAAGTTCACATGAAAATGAGGTATAACATGTTTTGCAAATATCCTACACTAACATGTCAGTGTCTATGATCTAAAACTATAGTTTGATAAACTATAATTTATTAAGGAAATAATTACATCTTTCTTATGATTCCAGCACCATATTAGTGTATTTGTGTCTGTTGGCTTTTTTTTTTTTTTTTTGCCTGTGTTTGATGGAAACTCATTGATTTCATTTCTTTGCCACAGCTCATGCTAATGGCTGTTCTCAACTGTCTCTTTGACTCACTCAGCCAGATGCTGAGGTATGTGCCAGCAGTTGGTATCTAATTTTTCAAATACATTCAAATATTATTCAAATAAATCATTCTTATTAACCTAACTGACATAATTTTGCAGGAAAAACGTTGAAAGAAGGGCTTTGCTTGAAAACATGGAGGGCCTTTTTCTTGCTGTAGATGAAATAGTAGATGGAGGGTAAGTGTATGAAAATGTGAATATATGTCATCGCTATCAATTCTTTCAATTGATAACATTATCTGCTTCTCCGTGCAGGGTGATTTTGGAGAGTGATCCTCAACAAGTTGTGCATCGCGTGGCCCTTAGAGTAATGCATTGTTCTCTTTTTTCATCATTTAACTGTGTATAAGTAATTAACATATTTGTTTCTTTAGGGAGATGATGTCCCTTTAACAGAGCAGACAGTCACCCAGGTGAGAAACCACCCTTCAGTTGATAAGCCCCATTAATTAAAGTTTTGCTCTGTTCACATCTGTAAATGTTATCCACATAATCTAAATTTTCTCACTTTTCTTTCTTCTGGTCTTGACAATTAGTCACAGTACATTCTTGAAGTGTCTTAGCATATTTATGACATTGTTAATGTTTTAGGGGTTGTGAGATAATTTCAAATCCGTCACACATTTTACAACTGTGATTTGAATACAAATAGAATAGTATGAAGAAGAGACAAGATGAACAGATATTTCATGTTTTCTTTATAATTAAATGTTTGACTAGTCGACTAGTACAAAAAAAAGCTGACAAGATCACTCAAATAATACTTGATTGCAGACCTATTGTATGTGTTTTTTTGAATATACTGTCTGATTTTGTAACTGTAATTTGTGTCCATCACACCATTAGTATTTGCAGTACTTAGCACATTTGGTATATATGACTTATAAAGTGTTTAAAAAAAGCTTGCTTAAAGTTGAATCAGATCTTGTACATAAATAAAAATGTTGTACCTATACTAATGTTAATGTTTTTGTTTGGTTTCACAGGTACTCCAGTCAGCCAAGGAGCAAATTAAGTGGTCCCTCCTTCGATAGTCACTCCGGGCTGTGATCGGTGAGCCCTGTTCGGTTCTTCTGCACTGATCCAGGTTTAGTTTTGAAGCCCCACTGGCTTCTTTACTCCATGGACCACAGTTTTCCTCACTCAAGTCTTTTATGACCCTTTTACACTGGTTTGTGTTATAAAACTAAAACATTATAGGATATGACATATGCTGGTCTTTTTATGAACAATATGCATGTTGATTAAGAACAATCATAAACCTTGTAACACTTGTAAGAACATTCCTAATGTGTTTTGAGAAGTATTATGTCATTTTAGTGCCTCTTTCTTTTTGTTTTGATTACTGTACAAAATACCAGCTCTCTCTCCCACTAATGGTGGAACTTAAGATTTTGAACATGTCATCTTTTCACAGATCATTTAATTATTTTATGTTTATGAACATCGTAATTGTAGAATTGTAAAATAAAAATGACATCTGCTCATTCCACATAGCTTTCGAGTTGCAGCATTCCTGTTACATTATATCAGGGTTACACTACAATTGCCACGTTAGTCACATTCACAACTTGTCAAACAGATTGTCAAACATGCATGGGTACCTAGGTTAGAGTCCGTTTCTAAACTGAACAAACTTTAGACATTAGACTTTTATTGTTCCCAAGGGAAATTCATTTTCACACACACAGCTTGTTTGACATATACAGCAACAAACAACACAACAAACCGACACATTACAATCGACATTACAGTTCACTCAGCAAGGCCTATTCAAAAATGTGATGGGGGATGGCATCAGGCTTCTGCCAAAGCGGGTCCTCCTGCACCTGGGCGCCCTGTACCTCCATTCTGAGGGCAGAGGGGTAAGATCTTCCTGTAGTGGGTGAGTGGGGTCCAGGGAGTGCCTGATCTACCAGCCCCTCATACATTTATATTAAAGCCTGTTGTTTTAGCTGACCAGGCAAAGATTCCAGGTGACTGTAAAGCTGTCAAGAGATTGTGGCATACAAAAGATGAATTCAAGCTCAACAATGTAGTCTTTTTTTTTTTTCTTTTTTTTTTATAGCCAGCATTAGTAGGATTGTGTTAATATATTTTGCGATTTTGCACTATGCTTCGCAACACCTCTGAATACTGGGTACATGGTGCCATCTAGTGGTGTATGTGACTTAGCGAGAAAGTCACCAAACACATCAGTAGGGTGAAATTATTCGGCTGCAGTCTGTCGCCCACTGTGAGCTCTGATGTGGAGTTGAAGCCACACTATGCAGTGTGAATTGTGTGCTCCTGTGCGCACCCCCTCCTGCACTTGCTAACCTCAGCCACTCATTTCAATGCAAATGAAGAATAGCCCTCAGAGTGGATTGGTTTGACAACGGGCACTAGATCATGTTGATGCCTGATCTCACTGGAAAAGAAATTATTTTTATTCAGGAGCATTCTTTATGTAAGAGCAAGACCGACACAAGCAACTTTGTGATCTGGCATAACTTCATTAAAATGGATATTTATTTTCTTATTTGGCCACTGATGCAATATAAATTGTTATGTTGGATGTCAATTTGAGTAGTTGGATTGATTCACACACTGCTTATAGTGGTGCCATTACATTTTTTTCATTGCTTTCACTGACAAATAATGGTAATTGTAATAATTGTAAATGGCACTGTTAACTTGTATTAATCATATCTAACAACAAATTGCCCCAGAGATAACTGATATAGATGGAACCTATGCAGCTATTTAACATGCATTAGTAAACTACTTGGCCTTTAAAATCAATAATTTAGGAAATATATGTAAGTTATGTATAAAAAGAGTACAATGCATCTTTTAAATTAACCACATGCCTCAATATTGGCATATGGAAGAGAAAGCAGGGTCTCCGTAGAGGCAAATAATACAAAGGCAAACTGAAATTGTGCTAATATATTTTACACTAGTAATCATTGTAAATACAGGGGTAATCATTCAAAGGTGAAAGTTTAATTATATAAAATATAGAACAATAATTGTAAGGGAGAAAAGCAAGCATGTTACTAAATGCAACACTAATAACATAAATTGGGACAGTTTATGGTTTCTGGGACTGAGCACAGGTCAAAATCTACTGTGTGTGTGCGTGATTATGTGTGGGTGAATGTGGCGTGATATTGCCACATAACAAAGAGGAGCGACTCAATGAAACTGTTATTGTTTGTGACCTATGGGCCTGTGGTGCTGGCGTTTGTCCAGCCTGATTCAGACCCTCAGTGTGGGTTTCTTTATGGTGCACAGATAACATGATAAGATAAAATTGGCATATGCAAAAAAACAAAAAACAACAAAAAAAAAAAACCCATCTGTCCCAATGAGCAACATAAAGGTTAAAGAAATATAGTTTGTTGATTATTGGGTAATATCTCCTGTAATACTGTGTCTTGCTTCTATCCACTAATTACAATTCCACCATCATAAAAACCTGCAAGCTAATTTATATTAATTATATGGGATTGCGAACAGTTTCCTTGACACGCAAGATGTAGCATGCAGTAATATTGTCAGAGACATGTAGGTTAGTGGCTCATAATTGATCGATGTACACAGTGCCATAGTCCTTATGTTGTGTGTGTGTGCTAGTGACTTGCCTGGGTGAATTAGAGTCAATAAATTACCATCATCTGTAAGCTTACAGAGTCTTTATGTCATAGTCAATGGCTTTGAGCACCCATCCAATGGCATGCCCTTACTAAAGAGAAACCACAGTGGCGAAAACAATGACAGCAGATACAGGCCAATACAGTAAACATATTAAGAGAGTACCATTACTCAGTGCAGGACAAAGGCCAAGATCCTCGTGATATTTAATGACCTGCTGTGCTATAATGAACAATGTATTTTACAGCAGCTTTCATTGGTACATTCAATGGGTCAGTCAAACAAGAAACTACTAGAAATATGAGCTCATTAGAATGTAATTATTGCTCTTTGTTGTGCCCTTCTGAGCTGCTTACTGTCGGTGTCAGTATTTTAATGGTTACTCCACAGTCATATTACTATGTTAAAGGGGTAATCAAAGATCGCTCAAAGCATGTGTTTCTGAGTGCAGGAATGGTTGGTATGGGCCCGGGCCTGCTTTCTTAGCTGCAGCAGCATCATGCAGGTTGACATGCTTTATAGCCCCAGTTGCCCTCTCTGCGTCTGTTTATGGATTCTCATAGAATAGAGAATCATGGCCACTCCAGGACAAGTCAGCCAAAAACAACTGCTGTACCACTCTAGTTCTGCCATAACGGCACATAACTCATGCAGCAGCTTCTGGGGCAAAATGTCTTCATAGTAATAATATAAGATGATTGTAAATTTTGATGCTAATGTTTATTTTTTGTTGATTTAAGATAAAAATGTCACCCCAGATGTGTCTGGTTTATTAGGTGCTGCTATAAGTTGATGAAAAAATGTGGCTTTGTCATAAGAGGGGGCATGGATTGCAGTACTTTCTGTTTTACAGTTGCTTTAAGATTTATTAGCTGAAAATGCACAGCTTTAATAGGATAATGAAAGTGTAATGTCAAGGACATTGTTAATTGGAAAGCTGTATGTGTTGATAACAGTTGAGTAATATGCTTGGACACATCTGTTTTGAGCAGGACTAAGGTCTATTCCTCCCTCTTTGACTCAGGCGGTGATCTGGAGGGCAGTGTGCACTGGGTGCCTGCTCCACTGCTGCTGCTGTTATGCCCTGACAGCAAAGGCTTCTGGGTTATGACTGTGATCAAAGGGTCAGCACTATGTTTAGATTTTGTGATGATGCAAAAGAACATTAATGGTACCCATAAGTCATCTTTAACTGTAGGCAGTCTGCCTTAGACACAGAAATGTTGGCCATAAACCTTTTGTGTGTTTCTTTGCTGATAGTTAACTCTCGCCACCACATCTGTCAGAGGGGAACATACATCTGCTTTCTGCAAATGGTCCTACATGTTTAATCTTCTTTTTACACCTCTAGACATACTATGCCGCTGTACACTACACAGAGGCAAATTTTGCATGGAAAGAAGAGCATATTGTGTGGCATGGCATACCTCTTGAACCCTTGGCTTCCACCCCCTCCATTTTCTTCTCTCCCCTTCCTCACTTGCTCCCCTCCCTCCTGGATTCCCCAACCAGCACCACAACACCGTTAACAGAAGCCGCCTTGACAGATTTACTACCACCGTCTTTCCATTGGCCGCCAGGCTGACAGCACAGATTTAAGGCTGCCTCCTGATTGGCCAGAACAGTGACAGGGAAATTTACAGCCGCGCAGTGATTTGATGCTTCTTGCCTTTGAAGTGAGTTACAGCTCTGTCGCTTATAGGACACAGAAACGGTGTCAGGTTGCAATCGTAAAATCTTATCCCTGGAGGGAGGGATGTGGCTCTGGAGTATAATGGTTCGACGTCATGAGAGAGAAGAGACTATCTTTGGAGATAAAGGAGGTTAATGGAATGGAATACTTGAGCTTGTGGAATCAAACTAATCAAATATATATACAGTGTAAAAGCTCATTTTTGGCAAGGGTGAAAAGGGTGTTGTTTAAATTAAAGAAATAAATGCAGATTTTTTAAAATGCAAACAAATTGGATTTGAAAGATGTGTTTTTTTTTTTTTTTAACCCTTTTTTAAGTTTAATTTAAAATTAAGTTGGTTAAGTGATTGCTACATAATCATTTGTATGTCATTAAAACTGCAGTATCTAACTGTAAATAGTGTTTAATTTTCTGTTCCATCTTCTCTTTT
Source organism: Paratrypauchen microcephalus (assembly GCA_036785185.1). Classification (NCBI taxonomy): domain Eukaryota; kingdom Metazoa; phylum Chordata; class Actinopteri; order Gobiiformes; family Gobiidae; genus Paratrypauchen; species Paratrypauchen microcephalus. The sequence goes on along the minus strand of JAVJIX010000052.1, from coordinate 2,404,086 downwards.
CTCTTGTACTCTAGACCCTTAATGGTCAACTTAGTTACTCCATAGTGACAGCTAATAAGCATCACTTTATCCCATCTGGCACTATGTGTTCTAGCCAGATCCATGTTTGTGATCCATTACGGTCTGCAGCCTGTCTCCTCATCACATGATGAAAAAGTGTGACCCTGCAACAGCCTTGACCCATGGAAATCTCTTTGGGGTAAATTGCACATCTGCCCCTGCCCTGTCTCTCAACCCTGAGTCCATTCATTCTGCTCTTCCTTCTGATATAACACTCTCACATCACACGTACGATCATCTGCACTGGTGGATATTTGTCAGAAAATAACAACTGCAGAAGACCTGGACTTGCCTTGTCAAGAGAGATTATGTAATCTCAGACCTTCTGGTGAACTTGATATCACAAGGTCACGCAATGTGTCCTGTTGCAGCATGGAAAAAAGAGAAAACAGGTTTTACACAATCCTTCTCAACTAAAAGATATGAATATATGGAGTGGTGACATGTTCATATGCATTGGTCTGAAAGCAGTTCTTGGCTGTCTTCTTCAGTAGTAGTTGAGACATAAACCACCAACCATCAAGAGTCTTAAAAAAACGATTGCTTTAGCCCACACACCATGTCATCGTGACAAGCGCCTCCAACTTGTGTTGGACAGTTTCCTCTGAGTTCTCTGTTTACCACATAAATGTAAAAAATTTGACTTGTCTAAGTAAATCTGGCTTTGCTCAGGTATGCCTTCTTGAAAGCTACACAGCAATTGCTCACTTCTCCTGTTAGGTTGCCCCAGGTTCACTGTTGAAAGTGGGTCAAATGCAAAAAATAAATACAAATAATTCATGAATACAAAAAAATAATAGAAAAGTTGAATACTAATAAAAAACGAATATGTTGAACAAAGCTTGCAATCTTTTTATCTTTTAGGATATTTTGGATACAGTCAGCTCACAGATAGTATATAAACCACATTAAAGATTATACACAGAGTTCCTACAAACATGTCCCAACAAGCCAATGATTAATACATACTTGCAAGGCCCTGACTCAAAACACCCCTTTTACTGATCTGACCAAGGCAGCAGGCTGCCACAGTGTTCATCTTGTCAGGGGGATGAGGGTCACTGCTGGGCCATATAAATCTTAGATTTGGCCTATCCAAACAGAGCTTGTTCTATACACCAAGATACCACAAATTTAAACGAGAGAGTAGTGACCTGATTTTAGACAAACACCCAAAGTGTTTTTCTAAACATGACTCCACTGTTGAAGAATTACAGTGAAACTATGAATATTCATAATTTGATACGAAAGTAGGCCAAATCCAAACGTCACCTGTTCCCTTGTTAGCAGTGACAAGGTGATAGCTCTAGCTCCCGTTCTCATCCGTGTTAAACCTTGAGTCCTGGGAATGGCACAGCAGGCCAATTTATCTTATTCTGTCAGACTAATTAGAAATGTGCTGGCACACGTTTGAATGTGAGACACCTTGAAGTGAGAAATTACAGATCATCTTTCATCTTCTTTCCCATACCAGTTTGTATGTTGGTGCTACAGCAACATAGAAAACTTACCAATGTATACAATTTGATAGTTCAAGGTAATTTCTGTTTTACTTTAAAGATTAAAGATACACTTTATGTGACATTACACCCCTGTGGTACAGGGGGTGAACCATTTGCCTGTTCAAATTCTTTCCAGAGCATATAAGTACTATCATTGTCCCTGCAGGCACACACATTGCCCTTGAATCATGAATGTGTAACTACTACATATTCATTATACTATTATACTACTATATGTGACTGATTGTTATGGTCAAAAGCACAGATTGTAGGTGCAGAATGGCAGCCATGCTATGAATAGTGTATAAATAATGGACCAAATTGTTAAGTGGCCTAGTGTTTCTAAGCTCTATATAAAACTTTACTATTCTACTAACTATAAAGTTGCTTCTTCTATTGAATACAATAAAATTGAAACTGGTACCATTTTCTCATCAAGTAAACTGGGATTTAACCACATACATAATTTATACCTGCATAATAGAACCTATGTTAGAGAATTGTAATATTTGGTAATCATTAATATGCCTTCATATCTTCAATATCAACTATTCAGGAGGTTAAATACTGATATGGTACAAATACACAAATTACCCTCAAAACAAAACAGGTTTTGTTTCTGTATTCATACTATTCATATATATTTTTTAACAATTCTAGGAAATAAAGTGATTGGCTTGCCTCGTTGATGAAAAACAGTTTTACAGTACAGCAGACACAAGAATTAAAATGTTAATGCTCAGCAGCAGCCGCAGCAATATCACTGCTAATTAACACCGAGAGGTGGGCTGTCACTGGGGTGATGGATGGAGGGCCAGGCACATCACTACTTTCACCCAACCAGTGATTCCTTTATTAATCAGAGCCAAGATGAAAAGAGCGCTGCACACCTCGGGGAGAGGAGATAGCAGTGTCTTTTGTCCAGAGGGCTTCAATCATGCACCACCAGCTCGAGATGTATTTGATCAGAGGGAATCCAAACATTTGCAGGAGGCCGAATGCTGCTGGCACAGGGAACGTGTTTTTGTAAACCTCTGAACTGCCCAAATGTTGACTGAGAAGCAGTCTGAGCAGGCAGGGCAGATTTACACATGGCTGGGGAGATTTTTTTGTTGAAGGGGCCATTCTTTTCTTGTGTGACAGCAGAGGTGAGCAGAGAGAGCTGGCTATCAGTCCTCCCAGTTCAAGTGAAGCAGGCTGACTCCTACACTTTACCTCTGCACCACTCCATGACTGTCTCCCAGAGATGATTTCCAACCTCCATGATTTCAGCACTTTGTGTATGAAGATGGAGTGTTATCTCTCTTCTCTGATCTCCTCCCATCTACCTCACTTAAGTAGGTCCATTGTTAAGTGCTGAGGGCCTGTGGGTGCAGTAAATCAGGCGACACAGGAAGGGGATGTCTCCCTTGGGAGAAAGAGCACACTCCCAGCAGCCTTCAGGCTGATCTCATCCTGCCTAACCTTAGAATGGTCAATAGCAGAGAAAGGTTGTAAAGGGAATGTTCTGCACTGCCTTACACTGTTGCATACCTATAGGCCAAATGAACAACTACTGTGCATGGCTACACAGCTTTTCCTGCTTATGATAAACGGATTTAGACTCGTAACCCACCTTTTTGTTTTGCAAAGACAAAAACATGCTGTACGCACCTCCCACTGGTGGTTGAATAGAGGCACTGAAGAACATGTAACGAGAATAATACAACAGAATAAGTTTCTTATCGATAGTTACTTTTGTTTCCATTTATGCTACTAAAATATGTGCCCTCTTGTACGCAATATGCAATAAACAATTGCCAGCAATTGCACTCCTCCAGACATAAAAGTCCTATTTGATTCAGATGTTGACTTGATGATCCATTAAATGATCTATTCAGTAAATGCAAAAAGAGTTTCTTGTAAATCAGTTACTGTAACGAGTCCACTGCAAGGCACATAACGCACAATTTAAAAGCCTTTGGCTTTATTTAACGTTGTGGATATTGATGCCATCTGCTGACGCATTTGCGGAATTGCATCGATTTTGCAGTACTGTATTTAAAAATACTCCATACTTACTATACCAATGTAAATTCACAACAATACTACACAATAGATTAGAATGTTTATTTAGACTTGTGGCTCTACACAACTGTTTAATTATCATTTGCTAAAAATTAGTCTAAATGCTTCACTTTAGCTATAAAAAAAGAGGGGAAAAAGTATTTCTGCAAAACTCCGGAAACTTATAAAACTAAACTGCATTTAGGCCCCTTAGTGGCCCCTACTTAAGACGTATTTAAAATATATTAAAAGAATATGTATAAATGAGAGCCATGTCTACACTTTACAACTACATTGACCTAACACTTGCATGTAATTCTGATTCATCTCTAACAGGCATAGGCCTATAACACATTTGTCCCGCTAGAGTAACTGTCAGATTTGCAGCCCATTGGTTGTTTATCAAACCACATTAAATCTGCAATACAGTACAACAAAACTAATCTTTCAATATAAAGCATTTGGACTAGAGAATCATATTATGTAAAACACTGTTTGGAAGTAAAAGGCCACTCCAGACATTAGTGACCATTGAGGGCTGGTGTAAAGTTCTAGTAACGTGCATTTCCTTGGTTTGGACAGTGGCATTGGACAACACATTCCTCACTCCTATGCTTCGGAGTCAGTCATAGTGTTGTAGAGCTTGAGAGTAATTTCTGGTGTTCCTTTGCGTACCAGTGTGTGCGCATGGAAAGAACATACTCTCAACTGCATGGATGATCATAGTTGGGATTGTTTGGATGCACCAGTGGGAAGATACCTCGATACGTAGCAAATGATAATTTGATCTGGACTAGTCTTCCAATAGACAAGGATGTAACCAGTACCCTGAATGTAAGAACTAAAATAAACTTAATCATAAAGAAAAACTCTTAAATGAGCCTTTTCTTCTGACGAGCACTCACTAGAATCCTACTTCCGTCTGTAGGAGTTTGTCATTGCACAAACTTTTTTGCAGAACAGTTAGATCTTTAAATGTCCATGTAAAAGTTGGTGAATGTCATTCTCTCACGCCATCAATGTTATGGGTTTGACTCAAAAAAGTTAATCAAATGCTCTCAAAGTTAGAGGGTCAGTAAGCTACAGTTGATAGGCTGTTTCAGACTGTGGCTTTTTCTGCAGTACTGTATTGAGTCCACAAGGCCAGCGGGTCACACAGTTAGACGACTGTTGGCTGACTGTAAAGAGCCCCAGGCACTAGTGTGTGAGGAGGCTGCCTGAGAGTAAGACTGGTTTTCTTCTTTAACGATTCCTGCTGTACATAAACGTCTATGCCTCAGCAGCCGATCTGTCCGTGAGAAGTTCTGAAAAGACAGAAATGGACATTGTTTGGAAAAGAAAAACAAAGAATAAGTAAAATTTCACATACATTTTAAATTTTTCTCATAAACTGGGTTCATAAATGCTTTCAACTAACCATATAATGTTAAGTTGCATTATAGAAGTAATTTGTTTCATAGCACATGGGACATATGAAACAGTACACTGTATTTGTATGACCAACCTGGCGGCAGCGATCACACTGGTACGGTTTTTCGCCACTGTGAACACGCTTGTGTCTGTCCAGATGATAACGCTGAATAAAGCGCATATCACACGAATCACAGGCAAATGGTTTTTCTCCTGTCAAAAGGCACAAGGTGCTGAAATGCAGTACATTAAGACATAACAAAACTATAAGAAACTATACTGAAATAGCTCATTCACCTGTATGGGTCAATATATGTCTCTTAAGATGATAGCTGCTCCTGAAGGCTCCATAACAATGGTCACAGATAAAATTCTTCTGAACTTTTAGAGATAATTCATCATCATCTTCAATTGGTGCCATAAAATGCTGGTAGACATTTAACAGAAGTGCGTGAGACCTCAATGTTTAAATGCTACTTTAATATTCTTTTTGGATTAAAAAAAAAAAAAAAATTTTTTTTACATGTTCTTCTGCTTTTATTTTAGTGGGTGATGGAGACTTTCTGTGCTTCTTTTTGGGTTGCATATTCTGGTTTGCCAACATGTCTTCATTCAAAATAGATGAACAATAGCGCCCATCTTTTCCAACCAGCTTTGGAAGAGATAGCATAGAGGATTATAAAGTTTTATGTTGAAAAGCAACTTAAAGCCACTATTGACTAGCACCATTATGTAAAAACAGACAAGACTCTCACCAGAGGACCGACCCCTGCTGACAGATGGCTAACATGGTTGTGCGGAGATTGTCCGTGCTGCACCTGGTGTCTGTGGTTTTGACAGAGCTGCAGGTCAGACTCAGGACAGTCTCTTCGCCCTTGGCTCAAAGGTGACATCATCTTCTGCCCTGGCATACTGTTGGCCTGCATTAGTGCCATGCTGGACACCACCACTTCACAGCCCAACAAACCAGTCCTGCAACAAATAGGCAGTTTTAATAGGGAGATTATTTTCAGTTATTATTTAAAAAAAAAAAAATCTGCCAAAAATCTCTTAGGTTTACAAATTATGTCACAAATTCGCGTAGAGACTGGAGAAGACTAACCCAATTCATATGAGGTAACGTTAGAATTATTCTTGATGAAATAAGGGCTTTCCCAAAATAAATACCATTTGAAGGGGTAGCCTCAGAAAAAACTGTCCTGGTCAGGAGAATTGGATAGAAGTAGAGGTTAAAAAAACAGATTGACAAGGAATATGATGATACTATAGTATTAATAAATAGTTAGCATTGAGTAGTTGATAGCTGACTGTGTGAATTGTTGAAATTTGTGTCTAACGGTTGAGAGAAAAGTCTTGTGAGCCTGGGCCCCCACCCCCACATGAAGAGCACAACAGCAGGGCGTGCGCGCACTCTCCGAGCACAAAAAAACCGCACTGGCTTCGCACACGGACTATAGTGAACCGTTTATGAAATCTGCAAAATGATCCCCATCAAACAACGATCAACTGCACCTACCTTTTTAATTTGGTTATTTGGTTTCTTGCCGCACTTCCAATTTTCCTTCTAGTTTACAAACACAGACCGGAAATGCCACCGGAAGTATTTAACAAGAGCGCTGGTGATTGGTCAAACGCCAGATCCCGTGACCGAAGGAAGACGAGCCCATCTGAGTCTGATCAAAGATCTTTATTATAGACCTGAAGATTTTTAATAGAATCAAACAAGCAAGGCGCCTGTGTTTACTAGCAGTACAATTATAGCTTATGAGGATTCAACACCTCAAAATGTTTTAATACTTATTCATAAACATTAATTGCGTGAAAAGTCCCTCAGTCGTCCAGGTAGAATCCATGATAAAAGGAGAAGTTCAATTTGTCAACTGGACAAAGTTTGTTTGGTTGAAAACGTTTCGCCGCTCATCCGAGAGGCTTCGTCAGCTCTGGCCCTCATGCTGGTTAGACCCTGTTTATATCTAGCTGCAAGGGAGGTGCAGAGCTTTGTTCAGGGTAAATAGCTCCTCCCTTGCAGCTAGATATAAACAGGGTCTAACCAGCATGAGGGCCAGAGCTGACGAAGCCTCTCGGATGAGCGGCGAAACGTTTTCAACCAAACAAACTTTGTCCAGTTGACAAATTGAACTTCTCCTTTTATCATAAACATTAATTATCAATAGGCCTACATAAAATATATATATGTCACATCTAATTGCCTATATTGTAGCCTTCAGTCATTTCAGATTGTCCGAATGTAATCTCAATTAATAGTAATTATTCCTAGAACCAATTAATAACACCAAACAATCAAAATGTCTAATTGAGAAATAGTCAACTGTCATTTTACATTTTTCCACTATAAATCTCTCCCAAGTCGTTCAATTTCATCCAGAAAAAAGTCCAAGTCTTTTGTGGAAAGTAATGGAGAGAAGACTGTCACACGGAAAAAGTTGACCTTGTTTCCAAGAGGTTGGTACCCAACCATCATTGAGCCCTGTCTCACCATGCGCTCTTTTATGACTGGTGCCACCTAAAATACACAAAAATAATAATATGCATGAAATCATGTTTTGTGGCGCATATCTCTTTATATGTCATGTTATAAACAAACCTTTGATAGTTGGTCTTTATAATCTTCCTTTAATTCCTTTCCCCTCAGACTGGGAGGTATGTACCAAAAGCATAGATTCACAAATTCAGGCTATTTTAAAATAAATAAATAAAACTTTGTAAGCACAATGACAACATACTATTTTACACAGAATTGTGTTTTTACTGCTCTCAATTACCTCATTCAAAATTTGGAATCCCTCCTTTTTCTTCATCTGCTCCGTAAGATATCTATAGGTTATGTTTGATTATAAAATGTTAATGCATATTTCCTTGTAACACAATATTATTCATAACACTAATAAAGTAAACTATTATTCACTTTACCTAACATTACAAAAAGCCTTGTTGACTCGCTCTGCCAATCCATTGGAACCCACAGCTTTCCACATTAGCCACAACTTAAGGCAATCTACCTTGCGACTGCACTGCAAAGATTTATCCCCTATATCGAGATCCATATCATAGAACTTATCTTGCTGAAAGAGGTAGGTTGCATGGGCGCTGTGGCACTTCTTCAACAAATTCTGTTGGAGAAGCAAGTAAACCATGACAAACTTTGAAACATTGTTAATTTCAATTTATATTGCGAGACCACACCGTAGTGTCTTGTAGAAGCAAAACGGAGCACTGAAGACCAGCTGTGAGCATTTTGTGGGGATTCCAGGCCACTGAATTTGCTCTTGATAGAGAAACACACAAAATGCATCACAGATCAAATAAAACTTTAGTTCATAAGTTACTGAAACTTAAAATATGAATTGGAGCAAGTTTCATTAAATGGAATGCCCCAGGTAAACTCATCAATAAAGAAGTTAGACTAAGAGCATTATAGATAGCGTGTACAGTGGAAAAAGAATAAAATACATTCAGTACTGTCATTATTTATTATTATTATTTATTGTTACAACATCTATCATATTATAAACATGCATTTTTCAGACATACAGTGACTTACCTCTCAACTCCTTTCATCAGGTGTCTGTGCTGCTTTGAAAAGAGCACACTTCCACCCCATGCAGCCTGAAAAAGAGCAGGGTCCTCAGGTTTTCTACAGTTAAGCATCACGCAAGAAATATAAATATAAGATAAAGACACCACAGGAAAGTTGTTTGTGACACTCACGTCAACATGCATCCACAACTTGTGCTTTTCACAAACATCAGCGATGCGGTCAAGAGGGTCAAAAGCCCCTTGGACAGTGGTTCCCGAGGTGCAGCTTACAAGAAATGGCACTGCCCCCTTGTGGAATCAAAATGTAACGCCCACTTTACATTCACCACAGTAATAATAACAGGGGAGCGACATATAACTGGAAAGCTCAGTGTAATATAAGTTAGAACACTCACTTGGGCTATTGCACCCTTTATCTTTTCATCCAAGTCCTCTGGAATCATATGGCCTCTGTCATGGGAGAGAATAAGTAGAACAAACAACAACAACAAAACATTTGGACAGTACAGTGGAGGAAATAAGTATTTGACCCCTTGCTTATTTTGTAGGTTTGCCCACTGACAAAGAAATGAATAGTCTATCATTTTAATGGTAGGTTTATTTTAACATTGAGAGATATCAAGATCAAAAAGAAAATCCAGAGAATAACTTTAAGAAAATATATAAAATGATTTGCATTACATTCTGTGAAATAAGTATTTGAAGCCAAAAAAGACTTAGTACTTGGTGGCAAAACCCTTGCTTGCAGCACAGAGGAGCACTTCTAGTTGATGACTAGGTTTGTGCACATATCAGAAGGGATTTTGGTCCAGTCTTCTTTGCAGATCATCTCTAAATCATGAAGGTTTCGTGGCTGTCGCTTGACAACTTGGAGCTTCAGCTCCTTCCATAGGTTTTCTATAGGGTTAAGGTCTGGAGGCCAAAGAGCTCAATTTTGGTCTCATCTGACCACAGCCCCTTCTCCCAATCACTCTCTAAATCATTCAGGTGTTTATTGGCAATCTTCAGGTGGGCCTGCACATGTGCCTTCTTAAGCAGGGGGACCTTGTGAGCACTGCAGAATTTGAATTTATTGCCAATGGTTTTATTAGTGACTGTGGTCCCAGCTGCCTTAAGATCACGGACTCACTCCTCCCGTGTAGTTCTAGGCTGATTTCTCACTCTTCTCATGATCAGTGAAACCCCATGAGGTGAGATCTTTTGTGGAGCCCCAGAGGTTGATTGATTGTCATTTTGTATTTTTTAAATTTTGTAAAATTTAAAAACAGTCTCCTTAACACCCAGCTTCTTGCTTATGGTTTTGTAACCCATTCCAGCCTTGTGCAGGTCTACAATCTTGTCCCTGACATCCTTTGACAGCTCTTTGGTCTTGCCCATGTTGGAGATTTTGGAGTCTGATTGACCGATTCTGTGGACAGGGGTCTTTATACAGGAGTTGATTAGGAGTGTCTAACTGGTCTGTAAGAGCCAGAACTCTTAATGGTTTGTAGGGTATGAAATGCTTATTTCACACAATGAAATGCAAATCAATTAATATATTTTCTATAATGTGATTTACTGGATTTTCTTTTTGATAGTCTATCTCTCAATGTCAAAATAAACCTAACATTAAAATGATAGACTGTTCATTGTTCAAACTACAAAATCAGTAAGAGATCAAATTATTATTTCCTCCACTATATGAACAGAATATAATGCTACCTATCATCCACTTTCACAAGGATGACATTATCAGTGCCAATTCCCAGAAAAGCCGCTCCTTTCTTCACAGAGTAGTGACTCTGAGAAAACAATTTTGTTCAGATTGTGTTGATTTTGTAGGTTGTTATAGCACACCGATTACAGTCATCAAATGCAATATATAAAATGCTGCACTCTTACTTCTGGAGATGTAAATAAAACAAGATGTGGCAAGCTCCGCAGCCCCTTGGTTTTGACATCCGGATACAGTTGGTACCGTGCCAGATTCATGGCATACATGTTTGAGGTGGAGCCCCCAGGACAGAAGAGCCCATCTCCTTCAGTCCACCCCACAAGGAGACGCAACGCTCTCAGGACCTCATTCTCCATCAGCACAAACACAGGTGCCACCTCATACGTAAACCTACAAACATTTGATTAACATAAATGATAAGGACCGTGAAACATTTGACTTGTTTTTGTGCCTTTTCTTACAAATTAGTGTTAAGGCTCTCAGAAAGAAATCGCCCCGCCAAGGAGTGGTAGTCAACACCAGAAAACTGTTGGTTAAGAAAAAGTGGGTGACCTGGAAAAAATAATATATAGCTAGAGTTTAAAAAAGCTTGTTTCCCCAATTTATTTTAAAACACTTACATGTTTTAACACTGTAAGTAGCAACATCTCGGACTCTCTGCAGCAGCTTGTCATGAGGCTCTCCTGCCTCCCTTAACTCCAGGTCCAATTTCTTAGCCAGCACCTCTGGCTCCTCATACCTACAAACCTGTGCCATTAAACAAATACTTTATCCTCTAAGAAAAAACAAAACAGAAAACAAAACTACATTGTTCTACTACCTTCTGTTTGACATCTGTGCCCTTGCAGAGAACCTCTTCCATTAAAATTTTGAACGCTTCATTCAAGAAGAGCCGTCCTTCCGCATGGTCAATAATCGGCTCATTTAAATCAAGTAAATAACAAGAATCCTCATGTGCTGCGAATGAAACGTAACAAATATAAAGTAATATCCACAGGTTTAATTTCAAAAATATTTCTATTCTTAATATACATACATTTTGAATGAGTGCAGGCCATCTTTTCCTCAGTCCATAAATGTAATAGGTCAAAGTACAGAAGCGTATTCAAAACAACAGTGTTAACCTTTGTCCTTGTGGTTACACAGTAGGAAGGTAAGCAAACATACCACTTAGAAAATCAAAAAAATGAAATAATAATGATAAACTATTTATAATGTATATATGAGATAAATACAGACTGACCCAACAATTTACAAAATCCAATTTATTGGATTATATACATTGAAAGCAAATTTTTAAAAAATGCATGTTTTTTTGTTACAATGTGCTTATGTAAAAACATTCAATGAAAGTTACAGATTACATATAAAAACAAAAAAATGTTGAAAGTCATATTCAGTTACATAAAAATGTAAAGACTTCATGTGGCAGGTCAAGAGCCTGTTGACTGAGCAGTGAGTGTAGGTAGGTGGGAGTGGCTTTGTTCCCTTGGATGTTCTTCCAATAGCGCAGAGCAGCAAACACTTGGTTCACCAGACAGTTTGGGTTGTCCGCTGCAATCTGCTCCAGCTTCACATCTGGGATCTCAAGAGCCATAATGGCAACCTCTTTCCAGGACTTTCCTATAGCCCGGGCTACAGACATCAGCTGCTTCTCTGTCACCAGCACTGTGTACAAGGAATCATACAGGACACAATAAATGTGCAGTTTCTAACTAGATTTGTTGTTTGTTTTTGTACATGCTTTACAAAGCAATGTCCATTTACTGTATATTACAAAGGCATTGTTTTGTCCACACTTGAGGCAATGCCCCAAAAATATGCCATGTGCAAGGAAAAAAATAAACATACCTGTGGTGAATGCCTTTTTGGGTCGAACTACCTCATGCATTTCAGATACTTTTTTCAGGTTCTTAGATCGTTTCCTTGTAAACCAAAAACAAACATTAACCCACATATACTGTAATTATCAAATGTCCATGTAAACTGGCATTACCTTACCTGCAGCAGCAGTTCATCTGAAGAAGCTTTGCCATAATCCACAGCCATGCAGACTGCCACCTAAAACACAGCGGTGGGAACTTGCGCTTGAGCCAGTTTCTTATTGGGCTATATACATGCATACTTGTTTATTTATGCATACAATGGACTCCGGGAGAAACCAAAGTCGAAAAGAAACTAACCATTTAATTTGAATTAAATGACATTCACTATTATTACTATTGTTATCAAGACACGCCAAACGCGCATAAAGGCGCACATTAACCGACATGATGAGCGTTCAGTGGTCAGGAGAATTGGATAGAAGTAGAGGATAAAAAAACAGATTGACAAGGAATATGATGATACTATAGTATTAATAAATAGTTAGCATTGAGTAGTTGATAGCTGACTGTGTGAATTGTTGAAATTTGTGTCTAACGGTTGAGAGAAAAGTCTTGTGAGCCAGCACAAAAAAACCGCACTGGCTTCGCACACGGACTATAGTGAACCGTTTATGAAATCTGCAAAATGATCCCCATCAAACAACGATCAACTGCACCTACCTTTTTAATTTGGTTATTTGGTTTCTTGCCGCACTTCCAATTTTCCTTCTAGTTTACAAACACAGACCTGAAATGCCACAGGTGTCCGGTCGAAATGGGCCGCCCCGTCAGAATGAGCTCCAAGCGCTACTGCGCATGCGCGCGCATGCGCAAACACCCCTGAGTGTTGTTCCCTTTAAATGCCATCGAGCTTGGCTCCAGAGGCAGAAGTTGAGTTGCTGCTATTGTTTGATTGATTGATTGATTGATATTTTTGTAAATATAAATATATTTGTAAATGTTTCTTCTGTTGTCCCTTTTCCTGTCCTCATAAATCATGAATAAGAGACAAGCCTTATTTGACAGATAATATAAGCGTGTCAGAATGAGCTCTGTACAGTCAGAGCCTAATTTGACAGATAATATAAGCGTGTCGAAATGAACTGTCCATGCCCATTATAAAAGAGTTGGAATTTTACATACTAAAGACACCGTATGCAAACAGCAAACAGCATACAACTCTCTAATCCTAGCGACCTTGAGAGCCTTGAAAGGCGCCTAACAAATAAAATGTATTATTATTATTATTATTAATCTAAAACTGCAGACGTATTTGTCGTAGTACGTATTTGTCAAGTACAAACGCCACAATTTTGGATGTCATTGAGTGCAATGTTCAAAATGTGCACAAAACTGTTATAATTTTTAAAATGTTTCGGTAACACTTTATAATAACGGTCGCTTATAAAGCATTAGTAACACTTAGTAAATAATGAACTAATTATTTTACAAAACATTTACAAATATTTGTTCATGAGTAAGAAATACTTAGTAAATAATGAACTAATTATTTTACAAAACATTTACAAATATTTGTTAATGAGTTAGAAATATATTAAATATTTGTTAATGAGTAAGAAATAATCAATTTAATCTCGCCAGAAAGACCCATTGAAAGGAGATATTATGACACGCATGGTCCCTCCCACTCAACCAATCCTAAAAATACAAATAATTATCTATAATTATTTGTATTTTTACAAATAATTAGCTTTGAATCTATACAACTGTAAACAACTCAACCAATCCTAAAAATACAAATAATTATCTATAATTATTTGTATTTTTACAAATAATTAGCTTTGAATCTATACAACTGTAAACAACTCACGCATACAACTGTAAACGAAAAACGGCGTATTTCGACGTAAGGCGGCCTATTTCGACGGGGGGGCGTAACCCGATAGACATCGCCGTCAAAATAGGTCAGTGGTGGGCTCATTCTGACGAGGCGGCCCATATCGACACCTGTCGTATTTAACAAGAGCGCTGGTGATTGGTCAAACGCCAGATCCCGTGACCGAAGGAAGACGAGCCCATCTGAGTCTGATCAAAGATCTTTATTATAGACCTGAACATTTTTAATAGAATCAAACAAGCAAGGCGCCTGTGTTTACTAGCAGTACAATTATAGCTTATGAGGATTCAACACCTCAAAATGTTTTAATACTTATTCATAAACATTAATTGCGTGAAAAGTCCCTCAGTCGTCCAGGTAGAATCCATGATAAAAGGAGAAGTTCAATTTGTCAACTGGACAAAATTTGTTTGGTTGAAAACGTTTCGCCGCTCATCCGAGTGGCTTCGTCAGCTCTGGCCCTCATGCTGGTTAGACCCTGTTTATATCTAGCTGCAAGGGAGGTGCAGAGCTTTGTTCAGGGTAAATAGCTCCTCCCTTGCAGCTAGATATAAACAGGGTTTAACCAGCATGAGGGCCAGAGCTGACGAAGCCTCTCGGATGAGCGGCGAAACGTTTTCAACCAAACAAACTTTGTCCAGTTGACAAATTGAACTTCTCCTTTTATCATAAACATTAATTATCAATAGGCCTACATAAAATATATATATGTCACATCTAATTGCCTATATTGTAGCCTTCAGTCATTTCAGATTGTCCGAATGTAATCTCAATTAATAGTAATTATTCCTAGAACCAATTAATAACACCAAACAATCAAAATGTCTAATTGAGAAATAGTCAGCTGTCATTTTACATTTTTCCACTATAAATCTCTCCCAAGTCGTTCAATTTCATCCAGAAAAAAGTCCAAGTCTTTTGTGGAAAGTAATGGAGAGAAGACTGTCACACGGAAAAAGTTGACCTTGTTTCCTAGAGGTTGGTACCCAACCATCATTGAGCCCTGTTTCACCATGCGCTCTTTTATGACTGGTGCCACCTAAAATACACAAAAATAATAATATGCATGAAATCATGTTTTGTGGCGCATATCTCTTTATATGTCATGTTATAAACAAACCTTTGATAGTTGGTCTTTATAATCTTCCTTTAATTCCTTTCCCCTCAGACTGGGAGGTATGTACCAAAAGCATAGATTCACAAATTCAGGCTATTTTAAAATAAATAAATAAAACTTTGTAAGCACAATGACAACATACTATTTTACACATAATTGTGTTTTTACTGCTCTCAATTACCTCATTCAAAATTTGGAATCCCTCCTTTTTCTTCATCTGCTCCGTAAGATATCTATAGGTTATGTTTGATTATAAAATGTTAATGCATATTTCCTTGTAACACAATATTATTCATAACACTAATAAAGTAAACTATTATTCACTTTACCTAACATTACAAAAAGCCTTGTTGACTCGCTCTGCCAATCCATTGGAACCCACAGCTTTCCACATTAGCCACAACTTAAGGCAATCTACCTTGCGACTGCACTGCAAAGATTTATCCCCTATATCGAGATCCATATCATAGAACTTATCTTGCTGAAAGAGGTAGGTTGCATGGGCGCTGTGGCACTTCTTCAACAAATTCTGTTGGAGAAGCAAGTAAACCATGACAAACTTTGAAACATTGTTCATTTCAATTTATATTGCGAGACCACACCGTAGTGTCTTGTAGAAGCAAAACGGAGCACTGAAGACCAGCTGTGAGCATTTTGTGGGGATTCCAGGCCACTGAATTTGCTCTTGATAGAGAAACACACAAAATGCATCACAGATCAAATAAAACTTTAGTTCATAAGTTACTGAAACTTAAAATATGAATTGGAGCAAGTTTCATTAAATGGAATGCCCCAGGTAAACTCATCAATAAAGAAGTTAGACTAAGAGCATTATATTGATGGAATAATTATATATTATTAACTTTTGTGATTCTTTAATCTTTAGAAATGAAGTTTCAAATGTGTGCGTGACTTGTGATCATATGTTTTGAGTTGCAGAAAGGCCAGATATCTGAGGGGAGACGTAAGCAGACAGCTTGGCTCCTCCAGTATCTAAGTTTCAGGGACATTGTCCCTGTGAAAGATGTCATATCTGGGAATTATCTTATAAGTGTGTTGGGTGTTATGATTATGTTTTGGTTTTAATGATTATGTTTTGTTGGCTGTCCTGCCACATGTTCCCCCACCCCTTATGGGCAGGACAGACCACGTGTAAACTAGGGATGTGAAAAACTGAATAAATAGCAAGCTGGGGGCACAGAGAACCAGGACGCTCAGAGCAAATATGGGCCGAGAGCAACGTTGTAACCTGGCCGTATTTCTCTGACTGTTCTCCACTTGCAAGTGAAAAAGATCTAATCTCTTGTCTTCCTTTCCTGTGTACAGAATATGTTGGGTTTTTACCAGCACCTATCAAATGGTCCTTCGTAAGCCGGATCCCAAGACACCTAAAGACTCCAGGAGGTGTCTGAGATTCGGGAAAGACAGTGGCCACTGCATCTGAAACCTTTACCGGCCGACTCTCAACCATCGCTTGGAGTCTGAGGGTTGACGGGATACCGAAGGAGGAAGACAACCAGACTAAAAGAACTGAGTGAGTACGTCTAAGTTTAAAACGTGTGTGACTGAGGGTCATAGCGCGTAGAAAACCCTAAAAATCCTAGGCTCTATTAGGTAAAAACGTGGACTAGTGTCCCTCTATCGGGTGGCGGGAGAGTCACTGGCAGGTAGTAAAACACTGGGTGGAGTAGTATCCTTCTAACGGGTGACAGGTTAGTCACATACAGTTAGTAAATTACTGAAGGAAGCGGTTTCCCTTTATCGGGTAACAGGTTAGTTACTGGCTAGATAATAAAAGACCGTGAAAATCGTACTCAAAGGAATAAAAGTTCTGTGTGAAAGTGTGTATGACTGGAATTACAGGCCGTTAACACTGTAATTCATATAAACTGTTCAGAATAATACAGTAACGTATTGTAGATGCAAAGGCAAGATTTTTCCACCTGCTCATTGCACAGTGACAGGTTGAAGTGAAAAATACTACAATACTGATTATTACTGTCTGAACAAAAACACATCCCAACCTGTAGGCTCCCCTTTGGACAAATGGTTGGACCAAATTGACCAAAAAATGGGAAACAAACAGACAAAACTTCAGAGTAAGGACTATAAAAGTGTCGAGCAACAAAATAAAGACAAAATAAAATACCTAAAATTATGGGCAACAAAATATAACTTTAAAGGGAAGTTAAACACTGTAGATATCATACAGTTAAGAGAAAAGATCTATGCAGATTATTATGCAGACTATTAGAGTAAAAAATATTTACAATAGTTACTTGAGCTGAGGAATTTAGGCCCCTAGAAACATCAGATTCAGATTCTCAAATGGTAATGCTTCTGGAGTTGTTTACCATATGGAATAAGACCACCCAGACACAGGCAGAACACGTAAACTCCACATACAGGACTACCTTCATACATACTCCCTACAACTGTACAACAGCTCACCTTTTGGCCGTGTCCAGGGCGCATGTTTGCACTCCGCCTCCGCCTGGCAAATCTATTATACGTCTAATTCTGCTTTTCATATTATCATATTATATCAAATATCCTCCTGGGACCCGAAGAAAAAGAGTTTTTTTTATTTTTTTTAGTTTTTTTTGCATTGATCTGGTTTGGACCTGATTTAGATCTATTTTAGTCCTAGTTTAGACCTGGTTCAGTTCTGGTTTAGTCCTAGTTTATTTATCATAGTGCAGCCACAAACTAGAGTGTATCTCAAAACACTCAAATGTACAGACTGGATAACTACAAGACCAACAGCTGAGACAGGATGTCACAAGTGGACTAGACAAGCATTATTTTGGCCAATACATGTCATTTCCAGTACAAAAAGCAGCGCCATCTGTAGGATGGAGAATGATACAAGATCTACAAGCAGTAAACCAAGCAGTGATTCAGAGAGCTCCATGTGTTCCTGATCCACATACACTTCTAAATTCATTACAACCAAATTCACAATACTTTACGGTTATAGACATTTCAAATGCTTTCTTTTCAATTCCAATTCGTGAAGATAGCCAGTTTTTATTCGCATTTACCTATAACAATAGAAGATATATATATGCCAAGTTACCACAAGGTTACGGTGAATCTCCTACAATATACTCACAGGCTATGAGTTCGAATTTGTCTAAATTTACACCTCCAGGAGGAAGTCAAATCTTACTTTACGTGAATGATGTTTTGATTTCATCACCAGATAAGGAAACATGCCAAAAAGATACAATAGCGTTATTAAAATATCTAGCAGAAAACGGACATAAAGCAAGTAAAAATAAAGTACAATTTTGTAAACAAGAAGTTATATATTTAGGACATTCTCTCAGTAATGGAGGCAGAGCAGTTACTAATGATAGAAAAACAGCTATCCTGAATGCACCAAAACCAGAAACCAAAAAACAAATGATGTCTTTTTTAGGATTAACGAATTACTGCAGACAATGGATTCCATGCTATGCAGAATTAACACATCCATTAAGTCAACTAATATAAGATAAGATAAGCCTATATTGATCTCACACAGGAGAAATTTAATCGCCACAGTAGCTCCAGGACATTTGGACAAGAGGGAAAAAAGTGCATGCAGGCAGGGAGGGGATAAAGTAAGTAATAAATAATACAAATAGTAATACGTAATAATAATAATAATGGAAAATAGTAATAATGATAATAAATGATAATAATATGAGACTCCAATATGATAATATATGAGACTCCAATAGAAATGAAAGATAAATTAAGATGGACGCAGGAGGCAGAAAAGGCATTCTGTGATCTAAAACAAACTTTAGTCTTAAGTGTAAGTTTAGCCTTACCGGATTATTCAAAACCCTTCGTGCAAATGGTAGATTGTAAAGGCATATTCATGACTTCAGTAATCACACAACTGCATGGAACCAAACTAAGACCTATAGCCTACTATTCAACTAAACTTGACAGTGCAGCGCAAGCTATACCAACACTGTCTTAGAGCCGTGGTAGCAGCACCTGTAGCAGTAGAAGCTTCAGCAACAGTAGTGTTATTTCACCCATTAACACTCAAAGTACCACACGCTGTAGCAGTATTACTATTACAGAGCAATCACTCATTTTTATCACCAGCAAGACATCTTTCATGTATGACAAATTTATATTCACAACCACATTTAACCATAGAAAGATGTACATTATTAAATCCAGCCACTTTAATGCCGACTGAGGATGACGGAATCCCACATAATTGTAAAGAATTAGTAGAACAATCAACAAAATGTAGAGAAGATTTATTAGATACTCCAATTGAAGGAGCAGAAATTGTATTTGTAGACGGATCATCTAAAAAAGACAATTATGGAAAAACACAGACAGGGTATGCGGTAACAACAGTAGATAAAGTTTTAAAAGCAAATAAATTACCTCCAAATTATTCAGCACAAGCAGCAGAATTAGTAGCACTAACAGAAGCATGCAAATTATTTAAAGGCAAGAACGTAACAATATATACAGATAGTCAATATGCATATGCGAAACTCACGTATTTGCACAATATTGGAAAAATAGAGGAATGAAGACTTCTACAGGAAAACCAGTAACTCATGCTGAATTATTAACAGAATTAATAAAAGCAGTACAATTACCAAATAAAATAGCTATTTGTAAATGTGCAGCACACAAATCAGGAACAGATGAAGTAACAAGAGGAAATGCAATGGCAGATAAAACAGCTAAAGACGCAGCAGAATACAAAATAAATACATATTCTTTAATGGAAGGGACCCAACTAAACAAAAAACCTACAAGACATGCAAGAACAAAGCCCTAAAACTGAAATAAACTTATGGAAAAGAAAAGGAGCACAAATAAAAAACGACATATATATGTGACCAGAAAATAAACCAATACTACCACAGAATTTATATAGATACGCAGCGATATTGAGCCATGGTAAATCACATGTCTCAACAGGAGGGATGGTATCTATGATAAATACGCAGTATTTAATAATAACTACTAAAAATTTTTTTGTAGAAGATGCCTAATATGTGCAAAACATAATCCACAAGGAAATCTTAGACCAATTAGAGAAATACAGATGGATTTTATTCAATTAAATCAAAGTGAAGGTAAATATTGTTTAGTAATCATAGATGTGTTTTCAAAATGGACAGAGATATTTCCAACTAGACATCCAGATGCATTAACAGTAGCGAAAGCGTTATGCAAAGAAATTATACCTAGATATGGATTAGTGGAAGTGACCCGATCGGATAATGCTAAACATTTTGTTAATGAAACCATAGAATTGATAGGAAAGAAATTTGATATAAAACTAAAAAACTTGTGTTCATATCACCCACAGTCAGCGGGACTAATAGAGAGAAGAAATGGTACTATAAAAACCAGACTTAAAAAATGTATGGAAGAAACTAAAAGACCATGGACTAAATGTTTAGATCTAGTCAAGTTAGAATTAAATACTACAGCTATACAAGGGTTAACTCCATTTGAGATATTGTTTGGTAGACCATATAAAATACCACAATTTAAACAAATATGGGAAGATGGGGAAGATATGGACTTAGCTTCACACATGAGAAAAATGTTTGAAAAGCAAAATAACAAACATACTGAAGTAGACCAACCCTGTTCTCAACAGGAAGAAGAGTTAGTGGAACCAGGGGACTGGATCTTGGTGAAAAGCATTAAGAAAAAACACTGGTATTCACCTAAGTGGGAAGGTCCTTATCAAGTATTGTTAACAACCCCAACAGCACTAAAAATAGCTGAGAGAGCAACTTGGATTCATCGAAGTCATTGCAAAAAGGTTATAAACTACAAAGATGCAGATAAATCACAGGAATAGAATACCAAAATGGCTAAAGACAGCTATAATGTGTTGGATATTGTTGACATTCTTTGTAATGACATTCCTACTAGTATGGTATCAGATAAAAAAATGGGCTAGAAGACTTAAGATGGAAGTGATTAAATTGAATGGCAAATTAACTTTAGTAATGTTCTTTAACACAACAGCAGAACCATTAGAAGCAGGAATAGAATCAGGAGGTCATGGTCTTAAAGTACCAGGTTATACCTTATTGTTATGTATTCATAAATCAGGAGTAAACCCATGCACAAAGTTTTTTTATGTTCTAACATAACACAGGCTGACTCGACAGAACTGCCTCAGCAGAAGGAAAGTCTAGTGATAGGACCATGAACTTTCACTGGTACAAAGATTAGAATAAAAAACAAAGAGCAAAAAACAGATGATTGGTTTCTAATAGCTACAGGAATATCAGGACTCAGCAACAACTGGTTGTTAATGATGGAACAAGCAGCTAATTCATCACTATCAGACTGTTTAGTATGTTTGGGACCTAGACCAGTTCTGAAAGTAGTCCCTGCACCCATTAACAAGACATGTATAATACCTATAATGACTCACACCAATCCACCAAACTGTTCTGACTTAGATAAAACTTTTCCAGTCACCCAACCTGTAAAGATTAAACCAGTATTTGATGTTAAAGTAGCACTTAAAATTTTTTTATGTGTATAAATTTCAATGGAACAAAAAACATCTTAGGGAAAATCCAGCAGGAATTTTGTGAAACTAACATTAGTGGAGGTGACAACATGAAAGTAATATCCAGATCAGACGTGTGGTGGTGGTGCGGTGAAGACAAGATCTATGACAAAATACTGTCCAATACTTCAGCTCGTTGTGCTTTGATTACACTGATTATGCCAGTGATAGTTCAACCAATGACTGCAGAAGAGATAAATGCACATTACCAACTTGTGCTTCCAGGACATTTAAATAGAAGGAAGCGAACTAGCCACACCCCGTGGTTAGGAGAGGATGACCCAACCTATATTGACGCGGTGGGGGTCCCTAGGGGCGTGCCTGACGAATATAAATTAGCAAATCAAATAGCAGCAGGATTTGAAAACATACCAGTAGTTGTTGCATTCTTTCCAATTACGCCTAACAAAAATGTAGACAGAATCAACTACATCCACTATAACGTCCAGAAACTTGGCAACTACACCGAAACTGCACTATCTGCTGTACACGACCAACTTAAAGCTACCTCACTCATGGCCTTCCAGAATCGCATAGTGCTCGACATGTTACTAACCGAGAAAGGAGGGAGTGTGTGCAATCTTTGGGGATGTGTGTTGTGCGTTTGTCCCGAATAACACCGCTCCCGAAGGTAAACTCACTAAGGCCTTGGATGGCCTAAGAGCTATGAACAAGCGAATGAAGGACCAATCGGGGGTAGATACTTCCATGTGGGACGGCTGGCTGGATGTATTTGGAAAATACAAAGCCCTGGTAACATCAGTCCTAATGTCAGTAGCAGTATTTGCAGCAATTTTGACCTTATGTGGGTGTTGTTGTATTCCATGTCTAAGAGCATTAATTAATAGACTAATTACAACTGCCATCTCACCCTTAACACAAGACAAGGAAGTGATGATGCATTTGCTGGCAGGTTATAATGGCACTCTATTGACACCCATTGACGAAGAAACAGATTTACAAAATGAATTGACTGACTTATTCCAAGAAATTGAGAATTGTGTGTACAATAACAATGAACAGGTAACTGAAAATCTGCAAAGAAGAGGTTACACGGGATACAACAAAAATTAATAAACAGGAGGGGAAATGATGGAATAATTATATATTATTAACTTTTGTGATTCTTTAATCTTTAGAAATGAAGTTTCAAATGTGTGCGTGACTTGTGATCATATGTTTTGAGTTGCAGAAAGGCCAGATATCTGAGGGGAGACGTAAGCAGACAGCTTGGCTCCTCCAGTATCTAAGTTTCAGGGACATTGTCCCTGTGAAAGATGTCATATCTGGGAATTATCTTATAAGTGTGTTGGGTGTTATGATTATGTTTTGGTTTTAATGATTATGTTTTGTTGGCTGTCCTGCCACATGTTCCCCCACCCCTTATGGGCAGGACAGACCACGTGTAAACTAGGGATGTGAAAAACTGAATAAATAGCAAGCTGGGGGCACAGAGAACCAGGACGCTCAGAGCAAATATGGGCCGAGAGCAACGTTGTAACCTGGCCGTATTTCTCTGACTGTTCTCCACTTGCAAGTGAAAAAGATCTAATCTCTTGTCTTCCTTTCCTGTGTACAGAATATGTTGGGTTTTTACCAGCACCTATCAGATAGCGTGTACAGTGGAAAAAGAATAAAATACATTCAGTACTGTCATTATTTATTATTATTATTTATTGTTACAACATCTATCATATTATAAACATGCATTTTTCAGACATACAGTGACTTACCTCTCAACTCCTTTCATCAGGTGTCTGTGCTGCTTTGAAAAGAGCACACTTCCACCCCATGCAGCCTGAAAAAGAGCAGGGTCCTCAGGTTTTCTACAGTTAAGCATCACGCAAGAAATATAAATATAAGATAAAGACACCACAGGAAAGTTGTTTGTGACACTCACATCAACATGCATCCACAACTTGTGCTTTTCACAAACATCAGCGATGCGGTCAAGAGGGTCAAAAGCCCCTTGGACAGTGGTTCCCGAGGTGCAGCTTACAAGAAATGGCACTGCCCCCTTGTGGAATCAAAATGTAACGCCCACTTTACATTCACCACAGTAATAATAACAGGGGAGCGAGATATAACTGGAAAGCTCAGTGTAATATAAGTTAGAACACTCACTTGCGCTATTGCACCCTTTATCTTTTCATCCAAGTCCTCTGGAATCATATGGCCTCTGTCATGGGAGAGAATAAGTAGAACAAACAACAACAACAAAACATTTGGACAGTACAGTGGAGGAAATAAATATTTGACCCCTTGCTTATTTTGTAGGTTTGCCCACTGACAAAGAAATGAATAGTCTATCATTTTAATGGTAGTTTTATTTTAACATTGAGAGATAGAATATCAAAAAGAAAATCCAGAGAATAACTTTAAGAAAATATATAAAATGATTTGCATTACATTCTGTGAAAAAAGTATTTGAAGCCAAAAAAGACTTAGTACTTGGTGGCAAAACCCTTGCTTGCAGCACAGAGGTCAGACATCTCTTCTAGTTGATGACTAGGTTTGTGCACATATCAGAAGGGATTTTGGTCCAGTCTTCTTTGCAGATCATCTCTAAATCATGAAGGTTTCGTGGCTGTCGCTTGACAACTTGGAGCTTCAGCTCCTTCCATAGGTTTTCTATAGGGTTAAGGTCTGGGGGCCAAAGAGCTCAATTTTGGTCTCATCTGACCACAGCCCCTTCTCCCAATCACTCTCTAAATCATTCAGGTGTTTATTGGCAATCTTCAGGTGGGCCTGCACATGTGCCTTCTTAAGCAGGGGGACCTTGTGAGCACTGCAGAATTTGAATTTATTGCCAATGGTTTTATTAGTGACTGTGGTCCCAGCTGCCTTAAGATCACGGACTCACTCCTCCCGTGTAGTTCTAGGCTGATTTCTCACTCTTCTCATGATCAGTGAAACCCCATGAGGTGAGATCTTTTGTGGAGCCCCAGAGGTTGATTGATGGTCATTTTGTAATTTTTAAATTTTCAAACAATTGCCCCAACAGTTGTCTCCTTAACACCCAGCTTCTTGCTTATGGTTTTGTAACCCATTCCAGCCTTGTGCAGGTCTACAATCTTGTCCCTGACATCCTTTGACAGCTCTTTGGTCTTGCCCATGTTGGAGATTTTGGAGTCTGATTGACCGATTCTGTGGACAGGGGTCTTTATACAGGAGTTGATTAGGAGTGTCTAACTGGTCTGTAGGAGCCAGAACTCTTAATGGTTTGTAGGGTATGAAATGCTTATTTCACACAATGAAATGCAAATCAATTAATATATTTTCTATAATGTGATTTACTGGATTTTCTTTTTGATAGTCTATCTCTCAATGTCAAAATAAACCTACCATTAAAATGATACTGTTCATTGTTCAAACTACAAAATCAGTAAGAGATCAAATTATTATTTCCTCCACTATATGAACAGAATATAATGCTACCTATCATCCACTTTCACAAGGATGACATTATCAGTGCCAATTCCCAGAAAAGCCGCTCCTTTCTTCACAGAGTAGTGACTCTGAGAAAACAATTTTGTTCAGATTGTGTTGATTTTGTAGGTTGTTATAGCACACCGTTACAGTCATCAAATGCAATATATAAAATGCTGCACTCTTACTTCTGGAGATGTAAATAAAACAAGATGTGGCAAGCTCCGCAGCCCCTTGGTTTTGACATCCGGATACAGTTGGTACCGTGCCAGATTCATGGCATACATGTTTGAGGTGGAGCCCCCAGGACAGAAGAGCCCATCTCCTTCAGTCCACCCCACAAGGAGACGCAACGCTCTCAGGACCTCATTCTCCATCAGCACAAACACAGGTGCCACCTCATACGTAAACCTACAAACATTTGATTAACATAAATGATAAGGACCCTGAAACATTTGCCTTGTTTTTGTGCCTTTTCTTACAAATTAGTGTTAAGGCTCTCAGAAAGAAATCGCTCCGCCAAGGAGTGGTAGTCAACACCAGAAAACAGTTGGTTAAGAAAAAGTGGGTGACCTGGAAAAAATAATATATAGCTAGAGTTTAAAAAAGCTTGTTTCCCCAATTTATTTTAAAACACTTACAGGTTTTAACACTGTAAGTAGCAACATCTCGGACTCTCTGCAGCAGCTTGTCATGAGGCTCTCCTGCCTCCCTTAACTCCAGGTCCAATTTCTTAGCCAGCACCTCTGGCTCCTCATACCTACAAACCTGTGCCATTAAACAAATACTTTATCCTCTAAGAAAAAACAAAACAGAAAACAAAACTACATTATTCTACTACCTTCTGTTTGACATCTGTGCCCTTGCAGAGAACCTCTTCCATTAAAATTTTGAACGCTTCATTCAAGAAGAGCCGTCCTTCCGCATGGTCAATAATCGGCTCATTTAAATCAAGTAAATAACAAGAATCCTCATGTGCTGCGAATGAAACGTAACAAATATAAAGTAATATCCACAGGTTTAATTTCAAAAATATTTCTATTCTTAATATACATACATTTTGAATGAGTGCAGGCCATCTTTTCCTCAGTCCATAAATGTAATAGGTCAAAGTACAGAAGCGTACAACAGTGTTAACCTTTGTCCTTGTGGCACCTGGTAAAATACACAGTAGAAAGGTAAGCCAACATACCACTTAGAAAATCCAAAAAATGAAATAATAATGATAAACTATTTATAATGTATATATGAGATAGATAAATACAGACTGACCCAACAATTTGCAAAATCCAATTTATTGGATTATATACATTGAAAGCAAATTTAAAAAAAATGCATGATTTTTTTGTTACAATGTACTTATGTAAAAACATTCAATGAAAGTTACAGATTACATATAAAAACAAAAAAATGTTGAAAGTCATATTCAGTTACATAAAAATGTAAAGACTTCATGTGGCAGGTCAAGAGCCTGTTGACTGAGCAGTGAGTGTAGGTAGGTGGGAGTGGCTTTGTTCCCTTGGATGTTCTTCCAATAGCGCAGAGCAGCAAACACTTGGTTCACCAGACAGTTTGGGTTGTCCGCTGCAATCTGCTCCAGCTTCACATCTGGGATCTCAAGAGCCATAATGGCAACCTCTTTCCAGGACTTTCCTATAGCCCGGGCTACAGACATCAGCTGCTTCTCTGTCACCAGCACTGTGTACAAGGAATCATACAGGACACAATAAATGTGCAGTTTCTAACTAGATTTGTTGTTTGTTTTTGTACATGCTTTACAAAGCAATGTCCATTTACTGTATATTGCAAATGCATTGTTTTGTCCACACTTGAGTCAATGCCCCAAAAATATGCCATGTGCAAGGAAAAAAATAAACATACCTGTGGTGAATGCCTTTTTGGGTGGAACTACCTCATGCATTTCAGATACTTTTTTCAGATTCTTAGATTTTTTCCTTGTTTTTCTTTTGTCTCCTTGTAAACCAAAAACAAACATTAACCCACATACTGTAATTATCAAATGTCCATGTAAACTGGCATTACCTTACCTGAACACAAATTGTCGACTTGCAAAGACTTGATGAAATTCAACTTGGGGAATGTTTTTTGCAGTTCTTGGTCCTTCAGTAGCTCAAGCAGGCCCTGTGCCGCCTCTGGCCCTCTCTCTATGATGTGATCCAAAAGGTCCCGCATCTTTTCATCTGGGATACGGCAGCTTTTGATTTGCCGATAGCCTTGAGGAGTGACCAGTGATCGAGAATCTGCGTGCTGCAGAACAAAGTCTGCCTGGCCGCTCAGGATAGAGATGAGCTGTACCTTTACACGTCTGAGCAGCAGCAGCAGTTCATCTGAAGAAGCTTTGCCATAATCCACAGCCATGCAGACTGCCACCTAAAACACAGCGGTGGGAACCTGCGCTTGAGCCAGTTTCTTATTGGGCTATATAAATGCATACTTGTTTATTTATGCATACAATGGACTCTGGGAGAAACCAAAGTCGAAAAGAAACTAACCATTTAATTTGAATTAAGTGGCATTCACTATTATTACTATTGTTATCAAGACACGCCAAACGCACATAAAGGCGCATAAAGGCGCACATTAACCAACATGATGAGCGTTCAGTAAAACAGGTTTCTTTTAGATGCCTCCGAAGACATTCTTTGGGAATAAAGGATGAACAAACAAGTGCCTGAAAATGAATTAGTCTGCATAGAAGAAAGTGAAAGGAAAACTCGAACCTGTATGCAATGCTTTTTGACCCAGTTTTAATGGCCTATTAGTATAGGCCTTCATCTAATTTAGAAACGAGTACAAAATACGATTCTTACCAATACAATGAAAATATAAATACAGGTTTCTTGAGATTCCTCTCCCAGGTCCGGGCTGAATCAGTGGAGATGGTGTGGCTCCACAAATGGACTGGAGGTTTTACTGCACGTGAACAGCTTCAGGGGCAGATCTGGTGACATCTGGTGGCTACATTGGTACCTTGTGGTACCAATGGTACATTGTCCTAATACAATAATTAAAACATGATTAAGTTGATTATTTATGTGCCTAGCAAAATCAAAGGATAACCTATATTTTAAAACATTCTCTTGTAAATCTAAATGCTAAATCACACTCTAAATACACACTCTGAATATTGAATCATTTTGTGCAATTTCCCACTGAGACGACATGCATTCAAAAATATATGCAGAAGCTGTGGCTGGTGGAGGCAATGAACAGTCATGGCATTTGACATGACATGACACGTGTGCTCTGTTCATCTCAGGGAAATGACACATCAATAGCTTATTCCAAAACAGATATTTACTTAATGAGAGAGCGGCCTCTGGAGCACAGCTCTTGCAGTAGCTGCCTCAGTCTGTGAGTACATGTTTTCTGTTTCTGAGAGTGAGAGTGAAAAAAAAGACAGACAGAAGCAGAGAGACAGAGAGAAACTAAGACATTTGAGTAGTGTATAGGACTATTGCACTGCTTCCAAATCTAAATTACTAAGTGTGTTCCTTGTACATATTACACAAGTATTTTTCATGAGTAAAAAAAATGTCCAATTTTTTACTCATGTTGTGGCATGTGGTAAGAACTCAACTCACAGCTGATTTCACACAACCCTTATATGCTGTACTCACATGGATGAATGTAGACACAGTAATGCACAGTGGCCAGAGAGATCCCTCTTTTTTTAATGCATCCATTTGCAAGATGCTGAGGGGATTCATAAAAAAAAAAAAAATGCATTTAAAGTAATGTGAACTATTGACACCACTGCACAAGGCATCAGTGTTTGCAGATTCATCATTACAGTATAGTGTCCACCAGTGTTCCAGTGGATTCTCCCCATATTCTACTATTGTCCATGGAGTGATGAGTCTGAGTTAGTCAGTGAAAGTGAGTAAATGTGGCTGCTAAGTTGCCTTATCACTTGTTTCAGTTCTCCGTCACTGAGAGGCTGCTATCTAAGTATCTTGCCTAAAACACACAGGTTGAGTGGTGGCTTCTTACTGATCACAGCACATCGGGAAGATGTTATAATGTATGTGGTGTGTGTGTGTGTGTGTGAAATAAACCTGTACTTCTGCATCTTCAGTGAAGAACAAACAAAAAAATCTCCAAACAGAGAGAATGGGGCCTTAAAACCCATGAAACCAGACAATGAACAAGTACATGAAACAAATAATACCAGCAGAATAAATGAACTCCAAAAAACAAACCTCCTCTGCAATAATATATGTACAATTTGTAATAGCACTTTTCAAAAGCATGATTAAAAGGTGCTTCACACCATCCCATGGGACATGAGGATAAACATTTATTTTATTATACATTTTAAAGAAATATGATGGACTAACCCTCAATCTGTCACCGTTCGATGATTTACATATTGATTTGGCATACAGTTTACACTATAGCATCTCTTCAGATATAATCCTCTTGGTTTATTGGAGCCAGAGTAATGATATCTGCTGCTTGACTGAAGGAACTGTAAATTGCATGTGTAATGGTTGAATACCTTCCTTTCAGTTGTAAACCCAACATAGGCATTTGGACCCAGTGACCAGTACAGTGGATGCTTCACTATATTTGCCTGTGCCGCCTTAAAACCCTGCAGCGTACACCTCTGTGCCTAAGGGCAGATGGAGAGAAACAAAGGGACCCTGATGCTGTTGTTTATTTAGAATGAATTATATATAACTGAAATACCACAGTGTGTCATGGAGGTGAGAGAGAGTTGCCAATTAGGAGTTATAACTGTACAGGGTGTGCAAATTGAAAACAATAAATCAAAATATATACATGTTAAAAAATAAAATAAATAAATAAAATGTCCTTGCTGAAATCTGCCAAGACTGCATTTTCAAGTATAATGTGGCAATCTATTATAATTCAGCTTGACACATATTCTCTAAAATCAAATATACATGAAGCTATTGTTCATTATGGGGGGAGACAGTTTGGGAAGACTTATAGGTCCTGCCACTAATGTAATTGAGGTGCCCATTAACATTTATAGTGGTTTAAATTATTTAAAAATGCCTGTGTGTGTGTGTGTGTGTGTGTGTCGGTGTTTGTGTGCACTCTTGAGTACTAAAAATGCAGGAAACAGAGTTGAATTAAAGGCGTTTTCCTACTTTGAAGACTAATACATAGAAAAGACAGTTGGTTTGATGGACAGACCTGCTCCCAGACTGCATTATGGGCACAGAGAAAAAGCTATGGAGTGCAAAGTAAGCATAGGCATGGTGTGCTTTAATAGCTGTGGGATGGGGCAGGGCACAATTGAGGGTTAAGTTTTTGTTTTGTTCTTTTTTCCCTTCATTTGAAATATAAAAACAAATTGTGCTACGTTCAGTTAAAAGTGTGAGTGGAATGAAACAAGAAGCTGGAACTTATATCTGCCCACCTTTCACTAAAAATAAAAATATGTCTTTTTACATTTTATGCAACTTACAAAATGCCAATAACATGACATAATCAACACAAGCAATCACTCTGCTATCTCATTTTTGTAGTAAAAGACACTTTGAGGTTTTGATTTTTTAAAAGTTCCATAGAATGAGACTTATAATTAAAATGCATCCGTGATTAGGCTGCAACAATGCAGAATACAATGTGTCTGTGTTTCCATTGTTGTTGTTCTTTGTACCTACATCCCACATAATCATTTTTCTGCTTTTTTTCCAGACCTGTTCTGAATCAACCGTTTGCAATCAAATCCCCAAAACGACATGTAGAGGGAGCTCTCACCCTTTTTCTCAGCCTGAAAATACTGTGTACGTCTACCTGTGTATGTGCATCTGTCTGATATGCAGCTGAGCAACTTAAAAAACACGTATACTGTACATAAATTTGTTTTTCGCTTTCCCGCCTGTCTCTCCCTTGTTAAAAGTGAAATATGTGAGTGATTGCACTTGTGTGAGAACAGTTTGAGACAGCAGTGTGTTAGTGATGTAAGTGTTGGTGGCAGCCGTCACTCTGGCTGAGTCCCGTTGCGTCTCACCGCACTCACTGCAGAGCGCACAAACTCCGAGTAAACGTGTGAGCGCTGTAATTGGTGCTTGTTCGGATATCACACTGATTCACGTTTGAGAGCTGCAACACACCCAGCACCTCTGTCTGCTAATACAAGTTACACATGCTCTAGTGGGGCTTAACCTCTCATTTCAGGAAAGGAAGACACCTGGAGTTGGTATTCAAACTTCTAGTGTACAGAACTTGGCATCTCCCATTATAGAATATTCTAATGTTATCTGAAACTCAACAAATAATTGTTTGCCCCTTTGCCCCCCCCCCCCCCCCCCCCCAACAAACAGCAGATGAAGGCAAGTCATATATTAAAACTATTATAAACATCTTACAATATCAAATCAATATGGTAAACATCTTACAGTATGAGATCAATATTAAGCCTCTATATTAAGCCTCATATACATTATATATATATATATATATATATATATATATATATATATATATATATATATATATATATATATATATATACAGTATATATATATATATATATATATATATCATATTGTAAGATGTTTATAAATATATTACTAAGGTTAATGTACATTTTAAAATAGTGCTTTATTTACACTCTTGACACTGGGCCTGCTCCTGCTCCTCACAAATTGAATATCTCTCTTGGCGCTGGTGAGAGGGATATTGTGTAATACAATGATGTGGCCTACCTCAGGTCATTAAGATGCCCTCAGTCAGCACAACCACCACATCTGCTCCCTCCCTTCAGTGTGGCCCTGTGGTGTGGTGCTGCTAAGATAACTGCATGCTAATTAAAAAGCCATTTATGGGAGTGAAAGGCCAATTAAAGGCCTAATATTTGATAAGGCTCTGGGTTTGCTCCACGGCAGGCCCACCTGGGAAGTATTTATTAATTCTTAATGGAGACTGTAATTAATACACAGAGCAGATTAGCGTGTAAGCGAGTATCATTCACTCTTAGGGAGGAGTGAGGGAGCAACAGGGAGATACACTGTATGCCTCTGCACTACACAGCCTGCCATCAGGCCAAAGGTATTGCACAAGATACTTGTTTCACTGGAAACAAGTCCCACAATGTCCATATTCCTTATCTCACTTCACTTACAGAAAAATACATGTATAGGGCTGTTTAGAGGTTGATAATTGGAGCAAGTGTCTCTGTATATTTAAATGTTTACCAATGATATTCAGTTGTCTGTGATATTCAGTTGTTCTTTCCTAAAATATCGGATATACCAAGCTCATTAGTTTTTTTAATTGTGGGGGGTGAGAGTTTGCCTGGAAGAATCCATGACTCATCGCTGTACCAGCGAGTGAGTCTGGTAACGTTTGATCCACAGAATGCGCTGCGGTTGCGCGTAGACAGACAGCTAAGTGAACCAATCAGAGATTGCGCCATCTTGATTCAAAACTGAGGCGGAACTTCCGCTGCCTAAGAGTGACTTTGCGGGCAAAGGCGGGTGCACTGACGTCACCATCTTTGAACGAATCAGAATCGCGGAGTCGGTTTGGAACCGGAGGAGCGAGAGTGGATGGAGAGTGTCCAAATGGTATCGCGGTGTATAGGAAATACAGAGAGATATCATTTGGCTGGCCAGGTAAGGTGAGAGTAATAATTTTTCTCAAATGGTGGTTATCTAAATCCTCTCAAACACAGAAATGGGTAAATAGTTTTAAAAACCTACTAGAAATGATAACAAATTATCATATATGCTCATATACATGGCTTGTTAAACTAGCTAATGATAACCCAATTGTGAGTGCAGCGAACCGCCTCACTAGCCTCGGCCTCGGTGTTTCTTGAAGTTTCCGATGCGTCACGTAACGTAAAATAAAGAGTCTTGAATCAAAAGGTTTGTCTTTTCTATCTTTACTAAAGGGAAGGTCATACAGAGTGGATAAAAATAAGGTGATTAAAGAAAGAAACGGAAAGAGGAATTTCTGAGGCTTGTGGTTTTCCTATGCGTGTTGTGTAAGGCCCTGTATGTGTTGTGATGTCCTTCTTGGCGTCCTTGCGTGTCGTATAGTGGTGAGTTCCTGCCTGTCACTGGGAGTGGCTTTCCTGTACTTCTTGGCTCCCGACAGGACTCACCCTATGTTTCGATGTTGACGGTGCTACTTGACGTCCGACGTTACGTTCTTACGTGACTATTACGCAACGGTCAAAAGACTGTGTAGCTTCTGTGGTCCAGGACGTCCTAATACCCCGTCATCTCTCGGCTCGGAGTATCTGTGGTCTCGGGGTATCCTCCTGGCCACCAGACCGCGGCTTCTATCCTTACGTAGCGTAGTCGTTTCTTCTTGTGTGTGTATATGTGTGTGTGTTGGTGTGGTGTCTTCAGTCTTCTGTGTCTTGAGACTGTAGTCGGACTACTTTTTTCAGTAACGAGTAGTGTAACGCAACTACTATTGCAAAACCAGTAGTCAGATTAAAGTTACTTATCTAATACACCGTGCGTTACTATTTCTGCATTTCGGGGGAACGTAGGTTACATTTATTTATTCTTATTTTTTGGCTACACGTTTCTTACGAGGTTACGTCATCTCGGCTCCGCGGCGCCAAAGTCAGATCAGCTTCCAAACATGTATGTTGCAGTATAATTACGCACCGATCGCGCTCCCGCCAATCATGATTAGCTCTGTTGTGTTTGCGCCTGTTCGCCGATCAGCTGTGAGCGAGCTGCGTGATATTTACACGGGATTTCCAAGAGAAGAAGAATCCTTAACTTGCTACGTTAATGCTACGTAAGAAGGAAGTCTCGCCTCGGGACACGGGATAAATTCGGGATTATGTCCTTTTCTCCAGAGCTTCTGAAAGACCATGGATATACCCGACGCTGTCATGGTTCATGTTTTCTTTGGCTGTTATTTCATATTTTGTGTATTTTATTCCTTTGGTGTGTCCTCAGTGTTTTATTTTGACATTTCTGGTCAGCTTGTTTTAGTTTTACTTCCTGTCTGTTGATTGTTTTCCCCGCCCTGATGTGCTACACCTGTGTCTGTCTGCATTTATACCCCATGTTCTCCTCTGCCCTTTGTTGGTCCATCGTCAATGTCTCGTCACGTTTTGTCATTGGTAGTCATGTCTTGCCTCTTTGGATTTTTGAATTTTGGTCAGTTCTTGGTTTATTATTAAAGTATTTAAACAGCAGTCCTGCATTTTGGGTTCTCCCTCTGTTTCAACATGACAGAATGGACCAACCAGATCAGACGCAAGCAGACTACTCTCCTTTTTTATTTTTTGTTAATGTGCGGGAAGTGGATTGTCTCCTGCAGCTGCTCTACAGCAGCCCCAGCACCATGCCTGCAATGAGTTTACCACCTCCAGAAGAGTCACAAGGAGGAGACATGGGGCTTGCCGGTGGCTGCCCAGCCCTGCTTGTTCAGCCCTTCTTCCTCCACCTCAGCTCCCACCTGCTTCACAAGAGCCACTGGTGTCCAATGCCATTAGAGACTGCCCACCACCCCTGAATTCTATTTTGCTGGAGCTTTTTTTTTTTGGAGATTCCTGACCTCGACTTGCCTGCTTCTGTTCCTGAGCCACCGCTGGACACATCTCTCTGTCTGGGGTGGTCGTTCTCCTGAGCCCCTGCAGCAGCTTCGCTGGACAAAGTTCTCCGTCCAGGGAGCTTACCTGCTTCTGTTCCTGAGCCACCGCTGGACACATCTCCGTCTGGGGTGGTCGTTCTCCAGAGCCCCTGCAGCAGCTTCGCTGGACAAAGTTCTCCGTCCAGGGAGCTTACCTGCTTCTGTTCCTGAGCCACCGCTGGACACATCTCTCCGTCTGGGGTGGTCGTTCTCCTGAGCCCCTGCAGCAGCTTCGCTGGACAAAGTTCTCCGTCCAGGGAGCTTACCTGCTTCTGTTCCTGAGCCACCGCTGGACACATCTCTCCGTCTGGGGTGGTCGTTCTCCCGAGCCCCTGCAGTAGCTTCGCTGGACAAAGTTCTCCGTCCAGGGAGCTTACCTGCTTCTGTTCCTGAGCCACCGCTGGACACATCTCTCCGTCTGGGGTGGTCGTTCTCCCAAGCCCCTGCGGTAGCTTCGCTGGACATCGCTCTCCGTCCAGGGAGCTTGCTGCCAGATCTCAGCCCTGCCCCTCATCCAAGTTGAGCTCCAGACATCCCACCTAACTTCACTGCCATCTCCATTGTGAACTGCCCTTGCCTTCATGACCCCAGACCATTCTGACTGTTTTTTCAGATCTCTTGTCCCTCCTCCAGGCCCCCTCCACCCTCCCGAGTTCATTGTGGCTCTTGGGGACGTCTGGGAGCCGTCCCTTGAGAGGGGGGTACTGTCATGGTTCATGTTTTCTTTGGCTGTTATTTCATATTTTGTGTATTTTATTCCTTTGGTGTGTCCTCAGTGTTTTATTTTGACATTTCTGGTCAGCTTGTTTTAGTTTTACTTCCTGTCTGTTGATTGTTTTCCCCGCCCTGATGTGCTACACCTGTGTCTGTCTGCATTTATACCCCATGTTCTCCTCTGCCCTTTGTTGGTCCATCGTCAATGTCTCGTCACGTTTTGTCATTGGTAGTCATGTCTTGCCTCTTTGGATTTTTGAATTTTGGTCAGTTCTTGGTTTATTATTAAAGTATTTAAACAGTAGTCCTGCATTTTGGGTCATCCCTCCTGTTTCCTCGTGACAGACGCGCGCTTACACGTCTATACGCAAACTATCTGGAGTGGCCACGTTCTTATGGGTGAGCCATATTATCAGATTATTTCTGCATCTATTTCGGCACTAAACCAGGATTAAACCAAGACTAAACCAGGTCTAAACCAGGACTAAACCAGGACAAAACCAGGACTGAACCAGGTCTAAACCAGGTCTAAACCAGGTTTAAACTGGGACTAAACCAGGTCTAAACCAAGACTAAACCAGGTCTAAACCAGGTCGAAACCAGGTCGAAACCAGGACTAAACCGGAATAACCCGGCACTAAACCAGGTCTAAACCAAGACTAAGCCAAGACTAAACCAGGTCTAAACCAAGACTAAGCCAAGACTACACCAGGTCTAAACCAGGACTAAACCAGGGCTAAGCCACGACTAAACTGGACTAACCCGGTGTACTGTCAGATTGAGACGCTTTGTCAGTTTAAGTTTACAACCATTTCATCATGCGCTTGCGCGCATGATGTAATGGTTTAAGACGCCTCCTCGAGATCTGCGCAAGTGCGCATGATGTAATGGTTTAAGACGCCTCCTTTGAATGAAAACCATAACGATGCAGTCAAATGTTAAATCCAAACTATTATAATCTGACGTATGTATTCTGCCATAAATCTAACGTTCACATCTCATTCTTTACATGCTTAATTGGTTAAAACATA
The DNA here is from genome assembly GCA_036785185.1 of Paratrypauchen microcephalus. Classification (NCBI taxonomy): domain Eukaryota; kingdom Metazoa; phylum Chordata; class Actinopteri; order Gobiiformes; family Gobiidae; genus Paratrypauchen; species Paratrypauchen microcephalus. The sequence continues at coordinate 2,367,602 of JAVJIX010000052.1, read as the reverse complement.
GAATAAAACCAATACTGTTAAAATGTTACTTACTTGCGCAGTAGCGCATAAAACTGTCAAAGCGAGACGCTTCGACAGCCCAGCTGTTTTTAAACCATTACATCATATGCGCAACTGACAAAGCGTCTCACTCTGACAGTACAATAAAACTGTCAAAGTGAGACGCTTTGACAGCCCAGCTGTTTTTAAACCATTACATCATATGCGCAGTAGCGCTCATCTCGAGGAGTCGAGGAGGCGTCTGAAAGTGACAAAGCGTCTCGGTTATCTGACGTAGGTATTCTGCCGCAAATCTAACATTCACATCTCGTTCAAACATACAATAAAACCAATAGACTGTTAAAATGTTACTTACTTAAGCAGCAGCGCATGAAAGCGTACGGCTTTCACATCACAGCTGTAGCCCAGCTGTTTCTAAACCATTACATCATGCGCGCTTGTGCAGTAGCGCTCATCTCGAGGAGGCGTCTTAAACCATTACATCATGCGCGCTTGCGCAGATCTCGAGGAGGCGTCTTAAACTGACAAAGTGTCTCAATCTGACAGTACACCGGCACTAAACCTGGACTAAACCAGGTCTAAACCAGGTCTAAGCCAAGACTCAACCAGATCTAAACGGGGTGTAAACCAGGACTAAACCAAAACTAAACCAGGTCTAAACCAAGACTAAACCAAAACTAAACCAGGTCTAAACCAAGACTAAGCCAGGACTAAAACAGGTCTAAACCAGGACTAAGACAGGACTAAACCGGGACTAAACCAGGACTAAACCAAGACTAAACCAGGACTAAGGTGTGTCTGTGTGATAACATATATCCTGTGTATTATTGAATTATTGAATGATTATATGGACTTTTTGTTATAAAAGCATTTCCATTTTAACCTTACCTTCTAAGATACTATGAACAAATCTCCAGAACAACAAGCAGGAATGCCCAAACACACCTATAATAGTTGGTATAAAATATATCTAGAGCTAATTTTGGGGATAATGTGAAGGTCACCCAAACACCCTTTAAACTTCAATTCAGTAACTTACGTACAGCATTTTATTTGAGTTTTTACTGTGGAAAACAAAAGTCCTCTATATCAGAGCATTCAGCTCAAGTGCTCTTATCCATGCCCCTCAGAAAGAGGACTCTATTTTAAGTGGACTGTAGTCACTGAGCAGTACAAAGCTTGGATTGACACACAACAGCAGACTCACACAGTGGTGGTCAGTATTCTCTTTTAAATATAGCTTTGGTGTAAAAGAAGTATCTTTATGGTAGTGAATAGATAAACATGTGGGATGGTCAAATATGATCACTCACAGGACTCAGTTTCAAAAGATTTTGTAGTTATGGGAAAACTGGCCCTCCCACTAAACCTGTATACTGTCATACAATGATAAAAAATCCACTGAACCACACAGGAGTCCAGGGCCCAAAGGAAAATGTTTGTGGTTTGGGGGTTTGTTTTATTAAGAGTCTGATATTCATATTTTCAGTTCTTAGCTTACAACGGTTCATCCACCCTAAGCCCTTTTCAGATGTCTAGAAGAAGAAGAAGAAGAAGTGAACTTTATTGATCTCACACTGGAGAAATTCTTCTCTGCATTTTAACCCATCCTATATATATATACATATATTAGGAGCAGTGGGCAGCACACACATTAGGGCGCCCGGGGACCATCTCCATGATCTTCCCGCCTCGGCCTGGTCAGGACCCAAGCTGGAGTACCTATGGTGCATGTTTTGGGTTGGTGGGGGAAACCGGAGTGCCCGGAGGAAACCCACCCAGACACGGGGAGAACATGCAAACTCCACACAGAAAGGCTCAGGCGACCCGGGGATCGAACCCAGACCATGCATGCAAACTCCACACAGAACACACACGGAAAGGTCTGGGCGACCCGGGGATCGAACCCGGAACCTTCTTGCTGTGAAGCAAGAGCGCTAACCACTCTGCTACCGTGTCTATGAACAATACTGAAACCAGCCAACCCTCTTTTTCTGTTTATGGCCATTATGTTGTTTCTGTTTTCCTCTTGACCTTGTTTACCTTCTGTACCCGATCTGCTTACAGCTGTGTAGTGTGTCTTCATTACCAGCGGCTGCTCTATTAGCCAGCAGTAATAGACATGGTCACAGAGGACACACATGCCGATGGCGCTTAAAATGCTAAAGAAATGATCTATAAGATTGTCAACAGGATTAAGGTCACCGCTAAAGGTTCAGGTCAGAGCGCTGGATTTTGCAGATATGGATTTATAGTGCTTAGCCTTTGGACTGAAAATAGACTATGAAGTGGCCTGTGCCCTCCGAGAGCCAGCTCTGTACCAAAGGGACACATACTGATGACAGACAGACAAGATAATGAGACTTTGATGGATTTACATGTAAACTGCAGCAGAAGCACTAAACAAGCAACTAAAAATGATACTAGGAATACTGTAAATATTCACATTTTTATATAGTGCTTTTCCAGCTTCAAGGCTCTCAAAGCCCTTTACATCAAGGAGCCACTCACCCATTCACACACACATTCACACACACAGTCTACTGGTGATGTTTCTGTTGAGAGTGGGATTCGTACCAAGTGAGCTACTGTTACCCCATGTATAATAGTAAAAAAGAAAGTAAAGAAACACCTTCAGCAGTTTCACTGTGTGGCACTGTATCTTTTGTCTGGTCTGTGTAGCTTTTGCTGTGCCCAGGTCTGCCTGTTTAAGGTGGCTTGGCCTGCAGAGTAGAGACCTGCATCTTTTGACTGTGGTTAGTGTGCTGGTGTAGAAAATGGCAACAGGAGCCAATAAAATGATTCTTCTCTACACACAGGAGTATTGGGCACCATCTCACAGCTTTTCCCTTTGCCCTGGCATAGGGCCACCGGCCATTTCACAGTTCAGAGTTGTTACACTGGTTTATTCTCATAGTGCACATTGGTCATGAGTCATGTTGCCAAAATTGTGTCTGTTTCTTTACAGTGTTTAACCAGCATCAATTCTGGTAGAAGAATTTCTCCAGTGTGAGATCAATAAAGTTCACTTCTTCTTCTTAACAGCCCGTGCAACAATGGCCCTCTATAAATGCTTGAAATGTGTGCATTAAATTCACTATTTAGAATTGAACAATTCCAAGCAGTACCTTTCACTCTAGTACTTTTATTAATTATTATTTATTATAAGTTATTTTAAACAGGGATTTTTTAAAAGTGTGTTTATATTTATACAACACAAAATGTCATGTCATTGGACTTTAATTTACCCTGTGAATTGCAATGAGACAGAGAAGTCTTGGCACTTCACTCAAAAAGAGCCTATCTTGTCAGGGAATTGGGAAATTCCACAATATTCCTTTAAAAATGTATATGAAAGTATATTTGTACTTCTATCTTAATTCTGTAACCTGGGAGTTACAAGGAGGGGTCAGCAGAGAGCAAAGTATCACTTTGCTCCATGTGCAGACAGAGCCCACAGTAAATGGTCATGGTTTAATAATAGATGTGTGTGCAAACAGCGGGAATGAAGTGTGTGTGCACTCTTTATTGGTTAATAAAAAACTGTGGCCTGAATCTACTTCAGATTTATAGTTCAGTGGTCAGTCAGCTGCATGCATGTGTGTATGTAGCTACAATATCCACTAAATCAGTGGCATGCAGAGACAAAGCATGGTGTTCAAACATCACCATGGAGCTGTGTGATGCAGAGATGGATGTGTGAGAGTGGGACTATTAAAGGTTATAAAGTATGAACAGGAGGGAGGGCCTACGAGGGAAATCAGCAGGAAATTGCTGTTGAACGATGCTCAGATCAATACTAATAACCACACACAGAGAATGACTTCCTCTCATCACTAATAACTCACACAGAGGAGGTAGATGGAGAGACATAAGCTTCTGCTGCACAAGAGAAATGACCAGTCTCCAGTCGCCCTGGTGCTTCTGTTTTGTTTAATAAAGACTGGGGTGAATGTTGGAGCAGCTACTTTATCACTATAAGTGTGGACCCACCCAAAGAAATCCAGTCGTATTGCATATACATTTTATTATTCTTATTCCAAAGTCTAGGCCCTTGCTGTGCATGAGTGCTGAGAATTTGATTGTTCTAAGAGCATCTCTCAATAAGGAGCCAGAAAATGTGTTTGCCCTAATGGCCTGCCATTTTATATTTCCTTAATGAAGTTACAAAGGAGAAAAAATGGTCAACCCTGTCATGCCCCTTTGCAAACATGCACACATGCTCCATTTGCTGCACTCTCAGAAACACGCGCACGCGCACACACACACACGCACGCGCACGCACACACACACGCACACGCGCACGCACACGCGCGCACACACACACAGCTGTATTTCAGCTCACAGCCGGATACACTTGCTTTTGTAGAGTATGTGTTTTGTCAGTGATATCAAGATATAATTAAGTTTTTGTCTTGTTTTTGAGTGACAGTCCAGTTCCATTTGGATTTTGTGAAAATTCAACATTCTCATTGCAATCCCTATGAGAAAAGTGATGCATATTAAAATCGACAGATTTACATGTGCTACTGATGTACAAGTAGATGATTCAGCACTACGGATGTAGACATGCATAGACAGTGCAGTTCTATGTCATTCCAGTGAATGAATGTGAGAGTGTCTTTAGCGGTGTTCCTGTGTGGCAAGGTGTGAGAATGTGTCAGTGTGAATGTTTCTTATTGCTGATTGAGATTTTTCACTGTAATTTATTAATGTAATAGGGACTGCAGATGGAAACTAGCTATGTAGCTATAATCTGGTGCAGATCATCTTTGTTTTATGAGCTTATGTCTGTACATTGTCTCTTTTCAAATAAAGATTAAACTAAACTAAACTAATTTTTCTTAAGATGCGTGAAAAGTCCCTCAGTCGTCCAGGTAGAATCCATGATAAAAGGAGAAGTTCAATTTGTCAACTGGACAAAGTTTGTTTGGCTGAAAACGTTTCGCCGCTCATCCGAGAGGCTTCGTCAGCTCTGAGCTGAGCCTGTACGACTGAGGGACTTTTCACGTAAACTAAACTAAACTAAACTAAACTAAACTAAACTAAACTAAACTAAACTAAACTAAACCATGAATGTGACTACAACCCTCAAGTCAGGAGCATTATGCCAAATTAAACATACCAGGGTGTGCATTACAAGGTATTTGAATGACGCTTGTGCACACACTCACCCTCTTTCTATCCTGGAGGTCATTGTTTTGCTGGTTGTTGAGAGCTTATGCTGGGCGACTTGAGATTTTTGCCATCCTACTCACGGCTCATCATGAATTTGGGCTGCTCATTTTGTAGAACCTCTCTGGCTTTCTGTATGAATTTCATTGCAGTTTGGTGAGTGTTTTCACTTCTGTTTGCTGGTTGCAAACTTTGTGATCCAGCTGGCTTGTGCATTGTTATGATAACTTTGCTCCTCTAGTGTGGATCTCCTGTGTCAAGATGGCTTCGGGGGTAGATAGTGACTCTGCCACCTGGTCAAGAGGTGGATTCTCCTCCTCCCTGTAAAGCGGCACTGAAGTTTGGTAGTAAACAGACGCATGACCACATTTTTGACCCCAGGGTGGATCATCTCCAGAAACAACTAGAGGCTATGCGTAAGACCATGGAGACCATGGCTGCTACACAACAGCTGCTGGAGAATCGAGCCCCCCTGCATGGGTTCTTTCATCCTGATGCAGTTTCACTGGCTGCTTCAGGCAACCTGGATAAGACCGACACCTTGGGCTGCAGCTCCTGTGCTTTGTTGGATGGTTATGAGGAAGAGCAGGATGTTTTGCTGGACGATGCTGCTGGAGAAGAATCTTCATCTGAGACTGATGACTTCTCCATCAAAGCCCTGCTCACTCGAGCGGCCGCTGCTGTGGGTCTTCCTGCTCTCCCGTCTCCACCTAAGGCTTCTGCACTGGATCGGGGTCCGGGCCGCCAGGGTCACATCCTTTTGCCTGTGTATTCAGATTTTTTTCCCCCATCTCCAAGAGAAGTGGGTATGGCCAAGAGAAGCTTCACTAAAAGTGCGCTGCACTAGGAGCGCTTCATGGTGCTGCTAAGCATGAGCATCCAGCTCATGCTTAGCACCCTACAGGTGAGACCTTTGATTGCACTCCTGACCAGAGCATCTCCTTTGGGCTGGGTCACCCCTCATCCCATTAGGAATTGCAGGGCCTCTGATGGCTTTCAGTCTACTGGGATGGCTGTTAGACTGGCAAACACCAATGCCCTTCTGCTTGTGTATCTGGAGGGTCTGATCTGAGATCTGGATTCTATGAGCCCATCTGAATTCCTGCCTGAAATGACTAACATCATGGATATGGTGATTCAGGGAGCAAGTGCTCAAGCCAAGGCTCTGGGTAACTCCTTTGCCCATCTCACCATGGCCAGGTGCCACATATGGTTGAGCCAGACTGCATTGTCAGAGGCAGAACTGCTGTTTTGGTTGCTGACATTTCATCTGGTTATGTGTTTGGCCCAGCTGCAGAGGCACCCTTAAATGAGGCCCAGAAGGTGCGAATGCATGGTCAGACCATGCGCAATCAGGGGCTTTTGAGGTCAGGTCCTCGGATGGCCCCAGAGAGACTAATTGTGAAAAATGGCGGCTGTGACTGGCGTGGCCATGGCTAGGCTCCTGTTGTGGAGACTGTTTTTGGTCATTTTGTCGACATACATGATCATATCAGCCCGACTCGCAAATGGATGTGTCTTGGCTTTACGGACTTATGATCGCGAGTCTTTGTTCCGTATCAGAGAGGAAATGGAGGTCTTGTTTGATACTCGAGACAGGTACAAACGACAGTTCCCTCCTCCCCTCACAATTGACACCGGCTTACCTGAGTATTGGTTGGTGTCCTGGACGCCGGCTAGAGTCCGTAACAAATCGAGGAAGAGAGGCTCGCGGGCTGGAGTCCAGGTCAAGCGAAGATGGACTGCAGCACGCCTGGGCTCAGCGAGCGTCGGTTACGGAGGACGCACTCGTTACCTTCGCTACATCCCGCTTCTCGATCCATGTGGCGGGTCGTCCACGCCACCGCGTGCTCGGATTACAACAGGTGTCCCTTCGCAGTGTTGGAGTTATGGTCATCGATTTTCATCGGCGCCGCGTACTTCCGTGTTTCCCCGGTCCAGCTGGAGCTCACGTGATCGCTGGACGTGTCTTCGACCAATCCCGCTGCGGTCCGCGGACACTGCCACCGTGACGTCATCCTCAATCCACCTTGGCCTGTTGAATGCTCGTTCTATTGCCAACAAAGCATTTTCCCTGAACGATCTTATTTCACGAGAGGAGCTGGACATATTGTGTCTTTCTGAGACCTGGCAGAGGGAAGAGGAATTTCTCCATTTGAATGATCTCTGCCCTGTTGGCTTCTCTGCTCTCGGGAAGCCCCGCCCCTGTCGCCGAGGTGGTGGTCTAGCAATTGTTTATAAGCAGGACTATGCTTGTAAGGTGATGTCACAAGAATTCACTTCTTTTGAATCACAGATGGTCAAGGTGGGCTCTGTGCATCCTTTTTACTGTGTGTTGGTCTATCGTCCTCCTGGCCCAGCTGCTCCCTTTTTGAAGGATTTTAGTGACTTTTTATCCTCTATAATAAAGTTGGAATCTGTTTTAATTCTTGGAGATTTTTAATATTCATGTTGACGACACTTCATCGTGTCCAGCTATGGAACTCTTAACACTGACTGAAGCTTTTAGCTTTGAACAACATGTGACTGCGCCCACTCACCAAAAAGGCCACATATTAGACTTGGGTTTTACGCTTGGCCTAGACATTTTTAATGTTTTTGTAAATGATGTCCACATGAGTGATCATAGTCTTGTGTTGTGTGATCTGCGCTTTAGTCCTGAGCCCAAGCCTTCAGAAGTAAGGTGTGTCAAGGCGTGTCATCACTGCTAGTACTGCAGACAGATTTTCTGTAATGTTTGACCCTCTTTTGTTTGAGGATTGTTTTAATGTGGATGATTTGATTCACAGTTTTAATGATCACTGCAAAAATATCCTGGATCAGGTGGCTCCTGTTAGATCTTTTTTCTGCGTAAACAGTTGCGCAGAAAAAAGCATGTCCTTGGATTAATGAAAATATCCTAAGTCTTAAGAGACAGTGTCGAAAGACCGAACGGCTGTGGAAATCCACAAATGCACAAATGCACAGGATCTTAAGGATCTTGTGTTGTCATACAATACAATGGTGGAGAAGGCCAGATCTGACTATATTCATCAACTGAAGACAGAAAAATCCCAAAGTGTTGTTTGACACAATTAATGCTCTTGTGGGCCCTGCTGTTTCAGTTACCCGTATTTTTTCGGAAGCTGACAGCAATGCTTTTTTTACTTTCTTCAATGATAAAATTAAGACAATCAAGGATAAAATCCCGCCTCCTCCATGTGGTACCTCACAGCTATTGAACGAGTCTCAAGCATGTGGTTCTCTTTTAGGCCTGTGACCCTTGCTGAAATCTCGGCACTGGTGACCAAGATGAAACCCTCCTCTTGTTCATCAGATGTCCTTCCTTGTAGACTCTTCCTTAAAGTGTTTGAGGTATTTGGCCCCTGGGTGACCAACATGGTTAACCTCTCTTTGACCTCTGGTGTGTTTCCCAATGCTTTTAAACATGCCATAATGCAGCCATTACTTAAAAGAGCAGGTTTGGACCCGACAGTTCCTAATAATTTTAGACCAATCTCCAAGCTCCCATTTCTATCCAAGATTCTTGAGAAAGTGGTTTGTGAACAGTTTACATTTTTTCTGGACCAAAATAACATCAATGAGACATTTCAGTCTGGTTTCCGTAAACAATACTCCACGGAAACAGCTTTACTGAATGTGTCATGTCCGCTGATATTGGAAAATGCACTGTTCTAGTTCTCTTGGACTTGTCCTCAGCCTTTGATACTGTTGACCATCAGGTTCTGCTGAGAAGATTGAGGGATCATATAGGTCTGTCAGGGTCAGTTCTTTAGTGGTTTTCCTCATATTTGTCTGGCCGGAGCTTTAGAGTTTCAGTTAATCACATAAGGTCTGAGACTGCAGACTTATGGTGTGGAGTCCCACAAGGCTCTGTCCTGGGTCCTGTTCTGTTTTTGTTATATGTGACTCCTTTAGGAAAACTCTTCCAAAGATTCAGTGATGTCTCCTACCACCTATTTGCAGATGATATTCAGATTTACTGCTCCTTTAAGCCGTCTGAGATCCAGAAGCTTGATTCCTTTCTCCATTGTTTGGTGGAGGTTAAACAATGGCTAACCGATAACTCTCTTCAGCTAAATACAGACAAAACAGAAATGCTGATTATTGACCCTGATGTCTCAATTCCAGGAATTAAACAGCATTTGGGTGACTTAGGCCAGTCTGCTAAAACGAGCCGCAGAAACCTGGGAGTTATCTTTGACAAAAATATGACATTAGTGCAGCACTGCAATCAGCTGACAAGGAACTGCTTCTTCCAACTGAGGAAAATTTCAAAACTCAGGAAAATGGTGTCACAAAATGATCTGGAGCTGATCATTCATGCCTTTGTGTCGTCACGTTTGGACTATTGCAATAGTTTGTTTTCTTGTCTGAACAAGAAGGAGCTGTCTCGACTGCAATTAGTCCAAAACTCTGCAGCGAGAATTCTGGCTCGTGTAAATAGAAGGACTCACATTTCCCCTATTTTAAAGGAGCTTCATTGGCTGCCAGTGTCCTGTAGGATAAATTTTAAAATTTTGGTTTTAACTTTTAGAGCTTTGCATGGCCAGACTCCCTCATACATCAGGGATATGATTCAGCCTTACTCCCCTGTGAGGTCTCTGAGGTCTGTGGATCAGAATCTACTGATGGTTCCACGCACGCGTTTTCAGACCAGAGGAGACCGATCCTTCCAGGCTGTTGCTCCTCGGCTCTGGAATGATCTTCCACTCTCTCTGCGTTCAGTTGAGTCTGTTGACGCTTTTAAAAGCCAACTTAAGACCTTTTTTGTGCAAGCTTTTGGTTAGTGTTTCTGGGCTGCTGTGATTTTATGTTGTCTTGATCTTAATCACTGTCTCCACCTTTTATATTTGTATTTTGTATATTTTGTATTTTAAGTCTTGCTGTGAAGCACCTTGTGGCTCTTGTCTGTGAAAGGTGCTATATAAATAAAATTTTACTTACTTTACTTTACTTACTTACGTATTGGCCCCCCAGAGACCTCAGTTGATGGGGCAAGGTTCCTCACAGGATTCTTGAGGTGGTAGACAGACCTTTGTCCTCTGAATGGCCCAACAGAGGATTCGTGCTCGCTCCCAGGAGTCTGCTCAGTGTTTCTAACTGTACTCTTTGGCTGGCATCAAGTTTTTCAAGCACCCATTTCAGCGCTTGGTGCCAGTGCACCTCATGCCCATGGGTGCTGAAGACTCTGGAGTACGACTACCGCCTGCAGATCACCCTCCGCACTACACACTTTCGAGGCATTTTATGGCTTATATTTGGCTTGCCCCTGTCCCCTCAAACTTTCACAAAGTACATGTGGCACTCTGAGTGTTGAACTATATGGACGATTGGCTGGTGTGCACTCTGTCTCTAAGCATGGCTCACGAGCACACTACAGTTGTTCTGGACCTTCTGACTTCTCTGGGTCTTCAAATGAATGCAGAGAAGCTCTGCTCTGCAGTGCCAAAGACTGCTAGGTGTTTTGGCTGCAGGTTCTTAAAGGTCCCATGGCATGAAATTTTCACTTTCTGAGGTTTTTGAACGTTAATGTGAGCTTCCCTACCCTGTTTAGCCCCCCCCAATGGCTAAAAGTTGCGAAATGTCTAAACTGAGCATTTGCGATCCTTTTCTGCGTTTGAAAAAAACACAGCTCAAATGGGCGATTCTGGACAAGGCACCTTATTGACGTCAGATCGAAAAAAGAAATGCAAATGCAGTTCCACCATCGTCTGGATCTCCACCCCCTGTCTCTGGAAATCACGCCCAGAGAGTTTGGACCGCGAAGGAGCTACGCAATGCGAAATGCGTTTTTTTATTTGCCTGGAGGCACATGCGAGTGTTTCTAGGCTCGGAAGTCCTTTACCCGACCCTCTGGACCTCTGAAACAGCAGTGGTTTAATTTTATTTTCTGAGAAAATGTGTTTTTTTTTTCACTGAAACGCTCTCCTTTCGCTCTCCTTTCCTCCTCCGCGCTTACACACGCGGAAGTGGGGCCAGGCACAGTGCACCACTAACACAAGGAACCAGCGGCGCATTGGGGGCCCCCCCTCCCTCCTCTAAGCCTATCTGTGTCCTTCTCATTTGCATTCAAGCAAGAAGGTGCAGAATGAGGTGTTCAGAGAGTTATTTTTTGACTCTGACTCAGTACATGTGTTTTTCTCATGCACTAAGTGTTCATTTTGAAGAAGGATTCATTTACAGTATTAGGGAACCATTAAGGAGCCATATAAAAGCATCAAGAAGTACCATGTCATGGGATCTTTAAGCTGTGTTTGTGGGTCTACTGCACAGACAACCACTTCAGTGGTGGTTTGTGTGTCAGAGGCTCTCCATGCCCGGGGACAGGTTGTGTGAGATCCCGCAAGCTGCAAGGCTCTTAAATGGAATAGGGGGTCCAGAGCTGTTGCAGACACAGTTCCCCTAAGCCTTGGGGCAGCCCAGGTCACTATAACTACCGAAGCATCCAAGATGACCTGGAATGCTGTGTAGGAAGGCAGGTGTGCTCGAGCGATTTGGGACTCTGTACAATGAAGTTGGCACATCCACCTCTTCGAGATGGAGGCTTTTTTTTTCACGCTGCAGCACTTCTTTCCAGTGGTGAGGGGCAAGCAGGTGACAGTATGGACAGACAACACTGCAGGGGTGTCTTACATCAATCATCAGGTGGTCTGATGTCTCCGTGTCTCTGGTCTGATGTGGACCGAGTCAGAGGGCATGTCTCAGAGAGCCTTCTATTTTCCCGGCCTCCTCAATGTGGCAGCAGATCTGCTGTCCAGGGGCGCTCCTCACCCCTGCAAGTGGTGCTTGCACCCCCCAAGTGGTGAACCAGATATGATGCCACTTCGGTCAGGTCTGAGTGGATCTTTTTGTGAAAGGAGGACAACACTCACTGTCCCCTGTGGTTCTCAATAAACCTCATGGATCTGGTGATTCAGGGAGCAAGTGCTCGAGCCAAGGCCCTGGGTAACTCCTTGGCCCATCTCACTATGGCCAGGTGCACATATGGTTGAGCCAGACTGCTTTGTCTGAGGCAGAACTGCTGTTATGGGCCATGGGGGACAGATGTCCTGAACCAGAGCTGGCCTCCAGGAGTGCTTTATGCATTCCCTCCACTGCTCGCCTCCCAGCTCTGCTTGGTAGTGTGAGGTTGTTTCAGGCGCAGGTTCTCTTAGTGCCACAGAACTGGCCATAGACACTCTAGATGTCTGAGGTGTACGAGATGCTGAACAGGGAACCATGGTGCCGTCCAACCAGAGTGGACTTGCTGTCCCAGGGACGAGGCAAGATCTGGAACTCTCGCCCTGAAGCTCTAAGTCTTCATGTATGGCCCTTGCACTGGCATGCTCTTGGGCTGAGCAGGACTGTTGTTACTGAGTGGTGCCACAAGACTGGTGTGGACCCTGTGTCCTGTGACATGACTGTGGTGTTGTCCTTCCTTCAGCACTTCTTGGACCATGGCGCATCAGGGGATATTTTGCTGCCATTACTACAGCTCATGGGCATTATGATGGGCTGACCCCTGGGTTGCATCCCCTTGCAACACAGTTTTTGAAAGGTGTTAGGGAGCGTTGCCCAGCCAGACGTTGTTTCCTCCCATCTTGGGATCTGTAGGTAGTCCTCAAGGCGCTCTGCCTGCTTCCTTTTGAGCCTTTGTCTGGCCTGGATCCTGAGCTTAAAAATGTTCTTTTTGCTTGCCATATCATCGGCTAAGTGAGTGGGTGAGCTTGCTGCTCTCTCCGTTGGAACAGGGTGCCATTTTGGGGAAGAGAATGCACTCCTCAGTCTCCATCTCCATCTCCTGCAGAACCCTGCCTTCCTGCCCAAGGTGCTGCCTAGAAACTATGTGGCTAAGCCTCTGGTTTTGGACTTCTTCTATCCTCCACCACGCTCTTCTGAGCATGCTGAGAGGCTGCATTCCCTGTGCCTGGTGAGGGCCCTGAAGGTTTATGTGGCTCGTACCAGCTCGCTTCGCACAGTGGACAACCTTTTTGTGAGCTATGGAACATCCACATTGGGCAGGCCTATTACAAAACAACGGCTGGCCCACTGGATAGTTGATCTCTTTGTGCTGGCTTATAGTCATGCAAGGAAGCCTCCCCTGCATGTAGGTTGCCCACTTTACGCAGGGAATGGCTGCATCTTGGGCGCTATTCAGAAGTGTGCCCTTGGAGGAGATGTGTAGTGCTGCTGATTGGACATACTCTTCTACCTTTGCCAAGTTTTACAGGCTGTATTTGCCTGCTTCTGCCATCCCCTCTAATGTATTAGGGATTGTGATGGATGGGTGACTCTTTGTGTAATAATAATAATCATATCTCATTAATAATATTATTATGAGATTACTCTATGTTTGCAATAAAGTTGCTGATGCATTTGCACTTGTGGTTGATGCACTTCTTTTATCAGATGATGTGTCTTGTTGATGCGATCACTTTTTTTATCAGATGGTGTGTCCTTTCTGTGACTGCTTTGGCATCCTGTTGTCACATTGTTTTCACAGGTTCACTGAAATGAAATAGAACAATTGTTTACAAATGTTAACATGGCTCTATGAATAAAAGTTAACCTGTAACAGTCTTGGTCACATGTCAGGGATTGGCTGATTACGCCCAGTCGTCAGAAAGAGGGTGAGTGTTTGCACATGCGTCATTCATATACGTTGTAGCGCACATAATGGCATAATGCTGCTGACCCGTGGATTGTAGTCACATGGTTACAGATTCACTTTCATTCATAGAACTGTGTTTACATACATAAACAATCGTTTTAGTGAGGTTACTGAGATAGTTTTAACAACATGAAACTAAGGTAAAAATAAGTAACATTTTTATTATTGGAAGAGAAGCAATGCACTGTCTGAAGTTTAAAAAGTGTGCATATTCTACACTAGCATGTTAAACAATAAAGCACAAGAAAGTTTATAGTTTATAACACTTTCCCCCAAAAGCCCATTTAAAAACACACTATTATTTGATCCCCAGATGGCAGATGACAAATTATCTGTACACACATGGTCAGATCTCTTGATGAGACATTTATAAAGCAGCCATTTTGATGAAAACTCCATCTGCTCTTTTACAAAAGTGTTGTGTGCTTTCTCAACTGCCACTGGACATATTGTTTTTAATTTCATCACTGCTACTTTGTACAGAGGATCATTGGGCAACTAGAAGCCTAGGCGTAAAATAAATAATTTCTATGGATCCAAGTAGTTTCTGTGACTAAAGCTTACACCATTGTTTATGTTGTTGGAGCAAATGTTGGATGAAATTGAGTACATGTTACAAATTGGTTTCATGATTAATAGATGTTTTAACTAATAACCAAGATTTAACAGATTTATAAGTAATTAGTTCAGTTTTGACTGCTGATCCCATAAATCATCTGTAAAACATGTATTGATCTTAACTGGTTGGATTATTCTTTACATCTCACTGACACACATTTAGTTGTCATCAGCACAGCCTTTCCTAAGACATGTACTAATCAATAGCCTACCCTATGGATTTTCTCCAGGGCTATCTTCAGATGCAGCTATAGCTTATGAAATAACGCATGACCATTGATCCATTCTAATCAGTTATTCAATCCCAACACCTCGACCAGTATACCTGCATATTTACAGCCTCTAATAGCCAGATCTGTCTGCATCCTGCTCCTTATTGACGAGAAGCCTCTGTATGCCGGATGGTGTTGATCTGATGGCTCTTATATGTTAATATAAGAAATGCTCTTATGCTGATCACTTGAAAGAAGCAGGGCATAGATATCATATACAATACATAACCTACAACTATATCTGTTGTTCCTAACCCAGAGCTGGTTGATAATAAGTACAAATTTAATAATTTTCATACTGTATGTATTTAACAATTATGGTGCAGATGTGTGTCTTTAAGACACTTTATCCTGAAATTTAATTATCCAAATCCTCCAAAATGAATTGTGCAATTATGCCTCTATTTTGTTATTTTGTTTCAGCCCCATGGACAGCGACATGTAAGAGCAGTCAGGTATATTTTCTTCACACCATATTAAATTGAAATTAGACATCAACGTTTTTCTTTACAGAGAATTAAATCAAAACTTGAATAAATAAAAACTTCCAACATTTACTTTGTTATTTGCTAAATGAAGATCAGAAACAGGGAACAATAAACCATTTTGGTCTTTGTCTGGTTTTAACAATAAAGTCATTAGTAGTCTTGGTGGTAGATGTTTTTGTGAGATTGAATTATCTGTGCAGATTCTGTGACACAACAATAGCAGTGGACATTGACAGAGCAAAGCTGTTGTGGTGGATGTTGCAATACCAGGTGATGGGAACATCAGGAAAAACATGTGAAACTAGAGAAATATCAGAGGCTCAAACAAGAACTCCCAAACTGGAGGAGTGGCTACAGCAGATCCCAGGAAAAACATCTTCTCAGTCTAGAACCCAGTAGAGGACCTGAGCTTGGAAAAAGAATGAAGAACACCCACAGATGGTGAGAAAGAGATTTTTTTTAATCATATATTTTTACATCAAAACAATTAATCAAGAAAA
Organism: Paratrypauchen microcephalus; assembly: GCA_036785185.1. Classification (NCBI taxonomy): domain Eukaryota; kingdom Metazoa; phylum Chordata; class Actinopteri; order Gobiiformes; family Gobiidae; genus Paratrypauchen; species Paratrypauchen microcephalus. The sequence continues at coordinate 2,351,896 of JAVJIX010000052.1, read as the reverse complement.
ACCAGAAGATGATAACAGTGAGTCTGTCCATTTTACACATTAATCACATCTCTTAGAACTCTACATTAACTTAACAATATGGATGCACACTGTGTCAAAATTATTCTTATATTTAATCACATATACTGTATGTCTCAGAATTAATAGAACAGCTATACACTGCATGTATTAGCTTCAGCACCATGGACAGCGGCACAAGCTGCACATTCCAGTAAGCCAGGGGTCTTCAACGTTTTTCAGGCCAGGGACCCCCAAACAGATGGCGAACTGGGCCAGGGACCCCCTACTATATATACGGCATAGAATTGTGTTTTATATTAAATTGAGCTTAGTGTCATGTATAAACATTGCTACTCTGTTATGGTACATCCAATACAAGGAAATAATACACAGGTTAATACTGTATTTTACACTATAAAATATAAAATTATATTATTTTAAAGTGAAATCAAAAGATTTCGCGACCCCCCCTGCAGTACCTCCGCGACCCCCCTAGGGGTCGCGACCCCCCTGTTGAAGACATCTGCAGTAAGCAATTTTAACATGTTAATATTAAATTGAAATATGTTCAGGCACTTCATCTTATTGGTCAAATATACAATAAATGTTGGTGCCACGTGGGTTGGGTACAAAGAAGCAAGCAACATTAAACCTTTACAATGGTCCGATATATCCATATAATATTACACCTTGTTTTCCGTGACTGAATCAAGGATTTTGTCTTTCTTCAGGGAACTGCTGCTTTGCCCAGTACTACACAAAAGCCCATATGTTACCCAAATTAGAAGATCCCTCCTGCCCTCTTTTGTTCTAAACCTGCATCTAGCCAGGGTTAGGTACTTTGCTTCAGCACCATGGACAGTGGTGTGCAAAGACAGTGGGTTTTCAGTTATATTTTATTTAATTATTTTATAGACCCTATGTAGGTATTAAGAAACAGGGGTCAATGAACAAATAGAAAGTGTCCAGTACTTGTTTTGTTTTTGTATGTGATCTAATGTTGATGACACTTGGAAAGTATAATATGTTTTTACGCTACGCTTTATGACAAAACTATTGAGATCTAATGGTGACATACAATCGGTAGCACAACACTGGTTAAAATTCTGTTTATTAACTTGCTACTGACCAAGACTAGCTGTGTACTTGTGTGCTGACCTGTGAGCTCACATTGGCTTGAAGTGGGTGAGGACATAGAAACTAATGGTGACTTATTAACATCATAATTCAGCCGGGCAGGACAACTAATCACAGAGGCTTCAGACAGAGGTGCTCCGGGGGGTGATGGATGGTGGTTGTGCACGTGGTTGTTTGTGAGTTGGCCTCCCACGTGTGGTCCTGCTTGGGCTGGCTCTGCACCTGTGCCTCCCTGTGATAGATGGGCTGAGTGGAGGTCCTTTCACACTGAGATGTCTCCTAATCGGTCTTAATGATTGGGGTACACTGATGAAAGAACTGGGTTTGTGAGAGTTGGGCGTAGCAAAGTACTGGGAAATACACCTCTAAGAAACGCAGATGGCACAGTCGAGGCCAAATGAGTGAGTCGGGTTGATTAGTTAGTGCTTAGGTTAGATTAGAAGCTGTTTGTCACTGTGAAATCTGAGCAAAGCAGTGTATGGATGTCCCTCCCTCTTCTGTGTCTCCATCTATCTCCTGTCCCCCTCCTGCAGTGACGCCACTCATCCGTCTCGGGCTCAGTCAGGGCTGTTTACACTCATTTAACTCCAGCTGAGGTGCAGCCCTGGCTCAGGCTGAGCAGTTTGTTAACACAGAGGCAAGACCATCCAAACAGCCACCTACTGAATGAGGGAAGAAAGACAAACTGGTCACTCTTCAGTCAGTCATAGTCATTTGGAGTTGCTGGGTTTCATATGACAATTACTCCTTGTCCCCTTAGAATTATAAGGTTATAGCTGTGTTTTGGGTAGTGGATATTCTAACCACTGTACTCATGAAATAGATTTTTGCTCATAAAAATAAAAAATGACAAAACCCAGCAAAATCTTCATAAAAGTGTACAGAAGGTATTCTAGTACATAATATATAATGTCAGATTGAATCATATGATTTTCAGGGGACAAAATGCTGATACAGATTTAGAGTGGTTGAAAAAACACAGCATTTTTCTTTGAATATCTGGATTTATTCAAACAAATCAAACTTGCGCTTGCCACTCTCTGAAAGTATATCTTTGTTATGTTTCTGTGAATGGAGATTCAAAGAAGACATATTGTGCTTGTGTCTACTATATACTCTTTATCTACTTTATACTCTTTACTCTTTATCTTTGTTATATGTTACATATCTTTGTTATGTTATAATATGAGCATTTTCATCACAAAATTCATACAAAACAACTTAATAAATGATGATTAATGGTGCCCAGTGGGAACAGATGCAACCATAAGAGCTGTGAATTTGTTGGCACTTCTAATGGATAGCTTTTTAGCTTTTCATTTGTACCAAAATGGCTAAACGATTTTGCCGACCGCATATCATCACAGATTAAGAAAATAAAACTGGAGAATAAAGTGATTAAAGATTGCTCAAACATGCATGAAAAGTCTGCTTTAAACATATTACAAATTTACAAACAACAGACATACCACATTTTATAAATAAACAGCAGCTTTATCAGGAAACAAGTAAGTGGTGGTCAGAAGCTCTTGAAATGCATGAATGAGACAGCTACAAAGGGTTCAGCTCCATTAAGCATACAGCTATTATAGCTAATATAGGCAGTGACATGTCTGATAGGAGTTATTGTTAATCAGAAAATTAGCGCTGGCTCGTCCACTCCTCTTTATTCTTCATTGGAAACCAGAGCCCAGCGGAAGACAGGACCAGACAAACTGAATTAGTGTTCTTTTCATCATCCGTGACCAGTGCGCATTCTGATAACCCTGATCTCATTATGGACGTTAATTGTTAATCCCTCCATCCTCCCTCCTCCCTTCATAGGACAGAACACATGTGTGCAGTGCTGTTTACTTCCTGTCTCCTATTGGTCCAATTTCCACATTTGGTCTTGTCATTCTGAGCATGAACAGCAACATAAGTGACTTATGGAGTGAGGAATGGAGCCCGGCACATTTCATCACTATCGTGTTTCTGAGTCAGCTGTCAGTTTTACTTCAGTTCAGTCTTTCTCTGCTGCTTTTAGGTCCTTGCAAACTGTTTGCAAAAATACATTTATTAGTCTTTTTCCATTTGTACAAAATGCATGGTCAGACCTCCATAATAAATGTTTCCCATGATTAGCTGAAACTTATTTGAAAAGTAGGTGACAATTTTTTTTTTCAGTTGATCCTGACATATGATCCTGCTACCTTCTGATTAGAAAGTGACTGCTTACATCAGTTCATCCTACCTTAAACTAATCATACAGACACACTAAAGCATTCAGAAGCTATAGTTAGAATTCAAATGTCTCAGTGGAGGATAATTAATTTCTTCAACAATCAATAATCTTAAATATAAAAGCTCTCAGATAGCTCATATGATAAGGTTTAAAACTATGAGTTGTGAAGTTGGACAGGAGCATTTCAGCAGTATTTTCCACTGAATTCTATCGTTTATCACGCTGTGAGTAATGATTGGGGGTTTTAATAGAGGTCTTACCAGTGTCCTGCTATTAATTAAAGCTTGATTGGAAGAATAAATTAATCTAGCTGTGGTTGGTCCGATCAATAACCCATATAAAATCTCCATTAAGCATTGAAGCCAGAGTGTGTGAAAGAGTTCAAGAGTTAAACCGGCCTATGAGATTACAAGTGATTTTACCACCCATTAATCATGATTACTTGTGCAAATCAATGGATATTAATGTGGAACTTCAAAAAATTATAAATTCTGTCTTTTCATAACCAAACAAAAATACTGAAAAGTGTTCTTATTCATAAAATGATGTCAGTATGATGGTACCTCTTTACAGTTGCATACACATAAGGAACATAGCACATTTTCATGTCTTTGTTGAAGGTGCACTATGTAACTTGTTGAAGGTCTGTCATCTGCTTCTTATGTCTCATGTTATTGGGTTGCCTAGAGTATGAAACTCCATGGACTTAGTTTATACATGGAACTAATGTAGCACTAACAGGCTGAATCAGATTTGTGGAGAGGCAGACGTGCTCATATAAAGAGTTTCTGTTTTGTGAGCAATAAAAACATGCAAAAAAGTTTAATGCCATGCTATAGAACATTAAAGGCAAGTCTACAACATTTCCATTGAAATGTTATTGTAAAGCAGGTAGTCAAAAAAAGTAACCCTTGTCAAAAAGAGTTACGTAGTACACCTAAGTATACATTCATATTCAGTCATTGCATAAACCTCATTTCTGCTGTATATTCAGTACATTGTTTGCTCGCTGTGCCCTTAATAAACATGAATATTAAAACCCCAAATCTACAGTACATTGTATATCCAATACAAAAGATGAATCAAACTCCCTGGGAAGTTTCAGTAATCCTCATTCCTAACCCATGTGAAGTGAAGAGTGAGAGTCAACTCCCCTTTCTAAAAGTCACCCTTCAGTACATTTGTGAAAATCCTTTAATGGAAATTCATGCTTGGCTTCCCCTGTTACATTATTTGATAGACCAGAAGAGAAATAGATTCATGATTCTGATTAATAATGTTAGCCAGACTTCATTGTTTCCACCAGTCAGCTGAACAACTTCATATCAGTGCCACTAATGCATCGGAAACACCCGGGCTGTGTGTTTAATAATATCCCTGTTAGGAAAGCCATTTGTTCTCATTTGAGCTGCAAGTCTCATTTGGCTGAATGGAGGAGTTCTCCACCTCACCAATCTCACTGAGACCGTGGGGAATATCAGCCAAATGAAGGATAGAAATAGCAATATTTACTGTCTTCAAAAAGTGTTCCAATATATGGAGATTTTATATTAAATCCAGAAGCGCATCATGCTCTGTGTTGGATTTTTTGATGATACATCCATTACATTTCTTCATGTGGGACAAAATATGAGGCCATAATATGAATGGCAATGAAATGGGTAGTTTAAATGTCAATGCAGCTTCTGACCTGCTGTGTGGTTCTTGGGCCAAAGAAGGTGTCAAGAATCACTCAAAAGGACAGACACTCTGATAGTGTAATACTATTTATTACAAAAACAGAGTGTGTTGTTAGGTGTAAGTTCCTATCGTCTCAATTGAAGCTTTAGCTTGACGCTCATCAGGCTCCCTCGTCCAAAAACATTCAAAAGGTCCACTTCTTGATTTTAACTGTTTACTTGAAACACTTACAACAACATTACAAAAACTGAAAAAACATCAACAAAAATACAAGTAAATCCAGGTCGTAAAATCAAGAGAGCCAGCGAGGTCAAAAAACTATGGCCGTTTCCCAATTCAGCGACGGCACGCTTGTGAGTGTGCACTCGGTCTGTCGTCGAGACGGCGCACACTTGCTCTGTCCTTAGTGCACTACGTTTCTCACATGGCCTCAGCTCAATGAGCCGGGTGGTCTGCCCCTTGTTCCCTAAAGACAAAAATATGATACTATTGCGACTAGTAATACTTGGAATTGGGACATGGCCAATGTTCCCCCTAATTTTTAATGTGTCTGAGCAAACACACACTAACTCCACATCCGAAATGCACCCCCCCCGGCTCGCACTTTGCAGATATAAAAAAATGACCCCGCGGCTGAATAAAAGCTCTTTCATCCCTGATTTACAGTGCGCTGCATAAGTTTTCTTGTGCGCTGAGAATGTGCGAGCAGTGCGCAGCTTAGAGTAAACGTTGGACATGGCGATACTGTAGAATATCCAGCATTACAACAGCAAAGGAAATATAGAAGTGTAAGGGGAAAAGCATGTGAACGGTAAAACAGGTGCCGTGAACTATGCCGTTACGGCTACCGTCACACATGTTTAGCGTAGTTTATGAAGAGTTTCATGTAGCATAGTTGTAGGTGAGGTGAACCAGTACGTATATTTTATAGTGACGTTGCAACTCTCACTTGTGGATGTCGCTGGCGAGTCGGTCTTTGTAGTCATATATCCTCCCGCGCTGTGCATGCTGGGGCTTTTAAGTGTGCGAAGCGTGCATGTTTGCACGCTTGGTCCACGCCCTGATTTCCATGGAAACGACGGCACCGTTCAGAGCTCATCTTAACGGTGCGAGGGGAAAAAAAACGAATGGAACGGCGCTTGTCGCGCCGGATATGACGCACATCCCCTTCCAAGAACGCTCACAAGTGTGCCGTCGCTGAATTGGGAAACGGCCACTATCACTCCAATCTCCTTTCCGTTTCCGACTGACCCCCGCTCCCTCCACTATACAATCCAAAATCTAGTGGGTATCAAGTGTCACACAAAAGTTCTGTCTTATTTATAATATAAATACAATATACATGCAAATAATATTTTAACTCCTTTTAAATCATGAAATTATAAATCATATTTATCTTATCAATGAACTTGCACCCTTTTATAAGAAAATTATTGAAACATAAATAAACCGCATTTAGGCTCCTACATTACCAGCCCCTAATTGTTATCAATGCCTTGGAAACAATTACTCCAACCTAAAACACAAGGAGCCTAATAACACACTTATTCATATTATCTTCCTTTTAGTTCTCTTAAATCAAAACTAAATAACATGTTAATGTCAGTGCATAACTATATTACTATATGCCAAATAGAAAAGAATACGTAACAGCCCTTTAATCCATCTCCGACTCTTGCAGCAGACACAGCTTGGCTACTGGGCGCAAGAGCTCATTGGTCCGGGTCTTGACCTTCACCTGTCGAACGAAACCTCTCCGGTCAGGAAAAGTCTCTGTGATCCTTCCAAGCGGCCAGGAATTTCTGGGAGATGTGTCATCCACAATCAGCACCACATCACCGACACAAAAGTTCCTTTGAGGCGTTGACCATCGTTGCCGCTCTTGGAGCTGTGTGAGGTACTCCCTGCACCAGCGCTTCCAGAATATGTCTGTGAGGTACTGGACTTGTCTCCATCTTCGGTTCGTGTAGTGATCGTCCTTATTGAACACTCCTGGAGGGAGCTCAGGCTTGACTTTCAGTAACAAAAGGTGATTAGGGGTTAAGGCCTCTAAATCATTGATGTCAGAAGACGCCTTTGTTATGGGCCTACTGTTTATGATGGCCTCTGCTTCACAAAACAGGGTATGGAGGCTTTCTTCATCCATCAACTGTTCCTTCACTATGGTGTTTAGAATCTTTCTCACTGAACGGATGAGCCGCTCCCAGGTTCCTCCATGGTGAGAACCTGTTGGAGGGTTAAAGTGCCACTGTACACCTTTCTGTTGCAAGTGCCTTTCAATTTTGCTGGTGTTCCACTCACTTATCATTTTCCTCATCTCGCTTTCAGCTGCTCAGAAGTTTGTCCCATTGTCAGAATACATCTCTCGGACCTGTCCTCTTCTTGCTACAAATCTTCTAATAGCATTCAGGCATGCATCGGTATCAAGCAAGGACGCAAGCTCTAAATGCACTGCTCGAACAGCGAGACAAGTAAAAATGACACCGTATCTTTTTACGTGTCCTCTTCCTCTTCTCACCAGAAATGGTCCGAAGTAGTCGACGCCAACTCGTGTAAACGGTGGATCGTCAGGCAGAACTCTGCATGTTGGTAAATCTGCCATGAGTTGTTTGCCAGCTGTGCCATGCAGCTTCTTGCAGATAATGCACTTAGACAATATTCTCCTAATGGCTCCACTTGCTCCAGGTATCCAGAATCTCTGCTGCAAATGAGCCAGCATGTGATTCCTTCCTGCATGTGCTGTTACATCATGAATATGTCTAAGAACAAGCCTTGCAACGTGTGAGTCCTTTGGCAAGATGACTTGCTGCCTGCAGTCGTCTGGCATTGTTGCACGGCTCAGCCTACCTCCCACTCTTAGGAGTCCGTCTTGTAACACTGGGTTCAGCTTGTGAAGTGAACTACCTTTCTTCACCCTTTGTTGTTCTTTTAGCATTCCCAAGTCTTCTTGGAATCCTTTCTTTTGTGTGTATTTCACAATTTCTATCTCCGCTTTCGTCAAATCTTCACAGGTAAGTCGCATTCCTTTATATTCTTTCATGAATTTGTCCATTCTTTCCTTAATTGATAAGCTTGGTTCCATCTTTTTATTTGTCCTCAATCCTTTCAGCAGATCTTTCAGCTTCAAGTACCAGGCTATTGCTCGCTTAAGCTTCGTCCAGCATGAGAAGTATGCCATCAGCTGGTCCAACGGATCCTTGGAGTCTTGCACTTGTATGGCATGAGATTGAACTCTTTTGATCTCTTGGTCATCCATGGTTATCATTCCAGGATCTGGATTCTTTGGCCACTGGTCTTCCTCGCAGCAGAGGAAATCCGGTCCGGAAAGCCAGCTTTCACATTTCAAGAATGCTTCTACAGACTGGATTTAGGCTGGTATTAACATACCTCCACTGTGAAGCTTGAGAGTGCTGTAGGATGGCCGACACCCTGTTGGCAACGAATGTCTTGAATCTGGAGCTTTCACTGTTTAAGTACTTAAGCACAACCGTGCTATCTGTCCAATATACTGATTCTTGAAGTTCTAATTCAAGCTCTTTCTTCAGCAGCTTGTCCATCTTGACTGCAACTGAGGCTGCAGTTAACTCCATTCTAGGTATGGTCGGAGATTTCAAGGGCGTACCCGTGTCTTCGCTATCATCAGAGTGGATTGGGTCTGACTGGTTGAGGACCGTAGTACAAGGTAGCTTGTTGTTCCATAAGCGTCTTCACTTGCATCAGCAAAGTGGTGCAGTTGAGCTAAGACTGGTGGACCAAACGTCTTTGCCTTGATACATATGTCAACGCCAAAACCTTCCAGCTGTTGCAAGTCCGAAGTCCACTTTGTCCATTCCTTAATGACGTCATCTGGCAAGTGTTCATCCCAGTTGTACTTCTGCCGGCATAAATCTTGTAGAATTCTTTTGGCAGGCAATACCACTGGAGCTATGAACCCAAGAGGGTGAAAGATGGAGCTCAGGAAGGAAAGTAGGCCTCTCCTGGTGTGTGGACGCTCTTTGAGATTGATCTTGATCTTAAACTGGTCCGTCTCAGCACACCACTGGATTCCCAAAGCTCGCTCCATTGGCAAATTGTCCATATTCAAATCAAGATCTTGAAATCCTTGTGCTCTCTCATCTTCCGGAAATGAGCTGAGCAACTTTCTGCAATTGCTTGCCCATTTGGTTAGCCGAAAACCACCTCTCGCCAACATGCCTCTTAAGATGGAGCACAGAGTGACTGCTGTGTCCTCATCATCTATTGACTTGAAGCAGTCATCCACATAGAAATTTTTCTTTACTGTGGTGGCGGCTTCTTGCCCAAATTCATCCTCAAAATCAGCTGCACACTTCTGCAGGGCATAGGTTGCCACGCTTGGCGACGAGACTGCACCAAAGATGTGCACCATCATCTTGAATTCAGCGAGCTCTTTCTCATGATTTCCTTCAGGCCACCAGAGAAATCTAAGTAGATTTGTGTCTTCTTCTTTAACTCTGACTTGGTAAAACATGGCCTCCACGTCTGACATAATGGCTATGTTTTCTTGCCTGAACCGTGTGAGGACCCCGAATAGTGAACTTGTCAGGTCTAGTCCCTGTAGAAGCTGCTGATTCAGCGACACTCTTCCAAAACTTGCTGCACCATCGAAGACAACGCGCAGCTTTCGCTTAACTGGATGTCTGACTCCATGATGGGGCAGATACCATGTTCTTCCCTCAGTCGGTTCACATTCAGCACTGTCGAGTTGAACTGCGTAGCCTTTCTTGACAATGTCTTCCATACATGCAACATATTCTGCACGATAATCCGCATCTTTAGAGAATCTTTTTCTTAAGTTAAGGGCACATTGTTCTGCCACTGATCTGTTGTTTGGCATGCACAGCGATTTGTTTCTTAGTGGAAGGCAAACACTGTCATGACCATCTTTGAGCTCTACTGATTGAGACACCATGCTCATAAACTGGTGATCCTCCTTCGACATTTCAATGTCTTCACCCTGTCCTGCATCGGGAAAATCTACTTTGAATTGCTGATGCCAAAGCTCTTCTAGCCTGGCTACTTGGATTCGGTTAGCTGTTACCATTAGCGACCTAGTTCTCAGTCTGTCATTGCCTCCTTTAAGAGGACCGTTGACTGTCCAGCCCAACGCTGTTCTCACAGCATATGGCCCGTCATTCACACTACTCACCACCTGCAGTGGTTCCATGGCCTTGGGAACGTTAGCTCCAATTAGTAATCCAACTTTTGCTTCAACAGCGGGAAGCTTCACATCCTTGAGGTGTGACCACCTACTGACATCCTCTTGGCGTGGGATATTATCCTTCATCACAGGAATGGCCTTTGGGGAAAACACCTCTGCAAGTTCAATAAACTGGTCACCTTGCAGGCTACTGATTTCCAGTCCTGTCACAATGCGTGTGTTCACCACAGACTCATTCTCCATTGTTCGTAAGGAGATACTTGTGCGACGTCCATTCAGGTTCAGCTCGTTCATTAGTGACTCTGTAGGAAAGGTAGCAGAGCTGCCTGGGTCCAAAAACGCATATGTCGTCACTATCTTAGTTCCTTTCTGTGCCTTGACTTGTACCGGAACGATGGTCAGAAAGCAGTCTTCTTTACCGGCCCCGGTAACACCACATACTTCTGATGCTTGAACAAGAGCATTTGTAACAGCTTGCTCTTCTTTGTTTTCTTTCGCAGTTTCTTCCTTTGACTCTTTGAATGTAATGTGCAGCAGAGTAGGATGCGGACGAGCACACTCTTGACATTGAGCCTTCTCAGCACAGCTGCTACTCATATGGCCATGTTTCAAGCATGCAAAGCACAGCCCTTTAATTCTCAAAAACTCAAGTTTTTCCTTGTGTGGCTTCTTCTTGAATCCTTTGCAGACTGAGAAACTGTGGTGTTCTCCATTGCAATAAAGACATGGTTTCCCACTGGCATCCACTGGTTTTGTTTTGTTAGATGTTGAGCTTTCATTTTCCTTCTTATCTTTGTTTTCTGCTGACAAGGCAACGGATGTTGTGAAAACCTTCTTGGATTTAACCATGTCTTTGTCTTGTGCTTTCGGTTTCTGTCGAAGTGAATCCTTGGTGGTGGTGGTGTTATCTTTTATATTTCCATATAGAGGATGCAGTAAGTACTTGACTTGCTTGTTCACAAATTCAACAAAATCTTTGAACTTAACTCTTTTCTTTGTCCTTTCTTGCAGGTCACAGGCAAACTTTCTCCAGGATTCTTTGAGCCTGTAGGGGAGCTTGCAAGCTAATGTCTTTATGCAAGCTGCATTGTCCAAATCTTCCATGTAGCTGATATCAGCCATTGTGTTGGAACAACCAGTAAGGAACAACGCGAATGACTGTAGTGCAGCACTATCCAGTCCATGACTTATTTTATGTATGCCTCTGCAATCCTATAGTCATCACCAAAATATTCTTGCAACATTTGCTTTGCTTTGGCATATCCTGTTGAAGGTGGCATGTGAATGCAGCTCTTCACCAACTCCTGTGGCTGTCCACATGTGTACTGCAGCAAAAACTGTAGACAATCACGTTCATCCTCTGTGCGGCTTTCAATGCTATGTTCAATGGATCTAATAAAATATTTATATTCCAGTGGGTCTCCTTTGAAGATTTTAATCATGAGATCAGGAAGTAAAGATGCCTTATGATTCTTCACTAGGTACTCTGTAACATTGGCCTGTTGGGTTATGGCCTGGTACAAACTGTCCAGTACTACTACATCATTGTCATTCTTTTTTGCATCTGTTAAATTTCCTCTTGGTCTAGCAGACGTGTTGTGATAAAATGAATCAAGTTGGGAATAATTCAGTACTGGCATGGCATGTTGTGGTAATACGAGTGGAGTACTTTTCACTGCCCCTTCGTCCTCTGGTACATCAGATTCACAACTGCTCACATCATCCTGGTCATCCTCATATTTTTGCGAAACTTCCAATTTTGCATCCGACTCAGCTATTGCTGTTTGAATTTCATGCATTTCTTTTTTAGCTTTGATTCTCCTTTGCACTGCCTCAAGCTTCGCTTCCTCCTGTTCTATTGCCAATTTTTCCATGACAGCGGCTGCCTTAGCTTTTAGTGATGCACGCTCCATCTTTGCTTTAATTTTCATTGAGGAAGCTGACTTAATGTTTGAATGCCGTGAACTTGACCTTTTAGAGCGCACAGACCTGTTATCACACTCCTGCTTCTTTGCCTGCTCACTGCGCCTCATAACTTCTTTCATCCAATTCTCACATTTCCAAAAGAAATCATTCATTGATGCTTGTTTGGGCTCAAAATAATTGTCTTGATTTTCTAAAAATTCTTCCTCACTCATATATTGCTGTAAACTGTAGTTTATATCCGTAAATTCTGTCTGCAAACCTCCAAAGTCAACACGCAGCTTATTCTTAATTATGTCAGCATTCTTGTCATCCACTTGCCTGGAAGAATCCATGACTCATCGCTGTACCAGCGAGTGAGTCTGGTAACGCTTGTTCCAGAATGCGCTGCGGTTGCGCGTAGATAGACAGCTAAGTGAACCAATCAGAGATTGCGCCATCTTGATTCAAAACTGAGGAGGAACTTCCGCTGCCTAAGAGTGACTTTGCGGGCAAAGGCGGGTGCACTGACGTCACCATCTTTGAACGAATCAGAATCGCGGAGTCCGTTTGTAACCGGAGGAGCAAGGGTGGATGGAGAGTGTCCAAATGGTATCGCGCTGTATAGGAAATACAGAGAGATATCATTTGGCTGGCCAGGTAAGTCATCCACCATTAATTCTTCAATTTGCTTAATCATGCTAGTTAGCTGGCTTAGCTTGCCCTTACGTGCATTCTTTAGCCTGGTTTGATGTTCTTCCATGCCTTTTTCTGTCATTTTTACAGCTCGTTTCTGTTCTTGCTGATCCATGCTCGTTTAAATCTTTCACATTCACATTAGTTAGCTTAACTGTTCAGGACTTATCTTTCCAATGGTTCCACTTCGTCATTCAACAGGGCGACCGACGTGCCGTTTAATCTTAACTGACGACACGGCCAATCCGCAGCAGTTTTAAACTTACAGTTGTCTTTTCCTTTCGAATGACAGTCTTCAAGTCCGTGCTAGGGTGTCCTATTTTCGTTGTCCATAAACAGTCAATCCAGTTTGATATCCAATAATCCGTGTAGAGCAAGTTTTTTGACTAAAAATGTAAGTTCCTATCATTTCAATTGAAGCTTTTGCTTGACGCTCATCAGGCTCCCTCGTCCAAAAACATTCAAAAAAATAAACCCACGAGTCCACTTCTTGATTTTAACTGTTTACTTGAAACACTTAGAACAACATTACAAAAACTGAAAAAACATCCACAAAAATACAAGTAAATCCAGGTCGTAAAATCAAGAGAGCCAGCGAGGTCAAAAAACTATATCACTCCAATCTCCTTTCCGTTTCCGACTGACCCCCACTCCCTCCACTATACAATCCAAAAGCTCCCCCTAGTGGGTATCAAGTGTCACAACAAAAGTTCTGTCTTATTTATAATATAAATGCAATATATATGCAAATAATATTTTAACTCCTTTTAAATCATGAAATTATAAATCATATTTATCTTATCAATGAACTTGCACCCTTTTATAAGAAAATTATTGAAACATAAATAAACCACATTTAGGCTCCTACATTAGGTGTAGCTCCTACATTAGGTGAGCCACCTAATGTAGGTGTAGGAGCCTACATTAGGTGGCCCCTACACCTAATGTAGGAGCCACCTAATGTAGGCTCCTACATTAGGTGTAATCTATGATGCACCTATTGCCTAGTGCATCATAGATTACCTATGATGCACTAGGCAATAGGTTACTGGGCGACAATGTACGTCATAAGGGATGGACGTTAAAAGTTTGAGGTAAACCCACGCGGACCGTGTGTGTCTCTTCTTAAGTGCACTACACGGCATAACATGGTGTCAGATGGTGAAAATCTTTGAAAAGATAAAAAGAAGATGAGTTTCAGTGACGAGGAACCATGAGGTCGTGTCTACGAGCCCAGAATGCGAACTCTGCTATGCTCACGACTGAGGAGAACAGGAGCGAGAGAAGCAGTAGCAGTGGCGAAAGGCGGGGAGAACTCGGCGAGCAGCAGAATTTGTCGGCTGAAAGGACAGAAAGAAGACCCGCAGTCATGGATGTTAAGCTAAGTCCACCCTCACCCATGCAGTTTAGTGGAAATCTCGCAGATAATTGGAAACGCTTCAAGCAGAGATTTGAAATATATCTAGCTGCTAGCGGAGCAGGGCAGGGGGACGAGAAATTGCAAGCTCAAATCTTTCTGCACGTAATTGGGGAAGACGCGTTGGACATTTACAACAGTTTCCAAATAGCACCCAATGATCTGAAACTACCCACACTGTTGAAGAAATTCGAAGATTACTTCGTGCCTACCAAAAACATAACGTTTGAGAGATACAAGTTCTTTTCCTGTGATCAAAAGCCTATACTTATATAAAGCAATACTTTGGATCTGTACCTGGCAGAACTGTACACGTTAAGCAAGACATGCGAGTTTGGTGCACTGAGAGATTCACTAATAAAGGACCGCATAGTTTGTGGAATAGCGGACAATGGACTGAGAGAAAGATTGTTAAGAGAGAAAGATCTGACTTTGGATAAGGCAATGGACTTGTGCAGGGCATCTCAGAGCTCACGCGAGCAGGTCAAAGAGCTGGCCAAAACAGAAATGGCGGTGCATGCAGTTAGAACCAAGGAGCAGCACAAGAAACGCCAAGGTAAACAAAACAAAGACAAAATGCTGGAAGGCAATTGTAAGAGATGCGGAGGCAGTCACGCGCCAAGAACATGTCCAACGTATGGGAAAATGTGCAACAGTTGTGGCAAAAGAAACCATTATGCGAAATGCTGCATGGCTGAGACAAAGAAAAAAGTGCACACAGTAGATGAAGAACCTGATGAGTTTTTTGTAGATGTAGTGCAGGCATCTCATGCTGAGAAAGAAGAATGGATCCTTCCAGTGACTGTAAATGAGACAATAATACCGTTTAAGTTGGATACCGGAGCACAAGTGAACTTGATGTCATTCGCTGATTACAAAACGCTGAAAATAAAAAGCAAAATCCATCCAGTGAAAATGAAAGTTACAGGCTATACCGGTGAAAGTGTGCCAATTAAAGGCAGCTGTATAGCGACCTTCCAGCACAAAGGCCAGATATTAAAGGCGCAGTTGCTGATAGTTGAAAAGAATGTGCAACCAATTCTGGGCATGTGAGAAACTCAATCTCGTGAAGAGAGTGTTTGTGGTGGCGTCACAAGCTCCAGACAAACAGAACACAGAGACAGAAAGCAGTGTTCAATAGACTTTAATGACAGAGTTTAAGGATGTTTTTAAAGGACAGGCTGCTTACCAGGTGAACACAAAATACATGTGGACGAGACAGTTGCACCAGTAGTTCACGCATGCCGAAAAGTTCCGTTTGCACTGAGAGAAAAGCTGAAGGAAGAATTAGCAAGAATGGAAAATCTGAACGTCATACAGAAAATGAATGAACCGACAGATTGGGTGAGTTCCCTTGTCATTGTACAAAAGAAAAATGGTGCATTACGCATATGTCTGGATCCCAGAGATCTGAATAAAGCAGTCAAACGAGAGCATTTCAAGTTGCCAACCCGTGAGGAGATTATGTCTCAGTTCGCAGGAGCCAAGTGGTTCAGTAAGCTCGATGCGTCTTCTAGGTTCTGGCAGATGAAGCTCGATGACGCTAGTTCAAGACTCTGTACTTTCAACATGCCAGAGGGAAGATACAGATTCCTCTGTCTTCCATATGGAATCCTATCGGCTCCAGAGGTCTATCACAAGACCATTCACACCATATTCGAGCACATTTCAGGAGTCACAACCATGATGGATGATGTCATAGTGTGGGGATCCACAAGAGAGGAACATGACACAAGGCTGCGACAAGTGCTTGAGCGTACCCGAAGTGTCAACCTAAAGCTCAACAGAGACAAATGTGAATTCGCAGTCAAGTCACTGACGTTCATCGGAGATGTCGTGTCTGAGAAAGGGGTGAGTCCTGACCCGAGAAAGACCTCAGCCATAGCCAATATGGAGAGGCCCCAGAACAAGGACGAGGTGAGGCGGTTCTTAGGATGGATGACAGCTGGGGTATGAACTTAGCTAGGTACGTACCTATTTAAGTTCATACCCCAGCTGTCATCCATTTCGGCTCCACTCAGGATGCTGCTAGAGCAGAAAAATGAGTGGATGTGGCTACAACAGCAAGAGGAGTGTTTTCAGAACCTGAAAAAGATACTCATCTCAGAGCCAGAGACAAGAATCTCCGCTGATGCTTCTCTGTATGGCTTAGGAGCCGTCCTTCTACAGCTCCATGAGGAAACATGGCAACCAGTGGCCTACTCGTCGAGAGCCCTCTTCAGCGCCGAGGTCAATTATGCGCAAATTGAGAAGGAGTTGCTGGCCACTACCTATGCATGCAAGCGTTTCCACCAATATGTATATGGGCAGACTGTAGAAGCAGAGACAGACCATAAGCCATTGGTCGCCATCATGTCCAAGCCGTTGACTGAATGTCCCCTGAGAATACAGCGTATGTTAATACGACTGCAAAAATATGACATGAAATTGACATAAACACCTGGAAAATACATGTATGCAGCTGATACACTGTCACGGGCTGTTGACAAACATGAGAAACCAGACAAAGAAAAATGTGCTGACATACAGGCTTATGTTGACATGAACATGACGTCACTTCCTGTGTCAAGTGAAAGAACAGAACAACTCAAACAAGAAACTGAAAAGGATGAGACATTGAAAGAGCTCAAGAGGATGATCAAACAAGGCTGGCCTGAGCACAAGAGCGACTGCCCACAGCGAGTTTGGGACTCCTGGACCTGCAAAACTGAGCTGACGGTGGCCGACAACATACTGTTCAAGGGCAACAAGTTTGTCATCCCATCTTCAATGCGCAAAGACATGCTCAGGAAGATACATGAAGGGCACCTGGGGGAAGAAAAGTGTAAGCGCAGGGCTCGTGAAGTCTTGTATTGGCCGAGAATGAACCAAGACATTGGCCTGACCACAGCCGCATGCGAAGTATGCTTGACCTACCGATCAAAACAGCAGGGAGAACCACTTATGACTTACCCTGTGCCAGGTAGACCATTCTACAGAGTAGGAGCGGATCTGCCATGGAAAGAGCCATATAGTGGTAACAGACTACCTCTCAAACTACCCTGAGGTCGCGACCTTACAAACAACATCTAGCAAGGAAGTCATTGCGTTCCTGAAAACTGTATTTGCAAGACATGGAGTCCCATGTGAACTGGTATCGGATAACGGTCCGCAATTTGCAAGCAGTGAATTTGCTGACTTTGCAAAAGAATGGGGGTTTCAGCACATAACATCAAGCCCACATTATCCGAGGTCCAATGGCCTTGCAGAGAGCTCAGTCAAGGTGGTCAAAGAAAGCTCATGAAGAAAGCACATGATGGAAATGAAGACTTTCATCACAGCCTGATGATCTACAGGAGTGCACCACTGCAGAACGGCCTGTCCCCAGCCCAAATGCTTATGGGCGACGCCTGAGGACCAATCTGCCAGTACATGAGCAGCTCTTGACACCCAAAGGAGCACACAAAATCAAAATTGACAAAGAAAAAGACAAAGAGAAACAAAAACAGCAACATGACAAAAGAGCAAAGAAACTGCGGGAATTAAGGCCAGGAGAACAAGTCAGGATCAGGGATCATGTGACGGGCATCTGGAATCTGCATGGTTCAGTGCAAAAAGAGGTGGCACCACACTCTTACGAAGTTCAAACAGAGCATGGTGGGTCTCTCAGAAGAAACCGCGTCGACCTCAGACCACAAATGTCAAGCCAGCCTGAGGTGGGACAGCCCGACACGACGACGCAAGCCAGAAACAACACCCTGCTAGAACCGGAAGTGTCCGCAAGTGTCCATGACTCTCCTGCTAGGACACCGTGCAGGCCCAAGCGCACAATTCAGCCTCCCAAGAGACTCATTGAAAGTTGCTGAAATCTAGAGACTGTAAACTTGTTGAAAAAAAAAGGTTTGAATGTTTGTTTAAAATTTTGAATGTTTAAAGGGACAGTGTGTAAGATTTTTACCCGTTAATTACCGAAATTGAAGATACCCATTCAAAAATACATTGTTTTCCAAGCCTTTTCACTTCCATCATGAAATCAAAGTATTCTTTTGGACTTAGATATAGTCACATAAAAGGGGGATTGACCCCATGTAGAGGCAGCCATTCTAACTACGAGAGCCGCAGAAGGACATTTGGGCTCCGCCTTCGGCAAGGCTCGTGGTTTTGGGTAAACAACGACAAGCATGTTGCCGGATCACACGTCGTAATGGATCACGTGTTTTGGACTAAATTGTTTTACTGGATTTTATTCGCTGGATACTTACAGACAGATTGAGACCAAGCTATACAGATTGAGACCAAGAAATACAGAGTTTGACCTGTCCAGAGCCTTCAAAGGTAAGCTAAGTAACAAACCTCGTTTTGTGCTTTTCCGTATAAAAGCCCCATGTGCTCGGGGAGTGATTGTTGTGCTGACTATGAAATGAATTGCATAGTCAAAAAGAGGAGACTGCAAGGTTTCATTTGATGTGTAGCTTGTCATGGTACACGATCGGGAATGTGTGTTTTCATGCGAAAAGAAAAAAAAAAACAGTGAACGGGACCTCGTTTTATTTATACCGTAGCGGCCCGCGGTTCTTGCGCGGGTACGTGAGCTGTCCGCGTTACGGCGCGCCCGGGTGACCCTCGAGGTCTGCCGTAGCTAAAACAGGAAGTGCCATAGCCACTATCCACCTATGCGCCACGAATCCTACACACTGGACTTTTAAAGCATTTAGACTAAAGTAACGCAAAGTACATAAGGTCTTAGATATAGTAGTAGACTTAGTTGGGTAAGGGTTAATTTCTCTTTTTAAAGGGGGAAGATGTGTTGTTATATGTAGCTTTAAGATAGATTACCCATGATGCACTAGGCAATAGGTTACCTGGGCGACAATGTACATCATAAGGGATGGACATTAAAAGTTTGAGGTAAACCCACGCCGACCGTGTGTGTCTCTTCTTAAGTGCACTACACGGCATAACACAGAGTATAGCCAATTAACAGACATAAGGTCTGGGAGATTAGCTCTTGCCAATCCGGTATTGCCCAGAACCGCTGATGACAACATTATATAGATTTCTATAGAACGTCCCCTTTGTCGTCTGACCATTGTCCTATATCTGAAGATGTTTCCTGTACATGATATATGTATCTGGAATGCAAACATCCTGCATCCAAGACCCGAAGATCTACAGATGCTTCCTGTAGAGTACACATCCTGTACTCTTAGCACTAAGATATTAAAGGGGCCAAATACCATAATGGATAGTTCAAAGCCACAGCTCAGGTTATTAGAAGGCATTTGACATATCCCCCCCCCCACACACACACAAAATGGCAAAATAAAAAGCAGCCAGAATTGAAGAGTATGGCCGTTTCCCAATCCAGCGACGGCACACTTGTGAGCGTCCTTGGAACGGGATGTGCGTCATATCCGGCGCGACAAGCGCCGTTCCATTCGTTTTTTCCCCCCCTGCACCGTTAAGACGAGCTCTGAATGGCGCCGTCGTTTCCATGGAAATCGGGGCGTGGACCAAGCGTGCAAACATGCATGCTTCGCACACTTAAAACCCCCAGCATGCACAGCGTGGGAGGATATATGACTACTACATTTCGGATGTGGAGTTAGTGTGTGTTTGCTCAGACACATTAAAAATTAGGGGGAACATTGGCCATGTCCCAATTCCAAGTATTACTAGTCGCAATAGTATAATATTTTTGTCTTTAGGGAACAAGGAGCAGACCACCCGGCTCATTGAGCTGAGGCGGGACCTGTTCCATTTCGCAGACGGCCATGTGAGAAACGTAGTGCACTAAGGACAGAGCGAGTGTGAGCCGTCTCGACGACAGACCGAGTGCACACTCACAAGCGTGCCGTCGCTGAATTGGGAAACGGCCTTTGTCTAACACAGATCTGTGCACAAAGGGTGTGGCTGCAGGTTTTCTTTCCAACTAAGCAGCAGCACACCAGACTTGACTCATTTAATCAACTGATCTCAGTCTTCAGACAGTTGAAAGTGTGCTCTTGGTTGGTTGGAACAAAAACCTGCAGCCACACTGGCCCTTTGTGGAACAGTTTGCCCAGGTCTGGTCTAACATGTCAACAAATTTAAAAATACTGTTCTTTGATAACCCAGTTCCTCTGTTTCTTGGGAAAAGAAATGTACTGTATATATATTTTTATAATCAGTGACTGTATACTAGTTGAAGGCATTTTGTTTTACATCATATTTCAGAGTTTTTCTTGTTGAGGTCACTTCTTTTGAGCGATGATCCAGCTCCAGATGATTTGCTCCAGCTGCGAAAAGAGGTGCACTATTACAATAAACGAATGTGGTGTCAAAAGAGCTAATTGGCCAAACAGTGCTGGTCACAATGGGGCAACAGGAACCCTTAATCATCAAGCTACAGCAAATTAATTACCAAAATCATCCACCTATGGCAAATTCATTATCACAATCAATCACCACAAATGACACAGGGCCTTAAAATAGCCACATGGTCAAACGGCAATCAGCACCTCCAGCTCACACCCAGAGCAGGGGATGCCACTGCACCTCTCCTGTGCTTGTATACACACACACACGCACACGCACATGCACACACACACACACCACCACTAATGGAGACACAAGGACGGCAGGCTCATTTAGCATTAAATGTCATCTGCACAGTTTTTTAATTAGAGCGTCAGAACCTCCAAGGCCAAACCAAGGGGGTGGACCAAGCGACAAGTGGAAAATTACAGGTAGAAACAACAAAAGAGGTTAGCAGCAACTCATGAAACCCAGAAACATAATAATTACTGTGTTAATATTACTATGTTAAAATATTAATTATATGGTGTCCTAAATAAAAAAAAAAACACAATTAAAATTCATAAAATGATTTAAGTTATTTGATTAACACTACAGTGAAATTTGAGGCACAGACTGGCGGCTTCTTGTCCACAGTGCCTTGTGTGCTTGTCACAGGTGGGACCCCTGTCTGGCTCAGTCTTGCTGGGTGCTGTTAGTCTGTGGAAGCTGGACATCGTTGTGTTCCTTTGGGACAGTAAAGAGGTGTATAGTGTGACATGATGACGATGGAGCCTGAGAGCACACATTACAAAAGAGCACTTCTATTGTTACACCTGCACAGAGCTTAATCCCACACCTTGGGAGAACAAGCTTCACTGCTTTTATGTGTCTTCATTTATTTTCTGCAGACTTGTTTCAGGCATGTGACAGTGGAGAATGTGAGGATTTAAGCTACTCCTTCAATGTGTGGAAAGTCCCCTGGTGGCCTTTAGTCCACATCTGGGCATGGTCCAATAGCAGCATCTGATTGGTCTCAAACTGTCCTGACAGGAAATCTATGTGCATGTGTGTGGCATGTGTGTGTGTGTGTGCGTGCGTGCATGTGTATGTGTGTGTGTGTGTGTGTGTGTGTGGAGGGATGCATCTGGATGACAGATATATTGAATGCGGGGCCAACAAGGCCACCGGATCACAATGAGAGTGATGAGGACTGGGAGAGAATGACACTGGCATTAAGCCCAGGGATGACATAGACAGACTGACTCTGTGTGTGTGTGTGTGTGTGTGTGTGTGTGCATGTGTGTGTTTGTGTGTGTAATTGATTGAGTTTTAATGTGGTCCCCAATGAGGAGTCACTGACAGCAGGGAAGGAGGAAAAAGGAAGGACGTAGAGGAGATTGTCCACAACGCTTGCAAAGTCACACCAGAGCATGTGGAGCACTGCACCCCTGCACCATATTGTGGTTTTCATTTTACACAGTTATCCTAACACAGCTGCCACCAAAACATTATAACCCATAATACATGACAGTAGTGCTCAAGGGTGTAAGAAAACCAATTTGTGCTTTGCCATAAACATTGTGTAAAGTCTGTTGTCGGATATTTAGTTATTTGTTAATGATGCAACACAGATGCAAGAAGGGCTTCTTTGAAAGAGCCATGATTGAAATGACAATGGGTCTGTTCATATCAAAATATTCTCAGTTGCTATGACTTTCAAGTGTCCTCTTCAGATTTGACATAACAACCTCTTTTTAAAATCAGATGAAACTCCCAGCTCAGTTCTCATTACTCACATAGATTGTATAGTACAGTACTCTTATCCAGTGCCTAAAGTAAAAACATAAATGGTTTTGTTTGCCTTTGTTTGCCTTTATCCCCCCGCTTCTCTGGTCAGCTGCTTCCTTCTTTTTGCTGGTTGTTAGTGAGTGTCCAAGGTCAACTTCTTCAGTGTGGAGTCAGCCTCAGCACCAGCCTTTGATGTGTTCACATGGTAATGGGGGAGGCCTTGTATAGCTGGAGAGAAACAGCGGAGTCTAGACATATCCCTGTGCAGTGAATATAAGCAAATGATTCCATTTATTAGAGAACATCTGGTACAAGCTGCATGAAATGTGTTTTTTTTTTTTTTTGGTGATGACAAAACATTAGCGGTTAGCTGCTCAAAGATTACAGAACATATATTCATTGTATTTCTATGAGTGAGGGTGCTGCCTATTAAGTGTATTAGGCTGCGACTGATGTATGGACTCTTGTCAGGGATATGAGGTTTAGATAGGCTGCAGTCTGCCATAGATAGAGTTTGTGTAATGGAATCCAGTCCCACATCACTTGGGATGGAGCGAGAGGGTGGGGCTAATTCAATTGCCCCCTTCCACACCTCAGAGTATGGTCTGAGGCACTGGGATAAAGGATGGACTTTTTTACAGGTGAGTGCACGAGGCAAATCTGTCAGTCAATCCAAATGCTGTTTTCATCCCAATAATTTGTGGTCTCAAACAGCACGCCAAACGTCTTAAGGACAGAGAAATCGATGGGTAATGCAGAAGACCTTCACTGCACCTCCGACAGACTCACTTTGGATTCAGGTATCATTTTAGCTTTTAATCGTTACATGCTTTCCTGTTGTTGAAGACTGTGGACTGGAGGAAAAGCTCTTTACTTTAAGAGAATGCAATAGGCTCTGTGCAGCATGCTCGCTAACTCCCTGTGTCTCAAAGCTCACTTTTATTAAAATTGTAAAACATAAAATAAGCAATCTATTACAATTCAAATTAATTAAAATACATTCTACCCAATTATTTTTTATATTTAGATTACTTCAATTTGTGCTGTTATTTTAAAATGTATTATGCCTCAAAATTACCATTAGCTGAAATATTAATTTTATTTCTTTAGTCTTTAATGTGTTGTCAGTCGCATCCACCCACAGCTTCTTGTTTACTGCCTTATCTTTATGTATTTATTCATTTTAGCATGACTGTAAAAAACACATAGATAAAGTTGGACAGAAAGTAATGATGCTAACAGTGTTCAGAGCCTATTGTCTCAGCTCATGTGAATGTTATGGTGATCTTATATCTGTCTACGGGGTAGTAGACAGAGGGGACTGAGGAGTCTTCCTCTTCCTATTAATTTATAATTTTTGTCGATGGGCCAGTCTGTTTATATATATACATTGTTTGTTTGGACATGGTTTCTTGTTAACTTTATCCAGTACAAAACCTAAAATGGATTGTCAGAGTGAGACAGGTGGGCAGAAGGAGGAAAAATGCTTTGTAATGAACATTTACACAATTGTGAATGTACCACACTGTCTTGTTCTCAAAGGCTATTGACTGAAGCCTGTTGGGGTACCCTGCTCTTTTAATGGACCAAAAGTTGCTATTCCTGAAGTAATCTCTGGATGCCTGGCTTCTCTGTCTTTGACCTCCAGTGAAATCTTCTACTCCTCTGCTCTTCCTCCTTTCTTAATACTTGACTCAATCTTGTTTGTCCCTCATCATCACCCCCTTTCCCTGTGCTATTTTCTCTCCTCCCACTTTCTGGCTTCATCAGCGCAGTGAAGGAGAAACCTGTTTATGATGACGGCTAGGGGACTATCTGCTTCCACAATAACTAGACTTTATTGTAGTGCCATAAACCTTCAGAAAATGGGCTCTGGGTGATTTACAGTACTGGGGGTCTTCATCAGGGCTTTTCTTTACTTTCACCATTGCACAACATACAATACACAACAACCTACGTGTGTGCATACTATATGCTGTGACTGAATATTACCTGTAATGAGGAGAGGGATCTCAGTGGTAATGTGTGAAGAGAATAACATGTATACTAACATATAAATAGGTATTATCAGATCCCTTTTTGCTCTTGTTCTGAGCCCAATGGTGTTCAGATTAATTTGCAGACAGGGCTGCCCCACAATAATAACATATCCAACAGTCCCTGCAGTAGCATATTGGCAGTGTGGAGTGGCAGAGCTTTCAAACTGCATAAAAGTGAACCCTTACATTCCTGTGATGGTCCAACAGTAGGGAGCAGTGATCCACATACAGAGCAAGTGTTGGGGGCTACACAGTGCTCACATTCAAAACAAAGGGCAGTCGACATCATAGACACATTGTCAAGTTAGTGGTGTGAACTAAAGAAACACAAAACTCACAGAGATGGCATTCCCTATGAGGCTGTGTGCACAAGCATAACATTGCATACTTGGCCTGTTTTCCAAAATATAATCTGACAGCATGTCCACATGAGCTACCCTTCCTTCCCTTCTTCAGTGCAAGATAACCAAGCGGACCCAAAGAAGTGTCTCTATGCAGGCAATGAGTCTGCTTGGATCAGATCCTTTAGCTCAGTGACATCAAAGATCCAGAGAAACACCTCGCCCTGAACTCTCACACAGCCCTGAGCTCCCTACTGCAAAGGAACAGGTCAGAACCACTGATGTTACCACAGGAAGCACTCACCTGATCTAACTGGTTGCCTGGATGAAGACACAAATTTGATTAGACCATTATTTGTATTTTTTTTTTACTGTTGATGTGGCTGATGATGATCTAAAATCAAAACACTCCAGAATGTTTTCCCAGTATATTAGTTTAAATGCCAAAGTTCAGCACAGGTGAATTAAGATTAAGATTAAGTCTTTATTTGTTCTCACACACAATGACACACAGTGACACACGGGAGAAATTTGACTTCTGCATTTGACCCATCCTTTTCAGGAGCAGTGAGGAATATGTGGAGGAATAGCTCATTAGGTAAGGCCTTGGTTAGAATGTGGGAGACAGGGGTTTGAGTTTTAGTTTTGGTCCATAGTTAAAAAAGAATCAAAACACAATCACATGAGTCCATTATTCATTAAAAGAGAGATATCAAAACATATTGCATACTTTTATCTGAAGATCCTGATGGACATGGCACCCTCTGAAGACAGTGACCTCGCGATTGACTTCTGTGCCATTTATACCATTTCTGTGTCAGATGCCGTGGGTGCAAGTGTCACACAATCAGAGAGAGGTGTGAGTTTGTTCAGAGCAGTGTGATGTCTCACAGCGGGACAGGGACCAGGCGAGCTGGGGGTCACTGTCGAGTGTTACAACTGTGTACAAATTTGCATAGGGCACCAGGCATTTTCCTCACAACAGTTACAAATTACCCAAATATTTCCCTAAAATACTGCAGAATTGACCAGGAAGAACACATTTACATCACAAATACACAAATATCATTTACCCATTTTCCAAAATATGTTCCACTGCACAACACCATAAACTGTAGGTGATTCTCCTGCCACACCCCCTATCCTGCTCAGCTTAGCAGTGCTCATATGACCAGGTATGGGTGTGTAGGTTGTTAGCAGCAGATGCTTAGACATTCATTAAAAAGCTCACTTTCATATTGATTTTCCGCTTCATTGAAATGCCATGTGTTTGTAGCATTTACGCAGCATGTAAGTAACAAAAAAAATTAGTTAAGTATGAAATATCACTGTTCTTGCATGTCTGTATTATGTATAGTCTAATATTTGCCTGCCCCAAGTGAAACAGGTGTGTGATTTTCACGATATCGAGCTGTGATAAGAAGATTTATTACAAACATAAACTGCTGCAGATGATTACTGTGGGGATATGATTTATGCCTGGTTCATTGAGGCAATCAGCATAATTTCCCCTGGTATAACACACAAACAGAGGGGGATGAGCTGAAGCATGCGCACAGACACACACACACACACACACACACACACACAGAGACTACACACTGCGCAGTTATCATAATGATGTCATACTGTGCAAGCGTCTCAGATGAACATGGTCTTTCTTCTCAGCTGCGCTCCCCACTGTGCACAGCTCTTTAAATATGTAGCCACCACCTAAGGCTCCAACAGGTAAACAGCAAACACACACCAAAACACACAGCTGTGGCAAGCACCTGCACCTCGAACACTGGAGATCAGTGTATGTTACAGACTCTCCAAATAGACCTCGTGAGCAAACTTGCTATTCGTGGATCAATGAAGTTTGTCTAAGACAATCTAAACCTCATTTGTATTAAATATTAGGCTTCTGTCTCTTCTGGCCATATTTTAAGTCTTACATTTGGTATCAATTAGTTAAAAAAATTGGACGCCTGGTTTGTAACTTAAAATAATATAAAGAACCTTAACCTCTGCTCACACATAGCACCACAAGTACTTTTTCATAGGCTAATAAAACAGTTTAATTGCCTGACATGCTTGGTTTGGGTCTCAAACAATGGTGAAATGATCAGAATGTAGATGTTAAGGTGGGCTTTTAAAACATGATGGTGCTTGAGCATGGTGTAAAATTGCTTTATATAATCTCCAAGAAGCGTATGGTTTTGGTGTATGAAGAACATTATATGATTTTAGGCCATAAAGGATATTATAGTCAGATGTTTTACTCAGACTTGTAAAAGCAAAGTTTAGAGTGCATTTCACTATTTGAAACATAAAGACAGCTCTTAAGTCTGGTTTCAGCTGTTGTTTGGACTTATTGTTGTGGTTCTCAGACAGAGTGCTTACCTCTGTCCAGCCAAGTGCTAACACAGCACTATCACAAGACAGTCTGCTGTGGTTTTGACTGATGCTCTTAATGAGACACTATGTTTTGGGTAAATGATCATCCCTTTTATTTCCCTGGTGAGCTGTTGAGCTTGTTTGTGCATGGCTCCAGTCTTCTTTAATTTTATGAGGTTAAAATTACACACACGCACGCACGCACGCACTCACTCACACACACACACACACACACACGCACACACATATTCAAGATTAAATGTACGTTCTGCTCATGCTGTGTGAGATTAGGAATTTAAATATAATGGTTGGAGTGATCATGTACTCTGATCCTTCTTGTTTAAACACCAGAATCCAGAAGAAATAAGTTTTATAAATGTATACAGTATGAATGTATCTTACACACAGAATGAGCCTCTATAGGCATAGTATTTATCTGATAGCATCAGATTTCTTCAATAAGAAAAACAAACAGTTCCAAATAAATGTTCAGTGCATTATATTCTTGATTATGTAAATACATGGTCCATTATGTACAAAAGAAAAAAGCAAGTAGAGAGACAAAACAATCTATTTTGGACTATTTGAAAGGAGCTTGTCACCACAGTGCCAAGGGCCCCGTGCTGTCTGTCTTTGCACATTGATAACACGCACAGCCGTCAGTCTCTGTGAGCTCCTGTGACAGTGGGATCAGCATGCCCCCCACAGGCTGTAACCCCTCCAAAACCTTCTCAAAACGCTTTAATTAAAATGTCTCCTACAATTACAGCACATCCCGATGCTTTGACCTTCACACCTTCAGCGGAGACTGTCACACTGGCTCTCCCTGCTGTCCTTGCTCCTCTCTTATGTCTGTGGCTCTACCCATCCAATGCAACTGTCTCTCAAGTTTCTTTGCAACTTTCATATGGGTGCTGCTTTGGAGGGGCTTTTAGCTCTAAACTTTTGAATAACCCAAGTATAAATTCAATTTCACAACACTGATCAAATTTTGAAAAATGCATTCTGTATAACAAACACATTCAAATCTACAAAAGTAACAAGAAAGTGAAATGTGGAACATAAAGTGCTTATAACATGTTAAAATGTTTTTGTAATTATTAGGCTGCTTATTTGGTGAAATAGAACCTTTAGTTCATCATCTTTTTTTGTCAGGACGTTCAGGTGAGCTCTAAAAATGAATTCCTCTATCTATACACAATACACAAATCCATACACAAATCCATCAATACACAAATCCATACATATCCAAAACTGAGTTACAAATTAGCCACAAAGAATATATTTCACAGTCATTTAACAAAATACATTTGTGGTCATACATTTTAGTTGCCAAATTAAGTGTGTTGTGTAAATTTGTTGAGTTTTGGCCGTTGCTTACTGTATGGTTCCTAGGTAATTGTGTATGTCACATTTGCTGCCTATGTCCAACCAAGAAGTAAAATTATAAACGCCACAAAAATGTGTTGTAGCTGATTTTTACTGTCTGGTAGAGGTAAGATCTTAAGCCGAAATTCGGGTCGGGTCGGGCCTAAAATGTCAATCATTGCTTCGGGTCGGGTCGGGCCGGGCTTCTCTCTCGCTGACTTTTTAAAAATAAATATATGTTTATAAAAATGTATACTAAAACGATGTGTGGATACTAAACTAAGGAATACTTGTTTTAAAATAAATAATTTGGATAAAACAGAGAAGGCGCTGTAATGTAATTGCTATTAAATACTAAACAGGAGCCGCAGAGCCAGAGCATTCTCTGCGCACGTGAACGCCGCCCTCTTAATAATCTTCCGTGAATAGGCCGTGAATAGTTTTGGCCACGAGAGACGGCCTCATCACAACACGTACTGTACTAAACTCTTGCAATGACAATTTAAAGAACTCCTTCCTGTCTCTGTCTATTATCCACCCGTCATTGTTCTTCTTTGTCTCTCTGCTTCTCTCTCTTAAGGACGTACTGCTGCTGTGGTTTATGGCCCAATTTTCAACCCCTCAAAATGACGGACGACCTTAAATTTTTCCCGTCAACTCTTAAAAAAATCCGTCAATGATGGAAAATTGTCTGTTAATGTACCCTTTGCAGAAACAAATATAAAAGATGTAAATGTTTATACAGTCTTGTTTAACTTAGATTTCGTTACAAAAGACAGGCTTTAATTTGTTATCATAAATCAGCCCTCCTCCTCCCGAGTCCTCACAAATAAAATATGAAATTTCGGGTTTGCTTCGGGCTCGGGCCTGCAAATCAAGTTAATT
Source organism: Paratrypauchen microcephalus (assembly GCA_036785185.1). Taxonomy (NCBI): domain Eukaryota; kingdom Metazoa; phylum Chordata; class Actinopteri; order Gobiiformes; family Gobiidae; genus Paratrypauchen; species Paratrypauchen microcephalus. The sequence continues at coordinate 2,322,603 of JAVJIX010000052.1, read as the reverse complement.
GGTCGGGCTCGGGCCGGGTCGGGCTTTAATACCCGCGGGCCGGGTCGGGCTGGATTTTTTTAGGCCCGATCTTATCTCTACTGTCTGGTTCATTTTGCAGTGGTCCAAAGTTGTTCCTCACTTACCGTATGCATTCCAAGCAACCTAATTATTGGGCAAGACACTTAAGCCCACCTCACCCCCAGTGTCTGCGTACACTGGTAGAGAGCCCCCATGACACGATACATCAAGGCCGGTTGCGTCAAGCAACGTGGGGCCGTCTTCCCATGGACCCGCCACCCGCAGGAGGATCCAGGAGGGCCGGTGCATTGAGATCTGGGCGGGAGATCTGTTTGGACTGCTACCCCCGCAACCTGAAGGCTCGGAAAAAGCGGAATGAATGAATACATAGGAAAAAATCAGGTGTACAACCAATGTTTTCTAAAATGGATAATCAATAAGGCTTTATTCACATTTTTATTGTGCAATAATATCTAAGTCAATTTTCCATCTTGGGACATCAACATAGGAATCCACTTCTCTTGTAATCCATATTTTGAGATTTATAAAACATAAAAACCCACACTGAGGAAGACATGTAGTACTACAGTACACGCCACACCATTCTCTGCTTATCTGAAATGGGAAAAGATGATGTTAACTCTGACCTGTGATTGGTTATCCCATTTAGAGGTAAGTCTTTGATTGGTTCTTCCACTAGACAGACTCCCATCATGTATCACACAGATGCAGCTGTATGAACCATTTATCTCTCTGTGCATGGCTTCTTCGTCTTCTCCCCTGCACCTCGCTCATTTCTTCCCCTGTTCCCTATACGTGTTTGATCATCCATTTCCCATAGCCTTCCCCTATTTCTGTAGATTCTCATTTGGCTGTTACATGCTGATGAAGTAGGTGTAGAATATGTGCGGCCATTTTTGTGTGTTGTGTTTCAGTGGAAGAAGACCAGCAGGAATAAAGGTTCAGGGAATATGGTTTAGATATATTGATAATAAGGAAATAATCCAACAAGAGATTAATGAGAACTGTAAAGTGCTTTATTTTATATGGAGGAGCATTCAGTTGGCTGGCACATGGAGCTGTCTATACAGTAAGTCCAACAGTCAGAGATAGGAAGAATAAATGTACAGTATTTATTTACAGAACACTAAATATCTGCATTAAAATGTATTTTGTCACGTTATCTTACATGATCCAATCAGAGTACTACCTGTGCTGGAATATAATTACTCAAAATTAGAATATGTAATCTCAGTACATGTATGCAGTTACTTCCCAACACTGCCAACAGTTTTTCCCTTCCTTATTCAAACTCATTGCCTGGTGTTCCATAATTTAGTCACAGTGCGAGAACTGTATATTAATATAATGAATGATGAAGTACAGATTTTGATTTGTAAAAGCTGGAATAAATTTAAGTTTTTGGAGTGTACAGTATGCAACACAACTGAGTGATATCAACTTAGACTTAGACAAACTTTATTGATCCACAAGGGAAATTATTTGAGTACAGTAGCTCACACATCATAATATATAACAGAGGGTAACAAAAAATAGATGGAATAGCAAAAAAGAGTGGTGTCAAATGAGACATAATTATACAAATAAAAATAATAAGTGTATATGTACAAGTCAAAATAAAATAGAAAAATAAGTAATAAAATATAAAATAAAATATCAAATCGCAGCTATATACAGGAGACAAGAACGGCAGTGCAATAATATACTGATCGACAGAGCATAAGATTATCCGTTACTTAAGGGTGAGTTGTTGTACAGTTGTATGGAGTATGGTATGAATGTAGTCCTGTATCTCTCACTGTTTGAGTGGAGCTGTAGGAGCCTGTTGGAGAATGAGCTCCTCTGTCCCTCTATGGTCTGGTGCAGTGGGTGAGCAGGAGTGTCCATGATGAAGAGCAATTTGTCCAATGTCCTCCTGTCCCTCACTGTGACAAATGTCTCCAGCTCACAGCCGATCACGTGACCAGCTTTGTGGATCAGTATGTCAATCCGTCCAATGTCCCTTTTACTGGTGCTGCTCCCCCAACAGACCACAGTGAAGTACAGAGCGCTGGCCACCACAGACTGGTAGAAGATCTCCAGTAACTTGCTGCACAGATTGAAAGATCTGAGCTTCCTCAGGAAGTAGAGTCTACTCATGCTCTTCTTTTACACAGCATTACAGTTGTCCCTCCAATCCAGCCTGTTGTTCACATGGACACCAAGGTACTTGTAGCAGTCCACTATTTCCACGTCATGACCCTGGATGGTAATGGGCTCCATTGGTGTCCTCTTTCTCCTGAAGTTAATCACCATTTCCTTGGTCGTGTCCACGTTCATGAGCAAATGGTTTGCCTGGGACCACTCCACAAAATTTGCAATCAGTGTCCTGTACTCCAGCTCCTATCCATCCCTGATACACCCTACCACTGCACAGTCATCAGAGAACTTCTGCAGATGGCAGGAGCTATACAGAGTGAACAGGAATGGAGACAGGACGGTACCCTGGGGGGGATCCTACATTACTGACTGCAGTGTCAGACTACAGGGTCCTCAGTTGCATGTAGTTGCACGTAGGCAGGCCTCGGTACTGTATGTACTGAGGCCTGCTTGACAGGTAGTCAGTAATCCAGGAGACAATGAAGGAGCTGACACCCATCCAAAGCAGCTTCTCACTCATCAGAGAGGGCTGCATTGTGTTAACTCTTTCTCTACCGGAGACGTCGTTTGACGTCAGAGCGATTCCAGACGTAGTCTACCGAGACGTCGTTTGACGTCAGAGCCGTTTTTCAGCGGGGGTTGCTAGGATATGTCCGGGAGCAACTTGTAATTCATAGTTCAAGGTGTAATTCACACATCCAACCCGTAGGTGGTGATCGTGTGTGTGTTAGTTTGGCGATCGGGGGCGGAGAGCCCAGAAGCGCTCACCGTGTGTAGTGAGTAGTGGAGCAAGGTGGCGTTAGCTGCCGCTAACTATCGATCGGTTTTTACGGAGTGATCCGAGCGGTCGGAGTGGTCTTGGGACCCAAGGTCCCGGACCACAGGACCGCGGAGACACGCCGGATCAGGCAAGGACGGCAAGAAAGAGATCTCGTCTGTCCGAGGCAGGGGCCATGTCTATTCGGGTCTCAGACCCGGAGGACAGCGAATTTGAGTCCAGCGAGCCAGACCCCGACCCGCCCATGAGCGGCTGCCGTCGGGATCCTCTGGGAGAAGCAGATCCCCCTCTCCAGAGGAAGAGATGGGTAAGAACTAAGTTTACGTGCTGTGTGGTGAATCAATGAATGAACTTACTTTATCCCCTCCCTGCCTGCATGCACTTTTTCCCTCTTGTCCAAATGTCCGGGAGCTACTGTGGCGAGTAAATTTCTCCTGTGTGAGATCAATAAAGGCTTATCTTATCTTATGAATGAATGCAGGCGTGCGTGTGCGCGTGCGTGTCTGTGCGTGCGTGTGCGTGCGTGTGTGCGCGTGCGTAGCTATGTGTATAAAGGTTTATGCGTGTGTGTGTGTGTGCGTGTGTGTGTGTGTGTGTGTGTGTAAAGGTTTATGCTTGGGTATGTGTGTGTGTATATGTAAAATGCCACTAATGATGTGAAGGAATTTCCCATTTACAGAGCCTTCATCCAGCAGAGGACCTACTTTGCGAGCAGGGGTGGGGACCTCTGCTCGCAAAGCGGAGAAGAAAGGTAAAAAAAATATATATACATGTATTCTCCCCATTACACTGCAGCAATACAAAAAAATTACATTAGGTAATGTTGTACATTTCTGTCATTTTACAGGTGGTGCATCTGCCACACAAAGTGTGGAGTGGCAACAAAAAGGTTGGGAACCCAACGTGATTCCCTTCACGGCCACCCCTGGACTCCGGAGCGCTGCAGCGGAGCTGAAGTCTGACGTGCCAGCAGACTTCTTTGAGCTCCTCATCACAAATGAGCTGCTGGCACACATTACTGAGCAGACAAACCTTTATGCTCGCCAGTACTTTGCCGCTCTCCCTGAAGGCCAACAACACACACACACACGCACACACACACGCATACATGCACGTGCACACATTGTTCACGCACGTGCACACATTGTTCACGCACATGCACACATTGTTCACACGCGTGCACACATTGTTCTGTTGTTATTCTCTCAAGATTGTTCTCTTTGTCAATTTGTATATAGTTATTTCTTATATTTGTAAATAAAATAAAAAAAATTTTGCAATCAAAATCTTTCTCTGTTATTTTAGATGTTTGAGGTGTCACTAAATCAATAAGTATTGATGTCAAAGTCACTTATCTGCTTGTAATACCTCCTTTCACAAAAAGCTCATTTTCTCAAATTTGTTGTCAAAAAACAGTGTTTTTGCTGAAACTTTGCTATGTTCTACTATCAATTACTTGAGAACCGAAAAGGTTAGAAACATAATTTTTTTTCCAGGTGAAATATGAGAGTCAACACTTTATTTTGATGTGTGCTACGTTTATATAGTGAAAGAACTCCGTATTCTGTGAGTCTTGAAAAATCTGTGAAAATGCTCTAAATCTCTGGTAGTCTGGGGCTTAGATTTTGAAAACAGGCTGGTAGTGAAAGAGTTAAAGACACTGGAGAAATCAAAGATTCCTCTCAGAGCCCTTAACAATATTCAGGTGAGAGTGAGCCCGCTGCAGAAGATAGATTAAAGCAGGGGTGTCAAACTTTTCCACTGAGCGGTGCAGTTCCCATACCAGACTGTGATGCAGCCCGTCAGCAGGCTCTCGATGGTGCACCTGTAGAAGTTTGTGAGGATGCTGGTGTTCATACCAAACTTCCTCAACTTCCTCAGGAAGCAGAGTCTTTGTCGGGCTTTCTTTACCACAGTGTCTGTATGTACTGTCCAGGACAAATCCTCAGTGATGTGTACCCCACTTAAAAACTGCTGACCTGCTCCACCTCAGCGTTGTTGATGAAGATGGGGGATGCTGGTGTACACGCTGTCTCCTGAAGTCCATGATCATTTCCTTAGTTTTGCTGACATTCAGAGAGGTTATTTTCCTGACACCAGCTGGTCAGTGATTTAACCTCGTCTCTGTAGGCGCTCTCATCGTTGTTAATGATGAGGCCTAGGATGGTGGTGTCGTCGGCAAACTTGAGGATGATGTTGGAGCTGTGCCTGGCGGTACAGTCATTGGTGAACAGGGAGTACAGGAGAGGGCTGAGAACACAGCCCTGGGGTGCCCCAGTGCTGAGGACACGTGTGGAGGAGAGGTGGCTGCCGATCCTCACTGCCTGTGGCCTGTTGGTGAGGAATTCCCATATCCAGCAGCAGATGGACGTCCCCAGGCCCAGGGCGGTGAGCTTAGAGATTAGTTTGGAGGGAATTATGGTATTGAATGCTGAGCTGTAGTCTATGAAGAGCATTCTCACATATGTATTTCCTCTCTCCAGATGACTGAGAGAGGTGTGGACTGCTAGAGCAATAGCGTCGTCTGTAGACCTCTTTGCTCTATATGCAAACTGCTGGGGGTCCAAGGTGTCAGGGAGGGAGTCACAGATGTGTCACTGGTCATGAGCTCTGGGTAATAACTGAAAGGACAAGATTGTGGATACAGGCGTCCAAAATGAGTTTCCTCCACAGAGTGGCTGGTCGCACCCTTAGAGATAGGGTGAGGAGCTCAGTCACACGGGAGGGGCTTGGTGTAGAGCTGCTGCTTCTCCACGTCAAGAGGAGCCAGCTGAGGTGGCTCAGGCATCTGTTCCAGATGCCTCCTGGACACCTCCATCGGGAGGTGTTCCGGGCATGTCCCACCAGGAGGTCGCCCCGCGGAAGACTCAGGACACGCTGGAGGGACTATGTCTCTTGGCTGGCCTGGGAATGTCTTGGGGTCTCCTCGGAGGAGCTGGAGGAAGTGTCCAGGGTGAGGGAACTCTGGGAGTCCCTGCTTAGACTGTTACCCCCACGACCCGACCCAGGATAAGTGGAAGAAAATGTGGAACGCGGTGCCACAAACGACCACTGTCTGATATATCCTTAGCTTATCTTCACATTTTTCTACACATGCAGACGCGCATATTCTATTTTTTGTACAGCATCTGCTCTATGTTAGGCCGATGACATATTGTGGTGGCAACCCCATTTCCCCATCCCTGTGTTGCATACCATTAATTTTTCCTTGCTGCCCCCTCTCTGTCTGTTTTTCTTGGTATTATTATCATCAAAAGCGATATATCTCAGTGACAGAAAATGCACTCACTTGAATCCTTTGAGGTGCAGATATTTGGCACTATATGTGACACAGGTAAACAAAAATGAAATTTATTCTGAGGTCAGTGTGTGTGCGTGTGTGTGTTTGTGATTTCTGTGGCCCCTGGGGCTCTGCACTGGCCTCCTGTCACCTTGCCAGTCATATCAGTTCAGTGTGATGCGATAACCTTATCTCTGCTTGGGCTTTGCATAGCCATAGGGTCCCCCCTCCACACACACACACACACACACACGCACGCTCGCACGCAGGAACACACACACACATGCACACACACACACACACACACACACACACACACACACACACACACACACACGCACGCACGCACGCTCGCACGCAGGAACACACACACACATGCACACACACACACACACACACACACACGCACACGCACACACACACACACACACACACGCATGCTCGCACGCAGGCACACACACACACATACACACACACACACATACACACACACACACACACACATGCAGACACACACACATGCTCGCACGCAGGCACACATGCACACACACAGACACACACACACATGCACAAACACACACGCACACACACACTCACACGTACAGTAACTCTTCCACATGGCAGATGAGAGAGGCAGGAGAGCAGATCGGGATCAATGCTGCTAAATCAAGGACGTGCTCTGTGCTGCTTCTCTCTGTCTCTCTGTGACTCTTATCTATAATAGAAAAGCCATACATTTACAGCTCCCTGCCTAACATACGGTCATGGTCCATCACTACATGAAAAACACATGTAAAATCATGCTGCTGCAAAAGGCACAGAAAAAGAGCACTATCACATCTTTGTACAAAAATATTATGTTAAACAAATCCTCCAAAGGTCTGTTGAGAGTACTAAAGTCTAAGGATCATTTTCATAACAGTTCAGCTGGTTGCTTTTATTATTTTGATTAAAAATGTAAATATGTATGTAGCTGATAGTTTATCTCCAGATAAATCAATGCTGTGATTGCCCCCAAGTGGCTAATACTTTCTGGTTACATATCTGTCTTATCTTATGTGTCAAAATGTAATGCATTAAACAAGACCCTTATCTTAAGCCCCTGAGTAGGATCATCAGCACTTTATGAAGAGGGGGTTCAGTCAGATTGTAAAGTGGTCAGATTAAGGTTCACATAAACATGGCTGTATCCTTTATTCCAGATAAGGTGATGCTCTGTTGTTACTTTTACTTTGCTTCTAAAGACCTTTTTTTTTCACATAGTTGAGGATAAATATTCTAATTTCTCTATAAATATGCTTCACTGAAACTGGATGTCTGCTCAGTAAGAGAAGGTTTTATTTGAAAGTTGAGCTCATTAAACTAAAATAATTCTAATTAAAAATAGAAACATAATGATTTTTTCTTAACTTTACAGTTTTGTGCAGTTTTAGATTTATAATTTAGTCCAACTGGGAATGAAAAAATAGCTAATAAATTTAACTTTTTTTTACTCTTTGCTGTGGCAATGAGGTTCTTCAGGGTTGTGTTGATGTTATCGGGGTCTTTCAGGACAGTCATGGTCATCCTGTAGGGGCGGACCTCGGCGGCGCCCTCGGCGGCCTGGCTGTCAAACCGTCCCAGTGACTGTGAAAAGCACATGTGTGACTGTGGGGGACAGGAGTTTTGGGCAGGAACAGGTGCTACACTCTCAGGACTGTAGCACATTCTGCACCCTCTGCTGTAGATATAAATTGATTTCATGAACCCCGACAATATCAGTATACTGATTATAGTGACTGAAGTATACATGTATCCCATGTATGCAGTTTGCCATGTATTATGTATCAAATCGCAAGGGATTCCCAACCATATAGTCTGTCCCACTGACATTGATTGCTACTTTTATGCTTTTTATTTACTTTTAGGAAAATTAGCACCTATTCCAAAAACACAAATTAAAGTAAGTCAACCACTTAAAGATCCCATGACATGGTACTTCTTGATGCTTTTATATGGCACCCTAATGGTTCCCTAATACTGTAAATAAAGCCTTCTTCAAAATCAAGCCTCAGTGCATGAGATAGCCTCATGAACACAGTCAGAGTAATAAATATCTCTCTGAAACACTTTATTCTGGGCATTGTTGCTTGAATGCAAATGAGGAGGAAAGAGACAGGCCAGTGCAGTGGGTGGGGGTGTGGCCAAATACGCCGCTGTTTCCTGGATTAGCGGTGCGCTGTGCGCTGGCCCCACTTCCGCTTTTAAGCGCGGGGGAAGATATGAGACGCTTTCCAAAAAAAAAAAACACATTTCCACAGAAAATAAAATTAAACCACTGCTGTTTCAGAATTTCGGCGGCTCGGATAAAGGACATCCGAGCCACGTGTCTCCAGGCAAATAAAAAAACGCATTTCGTAGCTCCTTCGCGGTCCAAATTCTCTGGACGTGATTTCCAGAGACAGGGGGTGGGCATCCAGACCGGGGGTGGAAACCTTTCCGCGAGTGTGACGTCAGAAAGTTCCCTTGTTCAGAATCGGCCGTTTGGGCTGTCTTTTTTTCAAACGCGGAAAAGAGTCGCAAATGCTCAGTTTACACATTTCGCAACTTTTACCCTAAACAGGGTAGGGGAGCTCACATTAACGTTCAAAAACATCAGAAAGTGAAAATTTCATGCCATGGGACCTTTAAAATTAAAATTATCCAATAAGAAAAAAAAATCTACTGCTTCAAAATGCTTCATATTCATTCATATGACATTCACCTGTCATAGTACCTTTGCAGATTATGGATTGAGGTTCACTGGTTTCTTTCTAAGCTCTATTTAACAAACCAGACCTGTCAGCACTAAACTACTGCCGCTGCCATCTTGTGTTCACCCTTGCATGTTTTTTATTGTTTAATATTTTACTCTTTTTTGTATTAACGTTCTTTTAACTCTGTCTTGTATTGCTTTTATCCTGCATTTTCTTTTTAACTTGTGCCCCTTGTTTTGCCACTGCCACTGCTCATTTTACTGATTCTTATACTTTTAATTCTTGCCTGCAACTTTTACTACACTGTAAAATTTGATTATGTGTTAATTAATATGTATTTTATTGATGTATAACAATTATTGCACTTTTTCCAGGGAGCCATGTGTCCACCAGGCATCGGACAACAGATGAAAACTAGCCTTTTGGCTAATTCTGGCATGTTATACAGTAATTGTTGGTCAATATGCACTGTCCGTTATAAATAAATAAATAAATAAATAAAATAAATAAATAAAAAGTATCTCTTGTATTTAAATGCATTTGTGTAGATTGGCCTCTGCACATTGCCATATATAGTATTGTGTGAGTGAGTGAGCTGAGCCTAGACGGCACTTGTGAGGCTGCTGATTGGAGCACTTTGAATGTGGGCTGAAGTGAGTGAGGGATCAGGCAGAGCAGAAGTGTAGGAGGAGAAAGACAGGAGGTTAATGTGTGCAGAGCATCTCAAAGCTTGCTTGTCTTTGACTCATAAATGGGTAAAGATCAGACAGAGTGGTAGATCGCAGGTTTTAGGCTCTCAGCTATTTGCAAGGTTGCGATCTGGCTCATCTTGCTCACATTTCACCAGAGATTCTCTCCTTCTATCTTGGACGCACTCATCAGGTTTTCACAAACTTTTTTTTTTCTATAACACCAGAGGTGGGAAAAACAGTCGTGTAGGGATGAATAGGCATGCTAATCTAGACACCAGAGAAACAAAAGACAGAAACCAATAGGCGAGATAGTTTCGGAAAGTAGTTAGCTAGTTAGCTCCTCCCTGCAGCGAGAGATAAGCAAGTGTCTTACCAGCACTCTAACCAGAACTGACGAAGCCTCTCAGATGAGCGGTGAAACGTTTTCGACCGGTTTTTGTCCAGTTGACAAATTGAATTTCTTCTTTTATCATGGATTCTACCTGGACGACTGAGGGACTCTTCACGCTTCTATAACACCAGTTCTTCTTCCAGTCTCTGATGTTCATTACTACAGCCAGTGAAGCACTTTGCTCTCATGCTGCCCACTGCCTTTATGTGACCACATCATATTCACAGAGACAGGTGGGGGATGGAGGGTCCAGCTCTGTCTCACGCCTCATTCTCCCTCTCTCATTTGTGCTGTGTTTGTGAGTGAGACAGCATGTATGCGTGCCTGTGGCTATGGCCATCCATCAGTCAGTCAGCACACTCAGGGCACAACCATTTCCCACTATCTCATTGCCTCCAAACTCAGTAAACATATTTTAGTGATTCTGTCTGCAGGTGTGCAGGTTTTTTACCTCTTCCTCCTGGATTACAGTGAATGAAAATGTGTGATCAGCTCCAGGGAAGACGGCAGAGGAACTTTCTTGTTTGCTGACACAAACATGAGCTCCAGGACTGTGCAGTCTATGTTTCTGACTCTGCCAAAGTCAAGACATGTCACAGGATCATCATTTCACTACACCACACCAGTGAAAAGGTTCATTGTTTATTCTAAGTTAAGACATTTGTCCTGTAAGTTTAAACTAAAAAGTTATAAAGCAATATTCCCACCATTTAAGCATTTGAAGTTTAGTACATTACACATTCACTCTGCCTCCTTGTTTAAGTATTCATCAAAAGACATATGACAACCCAAGTGGGAAGGGCATTGCAGGTTTGGGACTACCAAACTTGTTTTTCAGATGACAGTTACTAAACACCATGAATGAGCTTTGTATTTTTAATAAGTCTATTATTAAGTAATTCTCGGATGAGCTAGAAAAACTATTTCACCTCATGCATTATACTTACTTAGCTGAGGAAATCAGATGGCCTTGGTTTTTGTCTTATTGTGGTTTGCTTCAGTCATCACAGGCTGTGGGTGTACAAACAGGATCATTATTTTTAAATAGAGTACACTGTGATGATGGCTTTGCCCACAGTCCAAAGTGGCGGCCTGAGGTCCCACAGCCTCACAGCTGAATATGAAAATAGGTGCATCCTCTCATCCCCTCATTTCCCTCTTATTGAGTGCACTCCTGAGACAGCACAACTAATTAGTTGTCAGACAAGGACAAAGAGATACACAGAGCCACTATAGAGTAATTATACACTGGCACATGTGCTCACACATGCACACACACACTGCTCAAAAGGCTGGGCTGATGGCAACACTTGACAAGTCAATAAGCCAATGGCATATCTCCCAGCTCGCTCCTTTCTCTGCTCTGCTCCTTATTGATTGCCTCCATAATTATTCACTTTATCTTAAGCTGGAATTAAGAACCATATAGTGACAAGAAATGAAAAATGCTGCCATAAATTCTGAAAGAAAAAGTATGAAAACACTACTACCTTTCTAATGGTAAACTGCTAGCATTTTTATTTATTTATTTATTTATTGAATTGGTGGTGACATATCTCCTGCTGACTGTGGCCTGAGGGCACAACCTGCTCCTGCATTGAATTATCATTTGACCTAAATCTGAAATTGCCTTCACATATGCTAAACAAGTTTCCCTGGTTTAGCATAGGAGTAAATGCTGCATACCATCTGCCAGCACTCCACACCTCTCTGTGCCTCACACACTTACACTGCCTGACAAAAGTATTAGGACGATTGTGTATTTCTGAACTTTCATAAATAATGATAACAAGACATATTGGTAATGACAACAAATCAATTTATTGATATATTAAAGCAAATTCCATCATGTGTAAAGGCATATTATTGCAAAAATGTAACAATATCAAGTTAAATAGCTTTTTCATCAAAATAAGCACCTTTGGCCTTAATCACAGCTTTACAAATTCTGTCTGTCCTTTCAATCATGCATATGGGGTGATTTGAGAACTCTATGATATGAGTTGATTTTAAAATATTATTAATTGAGTGTTTAAAATATTATTTTCATAATGAAAGGATGCTATGAAAACATGAGTAATATTTATCCACAAATGGATTTGCGCACAATGATTAATAAATGCGATGAAATAGTATTAAGTACACCACATTTAAATAATGCTCGATACATTGAAAAGTTGGCTCAGTACCCCAGCATCACAAATTATGCCATCGTCCTAATACTTTTGTCAGGCAGTGACTGGGCCACCAGAAAGCAGAGAAACAGGCTAGAACAGTTATAGTATGTGATGGCCATGACCTCATCTGCACACTCTTCCCCACACAAGGATCCTGCACAGCAAAGGAACGCCTTTCATATTTGCTAAATTATTGTTGTGTTTTTCCTGTGCATTGATTAAATCAAAAGTATTCATGTTTATAGCACTTTTCACAGAAGTGATTTATGTAGTATGTCATGCACTACCATCCATTAGATTTCCAAATGGGGTGTTTGCTCATTTTCTTTCTCAAAACAAAGCTTTAACAGTGTAATCCTTCAAAGAACTAGATAGGTTGCATGTCAGTAAACAAGCTCTCACAGGCTATCAACAAGATCAATCTGCATATCAATACTTCACTGACACTGACTCAATGAGCTCCTGTCCTGTCCATCTGCAGCTGATGAGTTCACTGAAACTCCAGGAGGCAAACAACTCAGGAGCATAATGTATAATGTATAATGTGCTGTTAATAAACACCAAACACACAGTGAGGTGTGGGCAAATACAAACAGGGTTAAAAGTGATTAACAGATGTGATCTAGTGAAAACAGGTGTTTCTCCCATCACAAAAGAGAACAGCTTCAGTCAGCTTCAATAAATCAATTTAACAGTGAACTGCCCCAACTATTCGTATCTCAGCCTCTTCTCCGAATATCAGATATAATGCCCCTGCATTGTCCAGTAGGGGAGTGACAAAATAGCAACATATCAAAATACTTCAGTTGTTGATGCAGTATTTATATTGCAGGCTGCTGTATCAAAAATAATGTCTTCAGCCTTTTTGGTACATTTCACAAAGCTAAGTTATGGCATCACTACTATTTGGCTGCTTAGTGTAAAAGTTTCAAAACCTTGTTAAACACTGGCACATTATGCTCACACATGCACACGCACATAGTCAGTAAGCCAGTGGCTTATCTCCTTTCTCCAACTCAACAACCATTTGAGTAAACCAACAGCCCAACAGTCTTTGTAGACTCTTAGTTGTGGTGAGAGGACAAAAGGAGTTCTAACGTTTTCTTCTTTTCTGTCACGGGGGCTTCTTAAAGACATTATTAATGGTCTGGTGTGAGATACACACATCCTGATGGCGTGAAACAACTGTTACAAATAGCTTTACTCTCCAGCAGAAACTTATTATCACTCCTCCTCCATTTGGCCAGGCATTTTTGTTCAGTCCATTCAATCAATTCTTCCCTCCATTTCACTTCACGACCATCTCCCTTCTTGTCTCTTACCTGCCATCTGTCTCGGCTCTCCTGCTCCACTGGAGGAAAACATAGGAACTATAATATAAGGCTTTCCTCTGTCTGAATCAGTCCTGAAAATGTACTACACGCTGTTTTAAAGTGTTAGGCAGCAGGTGGCCGACCTGCCACTTTGAGCTTGATTGCACTATGGCCTTCTGTGATAAATGTATAACTGTATCCATTAATTAAGGCTTAAGTAAGAATTTTTGAATGAATTTCAACCATGAGAAAATATTCAGTCCTGCAATTAACTGAAACAAAACAAGAATCACACATTGTCATACTATTGGTTTGTAGGTTTGAGGAGGGTAACTGCTTAACACATTGCGCTCCTCCAGACTCTTAAGACCCCTTTTGTGTCTAACACTTGACAAACAATAAAATACAATACAATAGACTTTTGGAGCATGTTTATTGATCCACAAGGGAAATTATTTGGACACAGTAGCTCACATATCACAGTATAATACAATAACAAAGAGTAAAAAATAAATGGTAATAATAAATTCTAAATGAGTAGCAAAAAAGGTAGCAAGAGACAGGTGTCAAATTAGGCATAATTATATAAGTGTACAAGTCAAAATAAAATAGAAAAGACAAGCAATAAAAATATAAAATCACAGCTATATACAAAAGACAAGACAGACAGTGCAACAATGATATGATGATTGACAGGACATTAGGTTATCCGTTACATAAGGGTGAGTTGTTGTACACTTGTATGGAGTATGGTATGAATGTAGGCCTGTATCTCATTGTTTAAGTGGAGTTGTAGGAGCCTGTTAGAGAATGAGCTCCTCTGTCCCTCAATATTCTGGTGCAGTGGGTGAGTAAGAGTGTCCATGATGAAGAGCAGTTTGTCCAGTGTCCTGTCCCTCACTGTGACAAATGTCTCCAGCTTACAGCCAATCACGTGACCAGCTTTATGGATCAATTTGTCAATCCACCCAATGTTCCTTTTACTGGTGCTGCTCCCCCAACAGACCACAGCGAAGTACAAGGCGCTGGCAACCACAGACTGGTAGAAGATCTCCAGTAACTTGCTGCACACATTGAAAGACCTGAGCTTTCTCAGGAAGTAGAGTCTACTCATGCTCTTCTTGTAGGCAGCATTACAGTTGTCCCTCCAGTCCACCCTGTTGTTCAGATGCCAGAGTATTTGTAGCAGTCCACAATCATGACCCTGGATGGTAATGGGCTCCACTGGTGTCCTCTTTCTCCTGAAATCAATCACCAGTTCCTTGGTCTTATCCATGTTCACATAAGCAGATGGTTTGTCTGGGACTACTCCACAAAATTTGCAATCAGTGTCCTGTACTCCAGCTCCTGGTGTATCCCTGATACACCTAACCACCACAGAGTCATCAGAGAACTTTTGCAGATGGCAGGACCCGAAGCTGTACTGGAAATCAGAGCTATACAGAGTGAACAGGAATAGAGACAGGACTGTGCCTTGGGGGACTCCTACATTACTGACCACAGTGTCAAACAGGGTGGTCCCCAGTTGCACGTACTGAGACCTATGCAGGTGAGCCTGCTGCAGAAGATAGATTAAAGCATCATCAACACTAATGTGGGCCTCATGTGGTTCCCCAGTAAACTACATTTTTTTAATCATTTTAACTGCAAATGTATTTCCAAAGTGTTTATGTAGAAAGATTGTGTGTGAGGAGGAGTGTGCAGCAGAGAGAGCAGGTGACATTTGGTGACCAGGAGCCATTTGTGGTGACATTTCCACAGCTCTTGTGTCTCCTAATACTGGGACAATGTGGCTGTGATCGTTTATCTCCGTCCTCCTTAACAAGCTTGTTACCTTTTCTGCTGCTCCAGCCTAATGTGTGTGTCCATAGATCTCAAAACAAGCCAGTTCATCCCTCATGCCACTATGCACTGAAATATGATTATACTGTAGTGTTTCTTCTGACCTTGGACAGGTCCTAACAAAGCTCATTTGCCCTTGATGATTAATGTATTCATATGCTGGCTCTGCACAGCTATAACAGGAACTAACAACATTTAGGAAAAAACATCAACACATTTCATATACAGGTCTGGTACTGAATTTGTGGAGAACTAGAGACCAAAGTGCACTGGAATCCCTGGAGGGCCCCAGCTCCCAGCAAGGTCTTCGTTTAGTACGGTACAGCTCTCACTGAACGCTGACTTGATCTTGTGATAAACTGTAGTGTTTACAGTTATGGTAATTTATATGTCAAGCCAGGGCTCTCAAGTCTCACGCATTGAGAGTGTGACACACGCAATTCACACGCCACACATGGTATTTCTCACGCACAGCGCTTCTGTGCCCAGAAAATTGGTTAGATAATGCAGGCACTGCGCGTTTCCAGCCGTTCCTCGGGAAAAATTGTCTCACGCACGACCCCGCTCAAAACTTGAGAGCCCTGTGTCAAGCCAACAGCCAAACAAAGCTAGCATGAATGCAACAGCTGTTTCTATTTATCAATGCATGCCACTCACATACAAAGATCGAGGATATTATATTTCCCGTGCATTATGATTCTAACATGAGCCACCCTAACCTACTGCATTACATACAGTTGTTAAAACATGGTATAGAGGAGCAGAGAAGTGAAATAAATGCATTCAAAACTGAAACTGGAGGTAGTTTCAGTCACATCTCACAGTGCCACAAACTTCGAATTACTAAACGTCTTTTTGTGAATTACTGGGAAAGGCCACATCATTCCGAGTATAATTCAGATAAGATTTATATTTTATATATTTAGAAAACATGAGCTATGTTTGGGTGATGTCAGTTGCTCACATAGCAGAGTCCTGCCCCTGCACTTGGAGCTGTGCCTGGAGCATGGATACACAACTCGGTTGGAAGGCTACTGATGACTGAGAAAATTATTTAGAACGCTGTTCTTTTTGATCAATGGACACAAAACCAAAGAAGTGACACCTCTTGTGTAATTCTTATTTTAAATCTTAACCAACTATTCAGTTTTGTTCCTATAGGACTGTCTTGTTACATCCAATATGACAGCTATATAAGATATACAATATAACTGTAAAACTGGGTTACGCTTCATGATAATTACACCGGAATTAGCCTTAATAAAGCATAGAGAAAGACTGCATGCTTTGTAAGGATAATTAGGTGTAGATATTAAAAACTGTTGACTGAGGTGTGTTACACCCAGATGGCCTTTGAAACCAGGGGCCGTGCCTTCACATATTATGTAAGCCAGTATGATGTAGTGAGACGGACCTGTGGTTGTCTGCCATGTCGTTTGCCTGTAAATGAGTGCCACTGCTGTGAGCACGTCTGCTCAGCTGCCCCTCATCACTCACTGACTCTCTCTTCCTGATCACATGCTTTTATGACCATGATAGAGAGTGAGGGTCAGTCAAGCTGCTCTGTTAAATGATGAAACCCCTCCTTGCAAGTTTGATGTTAGGGCACGACACCACTCATTTTTAAGAATTATGTCTGTCTGTTCATGTCCTGCTGATCCGGAACCTTGTGAGGGAGACAGTCATAATGTATGTTGCCACGGTTTATAGGTCACACCATTGAAAATGCATAACTTGTAGACTCTTTGCTTTGGTTTCATCCCCACAGATCTGGATTTGGGGCAGGGCACTAAAAGGGCCCTCTTTTATGAAATGGGTCACTTTGTAGTTGGGTGCCCATGAGAGTCACCACCCACTGTTCAGCTCTCTCTCGTTCATGAAGCATTTTATCGGTTATCATTATTTCTGATGCTTCCATGCCCTCATTAATCTCATTTTAGCTCAAAGGAACAAACATGTTTAGACTAATAGTGTGCCAAGTGGCCCACATACGGGTCAAGTGAAGGAGTTTAATAAAAATAAAATAAGAATGTCTCTTCTACCAGCAACGTCTCACTTATGTTATTTTTTATTATTTTAGTTTTTATCCTGTATTCTATGGACTATTATCTTACTACCCTATTAGCTTACTACATTGTAATGGCCTGTCAATTCAAAATAGCATATGTGGCTGTGAAAAAATCAATGTAACTCTTAGGGAGTTGTGTGTGTTGTTCAAATCCAAAGATGATGAATGAATGTTTGGATCAACATGTCAAAGTAAATGCCTTACAATGCACAATAAAAGACACAAGAGCAGATCCTTGCCAGGGCCCTACCAGAGTCTAAAGAGGCTATTAAGGAAACAAAGATTGAGGATGTCCAGTTACCACTCGAATTAAAACACAAACTAAGAATAATGAAAAAATGGACACAATTAACTTTTAATAAATTACTAAATTAAAATTTACTAACATTTTATAAGTACATATTTTTTCCATGATTGCTCAGCCCTTTCCCAAAGCCATATAAGATCAAGATCAAAGATCAAAGTCAGCTTTATTGTCAATTCTGCCATATGTGTTCAACATACAGTGAATCGAAATTTCGTTTCTCTCTGGCCAGGTAGTGCAAAAAGACAGTGTACAAAATACAATATGAAGACAAAACACAACAAAAACTATCTAAGACAGAGATCTAAAGTTAAAACTAAAGTCTAAGATCTAAAATCTTAAAACAGTGCAACATAATAAATAAACTATACTATATACAGATTTCCAAAGTGTGCAGTGTGCATCAAAATGTGCAATGGAAGATACAGCAGTGGATTGGTCATGTGCAGTAGATTGTGCATTGGAGTTAAGATAAAATAAAAATAAATGTGCAACAGTAGTAATTCTAGTGCAATAACAGGAGTAAACAACAGTACTAAAAATTCCAGTAGTAAATGTGCAATAACAGTAGTAAACAACAGTGCAACGGGGGTAAAATTCAATAACAGGAGTAAACAACAGTACTAAAAATTCCAGTAGTAAATGTAAATGTGCAATAACAGTAGTAAACAACAGTGCAACAGGAGTAAAATCCAGTAGTAAATGTAAATGTGCAACAGTGCAACAGTCGTCCTTAGCAGCAGTTTTTAAAAGTGTCTAGCGTGATATGTCTTTTTATGGAATACAGGTTATGCCAATATGGGGGGTGGGGGGTGGGAGATGGGTAAGGTGGGAGTTCGGGTGTGAGTTCAGCCTCCTGACAGCCTGGTGGATGAAGCTGTTTGAAAGCCTGTTGGAGTGGGCCCGGAGACTCCGGTACCTTCTCCCCGAGGGCAGGAGGCTGAACAGGCTATGTGCAGGGTGGCTCGGGTCACCCACAATGCTGGACGCTCTGCGGGTGAGCCGGGTGTTAAAAATGTCTAGGAGGGAGGGGAGAGAGACACCAGCGATCCTCCCAGCTGCATTCACTATGCGCTGCAGGGCTTTCCTGTTCTGTTCAGTGCAGCTCCCGTACCACACAGTGACGCAGCTGGTCAGGACGCTCTCAATGGTGCCTCGGTAGAAGGTGGTCATAATGGGTGGAGGGGCTCCAGCTCTCCTCAGTTTGCGGAGGAAATAGAGGCGCTTCTGAGCCCTCTTTGCCAGCGATACAGTATTCACTGTCCAGGAGAGGTCCTCACTGATGTGCACCCCCAGGAATTTGGTGCTGCTCACCCTCTCTACAGCAGCACCATTGATGGACAGTGGGGGGTGCTGGGTGGGGCCTCTCCGGAAGTCAATAACAATCTCCTTGGTCTTTTCAACATTAAGAAGGAGATTGTTATTGCTGCACCACTGGGTCAGAAGGCTCACCTCACTCCTGTAGTTTGTCTCATCGTTATTAGAGATGAGACCCACCACAGTCGTATCGTCCGCAAACTTCACTATGTGATTGGTGCTGAACGCTGGTGAGCAGTCGTGGGTCAGCAGAGTGAAGAGCATCGGACTGAGCACACAGCCCTGGGGGGCTCCTGTGCTCAGTCTAATGCAGCTTGAGGTGTTTCTGCTGACCTGCACTGCCTGTGGCCTCTCACTGAGGAAGTCCAGCAGCCAATTACAGAGTGAGGTCTGAAGCCCCAGGTGGTCTAGTTTGATAATGAGCTGCTGTGGGATTATAGTGTTGAATGTTGAATAGTGTTGAATGTTGAATAACGACAATCAAATGTAAATGCTCAATTCTGAAAGAAATATCCACCCACTCAATTCAGAATTATATAATTATTATCATGACTATTGTCATCTAAGCAAGTACTCAGTCAGCCTTACCTTCAGTGGTGAAGTGCAGCCTTCTCAAAAGACTTCAGGCCTATCAGTTATTGCATGGCTGTCCTTTTGTCCTGAAAATATTCATTGATTATTACAGATGAGACAGCCATTTATCCCCTTTTCAGCCTAACCCAAGTTTTTTTCTTTTTTAATTAAGCATAATAAAATTATTTGAATAAAAATGACGATAACTCCATTGATTTGCTGGAATGATTTTGTGTTGGCAGAGCGGTACTAAAGACTGCCTTTCTATTCTCTCCCCAAACGAGCACACAAACAGACACTTTAATGAATCCTGTCAGAGCAGTGAAGGGACAGGACTAAACTCTAGTTATTTGACATCTCATTTTCTTTCCTTTCAAGGCACAAAGTGACAGAGAAAGTGGACCTCAGTACTACTTTCAGTTAATTCATTTGAAATTAAATGCATTAATTAAAAATCTTTCTGCTGCTGAGCACTATTCTAATTTAAAGGTGACAACACAAATATACATGTAATAAATATAATTTTATAATTGTATTATTTATATTACACAAAGATACATTTTGCATTTACTGGGACATATTTGGCTAAAATCTAATAAAGTATTTCATTAACTCAAACCACACTTTTCTCCAAACAGTGCATTACATATGTTTATGTCAGCTGTAAAATTTAGTTGTATGAATGGTCAGTGTTTCAATTATCCTATAGTATACTTGTGCTTGAGTCTTTATGCATGCTGCTCCCCCTCTGTGCACTTAAGAGAAGCACATTTTCATATCAGTGAGCTTTCTTCATATATATAGACAGTATAAGGGAATTTATCCACCAGGGAGCCAAACACAAACACGCAGCACACTGCCTTTCTAAAAATACTCTTCCACCACCTCCATCTCCAAAACAGTGGAAGAGTTCAAGGAGGCAATAGATGAAACACTGGCTCGGATCCAGCATAAGTGAAGCATAAATGGGCTGCTGGTGAGATTTGACTATAGTGTTTTTTTCTATGTGTAGTACACGTGACGGGCCCTAACTACTGACAGGAGACACCTGTGCTCCCCACTGAGATTCCAGCTGCAAGAACAAGGCTTCATTACTTCATCCAAATCCAGATTCCAAATCCAGAGTGACTCAGTGTGTGTATTTGTGCTGAAATGTATAATATATTGTTCTCAGGTGATCCACCTTTCAGATTCAACTCGTCACAACCCAAATCCAGCCATGTTTTATTTAAGTTTTTATGCACAGTGTCTCATATGTGCCATGTTGGTAATTTGTAGGTCCCTCATGTGCCTGCTTGTTGGCTGGTGTTGTGAATCGTTGCGTGACAGTACATTTTGTTTGTTTATGGTTTATTATTTATCACTCTTTATCTCACAAGTGTTTTACTTAGTGCCAGATCTGGCTGGTAGCTTCACAGTGACTGGAGCAGGATAGTCATGCAACGTGATGATTCACTGTGGAGATCTTATTTTAGAACAGTGTGCACACAGCCATACATTCTCCTCTTAAACGAAAGTTAACTGGGAAGAATAAGACAGAATTTCCCTTGCTAAAATCTATATTTGACATAATTATGTAATCCAGGTTATCAGGAATGCTGACAAGTTTTGGTATAGGCTCTGTGCACAGCACAACGCTAGCTAGCTCACTGTGTCTCAAAGCTAACAGTCACTTTTATTTAAATAAAAAAATATAAAATAAAAAAAAATACAATTACAATGAATTAAAATAAAGACTACCCAATTTTTATATGTAGAATACTTTGATATGTAGAATGCATTGTGTGAAGAGTCCCTCAGTCTTCCAGGTAGGGACGAGAAATTCAATTTGTCAACTGGACAAAGTTTATTTGGTCGAATACATTTTGCAGCTCATCCAAGCTGCTTTGACAGTTCTGGCTAGAGTGCTGGTGGACACTGCTTATATCTGCCTGAAGGGAGGAGCTAACTACAATGAAATTACTATGAAACTATCACACCTATTTGTTTTCAGTTTCTGTCTTTTGTTTTAAGTTTCTGGGGTCTTGTTTAGCATACACATTCAGTAACCATAAAACAAATAGGTGTGATAGTTTCATAGTAATTTCATTGTAGTTAGCTCCTCCCTTCAGGCAGATATAAGCAGTGTCCACCAGCACTCTAGCCAGAACTGACGAAGCAGCTTGGATAAGCTGCGAAACGTATTCGACCAAATAAACTTTGTCCAGTTGACAAATTGAATTTCTCCTTTTACCACGTAGAATGCATTGTTTTAAGATCTATTATGCTTCAAAATTTGCATTAGCGTTAGTAATTGAGACACAACTATCACTATTCCTAAAGAAGTGTCCTCTGCTGAAGTATACATTTTAATTTTTTGTGTACTTTTTAACATGTTGTCAGCAGTGTTGGGCAAGTTACTCAAAAACTGTAATGTACTACTTATTACTTGTTACTGTCATTTTAAAGTAATGCCTTACATTACAACATTACTCTAAATAAAAAGTAAGGCATTACACTACTTTTGCATTACTTTAGTTACTCTCGCCAAAATGACTGGAAATAAGGATTTGGCAATCTACAGTGCAAATCTCTCTGGTCGGGTCAACATCAGTTTCGGCTGCTTTGTTGGGGTTGTATCATTCCCTGTCCCATCCCCTCCTTTCCTGACTAATTTCGTGATGCTATGGCACCTCTGCAAGTGCTTCGTCAAATTGCTTGTACTGCATTTCGACGTGGAAAGAGGTTTGGGATTCACACACAGTGTGCATTTAACTAAAATGTTCTTGGAGTCCTGTGAAAGTAGTGGGCGTATGCCCATCTTGAAAAGGAGCTAGCACTATCCGATTCTTCTGGTTCTGTCATCCTTTGTCAGTCTGCCAGTTCGAGACGAAGTAAAAGGAAATGTAATGTAGGAAATGAACTTTGTATGAAATGTAATGTTCTGCGCGGACTTATCAGATTCAGTAGCTGATCTCGCGGTGATCCGCAAACTTTGTATGAAGAAAACGCAAAACCCACAAAAACAAAGCAGGTTAAAAATGCATTGTAATGTGCATTACTGGCATTGTAACGAGTAATATATTACCGATTTTCTTCCCTGTAATGCGTTACATTACTGCGTTACACCAAAAAGTAATGCATTACAGTAATTAATTACTTTTGTAACGAGTTACTCCCAACACTGGGTGTCAGTGACATCCACCTGCAGCTTCCTGCTCAATGTCTTATCTTTTTATTCCTATTAATTTTAGCATGGCTCAAAAACCTCAGAGATAAAATTGGACAGGAAATAATGATGCTAACAGTGAGTTTGTTTGCTGGGTGCTATTGTGCACAGAACTATTGAAGCATAGGGAAAAGAAACTTGTTTTGATTTGTATTTTCCTGTTTTAGCATTTTTGATTATTTGACCATAAAATTCTGCTCCTTGTACCTGCATTGTTCAGCCCATTCCAACACAGAAGAAGGGTCTTGGCCTTGTTTTACATTTATCATTATTTACCATGCTAGAAGCCATTGAGCCAGTAATAAAGAGGTGGTACAATGAGCTCCTTTTGAGAACTAGATCAAGGGAGGTTGTACCGAGTAAACTGGCAGGGTTGCCTTTATCAGCAATGTGTGGTTTAACAGTTGAAACCTGTCGAGAGCCACATTATACATTTGGAAAGTGAGCAAAGGACCAGACAGAAAATAGAAAGGTTTTAACACCCGGAGAACAACAAAAGTCTGGTAACCTTGGCCAAAACTACACCACAACATCAGTGTAAAAGGGCACACCGAAAGGAATTGTGTTATAAGAGGTATGGGAGGTACAGTTTGGACCCCGGAGCTAGAGATGGTCATTTTCTATAGACTTCCCTGGTTCAGCTGTGAGCAAGCACTACACTGCAGGAGGCCAACTTTTTACATAAAGACCTCAAGACAAGAGCATCCCGTTGTTAGCAGCTCACAGTCTGAGGAGAACACAGGGGGAGAGATGGAGTGCTCTACATGTGCCCCTTTTCTGACTCCAGTCCACTCTGTGTGAATGAGGCAAATAAAACAAGCTTGGATAGCAATCTATGCATCTATATTTAATTCTTTTATGGTAGGAATTTTACATTTTGTGGTACTGTAGATGGTAAAACATGTACATATAGTGGACTTATAGCTTCCTTTGAATGTAAGCCCTACAGCTGATGTCTGGAGGTCCTGGTTGCCTCTGTTGGAAATAACCCACTAATGATTCCTTCTCACGCTGCATTACAGGCCTGCACATTAGCCACAGTTACAGCAGGCCACAGGTTAATGCCGGGGAAGAGAGGTGCACATTTACAGACTGAGCATTGGCTGTGAACACTAATAGGCTCACATTGGGAAGATTGCAGCGATTACTTAAAATAATGTTTTCTTTACGGTCATTGTGTCAAATCAGATGCACTGTTAATAGAGTGCAAAGAGCAAAGGAATGGCTAATGTTTATTTCTCAGCACAAAGTATGTTATTTACACAAGCAGCTCATCAAATCCAGCCATCTATTTGAAAATGTACTTTTTGAGCTAAGGGAAGAATGTGTGGTTTGTCCTCACTTAAGATTTTCACTCCCATTGTCCTTGTTACAACAAAGCCAAATTATTTATTGATTTTTGCTCCATGGCCACCTGTAAAACTCATAGGGAACAGCCATTTTCAGGCTTTGGGGACATTTCTCTGGGGAAAGCAGCACTCAGGCCTTCCTTGTCAAGGCTTAGGTCTTAAACCTATATATTACACAACAACTTTAGCTGAAATTATTACCTGTCCAGAACAACAGGCTGGCAGGCGGTCTACTGTATCTCATCTGAATGTGTGGCTCTGAACATGTCAGATCTTCACACAATGCCCACATAAAGCAGGGGAGCTGACTTGTGTCTAATGCTTTTAATTAACTTCAAGGTTGAATGTATGAAATTTAATATGGGAAATTAAAAGATGTTAATTTCCTGCTTTGAAGCTAGTGTGCTGGGCGGAATAAATTACACAAAGGTTATCTGCAAAAAAAAGACACAAGAAGTATGCAGAGAAGAGTGTTAGGAAGTAACCAAAAACTAAGAATGTTGAATGAAATATCTGTATTTCAGCACAGTTGCTCTTTCCTTTGGAGGTATTTAGAATACAGTTACTCTTCAAAAATCAAGAAAACTCTGCAGTATTTCATGATGCGATTTAAGTTTCGATCTGCACAGTATTAGCGAGAAAAAGGAAAACAAAGTGACTGAGTGCAGTGAGTATGCACAAGCTTTCCTTCTTTTATAAGAGATAAATAAATGCTTAAAGCCACTGATTATTAATCTTGAATCAGTTTATAAGCTCTTTTCACAACTCTCAGAGACCAGTCCTGATTTTTTCAAATAAAATGCTTTCTAATTACGCAGACAGCATGGACTTATTTTGATCCCAAGAGCTGCTTATACAACATATCGGTACTGGGGCAACCCCAATTTTGCTCAAATAGATGAAAACATTTAGGGCCTTTGACAAAGGGTGAAACAAACCTTTTAATGCTTTATGCCATGTTATAATGTAAGTATTCAAGTATTTTGAATACAGTACTCTGATTAGTCCATGTAACGGAATGCTAGCAAAACACATTTTATTGCTGGTATTCACTATTCTGTACCAAAGTATTTTTTCCACACTGGCAGTGAACAATTCTGTGGTGGTAATCAAACACTACAATTATATGATTGCAAAATGATATTGTAAAATAAACTTTTGGTCTCGTACTGCCCAGCCCTTTGTTCACACGATAAATTCCTCCTAGAAGCATAATTTCACATTCTAACAGTTTCTAATAAAAGGCTAAAACCAGTGGCAGTTCCATCAATAAGGCGTGTTCTGCATGGTAGCGTTACATATAATTGGCTATGCTTGAGAAATTACCCATTTAAAACTCCACCTACAGGACATTAAAGTAGATAGATTATAATGTAAGAAATATGAAATACAATGAACAAGAAAATGTCCCTATTACTGCACTATTAGTATGTTTTATTTTATAGTGCTGCTATCTGTTAAGTGAGCCATGGAACTGTCCTAATTTCTCAAGTAAATGCTGCTAAAATCCCAATCAAGAAAAATGGTGTGTAATATTCACCGCTCAGCGTCAGTGTGTGTTTGGGGCAGCTCTCCTCTGGGACTTTATTAGAGATCCAATAAAGGCCTTCACTGTAGAGTTGGCATGTGATTGTAAAGAATGGATGTTAATTAACTAAAAGTAGTCATCCAAGGGGCTGGTTTGGAACAAGAGTACACACAGCAGTACACAGTGTTGGAGTGATGGCCCCTCCTCTGTCTGTCAGGTAATGAACACACTTCTTCAGCCTAGGGAGATAGTTCAGGTTTGTGTGGATGGAGTACAGTATTCTTTGTCAGAAGATCATCACAAATGCTGAACCTTGAAACCAGCCCAGTGAGAGGCGCAGACAAGATCCAGTCCAATCCAACTTCATTTGTATAGCACATTTTCCAAAGTGCTTCACATATCAGTGTAAAACATTTCACTTTAAAAAGTCAGCAGAATTATGTTCCAAACAAAAGGAACTAATAGAATCAATAGATAAAATAATAATAATAATAATAATAATAATAATAATAATAATAATAATAATAATAATAATAATAATAATAATAATAATAATAATAATAATAATAATAAATATAATAGAAAAATAGATAAAAAGGGGTTTCCAGAGCTTGAGACCGGCCACAGAGAAGACTCTGTCCCCCCTGGTTTTCAGTCATTCAAAGCTTTAAAACTAAATAATAAAATCTTAAAAACAGCAGGAAGCCAGTGCAACAACACAAGAATTGGGGTAATGTGATTGCGCTTTTTGCTCCCAGTTAAAAGACGGACAGCAGAATTCTGGACTAACTGCAAGCAATGAAGTGCATTTTGATTGATCCCTGTGTAGAGTACATTGCAGTTGTCCAGAAGAGTAGAGATAAAAGCATGCATGACCTATTCAAAAATTCAAAAAATTTTAAGATAAAAAAGGTTTCACTTTGAATAAAAGAAAGTAGGTGGAAAAAAAGGGGATTTAACAACAGAATTGATCTGTTTGTTAAGTTTAAAATCACAGTCTATAGTGACACCAAGGTTGGTGGCTGAGGGGCAAATTAGTTCTTTAAATGGATCCATATCAGTTTGGGGGTCCATAGGGCCAAACACTACAATTTCAGTCTTGCTCTCATTAAGATTTTTGGCTCCAGTACAAGTGTGAGAATGAAGCCCTTGGGGACTCCACAGTGAAGCGGCACGAAGGATGAGGAGAAGTCCCCCAGTCTAACACAGAAGGACCTCCCTGACAAGTAGGACCTGAACCAGTCCAAGGCAGGCCCCTGACACCAATACAGTTTAAGACAATTTAAAAGAGCTGCATGGTTCACTGTATCAAAAGTAGCAGTCAAGTTTAAAAGCAATAAAATTGTAGATTCACCAGAATCAGTCATTAAAAACAGGTCATTAAAAACCTTTAAAAATGCTGACTCAGTGCAATGAAATGTTTTGTATCCTGATTGGAACATTCATTCATTCATTTGTCTTCTTCCGCTTTTCCATTTTCTGGGGCGCGGGAGCAGCAGTCCAAGCAGTGTTCTGCTGCCCAGAACACAATGCACCAGCCCCCATGAATCCTCCCGTGGGTGGTGGGTCCACAGGAAGATTGGAACAAATAAAATATATTCTGTGTATTTAAAAATGACTCTCCATTACACACATTACGCACAGCGCGTAGAGCAGCAAGTGCTCATGGGGGCACCACACACTTGTGAATCCTTGCAAAATCCAGTGGCGTAGCAATTGACGGCCCATACCGGGTCCTCAATTTTTTGCCCTAATGGCAGCCACTTTCTCACAAAAAAAAAGTTCAAAAATCTCTCACAAGCCTCCAAGAAGATTCTAAAATGGTGGACTGGAAAGGATTGAACAATAGATTCTGCACTGGAAAGTGCAGAATCTATTGTTTTAAAAGCACCCTGGGCTTATTAAGATTTTGAGATACTATTTCTGATTAGTATTTCATTTTTTCAGCATTAACAATTTTTTGATAACCAGCAATTACAAAGAATCTGATATGACACTTGGAGTCCCTCTTTTTTCCATTTACTCTCTGCCCTTCTACACTCCTGTCTTGCCGTGTGCATACAATCATTGAGCCAAGGCTCTGACTTTGACCTGGGACTCACAGCTTTTTGCGGGGCAATGGCATCTAACACATTGGTACAAGCGGAGAGAAAAAGGGAACTAACAACTGAACTGAAAAGTGAAAAAGCCAGAATTGGGCTTGAAAGCTCAACTATAGCATACAGGAGCTCCGGTTTTAGTGCACTCATTTACAATGACATCAAACATTACAGGAACGTGATCAGGGAGCACAGCATCACTCACACACACATTGTCAATAAGTATACCAGCAATAAAATCAGAAAAGTCATTTATAAACTTTGTTGTGCTTGGGCGGGCAGTACACTATTGCGCACAGAAGTGAATTACGCATGCCCAGTTCAAGTTTGTAGAGCACAATTCATACACAAAATAATACATTAAAATCACAATACAAACAAATCAAACCATAAATAATCATCATAAAATTAAAAAGAGTGAGACATTAAACGAGAGAGAAGAGTGCAGAATGAAAACCTTTCAGTCACATGCAGCTAAACAGAACTGTTTTGAGCCTGGATTTAAAGAGTGTCAAAGTAGAGGCCTGTCTTAAAAGCTAGAAAACCTTTGCAGCTAAAACCTTTTCAGGTTTTAGCTGCATGAATTTGAAACTCTGACTCCCCCTGTTTAGTCCTGACTCTGAGCACCAGCAGGAGAGAGATGGTTCATATGGCACTTATATGTCAGAGATGTACTTTGGTGCTAGGCCATGTACACAAGCAGAGCAGCTTTAAAGTCTATTCTCTGAGCCACATGAAGCCAGTGCAGAGACCTGAGCACAGGACTTATGTGCTTGTACGTCCTGGTTCGAGTCAGGACCCAAGCTGCAGCGTTCTGGGTCCCCATGTCTGCTTTAGAAGTATACTTTGATTTTTGCTGTTTTTAGATGGTAAAAGGCTGCAGATGTTACTGATTTGATGTGGTTGTTAAAGTTCAAGAGTCCATTATTACCAGCTGATTTCTAGCCTGATTTGAAGGTTTTAGAGAGAGAAACTGCAGGTGACTGCTGACACTGTCTCTTTGTTTCTGTGGGCCAAAGACTATGACTTCTCTTTTGTGTTTAGCTGGAGAAAGTTGTTTTGCATCCACACAAAGCAACTCAGTTTGAAGGAGTTGTGCAGTGGCAGCGATACAGTCTTAAACTATAAAGATTCCTTTAATATTGTGGCAATGCCTCCACCACAACCTGATGCTTTTGGTGAGCTAATAAAAGTACAGCCAGGAGGAACCAGATCAGAAAAAGCAGTGCACTCCCCCACTTTTATCCAAGTCTCAGTCATGAAGAGCATATCTAGTTGGTATGAGGAGAAGAAGTCCTGTAATATGAAGCTTTTGTTCATAACTGACCGTGCATTAATAATCTTAGATAAGGTTCTGCTGTCTTTGGTTCCCAGCCCTCTCAGTAGCTGTAGACATGCGCACCAGAGATGAGAGAGGTCCTCCGATTTATGCCCAGCAACCGGAGTTAACCAGTGGCCCACAGGAGTCAAAAACAAGTCTCGTAATCAGGTGGAAAGTTGGAGGCAGACCTGGCAAGGTGCGAGGAGACAGCTAGCCACAACATTAGTGTCGTTTGTGTTTCCTGTGAAGCCAGGCTGTGACTCGGAGCAGGTATTCTGGGACATCAGCCAGGTAGGAAGGATGCAGCCTTTTTTGTTCATAGCACTGTTGATTCTCATTTGAATCCACAAAAGCCTTTACTTTTAGTCCTGGCGATCCAAGTCTGTGCACTGCTCCTGCATGCAAGCTCCTGTGATACTTGAAGCTTAAAAGCGTATTTGGAACTTCAGAGGAGCACCTGATTGACTGCTTAGGCATGTCTTGGTAGAGATAATAAATTTCAGATTAAAAGAGAAACTGAAATGATTCAAAAGTGGAAATATATTTGTGATTTCCATTTTGCAATCACTAAACTGGTCGCTACATTAAACTACAAATGTATCACAAATCCATGTATTTACATACCAATGAGGGTAACAGAGTTTGTTGTAGTGGCTTTTAAAAGTCTCGTATTCCCATAATGCGAGATGTCAGTCAAGCATTCAGTTTAAGTGTACTGTCACAACAAGTGCCTCAGCAGCAGTGTGTACGCTCCCTGGCCGTCTATCTCCTCCATTATGACGACAAGCTTCAACAGACTGTATTGGCTGAAAGATAGGAGCTGCATCCGAGTGACAGTGACACAAAATGACAGATCATTCATATGAGATACATCACTGTGAAGATGGATACACAGAACACAGCTTAAAGGTCCCATGACATGGTACTTCTTGATGCTTTTATATGGCTCCTTAATGGTTCCCTAATACTGTAAATGAATCCTTCTTCAAAATCAAGACTCAGTGCATGAGAAACAGAGATAAGATGAGAAAGAGTAATTTTTCTCTCTCTGAACAGTCCATTATGGGAGTTGTTGCTTGAATGCAAATGAGGAGGACAGAGATGGCCTATAGTAGAGGGTGGGGGCGTGGCCAAACTCTCAGCTCTCAGCTCTCAGCTGTCCGCTCTGATCCATTTCCGCGTTTTTGCGCAGAGAAGAGAAGAGAAGCGTTCCATTGAAAAATAAACACATTTCCACAGAAAATAAAATTAAACCACTGCTGTTCAAAGGTCCAGAGGCTCAGATAAACGACTTCCGAGCCTAGAAACACTCAGACGTGCCTCCAGGCAAATAAAAAAACGCATTTCGCATTGCCTAGCGCATTCGCGGTCCAAACTCTCTGGGCGTGATTTACAGAGACGCTGAGTAGACACAGACGGGGGGTGGAGCTGCATTTTTCGAGCTGACATCAATAAGGTGCCTTGTTGAGAATCGCCCGTTTGAGCTGTGTTTTTTTTTCTAACGCAGAAAAGGACCGCAAATGCTCAGTTTAGACATTTCGCAACTTTTAGCCATGGGGGGCAGGGCCCTAAACAGGGTAGGGGAGCTCACATTAACGTTCAAAAACCTCAGAAAGTGAAAATTTCATGCCATGGGACCTTTAACAATGGGATAAGTCCATGTTTGAAATGTACTCTTCTCTTGTGTCATTTGTGACTTATTAGTGAGATGCCTCGGGCCTGTGGTCTCTCATGGGGCAGTTTGTCCTGCTTTTGTCCCCTGTGGTTCACACCATTCCCATAGGACAACCAGAGGAGGACTGCAGTGATGGATGAATTTTTAAAAGTCATGGGATGTGGAGGATTTTGATGGAACTAACTGGATTGTTGTGGCAAGAGACACACAAATAAACAAACAAACACATATGAGGATATCTAGAATGTTCAAAATAGACTATAAAGTGTACCATCTTACAGATTGCGGGCATGTCCATAAATCTCCACGAATAACATAATGTCAGCTTTGAGATCTGTTGTTTCCTCCAGCACACCCCTCACTCCCTAAACAATTTCTTTTAAATAATCTATAATTTAAAACCTGCCCCTAGAATCATTTCATACATCTATTCCCACTCTGCCTTTGTTGTGTTGTGCATTTACCTGTAAATGCTTTTTTGAGCTCATTATTTGATAAATTTCTAGAAAATCCTCTTGATTTACTTTCTTCTACCCCTGTGAATTTTCATTACATAATTACTGCCATATTTGGTGATATACTACTACTACATAATGTCCTCTCAATAGACTGTACCCGTGTGTTGCCAAGCGTGGGCTGAGCTTAGTGAGTTTCGCCAGAGTTTGTTTACATCAAAGTCTCATTTACCCTGGTGACTGGGAGGCAGAGGGACTGGGGAGGTGGAGGTGTGCGCCGAATGAAGCTATCTGAATGATTTAGGAGACAGCGTGTAAGGCATGACGCTGTGAAGGTTAAGACAGTAGTTTACACACTACATCGACTGTTATTCTCTCTCTTTTGTGGCAATAAAATGGACCTGCTTCAATAAAGTTTTGTCTCAAGGGGGTTACTAAGGCACACATGCTCTATTGTTGTTTGCACTTCAACAGGTGATTGCTTTTAAGCATTCATTCCACTGTAATAAATCTGTCACCCTGAGACACACTAGTTTTCTTAAAGCGGCATTATGTAACTTTTCATTTGAATGGAGATGTTATTACATTGCCTGAAATGTTTTACAGCATGACATATTTATCTCCATGAAAACAAACAGTACAGGCTAAGTTACAAGTCAGTTCTGTGGAGAGGCAATCCTACTTACAGAAAGAATACATGTTCTCCAAGCTATACTCAAGTGTAATAAATGGAAGAAAAATAATCCAAGAAAATAACTTACAAGAAAATGATGGACAAAACTGGAACCTATATCAAAACTTGGGCTCAAGTATACTAGTACATGAAACAAACTGGAACAAAAACAGGGTTAAACCACAACTAATACCAGACAGACCAGATCCAACCAAGAATGAATTCAACCTAACCCAGAACCAAATCAACAAGGACTAAAGACAAGGAAATGTACTAGGAAATGTATGTCCCTTAGTACAGCTTATTTCTCCACATTTCATTGTTCTGAACTATCAGTCCGAGCACTTCTCAATGTCTGGACACTGGTGGATTGTATTACACAGGGTCGAAGAATAACATGTTTAATTTTTGTTATCCACATATGGGTATTTTATGGCAGCCTCATTGTCTCAAGGTACAGTTACTAGTGGATGGCAAGAAACCAAAGTCAACAAGCAGATGGCCAGTTCACCCTGTGTGTGCGTCTTCTTTGTTTTAAACTACACACTGGTCCATGAGCGCATGGTCACCACCTCCATCTGTTACTGTTATGAGCAGAAATCATCTTCAGAGCATTTGGGAAAGGTCAGCTCCACTCTTTTGAGAAATAGTGGCCAAACAAAACATCTGAATCACGCCAGTAGCAGCAGTCTTAGATGTATTTCCCACCGCTGTTAAACCTGAAAAACACAGCACCAGTGTCTAAGGGTTTTAATGAGTAGAATAAAATGTCCAGCATGTGCCATAGCACCCTCTGGGCCAAACAACACAAAATAACATGTCCTTGTGCTCTGAACCTTTTCTGTATGTATCTTATTAAAATTCAGTAATACAGCATATGCTCAATATAAAGATACACTGAAATGGAATAAGGGAGACTGAGAAGAAACACAAGTGAATGAGACGGCTGTCAAGTGATTGGGAAAATGCCTCTATTATGCAACGCACCACCATTCTATTGTTCCACAAAAAAATTCTCTCCCAGTGTTCTCTTTGCCCTCAGAGGAAATTACACAACTTCTTTGTTCTGACTTGATTAAATACATCTCTTCCAGCAGCAGTAGCAGCAAAGCCCGGCTCTGGCTTCTTTGCACTATGTTAAATGTCTTCACTAGCATCTCTTTCCTTCCTTTTCCCTCTCTCTCTCTCTTTCTCCCTGCCTTCCTCCCTCTCTCCCTCGCTCTCCCACACACTCACACAAATGCTGCCAGAAGAGCTGAACAGTTAAAGTAAAACTCGAGGCTTAACCAGCGATGCAGCTTGCTGAACTTTCTGCTCTATCGACACTTCTGCTGAGATTAAAAAAAGCCGAGCTCCTTCCTCTCCCGCTCACACTGCTCCCACCGTTATGGTCCGCACCACTACAGCCACAGCCCACACCTATTTTCCATACTACTGCTCGCGTGGAAATTCATATACATTCAGGATTAACAAGAGCCATGTTTGTATGTGTCTGGCTGTGTATGTGTGGGAATGCCTTGAGAGATTACCATTTATCTCAGGGCTGATCGCATCCGTGCTCAGGAATCCAGAGAAGGCATAAGAGAAAAAACAGAAAAATGAGACAGACAGTGATTACAGAAGCTTTTTACTTTGAATTGCCGTGTGTTGTTTCGCCCCTCCAGGGACCAACGGCCTCTTACCTTTTACAATGGGTTTATTTGGATTCTTAAACAACACAGCATGTATGCATATGAGAGTACTGAATGTGTCTGTTTGAAGATCTTAAATAAGATTACAAAGGGAGTATGAGAGAAGAAAAACAAACCAAAAAATTTACATTAGTGGGCAAAATCTACATGCAGAATAGGGCAGGTGTTATAATAGAAGCTGTGTGTTCTGTTTTGTTAAGTCTCAGGTTATACTAAAGTGACTTATGTTGAGTTTTAAAGGTCCTATATTATGCAAAATTGATTGTTGTGAGCTTTAAAAACATACCTGGAGTTGTTTTTTTGCAACAAATTATTAGTTTGTTATTAGTTTTATACTAACAACAACTACATTTTACCTTTAGTTCAGTAGAGGAATCATCCAAATGATTCTAGTGAAGGTATATGGAGTTTAAAAACGCAATGGAGTACTTCCTGTATTACCACATGGCATCACAAGGTGAAACAGACTATTTTCTGTTTGAAAACTCAACAGCTTCACGTATGTTTGTGATGAGGAAACATAATATAGATCAGCAAATAGCATAAAAAATAGCATAAGCCCTTTACATATAGAGTTCAGTTTAATTCAGGCGTGTTGGATTATCTGACAGACAGTTCAGTTAATACATAGTATACACCTTGTGTGTGTAATACAGTCAAATTGAAGGGTTGTCCGCTTGGAAATGGGCATGTGTTAATTTAGTAGTCATTCAAACGCAGTGCTCTGTCCAGTTGTAAACCCAATAATTGTCACTTCAGGGCTTCACTTGATAGTTCTACTCCATTTGATTTACTATAGTACCTGTAGCTGGAGATGCTTGCTCAGTGTCCAGTAGAGACAAAAGATCTCGTGCCACACAAGCATGCAAGAAAAAAAAAAAAAAAAAAAAGGCCAAAGTGTGAACTCAAAATCATTGGCGGAAGACATGCTACATTTTTTGTTACTTGAGTAAAAGTACTGATACAGGCAAAAAGATTACTCAAGTGAAAGTATCACATGGAAAAAGTAAAAGTATTTCACAGAGATTTTTAGATATAATAAAGTTTCAAATGTAGTGATTTTGATTTGGGTTGAATTTTGCTCAGCAGAAACAACTGAATACATTTTTTTTTTTCTGCTTAAGCTGTTTATCTTTGTATATTATACATTATTTGTATATTATACAAAGATAAACAGCTTGAAAAAAAAAAGATTGATTCATTTCTGTTTACTCAAACTACAAATATGTTAAAAATAAACCCTAGCGTTTTCAGCAGGTCTCAAAAAATAATGAAAAATTACATTTACTTTTCACATCCTGCTCTCAAATGTAGTGAAGTAAAAGTAAAAAGTATCCACTTTATAATGTGCTTAAGTAAAGTATAGATACCTAAAATGTATACTTAAAGGTACATTGTGTAACTTTTCTGGTGGAGGGTCCATCAAATGCTTTTCTTCATGGATATGTTATTCCTTCTGAAATGTTTCACATTATGGCAACCTTTCACTCTTCATGGAAACCAAACCAGACCAAGTTACAGGTCAGATCTGTGGAGAGACAATCCCACTCACAGTCAGAATGCTTGTTTTTCTAGGTAGCAATAAAAGGAATAAAAGCAATAAAACAATCAAACCACCTGTAATTTAATAAATGTAAGGTAGAGTTGTTTAATGTCATACTGTGGAACATTCCAGGCAGAACAATGACATCTCCATAGAAAAAAGCAGGTGACAGACCCCCCAACCAAAAAGTTCCATAGATCACCTTTAAAGGTCCCATGGCATGAAATTTTCACTTTCTGAGGTTTTTGAACGTTAATGTGAGCTCCCCTACCCTGTTTAGCTTCACCCCCCGTCTGGATGTCTACCCACCGTCTCTGTAAATCACGCCCAGAGAGTTTGGATCGCGAATGAGCTACACAATGCGAAATGCGTTTTTTTTATTTGCCTGGAGGCACGTGCAAGTGTTTCTAGGCTCGGAGGTCCTTTATCTGAGCCTGTGGACATCTGAAACAGCAGTGGTTTAATTTTATTTTCTGTCAAAATGTGTTTTTTTAATTGAAATGCCTCTCCTTTCTTCCTCCGCGCTTATACACGCAGAAGTGGGTCACAGAGCACAGCGGAGCGCTAATCCAGGAAAGAGCAGAGAGTTTGCCCCCCCCCCCACCCGCAGCTCGCATCTATCTGTGTCCTTCTCATTTGCATTCAAGCAACAAGACCCAGAATGAGGTGTTCAGAGAGTTATTTTTTGACTCTGACTGTGTACATGTGTCTTTCTCATGCACTGAGTGTTGATTTTGAAGAAGGATTCATTTACAGTATTAGGGAACCATTAAGACACCATATAAAAGCATCAAGAAGTACCATGTCATGGGACCTTTAAGTACAGTCAGTCAGTGATCAAAATCTTTTCTTGTCTTGGATCCAATTTCATGTCTCATCTTGCCTTGTGGAAATCTTCTCATCTCTCCCTTAGTGTCCAGTATATATAAATCTGAGCTATAGCATTCTTAACTTGCATAACCAAAGTTGTGTTCATTTTGTCAGGGCAAGGAAGCATAATGTCTGTCTGGTCCTTCATCCTGGCCTGTTTTAGCAGCCCTCCCCCCTTTTTTTGGTAATAGAGAGGCGTGAAGTGAGCCGCCCAAGGAGCAGCTGAAGTCTGTGGGCTCAGGCCCTGTCCGCACGACAACGTTCCTGTTTTTTTTTTAACCCGGGGTGAAAAAAAGTCTCGTCCACACACGTGTTGGATCAGAAAACATTTGCGTCAAGATGAGCACGGAGCGCTGAGTGAAAACGATGTAGTACATATGTCACACCGATAAGACGCGCTGTAAACCGGAAAGAGCCAGAGCCGCCGGAAACGCAAGACTACAAAGAGCACATGCGCATAAAGTCCTTTCTCTTTCGTAAACAAGCAAACACGTGTACTTTAGGGACCGTCAACAAACGCAAATTTATTTTGTCCCCCTGCTCCACCAATGTAGCAGGGACTCACTCCGGTAATGTGAAAATGTTGACCGTCCCTAACATAGACAGACGCCACAGAACGAAGATTTGCGCTGCGTGAGCAGAGTTTTTGCCTATAAATCGATAGTTAGTATTACTTGCTATCGTTTTATTAGATAGACATTAACAAGTAGAACTCTCGTTAACCTTGCTCGTGTTATTTACGCAAAATGCTTGTTTGGATCTTAATACGGGAATGTTAAACATACTCGGACATTATGTTGGCTTTTCTGCAAGAGTATACAACCGGGGACCATCACCAACGGGCAGCTATATAGTTGTGTGAATTTGTGTAAAGAAAACAGAAATGCGTTCATATATTTTTGTGTGTGATACTGCATGTGCCTGTTTGTAAAAGGTACATTTTCATTCAATAAAAAAGACAAGAAATGGTTGCTCTATTTCTTTATTTACAGCACACAACACCCTCAAATTGGTATGGGCTCCTCATTGTCCACTATCTGCCTTTTCATTGATGGGATTTTTCCAGTTTTAAAATACGTGTTTAGCTTTGAATTGGCAAACACTCGTGTGTCGTGCGTACTGTGCGCAGGGTTACCTTCTGGTCACTGGTCACGTGATGATTACGACATCGTGACGTCATCATTTTCCCAAAAGTCGCGTTTTTTGCCGCCCACACGACAACACGACCCCCGGCGTTCTCCGACTTCTCCACTCTGGAACCCGTTTTTGAAAAACACCGTTTTCACCCCCCAAAAACGCCGGCGCCGTGTGGACGACAGGCCCAAACGAAGACAAACTTCCCCGTTTCCACCAAAAAACGTTGTTGTGCGGACAGGGCCTCAGTCTAAGCACAGAGGATTTCCTGCTCTCTGCCTGCCAGCCCGATGGGTTATGTTCGGTTATGTTGTGTTATGACAGACACAGGGCAGCACACGATTTACTAACGGCACCTCCAGTTCTCATTATGAAATCAGACAATACAAGGTGAGCCAGGAAAATTAATGTGAAAACTGATGTGGTGACGAATTTAGCAACTATGGAAGAAAAATGGCATGTTTGTTAAATAAAAAATAGTGAGGGAAGTCTCATGACAAGGGAGAGGATATCTGTAAAAATATCCAAACTAATGGAGCAAAAATGAAAAAACTAAAAGGTTATTTTTTTTAAAAGTTCTCAGATTACACAAAATTGACTCTTGTGAGCTTTTTGCCATGTTAGAATGTTGTTACCTCATCAGAAACATACCTGGAGTTATGTTTTGTTTCATCCACACATGTTTGAATAGCCCTATTATTAGTCTGGCTACATCTACTGCTGTGACGTCATGAAGCAGTAGTTTTCAAGTTAATCACCACCTTTTGTTCAGTGGAGACTGGCAATTCCAGGTCTGAAATCATCCAAATGATTCTAGGAAGAGGAAACAACAACATAGATTAGGGAAAAAAAAAACTAATATGGGCTAATATGGACTAATATTTAGATTGAAGAGTCTTATATAATGATGGGTTTTGGAGTTTAACATGTGATTAATTTATTTACTTGTGAAATGTCAGCCTGTTACCTCAGTTACCCTCAAACCTCCTCAGAGATGCCACTTCTGAGCCGGTGGTTGTTTGGGCCAAGTCCCCAGTGTCTGTGTGAAACCAAAGAACCATTCTCCTCTCCTTGCTCCAGATAGAAATCGATGCATATTTCTTGCAGTATATTTCATCATTTCTAATTACCAGTGACGGTGTGATGTGTCGTGAGCGCACCTTTCTCCTCTCTTTTAAGCTCCTCTGCATTCTGTCTGATTGTGCTGATCTCAGGTCTGTTAAAAAAAAAAACTTGAAATTAAAAGTGCAGTCCCGGGATGCAGACCCTGGAGGACACAGACCTCTGCTTGACTGAGCTGTCCCAGTGCTGTGTGTCTTGAAGAAGGAAGAGGGATCGGAGCAAGCCTTTCCCCGACGGACAAGCAGCCATTTGGAAAAATCTGTATTTGCTGCGGACTTCCAGTGCTTTTCACCAATAATCTGTGTACTTGGCCTTACACTGACCTACCAGTTCATCCTCAAATCCAGAGAAAGCCTTGTTTAACCACAACAGCTCCAGGAGATGCTTTAAGCCATGCACTTTCCAACAGCCACTTTAGGTCCTGTTTGGAACTACAGTACAGCATAGTAATAGTAGTTTTGTTAATTGAAAATACAAGTACAATATGTTTACAATGAAGAACCGCTAGTGCTCAAACTAGAACCATGCTGGTTAAAGATACTAATGCTATAATAATATACACTCAACAAAAATATCAACGCAACACTTTTATTTTTGCTCCCATTTTTCCTGAGATGGACCCAAAGATCCAAAATTCACTCCAGATACACAACACTACCATTTGTGTGACAGCGAGCACCTCTGCCCCGCCGAGACAATCCACCCCACCTCACAGGTGCGCCACATCAAGATGCCGATCCGACATCATGACCAGTGCACAGGTGCACCCCAGACTGCCCACAATAAAAGGCCACCCCGAAATGTGCATTTTTTTTTTTTTTTTTGCTTTATTGGGGGTCTGGGGACTCAGAACCAGTCAGTATCTGGTGTGACCACCATTTGCCTCATGCAGTGCAACACATCTTCTTCGCATAGAGTTTATCAGATTGTCAATTGTGGCCTGTGGAAGAAGAAGATGTTGCACTGCATGCACTGCATGAGGCAAATGGTGGTCACACCAGATACTGACTGGTTCTGAGTCCCCAGACCCCCAATAAAGCAAAAAAAAAAAAGCACATTTCGGGGTGGCCTTTTATTGTGAGCAGTCTGGGGTGCACCTGTGCACTGGTCATGATGTCGGATCGGCATCTTGATGTGGCGCACCTGTGAGGTGGGGTGGATTGTCTCGGCGGGGCAGAGGTGCTCGCTGTCACACATTTGGACAGATTTGTGAACAATGTTTGAGAGAAATGGTAGTGTTGTGTATCTGGAGTGAATTTTGGATCTTTGGGTCCATCTCAGGAAAAATGGGAGCAAAAACAAAAGTGTTGTTGAGTATAGAAGAAGTAGAAGAAGAAGAAGAAGAAGAAGAAGAAGAAGAAGAAGAAGCAACTTTATTGATCACACTAGAGAAATTCTTCTCTGCATTTAACCCATCCTGTCATTAGGAGCAGTGGGCAGCACATTACTGCATTACATACACTGCGCCCGGGGACCATGTCCATGATCTTCTTGCTTCGGCTTTGGTCAGTACCTCAGGATTTTCCCTATCATGCATGTTTTGGGTTGATGGGGGAAACCGGAGTGCCCGGAGAAAACCCATCCAGACACGGGGAGAAC
Organism: Paratrypauchen microcephalus; assembly: GCA_036785185.1. NCBI lineage: Eukaryota > Metazoa > Chordata > Actinopteri > Gobiiformes > Gobiidae > Paratrypauchen > Paratrypauchen microcephalus. The sequence goes on along the minus strand of JAVJIX010000052.1, from coordinate 2,282,706 downwards.
ATGCAAACTCCACACAGAAAGGCTCGGGCGAACTGGGGATCGAACCCAGACCATGCATGCAAACTCCACACAGAACACACACGGAAAGGCCTGGGCGACCCAGGGATCGAACCCAGAACCTTCTAGCTGTGAAGCATGAGTGCTAGCCACTCAGCCACCGTGCCACCATCTGTTAATCATTTTGTGAAAAAATAATCTGTTCAGAGTCACAGCATTAAATATGCAGTTTTTTATTCTTAGTTTTATGATTCTTAAAGGTCCCATGACATGGTACTTCTTGATACTTTTATATGGTGCCTTAATGGTTCCCTAATACTGTAAATGAATCCTGCTCCAAAATCAAGACTCAGTGCATGAGAAAGACACATGTACACAGTCAGAGTCAGAAAATATCTCTCTGAACACCTCATTCTGGGCCTTGTTGCTTGAATGCAAATGAGAAGGACACAGATAGGTGCGAGCTGCGGGTGGGGGGGTTGGGGAAGGGGGGGCAAACTCTCCTCTCTTTCCTGGATTAGCGCTCCGCTGTGCTCTGTGACACACTTCCGCGTGTGTAAGCGCGGAGGAAGAAAGGAGAGGCATTTCAATGAAAAAAACACAGAAAATAAAATTAAACCACTGCTGTTTCAGATGTCCACAGGCTCAGATAAAGGACCTCCGAGCCTAGAAACACTCACACGTGCCTCCAGGCAAATAAAAAAACGCATTTCGCATTGTGTAGCTCATTCGCGATCCAAACTCTCTGGGCGTGATTTACAGAGACGGTGGGTAGACATCCAGACGGGGGGGTGGAGCTGCATTTTTTGATGTGACGTCACATAGTTGCCTTGTTCAGAATCGCCCGTTTGAGCTGTGTTTTTTCAAACGCAGAAAAGGACCGCAAATGCTCAGTTTAGACATTTCGCAACTTTTAGCCATGGGGGGGGGGAGGGGCTCACAAAAACCTCAGAAAGTGAAAATTTCATGCCATGGGACCTTTAATCAAACACTGCCTGATGTTTTTAATACAGTATGAAAGAACACATATTATGCTTTCTATTCTTCTTAATTTTCTTTTAAAAATGCTTTTGATCACTTTGGCATAAGTATTTTACATTTTCTTACTAAAACACAATTTATAAACTACACCTCCATTTCCAATGAGTCATTTAGGCATTGGAGCTCCCTCTGCTGTCAGTAATGGGAATGAACAATGGGAAAACAAATTAAGTCCTTAGGCAACACGGGTGATACATTGCAATGCATTCAGTGTGAACACAACTTGACCACAGAACGAGTCTGAGGATGATGGGCTTAAAAGCTCGGGAGAAGTCTGAAATTTTGCCTGTGACACAACAATTTGGGATTTTTCAGTTCTTACAACTTCATTCATCAAACAAACGTGAATGGAACAAAATGCAATCACAGGTGAGAGGGCAACCATGCGACATGAATAAAAGCTACATTTTGCATTATATGTGTGCTTTAATACTTGGCCCAGAACAGTTGTGTTAGGGGGCCTATGTGGTCTGAAGTTTACCCTTTCCAAGTACGATGCAGTGTTTCAGAGACTATGAGCAGGACGAATGAGCACAGTTGTCCTGCAGCTGCCCCCAGAAACTCAAGACTTTAGCACGGGTCCCATGGCAGCCATTAACTGTGTTTATTTACTGCATTGTGTGTCTGGGCCTGTGGCTAGATCTCTACCTCAAATCCACAACTTTCCCAGGGTTGCCTTGGTCTGCAGTTGTATTTTTTTATGGTAAATGGTGAACAAGCAATGTGTTCCAGAGCACCTGCAGCTGTGGAATACTTGAGACACTGTCAATATCTATTCCTGGGTTTCAGTTCCTGTGAAAGAGGACATTTTGTGAACTTTTTTTTTAAATTTACCACAAGATGTTTTGAAAAGGCCTTAACTGTGTAAGACGGTGAAATACATAGTCAAAGAAGATTAAACAAAATGCACATTGACTACTATTGTTATTTAAATTTGATGATTTCACCTAACACATGTCTAGAAAGGTGGGAGGGAGCCTGAGGAGATTACCCAGTGTTTACTGCACACAAAGCAGCAATCCATAACTGCAGATTACGTAAGCGTTGGAAAATGCATACATCAATACAAATATTTAGACTATTTGTCATCAACAAAAACACAGTGTCTATCGGAGGAACTTAAAACAATTATTTTATTAAAAAAATAAAAGATTGATTGTAGAAGTTTGCTGTTTGCTTTCTGTGATGCTTGCATTTTGCATATCAAAGGCTCAGTGTGAGTGCTGAGGATATAGTGAAATATTTACTTGTGATGCCTGAAGATTTGCCTGCTTCTTTCTACTCTATAACTTCACTTCCACACTGTTCTGTTTTTGATCTGTTGCTCTTCATGTCTCATTTTTATCTTTTGGTTGAAAATGTAACAAGTCCACCACTTGTTACAACACTGTCTGTGAAGACATTGTCCCCAGTTCAGTGTTAGCATTACAATTATTGTTTGTACAGCACCATGGTGACAGTTTGAGAAATGTGATATTTGATGAAGACACATCACATGTAAATCAACTTTATCATAAATAAAGTCTAGTCACCATGAACCTCTCCCCTATGGTGTTTTTCTCAGGTGTAAACATGAAGACAAAGCAGTGGAGCAGAAAGATCAGAGTGAGATCTGATAGAGCTGGAATAAGATCTCTCAGCAGTAAGCGCTTGACAACAAAGCACAGTTTTATGCATAGCTGAAGTGAATGTGTTGAGGCTGAACAAGAGTCTATTTTTAAAGCCATAAAATGGAAGTGATTTGCACTCTGGAGGATTGTGTCACCTGTCACTTTCCACAAATTCACCTTCTCTGTGGAAGATACAGAATGAGGAGATGTTTTTATTGTCATTAACTTTTTTGGACAAATATTACAGAGTTCACTTTCTGCATTTGAATGAATCCTTGTTAAATTAGTTAATTCATGGTTTACTTTGGACAGAGGACAACAGCAAATATATGAGCAGGTGTTAAGAGAATAATTGCCAGCAATGTTTTTAAATTAAAAAAAAGCTCCTGTAGAACAAACATAAAACAATGCAAATAACATTTTACAAATAACATCAATTAGAGTTTAGATAGAGTCATGAGTCATGTACAAACAAGCACATTTCAATAATAATGCTTCAGACTATGCTATTTGGTGGTGTGAGTGACAGCTACTTTGTAATGTTGTTTAATGTAATTTCTTATTGTCATTTCTTCTTCTTTTCTAATTTAGTGCATTTTTAAGTGTTTTTCTTTCACAGTTCAAAAGATTGTTTTCTATGATATCAGATTTGTATGATTAAATATTTGTCATTCTGTTTCAAATCTGAAGGGAAAAAAGCGACTACTTTGCTTCTGCAGGTGTTTTAACACTGAACATCCTTGTCTGCAATCACACAACTAAAACAAGTCCTGCTCAAAGTCACAAAATGATAAAACAAATAGCCGTAATAGAAAAATGGAGATCAGCACGCAGTGAAAGGGAACGGGTGGCTCTGTGATTTTAAAACTGTTGACTAACGAGGAACAAGCATGACTGATGAAAGATGTAAATGGCTTGTTGTTCAATTTGCACACTGTCTTCCCTCCAAGGTCCACCCCTTCCCCCTGCAATCAGTGCACGGCCACTCCACACCCAATCACACACGCGCACAAATGCACAAGGGAATGCTGAGAAAGTGTGAATAATTTAGTGCTAATGGAGAGATAAATAATACTCTCATTTGCATTTGGTGAAATTGATTCAGCCGGATAGTTTTGGCCCTGTACCTTCACACACTTGTACCTCCCCACTTGTCTCACCTCTGACCTGTCTTCCTCACTCTACCCCTTCTCCTCTTCCTCACAGTGTGTCTATCGCACAGACTCTCCTCCCGGGGGTATTGGTGTGTTCCATTACTGCTCAGCCTGCCCGTGACAGCTACTATTAACCTTGGAGCTCTACGGATGTTTGTGCGCGCATGAGAGGGTGTGCACATAAACTGTGTCTATGCACAGAGAGCGAGGGAGTTTGTCCAGAAATATGTATTTACAACTATTTGCATGTGTTGGTGTGGCGTGGTAAACAGGTGGTACATATTAAAACAGCCATAAGCAATAGATTTAACTGAGGCTGTGCTAATTATGTGGTGAGGTCATAGCTCTCATTACCAGACCCCTTATGTCTCTAAACATCTTCTGTGTTCCTCTCTCCGTTTGATGTTTGATGCATTTTTTCCACTTTATTTATCATTCTTTGTTTCCACTTGGAGTCAATTCCACCTTCTTTACTCCAGCCAATTCCCTGTAATGAAAGTCTAATGGCGCCCCATTCGTTTCCACTCTTTGCTTAGTGAGGTGATGCAGGAGAGGGCTAATGGGCCTGTTTGTGGCTGTGTGCAAGCATGTATGCTCAACACACACTGGCAACATGAGCTTGTTTTGACTTCACTGCAAAAAAATACTAGATGTTTTTATACCTTGGTTTTTTATATATATATATATATATATATATATATATATATATATATATATATATATATATATATATATATATATATATATATATATATATATATATATATATATATATATATATTAGCAACAGGCAAAAGCAATGTAAGGCGCTTTTCATACAAAATTGTAGCACAAAGCGCCTTACAGTGGTCAAGGATTAGAAGATTGACCTTTATTGATCTCGCACAGGAGAAGTTGTTTCTATGTTTGACCCAGGGACCATCCCCATGATTTTGTTTTGTTATTTATGCTTTGGTCAGGCCCTAAGCTGGAGGATTTTACCTATGGCGCATGTTTAGGTTTCCTAAACATGCAAAAGGTTTCCTTTGATGTGTCTGGTCTCCTGATTCTTCTTCTTCTTATTATTATTAGGGGCCAAGCACCGAAGGTGCTAGCACCCTATAGTGTTTGCTCTGCGTTGCCTAGCGACGTTGCCTAGCAACCCTTTGATCTTTCCTTTGATGTTCTGGTCTTCTGATTGTTATTATTATGCTTTATTCCTTTCACCATGGGAGTCTATGGCAACCCCTAGAACCGTCTAGTAAAAAGTTGTGAAATTTTGCATGCACATTCCAGCCAGTCTCCTCATTACCCACAGCGATTTATAGGCCCCCAGCCCCAACCGTCTAGCGGCACTAGCAGGTCAAACCTGCAGAGATTTGTCAATTGCCTAGCAACGCACCTAGCAACCTTTGATCTGTCTTTGATGTGTCTGTTCTGACCCTGTTAGACCCTGTTAGACCCTGTCAGACCCTGCAAGCGGCCTACATGCTGAGGCCTACATGAACCTTCGGTGCTTGGCCCCACATTGCTGCTTGCAGCTATATTTATGAGATTGTTGTTTATACACAGGCAGATTATTTTACATTTGCTTTTTAGATCTAACTATCGATGTAAAGTGAATTAAAGGAAACATTGCATTAAGAACGTGTTTGGTCACCTTGGAATTAGTATTTCACATTTTCTAATGTAAAAGAATGCCTCCATTTGAAAAACATATTTTATAAACTACAGTTTAACTTCCAATGAGACATTAATTAATTAATTAATTAATGAGAATATAAATAAACTAACTCCATTAGGCAAAGTAATGCTGTGCAAAGAGCTAAGTTACACAATTTGACAATTTGACCACAGAACAAATTTGGTGATTCTAGTTTATGGACTTAAAATGAGTATCAAGTAAGTTCATGTTAATGTTTATACATTTTTGTTGCATATTATGCAAGTTGATATAATATGCGTCCTTTAAAGAAGACCCATCAATTCACAGAATGCAAGGAGGAAGATAACAAAATTGTGCACATCACTTTCTTTTGAAGATAGCAGTTATTTGCCACTATGTCATTGTAAAAGCAGCTGTGTTTACCTGAGTCGTCCCTATAACTTCAGCTATTGCCTTTGTAACATTTATTTTATCTCTTGCTGCAAGTCAGTTACTGTGAGACAGGGTCGGTGGGTGAGTTTGTGCTGCATGGAGATGAGGATCCATAGAGAAAGCAGCAGTGGTTATAGCTGGAATAATGCATGTTTTGAATATTATGCTGCATGCTGTATCCAAATGTAATACTGGAAGGTAGTGAAGCACTGATGGGACGGGGTAATGGGAGGCAGTGGACACACAGTATATATGAGGATGAGCTGACAGGCCTCATTGACTTAGATTAATGATGTAGTGAGGATATGCAGGTGATTTGTTTTTTCTGCTTTCTCATTCGATGATTACTTGGACTTGTGCATGTGAACTCCCAGATGAGGTGTGTGTCTAAACCCACAGCATCACAGTGGTTTTGATTATCAATGATAGTTAAAGTAATGAGGTGCCATAAAATGAGATTAATTTGTGCTTGGTAGGAAAACGGTGCCAGATGCTCCCTGCCTCCTCCTGGCTCCTGCTCATCGGCTTTGGTCAGAGCAATGAGTCAAATATCTGCATCAACTAAAGTCTACTTTATTTGAAAACACCGGAGTTAGAGGGTTAGTCCCTCACAGCTGTGGACTGAAGTCATCTGAAATCTGGCAGAGAATTACTAAAAACAACAGAGCTCCCCTCCAGTTATAATGTATGTTTGATGCTGAGCTTAGCCACAGGGCTGCACTTAAAGCCCCAGTGTGTAGGATTCGTGGCGCATAGGTGGATAGTCGCTATTGCACTTTCTGTTTTAGCTAGCTTTTTTTTTCTTTTCTCATGAAAACACACATTCCCGATCATGTACCATGACACTCTACACATCAAATGAAACCTTACAGTCTCCTCTTTTTGACTATGCAATTCATTTCCCTGCAAAACAATCACTCCCCGAGCACATGGGGCTTTTATACGGAAAAGCACAAAACGAGGTTAGCTTACCTTAGAATGCTTTCCACAGGTCAAACTCTGTATTTCACCATAGACTTGCTCTCAATTTGTCCGTAAGGATCCAGCGAATAAAATCCAGTAAAACAATTTAGTCCAAAACACGTGTTAGATCCATTACGAGTCTGATCCAGCAGCATGCTTGTGTTGTTTACCCAAAACCACAAGCCTTGCCGAAGGCGAAGGCGGAGCCCAAATGTCCTTCTGCGGCTCTCGTATTCAAAATGGCTGCCTCTATATGGGGAGGATCCCCCTTTTATGTGACTATATCTAAGTCCAAAAGAATACTTTGATTTCATGATGGAAGTGAAAAGGCTTGGAAAACAATGTATTTTTGAATGGGTATCTTCAATTTCAGTAATTAACGGGTAAAAATCTTACACACTGTCCCTTTAAAGTTTAGACAGAATTTGAAAACCCAAGGCTATGCTCTTTTCATACATGTTTTGCTAATAGTGTTTACCTTGTCTCTGAATCTGAAATAGACCAAATGCACAAAAATAAGTGTCTGCTAGTGCTAAATGTGTATTCTTTGCACCAACTGCTCATTAGCTTCTCATTTGCTTGGAGTATCCTTTTTTTACTCAACCAGACTGTGAGTTTGAGATGTGTTCCAGAGTGTGGAAGAAATTCTCAAGACCTCGTAGGAAAAATGCAGGCACTTTAATGTTGATCATCAGGGTATACAGACATGATTCTTCAGATCCTTGTCGTCTCCCATCGTCTCCTGTCTTGGTACAGAACTGAGCTAAATTTAACCTACAGAGTAGTTAACCATTAACTCATTAGGTAACCCTTAGGTAATGAACTTATGCAAACGTGGTACATAACATGATAGTAAAACACAGGCAAAGTCCAGTTTAAAAGACCACGTCTCTAGGTAATTCACTGAATCAGCATAAATCAGCCATAGTTGTCGTAAACCTCAATGTATTGGTAACTATTGAGTGATAACACAAGAACAGAACATCAGCGACCTTTGACGTATTTCATAACAAAGATTATTTTCCTCACAGTTCCCTCCTTTGATCACATAAACACATGTGATCACACTTACATAGTAGAGTGGCAAAACGCTCCCTCTACAAATAAAATTAATCATCCCAATATAACAATTTAACCTTAGCATTCATAGAGCATAACACATCTCAATGTCTTTATGTCAATATATCATGTAAATCATTGTACAAAACTCGGACGGCAGAATAAGTCACAAGGAGCAACACCTTAGGGCTTAGAATTTAGATCATTTATTTATTCAGCCAGAACTCAATTCGTTCAATTTTGATCAGACTAGATTAATGTATCAGTAAGTCGAAATTACTCTATTAAACCTCTGAGGCAAAGGACAACGCAACAGCCAATTACAATTAAAATAGCAATTGCAGTCACTATGGTAGTGATAATGGAGACAATTGTCGCAGCCCATGGGCCAAACATTTTATGAAACCAACTTGTCCAGGCATATTCAAGTACACCAGAGTTTCTTTAAGCTGTGGGGACAAGGACCTCTTATGGACATGGTCCGGTCCCGTTTTATATAGAACTTGAGTCGGTTTTAAATTCAATGAATCTGTAGGACCTATAGTGAATGGGATAATTAGTATAATTGGCACACACACACCTGAACATGTTGGAGATAGTATTGCATATAGACGGAAGTCTGCACATAACCACCAAATATCTGCTCATGAAATGGATTGGTTAGTCAAAAGTGAAAAAATTGTCATAATTGTCAGAAGTAAAAAGTCTGATTACAAAAATTATTAGTGAAACCCTCAATGTCAACTCTGTTGTCAGTCCTTATGTCTGCGTTTCTAAGAAAACATGTATACATTGCAGTTTCCATTTTCCAAGTAGTGGGTATGTCCTTTAAAGTTACAACCAGTAACTTGTCATGGAGTTAATAACACTCATCAGTCCATTCAAATGATTTTCTAATGAAGAGCTTAAGTATACTCGTCAAGTCCTTGTTATTGGAATATGGTATGGATGCAGTAGTTAGTTGTGGTCTGGCAGTCGAACATACAATACAATCTTCTGTGGTCAGAGTATGGACCGTATACTGTACTCATTTTAACTCATTTTAGTATGTTTAAAGTGTTTTCTGTCATTTCCAATCCTGTCTCTATTTTTATTGCTTCAGTCAAAGAATTTATTTCATTCACTGGAGCAATCTTATTAATTACTAATATGGTTATGTGGATATAGCCTTCAAAATTTAAATTGATTCTCCGATTACATAAAACAGTGGGGATTTTTGAGCACTAGAAACCTATAGCATATATTCCTAAGTCACTAACTTCTGGATTTTGAATTGATAGTTGCATCGCTGAGTAGGGGATTTACTCCCTCTGCAATGCTTTAGATCTGCTTGATAAGATGCCTCATCTTTCCTGATCTTTGTCAGGGTAATTCTCTGCTGTTAATCAGTTCTAAAATCACCTTGGTCTGTATTATGATGATCGTCCGTACTAGAAATTGCTCTGACATTGTTTGTGACCCTGTGGTCCTCATAATTATTAACTCTGGTCAGACAAGTGTCTTTACAAACAATTTGGGTATTAAAAACATAATCTATAGCGGGTATGTTTGACCTACAGTCCAATATTTCACATACGTCGAATAAAACATTACATATTTGGCCTTCATAGCAATATTTTTCAATTCTGGAAATTTTAGGAAGTTCCCTTTTTGCCCTTTTTAGTGCTCCTTGTGTCTTACCCATATGGTTGGCTGAGTTGGTCGTGCCGTGAGTGGTCGTTGTGGTTGTCGTGTTGTTTGCCAGCCGTCCGAGATCAGTCTCAGTCAGTAGAATGTCCCCATACTATAACAACAGAATAATATAATCAGCGTAGTCAAGATTACACATTGTAAATTTAACAAATTATCATAATATGGCCTATACTGTCCTTTTTCTTCTCTATCTCCTCGATCTCCTCCCTTTTTCCTCCCCTTCTGGAGCCCCAGCGACGAAGGGTCGGATGGGGTCATCAGGCTGTTCATCGGTTTCAGCATCCGGTTCTGCATAGGCAGCTTCATCCTGGTTCCAGTAGTCCATTGATGGTTTCTTAAATTCCTGCTGCTTGTTCTTCTTTGAGTTCATTTTGGTATTTCTGCAGTTGAAGTTTCATAGTGGCCAGTTCCAGCTCTTGTTTCTTCTCCTCGGCCTCTTTTTTCCCTCTATGGTACTTGTTTATTTGATGGCTGCAGTGTGCATCGAACTCGTCATCAGATTTAGTGTATATGCCCATCACATCGTCCAAAGCATCTTGCACTGCTTTTGGCATACCTTTCACCAGAGCTGAGCGATAGATGATTGACATTCCTGCTCTGGCATCGATCCGCTCTCCTGTGGCATCATGGTATAGATTAGTAGCACGTTGTTTGTAACTGTAGTAGTCTTCGTTGTCTTTCATTTGCATTGACAACAATTCTTCGCTCACAACAGAAGGATAGCGTTGACTGAGTTCTCTCTCCAGCACATCACGATAGTTGTATACACCTTCTTGATCACGCAGTGCATATCTCAAGCTCCTTTCGATAGCTTTTTTGATGTTTCTGGCAACAGTTTCGTCAGCAGCTTTGGTCAGAGCAGCCTGAATATCACCCCAGCAAAGTTGGTCTCCTGCAGTTTGTTTGAAAAGAGCTCTTAGCCATGGTAAGCCACCTTTGGTAAGTCTTGGAAGTGTCAACATCAAAGCACTCCAGTCTTTGATTGAAAATGGCTGATAGACCACAGTTTGACCGTCTGTTCTCACTGGATACACGCTTGCTTCTGGCCCTCGTTCCTTCCGCTGGCTGGGAGTATAAACTCCTGTCAATACTTTGTGCTGCCCTGGAGGATGAGTCTTCTCCAAAATGGGAGGGCTTCGAGAATGTAGCAGCTTTAGTATCGGGGCTTCTCAGCTTGCCGCTGGTGTAGGGTGAGGGATGGTATGGTCTTGGTGACTTGTGGTAATAATCTCTTCGTTCAATAGGTGGGTCGGGCAATGATCGGTACATGTTATCAAATAGAGAAATCTCTCTGTCAGTGTCCTCATCCCATGCCCTTCTGCTTCTTCTGTGTGACCTTCCTCTTCTCTCAGCAGACCCTTTTTCATCTTCGGTGTCACAACAAGAGTCTCTGAATTGTCTATGAGTTAGCACTGAATCTTCCTTTATTTTCACTTCTTTTCCAGTTTTCTTTAGGACCAAGATAGAAGACAGTTCTTTGGTGTCTTGTAGGACTTTCAGGACTTTTGATTTGCTCGGGCTTGTTTGGGGTCCGCTTCATCCTGGAGTGCTTTATTCAACCAATATTCTGTCAACTGGCCAACCATGATAAAGTGTGAGGACATTTTGTGGTAATTTGTTTTTTAAAGTTGAATTATTTATTTATTATACAAATTTTGGGCACAACGTCCACTTTATGGCTTTTTAGTGACTGTATCGCTATTTTGAGTACTGTATACTTTTGATTCTACCTTTGGCTCTAAAAAATTTAATTCTTGGGGGCTTCTCCATTCTATAGACAGTTCTCTAGAAGGGAGAAGAAATTTGACTTAGATAATTATGACTTCGGGTTATAATTAGTTTAAAATATTTAATTTAAAATTTTAATCACCTAATTTACGCACAGTTTTTTCCTTAATTAGAATATGTGTCTATCACGTTTTGTTGTCTGCGGGACGGTCCGAATTGCAGCTATTAAGTTTTAAGCTTCTGCAACAAAATGAGAGAAAAGTAGCGTAGGAGTAAACGTAGAATTTTGAAAATAATTATTTTATTAATATTTAATTTAGATCAAACAAGAACTCCCAATCTTAAGTTAATTATAAAAGCAATTAGTTTATCCAGTACCTCCTTTAATGTGACAGGTGATGCAACCTTTTATATTTTCGAATTGTACCCGAAAAAATGAACTGTAATAAATTAAAAATAACCTTGAGCAATTTAAACCTCTATACTCCAATTATTTGTTTTAAATTTTGAAGTGTATCTACCTCCTCAATTGTTTTAGGGCCTGATTGCCGATAAAATATTTACTTTAATAATTGCAATGCTGTCTCAATAGCTTAAACTGTTTCTTATTTATTTATTATTTCGTTCATTGATGGCACAGTGCAAAGAGTAATTCTCACACTGCTCCTTTAAACTCAAACTAGTCCAACTCGTACTGAGCAAACATACAGACCAGAGGCGCTCCGAGCCTGAAGCGACAAAGCGCTTTCTTTAATTCCCACATAACACTCAAAATACAGATTGACACTATTCTATCCTTGTCCCTAATTTTTCTAATTCCTTACTCAACTCTTACAACATTAACAAGAACAACAACATTAATAGAGCTAAATTACGGCTGACATATCTTTCCCTGTGACCTCTTGACCTCTCTGCTCGCTGCCGCTCATACACTCACACACACACACAGAGAGACCGCAGGCAAATACAAACACTCATAACAAGATTTATTATTCCCATGAAATTGATTAAGCTAACAAATCTTTGAGAACTGAATTTAAAATATTTACAATTGTATTAAATTTAGAATTTATTGGTTTAAGTAAATTACACAATACAAGACTTTTACTTGAGATTTGCCAAAACAAGACAATTTTCAGTAAATAGAAAAATCTCCCATTTCAGATTATTCTCCAAATATTCCAGGACATGCAATAATTTCAGAGATTTATTCCGAATTTTAAGAACATGCAATTTATTTCTAAGAACATGCAATTTTAAATTACTCAATAAATGCAGAATTATTTGATCCAAGTATCATTTGTAAGATCATGACACTCACACAACCAGAATTTCCACAAACATCTCTCCAATAAATGCCCTAATTCTTATCTTTCAACATTCTTCTATCACATTTTATTTATAATCAAAGCTTTCAACAAAACTTTACATAAACCACCATAGCCAATATTTAACTCAAATCAAAAACTGGATTTTATCCATCATAAACAACTCTAAACATCTCTCATCTCATGCTTGCTCAAATAAGTGCTTCTTAATAATTTAAACCATTTACAAAGTGCCATCAATTTGAACAATTTATTTATACTGTCTTCCTCTTTAAATTGACACCAAGAAACAAATCTCCCAGGTAATTCTAAATGTGTCCTACTCGTCTTTTAATTTTTCAGTATCTGCGTAATTTTGGTGGAATTAGCCGAACACAGACTTTTCGTTATATTTTCAGCTTTTTCTGTAATCTCCTTTACAAGCTCAGCTTTTAGTTTCAAGTATATTTCTTTTTCACAAACTTTTGATGACGCTCTCGTAACAGTACTACCAGACGGGAGAGTCATAAAAAGGCAACCTGCTTGTAATTTAGGTCGTTTTTTCCAGGTACAACTCAATTTAACTTTGGTCACATCAGTTTCCTGTACCAAAGTATTATTAATTTCGTCGCAAACAAAATTGCGCATCCCCTATAAGATTGAGTATGCTACGAGTGTCTATCAATTCGTATCAGTTGCGTTTAGTTGGACAATTGACCTTCGGCCAATTCTACAGAAGCAAGTGACGTCATGTTCTTCGAACTCTTACTTCTGCATCTTGGGTGTCTTGAGAGCTTAAGGCAATCAAAAACACCAATAATGTTACTTTCAGTATCTGCCGATACCACATTTTGGAATTCCTCTCTCTTTTTTTTTTTTATTATTTTTATATATAAACTCAAATTAGGAGTTTTTGTTTTTTCTTTTTGTGTAAAGTTTAACCACAAAAGTGTTTTTCTTACAAAATCCGCTTTTTTTCTCTCTTCGTGCAAAGCAATAAACACGGAACTTAATTAATAACTTTGTTTTTTAATCACGCTTTATCAAATTTAAAGCTTAAACGTTCATTATTATTTTGATTCTACGCTCCTTCTTTTCTCACGTGTTGGCGTATAAACACGGACTTTTTAATTACTGATTTTATATTGTTTTAAAATTACCACTTAATTTATTACAAAGGTCCCTCACAAAACATCACATATAATCTTGGTTTTGGCCAATGTGACAGATATTCTTTGAAAAAGGCACTGCCATACCGTTTTGTGAAGCGCGCTGGATGCGTTGTTTCTCAGAGGGGCCTCCGGGGAGACGACGGCCTGGTCCTTCTGCATAGTTCTTTCACGTCTGGGTCACCAATTTGTGGAAGAAATTCTCAAGACCTCGTAGGAAAAATGCAGGCACTTTAATGTTGATCATCAGGGTATACAGACATGATTCTTCAGATCCTTGTCGTCTCCCATCGTCTCCTGTCTTGGTACAGAACTGAGCTAAATTTAACCTACAGAGTAGTTAACCATTAACTCATTAGGTAACCCTTAGGTAATGAACTTATGCAAACGTGGTACATAACATGATAGTAAAACACAGGCAAAGTCCAGTTTAAAAGACCACGTCTCTAGGTAATTCACTGAATCAGCATAAATCAGCCATAGTTGTCGTAAACCTCAATGTATTGGTAACTATTGAGTGATAACACAAGAACAGAACATCAGCGACCTTTGACGTATTTCATAACAAAGATTATTTTCCTCACAAGAGCCATATACTTGTTTATTCACCCATTATTGTCCCATAGTCATAGTATACATGATTACATAGGAAAAAATACTCCAAAAAGAAGTTACTGAAGAAAAGAAGTTAACAATAATTGTGTTTATTGTAAGTTTAAAACTGTTGTCAATGGCACAATGAATTGGCTGCTTTTAGTGAATACTTGTACATTGGTATGGGCCTCTTCAGCCATTTAGTGCTCTAGAATAAATTAAGCAAAAGGTCAACTGGCATTGAGAGAAAATGATTGTGTGTATTTATGACAATACTCTGGTATAGAGTGGAGATGTGAAGAAGAGCAGGCTATTGGTTTGCCCTTGGCATGTTGCCTCCATATCCAATTAACGAAATATTTTAGCCAAGGCAAATACACTCTTGAGTATGCACACATCCAATAACAGAGGAACAGAGCACACCCTGGCTTTCTCGCTCATGCACACATACACATAGACTAAAATGCTGTCTAATTAATGCAGGAACCTGCTGGCAATGGAGAGCTGACCTGAAAAGAACTCTGGTGTTTCCAATCGTTGCCTCTCTGTCTGCTTTCCTTCATCCAACCTTTTTTTAAACCAACTTTAAAAATATGCCTTGACAGTAAGAGCAGCTACCTGTAACCTCAGCTATCAGAATCTTGTAGAGCTGCTATGCTCCAAATATTATCTATCTCCTTTTGAGTAACTTCTTGGTCTTTCCTTTATCTGTCACCACTCAAGTAGAAGTCTGCCTATGGTCTTGCGCATGTTTGTACATGTGTGTATATTTGATGTCTTTACCAACCAGAGGTCATTGGGCAGACATGTTAATCAGACTGATTGTACCTTACACATTCTATCTCATTCTTTTTTTTAGAGGGAAGTGTGTCTCCTTCCTGTAACAATCGTCACTTTTAATTTGTGTACATTTATGCACATATTTATGCTCAGGGTTTGTGTACACCATTCTCATATTTCATATTTTGCTCCAAAGAGCGGGGGTTATGGCTCCACTCCAGCAAGGACATTAATAAGAGAGGCACTGATTATGAAAACAGGCCCTTCATTGCACTGCTACAGACAGATATCCAAATGAGAGGGCTGCTTGCATTGCACTACAGATTGTGCCAGTGGCCTGGAGGTCTGGTTAAAGATAGATATGGCAAATGCATTGAAATGAGTTGGAGATGATTAGATGCAGCACTCAACTTACCCAGTGTTTCTGAAGAACTCCTCTGACAGACACTTTCACTCCCCTCTCTTTGGACAGAAGTTAATGATAACAGAGCTGCTGAATCAGAGAACATAACTTGATGTATTGGAGAAATCAAGGAAGTGATATATCCACTGCTGCTGGTATGTAAGCTGCATGTGAGGGTGCTCTGAAACTTTTATACAGTTCATACAACTACAATGGAAAGGTTTCACTTTGTGTGTGCTTCAAGCTAACTGCATTTGCGTTTCTCATTAATTTTTGTCCCAGGTCTGGTCAGTATATTTTGCTCTAACAGTCCATTTATCAGTAAAGCCAGCTGATCTCCATGTTCTGACTTATTCTCATGATCTACTTGGAGCTCCAAAGTGACAGCCAGTGACAGACGGCCACAGAGATAATTGGTTAATGGTGGAAAAAGCATTGCTTAATTACTTCCTTGGTTGGATGAGATTGGAAGCAGCACAGAGGTGGCATTTGCCTACATCATGTCCATCCTTTTAGTCAATTATCCAATCAACTGAACTGAATGAACTAAAGTGGAAGGGATGCATTAGTCTGTGTATGGTGGTGGTAAACATTTCTCAAGATCAAATTAAATCTATATAATTATGTATGCATGAAAAACATGCTGCTCCACTTGGGTGTCTCTCTTTGCTGTAAAAAGTGGGGCTTGTCTTTATGACGACTATTATAAAGCTGTCAAAATAAGCGTGTTGATTTAAAAAGCATCTAAAATATGAGTGGTATCGGCCTAACAGTGATGGCACCACAGATACACTCTGTCCAAGCACAAACATATAAGTGCATCTCATCACTGTGGTGTGGCGGCAGTAATAATAAACATATAATGTAATGGCCAGTGGGTGTATATCTACACTTGATGCTGTCCCGGAGGACTCAGATTTATGGCTCTTGTCTCCACAATCACTTTTGGATTCTTAACTCTTGAGCAGCGTGCAGTGGGCAGAGCCTCTGTATGTGCCCATGGTGTCATTGTACTATGATTAATGCACGCAACGTTCTGGGCCACACATAATTCAGTCCAATAGAGATAGCTTCAGGAAATACTGCATAAATAATAAGTCGCAGACTCATATTCAAACACAGCTTTCTCTAGTGCATTTTTATACATACTTTGAATACATTAGATTTGTTTTTCAGGGTCTAGGAAAGTGAACTCAGGTTGTATAATGAATTATAAGGAGATATTGTTCTTAACAGCAGCAAGTGGGAGGAACCAAATAGAATCATAATCATTCAATGCATAAATATTTTGGAGACAAATTATGCCAACCATATTTAACCATTTGTTCCCTTCTCATTTACCAACAGCAGTTGTTTTAAGAGTGATCCATGCATATTTTAATATTAACTTATTATCTTTAATCTCCTCCATTTAAGACCCCATTGATCCAAAAATTCTCATTTTCATATTTTTAAATGGAGATACACGTTGCATATATTTTGGCCCAAATGAAAAGATATAGTAAACTATACCTATAGGCAGGGCTGTCAGCAAATTTTGGGCAAACACTGAAATATTTAAGCTTGTAAAACAATGTTATATTAACTGACCTGTTTATAGACATGGTGTAAAACTGCTATTTTTTTTATTTTTTTTTTTTTTAAATGACTGGATTTGTTTTCTGTTGTTGTAAACATTCTTCAGTTATTAGCTAAATGTAAACACACCTTCAGTCAGATCATTAAGAGATGACAAAATCAGTTCATAATGAGCTTTCACTGTTTTCCTAATAACAAACTGTGATTCTGGTTGGTGCTGACATTCCACATAATACTATTGTACACAGCTCTGTATTAGGCATTATCCTCGAAAACCCTCCCAACCCACACAGCTCACTCCAAGGGCTTAAAAAGACACACCCCAGGGACAAATCTGGATTTAGCACCAAGACTGCCGCCCCAGGAAAATTACCAGCACAGGAAGCAGCCGCGTCTCAATCACATTCATATGCAGAGGGATTTATTTTTTCATTTAAGATTATGAAAGATTGTCTGATCGTCTCAAAATCGGAGGCCTGCACAAAAGTAATCTCCTTTGAGACGGGGACGCAGAAGAAGAGGAGACTGGCGTGTTTATGGCCAGCAGTTTATCGTAAAAGCTTGCATCCTGAAGCTGATGAGAGCGTGTGGGTAAAATACTTCATAAAACACAACAGCACATCTCAAGCCAGAAGGAAGAGGACCGCTGTGGCATGCGTAGCTGTTTAAGTGTGCTTGTCACCAAAGCTGCCAACCATGAATTAATGAATCAAGTTGAAAATGTCAGCGAGGGTCCCAGAACGCTGCGCTGGGGCGCTGGTGTGGAGCCCTGTCAGCAGCAGACGGCTAACTGATGCTAAAGGGACACACGGGCAAAACCAAGCCAGGCGTTAGGCACATACTCTCAACAGGACCATGGTTGTCAGTAACAAAGGTCACTATTGTCTCCTAGTTCACTGGACGCTCAAATCTATTATCCTTACACTTGCATTGTATTCGAAGGAGATTACTGCATGAAAGTACAAGTAGCAACCTCTCTTTGAATTGAAATGAAAATTACTAAACATACTGTTATTATTATACCAAACACCATATATTTTAGAATTGTCTGTGATTTTAATGTTAATCTGTATGGGTTTCCTTCTAAAAGTTACGTGTGTTGACACCGGCTTACCTCTGACACTCTCAGCTGATCCCGGTTCAGCTCGCTTCTGGAGCTCAGGTAATTAGGTCCGGTAACTTCTTTAAAACATTAAATAAAGCTTGTTTTTCTTCTCAAAACAAACCATTTGTCTGAAAGGTGATATAGTTGCATCCCAAACAGTTGTCAACGAAACATCCAGCAGCGAACTAAGCGATCGCGTATTGTGTCTGGCGACTTGTATCACAGCGCGCATATCAGCTGTATTAGCCTGATCACCTTTAGCGGAAGTGTACCGCAGATGCGGTCCGCCGCAAGGGGAAGTTTACAAGTGATCAGGCTAATACAGCTGATATGCGCGCTGTGATACAAGTCGCCAGACACAATACGCGATCGCTTAGTTCGCTGCTGGATGTTTCGTTGACAACTGTTTGGGACGCAACTATATCACCTTTCGGACAAATGTTTTGTTTTGAGAAGAAAAACAAGCTTTATTTAATGTTTTAAAGAAGTTACCGGACCTAATTACCTGAGCTCCAGAAAGCGAGCCGAACCGGGATCAGCTGAGAGTGTCAGAGGTAAGCCGGTGTCAACACACGTAACTTTTAGAAGGAAACCCATACAGATTAACATTAAAAAACGCACTATCCCTTTAAGATGCGACATAAAACGTAACACAAGAGACATAACTTCATTTAGCACATTTTATTAATCTGACAGCTGTAAGAAAGACTGCCAGAAGACATGCTTTTTCAGGACAGATTTGCAGCACACAGAGGACTCAAAAGCCTCCACATAACAGAACATAATGTCAGAATCAAAACAAATGTGCATAAGGATAAGATATGGGGGCTTTTGTGTGGGGAAAAGAGGAGAAGCACGTGATGTGGATGAAAATCTGGTTGTAAGCCCACAAGATAGCACTCTGCAGTGTAGTCTCAGACTGATTAAAGTCAATGAAGTAATTCTGATACACAGCACAAATCTTCATGTTTGGGAGTCCAGTCATAACAGATAATCTGATCAACAGTATATTTTGGGTATGAACTAGGGATGGGACAATATCTATCGTGATACAAAGATGATGTTTTCTTCTTATTGTTGTTGTTTTCACTCATAACAAAGTACAATTCTACAACAGTTGTTTAAATATGGAACTTATTCTTAATATTAAAAGTATAATTGTGATCTAATTGTTCTCAATTATTTTTACCATGATAATCATGACACCAAATTTTAATATTGTACCATGCCTATGATCTTGATCAGGAATAGCAATATTTTTTAACAGCTACTAGATGTCAATAATAACAAATAACAGTATAAGGATATGGTCTGCATCTATGGTATTTTGTTTGTTTAAAAAGTCCCACTGATGGGCTGTGGGTGCCTGGTATTTCTCTGTCCTCCTCACACTGCCTCTCATCAACACCTCATCTTTCTTATCCTTTCATCACTCTTTTTGTGCGCCAGCAGCAAATTGTGATTGATAAGCAGAATATAAACAGAGCAGAGCCACAGCTGAGCTCAACAACTACACCATGTACTTTAATTGTGTGAGCTGCAATGTGACATGTTGCCACAAGCAAACACACAGGTTTTATATACTAAGCACATCCATTTAAATATTAACACTTTCTATTTCACCTTTCACTCACAATGTTGAAATTTTATCTTAAAATGTTTCAAATGACTTTACAAGAAAAAAATTACATTTAGTTAAACTGTACAATATTGATCTAAAAACAGTTTGATAAAAAAAAATTAGTCTACTGACATCTAAAGCTGCAGAAGTGAAATTTGGAAAGGTAAGACAGTCTGTTTCTGGCACCTCAAGCAGTCATCCTTCTGGTTTTGTGATCAATACTCTGGCATTGCTGTAATGAAGCATTAAAGCGTATGGTAATTCTTTTCTTTCAAGTGTGCTTTACACAGGCCTCTCCATGTTCTCACACATGTAAAGTATATGCTTGGCTTGTCACTTTGAGCTGAGACAGGAGCACATCTGTCACTGCTGATGGGGATAATGATGCCGGCTGCAATGTTCTTCTTATAGACCAATGACACTCAATCACATTGTTTCAAATGCACACGACTGTGTGAAGATCACTTCTAACACTGGTACATGATTATTTATAAACTGGAGTCATATAATCTGTTTTTCAAATGTCTTTTCAGTCTCCAAAAACAAGACCGTAAACGCCAGTAGTCGACCTCTTAAAGTGGTATGATGGCTCCCTGTCCGTAGTCCTTATGGCAAGACAGTCTGGGGTTCTACTCCCAGTTCAAGTGGACTGTGTGAGTTCTCCCTGTTTCTGGGTGGTTCTCAAATACATTAAAAAAAACTTGCATCATATGAAAACCACTGAAGAAGAAGATATTCATTGCAAGGCAGGAGTTTAGTCTCTGCAAAATATCTCCTTGGAGGATTTAAACTATATTGTTAGTGTGCATATGTTGAGTGCTAAGTTACAGTATGTTTAAGAAAAAAAAATGCTAATGCTACAGCTTCTATGGTGATGCACAGATGAAGAAAGCTGATGGCACCTTGTTTTGTTGACTGCCTGGGGGCCAGCTGCTGTTTGAATACTTCCTGCTGAGCATGTGACCTATCTGGCCCACAGACTCTCCTTCTGCTGCACACTTTATATGTGACAGCATAGCCCCATTCTGACAGTGAAGGTGTGAGCAAAACACAGCCCAATTCATGGCATGCACATACAGAAGCAGTGTAACAAGCAGGTTGGTTTGTTACCTATAGGAACTCTCAGCACCTTCACCCTTCACTAAGACCCTTTAAATAACAGCACATTTGATAGCACACATCACTTTAAACATATTTGCACATATTAAAGAAAACATTGCACATAATTGGTTTTAAAAATGTATTTATCGTCTTTCCTTTTCCCGCATTTAATCCTGAGGCACTTTGACAGCTGCTGGACCGTGGAAGAAAAGAATACATTATTAATTAATCAATTACCTTTTTAAATTAAGTAGTGCAATATATATGGTGCAATATATCTGTTTCAGAATGTTTTAAGTGTTGATGTGTGTGTTAGTGTATTTTGTTGTGTTTTAATGAATCGTGCAGTGTTCTGCTTTGTACTTACCTCCTTTTTCTTCTGTCCAGGTCCATACATCATTATGTGTTCTGCTGTTGGAGAGTAAACTGCTGCCTGCCTCCATATTGCACATTGCACTTTTTGCACCTGCATTTTTTTGTAACTATTGAAAAACAAAAGAAAGTATAAAACTGTGGGCTACAACTTCATGCCTTTGTCTGTATTTTCAACCTTTCAACCTCACTGAACCTCAACCCACTCATGGTCAACAAGCAGCATTGATACATTTCAGAAATGTAAAAAGGCTGATGTTGCTCTATGGCAGGACTTCATTTAGTTCTTTTTCAGAGTGTCTTGTTCTTCTGTATTTGTGTATTTGGGCATTAATCACAGCCACTGGAGAAAACAAAAACATAATTTAATGCAGACCTGACACACTTGGCATGCTTCAACTCTTTGGAATTTTGCCTGGGACTAGAAGCACTCTTGTGGCATTAGCTGCGACATATTGTCTCATTTTGAAACAGTCAATCCACATCAATCCAGACGATCCACAGCCCATGAAGTGGGGCATGGTACATGCAATTAGTGGTGCCACTGGTGTGACATGGCCTTTAAATACACATTTTTTCCATTAATTTAGGTCATATTTTGAGTTAAATATCTACCATATTAAATGCTTTTTTTATTGATGACCATGTTACCTAAATCTGTTTATTATTTTGATATTAAAAAATGACTAATATGAAAGTGGTGTGTGAGTGAATGATGGTGGTGGTGGTCGGTGGGCCGATGGCGCAGATTGGCAGCCTCGGCTGACCCTTCCGTCAGTCTGCCCAAGGGCAACTGTGGCTACAATAGTAGCTTACCACTATCAAGTGTGGAGTGAATGACTAATGATCTGTAAAGCGTCTTTGAGGGTCAGAAAAGCGCTATATAAAACTGATGCATTATCACTATGAAGCATGACGGCTATGGTATAATCATCTTTTCTACCTGATAGTGCAATTGGTGTTCACAAATTCTGTTATTTTATCAGTTGTCTAAGATGACCGAGAAAAAACACCTTTTTGGTTATTTAAAGTAGACTGTGTCATCATAGTGCAATATACAACAACCACAAACAAAAACAAACAAACAAACAAACAAACAAACAAACAAAAAAACAATTTTCCTCTCCAAACATTCAAGGTGTAAAACTTTGAAAGGGAGAATCGAGACCCAAATATTGATATGTAGATTCTCACCCAAACATAATTAATAAGAATTTAGAAAAGAAAATGCAGTTTCATAATCAAAGTCTAATCAATTTGAAATACATTCTTTATAGTTTATCTGAAAATATATTGCAATTTTGGATCAGCTCAAGCTGGGGCGAAGCAAAAATCTATACACCAAGGTGAAATATTTAGTAGAGTGATTTCAACGCTGTTTACAAGACTTATTGGTATAAGTACCGGATCAATATCAAGAGACATAGCATTATGTGATCAAAAAACACTGGTATCACCCATCACATGGAATAAGGTCAATATGGAAAACAAATTATGGCTTTTAAAGCACTTAAAAGGATTAACAAAATATATTACTTTATATAACTTTAGACACGTGAAAAGTCCCTCAGTCGTCCAGGTAGAATCCATGATGAAAGGAGAAGTTCAATTTGTCAACTGGACAAAGTTTGTTTGGTTGAAGACGTTTCTCCGCTCATCCGAGAGACTTCTTCAGTTCTGGTGAACTGAAGAACTGAAGTCTCTCGGATGAGCGTTCTGGTGAACTGAAGAACTGAAGTCTCTCGGATGAGCGGCGAAACGTCTTCAACCAAACAAACTTTGTCCAGTTGACAAATTGAACTTCTCCTTTTATCATAACTTTAGACGGAAAGTTGTGGAACATTTAGTGATTCACCCTTGAAACAGGTACATGTGGTTGATGTGGTTAGAATTTTGAAGATATTTGCTTTGATTAACTGTTGTTCCGCATTGTGTTGACTCGGAATAAATGAATACATTCACTGAGTCAAATCCTTTTACAAGCGTCTAAAAGGCTGATCCAACAGAGAGTTTGTTATCTTAGACCTCCAGAAGCATGGCCAGAGCAATGCATTTTTATGCAAACAAACAAGCCCGGAAACACCTGAACAGCAAACAAGTTCAAATAAATCTCATTAACATTTTACATTTAGCCAGACTCTTTCCTTATAAGTCGCTTGAGACTAACACAGACATGAACTTTGCCTTTAGCATTTGAAATAACACAAGTAAATTGACCCCAAATCACAGTGTTCTTAAATGCTGTCCTCTGCAGAACTACCTTAATGAGCTCATAACTCTGGGATTTAGCATTAGTGTGTTTGTGCATTTGTGTTGTCCACTCACACGCAGATAACCTTAGCTTTTTATGAGCCATTTGAGTTACACCCTTTAATAAGAATGCCATTGTGGGCTTTTGCGCCTTGCTTTGGCTTGTCTCCAGGATAAAATTTCCCAGCTCTTCCGAGGCGGTGCAGTGATAAACTTGTCAGCTGAATATTACCCACCCAAAGAGAATTTACTCTCCTTTATAAATGCTCCTGTTTGTTGAGCCCTGTGCCTCAGCCATGACATTTGCGTTTGTTATTATGGCCACACAGCGCTCATTTGACTGACAGGCATTAATTACAAGTTATTTTTATTTTTTCTACCTAGCTTCCAAGTTACCAGTTTAAGAAATGTCTATTCCCCAGAGCAGGTGTTTACAGGAGGATTTGAGCTCGCACAGATGCACCCTCCGTAACCCACATTCTTAGCCCTCATTTTTCCAGGACTCTGCCCAGGAGAGTTGTACTCACTGTGGGGCAGAGTTGCAGATTTGGCTCTCTTCTCCTCCATGGATGTCTGGGCCACTTAATAGCGGCAAAACCATTGATGATGGATGCTCACCACATAAAAGCTCTTTGTGTGTTTGAACCCACAAATGAATTCTTTTATAGGAACTGTGTATGGGGTGTGGTGTGGGGTTGGGATTTGAGTTGTGTAGCCCTAATAGTTTATGCCAAGGATAATTCATATGATAAATGTGATAGCCCAGCATAGATTAATTTGTAAATTTTAAGTACTGAACTGAAGTTCTGAACATTGAATTCATCACAGGTTTGCCTGACTCTACTTACCTCTTAATTAACCAAGGCAAAGCAACAAACACAAGAGGAACCCCCCCTCACAGATTTATAGCCTGACTCCAGGTGATATACAATTTATATACATTTTTAAATGCATTTTTAATATGAAACACACCCCTACATGGTATTAAAGCTACCATCTGTAATTAAACCTGGCCCTGTTGTATTCTTTCATATCACCTCTAGATGTGATCTATGTTATTGCTGACTGCAAGGTCTCATATCTGCCGTCTACTGGTAACAAAAAATAAAACTGACAGAGCTGATGGTAGCTTTAAAATGTGGGTATTTCCAAGCAAGTGTAGTCCGTTGTTGATTTGTTTTGTGTTTATGATTTGACGTTTATGGTACATTTTTTAGAGATAATATATGATTATTTGCTCATTTGTTAGCTTTTCCCATGTGACCATGTGTCCACAAATTGAGTGACAGAAAGTGAGCCTGAGACTGATACAAGTTGTTTTCACTCATCTCTGAAGAACCGTTGGCTGTTCTTCAAAAACGGCCTCAGGAGTTCAGGGGAGTAGGAGGCACTTAAAGTCATTGGTTGTCTTTAAAGGGATATGCCACCCCCAGGTCAAATTTGGGCATCTCCCCACAGTCCAGAGACTAAAATAAGTGGTGGAAAGCGTTTTCCTGCTCACCCAGCCATTGTCCGAGTCTGTCGCCACTGACCGCCGCGGTATCTGGTGCTCCTCCGCCTTAGACGGGAGTCTAACGTCGCCAGAGAAAGATTTCGGCCAAAAGGAATTAATTTGCTCGATGCGTTTCCCAATTACTTTATGTGTAGTGCGCATTCATATCAAGTGCAAATAAATGTGCAAATCAACACAGAGAGCTTGACTTGGTCATTTTGGGTGGGAACTATTTTCCAGTGCGTAAGAATACAGCCGTATCACGCAGCACGCTGCCAGGGGAATCCCAGTTACGCACCGGGAAGGGAGTTCCCCTGTTGCACAACGTGGTGCGTGATACGGCTGTATTCTTCCGCACTGGAAAATAATTCCCACCCAAAATGACCAAGTCAAGCTCTCTGTGTTGATTTGCACATTTATTTGCACTCGATATGAATGCGCACTACACATAAAGTAATTGGGAAACGCATCGAGCAAATTAATTCCTTTTGGCCGAAATCTTTCTCTGGCGACGTTAGACTCCAGTCTAAGGCGGAGGAGCACCAGATACCGCGGCGGTCAGTGCTGACAGACTCGGACAATGGCTGGGTGAGCAGGAAAACGCTTTCCACCACTTATTTTAGTCTCTGGACTGTGGGGAGATGCCCAAATTTGACCTGGGGGTGGCATATCCCTTTAAAGGGATATTCCAGGATTTTTGACATGGGGGCTCATTTCTGAGTTAGCCAGAGTGCTGCAGAGATGTGGAGACACTTTTTAGCGAATTTCATGCAGTCCTTCCAGCTGCAGAGTTTTCAGTTGCTAGGCTAGGGCAAGTCAATGGTAAATGGTAGCCTGATTTTAATCAGGCTTACCCACTCCATAGTGCACCCAAAACAAGTCAACTATAACGCCAGACTGTCGATGCAAATGTCTGTGTTGATGGAACAATTTTAGAAATATAATCAACCTTGTACTTTAAAGGATTTATGTCCTTATGCAACAGCGCGTTTTTCCCCCGATCTAGCTAGGCATGGGCGGAGTGATATCACCTTGCAGTTAGGTTTCCAGCTGTTTTTTGTTTACCTTCAGCTGTCGTCGTTAGCCGTAGCAGTACAGTACAGTAGCAGGGCAGTAGCCTGCCCTGTTCTACACTCCAGACATGGCCACGTTTGGAGGTCTCCCCGATGCTTGGAATATACAGACGAAGAGTTGAGAGAGATGGATGTTGAAAGGGCAGAACGCGAGAGAGTGTCGGTGAGTTAGCCCCGCTACAGCTACAGAAAACCGTGTTGTTGCATTGTTCGGTGGAATGAACGATCAATGTGGGGCTGTCTTTTCAGTTCCGTGCTCAACATGAATGTTCACGGGCTAGCAACAACTTTATGAGCGTGCATGCCTTTTGACCAGCACGCTAACATAACGACAGGAGCAAGCTTGGGTAAAAAAGGTACAAACCTGTTCTTCATCACGGGATCTTGCGCTTGGAAAGACAGATGATACTGCAGTGGTTGTCAGACTAGCCTTTCCAAGGGATTTGGTGTAGTAGTCTGGTCCGAAATGATCACTGTAAATCTTCTGTTTATGTAGCGTCTCTATCGGTCTGTTGATGTCTAAGCCAGCAGCTACAAGCCACAGTCGCGTCTCGATCGTGCACCGAAAAGCTGTGAAAACTTTGTGGTGCCCACCTGCGGGCTTTATTTGTACATTTTCTAAATGCACACTGAAACACCATTTTGCCCGGTAGTTCTTTTAAAATTCACCTCTTCACTCTGTGGTCTTCCCTACTACGTCTTTTCTTGCTTCTCTGTTTACGTGATTGGTCACTTCACAACCAACTAGAGTAAAGTAAAATTCCGCTGCTGCTGCGAAGCTAGTCCCTCAGATATGGAATGATTCATGCTATTCGCAGTCAGTTTTATTTCAAAAATTACTCAATCAACATACATTTACATCGACAGTCTGCCGTTATAATTGACTTGTTTTGGGTGCACTATGGTGTGGGTAAGCCTGATTTAAATCCGGCTACTATTTACTATTGGCTTGCGCTAGCCTAGCATCTGAAAACTCTGCAGCTGGAAGGACTGCATGAAATTCGCTAAAAGTGTCATCTCTGCAGCACACTGGCTAACTCGGAAATGAGCCCCCATGTCAAAAATCCTGGAATATCCCTTTAAATGGAACTCTGGCTAAACTCCTCTAAGAAGATGAACCCGGTACAGCAGCAGGGCACAGATTTTGTTGCACGTTTCACTGCACACAACCAGTGAGTCTGGTATTTTTATGTAGCTGTTTTTTAAAGCTACCATTTGTAACTAGATTCTCAGATGTCACCACTAGATGCTATATGTTGCTGTCTGATGGTGTGTCAACTTTGACAGAAGAAGACCAGAGAGCTCAGATGAGGCCGAACAAAGGCCAGGTGAGTGGAGGGGGTCTCACATCAGGTCTCACATCTCCCATCTACTGGCAAAATAAAATAAAATAAAATAAAAAATCAAATAAACTTATGGATGTAGCTTTAAGTCTATTTATAGCCACTGGTTAGTGCAGACCAATGCTGAAAAACAGAGCACTGTTGGAAAAGGGAAACTGATAAGATATTGCCAAAGAAATTAACAAAGAAACTGCTTGTAAATTAGTTAGAAAATAGTTATTTTTCAAAGTTTGATTCAGTTCTCAACAAAGATGCATTGTAAATTGTCAGTACTTCAAGTCCTGCAGTCTTAGCTTTCTATTCAATGTCTACATCGTGTGTGTGCACATAGACAGCTTTGTGAATGCCATGAATCAGAAATGGAAAATCTAGAGCTCTTTGGAAAACTTTACAAGAAAAGAAAACATGTAGAAATCGGCCATGACACTAAGAGTGTTTTTTACGCACAACATGGCGTCATGGTGACATCTGGAAGACAACAGAGAAATCACATTACCATGACACCACAATCTGTTCATCTCCTCGTGATTCATCTCAAATTATAGCTTGTTGATGTGAATTAACAACAAATAAAAATAAATAAGATGGAAAATCAGCTTATGGCTATATTTAAAGTATTATAATTGCTACATATATTTTTATAGTCTATAATGGCAATACATGCTCCAAGAAAGACATTTTAATTCCACATCAGCAAGTTATGGTCCCTCTAGTTCCCTATTCCTATTTCCTATATTGCATCAACCATAGTCAAAGTCCCTCACCATATGCTAATGTATGCTAATCTAAAATTGAATTTACCAGTCAGCGTAAAGCTTGAACAAAAATCTTGAACTAACCTTTTCTTTTGTCACTCAGCTTTAGCAGTTTGGGACAAAAAAGCATTTTCATGATGAGATGTGCATAGGCAGCTATAAAACCCTGCATGTTAGCTTAATTTTTTTCCCTTTCATCATACCTTTAAATAGAAATTCTTCAGCTAGATTTTCAAACTTGATTTTTGTTCATTCTGTGGTACTTGATCCAACACCAAGACAACACAATTATGGTGTTATGAATTCATGCATATACTGTACATGCTGGAATAAAACTTTAAAGATACACTCAAAAAAAGATTCTAGGTCCTAGTAAATATAAAGAAATAGTTTTACATAAAATGTAAGTAAAATGTATTAAATTGAAGATGTATTAAATTAAATCACATAAACACTACTTGAACTCCTTGAACCAAAGAGTGGCATTTACCGTATTTTCCGCACTATAAGGCGCACCTAAAAGCCTTCAATTTTCTCAAAAGCCGACAGTGCGCCTTATAATCTGATGCGCCTTATATATGGATCAATATTGGTTAATCGTGGCTACCGTAGTCAGCCACTACTATAGCTTCTATTCTATGCGCCTTATAATGCAGTGCGCCTTATATATGAAAACAGTTTTAAAATAAGCCATTCATTGAAGGTGCGCCTTATAATCCGATGCGCCTTATAGTGCGGAAAATACGGTACTTAAAGTTTATGCAATAAAATCACATGCAAAATTGTCATGTGATTAAATTACATAAAGTCCATGTTTTAGGGTCAATTATTTTTTTGAGTGTAGAGTACTGGATTTTTGGACCATGGAAATCTGCCTAACCTGTCTGTACCTCACATAAACCCTTTGACACATTGTCAGTATTCACATGCATTAATGTTCAGAGGTCTGGATGGCTTTAGAAGAGCTTTTTCAGACAGGGAAGTGAAACTGGGGTGAATTGCCCAAGCATAGCCAATCAGAGCATTGACAAGAAAAAAAATCCAGAATATCTGTATTTTTTTTATACAGAGGGATAAAAGTCTGGTCCATGCACCCTTCATCATGTCTCAAGCCAGAACCAAACATGAACCTTTTTTTCAGTAATACATGTGAAACAAAGGAGCACCTAACAATTGGTACTTGGCACCTAACAATTACAAAAAATAATCTTAGATTCAAACAGTTTAGTGTTTTTCTCTTTGATTCCACAAAGATTGCAATGTTTTTTCGTCCCCTGTGGTATTGTTTTCCTTTATTTTTTTCCTCGCAAGCATAAACAGCTTGTCACTTGTGTATTTGAAAACTGGGAGATTTACCTGTGATGTATTCTGGATCCCATGTAACAAAATTTACTTCAACTTTAAAGGCAAAAGGAGAAATTCAATTTGTCTACTGGACAAAAGTTTATTTGGTAGAATACGTTTCGCAGCTCATCCAAGCTGCTTCTTCAGTTCTGGTCAGACGCTGGTAGAGGAGCTAACTACAATGAAATTACTTTGAAACTACTACACCTACTTGTTTTCAGTTTCTGTTCGTTAGGTGGGCCTATTAGGTCTGCAGTGGGAGTGGAGTGTGGGGTCTTGTTAGCAGAACCATTCAGGGCCATAATGGGTGTTTTCACACCTCTGGACCTGACCTGGTTAGTCCTATTGTTTTCTTTGTTTGTTTTGATTTAGGTTTGAGGATAGAGTTGTAAATGGGAAGTAGGTGTCATAGACTGCGTGCACATGGACTGCGTGCACATGGTAAACTCCAAACCATTTGCAAACTGATTGGGGTCGTAATGGCCCCATGTGCACAGGGATTGGTTTGGATTGGGATTGGTCTGCCCCATCCCCCAGAAACCGCTGGCCTGGGCCGTTTGCAAACCACTTGGAGTCGTCATGTGAACGATTTTGGATTGGATTAACATACTGCGCATGGGCGCGCCAGAATTTCAGGAATGTCACCCGGAAGTTGTAAGAGTGGTAGTACCAAGTCAGTACCAAGTACCAATTGTTGTTTCAGAAGAAAACATGGCTGTGAAGAAATCAACAAGCACGCACTACTGGACAGACTAAGAAACTGGGTTCATGCTGCACCAGGTGCGAGAGATAAACATTTAAAACTTTATGGACAGACGGCGCACAAGAAACGCTAGTCTTTATCAGAAGATAGCGTTGAAGATGGAGCAGGCAGGTTTTGTTCGGACGCCTGAGCAAATCAAAATCAAATGGAAAAACCCCAGGGCAGCGCACGCCACAGCCAAGAAGAACACCGGGAGAGCGCATTACGATGGCTCAGGACAGCGGTCCTGCATGGCACCAACAAGCCCCATCTTCCACCATATCTGGACTATGAACGTAACGCACAGGGCAATTCCAGAAAAGGAGTTTACCGCACACTCGCTTGACTTTGCTTATTCCTTTATTGGGCTTAGCGCGAACAACGCGTTTCGCCAGGTAAAATCGAAACGCGTTGTTTGCTCTTAGTACAATAAAGTGTGTGTGTGCGTGTGCGGTAAATTTCGTCTTTTCTGGAATTATTTAATGACTGCGTGCACAGGGGAAACTCCAAACCGACCGAGGACCGAGGCAGGGTTTGCTCGGACCCCGGAGCAAATCAAAATCAAGTGGAAAAACGCCAGGGCGGCGTATGCCACGGCAAGAAAGAACAACGGGAGAGCGGTCAAGACCGTACAGCTTCCCCGCATTACGACAGCGTTCTTCACGGCACCAACAAGTCCCATCTTCCACCATTTCGGGACTATGAACATAACGTAGAATCGAAACGCGTTGTTTGCTCAAAACCCGATAAAGGAATAAGAGTATGCGGAAACTTTCGTCTTTTTCTGGGATTATTCAATGTTCCTGTTGTTACCAGCACCTGGAAGCTTTGCACGGAGTTTTAAGCTTTTGAAATAACACCCAGGGTACTTTTACAAACATTTTGAGTTATCTATTGTGGCCTCATAGTATCAGACAGGGCTCTCAAGTCTCACGCATTGAGAGTGTGACACACGCGATTTGACGTGTTCACACGCAACACATGGTATTTCTCACGCTGAAATTTAGTTTTGCAATTCAAGCGCAGCGCTTCTGTGCCCAGAAATCGGTTCAGGCACCACGCGGTTTCAGCGCCATTCGTCCCCCACCCTCCCACCCCCCGCTCCTCGCAGAAAAAAAATAGTCACTCGCAACCCCTCCCCCCGGAAATTACGCAGTCACACGCACGACCCCGCTCGAAAGTTGAGAGTCCTGGTATCAGAAGAGTGTGGTTTTTTTTTTTTATTGTTGTATAACTTAAATATTAAAAACGTAAATATTAAAATCAGTGTGGAAATGTACTTAAGTTGTTCACTCAGACAGGACAAAACAGAGAGTGGAAGAGACTACAGAATACAAGCTAAGCATTACAAAGACATACAAAATGAAAGTGTGGTTGTGTAATTTTCCCCAGACCTTACATAAATGAACGATAAACCCATAGCTACAAATGTTATGCATTTATTTGTGGCACAAAAGATGCACGCAACAAAAAACAAGGCAGAACATGATTAAAACATGTGCGGTATGGGTCCCAATCCTCGTAGTTTTCGTTGTCCTCGATTGCTTGTAATATCAAACGCCGATGACACAGTTCGTGTCGTATTAAAGAAACCAAAAACGCTGTTTTGTCGTTCATACGAACAACCCAACTCTGCAGAATGCACAAGTACGCTACTGCCGCTCTGTCAAACTCCTCGAAGAGCCATCGCAGTATACTGCCAGATAGCTGTGTTGTTTTTTTATTTGAGTAGCCATCACCCGGAAGTAGTTGGACTACAGCGTCACATAGCGTTGCGGGGGCGGTCAGGTCACTGACCTGAATCTGATTGCGCGACATGCATGTGCACACGGATTGGACGACAGACCACCCGCCGAGCAAGTGTGAAAAAACCAAACCAATCGGTTTGGAGTTTCCCATGTGCACGCAGTCATAGTTTCATTGTAGTTAGCTCCTCCCTTCAGGCAGATATAGACAAGTGTCTACCAGGATTTTGCCATGGATTCTACCTGGATGACTGAGGGATTCTACGCCTAGCTTTAAAGGTTAAATTTAACTGTGTGGGTAACCACTGACTGAGGATCACTTGTGAAATGCTGGAGTGACTATAACATATTGTAACTGTAGAGACTGTGTTCTTGCTTTAAAGAGTAACATGTATTTATTTGATTTCACTTGATTTTTTGAGTTCCATTCTCCTTTTTTGCATGACTTGTGGACACATATTTGCATGTTGTAAATGCTGGGCTGAGTGTGAAAAGCCTGGTTAACTTCAGTCAGGGCCCTGGGGGAAAGCACAATGCTGCCTGCTTCATGTCAGAGGCTTAATGATAGCTGTGTGCATGCGGGTGTGCGTGTGTGTGTGTGATTACAGTTCTGAATGTGTGTCTCTCAGATCAAGGGTTAACTACACAGAGCACGGTGTCAAAGGCAGGTCTTGGGTCGGCGAAAACACTGCCAGCTCCCATTGCTGTTACCATGGAGACGGTTACAAATTCTTTCTGCCCACCCCTCAACCGCTCAAGCCACCAGTATCAGCTTCATCTGCATTCACTGTGGTTTGAAGGTGAGGGTTTCTGATTGATTAACAAAATGTATTGATCTATATCTTTCAAAGCACAGACCAAAATGCTTTTCACATTCTTACATAAAACACGTATTTAACAACAGTCTGGATTGTGAAGTCACACATGAAGATTTTATGATGCTAAATACTCAATTTAGTGCTCATTCAAAAGTATTCTGACACTAGAGAGCGATAAATGTATTTACCAGTGCCAGAAATATGACAGAGTTTCATGGTAATGGTTGTTTTCTGACATTCCATCCCAAGCTCTATTGATATTTTGCAGCTGATGTCATCAACATTCCCTGGGGGTGGGATGCTATCTGTAGGCTCTGTTCTGTCTGAGGTTTTATTCTGTGGTTTATTTTAACACACTCTGACCATGAAGAATGAACTCCAGTAGGTAAGCTGATTTGTGCTGTAAAACAAGTCTCACACATATAAAATTACAGTCAAAAGTTAGCTAGCATTAGCCACAGTTAGTTACTCTCACCTTTTTGTTGAAAATCAAATACCTAAACAGGACCATGAATGCTCGTATTGATCACAGGCTCCCGAAAATGTGTTGCATTTTTTACTTAAGTTTTCAGACTCAAAACATCTTCAGTGTTTACTAATGTGTGCATTGTGTCACTATGGTTACTCCTAATATCCCATCATTAGAGATATATGTAAAACACCCCCAGTGTGATGTTACTGCAAATAGATAGCAATAGAAGCAACCTTTACAGAGGAATTCCTTCTCAATACTCTATCCATCCCTCCATCCATTTTCTTCCACTTATCCGGGGCCGGGCCCCGGGGCAACAGTCTAATCAGGGACTTCCAGACTTCCTTCACCCCAGACACTTCCTCCAGTTCCTCCGGGGGACCCCAAGGTGTTCCCAGGCCAGCCGAGGGACATGGTCCCTCCAGTGTGTCCTGGGTCTTCCCTGGGGCCTCCCCCCAGTGGGACATGCCCAGAACACCTCCCGAGGGAGGCATCCAGGTCCGTGTCACCAGAGCTAGTCTCCAGGTCTGGAGATCCGGTCGTCGAGGCCCCTGCCTTTGACTACCGCCGAGATCATCCTTCTCAGTCCTTTCATTTCCCATACACTTGAAGCCACAATGAAGCCCTTGCAAGCTTATAACATCTTAAACAACATGTTCTCATTGTAAAGTCCATGCTATATTTGTTATTTTGTCACATCCAAGGAAAATGCTGCTTTTGGATGATTTGTTCACTTATAGCATATAAGATAGGGAACTCTTTTTTTTTTTTTTTAACCATAAAGTCAATAGTAATTAGTGCATCAACCCGATGGCCACTTCTACCATCAGTCACTCATGCATTCAGATATGTGCAGTGAAATGAGGAAAATTGTGGAGTTTTAATCAGAAGTTTAATTTAATTTGTAAGTCATTTTCTACAAGTCAAGTCTTCAGTTCAATCAAATCAAAGAAGAACAGAATAAATGTGGGTATCAGGGCTATGAGGACACATAGCTATCTTCTCTTCAGAAAATGGTGTATTCAGTTGACTCGGTACTCTTTGTTCCAAAAGCTATTGCCTCTCAACTATTCACCACTCACATTTTTCACACAGTCCTTTCTGTCTGTTTGGTCATAATGAGAATTACTATTTACTGGAAATGCTTGACTTTTTAAGATTTGACAAACTGCATAATAGATTGCTTGATAAGAAAACAAGCCTTTAAATGCTAAATGCTAAAGGGTTTATTCATCTATTAATTTCTAAATAAAGTGATGACACTGCTGGGTATAATTAGAGCCTTTTAAAGGATATCTTGTTTCACATACAAGAAAATGGAATCCCCTTTCCCTCTGGTCTGTACTTGGTACTGTTAGCTGTAAAAGCCCCAAAAGGCATTTGACATTTAA
Organism: Paratrypauchen microcephalus; assembly: GCA_036785185.1. Lineage (NCBI taxonomy): Eukaryota > Metazoa > Chordata > Actinopteri > Gobiiformes > Gobiidae > Paratrypauchen > Paratrypauchen microcephalus. Next base: position 2,247,930 of record JAVJIX010000052.1, on the reverse strand, counting down.
CTCATTGACTGCCGGTGACGAGTTTTGACGTCATGTTGAATCCGAACGTTGAATGCCGTGACAAATATATTCGTCAAGGACGTTTTTCTGCGGGGGTTGCTAGGATACAACCTGGAGCAGCTTTGAAGGTGTAATTTACACCTCCCAACCTGTAGGTAGCGATCTTATACCATTATCTGCCGATCGGAGACGCGGAAGAGAGGAAGAGTGTAGTGTGTGTAGTGTGTATTGGCGAGAGGAGCAAGATGGCGAGGCGAGGGAACCCGGAAAAGCAGATGACTGTTGATCAGCGCCTACGGAGCGATCTGATCGGTCTTGAGACCCAGGATCCTGGATCAGAGGATCGCAGAGACACGCCAGATCAGGCAGCGAGGTCGGAGCAGAGATCTGCTCTGCTCGAGGCAGGGGACGTGTTGTGCGTGCGCTGCACGGAGCAGGGACTCTGATCAGAACTACGACAGCACCAAAGAAGACGTTTACTGACTTGGAGCAGTAGATCCTCGTCTCCAGAGAGGCATGAGATGAGAAGAATTAAGTTTACATGATGCTGCTGTGTGGTAATTGTAATGAATGAAGTTATATGTGTGTGTGCGTGCGTGCGTGTATACGCGCGTGTGTGTGTGTGTGTGTGGGTATAGCTGTCTGTGTGTGAAGGTTTATGCATGGGCTTGTGTGTATGTACATACACACATACATATATATATATATATATGTATGTGTGTGTGTGTGTGTGTGTGTGTGTGTATATATGTGTGTGTGTGTGTGTATATGTGTGTATATATATTAGTTTTTATTATGGGTCTGTACTCTCAGCCTCAATATTGTTGTGAAGTGACAAAGTTCTATTTTATAGGAAAAGATATTATTATACCCTGTAAACATCTCTTGCCACTATTGATTTGAAGGAATTTTCAATTCACAGAGCCTTATATTCTTATATTTGAAAATAAAAAATGTACTTTGTCATCAAAAATCTTTCTCTGTTGTTTTAGATGTTTAAGGTGTCACTAAATCAATAAGTATTGACGTCAAAATCACTGATCTGCTAGAAATCACTCTTTGCACAAAACACTCATTTTCTCCACTTTGTGGTTAAAAAAAAACAGCGTTTTTGCTGAAACTACCCTATGTTCTACTATCAATTACTTGAGAACCGAAAAGGTTAGAAGCATAGCATTTTACCAGGTGAAAGATGAGTCTACACTTTATTTTGATGTGTGCCATGTTTATATAGTCAAAGAACTCAGTATTCTGTGAGTCTTGTAAAATCAGTGAAAATGCACTAAAACTTCTGGCAGTCTGGGGTTGGAATTCTGAAAACAGGCCGGCAGTGAATGAGTTAATGTCATCTTCTGCAGTGTGCCGGTGGTGATGAGGTGATGAAGCTGCAGAGCAAAGTTTCTAGAACTTGTGCTCCCCTATTCCTGTTTCACAGTTGTCCTGTTTGCTTTGTTATCACCTCATTAGAATACACTGTTTGCTGGACACTGCTGGGGCTACAGTTGTGCCTCTCTCTCAATCTCTGTCTCTGTTTCTGTCTCTCTCTCTCTCTCTCTCTCTCTCTCTCTCTCTCTCTCTCTCTCTCTCTCTCATTGTCTAACTTTCCAACACACATAAACACACACATATGACATGGACATTAAAAATCACCTGCAGTAATCAGTTATCATATCTGCCTTATCAGTTTTTGCAGTGTGAATCTCTGGGGCCAAATATGTGGAAGACTCTCTGGAGCCACAACAAGCACACACAAGCACACACACACACACACACACACACACACACATACACACACACACACACACACACACACACACACACACACACACACACACACACACACACACACACACACACACACACACACACAAGCATTACACAACAGATGACAAACAATTCTATTTGCCTTCCCTCAGACACAGCTCCCCTGTTCGCAGCATTAAAGACGCTGAGATTATTTTCTTGATTTTCTAGGGAAATGGATTTTATATCAGTTGTGTGTTTGTAAATCAGACCTCCATTTCCGAGAAAGCAGGGGGTATTACTCTTATCTCCTTGACTGTATTTGTAAAAGCACAATAATATAGGTTACAAGTTCTCAGATTTCCCACCTGCCTACCTCCGAAGAAAAAGCGTTCCTGTTTCAGTGGCTGTATCTCCAGTGGAATAAATCAATTAAAGAGCAAAGGCAGAATAAAGAAAGCGCATGTTTCCATACACTTTTTTTTTTCCCCCAAAAAAACGATTTTTCAGCTCTGTTCCCAGATCTGCTGTGATTGCTTATCACTTTTCTTGAACCCAATCTTCCATCTGTGACCAGAGGAATATTGTGTTGACTATAGACAGATAATCTCTGATCGTTTTATTGACTGCATCTCTAAATACATGGCTTTCCTTGGATAAGAAACTTCTGAAAGGTTGGTCTTATTTAGTGGATAATATGAAGGTGGATCAAAGTAGTAATTGTGACTTTGGGAGCATTTTACAACATTTAAAAGTGTCTAAATGTAATGAGGCTAATAAAAAATACCATCCAAGAGCAACAGAGTACAGCTTTATTGGTCACAATGGTCACAAAATAGTCCCAAAAGCCATTATGTCTCAAACTTTTAAGAAAGCAAAAAACACTGTAAATATCCACTGTGAGAGTAAATACAGCACTGGTCAATGCATCTTGGAGAAGTGGTTTTTCACAAACAGAAAACAATTGCCCATAGCCATTTTCAGTTCATCACTGATTTCTGCTAAGAGCTGTAATGACATGAGCAAGTCACATAGATTCAGGAGCAGAGCAACCACTGATTGAAATCGATGAGGATGACGAGAGGTAAGGTAGTCTGATTGAAATCTGCAGAGCTTAAGTCATTTATGAGATCTACAAAACCAAATGTGATTACCCGTACCTTCCTGGACTCTGTGCACCCCCCTCCACTTCTCGCTTTTCATTCTTCACTGGATCTGTCACTCAGGCTTGAAATATTCATGTCCGCCTCTGAAAAATGGATGCATCCGCCGAAAGGAGTAGAAGTTGAAGAGAGAAAAGTTAGTTGTTACGATAGATACTCGCTCATGATGAAAGTGACAGAGGGCGGAATGTCAAGCCATCATTTCGGGGCTATCTTGATGACTTGTGTTGATGGAAAAGATTAGCATATATGTTTCTGTGTGCCCATGCTGTTTGGATGTGTCTATACATTTTACGGAATAGTAATATGATGGTTAGTTTTTAAGCAAACTGGACACAGGTTGCACATATAGTCCAGGAACCAAACCCAGAATGGTATTGCTATGAGAAAATTGTACTTGTACTTGATTCCTGCATTCTACAGGCGTCTGATGTTGCATTCAACATATTTCAAGCATCTGCTCTCATTACAAAGGCGTCCAACTAGAGCCAACTGAGTGGATTTTGACTCTGTGGTCTGAACGTAGTAATTACATTTAGCATACTACAGTGTTACACCGCGTTCCAAATTATTATGCAAATTGTGTCAAATGTTTAGTTTTCCAGTGAAACTCATGGTTGGTCTTGTGTCTCAGTGAAATAAGTCTCACACACCTGGTCCAATGAGTTTGCCATGGTCGGCCAATTAAAGGAAAAAGACTTAAGAAGGACGTTCCACATTATTAAACAGAGCAACATGGGCAAGCAAGCAAAATGGGAAAGAATAAGGATCTCCCTAGTGCCAAAAGCATGAAATGGTTGAATACCTTGGTCAAGGTATGAAACCCTTAAATATTTCACGAAAACTTAAGCATGATCATCGTATTATTAAGATGATGTAGCTGATTCAGCACACACACAGATTCATGCAGATAAAAGCACAATGAGGAAGGCTTCTGCCAGACAAATACATCGGATTCAGAGAGCAGCTGCTAAAATGCCATTACAAAGCAGCAAACAGGTATTTGAAGCTGCTGGTGCCTCTGGAATCCTGCAAACATCAAGGTGTAGGATCCTCCAGAGGCTTGCCATGATGCATAAACCTTCTTTTCGGCCTTTCGACAAAGCTAAATAGATGAAGACTCATTTTCAAACAGTCTTGTTCACTGATGGGTGATGGACGGCCCCCAATGAGGCTGCGACGTCAGCAAGGAGGTGGCGGAGTCATGTTTTGGTCTGGAATCATGGGGAGAGAGCTGGTCAGCCCCTTTAGGGTCTGATAAACAAGACTAAACCATCACATATACCAGTAGCCAAAGTGCAAGACAATAAACACAATGACTAAAATATCACATATACCCATAGCGGTATAATAATACTGTTATCATTGGGAGGTTTTGATCAATAACATTTGAATTGTACACTAAAGATTGATGACTTGAAAATGATATTGACAATTTGGCAAAATCAGTAAAATATCATTTGCATAATAACTTAGAATGCCGTGGAGGTGTGTTCAAGTCAATGTATTGTACATGGTAAAATAATGGACCTTCAATAGCTTCTCTCTTCCCCTCTTTCTCTCTCTCTCTCTTGCTCTCTCTCTCTGATCTTTCCATTTAATTGGCTGCAGACTTTCTTGGCTCTCCATCTCCACAAAGTACATTTTGTATTGATCCTCCTGCCTTGCTTTCACAGTGTGCTTCCCATAGTTATCTCATCCACTCCTTGTGTCTCTATCAGGTATCGGTCTCTCTCACACTCTCAATAGTCACTCTTTATGTAGTCTTACCCACAACTTGTGGACATTTAACCAAGCAGTACATTATTTCTATTCTAACACATACAATTGACAGACTTGAGGTAGGCCTATACTCATCAAACAAAATCAATGCATTGGAAAAATGTTTTAAATGTTTTAAGACCGACAGACTTCTACAATGAGTGAGGAAGTTTGATGTTGTTGTTGTTGTTGTTTCTCCATGTTTCAGATATTATGGACTTAATACAGTGCTTAATAGAAAATGATAATATTCCAGGCCTTTTATCACTGCCATCATCAATTGTTGATATGGCAACAGCTCCATAAAAGAAGGTCTCCCAGCACTCGGCTCGCTTAACCTCAGATGGCCGCTGATGTCAGGGGTGATGGGCACACCTGTATGAGGCTTTGATGTGCTCTGGTTCTCCCTGATTTCAGTCGAACCTGTCAGAGCCACCGTGCTGAGGGGACCACTCATGAATAATACAGACTGGAGTGTTTGTGCACCACTCACACACAGCAGAACGCTACATCAACTCCGCAACAGCGTCTGGAACAAGAAGTGGGCTGATATTCACGCTGCTTCTCTGCTACATGCACGTTCACTTGTACTAGCATCCCACAGATCGCTAATGCAGAATAACATTGTTTCCAGCACACTAGGCTATTAATCATGGATGAACTCCTGCATCACTGACAAATCAGCCTAATCTGGTCAGGGAGGGAGAGAGCCTATTCACAAGCACTGATAGAGAGATGAGCACGCTGCATACACACTCACACATTTTATCAGGCTAATCTCACAGGAACAAGCATGCTCAGACTGGTAAGTGGAGAATTAATGCAGTGCAGGGGACTCCTCTCTCTCTCTTCCTGTCACAGTCTTTGCATATGACGCTCTCATGTCCCTCTCTCCTGATCTCTTTCACTGAGAGACAACAAAACAAAATCTGCACTGCGCAGTGCAAACACGCCGCTGAGACATGTCCACTAAACCGATGGTTACAATGAGCAGCATGTACCTGTGTGCGTGTTCAACCATAATGCCAAACATAACTGATCTACAATAGATTTGTAATCAAATAGTAGACCATAACATTTTTGTCATGCTTGTTATAGAGAAATTGCACTTCTGTGCTATGCCAGCCCAGTGCTGCCAGCTCTGCCCTTGTTATCTCGAGATATAATACAATAAGCATAGGCAGGCTTGCAGAGACAATAATATCACAATGTTTTAGGGGCTCACGTCTTTGAGTCCTGGGTCCGGTACTGATGGTAAATAACTTGTTCCTCACTACTTACACTGTTACTAACCCAGATGCCCACTATGATCATATTGTAACATAGGGTTATTTTAAGGTGTTATTCATCAATTTTATTTTATACTAAGGTAACAAATACTGAAATACTGAAACTGCAATTTTCATGTGCCCATTAACCTGCTTAGGGCTGTGTATCTGGGCTGTGTTGTTTATGTGCACGGCTGACCTGTCCTTTTCCACATTTATGAATTCAAAATAGGGCTTTTACTGCTGCTGCCTCCTGGAGCGGTGTCTTAAACACTCGCATATCTCACTGGCCTGTTGGCACACACAATGACATGCTGTCCCCCTAACGCCCACCGCTGTCCCAGGCCTTTCTCCCTGGGCCCTCTGCCTGCTGCTTTGTACACTGACAGATATACCGCTCCTGGCTGCCCTACAGGCCTCTGGGGAAATGAGATACAAATGCCACAATATCTCTTGTATCACTGCCCAAAAGCTGTGCTGTGGCCTGTAGCAATAACACATCAACTAAAGCAGGGCCAACACAAAACCAACACAAACCAGATAGACCATGATTTAAAAAGCATGTCATAATTAATTGTCATACAGGACTGACTCTTGCATTTATTGTGGTACAGTGTGTTTGTCTTCCTATGGCACCAAGCGTCTTCTGTGGATTTATATCTCTGGCACAATTAAGCTTCAGAAAAATCATCTGAATTATGAATTCGTAGTGTGTTCTTTTTACTGTTCATGGAGTGTAAATAGGCTCCAAACATGTGCTGCACTCAAGCACAAGAGAATGTCTCCAGCACACTGTATCTATGTGTCCTTACATTTGCCTGGCTAATGCTGCACTAGCACCGTGATAAGAGAGTGTAATCTTCTAGGTGTGGCGAAAGCTTAATCAATATTAACATATTCCTCTGCTCCTTCTCCATTGAATAATTGATATCCCCACACAGTCTTGCTGAGAATGAAATAAGATGTAGGAGTATTAAAATAACTTCCCCGAGATAAAAGAAAATTGATTAAAAAAAGATGGCTGAAAATTAAAGAGAAGGAAGGGAAGCCTAAGGGATAGGACTTAGCATACAAATGAAGGGAAGGGATTGGGGGAGGAGAAAAGAGGAACTTTAGGGAAGTTATGAGCCCATTTATCTATCTGCAGTCATTGTGCACACAGCCGACTGGGTTTTTAGGGAACCAATCAAAGCGTTTAATCTGAGGCAGTCAGTGCAGCTTCACCAATCCCTGACCTCCATGTAAAACATGGAGTTATTAATCAATGATTACTCAGCTGTAATTTCCACATGATTACCTCTTCATTAAAACTTGCTGCAGTGTCGTCTCAGAGTTCACCTGACGGGCTTCCCTTCTGTTCTCTTCCCTAGCGTCTTTAGCATTCTTCACAGCCAACAGAGCGTGCAGGCTCTGGCCCTGGTCAACCTCTTTTTCAGCTCAACTCAAAATTAGAATTAATTGAAGTTTTTGAAACTTATTTCAACAATGTCCTCTGGTTCAACTGCTGGACTGAAGATTAAAGTTGTACCTAAACTTAGCCCAAATTGCAGGTTCTTGAAAAAGGACAATGTGGTAAATCCCTGGGATGGAATGAGTCAGCTCATCCACTAAAGCGACAGGGACGACCAATGGAGGGATTTTCAAGATGGATGCTGAAAGAGGATCAGAGCTAAGAGAGTCATGCTTTTGGACCACCTCATCGCTATCAGATCACTGCTGACATCACACCTCGCACCCCTGGGGGTTGGCACATCACAAGAGAACATACAGAGAAGAATACATGCTGTGTGCATCCGTTCGTGTGTGTGTTTGTGTGCATATGTGTGCGTGTGTTTATGTGTGTGTGTGTGTGCGTGCATGCATGTGTGTGTGTGTGTATGTGTGTGCATATGTGTGTGTGTGTTTATGTGCGTGTGTGTGTGTGTGTGTGTGTGTGTGTGCGTGCATGCATGTGTGTGTGTTTATGTGCGTGTGTGTGTGTGTGTGTGTGTGTGTGTGCGTGTGTGTGTGTGTGTGTGCGTGTGTGCGTGTGTGTGTGTGCGTGTGTGTGTGTGCATGCATGTGTGTGTGTGTGCGTGTGCGTGTGTCTGTGCGGGAGGAAAGTTGTGCAGCTGTCAGGGACAAAAATCAGTCCATTGAAGGTTACAGCAGCTGCATATGCCACGAACAAAGGACAAATGTTTGTCAAGTAGAGAGCAGCTCGCCTGACAGGTGTGTTCAATCTGCCACAGATTTGTGATGGGTGAAAATGAGATGTCACCAAGATGAGGACACGCAATATAACAGTTAACAGTAAATGGGCTTGGCTAATTACATACATGGCACATGTACAGCATTGTATAAAGGCTTATATATAGAAAGTAGACTGTCCTTCTACTTATGCACTGTATCAGATATACTCTCCATTTGACAGGCAGCTGACAACCTCTGAGGTGCGATAGCTTCAACAATCAATGCCTTCGATCTACATACACTGACAGCTCCTTACACACTTTCAGAGCCATCTCTCATGATTAACTGAGCTTTTTTATAAGAGCCAATATACTATTAATCTTGCTCTGGCTGTCCACCTCACTGTCTCCAGCTCAGTTCTCTGTCTTTCACTCCCACATGCTCAAACAATGAACTACTAAATCCATTTTCTTTTTTGTCTAGAATGCCTCAAATGTATAATGAATTATTACAATGCAATTAGGCACAACCATAATTGTTTTGTAATATCCAAGTTTTCATTTTACAATACATTGATACAAGTCTGCACTATGGACTGATAGCAAGACAATAGCTTAATACAATTTGATGTTGTTTTGTGTAATGATATACAATATAACATACATTTCCTAAATACATTCACAGCAATGTGAATTATGTTCCAGCACAATATGATGTGCCAAATGTGGCATTTTATTTGTAACATATGTTTCCTTGTATTTTGTCCTTGTTTTTGACACTCACTGCTGGCCCCCTGTCAAATGAGACACACGATCACTCGCATCACATCCACAGCATGAGGCTGGTGTCAGTCGGACTGTACTAGTAAGAAACTGATTCAAGTTTGGTGCAATCTCAAAATAACCTCTATACTGTTAAATACACAAGAAAATTAGTTTCAGGTTTAGGTTTAAACCACAAATCATGCACCATGCAACCATGCATGCCCAATGCTCTACTTACTTTGTTCTCAGATTTTCCGCCTTTAATCAGTGATACAAGAGGATTTAAAAAAAACATTCTGCTGTTCCAAGAACTTTAAGTATCAGAGCTGTTACCATGGTCTGGCAGTGTGATGATATTTACAGTGACATACTGTGAAGGGGCAGGTGGAAAACAGCCCTGCTGTTTTCACCTTGCAAACCTATTTCTTCCATCCATTTGTCGTAGACTTCAGGAGAGCACATACACAGCATGCCCCCCTCACCATCAACGGAGCTGCTGTGGAGAGAATAAGCAGCACCAAGTTCCTGGGTGTGCATATGTCTGAGGACCTCTCCTGGTCAAAGAACACTGCATCACAGGCCAGTAAAGCCTAACAGCAACTCTTCGCAAGCTGAAGAGAGCCAGAGCCCCAGCTCCCATCATGAGCACCTTCTACAGAGGCACCATAGAGAACATCCATCACTGTGTGGTATGGCACCTGCACCGTGTCCTGCCAGAAAAAGCTACATCGAGTAGTGAGAGCACCTGAGAGAATCGTGAGTGTCTTTCTTCCCTCCCTGCAGGGCATCTACCACACCTGCCTCACCCGCAAAGCTCTCTGCATTGCGAGTGATCCCACTCACCCATGCCTGCCTCTTCAGTCTGCTGCCATCAGGAAGGAGACTGAGGAGCCTCAGGGCAAAGACCAGCAGACTGAAAGACAGCTTCATCCACCAAGCTGTCAGGATGCTGAACTCTCTCCCTGCCCTCCCTCCCCCAATGACACAGCTGCTTAAATTACACTTAATGACACTGACACTGCTGCTTAAATGACACCATCTGAGCTTTATTACGCTACACATTGTGTGTTTCACTTATTTACTTATTTGTATTATATACAAGCCTTTTGTACTTTTGCTATGGGTATATGTGATGTTTTAGTCATTATGTTTATTGTCTTGTTTATAAGATTTTTTATGTTTACTGTGGGTCTAGGGAGTGCTGCAATTTCAAATCCTGTGTGTGCAACCTGTACATATGGTTTTGGCAATAAAGCTGGCTCTAAACTTTGATTTTCTTCCCTTTATCTGGGGCTGGGTTGCAGGGGCAACACTCTAAGCAGGGACTCCCAGACTTCCTTCACCTCGGACACTTCCTCCAGCTCCTTTGGGGAGACCCCAAGGCATTCCCAGGCCAGCCAAAAAACATAGTACTTCAAGCGTGTCCTCGGTCTTCCCCGGGGCCTCCTCCCGGTGGGACAAGATGGCAGTGCGCTCTGTGCTGATACTTTTTCTTCTACTTGGCCAGAGAGAAACGCAATTTTGATTCACTGTAGGTCGCCCATATGGCAGAGATTACAATAAAGCTGACTCTGACATGCCTGGAACACCTCCTGAAGGAGAGGTCCAGGAGGCATCTGAAACAGATGCCCGAGCCACCTCAGCTGGCTCCTCTCGACGTGGAGGAGCAGCACCTCTACTCTGAGCTCCTCCCGTGTGATTGAGCTCTTCACCATAGAGATATTATCTCTAAGAGTGCGCCCAGCCACTCTGTGGAGGAAACTCATTTCGGCCGCTTGTATCCAAGATCTTGTCCTTTTGGTCATTCCTCAGAGCTCATGACCATAGGTGAGGGTAGCTATGCAGACTGACCGGTAAATCAAGAGCTTTGCCTTTAGGCTCAGCTCCCTCTTCAGCACAATGGTCCGATACAGTCTCCCCTCACTCGTGAACAAGACCCCGAGATACTTGAACTCCACTTGAGGCAGGGACTCTCCACCCACCCGGAGAGGGCAAGCCACTGTTCAAGAACCATTGCCTTGGATTAAGCCATGATTAGGCCTAATCCTCATCCCAGTCGCTTCACACTCAGCTTCAAACTGCAACATCATCTGCAAACAGCAGAGATGAGATCCTGTGGTCCCCAAACTGGATCCCCTCCAGCCCCTGGCCTGTGCCTAGAAATCCTGTCCATAAATACAATGAACAGAACCGGTGACAAAGGGCAGCCTTGGCAGAGTTCAACATGCACCAGAAACAGTTCCAACTTACTGCCAGCAAGACGAACACAGCTCCTGCTCTGGTCATACAGGGACCGAACAGCCCTTAGCAAAGAGCCCCGGACCCTATACTCCCAGAGCACTCCCCACAGGAGTGAGGAACACGGTTGAATGCCTTTTCCAGATCCACAAAACACATGTGGACTGGTGGTGCAAACAACTATGAACCCTCAAGCACCTGATGGAGTGTATAGATCTGATCCATTGTTCTGCAGCTAGGACAAAAACCACACTGCTCCTCTTGAATCCGAGGTTCAACCATCGGTCGGATTCTCCTCTCCAGTACCCTGGAATAGACTTTAATGGGGAGAGTGTGGAGTGTGATTCCCCTGTAGTTGGAACACACCCTCTGTTCCCCCTTCTTAAACCACCATCCCAGTCTGCCAGTCCAAAGGTATTGTTCCCAACCACCACGTGATGCAGAGACGTGTCAGCCAAGACAGCCCCACAACATCCAGAGACTTAAGATACTCAGGACGGTTCTCATCCATTCCTGGGCTTGCCAACCACCTCATGACTTGCCATGTGTGAGCCAGTGTGATGGACGAGTCTGCCTCCAAGCCCCCAGTCTCTGCTTCCTCCTCAGAAAACATGACGGTGGGATTGAGGAGATCCTCAAAGTATTCCTTCCACCATCCGACAACATCCCCAGTCGAGGTCAACAGTTTTCCACCTGCACTGTAAACAGTGTTGGTGAAGCACTGCTTCTCCTTCCTGATGTGTCAGATGGTTTGCCAGAATTTCTTTGAGGCCATCCTCCTCCATGGCCTCTCCGAACTCCTCCCAACACCGAGTTTTTGCCACTGTGACCGCCCGGGCTACAACATGCTTGGCCTGCCGGTACCTGTCAGCTCCCCTCAGGAGTCCCACAAGCCAACAAGACCCCCTATAAGACTCCTTTAGCCTGATGGCATTCCTTACATCCAGTATCCACCACCTTGTTCGGGGATTGCCGCCGCAACAGGCACCACAGACCTTACGACCACAGCAAAGAGTAGCTGCATCGACAATAGAGGCTGAGAACAAAGCCCACTCGGACTCTATGTCCCAAGAAGAAGAAGTGAACTTTATTGATCTCACACTGGAGAAATTCTTCTCTGCATTTTAACCCATCCTATATATATATATATATATATATTAGGAGCAGTGGGCAGCACACACATTAGGGCGCCCGGGGACCATCTCCATGATCTTCTTGCTTCGGCTTGGTCAGGACCTAAGCTGGAGGTACCTATGGTGCATGTTTTGGGTTGGTGGGGGAAACCGGAGTGCCCGGAGGAAACCCACCCAGAATCTGGGAGAAGCTCTCCCGGAGGTGTGAGTTGAAGGTGTCCCTGACAGAGGGCTCTGCCAGATGTTCCGAACAGACCTTCACTATACGCTTGGGTCAGCCAGGTCTTTCCGACTTCCTCCTCCATCAGCAGACCAAACTCACAACCACCCTCACAACCTCGGACACCCTTGTGTTCAAACATGGTGTTTGTTGGACAAAACTGTGGACAAATCAGGACAAACCATGGCTAGCACAGAAGTCCAATAACATCTGAACGGCCTCAAATCAGGGAGGCCGTTCCTCCCTATCACCCTTCTCCAGGTGTCACTGTCCTTGCCCACGTGGGCATTGAAGTCCCCCAATAGAACAACAGAGTCCCCAGTTGGTGCACTGTCCAGTACCCTTCTCAGGGACTCCAAGAAGGCTGGGTACTCTGCACTGCTGTGAGAGACCTGTCCCTGACCCGAAGGTGCATTCATTGGTGTGAACTCCCATCGGCATGCCCAGCAGGTAATGCCAGAAAAATGGAGAGTTCAGCCCCCCTCAAGGAGTTGGGTTCCAGAGCCCAAACTCTAGAGGTGAGGCCGACTATATCTAGTCGGTAACGCACAACCTCCCACACAAACTCAGGCTCCTTCCCTCCCAGCGAGGTGACATTTCATGTCCTCAGAGCTAGTCTCCATGCCCGGGTCAAACCTATTTCTTTTATCACCTTATTTAGATCAATATTGCTGATCCATATATCCACTGATTGTAGCAGACAAAGGCACAATATGTCTTCTTTTACTTGAGTAGGTAGGGAGGTTGGTAGGAGTAGGTACCAGGAAAATATATTGAAGTGATCATTGTATTTCATTTCTTAACTGTATTCTATTTGACTAGTATATATCTTACAATCCTGTATGATTTTGTCATGATAAAATTTGTTTATTTTTGAAATTCATGGTCTATACTCAACAAAAATATAAACGCAACACTTTTGTTTTTGCTCTAATTTTTCCTGAGATGGACCCAAAGATCCAAAATTTACTCCAGATACACAACACCTCTGCCCCGCCGAGACAATCCATCCCACCTCACAGGTGCGCCACATCAAGATGCCGATCCGACATCATGACCAGTGCACAGGTGTGCCTTATACTGCTGACAATAAAAGGCCACCCCGAAATGTGCATTTTTTTTTTTTTTTGCTTTACTGGGGGTCTGGAGACTCAGAACCAGTCAGTATCTGGTGTGACCACCATTTGCCTCATGCAGTGCAACACATCTCCGCATAGAGTTTATCAGATTGTCAATTGTGGCCTGTGGAATGTTGGTCCACTCCTCTTCAATGGCTGTCCGAAGTTGCTGGATATTAGTGGGAGCTGGTACACGCTGTCGTATATGCCGGTCAAGCACATCCCAAACATGCTCAATGGGTGACATATCCGGTGAGTATGCTGGCCATGCAAGAACTGGGACATTTTCAGCTTCCAAGAATTGTGTACAGATCCTTGCAACATGGGGCCGTGCATTATCTTGCTGAAACATGAGGTGATGTTCATGGATGTATGGCACAACAATGGGCCTCAGGATCTCATCACGGTATCTCATTCTGCATTCAAAATGCCATCAATAAAATGCACCTGTGTTCTTCGTCCATAACAGCCTTTGAAGAGGAGTGGACCAACATTCCACAGGCCACAATTGACAATCTGATAAACTCTATGCGAAGAAGATGTGTTGCACTGCATGAGGCAAATGGTGGTCACACCAGATACTGACTGGTTCTGAGTCCCCAGACCCCCAATAAAGAAAAAAAAATGCACATTTCGAGGTGGCCTTTTATTGTGGGCAGTCTGGGGTGCACCTGTGCACTTTTCATGATGTCGGATCGGCATCTTGATGTGGCGCACCTGTGAGGTGGGGTGGATTGTCACGGCGGGGCAGAGGTGCTCGCTGTCACACATTTGGAAAAATGGGAGCAAAAACAAAAGTGTTGCGTTTATATTTTTGTTGAGTGTATATACAGTCACTTTTTTCCATCTTTCCTTTCGTCATTGTCCATTTGTACCGACTAAAGTTGTTCCTGTTATAGTGCTATTCAGACTCATCCAGACTGTTCTTCACAACAACAGCAACTTCACAGTTTCAGTCCACACTCAAACTCTCACAGCTTCTGTTGGGTGACGAAGGCCACACAAAATAACACTACACTACAAGAATGACCCACAACCCACCACACTCACTAAATGTCTTTGAGTAGTCTGATATAAAGCGTTTGCATTGGTATTTGGGTATTGAGGCAAGAATTGCAGAATGAGGAAAAATATTTTCTTAATTTAATGAGATCTGGACGCTTGTCATTAATGACGTTTTAAATTAAAATAGTTACCAACGTATCTCAAACGAACATTTGTAAACACTGTCATAACTGTGTTGTATTTTATTGTTTAAGTAAGAGTAAAACATTGTTGTTTTACCTGTTACCTCATTGCTAACCTGGTTACATCCCCATATAATACAGCCTTATCTACAAAAAGACTACAATAAGTGTGCTGCTCACATACAAGGTGAATGAAACTTTAACAACAACAGCTATGCTAGTCCACATCCTGTTTCCTGCTTCCCCCACAGATCACAGTCCAACCCACATTACAGCTATTTTTGACTGTCTGTTTTTTGCTCCTTCTACTTGACATCCATTTGAGTTGACTCCTTCCATTTACATTCAGGAATACATGTGCAAAAAGAAGTTAGCTTATCTAGCCTCAACCGGTCCAGCAGAGCGAAGAGTTGAGTGTGGAGGGGGGTGGGGGGGATAGGGGCGCTATGACAGACGGCATAGGAAATGTTTGAAAGCACTGGAAACAACTAACACCTATTTTCATCGTCTGTAACGTCACTCACTGGTCTCCCCACGCACATGCTAAAACATTTACAACCCAGCCTGTCTGCTGATGGCTCTCAGGCTGAATAATTTACCAGTGGAAATGCAGGAACAATCTAATTGAAGAAAAAATTAACTCCTAGTGAGATGTTTGTTAGACCTAAAATGAATTGTGTTTGGGGTTAAGTGATCAAACTTTGTACTGTAGTTGAATAAAATAAATAAATAAATGTATACAGGAAAGTGTAATATATTTCAAAAAATACATAAAAACAGAACAGGATCTTTCACTGATATTTCAAAGGATTTCAAGTGAAAGAATGTGTTACCAAATAACTAATGCAGACACATTCATTCTTTTTTTGGTTGGCAATGTTTTCATTAAGAACAATTCAGACAAGTCAATAGAAAAAAGTTGTGAAGAATTGAGTGGAACTGCTGAATTGCACAATAAGCCCCTTGTGCATTTCTGGCATTATATTTGAGCAACACAACAATTGTTTCCGATTGAAAAAAGCAGTTTGCACACACTGCAAGATAAATATTGGCTGGGGACATCAGTGATGATGAGATTCCCTGCACAAAGCAGAAAACATCGCTGGCTAACACTGTAGCGTGAGTACACATGGCCAGACTCACACACATGCACTTGTGCCGTTGTGCCTGCTTTGAAGTGCTGCATCACTGGCCTGTAATGGAATTCTCTAGCTGAGTGCTGACTGGAGGCTTTGGGGGGTAAAGCAGGAGTGCACGAATGGTGAGAGAAATGAAATGAGAGCTGGTAGAAAGGTGGCGAGAATTGATCGAGAGGAAAAATGGCAGACTGTATTAGTGTCTGTGTGTCATAAGAATCACACTGTCAGCCACCGCAGGTCTTTGGATGTGGCTCCCACGGTGATGCCATCGATATTATGCGTGACACGCCAAGGTAAAAAGGTTAATTTTCTTCTAATGCCTACTTTAAAAACCCCACCTTACTCACCACTTCAAACGGCTCCCCAGGGTGAAGGATATCGTGTATGCAATACCCCCACCCTTCCCTCGTATTCATTTCAAGCTGTGTTTTAGCTGGGGACAAGAGGGTACTGTAAATTACCTTTTGATTCATCCTCTTTAATTACGCAAATAGATTTCATTATCTGCGGTGACTCAAAGTGTTGTGGAAAGTATTCATTATCCTATACGTAGATCACACTCACTGTTCATTGAGGAGCACTCAAGTGTGAGCAATTTTACAGGGTTCCTTTTGATAGATTCAGTTACAGTGCATTCAAAATGTGTGTACTGCAACACCATTTATGACAGCAAGGGTGCGAAGTAAGGAAGAAAATGAGCCAAAACTCATTTGAATTAAAGAGTCAAAATTTGGTTTTGGGGTAACCCATAACTGCTTCTGCTGGCAGATACTTAAATATGTAATTAATTAAAGATGCTTTTTCCAATCTAATTTTTAACTATCATCCAGATACTCTCCACTCACTCCATTTAATAAACAAATAACCAACCTACTTCTATTTTAACTGGATTCTCATTTTGCAATAATCTGAACAATGGCGTATATGTTAACATGGAACATTATAACATTATTGTTTTTTTTATAAAACGGGGATTCCTCAAGGTCAATGTTGGGCCCAGCTCTCTTTGTGCTGTAAATCCTTTATTTTATCTAATTAATTGAATTGGCTGAAACACTTAACAGGCCCATTTTACACTTTTTTCTGATCAATGGCAATGGCCACATTTTTTTATAACACTTTTCCACCTTCAAAACACTTTACATCAACCACTCACCCATTCACACACACATTCATATACCAGTGAATGTAGGGAGGCAAGGGGAGTTGAGTGTCTTGCCCAAGGACACAAAAGCAGCATTGATCTGTGAGAGCTGTTTATGTCAAAA
The DNA here is from genome assembly GCA_036785185.1 of Paratrypauchen microcephalus. NCBI lineage: Eukaryota > Metazoa > Chordata > Actinopteri > Gobiiformes > Gobiidae > Paratrypauchen > Paratrypauchen microcephalus. Next base: position 2,230,756 of record JAVJIX010000052.1, on the reverse strand, counting down.
GTGGGATTCGAACCACCAACCTACAGATCAGTGGACAAACACTCTACTAACTGTCTGCAGACAAATTAAATTTGTCTTCTGACTGTTCCAAAGTCTTGTGTCAGACTTGTGTCCAGAAAACAGAGCCTTTTCAAATTGATATTGAAGTAAATTTCTGTCTCTGTCTCTCCTGTTTAAATAAAGGTTCAAATAATTATTAAAAAAACAGGCATTTTGTAGGAATGACATGATTTCTGTTAGTTAACTTGTGTCAAAGGAGGCCACAAATTCGTATGTTATTGGCATGGCACAAATGCATTTGTCTGTGACAGTTTTATGCGGCGCTAACACTGGTGCCAGTAATATCCAGAATCACCTTCGCATTCACTACATTGATAAATTAAAAAGAAACACACTCAATAACAGGCAGCTAATATTAGCCCTGAAGTAATGTACTGTGTTATACATATACATAGGCTCCATTTACTCCATAACCCCCAAAACAGCATCAGCTCATGTGTAGTGTGTCCCTTCTTTCCTTCCTCTCAGTGGCAGTCATGTTCCTCTGTGACTATGTTTAGCACAGCTTTTCTCTTGAGCTTTGCAGTGAGAACACACTTTATGCAACTGTAATTATGCAAAAGAGGTCATTAGCTTCATAAACAACACAAAGGCACTGTTTCCTTGTTACTTTTGTGTGCAACTTCCCATGCTATTACTTCTCACACTTTATTCCTTTCTAGATTAGCACCAAAGAAGTTTATTCATCAGAATTTGCCATAAGATCGCTGGGAAAAGGAGAATATGTTGACAGAATAAACAGTGGATGGTGCAGTGGGGGAATGGGATGGGTGTAATGAGAAGACAGTGACCCAGATCTACTTTTAGCTTGTGTCGCTATAGCTCCACAAACCCAACTGGCATCAACAATCACCGATGGCAAGTCTCATTAATTACACTGTTGTCATAATCAAGAATGTGTTCGCAAGTGGGACATATCTAACTCAATCAGTGTCCCAGGCCGAGTCTAATAGCCCCCCGCCCCAGACATAATCACCAGAACCCCATTCGCCCTTATTGTTGCCATGTTCACTAATGCTCTTATACTCTGTTGGCTGCCTCACATCCTCTGAGTATACTCTAAATGTCAACAACTGAATATTCATAGCAGCACCCCTCCTCCTGTCACAGCTCCAAATCTCATCCCATGACTTCTCTCTGCATCCCTCAACACTCTGATTAGCAGTACATTTGAAAATGACCAATTACCAATATTAGAAGTAATTTCCTGTTTTTGGATCCACCCAGTCATATGCATTTTTATTACATCTTGGAAAATTTGTGTTGTGCAATGTTAGCAGCAATGATCATAACAGGCTGACCCTATACCACAAAGACATGGACATGATGGGTCTTAGTCTGGCCAGCTAGAATGAAAAAAAAAAAAAAGGAAATTGATCTCATGGAAGCAGCCAGAATGACTTTCTTGTACTGAAGTTATGCACATGATGTCATCACATTCAAACAGCCTCCTCTCAATAGACTAATGTTAAGACTAATAATGACTAATACTGCACCATTGCTGTGGCCTGTCCCATAGATCAGAAGTTGTAAGCTAACTGTAATTGTGAATACCATCGTAAAAACAGCTGCCACATGCAACTGGGTCCCAGGGCCTAAGGGGTCCTGTTAGTTTTAGATGCAACCCATTTCTAGACTCCAAAATTAGACCTAATTTTGTCAACAAATCAAATAAAGTAGAGCAAAGTTTTAAGTTTTTTTTTTCACTAGGTAGAAAATAGCCTAATGTTTAGAGTGCATGCAGACACAGGCATAGAGGGAGACAAACATCTCATTAAAGTGAGCAGGTGTTCACATCCTGTGCCTCTGGAGCCTTCACAAAGACACAACAAATGTGTGGGTGGCCTTTGAAAGGCTCTATTTGTATGGGGTCAAATTCTCTAAGTCAGCATAAGCAAACTCATAAGAAGAGACAACATAGAGATTTCTATTTCTAATATTTAGTTTGATTTCAAATGACAATAATTATTTTCAGAAACTAATTATACTGTTGACAGAACTGTTTACTGTATCTATATCTATAAATGTGTGTATAATCCCTCAGTCGTCCAGGTAGAATCCACGGCAAAGGAGAAATTCAATTTGTCAACTGGAAAAAAGTTTATTTGGTCGAATACGTTTCACAGCTCATCCAAGCTGCTTCTTCAGTTCTTGCTAGAGTGCTGGTGGACACTGCTTAAAAACTGTCTGAAGGGAGGAGCTAACTACAATGAAATTACTGTGAAACTATCTATCAAATTGAATTTCTCCTTTGCCATATATCTATACAATCTATAATGCCTATAAAACAGCATTTTTACCGTAATGAGTCTGTGTTATCCTTAATTTTTTGCTTGTCCAGGAGTTGTTTAGTGTTTCATCTGTGGTCATCTTCCTTTACTTTGTTTTTGCTATCAAGACGTTTCAGCTCTCGTCCAGAAGCAATTATCAGCCAATCCCAACAATTGAAAATGGCTTCTGGATGGAAGTCAAAATGTCTTGATCACAAAGATTCACTGATGGTCCAGATGACTAGCGTTCTCAACATTTTTACCATAATCTGTAGAAGCTGTTTTACAATGACAAATGTGTAAAAATAAGACGCATCCACCCAAATGGCATCACTGCAACTCTTACTTGACTCCCTGCTTGGCTCTTGGGAATACAGGAAAAGCACCTCTCTCTCACAGCCTCATTGACATGGATGTCATGAGTGGAGGTGGGGTTATCTGGCCGGCCGTGTGTGTGTGTGTGTGTGTGTGTGTGTGCGTGTGTGTGCGTGTGTGTGTGTGTGTGTGTGTGTGTGTGTGTGTGTGTGTGTGTGTGTGTGTGTGTGTGTGTGTGCATATCAGGGCGAACGTTGGAGGATAGTGACAGGTTGGGACTATCATGTAAAGAACCCCTTGAGGGTGTGCTGCTTATCAGGGCTGCACACGTTACCTGTCTCTTTCTTTCTTGCCCAGTATCGTCTCATATGCACAAAGACTCACACACTGGCCTGAAGTATACGCCACATTGATGTGTTGAGTTCATTTGTAACGTGCTCTGATGTGCTCTCACAACAGGAGTGGTTTTATTTTTAGGCCACCCTTTGAACTCATCTCAAAGACTCCCTCCATCTTTCACCCCTCTCCCTTCTTTAATATTCTAAGTTCTGTATGAATTCTTTGAGTATGAAGCAAAAAAATTATGTTCTATTATCGATGTTTGACTGGTAAGACCATTATTGGTTTATCCACTGCAGCAACAGACCTTTAGATCAATGAGTGCCAAGCCTGCACCTGCTTCACTTACACCATTACTTGTGATCACCTGATTCTTCACTCCAGCTCAGATATCAAAGAAGACCTACATATACATTTTTTGTCTATTCACAAACGTATTCCTTTTTCTGTGCTCTTGTCTTGAGTATTCAAGTTATTTTTTCCCAGATAATTATATAACAAATCTGAAACTTGCATGCAAGCTCAGGACATTTAAGCCTAAACACCATCACCATACTTGTTTTGAGCATTTCTGCAGTCAATTTGCTTTTATAATCCTGTGGTTTTATTAGCATGCACATTGCTAATGGATGATTGATGCATTAGTCTTAGAGCTTAGCTACATAGATGCCTTGGGGCCCCTTTGACCACCACTACTTTCTCACACACTACATTCATACTAGGCAAGCTGTGGCACTATGGCACCTGGCATACTCTGCTATTGCCCATTCAAGCTCTAACCAGGCCCAACCAATGACTGCAATTATTTATCTTTTAATATTCATTCCCACTCCTGCATAAACTCACTAACATTGACTCATTGACTGTACATGAATACCATAGATGCCATATTAGAACCCATAAGCCTAAAAATCACCAGAAAACATGCAACATTCTGGTATGGAATATTAAAGGTTTGTGTAAGCTTAGTGTTTACACAAACACTGACATAATGGTGTCAATATAACTGCAGTATGCCTCAGATAAACCAGCATCTTAATATTCAAAATTGTCAGAATGTCAGTTTATGGACAAGTCTGTGCCCCTTTACACCAAGCTGCCTCATAAACAAGACTAGAGCATTCTTTATTAATCATAATGTTGTTTATTATTAATGTGATGATTATTAAACATAACTGTAGTCTCTACAGCCAAATTTAACTAACGAATGTGTGTTTTCTCTGTTCTTGAGGGAGCTTGGTGTGAGTGACAAAAGCGGAATCAGTGAAACATACTTATTATAATGCATGTCCTAAACCAAGAGAAGGTAGCTCCATTACACACTTAAAGGTCATGTTTGTTGTGTGTTATTATGAGTTAGTGTCAAATATTTAGTTTAGAACCAAACATGGTGAAATCATAATGGACTTGATTTCTCTTTAGTACAAATCTGCTATTTTGTCTCACCAATCCTGCCAAAGAGCAACTATTTTCTGCCAACATTTTAACCAGGACACTGATAAATGAATGATGTGCAAAGAATAATCTGCTGAATAAACTACAGCACATGGACAATGGAAGTTTGGTTCAGAATGTGTTAGAATCAGTCCAGATTTGTGCACACTTGTGCACCATTACCAGAAAGGGCCAGAACATTTTTGGAGGTCTGTGAATGATCTCCAAATGTGAGTGGTGCACCTCCCCTCATCACCATCCCTGTGATGTATTTACGCATATGTTTGCCTAGTGCTGCATCTGCTGTAGCGTCTGTTAGCAGTGACTGGCTCGTTCCTCCACTAAGCACACAGCATATTTGACTCATCTGAGCAGAGCCTGGATACAACTAGACAGTAGCAGTGGTGGAAGAAGTACTCAGTTTGGTTACTGAAGTAAAAAGCACAGATGTCAGAGCAAAGAAATAAAAGTAAATGTATCATATGAAAAAAATCAACTTAAAGGTATTAAAGTACCCATTTAAAATTGTACTTCAAGAGTAAAAAGTATTTTTCAGCAGGTTTTTGAGGTCTTACAAAGCTTTAAATGTATTTATTTTTATTTTATTTATAAGGGAGATGTACCAACTCATTTGCGAGGGGGACCTAAATACATTGACAAAAATAGCATTTACAGAAAAGAAAACAAAAGACAAACACAACACAGACAACAGTGACACAGCACATAGACAACATTCACCCTATACAATACAGGATGTAGATATACATACATCTCTCTGAATTTATCATCCACACACCTATTTGTAAATTACTGAAAGGAAAAGCAACTCTATGTACATCAGAAAGTGCATGAAATAAAAAATATGTTTTACCAAAAACAGGAGCAGGATGTTTGTAAGTATCTGACGCCCAGTGGTGAAAGTAAAGCGGTGCGCACCGGCGGACCGGTATAAAATTCACAGCCGGTACGCAGCACCGCTAAGAGAATATGGTTAATCGTGGCCAAAACCCACATTTGAAAAAAAAAGTAATGTGCGCTATTTAAGTAAAAAACACAAACAACCACACTATGCCATTCGAGAATAACTGAAAGCTACCGGCTGGTTAGCCCAATTGGTTACTGGCTGGTTAGCTCAACTGGTAAGTCATTGATTTTTTCCCCCTGGGGGTTGTGAGTTCAAATCCCCCCCGGCAAAAGAGGGTTTATGCTGAGTCAGCACTGTAGTTATATTTTAAGGTGTAAAACGTTTTTAAAAAAACCCGGGTAAAATGAGTGTTTTTTTTTATTTTTATTTATTTATTTATTTTTACGGTAAAGTGATGCACTGGACATTATAGCACCTGTAAGAATTGAAAACTACTTTCACCACTGCTGACGCCTTAAACAGGTGGATCGATGTATTTGATCAGATTGAGGAGGGCAAGTTGTTCCATTCATCTGGGGCATTGAAGTTAAATGCTCTGCAGCCAATTTCTTTTTTTTTTTTTTTATAGTAGGAACATTAAAAAAAATAGTTTTTCAGTGTGACGTAAATTACATGCTGATCTAAATGGAATCAGAAACTCTTTTAAGTATGGTGGGAGTAATAACATTTAAACACAAATTGTAAAAAGTGTAGCTGTCTTCTGGGTGTAAGAGAGAGCCAATTGAGTGATGAATACATTTGACAGTGGTGTTCTATAGGGACATCTTAATATAAACCTACATATACTATTATAAATGACATCTAACAATCGAAGATTAGATGCTGAGCTGTTCTGATAAATTATATCTGCATAATATTGGTAGAAATAATTGTGTGGCAATTCTTTTTCTGACAGGTAAAGTAAAGCAGTTAATGTTTGAGTATAGTATCCTCAGCTGGTTAGAAAATTTCTTTATAACTGAATCTATGTGTGAGATAAAAGAAACAAGACCAAGATATTTAAACTGGTCAGCTTTTACCATTTTAGAAGAGCACTTGTTGTAGAAGAGTTTGGCCTAAAGCCAGATTGATGGGGAGATAGAATATTGAAATACACTGCGTGCACATGGTAGGATCGGATTGGATTTCTCCAAATCCGATCCCGTTTCTCGGCGGGTGGTCTGTCCTTAGATCCCAGTGCACATGAAGCTTGTGTAATCGGATAATGGTCAGCGACCTGGCCGGCTCCGCTACGCTATGTGGCACTGTAGTCCAACTACTTCTGGGTGATGGCTACTCAATAAAAACACAAACAACTATGTGGCGGTATACAAAGATGGCGCTTGAGGAGTTTGACGGAGCAGCATTGGTGTACATGTTGTGCATTCTTTCTTCGCAGCCATGATTTCGTCTGACTTTTCCGGCAACAATCGCTACATATGACGGCGTCGGCGCCTCCTGCCACTTTGGGGTGAAATCCCTGGCGAAAATTCCTGTGCATGCGCATTACGCCAATCCGATCCGATATCGTGCACAAGGCGGCACCAAGCGGATTACTATCGGCCTAAACCAGGGGTTCCAATCGGATTCGGGAAACCAATCCCTATACGATCCTTAGCCTGTGCACATGAATCCGATACGATCCCAATCCGTTTGCAATCGGATTACACTCGTCCATGTGCACGCAATCATAATAGTTAATATATTGAGATAGTTGGTTAAAAATTGCTTTTTCAAATATTTTTTACAACACTGTTAATAATAGAAATTAGTCTGTAGTTACTTATATTACAGGGATCAGCACTTTTGAACATTTTGAGGTGTAAGTTTAGTCCATTTCCATGAGAGTGGAGTGGTGCAAGTTGTAAGGGAGAGGTTAAATAAGTCAGACAAGGGCTATGATAGGACATGTGAGGCAACTTTTAAAAACTTTACCTCCAGTTCATCAGGACTTGGACTGGTATCTGACCTTAAATCAATAATCATCAATAATCAATAACCATAATAAACCATCAATAATCTGTTTAACTTCAGTAGGTGTAATATTTTTAAAACTAAATGTATTATTATTAGAAGCTGCATTTGGCATGTTAAATAACGCACCTGAATGGAAAGCAGACACTGGTTCACTATCAATTTTGATAAAGATTTGTGCTGAATTTTGTTAAACAGAAACAATTGAATCAATCTTTTTTTTCCCCCTTGCTGTTTTTCTTCGTATATTTTTGTTTGCTTAAACAACAAATGTGTTACAATTAGGGCTGTCAGTTTAATGCGTTAATTAGATTAATTAATTACACTGCAAATTAATGCGTTACAAAAATTAACACAATTAATTATGAGTGGCAATTCAACGCGCGTGCATTTTAAATTTGGCATAAGGCAAGCAAATTGCGGCTCGGGCCTTTGAACGGCAAGTTTATTTATAAAAAGAATGAAGACGCGGTGATTTTGTCAAAAAGAATTTTCTGATCACCGAAGCTGCTCCAGCCTGACGGATCATTTGAACAATAAAAACGTCCAGACAAGTTCCATCCTTACCGGTGATAGTGTGCACTTCACTAAACCATCAAATCACGCTCGCAGAATTTGGGAAACAATTGAGCAAAGCGACCGCAGAAAAACTGACAAACTCAATCGCAAAATGGGTTTGCTCGCTCGCTCACTCACAATCCCTCTCTCTCTCTCTCTCTCTCTCTCTCTCTCTTTCTCACTCTTAAAATGTGACTAATTTGATTAATTAATTACAAATCCTGTAATTAATTAGATAATTTTTTTGATTGCCTGACAGTACTAGCTACAATTAAACCCTCAGCCTTTTCAGTTGATCTGAAACAATAATAAATATACATGTACTGTTAAAAAATGTGGAGTAAAAAGATACCTGCTCTCAGATGTAGTGAAGTAAAAGTAAAAAGTATCCACCTTAAAATCTACTTAAGTAAAGTACAAATACTTAGAATTTTTGCTGAAGTACAGTACTTTACTACTTTTACTTCATGACGTTCCACCGCTGCCAGCTTGTCACAGATGATACAGTTAGATTCAGCATGTACTGTAGTTTAGAGTAGTAGTTGTAGTAAATATTTGTAGTAACATTAAACCTTGCTTTCAAACTGACCTTGAATTGATATTGTAAGTCTCTCATAGTTCACTAGCATGCGGCCTTAGAGAGGGTTAGAGAGGGGATCTCTCTAACACTACGCTACAGTGAGGAAATTCTAAAATTGAGGCTGTCACATTTTGGTGTCATATCCTTTTTACACATTTTTCTCCCACTTTGTAATTATGGCAATCAGAACACGCACAGTTCTTTAGAGTGTTTATTCACTGTAGTCTTTCAATAACATGCGATAATCACGCACTGACACACGCACAAAGACCGGTGTGCTATGGCTCAGTGAAGGCCCTGGCCCCGCAGAGGATCCACTAACAGAGCGCCAAATCCGAAAAGGAAGGCAGCTTCAATGCAACACAACACAGATAGTCAGATTATTGGTGTGTATGGCAGAGGGAGGGACAGATGCCCACAGTCCAGAACCACAGATACACTTTCACACTTTTCACATTTTTATCTCCTCCAATAGGCTATCAGATTTTCTATTTAAAATGTCTCACTTTCAGTTTTTTAATTCTGAAAAACATGTTAGTAATGAGTAGTTTCTGACTAAGAAAGGCAAAGGCAAGCTCTTTCCTATTGGCCCTTTTCTTAAAGACAATAATTACTACAACATCTCATCCAACTACGCACCTGATTGGAGCAAATCAAGTGTTCCTGGCAATAGCTTCTGTATGATCAATACTCAGCTAAGTGCCTATTTAAGTGCATTGGTGATATCCACTTCTTTTTTTTAAGTAAATAAAAAAATGCAAAAAAAAAATAAAAATCTTGATCATATTTGTTCAGCTGTGCTCTTAACCCTCCTGTCGTGTTCGGGTCAAATCTGACCGTTTTACAACTTATAATACTCATAAATATTATGTTTTTCATCTGATTACCTCAAGACCTTATGATATCCTCCACACTGTGGACTTGAACATATAAAAGTGATGATCACCTGTTTCCTTCAATTTTGAGTGTTTTAATCAACCTTGTTACACCTGTGGTGTTCCCGGTCAAAAGTGACCGCCATAGGAAATGAATGGGTATCCAGAGTAAATTCATTCAACATACAGAAAACATCCACATACACACTGCCCCAGCTCTCTCTCTCACACACACACACACACACACACACACACACAAACACACACACACACACACACACACACACAAACCAGGGTATGTGTGTTATGCTGGACATGACAACCGGTCTCCAAGGGCATATCACATGTGACAACTTCTTCACATCACATCACATTCTCTTGGTCAGGAGCTACTGAAAAGAAAGCTCACCATGGTAGGGACAGTGAGGAAGAACAAGCCCAAACTTCCCCCTGCGCTGGTAAAGACCAGAGGAAGACAGGCACTCTCATCACAGTTTACATTCATTGACACTCACACTCTTGTGTCATACGTTCCCAAGAAGAACAGAAATGTCATCCTGATGAGCACAGTACACAAAGACGTCGCTGTCAGCACCACAGAGGACAGGAAGCCCCTGATGATCCAGGACTACAACAAGAACAAGGGAGGCATTGACTGCCTTGATAAGGTAATGTAAAGTCTCATCATGCATTTTATTTTTATCTAGGTGAATCATAGCATTTTGTGTACGACAGATTGAATATTGTTCCTAATCTCTTATTATTTATTGTTCCTTTATTGCAGCTTACAGGTACATACACCCGTAAACGAATGACAGCTTGCTGGCCTGTGGCACTGTTCCACAACATCCTGGATGTGTCAGCTTTCAACACGTATGTGGTGTGGACAGCAATCGACCTAACCTGGAATCAGGGGAAAAGTTTCAAGGAGACTTTTCCTCACAGAGCTGGGGAAAGCTTTGGTGACTCCTCTTATACAACGACGCCAGCACATTCCCCGCACACCAGCCTCCGCCAGTCTGGTTAGGAGCATGCAAGCTCCAGCCCCAGCCGCTCCCCCAACAAGGACATGGGCAGAAAAGGAAGCGTTGTGGCCTCTGTGCCTAGAGACATCAAAACGAGCCTGACATGCTGCTAATGTCATGCTTATGTTTGCAAGGCCCACTCTGACCTGAGTGTCACATGCCACTCATGTGCATGAATACACACACACACACACGCACACACACACACACACACACACACACACACACACACACTCTGTTGAGTTTGGTTTTTTTGGTTTTCCATTTATTTTTTGTATTATATGTTCATTTTGTAGTTCATTTTCAGTGCCCAATTGTACTTTTATTGATGTTATTTAATGTTTACTTCTATAAATTGTTGTTAGACACTACTTTGAAACATTGTTCTCAACTAAAGAATGTTTAATAAAAAAATTGGTGTTGAAAAAAAATGTTTTGTGCTAATTTAAGAGCAGTTAAAACAGACCGGTCAATTTTGACCGGGAACACTAAAGTAGGGAGCTGGAGGCGAACACGACCGGAGGGTTAATGCAATCTGATTTTCAACACAAAATTATGTCAGTCAAAGTAATCAAAAATGTGTGCTCCTGCTCCAATAAAGTAAGTTACAATGCAAAAAAATAGGTAATAATCTAACCCATGAGTAGGGAAATATATTCATATTTTTAAACGTTTGAATTGACTACATTTTCATATTGTCCCATTGTCAACATCGTTCTTGTAGTTTTTCTTTTTTTCAAATCTTGAGTCAGCTCCAGACTTGCTTTTGAATGTCACTTGCGCTCAGAATCTTGGCTGACTGCTGCATCCCAAACATGCCGTGTACCATATAATGCCTTATTTTGCATTCCATTTACTGTCTTCACTGCCTTTAAAGTGCTATATTTAGGCTGACTTGAGGGCATCTCACTGCATGACAATGGTTTTACAGGGTACTAGCAGTACTTGTCCCCCCCAGGGTACAGCCAAGCAGAGTTTTTATGCTCTTGTCAAAAGTGATGGCTGGGGCAGACAGTGAAAAAAGTGGAATAAATCTTTAGAGTAAAATAACATCTATTACCCGTTTGAGGAGAAGAGCTGGAATGTAGAGGAGGTCTATGTTCTGGAGATCATGTGATGTCCAATGCTGTTTCCGAGTATTTACATGAACAATGGTTCATCTCTTACATATTCATGTTTATTTGAATGGACTTGACCAATTGGAAGACCTCCTTGGAGTACATAATATGAGTTAGTTTAAAACATACAGTCTTGGCCATGATATTTTCTTTTCAATATGTACTTTTGCAAACAGAACTGTCACCCTTGTTAAACAGTGACACATTGCCAACTAAAAACTAATGCATTTTGCAGTTCAAATTATACATCACAAATAAAATGTCAATAATTAATTTAGTATAAAAGCTACTAAATGTCTAATTCATTTGTGAAATATTTTTCTTCTTGTCTGGCATTCAAAATAAATTAGCCCTACACAAATGAATGCTGAACACCTTCACGTTTTCAATATTGGATTTGTATGCACTCACCTATTGCACTCACAAAATATATACAAGGTCAGCAGTTTTGGTGTGTTCAAATCTCGTCAAAATGTTTTATTATTGTTCCATTCTAAGGTGGAATTATGTCATCCTCATCATACATACACATTTATATCTTCAAGTTCTATACAAAATGTGACAAAGATTTGGTATTGTTTTGATAAAGGTTTTATTAATTTCATATAATACTGACACATGTACTCAATAGCGGTTAACAGGCGTTTAAAAACACAGATAAGAAACCAGAAGAGCAACCTTTTGTATTAGCCCCATTGATTCCATGGACCATTTTTACACGTTTACATGTTTCAATATACCGCAACATCTACGTGGTATTAGTCTAAGATTACCCCTGAAAGGATTTTGTTCCCCCAAAAAATGCAAAAGAAAGAAATGGTAAAACCGTTTCTACTGTTACAAAAATGGAGGTTTGTCAGCCACAACAGAAAATAAGGAAACTTTTTTTATTATATAGTAAAATTGGAAAACAACAAAAGTTTATCTGAGATACTTTTGGACAGCATGTGTCACATGTGGCACAGTTACATAATCATTGTGTCATCCCGGAAACATGAAACAGCCATTTTGTGCACCTTTTTGTAGCGATTATGGTAACTATTAAAATGCAAATTCCTTATACTTTCCAAATGGACACAATGGAAGAAAAGAGCTTTTTTCGCCGGTAGATCTCTTGCCTTCTGATCCAGTTTTGTTTTGAACATCTTTCCAGTTGAAGTAAAGGATTGTGGGTAATGTGGTCCTTGATGTGTATGTAAAGATGGCGGTCAGAGTCCTGTCTCTGTGGCCACATTGTCTTTGATATCTTCAGAAAAATGAAACTATTACTGCATCCATAAAGCAGTTTGTTTGAGTGCATTTTGTCCTGCTATGGTTAGATCTATTGTGCTGTGTAAGTAACTCCACTGCTGTTTACTGCGTCTGGTCCAGATGAGTGGGACTATCGGGTCACCTGAAATAGAAGACACAGAAATGGGTCAGCGGCACGCCAGAAATATTCCACTAAAAGTTATGAAGCAGTGTGAAAGAGTTTAGTACGGCAAAGTAAGTAAAGGTCAGTCTGTGGAGAGAGGCAGTTTTGTGCTCTGTGGCCCTGGCTTTTCAATAAATAACGCAGTGCAGAACTTTTAGGAAATTATATAAAACAATTCTTGTCGGTGAAGCCCTTTACAAGATGGCTTCCTGTTATTTTTGGAAGAACACTCAACCAGACGCTGTGTAAGGGAGCATTAGGCCCTATAGTCTCTCTCCTCTTGGCTACTGATTTCAAACCACAGTGTTTCTTCTTTTGGGCTAATCATGTGCACCCCTTATCGCACGCATCAGTCTTACTCCATTCTCCCTCTCCCATATCTGCTCCCTGTTGGTTTATTTGAACATATTAGAAGGCATTTTTCACCAGCCAAGCATTGCACAGACGCAAATGAGCGTCTGTCTGCCAATACTGCACTATGCACTAGTCTAGCCTCTCCAAAAGCATTCTTCTCTTTCAAGCCCTCACTGTTATTGCGGTGTTCCTCTCTTGGCTACAAATGCTCTCTCCTCTCTTCCTCAGGGTCTTTTTTGTTTGTTTGTTTGTTTGTTTTTTGCAGAGCCCAGGTGGCAGCACACAGAGTGAAGGTTAGCCATCGGTGACAACACACAAAGCGGCCTCGGCTCTGAGCTGCCAGTGGCTTTCTCTTCTCCACTCTATGTAGCTGTGGATGGCTTCGGGCCACCTACTCTGGGTCTGCTCCCGTTGCCTTCAGGCATCTACCCCTACACTGATCAAACAGTCTGTGTGCGTTTGTTGTCACGCCAGTTCACTGCACACATCACACCAGCTTCACAAGGTCCGAGCTATCGATGTCAGGTATGCACATGTTCATTATATATGCCTGTAGGTGCTTCTTTTGGTGTCCAATTAGAAAGCGGATTTAGGCAGTTAAGTCTCCATTTACAAAGCACACCGGTGTCATCTGCAGGCCCTGTTAGGACTAAGTGCGCTACACATTTATATTGCTCAGTCCATGAGCTCTAACTGCTTTTGCTGCAGGCTGCTCATTTGGCCACAAGGCACATGTCCGCTCCACTCCATCAGGAAGCACATACTGTCTATGGGCAACACTAGTCACAAAGTGTCAATTATGGAAAGGCATTAGCTGAAAATTCCAGAGTTTTTCCACTCATAAGTATATCAATTCTAAATATAATTAAGTGAAACAAACAATAAACTAAATTGTTAATGAGACAACGTTAAGAGGGCAACATTGTAATAATGCTTACACTTGCAGTGCGTTCCATATGGACATACTTAAAACAGTGCCATGAAAATAACTGACTTGTTTCTGGGAGAATTGTAGTAATGTAACAATTATCGGTTTGCCAGCTATAAATCTGTGGCCTGGAACTCCAAATTTACATTGTACATTGTTTTGACCTACTGTTACTATAGCAATCACTGCATCTGTTACTACTATTACACAGTGGCTGCACTGCTGCACTGCCTCGCATACTTCTACCTTTACAACCACCTCTTTCAAATGCTCATTCTGACACAAAAATTTGAGGAATTAATAATAATAAAGCATGAAGAAAAACGTAATTCATAATGAACAAATGCTTTAAAACAGGGGTGTCCAGACTTTTTCACAGAGAGCCACATGCAGAAACAGATTTGTAGCGGAGGGACAAAGACTGGCGGTCAGTATCGAGTCATTCAGATGGGTGCTTTTGGAATGGACACGTTTTTTTTTCATTGTAAACAAGATGAAATGGAAATAGATGCTGACATGGGGGGGTGCTAACGTCCCACCTCTCTCCTCAGCGATAAAAGAACATAAACAGAATAGAAAATGCAGATACAATACAGTAGTCACAAAGACATATGACGTAATACAGTGGAACGGTAAACACTGAGGTCTTTTTTTGCTTGGAAATACAATTATGGGGGGGGGGACGAGATGGAAAACAGAGAAATATATTATTGACAAACTATGTGGCAGACTGTGAGAGAGCAGAGTGTTTTTATAAATACATAAAAATTGCTTTCACAGATCTACTGTGCCTTTAATAAAGCTGGGAATGTAAATTATAGGTCTGAATCACAATGTAATGTGTTACTGAGAAACTAAAGTGGGAGAATTACATTAATTTTCAGTAAAAAGTGCAACCAATGATACTTTGGGCCAGTTCAGCTAAACCATATTTGGTCAGAGTCATAGTTTGGACACCCGTTCTTTGGGCTCGGAAACGACTTTAACAAATTTAGGGGTTAGGTATTAGTTAATTAGGAAAAATTAGATGTAGTTGCTAAGTGTGAGTCATTAAAAAAAAAATGTTTCTTTCATCATAAATTAAATTAAGAAAATGTTACCAGATAATAGTAACAAGGCAGGATTTCTGTAATGAATATCATAGGCTGTAAATATAGTGACAATGGTTTATCCCTGCTGAATACATTATGTAATAGCACAGATCCATTGGTGTCTTTGTCAGCAGCACAAAAGGGTCAGTGAGAATCCACCGCTCCTCTTCAGAGAGTGGAAGCTGCAGTGTGCTTTGTTTTGCCACTTCATCTGCTCCTATATAAAGCATGTGTCTATGCAAATGTATGACAGCTCGTGCTTTGGCAGGCAGGCTGTCTGTGCACTGCTCGTCCATATGATATTATTTGGCATCGATCGTTCCCCCGCTCCTCCCTTTGCCCTCCTACTCTCCTCCTTCCCTCAGCACAAGCCAAAACCTCCTCTAGAGTCACACAAATGAACAATGGTTACACAAAAGTCTCTTATAAAGGTGAGTGATACAAACCGGATACTGCAAATTCAGCTACAGTATACAAAATATACCAAATTAGAATATCGAGCGCATCATTTTATTATTGTTTACGTGGCTAAGTTTGCAGTGCATTCATGTTTTGCAAATCACAACCACAATATCACTGGCATGTTTTAGCACATTTCTGAAATACTGTTGTAACATCATATAATAAATAAAAAATCTTTTACAACAATATTTGTGGTTAATTTTGTCAATATCACCCTCTTGTCCATCGCCTAAAATGAAATAAATTTTTCCCTATTGATACTTGATACTGCAGCTGATCTCATCAACATTCCCTGGGGTGTGATGCTAACTGAAAGCACTGCTCTGTTAGAAGCTGTTACTCAAGTTAAACTTTAATCTGAGTTTTATTGTAACATAATCTGACCAGAAAGAACTGATTTGGTTGGAACTTCAGGTGCTTCTAAACATGTGTGTCAAGACAAAAAAATGACACACTCTCACCATTATTGTTGGACCATGAACTGTAGTGGCAACAGGCTCTTGCAAATCAATCCATTTTGTATTTTTTCTTGAGTTTTCAAATTATCTTAAAACATTTTTGTCCGTGTTTGCTAATGTGTGCATTGTGTCACCATGGAAACTGCTGAACATTATAATAATAGAAGTGCATTACAGAACACCCCCAGTGAGATGTCACTGCAAAGTATCAATTCCTAAAACTAGGCCTATGGGACAGAGAATGGCAAATTAGTATCAATGCCAACATAAAAGCGTATCATTCTCACATATTCTATACTTAATAGTCTTCAAGTGATACATCACTGAATGGAAAATTGAACATGACTTTAAAGTTGAACTAAAAGAGACTGTAACTTCTCCCTAACAACCATCATTCTACAGCCAATCATTGAGAGTGTGCAAACTTCACACATAATAAAGTCTATGTGTGGAATCCTATAATGTACATTATTTTCACAAATGATTTCCAAGATCAAATGAAAAAACTATACAATTTGCAGTCAAACAAACAAATAAATGTGTAAGTATTGACTTTGTTTCCGTCTTTTCCAAATCCCTCACTCACCTCTTGTGCATTTCCTCTCCTATCCATCACCACTGCTTCATTTTACTTTTAGCTTTCCTCTATGTCTCTCTCATCTCTCCCTCACTCTGTCATCAATTTCAATTTACGAGCGGGTCTTAATGGGACTATAAGAGAGCGCTCGATGCTATTGATCTAAATGCGCGTCTTGACCTCAGCATACCACAGCAAGGGGAAAAACACGTTCTTTTTATCATCAGACAAACCCATCAGCCCACACATTCCTATATCCTTACGACCAGGCAAACGAAGATCATTGATCAAAGAGCTAAACGCAAGAGACAGCAAATATTTATGCACTTTCAAACAGTCACAGCAGATGTTAAGGCTTCTTTGATTCTTTTCCCACTGTTATAATGTTCAAATTGTACTTGACAAAACCTAAATAGTAATCAATTAAGAGGAGGGCCATCCTAACAGCAGTCATGTATTTGAAGATGAAATCAGCCTCATATCAGCCCTCCTCTACTGCATACTCTATGACCAATTTGTATTCTCCGTTTATGTGTCTTTGGCGTCTGTGTGGGTGCAGGACTGGCCAAGTTCCTCACTTACACAGATAGTGTAGTCCACTCTGAGAATAGTCTGAAAAGAGTTTTTAATTCGAACAATACTTCAGCTGGAATTTAAAGGAAACAAACAATCCGGATGTTATGTAACGTGGAAATAGAACATATTAGGGTCACATTGTTTAGATCTTTTGTGCCTGTAAAAGTCTGAGGAGTATATATTTGCTTTATTTTACCAGACCAAACAAGAGACACTTTCTCTTTAAAATGATAAGCCCCAACCCACGTAGCAAAAAGTAGAAGCTGTGAACATTTCATCCCTGAACTTTGTCCTTAATCGTTGATAAAAGAAGAAATTCAATTTGTCAACTGGACAAAGTTTGTTTGGTCAAAAACGTTTCGCCGCTCATCCGAGAGGCTTCATCAGTTCTGTCCTTAATCGTCACTCCTTAAATTCACTAATAGTTCTGTACTGACTTTTTACATCAACAGGCCAGGAGACTATGGAGATGCAAATTAGCCACACTGGCTGTAATTTCTTTGTATGCCCACATGTTCATTAATATGTATTGTCTATTTATTAACCAAAAAAAGTGTCTTTAGTCATGTCAAAAACAAAATCAATATGAAACTCTCAATTTATCTATCTCTGTGGGTGTAGGATTGCAAAGAAAGATCTTGAGAAACATAACATTTGAGAGTAGGATGCATAACTGACTTATTGGTGTTGACTTTACAAGATGATAGCTAAATAAAGGAAAAACTAAACCAGGACTTAATTTGCATTTCCAAACTCTTTCACCCATGAAGATTCACTCTCACCCATCAGACCACACCCACGTATCAATTATGTAAGACCAAAACAAAGGTCTGCACCCAAGCATGAATTATACAAGGTGAGAAGGCTGAGTAAGGATGCAGGCTCGAAACTGAAGAGTAGAATGACAAACTCATCCGCAGACGACAGCTGAGAGACTGCTCTGGTTAGGTGCCAAAAGAGACCAGATAAAACACCTCAAGAACAATGGGAGGGGGGTAACTTGTATATGAATGCCACATTACAAGTTACAGAGGAAAGTTGCAACCAAAACTAATCCTGTATTTAAAAAGAACTAAACCAGATCTGAACAAAATTAGAAAGAGTATCAATGCCAGGATTATCAAACCACTGAACCATTGAAACTGAACTCAACTGAAGAGAGTTCAGACTTGTTTTTTTATACCCTGAAAATAAAACTGAAGATCATGATTTATCAATTTGAGGGAAAAATTATATAATGTTGCCCAGGTCCTGACTTGACTGACAGTTTTAAACACTTTCCACTCTTTCCTCTAGAGGAATCTACAGTATCTGTTATTATTGCATCAGGTCAGATAACATGCATATCGGTCAGCTCAGTAAAGCAGGGAAAACTGGGAATGTTTCCTTTTCTGACTTTGGTCCCGTTGGCCTTCTTTTGACTTTTTTTTTCCTTAAGAGATTGTTTGATGTTTGCTCCAAAAATCTGAATAGAAACAAGTAAGCAGTATATGGGTCGCTCAGAGTAGAAGGATCTAAGCTTGTGTGAATGGTGCTTGTGTACACTATCAACACAATCAAAGGAAAATGTGTGCGTGAAACTAACCTTGGTGGTCTTCACTTTGTTGCCTGTGCTGCAGCTCCAACCTGTGAGGTCAGGGAGAACTTTGCACTCCTCTCCCTCCATACACGGCTGCATTTGACACCACCACTTCTGGGCTACAATGGAGGCTGTGGGAACAAGATAAGACAAGATTAGAATGGAGCTATTAACAAAGAGTAACTCTGATAGGACTGCGCCAGGTCTACACAAGAAAGTTTATAGAGAGAGTTTTGAGAGAGTAAATCTTTGTCAGATGGAAGAGCACAATAGTGTTTACTGAAAAAAAACTATTCTACATTACAATCTGCAGTCCTGGAGGAAGAAGCAGCTATACAATATGCCTCTATATCTACATATCTACATCACAAGTGAAGCATGCCCATTTGATCAAATTCTACTTTATGTTTGTTGACACCCTTCAACACATTTCACTTAAGCACTTAGAGAGATAGCAGCTGCATAATGCGGCATGTCACTTCTTATATTTTGCATAAATTTCCCTGTACCCTGCGTAGAAATCATCCTACAGGCATTTCAGCTTGAAAGGTGGGGACATTATGAATCGCGAACATATGGATTGCACTTGGGAGCTAGAGCTAGATTCTGAACGCATCATTAAATGCTACCTTGGGCTGTTTCATTTCAGCTGTAATGTAACTGCACAAGTGAGCTGTGTAAAGTTGACTACAGTAAGCTCTTAAAAGCTATTTTGTGCAGTACATAAGAGTAGAAAAGCTCTCTTTCTTTAGAAACATGACCTTTTTATTCTAGTACTCAAACTTATACTGTCCTCAAATGTATTATGCACTTGTCAAGTGGTCAGGGTGGTGCAATTGATCCAATTTGTTATGGCAAATTCAGTTATTACTCTAGTCAAACACAAAATATAGAGTTAATTAATGTTAACTTTGACAACATAGTAGTAACTGAGTTGAGTGGAGAATTGAGTAATGAGTTTAAAAAATGTAATGATCCTTATTTAGATTCAAATATTTTTTCCTCTGACCAAAAAAAGACACATGCTCTGCTATAAATTGTAGTCATGAGCGAATATCTCTGTGTCAGGCCTGTCACACAGTGTAATGCTCTAGTGGTAGGCTCTCAGTGTACTTGCTCCAAATACTGTGCATTCATTTCTTTTGTGAATTGATGGATCTGGCTGCCCATAGTGAATGAATATGTGAGTGAAGCGTTGTGGTGATGTGCAAAATAGTTTCACACTGACTGCACATTCCCAATAAGTTATAAATGCTGTAATATCTTACATCAATTCAAACATTCTGCCCTATCATGATAAGTGTGTGTTACAGTACAACATGCTCTCATGTCAAAACCCATGTCTATATGATTACTTTTTAAAACTCTTTGTTCTGCTAATGGGCTCGTATACTGTATACTGTATATTGTAAGACTAATAGAGGATCATTATGGAGTCCTAAAACCTTTCCAAGAAAGTTCATTGTGTAAATTTGGATGATGGCCATGGTCAATTGACTGCTGCTGTTATTGTAAGTGATTACTGACACTGTTACGATATGGCCTCTACAAACTCAGCAAACACCTCTCAGAGCAAGACCATAGCGTTTTCTCTCCTAGGCAGCCTCAGAAACATCACCTTGAATCCATTACAATAGTCACAAGGACATCTCCCGCTTTAAACCTCAAACAGACTTCATATGCCTGATCTCGTAAATCTTTTGTCTCTGGACTGTGCCTTGTGGAAGGCTCATTTCTTGTAATAAAGCAGGATATTATAGATAGGCAGATGGACACATGTAGGGGAAGGGTAATACTGTAATATCTTACATCAATTCAAACATTCTGCCCTATCATGATAAGTGTATGTTACAGTACAACATGCTCTCATGTCAAAACCCATGTCTATATGAAAATGATGAAGATGGCTGCACTCAAACTGTAAATGCTTAGGTATAGTGTGAACAATAAATCCTTATATATCTGGATTTTAGAGGCTACAATCAAAAACTGAAGTGAAGTGAATGTGTTGGTACTGCACAAAATAATTTTACTCAACAGTTAATCTTTTTTCCTCAAAATGTATTAATGTAAGAAATAACTAAATAAAAACCACCAGAATCATGTAAAGTAGGTTAATACACACATTTTAAGACCAAAATCAGAAGGTTAGAAGGAATTGGAAACAGCTCCACAAACACTTCGTGTGTGTGTGTGTGTGTGTGTATATATATATACAGTGAACCCTCGTTTATCGCGGGGGTTAGGTTCCAGAAATAGCCCGCAATAAGTGAAATCCGCGAAGTAGGACAATTTTATATTTTACAATTATTCTACATGTTTTAAGGCTGAAAACGCTTCACCAGACACATTATACACCTTTCTGAGACTGGTATTAACATTTTTCTCTTGTTTAAACACTCAAACTTTTGTAGATTTTCATTAAAATATATTAATAGTGGGGGGGGGCACGTGACACGCGGACACGTGCGCGCGGACACGTGCGCGCGGACACGTGCGCGCGGACACGTGTGTTTGTTTTGGTACCACATATCCATGCCATGTGCGAAAGTCGAGTGGAAAGCGACCTGGATATCATTTTGGGCAAGACTCAAGCCAATGCTAACAGTGCCAAATCGCTAACAGACGCCTCTGAGAACCACAAGACCAGGTAAGACCAACCTGCGCTCACAAGAGTTGGTTGCATTTCACCCCGGCTCCAAAATCAGACCGCTATCAATGCGTCGCCAATACTCCACAGTTCTCTAGGACGGGGTCGGGTTCGTCCTCTCGTCCTTTCACGGGGAAGAGCCACTGTCTCCTCTGTGCGCGCGAGTGTCCTCCCCCGCTGCGGCTCCCTCGAATGTGGCTCCCCCGGACGCCGCGCGGCCAGGCGCCAAGCCCGTCCATGTTGATTCTTGGCTCTTCCATGGTCCGGCTCGCACTCAGTCTCTTCCATGGCTCGTGCAAGTAAACAAAGGCCACACCTCCTGTCACCCAGGCGCTCTCGTGAACGAAATCAGAGACTCTGTCCCTACCATCCCTGGTCTAGACCTGGTTTAGTCCTGGTTTAGACCTGCTTTAGACCTGGTTTAGTCCTGGTTTAGACCTGCTTTAGACCTGGTTTAGTCCTGGTCTAGTCTCTTAGCTAATCAGGGCGCAGGACAGAATGTTACACTGTAAAAAAAAGTTACACTATAAAAAAAATTGGAAAAAAAAAAAAAAGAAAATTGAAAAAAAAAATCCGCGAAACAGAGGGGCCGCGAAGAGTGAACCGCGATACAGCGAGGGTTCACTGTATATATATATATATATATATATATATATATATATACCAAAACCAGTATAAAAAATGTGCACCCATCTCAACGTGCATCAATGCTGAAGAATAATCGCACAGATAGATCAGAACTGGCCCCGGCTAAATAACCTCGGAACCATCCCCATCCGCACCAGCACAAGACCCCATGGCAAAGCCTGAGAGACCGTTTCCATCCGGCATCAAAGATCACACTCAACTGTCACCGAGAACTGAGATTGGCAACAAACCCTTTCCCCAGCCTCAAGACCAAGCTCAGGATCTCAGTGCCCCCAACAAAACAAAAATAAATTAATAGTAATAATAATAATAAAATAAAAAGTACCTAGGAAATTATCATAGTAGCACCAATTCTATTATTCACTAAATGTGGATACATGTTTATATATGACAGACATAAATGTCAGAGTTTTCTACTGTAATGTTTTCCGCACAGTCCATATAGTTCATTATTGCAACTATACTATACTCTACCGTCACAGTTTATCAATCCATTCAGTTAATTACTGTGGTAATTTCATTAATCATAAATCTTCAACAGGAAGATCCAATACAGATCACCAAATGATGTCCATTTTTCACAAAGGATCCTGCAGATCCTTTCAAAACATATAAAAGCCTCTCTAAGGGCATTAAGGACATGATTTTCTCTCACCAAGAGGCTATTTGTGCAGCCATCTTTGTAAAATAGTGAGACGAGTAGCAAACAGTAAAATTCTCAAAATTTATTTATTTATTTATTTAACGTTTGTTTCAGTGTTTGTTCACTTCCTATTTTTAATGAAATCAATTAAATCAAATAAAATGTATCTAATTTTGGCCACATAACCCTTTAAAAAAATCAATTTAACATGTTACAATCATGTAACAATCATGCATTATGATCCCAACCCCCAAAATCTACGAAAATTCATCTTGCTAGTTTTTGACTTTGATTTTGTTTAGCAGCACACCTCTCCTCAGTGGGGGTGTGTGATACTGATTTTGTGGCCACCAGAATACACACCAGAGGGATTTTCCGGCTTTATTTGTATATTTTGTGAGTGTGTGTTGTCACAGGCACAGTGGAACAAAGCTCATTTATGTGTAAAAAGCAGAGCAAACATTTTGCTCAGCAGAAAACTCTTATTTTTCATGGTCATACATTGTCAACAAAGTAAAAAGACTGTTGGCAGAAGATCAAGGTTCTCATCAAAATGAGTCAAGTGCTCATTTATATTTGTTGTCAAAATCATTACGGATGCTGATCACAACAAGTCTCATTTTTTGCTATAACAGTTGATTTGTGTGAGGTACAATCCTTATTCCGACATACCGCCACTCCGACAGACCCCCACCCCTCATACCGTCATTCCGACACGCCCCCATTCCGGCACTTTTTGATGTCGCCATTCCGACAACCCACTCAAAGCCTGGAGCATCACCTTTTTTACCTGAACCAAGACTGAACTAGGACTGAGTGTCGGGACGGGCCCGGAGGTGCGCCCACATAGACTGTCAGGTGACCACAGGTGAAAGGACCGGCGCAGAGCTCCGCGCCCCATGGGGCTAAGCGCAGCTGTCACCTGATCGCATTTTGCGGACACCCTGCTCCGCAGGCTTGGGGTTCTCGCTCTCTCTCACTCTCTCAAGTCCAAGATCAGTCCTGGTTTAGTCCTCCTGGTTCAGTCTTGGGATCAGTCCTGGTTTAGTCTTGGTTCAGTCCTGGGATCAGTTCTGGTTTAGTCCTGGTTCAGTCCTGGGATCAGTTCTGGTTTAGTCCTGGTTCAGTCCATATACGGCGCAAAAGTCCGGCATGTCGATCGATGTTTCTTCTGCTAAATAAATAATGCCAGTGAAGTGAAGAGATGTATTTTTGTCGTAGAGTGGCGTCTGTGAATTCGTATTTGTACTGAAGAAAGCAGAATTGCAAATTTTCATTTCGTGATTGTATTTCTTGATGTTAGAACTTTTCAATTCGTATTCTGATGAATAAAATACAAAAAAATCAATTTTACATACAACTGGACTCATTCGAGAGTTTACAAATATTTATTTTATGTTAAACTACAGCCAATTATGCACAGATTTCCCAAATATGCACAGATTTCTATCCTATGCACACAAATATTTCTGAAAGTTTTCGTACTCCATACATATACATATACTCCATACATATAGCATCCATACATATAGCTCATTCTAGTGGGCCCACGTATTTTTAATAATTACCTTGTTTGTTGGAATGGCGGAATGTTGAAAAAAATCCTTAAGTGCCACCACTCCGACCAAGGAAAAAAAAATGTCGGAGTGCAGGGACGTTTGATAAAAAAATGGAAATGCCTCCACTTCGACAATTAAACGTCAATGTGAGAGTGGCGGTATGTCGGAATGACAACATGTAACCGATTTGTGTCGTGTTTAGAGAAATGTACAAACCAAGATGTTGGCTTGTGAAAACATTTGTGACTATAATAATGTGCAAATAGTGTAAAAAAAATAATATGGATTAAATACTAATATGAAACCTTAAGGACATTTATTTTTACTGGAAACCTTTGTACTTCACTGTTGTGACAGGCATGTTCCTTTGAAAAAATAATTTGTTATAGTCACTAATTACTTATAATAAGTTAATAACTGAGTTACTCCACTATAAAAGTAATTAGTTACCAGGGAAAGTAACTATTGTGCTATTTTTTAAGTTTAAAAATACCAGGTAGCTCATGTTAACAGCATCTGGCCTCAACAGTGTTTTTGGCCACTAATATCTCTGATATTTTTTTACTATCTCTGATAGTTTGTGTGTGTGTGCTGCTATGTGCTGGGTTTGTGTGTAAACACCCACCCACCTGATGTTTCCGGTTGGCTTAACATGAACCGTGTCGTGCTCAAGCACGATTTTGTAGGGTTCTATGGCACGTACTCACACCTGCACAACCGAACTGGGCCACGGCCCAGTGACGTCATCACACAGTGCTGTTTGTTTACATGATGCGCAGCAGAGCGAAAGCTTTAACAGAGACAAAACTTTTGTCGCTGTTCACAATCCTTACTGAAGGTCAGCGCGGATTCACTGTGTTTAGAGCGGACTTTATTCACTGTTTTTATCGTGTGAGTGACATCAGCGCACCTGACAGGGATCCTATAGTCATGCATGTGCACGTACATGAGCAACTCTGGAGTGCTTTGGCCCACTTCCTCTAACCGGGCCAAAGTCCCAACGGTGCCGTGCCTGGGCACGGTTCGATTGCGCTCAAACTGGACAAACGTACTGCGCTTTTAGGGTGATCTGTGCTTGGACACGGTTCTAAAATCCCAGTGTGAGTGCACCCTTAGGCGGGTATCTCGCCCCTCCCCCCCTCACCAAAGGGGAAAAAATCCACACACACATTTGCAG
Source organism: Paratrypauchen microcephalus (assembly GCA_036785185.1). Taxonomy (NCBI): domain Eukaryota; kingdom Metazoa; phylum Chordata; class Actinopteri; order Gobiiformes; family Gobiidae; genus Paratrypauchen; species Paratrypauchen microcephalus. Next base: position 2,205,188 of record JAVJIX010000052.1, on the reverse strand, counting down.
TTCCTGTGTCTGTGTGAGCCAAGGATGACAGCTTCAATGAGTAGCTTCAGTAACACGCAGTAACGGCGTGTTGGTCACGGTAATGGTGTTCTAATGGAAGAAAAAGTAAATTAGATTACCCTTTACTGAAAAAAATAACACTGTTATTAATGCCATTATTCCCCTCAGTATCTCTAATCCACTCAGTTTTAGTTTTATTACACATAAAATATAGCCACAGAGATTCGTGCCAACAGAATCATTGGAATCTTTGTGAATCATTGGAAATCTATAAAAAATTGCCCCAAAGGTTTTCATGGCAGAAGATGACAATGGAGGAGTATAGTACATACCATCAACACAGGAAGGCATGGCGTGGGTGGTCCCAGCGACTTGTCCAGGGAAGCAGGAACACTTGACGGTCTGAGATCGCTCCTCGATCTTGTTCTTGTTACAACAGCGATGGGCCGCAATCACTTCACAGGTCCCCGCCTTCACATGCACTGCAAAATGAAACACATGATCCCTGAGCATTACCAAGGCCAAACAGCGTGGATGAGTACAATATTACACCACACACACTCAGAATGTAAAGGCCCTGCACCTGTTTTTTTACTGAACCAAAAGTGAAATAGTGTATTTCAAACGTTCAGCAGTGGTCCAAAGTTATTCCTCACTTTCTAAACACATTCCTTGCATCATAATCACTGTGCTGAATTATAAGCACTTTTCACAACTTTCAGATGTCAGAGAGCAGTTTTTCCATGGTAAAAGCAACAATAACCCGCTTTCTAACAGCTCACCTCCTGGTTCTTGGACAATACAACAAATCCATTATAATTTGATAGACAGTTCAAAGGTATTATCTCAGGGCAAGAAAAACTTTCCTAAGCTACATGGACTACTTTAATAATAAATCATTTGGCAACCAAAAACGCACCATTTAATATGCAATAAATACACACAAATCCTGTTTTTTCAGTTATGTTTATCCACTTTACTTCTATTCACTTCTTTTACAAAAAAACACTGAAAAATACAGGTGAAATTTCTGTGTCTTTGTAAATTAAATTCAACATGGCATAGCTTCTCTCAGTATTCTTTGCAGTATAGCAGCACTTCAGACTGTATTGTATTGATAATTAGGAACAAATCTAGTGAAGGCAGCACATCTTGAGTGTTCAGAAAGACCAGAAGAAAGAAAGATTTCTGATGTCAACACAGAACACAGGACTGTTAGAACCCACCCTTTCATCATAGGTATGAACATGCCAAGGACAGTCCATTAACAACAGGGGAGAGTGCGTGAATCCTGTTAGCAAGTGCATGCTGAACATTCCTATTCAAAACTGTGAAATGTTTTATAGCATACATGCAGCTGTGTATGTGTTTTCAGCCTAACAATGCATTTGTTGTAAGTTCTTGCGATTTCCATTACAAAGACATCCACCCACAATGCAACAAAGAGCACACGGCGCATAGCAATGAAAGTTATGCAGCCAACAATGAGTGTGCAGCGTTGGAAGATTATTTAAAAGTGAAGAGAGCAGAACCACGAGGCCCTGCATGAATCACGTAAATAGACTAAGAGAGAGATTTGAAAAGTTCTTAATTTGCTCTGTTAATGAGAAAAAGACAAAGCCGCAGCCTGCAAAGCCCGATCCAATTAATATCTGTGAACAAAGCACATTTAATACATCTCCCCCAGTGTTTGTCTGAACTCATTCACTTATGTTTTCCAATTGTTTTTTATAGGCCACAGGTGGAGCCTCAGACCTTTAAATACTCTATAACTACACTACAAAAACTAAAAGCTTACCACATTACCAAATTAAAATGACTTGAATTAAGACAGGCATGTGTAAACAAGCTTTAAGCTTCCTTAAAGGTGCATTGAGTAGCTTTTCTGCTGGAGGGTCCATCAAATGCTTTCCTCATGGAGATGTTTTGTCAGGAATGTTTCACAGTACGTTATTAAGCCTATTATTAAATCCTTCTATCCCCATAGAGACCGAACCAGACCAAGTTACAGGTCAGATCTGTCAAGAGGCAACCCGGCTTACAATCAAAATGAGGTATTTTTTAGCTAGAAAACCGCAAACAATTTAATAAATGTAAGGTAGAGCTGTTTAATGTCATACTGTGGAATATTCCAGGCAGAGCAATGATAACTCAATCGAAGCCCTTGAAGAGAAAAGTTTGGAAACCCCTGAATTAAGAACATGTTATAGTGGTTTGAGAAAATTTCACATGACAATGCGGACAAGTCTTTTTGTAGTAGAAATACACTGAAGATAAGAAAAACAACTTTTTGTACTTCAAATAAGAAACTAAATTGCATGATGTTTGAACTAAGAATCCAATGGTAGATAAGAGAAATCTACTCAAATCAAGTTAAATCTTAATTTGAGTAATTTGACTTACTTAAACATTATTTTGTGCAGACAACTACAGGTAAAGAGAAAGTAGTAGTAGTTTTGTCAATATCTGAAGTGTGCTCATTTTGGCTGTTACTACCAAAATAATGTTTGCAAAAGGTCAGGTGAAAAAAATAATAACTCTTTACTCTGCATTGATGTAATTTTCATTCAATTTTGAAAAATTTCTGAACCCAATACTTTCACAATTTGGAATCCTAGTGGCTTTGATGAGATACATTGTTAGGATTAATTTCTTCCATTTCTTTCATTTCTCATCAGCACTACAGGAATTTATGAATCATGAAACTAGAAAGATTGATGTAAAAAGTTATAATTGCAGATCTTCGGAATTTTTCATTTTCAAATGCCATCTGAACAATAATTTTCAGTGCATTTACAATACTTAAAGGCCTTATATTATGCTATTTTCTGATCTATTTTATAATGTTGTTTCCTGGTCAAAAACATACCAGTAGTTACTTCAGAGTGAGTCAGAGGTGGTAGTCCGCAGCACTGACGCCCCCGTGTCCTCTCACCCTTCCTCTTCACCAGCTACACCTCGGACTTCACATACAACACGGACAGCTGCCATCTTCAGAAGTTCTCTGATGACTCGGCCATTGTGGGCTGTGTGTCTGAGGGGAACGAGCTGGAGTACCGCTCGGTCATCAGTGACTTTGTGCACTGGTGTGGGCGCAACCACCTGTGCCTTAACACCAGTAAGAAATTGTGATCGACTTCAGGAGGAGACCACTACCTCACTCAACGGTGAACATCCAGGGGCAGGACATAGAGACTGTGGACAGTTTCAAGTACCTGGGTGTTCACCTCAACAATAAACTGGACTGGTCCCACAACACCGACGCCCTGTACAAGAAGGGCCAAAGTCGCCTCCACCTCGTGAGGAGACGGAGGTCCTTTGGAGTGTGCAGGCCTCTGCTCAAGACTTTTATGACTCTGTGGTGGCCTCTGCTCTCCTCTACGCTATCGTCTGCTGGGCCCCAAGCAGCACAGAGCGGGACAGGAAGAGACTTAACAAGCTGGTCAGGAGGGCCAGCTCTGACCTGGGCTGTCCTCTGGACTCTGCTGAAGGAGCTGCTCAGTAGGAATACTTGGGAGAGGCTGTTGGTCTCTGCCCAGGGCAGGCCTTGGCACTGTCCATATCTGCTGTGACAACAAGAATAAACCTTTGTCTGTATTCCAAAAACTCATCAGGCTTTACAAATGGAATTATTATTTTTCATCAAGATATATTTCATTTTTTCCACAATAACTCCATACACCTTTATCAGAATCATTTGGATGGTTCCAGCTCTAGAATTACCAATCTTTACTAAACAAAAGGTGAAAGGTAGCTGTTAACATCAACACTACTGCTTCATGACATCACAATGTAGATAGACTAATAATAAAGGGTTACTCAAACATGTGTGAAAGAAACAAAACACAACTCCTGGTATGTTTTTGATGAGGTAACGACACTGTAAAACTGCTAAAGTCCATTTTGCGTAATATATAGGACCTTTAAAGCACAACCTGGAAGACAACCCAGAAAAAACTTTGGTGATCCCCTTTGTCCCTGTTCTCTGTGTAGTTTTCTGTTTATAACACTGCTGACTCAGCAGTGTCCTGAGCTGACCCGGCCCCAACCACACTGGGCTTTATTGCGTGTGTGAATGTTAATAGATGTAGTTAATATTCTCCATTTGGACACATGGTTAAAGATAAATGAGCTCTGCAAAGAGGATGACTGAGTGATGGCTTAATCCGCTTTGATGCTTTCATGCTAATGTGTTTTTATTTGAAAAAAGGTTTGGAAACATACTTGGGTCCAAAAATAAATAATTTCATCTGACCTTTATAAACGGCCTCTCTAAATCTCACAATAATATGAAATGAAAGTTGTTTTACATAATCACAGCTCCCACAGCACATTTGTTTTCACTGCAATCAAGGTTCATTTTCATTAAAAGAAACAACTTAATAAAATCTAATCCTTCATTGAGACTGTAATTCTATTGTATCATATACATATTGGACAATGGTGAGGGGGATCATTCCAAACAATGAGAAATGATTGAGGAGTTATCAGTAAACCTGTCAAGACTGGATGACTTCTGCAGACACACGAGACACATGGCAGGCCAACAATACTACACACTTGGACACAGAGTTGACAAAAAGTAGGTATAATAACATAAACATGTGTAATAAATGTATTCTTTCGGAGAATTATCATAGCAGTGACTCCCCTCTAGAGGCAATCCTTTAGTTTTAATTATTGGGAAAACTGTTGTACTGTTGTTTATTACTGTTATTGCACATTTACTACTGGAATTTTACTACTGTTGTACTGTTGTTTACTACTGTTATTGCACTGGAATTACTACTGCTAAACATTTATGTTTATCTTAACTTCAATGCACATTCTATTGCACATTACCATTTCACTGCTGTATCTTCCATTGCACATTTTTGATGCACACTGCACATTTTTGGACATCTGTAAATAGGTATTTATTTATTATGTTGCACTGCTTTCAGATTTTAGATCTTAGATTTTAGTTTTAGATTTTGTCTTTGATAGTTTTTGTTGTGTTTTGTCTTATATTGTATTTTGTACACTGTCTTTTTGCACTACCTGGCCAGAGAGAAACGAAATTTCGGGATTCACTGTATGTTGAATATATATGGCAGAATTGACAATATAGCTGACTTTGATCTTTGATGTTCCCATTGAATTACTCGTTAACACCCTTTATCAATTATACTGTATCTTCTACTGATATATTTACTGTATCTCTAAATGCAGGAACGACTTTTCTTCTCTCATCTCTTCACAGAATAACTTTACATGCCTGATGAAAAGAACCACCCTTTCACTAGAGGTAAGATCGGGCCTAAAAAATCCAGCCCGACCCGACCCGGCCCGCGGGTATTAAAGCCCGACCCGGCCCAATTAACTTGATTTGCAGGCCCGAGCCCGAAGCAAACCCGAAATTTCATATTTTATTTGTGAGGACTCGGGAGGAGGAGGGGTGATTTATGATAACAAATTAAAGCCTGTCTTTTGTAACGAAATCTAAGTTAAACAAGACTGTATAAACATTTACATCTTTTAACTTCTTGCTCCTCCATATTGGGGATACCAGGTCAAAATAGATGCGGACTTGCGGAGGGGAAGATTATTAAGAGGGCGGCGTTCACGTGCGCAGAGCATGCTCTGGCTCTGCGGCTCCGGTTTAGTAGTTAAATAGCAATTACATTACAGCGCCTTCTCTGTTTTATCCAAATTATTTATTTTAAAAAAAGTATTCCTTAGTTTAGTATCCACACATCATTTTAGTATACATTTTTATAAACGTGATAACAGGAGAAGTTCAATTTGTCAACTGGACAAAGTTTGTTTGGTTGAAAACGTTTCGCCGCTCATCCGAGAGGCTTCGTCAGCTCTAATAAGAATACTGGTAAGACACTTGCTTATATCTTGCTGTAGGGAGGAGCTACCTAGCTAACTACTTTCCGGAACTATCTCATTGGTTTCCGTCTTTTGTTTCTCTGGCGTCTAGCTAACGATCCCTATTCATCCCTACACGCCTGTTTTTCACACCTCTGGCCCTGACCTGGCTAGCCCTATTGTTTCCCTGTTTGCTTGATCTAGGCTTAAGAATGGAATTGTAGATGGGAGACAAATTATGTCTGACTCCACCATTTCTGTTCAGAGAAGGATTCTCTTTTTTGACAAAAATAGCCTCTTTAACTCCCCTCTCAAACCAATTCTTTTCCCTGGCTAAGATCTGAACCTCACTGTCCTCAAATGAATGACCCGTGGCTTCTAGGTGAAGATGTACGGCAGATGACGGTCCACTCTGGCACGCCCGTCTGTGTTGGTACATCCTCTTGTGAAGTGGCTGTTTTGTTTCTCCAATGTAGCGCTCACTGCAGTCTTCACTACACTGAATGGAGTAGACCACATTGCTTTGTTTGTGGCTCGGTGTTTTGTCCTTTGGGTGGACAAGTTTTTGTCTTAAAGTGTTTGTGGGTTTTTATAAACATATATTTATTTTTAAAAAGTCAGCGAGAGAGAAGCCCGGCCCGACCCGACCCGAAGCAATGATTGACATTTTAGGCCCGGTCGGGTTGGGCTTGGGCTTGGGCTTAAGATCTTACCTCTACCTTTCACTGACCCTCATGGGCACCACCTGCTGTGTTCAATGCAAACGGCTGTTCAACTGTCTTCCCATCTCTTTTTAGTCCACACAAGACTCCAGACTGGACAGTGTTGTTCTACCCCCACCCTATTTTCTGCACTACCTCCTCATCATCCTCATGGTCCATCTTCGCTCGTTTTCTACTATTTTATAAATGACCACTTTTGTACCAATTTCTCTTAGCCACTCCAGCAGCCCATTTTCCCCTGTACTTTCTCCTGCACTTACCTCTGTGCAGAGAAGCTAGCAGGGGACCAGCCTATTATGCTCTATCACAAGCCTATAGCCTAGATTTCTTACACTTTCTATAATGTGTTTCCTCCCATCTCTTCTGCTGGCATGTGCACTTGTTATCTATGTCGTTCTTAACACTGCAGTTGCCTGTTAACCCCATTTACTAAAAATTACATGCTTTTGACAGGCCAACAAATGGACACACTGCTCTGCTATTTTGTGTGTGTGTGTGTGTTGTGGATTTGGCTCATTCAGGATACAGAGATGGCCCTCTTGCTCCCAGCAGGGGACTCAAATGCCATTTCAACCATGAGGTCCTATCTCTCGCCTCTCTTTCCCAGCCACAAACACACATAAATACAGTATAAATTAGAGCCCAGTGGAGAAACAAAACTAATGCCATAAACATGAGACCAGTCCAATGTTTGTGACTCTTCCTCACATCAAGAGAGGATGGACTGGATACAGAGAGATACAAGGAGATGCTAACATACTCCTGGCAGCTGGAAAATGAGGGCAACTAAATACAACTCACAATATAAGCCATTAATTGTAGGGCATGATAGCAAAATTATTTTACAGCTGAACCAAAACATGTAATCTCTTTGCTCATAAACATTTTGGTATATTAAGATAAGATAAGATAATCCTTTATGTGTCCCACAATGGGGAAATTGCAGTGTCACAACGCAAGTTTCAGAAACAGTAGGAAAATATGAGCATGCATCAAAATTAAGATAAATAATAATAATAAGTATGTACAATCAACTAAAAAACACTGTAAGGTTAAAAGGCACAGGAACGCTGCACAATAAATGTCTTTGATTGTGAGCAGTGAACAAACAGCAGTTAAAGTGACTCCAGTTCATTAATATATAATATCACTACAATAAAGTGACTCAGATGATTGTGAACAGTGCAGTGATGGACAGTGGTGGTTAAATAAATAAGTAGAAGGTAAAGTGACACTAAATAATATTGCACATTGTTATTATTACTATGGAGATGACCCATGGTTGCTATGGAGATGAACATGACTAGCATTGATCACTGTACAGTATGACAGCAGCAGGAAGGAAAGACCTGCAAAATCTCTCTTTAACACAGCGAGGGTGAATCAGTCTGTCACTGATGCTGCTCTCCAGAGCCGACAGAGCGTCCTGCAGGGGGTGACACCCGTGGTCCAGCATAGACATGAGTTTAGCCAGGACCCTCTTGTCCCCCACCTGCTGCACCGAGTCCAGAGGACAGCCCAGGACTGAGCTGGATTTCCTGATGAGCTTGACCAGTTTCTTCTTCTCCCTCTCTGTGATGCTGCTGGTCCAGCAGACCACACTGGACACAACAGCGCTGCGCAGCGCCATCAGCTGATCCTTTGTGTAGACGAGCGGAGGACGGGGTCCCTTACACATCTTAAGCCGAAACAGGTAAATAATCCACCAAAAGTGCGGAAAAATGCAGCACTGAGTGCAGCCCAAGCTTAACGAACAGTATTGACAAAAATATTTACAAAAGTGGGGCAGTTTAAGGGCAAAAAGTTAGAAAAGTTACGAAAAAGTGCGGGAGCGCTGTGACGGGCAGCTAGCTTGCGTCAGCGCCGAAAGTATATTGGAGGTCAGCAATATATTGATTAGGTACATGTTTTAATAGTTATTTACATTTATTTCAATTACATAGTCTTATTCTGCTTGCACTCTGCATTGTAACACTGGAATTTTCCAGTGTGGCATTCAGGTATGAGAATCTGTTACCATGTAACATATAACCAAAGAATCTTATGGACAAAACTACTGTATGTGTTGATATCAAGCTGCACTATTTGAGTGGAACTAATTCAGTTCTTCAGAGTAATCTTTGGGATATGCACTTTGAAAATAGCAAGAATTCTTATTACAGTGTGACCTTTAAGGAAAAGAGAAATGGTCTATTATAGAGGTCTTGAAAAATCTAAAGATGTTATAAAACATACAAAGGTTTTATAACATCTTTGGTTTAAATCTGTTCTTGAACAAAACAAACTCAAGGTTGTGTCTTGGACTGACTCAGCAGATTCGTCCTTCCTCCCTTAGAAGTACAGTATGTGTGATGAATTTCATTTGCTATTTCCTGGTGTGACAGGACCTTAAGCCTGTTATATTGTGCTTCCTGCGCTGCCAGCAGACCACTTTCCTGAACTCAGTTTTCAAACAGCCAGATGGAAGTTTAGCTAGACCTGCAAAGATCTCTAAAAGCTGTTAGTGTGAAATGCTCAAACTATATTTTTCCCCTCAAAATGTTTCTTTGAGGGGAAAAATATAGTTTGAGAAAAATATTACTTTTACATTTATTGATCATATCATTATCAGTCTACAATGCTACATTACAATTAACACCTCAAGTGTCACCTTCACCTTTATTCCTTCCTCGGATCGGAAAGCCTTAAAATTACAACACCCAAAGGATAAATTGTGTACTAATTCATGTGCCACGCAAGATGATGAAGCAGAGATAATCTTTGCTCCTACTGGACAAAACTGTACATCTAACAAGTGTGCATCATTGTGTGATCCATAATAGCCTTGTAAAGAATGTCTATTTTCAAAAAACTTTCTAATTTTACAGGGACTGTGTCCAATTTTGAACCAAAAATGAAGGGCATTTTTATGTTGTAATGAACTGGCCTCACCCACTTGGTTCAATAAGTCCCATCCCTTATTGAACCATGACAGTCAGTGAACCATATCAGCAGCAAAATTCACAAACTTGGAATATGCTTTGGTGATATTGTGCAACTTAAAACAATGAATAATATAATCAAATAAAAGGTTGCTTAAAATCAGGGGTAAGTATAAAAACAGACTTTGACTGAAACATGATTCTCATCAAACAACATTAACAAAGTTAAGCACAGGCTCTCTGATGATTGACCCAACTATTAATCAAATCTTATAAATTATGCATGATTTTCAAAATATTGCAGCCCTTTGTGTTATTGCTTTAAATAAATTTGTTACCATGGTGCCCTCACCACATCAGCTCCAAAGAAGGTTAGGTTAAATAAGGTGGGCAGATATGTCAACAGGGACAATAGCAATATCTTAAAGGATTACAGGGCTGTTAGGATCGCATATAAAAGTTGGTCAGTGTAAGAGGCATAAAAGTTCCTCACCTTTAGGTGAAATTTTGAAGCCAAAACAGGTGACCTACGTGAATCATGTAGATTTCATGAGAAAAGTTTGGGGAGGCGTATTAACTGAAATTTTCTGAAGGCTGCCACACACTACAGGATTTTTCGGTCTAAATGATTTTTAAACATGCGACAAAAAGTGCACACCACAGACACGAGGAGAATCTTATGAGAGTTAAAATCTCTGATCACAAAGACTGCAGCGGGATATGGCTGCAGACCAGACACACATGAGGAACTACTCTCGTCTTTTTACTTTCAAAAAACGCCTCAAACTGGATTTATAGCACAGTTTTGTGGACTGGATGTTATTATTTGCAGAGGACAATTTCTATGAATAATGTGGATGAGATGCTGTAGTTTAAATTTACCACTTTACGAGATGTGAGCAATAAAGTCTTCTCATTATTTTCGCTATACCCCAAGTTTGTATCTATTTTTTCTGGCATGCTCTGTCTATAGTTGATGCATCTGTCTGTAGTTGATGTTATGTTTCGATAATGGTGGAAAACACTAAACTAAAAAGAAAAACTAAACAAAAAAATCTTGGCTGTCAATCATGATAGAAGAATAAACAAGTTAAGTTACAGCATGTCCCCCATCACAATGTGCCTCATAGATAAATGTTAGACTGGCATGATACTTAGTAAGAAGGCCAAAACACACACACTAGAGGCCACGTCACCCTTCTCACCCTTTTCACCCCTGACCCGTTTTCATGCCTGGTGTAAAACCAACTAATGCAATGAGATGTTGTTATGGTAACACAGTTCAAATTGATTTAGTGACAAATGACTAATTGCACTGTGGTTTTCCTTTTGAGACCTGACCTCAGCTGCCCTAGCTTTAATTAAATTTTGTGGAAAAAATGTTTCAAATTACTTTATTCACCTAGGACTAGTAAACTCTGTTCTATAATGATTGTATTTTGAGTCAATAGTGTGACAATCCCATCTAGACCAATGTATCTCTCTCACATCCCTGTGAGACTGATCCTTTTAAATATTTTATGTTTTCCTTAAGGCGATAGACCCCTTTTCACAAACTGCATATGATGAACTGTCTTATACATAATGGTATTAAAAATAACAGAATATCATATACTTCAGTTTATCTCAGAAAGTGTGTGAGGGGCCAGTAATGTGTTGTTTTGCACGTTTGTATGATAATTAGATTATAGCCTCTGAGAGAGTACCCTTTGCTATGAATCGTAAACAAAGAGGAAATTAAAATTCAGTTTTACTGTGTGCCAAGAAAATTACTATCAAGAGTATACCAAAGCATACACATCCAAACAGGTCTGCCTTTCTACCCTCCTCCATTTTTCACGTCCACACCTAGATAATACAACCATTAAATAAAATATGAGTTTAATTAAGAAATCTGCAAATTTATGTATCCACTTTACTGATTTTGTCTGTCTGCGTCAATAAACAGATCAATAAAAGCGTCCCCAAGAGAATTCACCAGACAAATGCCCCCTCTGCTAATTGTGTCCTAACAGCAGCAGGAGGCAAAGAGGATCAGTAAAAAAACTGGCAGTAGGCGTATCATGGGACTGACTCATTCACATTCAAATGAACACAAAGACTACATTCTAAACAACTCACAACTTCTAAACATTTAAACAGTTGGAGGTTTGTGACTTGCAATTTGGACAATGTAGATTTATTTTAAATCACATTAGGAAACTAGCAAGAAGTCAATGATCAGAAGTCTAAATTCAGAACTGTAAAACTCTCCATGAATACGTGAGGAGTCCCTCAGTCGTCCAGGTAGAATCCATGATAAAAGACGAAATTCAATTTGTCAACTGAAACGTTTTCGACCAAACAAACTTTGTCCAGTTGACAAATTGAATTTTGTCTTTTATCATCTCCATGAATAAATAATGCAATAACAAAGAGGACTTAAAGGTGCATTATTTAACTTTTCTGGTGGAAGGTTTGTCTGCTTGTCTCCATAAAGATTATATATTGTTATTGTTTTGTCTGGAATGTTCCACAGTATGGGATTAAACTTATCTATATCCAGTAACACAGGTGACTCCACTAGGTCATGTTTTTTGGAAAACCAAGTCCACTGATAGTTACAGATACATTTATTGCCGTACAGTCCCAAGCAAAGCATTAATATTTAAACGGACAGTGGACTACTCCTCAACAAAGTTACATAGTATACCAGGGGTGGCAGTAGCTCAATTGGTAAGAGTGTTTGTCCAGTGATCCCACAAATGAATGCTGTCGTTGTGTCCTTGGGCAACAACCCACCTCGCCCCCAGTGTCTAACCCACCTGGCCCCCAGTGTCTGTGTACACTGGTGTATGAATGTGTGTGAATGGGTGAGTGGTTCCTTGTTATAAAGCGCTTTGGGTGCCTTGGAGGTGGAAAAGCACTATATAAAAATGTGACCATTTACCATTTAATAAGGTTGTAAATTCTGCACTAAATGTCACAAGGATTGGATTAAAATAATAAAGTGTGTTGACTTAATTTAATATTGACTTGAAAATAACCATCCAGGATAAATCAAGCTTATGTTTGCTTTGTACTTGATGACAGGTTTATGAAAAGAGAGACACTCAGGATTCATCAGCTAAGTGTCTGAGTGACCCCGACTGACACCAGCTCACAGCAGCATCTGTGAGAAAAGACAGAACACAGAAAGAAGCTGGCTCCTCCGCATTTCGAAGTGAAAAGGAGAAATGAAAAAGTGTAGGCGTTCACAGTGAGAGGATCATCCCTGTCAGCCTCAAATCACCCAAGACATTTAGATACTCACCCAGTCAGCACAGCAGACAAAACCGCTCTGTCAACTAACAACATTGTTCTGTCAATGCAGTCCCCTTTTTCAAGTCTGCCTTAAAACTGTACACTATTAACTTCATCATTCTCTCCTATGGCAATGGAGTGGTTGGCTGATTTTGTGGCTACCTGGCTCACACACCCAGCAGTTTTTCAGGGCTCTCAAGTCTCACGCTTTGAGAGTGTGACACACACAATTCGACACATGGTATTTCTCACGCTGAAATTTTTTTAAGCAATTCAAAACTGTAGCCACTGCTGTTCACAGCGCTTCTGTGCCCAGAAAATCGGTAAGTTAATGCAGGCACCGCGCGTTTTCAGCGAAAAAAAAAGCCACTCGCACACCAGTGCTCGAGTTGAGGGGGGATGAGGAGGGTGGCATCCCCCCGTGGGAAAAAACAGTCAAAATCGTCCCTCTTCTAAAACAGTCATCCCTTCTTCCATCCCTTGTGGCATTTTATCAATCAGGCATGAAAATCCCTCACCTTTTGGCGAAATTTGCCGTCTTTAAGTCAAAATAGCCAGTGCCAAGGGCCAATCATAGGCCGAACAGCGCTCCAGCTTCCAATCATGTTGCAGCATAATTACGCACCGATCGCGCTCCCGCCAATCATGATGATTACCGCTGTTGTGTTTGCGCCTGTTTGCCGATCAGCTGTGAGCGAGCCGCGTGATATTTACGCGGCATTTCCAAGAGAATAAGAATCCTTAACTTGCTACGTTAATGCTACGTAAGAAGGAACTCTCGCCTCGGGACAAGGGATAAGTTCGGGATATGTCCTTTTCTCCGGAGCTCCGGATTATTAAAGACCGTGACACGTGCATACATGGATACACAAACTATCGGGAGTGACCACGTTCTTATGGGTGAGTCATATTATCAGATTATTTCTGCATCTATTTTGGCACTAAAACAGGACTAAACCAAGACTAAACCAGGTCTAAACCAGGTCTAAACCAGGACTAAACCGGGTCTAAACCAGGATTAAACTGGGACTAAACCAGGACTAAACCAAGACTAAGCCAAGACTAAACCAGGTCTAAACCAGGACTAAACAAGGACTAAACCAGGTCTAAACCAGGACTAAACCGGGACTAACCCGGCACTAAACCAGGACTAAACCAGGTCTAAACACTTGGACCCTCCTCAGCAGTCCTCCAGCAGTGGCCTTACACCAGAATGTCATACCTAATGTCTTTTATTTTATGCCTATTGATGGAAATTGATAAATAGGATTTCATTAAAGAGGCTTGCACAGCATCTCTGAAGCTAATTTGTTGAATCATTGAAATGTTGCATCATGGAGTGTGCCTGTTATTTGGCTACATTTTGTTTTAAAAGTAAAGGTTTACCTTTAACTGTATTCTTTGATAGAGATGTCACATAAAATATAAAGTGTCAATGTCGTCAAGTAAGAGTGATGTTAGGCCCAGCTGATATAAGTTCTATGATTATATGAATAATTTTAGATTAAATTCATTAACATTTGTGTAATATGTGGCAATGTAAATTTGTGAAAATATAACACAAAAATTGACTTGCGCATGAATACGTCAACAACGGGAATCGAACCCGGGACGCCCACACAAAAGATGCAGAATGTAACCACTTGAAAGTGTTTCTTGAGAAAAGCTCTGGAATTTTTCTATGTGATAATGTCGTTTCAAAAAGCATATTTTTAAATTACCGGAGATTTGTCAAGAACCAAGAACGTAAGGTAATTTGTTTTTTTGCTGATATTGTTTTCAGACAACACAGATACTCATGCGGGAGGTGTGCGGAACGGTTTGTTTGACAGTCTGTTTACGTCAGGTACGTATTCTCTGCGACACGGCCTGATTAATCCGCATCTTTAGCCTGCCCGGTACCAGACTTTCCGCTAAAACCATGTTGCCCCAGTAACTCAGCGGGGACTAAGTTTAGCGAGCGTCGTGGAACCGAACTCTCACTAAAACTAGCGCCAACTGTCGAATAAAGCCGGGCTTTGCGCTTAGTAGCTTTCGTGGAATACCCCTCAGGAGTAAACCAAGACTGTGTGTGATAACATATTATCCTGTGCATTATTGAATTATTGAATGATAATATGGACTTTTTGTTATAAAAGCATTTCCACTTTAACAAAGTACCTTCTAATTCACACCCATGAAAAATTTCACGACCCCCCCTGGTTTCATTTTACAACTCTACTACCCCCCCCCCCCCCCCCCCCCCATCCCCACGCTCCACGGAAATCTCACTCCTACCAATCTTCAAAACTTGAGAGCCCTGAGTTTTTGAAACTTTTTTGTTTTTTTAGTTCAGTTTTTAACATTATATCATTGGATTTTAACCAATTAAGAAGTCTAGCATGTGCAGTTCAGAGGATACAAGTAATGGACTATTGGATTGTGTGAAATGAGCTGTTTGTTTTTCTTGTATCCATGAAGACCATGCAAGTGGCTGGGTACGGAACTAGCTAAAAAGTTAGCTAGGGATATTTGAGATGCTTACACCATATGTGACAATGTGGCAGAACACATTCTAGAGGTAATACTCAACAACTTCCGGAGGAAACGCTTTGAGGGAATGAACCATTTCATCACCAACTGAAACAATAGAGCAGAGTAAGAATGAAAAGTGCAGTGTAAATATTGCTGCAGCAAAACTTGAATTTCCCTTGGGATCAATAAAGTATCGCGTTCTCTCTCTTTATAATTTCAGCAGTTCCATTATACAACCCAATCTTGTATAGCTATTTAGAGCAAATAAAATGAGCTTTTACAATTCATCTACAAATCCTTGATCTTTCATGTCCAAAGCATCCTGGAGAGTTTGCATCCCTAGGTCATCATGAGCTGATCTGATCCAGCTCATATTTGTGTAGATTATTTATGATAGATAAACATGAATTTTCTGTATACAGTGGTCCCTCGCACTATCAGCCTCGCTGTGTTGCAGATTTTTTTTTTTTTTTTTTTTTTTTTAATAGTGTAACTTTTTTTTTTATAGTGTAACATTGTGTTCTGCGTCCTGATTGGCTAATAGACTAGACCAGGACTAAACGTGGACTAAACCAAGTCTAGACCAGAACTAAACCAGGTCTAAACCTGGACTGGTCCTGGACAAAACCAGGACTGGACCAGGTCTAAACCAGGATTAAATCACTCCGTGCGGCTCTTTGCTGGTTTCGTGCGGCTCTTGCGTTCGTTTGTGCGTGTTCGGTTTGTAGCTCGGGCTGAGAGGACGCGGTCCGGGTGCCGCCGATCTCATGCTCGCAGCCCCGGTGTACGCGCAGCCTCGCGCCGGTCACGCTGCTCTGTCACGGATTTGTCCACGAGGAGGGGTGCACGTGTCTCGCAGTTTTCCAAGGGGTTGGTGTGCGTTCCGTCCCGGGACGTGGCAGTGCTCCTCACGCGTCCGGCGGGGCTTCCGGGGCTGTGTCTCCCCCCACGCATCACTATTAATACATTTTGTTGAAAATCTATGAAAGTTTGAGTGTTTAAACAAGAGATAAATGTGAGAAAAGGTTATTTCCAGTCTGAGAAAAGCGTATAATATGTGTGGTGAGGCATTTACAGCCTTAAAGGGATATGCCACCCCCAGGTCAAATTTGGGCATCTCCCCACAGTCCAGAGACTAAAACAAGTGATGAAAAGCGTTTTCCTGGTCACCCAGCCATTGTCCGAGTCTGTTAGCACTGACCGCCGCGCGCAGCTGCTGCTCCTCCGCGTTAGACTGGAGGCAACGGCAAACTATTTTTCAGTGCAGAAAAAGACAGATGAAGCACGCACCACGTGGACAGGGGAATCCCTGTTTACGCACCAGGAAGGGAGTTCCCCTGTTACGCTGCGTGCTGTGTGCTTCGGCTTTCTTTTTCCGCACTGAAAAATAGTTCCCACCCAAAATGACCAAGTCAAGCTCTCCGTGTTGATTTGCACATTTATTTGCACTCGATATGAATGCGCACTACACAGAAAGTAATTGGGAAAAGCATCGAGCAAATTAATTCCTTTTGGCCGAAATCTTTCTCTGGCGCCGTTGCCTCCAGTCTAACGCGGAGGAGCAGCAGCTGCGCGCGGCGGTCAGTGCTGACAGACCTGGACAATGGCTGGGTCACCAGAAAAACGCTTTCCACCACTTATTTTAGTCTCTGGACTGTGGGGAGATGCCCAAATTTGACCTGGGGGTGGCATATCCCTTTAAAACATGTATAATAATTGTAAAATATAAAGTTGTCCTACTTCGCGAATTTCTCTTATTGCGGGTTATTTCTGGAACCTAACCCCCGCGATAAACGAGGGATTACTGTATTTGCATTTTTTAACCAAGGATTTCCTGCCAGATGAAGCATACCATATTTGGTGGCTAGCTCTCACGACTCAGAGGAAGATGATTGAGTTCAACTCCTTGGCCAACCTGGACTTCTCAGTGCGGAGTTTGCATGTTTCTGCTTGTGTATGAGTGGATTTCTTCAGGGTATTTCAGTTTTCCCATCAACCAAACATGCACGCACCAAACGCCCTGACCAAGCTAAACTCAAGAACTGGAGATGGGTCCCTAAGCACTGTACAGCAGCACCTCACTGCTCCTGACAGGTGGAAGGATGGTTCAAAAACAGATAATAAATTTCCCCCATGAGAGATTGATGATCCTACCAAGCAGTTACAGGTCACTGATACGTGATAACAGCAGGATCCTTATAATCTGACGGTTTTAAATTGGCTCCACATTTTCTCTGATTTATTTATAGCCCTGCTTGACCATCCTGGCACTTGTTAATCTATAAACATTGTCCTAGCATTGCCCCAGCATGTGCCATATTGCCTCCATGCACTCCCCTGTCCCCATGCAGTTTTAATGCAGCACAGATGAGGCAATTACCCCCTCCCCCCAACATCAAACAGGATATTAACTTATGCGACCGGACAGGCCTGTCTTGGCACATTTGTAGGCCGGACTATCAGCAGCCCCTCACCCAACCCACTGCTGATGATTTGTACTAATTTGTGCTGGAGGCAAGATATTAGGGCGCTGAATTGTGTATAAATTGTTAATATGCTCAGATGTATTACCAATACATTACCACTACGGCTCTAACCTGTGACAGCCTGTGTGTGTGTGTGTGTGTGTGTGTGTGTGTGTGTGTGTGTGTGTGTGTGTGTGTGTGTGTGTTTTAGGGACCCTGCTGAGTGGAGGTGACTTTTTTCTCTGCCACAAAGGAACAGCAGAGGTGAGAGAGGTACACGCAAAAAGCAAATGGATTAATTCAATACGTAGAACAAAACTATTTAAATAATATTTTTAAATACATTTTCAGGTCACAGTGCTTATGTACTTAAATCTGTCTATCTCGTTCACATCTCAAACCCTAGTACACATCGCTAGTATTCACATGCATAATTTTTTGCTCACTAGCATGGCATTCGAACAGCTTTTTCAGGCAGAAAAGTGACACAGCCAGTCAGCTCTCTCCCAAAGTGTCATATACTGTAGTGCTTTTACAATACTCTTTCTGGGGAGCAAAACAGAATTAACTAAATTAACTTAACGAGAAAAAGTACAAGAATCTCATGTATTTTCAGAACATGATTGAGAGATCTATAGAAAATGAAAAAGAAAAAAAGGATGTAATAAATCAAAATAATGCAGCCTTTGCGATTTACTAATTCTGACCTTTCAAATTATAATTTAAATTCAATAATTTTGTCTATCTGGGAGACACTGATGCTTCAAAAATGCGTCAATATTGCCCCATCAATGTCAAAGTAAAGCGAATCAAAAATGTTTAAAAATAACAGGCATCTTTCCTGAAACATTCCTAAAAGACATTTGAAAGAGAGTGAATAACATTGTTTATCTATCTGTCTAGTTACTTTGCACTTCTATTATTGCAGAGTCTCTGTCTTCTCATCTGTATTTGTACCTTCTCCCTCTGTGAAGTCACAAACACATCTGCACCTCTCTACCTCCTGGAGCGGCCCATCGTTGTGAGGCAGCTCAGAGCCATGCCGGCGGTTCGACTTTATTTTCTCGCTATTTTGCAGGTATCTTTTCCTTACCCCTGCTGCTATGCCTTTAATTCCCCCCTTCCTCTCCATCTTACAGTGCATAGACAACGTAACATATTCCACCTCCCATCTCCCTTTCTTTACTGATCCCTTCGTCAGTCAGGGCTGGAGATAGATGTACGTTGCGTCGGCCATGTTGATGGGGAATTCATTGTACTTGTATCCTCACCACCATGTCTGAAGAATAAAGTCGGACACTAACAGAAACTCAGCGCTTTCCCCAGTATGTGTGTGTGAGTGTATGTTTGTGTGCGTGTGTGTATATGCCAGAGCGTACGAGTGAGTTATAGTAGGTGTTATGGTTGTTTATGTCACTTTGTTGTAAAGGTGTCACCTCACGGATCGAGATCGATGGCAGGCTATCAGTCTGTGTAGTGTCTCTGAAGGAGCGCTCACTTCCATACGTTAGAGGACAACAATGCTGTCATGCTCACACAATGTAACCTCAGCCTGTCACATCAGATCCAGCAGCATCTATTTGTGTAAATTACTAATGTAAGAAATAATAAATAAATATTATCTGCATACATCACCCATCCAAAGATTTTCTGTCAGATCACAAAATTTATGAAATAGGTCACTTATGAATGGCTATTGATCTTTGCGCATGCGGTATGACTATAGAATATGAATTATAACCTGAAAGTGCTATGTCATTCTAACTGACACCTTCAGATTGACAGTGACTTCTGGATGGTAGATCAAAACTTTTCCACTTCAAAAACAGTCCAGATGATTACCTTTGAAGCTTTTTCTATTATGAAGGTCTTAATAAATATATTTAACAAGAAAAAAAAGCAGTAGCACAACACTTTTTTATTTTAGGTTTTTATAGTTCCCTTTTTAATTATAGAAGTTGCATGTTGAGTTTAATGAGCCACTCCTGGTGTTGTCTAAATGCGGGGTCTTGTCAACACCGTAATGGTGCGACATGATGTGGAACGCTCTGTTTATGTTGGCCATGTTTGCGGCCCATTACCTAGCAGCATGTGACATGATGAGGCCCATGATTGGTGCATTAGGTCCATCTCACTTTAAAGCCTCGTCTTCCGTTGTGTCAGCACTTTTCTCTCTAACTGCATTCATCAGGACAGATCATTACATCCTTCCTCTCCACCTCCTCCTCCTCCTTCTCCCCTCGCCTCATCCATCCCTCACTCACTAAATGAAAGAGGAACCCATGGTGCATCTAAAGAGTAGCTGCCAGCAGAGCCAGGGGGCTGAGATGAGAAGAGAGAAGTTTGCACAAACACAGCAGACTTGAATGGTGTGAAAGAAGAGGAGAGATAGCGTTGATTAGTCTGTGTTGTGACTGTAGGAAGCACACGTCATACTTGGGCTATTAGTACACAGCAGGACAGAGTCTGTCTGATGCAACTGTCCAAACCGCATGAACATAATGAGCCAGAGAAGCACCTCCTAAAATGTGAGATTGTCTCACACAATGTACGCTGAAACCTGTTATTTGAGGACACTCTTTAAATCAGGTTTTCTGACTGCTCTGGATGATTCATGACTTCCATTTGGGTGTCACTGCTTATTTGACACTTCCCTAAAATATTCTGCTTCTGTCACCCAAAATTACAAACTCACACAAGCTCAAGTAGATTTCCCTCCCTCTATCATAACCCTTTTGGCAATCACAGGGCAACATTTGAAAACATTTTGTTTTGCTGAAGTCAAAGTTGAGTTGTACAAATATGTTGTAGTAGCTTGAGGCAGATATTAAAGAACTTTATAACAGCCTTTAGTGTAAGAGACAAACATCAAATACATAGGGTTTATTTCATGGAAAATATAGAGGTTGAACAACTGTTCAACCTCCATACTTGAATTGAACCACTCTTCAGTTATTTTTTATTTATTTTTTTTATCTCCGCCCACGTATCTGTATTTACATGTGATTATTTTTAAAAAAGCATGCATACATACATGTGAAAAATGTCATATACCCCCCATCACATAGCTAGTCAATGGACCTGTATCTTATTTACACAGTATCACATTAAACAGCTCTTACATTTATTGAATTACAGTAGTTTTACTGCTCAACAACAGGGATTCTGACAGAGCGAGCTTGCCTCTCCACAAATCTGACTTCTAACTTGCTCTGATTGGGTCTACATGATGATACAAGGTTCAATACCACACTGTAAAAAATCCCAAAGTGATAACATTTTCACAGAGAAAAGCATTTGACGGACCCTCTATCAGAAAAGTTACACAATGTACCTTTAAGTAATTATCAGTAAATCATCAATACTGTCATAGGACTGTTAAATTCCTATTGAACATTCTTTCTAAAACTGAAAACTGATCCAAGCAGCTAGACAACTGATACCTGCATTGCTCTTTCAGTCTATAACCATGATATTTGGATTCCTTGTTTTACAGGTGGAGAACACACATGAACAAGACCAAAGAGTCTCGCTGTTCTGGGGACATCTTTCTCTTTCATTATAAGGATTCTGATTAATATGAACCAAAATAAGCATAAAAGAGTGAGTGAGGGATTGAGTGATTTGTGCCTTAATGCAGCCCACGGAGAATTTACAGTGGTGTTCTGCACGGATTAGTTTTGTGAGCGGATTAGTGAAGCTGCATTACTGCTGTTTTATTTAACACAACAGCAAAAGACTAAAAATAAAAGCTTCTTAACAACATTTAGGAAACACGAAAGGACACGGACCAGATATTTTGTGAACTAAGAACTTAGAGTCACCACTTTGTACTTGCTTAATGAAAAAAAAGAAAGTTGCCCAAGGACATGTGTTTGGCTTAAAAAACACATGTTCTATCAGTTAAGGCGTGGCTGTGGGTGAGTGTAGCATATGCACATACTAGTGGGATTGACAGAGAGAGCAGGATTAATGCAAAAAAAAAAAGCTCAGAGCTCTCTCTCTCTCTTAGTTCTCTCTCTCTTGCATATCAGCATTGATCACAGAGCATCAGTAAAGTAAAGAGCAGAGCATCCATCAGTGCAAAGGCTGTAGTACCAATACTAAAGCCAAGAACAAGGCTTATCCCCGAAACTACATTCTGTGGTGGGGTTCATTGAAATGAAAGTGCCAGCGTAAATATAACCAGGAAGACTGATTTCGAACCAATCCCATCTGCCATCTGCTTATGCTGCTTCTGTTGCTGTTGTAACTATGCTGTACATTTTCAAATGTTGAGCAGAAGTTTCCTGTCCAGAAGTAATTTATCGACCAACACGTCAGTCTTTAGACCCTCTGCTTCAGTGCACACCATCGCTGGAAGGAATCTCAGAGAATCACCTTAGTCTGGCTTCGCTCCTTTGCCCCTTCTCTTCTTTTAGCAACCTCAAAACTGACTTTCTTTTACAGCTAACTGGTAGTGGATTCTTGTTTTCCATCACAAGCAATTTTGTGCTAACTATGGGAAAGCTAAAGTTGGAAA
Organism: Paratrypauchen microcephalus; assembly: GCA_036785185.1. NCBI lineage: Eukaryota > Metazoa > Chordata > Actinopteri > Gobiiformes > Gobiidae > Paratrypauchen > Paratrypauchen microcephalus. Next base: position 2,182,906 of record JAVJIX010000052.1, on the reverse strand, counting down.
AAAGCCGCTAAGAACCGCTGCACTGGCTGCGTAAACAGCGTCTTGCGTCTGTATAATGTGTGAGAGGTTTATGTAAGCCACATAATCCCCTTGCACAAGCCAGGGTCAGTCAGTTACGCTAGAAGTGTAGGGAGTTTGACAACCTAACAGCTAATAGATAACAAGGTAGCCTCAGTATCTATTGGCTAATGTTTATCTGGCTCCACCATGTCCACAATTGATGGATTTTCATTCTTTTTTTTTAGTCATCATAATAACAAGGCTGCTGCATCTCTGTAATACTATCATTAAAAATTGGAAACAAAAAAATGTCCATACAACCTTTAAAAACATCTAGCAATACAATAATTCTCTTTATGAATAGGGTTGCATCTCCACATATCTGACCTGTAATGTAGCCTATACAGTAGTTGTCTCCCTTGTGATATAATTATTGTGCCAGGCCTACTGCCATTTTTGTCTCAAACTGCATGACCTCCACAGCAGCAATATCATCACACTCCTCTACAAATCTGAGTTTTTTTCTTTTAAAGGGCCCTTATATGCTAATTTCTGATCTATGTTATAATGTTGTTTCCTCAACACAAATATACCTGGGGTCGTGTTTTGGTTCATTTACACAAACCCTGCATATTTAGGCATCTTCTCTCAAATGGAAAACACTCTGTTCCACTTTGTGGTGTCATGTACTAATACAGGAAGTCCTCCACTGTGTTTTTAAGATCCATACACCTTCACTAGAATCATTTGCATAATTTCAGACCTGGAATTTCTCATCTCTACTGAACAAAAGATAAAAGAAACCTGCTAACTTGAAAACTACCACTTCATAACACCACAAGGTGAGATAGAGCATTTTGAGCTTTGGAGATATAGACCGACTAATAATAAAGTGTTACTATTTAAATACAACATCAGATATGTTTTTGATGAAGCCATTATAACTGCCTTAGCTAACAAGAATCCATAGGTCCTTTAATGATCCACTACATCTCAATGGGACTTACCCGGTTAAATAAAAGTAAAAATAATAAAAATAAAAGTAATAAAAATTAAAAATAATTGTAATTTCACCTGATTCAATTTGATCAAACAATTAGGTTTAAATAGAGGTGGAATACCGGCTATATAAAATGCATGAGAAACCTCTTCTGCTGAATTGTTTAAAAGGTAAATGTATGGACACTTACATTTTACCTGCCCACTCATGTTAAGCCTCCATAAAGTATGTATTATTCACAGAGATGGGTGCATGACAGCTCTACAGGGAAATCGATTGGAAAAAGGCTTTCTACTTTCAGGCACTCTTCGCGTCTACAAGCACTACAGTGTATGTGATGGTGCCCTTTACTATCCATACAAACCATCAGCTCAGCTCATACAAGGAGTGTCAAACAAACCTCAGAGTAATGCTGGGTAAAGTTCACAATTCTGCTTGGGTCTTTGCATTTGTTTTACCCGGGTTTTATTCTTTCATTAAACTGTCTTGTCATGATTGATTTAAGTGAAATTTGTGAAACTATCACAAAGGTTTTCAACTAAAATCTGATTTTTGAGAGCGGTTCCCATTCCAAGCATCTGGACATTTTTAATCCCTTTGACATTTCAGAATCTGTGTGTTGTATAAAATATAAAAAGTGGGGCAAAAACACCCCACTGAGACTAGACCAACTACTTTGATGTGCTCAAAATGGTAAATAATGAATGCTATTGTACATGCAGGGAGATGAGCAGTGATAAGAACAGTGCCATACACGTGACAAGTGACATACAGTAGGAGCTTTCTTCTCTTTGCCAGATATATGCAGGTAACAGGAAACATTACATGCCCAAGCATTGGAATTGGACTGGTGTTGTTTTCTTTAAAGAAGAAATATTATATTTTTTGGAGGCATCTATACAACTATTTTGCTATATATTTTATTTAAAATGTTGTTCATTGTAAAACACACTATTGATCCAAAATAATTTAATAGAATAATAGAAACGTGTCCACTGACTTGAGGAGAAACTGTCCATGTTGGGTTTTGTGATGCTGAAACCACAATACTACATTATAAATGGATGATCCTTTTGCTCAGTGAGGATTTAGACAATAGATTTGCAGTTTGTAGATGCAGTACACATGGTACTGTTTCCAAAATGTGTCTTTTCAATGTTTATTACAGAATATAAAGTTACTTGCACACACACATCTGTACAGCTCCTGTGGTCAGCTGCACTAAAACAGAATGACGCATGCACATTCCACTGTGTGCCACACTTGAAAGGACTAGTCCCATCTCAGTGGGACTTTCATGTAAAATAAAGCCAGAGGAATCACTGACACCGGATTGGAAATTCAAATTCATGCATTCGCAGCACACTGTTTCAATGCATACTAAAACTAAGGACACTGTGCAAAAACACAGGTAAAAAAAGTGTGCACCACCTTCCAGACTAGGCAAATACCTCTTGAGGACAAACTAAAAATTGAATCATAAAGTATAAAGAAGCAAGGTTGAGCTCAGTAGTGGAAGAAAGGAGGGACAGGATAGAGGTGGAGAGAGGCCACACAAAATGAAAGAATGTATTAAATAAAAGTTCTTTCTCTCTCTCCTGCTTGTGCTCAAATTCATGCTGCACCTCTTGATTGAAATTTCCTGCTTTAATAGCTGTGAAATAAAGTCAGTTGGAATAGAAGGGAATAGGCACACTATGGAAGAGTGGAGAAGAAAAGAGGGACTCCTAGATAAATCCAATAACGTCAAAAGAATGACTTTTAATAGATCATCGCAAGTCTAATTAGGCATTTTAATATATTAACCATATCCTCTCAATCTCTAGTGCCAAATCGCTAATCCAGAGCACAGTTCTGTCAGCCCGCTTGTACTCAGTGGCTTAACCAATCTCACTGTGTCAATAGAGGCTTTGGTTTTGCTGAAGAAATCCTGCAGATGTACAAAGCTGGGTGTGTGTGGAGCTGGCTGGTGGTAACAGGTAACGATTACCACTAATGAACACAATGAGATGGCTCCAATGTGGTAATCTGACTGAGCAGCCAGAGGAAACTCTCCATTTACACCAATTAGCACACAGACACACAGAGGCAGAGGGATGATAGGCTCACTACTGGGACAACACTCTTTAAAACAAGATATGCAAAATGTTTATAGGTTGTGAGTGGTTGTTTTATTCTATTTATTAAACGTTTCATGAACTGTCTTATTTCTTCTGTTTGCCTTTGTTTGTCTCTTCATGTAAAGCGTTATTAAAGTATAACATACATTATTTTGAAAAAAAAAAAAAAGTAAAACATCTGACAAAATTGTAGAACTGATCACCTCATCACAATTTTTTTGTGACAAGCATATTTTAATTTAGACTATTTAGTTTTATTGTGGTAAGCAAAAATAGCCATTTAGACAATAGACATATTAGAACATGTATGACTCATCAGATTTTTTTGAAGAATCAAAAATAAATACAGAGCTGTTGGCGGGTAGAGCAGGTAATAATAATAATAATAATAATAATAATAATAATAATAATAATGCCTTACATTTATAATGTACTTTACAGGCTTGTCAAAGCCCCTCAAAGCACTACACTGTAGTCATTATTTATGCATTCCACACTCTGTGGTGGTAAGCTACTACTGTAGCCATAGGTGCCCTGGGGCAGACTGACGGAATTGAAGCTGCCAATCTGTGCCATCAGCCCCTCCAACCACCACCAATCACTCGCACACCACATTCATCTTTCATACTAGGCAATGCAGATGAAGTGTCTTGCCTAAGGACACAACAGAATAACTTGGTCCAAGTGGGACAACTGTTCCAACCACTGAGTCCACTGTCGAGTAGGTGAAAACAGAAATACAACTTTGAGAAAACTAATGATGAGGGGCTACTGTTACAGTTAAAAGCTCATAGAAGTAAATATTGCCCCCTTTAATTTTTGTTAGCTGGCCGTGAACGGTGAATGTCAGGGCAAAAACTATCATTGTGAATAGCGGAGATCTGGTGCAATGACCTGGACAAGTGCTCCCTTCTACTTAACTTTAAAAGGACATTAAACACAACAGCAACCACTGCTCTTTTAATGAACAGATTATGAAACATTAACAACTTCCACAGCTGCAGGCCCCGTGTTCTCTGCCATTATTATTAGCTCACCAGTTTAACCATTCAATAAATTTAATGCATTTTTCATCTTTTATGACTGTCTGCTTATCCATCACACCATAATTGTACCTTCCAGGCTTCCTTCCAAACTATTTATTTAATTGAGGCACTTCTTGGATGCTAATGAGAAGGTTATTAGATGTAAATGCTTGGAGATGGAACAGGACGTGTCTCATTTAAACCCCTTGGCCTCTAGCTTTGGAAGGCGAGGGGGACTTAAACATGGCTACATTTATGCACAGCAGATGGCGGCTGGTTAGTACCCCAGTCACAGCCCCGCCGACCGCTATTGTTTATCTGTCGACCTGGTTCCTCAAGCCGTGGTCATGAATCATACTGCCTGCTAGCAGAGCACATCTTGCTGTCTGGCATCACCTTTCTACTTTCATAGATATTCATTTTCTGCACTCACCTCAAAATAACAGACACAAACACACTTCCCTCCAGGTGCAAAGAGATTTTATGGTTCTTTGATCAATATTTACACAGATGGATATGGATATGCATTTATTTTTATATATATATATATATATATATATATATATATATATATATATATATATATATATATATATATATATATATATATATATATATATAAAATCCTATGTACGCAGGCTGAATACTCAATGGGGTTTCTTATCACATCTGTCCTTTACTATAAAAGGCTAAGGTGCCGACAGACGGTTATCAAACACAAGCTCCAAGCACCTTAATAAAGCAATGCATCATGGGTAAAACAACATGTGAGTTACGAAGGACGCTCTGATTGGTCAAGGTTATTCCATGCAAATGTGATTCCTTGGAATTTGTCAACAACATCTATTGAAGAGTGGTGATGAAAAAAGCCAGTGAGTCAGGCCCGTGGCTGTCTAGTGTAATGATGAACAAATGAACACATTAGCATTAGCAGGTAGCATAGCTGCTGCAAGGCAAAGTCAGACAGACCAGTGGAGCGCACAAGCTTTTCAGAACCTCTTTAATTAATGGTCAAAGCATGTCCTTCTTACTGGCTCTCTACATTTTCCATGTGATTTATTTCACTTTAATAGCACTCTCCTGTCATTATAAAAAGAGACAAGTGAAGTCAAGTGACAAATGTGAATTACATTTAATGAACTAAACCCACATCATAAGAGGCCATCCTCAACCTTTGCTCTTTCCTTTGGGCACTTCTAAACAAACACTTCCACGCAGCAGTATGGGAAGGAAATGTTTGGTTTCTTCTGTATTATTAAAAATGCATATTCTCTGGGTGCAAATAGAGTAGAGAGCATACCCCATATTAGCTCAGCATGTGTCCTCAAAATTCAAGCAACCAATGGACCCCACCCTAACCCACAAGATCCAGAGCTTAAGTTCCCTCCACTGTGTTTGATGTGTTAAATCCTTACATGTGTATTACTCCCACAATGCTTTTCTGTTTCTCCCATGACCTCACCTTTGTGTTGAACTTCATAAAAAGGAAGCACTTGAAAGCCACTTTTCTTATTATCCAGCTGAATTTTTCACAGGCCATATGTGTGCATGTTGTACCCTTACCAAGAGCAGTCCTTAAAGAGGCCAGACAGCCTGTCTCCACACATCACATTAGAGTGGCTCTTTAAGTGAACATGTATGTACTGTAGGTGTGGGAAGTGTCTATGTGATTCTCCCTTGCACGCGTCTGTTGGATTCAATGCCTGTCTTCTGTAGCACGAAGCAAAACTACCTTGGCATCCCGTAGCACATATTTTGTCACAGCATAACTGTTAAATGATTCATGGCTTGGTAAACGCAGAAAATTTATCTTGAGGCTAAAATATAACAGATTCTAATCAGGACCAGTTTTAATTAGGCAAAAGAAAAGGTGAGATTCTCAAAACCAATTTTGATACTAGAATGGTTATTTTAAATAGCTCACAATAAAAAGTAATTACAGCACAAAATAACATTGTTTTTTAATAGGTCAAAATTTGTCCAATGTGATTTTCATTATTGAATGTATTGATTTTCAAATGCATTTCGAGGCAAGCTTCAGTTTTGATTAATATCTGGATATCATTTAGTTGACATCTTTATTCGGATCCATGACAAATCTATCATAACCTTCACAGGACAAAGCCAAGAAAGATTTCACAGATTTAGAACTAAAAGTGTAAGAAAACATCCAGGCTATATGCCGTAAATACATTTGTGCCTCTGTGTCTTTGTCCTTGCATCACCAGCCCCCTTCAGTGCCAGGTTGCCTTTCAAAGCAGGTTAACTTCTGTGTAGCCCCTAATCAGTCAGGATGTATGGAGATGGCGTCCTATAGACTGAGAATCAATGGCTTGACAGTGGGTGGTGAAGTGATCAGCATAATCGCTCGTTCCACTTTACTTCAGAATCCTAAGGCAAGCTGTTTCTCCAAGTATATTGGCAAAACCACCAAGACATTTAACTGGGGCCTGGGCGTTCTCTACAATAAGAAATCTTCTCCGAAATAGGAGCTCTATGTTCGGGACACAAAGGCTGTAATTTCTGTGCAGCTCGGCCATGATGGGTATTATAAAGCATGTGAATGAGAGAAAAAGGCAGCGGGATGGATGATGTTACAGTAAGAAATCCACAGAAGGCTACAGAGACTTTTTTCAGTTTTGGCCTTCCACCTTTCTGACAAATAAGGATCAGTGCTGTAAGAAGGAAGCAGAAAGATGATAGGGTTATACAAGACCCTTTGTGAGTTGCTGGTTTAAATATGCTACAAGCTAAGTATCCAAGAACACATACTTATAATCGACAGCTAAAGGTGTATCACATTTAAACATTCATTTCAACATTCACTCTCTGTTGAACAATGAGAGCCCTGTTGCTAGGAGACACTCCCATTGTGCACTGCAACAGATTAAGTTTTATTGTTTCATAAATATTGATAGCTATTCTGATGTTTAATAAGATGCATGTTATTAGGTTCAAATTGTTTCATGAAAAAACAGAGTTAGAATTAGCCTAATGTTAAAGCAGACCTATTATGCCTAATTAACTTTTCAGAGCTTTTAAACATGTTATAGTTGTTTCCCCTCGCCATTTAGCCTCTCAAAGTTGTTTTTGGAGAAATTCATGCATATTTAAGCAATCTTCAATCACTTATTGTAAAAACGCAGATGTTTACAGCGACGTCTGCTCCCATTGGGCACTGCAGCTTTCTAACGCCTAAATCAGCAGACTTGTTTCTTTTATTAAGTTTTTTTTAGATGAATATCGTTATTTAAAATGTGCAAATTGTAACACAGTGATCCACAGGTGTTGTATATTATAACTATAGACCACAACATAACACAACCTGTCTTCTTTAAAACAATGGTGATTTTGGGGTGCTAAAAACTAAACTTTGTGTTCATTCAGTGTATTCTGAAACTACAGTATGATACTCTGTTCTGCACTCTGTACACTTTCATTCCTGCTGGGATCTAATAGCCCAAAAGTTAGCATAATATTTCTTCATTTTATAAAAGAGAAAATCTGCATAGGCGTCATACTCTACACCTGAAGTACATGCCTCCTATAGGTTTGGCCATTTGTCATTGCTTTTCTATTCTACTAATTTCCTCTAGACATCATGATTCAGAAAATAATTTATTACAATTTACGAATGTGGCAAAAATAGTGTTTGTAGCAACAAGTAATTTTGCAATGTGGCTTTTGAAATGTAGAGGAGAATGAAAAGCATAATCCCATCTGTCAGATCAAACAGTTCCCATTTTAACAAGAACAAACTTAACCTTCAGGAATCACTAAATGGCTCCCACATTAGCATTTGCCTTCATGACTGGGTACAAATCGCTATGTGTTACATGTGAAGCGGATGCCTTGCTCTGACCTTTGCCATGATAATCAACAACTACCTGATTACCTGAGTCTGTTTTCCCTCAAACAAGTACAACCTGCATAATGCTGTTACTCCCCGATTACAACGAGATTTGCAATCAATCAGATACTAACAAGGCACGCATGAGCACTCGCATGAAACTGCACAATGCACACTCTCAGGAGACAGTTCAAGTACACTGTAAGATGCTACCAAACTCTTTATCTTGTTTTGCTATGTGCTACTTAAAGCGCCCATATTACACGCTTTTCTGATATATGCTATAATGCTGTTTCCTCATCATAAACATACCTGGAGTTGTGTTTTGTTTCATTCACACATGTTTAACCCACAAACCCTGCATTTAGAGAGTTCTTCTCTCAAACTGAAAACGTTCTGTTCCACCTTTAATGACATGTGGTAATAGTGCTCTACACCTTCACTATACTCATTTGGATCATTTCAGCCCTGGAATTGCCCATTTCTACTGAGGTAAAATGTAGCTGTGAACTCAAAAACTACCACTACATGACATCACAAGGTGGAACTGAACATTTTGAGCTTTGAAGATGTAGACAGAAAAATAATAAAGGGTTACTCAAATGTGTGAATAAAATAAATCACAACTCAGGTATGTTTTTTGAGGAGGTGACAGCATTCTAACATGGCTCAGAGCTCATAAGAGTCAATTTTGCATAATATAAGAAAGGGTTCTCAAGTTTTGAGCGGGGTCGTGAGTGAGACTGTAATTTCCGAGGACGCGCACTTTGTCAGTGCGCGCTGAGAGGGGTGGGGAGAAGGGACCGGGGCGGGGGGGAGCGGGACATTTTTAACGGATTCATGTAAGAGTCTGGTTAATGCACTGGGCCCGCGGCTCACCGCGTCTCACCATGGGCAGTTCGGCTCTGGGCCGCGCGTAAGCCGTCGGGGGGACACGTTACGCACAGACGGAGACACCAGGACCGGAGTCGGTGCGTCTCAGAGGAGACGTGGCACCGGGACTGAGGCTCAGGATGTGCCCGGGGGACGGCGCGTCTGCTCCGGCCTCCGCTCGGACCGTGCGCCCGGAGCAGGGGGAGTTTTTTTCACTGAAAACGCGCGGAGCCTGCATAAACTAAGCCACACAGACCGATTTTCTGGGTAAAAATAAATAAATAAATAAATAAATAAGAAATCAGCGTGAGAAATGCCATGTGTGGCGTGTGAGCGTGTGAACACGTCGAATTGCGTGTGTCACACTCTCAATGCGTGAGACTTGAAAGCCCTGTATAAGACCTTTAAGCTTCTTCCTTTTCCAGCACCATTTGACAGCTTATACGTTAGCAAAATACTTGGATTGACAAGATATCCTCTGATGTCAGGAAATAGTGCTAGCAGTGGCAAATAAACAAACATGTACACTTAGCACTTACACTTACACTTACACTTAGCTGGTGCATTGTGTTCTGGGCAGCAGAACACTGCTTGGACTGCTGCCCCCGCGACCCAGAGAGTGGAAAAGCGGAAGAAAATGAATGAATGAATGAATGAATGAATGTACACTTAGCAGCAAGGACTGCCAAATGCACCAGAAACTACAACCGTGTACTATACAGACCTGATAACAACACAAGGTTTTTCAATTTCTGCCTGAACAATCAAATGACTTGCACAATATCACTTTGAAATATTGCATTTATTCCAGAAGTTCAGGAAAAAATAACTCCAGCTCATCAGTCATCATTTCCCTGTCACCAGCTGTAATGGGGAAAAAGGAGAGGAAAAATGTGCAGGGCAGATGTTTGTTAGCTAAACACTACCTCATGTGATACATAAAAAGAAAAGAAATATATAGAACATCTTTAGCAAACTTATGTTGGCAAAACAGCAGCAAACAAAGGCATCTGGTTCACAGGAAGGGCAGCTGGTGCATGCTAGTATATCAAGGCATAAAGAGCCAAAGGGGAAACTTAACATTTTTAATCTATCAGAGCCGTCAGAACAAAGTATATTCCTCCAAACATCACTGCTCACATGTATCCTAGGGTCATTTTTGTCATTGTCACACGTCAGTTCTGTTTTTACAGTCAGTCACATGCTCGCTTTGATATTTTACCAGTAAGAGAATGATGGACATTTGTATAGTCATGTATTTAAAATGTGAATTTTTACTGTCAATAAAGTAAAAAGCATTGTGCCAGCATTAACATTTAAACAGACATAAATCTGGATAAAATATGTAAGTGCTATGTGGAAAGCATTAAAATTTAATCTTCTGGAAATGACAGCCATTTAAATTGCATTTTATGGGATGTTTTACTAGAGGAGTGACTATTTAGCATTTAAGAAAGTGTTTTGGCAAGACTTTGGCAAGAGATTGTACTTACCGTATTGATAGGAATCATATCATGAATGCTTTAATTAGATATACCAAGATTATACAGGACTATAGTACATCATATTTTGTCTAGAAATCTTAAACCATAACCTCAGTTTAAGGTCATTTAAGGCAAACTGGTTACTGAAAAATAAATGATTGCAGCTTTAAAAATAATTATTGCATGGCTTATAGGGTTAATTGGTAGTATAATCAAGTTATATGAAGGCTTTTAAAGCAAAATGGCAAAGGTCAGTACTGCTCAAAAACACATTCTGGACCATAAAATCCAAGTTGTAAAATTGGCACGAGGACAGATAATTCCTCACTGCCAGGACAGAGAAGCCATTCAATTCACCATAAAGCCTATCTAATGCTTTAATACCTTTTATTGCTCACTATTTTCTGAGCCCTGACACAGCAGCTTGGACCTGCACCTTTACTGCTTAGTGCACCAATTCTGAAGCCTAAATAAATATGTTCATTGGGTTATATTGATAGCCCCATTCTCAAAAAGAATCTCCTCTCCAGCACTGTTACTAAAACTCAAACTTAAAGCTGCCCGGGACAATGTGCTCTCTATTAGCCTTTCTCCCAGAGGTTAGTAATTTTGGGTGTCACGCACAGGTGATCGGTGTGAACCAGGGAGCCAGCATAGCCAACCACAAGAAAGAATTGAACTGGAAACTGTACTGCAGGACCACTTGACACAATCTGACTCTGTCCTCATAGGGGGTGGATCATGCAACCAGGGACATATAATCCACCAGGCTGGCCGCTCACTGTCTGAACCCTATCCTGAAGGCACTTTAAAGGAGGGGGAATGGCTACACCTATTTCATATCCCTTGAACTAACCAGATATATTTTTCTGTTGGATTACTTGTCCGGCTCTTCCTTTTATTAAAGAACTTTTTGTGTGTGTTCTTTTCTCTCTGCGGTCTCCTATTTCATTGCGAGCGTGACCTCGCTGTTCCCCGGGGTGCAGTGGGACCTATTCACTCTGACATGTGAGCAGAAATGGGCTGTGCGGTTGTCCTGGTGGTAATGTGAGGGAGATAAGGTGTGTATGTGTGTGTGAAGACGGGAATTGATAACAATGTGAGGATTAAAACATGTATCCTAGGACAACCTAGGATTTAGGTTAAGGTTTGGCAAGCAGTAGTAGCAGTAGTAGTAACTATGGTTAAGGTTATGATCAGTCTCAAAGACTGAAGTATCAGTGTTCTGTGATCTTGCCTGTAATCCAGAATACACATTTCTTCAATACTTTACAAGTGAGTCTGGTCATCTGTTGAATCTCCTTAAAGGTCCCATGGCATGAAATGTTCACTTTCTGAGGTTTTTGAACGTTAATGTGAGCTCCCCTACCCTGTTTAGCCCCCCCCCCATGGTTAAAAGTTGTGAAATGTCTAAACTGAGCATTTACAGTCCTTTTCTGCGTTACAAAAAATCGGAGCTCAAACGGGCGAGTTTAAACAAGGCACCTTATTGACGTCAGATCGAAAAAAAGAAATGCAAATGCAGTTCCACCCCCGTCTGTCTGTACTCAGCGTCTCTGTAAATCACGCCCAGAGAGTTTGGACTGCGAATGCGCTAGGCAATGCGAAATGCGTTTTTTTATTTGCCTGGAGGCACGTCCGAGTGTTTCTAGGCTCGGAAGTCCTTTATCTGAGCCTCTGGACCTTTGAACAGCAGTGGTTTAATTTTATTTTATGTGGAAATGTGTTTATTTTTCAATTGAACGCTTCAAATCTCTCCCCCGTGCAAAAACAAGGAAATGGATCAGCTGTGGGCTCTGAGCGGAGATTTTGGCCACGCCCCCACCCTCTACTATTGGCCATCTGTTTTCTCCTCATTTGCATTCAAGCAACAACGCCCAGAATAAAGAGTTTGAGAGAGATATTTATGACACTTTCTCATCTTATCTCTGTTTCTCATGCACTGAGTGTTGATTTTGAAGAAGGATTCATTTACAGTATTAGGGAACCATTAAGGAGCCATATAAAAGCATCAAGAAGTACCATGTCATGGGATCTTTAAGTTCAGATGGGCATGGTTGATAGGTGACACAAAAGGTCTGTATCAAAACAAATGTAGCTGCTTATTAGGAAAACGAAAAGAAAAAACAACACAGGGGACTGAAAAAACATTGTGGACTTCTGAGGAATCAATGATTGAAACACTAAACTGTTTATCTGAGGAAAAAGTTTGATTTTGTTCAAAATGATATATGACCAATCAGCTCTTTTGTTTCATATGCATCAGAGGACTCACCCGTGTGGCTTCGGTGAGCATGTGTGAGAGACGCCAGGCACAGGGACAACAGCAGGCTCCACAAACCCACTCCACAAATGCACCGCTCCCGCATTCTGCAACAGCACAGGAAAGAACAGTGGGTTAGAAATAACATACACTTACTTGAGCTATGATGGATGTGACTGGAGACGCTGCTGTGCTTTGAGCACTACACTTCACCGTTATTTTAGCTTCACAGTTAGGGAGTTGTTCCAGTGAGTGTGCATCTCCAGTGGCTCTTGGTTAAAATCTTTGTCCACATGGTCTTATTATTATTTTAATGTGTGCACAACTTGACAAAAAGTTTTAAATTGTGTAAGTCACATAACACAAAATCCTCAAACAGCATTTTGACTTCTACAAAGAGGGCCCCTGCAAGAACCATTCCGTATAGCGCAAAGCTAAATGATTTAAGAGAAAAAGATATTAGAATTGCAATTCATGTAATGTAGGATTCTGTTCAATGTAAATTGTAAAAAACTCCAAGGGAAAAGACAGCTAAACTAATTTATGAATTTCATGCATTTCTGAACATGTTTATGAAGGTCTAAAAACTAAAGGGTTAGCATTTTTTTCCAATAACATGATATTTAGATTAGAATTATTGCAGCCTTGGCAATATGATAATGGCAATAACCCAAATTGCGAGTTTGCAATTATGTCCCATGTGCAGCAGCACCACTGATCACTTTTCATGGCATGACTACTGCTTGTATTTGTGTCTTGGTGTTTTAGCTGATTTTCGTTACATTAGACAAATGGATCTCAACCTGGAGGTCGAGGCCCTCATGGAGTTTGCAAAATGATTTCAGGGGGTTCCCAGATGATATGGAGAATGTTAAATGAATGCAATACTCTCAAGTCTTGACACCCAAATGCAGTGATAATGTAGATTTTTTTTTTTTTTTTTATCTTATCCTCATCTGAAATCATCAAAATGATTCTAGTGAAGGTGTATGGATTTTAAAAACACAGTGGAGCACTTCCTCTATTACCACATGACATCACAAGGTCTTCTGTTTGAGAGTAGAACTCAGCCTAAATATGCACAATGTTTGTGTTAAACGAGTGAATGAAACAAAACACAAGTCCAGGTATGTTTCTGATGAGGAAACAACATTATTACAGATCAGAAAATAGCATAATATGAGCCCTTTAAAATGTCATTACATTATAAATTAGAGCTTAGAGGTGCAGATCTTAAGATGTATGTTAATTCTGAGCTAAAGTCGACAGTTAGCAGTGGGCAAGCCCTATTATTATTCAAAGAGCGGACAGCTGCTTCAGGCTATGTAAAATGCTACAGTAAAGCAGGTACGGCTATATTTAAAGAAGAAGAAGAAGAAGAAGAAGAAGTGAACTTTATTGATCTCACACTGGAGAAATTCTTCTCTGCATTTTAACCCATCCTATATATATATATATACATATATTAGGAGCAGTGGGCAGCACACACATTAGGGCGCCCGGGGACCATCTCCATGATCTTCTTGCTTCGGTTTGGTCAGAACCTAAGCTGGAGGTACCTATCATGCATGTTTTGGGTTGGTGGGGTGGGTTAAAGCTACATTGTGTAACATGTCTGTTGGCGGGTTCATCAAATGTTTTCTTCAAGGAGATGTTATTACTTTATATGGGATGTTTCAGAGTATGGCATTAAAACTTTCTATCTTCAACCAGACCAAGTTACAGGTCAGGTAGAGCTGTTTAATGTCAAACTGTGGAACATTGCAGGCAGAACAATTACATATCATCACATAGAAACAAGCAGGTTCCCCCAACCAAAAAGTTACATAGTGTACCTTTAATTCATTCAACGTAGAGTTGTGATGCTCCTCTGTGTGATGAAACTTTGTCATGTTGTTTTACATTCAGAAATGGAGAAAAAGACACCAAAATGAAAACTGAAAACTGCAATCTTAAGAGAAGCATCATCTGATTTTCTGTCTTGAAATTTTGGACTCTGTTGCTTATATGAATAACTTTGAGTTGTAAAAGGTGGATTGAAGACTGGACTGTGTTAAAAATGATTGCATGACTAGGTTGCCAGTACCTTAAAGGGCCCATATTACACCATTTTCACAACTGTGTTCTAATGTTTTTCTCTCAAAATGGAAACACGCTGTTCCAACTTGTGATGTCATGTGGTAATACAGGAAGTGCTCCACTGTGTAAACTCCATACACCCTTAATAGAGTCATTTGGATAATTTCAACACTGGAATTATTGATCTCTACTAAACAAAAGGTAAGATGTATGACCTCACAAGATGGAACAGAGCATTTTGAGCTCTGGAGACTAATGATAAAGGCTTTAAAATAAAATAAAACAAACTTTGTCCAGTTGACAAATTGAATTTCTTCTTTTATCATGGATTCTACCTGGACGACTGAGGGACTCTTCACGCTTTAAAATAAAGTTCCTTAAAATATATAAGACTATAATAATCACTAGTCATGGAATTTGTTCATAAGCACTTATAAAGCATTTAGTGTCATTTGCAGCAGATGCTTTACAATTCTCATAAGCCATTAACAACAGAACACGTCTGAGCATTAATAAGCTGCTTATTATACTATTATCAACAAACCAAGCCATTCATGGGTTGTATTCAAATCCTTAATAAACATGCTTCATGCTTCCTGTTCCAGTTCCCTAATCTCAAGTATGGATTACTTTTGTAACCATGAATAATCATACTACGAAAATGTAACTTTTTATTTTAAGTTAGGCTTCAACAAACAAGCCAGTTAATAAGTCACACTGAGTAGTTTTGTAACAGTATATATGGACTGGAGGCACATTAAAACTACATCCAGAGAATTGGAAATCGTAAAAGTAAACAAGAATGCCAGTGACTGGTATCAAGAACTAAAACTCTAATTTTGAATGACCCCAAGAGAAAATATGGAAAGATGCCTCAGTAGCACCACCTCAAAAATCCAGGAGGCATCCAGAATAGATTCCCGAGCCACCTCAGCTGGCTCCTCTCAACGTGGAGAAGCAGCGGCTCTACTCCGAGCTCCTCCCGTGTGACTGAGCTCCTCACCCTATCTCTAAGGGTGCACCCAGCCACTCTGCGGAGGAAACTCATTTCGGCCAGTTGTGTATCCACAATCTTGTCCTTTCGGTCATTACCCAGAGCTCATGACCATAGGTGAGGGTAGGAACGTAGATTGACCGGTAAATTGAGAGCTTGGCCATTTGGCTCAGCTCCCTCTTCACCACAACGGTCCGGTACAGCGACCGCATCACTGCCGACGCTGCACCGATCCGCCTGTCAATCTCACGCTCCATCCTTCCCCCACTCGTGAACAAGACCCCGAGATACTTGAACTCCTCCTAGGACTCGAGGGCCTTCCAGGACTTCAGTAGATCCCTGCTCTAGAGAAGCTCATGCGCCAATATAGCTCTCTATACCTTAAATAGCTTGTGCAACACTTTGGTGTGATCATGTTACATACAAAATACATTATTGTGGTGCTAAACTACCAGTATTTCTTCTCCCTTTTCTCCTAGACTATAAATTATACATTATTACAGGTTACCAGTGCACCATTCACTACACATCTGTGGAGCAACTAGACAACATGACTGTCAATTTAGGGTTTAATCAAAACTTGTTATTAAATGTAGTTTGAATCATTTCTTTAAGTATTGCGCGATGCTGATTCACACAGTTCATCCAGAAAGCTCAGGTCCTCCAACTTTGTGGAACAGGAGGTTGTCCATGAATTCAACATGACAGAATGAGCTTAAATACCCCTTTAGCTCCTACCCAGGGAAAACCAATGATCACATCAGGGTTTTAAGGTTTTACTAAACAAAATACATGAATCAGTAATATTTTTAACATTAACAAATTAATAAACAGTCCTCCATATAGCCATTACATCATTAATAAAAAACATAACAAATCACCAAATACTACACAAATTCATTGCAGTGGTTTAGTCAATTATTATTTTGTGCAGCCCTAGTGTAACATCAATTATTTAACAAGATAAAGTGAAACTACATTCTATCATTGCACATGGGAATTGCATGTAAATCACCTTGGCCATAGTGGCAAAAACAGACACTCAAAACAAACATAGCAGAGCCTCATTATACACTATGACAATTATACAAGCCAATCTCAAATTCAGGGATTATTGCTTCAGCAAACCTCGAACATGGTAAATCTGTTTCCCATACATGTGAAGACAGCTGTTAACATCAGCAGGAGCAGCACTTAGCATTCAGAACGCTCAGTAGAACATAAACAGCAAACAACACAAATGTTTTTCCCCACACAGCTCTGAGCCCCTATATACGGCTATGTACACAGCTCACACCTGAAGGACGCTAGCAGCACAAAGACATGGATTTCTTCACTTTGAATAATGTGTTATGAACATTTCCTTACTTCTGTTTTTATGAGTGGGGCTAAAAATGTGCACTAGTGGTTTGTACATTGTGTTCCTACAATATGAAAAAAGATGCTGCTCCATAGTTGTAATATCAAGCTGGTGAAAACTATACCGAGTTTGTTTTCATAGTCTGAGTAATTTGATTTATTATCAGGCAGCTCTTTATTTTGCTGTATTAGACATCCTTGATATAGACATATTGTGGATTTCGACTAAAAGCTCAGACAGCATTAAAATGTATTTAATCTTGAGCATTGCAATCTTTCATTAATACCTGGAACCAGAGCTGACGAAGCCTCTCGGATGAGCGGCGAAACGTTTTTGACCAAACAAACTTTGTCCAGTTGACAAATTGAATTTCTCCTTTTATCATGGATTCTACCTGGACGACTGAGGGACTCTTCACGCATTAATACCTGGAGTTATATTTTCTTTCATTTATACATGGTTGACTAATCCATTATTATTAGTCCATCTACATCTCAAAAGCTCTAAAAAGGCTCTGTTCCACCTTGTGATGTCATGAAGTGATAGTTGTCAAGTTAACAAAAAAGATTTTACTTTTTCAGTAGCAATAATCTACAGTAATACAGGTAAAGTTTAAGTTGGGACAATTTATACAGATTAATTGTAAATGAAAAGCCCACCATCATAAAGCATAAAGCCATGCCATGGGTTTAAAAGAGATGAAAAACTGGCCCCAATGCCATTGCAATTAACTCTTTAAATTAAGTCCTTCCTTAAACAGGAAGCTGAAATCTGTGGTTACACAAAAGGAAAAAAACAAACGTTCAAATTTTAGCTTCCAAACTAATCATAGCCATTTGTTATCCGAAAATGTTGAGATGTCCTTTGTACTTCTGTAACTACTGTCCTCACGTTGTCATAGTAACTGAGAATTGTTTCCCCATCGACCTATCCGGATAAATAAAAGTTAAAGGAATGAAAATAATATTTAACAAATCTAAAAAGAACTGAGAATAAAATCTGGTGCCAATGCCAGGTGATTTCCCTGTGCATGGATTATTCATATGAGCTTACATCTGCTGGTGAATATGTGAACGTGCTAATGGCGTATCATTGTGCAAAGCTGTTGTGCTACAACGAACAGTGAGAGCTGAACCCAGAGTAGAGTTTGGAGCTGTGAGGGTGACTCATCCATGTGTCTGTGGTTCAGTATTTTCCAAACTAGGAAAGCCAATATGGACAATAACATAAAAATCCAAATAGGAAGTTATACAAACACATTTGAAGTAGGAAAGTGTTTTTTCCACATTTAAATAGTCACATATTGGTAAATTATAACATTTCCATCATTAAGGCTCTCAGAACATGAATTTTATTAAATATTTTATGACTACAAATGAGGAATGAAACGTACATTTGCACAAATTAAATTATATATATATATATATATATATATTTTTTTTTTTTTTTACAAGTACTGTACAGCAAGTGTCACGAGGAAACAGGAGGGATGACCCAAAATGCAGGACTACTGTTTAAGTACTTTAATAATAAACAAAGAACTGACCAAAATCCCAAAATCCAAAGAGGCAAGACATGACTACTAATGACAAAACGTGACAAGACATTGACGATGGACCAACAAAGGGCAGAGGAGAACATGGGGTATAAATGCAGACAGACACACACAGGTGTAGCACATCAGGGCGGGGAAAACAATCAACAGACAGGAAGTAAAACTAAAAGTAACAAGCTGACCAGAAATGTCAAAATAAAACACTGAGGACACAAAGGAATAAAATACACACAATATGAAATAACAGCCAAAAAAAACATGAACCATGACAGCAAGTGCTTTCACCGATGTAGTGCAAGTGCTTTCACCGATGTAGTACTTCAGTTAAAGGGATAAAGTAAAATATATATATATATTTTTTTTTTTACAAGTACTGTACAGCAAGTGCTTTCACCGATGTAGTACTTCAGTTAAAGGGATAAAGTAAAATTTAACAGCAGCTCTTATGGTCAAAATAAGACCGCTGTGTGCCTTTTGAGTCTTATTACAAAGCATTTTTATGGGCTGCAAACCAAGGAGTAATACTTGTGCTCTGTTAGCAGGCTATTGTCAGCAGTGGAGTGGAGCTCAAACTCCTCCCTGATCTCTTATTACCTGGCCAGCCAAATGATATCTCTCTGTATTTCCTATACAGCGCGATACCATTTGGACACTCTCCATCCACTCTCGCTCCTCCGGTTAACAACGGACTCCGCGATTCTGATTCGTTCAAAGATGGTGACGTCAGTGCACCCGCCTTTGCCCGCAAAGTCACTCTTAGGCAGCGGAAGTTCCGCCTCAGTTTTGAATCAAGATGGTGCAATCTCTGATTGGTTCACTTAGCTGTCTGTTTACGCGCAACTGCAGCGCATTTTGGACCAAGCGTTACCAGACTCACTCGCTGGTACAGCGATGAGTCATGGATTCTTCCAGGCAAGATCTCTTATAGTCATTGTGGTGAATAATTAGAATGCTGCATTATGAATGTGCGGATGAGGTTGGGCCTCTGCTAAAAAGTTTACAATGAACTAATTCTGTTTTTCACATTTCTAGGACAGTAAAAATAGGGTACAGCACCTACAGCAATAAACTTAACAGAAATAATTTAATTTAAGGGGCCCATATTACGCTATTTTCTGCAGATCTATATTATATAAATCTATATGTGGTTTCCTCATCAAAAACATACCTGGAGTTTTATTTTGTTTCATTCACACGTTTAACACACAAACCCTGCATATTTCCACTCCACTGTGTTTTTAAACTCCACCTTCACTTGAATCCTTTGGATCATTTCAGACCTGCCAATAAGGTAGCTGTTAAAACTACCACTACATAACATCACAAGGTGTAACTGATCATTTTGAGATGTAAACAGTCTAATAATAAATGATTACTCAAATGTGTGAATGAAATCAAACACAACTATGTTTTGGATGAGGTAACAACATCAAAACACAGCTTATAGCTCACCAGAATCCATACTTTGAAAGATAGGACCGTTAACTGTTCATCACTATATATTTTCATTTCATTATGGCCACAACAACACTGGCTCATGTGAACACCACGGTAAATGTGTGTGTGAATAGGTACAGAATATTTCCGTACTGTCCAAGTCTTGTCTCTGCTCATTCCGAGTTTATACATTGTTTACTTAGCACACAATGTTATTTTAGTGTTCTCTCATTGACTTCCTGCCTTCATTACTGAGTCCATATGCTCGGATGGTAGTGAATAATTAGGAAAGCCAGTGCACAGACAGTGGCTCTTCTATGTGTGCGGCTCATTTAACTGGACCTGGTGTTTGTGATGATGCAGTGCCACTTCATTATGGCCGCCTGTTTGGACTGCCTGCTGCTGCACGTTCTTGTGGGTGAGATCAGTGGAATTAGCATGAGTTGCCAATGAGGAGGAGAGGGGGCAAGAAGATAACAAACAACAGCTCTCAGACTCTGCTCAAGAGAGGAAGACAGGCTGTCAGAGATTAACACATAGTTATGTCAGTTTTTGAATTCATTGTAGACTTATACTTGCTTTCTAAACAATCTTTTTCTCAACAATGATCCCCAGTGGTTGTTTATTATGTAATAGGTAACCCTATGTCATGTCAATCATTGCTTCTGTTGCAATGATTCTCCTTACAACCTCTTGTATAGCTGATATATTTGTATTACTATATGTATATACTTTATTTTTAGTTGTACATATACATTTATACCATGATGCCTTATTTCACACCAGTCTCATATAATTTTTGCAACTTATTTTGAATGTATTATTACCATTTATATTTTTGCTCTTTGTTATTATAATATATTGTGATGTGTGAGCTACACAGTGTCCAAATAATTTCCCTTATAGATCAATAAAGTTTGTCTAAGTCTAAGATCAGCTTCCTGTTATATGCAACATTTTGAAGAGTTTTTCCTCCATCCAAAAGATACAGTATTTTACAGTATATTTTTATTCTCAAACCCAGTGACACTTGGTTAAAAAAAATTTAATTTAACAGTGCGGAGTGTATATATAAAAAAACTGGGATGAGTAGTACAAAAGTAAAAGCTAAATATATTACTCAATAATTCATGATTTTACTAATTTTGATAGATCAGATATCAGTTCCAAGATATTGCTTCATCAATATCCCATTTTGGTCCATAAATTGGTGTAATAAGATGATTTACTTACGAATATTGTCCCAAAACAGCTTGTAATATTGAACTTTTTCAAAGCTAAATATGTTACAAAAGACTGGATCAGTGCATATTTAGTCAGAACTATAATATTTAACCTGCTTTATGGACTCTTGTGATATCTAGTTTAGAGATATGAGGGTGGCTAAATTTGTTTGCGAAAATAAATAAATAAATAAATAAAAGGTTTCCATTGATTTATCATTAACATCCCTCATATATAAAAGTTCAGCAGCAAACCCCAATCAAGACATGACTCAGCTTCACAGACGTTTTTACAGAAAAAACTCCCTCAGACTTCTCTGGCCAGTGACTAAACGTTGCTTTATTTCACCTTGGGAATAAGAACTCTTTTTTTCTTCATCCTACACTTTTTCTGATCATTTGCACGGGTTTGAATCACTCTTGGATCACAGTGTTGGATGGTGTAACCCTGGATGATGTAGGTTTGGATAACGGACTTGGAGAAAGAAGAGAGCTGGAGGAAGGCTGGTGGTCTCCGATGAGCAGTGCAGTCTGTTCCATCCCTTTAATTAGTCCCATTGGAATGGCCTCCCGCTCCACACACTGCTGATCAGCTCTGCCGCTATCTCCACTCTACTCACTGTATGTGTGTGTGTGTGTGTGTGTGTGTGTGCGCACACATGTGTGTGTATTGGAGTGAGCTAAAGCCGGATAGACATCTCACGGGCGTTTGAGCCGTGTTGGAGATCCCACTGGTCCAGCAAAAAGAAAAATGTAGAGGAAATACATTAATATTCAAGGAGCCTTCCACTCCCTGAGATCCTATCCTCCGAGTGGAAAATGAGAAGGCTTTACATTTTACATCACTCATTGGAGCAATTAGCCGCAGAAGATATTACCTTGTCTGTGTGAAGGAAAATATATGTTATGTTTTGGATGAGAAATGAGGGATTTGATCATTTTAGGCGTGCATAATAGATCAGTATGCCATTTCCGATTCTATTTGTCTTGCTTTTGTGTGAGCTTCCCACAAACAGCAACATATGTATCAATTATAACGCATGTAAGCAATTAAAACCAAAATTCAAACTATAGTACAACTTAGAGCTGGGTGGTATGACCAAAAATTGATATCAAGGTATTTTTCAAAATTATATCGGTGTCACGGTATTTGATGTTTTTTTTTTTTCTTATGCATGACTAGGTGTTAACCCCATTTCCTAATCATTTAGAGAATAATTACTACAGTAAATTTGACTTGGTAAAACATATCCAGTCCAGTGCTTTAATCATCTCCTTGAAGCTCCTTTTTCAACAGGACTAAGTGGTACCTTGTCTTTGGCGAAGTGGATAGTAATAGCGTTGGTAATATCGTTCCACCTTTTGCTTTTCTTGTCGTATGCAGTGCCCTTAGCAAACGCGTCTTTGAGTGACGTCTGAGTCGCTACAACTTTAGCCTGACAACATTACAGAATGTTTGTTTGATCAGCGCCAGATTTTTTTTTTTAAGCCAAAGTACTCTCACACAACTGACACGGCTCCTCTTTTCAGTATAAGTTCCTCTGTTTCTAACAACAACGTCCATGTTGTTCACCGCTCAACACCCACTGTAGCCGTGTCCCACCCACCCTGTGGTTATTGATCCATGTGCGTAATTTGCATGGTGCGTGTTGTTAGCATTAGCGTTAGCAGTGTGTTTGGGCTCTGAGAGCGGCTCCGTGGACTGGACCTGTCCCATTTTGGCAATGGCCTTACAGTCCGCGGAGGGTAGTTCGAGGGCTGCAGCTTTTGCAGCCTTCGGAGTGGCCGAAAAAGCGGTGGAGGCTGCAGGCCTCGAATTGGGACACGGCTTACGCTTCCACCACTCTCATGCCACTGCAAAACAGTTCCCCGGTGCATCATTCCGCCGCTCTGTGTCATTTTGTACGCACACACTCACCGATATTGCGGTAAATGAAAAACCCATATCATTAAAAAAAAAAAACACTGGTATTCGGTATGAACCGGTATACCGCCCAACCCTAGTACAACTTCATTAAACTTTCCTGGTGAAATGTCGACAATCTGCTTATCTCCTTAGAGATACGTTGCTTTGCCTGGAATGTTCCACAGTATAGCATGGTTCTACAGTATGGCATTACCACAAGGCCAAGTTAAAGGTCAGGTCTATGAAGAGGTAACCCCACTGATAGTCAGAATGCATATTTTTAAAATATATTTTATTAGCATTAAAAACACCTGTAATTGAATAAATGCAATAAGATTTATGTCATACTGTGGAACATTCCAGGCAATGAAAGCACCATGTCTTCTCTATGTTGTAAGTACCTCTGTGTTGCATTGATCTTATGGGGAGATGAGAGAGATGACTATGCTTCTGACATGCAGTGTTATGAAGGTCACTGTGCTGCATACAGAGAGCCGCCTTTTCTTTATACTTGCTGCCTATTCACCATCTCAGCATGAATAGAACAAGAACATAATGTCTGATAGGAGGAGAGATAGAAAAGAACTGACAGGAACAGGAACAAAAAAAAGTGATAAATTAAAAAAAAAAAAAAAAGATAAAAAAATATATATATATTATTGGCATAATTGTGATGAACAGGAGACAACACTTTTTGTGGGCAGTATGTTTGATTTATTCAATTAACAGGCATCAGAAAACTGTGTTTGATCAAAAGATCCTACCACCAGAAATGTTATGTAGTGGGACCGTATCTGTTCATGGTTTTTAATATTTTTAATTTATTTTATAATACATTTCATTTAAAGAAATATTAATTCACAATGTAGACAATAATAACCAGCTAAAAGTCAAACTAAAGTCCATGGTCTAATAAAAAAGGGTTTGTTTTTAGCTACCATTAGGGCCGTGGCTGTAGTTTAATTGCTCACCCAAGAGACTGCGCCTGAGGCATGTGTGCTTCATGTCTTTCATTAATAAAACACGCACACTTTGGCCTTTATGGTTACACTTATGTGCATGTGGCCAGCAGGAAGAGCTGCAGGCTCCAAATTAAACCTCCAATTTAACAATTTCAAGTGTGTGTGTGTGTGTGTGTGTGTGTGTGTGTGTGTGTGTGTGTGTGTGCACACGCGCTTGACTGATACAGAGTAACACATAATTGCCTTTATGCATTAGGAAGAAATGTACCTGAATATTAAACGTTTTACACTATGCTAAGTTTTAATGTTATAATGTACATGTAACGAAGCGCTCTCCTGTTTTTAGGGTCCATCTACCTTTATAGGACTCATTATTTCATTATTTCTGCACTAAAATTCAGTACATCTTAGTTAATAGCTTAACACTGTTTCACTCCAATCCCAATGCTGGCAGCAATGAGCAGACATTTTAGCTGCTTTACATAGATCCTTTAGGCATTTTATGACACATTCAAATATATTTATGAATGGCAATTCTGAGTACTTATGAATATTCACATGCACGTGAGTCACCCAAGCTAAAATAACCAGTCAAAATCGTCAGTTAATATTGCAGCTTCAATATTGCAGACTTGAAAACTATATCAAGCGGACAGCTCCACAGTGGGACCCAAGGGTGTCACAGTCCATCCATCTCCCTGCATGACTGCACCTTTGTCCCCTCTGTGTTTTAGCCCTGTCTCTGTCTGTCGCCTGCTGCGCAAACCTGAACAACCGCCAGCTACAGTCCTGATGTCACTTTAAATCTATGGTCCACACAGCACACACACTCCCCAATATCCTCAGGTCAAGCTCATACATAGTACAGAGCAGTGAGATGTGCTGACACTGCAGATCTAAGACAACAACTGGTATGTTACACATTTTAGTTTTAAATACAGGCCTACAGCATACATTCAGAATTATCCCTGCTAAGCCTTATAAGGAGCATTCTCAGAGAGTTGTTCAATAATTTAGATAAATGTATGTGGGCCACAAATATCCTAAGTATAGGAGTAAGTTTTTCTTTTCTGCAAATGCAAACTAAAAATGAAATAGTTAGTTACATTAGCATAGATTTAATCAAGGGTGTCATTCTTTGCAGCACCATGAGTTAATGTTGGTTATTTTGCTGCAAATGTATTCTGTTTCAAAGTTAGTATGGAGTAATGCATGAGCCGTTCCATCAGTTTTCTGCCATAGTTTTCCTATGGGCTAAAGCTACACCACCGCACTGGCTTTGGTCTGCAAAAATAACATCAAAGTCCCCTTCTTCATATTTAGCTATCATGTTTTTGACTATGATTCCATTTCCTGCAAGCTTCCTGGGCATAGGCAGAGAAACACTTTGAACTCAAATAAACAAATGCAAAGAAGGGATCTCTCCTTCTTGAAGCATTTGGAATTTGGGGGGAAATACATTAAAAGTGAAAATGCAAATGGAAAGCAGTTTTGGTTGCAGGCGGGGAGGATAGCGTCAGGCATGAGAGAACACAGGCTTGGAAAAATAGACTAATCCAGGTGAAGAGGCTCCTTCTTTAATTCAATTTCCACTCCTTTTTTCTTGTGCATTGGGCCTTATGGGTGAGATTATTAAAATGCTCCAAAGAGGCAACCAAAAATCCATCCGAGAGCAAAAGCCGTGTTGACAAATGTAGCAGTGGTCATATCGCGGACTAATAGTAAGTATTAAGCGTAAAATCATCACAAGAAAGTATGATGCCGATGAAGCATATTCTACAATAAAAAGCAACTTCTCCAGCCAGGTACATTTTATTAAAAGAGTGGATTGTGGGTAGTGTAGGGGAATGAGTGTGGAGCAGTGCTATCCGGTCTGACAGATGAGGAATGTGGGCTTCCTGCTCACTTAAAGAGGGCTCTAATTTCATGCGTCCATCTTGCAGACAGACAGGTACAGTAAGAGCACTCAGGCTGTTTTTTTTTTACCTCCTCTGTCCTTATCCTCTCTGTGCATCCTACCCTCTGTGGTCTGTGGCACTCAGCTAGTACATGTGATTACAATGTTCAAACAGGTGGACTGACAGTTCAAATCTCGGTGGTTTTGATCGTTTTTTTGTGTTTTTGTTTTGTTTTTTTTCCTGGGAGAAACTCTGGTCTCTTCATACTTTTTTCCTATTTCATTCAAAGTTATGTTAATTAATCAAAACTAAGACATGCCTTGGGGACTGGCATGGACACAGGACACATGGTGACAAAGACTATCAACTAGTTTTGCATTTACTTTTAGAACATTCCGATTTACTGTCTGTGCATGTCTTTAGTAGTGGTTGGAAGCTGGGTGATGACAGGGTGTACCAGCATGCGCCTCTTTAAAGTGTGGACTACAACAACACAATCCAAATATCTGTACGGATGACCATTTGTCAGCTTGAGATGCCTTCTGGAAATCAGGGAAGGAGGTGGTCAGTTAGACACAGTACACTTGAGCTTCTGGTGAGAGGACCCTCCCTACAATGTGTAACTAAGAGCTGTTCCCAAGGAGAGGGCTGGCAGGCTGTGGTGGGCTATTTAGAGTGAATTTTGTTGGGTTTTCGACAGACTGCAGACTCCAAACTGCTCAATCAGCGTGAGAGAAACTACATCAGGATGAGCCTCAGCCATGTGTGTCAGCCAAGCACCGCAAACCCATTTGGACAGAGTTTATGTAGAGACAAGTAATTGAGATGGAGCGAGATGGGGAAGAGATAAGAGAGAGTGTGTTAGGGAAGTGGGCATCCTTCCCTGTTGTTTTTGTTCCATTTCAGAGTGAAAGTGTGGGCAGGGGGGAGACAGCAATCTTCATCAGGCACGCTAAAGAGGCAGAAGCTTACAGTTAGCGTCCATGCTGCCCAAAACTTCTCCTTCAGCTTAATAAATACTTAAAGAGTGCAAAAGAAGTCCAGCTGAAACTAAAGGACACGGTTACTGGCAAGTATAAATTAAGATCAAAGATGGTGATGTCTGCAGGTTCATGCTGGGTAGTCAGCACTGAAAAAGGACACCAGTATAATTTATACTAAATAATAATTACTGTATATTTTTTATTCATAAAGAGGCTTTGTAATACATAACATGACATTAATCATGCTATACAGGGTTAGGGTTAACCCTAACCCTTACTGTAAATAGCATCCCACATTTAACTAATACCTGTCAAATCAAAGAGACAATACAAGATTGTGGAAAAAGTGAAAAAAAAAAAAAGTCAGATATGGCTTAAAAACAAACCCTAATCTCCAGCTCTCTCTGCTGTTTTCCTTCACAGACGGCTGCACAACACTTATTCATGCTGCTTCCACTGAGCGGCCATGTTTGCTTGTGTTCAGCCGTGTGTATGTGTGGATTTCCCGGAGAGCAGCAGTGGCACTGAAATGATGACATATAACTCACCCTAATGATGTAACGCTGAAGCAGCAGGTAAGGTCATAGGCAGGGAGGGAGGGAGAAGGTGAATTGCCTGGCTACATCTTACACAAATTTAGGCAAAAACAGGCGCCTAAATGAGTCAATGCACATGAAAACACACAACACTCAGAGGTGGAAAATCAAAATTGTGCACCAAAAAGTGAAGGAAAGTGACCCTATTCCAACGAGATCTAAGGATATACACTATATTGCCAGAAGTATTCACTAGGGATGCACGATATATCGACATTAACATCAGTATTGGCCAATATTGCCAATTTTTTTTACATATCGGTATCGGCCTGATGTGTAAAAGTGGGCCGATATTAACGACCGATATTTGTCAGTACAGTAATCCCTCGAATTAACATTTTCTCACATTTCTCTCTCGTTTAAACACTTAAACTTTTGTAGATTTTCAACAAAATGTATTAATAGTGAAGTGTGGGGGGAAGGGGGAGGGCAGAGACGTGTGCGCGCGGACACGTGATAGCGCAGCATGACTGGCGCGCGGGGGCTGCGAGCACGAGACCCGTGCCCAAACCGTGCCTCCTCTAGACCAGGACTAAACCAGGATTAAACCACTTGCGTTCATGCACGGGGGAGGCACACAGTCCGAAAAGACTCTTTTCGGACTCCCCCGTGGACGAACGCAAGAGCGGACTGCGTGTCTCATCCGTGCACGAATGCAAGAGCAGAGCCGCACGGGGGAGGCACACAGTCCGAAAAGACTCTTTTCGGAGGAGGAAAAAACTCTTTTCGGACTGCGTACCTCCCCCGTGCACGAACGCAAGAGCAGAGCGGCACGCGGTGGTTTAATCCTGGTTTAGACCTGGTCTAGTCCTGGTTTAGTCTAGGTCTAGACCTGGTCCAGTCCTCGTTTAGTCCAGGTTTAGTCCTGGTCCAGTCCAGGTTTAGACCTTGTTTAGACCTGGTCTAGACCTGGTTTAGTCCACGTTTAGTCCTGGTCTAGTCCCAATCTAGTCCCGGTCTGATCCTGGTTTCGTCCCGGTCCCCCCGGGTCCCCCATCTATAACATCAATCGGCAAAGGTCCCTTAGCCAATCAACCATGGCCACAGATGTATAAAATCAAGCTCTTAGGCCTGCAGACTGTCTCTACAAACATTTGTGAAAGAATGGGTTGCTCTCTTACTCACTCACACACTCAGCCACAAAGTGGTAGACCACATAAACTGATGGGGAGGGGTCAGCGGATGCTGAGGCACATGGCCAAGCAGCTGCGTCCAAGCCATAGTGCACCAAGTGCAATGCACAGCGCTGGATGTAGTGGTGTAAAACACACCACTACTAGACACTAGAGCAGTGGAGACACGTTCTGTGGAGTGATGAATCATGCTTCTCCATCTGGCAATCTGATGGATGAGTCTAGGTTTGGCGGTTGCCAAGAAAATGGTACTTCTCTGACTGCTTTGTATCAAGTGTAAAGTTTGGTGGAGGGGAGATTATGATTTCCAATGAAAGGAACTCTGAATGCTTCAGCATACCAAGAGATTTTGGACAATTTTATGCTCCCAAATTGCTCCCATAAACACACTCCTAAACCTTGTGGACAGCCTTTCAAGAAGAGTTGAATCTGTTATAGCTGCAAAGGGTCATCGTCATCTTTTATTGCTATATCAGTTTAATTTTGGAGTTAATTTTAATGGTACTATTTTATTTGAAATGGCATTCTACATTACATTGAATAAATTGAGATGTTAGCCTTGTGGCAAGCTGGCCACTCTCCAGGAAGTACCAAATTTTAAGTCACTGGTCCCTGCAACCTCTAAAAGGAAAATTATTTGATCCCTTGCTGATTTTGTAGTTTGAACAATGAACAGTCTATAATTTTAATAGTAGGTTTATTTTAACATTGAGAGATAGAACATCAAAAAGAAAATCCAGAAACTCACATTATAGAAAATATATTAATTGATTTGCATTTCATTGTGTGAAATAAGCATTTCATACCCTACAAACCATTAAGAGTTCTGGCTCCCACAGACCAGTTAGACACTCCTAATCAACTCGACTCCTGTTTTAACTAGTCACCTGTATAAAAGACCCCTGTCCACAGAATCAGCTCCAAAATCTCCAACATGGGAAAGACCAATCAGGGACAAGACTGTAGACCCTACACAAGGCTGAAATGGGCTACAAAACCATAAGCAAGAAGCTGGGTCTTAAGGAGACAACTGTTGGTGCAATTGTTCGAAACTTTTAAAAATACAAAATGACCATGAATTGACCTCAATCTGGGGCTGCACACAAGATCTCACCTTGTGGGGTTTCACTGATCATGAGAAGAGTGAGAAATCAGCCTAGAACTACACGGGAGGAGTGAGTCAATGATATTAAGGCAGCTGGGACCACAGTCACTAAGAAAACCATTGGTAACACTTTACGCCACAATGGATTAAAATCCTGCAGTGCTCGCAAGGTCCCCCTGTTTAAGAAGGCACATGTGCAGGCCCACCTGATGTTTGCCACTAAACACCTGAATGATTTAGAGAGTGACTGGGAGAAGGTGCTGTGGCCAGATGAGACCAAAATTGAGCTCTGTGGCAACAACTTAAAGGAAAAGTAACGTTTTTTACAATCTGAGCCTTATTTCTGTAATAAAACAAGTTGTTTTACTCACCCATAGCAATTTGGTGTCATATGGTGCACTTCCGGAGATGTTTTAGATTTGCGATCTCCATCATGTGAGTTCTCGGGGCACTTATTTGCGGTCTCCAAATAACACAAACTTTAGCACTTTTCAAATCATAGAAGCCCGATGTCTTATCCTACGATTTCATGTGGTCAAAAGTGGCCTGTAATCCGAGATTTAGCCATAGTTTCGAGTAGATGAGGACGCCAGTGCGCATGTGCGGAGTGTGCTCTCAGCTCCCGGGACCCAAACATGAAACGCAAAGCTGTAAACTATGTCTAAATCTCGGATTACAGGCCACTTTTGCTTCAAACGAAATCATAGACTAAGACATCGGGCTTCTATGATTTGGAAAGTGCTAAAGTTTGTGTTATTTGGAGCCCGCACGGGGCATATTACATGCTTGGGGAATATATTATATGCCCCGAGCTATGGCTAGAAGTCGCGCTAGGCTAACCGCAAATCCAAAACATCTCTGGAAGTGCTCCATATGACACCAAAGTGCTATGGGTGAGTAAAACAACTTGTTTTATTACCGAAATATGGCTAAAATTGTAAAAAAAAAACCTACTTTTCCTTTAACTCACTGTGTTTGGAGGAAGAGAAGTGCTGCCTATGACCTCAAGAACACCATCCCCACCATCAAGCATGGAGGTGGAAACATTATGCTTTGTGTTTTTCTGCCATAGTCAGTGGACAACTTCACCATGTCAGTGGGAGGATGGACGGAGCCAAGTACCATTAAAATCCTGAGTGACAACCCCCTTTCCTCTGCCAAGAAACTGAAAATGGGTCGAATGGGTCTTCAAACATGACAATGACCCAAAACATACAGCCAAGGCAATGAAGTGGCTCAAAAAGTAGCACCTTAAAGGGATATGCCACCCCCAGGTCAAACTTGGGCATCTCCCCACAGTCCAGAGACTAAAATAAGTGATGGAAAGCGTTTTCCTGGTCACCCAGCCATTGTCCGAGTCTGTCAGCACTGACCGCCGCGCGCAGCTGCAGCTACTCTGCATTAGACTGGAGTCTAACGTCGCCAGAGAAAGATTTCGGCCAAAAGGAATTAATTTGCTCGATGCGTTTCCCAATTACTTTCTGTGTAGTGCGCATTCATATCGAGTGCAAATAAATGTGCAAATAAATGTGCAAATCAACACGGAGAGCTTGCCTTGGTCATTTTGGGGTGGAAACTATTTTACAGTGTGGAAAAACACAGCCGAAGCACACAGGGGAATCCCTGTTACGCACCACGTTGGGAGTTCCACGCAGCGTGGTGTGTGCTTCGGCTCTGTTTTTCCGCACTGAAAAATAGTTCCCACCCAAAATGACCAAGTCAAGCTCTCCGTGTTGATTTGCACATTTATTTGCACTCGATATGAATGCGCACTACACAGAAAGTAATTGGAAAAAGCATCGAGCAAATTAATTCCTTTTGGCCGAAATCTTTCTCTGGCGACGTTAGCCTCCAGTCTAACGCGGAGTAGCTGCAGCTGCGCGCGGCGGTCAGTGCTGACAGACTCGGACAATGGCTGGGTGACCAGGAAAACGCTTTCCATCACTTATTTTAGTCTCTGGACTGTGGGGAGATGCCCAAGTTTGACCTGGGGGTGGCATATCCCTTTAAGGTCATGGAGTGGCCTGGCCAGCCTACGGACCTTAACCCTACAGAAAACCTATGGAAGGAGCTAGACGTGCGCAATTTATCGATTAATTCGAATTTACAGTTCAGGACGATATGTTTTTATGAAAATAGATTTTTTTGTTATTTTTTTTTACATGCGAGCGGAACTAATGCGCCGCCATGTTCTACACGGGTAAGTTAGCGAGGGCGTACCCAAACATTGTACAAGCTAGCACGGCAGCAACTGAGGGAAAGCCGGAGCTTGTACCAAACAAAGGTGTTGCTATATCTGTTATATGGAACTGGTTCGGTTTTCTTGCGTCGGACTTAGAACAAACGAGTGCTCGCTGTAAGGTCTGTTCAAAAGCTGTTGCAGCACGACAAATTTATCCTAGCACCTAAAGCATAGGCACGCAGTGGAGTGGGAGAAGTGCAGGTCCGAACGGAATGAAAATAGCCACAGCGCGAGCACACCGTTCCCTAAAACATTTTTGAACTGTGTGCCATATGATAAGCATGGCCCACGACGGAAGGCAATCACACACACTACCGTGATGTATGTTGTAAAAGACATGGTGCCCATATATACTGTGGGAAAGCCCGGATTCATTAACATGGTGAAAGTTTTGGACCCGAAGTATGTGCTATCAAGCCACAAATATTTTTCTGAAGTTGCCTTGCCACAACTGTATACAGACTGCACAATGCTGTAGGTAAGGGTCTTCAAGTGATATATATTTTTTAAACAATAACAGCTTAATTGATGCAAGGTGTAATGCATTTGTTTTATAAAAGAACATTGCATTATTTTGAGCCATTTGTCTGTCATCTGTTATTTGTTTTTGAGTAGGGCAGAGAAAAGTCGATTAAAATCGGAAATCAGATTTTTTAATTTTTTTTTTTTAATCTGAGATTTTATTTTTAGGCCATATCGCCCAGCTCTAGAAGGAGCTGAAGGGTTGTCAAGCGACAACCACGAAACCTTAATGGTTTAGAGATGATCTGCAAAGAAGAGTGGACCAAAATTCCTTCAGATATGTGCACAAACCTGGTCATCAACTAGAAGAGAAGTCTTTTTTGGCTAGAGGGTTCAAATACTTATTTCACTCAGTGAAATGCAAATCACTTTCTATATTTTCTTTAAAGGGACAGTGTGTAAGATTTTTACCCGTTAATTACTGAAATTGAAGATACCCATTCAAAAATACATTGTTTTCCAAGCCTTTTCACTTCCATCATGAAATCAAAGTATTCTTTTGGACTTAGATATAGTCACATAAAAGGGGGATCTTCCCCATGCAGAGGCAGCCATTTTGAACACGAGAGCCGCAGAAGGACATTTGGGCTCCGCCTTCGCCTTCGGCAAGGCTCGTGGTTTTGGGTAAACAACACAAGCATGCTGCCGGATCAGACGTTGT
This sequence comes from Paratrypauchen microcephalus, assembly GCA_036785185.1. Taxonomy (NCBI): domain Eukaryota; kingdom Metazoa; phylum Chordata; class Actinopteri; order Gobiiformes; family Gobiidae; genus Paratrypauchen; species Paratrypauchen microcephalus. The sequence continues at coordinate 2,149,635 of JAVJIX010000052.1, read as the reverse complement.
AATGGATCTAACACGTGTTTTGGACTAAATTGTTTTACTGGATTTTATTCGCTGGATCCTTACGGACAAATTGAGAGCAAGTTTATGGTGAAATACAGAGTTTGACCTATGCAAAGCATTCTAAGGTAAGCTAACCTTGTTTTGTGCTTTTCCGTATAAAAACCCCATGTGCTCAGGGAGTGATTATTGTGCAGGGAAATGAATTGCATAGTCAAAAAGAGGAGACTGTAAGGTTTCATTTGACGTGTAGAGTGTCATGGTACATGATCGGGAATGTATGTTGTGTTCATGAGAAGAAAAAAAAAAAAAAACGGGACCGCATTTTATTTATACAGTAGCGGCTCGTGCGCGCGCCCGGGTGACCCTCGAGGTCTGCCGTAGCTAAAACAGAAAGTGCAATAGCACCATCCACCTATGCGCCACGAATCCTACACACTGGGGCTTTAAGGTTATTTTCTGGATTTTTTCTTTTTGATACCCCTCAGTGGCAAAAGGAGAAATTCAGTTTGTCAGCTGCACAACAGTTTATTTGGTCGAATACGTTTCGCAGCACTCTAGCCAGAACTGAAGAAGTAGCTTGGATGAGCTGCAAAACGTATTCGACCAAATAAACTTTTGTCCAGGTGACAAACTGAATTTCTCCTTTTGCCAAGGATTCTACCTGGACAAGTGAGGGATTCTACACACATCTACCCCTCAGTGTTAAAATAAACATACCATTAAAAATTATGGACTGTTAATTTCTATGTCAGTGAGCAAACCTACAAAATCAGCAAGGAATCAAATACTTATTTCCTCCACTGTATGTGAATATTGTGAGAATGGTAAGAATGTGAACATGCAGGTCCTTGGGAAAGACACTTCACCTGCATGTATTGTATGTAGAAAATTGCTCAAGATAAAAGCTGGAATTCCCCTCCAGCCATGGTGTACTGTGGCCTGTCCCGAGTCCGGCCTGTGCTCATCCCTCTTAGTGATATTGTTGGAGGTCAGCGGACGCCCCGAGGAAGAGGCTGATGAATGGATCACTGGCTGTAATTACAGTGTCAAATGAACTGTTAGCTGTCCGCTGTGTGAAAATGTGTGTGTGCTTTTTCCTCATGTGCTAGTCAGCTCCCCACAGATGCAGATGCCATATCAGCATACACAACAACAGATGGGCTGTGGTTACATGCAAATACACACACACACAAACCAAAAAACACAGCACCACATATCATTTATCATCATCCAAAGTAACAAAATACAAGTAGCACGTCCCATTACAATATTTATAACCATGGCAGCCTTGATGGCTTTTTCTTCAATACGATTAGTTTTACTCATGCATACAGTGGCAGGACACTGTCAGACACACTAGAGTGGCATCTAAATGCTGTATGTAGTACACTCAACAAAAATATAAACGCAACACTTTTGTTTTTGCTCCCATTTTTCATGAGATGGACTTAAAGATCTAAAATTCATTCCAGATACACAATATTACCATTTCTCTCAAACATTGTTCACAAATCTGTCTAAATGTGTGATAGTGAGCACTTCTGCTTTGCTGAGACAATCCATCCCACCTCACAGGTGTGCCACATCAAGATGCTGATCTGACATCATGATTAGTGCACAGGTGTGCCTTATACTGCCCACCGCCCGGGCCTTTCTGTGTGTGTTCTGTGTGGAGTTTGCATGCATGGTCTGGGTTCGATCCCTGGGTCGCCCGAGCCTTTCTGTGTGGAGTTTGCATGTTCTCCCTGTGTCTGGGTGGGTTTCCTCCGGGCACTCCGGTTTCCCCCACCAACCCAAAGCATGCACCATAGGTACTCCAGCTTAGGTCCTGACCAAGCCGATGCAAGTATATGTATATATATATATATGTATATGTATATATATATATATATATATATATATATATATATATATATATATATACAGTGGCTTGCGAAACTATTTGGCTCCCTTGAACTTTGTGACCTTTTGCCACATTTCAGGCTTCAAACATAAAGATATAAAACTGTAATTTCTTGTGAAGAATCAACAACAAGTGGGACACAATCATGAAGTGGAACACACTTTATTGGATATTTTTAACTTTTTTAACAAATAAAAAATGAAAAATTGGGTGTGCAAAATCATTCAGCCCCATTGAGTTAATACTTTGTAGCGCCACCTTTTGCTGCGATTACAGCTGCAAGTCGCTTGGGGTATGTCTCTATCAGTTTTGCACATCGAGAAACTGATATTTTTGCCCATTCCTCCTTGCAAAACAGCTCGAGCTCAGTGAGGTTGGATGGAGAGCGTTTGTGAACAGCAGTTTTCAGTTCTTTCCACAGATTCTCAATTGGATTGAGGTCTGGACTTTGACTTGGCCATTCTAACACCTTGATATGTTTTTTGGTGAACCATTCCATTGTAGCTTTTGCTTTATGTTTTGGATCATTGTCTTGTTGGAAGACAAATCTCCGTCCCAGTCTCAGGTCTTTTGCGGACTCCATCAGGTTTTCTTCCAGAATGGTCCTGTATTTGGCTCCATCCATCTTCCCATCAATTTTAACCATCTTCCCTGTCCCTGCTGAAGAAAAGCAGGCCCAAACCATGATGCTGCCACCACCATGTTTGACAGTGGGGATGGTGTGTTGAGGGTGATGAGCTGTGCTGCTTTTACGCCAAACATAACGTCTTGCATTGTTGCCAAAAAGTTCGATTTTGGTCTCATCTGACCAGAGCACCTTCTTCCACATGTTTGGTGTGTCTCCCAGGTGGCTTGTGGCAAACTTTAAACGACACTTTTTATGGATATCTTTAAGAAATGGCTTCCTTCTTGCCACTCTTCCATAAAGGCCAGATTTGTGCAGTATACGACTGATTGTTGTCCTATGGACAGATTCTCCCACCTCAGCTGTAGACCTCTGCAGTTCATCCAGAGTGATCATGGGCCTCTTGGCTGCATCTCTGATCAGTCTTCTCCTTGTATGAGCTGAAAGTTTAGGGGGATGGCCAGATCTTGGTAGATTTGCAGTGGTCTGATACTCCTTCCATTTCAATATTATTGCTTGCACAGTGCTCCTTGGGATGTTTAAAGCTTGGGAAATCTTTTTGTATCCAAATCCAGCTTTAAACTTCTCCACAACAGTATCTCGGACCTGCCTGGTGTGTTCCTTGTTCTTCATGATGCTCTCTGTGCTTTAAACAGACCTCTGAGACTATCACAGTGCAGGTGCATTTATACAGAGACTTGATTACACACAGGTGGATTCCATTTATCATCGTTAGTCATTTAGGTCAACATTGAATCATTCAGAGATCCTCACTGAACTTCTGGACAGAGTTTGCTGCACTGAAAGTAAAGGGGCTGAATGATTTTGCACGCCCAATTTTTCGTTTTTTATTTGTTAAAAAAGTTTAAAATATCCAATAAAGTGTGTTCCACTTCATGATTGTGTCCCACTTGTTGTTGATTCTTCACAAGAAATTACAGTTTTATATCTTTATGTTTGAAGCCTGAAATGTGGCAAAAGGTCACAAAGTTCAAGGGAGCCAAATAGTTTCGCAAGCCACTGTATATAGGATGGGTTAAAATGCAGAGAAGAATTTCTTCAGTGTGAGATTAATAAAGTTCACTTCTTCTTCTTCTTCTTAAAAGGCCACTCTGAAATGTGCAGTTTTGTCTCACAGCAAAATGCCACAGATGTCACAAGCGTTGAGGGAGCGTGCAATTGGCATGCTGACAGCAGGAATGTCAACCAGATCTGTTGCTCGTGAATTGAATGTTCATTTCTCCACCATAAGCCGTCTCCAAAGGCGTTTCAGAGAATATGGCAGTACATCCAACCGGCCTCACAACCTCAGACCACGTGTAACCACACCAGCCCAGGACCTCCACATCCAGCAGGTTCACCTCCAAGATCGTCTGAGACCAGCCACTCGGACTGCTGCTGAAACAATTGGTTTGCATAACCAAACAATTTCTGCACAAACTGTCAGAAACTGTCTCAGGGAAGCTCAACTGCATGCTCGTCATCCTCATCGGGGTCTTAACCTGACTCCAGATCGTCGCCGTAACAGACTTGAGTGGGCAAATGCTCACATTCGATGGCGTCTGGCACGTTAGAGAGGTGTTCTCTTCACGGATGAATCTCAGTTTACATTGTTCAGGGCAGATGGCAGACAGCATGTGTGGCGTCGTGTGGGTGAGCGCTTTGCTGATGTCAATGTTGTGGATCGAGTGGCCCATGGTGGTGGTGGGGTTATGGTATGGGCAGGCATCTGTTATGGACGAAGAACACAGGTGCATTTTATTGATGGCATTTTGAATGCACAGAGATACTGTGATGAGATCCTGAGGCCCATTGTTGTGCCATACACCCATGAACATCACCTCATGTTTCAGCAAGATAATGCACGGCCCCATGTTGCAAGGATCTGTACACAATTCTTGGAAGCTGAAAATGTCCCAGTTCTTGCATGGCCAGCATACTCACCGGACATGTCACCCATTGAGCATGTTTGGGGAGTGCTTGACCGGCATATACGACAGCGTGTACCAGCTCCCACTAATATCCAGCAACTTCCCACAGCCATTGAAGAGGAGTGGACCAACATTCCACAGGCCACAATTGACAATCTGATAAACTCTATGCGAAGAAGATATGTTGCACTGCATGAGGCAAATGGTGGCCACACCAGATACTGACTGGTTCTGAGTCCCCAGACCCCCAATAAAGGAAAAAAAAAAAAAAATGCACATTTCAGGGTGGCCTTTTATTGTGGGCAGTCTAAGGCACACCTGTGCACTAATCATGATGTCAGATCAGCATCTTGATGTGGCACACCTGTGAGGTGGGATGGATTATCTCAGCAAAGCAGAAGTGCTCACTATCACACATTTAGACAGATTTGTGAACAATGTTTGAGAGAAATGGTAATATTGTGTATCTGGAATGAATTTTAGATCTTTAAGTCCATCTCATGAAAAATGGGAGCAAAAACAAAAGTGTTGCGTTTATATTTTTGTTGAGTGTATATACAATAGCTTGGGGCTTCAAAGACATCAATGAAGGAAACACTTTTCTCAGAACCACTGTTTTTGGCAAAATATCAGAGGGGAGTGCTGTAGTTAACAAAGGGAATATACTAATATATAATCAAACATTGAAGTTAACATTGCTGTTGTTGTTTTGTTTCTGCAGCTTTGGTATTTCTAAATAGACCAATGGTTAGTGTATGGCTGTCTCCAGTCTAGCATGGGGTGATGTCAGTAGATTTTCTGACTGAACATAATCGCTAGAGCTCAAAGGAGATTCCAGGCAGTATTCTACAGAAGAGCTTATTATTTGAGCACAAAGAAACTGCAGAGTACTGTCAGCATTTCTCACAATATTGTTTGTTTGTGTCTGACCAACAGATGTTGTGAGGGTGACCTGAGGACCTCACATCCTCTTCTTCTGCTTGTTAACATTTTTTCAACACATGTTTTGAAAGCAGAGGCAACAACATGGCTTCACAACACTGTCCTTCTCACTCAAACATCTATAAAGCAAACTTTGTCTGCACATGCCTCCACTAGATATAATAATGGCCGACAAAACCACCAAGGCAGAGATCAGCAGCTGGTCTGGCAAGAATTATAGGACAGAAGGACAACTACACAGGTCAGTATTCTGGGATGTTTTTTTTTTTTAGCTCATTCTTTTGGGCACGGGAGAATGTAGAAATGAAGGTGCTATCTGACCACTCACTGAATTGCTATGGTCGGCTCATTTGCATTTATTAAGGTCTTGTTTCAGCATGTGACTTTTAAGAAGTAATGGAGTGTTTATTAAAGATGGGAAAGGGTGGAGGAAAGGACAATAGAATAGAAGTAATTCAGTGGGTCAGGTGTTTCTGACTTTGGATTTGGGGCTCAGTATAAACTGCATTTACATTGATAACTACTGCCAGTCAGTCCAAGCTTGAGACTGTCTTTACCACTGTAGGATTGAATCAAGAGATCAGACAGATTAAAATTTTTGCTGAACATAGTTGCATGCCTGGGTACTCTACATTGCCCTTCAATCTATTTTTGTCTTTATTTGAACTAGAAGATGCGTGGGTAGCTTTCGAAATACTGTATCAAAAATACAGCATAGTCACTTTTCTCTCTCATAATAAAAAGTGCATTTTTATTTTAAGCAAAGTTTGTTGAATATTTGATTTTTGACGTTCAGACAAGTCTGCTACTACTAGTCTGTGCAGTGGCATTTTATGTATTGCCATTGCCCTTTGACAAAACAACATTTAAACATAACAAGAATCCTTCATTCCTTTTCAAGGATTCATTGTTTGTGCTACAACAGTGATACATTTGTATGATTGAAATGCTACACCTAATCTAATCCACAGCTCCACTCAGAGGACAGATACAAAATGTAAGCCCACCACTGTCATGTGTGTTTTTGCATCTGCATTGGTGTGTGTCTGTGTGTGTAAGAGAGAAAGAGAGAAAAAGACAGCTGAGGCGGTGTGCAGTCCTCGTTGGTATTCCAGTGTGGCTTGTTGTTGAGTGCGGTTTCCCACCATTCCTATCAGAGTTGTGATCACAGAAAACTGCTCTCCTCAAATGGAACACATCCTTCCCTCACTCTATCAGCTTCTTCATTCTCCCCCTTCACTGCAGTCTAATTCAATCTTTAACTTATAACCCAGTGCTACAACATGCACAGCTGAGAACATGAATACAATTTAGAACAATCTGAGGTGAGTAGGTCTGTCTTATGAATACAGAACACTTTTCTTTCCTTTAAAAATCCAGTTTAGAAACAGCAGGGGCCTTCTGCCTGGGGATCGTTAAAACAATTGTTGCCATGTAGAAATTCAAAACTAAAAAGGCAGTAAATACCTGGAACTAGAGAGGACATGTAATATTCAGAGGGAGAAATAAAAACAAACCAAGCTGACTAGTTGGATGGGAATTTAAAGTTGCACTGTGTAATTTATCTGGTGGGTTATTTCTATGGACACTTATCCTGGAATGTTCACAGTATGGAATTAAACATCATACCAAACTTTTTCTTCTTATCTAATTTTTTATCTAATTAAATGTGTCTGTGTGTGTGTATATACTGTTATATATATGTTTTATATATATATATATATGTTTATATATATATATATATGTTTATATATATATATATATATATATGTTTATATATATATATATATATATATATATATATATATATATACACCCCGGACCCATTTTTCCTTAAAGGAAAATTATGTGGGGTATACCACAGACCATTATTGTCCATGACCATGACCATGTTATTGTGACAAATAGCTCACATCAGGTTTTTCATTCTTATTTTAAGTCCAATGTGACATATATCTTATAGTGATATTTCCATAACTGGTTTGATATTACTTTCTTCAACAAATATGGTCAGAATAAAATAGGAAATAGGTTTTAAACTAACATACATGAACACAATAGTGGCTCCCTCTTTTCTGCATCACTCGAGGAAAAACTTGTATACGTACAAGTCAAAAATAAAATAGAGAATAAGTATTAAAATATAAAATCACAGCTATATACAGGAGACAAGAGCAGTAGTGCAATAATATACTGATTGATAGAGCATAAGATTATCCGTTACTTAAGATTGAGTTGTTGTACAGTTGTAGGGAGTATTATCTGTTACATAAGAATGAGATGTTGTACAGTTGTATGGAGTATGGTATGAATGTAGTCCTGTATCTCTCACTGTTTGAGTGGAGCTGTAGGTTGGAGAATGAGCTCCTCTGTCCCTCTATGGTCTGGTGCAGTGGGTGAGCAGGACTGTTCATGATGGAGAGCAGTTTGTCCAGCGTCCACCTGTCCCTCACTGAAAAATGTCTCCAGCTCACAGCCGATCACGTGACCAGCTTTATGGATCAGTTTGTCAATCCACCTATTGTCCCTTTTACTGGTGCTGCTCTCCCAGCACACCGCTGAAAAGTACAGGGCGCTGGTCACCACAGACTGGTAAAAGATCTCTCAGTACACAGCATTACAGTTGTCCCTCCAGTCCAGCCTGTTGTTCACAGGGACACCAAGGTACTTGTAGCAGTCCACTATATCCACGTCATGACCCTGAATTGTAATGGGCACCAACGGTGTCCTCTTTCTCCTGAAGTCACCAGTTCCTTGTCTTGTCAACATTCAGGAGCAGATGGTTTGCCTGGGATCACTCCACAAAATTTGCAATCAGTGTCCTGTACTCCAGCTCCTGTTCATCCTGATAGGCAAATTGTAGAGGATCCAGAAATGGTGCCACCAGGGGTCTGAGCTAAGCCAAGTCTCTCAAACACTTTCATGACATAACTGGTCGGAAGTCATTAAGTCCAGATGGGATAGGCTTCTTGGTGAACTTTCTCCAACTGCCTTCTCACCAAGTTGGGTTCCTCTGTGGGAGTGGGACTAGGTGTGGGAGCAGAGGTGATAGACTGATGAATGGTCATCTGAGTGGTATGTGGTGAGGTGTGGGTTGGGCGTCTGGGAGGTGTAGAGATAGGGGTGCCAAGGGATGAGAAACGATTAAAATGCAAATTGAGTAGGTTTGATCTGTCAGGGCTATTGTCCTGCTGCTTTGTTTTCGAGAGACCTGTGATGGTCTTCATTCCCCTCCACACATCTCTGGTGTAATTCTGTTGGAGTTTAACCTCCAATTTCATTCCATAGGCCTCCTGGCCCTGCCTTAGCTGGACCTTCAGCTGCCATTGCACCTTCTTCACCTCGTCCTTGTCACCAGAGTTGAAGGCCTGCTTCTTCTTATTAAGAAAATCCTTCAACTGGCTAGTGATCCAGGGCTTGTTGTTGGGGTAACAGCGGACAGTGCGTGTGGGGACGGTTGTATCCTCACAGAAGTTGATGTAATCTGTTATACAGTCCGTCATGCTGTCGATGTTGTCCTCATGCAGCAGGCAGAGCACATTGCAGTCTGTGGTCCAGCAGTGCTGGAGGGCATCGCTGGCTTCCTGACTCCACTTCCTTATAGTCCTAGTGGTGACACGCTGCCTCTTCACTGCAGGGACATATTGAGGCGTTAACAGGACCATAAGGTGGTCTGATCGTCCCGGTGGGGGCAGGGCAGTGGTACTGTATGCCTCCTTAGAATTGGCATACAGCAAGTTAAGAGTTCTATAGTCCTGAGTTTTTACAACCAACATTGGTGAAGTGTGGGTAAAACACTGTCCAAGGAAACATGATTGAAGTGTCCAGAAATCAGTAATAAAGCCTCCGGGTATTTAGACTGCAGCCCAGCCCAGACCACAGTGTGTATCCTGTCACAGGCCACTTAACAGCTACCTTTTACCTTTAGTTCAGTAGAGATAGACAATTCCAGGGCTGGAATTATCCAAAGTGTTGTGTTGGTGTTTAAAAACACAGTGGAGCACTTCCTTCCTTCCATGACATCACAACCACATTTTTGATGAGGAAACATTATAACATAGATCAGAAAACAGAGTAATATAGGACCTTTAAGAATAGAAAAGGCTTATTTGTTCCGTCCGTACGGTATCATAAAGTGTTCCTATAACTGACAAGCACGTGATACAGTGTAGAAAGTACATCAGCCCAGACCTGACATTAAAGACATGTAGCACATCAGTAGCCGTCATGTAGATCCGCGTACTGATACGTAGACTGCTGAGGAAGGCATCGCTGGATAGTTCACACAAAGGTAGCACAGGAAAAATACTCAGATAAGAGAGACTGTCATCAAATCTGACTGCAAAGTGTGTCCTAGTTAGTGTCCAGTTGTGTGCACACATTTTGGCACTGCTAATGAACAGTTGCTTTGCCCACTGGGGAGATCTCTGTATCTATATGTAGGTTTATATGCAGGTAGGCTTTTACTGCAAGAGGTTTTTTTTTCTTTTTTGGTGTTTTCCCAAGACCACCTCTACACTCTCCTCTCTGGGACGTAGACATTTGACGAGCGCACAATGTGAGGTATACATATAAAATATGTCAAGCTATAATGGTGCACTAATAGCAGCAAAAAGCAGTGTCGTTAGTGAACTGAACTATAGAGAAAGAGCTATTCACCAGCGTCACAGACCTCCCCACCACCCGGAGACATTAATATGTTCCTTTTATTCATCTTCATGCTTGCCATACAACATCCCTCTTCTTCAAATACTTGTTTTCACATCCTTTTAATCAAATTTGCATGGATTAATTTCCTGAATGTTCAAACCAGCTTAAATATAGCCCAGGATTACATTTGTACACCCGCGGATGTGCTTGCCTCATATCTAACAGCACATTGCATCATATACGTGGTAATTAAAGAAAGGTCTTATCTAGAGCGTTGTAGCAGGTCATAGCTGTTTTCTGAAGATGAGGGCATCCATCCATCCATGTCAAATGCTCTCACTTTTCAAAGAAGACTTCAAAAGATATTTTCTTGTCAATTTCAGAAGCTGTTTTACTCAGGATGAACATGGAGGTTTGGTTGAGCCAGGTCGACAACCTTTTGAAACCAGCAACTGCATGCAGATGTGAGTTACAGAAACGCAGGGACATTATGAGAGAAACCAAAGACTTGCCAGACAGAATTTTTTTTTCATACGTTTTTCTCTTTAGTCTCTTTTAGTTTATGTACAAATTAGACAAGAACTTTTTAACACTAAAAGCACAAATGCAAATCTGTGAATGCAATGAACAATGATAAGCAAGAAACATATAGTTCAAGAGAAGTTGCCAATGTGAGCTTTACAAAAAGGCATCAAAACAGGCTTAGGGTGAAGATTGAAGTTATTAGCACTTTAATCTTAACTTAAGCACAATACAAGACATTATGATTACACCAGGACATCTCTCTCCAGTCGTCACACAATCTCACACCGAACTGAGCACTGTAGCTTACTTATACACAGTTTCTGGTATGCTGAGGATGTAGCCTCTAAGTTTACTACCTATAGTTGTTACTTTATAAGGGTGTTTTGAGTTACACAAACATAGTCTATAGATGAAGGAAAAGAACAGGTGGTGATGTACAATTACACCTAAAGTTACTAAAACCCCCTTAAAACTAAGGGCACACACTTTCCACAGTATACTTAAATACAGGAATGCCAGACACAGGGAATATACAAGAATGAATTCCCACACCAACACCACTAAGAGTTTGTTTTGTCTCTTGGTCAGCACAAGAATCAAACCCACAAGCTCTTAGTTATGAGGCAAAAGCACTATCTAGGTTCTGGCCCCATGACTCTTAGTCTAAACATTGAAACTATTATGTATGGCGATCAAAATATACTTTATTAGCTCCCGCAGCTTGAGCTGAACTTGTGCTATTCGCGCAGTATCTTATAATGACTAAAATCAGTTTAATTGGTCCATCTCCACCAGAAGGTTCTATAGTGACTTTAGATGTTATGATTCTCTACCATGTGTTGTGTTTTGCAGTTTTGCTTGAGGACAACAGTTAGACATCTGACACCAAGGGGACTTCCCCTGGGGTGTGCATAAATTATTGTTTTTGCATTTGCCCCCTCACTGGTTTTATTGTGGAGCAGCTGTACTTTGCTAAAGGCAGTTATGTTCCAAACAAAGCTACATCAGGCGAGACGGCAGGCAAAGCACTTTAGAGATCACAGAAAGAGATAGTCTGGTATCGAGCTGAAAGTTTGGAGAGGAGAGCAGCACTAATGTAAATGACTTGTTATGGATGGTAGAGGGCGCAGGGCAGTGGAGAAGTCACATCCTACTTATACAGTGTGTGTGCATGTGTGTGTAGGTGGGTGCTGGAGGTATAATTAAAGATGATTGGTGTTGATCTTGAGAGCACCAACCACTGATTACAGACTGCAGTGGTTGAGTGGTGACAAAGTCTAAAGAATAGGCCATAAAGAGTATACAACTATATACTATATACTATATATATACTATATATATACTATATATAAATAATATATTTATAGAAACTTGTATTTTTCAACCTCTTCGATTACAAGTCTTAAATGAAAATGTTTTTTGTTTCCTTTATGCTTCCAGTGGTTCAGTGTTTTGCTGTTTATCTATTATAATTCATTATTATTTTGTTATTTTGACACAATGTCCTTTCTCAAGACTAAATATGTTGTTGTTGCCATTGCATTTGTAATGATGCAATATAGGGAATATAATATATATTGCAATATATATATGTTTTTATGACTCTGTGGTGGCCTCTGCTCTCCTCTATGCTGTCGTCTGCTGGGCCCCGAGCAGCACAGAACGGGACAGAAAAAGACTGAATAAGCTGGTTAAGAGGGCCAGCTCTGTCCTGGGCTGTCCTCTGGACCGTGTAGAGGAGGTGGCTGAGAGGAGGGTACTGGCCAAATTCATGTCCATTAAGGACGACACCTCTCACCCTCTGCACCGGACTATTGAGGAGCTGAGCAGCTCCTTTAGCAGCCGACTAAGACACCCCCAGTGCAAGAAGGAGCGCTACCGCAGATCCTTCATCCCCACCGCCATCAGACTGTATAATTCTAACATATAGGCCAGACGTGCAATATCCTCCTTTTCATGTTGATGCTTGTTGTTACTATTATCATTATTACTATTTTCCATTATTATTATTATTATTACATATTACTATTTGCACTATTTATTACTTACTTTATCCCCTCCCTGCCTGCATGCACTTTTTCCCTCCTGTCCAATTGTCCTGGAGCTACTGTGGCGAGTAAATTTCTCCTGTGTGAGATCAATAAAGTCTTATCTTATCTTATCTTATCTTTTTGTTTTGTCAGAATGTTAATACAGACGCAGTTAACCATGAAGCGTTCTATTGGAATCTTATATCATACAGTTTGCACTCTTTCAAAAGTCTGAGACAATCAACAATCCAATACAAAACCAGTACAATTGTATTATAGTAAATGCGTTGTGCTCATAATTGCCAGACCTTGGACTTCCACCCACAGACACAGGAGAAATGTAATCTGACACATGTGAATGAGGTGCATTGAATTATTTTGCATGGATGGCAAAGCTTGGCCCCTGGAAGTTGAGAATGATGGATTTGTCAGGGAAAATTCTGGTGAAGAAACAAGACAGAGGGTGCTTATAGAGATGGGACAGAGGAGAATTGCAACATAGTATAACATGAGAGGTGACTGGTTACAAGGCAACAAATGAGAAGACGTAAGAAAGAGTTTTATTTTTATGCCCACTTATTTGTGATTATAATTTCATATTTTTCTTATTTCTCAGATCCGTACATTTTAAAGACAAAATATGTATATGAATATGTAATTTTTATGGAAAAGCAAATACACACTAATACAACATCGGGAAATCTTCTTAAATGGGAAGATATATGGAATCCCCAACTGGACTTTTAAACTTACGAACATGAACAGTGTATGTGGACGGAATTTTTATTTGTTTTTTCACTTTTTATGGATTTATTGACATTTTTGTGTCTTTTTTGTTTTGTTTTAACATTCTGTGTAACATATGACAAAGATCTGGTAGGCTTGCTTTTCTGTTAGGTAAGCACCTCTCTCCTTGAGTGTGTCTGGGCTTGAGTGGACGTGTGTATGGTGGTGGAGTGGGCGATGTGTGAGTGTGCAAGTGAGTGTGTCCTCGCATGTGTGTAATGATTGTGGGGGTTATTTTTTATGTTTAAAGATGCATTAAAATTTATTTAAAAACAAGACAAAAAATATATATATTTTCCATCAAACAGCCATGATACTGCAATTTGTGCTATTCGGTCACCTGTGATAATTGGCCTATTTTTTGTAATATGCCAATTGTAAATATGTAAATATTTTGTAAATATGCCAATTATCACAGGTGACCGAATATGTGAATATTATTCACAAATATACACAAAATCTGTGTAATCCCCACCTCGCCAGATTGTACTTTATTTTTAGTCAAAATCAAACTTTGTATGGTCCTCAGGATGTTACCCAAGAAAGCACGCACACATGCTGACTGAGTGTCCCAGAGTTCCTGCCAGCATATTGCCAAAATAAACAGCATCATTCCTGTCAACACTGAGATCTCTGAGAGCAGCAGAGGGAGAGATGGAGTCACACACCTGGGCCCGCTCGAGCACTGTACAAACATCTGGCATGGAGCATCGCACGGGAGAAGAGGATCACTGTGTTCCTATTTCACACTCACACACACACACACGAACCAAGAGGGCCCCTTCACCAGTCATTTCCTGGCAGCCGTCGTCTCCTGTCTCCTTAATCCGAGCGAGACGTGTTGACATCTGAGAAGCCCGAATAAGATCCTCTCATATCTGACCTTTAGCATAGCCAGACCAGAGCAGGTAAAGGTCTACAGCTCCCCAGTGATATGCACTTATTTTATACCCAGCACAGAAGCGGCTGGAAAGTGAGGAGCAGAAAGGGAGAAAGGGAAGAGTAGTTTTCACTAAGATATTTCTCTAGCATATGTATATTATGTTGTTGTTTTTCATACAGGTTTTGGTCATCTTGTCTGCTGATGCTCTCCACTTTATGAAAAGTTTATTCTGTCCCAGACTTTTACCTGTTACTGTTACCTGGGAGTTAGTTCCATTGACCTTATTATAATATTATAAATGCATTAGTCTTATACAGTGCTTTTCCAGATGCTTCTGTAGCAACAGCTGTCCTGGTAGCCTTGCCATTAAGATGAATGCTCGTGATTTTTGTGAGTTCAAAAACAATCCGTCTTGAATAGCTCCAGCTCAAGCTTTTGCATATGATCTGTCACAGTTCCGCTTATTGTTTTCATGTTTACCCTCAGTCCAGCTCCATTTCCCTGTCTGTTCCAGTAGTTTTGTCACTCCTGTTTTTCCTTGTCTCCACAACTGCCTCTCATACCCGACTCAGTCCTGGGTAGTCTATATATACTCCCTCTGTTTAGTCAGTCTGCTAGATTGTTGACCAAGAAGACTCAAGACCCTCTTCACGACAGCTCCTATTCTCTGAGTGCCAGATCCTGAGAGCTGCTTTGTCTCAAAAACTTTATGACTACAAGCTACACCCATGTGCCTACTTCTCCCACCGTCTGTTACATGCAGAAAGAAATTATGCTATCTGTAATCAGGAGCTGCTGGCGGTGAAGTTGGCTTTGGAGTAGTGGAGACACTGGCTTGAAGGTGGCAAGATGCTGTTTCTGGTCTGGACAGATCACAAAAATCTGGAATATATTCAGTCTGCAAAATGCTTCAACTCCTGACAGGCAAGTGGGCATTATGTTTTTTACCAGATTCAACTTTACTCTGTCTTACCACCCTGAACCACATACCATTCTTTCAAATTCCCACATGGTTGCCACTCTCTCCTGGGAAGTGGAAGAACAAGTCAAGGTGCTTTGGAAGACCATCCTGGCCCCAGCACCTGCCTAAACAATTTCCTGTATGTCCCACCGTATCTTAGGTTAGATGTTCTGCAGTGGGCTCATAGTTCTAAGCTCCCCTGTCATCATGAGACCCACTGATCTACGGAGATCCTGTTACAAAGTTTCTCGTGGGGAACCCTGGAAAAAGATACCAGAGACTTTGTCAGTGCCTGTCAAGTCTGCAACCTACACACCAAACACCTGCTGACCTCTTCCCTTACCTGTTCCCCTCCAGCCTTGCTCCCTTATATCCCTCCTGTACCTATGGGTACTAGTACCTGTTTCAATCCCAGGAAAAGGGAGCATCTTGTCCATCTGTTCAGGCCTTTATCAAGCACTGCTATGGAACCTGGAAACAGGCTTGGATCTCTGCTCAGCACAACACTACTATACTTATCAGGCTGGTGAAATGGTTTGACTCGCCATTGAGGATCTTCCACTTAGTGTTAACTCAAAGAAGCTGGTGCTAAACACAGCCACAGCCACTGGTGTTGTTCAACCCAGTGGCTGCATGCCTCAAGTTTCCAAGAGCCATGCAAATCAATTCAACATTCCATGTCTCTAAGTGGAAGCTTTTCTCCCACAGTCCTCTTGCATCTGCCTTAACTCCACGACCATGATTGCTGGGGAACCTGCATATACAGCTTGGCACCTCCTGGTTGACTGTAAAGGCTACAGTCTGGAGGAGGGTTCATGGGCGCCTGCCGGCTTTATCTTGGACTCTCTTTTCATCAAGGCATTTCATATGTAACGTGTGGATCAACCTTCAAAGGGCTTTTTGAGTTTCTATGCCATTTCTCTTGCAACCATGGATTATCCATTAGAGGACAATGAATCAACTGGTAGAAGCTGACCTTCTGTTCATCTGGAAAATGACTCTGACCCTTCAGAAGTATTTTGTTGCTCTGTTGTTACCAGTGATGCCGGTAACGCGTTACTTAGTAACGCGTTACTTAGTAACGCGTTACTGTAGTCGGACTACTTTTTTCAGTAACGAGTAGTGTAACGCAACTACTATTTCAAAACCAGCAGTCAGATTAAAGTTACTTATCTAATACACCGTGCGTTACTATTTCTGCATTTCGGGGGAACGTAGGTTACATTTATTTATTCTTATTTTTTGGCTACACGTTTCTTACAAGGTTACGTCATCTCGGCTCCGCAGCGCCAAAGTCAGATCAGCTTCCAAACATGTATGTTGCAGTATAATTACGCACCGATCGCGCTCCCGCCAATCATGATTAGCTCTGTTGTGTTTGCGCCTGTTCGCCGATCAGCTGTGAGCGAGCTGCGTGATATTTACACGGGATTTCCAAGAGAAGAAGAATCCTTAACTTGCTACGTTAATGCTATGTAAGAAGGAAGTCTCGCCTCGGGACACGGGATAAATTCGGGATTATGTCCTTTTCTCCGGAGCTTCTGAAAGACCATGGATATACCCGACGCGCGCTTACACGTCTATACGCAAACTATCTGGAGTGACCGCGTTCTTATGGGTGAGTCATATTATCAGATTATTTCTGCATCTATTTCGGCACTAAGCCAGGACTAAACCAAGATTAAACCAGGTCTAAACCAGGACAAAACCAGGACTGAACCAGGACTAAACCAGGTCTAAACCAAGTCTAAACCAGGACAAAACCAGGACTAAACCAAGACTAAGCCAAGACTAAACCAAGACTAAACCAGGTCTAAACCAGGTCTAAACCAGGTCTAAACCAAGTTAAAACAGGACTAAACCGGGTCTAAACCAGGATTAAACTGGGACTAAACCAGGTCTAAACCAAGACTAAGCCAAGACTAAACCAAGTCTAAACCAGGACTAAACCAGGACTAAACCAGGTCTAAACCAAGACTAAGCCAAGACTAAACCAGGTCTAAACCAGGACTAAACCAGGTCTAAACCAAGACTAAGCCAAGACTAAACCAGGACTAAACCAGGACTAAACCAGGTCTAAACCAGGACTAAACCGGACTAACCCGGCACTAAACCAGGACTAAACCAGGTCTAAACCAGGACTAAGCCAAGACTAAACCAGATCTAAACCGGGTCTAAGCCAGGACTAAACCGGGACTAAACCAGGTCTAAGCCAAGACTAAACCAGATCTAAACTGGGTGTAAACCAGGACTAAACCGGGACTAAACCAGGACTAAACCGGGACTAAACCAGGTCTAAACCAAGACTAAGCCAGGACTAAAACAGGTCTAAACCAGGACTAAGACAGGACTAAACCGGGACTAAACCAGGACTAAACCAAGACTAAACCAGGACTAAGGTGTGTGTGTGTGATAATATATATCCTGTGTATTATTGAATTATTGAACGATTATAAGTACCTTCTAATTCTGCCCTGCCTTCAGGTCACTTTCAGGGAGAGCCACCCCAGATTGATGTATAGAACTCTATTCAGAGGGCTACACATAGTTTGGAGAGGGCCAGGTTACTGTCCTGAGGTAGACTGATGGAAGTCTAATCACTCCAAATCAGAGTAATCCTCATCTCTCATGCACATATTGGCTTCATACTAGGCAATGTGGTTGAAGAGTCTTGCCTAAGCGGATGAAGAGTACACCTGCTTGTCAAAAGCCTGATCTCATCAGATCTCAGAAGCTAAGCAAGGCAGGGCCTGGTTAGTACTTGGATGGGAGACCACTGGGAATTCCAGGTGCCACAGTGGGGCACCAGTCGCAAAAAACTGTCATTGTGTCCTTAGGCAAGGCATTTCACCCACATTGCCTAGTATGAAAGTGGTGTGTGCGTGAGTGTTGAAGGTGGTCGGAGGTGCCGATGGCGCAGATTGGCAGCCTCGCTTCTGTCAGTCTGCCCCAGGGCAAAAAGTACAGACAAAAGACAAAAAGTAGCTTACCACCACCAAGTGTGGAGTGAATGAACAATGAACTGTAAAGCACTTTGGGTGTCATGAAAGGTGCTATATAAATGTTATGAATTATTATTATTATTATTATTATTATTATTATTATTATTATTATTATTATTATTATTATTATTATTATTATTATTATTATTATTAAGCACACAGAGGCTGTGACACCTGGTATTACCAGTGGTCTCGCATTAAACTAACCAGGCTCAACCCTTATGAGTTTGGCCACATAAATGACACATTATTATTACATTACTTTATTAAGACCATACACTGAGATTTGAATTACAATTCTGCTGTTTAAATTAAGCTTGAAGAAGTTACAATATTAGTTAATATTAGTACAGGGGGTCCTCAGGTTACGACGGTCTCGACTTACGCCATTTTGTGGTTACGAACGCACCCCCATAAAAAATATATATATATATTACGCGTCATTCCGTCTTACGCGGTTTAGCGTGGTAAGCGACGTAAACAAACGCGAACGGCGCGGCGCACAGTGGAAGAATACGCTCTGTTGTGGTTGTAGGGCGAAGAAGACGGCCTTGTGTGCGTGCCCAATGTGGGCGGAAGTACCTGATGTGGGCTCTGATCTGCTCCTATGAAAGCAACAGTGATAACCAAGCAGCGTAGTGGTCTAATTATTGAGATGGAAAGGTTATTGGTGCTTTGGTTGGAAGATCAAAATCAAATTCCGACTTACGACGAAATTCGGGTTACGACGCGTTATAAGAACGGATCAACGTCATAACCCGAGGACCCCCTGTAGTATACACACACACACACACACACACACACACACACACACACACACACACACACATATATATGTATATGAGATAGGGTGCCTTTGTCAGTTTTTTTTTTTTTTTTTTTACAAAGTTGACAAGCTCCTCAAATTATCAGATTCAAAATTCCACATTCATACATGGGCCAGTGTCTTACCAAAGGACTTGGAGCACTTAGTTTGAGTGGGAACATCCTTTATAACAGCAATTTGTATTGAATGCTTTAAATGTTAAAATATTTCCACGCCTAGTTAATAGTTCACTGTTCATCAAATACACCTAATAATACTTTCTCACTTAGTCCAATTCAGAGTGTTGGACTGCCTGCTGGTGAGCCCAGATGGGAGCTGCGATAAGGCCAGGGTTGACCATGGCTCAGGACGGGTGGGTCAGGCAACCGGCAGAGCAGCGTCTGTCTGGGCTGCAGCGGGCGGAGAACTGGTCAGTGAGCAGTTTAATCTCAGAGCTCTCACACCACCTGGAAGCACTGGCCCTCCACCAAGCCCCACAGCCCTCCAGTCTGGCATTGCTGCTGTCACTGGGCTGGAAGTGGATAGATGGTGGCTAATGTGTGGTCTGGCCAAATTACAGTCTGGAAAGTATGCTGCTTTTAATGTAATGTGTATTGCACTTTTTTTTTCTTTTCTTTTTTTTCTTTTTTTGAGATAATAATTTCGTTTAAAGCAGCACTGTAAAACTTTGCAGTAGAGGGACCAGAAATTATATTATTTTTTAGCATAATGTAAGCTGATTCTGTAGACACAGTTGCCCTTTTATTGAAAGCCTAGAATATATTGGTAGTTTTTGTGAATTAAGAAAAAGAATTTTACTTAGCATAGTTTTTCTAGTCATATGCAGGGAGAACTTTCTGCTCTAAGTAATACAGTGATGATTAAATTTCCCAATGAAGTCTATACCAAATTGTCCTGTTGGAGTGTGCAGGGTGGGGGTCGCTGTAGGCTGCATCGCTTGAATACATGAATATCCTCCTTGGGGGAGGATTGGCTCTTGGGTCTTTGATTACCATTTTGTATTCAGCCTTTAAAATGACACAGAGTTCTTATGTTTGCCTTGAGCAATAGCATGTAGCTTTTAGTAAAATCCCCTCCAGAGAATTAAGTCTTTACCCTTTGTCTTGACTGGCCTCTGCTTTGTACTGTGCAACTGTTTTATGCCTAAAAAAAATGAGGCTACCAGTAGTTACTGTAATAAAAGAAAAGCAATCCTATTTACTAAGGCCAGTGAGGTACAGATGTGTAACTGGATGCACTGGATTGCATATCACTGTGACTGTGCCTGACTTAAACATGCATTTGGATAGGACTGCTATCTATCTATCTATCTATCTATCTATCTTTCTGTTTCTCTCTCTTCGCTCTTGAGAATTCCAACTTTATCTTTTCAATATTACAAAAGCAGCAAAAACATAAGATTCGAGAAATTGATTACTTCAAGTCAATTTCTTATTATAACACAGGTAACCTCCATCAATCCCCAGGCCTACATGTTGAAAACAAACCATGAATGTTCCCTAATTGTATCCAAGCATGAAAGAACAGAGGTCACAGGGTTACATACTGCAATCAGTAAATTGATTTTGGTCAAGTTCAAAAGTGCTCAAAATGCTAACAATTTCATTCTTATTACAGTACAAAACATAAATCAAATGTGGGGTCAGCAGGCTAATCCCAGCCCTCAGCAAAACATGAATAAAACTGTATTTGAAACTCAAAGAAACAAATCTTTGCTTTTTGCTAATCGACTCAAATCTTGATTAGATTAACATCTATTTAGCATCACATTTAAAAGCTTCAGAGAAGTGTTTAAATATTCAAATGAAAGTAACAAATACAGGTAAAAAAAAAACATGGAATGAATAAGAATAACTTGTCTGAAGATGTCAGATGTCAGATGTGACAGAACAAGAAGCTGGATCTAAATGTCCTATATTATGTGCATGTTTTGGCTTTTTGAACATTATATTATAGCCTCTATATATCCTACAGTGTAATTTATAATTCAACTGCATGTTTACCTCCATGTTTATTAAGTCCTTTAGTAGTGAGGACTAAGGGCCTGTTTACACGAGAACGCTTACGGGTAAAAACGACAAAACATTGGTCCACATATCAGTGTACTTTGTTTGGCAGGACTCCCAGTCCACACCTTGTTGCACCTTTGTAGTCTAACGTGGTCTGAAGCAATAGTTGAACTTCTTTGTCTGACCACACAAATTTTTTTTGCTATCAGTTGCCATGTTTTGTTTTGCTTTTCATGGCGCAGATGAGAAGAAGGAAGATTCTACGCATGCGTGCGGACATAGTGATAATGTATCACAGCACCACCTAGCTGCCTGGCATGCATACCCAATCAAATTCCACACACTTTTGCGTCACCGTATGCATGCAGATTTCCTCCCAAAAACGCTCATCTAGATGCAGAATAAAAAGTGAAGATGCAACGCCACTTTTGCATCTTCTGTTCAGACCGTCATCATATAAACGTAGCCTAATACAATATGCATGAATGGGGTTTGGAAAAGTAGTAGTGGTTAAAGTAGACGTTTGCAAACAAAGCAAAAACAGTCCCAATCCTTGGTTAAAGATCTACCTTCTTGTCTCCACAGAAATGTTTGCTTTGCTTTGCCAGGAATGTTCTAATGTATTAGATTAAACAACTACATTTTGCATTTATTCAATTACAGGTGTTCTTACTGTGAGCAGGGTAATTACTTCACACATCTGTAACTTGGCCTTGTGGCATCACCTCCTTTTCTCCATGGAGATGGATAAGTTTAATGCAAAATTGACTTTCTAGGTAAAGCCACATTTAAATGAAGTAGACTAAACATAAAACAATATAATAATAATAATAATAATAATAATAATAATAATAATAATAATAATAATAATAATAATAATAATAATAATACACATTATTTGCAAAAAAATAATATTATATTCATTATATTCAAAGTATGAACAAATAGGATCTTTATGACTCAACACAATTAGTGAACCCAATGAAGGGTTTCAATTGCATGAGGCAGATGAGAGCAGGGCCAATCATAAACCGGACAAAGAGCGAAGATGCCAAGAGGCACCTCCTCATCATGACAATAGAGACAGAGCCAGTGCTGGTTTGTAGGTGGGGGGACCTTGGAAAGCTTTTGTTCTCTCAATACGCCAGCTAAGTGAGGCAGCACTTGGCAGCTGGTTCAAAGCAACAAACTCTGAATCAATCTTTTATGGCTTGTCCAAACACTGCTGCAGAGGCATACACAGAAATACAAGCTCACGAGTACTACGCAAGTACAATCACGTACAAGCACTAGACAATCCCGGCACTTTGTTGCATGGCTGTGTTGTTTCTCTTCAATAGCTTTTTGTGCATGTTAAAGGCCTGAAACTGGAGCAAGTCTGGCATGATCCCTAAAGACTGTGTGTGTGTGTGTGTGTGTGTGTGTGTGTGTGTGTGTGTGTGTGTGTGTGTGTGTGTGTGTGTGTGTGTGTGTGTGTGTGTGTGTGTGTGTGTGTGTGTGTGTGTGTGTGTGTGTGTGCGTGTGTGTGTGTGTGTGTGTGTGTGTGTGTTTGACCAACGTGTTTCTTTAATGAGCTCAGTTTACACACTCCGTTAATTGGCTGGCACAGAGAAGGCTGGTCCTACTAGAGAGGGAGAGGAACAGCTCTCTCCCTCTCTCTTTCTCTCTCACTAACACACACTAACATAAGCATGGATCTCCATTTCAGCATGCTTATTTATTCATGTATTAGTTAGTTTGTTCCACCAGGTTCACTCGCAGGCTGCCCGTAGTAATTGCCACTATATTCTCTGCATTGATTTTCACTCCGAGTGCAGCAACACCATGGGCCCACGCACACACAAAAAGTCTCTGCTAAAAGAGCCCACCTTTGAAATGCTGTGCAAAGGCAAACTCACAGCAAATTGTGTTGTTTGGTGTGAAAAGTAACCTTCCAAAGGCATAAACTTGGGGTAAATATTGGGGTTAAGATCTCTGAATCTAAAACTATTACCATAGTTTTAGAATATGGTGAACATGGTTAAGGTAGACACCGTATCACTTAAACGGGGGTATTACACTTGGTGCATTAACTGTTAATATGTAATATATATAATGCATGAAAATGCTATAATTGCAGAAAACAACATATATGGTAATAGCCTGGGTACATTAGTAAAAAATAATTAAAAATAAAAATAATGAACCGCATTTACAAACATTCTTCAGCCTATTTTAGTGACAATACGGACTATTTTGTTTGAGAAATATGTGCAGAAAGCAAGCTCTGTGCATTTGTTGACAGAGAAGATGTATCAAAAATTCGATTTTTCAGTGTGTTGCTCTGTTGTGATGCTTCGACCAACCAAATATGAATAATCGCCATGATGTTCCACATTCGTTCCAGACTGATGTGTAAAACTAAATTCAAAGTGACACACAATCAATCTGGTGTGAGCCAGGTTAGGAGAAATGGCCCGCTAAAGTCTTCAAACCGAGAATGATTAGAGAGCTATCAGCGGCAATGTGCAGAGTTTACCACTCATGTCCATCATGTTTATTTTGAAAACTAGAGATATTAGTAAGCAGAGAGCTGGTTTTAACCAGGAATCCACCAAGACTATATAAGAGGACTGACCTTGACCAGATCTTAATCATGATTAGGAGGAGCAGAAAGGAGCAAAAGACTACACAGGACAGCCACAGGATGAAAGAATTTTGAAAAATAGTTTCAGCTTCAAAAGTTCACATGTAAGTGAAAACAGCACAGCACTGGCTGAATAATACTACAGTAAGCCTATATTTAGGCCTAAATGGTAAAATAAAGAGCTGTTTAGGGAGTTAAAATACCTAATTACAGTGGTACCTCACCTTACGAAATTAATTCGTTCCAGAAGTGGTTTCGTAACGTGAATTTTTCATAAGTTGAGTAGCTATTTCAATGGAAAAGGGCTGATCCGTTCCAAGGTTTGTTTTTTTTATAGTGTAACATTTTTTTTATAGTGCAACATTGTGTTCTGCGCCCTGATTGGCTAAGAGACTAGACCAGGACTAAACATGGAATAAACAAACCAGGTCTAGACCAGAACTAAACCAGGTCTAGACCAGGTCTAAACCTGGACTGGACCTGGACTAAACCAGGACCGGACCAGGATTAAATCACCCCATGCGGCTTTCCGCTGGCCTCGCGCGGCTCCTGCGCTTGCCTGCACGTGCTCGGCCCCGAGGGAGAGGCACAGCCCGGGCCCCGCGGCTCCATCCCGCGCCCGCAGCCCCGGTGTAGCGCGGTCTTGCGCCGTGTCGACGTCGCTTTTTGATCCTTCGATGTCTGACGTCGCTTTTTGATCCTTCGATGTCTGCTCTTCCTATCACTGTGAAGCAGAATTCACCAAGCGGAACGTGAGCTGGGTTTAGACCGTCGTGAGACAGGTTAGTTTTACCCTACTGATCATGTGTTGTTGCAATAGTAATCCTGTGTCTCCGCTCCCCTCGCGCATTCGGCGCTATATTGAGCCGCCCCCCCCCCCACACTTCACTGTCAACACATTCCGTTGAAAATCTATGAAAGTTCGAGTGTTCAAACGAGAGAGAAATGCGAGAAAAGCCCAACTCCAGTCTGAGAAAAGCGTAGAATGTGTGTGGTGAGGCATTTACAGCCCTAAAACATGTAGAACAATTGCAAAATACAAAGTTGTGCTACCTCGCGGACCTCTCCCACCGCGGGCCACCTCTGGAACCTAACCCCGTGTGTGTTGATAAAGTGTATTTACGTTTCGGGGCGTGCATCTGAGCGCGCATCTGAGCGCGCATCTGAGCGCGCATCTGAGCGCGCATTAATTGAATTTTTGAGATTTCGCGTTTCATAACTTGAATTTTCTTTCGTATCTAGAGACCAAAATTTAACGTGAAGGCGTTTCGTTTGTAGAGTCTTTCGTAAGGTGAGGTACCACTGTGTGTATATATATATATATATATATATATATATATATATATATATATATATATATATATATATATATATATATATATATATATATATATATATATATATATATATATATATATGTGTGTGTGTGTGTGTCTTTAGATCAGCAACTAGTGATTAATCATGATTAAAGATTTTTATAGCTGCCCAGCTGTAATACATAATATATTCCCCTGAAATGTTAACTTTTGCTCTGGTCATCTACTTTGTTAAAATAGCCTCTGCTGAGTTTGCTGCTCGGGGCTCGTTTTTGGTGAGCAATCAGAGCGACGGGGAAAGTTGTGTATTTCATCATCCAGACTGGGTGTGCACAGGCATGCTTCCTGCTGACACGCTACTGCTCTAGTCCAATGTAATGGAGGCCCACTAAACATGATTACAGACAGGAGTGTGTCTACATGTGTGTGCTTATGTGGGCCAACAGGACAGGAGCTCTGTTGGGAGAGATAACACTCCAAATCTGTCCTTTCCTCTTCACTCAGCTCAGCCTGCTCAGAGCTCACAGGCTCCAAACTGTATCCACAACTCACCTCCAGCTCACACTTTACCCCAAGTCCACAGTAGTAGTAATTGGGACTGTAGAAAGTGGTAGTGGGGTGAACAACAAATGCATTAGCAGCTTTGTTCATTGTGGCTGATCACATATTAATGCATCCAGAGTCTATGTTGAAGCTCAAATATGCAACAGCAGAAACAGCCACACTGACCGTCAGAGAGGCAGGCTCAATAAAATATTTAGACACGGTTAAGGTAGAGATTGAATCTGGGTGGGACATAGAAAGAGATTCAATAAGGGTAAAACTGGTTTAAAACAATTCATGGCTATTGCTAATATTTTCATACATAATTTACATCCTGAAGATTTTAACTTCACTTAAAAGGTAGAAATTGATATTTCATAAACTGTCCAGTGAAATAACCTCTGTAGTAGGCTTTGGGTTGCCAGATAACATGGCAATTGTACTAAATACATTAGGATTTTAGGTTACATATTCCAGTTCAACGTCAAGAACATGATGCCTCAAAGCATTTATCCTCAAACTAGAAGATCTTCAACTTTGAGTCCATGTCTGTTTTAGTTTCACAGTCTATTTCATGGTTTCACTGGCCAATGTTTCCAGCTCAGATCTCCTCTTTCTATTTCTTCTCTTTGGTAACAGTATTTTTTTGCAGTGACCTGCTGCCCTTCTCACTCATTGTAGCCCTGAACAAACAAGTCCATGTCAGATGGATTTTCTCTACAGCGTGGCCTCTGCACCTCCAGAGGTGAGGGAGGTGCATTGGCGTCTCTGGCTGAGGAGACCAGCTCTGAATGAATGTGTCCTCTCTGCTACATGCTGCTGTGTGCTGTGGACGGGGTCAAAGAGCAGCAGTGAGCCACAACACTGTGTGGACACATGGAGACACATCATTATAAAGCTACCCTTTAAATAAAGCCACTGAGTCTGCAGTGCATTTGGGAACCTTTTCATTTTCATTTGTGGAAAGTAACAAGATAATAATTAAGTTCATTTTTTATCTCAAACTATTGTTTGACTTATAAGGTGTGCTTACATGTTTACAAGGGAAAAGAAGAAGGAGAAGAAGGAGAAGGAGAAGGAGAAGGAGAAGGAGAAGGAGAAGGAGAAGGAGAAGAAGAAGAAGAAGAAGAAGAAGAAGAAGAAGGAGAAGGAGAAGGAGAAGAAGAAGAAGAAGAAGAAGAAGAAGAAGAAGAAGAAGAAGAAGAAGAAGAAGAAGAAGAAGAAGACACACAGGAGAAATTCTTCTCTGCATTTAACCCATCCTGTTATTAGGAGCAGAGGGCAGCAAGCACATTACTGAGCCCGGGGACCATCTCTATGATCTTCTTGCTTCGGTTTGGTCAGGACCTTAGCTGGAGGATTTTACCTATGGCACATGTTTTGGGTTGATGGGGGAAACCGGAGTGCCCGGAGGAAACCCACCCGGAACCTTCTTGCTGTGAAGCATGAGCACTAGCCACTCAGCCACCGTGCCGCCACAAGAGAGTAAAATGTTATAGCAGCATGAATTTAAAGCCAAGTGTGTATTCGACATTATCTATTCAGTTTATTAACTTATTAAATGTAAACACAGACAACTAAATCACTGATAGTGTTTCCTACATGAGGATTAATAGCTGTCAACTTGTCTGCTCTGAGTTGTACAGGACTTCTTCAGCACTATAGACAGCTCACTGGTGAATCCCACACAGACAGGGTCTATGGGCCCTCAGGGGCCTCATTAGAGTAGTCAGATTTTGGTGAACATCACCTGTTCAGATGAGGGCTAACCCCAGATCTGTCTGATGCTGATATATCAGTGTGCTACATACTGCAGTCTCACCTGTGTCTTATCTGAAAACCAAACATCTATTCCCCTGCTCCTGCCCCACTCCTGAGGACAAAGCTTCAGGAAGATAAATGGATTTGCTCTTATTTTCTGTCAATGCCACCAAAGTACAGAGTAATGCTGGGGCTTTACCAATCTATTGTTATATAATTTCTCTTATTTTCTTGGCTTTTCGTCTCAAACAAATTTATCTTCTTTCTGATTTTCAGTGATTTACATATTGATTTGGTTTAGTAGTTTACCAAGTGTTGAATAACATTTTCCAAAAATAAATTTTATGATGGACATGACTTGCAACTTGTGTAAGTTTTTAATGAAAAACTAAATGAAGATTCAAAATATTCTCAGTTAAAGTAGTCCAGCCCGATGCCCATAAGTCAGTGTCCTTACAGTATGTGCCAATCCAAAGCCTGGATAAATGATGAAGACAGCAACAGGAAGGCCATCTGGCTTAGGCAAATGCCTTGGCACCTTGGCAAATGCACATACCTGCACAGTACACTATGAAGCTGCTCTTTAGCTGTGGCAACCTCAGAATGTGAAAAGTTAAAGGTCCCATGGCATGAAATTTTCACTTTCTGAGGTTTCTGAACTAGGGATGTCAACAATTAATCGATTAAGGATTAATTGTCGATTAAGACGTTAGTCGAACAAAATGCATTAATTGTAATTAACCGCGTGGTCACGAAACAAGGCAACCGCACACCGCGCTGCGCTCGACTCACAGTCGGCCGCAGGTGCCAACGGCACTGCTCAGCAGCCCCGGGTGTACGCGCAAGGTGAGATCGAACCGCGGCGCCCAGAATGCGCCGCTGCTGGTCCCGGGCCCGGGCCCCGAGCTTCGCGCGGCCGGCCCGCGGCTCGGGCTGCGCGGCTCGGGCTGCGCAGCTCGGGCCGCGCGGCTCAGGCCCCGAGTCCCGCGCGGCTCGGGCCCCGAGTCCCGCGCAGCTCACGGCTGGCCCGCGGCCCGGGCCCCGAGCCAAAAACCAGCCGCACGAAACCAGCAGCGGCATGCAGCGGCCCAATCCTGGTTCAGTCCAGGTCCAGACCCGGTCCAGTCCCGGTCCAGTCCAGGTCCAGTCCAGGTCCAGACCTGGTCCAGACCTGGTCCAGACCTGGTTTAGTTCTGGTCTAGACCTGGTCCAGTCCACGTTTAGTCCTGGTCTAGTCTCTTAGCCAATCAGGACAGAACACAATGTTACACTATAAAAAAATGTTACACTATTAACACTGCCGGCCTGTTTTCAGAATTCTATCCCCCAGAGTGCCACAGGTTTCAGTAGAATTTCACTGATTTTCCAAGACCCACAGAATACTGAGTTCTTTGACTATATAAACATGGGACACATCAAAATAAAGTGTCGACTCTCTTCTTTCACCTGGAAAAAAAATTATGTTTCTAACCTTTTCGGTTCTCAAATAACTGATAGTAGAACATAGGGAAGTTTCAGCAAAAACACTGGTTTTTGAGCAAGAAATGGAGAAAACGACCGTTTAGTTCAGGGAAGGATTTCGAGCAGATCAGTGACTTTGACATCAATATTTATTGATTTAGTGACACCTCAAACATCTAAAATAACAGAGAAAGAGATTTTTGATGACAAAGTACATTTTTTATTTACAAATATAAGAATATAAGGCTCTGTGAATTGAAAATTCGTTCAAATCAATAGTGCCAAGAGATGTTTACAGGATATAATATCTTTTCCTATAAAATAGAACTTTGTTGAGGCTTTGTCTGAGGCCCAGAGTACAGACCCATAATAAAAACTAATACACACACACACACACACACACACACACACACACACACACACACACACATATATGTACATACACACAAGCCCATGCATAAACCTTTACACACACACAGCTACACACGCGCACGCACACGCGCGCACGCACGCACACACGCACACACGCACGCACGCACACACGCACACACACACACACACACACACACACAACTTCATTCATTACAATTACCATACACTGCTCACTGCTCCAAGTCAGTAAACTTCTTCTTTGGAGCTGTCGTAGTTCTGAGGAGACTCCCTGGTCCGTGCAGCGCACACAGGACACGCCCCCTCCTCGGGCACAGCAGATCTCTGCTCAGACCTCGCTGCTTGATCCGGCTTGTCTCTGCGATCCTCTGATCCAGGATCCTGGGTCCCAAGAGCAATCTGATCGCTCCATAGGCGCTGATCAACAGTTGTCTGCTTTTCCGGGTTCCCTGGCCTCGCCATCTTACTACTCTGGCCAATACACCATACACACGCTGCACTCCTCCTTTCTTCCCCGGCTCTGATCGGCTAATAATGATACAACATCGCCATCTACAGGTTGAGAGATGTAAATTACACCTCAAAAGTTGCTCCAGGCCGTAACCTAGCAACCCCCGCTGAAAAAAGCAATTGACGTCTATAGACGTCACGGCACTCAACGGTTGGATTCGAGGGGACGTCAATAGACGTCTCCGGCATTGAATGAGTTAAAAAAAAATAAAAAAAAATAAATCAGCGAACCGCGATAGAGCGAGGGATTACTGTATTTTGTTATTCAGCATCAGTACATTCGTCTGCTTTTTACTAAGGAATAATTAATTGAGGAATATACAATATAATAATACTATAATATATTTTTGACTCAGGTGAATAACAGTATACTTTTGATTCAGGTGAAAAACGCCGCTTATCAGTTAATCGTTAATCGATCGATAAGGTCAATCAACTATCAATTAATGAATTAATCGATAATTTGCATCCCTATTCTGAACGTTAATTGAGCTCCCCTTCCCTGTTTAGGACCCCCCCGGCTAAAAGTTGCAAAATGTGTAAACTGAGCAATTGCGATCCTTTTCCGCGTTTGAAAAAAAGACAGCCCAAACGGGTGATTTTGGACAAGGGAATTTTCTGACATCAAACTCGGGTTTCCACCCCCCTGTCTGGATGTCCAACCCCTGTCTCTGGAAATCACACCCAGAGAATTTGGACCGGCCCTTGCGCAAACGCTACGAGCTGCTAACTGCGGATGTCCTTCATCCGAGCCTCCGAGCCTCTGAAACAGCAATGGTTTAATTTTATTTTCTGTGAAAATTTGCCTACACGTAAGAGTGTTTTTGTTTCATGGGACCTCTTCCACGTCTCCCCTCTTCCGCGTCTGCCTTCCTCCTCCGACACACACACAGCGCACAGCTCAGAGCGCTAAACCAGGAAACAGTATTTGGCCACACCCCCACCCGTCTGCACTGGCCCGTCTCTGTCCTCCTCATTTGCATTCAAGCGACACGCCCAGAATGAACTGTCTAAAGACACAACTCTCCAAAGGCCTCACTCCAAGAGGCTCTCTCATGCACCAAGGCTTGATTTTGGAGAAGGATTCATATACAGTATTAGGGAACTACTAAGGCACCATATAAAAGCATCAAGAAGTACCATGTCATTGGGCTCTTTAAAAAGATTCTTATTCAACTAGCTGGAGCTTTTGTCAAAACTCTTACAATTTTTACCATTTTTACAATTTACAAAACTTTTACAATTACTTTTTTTTGGTTTCTCCTTATTAAAACACAATCAATTTCCAGCATATTGAGCTGAGATAATTGACAATCCCGTTGGTTGTGAACTGCTCTCCCACAGCCCTGGTGCATCACAAATGAGTCTCCTCTTTGTGGCTGCTCGCTCGCAGCTGCAGCCCGGGAGAAGACACAAGGCCAGCTCTGCCTCCATCAGCACACAACCACCAGAATGCTAAGCACCTCAGATTCTCTCCAATTGAAAGCAGTCTTTTAGAAATTCAGGGCTTTAAAATTAGAAGTCATGTAGGCATGCTGAGGCCGGGCTCTGCCTCCTGCACTGAGCCAAACGAATGTTGTTTATCTGCACAAACTTTCACTAATTGTTCAAAAAGCAAGCTTTTCGTTGTTGGACTTTTGACGTGAATTCTTTGTGATAACAGTTTCCATTGCTTTCTTCTTGATTCCATTTGTTGATTCAGTTTTTTTTTTTAAGGTTTTGGCACATATCTTTGTCTGTAAGGCCTCCGGGGGTTCACTGTAGCTCTAAGCAACAAGTCCCAGTAATGAACAACTGTGAGTTGCTGCTTGTTGCCGCTGCTGGGAAAATAAAAGAACATTGTTTTCAGTTGGCCAAATGGATTTTTACAGACGTGACCTCAGCAGTACTGCTGTTACAGCAAGTGTGAAAATGCTGTGTGGTTGTCAGGCTCATAGTACTGTAAACTTTTCACTTGAGTTCTGCATTGAAGAAGTAGTCTATTATAAAACATGTACTTTAGTTCAACTAAAATTTAGAAATATGTCATCAAGCATAACATTGATGACATATTTCTAATTTTTTGTTGAACTAAAGTACATGTTTTATAATAATCTACTTCTTCATGCATAACATTATCCCCTCCTTACTTAATGTGGTGGAGAGGTTTGAGTGCCCGAATGATCCCGGGAGCTATGTTGTCGGGGGCTTCATGCCCCTTGTACGGTCACCCAAGGCAAGCAGATCCTGGGGGACGGGTCAGACTAAGAGCGGTTCAGAAGTCCTTATGTTGAGACATACAACAAGGCCAGATACGTCGCCCAGACTGGCGTTACCGGGGCCCCACCCTGGAGCCAGACCTGGGGTGGGTGCTCGCCAGCGAGCATCTAGTGGCTGGGCCTTTCCCCACGGGGCCCGGCCGGGCAAAGCCCGAAGGAGCGACGTGGGGCCGTCCTCCTGTGGACCTACCACCCGCAGGAGGATCCATAAGGGCCGGGTGCATGGAGATTTGGGCAGCAGTCGAAGCCGGGGGCCTCAACGGCTGGATCGCCGGACAGGGAGACTAGCTCTGGGGACATGGAATGTCACCTCGCTGGGGGGAAAGGAGCCTGAGCTCGTGTGGGAGGTTGAGCATTACCGACTAGATATATTCGGCCTCCATTTCTCTGGCGTTGCCCGTGGGGAACGGTGGCGGGCCGGTGTGGGCCTGCTCATTGCCCCACAGCTCAGCCGCCGTATGTTGGAGTTCACCCTGATGAACGAGAGGGTTGCGTCCCTGTGCCTTCGGGTCGGGGACAGGTCTCTCACTGTTGTGTCGGCCTACGGGCCGAACAGCAGTGCAGAGTACCCGGCCTTCTTGGAGTGCCTGGGAGGGGTACTGAACAGTGCACCGACCGGGGACACCATTGTTCTACTGGAGGACTTCAACGCCCACGTGGACAACAACAGTGACACATGGAGAGGGGTGATTGGGAGGAACGGCCTCCCTGATCTGAACCCGAGTGGTGTTCTGTTATTGGACTTTTGTGCTAGCCACGGTTTGTCCATAATGAACACCATGTTCGAGCACAAGGGTGTCCATCAGTGCACGTGCCACCAGGACACCCTAGGACGGAGGTCAATGATCGACTTTGTTGCCGTGTCATCTGACCTCCGGCTGCGTGTCTTGGACACTCGGGTGAAGAGGGGGGCAGAGCTGTCAACTGATCACCACCTGGTTGTGAGTTGGGTCTGCTGGCGGGGGAGGAACCCGGAGAGACCTGGCAGGCCCAAGCGTATAGTGAAGGTCTGTTGGGAACCTTCAACTCACACATCCGGGAGAGCTTCTCCCGGATTCTGGGGGAGGTTGGGGACATAGAGTCCGAGTGGGCTTTGTTCTCAGCCTCTATTGTAAATGTGGCCGCCCATAGCTGTGGTCGTAAGGTCTGTGGTGCCTGTCATGGCGGCAATCCCCGAACCCGGAGGTGGACACCGGAAGTAAGGGATGCCGTCAGGCTGAAGAAGGAGTCCTATCGGGCCTTGTTGGCTCATGGGACTCCTGAGGCAGCTGACGGGTACCGGCAGGCCAAGGGTGCTGCAGCCCGGGTGGTAGCAGAGGCAAAAACTCGGGTTTGGGAGGAGTTCAGAGAGGCCATGGAGGAGGACTATTGGAGGGCCTCAAAGAAATTCTGGCAAACCATTCGGCACCTCAGGAGGGGGAAGCAGTGCTTCACCAACACTGTTTACAGTGCGGGTGGGGAGCTGTTGACCTCGACTGGGGATGTTATCGGACGATGGAAGGAATACTTTGAGCATCTCCTCAATCCCGCCATCACGTCTTCCGAGGAGGAAGCAGAGGCTGGGGACTCAGAGGCGGACTCGTTCATCACCCTGGCTGAAGTCACTGAGGTGGTTGGAAAGCTCCTCGGTGGCAAGGCCCCGGGGGTGGATGAGACCCATCCTGAGTATCTCAAGTCTCTGGATGTTGTAGGGCTGTCTCAGGTGACACGTCTCTGCAACATCGCGTGGCGGTCGGGGACAGTACCTCTGGACTGGCAGACCGGGGTGGTGGTCCCTCTGTTTAAGAAGGGGGGACGGAGGGTTTGTTCCAACTATCTGGGAATCACATTCCTCAGCCTTCCCAGTAAGGTCTATTCCAGCGTGCTGGAGAGGAGAATTTGACTGATAGTCGAACCTCGGATTCAGGAGGAGCAGTGTGGTTTTCGTCCCGGCCCCAGAACACTGGACCAGCTCTATACTCTCCATCGGGTGCTCGAGGGTGCATGGGAGTTTGCCCAACCAGTCCACATGTGCTTTGTGGATCTGTAGAAGGCATTCGACCATGTCCCTCGTGGGGTCCTGTGGAGAGTGCTCTGGGAGTACTGGGTTCGGGGCCCTTTGCTAAGGGCTGTTCGATCCCTGTAGGACCGGAGCAGGAGCTGTGTTCGCATTGCCGGTAGTAAATTGGACCTGTTTCAGTGCAGCGTCACCAGTGATGCAGTCGTTGTACCGGACCGTTGTGGTAAAGAGGGAGCTGAGCCAAAAGGCGAAGCTCTCAATTTACCGGTCAATCTACGTTCCTACCCTCACCTATGGTCATGAGCTTTGGGTAATGACCGAAAGGAGAAGATCACAGATACAAGCGGCCAAAATGAGTTTGGCTGGGCACACCCTTAGAGATAGGGTGAGGAGCTCAGTCACACGGGAGGAGCTCGGAGTAGAGCTGCTGCTTCTCCACATCGAGAGGAGCCAGCTGAGGTGGCTCTGGAATCTGTTCCGAATGCCTCCTGGGCCTTCGGGAGGTGTTCCGGGCATGTCCCACCGGAAGGAGGCCGTGGGGAAGACGCAGGACACGCTGGAGGGACTATGTCTCTGGGAACGCCTTGGGGTCCCCCCGGAAGAGCTGGAGGAAGTGTCCGGGGTGAAGGAGGTCTGGGCGTCCCTGCTTAGACTGTTGACCCCGCGACCTGGCCCCGGATAAGCGGAAGAAAATGGATGGATGGATGGATGGCATAACATTATGATCACCTACCAACCACATAAGCAGCCAAAACAACGACTAGTTTAGAAAATGAAAAATATCCCTGAGTTGCTATACAAAACCACATTACTGTATTGTTATTCTTATTAGTAGAATGTAGCTTCCACACCATCATGCACATCACATGGTTCCTGTTCCTTCCACAGATCACTTACTGACCAGTGCAGACCTCCTCACTAGAGTTAAAGATGCACTGCTCAGCTTTTCTGGTGGAGGATCCACTGCCTACTTGTCTCTATGGAGATGTTATTTCCCTGCAATGTTCCTTGATATGACATTAAACATATCCATTTACCATTTATTCATTACTTGTGTTTCTCTTGCTCAAAAATACAATACTTCTGTGAATAAGGGCGACTTTCCACAAATCTGAATTCTAAAGTAACATAATGCTGTAACCCTCCCCTAGAAATGTTACGCAGTGCACCTGTAAGTGATTCTCAAACTTTTCCCATCAAGCAACACCGAAAATGTATTTGTATTTCTGAGTGTCACCAGATCTAAGCCAGTCTGAAGTCCAAAGCAGGACTATTTTAGGGCTAAACAAGGGCTAATCCAGCTCTAAAATAAAAATCAAACAATGCTATTTATAAACAAGATGCCAAGGCACATAGGCACCACAATTTGAAACCACTGCTCAAAATTATTTGTCAAGGTATTACATTTTGACTGTCCAGCACGTTCTTCTTCTGATGTTCCTTCTAAGTAAATTATTACTGTGTTTTTAGAAATATAATCACAAAACTACTCGGATAATGTGATTATAGAGTATCACAAAGGTGGTACATAATTTGATTTTTATGTAAATTTGCTAGTAAAATTGTATTTATTTATTTATTTATTGTTTTAGTAAGTAAAGTAACACCGGGCACATAATAATAACTTAAAACTTCAAATTATTGTAAAACATGAGGTCTGGATTATTGCGTTCAGGCTGCACAAGATTCCTTCAGCACCATGGACAGCTCCTTCTTGAATATGTTCCCTTTTTCTTATATTGCGATTCATTTAAGCTGACTGTATATTTGCTGGTGGCTCACCTCCACCACGCTGCATGCATCTGTCCTCTCTATTGGCCCTTGCTGTGTGGGCTAATAGCAGTGTTACAATATTAGTCATATTAGGAGCGGATTAGAGAAGTCTTAGGGATGAGATTCTGTGGAATGGGTTGCCAGATCCTGCATGCAGCTTATAGCACCGTCGCACTGTTACTTATACGCAGGGAGCAGATCCGCCCGCGCCCCTCAATATGATCTGTGGAGAACATGACCCACAGGAGCACCCCCACCTCCCTGCCCCACTCCCACATGCTGTTTTCATCTTGTCTATTGAAGTGCAGGGGTGAAGCATATCTCAGGGAAAAACAGCTTTGAGAGGTGACACCTAAGGATTAAGTGCGCTGGTCCTATGCTGTGTGGTGCAGATGCTTCAGTGGTGTTTACTATGAGTTTACTACATCTATCTCCAAAGGCAGTAAGTGTGGTACACCAAATGTTTTGGTGGCAAACCAAATGTTTTGTCAAATGTTGTAAGAAGCAGTAAGATTTGGGGGGTTATAGTGTAAAGTTAAAAAGGCCAAAAGCAAGATCAGGAATACTGGAAAACAACACCACAGGACAATGTTGTTAAGATAATTTAAGGTGAGTAGGAAAAAATCTTACATTTCGAGATATCAATTTGAAACCACTGCTGTAATTTACTCACAGACATGTAAGAACAAATTGTGTTACAACTTTTTCATTATGTGAAGTTTTCATATTAATACTAATTAATACTTTTACAGGTTTATGTGTAAAAGCTGACCATTTTTGAGACATTCAAAACAGAAACATGGACAGAAGGTTTAAATATCTGTCTTCGTTTTGTTGACAACAGAGGAGATTTTGGATATCTTATTTAGTATTTGAAATAACTAAAGGCCACCACACAGGAGAATTTACCCAATTTTGGCTGCGATTTGTTTCTCCCCGTGTTCAGGGAGGCGTGACCTGACTTTGTCTCTTCATGTGGAATTTTGAAGCCGCTGCGTTATTCATTTGTGTGCTGTCAGTGTGAATCTGAGCTGCGCTGTCATACAGTATATCGTAACCACCAACCATCAGCAACGCTACGCTAACAGCCAATAAAACAGAGCGTCAGGGGCAGACAAAGTGACGGACACAGAGGCACAGGATACAAACTCAGGATAGTGATTCTACTTTATCACCAACCTTCTGTGCTTTAAAAATCATGTCTTTGAAGTATTGCACCACATGTCACAAATAATAATCACACAGTTTTGTCTTACATCTAAACTAGAAGTGCAGTGCTCCAATCTTTTGAACACAGTCTCAAAGCGAGTGGTTTAACTCTAGACGGGAAACAGCTGACGTGAGGTGCGCTCACAACTTTAAGCTGGTGGCCCACAGCCATATCCCGCAGCAGTCTTTGTGATTGGATCTAATAAGATTCTTCTTGTGTCTGTGGTGTGCGTTTTTTGTTGCACTTTTAAAAATCGTTTAAGACTGAAAAATCATCTAGCGTGTGGTGGCCTATAATGCTATATTTTTATTTTATTTTTTTGAGTTAAAACAATATATCAAAGTTGGAATTATATATTAATTAGATATACAAATCATTCTCTATATTTTGTCAAAATCCTGTTAAGTACAAGATTGGAGATTTTAGTGTGTGTAGGTGCTACAAGGGCTGATCCTTATGTACCTTTGGGAGAAAATGCATTTTGAGAAAACATCCTTTGAAGGTACAATGTCCCATATAACTCTATGGCTGCAGGTTGATTAAATTAAATATCAAGACAGTTTTGTTGTTTCCACATGAAAGCTTATATGCTGAGAGACCAAACATACACCTTTGTCTAAACCTACAATGTTGGGGTCCATGGAAGTAGAAAAGTCAAACCTTTTTCCTTCTAATGTATTCTGTCAACTCTGGTGAGTGCTTTGCCTGCTAGAAACATAACTTAAAGTAATACATTTTCTTTTCTTTTGAACAGAAACATCATTCATCTCACTACAGATGTGATACTATGTCCCACCCTATAAGCCTATACAAATGCCACTGGATGTGTATATTTGTAAGTGTGAATGTAGTAAATGTGCAGTGTAAGTGAGCCTTATCCCCCATAAACTCCCCATAACCACCTCACACACTCTTATTGTTATGGTCCTAAAGTACATAATGCTTCACAGTGAATACATAATAGCACAATTAGATGTAATTACATGTGCTGTAGGCTTTGCCAACATAATTAGGCAACCATAAAAGAGCTGCTGGTTACACTTATGAGAACATAATCAAAGTCTGAGAGATAAAAGGACAAAAAAACACACAAACATGATAAATGGATTAAGGAAAGGCCTGAAGCACAGCCAGGCTATGGGACAAGAACAGAAAGTGGGTTACTGTAGAAAAATATAACGCGTGAAAATGGTTGGAGCTCTTCGTTTCAAAGGTTAAGCCCATTGTCTTTGGTAGATATAAAATAAGATCAAACTATATGATATTTGAACATTCACTCATTTGACAATGAAGGTTTCTTAGAATTGTCTTTTTCTCTGTTTTTGGTACCTATAGATTACAATAAAAAGCAATCCCACAAACTGACAATTACCCAAAGAAATGCGTCTTTATCATGTTACTCCTATATGGTAAATTACAGTCCAAATTTTTTTCATATTTAAAATCAATATAGTCTTAGTTCTTTAGTCCTATCTTGCAATATTACACATTATTTCAACTATGATTCACACCAAAAGATTTTTAAAAATCATCTTAATCTTTTATGAATATATATTTCCTTTATTTTCCATTTGAATCTCTCAGGTCAGTCTTCTTTCAAACATACTGCATAACACAACACAACAGCACATGAGAGACTTGGAAGCCCTGATTTGAACACTCACAAGTCCAGGGCTAATCACAGTTTACCAGTGGCCCTGGATTCTGATTAGTGCCTCGATAATGTTGTTGATGGAGGAAGCTGCAGGAGCCTGAGGGCTAAGTTGTTAAGTAGCATTGAACCAACCCTTTTAGCCTTGAGCCTTAGTGAATCAGTTCTGACAGGAACAGTGAGGCTCTGTTGACAATGAAGCCTCCTACAACTCCATATACAGCATTACATTGCAATCAGATTACTTTATTGATGCAGGGTGGCTGAGTGGCTAGCACTCATGCTTCACAGCAAGAAGGTTGGTATGGCCATAAGATTCGGGTCGCCCGAGTTTGTATGTTCTCCCCGTGTCTGGGTGGGTTTCCTCCGGGCACTCCAGTTTCCCCCATCAACCCAAAAAATATGCTCCATAGGTAAAATCCTCCAGCTTAGGTCCTGACCAAGACTGGAGATGGTCCCCGGGGCCCAGTCATGTGCTGCACACTGTCCTAATAATAACAGGATGGGTCAAATGCAGAGGACAATTTCTCCAGTGTGAGATCAATAAAGTCAATCTTCTTCTTCTATTGATGACATGTTGTTTGTTTTTGTTTTTTTGTTTTACTTTGGCTGTCGACCAATTATAAATTACCAAGTTATCATTAGGTCATTGAATGTTATACCATATTGAATGGGATTTTTAGCTTTAGAAAATGTGCAATTGTGCATATTGTTTCTAGTAGTGTTGTTCAGAGTCAAATTGCATTTATTATTATTATTATTATTATTATTATTATTATTATTATTATTATTATTATTATTATTATTATTATTATTATTATTATTATTATTAACAACCACTGGAGGGGAAAAAAAAATCTATATTCAATCATATTTTACCATTTTTCATGCTAAAAACAAAAACATTTTTCATGCCCCCCCCCCCCAAAAAAAAGTAATTTTTTTTCTTCGGTCATCGCATCTACATCACAAAAATTCTAATAAATTACAGAGATTACCACCCAAAATAGTTTTGGCTTCTGTATCAATCATTTTTGCAGTCTTGGCATTATACACGGCTCACACCTCATGTCATTTGAATTTCCGGAAGGTTATCCACAGTTTGTGCATTTACTGACAATGGCCTTACTGTGTGTGCTAGTAAAGCCATTGTGCTAGCTTAATTACATAAACTGACAATGTGTTAGCTTGTTAGCCCGTTAGCCACTATAGCCTTGTGTTTGGTCTAGTGCTGGTCATTAACAGTGCAAATGAAGAGCAGCAAGTTGACAGAGCCCTGGAGTTACTGATGAGGTGTGATGGATGGCTCTCCACTCCAAAACATGGCACCTCATCACTCAGCTTGGACACAAACACACAGTCCTCTTTGTACCTTATGTGCTTTATCTTATTCTGTCCCTTATTAACCCACTGCACAACCACTTAGTCTATTTTTCACTGCCATTCATTAGACAGTATTGTGCTGGCACTGCAGTCATATATAGCAACATGGGAAACAGTGTTAGCACATACAGCTCATTAGTTACACAGACAGGAAATGCTCTGTTTCCATGTTTGCAACACTCACATCAGGGTTTACTGTTAAAATAGATTAGAAGACATGTGGTTGTAACTTTAAATTGAAAATAAGCTTAATATCGAAGGTTGGCAATAGCTCATACCGAAGTTTGGTGGATCTAATCCTGCCCTTGACATAAACATCTTTGGAAGGTAGTGCAATTCCAGCTACCACAGATGAATGCTGTTGTTGTGTCCTTAGGCAAGACACTTAACCCCCCTTGCCCCCAGTGTTTGCGTACACTGGTGTGTGAAAGTGCATGTGAATGGGTGGAGTGCTTCCTTAATGTAAAGCCCTTTGACTGCCTTGTAGGTGGAAAAGCACTATAAAAATGTGACCATTTACCAAGGTGACGTTTAGTACAAATCCTGAGTGTGGTAAATTTAACCCTCCTGTTATGTTCATTTGTCAGGAACAGCAATGGTGTTCCCGGGTCAGTTTGCCCCGGTGCATGTTTACTTATCCAAAAGATGTCTGAAACAAAAACAAAAAAATCCTAACAATCATTGTTAATATTTCATTACTAATTCCATTACTAACTATTATATTAATATTAAGTGTAATTGTGTTCCTTACCTCTAACAGGTAATGGTTCAATTAGGATAATTCACTCGTTTT
Source organism: Paratrypauchen microcephalus (assembly GCA_036785185.1). NCBI lineage: Eukaryota > Metazoa > Chordata > Actinopteri > Gobiiformes > Gobiidae > Paratrypauchen > Paratrypauchen microcephalus. The sequence goes on along the minus strand of JAVJIX010000052.1, from coordinate 2,108,888 downwards.
TCATTTTTTTTTAATCCATGTTCAAATTTTTTTTTATGCTTCACCACTTTATTACTTTTGAGAGACCAACATATAAACCATAACATTGAAACATAACTTTTAAATTTTGTTTTATATTGTTTAAATGGGCGGCAACCTCTGAATGCCACCAGCCTTTCATCCACTGTGATATTAGGGCCTGGGTTATAGAGTAGTGGGAGTTGCTCTACCCACTTGTCCTACACTCTCCTAATAGCTGCCAGCTTGTCTCTCTCTGGTCTACTAGCCCTTGTCTCTTGATTATCAAATCGGATTACTCTGGAGAAAATGTGAAAAGTCTCCAGAAAAACTGTAACTCGAAATATCGGCCTCCCTGTCTCTGCATCCCATAGACTGGCTGTTGATTCATCCTTCGATTTATAGACCCCACCGAGGATGAGGAGCCCCAAATACACACCTAAATGTGTTTTGTCCAGCTCCTTCCACTTCTCCCTAAAAACACACCTCCCTTCTAGATTAATCATTCACAGAATGATTTTCTGTATTGAATCTGGCATGATCAGTTCAAAAGTGGACTTGATGTCAGTCACATGAGTCACTGCCGTCCTAGTGGGCCCTGGCACTGTTTTTATTATATTTTCTGCAGACAGTTTTGTCTGATGCATATTTGGGGATGAAGAGAAATGTATTTGGTCATTTTTTGACATAAATGTCTTGCTTTGAGGAACAGGAATAGTAATTCCGTCATCTGGTTCAAAATTAGAATCGTTAGAATCAGAATTTAGCTCAAGATAGTCTTTATCTTCAGACACATCCTCCTCTATTTCACTGTTATGATCAATTGTTTCCAGAGCCTCCTGAACTGTCATCCTTTTGCTTCTGCTGCTCATTTTGTAAAGGTCTGCCTGATTGAGTGTAATGTTGGTAGGACTCCCATGCAGAGAATCTTTTATATGTTTTGCCCCTCCCCTGTTGAGTGTCCACTGAATATGGGTGGAGTATAACACATGCACCTGTGTCTGTGTGTGTGTGTCTGTGTGTGTGTGTGTGTGTGTGTGTCTGTGTGTGTCTGTGTCTGTGTGTGTGTGTGTGTGTGTGCGTGTGTGTGTGTGTGCGTGTGTGTATGTGTGTGTGCGTGTGTATGTGTGTGCGCGTGCACGTGTGTGTGAGCATGTGTGTGTGTGCGCGTGTGTGTATGTGTGTGTGCGTGTGTGTGTATGTGTGTGCGCGTCTGTGTGTGTGTGTGTGTGTGTGTGTGTGTGTGCATGTGTGTGTGTGTGTGTGTGTGTGTGCGTGCGTGTCTGTGTGTGTGTGTGTGTGTGTGTGTGTGTGCGCGTCTGTGTGTGTGTGATTGAGGTGACACAGATGCAAAGAAAGAATTGTCTGACATTTGTGACACCATTTTACCTCTAGTTTGACTACCGGGTCAAATTGACCCGAACAGTATCTGTGTGATATAAACATGCAGGGGGGTGATTGCAAATATGTAAGGAAAAACATTTTCATATTATATGTTGATTACATAAATCAAAGCAAGCAGAAGAAGTTTCATACTGAAAAAATACTTTTAACTATTTTTCCGAGATGTTCAAACTTTAAAACGGGTCAATTTGACCCATAACATAACAGGAGGGTTAATGCAAATAAATCCAAATAACCATTGCAATTACTATTTACTGCAACAATAAAGTTACCACTACTCCTGTGAATTATAATGGTTAATCATTTATGCTTCCACCCATTAATAATTTTACACAGCCGGCAGCAGCTTAACCTTGTGATTGATCATTACCCATTTCATCTATTAGTTCTCATTTACTAATTTAGCATCTGACTAAAAGAAAAGTTCAGACTAAAATACAGAAAAAATGTCTGAACTTCAATGTGAGCTAGAAGTATTTTACTGGAACTTTATATCATGCTCATACAAGAACAAGAAAGTGCAAAAATATTTTAAATGACATATACGTAACACGAAAATGATCTAAATGATTTTAGCTTTGTAATCCCAGGCTTTTGACATAGATTTTATTAATAATATAATATTTGACAATGGGATTTGCTTTTGATTAGCTTCTGATAACTTTTATTCTCAGTACCCAAGCTCCTTGTGTCACAAAAACATATTGGTAATTTAAGCTTTTCCAAAATAATTACAAAATAGAAAATGAATTAAAAAGGCTTAACTTAGCTATAATTATATTCTCACCCAAAAAATAAAATAAATAAAATCTTCATAAAATGGCTTCCACTACAATGTTGCTCTATGAAGCTAATTATAAACATTCCAAGTGTAGGAAGTGTGTACCATACCAACTGTAGTTATTAATAATCATTAATGACTAATCAATTGTGTTATTATTTTTTAATAAAATCTGACAGCTATTTACCAACTGGTATTTATCATCAACTAGGCCTGTCTCAATAATTACTATATCTTTGTACACGTAGGGAGCTTCTTGTTATTTTCGGTATTACGATAAGATATGAGCTGTAGAGAATAAATAAATAACTGCTATGACTCCTTATAGATACAAAGTCAGTGGCATAAATAACTTTTTAATATTACTGACTATTTTCTTCAGCACTTTTGTTATATGCTAACAAAACCTCGACATTGATCCACATAAGTTCTCCTCCTTGCCTTATACAGCAGCTCTGGGGGCACACAGGAGCTGAGTAAACAGTGGCTTTCCTTCCCAACCTGTGTGTGACCTATGTAGACTTGTACAACAGAAGCAGTAATGGAGTTTGCTCTAGCTGTTCCTCTGCATTCTACAAGTCCTGATGTCATTAGCTGTCACCACCGTTGTCCCATTTGGGGAAAGAAACATTGTGTGCAGGTGCACGTGCATGCTAGTCTGAAATGCATAAACAAATACAACACAAAAAAGTGGAGGACGAGAAGGAGGAGGAGGGGGAGGAAGAGGAGAGATAGTTGGCTAAAAAATATATACGTGCTTAGATGCTATGGCACACCTTTGGGAGGAGGGATAAGAACACGGCTGCCGGCAAGGAATGAATCTATGGGGCACGATCTCCCAGAAACAATTTCTTTATGTGGGTTACACACATCCAGACTGGCTCCTTGTCCCCCTGAGGCTCCAGCACACCACGCACTCTGCTGCAAACCACCAATGAGATCGGCAACACCTTTTATAGGACACCAGATTTTTATTTATTTTTTATTTATCCCCAGCAGCTTTCTCTCACATTCATTCCCCTTACTCTGTGTGTGTGTATGTGTGTGTGGTTCTTCACTTCTGTACCTCATTCTTTTTTCATTTTCATCTTGTACAGCTGCAGAGGGAGGAATGCAACATGGACTACTTTTTATTCTATCCGGGTGGCTCTGTCTCATATGATCCACAGGGCACAGTTGGGATTGGAAAGGAGACAACAATTTTTAAGAAGATGAAAGATAAAAAAAAAATAATGATGATTTGGCTTTTTGTCTGTGGCAGTAAAAAAGTGAAAAATGAATGAATGTAGACAATTTGGACAAGCTGATTTTAGATTTAAGCGATGTAGTTTCTGATGAGTGCACCGGTTTTAAGTGAAGTGACTTTTTCATATGGAAACTGAACCGTGAAATTTATATATTAGGAATTATGTTAAAATCTCATCTTGTCTCATTCTCGTGGACCCAATCTTGTCTTGTGGAAATTGTGTCTCGTCCCATCCTTAGTAAATAGTCTAGTGTCAAAGATTTCTTGTTTTATTTGTACATTTATTATGCATTAAATTCACTGTGCTGGAATTTGTGTACTTGCGTTGCTACCTCTTGACCAGGTTTTTGTTGTAAATAAGATTTGGTTCTCAATTAGGCTACTTGGATAAATAAAAGTTTAGGGGGAAAGGATGTAAAAGGCTTACAGAAATGTCTACAAAAGTGTTTCAAAGTTATCTGATAGAGCATATGCTTTGCTCGATGCCACACTTACCTACAGCGTAGCAAGGAATGCAGAACAAATATCATTCTACAATGGTTTGCCAAACACGCATCAAGAACCCCGTAAATTACATCTTATCAGATTATTATTGTACTTTCCACAAACAATATTTTAGAAAAGCTTTGTTCTTCCCAGCCTTACGCTGATAATCTCTTTGAGTTATATATATTAGGCAGCCTAACAAAAATGAGGAAGTCATATTTTGTGACATTTCATCTCTCACTGTGAGACTACATTTACTATTTTTGTTTTTAATTCAGGTCTTGTCTTATTTATTTGGGAGTACTGTAAAATTGTACAAGATAATTTCATAATTCTCTTTTGTACATTGCATGCATCATTATTGGATACACTTCCTCCTTAAAGTGTCTCCAAATGTAATTTTGATCCTGAGTACAAACCTCCTCCAGATCAACCCATTCTTCTCTTCCCTCATCCTCACAGTTATGGCCCAGCTTCTGCATCTTCAGCACAACAGTGTGACAGAACACAATCGCTGCTATAATCCAACACATTCCAACACCCACTGCTTTAGCAATGTATAGTCACCAACAAGACCTTTACAACAACACAAAGCAGCTCATAGAATAGGCTATTTCTCTTTTAAATGTTTCCAATAAGTTTTCACAAAGGTTGTTAAGAATGAAAGATGAGGAAGATACTGCTGAAGCCCACATAGTGTGCACAGACCATGTTATCCTCGTTCAATATACGTGTCTTCAGCTCTCCCTGTCTTCTCACAGTACTGTATATAGACCGCACAATCTGCTGCAACTATTTTAAATGTGATGACAATGACAAGTAGCTGTGCGTCACGGCGTGGTGTGTAGGTGCTTCAGCAGGAGAGAAATGTGCACAGGATCATTATCACGTTCTGCTCGTGAGTTTATTCTGTGAAGATACAACAGGAAACAACAGGAAAGAGGTTAAAGACACCGGGAGAACATATACCCAGGGATATGTGCTCAAATATGTACAGACTACTGTATGTGCACCGCGTGCGCGTGTTTTTGGAATGGAGGAAAACATGAGTGAAACATGAGACATCTGCGCTCATTTCTCTCTTTTCCATTGAATGCAATTATTATAAGTCAAACCACACGTGCAAACAGTGAGTCTAAACCCTGCGTCGATGACACAGAGTTGACACAAAAAAAAAAAAGTCAGCATAATCGAATCCCTTTGGTGCGTAATAGGCTGTTGGAGTCTTATTGAGTCTTCCAGGATCTTGGTAATTCACACCTCAGGCTGAGAGGGATTGGAGACGGCGCGGGGGCACATACCTGTTGGTGCGGTGTGGTGTCATTCAGCCCAGCCGGTAGAGCTCTCTCCTCATAGCCGCTACGCTCTCCGACACGGAGGACAGCCTGGCATTCCCGTCTCCAAAGCGTACAGCGGTTCTTGTCTCTCCGTCCCTCGTACGCGCTCGCTTGTTCAATAGAAGTAGGAAAAGTTATTCCATCCCCATCCACCTCGGTGGTCTGGCCACAGACTAATAAACCCGCGGAGAGATTGAGGCTCCTTACTCCTTGCTAAGAGCCTGTTCTCTCAAAGTTCCGTGCCTCCTCTTCTTCTCTTGAGTGCACCAGCATGAAACGGAAACTTAGTTATTGACCCACGGCGAAAACCGTAAAAGATCCGGGCCCAGACTAATGCGTTTTTTATGTTTGGGTTTCCTGTTTAAAATTGAGTTCAAGTGGCGGGACAGAGGTGCGATTCGGACGGAGACATGTCCAGAGTGGAGCGCGCGTCTGTCTGTTCGCCTGATGCTGCTGGACGCTCATCTCTGAAGTAGAGTAGCGCCCCCGAGCGGTAGAACAAGAACATACTCTATGTAAATGATACAGTAAAGAGCCCCATATGTTCTGCACCAGGACATTCAGGATAGATGATATCAAAGTCAGGCTTGGGGAGTGACGGAATAAAAGGATACAAAAAAGGTAACTGTATTCCACTACAGTAACAAGGAAAGAAGACGTACTCAGATTACAGGTACATATAGTGAAAATGGGGATTATTTAGCAGGATTACAATTTGAAAGCATTTTATATATGTTATTTTTTTTTCATTTAAAGCTGGAGATGGAGGGAAAACAGAACAAACTGTTGTACACTATGGCAGTACTATGGAACAAACTTGCACCTGGCATGGTTTCGACCGAGAAGAACACATTTAGCAGGTGGAAATTTCAACATTTTTTTTTTTTTTTTAGAGAAGACAAGGGGCTTTTTTTTCTTAATAAACTGTCCTATGTGGTCAAGACTTGTGCATTTTCATTGTAGGTGATCAAAGGAGAAGTTCAATTTGTCAACTGGACAAAGTTTGTTGGGTTGAAAACGTTTCGCCGCTCATCCGAGAGGCTTCGTCAGCTCTGGCCCTCATGCTGGTTCGACCCTGTTTATATCTAGCTGCAAGGGAGGAGCTAGCTTCCCTGAACAAAGCTCTGAACCTATCCCCGCTACTCTCTTTTGTTTTACGAATTCCTCTGGCGTCTTGTATTAGCATATCTATCAGCCCGCTCACTACACTGAAATAGCTCTGAAACTATCAACTAATCTGTCTCTTTGTATTTCAAATTTCTCTGGCGTCCAATTCCCTATTCAAGACAACGACCCTCTCCACCCTAGATAGATATAGATATAGCTAGATATAAACAGGGTCGAACCAGCATGAGGGCCAGAGCTGACGAAGCCTCTCGGATGAGCGGCAAAACGTTTTCAACCAAACAAACTTTGTCCAGTTGACAAATTGAACTTCTCCTTTGATCATGGATTCTACCTGGACGACTGAGGGACTTTTCACACATTTTCATTGTAGCCATTGTAGCACTATAAGCTACTGTTCAAATGAGCTTTCTCAGTTTCTTTTATAATGCACAACATGTTATTGTTTTCTTGTTGTTATCGGATATTTGGTGTTAAAGTCATCCAAAAGTACTTGAAAGTAATCAAGTTACATTACATTAATATTATGGTTCTTGGATTACGTTACTGAATACATATTTTAAGGGGTAACTTGTAACTGTACCAGAATACATTTCTAAAGTAACCCTCCCAGCCCTGATCACAGTGTTCTGTCAACACAGGCTCCCACAGACACAATATATAAAATAGCACAGTGCCATTTGTATTCTAAATCAAAATTATGTTTTAATAACCTAAAAGTGGTATAGGGTGTACTTGGTATTTAGATTCAACATAGCAATTGACATATATCATTCCTTTATGCCTGATTATTCTTATGAGAATTAGGGATAAGGCAAAAGAGACAAACTCATAACCAGAATATCTGCTTGTGAAAATGTTGGTCTTACAAAACAAGAGTTGCTGAATTTTAAACAGTTAAAATATTTCATCTGCCCTGCTCCGGATGTGTGAAGCCTCTCAGGGGACAGGACGGCAGGAAATAGTCTGAAATGTTTTTCACTTGAAGAAGGACAAAACAATATTGTCTCACCCACACACATCTACACCCCTCCCCCTCCACTGGGCTGTGTGAAGTTCAAATTAAATTGAACTCACTTTAGCTGTATCCATTTCCCCACAGACTCTTTCACCAATGAGAGAGTGATGGACACTGTTCTCAGCCAGACCGACCTGCCACTGTCTGTATTTGCGACTTCAACTTCCAAAAAAAATACTTTTTCCGTAGCAGTTCTTTTGAGGAGGCTATACCCCATTGGCCCTGAGTCTGTGTGCAATACGGTGGGCTAGTTTTTCCCCCAGTCCCCGGTAACAGATGGTCAGCAGAAAGTATTAAGGCCATAGAAGTTAGGCAGGGGGAAACTTTGTTGTGAAGTCTCTTGCTTGGGGAGAAAGTAGAAGTCTGACCCACTGCTGCTGCACTGTGAGGATAGTGTATTTTTACAAAGCTTCTGTGAGATGTAATCGAGGTGATGATGTATGGTAGCACACATGGCTGACAGGGTAATTGATCCATAGTGGGGGTGTGCGTCAAGGCTCACTGCCAGTCATACATCATTCCAGCCAGTGGGCTAATCCTTTACACTGACAAAGAGTTACTATCACTGAGGTCTCCACTTGTTCAGCCTCCTCATCCTCTGCTCCAATACACTTTTTTGTCAACCAGTCTGTACTTGAATTCCTCATTGCCCCAGTCTGTCCATGGGTAAATATAGCGTCATTGTGGCATCATAGCTCTACATTTTGTGATTTTCTCGTTAAAAAAAAAAATGTTGGCTACAAACCTGTTTGATAAGCACGACAAGATTGCTCTGAATTAACTTCTCAAGTTCATTTTGTCTTCTTATGTACATTAATTTCTTGGGTTCTTTTTCAAGACAATACAGTAGGAGATGCATTTACCTTGTTGACATGTTTCAGCTGCTAAAATGTCAACAGGGTAAATACATCTCCTCCTGTACTGTCTTTAAAAAGAACCCAAGAAGTTAATGTACATAAGAAGACAATGAATGTGGGATTAAGATTGCTATGATTTTCTGTCATGCCCTCACGTGATATCACTGCTCTCTCTAAGCTAGACTTGAGCTGGAGGACAGAATTCTATGGTGGAATTTGTCAGATTGCAGATTTGGTTTATGGTTAATATCCTGTAATTACTGGACCTATCCATATGAAACAAAAACAGAAAGTGGTGACATTATTCAAAACCTCCCCATTGAGTTACATGCAAATGTAACGCCCCCTAAGGGATTGACCTCCCCACAACAGCAGATATTGTGGACCACCAGAGAACTACAGACACCAGACTTGGTTTCAGTAATTTTATTTACAATAATCCACAGCAGTTTTGATTTAAAGGGGGTATAAGCATGTCACAGGGGTGGGGGGAGTCCGTTAAGGAGATAAGGAGTTAAAAAGTTAAAAAGCTTTGAGGGCTTGTCCAGAGGTCTAGGCACTGAAATCTATTCAAACACCCAATTTAACATTAACATCCCTTTAATATTTTCAGTGAGTCCTGTAGGTGCCATGTGGTGAGCTGCTTCCTCCCAACCTGGACAAAGAGACAAAAACAGGGTGTGTGTGTGTGTGAGAGAGAGAGTGTAACACAGGGTTTTTAAGCAGGAAGCACTGCTCCCTTACAGCTACGGCCATTAGCCCATACCAAACAAGGAAAAGTCAAAAGTCACACCACACCCAATTAAATTGGCAGGAGGAACATATCACACAAATAGCTGTCATACAGTATATCTGAAATCATTAAATTCTGGAACATGAAGCAACCTATATGAAATAATGAAATATAAATGTACATATTTCAAGTTATAATTTTTTTTTTTTTATGATACATATGATACATATTGTTCATGCTGCATATTTTTCAGTCCAGTTCTGTTTCTCATGGATATAACCTACATTTGGGATTGGTCCTGTGCCTGGTTAGCTGGCAGTTGTCTCAAACTCTGCATGTGCACTGTTAGATAACAAAGAGAGAGACCCATGCATGAGCCATTCCAGATCTGCTTGGAAGGCATCAGAAATCAGTTTAATTCCAGTGGGCTCAATGGCATTTTGCACATGGCCCACACACTCACAGCCTGGTGGTCTTTCAGTGCCACTGCACATTTGAGATGGTCCAGGCCCAGGCCCCAGTGCATTTCTGCCATGAGAAGATAGAGGATGGCCCGAGAGAGCAGCTTTGCAACAACATGCATCCATTTTTGTAGAGAAATACTGACATTTACTCTGCTATACTGTGTAAATAGGATAATATTATGTATATTTACTTTGTGCATGTAGGCCAGTGGTATTTACAAGAATAGTTCCATGACTTAATGATCTTAAATAATGTTGCAATATAGACTTAGATGTCCTATTTTATGCAAGACTGTCCTTTTTGCGTTTCATGTCCAATTATCCTGTGGTGGGCATAACATAAATTATTGCTTTATACTATGATTGTTTGGACATATGTGCTACAGAAATAATTTTTGAGTATTCACATCATGAACACCATCATTAGTTTATTGTTACTCAAAGGTTTCAATGGGCTAAATGCAGAGTAAATAATCTGAATCAGAAGATGGGAATAAATGGAGGATCATGAGATAATCCGTGCGCATATGGTGATTGACACGTGGCTCTGAAAATCCTCATAATTATCACTGTGACCATCAGACAAGAAGAAGCTTCTCCGGCTTTTGATATGCAGTCGTATTTTCCACAATAATTACAATAAATAGAAGACTACCGATGGAAATGTATTCACTTCACTGTTAACTGATCTAACACTGTGCTGCAGTATGGAAGTGGGACATAAAAGTGCAATATCATTTACATATATTTTATAATGTACTTTACACCATATACTGTGCATACATACAAGTTTTATTCCAAATGTAAAAAGCTGAGGATGCCATTTTGTACTTGAAAAGTTCCAGGCAGGACTTGGAATAATGGAGTACAGTAGATCACTTATCAGAGGCTGTAAGTTGAGTTGAAAGACGGCGCTGCTTAGGGCCAAGAACACTTTATTGCACATAGCAGCGGGGTGCGCCCTTCCCACCTCCCTCCCTCGGCTCCTCTGTCGGTACTATACTTCTTTCACTCACAGATGTAAATGTTCAAAGATTCAATTCTTCAAAGCTGTGATGAGCATAAAAGCACAGACTACACCCTCATTGCTAATTGATGGCCTTGCATTGCTGTATGAAAGCCAGATGAGGATGAGACTCTGATTAGAGGTAACTACTTCCATTACATTTTACATAAGGGACATCCCAGACTCTGTACAGGGACTCCTTCACTTGGATTGTTCTCTTTAAAAGTCACCAACAACAGAAGCACATATTTATATGCAATAATTTACATGCAATTATATGCTGTAATTACTAATCGTTGACTATTTTAATAATTGTGAATCGTTATCTGAAGTATAAACTGTAACACATGTGTCTTTATGATGAAAATATCAATCAAAATGAGACAGGAAGAACATGTTTTGTGATTTCAAATGAAAAAATTGTATATATTCTCTATGAACAACACTTCAGATAGCCTACTGTAAGCTTAAAATGGTTAAATCAAAAGTATTGCTGAGTAATCCACTCTACTACTGACGGTTAATTACAGCTCTAATGTTTACTGCTGTTAGTAGCAGCTGTAGGTGATGAGAGTTAATAAAAGTGAACAAAGACCAAGGCTAGTCCTTTTTCATCATTCTTCAAAAAGGCTTCGAATATTTGACATAAAAAACTATTTTGTAAAGGTGCACAGGTGTGAAAAGCCATGCCCCTCTTTAGTGGTCCACTCACGCTCCTATAGGCCCAAGGACACAATGGACAGATGTGCACACAGCCAGTGCTTATGTCTTTGTACAGGAAATGAAGAAAAATGTGTCAGAGCGACGTTCACTCCTGCTGTCTTCTCCAAATGTCAGGCCTTTATGCCAAGTCCCTGCTTGTCAAGCTCCTCACAAGTGCACACACAACAGGATGGCACCCGGACACCTCTGCTCAAGTCTGCAATATGAAACAACACTATTCTTAGACACCCAGATAAGACACACAAGCTTATTCAAATGAGCCAGCATGTGTGCACCGAAAAGTAACTCTCTCATTTGGATCAGAGAAAATGAAAATATAAACAGAAACAGAAATTATTTGGGCAGAACCATGGGGGCAAAAAACAAAACAAAAAATTTAACTCTTAGATAGGTGGGTGGGTGGGGGGGTCTGTCATCTTCTCTGCTTGTCTGAGATTTTATTGATTTGCTTGGAATGTTCCATACAATAGCATTAAATCTTAAAGGAAGCGAAGTTTGAAGCGGAGTTTCGCAACACCTTCATCCCAGACAATACACTTTTCTCCATCTCCCGAACCGGTTCCCCTCAGTTGGACTTCTGACCCCTACCCTCCTCTGCTGCTCCCTCTGGACCCTCACTCCCCCTGTTTTCCTTCTCGGCCCCCCTTGTATTTCCCCAGGTACCTTCAAGTCCCTTAGCCCTTGCACCCAGTGGTGTTTGTTCCCGTGCCCACGTCCCCCAATGTGCCTTCTGAGTGCTTTGTGAATGTTATTGTGGTTTTGAAACATGTAACTTTAATAATAAAAGATTAAAAAAAATAAAAATAAAAAGTTATTGGAGACACGTGCTCCACAGATCAAACTTGACCACGTGATGCCACCAGGTCAAGTTTATTCTGTGGAGAGGCGAGGAAGAAAGCATGATTTTCAAGGTACTATTTGTAACAGAAAATACTTTAATTGATTAAATGCAAGATTGATTTAATCTCATACTGTGAAACATTCCAGGCACAGCCATAACATCACAATGGAGACAAGCAGGTGGCAGAAGCAGCTAAAAGCTATGTCTAGTGAACTAATGAACTAATGAACTGTTTATTATTTTTTGTATACATCCAAATACTTGTTGAAGTGTAGCAGAAAGAGCAACCTGAACCAGAAGAATTGTGAGTTTGGGTCAGGTTTGGCCAATGCTTTCATCAATGTTGGTGTGTTTGTTTAATCAGCCCCATGCAATGAGATATATGGGGCTATCTATACAAGGGCCTGCTCTCATAATCCCGACCCCTTGAATGAAAACACAAGAGCCATAAAAGTGTGGGATTACACTGTTCCACTCTGCTGCGGTTTCTTCAGGATCTGCCTCTGCTTCTGCCCCACTGTAATCCTCACTTCTGTCTGTCTCCTCATATCCTTTTGTGTTGGAAAATCTCATAAACAGCTTTAGTTCTTATCAAGATGGGGTAAGAAAGGAAGGCTCAGCTTGGATGGAAAGATGGATTCAAAGGCATTGGTGTTCCATTTATTAGTTATTAGTCATTATTACTATTAGATTGGCTGTCCCCTGTTGTATTAGTATATCTATCTATCTATCTATCTACCATATTGTATCTACATTACTTCAGTCTGATAGTGTAGCAGGTTTGCCCTGACAGAAGAAGACCAAAGAGCACAGGTCAACCTGAATAAATGCCAGGTGAGTAGAGAGAGAAGGGGTTTCACATCTGCCATCTGATGAAAAAAAAAAAAAAATCAAATAAACTTGCAGATGGTAGCTTTAAGTATTTAGCTTTTGGAGGTGTTATTCCTTTGCCTGGATTGTAGCACATTATTATTTCTATCTATCATGCATTCCATTTATTCAATTAAAGATGTTTATTCCACAAAATACATACTCATCTATCCACAGATCTGACCTGTATGAATTACTTTTTATTGCTATACTGTGGAACAGCAGCAATAGCAGTTCCATAGTGATTAGCAGACAGTGTACTCTCCACCAGAAAAGTTACGCAGTGCACCTTTAAGGAGCGCCACAAAAGTCGAGAGTGTGGTGAACAGCTTACTCTATAGAAAATCCTGCAGTCAGAAGTCACCCATCTATGCATGAACTCCTCTGGCTGAGTACATAAGATGGATTAGCACAAGCTTTACATATTACACAGGAGACATAAAAGTTTCGCTCTCTTGTCAGTCCCTATTGTCTTTATGCTAATGCAGTTCTCAGTTACCAGAAAGTTTGTAACATAAAACTCTTTTGGCCTGGATTCAAATTCAAACCTCTTTAAATTGCCTTTAACTCTCTCTCTCGTACACAGATAACCCATTGAGGAAATGCAGGGTAATGAACTGAAAGTGGTCCAGTGTGTGCGTATAGTCTGCCAGAGGGACACACTACATTCATTCATTTATCTCTCCAAGCTCCCTTGTGCTTCCCCTATCCACCTGCATCTTGTGCCCCCAACTTATCACTTTAACCTCCAAATTCCCCCATGACAACAACTACTCATGATTAATGGAAATGCACACTGGCTGGCCATTGGTTGGGGTTTCTCACTCACTCTTCTGCTCTTTTCCTCTTTTTCCCTGTGGTGCATTTAAAAGACACTAGAGGGAGCCAAATATTAAAGACATTTTGGAGGAACCCACCTGCAAAGCACAGTGTTGAAACTGAGGCAGAGCCAAGACTGAGAAGGGGAATATACCAAAATGGCATATTAAAAATTCTACAAGGTGCAGCCTTGAAATCCCAGATCACATAAGCAACAAGCATGCAGACTGGAGGCCTCCAGTGCAGGTAGATTACTACTAGGTCTATTACTACTGGGATTTCAGCTTCCTCTAGTGGCGTATTTTGTCAAAAGATGAATCCATGCAGTTTTGTCAATTATAGAAGTTTCACATGTGGCACTGGACGAATATATTTTGAAATTTTGCAATCCCAATCTTGGACTGAAATAAAAGCAGCGAATTAAAACAATTTTGGTGTCTCCAAATATACCCCTAATTATACTGGGCGATATGGCAAAAATATATATATATTGTGATCTGATCCTGAGACAATCTGGTATTTTGATGAGACTGTCAAATTGTGATCTTGTTTTTCTCACGCTCAAATACTTTTCTTTATCCACTTCTTCAACTGGGCAGCCTCTGTCATGCTTTGTGAGAGAAAACTGGATGTAACCAATCACAGTGTTGTGTGACCGGTCAGAGGTGGCTTCAGTTACCCCGTAGGAGGATAACCCCTCAGCTTGACCCTTTTCACTCTTTTCCTACCTTTCCTACCACTCACTCCACTAGATGTCGTTGTTTGTTGCCGTTCAGTAATTCTCAGCTGGGTCCTGGGTGAATGGAGGACACAGTGAACCTCTCTCCCAGGAGTAAAGTCCTTGTTGGTCATGACCGGTGACTCACTCTTGTTCCTCTTCTCTGCCTATTGTTCCACAGTGGCCTGCGACGAGCAAAGCCTGTTTTTGCTTGTTTTTACATTGATACTTTCATTGTGAGAACAGAACTCTTAAAGCTTATTTTTATTAATAAAAAAAAAAAAAACAGAAACAGGCAAGCTACAGTTTATTTATCTGTAGTTTTAGAGTTTTGCTGAGGTTTCTGATGACTGCCTATAATAATAATCCATACACTGCTCTTTGCCATTAGACACATTTCATTCATTCATGCTGTGTGGTCTATGGTAGAAAATAAACCCATATGAAATAAACAGGTGAGTTCTCCTGAAATAGGCCCAAATTATTCATTTAGACCAGGAGTGGGCAAACTTTTTGACTCATGGGCCACAAAGGGTTTTAAAATTTGACAGAAGGGCCGGACCAGGAGCAGCTGGATTTAGTGTTTTGGTAATCCACCTCATAAGAGCAAAAATAACATGGGATATGTAGAAAACTTGTGCTTTATTTCAATGAATAAAAGCATTACAACAAAATGTCCATCTTTCAAGTTCCACGGTATTTAGCTATTTATTGAAATGACTCTTAAAACACAGGAAATTTAATTAATAAAATACAGCTTTTTTATTACTAACAGTTATGATTCTAAAGCACTGAAAGTTCTGTTCTCCTTCAGGTTCTTTCGTTGACTGCTTGCTAGCATAGTTAGCATGTTTTGTGGCAAAGTGACGGCTGATATTATTTTCTTTAAAAACCGCTACAGTCTCTTGGCATATCAGGCATACAGCAGTTGATAAGCATTTGGAGAAAAAATATTTACTTGTCCACTCCTTATTAAGCACTTGACATTCTCTGTCCACTTTTCTTTTCTTAGCTCCGCTCATCTTTACAGGAGGGCTGAGGGGTCAAAAAGTAAAGCACAAACGTGGAGCAAAACGCCGCACCTCAACAAAGGTCAATGTATTTAGTGCGCAGCTATTGGAAAACGTCAGAACTGCAGGGAAATTAAAACATTAAAACATTAACAAGGTTTGCGTGAAAAGTCCCTCAGTCGTCCAGGTAGAATCCATGATCAAAGGAGAAGTTCAATTTGTCAACTGGACAAAGTTTGTTTGGTTGAAAACGTTTCGCCGCTCATCCGAGAGGCTTCGTCAGCTCTAATAAGAATACTGGTAAGACACTTGCTTATATCTTGCTGTAGGGAGGAGCTACCTAGCTAACTACTTTCCGGAACTATCTCATTGGTTTCCATCTTTTGTTTCTCTGGCGTCTAGCTAACGATCCCTATTCGTCCCTACACGCCTGTTTTTTCACACCTCTGGCCCTGACCTGGCTAGCCCTATTGTTTCCCTGTTTGCTTGATCTAGGCTTAAGAATGGAATTGTAGTGAGCGGGCTGATAGATAGGTCTAACTACAAGACGCCAGAGGAATTCGTAAAACAAAAGAGAGTAGCGGGGATAGGTCAGAGCTTTGTTCAGGGAAGCTAGCTCCTCCCTTGCGCTAAGATCTGAACCTCACTGTCCTCAAATGAATGACCCGTGGCTTCTAGGTGAAGATATACGGCAGAAAACCAACCAAAACCAACCCAACAAACTTTGTCCAGTTGACAAATTGAACTTCTCCTGTTATCATGGATTCTACCTGGACGACTGAGGGACTTTTCACGCATTAACAAGGTTTATAAATATAATTTTTTCAAGTTCGGCGGGCCGGATTAAAAAGCTTAACGGGCCGCATATGGCCCCCGGGCCGTAGTTTGCCCATGCCTGATTTAGACCCTTATGGTTTACTTTTTAAAAACGCATCTGATCCCCAGCGGAAATGATACAAGTCCCATTGTCGGATTTTTCAGCCACACCTTTTCAGTCATGAACAATATCAAACGAAAATGTGTGATTTTTGTTTAGTACGCTTATTTTATCTCATTTTAATAGAGGCCTGGATAAATAGGTTACAGACACAATATTGTAATTGAATTTGTAGCCGATTTGAGTAAGTGTACGAACCTTTCCGGAGCAGCGCGTGAAGCGGCGCGGAGGGCGGGTCCTGTGAGTTTGTGTCCTGATTACAGCGGCTCAGCAAACCTCAGCAAACGGCAACAACAGGAGCACAAAAGAGAGCTCCTTGGACTTTTCAAAGCACTATTTGTACAAGGTAAGAGCGCAGCCTATATTTTAAAAGTATCTTCAGAAAGCTACCTGATTCCTCCTTTTAAACCACTTTATTTGCGATACGCGTCAATCACTGCCATAGCCCGACATAGTTGCGAGTTTAACTCTTGTGTAGGCCTGCCAGTACCCACCTATAACCTCCGTGAAATACTGACATCCTTCTTAAATTTAACTTTACATTCTTTGTTTTTGTGGTGGATTCATGTTTTGACATTTTTTTAACCCCAGACTTGCGTGACTCATGTGAACTTATGCTCACTGTCAACAAAAGGCGATTTTTCCTCATTATAAAAGTTGTGTTTCTGCTACTGCCCTTACCTGTTTGTCCAGTCGGTGGACATGGATAGGACACTCCGGCTGTATTCAACTGTTAAGAGACATCGCCGCTTTTACAATACTCATCTCACCACTTTGTTCACTTATTTGGCTGACCAAAGACACAGTTTGTAAAGTGTAATCACGGATCTGCCACGCCCTCTTTTCCTTATTTGCTGCTCTCACAAAATGTTTTTTTCTCCCTCTCATCTTGGGACGTTTCGCACACAACAAACTCTTGGCTATTGTATGTGTCGTGAAGTCACTGCCAAAGACGACACTATACGGGTTTGGCTTTTCCCGTCTATAGTGACATGGTAAACTGTAGTCTACTCGGCCTACTCGAGCCTGTTTGTCAGATAAAATGCATTTATTTATTTCATTCCTTACGTATTCGTTCAGGATCCTGAAGCCCCAGTTCTCAGACAGTACATGTACATTCATTTAGAGTCACCAGGAATCATTTTCTGTTGTATGACAGTATGGCTCTGGTATTTGAGCTATTGTTGCTGACACTCTACTGTACTATTGGCACAGCTGAATAGAATCATTAGAACATTTTTCAGTGTTGCGTGACGTTTATTGTAGGCCATGTGGTGGAATTTTAATTATTGACCTATATAGATTTAAAATCTTCAGAATGAACATACTACTTTAACAGGAAAACTTCTGAGTTGAGTCCATTGCACCCTGGCGTTGCCTTCTAAAACCAGTGTATTTCTTGGCAGCGTCTGTCTCTGAGCCATGTACTTTTTGTTTACATGCCAGTGAGAGTTTTCGGGATGGACAGTCTACTATAGATGTACAACTCAATGAACACATTCAATAATTATTCACTTTTTGCATACCCATTTTGCTTAACTTGATCCATGTTGTTGTCGTCCTCTATCACTCCAAATTCTCAGGGGAGAAAGTCTGGGGGAGCACTTCCTGTTTGACTGTTGTTCCAGGAAGTCCCTATAAGGACACTTTGTGAAGTCTGACATTTTTTCTTGATTACATAAGTAGTAGCACCTTGATCCTGACAAACACTACTGCTCAGGGGGAACCACACCAAACGTCTGCTGTGCTTTTGTACAAGTTTGGAAAGAAGAACTATTCCAGTAATGACATTGTACTGCTACAGGGAGGTCATTCTTGAAATTTGTAAAACTGCAGCAAAGCTATCCATTTGGTGGGTAATAATATAGAAGTGCTACCGAGGGTTGTGGGGGTAAAAAAACATACAACAAGATACTAATTGCTTTTCAAACTAACCTTTTCTCAAATAGTTATCAAACTCATATCAGCCTTGGTGTCAAAATCAAATATATTTTTGTATTATGACAATATTACATGGTAATAAAACGACTGAATCTTTGTATGGAAGTGACCATTTTAGATTCAGATCCATTAAACAACCAGCAACATAGAACAATCAAAATCGACTACTTTAATAGTTTCCCACAGATTTTAGTTAGTCTGGAGTAAAATCCTGATTAGCGCCTTACCTAACCTACCCCGTAACAATTTTTTCCATGTATTTGGTGTAAGTAATGTAATAAATCTCGCTCAAAGGCACCCAGTTTTCCTAAGCAGGCCAGCTCGTCCTGATGCCACAGAGCTGGGTCAGCGAGGATGAGCATAGGATCTCGGCCATATTTTCTGCTCTGGTCCTCTGTTCCCTCTACGCTGCTGTGCTGTAATAAATTGGACCAGGCCAGTCTCTGTGGCTTTGTCCTATTTCAGAATCCTGTTTGGTTTCTGCTGCCCCGGCCTGCATCCGTTGCTCTCAATTCAAGTTGGACTCAACCTTGAAAAGTTTGAATTCGATGGGCCAAAGGTTTTAGTTTAATATACAACGTACAATTCTTGTCCATTTACATTATATTAACTTCAGCTTTTCAGTTACCTTCAAGTGTAGTATCATACAAGATAACTTACCATCTTTAATTTGATTTTCGTGCAAATTTAAGGTGCATTATCTATCTTTTGTGGTGGATGGTGTTTCCATGGAGATGTTGTTTTGCCTGGAATTTTCCACAGTATGGTTAAGAAAAACGGGTAAGTGCCAGGTTCCTTCTCTGGAGAGGGGACCCCCAGAACATTCCATGCAATGCTATAATATCTAGATGGAAATAAGCAGGTGGTAGATCCTCCAGAAGAAAAAGTAAAAATAACTATTGTTATAATTAGGGGTGGGTATTGGCAAAGAAGTCACGATTCAATTCGAATCACGATTCATATGCCACGATGCGATGCTATCACGATGCATCACGCTACTTGAATTATTGCGATGCATTGCAATATATTCGACATACTTCAGTGAAAATGTACCAAAAAAAAAAGAAGATGACTTAAATATCAGTGGCTCTGTATCTGGGTAGTGTCTTCAATTGATACATAACTCTGAGCAACTCAATTCATAACTGAATAACAAAAACAAATGACCCAAACCAATAACAAAAAAAGTGCAGAGGATTTTTTCTAAAACAAAAAATGATGTTCAAACATTTGCCATTTTGGAGGTAGCTACTATCATAACAAACAATACCCTTTCACAAAGAAAAAAGTGCATAGGATTTATAAAAAAAATAAACTAATAATTAATTTCTAAATAATTAATTAATCAATTAGTAATTAATAAAAATCGATTTTTGGCATCAAGAATCGATGCAGTATATTGTGAAAGTTAGTATCGCGATGCATTGTCATGATGATTTTTTTGCACACCCCTAGTTATAATTAGTGTAGTATTTAGCAATTTACAGAATGGATTATGGTGGGTTCTGATGTTTTCATTTGTTAGTTTTGTAGTATTCCAAATTAATTGTGTACTAATGTAATGATACAGCAATGGATTGTAGTGCTACATAAGTTATGCTAAATGGTAGGATACCCAAAGCTACTCCTTAAAAATGAAAGAAAACATAATCAACATACTACTACATGTTAATATGTACTGCTTTTAATTGTATTCTTTGTACACCGTCTTTGAGTGTTATATAAACGCCATATAAATAAAAGGTATTATTGTGGTGTACATAATATTACATTTTGAGCCTGTGTTTTGAATGGGGGTCAGTGAGTGGCAGAGGGGGGCGTGTGGGTAAGGCATTCCTCACAGTTTCACTCAGGGCCACTGTGTTGTGTTTGAGCAGCCACTGACCCAGCATTAATCTTCATCTGGAATGTCTCTGGGCCCTTACACTCAATCAACTCTGCAGGTTGACCAATAGAGCTAGACGATTACTCACAATTAATTTGAAATCGCTATTTGAATGTACACAATTAGCAATCTGCTAATTTCCTCCACCAACAACAAAATATTTAGTCATTTTCTGAATAAAATGTTGGTCTGTTGTTAAGATTTGTACAGACACGTTCTGAAATGCATGTAATTCAGTAAAAAAATTTTATAGTGTAACATTGTGTTCTGCGTCCTGATTGGCTAAGAGACTGTAGACCCAGGACTAAATGTGGACTAAACCAGGTCTAGACCAGGTCTAAATCAGGTCTAAACCTGGACTGGACTTGGACTAAACCAGTACTGGACCAGGTCTAGGCCTGGACAAAACCGGAACTAGACCAGGTCTAAACCAGGATGCCGCTCTTTGCTGGTTTTGTGTGGCTGGTTTGTGGCTCAGGCTGAGAGGACGTGGTCTGGGCGCCGCAGTTCGATATCGTGCTCGCAGCCCCGGTGTACGCGCGGCCTCGCGCCGGTCGTGCTGCAAGTGTCACGCACTTCTCCAAGGGGTTGGTGCGCGTCGCTTCCCGGGACGTGGCAGTGCCTTTGGATGAGCTCGGTGCGCCCTGCTCGTCCCTCTGTGCTCACATTGTGTTTGAATGAGAAGCAGCTCCGGGGCCAGATGCACGAGGAGTGGAGACATGCATCACTGGATCCGTAGGAAGTCCAGGTCTAAACCTGGACTAAACCAGGACTAGACCAGGTCTAAACCTGGACCAAACCAGGACAAGACCAGGTCTAAACCAGGATTGCGGCTCTTTGCCTTGTTTCGTGACCACGGGGGCATGCTTCATTATTAATACATTTTGTTGAAAATCTACGAAAGTTTGAGTGTTTAAACAAGAGGGAAATGCGAGAAAATGTTCATACCAGACTGAGAAACGTATGTGGTGTATGTGTGTGGTGAGGCGTTTACAGCCTTAAAACATGTATAATAATTATAAAATATAAAGTTGTCCTACTTCGCGGATTTCATGTATTGCGGGTTGTTTCTGGAACCTAACCCCCACGATAAACGAGGGACCACTGTACTGTATGAAGTGAATTACATGAAAAGTAAGTAATGATACCCCTCTTGGTGGACTAGGGTCAGGATGCAACACAGGGTACAATCACACAAAATCAATTAACCAAATGTAAGAATGAATTAAAGATCAAAGTGTTATTGTACTGCAATAGTGTAGAACATGAACTTTCAATCATCATTTTCCTCCTATGCCCTCGTCTCGACCATGGATTTCACATAAGCACAGAAGCAAGCTAGAACCTCTATGGTTTGACGTCGTCCCCAAAGCCCTCGTTGATTTCTTGGCAGATGAGGACACGGATGAAGATGACTTGACGATGAAATCCATACAAATATGGATGAAGATGAGGAAGAGGCGGAAAATTATGATTGAAAGTTCATGTTCTACACTATTGCAGTACAATAACACTCAAGTTTCAACTCTTGTTTAAGATTGTTTGTTTATATGTGAGAAATATGCTTAATCCCGTATGAAATGGTAATACCTGAAAGTTTTCTGTTAACCTCTAGATCGAAAGGTCATCTTGGATTTAAACTGAAGCTTATAAACTTGGACAGTTTTTCATGTACATTTGAGGCAGTGATGTGTTATAAAATGATCACTTTTGATGACAATTTGTCAGGCAGACAGACATTTTTTGGTCTTTTGGGGTATGCTGAGCGTGATATTTAACAGTAGAAAGGCAGCAAGCCCCACAATATTTTTTTTGCTAGTTTCCACTATGTGTCAGGATACACCATGCAACATTTTAGGGTTATTTGACCTTGCAGTTGCAGTACCTTAATATTTACAGTTACATAATTTCAACAGCAGGTTTTCCTAAATGGGGTGTATTTTGGGCCCTGAGACCAACTGAGGCAGAGGTGGGGGTGGTCCTTATCAACGCCCAAGATATAAGATAACAGGAAATAATAGTGGAAAAAAAGGTAGCAAAAACATCTTGGAGTGGACCTAGAAACATGCACTAAACACAATGTAATATCCATGTTCATTCATCTTCAATAAATGGAAGATGAATGCACCATTAATGTTGTGTTTTTGGGTGAATATGGGGTAAGTTACCAAAAGCTTTTGTTTTTTACTGAACCATATTGATGGATTTGAAATATTTAATACTGAATTGTATCAGTAAAAGTGTACTGTATTGACATGCGTATAGTATTGTGCGTATAGTATTGTGTGGCCTATGTATCGATATGTTTTATATCTGCAACTTTTTAATGATACCCACCCCATGAAGAATTATTCTTGTTCTGATGCTACTATGGGAGAACTTTGACTCCAGTACTGTAATCGGAGAAAAATTATGCAATGACCTTCTGCACGTGAACATGCCACTTGTACAGTAACATGCTGTTCAGACCAGGGTGTGCAAGTATGGGCTTGAAACTCTTTTTGTGTCTGTTTTAGCTTTTTTGTTTGTTTGTTTTGTTTGCATGTTTGTATGATTTAAAACATATGTTGTAAATGTTGGAATATGCAATGATTTTATTCATTCTTTTGACTATTCACCATTTCCTAGTATGCATGACCTACTTCCAGCAAAATCCAGGACACATTTAATTATTGACTGTTGAATAACCAAGATTCTCACAAAAGAGAGCTACAGTGGTGTTTTGACTTTTTGGTTGACAGTTCAATTCTATTCGATTTGTTTCTTTCTTAGTAAACAGAATTTACCATATTACTCAAATTAATATACAGTTAGTGTGTATATACGTCTTGAGTGTTATGTATCCCTGTATAGTGGTCTGGAATACACAACAGGGGGCTGCAAAGGACCTTATTTTGACATTCACTGACTGCATTTCATACACACACAAGACTACAAAATGAATCCCTTTTTTCACACACTGATCACAATTTTGACTCTGTTTTTTCCCTTTATGAAAACAATGAAATGTGATTATGTCGTTCTCTCCCAGTTCTTCACTCTTTCATTTCAGCTCAACAGCTGTTTTTCTCCTCTCGCAGGACGCAGGAAAGGGAAGAGGGTGCGGCTCCCAAACCTAGCTTTTTCCTTTATACTCTTACCATTTTGTCCATTAGCTGCGTCCATTTAAAATGGTCTATTTGTACTGTATATGATGTTCTAACATCCGCCTCTGTGTCATGTCTGCAGATGGCTGCAATCAGGAAGAAGCTGGTGATAGTTGGAGATGGTGCATGTGGGAAAACCTGTCTGCTCATTGTCTTCAGTAAAGACCAGTTCCCTGAGGTCTACGTCCCCACAGTGTTTGAGAACTACATAGCTGACATTGAAGTTGATGGCAAACAGGTAACCCTTCTGCCTATTTGTTTATGCTAAATCTAACTTTTTCTAGTCCAGTTGATTAGGGCATGTTATTTTGCTACAAAAGCAATAAATGGATCCATAGTCAGGAAATGGATCCATGGCCACTTCTGAATCCCCCTCATTGTGCTTCATGAATAATGCCCACTTCCTGTTTCCTGTACTTAAACTGTGGTAAAAACTTCTTACTCTCTCCAAGTTTAGTTTGCATTTTATCTAGGATGCTAAATAGCCCCCCTTTTCTCCAATATGAAATAATTATATTCAATCTGGGCTTGAATAAAGTTTGTTTCTTTACACTCCACCATTTAACACAAACCTGACTCTTACTTGGTATGGATATGAAAGACAATGTTTAAGAAACATATCTAATTACTTAAGTATGTTTTCCAACGAGAATTGTAAACCTGTTCCCTATGCATTCTCACAGGTGTCTCTGTAAATCCTAGTATATCATGGTCCCATTTCTCAGGATTACTTTTTTGCCAGATTTTGCTAAGGTGTGTGTTGTGGCAGCCAACCAGCTAGACTTGGCAGACCGCGCACACTTGGACGTTAAATAAACTGCTCACACGCCTATAGTGGCTCTCTGGAGGACCATTACAACCACCACAGTGTCATTTCTCATTGGTAATGCCCAGTTTCCAGTAACGATGTAGCAGAATGGACTTAACTGCATTTCCATTATAATGTTAATTTAAGAGCCTCAGGATTTGAAGAATAATGCAAAAAAATGAAAACAAAAAATATCAGAATCATAATTAAAATAATAAAATATTTAAATTAATGCACTGAAGTGTGTTCTTAAATTTAATATAACTAATATTGTCATCTCAATACCTTTTTTTTTTTTGGGGATAGGCTTTAAAAAACAAAATCTTTAGCTGAATGGGCGCTTAAGTCTTGAGGCTGTAGCGCCCTCAAGTGGAGGGAGAGTGTTGGTACTAGTATGTTCTTCGTCAGTTAAGTTGGATTTTCACCTTCATCTTTTTCATTGATTCATTTAGTCCTTTATTTTCTCAGCATAAAACTCATTTAGATTAAAAATCTTTTACAAGAGTGTTCTAGCAGCAGCAGCAGCACCCACACCGATACAGCCACAAATTTCATTTACAAAAAACACCTTTGATCCTTTACTTTTCTTATTTGTGTCAGGTGGAATTAGCGCTGTGGGACACTGCGGGTCAAGAGGACTATGACAGACTGAGGCCCCTGTCCTACCCCGACACAGACGTCATCCTGATGTGTTTCTCCATCGACAGTCCTGACAGTTTAGGTACACCTGACCTCTGCTTTTAGCTAATGAGCTTAATTATTTTTTATATATATATATATATATATATATATATATATATATATATATATATATATATATATATATATATATATATATATATATATATATATATATATATATATATATATATATATATATATATATATATATATATATATATATATATATATATATATATATATATATATATATATAATATATATATATATATATATAATATATATATATTATATATATATATATATATATATATATATATATATATATATATATATATATATATATATATATATATATATTATATATATATATATATATATATATATATATATATATATATATTATATATATATATTATATATATATAATATATATATATATATATATTATATATATATATATATATATAAAATTTTTTTTTTTCAAAATTTCTGAAATGTTCTTCAACTTTTAACCATGTTATTATGTTTTATCCTCTTCAAAACCATCCATCCATCCATTTTGTTCCACTTATCCGGGGCCGGGTTGCGGGGGCAACAGTCTAAGCAGGGACGCCAGACCCCCCTCACCCCGGACACTTTGTCCAGCTCCTCCGGGGGGACCCCAAGGCGTTCCCAGGCCAGCCGGGACACATAGTCCCTCCAGCGCGTCCTGGGTCTTCCCCGGGGCCTCATCCCGGTGGGACATGCCCGGAACACCTCCCGAGGGAGGCGTCCAGGAGGCATCCGAAACAGATGCCCGAGCCACCTCAGCTGGCTCCTCTCGACGTGGAGAAGCAGTGGCTCTACTCCGAGCTACTCCCGTGTGACTGAGCTCCTCACTCTATCTCTAAGGGTGCGCCCAGCCACTCTGCGGAGGAAACTCATTTCGGCCGCTTGTATCCGCGATCTCGTCCTTTCGGTCATTACCCAGAGCTCATGACCATAGGTGAGGGTAGGAACGTAGATTGACCGGTAAATTAAATCTTCACCACAACGGTCCGGTACAGCGACCGCATCACTGCTGACGCTGCCTGTCAATCTCACGCTCCATCCTCCCCTCACTCATGAACAAGACCCCGAGATACTTGAACTTTTCCACCTGAGGCAAGGACTCCCCACCCACCCAGAGAGGGCAAGCCACCTTTTTCCGGTCGCGAACCATGGCCTCGGATTTGGAGGAGCTGATCCTCATTCCAGCCGCTTCACACTCGGCTGCGAACCGCCCCAGTGCACATTGGAGGTCCCGGTTCGATGAAGCCATCAGGACAACATCATCTGCAAACAGCAGAGATGAGATCCTGTGGTTCCCAAACCGGATCCCCTCCGGCCCCTGACTCTGTCTTGAAATTGGCAGCCCTGGCGAACACAGCTCCTCCTCCGGTCATACAGGGACCGAACAGCCCTTAGCAAAGGGCCCCGAACCCCGTACTCCCAGAGCACTCTCCACAGGACCCCACGAGGGACACGGTCGAATGCCTTCTCCAGATCCACAAAGCACATGTGGACTGGTTGGGCAAACTCCCATGCACCCTCGAGCACCCAATGGAGAGTATAGAGCTGGTCCAGTGTTCCCCGGCCGGGACAAAAACCACACTGCTCCTCCTGAATCCGAGGTTCGACTAACGGTCGAATTCTCCTCTCCAGCACCCTGGAATAGACCTTACCGGGAAGGCTGAGGAGTGTGATTCCCCGATAATTGGAACACACCCTGTCTCCCCCTTCTTAAGCAGAGGGACCACCACCCCGGTCTGCCAGTCCAGAGGTATTGTCCCCGACCGCCACACGATGTTGCAGAGACGTTTCAGCCAAGACGGCCCTACAACATCCAGCGACTTGAGATACTCAGGACGGATCTCATCCACACCCGGGGCCTTGCCACCGAGGAGCTTTCAAACCACCTCAGTGACTTCAGCCAGGGTGATGAACGAGTCCGCCTCCGAGTCTCCAGCCTCTGCTTCCTCCTCGGAAGACGTGACGGCGGGATTGAGGAGATCCTCAAAGTATTCCTTCCACCGTCCGATAACATCCCCAGTCGAGGTCAACAGCTCCCCACCCCCACCGTAAACAGTGTTGGTGAAGCACTGCTTCCCCCTCCTGAGACGCCGAACGGTTTGCCAGAATTTCTTTGAGGCCGTCCGATAGTCCTCCTCCATGGCCTCTCCGAACTCCTCCCAAACCCAAGTTTTTGCCTCTGTGAACACCCGGGCTGCAGCACGCTTGGCCCGCCGGTACCCGTCAGCTGCCTCAGGAGTCCCATGAGCCAACAAGGCCCGATAGGACTCCTTCTTCAGCCTGACGGCATTCCTTACTTCCGGTGTCCACCACCGGGTTCAGGGATTTCCGCCGCGACAGGCACCACAGACCTTACGACCACAGCTACGGGCGGCCGCATCGACAATAGAGGCCGAGAACAGAGCCCATTCGGACTCCATGTCGCTAGCCTCCCCCAGAATCCGGGAGAAGCTCTCCCGGAGGTGTGAGTTGAAGGTGCCCCTGACAGAGGGCACTGCCAGACGTTCCCAACAGACCTTCACGATACACTTTGGCCTGCCAGGTCTCTCTGGCTTCCTCCCCCGCCAGCGGACCCAATGATCGGTTGACAGCTCTGCCCCTCTCTTCACCCGAGTGTCCAAGACACGTGGCCGGAGGTCAGATGACACGACAACAAAGTCGATCATCGACCTCCGTCCTAGGGTGTCCTGGTGCCACGTGCACTGATGGACACCCTTGTGCTTGAATATGGTGTTCGTTATGGACAAACTGTGGCTAGCACAGAAGTCCAATAACAGAACACCGCTCGGGTTCAGATCAGGGAGGCCGTTCCTCTCAATCACCCCTCTCCAGGTGTCACTGTCATTGCACACGTGGGCGTTGAAGTCCCCCAATAGAACGACGGAGTCCACAGTTGGTGCACTATCCAGTACCCCTCCCAGGCACTCCAAGAAGGCCGGGTACTCTGCATTGCTGTTCGGCCCATAGGCCGACACAACAGTGAGAGACCTGTCCCCGACCCGAAGGCGCAGGGACACGACCCTCTCGTTCACCGGGGTGAACTCCAACACTCGGCGGCTGAGCTGTGGGGCAATGAGCTGACCCACATCAGCCCGCTGCCGTTCCCCGCGGGCAACGCCAGAGAAATGGAGGGTCCAGCCCCCCTCAAGTAGTTGGGTTCCAGAGCCCAAGCTGTGCGTGGAGGTGAGGCTGACTATATCTAGTCGGTAACGCTCAACCTCCCGCACAAGCTCAGGCTCCTTCCCCCCCAGCAAGGTGACATTCCATGTCCCCAGAGCTAGCCTCCATGCCCGGAGATCCAGCCGCCAAGGCCCCCGCCTTCGACTGCCGCCCAGATCACTCTGCACCGGCCCTTATGGATCCTCCTGCGGGTGGTGGGTCCACAGGAGGACGGCCCCACGTTGCTTCTTCGGGCTTCGGCCGGCCGGGCCCCATGGGGAAAGGCCCGGCCACCAGACGCTCGCTGGCGAGCACCCACCCCAGGTCTCTGGCTCCAGGGTGGGGCCCCGGTGACGCCAGTCCGGGCGACGTATCTAGGCTTGTTTTACAACTCAACATAAGGACTTCTGAACCGCTCTTAGTCTGACCCGTCCCCCAGGACCTGTTTGCCTTGGGTGACCCTACCAGGGGCATAAAGCCCCCGACAACATAGCTCCTGGGATCATTCGGGCACTCAAACCTCTCCACCACGTTAAGGTGGCGGCTCAAGGAGGGGCTCTTCAAAACCAGACCTGGAAATTTTGGCAAAAATCTTGTCAGTTTATATCCTGTATTCTGATCAGGAGGATGTGTTTGTCTCTATAGCCTCAAGGGAAAAGGAAGAACACAAGTCCATGTTTATGTATTGGAATGTTCTTAATTTGATAACATTTTGTTTTTATTTTTCAGAGAATATTCCTGAGAAATGGACACCTGAAGTAAAACACTTTTGCCCCAATGTCCCAATTATACTTGTTGGAAACAAAAAGGACTTGAGGAATGATGAGCATACTCGACGAGAGCTGCAGAAGATGAAGCAGGTAGTGTGTGCTCAGAATGTGATTGTACACTGAAGATTTAGAATGACATAACGCTAAACCTGTCACGTTTTAACAGGAGCCTGTGAAGCCAGATGAGGGCAGAGACATGGCCAACCGCATCAACGCCTTTGGGTACCTTGAGTGCTCGGCCAAGACCAAGGATGGGGTGCGGGAAGTGTTTGAAATGGCAACCAGGGCGGCGCTCCAGGTCCGCAAGCGCAGGGCAAAGAACATTTGTGAGCTACTGTGAAGGAGCTCTCCTCTTTTGCGCAAGGCACTGTATGGATTATACTGAGGCTTCCTGAACTTCCATCACTATACGTATATGCAGATATCCTACAGCAGGATATGACAGACTGTCTCACCAGTGACAATAAGCCCTAAACCATGTTTCTGCTTCTTTCCCTGTTTGTTTTTCTGTTTTGACTCACCAGCATTCCTCTGTGCTTATGTGAAGAGCCTGACTGTTGAATGTTTTTGTATTTATGAGCCCACTGACCCCTATTACTCAGATTTATCCCTAAAGGAGCTGAAGCTACATTCATTCATTCATTCATCAGTAATTTTTAAGAAACCTCATTTTGCAAAGTACTGACGTAACAGAGATTTTTTGAGTCTACAGATTAAGGGTCAAATTAAGTCTATTCATACACATTAATCTACAAAACCCTGGGCAGTCACGTGAATGGCGGCTTGTTTTTACACCATCCTTTTCCTTCAGGAGTAGGAGCTTATTCATTGTGGCCACATCTGCACAGATTATTAAGGGCCTGCTCCTGCCTATGTTGTTATGGCACATTGCTTTATTATGAGTGGGGGACCTATGTAAAATATTGTTTTAAAATACCTGACCGATCACAATTTAAACAAACTCAGATAGCCAGTCACCACTGCACCTTCATTTAGTATTCACCATGTTTCATATTTTGTTTGTAGCTTGTCCATGGCAGTGCCTATATATCTTTTGTATATTGTTTAGCACAGGTGGCAAAATCTGCATGGGATGAGCTGAATTTTGAGGTAGAGACAAACCTGTAATAAAGTATTTTTGAAATATCCCACAGACTAGTGTTTCTGTTGTGTAAAATGTCGTTTTGAAAAATGTTGATATATATATATATATATCTATCACACTCAAGATGCCGATCCGACATCATGACCAGTGCACAGGTGCGCCCCAGACTGCCCACAATAAAAGGCCACCCTGAAATGTGCATTTTTTTTTTTTGCTTTATTGGGGGTCTGGGTACTCAGAACCAGTCAGTATCTGGTGTGACCACCATTTGCCTCATGCAGTGCAACACATCTTCTTCGCATAGAGTTTATCAGATTGTCAATTGTGGCCTGTGGAATGTTAGTCCACTCCTCTTCAAAGGCTGTTATGGATGAAGAACACAGGTGCATTTTATTGATGGCATTTTGAATGCACAGAGATACCGTGATGAGATCCTGAGGCCCATTGTTGTGCCATACATCCATGAACATCACCTCATGTTTCAGCAAGATAATGCACGGCCCCATGTTGCAAGGATCTGTACACAATTCTTGGAAGCTCAGGGATGAAAGAGTTCCGCTTTTTAGCGGATCTCCGCTTTTTTTTTAGCCGCGTAGTAATTTTTTTTTTTTTTCCAAATACGTTGAAATTTTGGGTGTGTATTATATATGTATAATTGTGTTTAGGGTTGCCAACCGTCCGTTGAAAAATGTAATCGTCCCGTATTCAGAAACAAAAGTACTGTACATGTCTTGTATTAAACTTGTACATGTGTGCGGGGGCCGCGCGAGCTTGTGTGCTCTTCTGGTGCTCTTCGCGAGCCCGTGTCTGGAGTCGCGGACCGAGCGAGTGAGCGCAGCTCTCGCAACAGCCTGTACCATTGTGTGTACACAGGTTAAACTTTATAAAACATCCTATACCTCATCCTACCTGCCCGTGCCTCACTTAACGCGTCGCTCCTCGCTTTTTCACCTGCGCCTTTTAGCATAAGCTCCACCTCAATGCGCTCTGATAAGACGAAGTGCAAAGCAAAAACAAATCAAATATATACTACTAGGCCTACCTGTTAATAAAATGTGTTTGTTTTTGTACTTTTATGTACAGTTTTACTTTATTGCTAACATATAGCATATAGAAATCCAAATTTCAGAAATTTTTAATTTTCCGGGGGGGGGGGGGGGGCGCCGTGACTTTCCGCTTTTTTCATGATTGGCCACTTTCATCCCTGGAAGCTGAAAATCTCCCAGTTCTTGCATGGCCAGCATACTTACCGGACATGTCACCCATTGAGCATGTTTGGGATGTGCTTGACCGGCGTATACGACAGCGTGTACCAGCTCCCACTAATATCCAGCAACTTCGCACAGCTATTGAAGAGGAGTGGACCAACATTCCACAGGCCACAATTGACAATCTGATAAACTCTATGCGAAGATGTGTTGCACTGCATGAGGCAAATGGTGGTCACACCAGATACTGACTGGTTCTGAGTCCCCAGACCCCCAATAAAGCAAAAAAAAAAAATGCACATTTCAGGGTGGCCTTTTATTGTGGGCAGTCTGGGGCGCACCTGTGCACAGGTCATGATGTCGGATCGGCATCTTAATGTGACGCACCTGTGAGGTGGGTTGGATTGTCTCGGCGGGGCAGAGGTGCTCGCTGTCACACATTTGGACAGATTTGTGAACAATGTTTGAGAGAAATGGTAGTGTTGTGTATTTGGAGTGAATTTTGGATCTTTGGGTCCATCTCAGGAAAAATGGGAGCAAAAACAAAAGTGTTGCATTTATATTTTTGTTGAGTATATATATATATATATATATATATATATATATATATATATATATATGTGCTCCTCACCTTCCACGGTGGTTGGTCTCTCATTCAGCTTGGGTTCTCTACCAGAGGCCTGGGGAGCTTGACAGTGCTGCGCAGTATCTTTGCTGTTCCTAGTCCTGCACTTTTCTGGACTGAGATGTCTGATGTTTTTCCTGGGATCTGTTGTAGCCACTCCTCCAGTTTGGGGGTTACAGCCCCAAGTGCTCCGATCACCACGGGCACCACTGATGCCTTCACATTCCAGGCCTTCCTTGAGCCCCTGGTATTTCTCTAGTTTCTCATGTTCCTTTTTCCTGATGTTACCATCGCTTGGTATTGCAATGTCCACCACCACGGCTCTGTTCTGTTGCTTATCCACCACCATTCTGTCAGTCTGTATCTGGAAGTCCCACAGGATCTTGGCTCGGTCATTCTCCGCAACCTTCGGAGGTGTTTCCCACCTTGACCTTGGGGTCTCCAGCCCGTACTCTGCACAGATGTTTCTGTACATTATGCCCGCCACTTGGTTGTGTCGCTCCATGTATGCTTTCCCTGCCATCATCTTACACCCTGCAGTTATGTGCTGGAATATCTCGGGAGCCTCTTTGCACAGCCTACACCTTGGGTCTTGTCTGGTGTGGTAGATCTGGGCCACTGTTGCTCGGGTGCTCAAGACCTGCTCCTGTGCAGCCAGGATGAGGGCCTCTGTGCTGTTCTTCAGACCAGCCCTCTCCAGCCATTGGTAGGATTTCTTGATATCAGCCACTTCAGTTATGTTTCGGTGGTATGCCCCATGTAGGGGTTTGTCCTGCCATGATGGTCCCTCCAGGACCTCTTCCTCTGCACTCCACTGTCTGAGGCATTCCTTGAGCACATCATCTGTTGGGGCCTTGTCCTTGATGTACTTATGGATTTTGGATGTTCCATCCTGGACAGTGGTTCCCACACTCACTAGTCCTCGGCCTCCTTCCTTCTGGCTCGTGTACAGTCTCAAGGTGCTGGATTTGGGATGGAACCCTCCATGCATGGTCAGGAGCTTTCGTGTCTTAACGTCTGTGGTCTGTAACTCCTCCTTTGGCCAGCTTATGATTCCTGCTGGATATCTGATCACTGGCAGGGCATAGCTGTTTATTGCCTGGGCCTTGTTCTTGCCATTGAGCTGACTTCTTAGGACTTGCCTTACTCGTTGCAAGTATTTGGCCATAGCTGCTTTCCTTGTTGCCTCTTCAAGGTTGCCATTTGCTTGTGGGATACCAAGGTACTTGTAACTGTCCATAATGTCTGTTATTGTTCCCTCTGGGAGTGAGACCCCCTCTGTGTGGACTACCTTCCCTCTCTAGGTCACCATCCTACTACATTTCTCAAGCCCGAATGACATTCCAATGTCTGTGCTGTAGATCCTGGTGGTGTGGATCAGTGAGTCGATGTCTCGCTCACTCTTAGCATACAGCTTGATGTCTTCCATGTAGAGGAGGTGACTGATGGTGGCCCCATTTCTGAGTCGGTATCCGTAGCCAGTGCTTTCGATGATTTGGCTGAGGGGGTTCAGACCTATGCAGAACAGCAGTGGGGACAGTGCGTCTCCTTGGTATATGCCACATTTGATGGACACTTGTGCAAGTGGCTTCCCATTGGCTTCGAGTTTGCAATGAATGCCCTTAGAGTCTTATTGATATTGTACAGCTCCAAGCACTCAGTGATCCATGTGTGTGGCATTGAGTCATAGGCTTTCTTGTAATCAATCCAGGCAGTGCACAGGTTGGTCTGACGGGTTCTGCAATCACAGGCGACTGTTTGGTCAACCAGGAGTTGGTGTTTAGCTCCCCTGGAGTTTTTGCCGATGCCCTTCTGTGCTGTGCTCATGTATTGATCCATGTGCCCACTTATCTTAGCCGCCATGATGCCTGACATGAGCTTCCATGTTGTGGAGAGAAAGGTTATTGGCCGATAGTTGGATGGGACTGTACCCTTCGAGGGATCCTTCAGGATCAGGATCGTACGCCCTTGGGTTAGCCATTCAGGGTGAGTCCCATCCCTTAGCAGCTGGTTCATTTGTTCTGCCAGGCGCTCATGGAGAGCAGTGAGCTTCTTTAGCCAGTACGTGTGGATCATGTCAGGTGCTGTCCAATTTTTCATTCCTTCCTGAATGTCTGCCACTGTGATGGTGACTGGATCTTGTTCAGGGAGGTTGCTGTGGTCTTTCCTCAGAGCCACCAGTCACTGTGCATCGGTTATGTGATGCCTCCCTTTCCCATATGCCTTTCCAGTACCTTTCAGTCTCCAGCCTTGGTGGATCTGCTCTGGTGTTATCCCCCTGCCACTGTGTTGTGTTGCGAACAACCGGTTGGCCTGGCCTCTTTATCTTGCATGTAACTTTTCAGAAACTCAGACTCGGTAAACAATTTCAAGTCACAGCTCAAAACTCATCTTTTCACCATTGCCTTTGACCCACATTAATTTAATTGGTTTTGTTTTGTTTATTTTATTTTTTATTTTATTTTTATTTTTTATTCCTTTCTGTAAAGCGTCTTTGAGTTGTTTTGAAAAGCGCTATATAAATCTTATGTATTATTATTATTATTATTATTATTATTATTATTATTATTAAGTGGCTGGCTAAGGCTTGTAGCCTTTGCTTGGCAATTTCGAGTGCTTCAGGTGTGGGCATCTGGGTGTACCTCTTGGATATTTGCTTTTTCATTGCACCAGCTGGCTCACTTCTCTCTCTGCCTCCTTGATTTTAGCCTCTAACCATCTTTTCCATGGTGGGTATTGTCTCTCATGGCTCCCATGGTTGCTCTTATAGCCCAGCACCTCTAGGATCACTGCTGCTGAAGTGTATATCAGCTCATTGGTTTCAGTGATGGTTGTGGGGGGCCCGGGTTAGAATCCCACCCCGAGGGGCAATGAGCAAGCCAGTGTGGGTCCTTGGGCAAGACCCTTCACAGTACCACCCACCTCATAGGATGAAAGACAATGAACCTTACAAGATGCTAGCTCAGACTTCGCCCGGCCAAACAAGGTCAGCGTCAGGTGCTGGGGAACTAGAGCACCTTGATGAAAAATGGGCTACTTGTAGTGATGGCCAGATGAAGCCCCATGCAGCACTGTTCCATTCATTTGCTCGACTCTTGAGTCGATGCTTCAAGGTGCTTCATTTGCTCCACTGCGCCATCAAGTTGCCAAAAAAATGTATAACGGGCAGAGTGATAATACAATCAACATGATCATTGTGGTTCTGATGGAAAGATTTATATTGAATAAATGAATGATTAAGTATTTGAATGTTTGTGATATCAACATAACTTGTGAATTTATTAACATGGAGTCTGTGATCATGATATAATGGTCAGGTTAAAAGAAAAAGTAGGAACAAATTGGAGATAGGGATGTAATGTGACTGTGAATGTGTTACTACTTTATGGCTGTGTTTATGCGACAATAAGGATGGCAAAATAGGGTGATTTTATTCATTTTTATTTCAAAATATTAGGGGTGTAAAGATTAACCGATTTGGATCGGTTATTGGTCTGTGACCTCTGCGATCCAAGTGTACCGATCAACGGAGCCCGGATTGGTAAAAATGCGCTAAGAACGGTCCGATGGCCCAGATTTACGACCGCGAATCGGTTTCCTAGCTCCTGTGATCATGAGCGCTCGCTCTCATAGTAGAAGCGGTCCTGTGCGTGTGTTTGAACTCTCACGAGACTACAGTGTTGACCTTTTAACTGTGACGTCGGCTGGTGTAGTTGTAGTTGGAGCGCAGCACAGCACGGGTTACTTTCTTCAACTTTGCTATGGAACCAACTAACCATGTCAGACAACGCGGATGCAGATGTGGATCACCTAACATCCAAGGTTAGGAAATCACACACGCGAACGCTCACGAACACACACACGCGCGAATACACACACGCGCGAATACACACACGCGAACACACGCGAACGCACACACGAGACTGAGGGAATGTTATGAGATGGAGAGAAAGTATTAGTTATTCAGTGTTGAGCGCTTTCTCTGATTTTCTTTTTTGTAAATAAAAGTTAATTACAGACATAAAGACATGTTGGATTTAACATGCTATTGTTTTTTTATAACTGCCTAGTAATGTCTATCTTCTTGTCAGTGATATGTTGCACTTTTACAGTTACTGAAACTCATATGAGTGACTGAAGCACTAATCATTCTGATTCATTCTGATTTTTGCCTTTAATAGGCAACTTGCTTGTTTTATAACGACTTTTTTATTTTTCATTTCTAACCTTATTGTTTTTTGTTCCTTGAGGGAAGGAATGTATTGTATTTTAAGTATTAGCAGAGTTTTGCAAACCGGATTGCCAGTTTTTCAGTAGACCTGGTGTATTGTCTGGTGGACACTAAATAAACAAAAGGATACTATTTTGAAATTTCATTTCTGTTTCTCTCTTTTTCTTCTCAATAACTTTAAAGCACTTGGGATTAACGTTGTCAATTTGTATTGACAATTAACCAAACCAAATCGAACCGGATCGTTTACTAATTTTATGAATAGTCCCTGAATCGAATCGTAGCCTGTGAATCGAGATTCGAATCGAACCGTTTTGTGAGTGAAAGTTTCACACCCTTACAAAATATCAATTTCTCCACAGTATTTGGACTCAGACGGTTTCTTTTTGTGCAGAGAATTTCCCCTGCTTTTGAAAAAACCCTTTCACAGGGCACAGATGAAGCAGGTGTGCAGAGAAAAGCCGCTGTGAGTTTGGTAATGTCATACAGGGGGTCATACAGTCTTCCAGTCTTCCAATATTAGCCTCCCCTAGGTAGGTTTGGACCTCAACAACATTGTCTGCTGTTACAGTCAAGGTCCTTGTCATTTGGATTGTGGCATCCAAATGATGCCACAATTTGCTAACTAAGAGAGGAACAGGCTGTGAGTGATTAAATAAAACACCATTAGAAGGTGGGCTATCCTTTAACTTTTGCCACAGGCTGAGTAGCAGGCTGAGGACATGAGGATGATGATGATGAGGAGGATGCATGCCTTACAACAGCAACACATTTTGAAATTAGCCTTTTCTCAGCACCTGCTGCTTTATTAGGGCTAAAGAAAATCTTGGATCCAGCAGTGTTGCAAGGGACATAATACTCAGACTGCAGTTTATCCTGTAACTGCCGCCCTAAATACTCAGCCGTCCCTCTACTCTCTGGAGTTTGAATCATGCCGATTTCCTCCTCCTCTAGTGCGTGGTGTAGCATGGTCAACAGTGGTATCACTTTTGACCCAGACACTCTTCTCCAGCTCATAGCTCAATAGTGGCATCATTGAATGGAGACAGTACTTTGACACAGTCTGCAATAATCATGTACCGATGTTAGTGAGGATATGTCTGTCTGAGGCCTGCCAGTGCTGCTCCAACAGATTCCCGTAGACTGAAAATTCACTGGAACATGTGGTGTGTGCTGTTCCGTGTGTCCACCTCCTGAATCAGTTTCAGTACTAGCTGGCCCATTTGTTGCTGCATCTGTGTTAGCCTCTCCTATAAAATAGCCATAATATTATTATTATTATTATTATTATTATTATTATTATTATTATTATTATTATTATTATTATTATTATTATTATTATTATTATTATTATTATTATTATTATTAATATTCCAAGTGTCATTTAAGCAGCAACAGCTTTATTTATCATATTGCAATTAAATAAAGTACCTTTGCAGTGGTGCTGCTCTTGAAATAGCCCACTATCTTTCGACAGGTCTGCCCGGATGTCAGACAGCTCATCATTTTGTTCAAAGGCTTTTTTTTATGATTAAATGGGCCACAGAAGTATGGGCCACACAAATCGTATGATGCATATGAAGCTTTGTAGCACAAGCACCCATATTTGCTGCACCATCAGTCACAAGACAGGTGACTTTTTCCTGCTATACCCCACTGTGACGTCATTTCATTTTTAACTTTAGCCAAATTAACAGCAGTGTGTGCCTCAGGGAAATGTTGCACCCCTAACACAACAGACTGCAAAGTGGTGCTATCATCTGTGAAGTGGCACGTCACCGCTAGATATGCATCTGTGTTTATTGAAGTCCACATATCTGATGTGAGACTAACTGCAGATGGCTACAGTGGCTTTGGCTTTCTCCTTGGACTCCCGGTATCGTTTCTCCACCATAGCTTTCAAAGCCTACAAAAAAGAACAGTTTTGGAATGGCTAATATGGGGCAAAATGCTTCATGTGATCACAAACACCTGCCTTGTGGGGAGAACATAGGTAGGGTCCAAAGCTTTGACAAACTTTCTGAACCCACTACCCTCCACAACTGAAAAGGGCTGGGAATCCTCAATGGCCATATCCACCAAGGCCTCAATCTTCTCACCTAATGACAAATAATGCAGCACATTTATATATGCCATAATACTAAACAAGATACATTTTAAATATTATTTCATGTTGTATAATTAAAACATACTGCGTAATTTTAAATTTGTG
Source organism: Paratrypauchen microcephalus (assembly GCA_036785185.1). Classification (NCBI taxonomy): domain Eukaryota; kingdom Metazoa; phylum Chordata; class Actinopteri; order Gobiiformes; family Gobiidae; genus Paratrypauchen; species Paratrypauchen microcephalus. Next base: position 2,070,691 of record JAVJIX010000052.1, on the reverse strand, counting down.
TGCTGCCTTACCTGAGATCGGTCCAACTTGGTTGGTCTCCTTGTTCTCATGCAGAGTGCAACTTCTAGTAAGTCAGACTGGGCTTTCCGCCTGAACAGCCCCAACAATTTCAGTCTCCTCCGTAGCTTTGCCATGCTTATTTGAATCTCATCCCTCCTAAGACATTTTAATATTTCCCAATGCCTCATGCCAAGAAGGAAATAAAAGCATATATCGCGAGAGACATCCATCATTCCGAAGGAAGCGTGACTGGCTTGGCTGTGGCTGATCTTGTAATGAAATAAAGTAAAACCATACCTGATGCTTTCACGTTATAACATGAACATATCATTATTATATAAGGAAATACCGTGATAAATGCCTATCACAAAATAAACATGATAATTTCATATCATGTAATAACTTGATAATTTCACGTTATAATGTGAAAATACCACATCATAAAATGTGATAATTTCACATTATAATGTGATAAATAATGTTATAACTTCAAACTTTTCGTGTAATTACGTGATACTGAGCAGAAATATTTTTTGGGAAGTGATAGCAATATAAACTGTAATTACAGATATCTATAACTCAGTTGCAGATATCTGTAACTTGCTTTGTGGATATCCACAACTGAATTGTGGATATCCGTAATTATGAAAGCCATACAGATGAATGGCAAAGGTGATATCATTTGCCCTGGGAAGAATGTTGTTGTGGATATCTAAAATGACAATTACGGATAGGAAGAATGTCATTAATGATGATATCCAAAAAATGTATTTTTGACTAGGCACAACTGAGTTAGAGATATCGGCAATACATATCCCGCTTAGTGTTTAAATATTAAAACGGCTTGCCATAAACCATTAGCATCGGGAGCTTAATTTGAGTGGAGCTGAACACTATGGGTGACGTCACACTCACTTAGTCCACTTCTTTATACAGTCTATGGTGCTGTGTCATATGGAAAGCCGTTTTAACATTTAAACACTAAGCTTGACTATCCGGAATTAACACTGTAGATATCAACAACGTCTTACCAACTAGGCGTAATTTCATTTTGGATAGTGGGAATTGTCATTTGAGATATCTGTAACGTAATTTTAACTAGACGAAACAACAGTTGGACATATCTACAATTCAGTTTTGACTAGGCAAAACGGAATTACAGATATCTGCAATGACGTCATTGAAAACAATATTCAACTCGTAACACATCATAAATGACAAATGCAGATATCTGTTATTCAGTTTTGACTAGGCAGATTGAAAGTTAAAAATATCTCAAACGTCATTATGACATCATGACACAGGAAGCACCACGTTGTCTCGAGCTACTAGCAGCGCACCGATCCATCCAAAAAGCCTTTTGTCCCTGTTGATTGTCGATGGCCGCAACATACACGGACCGTCCCTAACGCTAAACAACCGTCAGTGTTAAAATTTGTTTTTGTCATTAATATAATTTTCAACAAACGTTTCACTAGAGTGCACAAACAAAACAACCCTAAGATACTGATAAATTAACTTTCCATTGACAGCTGACAGGTGCCACGTGAAAATACCGCTCCCGCCTAAAGTGGGATCGTTTACATACGACATCATTTCCAATTCAAGATATCTGTAATTATATTTAGACTAAGCAAAATTAACATTAACCAATTTCAGATATCTCTAATTAAAATTAATTTCAAGATATCTATAACTTGATAATGGATATCTGCAATTACATTATGACTATCCCTAATTCCAGTTTGAGATATCTACAACATAATTTTGACTAGTCATAATTCAAGTTACAGATATCTACAACTTCATTTTGCCAAGTCAAAACTTAATTTAAGACATCTGAAAAGGAACATACAGATATCTTGAATTGAGGTGAATTAAAAGACTAAGACATTGACCTTCTATGATTTGAAAAGTGCTAAAGTTTGTGTTATTTTGATATCTTGAACTGGAGTTATTCAAATTGTAGATATCTCAAACTGGAATTACAGATATCTACAATTCAGTTGCAGATATCTGTAATTCACGTAGTGGATATCTGGAACTGAACTGTAGAACCCCATACAAGTGAATGGCAAAAGTGACGTTATTTGCCCTAGGAAGAATTTGTGGATATCTGAAATGACAATTAGGGATAGGAAGAATGTCTTTGCAGATATCCAAAATTTTCTTTTTGACTGGGCAAAACTGGGTTAGAGATATCTGCAATACATATCCAGCCTAGCATTTAAATGTTAACATGACTTGCCATAGTCTACCCAAATATCCTATCGTGGGTTTTAATGACAGTGCCCTTGCGTTGTTCAATCTGGACGCAAAGATTATTTCAGTTACTCTAATGGACCCCGCGATTTACTATTACAAAAAGCCTACTCCTTGTTGAATTAGTGATAGGAAATAGATAATAAACAGTGCAACAGTGCTGATTTCAATCCTATATGGCGTATTTTATATATTCAGAATACAGTATCTGATTGGACCATGTATCAGAATATGTTTAAAAAAATACATTTTGATGCAGCCGGTTTTCAGTATTCTGTAACTAAATAAAAATTCAAAGAATTTTTCCCATCATTGCATATATGTGCATAATAATCCAGATATTTTTACACAATGGATCACTAAAAGTTTCCAAAGAACAAATTTTATTAAAGAGAACAGAAGATGAGATCATATGCTTGCCATTGTATGCAGTTACATTCACTTTTGAAGAAATTGTTAGGATGATACACAAATGCAATTTAATAACAGTAGGCTATTATATGTCTGCAAATGTAGGCAACAATACATTATACAATATACATTTTTGTTAAATGCAGCAATATGATTCTTACTGCTTCATAATAATGTGTGTGGGGATTTTTCTTTTAATTATATTGCTGCAGTTTTCTATATAGTTAAACATAGTGCTGTCAGGCAATTTAAAAAATAATGTATTTAATTATATGATTTGTAATTAATTAATCTAATGAATCGCATTTTAATCTCGTGAGACAGAGAGAGCGATAGACACGGAGAGCGAGAGAGGCAATCCACTTTGCGATTGAGTTTGTCAGTTTTTCTGAGGTCGCTTTGCTCATTCGTTTCCCAAATTCTGCGAGCGTGGTTTGGTGGTTTGTTGGTTTGGTGGTTTGTTGAAGTGCGCTCTATCACCGGTAACAATGGAACTTGTCTGGACGTGTTTATCGTTCAAATGATCCCTCAGGTTGGAGCAGCTTCGGTGATCGGAAAATTCTTTTTTACAAAAGCTACAAATCACTGCGTTCTTTTTGATAGTCCCGTCTTCGTTCTTTTTATAAATAAACTTGCCGTTCAAATAGAGGTAAGATCTTAAGCCCGAGCCCGACGGGTCGGGTCGGGCCTAAAATGTCAATCATTGCTTCGGGTCGGGCCGGGCTTCTCTCTCGCTGACTTTTTAAAAAATAAATATATGTTTATAAAAATGTATACTAAAACGATGTGTGGATACTAAACTAAGGAATACTTGTTTTAAAATAAATAATTTGGATAAAACAGAGAAGGCGCTGTAATGTAATTGCTATTTAACTACTAAACAGGAGCCGCAGAGCCAGAGCTCTGCGCACGTGACGGCCCCCCTCTTAATAATCTTCCGTGAATAGGCCGTGAATAGTTTTGGCCACGAGAGACCGTGGTTCACAAAAAAAACAGAAGTCGCCTCATCACAACACGTACTGTACTAAACTCTTGCAATGACAATTCAAAGAACTCCTTCCTGTCTCTGTCTATTATCCACCCGTCATTGTTCTTCTTTGTCTCTCTGCTTCTCTCTCTTAAAGTGCCGCGCTAGATTCTTAAGGACGTACTGCTGCTGTGGTTTATGGCCCAATTTTCAACCCGTCAAAATGACGGACGGCCTTAAATTTTTCCCGTCAACTCTTTAAAAAATCTGTCAATGATGGAAAATTGTCGGTTAATGTACCCTCTGCAGAAACAGAAATATAAAAGATGTAAATGTTTATACAGTCTTGTTTAACTTAGATTTCGTTACAAAAGACAGGCTTTAATTTGTTATCATAAATCACCCCTCCTCCTCCCGAGTCCTCACAAATAAAATATGAAATTTCGGGTTTGCTTCGGGCTCGGGCCTGCAAATCAAGTTAATTGGTCAGGCTCGGGCTCGGGTCGGGCTTTAATACCCGCGGGCCGGGTCGGGTCGGGGTGGATTTTTTAGGCCTGATCTTACCTCTACGTTCAAAGGTCCTATAGCAACTATTTGCTTGCTGCACGCCAAATTTAAAATGCACGCGCATTGAATTGCCGCTCATAATTAATTGCGTTAATTTTTAGAACGTGTTAATTTGCAGTGTAATTAATTCATCTAATTAACGCGTTAAACTGACAGCCCTAGTTAAAAAAAAAAAACACACAGAAAGGCACCTCCTTTGCCAATTTAGTTGTTATCAATTTAACAGCAATAAACAGGGCCCATGGATTGGGCAGAGCAGACAGAAAGGTTGTACACACACACCTCCTCTTAAATAGTGCTTTTTCATCCTCACATTTCATGTCTCCATTCTGGGTTAAGTTGTTGTTGTGTAACACTCTCTGCAGTCGACACTATCAAAAAACAACATTTATATAGTAGACATTCAATTTGAGTTCATATATGTTTGTAGAGTTAGGCAATGGAAAAAGCCAAATAGCTGACAGGTTAATCTAGCGCCACATGACTTCGACACAAAGGCAGATGATCAAAATTAATTAATACCTTCTTCTGTCATGTCAAGGTACAAAGATGCACATCTTTCCACAATATCATCATCTTCCTCAGTTTGGACATAACCTGTGTAGCCTCCTTGGTCTTGGCAATAGTGGAGAAAACTGGAATTACAGTAGGTAAAAATGGGTGATACTGATGTGGAATTTCTAGACTACAAACAATAAAAGAACTGAAAAGTTGTCTGATTTATTAAAGCAAGTGTGCACACAATCAAGGACCTACCTGTCCCTGACAGAGAATAGGCTGTCCCTAAGCTGTAACATAACAATGCATAAAGAGCTTTATACCCCACGAAGAGGCATAAGGCACAGGAATGATGCAAACACATAGGACAGGGGCAGAGCTGTGGTTAGCTATTTCAGTGACCTACGCACAGATGCTTTAATGTGCCCATGAAATTGAAGATCGGGGGTGGATTTCCGGAGACGCCCACGTTGAATGCTACGCCAGTTGGTTTGCAAGGATTTACGATATTCCCCCGCAAGCACTTGGTGCCCTACGTGCTGTGCGTAATGTGCTTAATGGGGAGCTATGGTACTGGACAGGGGTATTCAACAAAAATTTGAGGAGATCCAGGTAGAGAAAAAAGTAGAGGTCCAGGACATCATAAGGTCTAACTTGCATTATGACTGTGATACAGAAGTAGCCTAGGTTTACCATGAACAATAGAACAACAAATCAATGAAAATACAAATTAAAAACATCTGCTAAGTAGTGTCACGTCCATTAATACAGTGCTGTAAAGGCCGCCACATGCTACAGTATTTTTCGGTCTTAAAGGATTTTTAAACATGCAACATAAAATGCACACCACAGACACAAGGAGAATCTTTCAGAGACTTAAAATCTCCAATCACAAAGACTGCAGCGGGATATGGCTGCAGACCACAGGTGACACAGTTGTGAGCGCACCTCGCGTCAGCTGTTGCCTCTTTACAGTAAAACAACTCGCTTTGAGACTCTTAAGTGTTCAAAAAATCAGAGCACTGCACTTCTAATTGAGGATGACAGTTATATGGAAAATGTGGATGAGATGCTGCACTTTAAATGTATCACTTTACAAGAGGTGAGTAATAAATTTGCCTCATTATTTTCGCTTTATCCCGAGTTTGTATCTTGCGCCTCTGTGTCCATCACTCCTCTGCCCCTGACTCTTTGTTTTATTGGCTGTTACCATAGGGTTGCTGATGTTTAGTGGTTATCATCTGAGAGAGCGCTCAGAGTCACACTGACACCACACACACTAGAGTGCAGAAACACGACCAAAGTTCAACGGGTTTGGTCAGAACTGGACAAATATTTAAAACTTATGTTCAGGCTCGGCTCGGGTCACACACAGACACATCAGCTCAATAAGACACATGAAATATAAAATTTTAAAAAAGCTTAAGGCCGCCACACATTACAGGATTTTTCAGGCTTAAACGATTTTTAAATGTGCAACAAAAAGCGCACACCACAGACACGAGGAGAATCTTATCTCCAATCACAAAGACTGCAGCAGGATATGGCTGAAGACCACAGGCCATAAAGTTGTGAGCGCGATCGTGTCAGCTGTTTCCTGTCTATAGTAAAACCACTCATTTTGAGACTCTTAAGTGTTCAAAAGATCAGAGCACTGTACTTCTAATTTAGATACAAGTCAAAACTGTGTTATTATTATTTGACAAATGTGGTGCAATACTTCACATACATGATTTTAAATGCACAGAAGGCATAGAAAATTGAGTCACTATCGCTAATCTGCAGCTTCACCCCGATCCACGTGCTGTGTAGATGTAAACAAACATGTGAGGAACTACTCTATATATTACATATTACAGAGTCTGGAATACAAAAGGACCTTGCTTGGAGAAGGGAAGAGCTGAGGAACAGAATAAAGGAGAGGAAGAAAAAGACTGGTGTGGTTCCTGCTCAGCTGAGCTTATGACACTTTCAAAACACAGCCCCTGATTGGTTGACATGATGCGAACAGACGCAGAAAGTTCAACATTTTCAACTTTGGCGAAGTCGCCACTTCATTCGTGTGCCCCTCCCGTTTCGCCCATTCACGCATCAACGCCAGATTCGCACAATCGCGCCGCTTAATTCACGTATTTGCACCGCTCACAACATGTGAAGCGCCGCCCAATTCACTTCATTCATGCTGCAGAACGTTGCTTGAGCGTCAACGCGCCTTTACATAGAGTTAACATGTACACTCGCCTTTGCCAGATGCTTTCAGTGGGAACAGGGCTTACAAAAATTCATATCTCAGTGACAATATTTTTGCAGTCCATTTGAAATGTGTTAAAATTTGCATGTGAATGTCTTGGTTGAAGTTTAAACATTGCACAAAATGTATAGACTTAGTTGAAAGATTTATATCTATATTATATTTAAATTTTGTATATCTCCAAGACATTTTTTTTTATCACCCACCCCTAGAATGACATGTCCCTGATCATTGAGAGACCTACCGTGCCCAAGTAGAGTCTGATCTCAGCACTACAGGGTTTCCCACAATGATCAGCAGAGCTTTGGCACGAGTTACAGCCACATTAAATCTCTGGTTGAAACAAAAGCATGTTAGGGCATCCTTTAACAAAAAGCTTTTATTACACTAAAATTGAAATATCTACTTTTTCATTCTTGACAAATCCCAGTTTGAACTTCTTGTCAAACTCAACGTACTGAGCGCTGCTGCGGACAGTGGATACCAGGATCACTCTCCTCTCCTGACCCTGAAACTCTTCTACTGAACCCACCTGACAGACACACATCAAACTGACACACTCTGATCAGTTTATTATAAGCATTATACATTTTAAAACTCACCTTTACGCCATCCAAGGACTTAAATTTAAAGTTTTTCTCAACTATATGAAGTGCCTTACGGATTTTCTGCACCTGTGATGAAAACGCTTTTTTAAAATAATGTTTTAAAAAAATTATTTTATGCATTCCTGTGAGTTATTCTCACCTGTTTCCTATAGGGGGCGATGATGCCTATGTCTCGTGGAGAGATGGTAGAGATACCTTTCTTTCCCTGTGTTTGCAGAAGTTTCATCACATAGCCCATGAGCACATCCACCTCTGCAGTGTTGAAGAATGACGGGCTGCTGGACTCACGGACATCCAAACCAGTCACTCCATGGAAGATTATTGGAAAACCCTGAAATGTACATTCAACAAAAACATGAGTTGACAATAGTGTATCATACAATTTAATACAATTTCATATGATAAAAGAGATGGAGAATACTAATATGAAAATCTAATGGAATATGGTGGAATTTGAAGTGAGACTGAAAAAAGTTTGACTAACACGGGTTTCAGAAACACTTAGAGTCAATGGGTCAGGCTGGCTTGGATAAATTTACCTTTTTTGGAAGGTGTTCCCAGTAGCAATATAAGTTGCGCTGCTCATCAGCACATGCCTGCAGTTCTCTGTCATAGAAGAGCTCATTTGGAATTTCTAAAATGGCAGGATGGGACCTGGAACAACAGATGATTTAGTTTGCAATAAATTCATTAGATTATTTGACTATTTCTGCTTTTGTGACCTGTAGTTGCGGAGAAGTTTAGTCACAAAGTGGGTGTCAAACATGCCATTGGTTTTCTGATAAAGAGGGAAGTCTGTCATCAAACGCTCCAACAGAGACAGCCCTGCAGTCAACACAGTACATTTGTATAAAGTCAAAGCAAAGCCAGGCAATACTGTAGAAAAAACTCATACTGTTACTGTCTCACCCATGCCAAATTTCAGAGCCAATGGAGATCTGATAATGGGCCCGAGTTGTTTAGGATCTCCAGCCAAAACAACCTGGCCAGTCTCTGGATGGAGAAGTCCTGCATTTTTCATCATAAAATTATATGTGGAATTAATTACCTACATTTACATTGACATTAACAGCATATTAAATGTTAACAGAAAATAAATAAAATGTACTATTTTCCAGTTTTACCTGCTAGTGACACTATACATTCTGTTTCAACAGCATGTCCTGCTTCATCCACAAACACATGAGTGAAGTGACCCATGGGGATGTTTCCTGAGACCAGCCTGCACAATATTGTTAATATTATTTAAAATTCAAAGTCCAAGTCAATTGTGAAGGAGTCTCATCATGTACCTTCCAGCAGTTAACAATGTTGTGACCACAATTTTATACTCCATAAGCTTTTCTTTTGCAGGATATTCATAACATTCTCCAACTAGATTAGAGCAAGCCTTTGTGGGAAACAGAGAGAGAGAGAGAGAGAGAGAGAGAGAGAGAGAGAGAGAGAGAGAGAGAGAGAGAGAGAGAGAGAGAGAGAGAGTAAATGAGTAAATGAGTAAATGAGTAAATATTTAGTACAACCAGACCAACTGGTCTGGAAATAACCAAACTCACCTTGAGCTCCTCTGGCACCAATTTTGGGTCACGGCTGCTGGCGTACATCCTGAATACTGAAGACACATCCACATGATCTCGTATTTTTTTACAGAGGAGATCAGCAGCACTGTTGGAAGGGGCACATGCCAGGATGTGACAGTTGGTCTTGCATTTCTCTATCTGTTTGATGGCCTCCACCATTGTCACAGTTTTGCCTAAAAAAGTATTGCATTTACATTACAGTTTTAAAAGATAGTTTTCAAACTAGATTGACCTAGTCAATGAAGTCATGATGTCAAAAAAGATGAAATACTGTCACTACCCCTGTGTTGTAACTGCTGCTGTGCTATTGGGCTACATATATAAATTAAATCTCACTTAATAGTGAGCCTTTATCGTGGAAAGTGAAATTATTCAAGCTCACAACTTCGCCTTTGTGTAGCTGTGTCCTTGTAGGAAACACTTTCTGCATCTTACACTGTATCCCCTGTGAATGAGCATGTGCATAACATTAAGTGGTTTGGTAATGGACAGAAACATGGGGCTGTCTTGTATCTGACTGTCTTGTCAGTGTGAAAAAGTTAATGCTTTGTGGATTCAAATGCAAAGTATTCTGGACCCTTGAGGCTAGTCCTCCGTGACGTTGGACTCTGATGGACCCACATGTAAACCGCTGTAGAAATGAGTGAGGCATGGGTGCACATTCAGTAGTACCTGTCCCAGGTGGACCAAACACTAGGTAAGGGGCAGGCTTGGATGAGCCTGCAACAATTTGCTGCACAGCTTGATACTGCTCTGGGTTTTTCTCCAGCTTCCTGTCAAAAAGCCTGCAGTGAAGAAAGTAAAGGTTAATCACATGACTTTTCATTAAGTTTTATTTTCATGCATCTCAGTTTTATTAGACAGAACATTTTTTCTTAGCTACCCACTTGAGATCAGGAAGAGTCTGTTGTGGAGCAGGTGAAGGGGGCGCTGCTGGGAAGAGCACAGGGGCCAGTCCAGTTCTCACAGCAAACTCTACTGCTCTGTGCTGGATTCTCAGAGTAAGGCGATTTATGATGAACTCAATGTTGAACTTCATGCCTTTTATAAAGATATCCAGTAGTCTGATAAATGATCACATTCATTATTATAATGAAAAATAGTGAGAGCAAGTTAAAACCTTACAAATACAATAAATGCATATGCCTTACTTTGAGCTAAAGCCCAATTTGACACTGTCCATTTGCACAGAGTGGACATAACCTCGATATTTTATCTTTGTCTCTCCAACAGGATAGGCCAGCAGCTGGTCACCTCTCAGCACAGACGGACGATTCTCTGCAACACCTGGAACCTAACAAACAAATGATAAATAAATAACTTTACATCTTTGTAAGAATAGAAGATCAGTGTCTGAGATAGGGACAACCAAGCAACAAAAGGGAAAGTTTGTTACTGGGAATCCCATTAGCAGTACAGCTGGCTACAGGAAATTGTACACATAGTACCTTGAGGACCAGAAGTTTCTTTTCTTTCTCCATTGTTGCCTCCTGTTGGTCATCATTGGGTATGTTGTATCTCCGGATATCCACCTCCATCTGAAGCTCTTCCAGATAAAGCATCAGCTTAAACTTTTCTGCATACGTCTCCCAGCTCAGAGGGGCTTCTAATATGTCTTTCCTTAAAACATAAAACAATTATTACATACAGTGTTATTTCAAATACAGTGTTATTTAGTTATGCATTGGCATGTGGTTACCTTCTATCCCTGTAGGATGATTGCTCTTTGAGTGCTCTAATGAGAGGGTTCATGAAGTCAGGAATGTGGTATGGTTTCAGCGCCACTTCATTTCTCAGCTTCATCACAGACATGCTGAAAGGTGAGAAGTGACAATGAGAATCATGACACCAGTAAAAACTCTTTTATTGGGTGAATGTATACCCTTCAGGAGGCTGCCCATCCACAACAGTGAACTCAGTTGCAGGGGTCCATGCAGGGAGTGACTGAGGCCTGTAGAGGGCCACAGGGGCCAACTCTTTGCCCACTGTGGTCATACAGTGAGCTTCAATAAAACGCACAATGTGAAAAGATGTGGAAGATTTCAGGTCAGATTTGAATTCAAAGGCAAGTGTCACCGGGTGGAATCCAATCGCACTGCCATTGAACTTAACCTTGATTTCATAGTGCTCTCCTGGAACAACAGAATGCCAGAGTGGTGAGTATGACTCCTGTCTGTACAGCTACATACATATGTGGTGCTGGATTGGTAGCCCCCTGATATAGGTCCTGGGATCACTTGCACATGTGATGAAAACATTTAAACTGAATAAGCAATGGATGAAACATTAATAAATATATAAATACAATACAATAGACCAGTTACAGTAAGAATATTTCAAAATTAATGAGAGATTGAATATGCTCTTCAGACTAAATAAAATAACTAAATGGACATACAGTAGTTTAGTTAACAGACATCAATGGCCACCACTCTTGGATACATACATTAGCACATATCACTTACCTGAATTGAGAGCCAAAGGTTTGTTTTTGGTCACTTTGTGCTCATCCTCCAAAGAGAAGAATTGGAGCCAGTGCAGAGCAGTATAGTAGATAAAATGCACTGTTTGGTTGCTGGTGTTTTCAATGTTCAGGGACACGGTATACTGCAAACAAACAGTAGGCAGTTTTGCATTTTTTCCTAGTCACTTATCATTACCTTGGGTTCAGCCGGTGTTCATGCATTTGATACCTCGCATAGGCTTTCCACATACAGAGTCATTTTCCCATCTGTGAACACCTCCTCAGAAGTGATCTTAATGCCATGTTTGTCAGAGGTGAACTCAGTCCTGCATGCACCACACCATGCAATTTGAATTTAGTAAAAATATATTTGTTTAGGTAAAAAAAAAGACAGTGATATTATTGTTAGTTATTTTACCTTTAATTAGTACTGTCATCGCCAAGTTTAGCAATAATTATGATTTGATTATTGTTTGTGTATTTTAGAAGATGATATTATGACTTTGATGCTTTTTAGATTCATTTGTTAATAATGAATTAGATAAATGTATTTTAGGATGTATTATTATTGATGAATTGCTGTTTGATATAATCTATATTCAAGAGATGCCATAGTGTAAAAAGTGTTATTTAATTTGCTTATGGGCATCAAGTTTTCTGTTCTTCTGTCTATACCTACCAAAGAACTACAGATAGAAAATAACATAGCTAAATAAGGGCAAAACATCTACATTATTTCTACAATGAAAGCCATTTTCACTTTCCTGTCTTTGTTATGTTTCTAAAGTATACATCTAATCCCTCAACAATATTATATTATATTATATTAATGATTTTACTAAATGAATACTATTATTATATTAATGAAGTAAAACTATGTATACTTGCATGTATATTATATTGGAAGACAATAAGGCGACTGGTGATATTTTACAACAGTGAAAAATACAACTGACTAGTGTTACCTCTGTATCGTGAGTTTTTTCAATAAGTCACAGGCCAGATTCCTCCGGGTTTGAACCCTGGTCTCTGCCTCGTCTGGAGAAGAGTATTCCAGCACAGAAGGGGTGCTGACCGCTGCTGCAGCCTCCTCTCTTTGGTCCAGGGGACACTGTCTTCTGCCTGAACTCCACTGGTCCACATACAAAGCCTGTTCCTGCAATTGAGATTGTTGAACTTTCCTTAAAACCACTTAAGGCAAAAAAGTCAGTTTCTTTATTAGAAATGTTTATTCATATTTTGTAATTGATACAGGCAAATGATAGCCCGATTATATAAGGTTTGGTAGCATTAGTAAATGCAAAGTAATATTACATAGACTTACTTCTGGATGGAAACAAAGACGTCCATTTTTTGACCATATCAATAGATTAAATCGAGTTAAGGCAAACAGCACTGAACCAAAGCTTGGATCCCTTTCACCAGCAGTCCTAAAAATAATTTTCTTCAGTTAGTTGGTAGTTCAGTTTTGTTCAGCTCAGTATTTAATCTTACCTGTTTCTAAACTCGGTGTTGTAAATCTCTTTCAGTTTTTCCTTATGCATAGATGAAGTTCGATTTGTCTCTTTTAAATATTCATAGAAGTCAAGTCCAACCTCACGTAACTGTTTTAGTGATTTCTTGCCCACCATAGTGCCAGCCTAAATGAAAGCCTTTGCAGCATTCAGTTCAGTTGTGCTGAATGTTATGTCTAATAGTCTAACTAGGAAGTGCAAAGTGTTTCGTTTTCCTTTCTGGAGGAGTTTCATTCTTCACAGGTACAGTGCGTGATGTTGACAGGCTTGTTTTGGAGAATCGAAACTTAACTGTAGACATAAATGACAAAGCGCAGTAGCAAAGCAGTGAGTCACCTAATAGAGACACGTATCAGATGTACTTGTGTTGAAATAATTTACGCACACGCTGCAGTTGTAATGTCCAAAGAGCAGTCTACATTTAATGGGTTTATCATCTCTCGCCACATGGAGGCAGCAATGGATCATGTCTTTTTATTAGGCTATTACATTACGCTAATTTTACACGTTAATAGACAATAAGTCGTATAGGCTAATCCAATCCAGTATTAAGAATTATACCTGCTAAACGGTTGGTGGGGCCATGTAAGGTAGTGTTTCTGTCATTCATGTCCATCTTTGGAACAGTAATCTACTTAGTGGAAATGTACCAAATCAAAGCGCTACTTTTTAGCTGTAGATTGTTGGTGTTTTTGTTTGATTCAGAACCGTAGCACTGTATTTGTATCATGTAGCCTATATAGACAATGGCCAGGTTTTTACATAATATGATCCTTCATGTAATGAAGCAAAATCTGCATGTTATGTAAGCTATATTGGAGTTTTATCCATGTTAAAAGTTTATCTGAAAGAAATTTGTTATAACGTGATGCAAAATTATCAGTGTCTAACAAGAAAACTAATTGAAAAACATGCAATTATCAAGTAATAACATGATACTTTTGCATCACATTTTATCAAGAAAACTGCATGTGGAATCAAGATGAATCCAAATATGGGAGTCCTTAACTTGTTATTGTAAAATAGTATTTGTTTAGATCAGTGCAGATTATACATTTTTATTTACATGTATATGCCAGCGATGAATGAGTGATGTGTAGCCTTGCTTATCATTAGCTGGTCTAAACCATTATGGATTGTGTGAATGTGTCCACCTGCATCTCAAGGAATCTGGCATTGAGTTTGGTCCATTTTGTTCTTATCTTGAGTGCAAAGAGTCAGTTAAAATCAATTTTATGAGCTCTCTGGGGGGCTGTTACATAGTGGTCCAGCCTGAGTAGTGCCCACCGAGGGGAGTAGATAGCTATCAGGGGCCACATAGGCAAAACTGCAGCATTTTTGGCAACTGCAAATGCTGTAATTGGGCCTTCCTGTTGGCCTGATGTACTGAGGTATTAACAACATGTGGGTATGTTACTCCTTATGGGTTCAGTTTACAGTGACCTTTTAATATTATTTTAACTTGTATAGATAGCCCTTGACATAATCCACAGCACTAGCTTTGTATATTGTTTGCACATGCAATTACACACCACCTTTGGTGATATGTGTTATATGTATGAATAGATATGTATTCTAGCAGAGCATATTAATAAACAGTAAAATAGTTCAACATTGTTTAAAATTTGATTTGAATTTGGTTCACAATCTGAAGTCCCGGGTTTGTGCTTTGCAGTTATCAGTCTTGTTTAGGCATAACTAAATAGTTCTCTCTTTTTTAGAATAGACACAAATCTTATATCACCACCAAAATGCACTGTGGGTAAATTTAAAGTTTGCTTGACATATCCATAAAGGTTTTACAGCTGTGTTTAGGAAGAACCATGTCTTGAGTTTTAGCATCCGTACATGAGCACTGCATCACCTGCTCCATGTTAACTGTGTCCAGGTTGCAGTACTTCTCAAATGTGTGTTGGCCAGTCCAAATCAAAGTCATTGAAAAAGCTGAAAGAGTGGAGAGCCTTTTGGCGCTGCTGGCTGGGGAAGAAAAAGTGTTGTCAGGATACAGAGAGCAGCTGATTTATATAGCACTGAGGCCTGGATCAGAGGCAGAGAGGGAGAGAACCTAATTCGGACCAGTCCTGGACCGAGTTGTGAGTGAGAGGTTGGTGGTCTGTGCCAGTGCCCTATGTGAATGTGTGTGTGCTGGGGGTAGAGGAGTATGTCATGTGCCCCCGAAATTTGTCAAGCCTAAAACATTATTAGTCAAGCTAGTAATCCAACTCAGGCTAGGCCAGCAAAGACTTTATGCTAGTTGACGTGTATTGAAATTACTAAAAGTAGCATGGCTATTAGCAACATCATGCTACAACATGAAGATACATCAAAGGACGCAGTCCCCTCATACATGCCCCTACACCCCTACTTCTCCACTTCAACTTCTTGCAGCAGTAGTCTTTGTTATTGGTCCTGTCCAACCTCAAGGCCATTACCTCTATTCTCCTAGTCCACTGGCAGTTCGTTTAGGAGAGCCAACAGGTCTGGTCCTCCACCTCATCCTGCAGCACCTGGGCTCCCCCAGTATCAACACTACGCCATCCTCCCTTCTGTGCTCCAGGACCAGCTCTTTCAACTCAACGTGCCTCTATTTGCAGGTGGATCAGCGACTTCCTGACGTGAAGGATGTCTGAGACCATCCATCTGGGTTCTCCACAGGGCTGTGTACTTTCTCTTCTTCTCTTCTCCCTAAAATCAACTGCTATACCTCCAGCCTTACCTGGCCAGCCAAATGATATCTCTCTGTATTTGCTACAGCGCGGTACCATTTGGACACCCTCCCTCCACTCTCGCTCCCCCGGTTAAAAACGGACTCCGCTATTCTGATTCGTTCAAAGATGGTGACGTCAGTGCACCCGCCTTTGCCCGCAACGTCACTCTTAGGCAGCGGATGTTCCTCCCCAGTTTTGAATCAACATGGCGCAATCTCTGATTGGTTCACTTAGCTGTCTGTCTACGCGCAACCGCAGCGCATTCTGGACCAAGCGTTACCAGACTCATCCACTGGTACAGCGATGAGTCATGCATTCTTCCAGGCAACCTCCAGCCATAAATCTGTAAATCCATTGTTGGGCAAGTTTGTGGACGACAGACAATGAGTCTACCTACAGGAGGGAGATGAACCGGGTGATGTTCTGGTG
This sequence comes from Paratrypauchen microcephalus, assembly GCA_036785185.1. Taxonomy (NCBI): domain Eukaryota; kingdom Metazoa; phylum Chordata; class Actinopteri; order Gobiiformes; family Gobiidae; genus Paratrypauchen; species Paratrypauchen microcephalus. The sequence goes on along the minus strand of JAVJIX010000052.1, from coordinate 2,054,435 downwards.
CAGATGAAACATCCTGGAGCTTAACACCCATAAGACAGTGGAGATGGTCGTGGACTTTCACTTACTCTACACTACCATCATCCAGTACCTTATGGGAGTCAACCATGAGCTCCCTCATCAAGAAGGCCCTGCAGAGGGTTACTTCATGAGGCAACAGGGAAAAGCCTACTAATCTCACTGAGCAGGATCTGCACATCTCAGTTGCAGGTAAAATCAGCTAACCCTTCTCATCCCTTGGTTAGGAGGATGAAAACATCTTGCCACAAAAACAGTTTTTCCTCCCTGCTGTTGGATTCATGAACATATAACACCTTTAATGATATTCTGAATTATTTGCATTGTCCATATTATATACTTTCTATGTTTGATCTAGTTAGTTATCTATTATATTTTGTTCTTGATACTTTTACCATCCATCCATCCATTTTCTTCCGCTTATCTGGAGCTGGGTCACAGGGGCAGCAGTCTAAGCAGAGACTCACAGACTTCCTTCACCCCGGACACTTCCTCCAACTCCTCTGGGAGGACCTCAAGGCATTCCCAGACTAGCCGAGAGACATAGTCCCTTTAGCGTGTTCTGGGTCTTCCCCGGGGCCTCTTCCCAGTGGGACATGCCTGGATCACCTTCGGGGGAGGCAACCAGGAGGCATCCGGAACAGATTCCCGAGCCACCTTAGCTTAGCCTGGGAATTCCCAGGCCGCTTCCGTTCGTTTCGAACTGGAAGGCGGCCTGGAAACTCGTCCAAGCGAGAGTCCCAGATTTAGGGCCCCAATCAGAGAGCGGGGGAGGTGTGGCAAGACGGTGACGCGTACTACATGACAAACGGAAGCTTGTAGTTTGAACTGACAACTGACATGATTGGCTATGGACTTACGTATACGCTCAATGATAGACATTCATAACGCCCAATAAACGGCCGTTGGCAATCGCTAACCACACCTCCGCTACGGGATTTTTCGAAGCGAGTTTCCAGACCCATATCTCACTTGTGATATGGTCAGGTGTTAACCAGACTAACCTTAGCTGGCTCCTCTTGACATGGAGGAGCAGTGGCTCTACTTCGAGCTCCTCCCATGTGAGCTTCTCACCTATGACTGTACCACCAGGCACAGCTCCGACATCATCCTCAAGTTTGCCAACAACACCACCATCTTAGGCCTCATCGCTAATAATGACGAGAGCGCCTACAAAGACGAGGTGAAATCACTCGCTGGTGTCAGGAAAATAACCTCTCTCTGAACGTCAGCAAAACTAAGGAAATGATCATGGACTTCAGGAGACAGCATGTAGACCAGCATCCCCCATCTTCATCAACAACGCTGAGGTGGAGCAGGTCACCAGCTTCAAGTTCCTTGGGGTACACATCACTGAGGATTTGTCCTGGACACTACATACAGACACTGTGGTTAAGAAAGTCTGACAAAGACTCTACTTCCTGAGGAAGTTGAGGAAGTTTGGTATGAACACCAGCATCCTCACAAACTTCTATAGGTGCAGCATTGAGAGCCTGCTGATGGGCTGCATCACAGTGTGATATGGGAACTGCACCGCTCAGAGCTGCAAAGCACTACAGAGGGTAGTGTGAGCGGCAGAGGACATCACTGGCAGCAGTCTCCCCTCCATCCAGGACATTTACCACAGCAGGGGTCTGCGTAAGGCATCACTAAGGACCATACTCATCCTGCACAAGGATGAGCACAAGTATCTGCTACCCTCTGATAGACGTTACAGGAGCCTGCCAGCACGCATGAAAACACTCAAAGATAGCTATTAACCCCAAGCTGTCAGACTACTGAACTCTGGGTAATACTCTAAATAACACTGAACTCTCAATAATACTGCACTAAACTACTTTTCGTAATGCATAATATGTTTACTGCTGCTGCTCTGTATGAATGTATCATGTATGTCACTACCTCATTGTAAATGCTACTGTTACCTGTGCAATAACCCGCTTCATAACCCACGTGCAATACTTATACTAAACTATATTATGTGCAATACGAAATTCATTTGAGCAGTATTACCACCTGTGGAATACTCCACTTACACCTTATTTAATCCTACTTATACCTTTGTATTTATAAAATTTTATTACATATTTTTTATTATATTGTTTACTTTTTTCCCTTTGTATTTTTATTGCATGTTATTAGTACTTCTTGACTATCTTAGCGAGTCAACGGGTTCTTCTGATGCTAAGCATTTCATTGCATTGTTGACCTAATCCTGCATATGACAAATAAACAATCTTGAAACTTGAATCTTGAGTGAGCTCCTCACCCTGTCTCTAAGGGAGCACCCAGCCACTCTGCGGAGGAAACTCACTTCGGCTGCTTGTATCTGCGATCTTGTCCTTTACCCAAAGCTCATGACCATAGGTGAGGGTAGGAACGTAGATTGACCGGTAAATCGAGAGCGTTGCCTTTCGGCTCAGCTCCCTCTTCACCACAACGGTCCAATACAGCGAACACATCACTGCAGACCTTTCACCGATCCTCCTGTCAATCTCACACTCCATCTTCCCCTTGCTCATGATCAAGACCCCAATATACTTGAACTCCTCCACTTGAGGCAGGGACTCTCCACCCACCTGGAGAGGGCAGGCCACCTTTTTCCGGTCAAGAACCATAGCTTCGGATTTGGAAGAGCTGATTCCCATCCCAGCCGCTTCACACTCGGCTGCAAACCGCCCCAGTGCACGTTGGAGGTCCTGGTCTGATGAAGCCATCAGGACAAAATCATCTGCAAACAGCAGAGATGAGATCCTGTGGACCCCAAACTGGAACCCCTACAGCCCCTGACTGCGCTTATAAATTCTGTCCATAAATACAATGAACAGAACCAGTGACAAAGGGCAGGCCTGGCGCAATCCAACAAGCGCCGGAAACAGGTCCGACTTACTACCGGCAATGCGAACACAGCTCCTGCTCTGGTCATATAGGGACTGGACAGCTCTCCACCCGCACTGTAAACAGTGTTGGTGAAGCACTGCTTCCCCTCCTTGAGGCAAGAATTTCTTTGAGGCCGTCCGATTGTCCTCCTCCATGGCTTCTCCGAACTCCTCCCAACCCCGAGTTTTTAGACTTAGACTTAGACAAACTTTATTGAGCCACAAGGGAAATTGTTTTGGGTACGGTAGCTCACTCATCAAATACAATATATAATATATAACAGAGGGTAAAAGAAAAAAAAAATAGATGGAATAGCAACCACAGAGGAATAGACCTGTGTCAGATGAGACATAATTATATACATAAGATAATGATAATAAAATATATATGTACAATCAGATTTACATAGAAAAGTAGTAGTCAAATATAAAATACAGTATCAAATAAGATGTACAGTACCAGCTGTATACAGTTGTAGAGAGTGTTGTCTAGGGAGTGTTATATTATCTGTTACCTAAGGGTGAGTTATTGTACAGTTGTATGGAGTATGGTATGAATGTAGTCCTGTATCTCTCACTGTTTGAGTGGAGCTGTAGGAGCCTGTTGGAGAATGAGCTCCTCTGTCCCTCTATGGTCTGGTGCAGTGGGTGCGCAGGAGTGTCCATGATGAAGAGCAATTTGTCCAGTGTCCTCCTGTCCCTTACTGTGACAAATATCTCCAGCTCGCAGCCAATCACGTGACCAGGTTTGCAGATCAATTTGTCAATCTGTCTGATGTCCCTTTTACTGGTGCTGCTCCCCCAGCAGACTACAGCAAAGTACAGGACACTGGTAACCACAGACTGGTAGAAGATCTCCAGTAATTTACTGCACACATTGAAAGATCTGAGCTTCCTCAGGAAGTAGAGTCTGCTCATGCTCTTCTTGTACACAGCATTACAGTTGTCCCTCCAGTCCAGCCTGTTGTTCACATGAACGTCGAGGTACTTGTAGCAGTCCACATCGTGACCCTTGATGGTAATAGGCTCCATAGGTGTCCTCATCCTCCTGAAGTCAATCACCAGTTCCTTGGTCTTATCCAAGTTCAGGAGCAGATGGTTTGCCTGGGACGACTCCACAAAATTTGCAATCAGCGTCCTGTACTCTCTCTCCTGTCCATCCCTGATACACCCGCAGAGTCATCAGAGAACTTCTGCAATGGCAGGCCCCTGAGCTGTACTGGAAATCAAACGTGTACCCTGGGGCGGACTCCTTTTGCCTCTGCGATTGGCCAGGCTACAGCGAGCTTGCCCCGTCAGTACCTGTCAGCTGCCTCAGGAGTCCCATGAGCCAACAAGGCCCAATAGGACTCCTTCAGCCTGACGGCATCCCTTACTTAATAATAATAATAATAATACATTTTATTTAAAAGCGCCTTTCAAGATACCCAAGGACACTGTACAAAACAAAGTTAAAACATAAAAATACTTAAAATACAAAGATAATAAAATACAAATACAAAAACTGGAAGATGGTGAAAGTGACTGTTATGTGGTGTAGGATTGTCTGAACAGGTGTGTTTTGAGTCTGGATTTGAAAATGGGAAGAGAGTCAATATTGCGGAGGTCAGGAGGGAGAGAGTTCCAGAGCAGGGGAGCAGAGCGGCTGAAGGCTCTGCCCCCCATGGTGATGAGACGAGCAGAGGGGACAGAGAGCTGGAGAGAGGAGGAGGAGCGGAGGGAGCGAGAAGGAATGGAGATGTGGAGGAGGTCAGTGATGTAAGGTGGGGCCAGGTTATGGATTGCTTTGAATGTGGTTAGGAGAATTTTAAAGTGAATTCTTTGTTTTATGGGAAGCCAGTGTAGTTGTTGGAGGATGGGGGTGATGTGGTGGGAGGAGGGGGTCCTGCTGATGATGCGGGCAGTGGAATTTTGGAGAAGCTGCAGTTTCTGGAGGGATTTATTGGGGAGACCAAAGAGGAGGGAGTTGCAATAGTCAATCCGGGAAGTAACAAGGCTGTGAACGAGTATGGCAGTGGTGTGAGGAGTGAGAGAGGGGCGGAGACGAGAGATGTTGCGGAGGTGAAAGTAGGCGGAGCGGGTGATGTTATTAATGTGGGATTGAAAAGAAAGTGTGCTGTCAAGGATGACACCCAGACTCTTGATCTGAGGGGAAGGAAGGACAGTGGAATCATGGATAGATATAGAGAAACTGCTGGATTTGGAGATAGTGGAGGGGGTGCCTACTAGGAGGACTTCAGTTTTAGAGCTGTTAAGTTTGAGAAAGTTGGAGGAGAACCAGGAATGGATTTCTTGTAGACAGAGGGTAAGAGAGGTTGGAGGGAGAGATGAGGAAGGTTTGGTAGAAATGTAGAGCTGGGTGTCATCCGCGTAACAGTGAAAAAGAATGTTGTGTTTACGGAACAGAAAGCCAAGTGGAAGGATGTAAATGATAAAAAGAAGGTGTCCACCACCGGGTTCAGGGATTGCTGTCGCGACAGGCACCAAAGACCTTATGACCACAGCTACGAGCAGCCCCATTGACAATAGAGGGCGAGAACAAAGCCCACTCGGACTCTATCCCAGGGAAGCTGGGAGAAGCTCTTCCAGAGGTGTGAGTTGATGGCCCCCCTGACAAAGGGCTCTGCCAGACGTTCCCAACAGACCTTCACTATACGCTTGGGCCTGCCAGGTCATCCGGCTTCCTCCCCCGCCAGTGGACCCAACTCACAACTAGGTAGTGATCAGTTGACAGCTCTGCTTTTCTCTTCACCTGAGTGTCCAAGACACACAGCTGGAGGTCAGATGACACGTCAAAGCCTGATCTCGTCAGATCTCAAAAGCTAAGCAAGGCAGGGCCTGGTTAGTACTTGGATGGGAGACTGCTGGGAATTCCAGGTGCCACAGTGGGACGCCAGTCGCAAAAAACTGTTGTTGTGTCCTTAGGCAAGACACTTCACCCACATTGCCTAGTATGAAAGTGGAGTGTGTGTGAGTGTTGGAGGTGGTCGGACAGGCCGATGGCGCAGATTGGCAGCCTCGCTTCTGTCAGTCTGCCCCAGGGCAGGTGTGGCTACAAAAAGTAGCTTTCCACCGCCATGTGTGGAGTGAATGAATAATGAACTGTAAAACGGTTTGGGTGTCATGAAAGGTGCTATATAAATGCAATTAATTATTATTATTATTATCGACCTCCGGCTTAGGGTGTCCTGGTGCCACGTGCACTGATGAACAGCCTTGTGCTCGAACATGGTGTTCGTTATGGACACACCGTGACTAACATAGAAGTCCAATAACAGGACATCACTCGGGTTCAGATCAGGGAGGCCATTCCCCCCATCACCCACCACCAGACGCTCGCCATCGAGCACCCACCCCAGGCCTGGCTTCAGGGTGGGGCCTCGGAAACGTCAATCCGGGCAACGTAACTGGCCTTGCTGTATTTCTCTTCATAAAGGGCTTCTGAACTGCTCTTAGTCTGACCTGTCCCCCAGGACCTGCTTGCCTTGGGTGACCCTACCAGGGGCATGAAGCCCCCGACAAGATAGCTCCCAGGATCATTTGGGCACTCAAACCCCTCCACCACATTAAGGTGGCGGTTTAAGTAGGGGACTTTTACCATTACTTTTCACAAAATAGCACCAACACATAAGTTTAAAGATTTCACTAACAATAGCAATAAAGCTTATTCTGATTCTGATACATGCTGTAACCCCTATACAGAAGATGACCCGATAGAGCTCCCGGACACAGCGGCAGAGGCAGCAGCCCACCCAGAGGAACCAACATGCGGAGGGCAGATGGAGGCACCCACCACACAAAGGTTGGTCTAAATAAGTCCCATCTGATAGCCCTGTACTGTGCATGGACACGCCCCTTGCTCATCTTTGTGAGGCTCTTTTTACTAATCCGCTCAAACTGCTTGACCCTTGACCATTCACTCCATACTTTTTCACATCTCTTGCCTTTTTCTTTTGTTCTGTTGTATGTGTGGCAGATCTCAAGGGAGCAGATAAAGTATAAATCCATTGCACTTCTGACATCTCAGAGTCTCTGGTTCGCATTTGGTCCAATGCCCTGCAATCAGTCACCCCTCCACGCTCCTCTCTTTTCTTTTCTTTACCCCATTTCAAAAGCCTGTGAAGTTCTCGTGTTGAAAACTATATTAATAATCTGTTCCCATATATGTAATGATAGCAATTGTAATAATGACCAAGGCTGTCGTTTTTCCATGTTAGATTCAGTTTTAATAATAACATATGGCAAGATTGCAGCTGACAGCTCACAGTTACTCTAGTGCAGCTTTTATTTGTGGACATATCAGAGAGCGATCACCAAAGAGCTGTTAACATGTGTTTCCTCTTTATATTGCATATCAATATCCAGATGTTAAGTAGCCCAACAGTGATATTTATTTTTTCCAAATCCAATTCAGCAATATGTGAGTGTATGTAAACTCAGAGAGATATGCACCAAAAGCAATTAAAATTGGATCAAAGTGAAAGAACCTGAACTCTGTGGACTGAAGCTGGCAGCACGTTTGAGTCTCAAACCAGAGGCAGGCTCATTGTGTCTGAGTGTGATATTACTCCACACCGACAGGGGGCTGTCCATCACGCTCATTGAGAGCTCACATTTTACCCTACAGGTAAGTGCCAGGTGACCTGCCCTTACAGCTTTTGACATTTGAGTTGGGACCATCATGGGTATATCCAGACTGTATATCCAGTCCCAATTTAATTAAAAAACAGTTTACCTTGTCACAACAATATGTAGAAAGTTGTGTGATCCCAGACTAACTCCAACAGGAAATTGGAGATCTCTGGACAAGAGATATGTCTCTGAATAAAGACATATGAAGGCGATTGACTACAGTAAGTACTAGTACACAAAAAATTACTACGGTAGAGTAGGGCTATCCACTAAATTCTTACTTGACCAAAGACATGCTCTGTGCAACATGGGCAAAAGCTCTCAAAATTAGGACTATGAGGATCTTGTGCAAAGACTATTATGTTTGCAGAGAAATTATAGTAATCACCATCCTCATGTAGTGACAAGGCAGTCATTTCCAAAACTCCTATAATTTTAATAGAATAATGATTTGTCAATAGACAACTAAAGAATAACAGCCCTACAGTAGTGTGTGTGAATGATGGTGCGGTCTGTAAGTTATAAGAAGAAGAAGACAGACTTTATTCATCCCCCGTAGGGAAATTATTTCTCTGCATTTGACCCATCCTTCAGGAACAGTGGGCAGCTCGTCTTTCAGGCGCCCGGGAATCCATCTCCATGATCTTATTGCTCGGCTTGGTCAGGAGCTAAGCTGGAGGGTTTTACCTAGAGCATGATACTCCTGTATCTTGTTGTTGTGTGTCAGCGGCTATAGTGACACATCCAGCCTAATTACACAGTGGTTACACACTGAGGCTGCATGTATACAGCCTTAACACTCCTCTTCATCAGCAGTTATAAGATGCAAGCCAATCAGTGATCCAATTTGCATTTTCCCCTGTTTTTGTTAGGCTGAATTTAGCCCAATGAAAGAATTAATTGGGACAACATATGAATATAATCTTCAGTCAATAGCTGCAGTTATATGGATTCAAAATCTGAGTAATATCAGATTTTTGGAGGTAAGATTATAAAATTATTTAAATTGAATTTTAATTTCTCTCTCATCATGGTCCCTCTGATTACTCACATCATATTTTGCAGTCTACATGTCATTTAAATCATCTTATAGGTCCAGAAATCAGATTATAATCAGATTTTGGTGTGCATGGAAACAAAGCCAATGACTCAAAGCCAGCTGAGTATATTTTTAATGTAATACACATTATCAATTGATTCAGTCCATGCCCATATTTTACATGGAATATTAGGTATTTCATTTCTGGACATCTCTGTCAGACAGCAGCAAATCCTGAAGGTTTTACAGATTTAATTTTGTGTTTTGTTATTAGTTTTGTGCCAGGTGCTTCAGTCCTGTCTGAGCCCTCACTGTCTCATAAGTTCACTAAAGCTGGCATTACAGATCCATTGAGGAGCTGTGACCACCATGCTGGGGTCCTACCTCCCAGTGAGAGTGTGTGTGTCTAAACCACATTTGATTTTTATACGCTCATGGCTAACAGGAGCCAGATGTAGTGGCCTCTCTCCTTTTCCCTGCCTTTAATGAGATCTGCACAGCCATACAGCTGTGTACAGTAAAATAAAAATGAATCACTACTAAAAATAAATACTAAAAAATGTATTGTCACAAAAAAACAGAATTCTATAAAAATAATTTAAATATAAATAGAAGTTGATAGTAGAAAACGGGTATTGTCCCAGTTATTGACTGCCTGCATCAAGACCACAGCAGGAGTGTCTCTTTTTTGTATCTAAACGTAATCTTGTCTTAGAGTTGTAGATGGTGGAATCATGAAGGCTGCTTTGATTTGTTCAGATATGCCATTTTAGAGAGTGAGATTTCAGCACATAAAGATAAATGAGAGATAATACATCAAGGTGTCAAAGCTCAGTGAAGGTTTTCGACATTTTGGCACCACACATAAGATTCATGAAGCAGTGGTTAAGTCCAAACTTTGCACAAAGCATGGGCAAAGCAGATGAAAAATATCCACGGTGACTTTTTTACTTTAAAATACAGTTGTTTGGTACAGTACATATACAGTAGGGATGTCGATTAAGACGTTGGTCGAACAAAATGCACGAAACAAGGCAACCGCGCTGCGCCAAGCTCGACTCACAGCCGGCCGCAGGCGCCAACGGCACTGCTCAGCAGCCCCGGTGTACGCGCGAGGCGAGATCGAACCGCGGCGCCGGGCCCCGAGTCCCGCGCGGCTGGCCTGCGGCCCGAGCCCCGAGCCACAAACTAGCCGCACGAAACCAGCAGCGGCACGCAGCGGCCCAATCCTGGTTCAGTCCAGGTCCAGACCCAGTCGAGTCCCAGTTCAGGTCCAGACCTGGTCCAGACCTGGTTTAGTTCTGGTCTAGACCTGGTCCAGTCCACGTTTAGTCCTGGTCTAGTCTCTTAGCCAATCAGGACAGAACACAATGTTAGACTATAAAAAAATGTTACACTATAAAAAATAAAAAATAAAAAAATCCGCGATAGAGCGAGGGATTACTGTATTTTGTTATTCAGCATCAATACATTTGTCTGCTTTTTACTAAGGAATAATTAATTGAGGAATATACAATATAATAATACCATGATATATTTATGACTCAGTGTTATGTATACTATAGCTTATATTCTTAAAGATCCTATTGAAACACTAAAATTCAGGTGAAAAACGCTGCTTATCAGTTAATCGTTAATCGATCGATAAGGTCAGTCAACTATCAATTAATGAATTAATCGATAATTTGCATCCCTAATATACAGGTATTTGACAGTGACTCAAACATCACGACCACAGAGGAATGACAACTGTTTAAGATGGACTGTACCAAAAATAATTGCCTTACTTACTTTGTAGTATGTGAGTATAGGTGAAACCAGCACTTAAACAGAACCGAATCTTACCAAAAAACATAAAATATGTTGTTTTGTAACAGAACTGGAAAAAAATCAATTGAATAGCATCAGTGTAAATGGAAATCAAATGTGTGCGCAGTGGGCTGGTCAGAGATGGGCTGAGATCCCAGTTGGCCCAGACTTCAAACATGCTGGGCCGCTGCTCTGAGCACCTGTAGTGTGTTAGAGCTGCTCTCATCACTGTGGCCGTGTGCCTATTTCAGATCATACAAATCTGCAATGGGACACAGGCGAACTGCACTTCAAACAGCTGACAGAAAAACCTCCTAGAACAACATTATATTCCCTTTTCTGCTTAAAGCTCTTATACATTGTTCTACATTTTAAACTCCTCTTGGACCTTGGCACTTTACATGGTATAATTTTAAATATTGTACATGTATGGAAAATAAAGATTTCTTTTTTATAGAATCATAGAGAAGTCAGATGAGGCTAAAAACAACTGTTGACAGTACTGCCAAATTACACTATACAATACAATCAAAAAGACAAATCGCACCAAAAGACGTTTGCAAACTCACAAAGGAACCTCTGCTTCCCTCAGTAAGTTCTGTCTTTACATAAAACTTAAAAGGAAGAAGAGGTTTATAAGATTAAAGCAACACCTTAGAGCTTAAAGTTAATCAGAGCCACAAACTGAAGTCTCCGAATAAGCACTTTCCTCACTTGGAACCTGCTGCCACATATCACTTCACTTACATATTATTCTGATTACAGCCTTCCCTAATCTGGACTATCTACAATGAGTATCAAATGCATTAATATTTATAGCTAATGATTCAGCGTCATTCTATTGTTTTGTCTGATGTTTGCTGACTCACATTGCTTTGTGGTTCCCATGTGATCAGCCCTCACTCACAAGAGCATGAAACTTGTCAGCACTGAGCCTCTGCTCCAACCTGATCATGATCTATTTGTATTACCAAACATTATTATCAACTATTGGTTGGTTTTATGTCAGAAACAGGCTGTATGGTCAGATGCCGTTTACCTTCACAGTGGTAATATAATAATATATAATAATATGGTAGATGATTTGGTCCCAAAGTAGGCGGTGATAAGTAGACACCACATTATTTCCGTCTGATGGTCTCATGCCTCTCATGGGTCATACCTGTTTCCCGCTGTCGTGTCTGAGATGTCCTGAACATCAGAGTGTTTCCCTCACATCTCTGTTTACTGCTCTGTGTGTCATCTGCACACATGATGGCCATCTGAAAAAGATGGTTAGCGCATTGTCTTATCTCTTCATGAAGTTTGCATTGTTGATATACCCTAATCAGAATGTGTCTGTTCTCTCTGCGGCTGGTTTCCTGTTCAATTGAATACAAGACGCGCTTCTAATCCTCAAGTCTGGTACAATCCTAGTTGCTTGTGAAGTAAGCTCCGAAGAACACAAACTGTGAAGTATGTCAGGTTCTACAAGTTTATCCTGAAACTTTCGGCTCATAACTTCTTTGTAGGGTGCATCTAATGAGATGGGATCAGGGAGCTTCCCTCCTGGTCCAAACCTTACATCAGGGGGCCCCCTCAGAGGTACAGGGAGTAATAACAGGACATGACACCTTCTCTGAGCATGAGCCAAACGTCCCAGGACTGCAGCCCTGGTCCTGAACGGTACATCTCTGTCAGCAGATCTAAATTTACAAGACAATAAATTAACAGGACTTCCAGACACATAGGCCCGTCCATATACAGCATGACATAATTGTCCCCGAATAACAGTTCAATTGTAACTTGTGTCTTACCTAAATAGGTTCATATGTACTCTCACTCAAAGTCAGTGCTGGTGAGCTATACTTCAGCAGCCACAGCTGCGCAAGGTAGACTGATGGATGCGAGACCTCCAATCTATGCTTTGGGTCTCTCCAACCACTAATCATACACACGCACATTCATGGGAAGGGTGGATGAAGTGTCTTGCCCAAAGACACAAAAACAAAATGCACTTGTTAGAATTGGGATTGAATTGTGAACCGGTGAACCACTGCCCCCACTGCATTTATGATTAATTACTAATAACCAAGGTGGCAATTGCAGTAATAATTTCCCATATCAATTTATCAGGCTGGAGCCCCAGAGTAACCATATAATCATCTTAGTGTCTCACACCTCCCACTTTGGTAACCACTGTCAGAAATTATAATATATCTAAATCTGAAGATTTAAATTCCTGAAGATATAATCACTGCAATAATGTCAACTTGAACTCATTCTGCACTTGAATTTCTTGGATTTGTCCGTTTAGCTTCTGATACATGCAGTATTTTTCCTTTCGGCATTCTGTTGCCAGTTCTGTCTCATAAGAACAAACTCTTCTTTTAAACACCACTTGACTCTGTTGTTGTTGAAAGGAAGCTTGATTCTAGTTCACAGTGTTCAAAAATCTCTTTTGCATTCATTGGCATTTGGGGAGAAAATATAAACTAGTGCAGATTAGCTTCTTTCCCTCATCTTCTGAACCAACTCAATCCATGAGCCAATGTGAGTGATAAGATAAGACTTTATTGATCTCACACAGGAGAAATTCACTTGCCACATTAGCTCCAGGCAGTTTAGTGCAAAAGAAAGTTTGAACAGAAAGTGCATGCAGGCAAATAGTAATAATAATAAAAATAAGTAAATAAGAGAGTATAGAAAATATTGCACGTCTGGACTATAGAGTGGAGTTAAACAGTCTGATAGCGGTGGGGATGAAGGATCTAATGTGTGAGGCACTAATGTAAACTCAAATACAAATTTTTTTTTATTTAGAAGTTTAGCAGTCACAGTTGATTTGACATAAACAGAACAATTGTTTTCTCAAGTATTTGATAAAATAATGGTTTACTACAGCTATAATTCCAAAAAGGATTTGCACATTATTTCCAATCACAGTATCTACTTAAAAGTATAGAAAATGTTGTTTTAACAAAAAAGCTGCAGTTTTTGTATGGTCAGAGAGTCAGGAGCCATGCAAGGACAGAGACATGTTTAGAGGTTTTGATGGGGGATGACAGCTCTCAACCAAAACACAAATCAAGAGAAGAAGACAAGCACAGGCTGAGATGCATGATGGGAAGAGAGAATCCTGTCTACTGCCTCAGCCCTCTGTCTTACATATGGTTTGGATTTAAGCCATGTACTGCTACACTGGATCATTTGGCTCACATAGTCCAACATTCTCATCTTTTTTTTAACTTCAAATAATAATAATAATAATAAGCGGCAATGATCGACCCTCACGTGTGCCTACGCTGTGCCCCACCTAATGCTGTGCCCCATCTATCCCTAGTTGTAACTCTCTAGCACCAACCCTAACCTTGGTCCTTACCCTAACCCTAACTCCGAACTTAAAGGGATATGCCACCCCCAGGTCAAACTTGGGCATCTCCCCACAGTCCAGAGACTAAAATAAGTGGTGGAAAGCGTTTTCCTGCACACCCAGCCATTGTCCGAGTCTGTCGCCACTGACCGCCGCGGTATCTGCAGCTCCTCCGCGTTAGACTGGAGTCTAACGGCGCCAGAGAAAGATTTCGGCCAAAAGGAATTAATTTGCTCAATGCATTTCCCAATTACTTTCTGTGTAGTGCACATTCATATCGAGTGCAAATAAATGTGCAAATCAACACGGAGAGCTTGACTTGGTCATTTTGGGTGGGAACTATTTTTCAGTGCGGAAAAAGAAAGCCGAAGCACAGAGCATACTGCGCAACAGGGGAACTCCCTTCCTGGTGCGTAACTGGGATTCCCCTGTCAGCGTGCTCTGTGCTTCGGCTTTCTTTTTCCGCACTGAAAAATAGTTCCCACCCAAAATGACCAAGTCAAGCTCTCCGTGTTGATTTGCACATTTATTTGCACTCGATATGAATGCGCACTACACAGAAAGTAATTGGGAAATGCATTGAGCAAATTAATCCAGTCTAACGCGGAGTAGCTGCAGATACCGCGGCGGTCAGTGCTGACAGACTCGGACAATGGCTGGGTGACCAGGAAAACGCTTTCCACCACTTATTTTAGTCTCTGGACTGTGGGGAGATGCCCAAGTTTGTCCTGGGGGTGGCATATCCCTTTAACTCCAGTTTGTAAAGTGGTGTGGTCATAATATTTTCTGTGTGTTCCTATTGCCTTAAAGGGACAGTGTGTAAGATTTTTACCCGTTAATTACTGAAATTGAAGATACCCATTCAAAAATACATTGTTTTCCAAGCCTTTTCACTTCCATCATGAAATCAAAGTATTCTTTTGGACTTAGATATAGTCACATAAAAGGGGGGATCTTCCCCATGCAGAGGCAGCCATTTTGAATACGAGAGCCGCAGAAGGACATTTGGGCTCCGCCTTCACCTTCGGCAAGGCTCGTGGTTTTGGGTAAACAACACAAGCATGCTGCCGGATCAGACATTGTAATGGATCTAACACGTGTTTTGGACTAAATTGTTTTACTGGATTTTATTCGCTGGATCCTTACGGACAAATTGAGAGCAAGTTTATGGTGAAATACAGAGTTTGTAGCCTGGGAATTCCCAGGCCGCTTCCGTTCGTTTCGAACTGGAAGGCGGCCTGGAAACTCGTCCAAGCGAGAGTCCCAGATTTAGGGCCCCAATCAGAGAGCGGGGGAGGTGTGGCAAGACGGTGACGCGTACTACATGACAAACGGAAGCTTGTAGTTTGAACTGACAACTGACATGATTGGCTATGGACTTACGTATACGCTCAATGATAGACATTCATAACGCCCAATAAACGGCTGTTGGCAATCGCTAACCACACCTCCGCTACGGGATTTTTCGAAGCGAGTTTCCAGACCCATATCTCACTTGTGATATGGTCAGGTGTTAACCAGACTACAGAGTTTGACCTGTGCAAAGCATTCTAAGGTAAGCTAACCTCGTTTTGTGCTTTTCCGTATAAAAGCCCCATGTGCTTGGGGAGTGTTTGTTGTGCAGGGCAATGAATTGCATAGTCAAAAAGAGGAGACTGTAAGGTTTCATTTGATGTGTAGAGTGTCATGGTACATGATCGGGAATGTGTGTTTTCATGAGAAAAAAAACAAAAAACGGGACCGCGCGGCACGTGGCTTGTGCGCGCGCCCGGATGACCCTCGAGGTCTGCCGTAGCTAAAACAGAAAGTGCAATAGCACCATCCACCTATGCACCACGAATCCTACACACTGGGGCTTTAATGCAAATTTGGTTTGGCTATACCAAAGTTTTTGTCAGGACATCCCATTGGCCAGGGCAAATTTTTGACCTGATGCCATGGCAACACTGTCTGAGCTGGAGTATGGTTGTCATTGAATTTTTGATCAAGAGCATTTCTTGAATATGCGTACCAAATTTTGTATGTCTATGACAAATACATTTTATCTTTCCATACAAATTGCCTAGGGGGCAATATCAATCTGTTGGGTCGCGGTGTCCACCCACAAATAAAGTTTGAGTGAAATCAGCCAGTTTATATCATTGCTATGGCAACGCTGTAAAAAAATATGGCATGGGTGTTTTTTCATATTAAATCACTTTATGAATAAAATGTCGTTGAAATTGAACTTCATATCTACAAATAGGAGCAATATATAAAATTCAAAATTTCCAAAATTCTGTGCAATTTTTGTCACTTCAATGCTCAGAGACCATAAGACATATATTAAAACTTTAGGATAACTTTTGATAAACCAGCTCTTGAGATAATGTTTGCTAAATCTGAGCCTGTTTGGAAGAACGCCCTAGGAGGAATGTGTAAAAGTATGATTAGGTTACAAAAGATGCTGAGTCATGCTTAGTAAATTTTAATGTAATATTGCTGACCCCTGGTGAAGCAGACGGCATTACCATAATAATATTTTTTACTTGGCTTGTCATGATCTATTTCTGTATCAAATTTCATGATTGTATGTGATTTTTTTTGCCATTGTTCCCATATCATAATGCATTTTTAATTTTAATTTTATTTTATTTTTGCGGGGCCCCTTTTTATTTATTTTCAGAAAATGGAAATAGCCAGAATGTAGAGAGGCGCGGGTTTTCAAAGTTTTCATGAGTTTTCACCATTGTTCGGTGGGCGAAAAAGGGAGAGGGGGTCCCAAGAAATGTTGATTAATATTATTATTATTATTAATAATAATAATAATAATAATAATAATAATAATAATAATAATAATAATAATGTTCTGATATGAGAACAATGTTTTAATAATCATCATAATAATCATAATCATAATAATCAGTTAATGTATAGAACTATTATTATTAATAGTCCTATACATGAGTTTCTTGTGGTTCCTTGAGGAGTTTTCTCTATGCATTCAAAAGATGTCAAATTTGATTTGAACTGGATAATTGCTATAATGGAGGACAATAGCCCTAACTTGAAACCCATGAAAACTCTTCATTAATAAAAAAAAAAATATATATATATATATATATATATATATATATATATATATATATATATATATATATATATATATATATATATATATATATATATATATATATATATTATGAGGTGTAATGATGTAGGCTGGAAATCTAACCTATAATAATCTTTTGTGTTATCAACAAAAGTTCAGACTGGGTAGTGTATGTTTTGAAGAATAAACCCGTTGTTATTGTGCATTATTTTAACTAATTTTTCAGGCCCTACATGTTGCCAATATTGTCTATCGCTTATGGCCCTGCATTTAGTCATTTTAAAGCATGGACATTCGAATAGCATAGCAAGACTATAGCAAGAAGAACTCATTGAAAGTCAGTAACCCCTGCATGTGCCCAATAAACAGCCCTCCCTCATGTCTCCCTCTCTCTCCCTGAGGGCTGACTCTGATAAAGCAGAGGTCCGGCGTGATCATCCAAACCCCGCAGCGCGCACAGCGCCATCGGACACGCAGGAGCAGTTAAGCGGTCATATCACTGATTTGGTTATATCACTTTTTTTCTCGACCGTCTGGACTTACTCTTGGGCACGTGTGTTGAAGTAGCGGAGATTGGACACTTGTTGCTTGCGGATAAAATCACTCTTGCACGGGGGCGCATAGAGTGCACATGGCACCGGTAGCAGCGCTCTTGTGATGCACGCACTGGATAACGCCTAACGCAACCTACTGAAAGCACTTTTGTGTTTTGTTTTTATTTGTTTTTTATTTTTTTACTTTATATAGATTTCTTTTTTTTAATTATAGGCTACTTAAATCAGTGGATGGTTTCAGTAGTGTACTGGACGCTATGTTGGGTCTGAAGCGTTTTTTGAGTGTCAAGACAGAGTGGACAGCGGAGGTCAGGCTCTCGCCCAGGTGGTCGTCATGCCCCAGACATATTCCTACGCGGATTTACAGTGTATGTCTGCTCTTGCTGCTGCTTATCACGCCACGAGTGGACTCTTCGTGGTGGTAAGTAGGCTACTGGACGTTTAAAATCATCACCTGGAATATGATCAGATTGAACTGAGGAAGGCCAACCCCAGTTCACCCTCTGAACAGTGCAGGATTCACCAACTGAAATTAAAATCACACAGTTACGCTTTTTGTTGTTGCTGTTTTGGTTTGTTTGTTTTGTTTTGTTTTCTGAATTGGTATGAATTTGTATTTATTGACTTGCCACACTCAATAATAATGTGGTTATGGAGGCTGAGCGCGTGTGGAGCTCAGCTGGAGCCTGTTTTAGACGAGGAGCCAGCGTAGTGATTAATTATCACAGGTACCACACACACAAACAGGACTTCACTAAAATATCCAAAAAACTGCGTAATAACATACGAGAAAACGTCTACGCGCGTGTTTATGAGGGCGAAGTGTCTGCGTGTGGGCGGAGTGCGCGCAGGAATGCCTCATAGGCCTACTGTAGTTTGTATGGATTCAAGACACTTATGATGTAGAGGAGTGAATGTTTTCACTTTTTAAAATTGATCTTAGGGGATGTTCTTTTGTGAGCAATTATATGAACTGGGTACAAATTCACATTTTTGTGGAGATTGTTGCCCTATTAACAAATTATATATATATATATATGTATATATATATATGTGTGTGTATATATATATATATATATATATATAAATAAATGTGTGCTCCTCACCTTCCACGGTGGTTGGTCTCTCACTCTCATCCAGCTCTACCAGAGGCCTGGGAGCTTGAGAGTTCTGCGCAGTATCTTTGCTGTTCCTAGTACTGCACTTTTCTGGACTGAGATGTCTGATGTTTTTCCTGGGATCTGTTGTAGCCACTCCTCCAGTTTGGGGGTTACAGCCCCGAGTGCTCCGATCACCACAGGCACCACTGATGTCTTCACCTTCCATATATATATATATATATATATATATATATATATATATATATATATATATATATATATATATATATATATATATATATTCATGATTCTTTTTATTGCACTCATATTCCATTATTATTATGATTAATATTATGATTATTTTCCAAAAATATGTGACTGCTTTATTTGTTGTTCCTCACTGGTCCATATCTTCTCCGTGTTCTCCTTCTCCTGTTTGGACAATGATTTACCACTCTATAAATTGTTCAGGTCCACCTTCTGCTCTAAAAATGAAGTGTGAATGGATTCTGTGGCTCTTCTTCCTTTGATGAGCACTCAGTTCTTCTCTATGCTTTTGCTAATCCCTGAGTCAGACAGGGGGACAGAGTCTCGTAAAACCCACGACCACACAGCTCCCACTCTGACCTGCTGTGGTCAAAATACACACACTTCATTCTGGGGGAACCCTGCTCTGCTTTGCTCTTTCTTTTATTACAGTGTGAAAAATGGGGTGATTTGGTGGACTGATAAGAATCAAAGCAGATAGGGGCTTTAGTTAGTGACAGCTGAAGAGATCTCATTGGGAGGCTGTTAAACAGCCATACACTTACAGGGAGAGGTTAAGTGCTTATTTATTTGGAGAGCAGAGTAAATGGTTTCAGTCCCTCTTTGTCCAAACCTTTATCGTTAAGTGTAGTGAACTCTGACTCGGACCAACTTACTGCTTATGCTTCCCTGATGTCCCTGATGGTTGTAGTAATATTTACCCTTCGTTTTTGTCAAGTAATTGCATAGAAAGAGAAATCAAACATGAATAGCTAGGCTATTGAAAATATGGCACCATTTGTTCCCGTATTGAATCAGCTATATGTTTTTGGAGGATGTATGTCCATTTTGACCAGTCCAAATATGCTCTTTAAATGTTTGATTTAAAAATCAAATACTCCTAACAAAATGCATAATTTATGTTGGTTGATTAAATTCTGATTATGCTATAGTATATAGTAAGAGCATTCACCTTGCGTCCAACAAGTTTTTGATAAAGTTACACCTTTTTTTGCTGCTTTTTGGTCCACAGGTATATTGGTACACTAGGGGCACGTATCATCTGTAACAACATCCCTGGTTTAGTAAGTAAGCAGAGGCAGCTGTGCCAGCGTCACCCTGACATCATGCAGGCCATCGGGGAGGGCACCAAGGACTGGATCAGGGAGTGTCAACACCAGTTCAGACACCACCGCTGGAACTGCAGCACCATGGACCGAGACCACTCTGTGTTCGGACGGGTCTTAAAGCGCAGTAAGTCCATGTGTGCGTCTGTGCTTCTTATGTGTTGGCTCACCTCATATTCACACTCACTATATGTTTACAGTCGCTAATGGACTGTTGTAATGCTCCCTGCCTCATCAATAAACACAAGGGATTTTCCACTTCTGACAGCCATTTGGCTTTTTTACTTTTTTATTTTTATTTGTTCATTTGTTTTTTAAGTATTGTTAATATCACATATATATGCACACATAGATACTTATAATATGTATTATATTTGAAAATTGTATAATGTTTTCTTAACTTTTCTTAACTTAAGAAAATTGTCATTTAGCTTTAACAAATGATTTGTGCTTCTAAACATTTGCAAACGAGGCTAAGGGGTTGGACATTGGTGTAGCAGTTATCAGATCATGTGTGTGTGCTGGGAATAAGCAGTATCGCATGTAAATATTTAGAGAGATTCTCTCTGTCAGACAAAACTGCAGGTTTGAATGATCACCGACATTGACCCACACTGTCTCCCTCTCACGCACCCTGCTGCACCCTCTACCCCCGTTCACCCCATCCACCCGCACTCACGGGACATTCCACTCAGTACAGCCTACTTAACGAAGTAGACAATTACACTGCACTATACAAGCTGGACATAAATATTTTGAAATGTACATACAACAGAAATATGTTGGTTTCAAGAAAGCATGTTCTTGTACTTGTTGTTTGTAGTAGCAGTTGTAGGGCGGGGTGGGGGGAGCTCAACTGGTATAGTGGTTATATCCTCTGACCCACATGTTGCTGGTTTGATCCCAGCTGCCATGTATCTTTTGGCAAGACACTCAACCCGCCTTGCCTCCACTGTCTCCAAAAAATATGGAACACCAACATGTGTCGCGACAGTAGCCAGGAGAGTGTTTGTCCACTGATCTCAAGTTTGGCGGTTTGAATCCTGCTCCCAACGTAAACATCACTGGGCAAGTAGTTAGATCCACTGACCCACAGGATGGCGGTGCGATTCCAGCTCCTACAGATGAATGCTACCATTGTGTCCTTGGGCAAGACACTTAACTCACCTCGCCCCTAGTGTCTGCGTACACTGGTGTATGAATGTGTGTGAGAATGGGTGAGTGGTTCCTTGATGTGCTTTGAGTATCTTGAAGGTGGAAAAGCCATGTTTGTACACTGCTATGTGAATGGATGCAAAGCCCTTTGAGTGCCCTGCATAGTTAGAAATGAGAACATTTACCATATGTGATCATTTTTGGTGGAAGCATTAGTATCTCTATAGATGGAGCTTGATAGTAAAACGAAGTGGGAAAAATGACTGGGAAATTGGAAATTAACTTCTGAAACCGGAGCAGGTGGTCACTGTTGAACTCCATAGCATTATAAACAATCTTTTTTTTACCGTTATGTCAAATCTTATATAATTCTTCAGCCTCAAGTGCTTACATGGACACTCAAAATCTGATTACTATCTGATTTTTTTTGTGATAAAATTATTAAAAGCATCAGATTTATTTCTTATTACTCACATCAGATGTTGTGGTTTGCATGTCATTTAAACAATCTTAAAGTTCCAAATATCACATAACAATAAGATTTTGGTGTGCATGTAAACAAAGCCAATAATAGGAAGTTGTCAAGGAGACAACTGATCCCAAAAGTGAACAGAATAGCGGAGCACTGGTAGATCATTATCTGTCATGACATCACCAGGACTGATTTATGGGGTATCACTGTGTCTGTAGTTAAACAATTTATGTGAGAGGAGGGGAGCCCCGCTGCAAAGATTATTTCTATAATAATATTTGAACAGAGCTGTCCGATAGTCCACCTCAGGCCTGATATGAACACATCAGCTGCACCTTGGGTAGCACACACCCAGGTACAGTCATGCTATTACACACATCTTGGTCCATCTTTATACATGGGTCTCTCTAATACATTCTTTAATTCTTTATATGTTGCTGGAATTGGGTGGTGTTTGTTACCAAGTTTTCCCTCTTCTGCTTTTAACTTTTCTCTCTGGAACCATGAATTGGCAGTGAACAGTGAACTTTGTGAATATGCTAGTGTTAATAGTAGTCCTCTGGTGGTTGAAGATGCATCCAGCCATAACAGAAGTACTTACTGCCAAAGCCAAATACCATTGTGATAATATGCATTTGCATAGTGAATGTTTTCTGTTGTTGTGCACCTCAAGACTGAAAAGAAAAATGCAAAGTAATCAATTAAAGAGTTGTTCATTTTTACTTTACAGGCAGTCGTGAAGCAGCGTTTGTCTACGCAATCTCCTCAGCAGGAGTGGTCTATGCACTTACACGAGCCTGCAGCCAGGGGGAGCTCAAGACGTGTAACTGTGATCCACACAAACGCGGGCGATCCAGTGACGACCGGGGCGAGTTTGACTGGGGAGGCTGCAGTGACAATATTAACTATGGAATTAAATTTGCCAAAGCTTTTATTGATGCTAAAGAGAGGATGGTCCGAGATGCACGAGCAGTCATGAACTTGCACAACAACCGCTGCGGCAGAACCGTAAGTGATACCCCCATCATTTCAAACATGCATCATTTATATACATATATATTTGCATAGTCTATAATATAGACTATGCAAAAAGATCCCTGCTACATTAGGCCTTAGGTGGGTCACATTCTGATCAACACAATTAGCACGGTGGCTGAGTGGGTAGCACTCATGCTTCACAACAAGAAGGTTTCGATCCCACCGGGTTCGATCCCCGGGTCGCCCAGGCCTTTCTGTGTGTTCTGTGTGGAGTTTGCATGCATGGTCTGTGTTCGATCCCCGGGTCACCTGAGCCTTTCTGTGTGGAGTTTGCATGTTCTCCCCGTGTCTGGGTGGGTTTCCTCCGGGCACTCCGGTTTCCCCCATCAACCCAAATCATGCACCATAGGTACTTAGGATTCACAGATTCAAATTGAAGCATATCTTAGATTCATGGTACTATATTTCTGTGTGGATTGCATGAGTTGAGAGGGCTGGAAGAATAAAGTAAACACAGCAACTGGTCTGGTTGTATGGTTGTTACGCACCTGCAAAAACTCTGCGCAACTTTTTTTTCTCCAGAACAAAAGTCAAAAGCCCCAGGTTTATCATAATTAAGTAGTGTCATTCTAAAATACTTCAAGCTTCACAGTCCTGACATGATATATATGTATATATTTCTTTGCAGGCCGTGAAGCGTTTCATGAAGCTGGAGTGCAAATGTCACGGTGTGAGTGGCTCATGCACACTGCGGACATGCTGGATGGCCATGTCAGACTTCAGGAAAACGGGCGACTATCTAAGGAGGAAGTACAATGGGGCCATCGAGGTGACCATGAACCAGGATGGGACGGGGTTTGCTGAAGCCAACAAAGCCTTCAGGAAGGCCACCAAGAACGACCTGGTGTACTTTGAGAACTCCCCAGACTACTGTCTACAGGACAAAGCTGCAGGTAGAAGCACTGAGAGGGGGTGCACAGCAGTGATGGATGGCCCTGACTGTGTTGTGTGTTTCTGCTATGTTGTGTGTATGTTCATGCGTGACTATTGTGTTTATGTGTGAGTTAAGGGTGGTCAAATAACAGCAGTTCCATGTCAAGTGTGGAAGCTATGTTGTGGAGCCCTGGGGACACACTAGGAGAAACCACCTGACCTCTGTCAGTCCACTGCCACTGCACGAGCCCAGTATCCAAGACTCCAATCACACTAGTCAGTCATTATCCGGTCCATCTAGTTATTATAAAAACAATAAAGATTAGCTTTATTAGTGTTGATGTGAAACTCCTTCAATGACAGTCACGAGCAGTATTTGTTGGCCATCAATCAGATCTCTTATTTTAAGACGGGTTCTTGTGCTGTGCTTCTATGCAATCTTTGTTGGTGCTTCAAAAAAGTACAACATATTACATGTCACTTAAATGAAAGAACTGAAAAGCAAGTTCCACATTGTTAAATGATAAAGATATTCTTCAGCATTAAAAGCTATGCCAATATGCCAATCACTGCACACTAGTAGGAAGATTTTCTGACTTAATGTGGAATTTACTGCCTGCAGACACAAGCGGCTAATTTGAAAAAAAAGAAACTCTATGTCTGTCACAGTGTGTCTGTCTGAGCTAAGCGTAGCTGGAGGGCAGAGATGGGGCCTCCAGTCTGTCTGTCACGCTCCACTGTCCATTTAACCCACACACACTCACACTGGGGTTCAAAGAGACCAGTGGCTTGGGAAAGGCAGTGTAACTATAGGCCGCTCTACCAACAGCACATAGTTGTGCTGTTGTTCTATGGGCCGCATGTTGTGATAGTTGGCAGTTCAAACAGGGCCCTTCTTGCACCACAACACAAGCGCCTAATCTCTCTGGGCATGACATTCACACACAAAACTAATTATTATTGAATTCAATCCATTTTAGCATAGGTAGTAGTCAGACACTGTAATAAAGTACAATGAGCTGATGGGCTTATTGGAGACAACAATGCTCTAGACAATTTTAGACTTACTGTAACTATTGAGCCTGATAAATAGTTATAATCTATGACATCAGTGGATAATTAAATATAATTTGCACATTTTAAGCATGACGTCACAGTGAACACCATCACAACAAAGAGCTGTGAAGGTGTCGGAAGGTGTCTCTGATGGATAGCAGAGGTAGAGAGCTGCGGATCTTTTATTCATTTGTATCAAAATTACTACATAACACTGCCAAATCCTATGCGTATCTCTGATTAAGAAAATAATATTGGAGAACCAAGTAAGTACAGAACCAAGTAAGTACAGTAAACGGGTTGATCAGCAATGTGACATCTTAAAAAAAGCAAATCAAAAATATGCACAAATAATTCCAAATAAAAGAGGGGAAGTGAGAAGGGGAAAAAAACTGAAATATGATTAAAAGCTCTGAAAAGTACATTTGCATAATAGGTCTGGTCTGCTTTAATTAAACTTTCACCAGTATTTGCCAAACATTAATTGATCGGGGGGAAACCATTTTATGTTTTTCTGTTTTGTCATGTTTGTGTTGTCTGTTTTTGAAAAAGCTGCTCTAAATCTGAGCAACTGCCCAGGAAAATGAATCCAGGTAACAGTTTAACTATCTTCCTCCTATGTTCTCAGTTTGAAAGTCAGACACCCTGGCTTTAAGTGGCTATTCTGCTTGTGGTACTGGTTATGAAAGGGTTTAGGTTTCACTGGTAATGATTTTTATTATTTGTTTTGTTTTGTTTTTTACTCAGGTAATATAGCAGACATAAATTGCCATTTTCAGTTATCCATATAGCTCAGCATCATGTAGAAAAAGTATATGTATTTAATATTTAATGTGTTCTTTCCCCACCCCCTACAGGTTCACTGGGCACAGCTGGCAGAGTCTGCAACAAAACATCCCGTGGCACCGATGGCTGTGAGGTCATGTGTTGTGGGCGGGGCTATGACACCACCAGAGTCAAGCAGATCATCAAGTGTGAGTGCAAGTTCAAATGGTGCTGCAATGTGGAGTGCAAGGACTGTGAGAAGACCGTGGACATACACACATGCAAGGCGCCAAAACGAGCTGAGTGGTTAGACCAGACCTGAGGACACACCCCCCTTGCTGTTATACCCATCCCTTCTACAATTCATTAAAACATTCAAGGAAAGATGGGATTCGGGGAAATTTTGTCCAACAAGTGCTTTGCCTTCCCTCCTCTTTTGTCCATTTGTCACTGCATGGCTTTAATACCTGTCTCTGAGGAAGCACTAGAAGTCCATTTTTAATTACCTATTACCCCCGTTTTTGAATAGCAGAGGGATGTGGTTGCACTGGCGTTTTGTTCCAGTCTGATGTTAAAAAATGGTTTACTGCATTCACCAAAAGCTTTATGAGACACTTTTTAAAAACTTTTTTAAAACTGAGCCACTAACACATCCAGCATTATTACTACAATGGCATACTGACATGATTGTCTTTCTTTTTGGGGAAAAAACTCTACTAAGAATGCAAATTTGACTTTTGGAAGTGGCTCGACTAGTGCACTTTGAGAAGTGGACAGTGATTTGTATTGCCCTTGAGTAATGCACAGACAGAAGACTGAACCCAGGACAGGAAGTGACACCAAATGTGTCATTAAAACATTGACTGTAAAAACTGAGATAAGCTGTGTGGAATTTATTATTATTATTTAAATTGTGAAATGTTTCAATCCTATTTGTGTATGAAACTGCACTACATTCACTGACTTAAGGAGAGCATCCTTGTAATGAACCACAACCAGTATTCTGAACCAGAGTTTAAAGGTCCCATGGCATGAAATTTTCACTTTCTGAGGTTTTTGAACGTTAATGTGGCTAAATGGCTAAAAGTTGCGAAATGTGTAAACTGAGCATTTGCGATCCTTTTCTGCGTTTTCTGCGGGCGATTCTGAACAAGGGAATTTTCTGATGTCACACTTGGGGAAAATGCAAATGAATCTCCACCCCCGTCTGGATTTCTGCCCACCGTCTCTGGAAATCACGCCCAGAGAATTTTGACCGCAAACGAGCTACGAAATGCGAGATGCGTTTTTTTTTTAATTGCCTGGAGACACGTGAGAATGTTTTCAGGCTCTGATGTACTTTATCTGAGCCTCCGAACCTCTGAAACAGCGGTGGTTTAATTTTATTTTCTGTGGAAATGTGTTTTTTTTTTTTTAATGGAACGCGTCTCGTATCTTCCGAAGTGCTTAAAATGCGGAAGTGGGACCAGTGCACCAGCGCACCGCTAATCCAGGAAACAGCGGCGTATTTGGCCACAACCCACCCGCTGCACTGGCCTGTCTCTGTCCTCCTCATTTGCATTCAAGCAACAAGGCCCAGAATAAAGCGTTTCAGAGACATATTTATTTAAAAAAAACTGTCTTCATGAGGCTCTCCCATGCACTGAGGCTTGATTTTGGAGAAGGATTCATATACAGTATTAGGGAACCACTAAGGCGCCATATTAAAGCATCAAGAAGTACCATGTCATGGGATCTTTAATAGAAAAAGGCTTTATTGTGTAACCATAGCCTCAGTCAGACAACTGCTCTCAGCTTGCTTGTGTAATGTTGACTATATTACTTATATAAACAGACACATATAAAAAAGAAACATGGGAGTGATGTTAGTATGACAATGTAAGAATTGATAAAGCAATAGTATAATAATTATTACTGCAGTAGAAATACTACATTTCTCCACTTGTGGGTGTGTAACAAAGGCTTCTGTGTGTGTAGGAAGGGGAGTGTGATTAAAGGCCTGTGCTAAAGTGGACCATCCCACACCCTGTCCGTGGAATTCCAGGTGGGTGCTCCTAAATGACGGGGCGCTGTAATTACCTGGTCCTGTTGATAGCTGCTGATTGGATGTGGTCATGCCACAGAGGGGCTTGTGTGGGCTCCTGCTGGGACAGTGTTTAATCAAAGGCTTCTTGGAGCTTATCAAAGAGAAACTGCTGCAATCTACCCCTACTGCTTCCCAGACACCAGATCAGCTCAGGTTTTGTTATATAAACCACTGATGATTGAAAAGTACAAAAAGTGACACTGACAAATATCATTGTATCATTAAGAAAATAAGACAACTGACAGGTACTGAAACTGGGATATATCAGGTACATATATATAACAGACCATATTCATTTATTTTGAACAATATTATGATGAGACAAAGATAAGAAAACAGTGAGATAGACAGATAGGGGGGCATGCAAAAAGGCATAATGATGTTTTGTTAATGGAGGTAATGCCATCTGAATTTGAGAAGTTGCAAAGAGTTCCAGTGATATACACCTATCTCTATTGCACCATCACCTCCAGTTTTAATCCTTTAATGTAATCCAGCATTATCACAGTTTATGAAGCTCTTTACTTTTTCATTTCACTTAAAAAGCTTTTTAGTCCCTCAACACATTCTTTTTATAGCTACTGGAGTCCTGTAAGGTTGATGCAAGATAAGGTTGATGATCCCCCAGGGGTAATATTATCAAACCTGTCCAGTGCAAACTGTGTGAATGCCATTCTCTATCTGTGTCCCAGATGCCAGGGCCAGAAAATTCCTTCAACACGCCACTCACAAATCCTCAGTCTCCTCAGCCACACAAAACTGGCTTATAGGGAAAGGGCAATTGGCAACATATAACCAAGCATTATTGCTATCTAAATAATACACACTATTAGCCATTTACATTTATAGATAAAAATTTTAATTGTTCCAGACTTTTTTTTTTTTAATCTCTGTGATCCCTATTTTACAAGCAAACACACTTCTCCTATTCTCTTTTATATGTAAGTTAGTAGCTGCTTAAGAAATTAAACTGTAGAAAAAATAAGATTAATAGTTGCAATAATATCTGGTTATATTCCGTGGTGTACCGCAGTACCTGAGGACCACCAGAAAAATCTGTGTACCATCACTGGGATCCGCACCACCATTTTAGAACCACTCAACAGAGAAATGCATTAGGAGCACTGGTGGGCATGTTCTTAACCATTCATCTTCATTATACAAACCAGCCCTCACAGAGTTTCTTTTAAATTCAGGGAATGTGCCCACTAAAAGTCCATAACAAACAGTGACCCTGGTGCGTAGCTGCAGGCCAGGATGGGACCACCAGTGTCTCCCCTGTCTCTGACCTGTCATTGTGTTGACACCATAAAGTGGATGAAAACATACACACAAGTGTGTGTGCATGTGTGTGTGTGTGTGTGTGTGTGTGTAATCATTATTATTATTAAACACACATTACTAATGTTAAAATCTATATGCTACTTCAGAAAAGAAATGGGAAGTTTTGTGTGCAATCATTGTTATTATTATTTTCAAAACTTTTGTTGCTAATGAAATTACTATTTCATTATCAATTTGTACCACTATGACGGATTCTACTACATTAATCCCACCATAACAGAGAAAATGTACATGTATTCTTGAAAACATGTAAGAAAAACTTTGCTCTCTACTAAACTGGCCAGTTACATGACTTTTCACTATATTTGTGTTCACAAATTCACAAGAATCCATCTGGCCAGGCTCCTGTTGGGATTGAGCCAAGGCCACTTATGTTTCAGACCAATCACATTTTGGTTTGAGCTTAAGCCAAAGGTGAAGCGCCCAAAAGAGCCAAAACACCAAAACATGGTGACACCCACAGACGTCCTTCATTTTATTTTTGAAAAATGTGCAAAGGGACGAAAAAAAATTCTGTAATTTTCTCTCAACTGAGCATCCCAGTCGATTTCAGCGAGATTCCAGATTGACAGATGTGTAGAACTCAATTCTTAATTAACCTGGATTAACCTAATTGACATCTACCCCGGTCTCAAAAACGAGGTTCTAAACAATTCTATTTACAGGATTGTTGGGATGCACCGATACCAATACTGGTATTGGGTATCGGCCCGATACTTTCTTAATATACTCGTACTTGTTAAACATTTGTCGATACCACGCACCAATACCACTATTACATGACACATTACGCAGTATCCCGGTTTCAGTATCCCGAATAAGCCAGTATCCCGGTTATGAGAAACCGGGATAAATAAAGTGATTGTACATGAGTGAAATGACTGTTAAAGAGCTGTGCTGCACATGTACGACCTGCACAAGTACAATCTCTGAAAAGTTTAACATAAACCATCTCCAACGTGTCGTGTCCTGTAGTCTGACTCAAGGAGCGAGCTGTTTTTTTTTTTTTTTTTCAGCGCTTATAGTTTATGCAAATGTGGTTTTAAGTTTCCTTTCTGTAAAACATAAACAAATGTGCGCAAAGCTGCATTAAACACATTATAATATCATGGTTGTTTGTATTTTTTCTGGTTTACCCTCCTGTTGTCCTCGGGTCAAAATGACCGGCCACTGTGTTAAAAAACCCCAAAAAATCACCTTAACGATAATTTTTTAACTTGAAATTTTATGACTTTTCCTAGAATGACCCAATCTTTAGAAAAAGTGAATTGTTGCCTTTATTCACATTATCATGCATGCTGTACAAAAAAAGATACAAAGGTTGTCTTCGGGTCAAAATGACCGAACAGTGAAATTCAATTAAAATCACGGTCACAGAGTTATTTACAAACCACAGAATGTGAGAATGTTTTAGATCTGTCTCAGATCAAGCAGTAGCAGATGTAAACAATCAGTAGTAGATGTAAATAAGACAAGACAACACAGGTGGCCTTCTCGTGGACAGTGCCTTTGATCTGTGGATTTCCAGAAGTTATAAAGGTGCTGCAGATGACATTACCCCGAATTCTCTCTGTGCTGAAGCCATGAGTGTGCGTTATAACGATGGGATCAACTCATGGGTGGCTTGTGATGCCAAATCAAGCTACGCTTGGAAGATCCAAGTCTACACCGGGAGGCCGACCACTGGAGGCCCAGAGAAGAACCAGGGGATGCGAGTTGTGCTTGATGTGACAGAGGGACTGAGGGGTCACAATGTGACATTTGACAATTTCTTCACCTCTTATGAACTCGGACAGCAGCTCCTGAAGAGGAAGATCACCATGGTTGGCACAGTTCGAAAGAACAAGCCTGAGGTCCCACCTGCACTGCTTGCAACAAAGGAGAGAGAGGTCTTCTCATCAAAGTTTGCCTTCACGCCTATCACCACCCTAGTTTCCTACATCCAAAAGGAAAAATAAGAATGTAGTACTTATGAGCACACTCCACACAGACGCTGGCATTAGCGATCGTGAGGACAGGAAGCCATCCATCATCCTAGACTACAACTGTAACAAAGGAGGTATGGACAACCTAGATAAGGTGATAAGGTGAACATACAGCTGGAGAAGAATGACTGCCCGCTGGCCCCTGGTTATCTTCCACAACATCATTGATGTTTCCTTCTACAATGCTTTTGTGATTTGGAGAGAGATCAACCCAACCTGGATGCCTCGTAAGCAGAACAAGAGGATGGTGTTCCTGGAGCAGCTAGGAAAGGCACTTGTAACTCCACTCATTGAAAGAAGGAAGCATGTCCCCTGCACAGAAGCCTCTGCAGCAGTTGTCAAAGCTGTACAGAGTGCAGGAACTCCTGATCAACCTGAGGATCCACCTGCCACTGCCGCTGCCCCAGCTGGGGCAAGTAAGAGGAAGAGATGTCTGTTCTGCCTGCCAAAGAAGGACCGTAAAACACATACTGTGTGCTGTAGGTGTAAGAAATATATCTGCAAGAGCTGTACATTTGCATACTGCCCCTACATGTGCTAATTAGATCAAAGATCAAAGTTCAGCTTTATTGTCAATTCTGCCATATGTGTTCAACATACAGTGAATCGAAATTTCGTTTCTCTCTGGCCAAGTAGTGCAAAAAAAAGTGCAAAAATTTAGTTGAATGAGTTATATTGTTTTATGGATTGTATATTTTTCTTACATTGTTCAGTAAAAAAAAAAAAAATCAGAAGAATCTGACTCATTGGGATGAATAAAAATGCATTCAAAATTCCTTTTTGCACTTTTCTTTTGTTTCTAAAGCTATAGAAATGCAGGTGAAAAGGGAAAACTCAAGTATTCACACATTGTGTGGTGAATGTTTCTTCAAGCAAAATAAAATTTGGTGTTTAAAATTCAATTAAACTGCTTATATTTGGGATTTAGTGAAGACGGGTCATTTTGACCGGGAGGACACAGGGTGTATACAGAATATGAGGACAACAGGAGGGTTAAGTATTTAATTTTTGCGCTTGCGCATTTGTAAGATTATGTCAAGAAACCGGGATACTACATTTGATCATGTGCACAGGGATATGAGTATCCCGGTTTCTCAGCGCGCATGTAAACAGCATATCCTAAATACTGCCATAACCGGGATATGGCTAATAACCGGGAAACTGATGTGCAGGTAAATGCACTCAGTGTATGTTCATGAGGGTGGGGGTGGGTTAAAGTATCGGTATCGGTACTCAGTATCGACAGTACAGAAATGATTATACTTGTATTGGTTTTCAAAAAAGTGGTATTGGTGCATCCCTACAGGATTGCATGATTGCTGCTTTGGCCATTTGATTTTGACATGTATTATTTTGTCTACTCTCCCCACAGTGAGGTCATGGGTGATAAAGTGTAGGCTTATGCTCCGAAGCCTGTTGATACCTTCTAAACATTAACAGCTTACTCATGTCCAAGACTTTCCCAGCCACCAGGAGATCTGATTCAAAGGAACACCTGCTCGGGCAGATTAAAATCTGCCCTACAGTTAAGCTGCCAAAAGTGTCAACTCACCCATACATCTCTTATCATTTCCACGCTCCCTGCTGCTGTTGGGATTAGTTCTATTACTCAGCTCCTTGTTGATCCGGGCTATAGGAGCAGTGGGAGGTGCAGATTTATTGGAAGCTCAGACTAATATTTACGCGACCCACCAGGAACCCAGAGGTACAACCAGAAAAAATGGGGAAAATATGAATGGAACAAGAAACTTTGACATTGGGGCCAGACCCTGCAGGGCTCTATTGTGAATGTATTGTTGTCATGGATAATTTAAGAAGGATCAAACTGATTAGCTTTTAACCATGCTATAATGGTGTTCCTTCATCATTAGCTTACTCAAAGTTGCATTTTGATTGATTTATATATGTTTAACTGATCCTGCATTGTCCAAGTGCTCTGAAAATATCTGTTTTCACCTACCCCCTATCTCTACCCATGTTTCTGTTTAAAAATCAGAGTCCAGGTCATATATATATTTGGGTGCATAAATGTAACCTTTTTTACAATAATAAAAATGTAAACCAATGATCCTGTTTCAGATATTGAGGAACATTAGATATTATATGCTATAAACAAAATGTAAAATAAGTCTCTACATACGTTATAGTTTAATACTGATACACGATAAAATGGTAATATGTTTGTTAGCTATATTCATTGCAGTGCCTACATTGTTTTGCTCTTTTCACTAGGCCCATACTTAGCCTTACTGCCCTGTTAACTCTAGTTGCTTATAATGAAGTGTCCAGTCCATTGGTGTAGCAGTCATTTCAGGCCTCACTCAGAGCTGCATGTTCAACATTTCCTCTCCTGGACACCTCCCACCACATAGGGTTGTCTTCTCTCATTTATCAGCATTAATTCTCATTATGTTGAGCTGAACATCCATGATGAAGCTGTGTCTGTACAGCACATCCAACAAACTGACAACTATAATGGCAGCTTTGTGGGATTCCTGTAATGTGATTATGAATGTGTTTATCATGCTCCCTGTGTGGGAATTTAAAGGCACATCTCACGACTTCCAAACAACTGTGACCTGGAAGAATAGTCTGAATTCCATCAACATACCAGAGAATCGGGGGAACTGACATAATGCACTGGCACACAAGGGTGAGCAAGACAGAAGTGTGGGAAAGAGGAGAGAGAGAGGTGCAGGGTCAAACTGTGTGTAGGCTTATGACTGAGATACCTGTGAGAGATCCCAGCTGACACCAAACTGACTTTTTTGTGTTTTCCCCCAAAGAGTAAAGTGTATAGGGAACTTTGTGACAAAAGGAGACCTCTGTGCTAGCTAGTAATAAAGTATTTTTTTTATTTCTCATCTCTCATCCGCCCAGATGTTTGCACTGAAAGCGGCACTCTGATTGGCTATGCTTGGCCGATCCAAACCGATTTCACTTTGCTGTCTAAAAAAAGTTGTTTTAACACCTATGTCATGGAAAAAAGAGTAAAAAATCTGTCCAGTATTGGAAAATGACTAAAAACATGTACCTAAAATACATATTCTCAATACTATACTGAATACTTTCTCATTGGTGGCATTCAGAATACAGTTCTTAATACTTACTTCAGTTAGGAATAAAGGTGGTATTTTATCATGTAATTTTGGCTTTGTACTGCAAGTTATTGAGAAACTCTTGGGTGTGCATGCATTTTTTCCCCTATTCTAATTAAAGGAAAAGTAACGTTATTTTACAATCTGAGCCTTCTATCGGTAATAAAACAAGTCGTTTGACTCACCCATAGCACGTTGGTGTCATTTGGAGCTGTTTGGTAAAAGTTATGTTGTAGCGTATCCGTTAGCGTGAGTATTCGGGGCATTACTTTGCGGTCTCCAAATAACACAAACTTTAGCACTTTTCAAATCATAGAAGCCCGATGTCTTAATGTAAGATTTCGTTTGAAGCAAAAGTGGCCTGTAATCCGAGATTTATCCATAGTTTTCAGCTTTGCGTTTCATGTTTGGGTTCCGGGAGCTGATAGCACAATCCGCGCATGCGCACTGGCGTCCTCATCTACTCGAAACTATGGCTAAATCTCGGATTACAGGCCACTTTTGCTTCAAACGAAATCTTACATTAAGACATCGGGCTTCTATGATTTGAAAAGTGCTAAAGTTTGTGTTATTTGGAGACCGCAAAGTAATGCCCCGAATACTCATGTTAACGGATACGCTACAACATAACTTTCACCAAACAGCTCCAAATGACACGAACGTGCTATGGGTGAGTCAAACGACTTGTTTTATTACCAAAAGCTCAGATTGTAAAATAACGTTACTTTTCCTTTAAAGAGAAATTAATGCATGACAAATAGGTTAAAATAAATACAGAAGTTGTAACACTGTAGTATTTTTAATGCAACTTGATGTTAAAGTATTATAAGTATTTGGAATGCAATACTCTGATGGCCCATTACAAAGTACATTTAAATCAGGTATTCAGTATTCTATAACTAAACACATTTTCAAAGTATTTTTCCCAACACTTAATCAGCCTTACGCATGCGCGTCGCAGCCATCTTGATTGTCTTGGTTTAAAAAATGCTGAGGAGATGTTGCATAATAAAATCCTCACTCTCTGGCTGTAATGGATCCAATAATAATTCACAGTAGGAAATCAAACCACCATGAAAAGAACCACTGTATGAAAAGAACAATGATGTCAGTGTTAAAGTTCAGAAAAGAGTGGAGTCTTCATACCTTTAATCTATTTGCTGCAGTCTGTAGTCTGTGTTTATGATTAGCTCTAATCTCCCTTCTCACTGTCTCAGACACTTCACACATACAAACAACTACGATACCCACTTCAGGGACAAGGAAAGTAAACCGCCTCTCAAATAAACTCTCGAGGAATGCAGGAGAATGTTTGTGTTTTGAATTTCATCTGCAGATATTCACACTGCTCCTGTTCACCATTTTAGGGAAAGTTCCACAGTATGGCATTACATTTATTTATCTACATGGAGACAAACAGGTGGCACAACCAGGGCAAGTTATAGGTCATATCTGCTGAGACTCTGTTCAGTACGAATCCAATGTAATTTTTAGACATAGTAACATCTGCAATTTAATAAATAAAATCCTATATGTTAATACC
This sequence comes from Paratrypauchen microcephalus, assembly GCA_036785185.1. Taxonomy (NCBI): domain Eukaryota; kingdom Metazoa; phylum Chordata; class Actinopteri; order Gobiiformes; family Gobiidae; genus Paratrypauchen; species Paratrypauchen microcephalus. The sequence goes on along the minus strand of JAVJIX010000052.1, from coordinate 2,019,176 downwards.
ATACTGTGGAACATTTAAAGGAAAAGTAACGCTATTTTACAATCTGAGCCTTCTTTCGGTAATAAAACAAGTCGTTTGACTCACCCATATCACGTTCGTGTCATTTGGAGCTGTTTGAAGAAAGTTACGTTGTGGCGTTTCTGTTAGCATTTGTTAGCATTTGTATTCGGGGCATTACTTTGCGGTCTCCAAATAACACAAACTTTAGCACTTTTCAAATCATAGAAGCCCGATGTCTTAATGAAAAATTTCGTTTGAAGCAAAAGTGGCCTGTAATCCGAGATTTATCCATAGTTTTCAGCTTTGCGTTTCCTATTTGGGTCCCGGAGCAGTCCGCGCATGCGCACTGGCGTCCTCATCTACTCGAAACTATGGCTAAATCTCGGATTACAGGCCACTTTTGCTTCAAACGAAATTTTTCATTAAGACATCGGGCTTCTATGATTTGAAAAGTGCTAAAGTTTGTGTTATTTGGAGACCGCAAAGTAATGCCCCGAGCAAATGATACAGCAACATGTTAAGGATACGGGATCATTAGTAGAACAGAACGGCTCAACATAAGTTCTGCGATACTGCTCCAATTGACAGAAAAATGCTATGGGTGAGTAAAACTACTTGTTTTATTACCGAAAGAAGGCTCAGATTGTAAAATAACGTTACTTTGCCTTTAAGGCTAAGTAGCATCTCCATAGAGACAAGCAGACGTTACACCAGAAAAGTTACATAGTTAATCTTTAAATTCAGGAAATACCATTAATGAGTCAAGGTTTTTATATTTTTCTAGTTTGGAGGTTTTATGGAATGGTTGAATTTAAATAGCTGTTTTCTATCATGGAATAATGTATATGTATGCAAATAAAATGTGGTAACAGTATATGCATGACTTTTATTCACAGAAACATCTTAATTTCTTAACCTGATTTCATGTACCCTTGAGTGAAAGTAAATATTTTTGGATCATACAAGCAGAATACAGCTTTGAAATTACTCTTGTATCTTTAGGGACTGTTTTTTTTTTTTTTTTAGTTTTCAATTCAACTCTTAAATTCAGTCTTGAGATTTTGACTCAACTGAAATTCTTGCTGGCTTCTTGTTACCTTCCAAAGACAAAGTACAGTAGCCCCAGTCGCTCCGTAAACACAGATAAACAGAACAAGAGCTTGGCATCCAAAGGAACAATACAGCTCAGAAAACATTTACACAAAACTGCCACAAGAACAATATCATAACATTTTCACAATAAAGTGTGTGTGCATGTGTTTGCGTGCGTGTGTGCGTGTCTGTGTGCGTAAGCAAAACATCTGGGATTGCCCCGTTCTGATCCACACAGGCTTGTTTATGTTTTGACCCTTTGTTTCTCTAAGAGCATCAATCAGGCTAAATACAACACAACACAATAACCTCTTATAAGGACAATGTCATATAATTTTACCATTACAGGATACAGTCAATGGCTTTTTGGAGGTCTGTGCTTTCATTTTGAAGCTGAACATGTGCTCAGTGGAACACATGGCCAAGCGCTGACATTGTTTTGATGCGTTCAGCCCAGAATAAGCTCATCTCCTCTTGTACAGAAAGAGTGCTGGTCTGTTGTTCAGTATCCATCACATAGGATTAAGAGAGAGCCTATGTACAAAAAACAGTGGCATATATTGGCACGTCCACTGCACATGTGTACAGCCATGAACCGTCACCACAATTATGAAGAAATAACAAGAAATATATAGGGGTCACGTGTAGGTTTTTGGCTGAGAGTTGATCTGAACTTTGATAGTTTAGTCCACAGTAAACACTAGTCTAATGTGTTTATCTCACTACAACTGTTTACTCACACCAGAGCTGAGCGGCACAGAACCACACCGAGAGACAAGGCTAGGTTCCCCGAAGAATAGTGTACTGTACTACCATTGTCAGGCACACACATGCGCAAGCACACATGTATTTTTAAAGCATTGCGTTATGAGATAGTTTTGTTTGGATCTGCTGATATTTTTGTATATATTACCAAATGTTTAATTTAAACTTAAAGTAAAGACATAACAACATCAAAATGTCATGGCATGTATCAAGCTTTTGATCTCTTTTTGGTCTCATAGTATGTATATTATCTTATTTGATAGGCACATATTACAGTACTGCTACATAGTTATAAAAATGTTTGTTTCCGTCTGCTGTTCCTCAACACGTAACATCATGCACATAGTCTTTAATGTTAAACTGCATGCAGACCAGTTATGGACTTAGATCATTGCAAGGTTTAAAATGTGTGACTTTCTTGTGCGATCACATTTCCAAAGTTTATGGATCAAAGGTATAGTAACTGTTGCAATGACAGAGAAATGGATCACAGTACTCTCCAACAAAACAGTGCATTTGTGCCTTTGGATGTATTGTACAAGTATTACATCCATGTGCTTTAAAGGCTTGTGAAAGGCCCTCAAAGCTCTACGCTTTAGTCATTATTCCTTCACCCCATACTTGACTGTGGAAAGCTACTATTGTAGCACAGCTGCTTTGGGGCAGATTGACAGAAGCGAAGCTGCCAACTCACACGTGCACACATCGCATTCATTCTAGGCAATGCAAATGTAGTGTCATGCCTAAAGACATAATGTCAGAACTTGGCCCTTTGAGATGGAGAACCACTGCTCTAACCACTGTGCCACTGCCTCCCCAGTTTCAGTGTTTTGATATTGCAAAAGTGCCAGTTTTGTTCATTGTGGACAGATATGGCCTCTTAGTTTCCAGTGCGTTGCTCTCAGGAACAGGGCATCACTCTCACACTCTCTTCATGAGGAGGATGTGAGGAGGTCTGAGTGTCTCAGTCCAGAGTGTCTCAGTCCAGACCAGAGCCACCAGATAAAGTCCACTTGTGGGACTTAAGGGCCTCTTCAGAACGGCCATCGCTCTGTGCCCTATCAAAATATTAGACAGCTTTTATATTCTGTCCTCTGCTCTGCCTACAGTATCAAAGAGATACTTGTTAAACAGCAGGTATTGAACGGAGAACTTTTAACTAAAAGTGTTTTCTTCAGTTCTGTAAAAATTGTTTCAAGGCTTAAACAGAAAGACATATCACTGTTGTGCATTATTCTGCTTTTCTTTATGGAGATGTTATTGCATTGCCTGGAATGTTCCACAGATATGGCATTAAAATATTTACCTTGCATTGATTCAAATACAGGCATTTTAATACTCAAAAATACTGTTCTTACTGTGAATGAGATCTCCGCTCTACAGATCTGACCTATCTCTTGCTTTGATGACACCGTATGCTTGTCTCCATGGAAATAAGTAAATGTATTTATTTATACATCATAGATGATGTCCCAGAAATGTTACATAGTGTGCCTTTAAAGGGACTTGTACAATACAGGAGTGGTGTTCCTCTGTGGTGTAAGTGTCTGCAGACTGGGAGCACCGTGACAGAGACAGATGGGGTGTCTGAGAGGCACAGATAGCCCTACAGCCAAATTCTACTCACTCATTCAGAGAGATAAAGGACAACACATAGGCTACACAGGCCTCTAACCAGTTGCATAGAAAAATAACTCAGGCCCTAACGTGGACAAATAGGAGTGGATAAGAACAGCGTGCTGAAAAATGCCGATTCATCACAGATTTCAAACAAACAGATTAGAGCAGTCTGTTGTGGCCTTACAGGATTTGTCTTGTATACACTGCAGCGTGTTGTGTGAGATTCAGATGGGAGAGAGAGAGAGTGAGAGAATGAACAAGGTGCCAACTTCCAACCTATCCTCCATTCCTAAATGCACTGATTTCAACAAGCTCTTATCTGCTTTCAACTTTAGCCTCTTTCTTAAAATTGTAAAGCATTTGTTATTTATATTATAGGGTTACAAAATGTATTCCAATGGAATATTCATATTCATATTCATATTCATATTCATATTCATATTCATATTCATATTCATATTCATATTCATATTCATATTCATATTCATATTCATATTATCACATTGTGCAATAAACAATGAGCTGGTTGTTTAGACCTCATCCAACATGCTGCATGCAAGCATGGGATCCGTGTAAAGGTTTGGCTGTTAAGTCTGAAAAATATACATTGCAAACAGATATATTAAAATTTGTTTACTATGTTCTTTACAAACTTCATTCATTGTATATACTATTATATCTTATAATTTTTATTATTTTACAGGGCTGGACCATATGACAAAAAAGGAAAAAAAAACATCAGCATCTTTTTTCTCTCAGATAGACTGATCTCAAGTTTAAATTCTATTTCAATAAAACAGAAATGGTTTTAAATTTTCATTGATTATATGGACAAAGTCCAAAATCAAATGATCAGACTAGCAGAGTCTTGTCCCTGGTGGGCATGTCCACTTGTCTGGAGTGACCTCAGTGTCCCAGGAGGCCTGTTTGTATTAGGGCAGGGGGCTGTTAGGGAGCATCTCTCTCTCTTTTTGTGATAAGATCAAGGCATTCCTCCCAGCAGAGTGGTCATTACCCAGCGTCTATAATGTCCCTCTATTAAAGCTCCAGTGGGAGGCAGCTGCAGCCATTTAACTCACATCTATTCTGTTTCTCTCTGGGTCACTGATACAAAACACACAGAAAGCATCATGTTGTTTGATAAACTGTTACATATGCAATACTCTGTGGGGTAGTGAGGGCCACCAGCTAAGAATGGGCAGGAGGAAACCCAAGCCAATGACAGATGTTACAGTGAAACAGCACATTTGAATCAGCACAGTTCGACATCAACATATACAAACATATTCTGTGTCACATGATCCTGAGTCACAGACAAGACAGAGCCAAAAACTGTTTCCTTATTTCACAATGACACTGCAGTCATTTTGGTCTCTTTGAGACAGAATCAGCTGTCTGTGTGCATTATAGGCTACAACCAGACTATACTGACTAAGGCTACATTATGTGTCATTGTTTAAACTGCCTCAAATGATCTGGAAAAGTTCCTAAAATGAGGATGCAATGCTCTCCTTTTCACCTCTGTAGACTTGGGTCAGGCTGTGCACCCTGTATTGTGATTATTGTTAGACCTGTCTTTATCAGCTGTTCTTACTGAATAAAACTATTCATTCCTTACCATAACTACATTCTATATTCAAACTTCTATAGGCCTTATATTGTATATTTAGATGACTATGATAGGTTTTCCTCAAATGTTCCAAAACCAGCGGCACAAATATCAAGTCATTGTTTCTCAAACTGTGTTACATGTAGGCAAATTATTTATGGTAGTTTGATTTTAATCCAGAAACAAATGTTTTTGTCCCCTTTTGAGTTAATTGTGATTTAGAATGACCTTATCTATAGTTTATCATAGTTTAGCACATTTAAACCATTTAGCACATTTACACTCTATCATACTCCGGCAAACTAAAGATGATTATATTTGAAATATCCTAAAAGTAAGGAAAATAGAAAACCCTACCTCAAAGTTCACAGAGGGAAAGGGCTGTGATTTGCATCCCTTAAAACGGCATTAACGCTACAAATTATTATTTTTTTTATGAACAATTATATCCAAATGTTATTCTACATCTTTGGCGCTATCTAGTGGTTATACTAGCATATTGAACAGAATATGAAGGTAACAAGAAAAAAAAAACGTTTAGTATAAACACCGTTCATCATCATCATCATCATCATCATCATCATCATCATCATCATATACATATAATTGTTATATGTATTATTTTTTTCTTTCAATTTACCCAACCCATTTTTACAATTTTCTCTTCTTCTATTTTTTTTATATATATATATTTTTTTATAATTATTTTATTTTGATTTTTGATTTTGTTTTGACTGATTGTTATATTTAAAGGGGCAACAGAACACACAAGCCGTAAATGGGGAGGTGAACTGGGATAGGGACAAGTGTTTAGGTTCTCTTCCATCCTCGTCCAGAAGAGGGCAGTGAAGCGTTTTGAATCTGTGAGGATCACAGGTCCACTCCACAGAAGAAGAGCTGGGCTTTCATAGTATTTGACAGTTTTATGAATTAAAATAAACGATCTACACTTATACTCGTGTTTTGCTTTGCTGCGACAGTATTCAATGGTGAGTTTCTGTATGAGGTAAGGTAAAGCGGCGTTTTATTTCGTCTATACATTGATCTAAACCATAGACTGTATATAGACCTGTGCTTGCAGAACTCTTCACTTAAATATGCGTTTTCATGAGTGACATTCATTTTACAGGACCATTTGGTCTGTTGCAGCGTTTAGTGAGCTTGTTGTGACTTCCCCTTTTACTGTATGTGATATGATAGGAGATTTTGTGTATCTATTCTCATTACAGTGATGGACCCTAACCAAGAAATGCCTCTTGGCTCTTCAGAACATGACAATGAAGAGGCCATCTCATGGGTCTCAGTTTGTCCCAGAGGTCTTTGGAGAGTTCAGCAAAAACAAACCCACAAAAGCACCTCAAATCACGATACAGGTAAAGAACACATTGTCCCACTGTATTAAGATAACAAGAAAATGGATAAGAGAAGCGTTATTTGTCCTATAATGGGAACATTCTAACGTTGCAACAGTTATTTCAAGAACAGCAAGAGAATAGAAATATGCAATTCAAAAAAATGTAAACAAGATAAATACAATTTCAAAATTTATTTTACTCTTCATACTATTTCTAATATTCTACTTAGATTAGTTATTAGTAATTTAAGATACAAAAAGTAAGTATAATATATAATAAAGTATAATAAAATACTACACTGTGCAAGTAGAGGAAAAATATAGTGCTACAAAAATATTTTGCACAAGTTGTCATGACTATGTTTAGACAGCTCAGCAGATTTGGACAGAATAAATTGCAGCTAAAGTGATTATTGCAGTTTACTAACAAATGCTTATGTTATTGCAATTTTTAGAAATGCATCAGTGCCCCCGAATGGGGTCAGTATGCCAAGTGCGAGTCCACCTCCAAACACAGACTGGTGCTGACCAGTGTGTAGCGCCTGATGAAGGGGGTCAGAGGTGTGCCCAGTCTTTGGAGGCTCGTTTAGAAGACACTGCCTTCACTCGGTGCCTGACTGCAGTGCTGCAGGTCCCCCTTTCTCAGTGGACCACAGTGAGAATGGGAGAGGGTCAGTGTGACATCACAGAGGCTTGTTTGGAGCGCATGAACTGTGGAGATAAATGTGAGGTAAGAGACGCAAATAATGCAAATAAAGGCATATAAAATTCATATGCCTTTATTTGCATTGTAATTTTCATGGTCCCTGTAACATAATTTATAGTCCACTTTTATAGCAGCAAGAAATAATCCTAAACAATGAATACCTTTTAATATCTAGGTTTGTTATGACTAGTTATTTGCTTTCTGTCTTGCATTTAAATAAGGGTGACTGACTCACCACCAGAAAAGTTACATTTACATACACTTTTAAGTTAAAACCCATCTATAAAGATGACATTAAAATGTCCTCGTTAATGGTTTGAATTAATTTTCTTTTTCAGATACAACTTTCTCCACTGGTGAATTCAGAGGTGAATTCAGAATCAGACCAGCCTTTTAATGTCACCATGGAGCTTGGAACATTTACATCAGGCAAGGAATCCTGGGAATTATCCTCTCAAGAGAAAATGGACTGGGTGAAATATTTAAAGAACAGAGGCACTGTTTGGTTCAGGAGTGGAGACATGTGGGGTGTTGTGGACTGCTACAGCCGAGCCTTAAAACTACTCATAACTCTCTATGGGCACATCAAAGTAGCAAAAACACAGGAGCAAGAATCAGAGGGAATACAGTCTCCATCAGAAAGACTTGTTCCTTCTGCCAAAGAGTACAATGCTATCAAAGCTGAGCTGCATTCAAATCTATCTTTATGTCAAATCAAGTTAAAGCAGCCAGAGCGCGCCAAAGCTAGTGCATCTAAGGCCACTGAACTAGATCCTGGAGGGGCAAAGGCCTGGTACAGGCTGGGCCAAGCCTGTCAGATGGTCAATGAACTTGAAGAGGCAAAGAGGGCATTTAAGAAACTACTGGAGATACAGCCTGACTCATCGGCAGGAATAAAGGCACTCAAAGATGTGGCTATTAAAGAGAAAGAGACAAATAAAGCACTGGCACACAGACTTAGTAAGATGTTCAGCTGAAAACTAAATAAATTATGAGATCATTTCAATTCAAATTAAATTTGTTGAAAGGAGACCCAATGATGTACTCTGGACATCATGTAAAAAAGAATTGAAAAAATAACATCAAGGCTTGCTGTGACATGAGCCATCCTGTGGACCCACCACCCGCGGGAGGATTCGTGGGGGCTGGTGCATTGTGTTCTGCCTGGACTGCTGCCCCTGCGACCCAGAAAATGAAAAAGCGGAAGATGAATGAATGAATGAACTTTCTTTTTTTTGTGTGTAACAAATGGACTTAGGTCTAAATAGTGACCATATTTGCTTAATAACAGAAATGAAACAAATAAAAAACAAGTATACAGGGATGAAAGACTTGTGCCTTTTAGCGGATCTCCGCTTTTTTTCAGCTGCGTTTGTTTTTTTCTGTGCAAAATGCGTTAAGAAAGATTTTGGGTGTATATATACGTATAGTTGTGTTTAGTGTCACCAACCGTCCCTTGAAAAATGGAATTTCAGCTTTTTTTTTATGACGGGACACTTTCATCCCTGAGTATAAGATACTTTGTCCATTTGTATTGTGGCAAAAGAAAAAGAAGACATTTAATTTATCAACTGGACAAAAGTTTATTTGGTCAAATATGTTTCGCAGCTCATCCAAGCTGCTTCTTCAGTTCTGGCTAGAGTGCTGGTGCACACTGCTTATAACAGTCTACAGGTAGGAGCTAACTACAGTGAAATTACTATGAAACTATCACACCTATTTGTTTTCAGTTTCCGTTAGTTATGCCTATTCAATATGCAGAGGGAGTGGGAGTCTTGTTAGGAGCCATTCAGGACCATAATGGATGTTTTCACACCTCTGGACCTGACCTGGATACCCTATTGTTTTCTTTGTTTTTAGGTTTGAGGATAGAGTTATAGATGGGAAACAAATTATGTCTAAGACCTCCATTTCTGTCCATGGAAGGATTCTCTTGACAAAAATAGCCTATTTAACTCCCCTCTCAAACCAGTTCTTTTCTATGGCTAAGATCTGTACCTCACTGTCCTCAAAGGAGTGGCCCATAGCTTCTAGGTGTAGATGTACGGCAGATGAAGGTCCACTCTGTATCTCCCGTCTGTGTTGGTACATCCTCTTGTGAAGTGACTGTTTTGTTTCTCCAGTGTAGCGCTCACTGCAGTCTTCACTACACTGAATGGAGTAGACCACATTGCTTTTGTGGCTCGGTGTTTTGTCCATTGGGTGGACCAGTTTCTTTCTAAAAGTGTTTGTGGATTTGAAATAGACTGGGATTTCAAGTTGTCTGAAAATCCTTTGCAGTTTTTCAGAAACGCCGGCCAGGTAAGGAGTAGTTACACTCTCCCTCCTGGGTTCTGATCTGGGTTATTTATAGTGTATTTTAGCCACAAGATGGCGCCAAAATGCCGAAACCCGGGTTCGAACCAGGGGACCTTTCTATCAGGGCAATGAAGACGAAAGGTTTAACATTTTATTAGAAGAAAGTTAATTTCTTACAGTTTATAGAAAATAGTTAATTACACATTGGTCCATCATGTATCATTTACAAACTTGGCATTTATTCCCTGCTTCTGTTTTGTTCTGATTAACCTTTTATTTTCTCTTTGATTTCAGGGGTCGATTATTATCAGTGGCAGTTTGAGCAGCAGACAGTTGTTTCCATGAATCCACAATGAGAGACAGAGGTATGATTATCCACAATGTGTTCATGAAGACAAAGTAGAACCAGAAGTACACGGGATGCCCCAGCTCACTGTGGGCATACCCATCTCTGTGTTCAGTATAGAAGTATAGCACTGCTCCATAAAGCTGACCTGTAATCAGACATAGCAGAACATTTGTTTTACGTTTTGTTCCACACCTGAATGAGTAAGGCAGTTGATATCGGGTGGATCGGCTTCACTTCATCTTACCTAATGAAATGATGAGCTGCAATACAAATCTGTAAGGCTTGTTGGTTAAAAAGGCGTACACAGCCCAAAAGCTGAAGGGTCCCCAAAACCAAGCAGTGACAGTCTCCATACATACAGTGAAGTTATCTGCACTAATTAAACAAATAATGAACAATAAATCAATAGCAATAACTGATTATGTTCAATTTGTTTTGAGAAAAAAAAAATAACAGTCACTCACATGACATAACGACTGTCCCCTTTGGAGTACTCTTTCCCTAAGGAAAAAAAAAATGTGAATAATGAAAACTCACTTGTAGACATAACTTAAAATACTCACACAACTGTGATAGGAAGCTTTGATCCCCAGGAATGATATCATAATATAATGAAAACCATCCTTCAATAACTCCATGGATAAAACCACAAACCGCAAACCAGCAGACAGCTAAACGCCTCCAAGTCCCCAACTGTCCACCGGATCCTTTCTGACCACTCATTAGCCAAGTGACCAGTAAGAATACACCAGAAACTGAAAATAAAAAGGCCAGGATCTCTGACATGGATCGATCATTTGCCACATAGGTAGGAATCAAAAGATCCCGTGGCCAGTAGGGATGAAGAACTGCAGATGAAGATGCATCCATTTCCTGGTTAAATCTGGAGAAGTGAGAAAGGGTACAAGTTACTGTTGAAAATGGAAGTACCAGGTAGAAGTCTACAGAGGTGGACTCCTTTAAGCAACAGGCACCAATAGTAGCGCGTTGTCAGCGTGCGCTAATAGGACACGTGATGAGTCGATGCGCTGATTGGTTCACCGACTCGGAACACGAGAGTCGTTTTCAGCAGCGGCCAATGAAACGATTAAGCAGCAGCAAAAGAACGCCCTTAGTCTTCTAAAAAGCGTCGAAGTCCTTCATGTAACGAATGTACGAATACAGTAAACAAAAGTAGAAGGAGAAATAATACACTGACTATACATAATAGAAAATTTCTATTTAGTCTATGAAGAAAACCCGAAAAAAGATCCCCCAAGCCGTGTCAGGGTATTATCCCTGCCGTGACCCGGATTCGAACCGGGGTTGCTGCGGCCACAACGCAGAGTACTAACCACTATACGATCACGGCGAGCTACCGGGAGATATGACTCTACGTTTGTTTCCGGGTTTTTTAAAGGAGACCTCGGTAAGAGGAGTCTTAAATGAGATATTACGAGGTAATGATTAAACACATCAATTAATAATGGACTACCCATAGACTATATATGTAGAAGATGGAAGAATGTCGTTATTCATTGAATGTCATTCATGACATTTCGACCGATGAGCACATGTTGTCTTTGTCATTCGTATTCCTCAAATTAATGTAATGCTATCTGGATTACGTCTTCAATATAAATATATATATACATATATATATATATATATATATATATATAATATATATATATATATTATATATATATAATATTATATATATATAATATTATATATATATATATATATATATATATATATATATATTACTGTACATACATAACCCATCCATCCATTTTCTTCCGCTTATCCGGGGCCGGGTCGCGGGGGCAACAGTCTAAGCAGGGACCTCCAGACTTCCTTCACCCCGGACACTTCCTCCAGCTCCTCCGGGGGGACCCCAAGGCGTTCCCAGGCCAGCCGGGACACATAGTCCCTCCAGCGTGTCCTGGGTCTTCCCCGGGGCCTCCTCCCGGTGGGACATGCCCGGAACACCTCCCGAGGGAGGCGTCCAGGAGGCATCCGGAACAGATGCCCGAGCCACCTCAGCTGGCTCCTCTCCACGTGGAGAAGCAGCGGCTCTACTCCGAGCCCCTCCCGTGTGACCAAGCTCCTCACCCTATCTCTAAGGGTGCGCCCAGCCACTCTGCGGAGGAAACTCATTTCGGCCGCTTGTATCCGCGATCTCGTCCTTTCGGTCATTACCCAAAGCTCATGGCCATAGGTGAGGGTAGGAACGTAGATTGACCGGTAAATTGAGAGCTTCGCCTTTTGGCTCAGCTCCCTCTTCACCACAACGGTCCGGTACAACGACCGCATCACTGCCGACGCTGCACCAATCCGCCTGTCAATCTCACGCTCCATCCTCCCCTCACTCGTGAACAAGACCCCGAGATACTTGAACTCCTCCACTTGAGGCAAGGACTCTCCACCCACCCAGAGAGGGCAAACCACCTTTTTCCGGTCGAGAACCATGGCCTCGGATTTGGAGGAGCTGATCTTCATCCCAGCCGCTTCACACTCGGCTGCGAACCGCCCCAGTGCACATTGGAGGTCCCGGTTTGATGAAGCCATCAGGACAACATCATCCGCAAACAGCAGAGATGAGATCCTGTGGTTCCCAAACCGGATCCCCTCCGGCCCCTGACTGCGCCTAGAAATTCTGTCCATAAATATAATGAACAGAACCGGTGACAAAGGGCAGCCCTGGCGGAGTCCAACATGCACCGGAAACAGGTCCGACTTACTACCGGCAATGCGAACACAGCTCCTGCTCCGGTCATACAGGGATCGAACAGCCCTTAACAAAGGGCCCCGAACCCCGTACTCCCAGAGCACTCTCCACAGGACCCCACGAGGGACACGGTCGAATGCCTTCTCCAGATCCACAAAGCACATGTGGACTGGTTGGGCAAACTCCCATGCACCCTCGAGCACCCGATGGAGAGTATAGAGCTGGTCCAGTGTTCCCCGGCCGGGACGAAAACCACACTGCTCCTCCTGAATCCGAGGTTCGACTATCGGTCGCAAATCTAAAACATCTCCGGAAGTGCTCCATATGACACCAAAGTGCTATGGGTGAGTAAAACAACTTGTTTTATTACCGAAATAAGGCTCAGATTGTAAAAAATGTTAATTCTCCTTTATATATTATATATTATATATTATATATTATATATATATATATATATATATATATATATATATATATAATATATATATATATAATATAATATATATATATATATATATATATATATATATATATATATATTATATATTATATATTATATATTATATATTATATATTATATATTATATATTATATATTATATATTATATATATTACTATACATACATAAATGAAGCATTTGAGCAATAATCTTGCTGAATAGCAAGATTATTGCTATGTTATTGCTATGTTATTGCTTATGTTAAAAGTAATATCCGGCGAATATAGAAGCATGGCTCCCATATGGTCTAGCGGTTAGGATTCCTGGTTTTCACCCAGGCGGCCCGGGTTCGACTCCCGGTATGGGAACTACTGTTTTTTCACGGCTGTCAAGGGTGAATGCATATATAAAAGAAAATTAAACATACGCTTCATATATGGCTAAAATATTATTAAATGTCATAAAAATGATATATTATATGAGATCAGTGGATCAGCTCCAGTAGAAACATGGCGCAGTCAACGTTGAACTGGCTTTGAATCACGTGATACGAGTGTCACGTGATATTTTCCGGAAGTCGCTGAAGGATAATACGCGTACGGCTGTATTTTGAATACTGTATATTATTCTCTCCCACTCGCTGTGCAGAAGGAGTTTTTACGAGCCGAGATGGACCTGCCAGACCTACAACCATCTTCTCGTGAACTAGATGAGAAGCTGCTCCGTTTTATGGATCAACTCGAGCTCCTAGAAGAAAAAAGAGCTTCTCTAAACGCGCTGATTGAGCAGGTAAGGCCATTATAATGGGTAAGATTAGAAAATTATTCCATATAAAGATGAACTGTTGGATTTAATTAATCACCTTGTCTTGCTTTAGGGATGGTTTTCCATTTCCAAGGCACGATATTCCATGGGAAACAAACAAGTGTCATCGTTACAGTATGCCAACGAAATAGAGCCACGTATCTTCATTCATACCCAGTTAGTACAGGAATGCATTTTATTTAACAAATAAGTCTAGGTTAAACAATGTGATAGAGCTGCTATAGAACATGGTTTGAGAAGTGATGGGTGCTGGTAAAAACCCAACATATTCTGTACACAGGAAAGGAAGACAAGAGAGATTAGGTTTTTTCACTTGCAAGCGGAGAACAGTCAGAGAGAATGCCCAGGTAACAAAATGCTCTTGGCCCAATCTGCTCTGAGCGTCCTGGTTCTCTGTGCCCCCAGCTTGCTATTTATTCAGTTTTTCACATCCCTAGTTTACACGTGGTCTGTCCTGCCCTATGATAAGGGGTGGGGGAACAGGTGGCAGGACAGCCGACAAAACATAATTATTAAAACCAAAACATAATCATTAAAACCAAAACATAATCATTAAAACCAAAACACTTATAAGATAATTCCCAGATATGACATCTTTCACAGGGACAATGTCACTGTGACTTAGATATTGGAGGAGCCAAGCCGTCTGCTTATGTCTCCCCTCAGATATCTGGCCTTTCTGCAACTCAAAACATATGATCACAAGTCACGTACACACTTTTAAAGCTTCATTTCTAAAAATTAAAGAATCACAAAAGTTAATAATATATAATTATTCCATCAAGAAAAGTCACTAAAATGTATAGCTCTTTGTGTTTTTAAAATCTAATGTGTTTTACAGACCTTTAGACAACGGTGAGCTAAAGTTTTCAACCACCAAGTTAAGCCAAATGTTTAATGATGATCTGAAGCCTGTGGAAGATGTTGGGCCACAAGAAACAGGTGGGTTTTAATTCATTGCAATTTCTGAAATGAATGCACGTATTATAGCATCAGTGGTATCCTGTAAACATTTAATTCTTTTCATTTTTTTGTACACAGGTGTTAGAAGAAGAAATAAAAAAATACAGGATACTGATAAGTACGAAGAGAGTGAAAAAACTATTTCTGGACAACCATGTGAAAGTCAAAAAAGTATAAAATGTGACCAAAATCTTCAGCAAGACCCAATAAAGTGGTTTGGTATTTTGGTGCCACAGTCTCTTAAACAAGCACAGTTTTCATTTAACCAAGGTAGAGGCATCAAACAAACTAAATATTAATGCAACATTTTTGTTAGAATGAAAACTGAATGAAAATGAAATACTATTTTCACTTATTTCCCAGTGATTGAGTTGTCAGCGGATATTGCCAGTCTGCAAACTGCCATCATGAACAGCAGACATGAACTGTGGAGTGAAATGGAACAACTCAAAATCCAAGAGACCTGACTCATCAAGAATGGACTACCGAGACTCATAATTCATTGATGATTGTTTTGGATAAAAACAGTACAATAATATTATTACTATCATAAAGTCAGTATGACGTTGCATGTGTTTGTAAATAAAATCAAATAAAAAATAATAATTTAACTGCTCTGTTTTGTTCACCTGGGGGTTAACTATAGCAAACTAGTTGCATGGTGACTTCACCTCACAGTGACTTGACTCCATAACTTGTCCAGTGGGGATTAATTTATAGGGGCAAGAGAGACATAACTCAGATTTCTATTAACAGCAAAATTTTTAAAAACTAAAATAGTTAATGAGAGCTTTAAACTTGTTGACAGTCCATCTGAGGACCATGGCGAGGAAAGGGTGGAGGCATATCGGCCATATTCATGCAGCATTGCACATAATTGACTAAATAAAACGCACTGGAGACAAACCTCTCGCACGGGGATGCTCTCTTCCCAGTGATCCTGTCTGGCTGCACGGATGGGAGCGCGGAAGCAGCGGATGCACAAAAAGGATGTTCCTGTTTCTTTCGGCTGCAGCAGACGTGGGGAGTGGGGACATTGCGACTGTTATTTGTCCCGCATGTCTGCGCCTTTTTGTGATGCTGAACCAAGTAAAGCCTCCAGCCTGCGCTCATGACCACAGTCGAGGTTAGACTGCTTCGTAAGCCTTGCATTGTCCTTGATTACAAGTTGATTTTACTTCTTGGACAGAGGAACAGTTGTCTCCAATGGCGTCGGCTACAAAGGTCTCTATTTTGGACTACTTTAACATTGTATTTGAAGGAGAGAATGGAAAGATTGAGTCGAACTGCAAATATTGTGGCACAAGGATTCAAGCAAAACGAAGCGTCACATCCAACTTTGTAACGCACTTAAAGGTAGGCTATTCATCTCTAGCAACTGTAAGTGCTATTGTAGCATGATTCATAATTATATTTTCATTTCACTATAGCACGGCGCTCACGCTTTTGATAAAATGTGTCTAACAAAATAGCTAAGCTATAGCTGAATTAAATTGTCTAGCTATAGCCTACAAATAGGATATTCCAGTTGTCTGTAGCTCTTGGCATGCTAATCCTAATGGCTTTGTTGTTCTGTCAGGTCGTCATGTGGCGGCCTTATCTTATTTTCTGAGTCCACAAGTCATTTCTTTCTGTCTTTTGCAGCGCAAACACCCCGCCATGTATGATGAGTTTGTGAAAAGGAAAGATATGAAGAGAGAGGGGTACTCCTCTGGTTCGGTGCACAGTTTTACTGCAAATGGAGGGAATGTCCGCTATAGTGTCCCCATCATCAGTGGAGCGGCAGCGGGAGGCGCAGCTGGAGGGATTGGGAACCCTGGCTCCGTGGGAGTGGTGGGAGCAAGCCCTGGAGGAAGGGTGACAAAATTTGACAAACACGATCCACGTCAGGTGTGTCCTAAATTATAATAAAGCATCTTTTGTCAAGAAATTGCTAATTATTTACACCACTGTCATGACACTGTAATAAATTCTTGGTCAAAACAGGTGCTTATTTCTGAGGCTATAGCCAAGATGATAGTGCAGGATCTACAGCCAGTGTCGATGGTGGAAAAAGAAGGATTTCGAGCGTTGCTACAGCTTTTGGAGCCACGTTATACTCCAGACTCACAACTTTATATCCAAAGCCAGCTCCTTCCAGCTTATGCCTATCAAGCACAACTGGCAACGCGGCAAGCACTGAGCTCAGCCCACACCCTCAGTCTCAGCCTGGACATCTGCTGGGACAAAGCTCTGAGTTCAGCCGGGTAAGAAGGCCCACATACTGCAAGTAGAGGCTGTACATTTTGCCCATAAAGTTGGAATAATATGTTTGCAGTCTCTCTTTTTCGTAATGATCAAGTGCTTTATGCATTACTTACTTGTTAAATACTTAGCACTATTCCATATTTATGCATTTTTATATTATATATATGCATATTTATGTATTTTTCTTTTTTCTCTCTTGCCAGGTATTTTGGTATCACCTGCCATTTCCTCACATGTGACTGGCAGATGCGCTCTGCTCTTTTGGCTTGTCTTCCTTTGACTGACGTCAGTTCATGCAGTCAAATTCTCTCTGACTTTGAAGAAGTTTGTTTCTCCCACAGTGTTGCAGGAAGAGCATTCCGAGTTGTTGCAGATGCAATCCCGTCAACAGAAAAGCCATGTTGTCTCCCAGGCTTCCTAATATCCCCCCTGCAGGGTAGCAAACAGGGGGAAGAGGGGGAAGTGATACAAAGTGCCCATAATGGAGAAGACAGTATCCCAAATGGCCACAATGAGGAATTTGAATGGGAAGAGTCATTGGAGCAGGGGCTTGGTGTATGCCGCGTGGACTGCTTCTCTCGCTCCCTGCAAAGATGTGTTAAGGAGGGTTTACGCTCCTGTCCACAACTATCGCCCACTCTGAGGAAGGCGTCCTCTTTCTATCACTACATTACGTCTGCAGTCCCAGCTGAGAAACTCAACCAGGTGTTTGATACTACAGCACTGACTTCAGGGAGCATCTCCTCTGCACTCAATGACTGGGCAATACAGCTCAAAGTGAGTTTCACAGTTTCACACTCTACTACTATTATAGCCTATGCCCATTTAGACATTTGTCAATTTTACTATTTAGTTAATATGAAATTGTGAATATAATAAGCTAATAAACTAATAAAAATAAATATGGTAAATTAATACATAATTAAACACAAATGTTATTTATATTAATTCTAAATATATTATTAATTAATTTAGGTGCTGCATCGTCTCCTGGACTCTGTGGATTTCCTGGAGGAGTTGAGTAGTCCCAGTGAGCTGTCTTTGGGGACTTCAGAGCGGGTGCTCTTGCGTGAACTCACAGATGTCCTGGAACCTTTCACTGAAGCCTGGGACATGGTGCGCGGAGCAAGGCAGACTGACCCTCTGACAGATCGACATGTGCCCATTAGTTTGGCAATGCCATGTGTTTTAGGCCTGTGTAAGCACCTATCTGAGACCTCGGCTGTTCACTGTCCTGCTCTCCTGATCGCTCTGAGGCAGGCAGTGGAACGGCTACTGGCTCCTCTCCTTCAGGACCCCCTCTACATCACTGCCACCACTCTGGATCCACAGTTCAAACTCTCATGGAGTAACAACCCAGACTGGCACAGACAGGTTGTCTTAGAGGAGTTAAATAAACACTCAAACACTAACGCTCCAACACCTAACCCTACAGATCCCACCACAGACCTACAGGCAGAGTACCCGTCTCCTCCTGCCCCAGCCCTCTCTCCGGTCTCCCCTCTGTCCCGTCCATGCAAGCTCTTCTCTTTTATAAAGCAGAGACCAATGACTCAAGTCAAAAGCCTTGAGCAGGAGCTGGCTTTATATCTCCGAGAGGAGCCCACAGATGAGGAGGCTTTGCATTACTGGAGACGTAAAGCTATTGACTTCCCTCAGCTGGCTCAGATGGCTAAAAGAGTGTTCACTATACCGGCCTGTGCCACTGTGGTGGAGACTATATTCAGTACAGTTGGATGCTGTCAGAGGACCTGTGATTTACCAAAGAACCTGGAAACTCTTATCTACCTCAAAGCTAACTACAGGCTGTTATGGACATAGATAAATGCATTTTAAATGCATCTTACTAGGAAAACAGAAAGCTTTATTCCTGATGTAATAATAATTTTGTTGCTCATTATTTGCTCCTTTGTATACTTGAGGGCTTTTCCATAATGCATTGTCTGTAAAACACATATTGTTAATTTTCGGTCTAGTATTATATATTACACTATTAAATGTGTTTTAACCAGAAAGCACATGTTACACTCAAATTCAAGTTGCCAAAGTGGACAGTTTTGGGATTTATTTGACGCTTTATGGAAAAACCCTCTGATATGGACTCCAGGCTCATTAACATGCATGGACCTTGCCGAGATATAACCGTGGAGCTGCAGAGGGCCAATGTTTTGAACTATGATTTACCTTATTTGAATTATAAGAACACAACCCCATGTGCTGTCCTTCACTTCATTAATAATATTGCAAAATGTAGCATATAGTTTTATTTTACTGATAAACACCTCTGCAAACAATTTGTCTCTGTTTCATAATAATGTCTGTCAGTGCAGCACACATTTTATTTTTATACTATTGCCAACAAGTTGGTGTATTAACTGTAATAAATGGTGAATGTGTAGTAGCATATCGTGTATTTATGTAAATACACTCTGGACATGCAGGCCCCCCAGAGAATATAGGCTCAAAACTAGGGATAATGTTTTGCCTAAACGGTTAATCGGACTTTACTGGAGTAAATTCATTGAATAACTTGTTGAAAATGTTCCATAAATGCAAGAATTTTATTTTATATATACATTGTAACGTTGTTGGGGGTCATATTGCCTCGTTATGGGATGTAACAAAATGAGAGAATCGTTTCTTGCTGTGCTTTCCAAAAAGTAATTACAGTTCTATTTAAATGCATTTCCAGCTGCTTTCACAGACTACACCAGGCTATGTCTCCCAATTTTCAACATAAGACCTAGAAAAATGGAATTAGTTTTGGCTTGAAGCGGCCAGACTATTCATAATTAGCTTGTAGTGACAGATGCTGTATTTCTAATCCAGAGCTGAAGTGATTTCTATCTCCGGAGCTAAACTATCCAGTTAATAAATGTTTTGTTGTCGACACTTTGCACTTTAAATATTATTGTGCCTATCTAAGACACATTGTTAACTTACTACATTATCAGGGTGTAAACATTTACCAGTACATTTTCTTGTCAGTCAGTGTCTTTCTGTGGTTTCTTCTGTGCATATATTGTTTATCTGGTGCAGTCTTAACTGTGTCTCTCCATTTCCTGCCTGTGACAGCTCATCCAGTTGAGTTAAAGGATCGGGCTGGGCCACACTGCTATATTGGCAATTGCGCCTGAAATGAATTACGTGGCAGAGTGCGAGTGAGGCAGGAGAGCAAATTGTAATTGAACTTTTGCTCCTCTGTGCCTCTGGTTATTGCAGCTGCAGTGCACAAAGTCATTTTCAAGCTCAAGACAGATGCACTTACTAAAATACACACGCTAATACAGAAACCATTTTTGTTCCTTTAATGGCCACAGCAGTCAAACATATTGATTCTATTCTTCAAGGTGGTTGTTTGTGCTCTGTTCCTGTTTCTCACGCTCATATTGTTTTTTCTAATTGGGTTACGTTTTCAGGTGACATTGGATAGAAATAGTAATGAGTTATTCTGATCAAATATCAAGCAATAAATACATACACACACTCACACACACACACACACATATTTAATATATATTAGGGCTGTCAGTTTAATGCGTTAATTAGATTAATTAATTACACAGCAAATTAATGCGTTATAAAAATTAACGCAAATAATTATGAGCGGCAATTCAATGCACATTTTAAATTTGGCGTGTGGTTAGCAAATCGCTGCCTTTGAACAGCGAGTTTATTTATAAAAAGAACAAAGACAGGATGATCAACAAGATTTGGAGCTTTTGTCAAAAATAATTTTCCGATCACCGAAGCTGCTCCAGCCTGACGGATCATTTGAACGATAAACATGTCCGGACAAGTTCCATCGTTACCGGTGATCAGTGTTGGGAGTAACTCGTTACAAAAGTAATTAATTACTGTAATGCATTACTTTTTGGTGTAACGCAGTAATGTAACGCATTACAGGGAAGAAAATCTGTAATATATTACTCGTTACAATGCCAGTAACGCACATTACAATGCATTTTTAACCTGCTTTGTTTTGGTAAGTTTTGCGTTTTCTTCATACAAAGTTCGCGGATCACCGGGAGATCAGCTACTGAATCTGATAAGTCCGCGCAGAACATTACATTTCATACAAAGTTCCGCGAGATCAGCTAGTGATATAAAAGTCCGCGCAGACCATTCCATTTCATTTTACTTCGTCTCGAACTGGCAGACTGACAAAGGATGACAGAACCAGAAGACTCAGATAATGCTAGCTCCTTTTCAAGATGGGCATAAGCCCACTATTTTCACTTCGTTCAAAATAAGGACACCAAGAACATTTTAGTTAAATGCACACTATATGCAAATATGTGCAAATAAGTTATGGTGCAGAATGTATAGGTAGGGCAATGAAATAAATGGGTATAAATTATGATTAACAGAGGGCAATACAGCTGGATCTTAATAGCTATACATATGGGCTATATTCACAGATGTGTATACCAAATGTGAAAATGCCATTTGCTACAGAATTGAAGAGGATGGCAGTGAATAGGTGCTGGAGTGCATGGTAAGGTGTGGCAAGAAGGGAAAGGATGACTTATCTTTTGGTATTGTAAGCAGGTAAGAAGCAATTACTGAACATGTTGGTTTTCAGTCTGCAGGCTCCCAAAACCTCCTGGATGGCAGGTGAAAGTCATGACACATGAGAGATTTGCACTGTAGAATGCCAAATCCTTATTTCCAATCATTTTGGCGAGAGTAACTAAAGTAATGCAAAAGTAGTGTAATGCCTTACTTAATATTGTAATGTAAGGCATTACTTTAAAATGACAGTAACAAGTAATAAGTAGTGCATTACAGTTTTTGAGTAACTTGCCCAACACTGCCGGTGATAGAGCGAGCGTGAGCGCACTTCAACAAACCATGCTCACAGAATTTGGGAAACCATTGAGCAAAGCGACCGCTTGAAAACTGACAAACTCAGTCGCAAAATGGGTTCGTTTGTTCACTCACTCACAATCTCTGTCTCTCTCTTTTAAAATGCGATTAATTAGATTAATTAATTACAAATCCTGTAATTAATTAGATTCATTTTTTAAATCACGTGACAGCACTAATATATATATACAGTATATGGCTGACCGAAGTTGGATTGGTGCTAAAAAGAAGGAGAAGAGTGATATAAGTGATATATAGTGTCATAATTTAATTTAATTTAAAATTTAAAATTTATTTATAACGGACAGTGCATATTGACCAACAAATTACTGTATAACATGCCAGAATTAGCCAAAAGGCTAGTTTTCATCTGTTGTCCGATGCCTGGTGGACACATGGCTCCCTGGAAAAAGTGCAATAATTGTTATACATCAATAAAATACATATTGATTAACACATAATCACAAATTTTACAGTGTAGTAAAAGTTGCAGGCAAAGATTAAAAGTATAAGAATCAGTAAAATGAGCAGTGGCAGTGGCAAAACAAGGGGCACAAGTTAAAAAGAAAATGCAGGATAAAAGCAATACAAGACAGAGTTAAAAGAATATTAATACAAAAAAAAGTAAAATATTGAACAATAAAAAACATGCAAGGGTGAACACAAGATGGCAGTGGCAGTAGTTTAGTGCTGACAGGTCTGGTTTGTTAAGAGAAAACGTTTGAGCTGGGATCGAAATGAGCTGTATGTTTGGCTTTCCCTGATTATTGTTGGGATGCTGTTCCATTCTTTGGATGCTCTAATGGAAAAGGCTGATTGGCTGAATGGTGTCTTCCTAAATGGGATGATTCCAAGATACTTATATTCTTCAACAATTTGTATTTTTTTTTCCAGATACTAATATGTCAGGGTGAGCAGTAGAGTTATCCTTTTTAGTGAAATACATACCAACTGTTTTGGACACATTTAGTTGAAGGCAACCTTGGTTCAGCCATGTGGTTGTTTGCAACTTCTGTTTTTGATGAGCCTTGAACAAACAGGACCGTGTCGTCTGCGTACATTTGAATGCTGACTTCAGGACACACAAGTGGTAGGTCATTTATGTACATACAAAATAAAAGAGGGCCCAGTACTGACCCTTGTGGCACACCAGTTGACAAGAAGAGAGGGACAGATTGATGATTTTGGATTCGTACGGTTTGTGAGCGATGGGACAGGTAGGTTTCCACCCATTTTATTGCATTATTTGAAAAGTTAAAGTAAGAAAGTTTTGACAATAAAATCCTGTGATCAAATGCTTTTTTGAGATCTAAGAATATGGCACCAACAACACTGTTATTATCAAGTAAGTATTTGAGTTTCTCAATAAAATAACAATTTGCTGATTCTGTTGAATGATTTGATCTGAATCCAAATTGTAGCGGATGAAGATATTGAGTGTTATTGAGGTGGTCTTTAATCTGCTGTGATACCCACTTCTCAAGGACTTTTGACATGATTGGCAAAATGCTAATGGGTCTATAATTAGAAACTAATAGTGGATCCCCTGATTTAAAGATTGGGGAGACTACAGCTGATTTCCATGCAATTGGGAACTCATTTTGGTTAATAGATTGATTAATCAGTTTTGTAATAGGACAAGCTAAGGATGAGTATCCTTGGTTACTCTCTCCACAGAACCAAACATTGATAATAATAACTCTTGCCCCTGTTGCTGTGCTGTTGACATTCACAAAGCCCTGATGAATGGTGAAGTGACTGCTCATTTCCCCTAAGCTTTAACTTACATGAACCAAATTTATTTTCTAAATTAGATAGCTAAATATAAGTCAGATTGAAAGATATAGTATAAGTCTACAATAATTATCTCTACACAGCTTTGATCTTTTTGACCCCATAGGGTGTGTTGAGCATAGAAGTTATTTGTTTTGCCTCCACTTATAGCTCACAATAGCATCTATTTTTGTCAGCATACTGGTGGTTATCTCCCCTCTTATCCAGTGCCCAACCCCTGTCTCTCTCCCCATTCCCCTTTTTATCTAGCTCTTTCACAAGCTCCAGACAGTCATGGCTGACCGAAGTCGGATTGGTGTTAAAAAGAAGGAGAAGAGTGATGAGAAGGCACTGGATAAGGAAAAAACTAAGGAGAAGAATGCCAAAAAGTCAGACAAAGTTGTGAAGAAGTCAGAGAAATTACCCGAGAAGACACCAGAACAGAGCAAGGCTGGTGGGGAGAGCAGGACTACAGAAGCTGAAGGGGCAACAGGGATTACCAATGAAGAGAATGGAGAGTTTCAGCCCATTGAACTTCCACCATTTGAGATTGTTAAAGGGTAAGAAGAGTATGGAGTAATTAAAAAAAAACAAAAACTAATGTGATGTGTAGTATTTGAAACTTATAACTTTCTTTGATCAAAGTAAGGAAAATACATCAAGTAAGAAAACCAAATAACGAGGAATATCATTTTTGTGGATCAGAGATTATAAAACTAAAGTGTCCTCAGTTACTAGAGATAAGTCTTCTTAATTTTGTTCAATATAGTATGTTTGTTTGATATAGCATGTTTTTTTCCTAAATGTACCAGTGATTCACAACTGCTGTCCTCACTAACCCCACTGTAAGAATAGGGATGACTCACTGGCTCCATAGCATCTGGTGTCTACTATCTGTGTTTTGATTATTAGAAAGGAGATAGCAAGGCAATATGAGACAAGGCCGGATGATCCCACTGAATGAACCATAGCAGTGGATTACCAAAGAAAATCAGAAAAATATTTTAATGATGGTACGTTATGAAAGATAAAACAGGACTGTAACTTTAGCACCCTCTGATAGAAGATTATTTATAGTGACTTTGAATATTTTGTTATGTAATTTGATTGTGAACTTGTGGTGACTTACGCAGTCATAAGTTTGCTCTTCTACTTCTAAGATGTACCTGATATAAATACCTAAATGTGATTTATGTAACTTTTGGTATATGGTAGAGGGTCCACCACCTCCTTGTTTGTCTCCATGGAGATAGTATTGTTTTGCCAGGAATCTTCCAGTATGAAAATAAACATATCTATCTCAATACTTTGAAAAACATACAATCTTATTGTATGCTGGGTTGTCTTCCTCTGATTTTACTGAATTTGGCTTAGTCACCTACTTGAATCCATCAAGATTGAAAAGTTTAAAATCATACCATGGAACATTCCAGACAAAGCAATAAAATGTCATTGGAAACAATCAAGTGGGAGACCCCCAATCAAAAACTTTATACAGTGCACCTTTAATATAAATATTTATTGGCGCAATTGCATCCTGTATAAAATGTGTTTAGTAATTATGAATAGAAGACAGAATTTTCAAGAATTGTATGTTTTCTAATGGTTAAACAAATGTATGATATAGTAATATTGTAATTAAATTATGTATAGTTAAATATGTTATGTATAGTCCCTCAGTCGTCCAGGTAGAATCCATGATCAGTTGACAAATTGAACTTCTCCTTTGATCATGTTATGTATAATTAAATTATGTATAGAAAATAATTTTGCATATGTTGTTTCATGCTTTGCTTCTGTTTACTTAGTTCAGAGATCGACTGCTCATAAAAAGCAGAAATGATGTACTCATACTTATCATCTCCTTTGACCAGAGAACAGATGAGCCCCTTCTATTTCAAGTTTCAGTTCAGAAATGTAGAGTATTCATCAGGAAGGAACAAGACCCTTCTGTGCTACCGGGTGGACACAGCAGGGGGCAGCACAGAGCCGCTGAAAGGTTATATGGAGGATGAACATACCACCGCACACGCGGAGGAGGCTTTCTTTCAGCAGGTAATTTAACTCATCACAGCTGTGTTTTTGTTGTTTGTTCCCTCGTGTCAAAACATTCCGCCATGAAACCCCACCACTCTCCATTCAGACTGTCTGGATAATGAAACTGAAGACCATAAACAGAAAAAAAGCAGTGGCCTATTCAGACTTTATTTTGTATAATTTCCAACGCAGGTACTGCCTGACTCATCCCAGGAATATGATGTGACATGGTACGTGTCCTGCAGTCCCTGCGTAGACTGTGCTGCAAAACTGGCCGCTGTTCTTCGTCAGCGTAACAAGTTGAAGCTGTGTGTGTTCTGCTCGCGCCTGTTTGAGTGGGAGCAGCCGGAGATTGTGGAGGGGCTGAGGGCTCTGGCGAGTGCAGGCTGTAAACTGAGGATGATGAAGCCCAGCGACTTTGTGCACGTTTGGGAGACGTACGTGGAAAAGGAGGAGCAGAGCTTCACCCCCTGGGAGGACTGTCAGGACAACTATAACTACTATGTGGAGAAACTGGCAGATATTCTCAAATAGACGTGAGTCCTCCTCAGTAATTGAAATAATATTTATTTCAGAAGTTCTAACATCCCACCCTTCTTTAAATATTTTACAGGTGTACCTGTCAGACAGAACCGGGAGGATACAGCAATAGTTTTTACGTTTTATTTTTGTATAATTTAAAAGTAACTACACATGCTATTAAATACAATGTACACAATTTGAATTCATGTCTCCTGAGGTCCCTATCACATACAAAATACATTCATTCAAAATAAAGCTCAGATACAAAACAACACCCATTGATATCTGCTGACCCCTGGTGTCTGTTCTGAGACTTAAACAGCCCTAGTCTACTACAGTCTACATTGGCTTTCTCAAGTGCTGCACTAAGTATAGTTTTATATACATGAACAAAACATGCAGTGAACTGCATAAATATAGTCAGGAATCATACACAAACCTGTGGCTGACAATGTACAGCTATACATAATCTCTTTGCTCAAGCATGGTTAACTTGCTAATATATTTATTAAAATACTTATATTTAAACCGTTTGAAAAACAAAACAAAAAACTATTTACCACTAATCTGCAGACCTCCACTACAAATATAGTTCCATATGTGGCCCCCGGTGAAAAAAGGTTAGACACTCCTGTTAAATGATATACCACTTCAGTATAAATCATTGTTTAAATGAAACCATCTCACTGTTCCCAGTTGTATTGTTGCTGTCAGATGGTGTGGCTAAAAAGAGCACATTCATTAAGAATCTATTTCAGTTACTCTTATTTATATGACCACTCTGCCTTTTAGTTACCTTCATCCTCTTTAGACGTTATCGGTAAATGTGTTGATTCACAGCTTATTGTTCCATTTTCATCCGCCTCTGTGAGCAGAGGGAAAAAATATATAGTACACTAAATATACAAACATTATTTTATTGTTTAGTTGAAGTGTACTTAAAAGTACCTTTAGCAATGTCTCTCAGATCTTCATCAGTAACATATTCAGCTAAGGGATTTGGTGCATCTGTAGAAAAGCAAAAGAAAGAGAACAGACTAGTGAGAACATAAAGTGGGTGGTTTCTTAAACTAAATCAGTTATCATATGCGGTTATTTGGTGAAGCTGAGTTGGCAAAAAAAGAGGAACTGTTCAGTCAACATACGTTTTGATAGTTCTGCCCTTGTTAGAAATAGGTCAACCTCTTCTGGCCTCTCTTGGTCAACAACTACAAAAAAAGAAAGACCTTTAATGCAAAGACAAGCCACAGATAATAATAATACAATAAAGAGACCAGTTATACTAAACACACTTGATGGCCACTTAATTAGGTACGCCTTAAAACCACTTTACTGGATCCCATTATTAACCATTACATTACACTACATTATTTTTCATAGTAAATAATGCAATCATTAATGTTATGTGTTGTTTCTTTTTGTATTGTATTAGATGACACTGTGATCTATAAATTGGTGTTTTTACATTGTATTCTTACATCAGCTTGTACTGCATATAACAGCATATTTGGAACAATATCTGTGTACATCAAAACAAGGACCAATGTACATCAAATTTACTAGCATGTCATCTTCAATATAAACTTGAAGGTTTGTCTGAAGTGAGATAAGGATCTTAAGTAAGTTATTCCTTTGCTTAATCGGTCCATTCAGTGCCGTATTTAATAACTATTTTTTATATTATAATTATTTAAGGAAGTGAAACCTGGCTTGCGGCAGACTCTTAGAACAATACACCCCAGAAAAACTGCACAAAGCCCAAACACTACACATCCAGAAATGGACAGAAGAACTCTCCTCTTCAACACTGTGATTGAAAAAATATAAATAAATATAAAAAAACAATCAAAATAAGAAGCAACATTTTCAAACTCAAATAAGGATAGACTTACGGAGGTTGGTTGTTTTCAGAGGGGGGTCGCTAGTCTTGGTATAAGATGGCCTCCCGTTGCGTTTGCCCTTGCATGTGTACTGGCTCTGGTTGGGGTCATTCTGTGGTGTGACTGTATGTTTTTCAGAAAAAAGCTGCTCTATTCTTTCATTTCCTTTGAACCTGTGTAAGAACAAACTTTATATATATTTGCATTTGCAATTTTGTCTTCTTTAGTTAATTCGTTGATTATGCATGTTTGATTCTTAAATTAAATATTGGCTTGGTTAAAAACATAACATTTAAACATGTTCAATTTTGTTTGTTTTGTTTTCAAAGCCCACTTTCAAACAAGTGGTCAAAAATGATTACAAACTACAAATTAACACACTGCAACATTATTATTACAATTGAAATGAATACCATACATTCATCTATATGAACATTTTAGCCCATGCTTTGGCCCAAAAACTGTTCTAAACTTGATGCCAGATGAACCAGTTTAAAGGCAAATTAACGTTTTTTTTTACAATCTGAGCCTTCTTTCGTCAATAAAACAAGTAGTTTTACTCACCCATAGCATTTTTCTGTCAATTGGAGCAGTATCGCAGAACTTATGTTGAGCCGTTCTGTTCTACTAATGATCCCGTATCTTTTAACATGGTGCTGTATCATTTGCTCGGGGCATTACTTTGCGGTGTTCAAATAACACAAACTTTAGCACTTTTCAAATCATAGAAGTCCGATGTCTTAATGAAAAATTTCGTTTGAAGCAAAAGTGGCCTGTAATCCGAGATTTAGCCATAGTTTCGAGTAGATGAGGACGCCAGTGCGCATGCGCGGACTGCTCCTGGGACCCAAACATGAAACGCAAAGCTGAAAACTATGGATAAATCTCGGATTACAGGCCACTTTTGCTTCAAACGAAATCTTACATTAAGACATCGGGCTTCTATGATTTGAAAAGTGCTAAAGTTTGTGTTATTTGGAGACCGCAAAGTAATGCCCCGAATACTCACGCTAACGGATACGCTACAACATAACTTTCTTCAAACAGCTCCAAATGACACGAACGTGCTATGGGTGAGTCAAACGACTTGTTTTATTACCGAAAGAAGGCTCAGATTGTAAAATAACGTTACTTTTCCTTTAAGGCTAGTTTTATCGATATCTATGAACAGTGGAACAGTAACAGAACAGACAGTAAGAGATTTGAATAAGAAATGTTTTATAACGTTAAATATGCTCTATGCTTATGTATATACGCTTCAGTGTGTGTTTTAGTACCATTCAAATTCCCAGTCCTCATCCTCACTGTCTACTGCTTCACATTTGAGCACTAGACTGTCAGTGGAAAACACCTCGGACCAGCTTGTTAGGAGATGTAAAGCTGCTGATGGGCGCTCTGTAAAAAAAACAAAACACATAGATTACACAATGTTAAACCATTCATATTAAATACTCTGATAAACACCTAGTCTACACACCTAAAAGTATCTAGGAATCAACCCTAAAGCAATGGATAGAATGTTCAAGCAAGGCAGACTCGGCCTGTTAAACTAATCTCTACAGACTACACAAAACAAAGCCAGAATTGATGCATAAACCTAAACTTCTGATTTAAAGAGATGATTATTTATTATTTTCTGATATATATTATAATGTTTCCTCATCGAAAACATACCTGGAGTTGCATTTTGTTTAATTTACATGTGTAACACACACATCCTGCATTTTTAGGCTGTGTTCTTCTCTCAAACAGAAAAAAACAGTTCCACCTGGAGATGTCATATGGTAATATAGAAAGTGCTAAACTCCATACATCTTCACTAGAATCATTTGGATAATACTAATCAGCCCTGGAATACTACTGAATCTCTATTGAATAAAATGTAAAAGGTAGCTGTTAACTTGAAAACTACAACTACAAGACATCACAAAGTGGAACAGAACATTTTGAGCATGAAGAAGGATGTAGATCCCTCAAACGTGTGTGAACAAAACAAAACACATCTCTGGGTATGTTTTTGATGAAGTGACAACATTATAACATGGCTTAAACCACTTTTGTGTAATACAGGACCGTTAATACTAAACCAGAACTAAAGGAAGGAATATATATATAAAAAAATATACCTTTTACTTCAATTGTCACACTCCTACTGTGATCCGTGTGGAAAACAGTCTCTCCTTTTCCTCTATTGGCCCTGCAGTTGTATTCTCCACTGTGCGAGCTGTAAGCATGTTTGATGGTGTGGTTTGCTCCAGATCCTACGACATGATTATTCCTGAACCATGTATATTCCCATCCTGATGACACATTGACTCCACAGTTGAAATGTATTGAATCCTCGGTGTAGAAGATATTGAACTCGAGATCTTGGACAAGCGTAACTGCGGGTTTAGCATCTGTAAGGACAGAGTTGGTTAGAGATTACTCTTTCTAAACAATGCAAAAAGTAATGCAATATGTGAATTTATTAGTATGTCGACTGTGGTAATTTTTTGTACTGTTTTTGTTTACATTAGCAAGTCAATTGACCAAAAATAGCAACCCTGTGTGAGTTGTCTTACCATACACCTCAAGTCTTATTCTCGAACTGTAATCACTGAAGACAGGTCTTTTCTTGTGTTTTGCCATGCAGCTGTATTCTCCAGTATGTGACGCAGAGGAGAGAATGGTCAGAACACTGCCGTTTGTCTTCATGTTGTTGTCAGGTTTGATCGTCCGTCCACCTTTGCTCCATGTGTAAGACCAATCAGAGGCTCCAGTCGCCATCCCACAGTGCAACATCACAGTCTCCGTCGGGAAGGCATCCAACCATGAAGTTAAGTTTTTCACACGGGGGATAGGGATTTCTACACAGATTTGTCCAAAAAAAAAAAAAAAGGTTTAAATAAATCGTAACAACGTCATGCATCTGGGTGTGTTTGAAGAATGTACTATATTATGAACATTCATTAAACACAGATTTATTTTTAAAAAAAGGTAAAAATGTCTTCTGTTATGATGGCCAGCACAAGAAGTACACTGAGCTAATGCTCTCAGTTGCTGGATTATTACAATGAAAGATAAGTTTAAACACACTAAGGTGAAAAATATAAAATCTTACCAGAAATACGGATGCCTTTTGGCTGACTTTCTGTTTCAAAGTCCGTTTTTCTTCTTTTGGCCTTGCATTTATACAGTATGGGGTCATACTGTAGATGTGTTGCACTGACCGTGTAGCCATTACTAACAAGTGGTAAAGTCTGCCCATTTTTGACCCAGTGGTACTCCCAGTCTGATGACATGTTAAGTTGGCATTTAAACACCACCAGTTCTCCTAGATATACCTTATCCGTATCAGGCCGCTGAGACAGAACAGGCTCAGGTATGTCCTCTAAACACAAAATAAGAAATTTAGCTGCATCTGCTGTGTCAATCAAACCACTGTAAACTCAACAGCATGAAGCAAACATGACCGCAGATGCGTATGTAGTTATAACACAGTGTCCATAATGTTATGCCTGTGTTATAATATAAAACTGTCAAACTTACTTCTTATTTCAACCTTTTTAACTTGACTCACGAGAGTGCTGAAGCTGTGAGTCTTGCCTCTTTTGACCTTACAGGAATAAGACCCAGAATGTGTGCTGTCAGGAGAAATAACTTCATATCCTGATTGGTTGGACTGGAGTTCTTTATCGTCTTTGTACCACACAAACTCCCAACCATTTGACACATTGATTTGACAGTGGAACTTCATTGGCTCCTGGGGGAACAGTATGGAGTAGTCTGGACGCTGGACCAGTGTGGGCTGAGGTTTTTGATCTAGGCATGAGAAAATCATTCACAATCACCTTTGAGAATTTCACATTGCTATTGCAAAATACATTTCCATTTTTTTAGTAGTTTTTCTTGTAGTTCTTTTTTTTAGCTTTATAATAATTTGTTAAAAATAATCATGCTTGTTTTAATTTAAAGCGGGCTATATTCACATACCTTACTTCTGTTTGCCTTTGCCTTGATTAGTTTGGTCTAGGTTCAGTCCATGTTTAGTATGGTCATAGTTTAGTCTTAGTCAAGTTTTAGTCTGCCAAATGAATCAGGAACCAGGCACTGTATAATACACTTCAGCAAATTTGTAAATAAACTTACCATACACCTTCAGAATACGTGGAGCGCTGAAAGGGGTGACAACGTGCCTGCTCTTTAGGGTGGCGCTACATTTGTACTGGCCTTTATGTGAGGATGAAGCAGAGCTGATGGAGAGCTTAGCATGGTCTGAGTCAAAAGATACACCGCTAATGTCCATCCGGTCATCTTTCTGCCACTGGTAAGTCCAGGCCTGAGGAGCAGAGGACACCCCACAGCCCAGCTCCACCGTCTCAGAGGGGAACACATCCAGCCAAGTAGTGAGGGGGGTTAGCACTGGGACAGGGATCTCTGTAACAGAGGCAGACACCACATTAGCAGTTCATTCAAAGAGATCCTATTTGGGTCAATATATCCAGTAACCTTAGTGGGATCTGATTAGTTTGCTGTCTTTAAAAAGTATTTTTATTTTGTCCATCAGCATGACAAGGAATAGTTCTTCTAATACCATCAACTGAACCAAAATCGCCAAAGCTTTTGTAGACGTTGTAATGTTCACTGGTGCAAAACTGTAGTCTGGTGCACATTTTTTTTGTTAATATTAACTTGTGTAATTTTGTCTTTCCTTGTCACTTCTAATAATCAACAGAATTCTACAAAGAGTTCAACCTTTACTCATTCTGAGCTCCACCACAACATCCTGTTTCAAATGATAAGTATTCATTTTGTTTATTCTGTGTATGTGTTAATGGGTTGTGGTGACATGACATCACAGCTTTCCATAATCCCTACAGTTGACTGAGCTGGAGGATAGGTCAGATTTCTATGGTAGATTTTGCTGTTTAGGGTTAATATCTCTGTAATTATGCAGCTAATCCACATGAAACAAAAACTGGCACAAAGTTTCTTTGTCAGCACAAATTAACAAAAATGCAATTATGTATTCAACCGTTTCAGAAAGTGGTGCCATTATTCAACCCAAGATGTGATTGTTGTCAGTTGAAAGGACTTTAAGCCATAAGATTAATATGGTAAATTTATGGAGCCAGTCCTGAACAAATAATGATAAAGTGCAACATCATACATTTGGATAGTTCGTTCAAAGTTGTATAGGACCCTGTTCATCTGAAACCATGACATCATTCAATATTGTGGTGTGAATGCAACCTACATACCATAAACCGTGACATTTTGTGGTTGGCTTATTTTAGAGTTCACAGTCCTGGTTTTGTGTTGGGCTTCGCAGAAGTAAGCCCCCATATCACCCATTGATGCTGAAACTATTTGAAGAGTGGATCCTTGTTCTGTTATTTTCAAGAAATTATCTCCAGTGAGGGGCTGTCCATTTCTGAACCATAAGAATCTCCAGTCGGTGCTACCAGCATCACAGCCCAGAATCACTTTCTCATTCTTATATACATCTAACCATGAACTGTGTAACTTCACCACTGGGACAGGAACATCTGAAATACAGTAAATAAATTTAAATATGAAAATGTATTGCCCATTTAAATAGTTGGCAAAGAATAACTATCGTTTTGCATTAAAGTAACATGGCATAACTTGATGGAGGTGGCCTATATACCTATATGATTCCATGGAAATAGTAAGCTAAATGTAAAACAAATAATAAAATATTGAAAATATATATTGTGTAATGTATGATTACAAGCTTTATTGAATCTCACCATCGACAACTTGTGTCATCTTGTCACTACTAAGGGTTACAATTCTACCCCTGTGGGCTCTGCAGGAGTAGCCCCCTCCATTCGTCAGTTGCAGAACAATGCTAAGAGTGGGGTCCGTGTGGCCAATGTCTTCATCATCTTTGGACCATTTGTATGTCCATCCAGCAGAAAGGAGAACTGCACACGTGAAGTTCACTGTCTCACCTACATACATCTTGTTTAGATTAGGACTTTTGGATAATGTGGGTTTAGGCGTATCTGAAAAATAAAACATATAGGCTATGTATTTTTCCAATGAAAAAAAAAGAAAAAAAAAAGAATACAGTTTAGCAGAGACCACAGAGGTTCTAAGGTGAAGCATAAAAACAGGAAGCAGAGCTGGAGGAAACAGAAATAAAGGCAAGAGATTTGTGGCTTATTTATTTGTCTGTGAAAGTGCACAGTGTAACAGCTCATGAAAAGGTGGACAAGCTAAAGGAATAATCAAAAGAGGATAACAATTGTTCATTACCCTGAATTATGATTCTGACTGGTTGGCTTTGCCCAGAGCTGACTTGTCTGGTGTTATGGAGAGTTTTGCAGGTGTAGCGTCCATGAAGGTTCTTGGGGGCTGAGGGCATGATCAGTCGTCTTCCCTGCTCAGTGAACTTTATATTTGGACTCTGAGCAACTTGTTCTTCATCTCTGAACCAGATGACCCTCCAGTCAGGCCCAGCAGTCTCACAATCCAATGACACATCTTCATTCTCAAACACATCCGGCCATTCATTTAACAACTTCACTGTTGGCACAGGAACTTCTGCAACAAGATAGTCTGGTTAACACCTGACCATATCACAAGTGAGATATGGGTCTGGAAACTCGCTTCAAAAAATCCCGTAGCGGAGGTGTGGTTAGCGATCGCCAACGGCCGTTTATTGGGCGTTATGAATGTCTATCATTGAGTGTATACGTAAGTCCATAGCCAATCATGTCAGTTGTCAGTTCAAACTACAAGCTTCCGTTTGTCATGTAGTACGCGTCACCGTCTTGCCACACCTCCCCCGCTCTCTGATTGGGGCCCTAAATCTGGGACTCTCGCTTGGACGAGTTTCCAGGCCGCCTTCCAGTTCGAAACGAACGGAAGCAGCCTGGGAATTCCCAGGCTAGCAACAAGATGGAATTTACTATATAAGAATATAGGAAACTCTGAATTAAACGTAGCTGTGAGTGATTTATGGCTTGAATCTAAACTGTTCTGTCACAATAGCAATACAGGAGCAAAATGTTTACTCAAGTAAAAGAAAAAGTATCACATGTAAAAACATACTTTAGTAACACTATCAAAGTGCATGTTAAAAATGTACTTTTAGAGTAAAAAGTAAGTGGAATTTGTACAGGTTTTTGAAAACATTCAAAGCGTGAAATGTGTTCTTGATGAACAAATGTCAACAGAAGCAGCTGAATCAAAATATCTCAAGACATTTATATTTTTGTGCGCTCAAAGCCAGAACCAAATCATGTAGTGAAGGAAAAGTATGCACTGTAAAATGTACTTAAGTAAAGCCCAGATATCTAAAATGATCGTTATGTACAGCACTACTGATTTTGTATTTCATAACTTTTCATCACCAAAAAGAGATCAAAGAGAAGTTAAAGACTCTTTGCTTAGACATACTGTACTATCAGCTTTCTACATTTTTACAGTGCAGACATTATGACTTAACATTCAAATAGGTAATAACATATTTTCCAGCAAATTACTTTTTGAACTCCTGAAACAAACATACCTGATACTTTAATGTTGATGGGATCACTGACTGTGCTGACAGCCACCCCACCTCTTCGCACTTTGCAGTAGTAGTTTCCATCATGGCTCTCTTCAGCTGAAACTACAGTGTACTCATCCTTAGAGGATTTATGTATGGGATTATCGTTCAGGTACCAGAGGTATTCCCACGAAGATGACGCACTGATCAAACATCTAAAAGTGAATGCTTCACCAACAAATACATTCTGCTGGTTCCCACTGACGCTTAATGTCGGCTTCAGTTTTTCTCCTACAGCCAGCAAAAGAGGTTCATTTATTATTGGTCGATTAAACAATGAAAACACTAGTACTGGTATTGGTAAAACTTATTTGCATATAACAAAGTAAAGTACTGAGACAGTTTGTGTCATAAAGTAAAGTAAAGAAACATATAGACAATGCAAAGATAATGAATTGGATTAATCGAATATGTGAGAAAAAAAATACCATTAAGTACAGAATGTAAGCAAATTGTTCCCTATACAAAGGCTTACCATGAACAGTGATTTGAACTGCATTGCTGTATGTGGTGCTAACAGATTCGATGGTTTTGCTCTTGCCGTTACATGTGTACTTTCCGCTCTGTGACTGTGCTACTGCATTCAGAGTCAGATTCTGGGATCCCTCTGACAGAATGACAGAACTGTCTGAAGGTTTGATCTCCTGCTCATCTCTGTACCAGGTAATGGTCCAGTTTTCGCTGTTAATGTTACAACTTAGTTTAACTTGCTCAGACGGAAACACCTCAAACCACTGTGACTGCAAATGCATGCGAGGCACAGGAAGAGCTGAAATAGAACCAAAGTCACAAGTCAGTTCGATTTACAATAAACATGGATTATCGTCAGTCATCACAATGCATCGTTCATGAGTGTCACATAATTGTCTTTATACTGCAATTGACACAAGTTCTTTATACTGTATTTTATTTGTCTTTTGTCCAGAAGCAGAAAGACTCAAGTTGCTTATAATAAATGTATTCAAATGGTTGTTACTTACTGACTATAAAAATACAATAGTTGAATGTAGGAAGAGTACTCCCCTTCTCTGTTGTCACGTCCTATTATATAGACTTAAATCAAATGCACTGAAGTAACATCTATAATAGGAACTGCCAGACACGGGATTAACTTCATGTTCCTGATGCAAACCTATATTTTACTTTCCAGATTGTATTTCCGAGTCTGGTGATCTATTTTGACATTATAGCAGAACAAAAACAACAGCCTCTTGTTTTTGACAAATTGAATTTCTCATTTTGCCATGAATTCTACCTGGATGACTGAAGGATTCTACACACATCTTAAGAACAACTACGAGCCAACCATTCTTAGACTGGTAAGAAAGCTGAAGAAGCAGCTTGGATGAGCTGTGAAACGACCAAATAAACTTTTGTCTAGTTGACAAATTGAATTTCTCCTTTTGCCAACAGCCTGTTAATAACTGCACTTTGCTTACCTTCTATCTGAGCAGCACAGCCAGCACTAAAAGCTAAAAAAGAAAAAAAAACAACAATATATATTTTTAATGACACGACTCCTAAACGTAATATAGACATAGACATGCAGTATATAGACGATGAATATGTTGTCACTTACAAATCAAAAAGATGACTCTACACACCCACATCTTCCTCATAGTGCTGCCGAGTGCTGGAATGTATGTGCTGTGGGTGCATTTGTGTGAACAAAAAGGAAATAGAAATGCGGCCACAGGGGTGTGTGCGGCAACTTCTGTAGAAACTTGGTTCAGGTTGTCTGTTCTCTTTAGCTTTTTGTCACAGGAAATGTGTCAGTCAACTTTATTTTAATGTATGATATATCATATATCAAACCTTAATTATCCTTCTTTTAGACCGTCTGATTATTATAAGGATCCATGCCAATAAGAGGGCTGTTTCCAATATTGTCTTTCAAAAAAAAAAAAAAAAAGGGTGCAATTTCACAATGCAGTTACACTGCAGTTTAATTTTTAAAAAAAGAAAAAAAGATTGATTTTTTACAGTCAGAAGTTATAAAAATTAACACTCAGTTAAATCATTCAATAATAATTACATATTTAATCATTAAAAGCTGTAATTTTCATTACAGGGTGTGAGGGGAGCTGTAGACCACTCCCTCACTTATCAGGTGTCATGTTTCTATTTTTATATAGTATATACAGTGGTACCTCACCTTACGAAAGACCCTAAATAAGAAAAATCCAAGTTACGAAACGCCTTCACGTCAAATTTTGGTCTCTAGATATGAAAGAAAATTCAAGTTACGAAACGCGAAATCTCAAAAATTCAATTAATGTGTGCTCAGATGCGCGCTCAAATGCACGCCCCGAAACATAAATACACTTTATCAACACACACGGGGTTAGGTTCCAGAGATGACCCGCGGTGGGAGAGGTCCACGAGGTAGGACAACTTTGTATTTTGCAGTTGTTCTACATGTTTTAGGGCTGTAAATGCCTCACCACACATTCTACGCTTTTCTCAGACTGGAATTGGGCTTTTCTCGCATTTCTCTCTTGTTTGAGAGAAACTTTCATAGATTTTCAACGGAATGTGTTGATAGTGAAGCGTGGGGGGGGACACGACTCAATATAGCGCAGAACGCGCGAGGGGAGCGGAGAAACAGGATTACAATCAACAACACATCATCAGCAGGGTAAAACTCACCTGTCTCACGACGGTCTAAACCCAGCTCACGTTCCCTTAGTGAGTGAACAATCCAACGCTTGCTGAATTCTGCTTCACAATGATAGAAGAGCCGACATCGAAGGATCAAAAAGCGACGTCGACACGGCGCAAGGCCACGCTACACCAGGACTGCGGGCGCGGGATGGAGCCGCGGCGCCTGGGCCGTGCCTCCCCCTCGGGGCCGAGCACGCGCGGGCAAGCACGGGGTGATTTATTCCAACGAGCAACGCGCTCATCCAACGGCACTGCCATGTTATAATAACAGGTCCAATCCAGGTTTAGTTCTGGCCAGACCTGGTTTATTCCACGTTCTTTTAGTCCTGGTCTAGTCTCTTAGCCCGTCAGGACGCAGAACACAACGTTACACTATAAAACAACAAAGTTACACTATAAAAAAAAACCTTGGAACGGATCAGGCTTTTTCCATTGAAATAGCTACTCAACTTACGAAAAATTCACGTTACGAAACCACTTCTGGAACGAATTAATTTCGTAAGGTGAGGTACCACTGTACTTAATTTGATGCACAGTTATACAGTTAGTTGAGTCATTAAGTTGCCATGCTAGTTCTCACTGTTCACGCCTTTTTCCTTTGCCTTCGAGGTGATTGGTGGAGACATTGATTTGGAGGCGCGCCCTTATCAGTGCAGTTCAGGTGCACCCCATCATCCTGATCTGGACTCTACCAGGTGCTGCTTTGCAGACCCCCCAGGATTTCGCGGGCATTTTTTGTGATTGTTGCGGGCTAAAATGCTTGAATTTGCGGGAGCTTTTCCAAGAAGTTGCGATGAAAGTTGCGGTGCTTTTAAGGTTTTTGTTGCGGGAGGAAGTGAAAGTTGCGATAAATAGTTGCGATTTTCGCTTTTTGTAATTAAAATTGAGTAATATTTTGAATACTGAGTTATTACTGACAAAGAATAATACAAGGACACAGAGATCACAGATATGGTCCTAAAACAACCTTACCAACATCGAAAATAAATTACTACTAGGAGGGGAACTGTTTCACACGGTCTTTTGCAGTTATTTTTGTGGGCAAATGGCGCCGCAGACATGTTTCTTTGCCATTAGAAGCCGTGTCTCAATTCCCAGAGCGCGCGGCTCGGAGCGTGGCCCGAAGGGCATGTGCGTCACACATTTCGACAGAACACCGGCGCGACGACTGCTGTCCCACTTCTTTTTTGTCCCATGCGGAGTTAATACGCGGTCCGAACACCGCAGTCGTTAAGCGGTCCGCGGACTGCAGTCGGGGCTGAGCAAGTGTGCACCTCCTTGACTGCAGTCTGAGCCCCCTTCGGGCCGCGCTCCGAGCTGTGCGCTCTGGGAACTGGGACACGGCCGCAGTTTCGTTTTGTCACACGGAAGTAAAGCAGAATGTTGCGGCTTCCAAACTCAAACCTTTTAGATTGGTCAAAATTGCAACACCGCCCTGAATTCGCGGGGATTGGCTGAAGTTGTGTTGAAGTTGCAAATCGCAACATCGCGAATTCCTGGAGGGTCTGGCTTTGGGAGGGGAGGTTTATCTGGGGAATTTATTTTAACCAACTATTGATACATGAACTAATATTTTAAAACTGATTATACACCAACAATGTGCAATATTTTGTATTCTACTATATATTATATTTATGAAATGTGAACCTGTAAATAGTGCAATAGATTTGGTAGTTTTTGTATGTGTAAAGGTACCTGTGTCTGGGGCTTAGTGGTTTAGGCTGGGCTTTATAACGTTTTTTTTTTGTTTCACTGTCTTGGTTGCCTGTTGTCTGCCATGGGGAGATGTTGTCTGTCAAACTCTGCAAATGGTGTGGCCAAATTAAAAGGTGAAGAGCTCAAAGTTTTTCTTCTTTTTTTTGTTTGACCCTACGGCTGTCCTGGGCTAGTAAGAGGCCAGTTACATCAATAATCTTACACAGGGATTTCAGATCACAATTTTGTTTTAATTGCAAAGAAACTGAATAAGTAGATTTACCCTCAGGAATAAAAAGTGAGTTTCTATAAAATGCCTATAAAAGGCTCACTTGCACATTTTGTATGAAATTTTGAATCAGCTGAGAAATAATGAATCATCTAAACTAAAAATGTTATGTTGTAATCTGAAGAATGAATAAATTTACCATTTCACCATGACTGGAGAAATTTGGGGCTTAATGGGGAGAATAAATTTGTTGAAGTAAGTCCTAAAATCTGGTATTGGTAATAACGTGTCTACTTAAAGATTCTCACAATAAAGCTGTGAAGAAAATAAGATCAGATAAACTTTTTTCTTTTTTATTAATGTGATCACACAAGCTAAAGGAAATGATAGATTAATCTGGAAGCATATAAATGCTATTTCTTGTCAAGAAATAGCATTTATATGCTTGATATATTTCAAAATGCACAGAAATTATGAAAATTAATAATGAACTAATTCAAGATGAAACAATGATTTTTCTTCAGTCCTCCCTGACTGTCTGAAAACCATTGCACGATAACAGGCCAGTGCGCATCGTACCTGTAATAACTAAAGTAGGAAAAGGTGGTGGCTCAACATTTTATGGATCATTTTAATGATGGAGAACAACCCCTGCATCCACTACAATTTGTCTTCAGAAAACATGATTTGACTGACAGGCTTTCCGTTTTTTTTTTTTTTTTTTTTTTTGTTAAGCAGCTCAAATGTGTATTGGATAAAGGGGGGTGGTCGGAGCCATATTTTTACACCTGAAAAAAGCATTCAACACAGTAAATTCAGACATAATCTCTCAGAAGGTGCATTGTAATACTTTGGGATCATACTTGCAAGAAAGAAAACACTGTACAAGAATTAAGGGTACTATGTTTTTGTAGACAGCTCAGTTGGGGTGCCACAAGCCTCCATTTTAGGCCCCCTTTTGTTCAGTGTTTATATTAATGACCTTTCGCCCGTCTGTCCAGAAGTAAGCACATAGATGTATGCTGACGATCTCTCAGATCTCAGAGTGGATGGTATGCTCATGACTGACTCTAAATTTCAATAAAACTGTCCGCATGTGTTTTTTTTTTTTGATAAAGAATAATCTTTCTGCTTCTAAAATTACCATCAAGGGAGAAAAATTGCAAGTAGTTGATTGTGTTAAATATTTAGGTGTTGAATTCGACAGAACACTGTTGTTCAAAAAGCACATACCTAAAATGATTAATACTGTGAAATTTTATTTGTCTCAGTTTAGATTCATTCGTCACCAAATGAGTACAGATGCCACCAAGCTTTTTATGCATTCAATGATATTTTCACATTTTACTTTCATTACAACATGGTCACTGGCAACAAACTGTACAATGCAACCTCTTCAAAGCTTGTACAAACAAGCAGTCAACATAGTAGATAAGAAACCCATGTTGCATCACTATTCTGAAGAATTATAAAATGTTAACATTTGAGAATGTCATCCTGTTGGCCAATCTTAGTCTTGTGTATAAGATAACAACCAGGCACCCCCACCCCTAAAAGTGTTTGAGATTGTGTGAAGAGTAGGAGTCAGGACCAGAGCCTCCTTTAGAGGAGACTGAAGTTTAGAGGAGACTGAAGTTTAGGTCCACCACGTTTGGACAGAATTGCTTCTCTGTCAAATCAGCAGGGGCCTGGAACTCCCTACCTGTATCTGTGAGGGAGTGTAGCACTGTGGGACAGTTTAAATTCAATGTTAAAAAGGGGCTTAAAGAGAGTCAGAGTAGTAGCCATTAGTGATCATCTGTCTATAGGAATGTGTATACTGTATGTAAGAGCTGCTCCCTCTGCTGTTTTTTTGTTTGTTTTTTTAGCTGCATTTTAAATGTTACATGGGCAATTTTATGAAGTACATGCACACTGTACCTGCAACCTGCTGTCACTTTGCTTCTGCCCATGGACTATAGATGAAAATTTGGTTGTAACTAAATCTGGTATGTGCAATACATTTATTGGGCAATGCCCCAGTCAAATAAATACAAATTAATAAAATAAAATAAACACCAAAGAGAAGTACACCTGAAGACCAAGTTGGCCACAGTTAACCACAAATCCCATTCATTTAATTCAATAAGGGGATTTTTATCACGATGCTGACTACATTTTAAAGGACGTGAGCACTAAAGCAGCATGGGTCTTTTATACAGTCTTAACTAAAACAGTGGCCAGACCTTTAGATACTTTTGATAGTCATCATATAAAAAACAAATGGGTGCACCACATGGTGACAACTTGCCTTGCAATGGGGAATGTTGCCACAGGCTTCAGTCTGTTTGAACTTGTGTATAGAAGATAGAGGGAAAGAAAATGACAAATAGCTGAAAGGCTGCTCAGTGTGACATGCCCTCCTCCTCATGATACTTACCAAAATCTGTCCTATAGGGAACAAAAAACAAGAACGTATATTTGACTATTCAAATTATTGTTTATTTATGCAATAAAGAATTTACATTATTTTTCATGAGATTATAGTTTCCATACATCTATTATAATGTACAGTGGAGGAAATAGGCCTAAGTATTTGATCCCTTGCTGAGTTTGCACACAAACAGAAATGAACAGTGTATAATTTCAATGGTAGGTTTATTTTAACATTGAGATAGATACATTTAGACAATATAAAAAAGCTCCATTCATCCTCCCATTGATGTGGTGAAGCTGTTCTGTGCCCTTGGCAGAAAAACACCCCCAAAGCATAATGTTTCCACCTCCATGCTTGACGGGTGGGATGGTGTTCTTGGGGTCATTGGCAGCACTCTTCCTCCAAACAGTGAGTTGAGTCATTGCCAAAGAGCTCGATTTTGGTCTCATCTGACCACAGCACCTTCTCCCAGTCACTCTCTAAATCATTCAGGTGTTTCAGGTGGACCTGCACATGTGCCTTCTTAAACAGGGGGAACTTGTGAGCACTGCAGGATTTGAATCCATGGTGGCGTAAAGTGTTACCAATGGTTTTCTTAGTGACTGTGGTCCTCTTGAGATCATTAAATATCTCCTCCCGTGTAGTTCTAGACCTGATTTTTCACTGTTCTCAAGATCATTGAAACCCCACGAGGTGAGATCTTGTGTGGAGTCCCAGATCAAGGTCGATTGATGGTCATATTGTATTTATTAATTAATACAATATGACCATACACCTCGGGAAGTTTTCCGGGCATGTCCCACAGGGAGGAGGTCCTGGGGAAGACCCAGGACACGCTGGAGGCACTATATCTCTTGGCTGGCCTGGGAACACCTTGGGGTCCCCCCAGAGGAGCTGGAGGAAGTGTCTGGGGTGAAGGAAGTCTGGGAGTCACTGCTTAGACTGTTGCCCCCGCGACCCGGCCCCGGATACGCGGAAGAAAATGGATGGAGGGATGGATAGTTAATACAGGGGTCTAATTCAGGTAGTAGGTCTGTGGGAGCCAGAACTCTTAATGGTTGGTAGGGGATCAGATACTTATTTCACAAAATAAAATGCAAATCAGTTAATATATTTTCTTTCTATATTTTTCTTTTTGATATTTTATCTCTCAAAGTTAAAATAAGCATACCATTAAAATGATAAACTGTTTATTTCTTTGTCTGGGCAAACCAACAAAATCAGCAAGGGATCAAATCCTTATTTCCTCTACTGTGTATGTAGGTGTGAATATATTTTTGTAATTTGTAATATTCAGACCTGGCTTGTATGGACCAAAACAACCTTGGACATGTGTTGTTACTTTTTTTCTCATCACTTGGATCACTCACCATCAGTTGGATTCAAGCCAAGCACAGTAAACGCAACACAGCAAAATGTTTGCTTTACTTTTACTTTTCATGCAATCCAAATGTTTGCCACCTGGTGACAGTAAAGTACCTGTCAAAAGTAACATCAACACGGCTCTCTGCAACACATGGAGCATCTGCCAGTTTGAAGAAATAGGCTGGTGTTTTATTATGTATAACACAAACATAAACAGCATTAACAACATTTTTTAATTAGTCTAACATACATTTCACCAACTGAACTACAAACGTCTGACAGAGGTCGATTTGAGGATTGTGCTTTTAGGGCTCCTGTTGATAAAACTGATGATGCACTGATGCTCTTCTCTGTCCATTCCATGTCTATTGTACAAACATACAGACCCTGCTCCTATCATTCACCCTCGGTTACACTGGGGAAAAATTAAGAGGACAAAATTTACCTTAACCACATGTCATGGGTCATCTTGATTTCATAAAAGGCATCAAAAGTTTTAGTACAACTGTTTAATTAACTTACCTAATAAATAAGACTTGGACTTCTGATGATCCTGGAGAGACGATAAGACAGAGGAGGTTAATAGCCTATTGGTCATAATTGTGCTGTACAGCAAGCTAAAGTAGCTGTTCATATTGAGCCTGCTGTTCGTATTTTCCACTGGGGATTATAGGACTGGGTTTCTGCCCCTCTTCACCCACTATGCGGCACCGCTTTGGGCCTGTTGACTCAGGGTAATGTGAAGAGTGTGATCATCTAGAGTCATTTTTAGAAGCTGTAGAGAGCAGTGCTGACATCACGGCTGCTCCCTCCTCCCACAGACACTCTCTAGACTAATCCCTTGTTTTTCCCCTTGACAAGTCACCCCATGTATGGATGTGCCCTGCATCCTGGTACAAATCCTCGACAAAAACTTTAAATTAGCAAGCAATTTTTCTGTCCGTGTTTTCACAGCAGATGCACTATTTTTTAACTTGAGAGAT
Source organism: Paratrypauchen microcephalus (assembly GCA_036785185.1). Lineage (NCBI taxonomy): Eukaryota > Metazoa > Chordata > Actinopteri > Gobiiformes > Gobiidae > Paratrypauchen > Paratrypauchen microcephalus. The sequence goes on along the minus strand of JAVJIX010000052.1, from coordinate 1,974,199 downwards.
AAGAGAACCTCAGAATAAGCCGTATTGCCATTGTCAACAAAGAACTTGCTTCCGCATTGTGGTGCAACATAAAACAATAATAATATAAACTATGATAAAACAGAAATAATAATAAAAATAGACTTTCATACACTTTATATGTCACATGGGAAAATTGTGGCAAAATATATATATACTGTATAAAGAAATAAATTATATAAATGCTAAAACCACATACAAGAATTTGGCTGACTTTGGATTTAAAATAGTTGAGAAGAGAATAAAAAAGGTTTAGTTCCCTTTGCATAGTGACTATAGCTACAAAATTTACGGTGGAGTCACTAATCCTCTCGATTCATAGTTTTAGTGCCAAGGGAGCTTGCATAGCTGGATAGTTTATTACTTAATGCAAAAATACAAATCAACACTTGTGGAACATTTGTCATTTGGAACATTTGGTTCCAGCTATATCTCGTTTTGGTAACCTGACCCTACAGTAAGTGGACAGCTGGACCTGCAGGTGTGAGAGTGCATCCAAACACAGAGAGGATGCTTTGGGATCTCCGCCGCTGAGTGCCAAGTCCCATTTAGAGGCATCCAGGCTGGTGTTTGACCCCATTCAAAAAGCTGTGTCAACAAGGACAACTTTGTAGTATGTGTGTTGCCCAACAACTGCATCCCCCCAATGTGCTTATGTTAAACAGCTAAGAAAGGAAGTCTGCAGTCAAGGTTAAACTAACAAAGCAGTGGTCCACTCTACACAGCAGATCAGAACAGCCTTCCATGTATCTACTGCACATGTCTGATATTTGGCCATTGAACTTTAACTTTTCACTTTTGCTAAAGAGGGTCCAGTATGTCAAACATGTAATAACAAGGCAGTTAAGTCCAGATTTAAAAGTTATTCACACAGTTCTTTTTCTGCTGTATCCTCAAAGTATAATGAAATATCTATTTCTATTGAGTATGTTTTGACAAGCAATTGACAAATAAACTAAACACACATATAGTCCCTTTTTATCACAACAATACAATGAGTTGTTATTGCTTTGCCATAAATGTTACAATCTGTAAATGCAGGATATATTAATGCCATATTTTTACTACTGTTGTTTACTCCTGTTATTGCACTAGAATTACTACTGTTGCACATTTATTTTATCTTAACTTCAATGCACATTCTATTGCACATTACCATTTCACTGCTGTATTATATAGTAATAACATTTCCCTGGAGACAGGCAGGTGGCTGACCCTTCCCCCAGAAAAATTATACTCTTACTACTCATCTATTCCAACAAAGACGAAAGCGAAAGAAAGAAATGACTGGTAAGAAATGAGTAAATTCTTTACTCAGTGCTAAGCAGTCTATGGCCTGTACCTCTGACAACTTCATTTAATGTCTTCTTCTAATTATGGATTTTGTAAGTCTTTCTTTCTCCACTATGCATGTGATGTTTTTAAGACTTTAATGTTTTTTCTCTTGTCAGCAGTAGAACACCAACACTGCACAAATCTGTCAGGCATCTAGTGAAAGACTATACCTCTCAAAATTGGAATTTCAAATCAGCAACCATTAATCTTTACCACATTAGCAGTGTCCAAAAGTAGTAGGAGCAAATGGAAAAGGTTACTTTATGTTCCATCCATTCATTTCATAATTCATTTGTTGACATGTTTTGGCAAAGGTTTTATATTATAGGCAAATAAGCTTTTTACTTGCCTGAGACTGGGAAAACTACAGTTTGGTGGCAGTATCAGGTATCAGGTAACCCATTATTTGGAAGTTTATGAGTTGTTCATATGGCCAATGAACTTCACTCGACCATTCGTAGCTTTTTAATTTAATAATATAGTGGTTCTCAAACTCTAAAGACCTAGGGAATACGCAAAGAGACTTTTGAAAAAAGAAAACAACAAGAAAAGAACAAAACACAACCAGTAACAGTTTGAGAATCACTGACTTAAGATGACTTAAAGCAATCCCATGAGGGACAGCTGTAATGCTGTACAATAAGGGCACGAGTAGACTCTACTTCCTGAGAAAGCTCAGGTCTTTCAGCAAGTAACTGAAGATCTTCTACCAGTCTGTGGTGGCCAGCACCCTGTATTTTGCTGTGGTCTGCTGAGGGAGCAGTTACCAGTAAAAGGGACATTGGGCGGATTGACAAACTGATCCGTAAAGCTGGTTACGTGATCGGCTGTGAGCTGGAGACATTTGTCACTGTGAGGGACAAGGGGCCACTGGACAAACTGAACACTCCTGCACACCCATTGCACCAGACTATAGAGGGACAGATAATACTCCCTACAACTGTACAACAACTCACCCACTGCACCAGACCATAGAGGGACAGAGGAGCTCATTCTCCAACAGGCTCCTACAGCTCCACTCAAACAGTGAGATACAGGACTACATTCATACCATACTCCATACAGTTGTACAACAACTCACGCTTATGTAACAGATAATACTCCCTACAACTGTACAACAACTCACTCTTATGTAAAGGATAGCCTTCTGTCATGTCAATCATCATATCATTGCAGTCTTTCTTGTCTCTTGCATATAGCTGTGATTTTATATTTCTATCGCTTATTTTTCTATTTTATTTTGACTTGTACATATACACTTATATAATTATGCCTTATTTGACACCTGTCTCTTGCTATCTTTTTTGCTACTTATTTAGAATTTATTATTACCATTTATTTTTTACTCTTTGTTATATATTATATTGTGATGAGTGAGCTACTGTGTCCAAATAATTTCCCTTGTGGATCAATAAAGTATGTCTAAGTCTAAGTCTAAGTTATGGATAGCGTATTTGTCAACTCACCACCAAAATGTCATCTTATTTGCCTTTCTCAGCATCTGGGAGTATGACCTCTGTGGACAATAGAATATCTGGTCATTTAGCACATACTCTGCTATCATGGCACAGTGATAATAACATGATTAAGACAATAAACACATTTTGGGACATTTGGATGTTTACGTACGTTTGACCTCTAGTTTGCAGGACACAGTGGCCTCTCCCTGCTCATTCTTTGCTCTGCAAGTATACACGCCTCCATCAAAGCTGCAGGGCTTTCGGATCTCTAGAGAGCAGATGCCCTGGTTGGAGATCATTCTGAACTTTGGGTCATCTCCAATGATCATCTGATTCTTCAGCCACTCAATTTTGGGCTGAGGGAGACAATGAGACAGGCAATGAACCACAGATTAATGGCTAATAAAACCATCAATTCAACTTTAAACCTTTTTATAGGTATAATATAGGTACAAAACCACACAGCAAATTTAATAGTAGCAAATGGCAAAAAAATAAATTAAATTCGTCAACTGGACAAAAGTTTATTTGGTCGAATACGTTTTGCAGCTCATCCAAGCTGCTTCTTCAGTTCGTAGTAGCAAATGTTAATCTTAAGTACACTTCTATTATGTCAATATAACAGTTTAGAAAAGAGGGTAACCCTATAGAAGAAGAAGAAGAAGAAGTGACTTTATTGATCTCACACTGGAGAAATTCTTCTCTGCATTTAACCCATCCTGTTATTAGGAGCAGTGGGCAGCACATTACTGCGCCCGGGGACCATCTCCATGATCTTCTTGCTTCGGTTTGGTCAGGACCTAAGCTGGAGGATTTTACCTGGAGCATGTTTTGGGTTGATGGGGAAAACCGGAGTGCCCGGAGGAAACCCACCCAGACACGGGGAGAACATGCAAACTCCACACAGAACACACACAGAAAGGCCTGGGGGACCCGGGGATTGAACCCCGAACCTTCTTGCTGTGAAGCATGAGCGCTAGCCACTCAGCCCCTCCCTCCTTGGGTATGTCCTGCACTGAGGCCCAGCGTTGGCAAGGTGACTCTGTTTATTGAATTACACATCAGCTAATGCAGTGTCAAACTGGTGTACTTTTAAAAACTTTTTTATGATTACTATTTATTATTTACTCATTTAAAGCATTATTAATTTACTCCCCATAGTCTCCATAACATGTACATGAATAGAAACAGTGATAAAAAGCCCATGGCAGGTAAATGGCAAATATACTTCAGACTATAGCCATGTATCTTGCTGCTTGATTACTCCTCTGGAGTGAAGAGACACTTCTCTGGAGTGAAGAGACACTTCATTAACACATTTTTAAATGCAACTGTTTATCAGAGGCACTGCGATGACTTATCAGCATATCACGGATGCTTAAAGTGATTGTTCTCGAGACTGAAAATAGAGAGATTAACTCTTGTAGTACTTGTACTTGTAAGAACATGCAGATTATTGCCTCCTTCTGATTATTAAAGCTGTTTCAAACAGCTGATACAGCTTCTGTTTCACCATAAGGAAAGGAGGTTCCCATAGTGTATTTACTGATACTTATTTCAGTCACAGGGTACAAATCAGCAACTGCGCCTGCATTCTCAAACTCAAGTAACCATTGCCATATGCTTGGGATGAGTCATTAACACATTGTACAAGGGATCGGCCATGTTGCATACTTTAAGGTAAGCAAATCACTCTAAGATTCTCTTAGCTTCTCATATGGCACTGAAGTATTTATCCTCTAGATCTCTATTCCTTCATTTATATACCCCTCCTAAACCTAAACGTAAACTTATACACCTGCTCGTGTAGTCCAAGGACATCTAGAACAACAATGAACTGTGTTTCAACTGTGGCCTTGCGTTTGAACTGTCTGGGTCACACAACTGTAGATATGTTTAACTGAAGAAGCCACGGTCAACTGTGGGTGACTGTACACATACCAGAGCTAGTCCTTCATGAGATCTTTATACTCTATTTGAAGTACAGTACTGCACAGCAAAATCATTTACTGTTGATCCATGTTAAAAACACCCCTGGTAAAATGTAGCCGAGCACGTAAACTTCAAAACAGAATCAAATCATGCAAGTACCCAGAAATCATACCTCCTTAATAACTTACTTACTTAATAACTAACTTAAAGAGCACAAACAGGTTCTTTTCTTTCGAATATTTAACATAGTTTTACATCAAAGTAGCAGTTTCTGAAGAAAACTTTAAAAAGAAATATTGAAAATTACAAGAAGAAGCGAGTTCTAAAAATGAATCTATCTATGTAATCATCAATATCCACCCACAATGCAAACTTATTTATAATGGACTAGGCAAGATTTATCTTAATCTTAAAGGTGCACTGTGTAACTTTTTGATTGGGAGTCCATCACCTGCTTGTTTCTATGGATGTCATTGCTCTGCCTGGAATGTTCCACAGTATGACATTAAATAGCTCTACCTTATATTTATTCATTTACTGATGGTTTTACAGCTCAAATATACCTAGAAAAACAGGCATTCTCCATAGATCTAACCTGTAACTTGGTCTGGTTTGGTCTCCATGATGATAGAAAGGTTTAATACCATACTGTGGAACATTCTAGACAAAACAATAACATCTCATGAAGAAAAGCTTTTGAAGGATCCTCCACCAGAAAAATTACACAATGCATCTTTAAATATAACCTTGTTAACTACATTTTAGTGTAATTTTAGTCTCACCTGTCACTTGCAATAAAAGCCTGTACCTGTAACTGAAGCTATAAGTGTAAAAAAAAATTAAATACTAAAGGGGAATTTTGATTCTAACCTTGGGAGATCCGCGGACTGAACACAGCAGTTTGGTGGTGTATCCCACGGTGGCAGCGCGGTCATTCAGAGGCGTGGTGAACTTAGGCGCCTCACTGAAGTCATGCTCAGGGTACTCCGGTGGTTTGTACACAATACCTGCAACATAAAAAAGGAGTTGTGACTAAATAGTATTACAACAACAAACAAGCAACTAGAGCTCGGAAATATGGGGCAGAAAATGAATTACTTTTTTTTCCTCATATGGACAAACCTTGATTTTTGATTAAAGGTGCATTGTATAACTTTTCTGGTGGAGGATTCTGTCAAAAGCTTTTCTCCATGGAGATGTTATTGCTTTGTCTGGAATGTTTCACAGTATGGTATTAAGCATTTTTATCTTCATGGAAACCAACCCAGACCAACTGAAAGGTCAGGTCTGTGGAGAGGCCACTCACTCACAATCAGAATGCCTGTATTTGTTTATTTTTATTTTTTTAAGACATTTTTGAGCTAAAAAAAATTCACCTGTAATTGAATAAATGTAAGGTAGAGCTGTTTAATGTCATACTGTGGAACATTCCAGAGCGATGTTGATGGACCCCCAACCAAAACGTTTTTCTTTTCATAAAAAAATACAACTGCTTTTATTATTGATTTTATGAACAGAAACGATACAATCTATTAAACAGTGCCTGAATCTTTTAAACAGTGATCTAATCTCAATCTCGATTAAATTTGATTGTCACAAGCAACAGTGCAACGGTGTTTGGTTGTGACAAGAAAAGGTTAGTGCCTCTCTGTCATGGCATCGGCTTGTAAACGGTGTCTGAGTAAATATTAGATTATTTGAATGTGTTCTCAAAAACCATTATGCGCAGACTGTGAAAGGAAGAGCAGCACTGGCTTTGGCAGCTGTGTGTATGTTGACAAAGCTTTTCAGGTGTATTTTAATAAGAGCGAAGTCCTGCCAATTGAGCTGCCATTTGTGATTGAGGCCAAGATCCTTTTCACTCCTAAATAACTCACTTTAAAAACACAGAGACAAACACACATACTCAAGTGTCATGAAGGAGAGCAAATTATTACTAAAAGTTACTTAGAAAACTGATTTTGCAAGTAGTGTACTAATTTTGCAGTAGCATTACTTCAAAATAATATTACTTGAGTATGAGTACAAAGTAGTGGTCCAAGAAATTCAAGTAAGAGTAAGAAAGCATTTGACAAAACTACTACTCAAGTAAGAGTCATTTGAGGTGTTAATTGTTTGGGGCGTAACATATGATTTATGATTCATTTATGATAGACCACAAAAAGGACAAAAACTAAATCATATCTGAAGAAATACACAAAACATCAATGTTAAATATAATTAATAGACTTAGTAAACTCACAGTGGGAAGAGAAAGCGTTTTAGTTTTTTTATTCAGGTAAGTGTATGGTTTCTTATACTAGTACTGACTCAAGCAAATGTAAATGAACCTACATTTGAGAATGAATATAGAAATACAGTGGTGTACAGTGGGTCACCTGTCTTTTGGATATGGGCTACGTCCTTTGTGACAGCACAGCTCTCACTCTTGCCCACTTTGTTCTCGGAGAAGACCCTGAATATATAAGTGTTCCCCATGATGAGGTCTGACACAGTGGCCGTGAGTCTGTGATAATGCTCCAACACGGTGAACCATTCCTAAGCACAGACAGAAGCAGAGTTTATGCAATAACAGAAAGAAAAAAACTAGCCTATTTTTTATACATTTTCTATAGCAGCAAATCAAAATCCTGATACAGATTTACACTTGATATCTCTGTAAATCCACATGAAACAAAAGTTGCCACAACAAGATGAAATACATATTTACAATCAAGGCAAAATTAGGTTATTCAATCACATGTGCAGATTTGCTTTCCATAATTGTAATATGGCATGGACAAAACATGTTAAATATTTGTGGGGCGCCAGTGGCAAAAAACTGCTGTTGTGTCCTTGGGCAAGGCACTTCACCCACATTGGCTAGTATGAAAGTGGTGTGTGTGTAAGTGTTGGTGGTGGTAGGAGGGGCCGATGGTGCAGATTGGCAGTCTCACCTCCGCCAGTCTGCCCCAGGGCAGCTGTGGCTACAGTAGTAGTACAGTAGTAACACCACTGGTTGTGGAGTGAGTGAACAATACACTGTATAGCATTTTTGAGTGTCCAATATAAATCTAACCCATTATTATTATTATTCATTCATTATTTGTAAGTGGCATGACGAATGGCTAAAATCTGAGCAAACAAAAAAGTAAATTTGAGCAAAGAAATAGGTCCACTCAGGAAAATGAGCACTACTGACAACTATGAGGCATTTTGACTGCCCATGCTACTGCCACTCAATGCTGAGGGGATTTTATTTTTTACAATCCTGTTTATCTTTTCATAAAATTTATAAACATGGGTGAAAATTGGATATTTCACTGTTCATTGGGGTGATTGGTCTCTTTAATTTATTATATGATCCAGTGTTATGGTAGCCTTTTCTCACCTCTGTCTTCTGGTCTGCTTTCTGCACAGTGTATCCAGTGATTTCAGTGTTGCCGTTGTCCTTGGGAGAAGTCCATTCCAGAGCTGCATTGAAGCCCCAGGTGTCTACCAACTTGACACTGGCTGGAGGTCCAGGCAACTCTAAGCACAGCACATGACACATCCCACACTCTTACACAAGGGCTTTAACATTAGGTGTCAAGGCATGATAAGCATCCCCTGTTGTGTGCATGTGGCTGATTCAAATGCTGTGAGGTCAGAGAGTGACTGTCAGCAGTGTAAATATTCTAGCTAAAGTCTTGGCAGTTGTGAAGTAGGCTGGAGAGCTAACATGTGAAACAATATACGTGTTTGGATTTTTATGAAGTTATACGCACCCACAATCTGCAGTGTGATGGTGGCCTTGTCTTCAAAGCTGTCCACTTTAACGGTCATCTCAAACACTCCTGAGTCCTCCCTCTGAGCAGAGCGGATGAAGACGATGCTGTCTTTGTTACTGTTTCTGATATTGACTCTTTTAGTGTCCAGAGGCTGCCCATCTTTCAGCCATGTAACAACAGGGCTTGGTTTACCCTGAAGTGCACAGGAACAGACAGTAATTTAATGGGGTGTATATATTTGGAGCTACTTTTGTAATGTTACTTACAAGGAAGGGGATGACCAGGTTTATCTGTGCTCCAACTTGTCTGACGTAGCGAGATCGGAGAATGCGAGGCATGCGAATCTTGGGGCGATCTGAAAAACAAGACCTTTAAAATGATATCTATTACCCAGTAACCTACTCCAAAAAATTCACGACACCATCATGCGCAATGTATTACATTACATTTTTACCAAGTGACATCATCTATCTACACATCTACATCAGTCAGCCTTTTGACAGCTCCAGATACCTTTACCTGGCATAAGATACATGATGCGTGCCTACTGTCTGTCAACAAACAGTATAAATGTTATGGAAAAAGATTTGGTTGACATGAAGAGGTCATAGGAGGCATCAAAGAGAAAATAAATGTTTATTATAAGTGACTTGTATAAAATAATTGTAACTAGTACAAACTTACACTGTTTATGACTGTTTATTAACTTTATCTGAGAGATAAGACACAGTATCCAGGCAGACAGGCTAAAGATGCAGGAGGAATAGCTCCTAAAATAGCATAGATGACGTGAACGTCTTGGGTGAACTCCAACACGTGTCATCTCATGTCGTATATAGAAGCTGCTGCAATATGTCATCACTTTGAGAGATCCAGACAGAGAAAAAAACAGCAACGACAACAAAACAAGAGTTCAGTTTGGCTGTAACTCTAAAGCAGGAAAGTGCACTTTATTTGTGAGTACAACTTTAGTCACTTTGCTGAGTGGTTTACCAGAGGCTAGGCGTTAAATCCTAGGAACAGCATCACTTGCATGTATCTGCATAAGCAGCAAATGTCTCAAAAGCTTTGAGGGCTTACAGGATATATAAAACCAGCAGGGCTAAATTCCATGTTCTCCCCGGACCGTCCTGTCCTTCATTAAAGCTCATTCACATACTCACATACCATCTAACCAGTTTCATAAACAGTTTAAGCCACTCCAATACTGCTCACTAGATATGATCCAACTTCTACACTCCTACTCCAGTGGAGCATCCCACCTTGGCTCAAACACTAATCTGCTCTAATTAACACACATCCCAATAATGGCCAGACCTGTTGAATGAAAGCCCCTGCAAACAATCACCAGTCACTCTCTGTTTCTGAGCAAAGGGATTTTCATAAGGGGCTTTAATGTGCACCCGTGTTATGAGGACGGGAACGGGCTAACTGACATGCCACCCAAAATCCATCAATTAGGCTTCGGTTTCAGCTCCCCTTAGCTGACCAGCAGGTTTGATTACAGGCTGAGTTTTATCTGTCACTGTCTCCTGTTTAGTTACTGAGTTTAGAAATCCCAAACAGAATGGTCAAAATAGACCATTGGACACATCAGGTCAACAAACACAAATGTAATGTTACAGACACATCAGTAATAGAAAGTGAATAACAGAGTAATTAATCCAACAATAACCCAAGGAACACATAAAAAAACATTAATATTATAATATAAAATAAAATAAGGATTCTTTAGTTCTTTTTTTTCCCTTTTGTTTTGTTTAACTTAGCAGTGGCTGTTGACACGAGACTGGTTGAGAGGTTGATTTATAGCTATATGAAAGGCCTTGTCGACACCTTTGGATTTATGTGCACACGTCTGCTCAGTCTATCTGAAGACTGGCCAGTTAATCCCACCCCATATGCAACCTGAGTATTTTAAGGAGAGCTCCCAGGCTGCAACCATCATCAGTGACCCTGATAGAGAGCTTGGAGGTGAACAAATTGAATCGCACCCTGACACAAGTAAACATCAAGGACTACACGTATATAAATTTTCCTAACATATACTATAAATAATATAATATTATTTTACTGTAGTTTTGAAATGAAATACTTAGACCAAATTACTTGTTTAATTTGTATTGACTGTGACAGAAGCTACTCACCAAGAACTTCACGGATGGGCACAGGAGCCGCGAGGGCCCCGGGTTCACTGCGGCCCCCCGCGTTTACAGCTACCACTCGCACATTCAGCAGGTCACCCACTGTCAGATTTTTAATGCAGTAGCGAGTGGTAGAGGTCAGGTCCTCGTTAGCCACCACCCAATCTGTCGCTGTGGGAGTCAGGAAGGTAGTTTTAGAGAACAACTTTAACATGACTAACAGGAAGGGCACGTTGCATATTTAACTATTTTTATTTTATTAGACATACCTAAAGTGCTGGCTCATGGTGTATGTACCCCTGATAGAAGTTTTTACTAGATTATTTAATACTGTTAACAATACTATTTGAGATCACATTTTTGAACCTATGCCTTCTTTAGAATGATGAGTTTTAATGAACTGTTTAGCATGTTTTAATGGCTCACATTAAGTGGTTTATCATCTGTCGACACAGGTTTACAAACACACAGGACACAAGAAGTATACTTTGGCTGCCGTGCCGAAACCTCATCTGGAGAAGAAGCTTGTCTAAAAGCGGTGGGAGCCGATTCAGTGACAGTTGGTTGAAATGCTGCCTGCCGTATACGGGCCTGTAAGTCTATGAGTGTACATGGCCTGTGACACGCGTGGGACAGGTGCAGCAGATGCATACTGTACATACAACAGAATCTAGGCTTACTCCCATCTTTGCAGTACTCCACAGTGTATCCATCCAGACCCGAGTCCCCGATGGTCTCCGGGGCTGTCCAACTTATGGTCAAACTGTTCTCGATCACGTCCTCCACAGCAACACCCAGGGGAGCACTGGTGGGGACTGGAGCAGAGGCAAGAAGGCTTCATTAGTAAATCACAGTATGCACCGTTATGGTAAACATATGAGTCAATCAAGTTTATGAGACACTTGTTTTACACAGTGCAACAGTACATGTAATCAGTTTATGACAAATGTTTTCTGGACATGTATTCTACAGACTTAGTCTCTTAGCCTTAAATACAGCCTTGAAGTAATACTACCAACATTGCATGAATGTTACCTGGAGGAGGTGGGGGTGTGGGGGCCTTAGGAGGCTCCTCAACAACAGCAGGTTCAGCAGGAGCTTCAGCTACCATTAGATAAGCAGCAAAACAAGAATTTTAGTTGAAGCAATAGCATGAGTTAGGTTAGCAATGTAGATATCCATTTGAAAAGATATATCCGGAGCATCCAGGCTATGTGAAAGTTGATGTAACATTTTCAACTATTGAGGTCTATGTGCACTGTAGTTAGTGGCAGAGGAAGCCTTTATCCTGCCACTTGTTTACCCTCAGCAGGAGCCTCTGCGGCAGGAGCAGCACCTTCTTCTGCTACCACAGCCTCTGCAGCTTCAGCGGGCGCCTCCGCTACTGCAACTTCCACTACTGCAGCCTCAGCAGCCTCTGGGGCATCAGCCACTGGGGCATCAACTACTGGGGCATCAGCCACTGGAGCATCAACTACTGGGGCATCAGCCACTGGAGCATCAACTGGAGCATCAGCCACTGGGGTATCAACTGGGGCATCAGCCACTGGAGCATCAACTGGAGCATCAGCCACTGGGGAATCAACTGGGGCATCAGCCACTGGAGCATCAACTGGGGCATCAGCCACTGGGGCATCAGCTAGTGTTACAAATACCATTGGGTTAAGCTAAATTATAATACTAATCATGCATGAAACATTTGTGGCTGAAGCAGGCAGCACAGCAGGACAGCGGTCACGAGATCTGGTTTATGAACAGATATATTCAACACATAATTGACGAAAAGGGGGTGATAAACATAAATTAGACGATGCCATGTTCTTGACCAAAGAATACCGCTGTACTTGACTTGAAAGCTAATAAGTTAAAGGTTATATTGAACATTAATAATTTTACACTCTTAAACCTTGTGTTTAACCTCTATCAAACAAAAAAAGTTCTTCAGAAAGAGTAGCATTTATAGCTATTTAAACTGATTCTTGTCCCTTGCATACATGTATAACAGCACACATGATGATGAGACAGTGACAGAGCCACATGGAGAGAGCAAGTCTACAGGATCGGGTCATGCAGTGTGTTTACCCTCCGACGCCACATCTGTCGGAGCGGCTCCTTCCTCCACTGCTGCAGCTTCAGCTAAAGTTAGGGTTATACATTCAGGTTAGTAATAGCACAAAAATGTCACAATCCACCACCCAAAGCTAACAAGTGTTTGTCAATCATATAATCAATGGGTCAATGTCTATGGAGCTTATGAGAGGTGGACAAGATGTAACTTGTTACAGTAATAATAAATTTAAGGTGACTCATGATTCCTTAAAATGCTAATCAAGAAATCATAGCAATATTTTAAAACATTATGCAGCTTTGCAAAACTGAGATGGAATATGCAAAACAATCACAATTAAAAGCTGACTTGTAGAAAGCCAGGATACCAATAAGTAAACTGGCATCTGTGGGCTATATGTGGCCTATAATTTTGACTTACCTCTTGGATACAGCAGGCCAAGACTTATCTTTTATCTCACTGGTCACCAGCAGATTTGAAAGGAAACAGACTATGCCACTTACCTGCTTCATTATTGTCAAGTGAAGTCTTCAGCAGCCATGCAAACCCCAACCAAAAATGGTGTGAGCTATTGGTATTTGCTTCTCACAGACTCAGTGAGGAATGTACAGTTGGACCTTTGTTTATGTGGTAGTCTACTTCAATATCACTCAGTCCAATTCTCAGAAATTGGCAACAAAACTGAATTCCCCACTAGTCTTGCCGTAGAAAAAAAAAATTATGTAGCCTAGGTATTAGTGGAGTGGAGTTCTCCTTAATAGGCTGTCCATCTTTATACCTGGCGGGCCTGCCTCAGCTGCAGGGGTCTCCTCTGCTGGGGCAGCTGGTGCTTCTCCCTCTGCCGCAGGAGCTGGCTCTGCTGGGGCGGCCTCAGGGGTGGCCTCGGCCGGAGCCTCTGCTGGTGCAGGGGTGTCCACGGGTGGGGCCTCGGCGGGAGCCGGCTCAGGGGCGGCCTCAGGTGCTGACATCGTACTGTTGTGGGCAATAACTAGTCCTCAAGAAGAGACCTTGAAGTGAGCCTCCCATAGATCCAAGTCATATATATAGACCTGTGATGTGGGGGGGTATGTACGAAGCTCCACCCACCTCACAACTTTGGCCTTGAATCTTCCTCACTGCTATAATAGACTATATAGTCTATTAATATATGGGCCCGTGCTCATTTATAGTCCTTAGTAGCACTCACCTGAATTTATTCATTTTAGAATGATTTAAGTCACACACAATAGCGCCCTCCAGTGGAAATCACATGGCATAACTTTATTATGACCAATGCTTCATGTTAGACATATGAGTTTAATGAGGTTATAGAGACATGCCATACAACTCATACCAGACCCCATTAAACCAAGTGCTTCTTCCTCCCCTTTGTATAAGAGGAAGACTATACAACCAATTACATACAAGGGTCAGGCCATAATTTAGCTCTCGACACATTTGAATGATTGTTGTCGCAGATGCAGAACTATTTACAATGATATACAAGAGTAATGCATGTACAAAAGAGAAAAGAACATATACAAATATTTCCATAAGAAAACAGAACAAATAAAAGATCCAGTTTTTACCCTGCACACCCACCTTCCTCTCCCTTCTGACATAAATTAGCTATGGTATAGGTCCAATAAAAGTAAAAAATACTTTGGGAATATTTTAGGGCCACATGCGCTAGAATTACATCTCCCATTCTCAGCGCTCAAGTAAACCCTCTATTCTTTGTTACTCACAGTTATTTTGTGGCTCAAAAATAACCAAAACCTCACAATCAGACCGTACTAATTTTGTTTACAAAACTACAGCAAAGTAAAATAAAAATCCATCTTTCATACAAGGTGACAAGAGAAAAGCCAGAGGAAGTGGTGTAGCCTCATGCCTATGATAAATACCACCCTCTAGTGAGGCCTCATTGCGGTCAATAACTGATCTGTGTTTCAGGCACAAACAGAAGAGGCATCAGGTCTCTGCTTTACAAACAGAGGTAACTCAAACGTATTCTAGTGAGGTACTGTAAAACCAAAGGGTCAACACTTTTAACTGTTTAAGCATTCAATTTGTCCCCTTTCCAACACTGTCAGGAAGTTAGCAGAAATAAACTCACTGTATTGAAAGACATTACTGCTTGTGCAAAATAATGTGTGAAAAAGGGAAGAGGAAGAGTGACAACACTTTGATCAGCGGTGTGTAAAGATCATAATAACAGCTGTCTAGTATGTTAAGTCATTTTTTATAACAGCACCTTTGCAAGTGATACCGATGAGAGCTTTTGACTCAGTATAAAATTCTATAAAATCATGTTTTAATTGTGTATATGAAACTGTTAAGCTGTTATCTAAATTTGCAAGCAAAAACAGAAAAGACTGTTTTAACAGGCCTTTTTTCATTTTTTAAACATTCATCTTTAAGACATATTTGGTGTGTTCTGTCAAAATACCTTCACTTTAAACCTTTTTGCCCAGACCACATAATATTGTATGTCCATGCATGTCATTATTATTCACATCTTTCAACTGCATTGGCCAAAAGAATAAACAGGTTAATTTAGTTTTTTGTCGTCGTTAGGTGAGTGCTGCCCCCTAGAGGAACATCAACCTGCATTTGGATAATCCCATGCTTTCTAATGACACTAACTCAGCTTCAGTTCCCAAGTACAAAATAAAGTGCATCTTTAGCTATTTTAGCTGGAGTCACGGGTCTTATATTTGGGGAGACTTTTTTGTAAAATAAAGCCATTGATTCAGAAAGCACCAATAATTATTAAAATAATTATGGCAGTAATTACAAAGGGGAAGATTCTTGGAAAGATTTTGCATAATACTTTCTCTGGTAACCATGCACCATAAAGTCAATAACGAGAACAGACAAGTCATTGTCTTTTCTTGCCTATGAAATCACAGTTTCCATCAAGAGCAGTTTTAATGTCTTTCATCTCCAGCCCTCTGATTCCTGTATGCCCGTAGAAGGCCCAGTATGCAGTGCCACAGGTGGACTATCCTCAAAGTGTAGTTTGAAGAGTGGGATCCAAACTGCCTTCCCGTTCCGGAGACTCAATGTAGTTGGCTGATTCTTGAAGCTTGAGAAGCATAGCCATCTAGATAACAGAGAAACAGTAAGATACATGAATTCACATACATATAAATAAAGCAATATAATGATATGAACACAGCCACACTATATTGCACAAATAATTGTTTGCAGAGACAAAATGACCCAGTTCAAAATAATCAAATACTATGACAAGAAATTAGGAAAAAGCAATATGGATCCAATTGGTTTGCATTAATATGTAAAATATGTAGACTCACCAATGGGTCTGTCTCCAGAGAACTTGGGGGAGGAGTGTCTTTGAGAGGCTTTTTGTCTTCACTGGACACACTGACGCTGGGTGGAGGTAGGTGGAACAGCTTGGACTGGTCTTGCTGAGCATTGGGCCAGGGCAGGGTGCCTCGTACCCACTCTACTGGGTCTTCCCAGACTGCTTTCTGCCCATGCACCTAACAAGCACACATATAGTTATTTCACTAAATTAGGACGTAATACTAATAATAATTATCACAGTGCTTCACAGCTTACCTTGATACCATCTTTTGCTCCCTCTTGTAGGTACGGAATAATTGAGTGGTTCCATAGATCAATAAACCATTGCCTAAACTCTGACATGGAAACAGGGCATGACAGGAAGAAGCAAGGACCTGGAAGATAGTTCACCAAATTATAACCCACGTCTGGTAATATACAGTGTAGTCAATTTTAAATATTGTCAAAATGTCTTCTGTCTCTTACCTATGAGGAAGTCTGAAGTGCTGTGTTTTTCCAGGAATGTGTGCAGGTGGTACCAGAGCTGAGAGACCCAGTCTAATACATGCCTCAGAGCCTGGTGTTCAGTGGCATCTAGCTCCCTCTGCTGGTACGTTTCCACAGCTTTCCGATGCAAGTACCGTACAAGGAAACCATTGGCTGGCTCCACATTGTTGGAGAATGTAATCATCCTGTTCAATAAAAATATGAAAGACTTGTGTTACTTTAAGTTTAAAAAAAATATTTGAAGAGCGCCAGTGTTTTCTGTTGTTACCTGAAGCTGAGGTGCAAGCCGAGGTTGGAGTTCATTTTCACAGGCTGATTTGTTGTCCCAATAATGTAAGGACTGTATAAAAACAAATACTTGTTAGGATTTCAAAAAATTAATGTGATCATGACATGCAAGAAAAAATACAAGTTTACATACCATTTGTGATATTTGCAGGTCAATGCACCATTTACAAGCTCTGTGATGGCCGAAGCATCACTGATATCATCTATGATTATGACCAAAGGCAACTCTCCACTCTCTCGGTCGATCTGATTTGCTAAATTAGACAAATACAGCTGCAGATCCTGCCAAATAAAATGTACAATTAGTCAGTGAGTATTTGCATGTATGCAGTGTAACTAGTAGCAGTAATTTTAGTCAGGAGTGGTACCTTTTGAGACTGTTGGTGCATATTGAAGGTGACAGCAGAGATGCGTCCCGGGAGACAAGACTCTTGCTCAGCTTCATGTGGACCACACAGGCTGCGCTGCTGGAGGTAGTGGCACAAGCGCTGGGCAAGGTAGGTCTTTCCTGTGCCACTGGGCCCAGACAGGACCAGGCGCCGGTGCTTCAGTAACAGGCTGATGTAGTGCAGCATCATAGGCTTTGGAACCAGAGTCTCAAACACCAAAGCGTCCACACATTTCTCTCGAAGGCCTGAGAAGAGGCAGAAACCTTTACAGCAGTGCACACAGGGATCTCCAATAAATAAAAACAAGTAAGCACTACTCTTTTGGTGAAACAGTGTAATTATATTTGGTAGGATTGTCGTATTGTTCTTTGGAGAAAAGTTGCATGGATTTAATTAGTGGGTCTGTCATAGACCTGATTTGAGAAACCGTTAAAATTGACTTTTAGCCATGTAAAAATGTTGTTACCTCTCCAAAAACATACTCGGAGTTTTGTTTTCTTTCATTCACACGTTTGAGTAATCCTTTATTATTAGACGAACATCTCCAAAGATCAAAATGCTCTGTTCCACCTTGTGATGTCAAGAAGAGGTAGTTTTCATCTTAATGGTGACCTTTTACCTTTTGTTCAGCAAAAAGACAAGTCCAGGGCTGAATTTAACCAAATGATTATAGTGAAGGTGTATGGAGTTTAAAAACACAGTGGAGCACTTCTTGTATTTCCACTTGACATCACAAGGTGAAAGAGTGTTTTCAGTTTGAGAGTAGAACTCAGGCTAAATATAAACGGTCTGTGTGTTAAACATGTGTGAAACAAAACACAACTCCAGGTATGTTTTTGAAAAGGAAACATAACTAGTATAAGATAGACCATAATATAGCGTAACATGGGCCTTTTAGGTTATTCAAACTCATTTTAACTAGAGGGGCAAAAACCAACCTTTCAGAGTGACCAGTATCTTGGCTTTACCATTGCCAAGGCAACGATAAGGCAGCGTCTGGGGTCTGTCTCCTCCCATCACTCTCTGCACTCCCTGGGTCAGCTGATACATGAGCAGTGAATCAGACGAGAGACCCAAGCTCGATGTGGGATCCACCTGAGCAAGGTAGTCCTAGAAAAGAACACACCAGTTAGTAAGTGCCATATAAAAACAGAATAAAACAAACATATTACACTAGTCGCTTACTTTAAAAGTTTTAGAGATCATGGAGTCCAGACACGCCCAGTCAGTTCTTCCATTGACCACAACTGAGCCCAGGAAGAACAACTGCTGCTTACCATCCTAGAAAAACACAGATGGTGAATGACTGATACTACAGCTTGTATTATTTATTGTGAAAGATTTTAAATGTACCTCAAGTTGGTCACAAATGCAAACTAGAACATGTGCGCAAACATCATCTTTGTGTAACGCATTGTTTGCCACAGCATTATTTGCCACATCTGTAAGAAAGAGGAAATTGTCATACCCAGATACAAAAGATAAACGATTGAAAGGGCACTAGTGAAATATTTACCAGCATCTTTACAATCATTCAAACTGAGGCTGAAGGATTTGGTGAGACTTGTTGGTTGCTTTCCAGACGTCCCGAGCAGAGATGCAAGACCTGAAGGCTGTGATGTGGAGGAGGTGGGACCACCTCCAGTTTTCAGGTGGTCATTCTCTGCTTTGAGGTTCTCTACTGTTGACTATTATGGACATTTAAGACATTATTACAATTGTGGGGTTAAGGTTAAGTATAGAAATTCAATGAGATAATAGAAATTGAGCCCAAACAGACCTGCATATTGTTCATGGCCTCTCGGAGTTGTTCGAGTTGGTGGGCGGAGTTTAAGGCCTCCAGTCTGATATCTGTGAGTTCTCTTTCTTTGTCCCAAAGTTCAGTGCGCAGATCAGACACCATCCTCTCTTCCTCCTCTCCCTCCTCAACTGCTTCATTAATCCTAATAGGTCATACGATATCTAGTCAGTTTACCATAAATTGTTGAGGTTGGCACATAATTGCAAAACAATGTAGTCTATAGTTGTTTAACTGTCTATACTTACACACAAGATGTGGTAGAGGCTGATGTTGTTAATGATAAAGGTGCATTTTCACCCCCATCCACACTCTCATGAGGCATCTTTGGAGAATTGGGAGCTGAGGAGTCTGGGGTGACGATTTCTTCAATGTCAGAGTAGGTTTTGGTTCCTTTCTTTATGCTGAAAGCCTTGTTGAAGGAGCTCCTCAGCTAAAAAGAAACATAATGCAATTTAATTAGTTTAAAGACTTATGATAATGGTTATTTTTGTGAATTACTTGTTTAAGTTATTTTAAATAGTGCTTTTGTTGTTTTGTTATTACTATGCACATTATATATCAAAGCTGTACAAAAAGAACAATCAGACAGTCCCAATTTAGCAAGTTCATATCATCAAACTACAGACGCACAATAAGATTACTGATTAAAGTACTCAGTTATCACAGGTTAAGTAGTCAGCACTAGCATGGGACTTCTTGTTTAAAAAACAAATTAGGGACCCAAATTTCAGCACTGGTCATACTTTCTTACATTTTGTCGCATGCAGTTTTAACTTACCCAGCTCTTTTTCTTCTTCTTTTTTGCATCTTGGTCTTTGAGACTCCCCAGACTAGACATACTGGTCAGACTGTTGAGACTAGAGATGCTTTCACATGAATTCTGACGTCTAATGCGTAAATCTTTGGGGGAAAAAATGAATAATAACTCATTATAGCAAAAATGTATGTACATTGAGAAGAAAATATCTATTCCATAATTGTTTCCAAACCTTTCATGTTGTCTGGGTTGTTTAAGGCTCCTTGGATCACAGCCTGAGCTTCGTCGTTCTTGGACTTTAGAGCTTCTATCGTCTCCCTTAACTCCATTAACTCTGTGTCCTGCTCAAAATGAAAACAGAATATACCTCTTTAGTCATCTGCAATGTAGAATTATGCAACTTATATGATCATCTGAGCAGTGAGACCAGAATAAAAAAGCTTCTGTATATCTTGTATCATTGTTGTTGTTGTTGTATAATTGTTGTAAGTGCTCACTGTGGTCTAAATGGGATTGACTGGTGCATCTCCACAAGGTTAAGGGCACTGTGCTGGTGGCATGGCTGTTCCGGTCATTGCCCTGGCACTAACAACAAAGAGCGTTTCTGCACTGGTCCAGACACCAGCCTTTCAGTGGGAGCACCAGGGCATGAACAAACCAGGGTGACTCCTTACACACCGCTATCCCTGCTCCAGGCAATCATCAGTGCACTCACAGCACACAGATACAATGGGGCAAGAATGCAGGAAGGTGACGGTTTGTATGAGCGCACGTGCAATCTATTTACTCTCCTGTTCGGCTTTATACTCGGCTGTAAGGTCATATTTTCTTTCAGTGCTTCTCCAAGCCAATAAGAAATACTATAAAGATAACAAAACATTTTAAAGCGAGAGATAAAATTTTATCACTTACACTGAAAAGACATCTACAAAGGCCTTTGTCTTAAAACAATTACGGAGATAGTAGTCCTAGGACACAGGCAGATCTAGTTCTGGTGTTTTCTAATTACCCGCCAAAGTGTTATTACAAAGTCTTACTCCATGTTAGCATATTCAGTTATTTAAATAACGTTAAAACTTACTTAACAGTTTGGAACAGTACTGTTCATTGCTATCAGTAGTAAGCCTACTAGTTATATGTGGTTCTATTACATGGATTGAAAAATTTTGGATGAGCATAAGAATATGCAGGTCGTGTGTGTCTTTGTTTAAATGTGTGGACATACAGGGTGCAGCTGGATAGTTACCTTCTGCTCATGGCTCAAAGACAGTGACTGCAGCCGTGAAGTCATTAAGGCTAAACTCTGCTCAAACGCCGCTACAAGATTGGCCTGTTTAGAGAAAGCAGAACATGTATATAGATTAACCAATAGAACCCTTTTTTCTATCAAGTATGTAAGAAAACTAAACAGTTCCCATATCTACGCACTATACAGACATTCCATAAAACGCATTGTTTCAGGTAAAAGCTCAAAAGAAGGTCCGAAATCTCCTTATCTTTTTCTCACACACACCCGCTTAAGCCCTGAGCAAAAAATAATTATGTAAATTCACTTTGCGAAGTGAATGTTAAGCGTTAACAGAGTAAAATAATGACATGTCCTTGGTACCTCCACATGTCATATAACAAAGAATCTCATAAGGACACGGACACACATGCAGAATGGTTCTTTTATAAAGCCATGTATTATTATGCCTGTGGTGGTCTGAGGGGCAGAAACAGGCGAACAGAGCCAAAAGCCTGGGCGAGGCTTCTGTGTGTGTCGGTCTGCTGGAGTGGAGTGGAGTGGTGAAAGGAAGGTTCAGACAGAGGTGAGATTTATATTGAGCCTGTAAGGATGCAGTCTCACGAAATGTGCTGAGACAGACCCATAACCACCAGCTATTCTGAACATTTTAAATAATATGGCAAGAGAAGAAAAGCATCCAAGACTACAACAACATTTTAAGTCGCATATACCATTAAAAACAACATTAAAAACAAAATTTTACAATTAGTTTAAAAACACTTTTTTTTAAAAAAATACTATAAGCATGGTCTTTTTCATTCTTTGCCACCAATTTACACTTGTTTTCTACGTATTTATCAATATAAATAAAATATTGTTTTAGGTCTTAATTCAAGCCTCAATGTTGTCTTTAGTGATCAAAATACAACTTTGTCAGACACTTTTATGGGCTTGGGCTTGTAATAAGAAGCATTAAGTCACCTGCGTACCAAGTGGTCAATGACAACTCATATAATTTTTCCGAGCTGTCGTCAAAGCTCTGACTTTAAGGGTTGAATTATAATGTCAGGTGAACATGGTATCAGGTGCCAAAGCCTGAGGGCACATGTCACATTGAGGTGGACAGTTCATCAGTGTGAGTGACAGCTAATGGGGTGTAAAACTAGAGGGAGGGGTATTTTAAATTCCCCCACAGGGTAAAACATGCATATTGTAGCTATGATGGTGAAAACAATTCTGAGATGGATCACTGTCAGGCTGAAGGTTGAACAAAGAGGATGTCTGTCTGTATAGAACCTGCAAGAACACGTCCCAGATATGCAGGAGGAAGTCTGGTCTATAGTGGACAAAGTATACGTACATTTGCAGTCAGCTGCGTCGTCAGGTTGGACACTTTCTCTTGTGAAGACTCAAGCTCCCTCCTCAACATTCGAATTTGCTGAAAAATATAAAAGTTTCATATGAGTGACAACATTAACAATATGTTATAATTTATACCGATAATGAATTTGGCTATAAGAGTAATCTTTTATGGTGGGTTATAGATGCATTAGCTGGTAATGCATTAATGACTAAACCAGGTGTAAATTGGGATAAATCAGTATAAACATGTACAAAGTTAGGCCAAAAAAGGACTAAGTCAGGGCCCTACACTGAAGATTATGACTAAAATAAAACCAAAAAAAATTAAAATCAAAAGTCTTACATAAACTGGACTACTGGAATAAACATAGGAATAAACCACAACTAATCTGGGCTCAAACCACAGTAGAAAAATAATGTCTAAAAACTGAAAACTTTAGTGTCCTGTTTGGTGGATGTTGAACAAATTAGTCAAAACATATCAACACAAACCACAGACATGGAGTGAGAGATGGTGGAAAGGTAAAGTCTACGGACTAGAAAAAGTGCAGGCAAGACCACACTTACCTCTCCCTGAATCTTTTCCTCAGCCTTAGGAAGCAAACAGGAATAAGAAGTTGAGTTGTTAAAAGAGGACACAAGTCAAGAAAACAGAAGGAGGAAGAGGATTTCAAGCGCTACAATGGGCACAGCATACCAGGGGAGGCTGTCTCAATAACTTGCAAACAAGCATTCACAAAAAACACACCAAAGCACAACAAGCCGTTCGATGAACTGAACAGTAGCTACCTGAATCTGCATGGGGCTGGCACTCACCGAGGAGTAACTAGACGAGGCATTAGAGGCCAGGGACAGTACCGAGCCGTGAACTACAAAACATAACACACTTTATTAGAGGCAAGTAATGCAAAATTGACTGATCTAAATGTGTGATAGAGACTCACCCTCATCAAGGTCTTTGTCTCTGAAGGAGCCGGATCGGACTATTCCCATACTGCGTGGACGTTCAGCCAGAGACAGAGTGCTGCCCAGAGGAGACGGAGTGTACAGCTCCAGGGAGGGGTCAGGGGTCGGGATACTGTTGGAGCGGGTCATCCTGGGAGGCCCACCAACAGGGCTGGGTACTGGGAAAAAACAAGTAACAGATTTTTTTTTAATACTGGGTAAGCACAGTTATGGCAACAGCTTATGCATTTCAGAATAAGAGATGCACAGTATATTGAAAGTGATCAAATTGAAACTGAAATTTGGGTTACCGCAATTATTAAATTGAGAAAGTTGCAATTATAGAAAATAAAATGTCCTCTCTAAAGAACAAAATCTCCTGTTATTTTATTTTAAAAAAATAGTTGTAGCTGGACTTTATACAAGCATATTCTAAAATTCATGGGATTCTTGTATTCGTTTATTAGTTCTTATTTCAGTCCTCTCTCAAATATTAATGCTCCTTGTTATATAATGTATACTCCTATAAAAAAAATCCTATAAAATAATATTTCCAAAGTCGTGCAGCCCTATTCAGAAGCATTGTTTCAAAATGCATACCCATATTAGTCTTTGTGCGAGGCAGAGATGTGGGTGAAGAGAGTAGAGGGAGAGTGAGAGAGTCGGTCATACTGAGGATGCTATGAGAATGTCTCCTGTCTCCTTTCTCCTTTATGTCAGTCTCAACTGCCGGTGTACCTCCAAAGCTGCAACCGAAAAAGAAACAAGGTTTACAATTCAATGAATATGCATTCATTCATCCATCCATCCAGATCCATATTTAATAATGTAACCAGAACTATACAAAATAAAAAAATATATACAAGTTTTTTAAAAAAGCATAGTATTTCATTGTAAAATAACAGAGTAATAAATAATACCAAAAAGATAAACACAATAGACAAAAGACTTAAACTATGACTGACCTTAAACCTTTTTTAGGTAGAGTGTTTCTGTCTCGCTGTGGGCTGTAGAGATTAAACAATGTGATTATTAAAGTGGTTAATTAAACTTTTCAGGAAACAAAGGAAGCACAGTGAGAGTGGCAGACAGCCTTTAACAGCCTATAATTATGACTTCACTCTTTGATAATAGGCCAGCAGTAACAATAGTTTAACAAAGCCACAGAGCTGGGCATGCGTGGGGCTGTACAAATGACAATAAATCATTGATTATTTAAAATGGAAGTTATATATAATGTATGCACATGTATTGAACTTCAAACTACTCAAAAAAAAATCACTTTAATTGAGCTTTTTGTCATTTTCTATACAAAACCAAAGCCTGTTGATGTTTTTTATTTTGCCAGTAGATGGAGATAGAGGGGAATATTAGGAAATGGAAATGATTATATAAATTGTCTAAACCTATTCCTACCTTTCAGTAACAGTCTTGGATGTTTTGCTTGCAGAACTCCAGCCTGCAGGAGGGGCTCTGTCGTCTTTTCTGTCCCTGTCTCGAGATTCCAAAGTGGTGTAACCTCTCACCAAACCGTCTCTCTCCCTCTGGGGCTCTGGGGCCAGGCTCATCTGAAGCGGCAGTGACTCCAGACTTCGGTGCAGTCCGGTTAGTCTCGGATAGAGCAGAGGAGAGGTGCTGCCCTCGCTCTCCCCTACCCCCAGGGAGGACACCTGCCGAGGGCCTAAGCCTGTCCCGGAGCTTGAGAAACATGATAAAGAGTTAACATTTAGCAAGGGAGCTGGGCTGGTGGACAGACAGGAGCTAGAGGAGCTGGCCAAGTCCTGGATCTTTGAGTAAGGGGGGATTTTAGAAGGAAGCAAGTCCTGCGTGCCAATGTCAAGGCTGATATTCTCTTTGTCATGATGGACCATGGATGGTTTTGTGAGGCTGCGTATGCCAGATAACCTAAAGACAAGAAAGAAAAGAAACAAATATTAGGGAAAACAAATAGAGACAGAGAGAGAGAGTGAGAGAGATAATGTAGAGAGAGGGGGACGTGTATATGATTGAATAATTTATATACCGTTGTGTGCTGGGTGAGGACATGTCTGTGCTCTTGTTCGGAGGTCTTAGTCCCTGTAGTTTTGACCCAGTTTCACATGAGGTCAGAGCAGGACTGCCCTTTAGCGGCCCGCACTCCGAATCCGACACCACCGCTTTAGCTTTAGCTCTCTCCTTCTCTTTCTCCTTCTCTCGATCAGTCTGATTGACAGGACTGGGGATGCCTCGACTCCCTGGTTTACACAGCCCTGTTCCTGGTTCTTTGAGTCTGGATGTCTGGGGGGTGGAGGGTTTGACCAGGCCAGAGCTGGTGTCCACTGTGGTACTCAGAGGCCGTGCTGAGCTGGGCCGGGTCAGGGTCAAAGTGCTTGTCTTGGCGGGGCGTGGCAGTGAGCGATACTGCAGAGATGTCCTCGCATTAGGGGACATAAAACCACTCTGATCACTGGTTGACACGTCTAGACTGGTCTTGCGTCCTCCTCCACCAGTGCCAGCAGGTTTGACAGGGATTGCTGAAGTTTTGGAGTTTTTGCCGACAGACGCAGAGCCGCTCGGTATGGTACTAGCTGTGCTCATCCCTGTGGGTATACTGCTATTATTTGTCCCGTTAGTGGTAGCTGTGGGCGGTTTCTTAAAGCCAAAGTTTCCACCAGTCGAGGGTCGGACCAGGCCCGACGGAGGTTTACGTGGCTCACTTGCGACTGAGCCATTCTTCTCTTTACCAGCGTCTGATGAGGAACGCTGCAAGCCTGAAGATTTTACAGCAAGACGAGATTTCTCCATAGGTTTTCCATCAGGCTTCACCACACCTACAAAAGAAGATACAGGATACATTAATATAACAAAAGCAATCCAGCACAGATCCAATTCTTACTGTTGCAAAAGGATTTAAGGATGGAGAGCTTCTGATGGCTTGGACAAAGCTAGGCGTATTAAAACACGATATCTTATCTGGACACCAAGGCTCTGACGCTGTGTTGAGACATACACATCCCTATCTGGTTGGACAGACTAAACCTTTAGATGCCCTTATCACAGTTACTCTTCTTTTCCATCCAGATGTTTTCTCCACTTTTCCAGGCCGTGTATGTCTTAAACCTAAATCGTGTTTGGAGTTGCCATTTGTGGTTATGGAAAACGTGTGTTCATCGTTACAAAGTGTGTCTGGAAGTGCACAGCTATCACTTCGTGGAAGAGAGGGGAAATGAACATAGTGTGATTTGAGCCACATCTGTACATTAATCAGATTGTTTGGATGTTATTAGGAAAAAAAAATGTTTATTAGACAAATTGTACCACCCGCTTTTGAGAATCCGCAGTGGCCATGCTATTAATATGCATGTAAGGAGGCTGTTAGAAAGTTTATATACATGACATTAAAAGTTTAAAAAGTGCAGTTGAACTAGACCCACCGGTGTGCTGCTTTGGCGGCATATGGACTCACTTAGGAGTATTTATAAACCCGCAAAACATACATATGGGCTGACATATGTTATATGCCACACACACAGGTCCTCATTGGATTACATTGGAATGTGACACTTTATGCACACTTGCACATTAAAATTGACCGCCTTTTAGAAATTAGAAATTTAGTTTACATGTCAAGTCATAAACCTTTCACCGAGTAACCGCCGTGTTACAGGGCCCAAGATCACCAAGCTAGAGGAGGCCTGTACCGACCCACACTGCTGGATGTATTAGGTTTGACACAAATGTAGCTTTATTTAGAAAAATTATAGCTCATGATTTGACAGTGTGACATGTATAGCAGGCAGTGTAAATCATGAATTACTGAAGAGGACAGCGTGTCTGAGAGAAGTCAGATCTGAAGAGAAATCACAAAGACAGAGGCAGACACAGAAATCTATCTCCCTGTTGACTGTCTGTATATTGTCATCTGCTATTCTTAGCTCATCTCCAGTCATCCAACACCCTCAGAATGACTTACAATGGTATTAGATGCAGACACAGATCCTGGCTCTATAATAACTTTAATAAACCACATTCTACAAAACACAAAAGACTTGCATGATTTTTAACCCTAGTTTCACCTTCTGTTAGACAAATCTGAGCAGGCTTAAAAGGATAGCTAAAAATACGTTGTCTGCAACGCTTCCTCTTTCATTTTCAAAGTGATCACCTGCTTCTGAATACCCCTTATTAATCTCATGATATGTGTTATGCTATGGAACAAGTATTGTACTTAACAGGGCTGTATGTATTGTTGCTTTAAAATATTGGTTCAGTGGTAATTTCTTTGCAATTGTATAAGGCTGCTGTGCACAATGATGATATTGTTAACATGACATAATCCAAGCAAATTTACACAGGGCCGATTTAATCTTTCTATATGATATTTCAACAGTTATGTAAACAGTATCTTATCATGCAATTAGTGACCAGTTTACACAGCCCCTAGCAATATACCCTGGCAAACAAAGACCTAGAAGTTATATGCTGTAGTTTTGATTGTCTGTATTTATACTGTGTGTTCAAATCTACAGCTCGCAGATGGTGTGTTTTATCACCAGCTGCACAATCCTCTCCATTATGCTCTTTATGTGTGAGTGGGAGGCAGTGTTAAGTGTGCTACTCTAAAAACTGGCACCAAGTGGAGTTGGTCTGCCATACAAATACGCACTGTCGTTGCTCCAGTTGTTTTGGGCATAAGGCCTTTATTTAGGTGCTATAAATTGTATCTAAAATAAAGCCGGATAGCCCTGCCCAATAGGAAATAAAACAGTGCTGGTCAGTGTGTGTCTGCTGGTGCTGGGGTGGCTGTGGGGAGCTGGCAGGAGACACAGTGGGTGGTAATGGGCATTTGATACATGGCACCACTTTGTAAAGGCTGGAGGCTGCAGCTGTGGGTGAATGAGTGAGTCTGTCAGGGCCAGAGAATCAGCCTTAAAGACAAGCCAAAGAAATGCAACCTTGTCAACACAGGGGCACCTCAGGTTAAATGTAAATAAGCTTGACTTGGGGGAATAATATTTTTACCTTTATATTGACTAACTTCTATGAGATTTATATATCTATGTATCAATTCATCTTTCTTGTGCTTATTTATTTGGGATAGTGTGCAAGAGCCTTAGACATCTTGAGTACATCTTGACATTAAATCACTTAGGTCAAGATAGATTCACCAATTCACAAAACAGAGTAGAAGCATATGAACAGTGAGAGTAAGGATGATCTGAAACCTTTTAACTTAAAGGTGTACATTGTAACTTTTTCTGGCGGAGGATCTACTGCCTGCTTGTCTCCATGAAGGTAATTTTTCTCTTGATATTGTTCCACAGTATGGCGTTAAAATAACCTATCCAGCATTTACTCCACTGCATGTTGTTTTTGCACAATAATGCCTTGAAAAGCTCAAGAATGTCTCACAGCAAGAATGTACGGTATGTACTTTCTTGCTGTGAGACATGCCACCTCTGCACAGATCTGACCTGTTACTTGGCTTGGTGGTATCCAAAGTTGGTCTCCATAAATAAGTATAATGCCATACTGTGGAATATCACAGGCAAAGCCATTTCCATGGAGAGTAGATGATGTTGTATGCTCCACCAGAAAAGTTACTTCACATTTACACTGACTATTCTAATACTATTGTACTAATACTATTCTATACGATTCTATACGATTGTACTGGTGTACAAATGTGGATAGTTTATTTGCTTGTGAATCTGATAACTGTGTGTATTGTTGTGTCGTTATTTACCTGGTACTTTGAGTCCAGTTGGAGCAGTGTGTGTGATTGGAGAGGTGACTCCCACGGGTGGATTTTTTGCTTTCTTCAACATGTTTCCTTGGCCAAGCGTCTGAGGCTTCTTCAGCTCTCCTCTTCCTCCTTCTAGCCCCTCCCCCAGCGCCTTGGACTTTCTCCATTTCTGGGCTGATTCGGACTTGAGGCTGGCTGTCTCATAGATGCTGCTGCCCAAACTTTTGCGACTGGGTTTGGAGTCATCTGTGTCCCAGGAAAGGCCGCTCTCCACAAGGGACCTCTTCTCTGCATCTGTCCGCATCTGTCAATACATACAAAGCCACACTTAAACAACAATACACTGCAAGCCCTTTCATTTTCTTTCAGCCATTGGAAACATAATTACAAAAATGTAGGAGTATATTTAATGCCCTTCTGTTTTTGGATACATTTCAACCCCAAGAGCTACTGTGCAAACAATAAAATTCTAATTGTGCTTTTCATGCGCAAAAACACTTAATACACCACCCTAATTTGCTAAATATACATATTACTTAAAAAACATATGTTGGGCAATTACAAGAATGTTTTAAAAAATTTAAATATGATATGACTTTGTATTAAACTAGGAAAAAAAATCTAAAATTAATCTGTACAAAATTGGTTTATATACGTATCTCTTAGAGCTCAACCCACAAATCCAACTAAAGACTAAAGGCTAAATACTAGTATCTCTTGTCATGTTATTTCAAAATTAAGTAACTGTCTCCTTGTTTTATCTCCACAGACTAAATCCTATTGTGTTTGAACACTTCAAAGCTAAAACAAGGCCCACAGCTGGAGACTGTGTGATGAACAGTGTGCAAAAATACCTCTTCAACATCAGAGTTTGAAGAGGTTTGAAGAGGTGAGTTCACAGAGAGTCTGCAAACTCATTAAATCTTAATGATCAGAAAATTTTTCTCTAAAATTATGCATTTGAGGACAAATGTTACATATATCTATGAACTACACTAAAGACAAGAAAGCGGGATCTATAGTATAACAGCGGATATGAATACTATTCAGGGAGATTACTTTACCCCCCTCAAAGAGCTGGAAGTAACACAACTTATCTGGCAACCTGTTAGTGCAAGCTTAGGACAGTGGAACCTAGTGGTCCTTTTGGGAATTCCTCTTTTATTAAAATCAATATATCCCATGAGCTGGTTCAGAGCCATGCGAGCTGTATATTCAGGCTTGTTAATAAAACAGGTAATTTCCTCCCAAACACCTGCCTAATGAAACAACACGGGTGAGATAGATATCAGGGCATCAGGAAAGCCGGGATAACAACACAGATGGTAGCATAAGTGAAAAACAAGATAACATTGTCTTGCCTATGTTCACATAACATAATGTTTTGAATCATGTGAATCACACCCACTTGGGAAGCTCGTACAATTGTAGACAATGTGGGGTGCATGATGATGACAATGTAATGAGAGGTTGCCAGGGCGATGATGCTACAGGGGGTGCTGGTTGCCATGACTACCCCATTCCGGTGTCGAGGGAGGGTCCAGGTTCTTCCGGCTCATTGGCCCCAGAGGAGGACCGCAGATGGCCCCTGTGTGTGTGTGTATTTGTTTATGTCTGATCTTGTGTGTACAGATGGTCATATTACTGTATGGTTAGTTAGTATCTGAATAAAAAACTCATTCAATTTCATTTTACAAATCCCAAAGGAGAATTTTAATCATTAGGCCTCTTTAACATGTTTAATTTATGGATTCATAGCTCATCTGGGCAGCAGATCTGCTTGGACTGCTGGCCCTGCGACCCAGAAATGGAAAAGCGGAAGAAGATGGATGGATGGATAGGCTGGTGTATTGAATGTATTCATTTAGGTACTCAATGTTAAAGGTTATGGAAGTGCATGACCTAATTTGAGCACTTGAGGAATAAGCATTTATACTGTCTGGTAACAATAGTGATCTAAGAAAATGCTGAACAATGCTACAGGCTGAATTTGATATTGACCAAATCTATCCCAGACGCTCACAGAAAACCACACTTGAATTTTAATGACACAGAAATACACGTAGAAATGTAATCTGCCAGTGTAATGTTTTTTAATTACCTCTACTTGTTAATTACCTTTTGATCATTCTTAAAGTGTCTCCAAAGCTTTCTGCCCCAAGCAAGCAGTGATTTGTTGTTGAAATTTGTTCAATGCTTCAACACACAGACTGGGTTGTGACCCCATGTCTCTGAATTTCTTATTTTTTTATTAATAGATAATACAGTAAAACTGGGAATCTTGAAGTTCAAAGTCTTACATGTTTAAAAGTGGTCATTTTGTTGTATGCTTTGTCTTATCTTGCATTGATCCAGCAGATGGAATAAATTTCAAGGACGTGTGCAGAATTTCATTCCGTCTTTGTTTTTTATATTATTTTCTTTACAGCAGTCTTTCCTCCTCCCTTTATTTGTCCTTCCTGTAGGCACTGAACACCTCATCAATACCCCTGCAGATTAACTGGTAAATCAATATTGTATAGTTTGTGAATCTATGTGTCCATTTTGTGCTGTGTATTGGACGTACCACGATGGCGGAGTTCCTGCGTGAGCCAATGGGAGTGGTTGGGAGGGAGTTGAGCGTGGGGCTTGTGTTGAACTCCTCAGAGCTCAGGTTGTCCGAGCCGTCACTCAAACCACTGCTGATGGAGCTGCTCTCATCCCAGCTACAAAAAAAAAAGTGGTCAGGTGGGATGCATTTAATACAGTTTGTACGTGTATAGGATACAAACATTTCAGATGATTCTTTCCAGCTTATTAATTATGAATAAATGTAGTTTTAAAATGCTAAATTGCAATTGACAATCTCTTGAATACAGGACAGTCAGGTCACAAAAATACAATATTTTCATACTGGTTGAATTATTAGACAATGGGGAAACAAAATACATAAAATAGGACAGAAAGCATGGATAGCTAATATGTAAATTGCTCAGAAGTGTCTGTGAGACCAAAACAATCTGTGCCCCTAACCTGATGTCTCATACCATGCAATCATCTCCAGTACTCAAGTCTATAGTCTCTATTATATCAGTGTCTGGCTCTGTATCTTCTAGTTTTCCTTTTGATTAAATATTCACGAACCAAGGCCTCATTTAGAAAGCAGCCTGTTCTATATAACCAAATCCTTCTGTAAATTCACTGCAAGCACTTGGCAAAAGACATTCAAGAGCTCTCAATAGTGTCTCTACCCACACAAGCCCAGAAATAGCACAAAAGAACATATACAGTGATGCAAGCAGCACCCACAAGTGTAAAGGGATTTTGAGACAGGACTTAATGCCACATTACTAATGATTAAAATGTGATGGATGGATAAATAATAGTCACTAACTTAGTTATAAATCTCATTATTAAAACTATGACTATGTTTTAACAATACTCTTAAAAATTGGTTTAGTCATGCAACATTCTGATTTCCAGAGAAGGAAAGGGAGGTGAGTTTTGTCGGTAATTCTTTCTGTGCCTGACCATATATGTGCACATGCTTTAGGAAGTTGGGGGTTGGTACGCCCATATTAGGGTCAATAGGTGGCACTAATGTTGCTGTATACTGTAACACTGACATAAAGTAGGCAGGCTTTTTTCTCCAATAAAGAGGTCATATATAATGAGGTGCACAGTCAAAAGGGTGCCAGCGGTGCGGGGTGGGCCTTCCGGATGGGTGCCTGTTTGGGTCACGCTGCACCCTGAGGACATTGGCCGGTGGGGTGTATGGGGGGAGAAAACGGGACAAAGGGAAAGCCTTCTCCATCTCAGAGGGTCTACGGTATCTGAAGAGTCTGCAATGATGGCTTGACTATTAAGGATGCCAACGTAAGATTAAGAGCAAATTTAAAGAAGGGATTAATTAAAATCTGCTCTTTGTAAGACCTTAAATTTAAAAAGAACCAGATCATTTAATCCTAGTTTCTCCTATGCCCTTGTATCCTCCTTAAATTTTTCTCAAACTACTGGTTTTGCTTCCTCATTATTAAAATAAATTCACATAAGTTGAACCTACATTACCTTTATAATTGTATACAGTACCTATATGTATATGTTCACTTTAAGAGCCAGTGCAGCATTTATGAATAATTCAAACTGATAAGAAGTCTCAGCTTAGTTTGATGTTACTAAACCAGTAAAAGTTCAAAGTTCATAGATCACAAACATATCTGAAGTTAAATACCTCAAAGATATGTACCAGATTTTTTAGAGCCCATGCATTTCAATGAGGCACAGAGGCGACACTTAGTTAAAGCCTGTTTAGACAAGACCAAAAATGAGCCATAAAATGTGTGTGCCAAGAGTAACAAATGCCATGGGTAATTTAGTATTAAAGTACACACATAATAAGATATGATGACGACTTTACCACACAACCACACTCAAGTCAGAAAGCATCCATCTCTGTGCCTTGGCAATGACTGAGCTGTACTCTCACTTTGATCTGCTGTTAGGTCATCTTATCAGATTTCAGCATCCTTACAACTTGGCTGAAATAACACGAAAAGATCATGATTTCTGGTTGAGGAAATTTAACTGCTGTAGGAAAGGTCACATCTTTCAGACATATTCAATCAATGTCAGGTTAGATGTTGCTGAATCTATCTGCATTTTTTGTATGCTAGCGTATCATCAAGTTTGTCCATTTTTAACAGTCTTACAATGAAGAGAGTTAGATGTGGACGCCACAACTTGACAAGTATTCCCTGAGCTTTAAAGGGCCCATATTACACTATTTTCTGATCTATGTTATAATGTTGTTTCCTCATCAAAAACAAACCTGGAATTGCATTTTTCAGGTATGTTTTTGAGGAGGCAACAACATCCCAACATGGCTTAAAGCTCACAAGAGTCCATTTTGTGTAACACAAGACTTTAAAGTAGAGTGCTTGGTATTGTCTATGAAGCATTGAGTGGCACTATTGTAAAACAAGTAAGTAAACAGTATCAGCCAGGTCACAATTAGGCCAAATCAAAATACAAAGTCTTTTGAGATATTTTTGATTACTTCCACAAATATATGTGCAATTGTTTGGATGTGGCATTTAGGATGTTGTCAATGGTTAAACTTGGAGGAAAAATGGATAACAGAATTGAAAAATATTATTGTATGGTTAATTGTGTGTAATGAATGTGAATGTTGCAATAAATGTCAATTATGGTGAGCTGTGCTGGATTAAACTCATTTTTCACCTTCACCTCTGCAGAGCATAACCTGTACAGATTGTATTACGACGCCAGACGAGCAGGTGGTAATCTGCCCTCTCAAAGAGCATTATGATCTGAAAACTCGTCATTTGTAAAAACTACATATAGTTTGTTGTACAAGTCTGGTGACCCCGAAGAGATAAGCCAAAAAATAAATTATCACTTTGTGCTTAATGTTTGACACTGTTAAAATGATTGCATACTTCCCATTGTTTAGCCTGTAAAGCTAACTGTGAATGTTCTATCTACAGGGTTTTAAAAACCTTAGCCATGTCTGTACCTCTCTCTGACCCTAAGACTGGCATGTGACGAAAAAGGAAGAAAAAGCTGCTAAAGAGACAAACGCAGCTTTCCCTGTATTTGGGAGTAATGCATTCTGGGACTTGGAGTCTGTCCAAAGTGACAGAGTATTGGGAGTGATAAGCAGCTCTAAGCAACCATTTGTTAAAACTGCATGAGGTCCATTTAGAAGAGTGCATGGCTGGGCAGGTCTAGCTCTGAGAGAGATGGAAGATGAGAGACAAGGTGACTCGTCTCACTGGAGATAATGTAGAAGCAGACAGTCTATCCTACCATTTTAAAGAGCAATTAACTAATAATTATGTATGATAAAAGGAGAAATTCAATTTGTCAACTGGACAAAGTTTGTTTGGTAGGGTCCAGTTGACAAACTGAATTTCTCCTTTTATCATGGATTCTACCTGGACGACTGAGGGTCTTTTCACGCATCCTAATAATTATGTAGTCAATAAATGAGACCATATAAAGCACTTGGATAACAACGTAAATTCATAAACTAAACAATGTTAATATATCATACAGATAGGAACATCTAAAAACCTATGCAAAGAAAAGTGACATTAATCCCTTTGAGTTTTTGCATGGTTAAATGTGTGTTATCCAACGTGTTGATCCATGGAAATTCTGCACTGGACAGGAACTTTCCATTCCTATTATATTCCACAGTGACACATGGAAGGGCCCAAAATGGGTAAATCAGATGGGTCCCTTGATGTGGAGATGCCTTTTCAGGAATAGGAAAAATTAGACCAGAGCCAGGCTGGCATTGAGCATTTAAAGGGGACAGACTGCACGTGAAGGCATCAGAAGCCATTAAATATTGTAGGAGGATTAAACCGGAGGAAAATTAAGTGAGATGCAGCATGACCTTTTGGCTGTGGTTCTTGGGCTGTCTGGATGGTCCTAAATACATTCTAGACTAACCCTAAGGACTGGGCTGGATTTACAGTTTAACACATATTGAAAGGTTCTGCTCCAAATCATGTGCAATACTGTGACCATGCATTTAAAGGAATCAACAAAAAATGTGATTCATCATCTTCTAGATCCTAAACAGGTTCAGACCAGTTTGTCAAATATTACACCCATGAGAAAAACAAGCTTCAAACAATATGATTCATTTTCAAAACTGTTTGACACACCACGCCCGGCAATCAGGTCTGTTTAATATCATCTTATCATTTTGACTGGCAACAATCTGTGTTTCAGTGTTTCAGTTTTGCTTTTGAAGTCATAAATTACTGGCAATACAACTATTTAAAGTTGTGTATTGTAAGTGATAATGAATGCCCAAAGCACATGAAGAGTAATTAACATCGATTTTCCACTTATAGGATTTTTAATTACAGTACTTACTGATTGTCTGCTGAACAGCCTTGCTTATTGTAAATCAGTTACACGACAAAATTTAAATATAACCAGTGCCCGCCTTTGGGAGAATGTCCCTTTCATATTATTTACAATGGCTTCTGTTTCCATAGTGTAGCAGGAAAGGCGTGATAGCTGCTGGATACACTGGGCACACGCTGCAGCATTTGACCATAACTTAGGAGTATGCTGCAGTTAATCAGATCATAATTACAGCTAATTCCATTTGCCTCTAGGATCAGAGTGTTTGCTCGTGTGAGCGCTTTTGGATGTGCTAAAAATCCCACCACAAAAAATGTATATTAATAAACTGACTATCGCAAACTATTTGAAGGTGCCTTCTGAAGCATTTCTGTAGGAAGGTCCACCACTTGCTTGTCTGCATGGAGATGTCATTGCTTTACCTAGAATGTTCCACAGTATAGCAATAAACTGAAGTTACAGGTCAGATCTGTGGCAACAATAAGAATACATGTTTTCAAGATGTTTTTAGCAATAACAATACTCAAAATTAAACAAATGCAAAATAGATACATTTGCAGCCATACTGTGGAACATTTTGGGCAAACCAATAACAAGCAGGTTGCCTGGAAGAATCCATGACTCATCGCTGTACCAGCGGATGAGTCTGGTAACGCTTGATCCACAGAATGCGCTGCTGTTGCGCTTAGACAGACAGCTAAGTGAACCAATCAGAGATTGCGCCATCTTGATTCAAAACTGAGGAGGAACTTCCGCTGCCTAAGAGTGACTTTGCGGGCAAAGGCGGGTGCACTGACGTCACCATCTTTGAACGAATCAGAATCGCGGAGTCCGTTTGTAACCGGAGGAGCGAGCGTGGAGGGAGGGTGTCCAAATGGTATCGCGCTGTATAGGAAATACAGAGAGATATCATTTGGCTGGCCAGGTAAACAAGCAGGTAACAGGTGCCAGAAAAGTTACATAGTGCACCTTTAAATGAATACTTGTGCTAAAAGCTACAGGAGGATATGTGTCAGCTGCAAAGGGGCGGTCCCAGCCATAAATGACCATCACACAGGGAGCCCTGATGTGCATTTGTGACAGGCAATAACCCGGACAGCAAAGGCCCCAGGCTGTAGGGCACACGGCTGTAGACAGACCCACAACACATCACAGTATATTGCAATTGCCCCCTGGAGTAAAGATTTAAATGAGCTGTCAAAAGTATGGGAGTGTGATGTTAGAAGATGGGGAAGAGGCAGCTATTGTTAAGATGCTCCTGAAATGCTAAAACAAAGGGAACACACAGTAGCCAAAATAGAGTCAAAATAGGCTTTGAGACGTAGAGGCTTTGTTTGTCTAAGTATTGATTTCAAGAACTAAGGGCTTAGGGAAGGGCAGAGTTGCACGATAAAAAAAGTAAATAATGGTTGGTGAGAAAGGGTACACAAAAATAAGACTTTATGGAATAATTATGGGATGTTGAATCTTTGCTATGGCCGAATGGAAGAGAAAAAAATGTTTTGACCAAGTTCTTATTTGAAATGCAGGGACATATTTGACAATTGTATTAATCTTTCTAGCATATGGTTGAAGGTTGACAACAAACTTCTGAATATGGCTCAGGTGGAGATGTTAATAAAAGTAGAATTTCTCTGGCGAGTATACGTCTCTAGAGTCTAACCCCAGATCTCCTGTCTCCTCTATCCTCCCAAGAGTGGACAGAAGTCTGAGTTCAACTACAGTTACAGACAAGAGCTGCTCTGGCTCTGGGCCTGATTTCTCTGTGAGGAGAAATGAACCAGGACAGATGAACTGACACGTAGACTGCACACTTCATATAAGGAACTCCTACTGGTGCAACGTGCTTCGTCTGACCAGAAACTGAGGCTCAAGATGACATAAAGCCGGTCAGAGTGATCTGCTTTTGTTCAAGTCCGCAAAAGGAGAAGTATTAGATGACTTAAAGGTCCCATGGCATGAAATTTTCACTTTCTGAGGTTTTTGAACGTTAATGTGAGCTCCCCTACCCTGTTTAGGCCCCCCCCCCCCCATGGCTAAAAGTTGCGAAATGTCTAAACTGAGCATTTGCGGTCCTTTTCTGCGTTACACAAAACCAGTGTTGAAACGGGCGAGTTCGGACAAGGCACCTTATTGACGTCAGATCGGCAAATGCAGCTCCAGTCCCTCCCTCTGTCTCCGCTCAGCGTCCCTGTATATCCCGCCCATAGAGTTTGGACTGTGAATGCGCTACAATGCGAAATGCGTTTTTTATTTGCCTGGAGGCACGTCCGAGTGTTTCTAGGCTCGCAAGTCCCTTACCCGACCCTCTGGACCTCTGAAATACCAGTGGTTTAATTTTATTTTCTGTGTAAATATGCTTTTTTTCATTGCAAAGTCTCCCATCTGTCTTCCTGTGTTAAACACGGAAGCGAGCAGACAGCGGTGCAGAGCTGCGCTTCATTAATTAATTCTTAATTAAGAATTAAGGAAAATAACATCCCTACAGGTATTCTGATGCACATAATTATTTGGAATAGTTTTTATATCAGATGCCCTTTCTTATGTTCTCCCTTTGATCAGATTAGGACCATTGGCCATAGATACTGCCAATGTACAAGAAATATGCTTGATAAATCTGATTATATTTGTGTGCATTTAGAAAAAAAATAATCATATTATTATTATAATATCAATATTATTGAGAGAAAATGTCAGTACACAAATGGATTAGGTGCTTGCTGAGTCCATTATAACCCAGTAACCCTTGACCGACCAGGCACCTCAGAACCTCCTTTGCTTGGTCCCTCTGTTTTTACTAGAGACAGGAAGCAGAAGAGGGAGAGCACTCCAGAGACACACTGCAATGGCCTTTTAAATCACCCTCATAAGTAGTTCAGTCTGGCCCACTGTGAGTTCTTCTCGTACCCGAATCAAGTATTGAGCACCAGGGAGGAGCTCGGGGGAACCCCGACACACAGAGGCCCAGGACCAGGGTCTGAATCCTGGGGTAGAATTACCACTGGCCCCCCTCCCAGAAACGTCAGCTGACTTTAACGGCTGTGTGAATTAACTGCGCACTAGGGGGATGTTTTGGTTTGAAAAATCAGGACCAGCAAGAAAAACGAAGGCAAAGTTGAAAGAATGGGCGGTACCACTTTTTGAATAACGCACGCTCCGTCCAGGTTGTCACTAACGTAAAGCAGCTGTGTGAAGGATGGGGCTGCTGTGCTGACAGATGCTGCAGAATCAACAAACAGTAACAATGCCTAAAGCAATATAACCAGTTAAGGTTAGGGTTGGGCACAGTAATATCCTGCCTTATACTGTATGAAGAATAGCTTTGACTCCAGGAAGTGACAATATTATGATATAACAGTAAAAGCTATGTAAATGCCACAGTTGTGCAGTAAAGCACATTAGTCTACAGCTCAGTAAAATGCAGAAGTTGAGTTTCTGCAGACAAGAGTGCGCCTAGAAACAAGATACCATGGCATTAATGCAACTGGAGCTAACTATTAGAGAAAGCAGGGTGATTAAACAATGGCTCAGTAGAGCAGGAAAACAAAATGTTCCAAAACTCAATCCAGAAAATAACCAAAGCATCTAATTTTGCAGATGAATACTCAACAATAAGCACTATAATTTCACTTTTGCTCAGTCTGACAGTTGGCCCCTCTCTGATAGCTTGTAGTTTTCCAACATTAGTTAAGAAAGAAAGTGTCCATTGTTTAAACTAGGCAAGAGGCTAAAAAAATTGCAAAACCAGGAAGAGGAAGCTCAACGTCTTTCTTGGCTAAAATTTAAATAAAATGCGATTGCTCAACTTTTGTTTACATAACGCAGAAGAAGACAGGTCTCCGGCACCTGCCAAAGGTTGTCCAAACACCACATGAAACCTCGGAGAATAGAAAGGCCCATTGACTGAAGCAAATAGTCTTACCTTCTTTCTGTTGGCTGAGATAAAGCAGACAGACATCTATTAAAGCACACACTCCCACGCCGAGTAGGGGCCAGGACAGTGTAACAGAGTCCAGTATTTCAGACACATGTGGTCAGTGACAAACAGGCTTAGGGGCGCTCCCAACAGCAGCATGAACCCATCACCTGCTGTCAGTCATAACACGCATACTCTTCTCATGCCACTTCATACTCGTAACAGTGGTTTTTGGGAGACATTCCTGAGCTTCAGGCGACTTAAAGCACACACTGCGCATTCCAGCCTGTGTATTCTGGGGTCCCACTCCCTAATCATCCACCATATGCACACAGTATAGGCATACCATTGAAACAGCACACAGATATAAAATGACACGTCCAGAGCCCCTGCCCCATTCCAACACAAACTAAAGGAATCTTCTCATATCAAACAGGCGTGTGCTGTGAAGTGCATTTGGGGGACTTTTGAAACCAGGGATTATTACTGTCTTATTTGCAGCATAATTGTATTAAAATGTTTCATTTATTCAAGACAACAAACTTATTTCTTAAAAGTGACTTGAAAATAAAAATGAAATCACAAGGGAACGTGACACTACCGAGCATAAATAAATAATAAATAAAGAGTTAAACTTAAAGTTATGCCAAATTAACAGATGATATTCCAATTACTGCCTATAATTTTAAAATGTAATGAGGATCTTAACTTATTAAAATAAAAGGAGTTTCAGTGGCAAGTAGCAGTCTTTATAAAATGTCTTGTGAGAATTTACTGTAGAGACGTAAAAAAGATTAAATGGATAGTGAAAATGAGCTTGACTCCATCAGACCTGTTCAGGTGAACTGCTGTGTGGCTATAATTGTGACTTTGATCAACCAAAAACACTAAGTAAACCCCAGGAGGCTCCACCTCATGAAAGAGAACAGTCTTGTTTGTGCTTTAAAACATTTATGTTTCAAAAGCACAGGTTACAAGCAGCTGGTATTCTGCATTCATGTCTCTAATGACCTCGCTAACATGGTAAGTATACTACACTTGTCCACTTAATTACCAAAACATCAGTGAGTGTGCTGTCTGGATGCACTAACTTATACCATATGCTCCTTTCACCAAATTCACCTTCAAGTTTTAAGAGGTTTTGGGGAAGTGTAAGCAGCTAAACAAGCCCAATGTACAATTTTAATATGGATTATTTAAAATAAGCAATAATCCGGTTGCTTGTGCTTAGGCTCAATCTTCTGTCAGTAAAAGCATGTTCGGAAGAGATAATGAATAATTAAATGTCAAATAAGATACAAATCATGTGGGAGAAAAAACATCTTCATCAGCCCAGGGTTCTAATCAACTTCTATGTTCTTGGTCAGCAAAGTGTGTT
Source organism: Paratrypauchen microcephalus (assembly GCA_036785185.1). Lineage (NCBI taxonomy): Eukaryota > Metazoa > Chordata > Actinopteri > Gobiiformes > Gobiidae > Paratrypauchen > Paratrypauchen microcephalus. The sequence continues at coordinate 1,933,018 of JAVJIX010000052.1, read as the reverse complement.
ACCAAAACATCTTACAAACTCAGAGCAGTCAGCACTGGTGGATGTGGCAAACTGACAGGTGAGATAACAGACTCCATTTCTATGATATTTCACATGCCCACAGACAGATGGACACGGTCAGCTTACATTAATGTCAAATGCAAGGATGTTGAATTTATATACTATATTTTTGGAGGGAAATCAATTTGAATTTCTATCACTGAAAAAAAAAAATCTTTATTTTAATTTTTAGCATCAAAGCAACACAGTATTGAGCAAAAGTTGACTAAAACTTAACTTATTTTTTATATATGTTCCCTTTTTTAAATTTATAATCTTGTCAAACTTTTGCAAACTCACAAAATTCCCCCACAAAACTTTAAAATGTCCATTCCCGAGCTCACTTTACTAGTCTGTTGTGTATCAAAGTGTCTGACCTGTAGCATGGTTTGGGTGTAACACGTCAGTGAGATCATTAGCTTGTTTTTGGGAAGTTAGTGTTGCATGTGGGGGGTGGATGTTGATAGGGGCAGGTCACGCTGAGCAGACTATTTGTACAGTGTAGAGATGACAACAAACATGTGCACATGTGCCTGACTTAATACTGAAACTCTGTGAGTAATGGTTCCTCATCTTCGAGCTGTCTGGAAACTGTTACCTAATAATGCATGTTTAATGTACAAATAAAATGGTGACACCTAAGACTTAACCACACCCACTGGCTTAAGTTTAGTTTGTATAGTTGGACTTGGTATGTGTTTGTTAGATTCAGTCACTCTTTTGACAGCCCGCCTGTTTACGCACACTACGCAAACAGTGATAAAGCAGCCGCGGATGGTCCTTTGGGTCGCTGCACATGTGTGTCTGCCACCCCAGTGTCTCAGACTCACTGTTAAAAGCGGCATTTAAAGCCTCTGTATCAGGCTAACGGGTTTACATGAAGGGTTCGATGGATTCTAGGGATCAGTGGAGCAAAAACACAACAGGACACAACACAACGGTTCACGTGACCTATGCAATTGCCCATAGAGAAAACACATTCGACTTACACTTCATCAATTCTTGATTCTAGATGTCATCAGTATTATTGGAGCAAAACATTAAAATTTAAATGCACACATGTATTTATCACTAGAGGGTGCTGAGCAAAATAATAAAATCCTGCATTCTATTGATCCTGCATTACCATATTAGCCAATGTTTATTTCAAACTTTCCAGTGTTCCAGAAAGTGAAAGTCCCGTAACATACTTCCACAACAACCAAAACTAAAACTTTGCTCCAGATGCCCTTCCTGGTGCATCCCTCTTGATTTACCCAGGCTTGGGACTGAAATCAAAAGCCTCTAAGCTACACATGGCTCATCAGTTGAATTTGTGTCTCTTCCATTTCTCAATTCCTGAAAGAGGCATACTGTACTTTTCTGTCTCCACAGTTCACTTATATAATTATTTTATTATCACTCAGTGTGGGTGTAAAGATGCTCTTTATGAAGCTGGTAGCTTTTTGTCCAGTCACAGCTAATATATCTGCAATGGCATTTTTCCAGAATGTAGGTCAACCGAGAATGCAGTCCGGTCACCCAGCGCATCAATGCGCACACACCCACTCGCATGCATACATCCACCCATGCATCCATCTATCTATCCCTCCACGGAGCGAAGACAAGCAACCAGTTGTCATTTATCCCACAACAAAAGACAGCACTGGGGCACTTTGGGCGCGCATGCATTCATATTCACGAGCAACATTAACAATCACATTATTATTTCCCGTAAATGAAGTGAACCTCCTTCAAAACGGAAGCTTTGTCTTTTCTGTCGTAGCTACTTTTAATAGCCTTTGCGTGAAATGATAATAAAAGGCAGTGCTGATTCAACATATACGTAGCTTTGCGCATTGAAGTCTGTTCCTATAGACCGCACCTCCAACTATACGTGCCTACTATGGTGAGGTGCACGTCTAGACAGATCCACTACACTACTATACAATGGACACATCCATGCAAGCGCCGGACACTAGAATAAAACGTGCACAATGCTGTCGTTTTATCAATGAGACATCCCGCTTTACGCACTGCCTCCACGGCGCTGTCTACAACAAGATACTGTCATTCATAGTGCTGACATCCATGTGTTAACTGGCTTTACATCCTTAGCGAATTACCAGTCAAGTCTCATCCTCTTACCTAGACAAAAAGTGCATTGTCCTTCCCGTGCGCTGCGGAACCGGGAGATGCAGCATTTTCCCATTTAACACGCGCCCGCTCATTCTCCAATAAGCTTCCTGGGTATTTACGCAGCTTCGTTCACGCTCGGCTCATCCCGCTAGCACTTCTCAATACTACGGCACGAGTAGAAAGAAACACGCGTGTAAAAGTCAGCAGCAGCATTAACTGACTGACCACACACTCCCGCAGTGGCTCCGCTCTGACACCCGCACGCGGAAGGAGGGAGGGGAGAGGGAGGAGGGATGGGATGGACAAGCAAAGGAGATGAGAATAGGAAGGCAACACCCCGAGTTCCTCCCCCTTCCCCTTCCCCTTCCCCATGCACCAGGCAGGCCCCCTTTTTTGCCTGATCGCGACCGGCTGCGGCTCTACTACGAGAGCAACGTGCATACAGCCGCAGTATAATCACGCAGTCATCACATTCTCCAAACTACATGTCAAACACATTTCAGCACTCTTAAATCTCCTATAAGAGCTCACCCCGCGCAGCCCTCTGACTCCAGTCGGTCAGCCACTGATGAGATGTTGTCTGGAACTACAATGTAAACTCTTAACACAAATACACCCCCAATGTGACATTTTATGAAACTCAGTTGTGCATCATCAGCTTTGCCTGTCAGTTCAAAAGCATTGCTTGATCAAAACAATGTCAACTTCTGCATTTGTGGTTTTACAAAACTGAGTAACAACAGTAACAGCACAAAACACACACAAAAAAGAGGAAAAAATAAAGGCAAGATAATAATTTTACTAAGAAGAAGAAGTGACTTTATTGATCTCACACTGGAGAAATTCTTCTCTGCATTTTAACCCATCCTATATATATATATATATACATATATTAGGAGCAGTGGGCAGCACACACATTAGGGCGCCCGGGGACCATCTCCATGATCTTCTTGCTTCGGTTTGGTCAGGACCTAAGCTGGAGGTACCTATGGTGCATGTTTTGGGTTGATGGGGGAAACCGGAGTGCCCGGAGGAAACCCACCCAGACACGGGGAGAAACATGCAAACTCCACACAGAAAGGCCCAGGCGACCCGGGGATCGAACCCAGACCATGCATGCAAACTCCACACAGAACACACACAGAAAGGCCTGGGTGACCGAACCCGGAACCTTCTTGCTGTGAAGCAAGAGCGCTAACCACTCAGCTACCGTGCCGCCTACTTACTGTTTGACATCTTGTACAATTTTAAAATGTACTGTATTCTATTTCACAACTTAGAGAGATAGGTAGTTTATTTTAGAGCAAAAATACAGACCAAAGTCCAGGTATAAGGAATTCCCAAAGCAAACAGCCTAAACTTAGCCACCTCCATCAGCTCCCACCTGAAGTTAATGTTCAAACCAAATGGGCCTCAATAGCTGTGTAATGAACCTAGGTCAGGGTAAATGAGTTCAGAGTTTCTATTGTGATTATTGTTCGATGCTCTGCACTGTCTATTGGAGACTTGCAAAGGAAGAGACACAGTATCATGTATCTACTCCCCCCAGCCCACCCCCTGTTACACCCAGTGGTGTTTAAACACTTTAAGCACTAAGTAGACCCCAGTGAATACAAGTGTCTGCCTGCTCAGTGGGTTCAATAAATGGAGGAAGAGGATGAGAGGGGTGAGTGGGGGAGGTTTTGATGGAGATGATTAACTGTGTTTGTTTTTGGTAACTGATTCACAATATTAAAGTGGAATTATTGTTATCGATGATTGCTAAATACTAGTAAAGCAGGTGCCATAGTATACCCTTCTCAGCAAGCACAACAGCACAGCTAAAATTCCAAATATTTATGAAACTGTCTTTTGTTTTAAAGGAAAAGTAACGTTATTTTACAATCTGAGCCTTCTTTCGGTAATAAAACAAGTCGTTTGACTCACCCATAGCACGTTCGTGTCATTTGAAGCTGTTTGGTAAAAGTTATGTTGTAGCGTATCCGTTAACATGAGTACTCGGGGCATTACTTTGCGGTCTCCAAATAACACAAACTTTAGCACTTTTCAAATCATAGAAGCCCGATGTCTTAATATACGATTTCGTTTGAAGCAAAAGTGGCCTGTAATCCGAGATTTATCCATAGTTTTCAGCTTTGCGTTTCATGTTTGGGTCCCTGGAGCTGATAGCACAGTCCGCGCATGCGCACTGGCGTCCTCATCAACTTGAAACTATGGCTAAATCTCGGATTACAGGCCACTTTTCCTTCAAACGAAATCATATATTAAGACATCGGGCTTCTATGATTTGAAAAGTGCTCAAGTTTGTGTTATTTGGAGACCGCAAAGTAATGCCCCGTGTCATGTCTTTGGGTTAAAAGACATTAATATTTCATAAAGGTTATAAATAAGTTTATACTTAGTAAATAAATATGTTCATTTCATATTTGTAAACTGTTAAAAAGATTCGGTAAAATCAAAGTGAGTCATCTTCACATTCAAGGATCGTTTATTTTGAATAGAGAGTGAGCGCTCCTGTGTATATAGATGATCTTTGACGTTTTTCTGCTCGGTAAAGTCCGGTCTGTTCTACCGTGGGTTTATGTCAAGAAACGACTCTTGTACACGACGGAAGTGTTCCAAACGTTTGAGCCTTGGGAAACTTTCGCTTTTGTGAGTATTTGTATGTTCAGAAGCACTTTGGGGTTATGTACATGTTTCATATTGAACATGTAAGACGTGAACTTGTGGTTGTTTCACGGAGCTAACTGTTTAAGCTAGCTACTCGTATTTTGTTCACATGTACTGTGTAGTTGGTAATGTGCCTTCTTTCTTTCTGTTGTTTCAGTTACGATATATATATAAATATAAATACAAGAGACCTCCATAAAAACAAGAAAAGTACGCCTTGTGTACGGAGTTTTCTTTATCAGTTCGCTGGCTGTCTAGCTTCGCATAGTCACGTGTCGTGAGGACAGCACAGTAAAAAAGCGGCTACTCAGCGGGCTCAAGCAGAACAATCAGCCAACATGAGTCTACGTTCAGGCAAAATCTATCTGAGGGATTATGAACAGCAGAATGCTACAGGCGTGGAGTTCGAGACAGACTCCAATGCAGAGCAACCAGACATCACTGCAGCAACAGACCAGCCACCGCCGAGGAGGCAGCAACCATCACCTCCACGCAGCGCCAGGTCCGGGGCTCCCAGCAGGTGGGCGCCCTCAACAACAACATCAGGTTCAGCCACCAAGGCCTACGCTAAAGCACAAGCAGCCAAAACTCAACTCGCCTTTGCCGAAAAAGAGGCTAATATGATGAGACAAAAGGCAGAATTGGAAGCAAGCATGCTAAGGCAAAAGGCTGATTTAGATGCCAGCCTCCACATTCTACACTGTGAAAAAGAAGTAGCTGCAGCTGAAGCAGAAGCTGCAGCCTACGAAGAAGTAGAGAGTCAAAGCGGGGAGTCAAGTATAGAGCCCCCTATTAAAGTTGACCCCTGTAATACAGTACAGCGCACTAGTGAATATGTGGAACTACACCGCAACTTACTAGGGCTCATCAGTCAACCAGTTGACCAAGATACAGTTGCACCTCAGCAGGTTCTGCCACAAGTCAAAGGTGACATTAAACATGAACCGAAAGCAAACACAGGTCCAAACAACACCTATTTATTTCACCCTCTAGCGCAAACTTTCCAGCCCACAAACAACAACCACATCGAACCAAATGGTGCAAATGATTTTGCAAAGTATCTCATTCGCAAAGAGCTAGTCAGCACTGGTTTACTGCAATTTGATGATAAACCAGAAAACTATTGGGCATGGAAAGCCTCATTTATCAGTGTAATTAAAGACTTAAATCTGTCAGCTAGAGAGGAACTAGATCTGCTAACAAAGTGGTTAGGACCAAAGTCGTCCGAACAAGCTAAGCGGATACGCGCAGTACACACGCTCAATCCTACTGAGGGGGCAAAAATTATATGGGAACGCCTTGAGGAGAGTTATGGTGCCTCAGAGGCTATTGAGGACGCACTCTTGAAGAAAGTAGAAGAATTCCCTAGATTAACAAATAAAGACAGTGGCAAGCTCAGAGAACTTGGTGACATTCTGTTAGAGCTACAGTGTGCTAAGCTTGACGGTACACTCCCAGGGCTCGCGTACCTGGATACAGCACGTGGGGTAAGACAGATAGTCGAGAAACTCCCCTTTAATCTGCAGGAAAGGTGGACCAAGGTAGGAACACAATACAAAGAGACTCATAAAGTGTCGTTTCCCCCTTTCCCAATTTTTGTGAAGTTTGTCCAACAACAAGCAAAAATGAAAAATGATCCAAGCTTTGCCTTATCTAGCTGCAACAGTCAAGCATCCACTCGCACAGAAAGGTCTACACCATACAGTCGCAAAGCCACTGTGTCAGTACACAGAACAGACATCGCAGAAAAGGGCGATGCACAACAAAAGAAAATAGAGGAACCAGATCGTCAGTGCCCAATTCATAAGAAGCCACACCCCCTCAAAAAATGTAAGTCATTTAGAGACAAGCCGATTGAGGAGCGTCAAGCTTTTCTCAAAGAGCATCGGATTTGCTACAGGTGTTGTGGGTCAGTGCAGCACATTGCGAAAGATTGCAAAGCAGTAGTTAAGTGTGTCGAGTGCAACAGTCCCAAGCACATAACAGCACTTCATCCAGGTCCCACTCCCGCCCTCAAAGGTGACACCTCAGAGAGTACAGACACTGAAGGGCAAACAGAGAGCCCTCCCGCAGTCGTCTCCAAGTGTACAGAGGTATGCGGTCAGAGTGAAAGCCCGCACTCTTGTTCTAAGATCTGTTTAGTGAAAGCCTATCCAGAAGGGCAGCGAGATAAAGCGCTTAAAATGTATGTTGTGATTGACGAACAGAGCAATAGGTCCCTAGCTAGGACAGAGTTCTTTGACCTGTTTGAAATCCAAACCACTCCTGCACCGTACACCCTAAAGACTTGCTCGGGAAAAGCAGAGACGGCAGGCAGGAGAGCAATGAACTTTTTCATACAGTCCATGGATGGAAAAACAAACATCAAACTGCCTCCTCTGATTGAATGTGACTCAGTGCCGGACGACAGATCTGAAATCCCCTCGCCTGAGGTCGCCCAGCACCACCCCCATCTTGCCCCTATCGCAAACAAAATCCAACCTGTTGATCATTCTGCTCCAATCCTTCTCCTCCTGGGAAGAGATATCCTCAGGGTACACAAGGTACGTGAGCAGATTAACGGGCCCAATAATGCTCCTTATGCCCAAAGACTGGACTTGGGTTGGGTTGTAGTGGGGGAGGTATGCCTAGGAAAAGCTCACAGCACAACGGAGGCTAACGTGTACAAAACACACGTGTTAGACAACGGGCGCACAACCTATTTTGAGCCATGTCCCAACATTATAACGGTAAAGGAGGGCTATAGTGTTGACACTCAGCAGAACACGCTAAGAATCACGAACAGTGTAGACAACACAGACAAGCTAGGTGAGTCTGTATTCGACAGGACTGAGTCAGACGACAAGGTAGCACTGTCTATAGATGACAAAACCTTTCTAACACTAATGGACAATGCCGTTAGTCAGAACGAAGAGAACACTTGGGTCGCTCCTTTGCCCTTCCGCTCTCCTAGAAGGAAGCTCCCGAGCAACAGAGACCAAGCCCTAAAACGTCTCTACTCACTCAAAAAGACTTTAGAAAAGAAACCAGAAATGAGAGATCACTATATTCAGTTTATGCAGAAAATGCTGAAAAACGATCAAGCCGAACTAGCCCCGACCCTGCCCGAAGGTAAAGAACATTGGTACCTGCCAACGTTTGGCGTATACCATCCGCAGAAACCAGATCAAATTCGGGTAGTTTTTGATTCTAGTGCAGAGTGTGACGGCACATCCTTAAATCAAGTGCTACTCACTGGGCCCGACCTAAATAACTCCCTCTTGGGAGTGCTGTTGCGATTTAGGAAAGAGAAAATAGCCTTGACTGCTGATGTACAGCAAATGTTTTATTGTTTCGAGGTGTGTGAAGAACACAGAGACTATCTTCGCTATCTCTGGTTTGAGGATAGTGACATCACAAGAAACGTGACTGAATATAGGATGAAAGTGCATGTTTTTGGTAACAGCCCGTCACCCGCCGTTGCCATTTATTGCATGCGACGGGCGGCAAAGGAGGGTGGACAAGAACATGGCACAGACGCAAGACAGTTTGTTGAGAGACAGTTTTATGTTGATGACGGGCTCACATCTGTAGCCACTCCAAACCAAGCAGTTGACCTGTTAACAAGAACAAAAAACATGTTGGCAGAATCTAACCTACGACTTCACAAGGTGGCATCTAACTGTAGCCTTGTCATGGAAGCGGTCCCTGTGGAGGACCGGGCCAAAGATTTGAAAGACCTAGACCTAGGGGTAGACACTCTTCCAGTTCAGAGGAGCCTAGGACTCTGTTGGAACTTACAAACCGACAGTTTCACTTACCTTGTATCCAATGAGATAAAACCATTCACGCGCAGGGGAGTACTGTCAACAGTCAATAGCCTGTATGACCCTTTAGGTTTTGCTGCTCCCGTAATCATGCAGGGCAAAGCACTACTCAGAGAACTGTCATCTGAAGAGAGAGACTGGGATGCACCTCTTTCCCCAGAAAAGGAAGAGGCGTGGGTTTCATGGAGAGACTCATTGAAAGCCCTTGAAGATCTACAGATCAAAAGGTGCTACAATTCAGGTTCATTAAATGCAATGAAAGGTAACGAACTGTATATTTTCTGTGACGCGTCCACTGTAGCAATAGGGGCAGTAGCTTACTTGCGCTCCGTAGACAGTCAAGGTCAGTACCACGTAGGTTTTGTGATGGGGAAATCCAAGCTCGCCCCCCGCCCTGCACACACTATCCCACGGCTAGAACTTTGTGCAGCCGTACTCGCAGTAGAAATGCATGATTTAATTAGAGACGAATTAGACATCAAATTCAACAGTGTTAAGTTTTTCACTGACAGTCGTATTGTGTTAGGGTACATACACAATTCCTCAAAAAGATTCTACATGTATGTAGCTAACCGTGTCACACGCATTAGGTTATCTACACAACCTGACCAATGGCGCTATGTGCCAACTGAGTTAAACCCAGCTGACCAGGCAACAAGATTCATCCCAGCCACTGAACTCAAAAACAGTAGCTGGTTCACTGGCCCAAGTTTCCTGTGTTCAGACAACCTCTGTGAGTCAAACAAAGACAATCCATTCGCACTTGTTGCACCTGAAAATGACAAAGAAATACGTCCAGAAGTAAAAACACTCATAACAGTAGTATCAGAGTCACAGCTAAGCTCAGAACGCTTTAAAAGATTCTCCGCCTGGACAACAGCATACAAAGCAATAGCCAAACTTATTCACTTTGCTGCTTCCTTCAAACACAAGAGAAGTGGGCAAGCAGGATCTAAAGATCTTGAAAGATATACGAATGTGGAAGAACTCAAACGAGCTAAAAATGTCATCATCCAATCTGCGCAACATGATGCATACAAAGAGACATTGAAAAAGTTGAAAGAAGGGAAAAGGATTAACTCAAAAAATGACACACTCAAAAAGCTCAGTCCAGTTGTGGATAAAGATGGACTGTTGCGCGTTGGTGGGCGTCTCTCCTCCTCCAACCTCTCAGAAGATGAAAAGCACCCTCTGATTATCCCTTCCTCTAGTCACGTTGCCACGCTTCTCGTCAGGCACTTCCACGAACAGTCAGCTCATCAAGGACGATACATCACGGAAGGAGCTGTTCGTGGGGCTGGCTTTTGGATAATTGGAGGTAAGCGCCTTGTGTCTTCTGTAATACATAACTGTGTCACCTGCCGCAAGTTGCGAGGCAAAATGCAGGCCCAGAGAATGGCAGACTTACCTGTAGATCGAGTGACGCCAGAACCTCCCTTTACCACAGTAGGTTTAGATGTGTTCGGGCCATGGACTATAGCTACACGCCGCACAAGAGGTGGCAGTGCCCTAAGCAAACGGTGGGCAGTCATTTTCTCATGCATGACAACCAGAGCCGTGCACATCGAACTGATTGAAACTATGTCTACAGATAGCTTTATAAATGCACTAAGGAGATTCTTTTCTATTCGTGGCCCAGCCAAGCTCTTGCGCTCAGACCGAGGGACTAATTTCGTGGGAGCATGTAAGGAACTGGGTTTAGACACAGACAAGTCAGCAGTGGGAAAGTACCTCAATGAAAAGGGGTGCTCATGGACATTCAACCCTCCACATGCGTCTCATATGGGAGGGTCCTGGGAACGTCTCATAGGGGTGGCTAGACGTATCTTAGATGCAATGTTGTTAAAAAATGCTCAAACATGTCTTACACATGAGGTTTTAAGCACATTTATGGCCGAGGTAATGGCTATTATGAATGCAAGGCCACTTGTCCCAGTATCAACTGACGCGGACTGCCCAACTATACTCACACCAGCAATGTTACTAACACAAAAATCAAGCACAGTTTCTGCTCCATCTGGGAACTTTTCCTCTGGACAGTTGTATGGGAAACAATGGAAACGGGTACAACAGCTCGCGGAAACATTTTGGAAAAGGTGGAAAGGAGAATATTTGTCTACCTTGCAGCAACGCACAAAATGGACTGAAAATCAACCAAATGTCAAAGAAGGAGATGTAGTCCTGTTGAAGGATGCTCAAACACACAGGAATGAATGGCCCTTGGGACTAATAGTAAAGACTTTACCCAGCAGTGACAAAAAGGTCCGCAAAGTGGAAGTGCGGATCACTAAAGAAGGGACTCCAAAAGTGTTCCTAAGACCTGTCTCAGAGATTATTGTTCTGCTTTCAGAGGCTGAGTGAATACATGCCACATAATGCTTGTATTATTCCCATGTATTTCGTGGTATTTGTGGTGATATAATGTGATTATATCAAGCGGGGAGTGTCATGTCTTTGGGTTAAAAGACATTAATATTTCATAAAGGTTATAAATAAGTTTATACTTAGTAAATAAATATGTTCATTTCATATTTGTAAACTGTTAAAAAGATTCGGTAAAATCAAAGTGAGTCATCTTCACATTCAAGGATCGTTTATTTTGAATAGAGAGTGAGCGCTCCTGTGTATATAGATGATCTTTGACGTTTTTCTGCTCGGTAAAGTCCGGTCTGTTCTACCGTGGGTTTATGTCAAGAAACGACTCTTGTACACGACGGAAGTGTTCCAAACGTTTGAGCCTTGGGAAACTTTCGCTTTTGTGAGTATTTGTATGTTCAGAAGCACTTTGGGGTTATGTACATGTTTCATATTGAACATGTAAGACGTGAACTTGTGGTTGTTTCACGGAGCTAACTGTTTAAGCTAGCTACTCGTATTTTGTTCACATGTACTGTGTAGTTGGTAATGTGCCTTCTTTCTTTCTGTTGTTTCAGTTACGATATATATATAAATATAAATACAAGAGACCTCCATAAAAACAAGAAAAGTACGCCTTGTGTACGGAGTTTTCTTTATCAGTTCGCTGGCTGTCTAGCTTCGCATAGTCACGTGTCGTGAGGACAGCACACCCCGAATACTCATGTTAACGGATACGCTACAACATAACTTTTACCAAACAGCTCCAAATGACACGAACGTGCTATGGGTGAGTCAAACGACTTGTTTTATTACCAAAAGAAGGCTCAGATTGTAAAATAACGTTACTTTTCCTTTAAGTTTTGTTTCAGACCAAAATGACTCACTATTTCCTCCACTTTACAAACAACAAATATAGTTAGTAACACTAGCTATAAAAAAAGGGTTTGAAAAAAGTGACTTGACAAGCCCCCCAAGGGACAGAGATAGAGGAGAGTGGACGATTCCTTTTTAAGTGCAGTGAGAACAAAGACAGGATTCTTCGGGCTACTGCTCACCCACACAGAGCCAGGTGGGTACACAGTCTCTATGTACGACTGTGAGACTGGCACACTGGCGCTCTGAACTGCCTATGCACAGGGTCACTGCCATCACGTCTGGTCGAGCTTGTGAGGAGGTGAAAAATAAGCCAAATATAAACATTCACACATTTACATATTTCTGCATCAGCCAACAATAAACAATGAGAGACTTTTGAATTACTTCATTTTAAATATATTCATCCAGTATTTAGTACATTTCAGAATCAAGAGTTCAACTTTGTATCCTTTAAACTTCAAAATATGACTAAATTAAAGGTCCCATGGCATGAAATTTTCACTTTCTGAGGTTTTTGAACGTTAATGTGAGCTCCCCTACCCTGTTTAGGCCCCCCCCCCCATGGCTAAAAGTTGCGAAATGTCTAAACTGAGCATTTGTGGTCCTTTTCTGCGTTACACAAAACCAGTGTTGAAAGGGGCGAGTTCGGACAAGGCACCTTTTTGACGTCAGATCGGCAAATGCAGCTCCAGCCCCTCCCTCTGTCTCCGCTCAGCGTCCCTGTATATCCCGCCCATAGAGTTTGGACTGTGAATGCGCTACAATGCGAAATGCGTTTTTTTATTTGCCTGGAGGCACGTCCGAGTGTTTCTAGGCTCGCAAGTCCCTTACCCGACCCTTTGGACCTCTGAAATACCAGTGGTTTAATTTTATTTTCAGTGTAAATATGCTTTTTTTCATTGCAAAGTCTCCCATCTGTCTTCCTGTGTTAAACACGGAAGCGAGCAGACAGCGGTGCAGAGCTGCGCTTCCAGCGGGGGAAACCCGCCCCCCCCGCTCCTTAACCAATCTCTCTGTCCTTCTCATTTGCATTGAAGCAGCAACACCCACAATAAAGCATTTTAGACACATATCTAGCCTCATGAAGACTGTCAGAGTCATATCTCATGCAGTGAGTGTTGATTTTGAAGAAGGATTCATTTACAGTATTAGGGAACCATTAAGGAGCCATATAAAAGCATCAAGAAGTACCATGTCATGGGACCTTTAAATACATCTATCCAGATCCATCACAATATTTTCACTAATTAAAAACAAATAAATGGCTTTTAATGTTAACTGTTCTCCAACCCACATGCTTTCACTGACAGAAGGCTGTAGACCTCTCATATAAAAAAGCCAAGATGATCATTGACCAGTTAACTAAAATTAGATTCATTACATGGTCCTACTGTAAATATATTTTACGCTTATAATCTGCATGCAGTCTATGTTGTGACTTTAAAAGTACATCTTATAATTTGTATTTGACTTTACATGAAAATACATTTAGTCTTATCCAGAGTTGAAGACTGGGCTTTAAATAAATGCTATAAATAAATAAATAAATATTCTTTCCTTTAAGGACAATGCACCATTTTTATTGTGCAGTCTTACTGTGCCAGTTCTAATTTGAATTTGTGGAAAGTTTGAAGTCCAGGTTTAACTTAGTCCAAATAACTCAAGCTCAGACATGTCTTGTTGTGTGTTTATTTGGCTCTCCCCCATCAGACACACAGAGTGCTTTTCTCTGTTGGACTTAGTGTCCCGGTGCAGGAGGGGGAGGCTGTATAATTAACAGTTTAATGACAGTGTACAGATGGGGTCACCGGTCCAACCCTGAGAACTGGTCCCTTGTCCGCAGATGAAAGAGCCGAGCGACCTGGGAAAGCTCGTCCTCCTTATCAGGGCAGAAACACCCAGGACTCACCACGCACTGTCTAAAGGGTACACAAACACACAACCTCCCCCGGACATACTCATTACGTGTAAATTCTCCCATCCTAACACAATGTTTATTAGTTTTCTTTTTGAATAAGATCCTGCCAGTGGGGGATTTGGCCTCTTACTCAGATGTTCTTATGACTACACTTGTCTCACGCTTACCTAAAGTCTACAATTTCTAAAAGTTAAAGATATTTTTTTCCATGTAGAGTACTCAAGAGTACTCAATACATTTTGTAAAATTTGTTTAAAAAATGCATATTATAAATGATTTTCTCTTGGTAGTGGAACAAGGTAGCTGGAACAATTCTAGACTTTATGGGATACACACTGGACATGTAGGTCTGTACACACAAGGATACACCTTCACTAGTTACTATAGTAAAAAATAATGTCACCAATTCACCACATTTAACATTCAAATAGACAATGATAGCAACTGGTCATGTGACATAGGCATTTGTTTCCTATAGATCTTAATAATAGTGCTCAGTGAAATGCATGATTTAGTTACAAACATCTGCTACAGACTGAATGAGTCATGATTCAAAATATGTTGCTATTTAAAAGGAATTTAAATTGATGTATTGGTAATTATGAGTATAACACTGAATTGTATGTTCTGCCCAATCAAAAGTACACAGTTAAAGATGGTGATGTGTTGTATCTCCACTGTCTGTCAGCGCTCACACATTTTATCTGTTTTTCTGGCAAACAGCCACTTTCCCCCTGGAGCAACTCAACTGGTGTTTTGATACCACCTAGCATGTTCAGTCTGGTCCCTGTTGGAACATGGATTTAGCAAACATAAATAGTAAAAACATGCCCTCAGTCACTGCAACACGCAAACTAAAGTCTATTAAAGTAAAGTATGGAAGGCCACTCTTCACAGCAAAGGATCTAATTAGACCAGATTTTTAAGAGGGGGCTATTCTTACAAGTGCAGTCGGCCGAGGACAAGTGGAAGTACTTCAAAACTTGACGAAAAAGGTTTTTTCCCTAGCAAGCCTGTTAAAAAGTTCACCGTGGCCCAATAGGTCATAGTCTATATTTCTTATAACAGAGAAAAATATCTATAGCATTTGGTATTGCTGTGAGTGTAGCATTGCAGAAGACAGGGGAGGATAAGATTAAGAAGTAATGAGTTGAACAGGAAGGATGACGGACGACCAGGGGCCAGGGTGAAAAGTGTGTGACTAACTTCGAAACAACTCCAGAGAAAGACACAGTGGGAGTCAATGGGAGGAAAGGGAGGTTAATTCTTATGCGTATTACAAACCCCCATCACACCCCACTGTTAAAACTTCTAAGGACCAACCCTATGGTGCATATCCAGTGTATGTGTGTGTAAAGCAGGGCAAAGATTTCAAAAAGCTTGTCTTAAACCATGCAATTTCATTTACCCCCAACAGAGGCACTAAGCATGTAGTGCTTTAAAGCTGAAGGTGCAGTTCATTGGGACTGAATGGTCAGTGGTGGTCAAGCGTGTGTGTGTGTGTGTGTGTGTGTGTGTGTGTGTGTGTGTGTGCGTTTGTGTGTGTGTGTGTGTGTGTGTGTGTGTGTGTGTGTGTGTGTGTGTGTGCGTGCAGGACTTGCCTTTCTGTGGGAACTAATCTATGATGCTGATGATGTAGAATTAACTGACTATTTCTTCAAACTATTAACAAAGAGCATTCCAATGCTATTCCAGGTTTAAATAATTAATAATATAGGGATGTGTAGTGTAGGGATGAATAGGGATCGTTAGCTAGACGCCAGAGAAACAAAAGACAGAAACCAATGAGATAGTTCCGGAAAGTAGTTAGCTAGGTAGCTCCTCCCTACAGCAAGATATGAGCAAGTGTCTTACCAGTATTCTTATTAGAGCTGACGAAGCCTCTCGGATGAGCGGTGAAACGTTTTCAACCAAACAAACTTTGTCCAGTTGACAAATTGAACTTCTCCTGTTATCATGTATTCTACCTGGACGACTGAGGGACTTTTCACGCAATTAATAATATAGTTAGCAGTAGGGAACAACTAAACAATGTGTTTATAATATATACAGTATAGTTTGGTGGGCCTAATATACCAATCGTGTGATTATTTTTAAAAGCAGATATATAGCAATCTTACTTTTGAAGTCATGAACACATCTGCATTCTGCAAACACCTCAACAGTATATCAGCACACATCCATATATTTACAATATCAGTATATTTTCCACTCTTTAAAAGACCAGGCCTAAAATTGTGCAGGCTTTGAGCAAACACATGAAAATTGTCTGTCCAGTATTTGATTCAATATCGGTTGTGCTTTCAGCCCAATTGCCCTTTCATAACTTGTATAGGTCAAGTGTGATTTAAAATATATTAAAAGAAAAACAAAGTTACTTTGGTAAACACTGGGGTTTTCTAATTCTAAAAGGCGCAAAATTAAATGAGGCACTGGGCAAGTGTCATGAACTTTGACCTCTGTGAGCTCAGCAGCCGAACCGTGCACACTCCGTTTATTTCTATAGTATTGTTGACTTGGTAACAGATCTGCCTGAACTATGTGGTGGTCCTAAATGCATAGACTTACTAAACACAGACATGCACGCACTCTTATTACCGTAAGTATCCTCCGTTTGGCCCTTGGACGGCTGACCCAGTCCCAAGGTTCCCCCTTATTCTTTCCCCACTGCCCCAAAAAGGAAGCCCGGGATTAACTGCGGATTATGCCATAGTGTCTCCATAGAGATTTACCAAGACTCTGCAGGAAACGGTCTAGGGAACAGTAATGGTGACAATGCACTTGGTGTTGGCTGTTGAATTCACAAGTAAAATATCAAAAACATTAGTAAACTATTACAAATTACAGATCATGTCTGATGGATAACTGTTGGAATTGCTTTAGGATTGCAGCATGGGCCAAATGGATTTTGTAAGTCAGATGCCCTTAGTGCAACTCATATGAAGTTATACAAAAAATGCACTGGATTGATGAGGTTGTATTTTCTTTAAAAAGATTCATTTCTCTTGCACATAATAAGAAAAGAATACTGACTGTATCGTCACATAAGAAGGTTTCCTTCACACAACCAAAGCTGAATGTGGGAAAATCGTTTTGAGGGCAGTTCCCAAAAAATTGTGATCCAGAACATGTGTTTGCTGCTAGTTGCACAACAATAAAATGGCCCACAGTCAAACAAAACACATCCAAGGATTTTCTACAGAGTAGAACTTGGACATTCCTTTTTTTTTTTTTTTTTTCCAGAAAATTACAACAAAATGTGCAAAATCACTTCAAATTCACTTAGTACACTCACAAAGAAAATGTGTTTTGTTTATCTGATCAACAGCTCAAATGTCCCCAAACATTTCCTTTTCATTCAGAGGTTCAAGGCTGTGTAATGCTGAACCTTAAAACCATAGATTTAATATTAAAACTGAATATAAAGCATTAATCAGACATTGTTCCCATTGTAACAGGAGGTGTCGGTGGGCCTCCAGGACTGTAAATCCCTCCACAAGCCCCATATGTTACTCTCGGTTAAACCTGTAATGTGTGTGTAGTTTGCACACTTGTGTTTGTGTGTATGTGTGTGTGCAGCTGATTGAGGTGGGTGTATCTGTGCCACTTTAGCAGACAAAAAGATTAATGTTATTATAGTGTGTCAGCAAGTGTGCCACTGTTACAGCTGGTCCCTGTTACGTCACTCTGTGTTCAGTACAAAAAAAACTCTTTTGTTTGTTATTTACTATAAAAAGATTAGTTAAAGATACACTGTGTAACGTATCTGCTAGGTACGCAACTGCTTGTTTCCATGGAGATTAGATTAGCCTTTATGGTCTCCTTTACGGAGAAATTCTTGTTGGACAAACAATGGGCACAAAAAGACAACACAAGACAGCAGTGCAGTCACTCCACCTTCACATACAATTTCAACCCAGTAAAGGCAGTTATCATAAAAATTAACTGACATGGTTCAGTACAATATAAAATTCATCAAAAAATTCATCAAAAGTTTCCAGTCGGAGGCACCTACAAATTGTATCCTGCTAAAACACATGCTGGTAAGCACATATCTGAAAAAAACATATTGAAAAAAAAACATTATAACCTAAAATGTTCAAATTAGTTAGCTCTGGGGTTAACCGCATGTGATCCCAGCTCCCACCGCTGCTGTTGTGTCCTTGGGCAAGACACTTAACCCCACCTCGCCCCCAGTGTCTGTGGACAATGGTAGCCCCCATGGCAGAAGATACATCAAGGCCAGTTGTGACGTGAGCCGTCCTCCTGTGGACCCACCACCTGCGGAAGGATTCATGGGGGCTGGTGCATTGTGTTCTGGGCAGCAGAACACTGCTTGGACTGCTGCCCCCGCGACCCAGAAAATTGAAAAATCGGAAGAAAATGAATGAATGAATGAATAGTTAGCTCTGTGAACTATTGCACTAGTATCATTAATTAACCCATATCACTTCATTAATGCACACCTTACATGAAAATTCAGGCTGGTTTCTTACGATTTAAAAGAGAGATTGACCATGGAATGTTTATCTATTCATCTTACACTTTGGTAGACAGCTGCCATTTTCTGACCCTCCTTTACAACTGTTTCCTGAAACACTCCCTGCAGCTTGCAGGAAATGCAATAATTTCTCACTGTCTTTGTCAAATTTAGGATCTGTGACTTTAGTTCAATGGTCACATTTCCAAACCCTGTTATGATACCGTATAATAGACTCAGTGTAAGATGGGTAAAAGAGAAGTATTTTTTTAACCCCAATAAGATGTCATTGCTTTGCCCAGAATGTTTCACCATATGGCACTGAGTATATATCTAACATTTATGTAATTAATGGTGTATTTATTGCTCATTGAAAGGCATGCGTTTGTTTCCTTCAAGCAAGATGCCACATTGTCGCAACATTCCTAACAAAGCTCTCTCCAGGGAAACAAGGTGGAGACATAACCCGCTCTGACAAGTTACACAGTGCACCTTTAAATTTGTAAAATAGAATGTAAGTAACAAACAGCAACACAAAGTAGTGATGCAAATGATACTGCAGTTGTATAATAAAGGTATATAGGCTAGCAATATTCAACATAGTTAGTGGATAATGCGTGAGTTTCTATTACAAGGCTATGAACACAGAGCACCAACAGCCAGTTTACAACGACAATAAAGACTGTACTACACAGTGGTATCGTAATGTAAGGGGCTGTTTCTTTGTTTTTTATGGTCTCATAGTGGAGTGCTATGTGCCTGTACATGTCCCAAACTAAGACAGCATACTCCACCACTCAAGTCAAGTTTCCCCCTGATGATGTTGACAGGAGAAGTAATTGATTACACGGAGCAGTGAGCAGACAGAGCCAGAGCAGCACTGCACTGAGACTCAGAGTGAAGCAGGTACAGGCACGACAAGAGCAATGCATGGCCCATCAAACTCATCCACTCAAGTCTGTCCCAACAACATTTACTATGGGGCCAAATAGGATTCACTGCATTTTTAAACAGTCTAACATATTTAAATGTTGGCTCAGTGTATGATCATGTGTATGCCTTTGTTCTCCTCCTGGTGCTATGACAGATAGGAATTTACCTCCAACTGATTTGCACATTGTTACAGTTATACCAAAATATTAATCCATACTAAAACTGATACTGAAACTGGATATTCATTTCAGCAAGCAACAATACAGAAAAAAAAGAAAGACCACATATCCACATACTATTAAAGGACTTAGTCTTATTTTCTGTTGAAAATGTGTATTCATTGTTATGGTAAAAGTTAAATGTATACTATGGTATATGCTAATCAAAGAATTGAGCACGTGAAGATTGTATAACTTTATTAACCTATAATTATCATTCTTTAGTTAAACTGTTTCACTTCACTTTTTTCAGTGTTTTCTTATGCACTATGCATTGGAATCAGTTCACATTTTGAGAGTGTTAGTGGGATAAAGTAAAGTTTTTGGGAGGAGGTCTGTAACTGGACCATGGGATGAGTCATATCGTACGGCTCTAAGCAGGAGGGAAGCCCCGGTGGGTGTGCCCCTTCTGTAGGTACGCGTGTGTGTTTGCATGTGCACGTGAAAGTGAGAGTTGAATGAGTGAGTCAGCGAATGAGTGGATCCATCACCTCTGGCTCAAATCAGATCCAGATGTTGGAGAGAGTATTCATTAATCAGACATGTCATGCGGTATGTTCATAGTCACAGGCTGTAAAATCCAAGAAAGTGATTCAAGTGGGAAAAGTTGAGCAATTTGGTGGGACTAAGTGGGACAGTGACAATTGAAAGTTGTGGTATTCATCCAGTCCATTTAGATTTAGCTTCAGATTGTTGTCATAAAGTCTTTGATAGTATGTATTTTTTTTATTTGAAGAAACATTGAAATAATACGTAAGGGCATTCTTCTGCATTTCACAACCTAATTCAATAGCAAATCACCAAAAATGTTATCATATATTTACCACACTGACTGGACACCAATGGAAGTGGGTGATATCCTAGCTATAGTCAAAGTTATAGTGAAATTCTGTGTACAGCCAGAAGAGGGGGTGAGCGCACACAGACACTGGGCATGACCTATAGGAGAAATGTCACTGTGGCTGACCCGATCACATGAACCACACAAGTGAAGTCTTCAGTAATTACCTTTGACCTGCACGTCCCAAAGGAGTTGATGACAAGGTCTATTGGGTTACACCTAATTAGTTGCTTTTTAGCATTGGCGCGTTCTGAAGACATCCCATAAAGGTGAAAAAGGTCAATTGTTTGAACATTTTGTCCTAGGTCCTATTTCTGAAAGCAACATGTTCCTCATTCAATTCTTGTTCCCAGTTTTAGAGAATTTATTTTGGTATTTAGTTCACTTCTGCTTTTCAAAGTGAAATCCTTACCCCTAAGCCAGAACACTGTCACAAGCTTAAAGGGATTTCTTCTATGTGCATTGTTCAGGTCTAAATAAATGTTTTCATAATTCAAGCCGGTCAGATAACTGAGCCAGCTTGTCTAGGCACGTCACCATGGAAACGATGCTTTAGCTAATGGGAGGTTGCAGATGCACTCAGTGGGACAGAAAACTGTGGCACGTGTGGCACAAGCCCAGTGTTAGCAATACAACAACAAAAAAAGCAGGGATTACATGAGATAATATACTGTATATCTGAAGAAGACTGCCATCTAAAGTTATGTTCAGCTATGGTTTACAGTTTAGACCTGCTGTAGTCTAGATTTAGACCAGTGAAACTGACTTTAGACCTGGTTCACCTTTTACTCAGTTCCATATTCCTGGTTTCCCCTTTTGGTTTACATTGCATTACATTTATTCCTTGACAATTGAATAATATTTACATTTCACATTTTCCGCATATTGACCAATCATACATTTTCAAACAAACAAAAAAAATGCATTTCAGTGTTAATTTCCTATCATAAACAAGACAGACCTGGACTGGCTGTAAAACTCTTGGTTAAATAACACAAAAATATCAATTAACAACTGAAATTCAAATATTTGCACAGCACTATTTTAAAAATGTGGAGTACCTTAGAGTATATCAACTACATCAGCTGTACTTTACTTGTTTTAAATGGATCAGTGGATTGTCAATATTATGATAATCCTCCTCAGTCATATTGCACACATTGACCTACACATGTTTTCCACTGAGCTCCTTCCCGTCGACCATGACGCTTGCGTGAGTGTAGAGAGGGGGGATATGGGGAGGGGGCTTGGTCCAGATGTCAACACTAAAGTTAACCCTGTCTTAAAGCGCAGGAAATGGAGCACTGGTTTAAGATCCTGAGTCAGAGCGGGTACAATGCCAAAGGTTAGTGTGCTTGTCAGGTCGTTGCATTACATCAGTGAAACACATAAGATAAGGTCTAATAATGACTCATACATAGTATAAAACAATGAGTCGCCATTTAAAGAGTCGCTATGAGTCAAATTTAAGTCTCTTTTTTATAATTATACTTATACTATATTTACATGTGATTCAGTGGTTAGTCATCTAATTGTGCATTAAATTAGACAAAGACTAAAACATGTCTGGGTTGTAGATGCATAAATCATACAGGGAAATCCTATGCTTAATAAATGGTATGTTGGAATATGTTAGTATGGTGTGACTCCTGGATGACCCAAGCCAGTCTCTATGAATGATACATGAATGTGTAGAATTTATAATGAGCCATGAAGCTGTGGGGAATCCCTGTGCCAGTGAGGGGCTTTGTTGGACAACACGAGCCTGCCCTCTAGTGGTGGAGGAGCAGGATTCCCCAGATCCCCAGAAAATAAGTTATTTTGAAAGGAACCATTTGTGCAACATCTAACTGGTCTGGGTGATGCAAGTAATGTTTGGCAGGACAGTAATGTCAGATAAATTAATAGGGACAAGCTGGAGGGAAGACTGCTACAACTACGATCCTGGGACTTGCTTGTTTGTAGTTGTCATAGGGATGTCAAACTATTATTGCCACCTGAAAGGATTTGTTTTAGATTGTTGCCTGAACAAACACCAGCAGAGTGAGAGTTATAGTGAGATCATGTTTTTGTTGAAGCTCAGAGTTATTCAGTGAAGTCTGGTTATTTTGTGCAGCTGGGCAAGCGCTCTAAATAAAGCACACAAAGCTGCAAAGTTTCTCCTCAATGCCATCTTAAATTTCAAAATCTAAAGGGTATTTCAAGGATAGCTAAGTGGAGGGGTTTAGGGGCCTAGGTGAAAACAGAGGCCCCAGATGCAGGAATATACAGTGGTACTAAAATATACATGAATAAATCAACTCTGATGCAGTTTTGTCACAATTAAAAGCTCATGTTATGTCTCCTTTAATATCTCTGCAGTTACTTGGCTGTGATCTCTGAAACAACAAGAACAAACTGGCACAATGTTCAGTATCTTGTCAGACCGCTAGTTTCTGCCAAGTGTCTTTCTAAAGGGTAAACGTGGTTCATGATGTCCTCTTGTCATCAAGAAATTCAATATTGCAGAAAAATCCACTTCTAATGAAATCAGTGGTAATAAATATGTTTGATCTTGCATAATTTTGGCTGGTTTTGACGCATAACCTCATCTGACATCTGTTCTCTTTGACATGGGGTAGTGCTGATTCAAGGGTGGCCCCCATGGATCAGGCTGTAAAACTGGCAGCTGAATATGACAGGATCAACTCAGCGAGGGGCCCAAAAGTCTGACATCACCCCCAGACTGTGCCAAAGGGCTAATTTCTGACTATGAAGGATGCAGCTAAAGCAGGGGGCCCTACAGCTGCCAACATCAAGGCAGACAAGAGGGGAACACGTGCTGTATCATACACAGGCTGATTTAGGCTTTGTTATGCTGCAAAACCCACCAAGTACAAGGCTCAGTGTGGTGGTGGGGATAACTGTTGGCAGGTGGCAGGAATCATTTTACAAGGCTGATAATAAGGCCGAGTCCTATCTAAGTGAATACTTAAGCAATTCTTCATCAGAGTAATACGATTTTTAGTGTTTTAAAGTATGGTTCGCTGATAGGGCTGGTCACTCTATTGCATGTTATTGGAATCTCATATTCATTTTCAGCCATGAGTAGCGCCTTGTGTTGTCACGATACAAACATTTTGAACTCAGTTTTGATACTAAGGAGTAGACTCGATACTCAATATAGAGTATTTATTTACACAAAAGAATGAGGTTTTCAAGTACTTTCTTTTATATTACCACGTGGCATTATATCTGTGTAGTCCCTCAGGTAGAATAAAAGAACATACTTAAAATGCTAAAAGTTTCTTCTAAATCTGAAATCATTCCATTGACCCCCTGGCTCTTTAGCAAGCACTGATATAGAAGACAAAAATAAGGCCCATTCTTTTACAAAATATCAGTTTCCCAGTCAATTTAAGGGTATCCTAACAATAAATTTGAAATAACATGCTCTGACCAAAACCTACCCATTTCCAAGGTCAATATCGTCATCATCCTCTTCTTCCTCGGTTGCGCTCTTCCCCCTGACGTCACTGTCACTCAGATACTCTCCCTTCAGCAGAACGGGGTCCTGGTCATCCAAGACTTCAATGAGCTGGATCCTGGCCGTGTGGCTTATCCTCAGCGGGACGTCTGACTGCGTGCTTTCTGTGGAGGGGGCGTCACCGGCCTGGAGACGGGGGCTGGCCTGACCGTGGCGCCATGACAGGGGAGAGGAGCGGTTTGAGAGGCTGGCGATGGAGAAGGCCGCAGCTTCGTCACTGTCATAGCATGTAGATCCTTTGTCATAACTGTGACAGAAACATGACAGAAAAAAAAAAGTTTTAGATTTTTAAGTTTTTGTCTGTGTACAACTAAACAAGTCAATAGTAGCAGTCTGTTATAGAAGTTTTAATACACAAGAAAGATCCATAGCGTCATAGCTAGTGGTCCGCCGATAAGGTTTTTTCATGGCCAGTGTCGATTCTGATTATTTTAGAATCCAGACATAAGCTCTACTGCTATTTTTGGGCCAATATGTAGATCCAATTTTGATTATTTTACTGAAATTATGCTATTTAAATGTATTACAAACTCTCCCACATAACTTTTGTTGCCACAAATCTTTAAAAGACCTGTGTTATCATGTTTTGTGTAATTATCTCTTCACACTAAAATCAACCTAAACAAAATACTGGCCTATGCTGGAGATTTAAGGTAAATAACTGCTATGCTAAAAAGTCCAAATATTGGTCTATCTCAAGTCATAGCAAATTTATCTTATTTCATTATCTGTCTTTATCCAGACCAGCTCAGGTTACAGGTTCTGTTGAGAGACATGCCAACTCACAATAAGAATGCATGTTTTTAGACAATGAGCAATAACATTTGTAACTAAAATACACTACTCACAATAAGTTGAGGATATTGAGAGAGACTCAGTGGATGTCATACATACGGTGTTTGCTTCATTTCAGAGATTTTTGGGATAGGGAGGCAAATATATTGGAGTGATAGACACACCTCATTTTGTGTTTTCCACATACTTGTCTCACTGTGTTCATATTGAGGATAATGCCAAAAAATACTAAAACACAAACCTTTTCAATGTGGCATCAATTTCAACATTCTGTGGGTATAAAAAGCTGGTATTGCCAGTAAGTCATTCCAAGTTCATCGTTCAAACAGCCATGAAAACACGACGTCACTTAACGGACAAGCAGCATCACCTGGCCATAGCGCACCTTCGGGTCGGTAGCAGGCAATCAGATGTTGCTCGTGAACTTGGTGTATCTCAAAGTGTCATCAGCAGACTTGCATCAAGACACAGAGCTACTGGCAGAGTTATCATGCCAGTGGGGCTCCACTCCTGGGCTCCACTCGTGGGGCCCAGGAGTGGATCCCCACGAGTGACAGACGATGACCAGTACCTAAGGACCTACACACTCAGACATCGTAATGCAATGGCCACACAGCTGCTACGAGAGGTGAGGGGGACTAGGGTTTCCAGACAAACCATACACAACCGACTCCACCGCTTTGGCTTGAATGCCAGACGACCGTTGCAGGAAACTCTACTACCACCAAGACGTGAACGTTTGCAGTGGGCACAAGATCATGTGACCTGGACAATGCAGCAGTGGTCTGCCGTCTTGTTCATTGATGACACTGAGTATCGGGTCACCTTGCACAGAAATGATGGTCGTCAGCATTGCTGGAGAAGGCGAGGTGAGCGATACGCCGAGGTCAACATGGTCCCCAGGGTTCCCTTTGGTGAAGGCAGTGCAACAGTCTGGGCAGGCATCACCAGTCAGCGCAAAAACAGATCTAGTTATTGTAGATGGCTCAGTAACTGCACATTCTTACCTCAGAGACATCATAGAACCATCATCATCCCCCAGTTCCGCCAGCACACCCCCAACTTTCTGTTCATGGATGATAATGCTCCACCACATCGAGCCAGAATTGTCACAGATTGACTTCAGGAAGTGATGGCCAGCAATGTCCCCTGACCTGAACCCCATAGAGCACGTCTGGGACCAGTTGAAGCAGAGACTGGATGATCGTACCCCACCACCACATGACCTGGCAGATCTGCGTGTAGCACTTGTGGAAGAGTGGAATGCATTGCCTCAGAACAACATCATGAGGGTAGTGAGGAGCATGAGACATCGCTGTCAAGCTGTCATTGCGGCAAATGGTGGAAACACCCATTACTGACAGTCAAGTTTTTGTTATTTGGGGCTATCTTTGTTATTGTTATAATTTTTGGGAGTGTAATGATTTAAACTAATGAAAAAGGTGTTTTTCTCATTCATTATTAGTAATATCAAAGGGAACTTACTTATTTCTTCTTCTTCTTCTACCTTTATTTAACCAGGAAAAAAGTCCCATTCAGATTCAAAGATCTCTTTTTCAAGGGAGTCCTGGCCAAGAGGCCCACACAGTACAACTCACAAGACGACAATTAAATACAGTATAAGGTCAACACAGATAAAATGTTAAAAACAATTAGAAACACAATACGACTCACCAGACAACAAATAAATATAAAATCAACACAAATAAAATGATGAAAAACAGTTTAAAAACATTGGCATATCATCGATTGCGTTTCCAGGTCCTTTAAAAGAGTATTAAAAGAAGCCATAGGTACGAGTGTTTGAAGTTTTAAAACTCTCTGCAAACAATTCCAGTCTGCTGGAGCACGGTACTGAAAACACAGTTTTCCTTTCTCTGTTCTCACAGTAGGAACCAGCAACGTGAAAACATCCTGAGAACGTACAGTAAATTCTGGGGTCCGTCAGGCCTCCGCTGAAGATACACAGTGAGGTATTGAGGGAGCAGCCCAACAAGTCCCTTATAAATAAGTTTATACCAGTGTGTGAGCCGCCGGGTCGCTAAAGCAGGCCATCCAACACGAGAGTAGAGTTCACAATGATGGGTCCGAGCACTACAGTTTGTAATAAAGCGCAAAGAGGCGTGAAATACTGAGTCCAGAGAGCGCAGAGCTTGGGCTGGGGCATGCATATACAAAAGATCCCCGTAGTCTAGCACAGGGAGGAATGTTGCAGCAACAAGCCTCTTTCTGGCATTGAATGAAAAAGACAACTTGTTTCTAAAATATTTCATATTTCATATTTTCATATTTCATATTTAATTAAAGTTCAGACCAAATAGGAAAAATACTCGTATGAATAGCAATATCCCTAACTTATTGTGAGTAGTGTAAATATAAGACATATAAGTGTACATGAGCATTCCAGGCAAAGAAATAACATGAGACCAGCAAGTTATTGCTGAATGAAAAAATTGCGTAGTGCACCTTGGTTGCGTCAGCTTTCAAATGTGGAAGATATGTGTTTATGGTTAGCCGCTAATTAGTAGTGTCCTGAAATAAAGTAAAATGTTTTGAAAACATTTGAACATATTTTTCCAGAGCTATTATTACATCATTCATTTCATAAGCAACATTTGTGTTTGTGAGTGTACCTCCAAGGAGAGCGAAAAGAGTATTTCAAGGTTATGACAGTAAGCTAAGTATGTCCTGCAAAGGAAAGGCTTTTTCAGCAGGGAACCATCTGCTGGCAGCCTCTTTACATTGGGAGGGCTCACTGAAGGACACAGGCAGAGGATACGAGGCACACTCAGACAGTCACATAGGAAACTCTCAAGGACAGAAAAATAAGTAAAGCTAAAAGCCACTAAGCCATGAGTGAAAGACAGGAAGCAGGGAGGAAGAGACAGGCACACGCACACACTCACAAACATTTCATCACAGCGTTATTGCAGCTATATGACTGTCTGCATAAAAGAGAGTCAAGGCTGTATGTTGACAGCGTTGAAAAAAGGCCATTTTGAGCTGATCAGTTCAGATCTGTATTAGCTGAGAGAACAACAAGGCAAAATGACAAGCTAGCTGGTCCAACAGGAATTGAGATATTGATCAAAGAGCCCCAGGCAGTTTCCCACCGCAATTAAGGCTGCTGTTTGCAATGCCAATAAGAGTCACTGCATGCCAATAGTTTATCAATATGATAGATTGGTTCTTTTTCCACAATAAAACTTTTTCTTACCATTGTATGAGGTAAAAAGGTGTTGCGGCTCACCTGTGGCTAAGCTGCACCCCTCTTAAGCTGGTCATGGTTTCCTCCAGGTTTTGTCGCAGATCCAAGACATTTTGGACTGTTCTTTTCCTTTGGGACTCAGGATCTGTAAAAACAAAATGCATACATTAATTTAAAAAACACATTTTAGAAATTGGCAAAGCTTAAACTGTACAAATATTAAATTTTTATGATATTTTTTCTTTACATGTTTTATAACAAAATTGTAAAAAGTACAGAAAAACACATTTTTACATTTACGTCAATTATAAATAAGATGGATGGATCATATAATATATTATACAAAGATGGATTAAAAGTTGTATTATAATTACATAACTCAGATACAAAAAAGTATGATGAAATGGACAAAAAAAATCTAATAAATGTATAAAATAAAATAAAATAAAATGTGAGTTAATAAGTCTGAGAGAGTCCAGTTCCCTCCAAACGAGGTTTAAAACTAGAGCAGATGGTCCTTCTTCAGTCTTTTGTACTCATCTGCAGATATAATGCTTTGATTTGAGCCATCACATCAGGATAACTAACACCAGGGATTCTCTGGCGTTTGTCTCACGCCTTCATAATACACTGTAATCTGCTTGACGCCCACACACAGCAAAACAACAAAACACTTTTTCATTTATTCTTTTACTACAGTCTACCAGAGGAACTAGATCAAAATGTCACTTTTCTAGTCCCTGAGAATTACTTTAATGTGATAATTCTGCAATCAATGTAAACTACATCATATATCAGTGTTAATAATGTAGCATGAAGTCAGTGTTTTAGTAATAATGATTTAGATAAAACAATAATTTTAAAATGTTGAATAGAAATAAGAAATTTGGACTCGACATGAACTGACTTAATAAATTATGTCAAAATTAAGTCTTCTCCTAATCCAGTGTCTTGCTTGTTGTGCCGCAAACTGAGGATAATGCATGAATCCATGATCACACCTTCTGCATAGAAGGAGTGAGTTAACAAACAAAACAGAAACCCAAACACAAAAATTCAGGTCACAATGGTTCACGAATCGCGCCCTTGACCTATGACCTCTCC
The DNA here is from genome assembly GCA_036785185.1 of Paratrypauchen microcephalus. NCBI lineage: Eukaryota > Metazoa > Chordata > Actinopteri > Gobiiformes > Gobiidae > Paratrypauchen > Paratrypauchen microcephalus. Next base: position 1,904,128 of record JAVJIX010000052.1, on the reverse strand, counting down.
AACCCTATATTGTTTTTCACAGCTTTTAATAGAGGCCACTCTATAAACCTGGGAAGCAGGGCAATAGCACATAAAATCAGATGAAACTAGACCAATTGCAATATAATGTTTATACTAACTCTTGCATTATATCGCCTCTTTTTCTTTTTTTAACCTGATACAATGAGTATTTACTTTATTTACTCTTTATTTACACTTTATTTACACTTTTATTCACCTACCAAACAAAATATTACATCTAAAAAAGTGTAGTATCTTGTGAGCTTCAACAGATTCTCAATCCCACCACTAAACCAGGGGCCCAGCTGCTTGGTGTGCAGAGCAAACCTTTGTAATGACAAAGGAGTCCAAATGAGCAGCAATGGTCAGTCTGAACAACAGCTGCAAACCCACTGCATACTCTGCTCTGTATCTACACACACAGACACACACACACGAGCACACACACAGACATATACACACGCATACACTCCGAAACATTGACGCGAGGGCTGATTTACAAAGCAGGATTGATTTCTCCCAAAGACAAAGGCCCCATGGACAATTGACTCTTGAGCCTTGGGGGACTGGTTGCCGAAGAGAAAGATGATGAAGCCATTATGAACTAACCTTCTGCTGCTAACCACTGAATATTCGCAATGAGAAAAGTTTATGCTACATTTGCAGAAGGAAAAAAAAAAAGCAAAAACTTGTGTGAAATGATTAAATTAGAAACTACAAAAAAAATGTGTGGTTAGCATTTTTCCCGGATTCTCTTGAGCAGTCTGTTCACACAAAGCAGGAAGAAAGAAAGAAAAAAGGAGCCTGCTAATTGATTTAATTAGTCTAAATGTGAGCTTTGTTTAACATTGCCGTCAAATTGATTAGATACGGTCTGTGTGATTATGAACTTTTATAGCGTGTGTGTGTGTGTGAGAAAGGGGCTTGTATCGTGCCTCTGCTCCGGTCGTGGTGGTCCCAGCTGGCATAGGGAAAAGGATTGGGGTGGGGGTCTGCGGTGGAGGTGCTAAAGGGAATTAGGCATGCAAATGTCCCTGTCAGGCTACTCCCCGGAGCACCACATGAATTACACTGATCTGATTTCAAGGGTGTGTATGCGGACGGGATTTTGGACAGCTCCATGCTCTCACACACCTTTGGAGAGCCACTGTCACTAAAGATGGACCCGCTTTGGAATCCTGAGCTCTCAAACGGCTGTGATGATGTATGGAACAGATATTTTTGGTGGGGGATGGGGGAAACACACAATTTCAATACCAAGGAAAAGACACAATATCTATTTCAATACCACAATTAGACAAAAATACTTTATAAAACTTTCACACAATATAAAATTTGTTTCTTGAATGTAACTATGTGGTCTAACGTTAGTTGTGCTACAAGACTACTCTTAAACTATTCGGGAAATGTCCAATTTTGTGATTTGGTCAGTATATATTTTTCAGTATTTTTCAATGGATATTGATTGACAACCATTGTACATACTAAGTTATATTTTTCTTGTTCATGTTCATTTGTTCTGATCTTTCTGACAAAACCCTCTTTTATTTATACTTCTACTATACTATATCCTGTGTTGAAACTTGTACAGAGCTTGATGGGCATACTTACATGGTAAAAGTAGTACTAGACAACACTGTTCACTCTCCTTATCCTCTGGAGTGAGTTGTATCCTCTCCATTAGACAGAAACAAAATCCCCACAGATACACTAATGGCTCTGTCCTTTTACATGGGTTTAGGAGAGTTTGAGCGATAACATCACATCCTTTTCTGACAGAGCTGTTTTGTACAGCCACTGCAAATATGTGCTCAAGTGCTTGCAGTACAACCACAGTACACATTCACAATACTGTCACTTCAGCAGAATATGAATGAAGCCCTAAAATATGGCTCCTACTTCTATTCTCTACCACATCCCCCTGCACTTCATTTGTCCCTGTCCAGTCTGTGTGTGAGACAATATGTAACTGTCAGTGTATCCCACAGCATACCACTGCTCCAAAAATATGTGCATACGTATACTTGCTGGTATAGGGAGTAAGTGGACATTTGCTGAAAAGACAGTCATTATAACATTCCTGGCAGGTGGCGTACAGTACATAGTCTGCAAACAGGATACTTGTAAAAATGTGTCCCTATTGTTACTGTTTTGTAAACTAAAATAAGAAAAAATGTAAAACAATGAAGCAAACCCATTACTGTAATGTAAATGAATGAATGAATTACACAATGACATTTTTGTCATTCTATGCAGTAATATTTTCGCTCTTGTGACTAAAGTCAATTCTCTTGGCCTGATGCTTTCACTTCTCTGCTTTTTACTGTTGGCTTGCAAAACAGGAAGTATCACAGCACAAACCCGTTCCCGAACATCTGGTCAGAGGACAAAGTCACAAACATGTAAATGAGCCTAAACGTGGACTGAAACACACGCACAAATGCGCACACACACACACACACACCCGCATGGGCGAATGTGCTTCACCAGGATGTAGCAACAGGATGTCAGCATCATTCAAGTGAACTGGTACAGTCAGAGAGAAGAAAGAGGCTGTACAAGTACTTGGAAGCACCTGTGCTTATAGAATAGAAGAAAGTAAAATCCAGCCATTTATCTGTTACTTGGACAGTATAAGAAGTGATGTATGAATGAATGTAGACATACTGTAGAAACAGCAGTTGGTATGGCATAGGCAATTGCAATGATTGATTTGTACTAATTATTGATTTTAGGAGTTAGTAAAATTAATTCTCACAAAATTACTGCATTGCCGATCTAGTTTAGTACGATATCTGAAAACTCTACGTTATGGATATGTGAACACAGAACAGAACACACTTTGTAAGCGCTGTTTATATCAATGTAAAACTCCAACTCCTCTCTCCCTTTCTCTTGCACTGTTTCCCATTCCCTGAGCCCAAATATACACGCTCAAGAACATGGCCCAATGAATGAAGCCCTGCGCACAATTGAACAAAAGGTTCCACTTAAGTCTTAAAGCGCAGGTCTAAAACTCTACAGAGGGGGGATTAGATGACCTTTATACTGTCTTTGAAAACACATCACAAAGTACCACCATAAGATTAGACTCCCCTTTAAATCTAATTATTCTTTGTAGTGGGATAGAAGGAGAGGGATCAAATGCATGAACCAGAATGTATTCAAATAATGCATTGACAATGATTGATGGATGCGAGTTTAGGAAAATGTAAAGTAGGATACAGCAATTTCATCATCTCTCCGGCTTCCTGTGCGCAGACTTTAAATCAAATCCAGTCTAAATACAGGCAAAGATGCTCGCATAAGCAGAAAGTGTGTGAGCCAAGACAGAGCGGACTCTGTGGCAATGTTTGGGTGTATTTTGGTTTAAGACAGTTCTTTCCGGTGCAGTGGTGTTTAACAATGCACTTAAAGCCAGCTGGAGCTCTGTCTGTTCAGCTACGAATCATTGAGTCAAAAGACAGAATGCGTGAGGGAAAATTAACTAGGAAAAGATTGAGTGCAGACTAGAGGACTATTTTTGGAGCTTACAAAAATAATTACAAAAGATGATCACATGGAGGGGAGCAATGCTGAAAACCAAAGACAGTGAATCAACTGTTGTTTGTTTTGTATGATTAAGAAAGAAAATGTTATGCAACTTTAGCAACTTCCTTTTGATTCTTGACTCTTTAACTAAAACAGTGTCATAGGACTTGCTAGTCAGTCTTTGGTGGGGGCTTTAGCAGCATATACTTTACAAAAATAGCTGTACCACAGTTACAATTGTGACATAATGGATGTATTTGGAAACACAGCCAGGTTTTAAATGATCTGAAAACTAAAGAAAACAGTTTAAGTGGAGTTCAACAACACATTTTCAGGATCCTGTGGTCAATACGAGGGTTCATGGTCCCATTTAGGTGTTAGTTTTTGTAGTTCTCATTTTACTGCAGGATATTTACCAAAGCAGTAGGCTGTCTACATCTACAAACTCAAAATGATCTGTTCCACCTTGTTATGTCATGTAGTGATAATTTTTAACATCTACCTGTTACCTTTAGTTCAGTAGAAATAGGCAATTCCAAAGCTGAAATCATCCAAATGATTCTAGTGAAGGTGGAAGGAGTTTAAAAACACTGTGGAGCACTTCCTGTAGTACCACATGACATCACAAGGTGGAACAGAATGTTTTCTGTGTGAGAGAAGGACTAACTATGCAAGGTTTGTATGTTAAACCTGTGTGAATGAAACAAAACACAAGTCCAAGGATGTTTGTGATGACGAAACAACATTATAACAGAGATCAGAAAATAGTGTAATATGGTTCCTTTAAATGTTAGGATTTGATCATGTATCAGTTTAGATTTATTTTTATGTCAATTATCAACAACATGTTCTTCTTTACAATAGCAACTTGGTGAGGGTGTGGGGTTAGGGTTGTTGTTTTTCGGTGATGACTGGCATGTTTGTGTGTTGCTGTATATAAGCGCTGATGAGACAAAAACACAGGCATACTAATATGATTTGGGAGGATGGATGACAGGAAGCAGACAGCTCTAATGCAGTAGCTCCTGCATTAAGTCCTTAGAGACCAACCACAAAGCGCTTGCATAAGTAGAGAAAAAAAGTGCCTCATCATACATGTATTCTTATTTCATAACAAAAAACGCACATAAAAATACAGACAAAATTGCTGTCACAGTAAAAAGATGTGCGCCGTCCGCTCCCTCGTACTTAGAAATATCCTTTGAGCTGACAGAACACTGCTACCTGTCAACTCACATCACAAACAAACACAAGGATCTGCTGCAAGTGGAAGGGGAAGGATAATCAAGTCCTCCACAAATAATATTCTATTCACACGTGCTGTACAGATGCTTTCTGACTTTCAACAAGCTGAGAAAAGCTTCTGCAGGTTGTGGTTTGTGGTTACAAATCAGGGTTATTACACCAGCTTGGTTTCTGCTATAGCCCATTCAAAACATCAACATTTTCTCTTAAAATTGCATAAAAATTTCAGCATTGAAAGAAGCAATCTTTTACAATGTATAATTTCATTGTATATGTGTAAAATGATAATAAAATAGTGTTGGGTGATACTAAATATAGATTAAATTATTATCATTAATATCATTCCTTAGGCGATAATTAGACAATATAAATGCAGTTCATCAGATATGTGCTAAAAGATGCCAGTAAATGTTTTGGTTGAGCTTCAGGCAATTCAAAAAGTGATCAGATTACAAAAGTACTGAAATGTCCCTTTCTCGCCTTGCAAAATTATTCTGCTTTTTATTTTTAAATCAGCTCTTTTCGCAGCTTTTCACATAGTTTCATATCACAGATATATAGTTTAGTTTAGTTTAGTTTCTTAGTTTATTACTCTTTCTCTTTCTATACTCTTTCTTCTAAATTTTAATGCTCATTTTCAACAAGAATTTCATTGAATTAATACATTTTATAGACTCTAAAATAAAATTATAACTACAATTATAACAACATTTAGTTATTTCATATATCACAAATTAAAATAAAAGTGAGAAATGATTTTGCCTTGGTATTGTGCTCTTCAGCTTGTCAGCGAACGGTGGCTGCTGTAATTCCTTCGCTCAGCAAGTATAAGGCCTTTTGACCGCACCTGCCTGTCCACTCATCACAACAGGAGGAGCGAATCTTTTAAATGGATAGAGAGACTGCCAGAGAAGAGGATGTGAGTGAATGTTTGCGTGAGTACAAAGCTCTGGTGCTGTTGTTATTTCCTGCAGTGCTGGTAAGTTCTCTGAAAAGGTTTTGTGGTCAGAGCTCAGAATATACTTTGCAGACAGCTGGCGAGAAATAACAAATGCCAGCATGTAAATTAGATCAGTAAAAGAGTAAACAACAATTAAAAAAAAGGAATGGAAATAATCATTTGTGACCCTCTCATGAAATTTGGGTGCATTTTGTTTTGCTCATTGGTAAAGAATTCAAATTTTAAAGTAACGTTTGATCCAGATAGTGATTCTTAACCATAAAAAAAATAATTAAAAAAAATAAAATGTAATCTTTTAGGTTGGATTTGGATATCTTCCCTTTTGATTTATTCATTTTTTGAGCCTTGAAAAAATCTCCAAATCTCAATCCAAACAGATGCCCACTTTAATCTGTCATTTTGATCTTGAGTTAGCCTTTTCCAGGGTGATAGATCTGTGATTAGTGGAGTGAGGACTAAATCTTCTCATTATCTTTATGCCAGGGCTAATCCGGATGCTTAATGGCATTTATCTAGATTCTCTCTAAACTGAGGCTGCCCCATGCTGAGATGGGACAGTATGCTTCAGGGGAATCTCCCCCACACACACCTCATTACAGAATAGGACAGGACAAATAGGTGTCATTAGCTTCATCTGAGCTACTGGTTTAGATTATTGTTAAGAAGACCAGATAAAGCAATATTTCATCAACTGATCTCTGATGCATCCACATTATAATGTACAAATTGGGTTTGATGGGCTAGTTGTTGTTGGAGCATAAGTCAAATCTTTATCCTAATCCAACTCACATAAAACCTTTATCACTTCATGCTCAAATATTCAGATTAAGAAAATAACAGATTAAGCTAAAGCATATGTTAAATCTCTTAGGGTCTCTATTTATCAATTAGTAACAAGTAACTAATCCTAACTAAAAGTAACACTGGATTAGGGAAAGTAATGAAGAGGGAGAGAGCAAGTACAAGAAGATGTTTTGGTAAGGTTCAGAATAGTGCATTATTCTTAAATATTACATATTACAAATACTACTAAAAATAAAAGAACATACAATGACTTTTTGAGGATATGTCACACTATTAAATATTGCCTCAAGTGGGATAAAAAAAATGAATTAAACAAAATTAAATTAAATTAAAACAAACAACAAACTACTGGTTTAGGGTTAGGATTCCATATTTGCATTGGGATGAAAAGACATTTATTTATTCAGTGTATAAAGTTAGAGGCAGCTATAGGCCATACCCCAGAGTGATCTATTGAACATCCATAATCTATCTTCCTATGGCAGAGCACACAGAGCAGAAACCAATTAGTGACGTGTCCCTTTGGAAATGGAGACGAGATACGATAAAGGATTCGCCTGCAGCACAGAAGCAATAGGCCAAGTCACAATTAACCTTGCCTTAATACAGGCAAACATAAGGGCGTACTCACACATAATAACAAAACTGATGCTTCCATTGTAAAATATACAGATGATGTTGACCTGTATTGGCCATGAGTAGCCATGGTGACCATGAGTGGTCACTGGGGAGGCAAGGTTTTATTCAGGTCATCTTTCCTGTCTGTTTCATTTATCTTGTGTTGACTGAGGCGATTTCCTGTTCCCCATACTGTCCAATTCTCCCACTTCCAACTGTTAGGATCCATTTTTTCACTGGCCTCCTCCCTACCTGGCAGCACGGCGGGCGTAGGTGTGGCTAGCAACATCACAACAAGGATGCAAGGGCAAACCTGCACAAGCTGAGATTCTGATTTTGAACTTCTGCATACAAACTGAATGCTTGTGTTAACTAGCTGAACCTTTTAATAAATGTAAAGATGGGCAGTTGTTTTGGATGTAATGGTGTATGTAATACTAGTGTGGAACCTGCCTGTTAAATAGAAAAATTCAAGCTAGAAGAGGGTGTACATAAAAGGTAAGCCACTAGCCATTAATTCTGTAGAAATGTATAAAGAAATAGCTATAACAACATAACATATTAAGTTTTGCAAGGACACAAAATGATAATATAGACTAATGACTGATTGTTCATATATGCTGACGTATAAATACCTGGCACTACCCCCTCAATTGCCCCCGCTGACTAGATGAGTAGGTTTGGGGGGTGGGGGGTGTGTGTGTGCATTGACCATCTGTCTATGGCCTGAAGATCAATGGATCCAGGGGGTGGGTGCCTGGTGCGCCTGGGGCGGGTGAGGGAGTGGTTACATGGCCAGGCTAAATATGTGACCGACTGTGACCAAGGCTTGACTCCATATGTAGCTTGTTTATTTACTGGCCACAAAGCTCACTGTACTTCCCACTAGTGCAATCCACAGCCTATAATCACAAATGGTGCATTCTGGTGATGAGTTTCAACAACTGTGACATAAGGCCAATTCTTACTTGGCAAATAACTACAGTATACATGTTGATCTACATTATTCAGCACAGGGGCTTGTTTCATCTACTTGTTTTTTTATGCACACAGTTATTCACAAATGTATTGTAATAGGGATCCATTTTTCTTTTGAGTATCCCAATAACAATATTCATGTGTTATAATCAAATGTAAGGGTGTTTAAATGTATTAGCTGAGGTTTAAGTATGTAGTAGTTCCAATGTAAAATGGCAGAAGTATAGAAATAAAGCTTCATATTCTTTAGCTAGCTAGATAGCTTTTAAATCAGCTATTTTTGCCCTATTTTTATAATGATATATTCAATATTCAATAATCTGTCTTCCTCTGGTTAGTAACGGAACCATATTATAAAATGTGTCTTTAAAGTTCATGTAAGCTTAATGTACACAGTCAGTGTCTGAAGTATGCTATCACCAAATGTTAAAAATTGAATGAAATCAACACTCAATCACTCAGTGCTTTCTCACATATCCTTCCCTTAGGGGCAATCAGATATTTCCTAATTCCTATTTACTGACCTCTTCAGCACAGTTATCACTATGTCACATGTTCCTCTACCAATTCTAATCCTGTTTCTCAAAGAAGGAAATTAGTTTAAACATTTTAAAATGTTTAAAATGAATGTTGGAGAATCACATCATGTGTGGAGTATCTGTGCGCACTGTGGCAGTGGGTCACATGAGGCAGGGACAACACTCTTCAGCCCTGTGTTAATGAATCAACAACAAAACAATGTCAGCCCCAGGAACTGCCTGCATCAGCGACTACCACGCCAACGGGCTACTGAGGACACATGCAAGAACACAGAATATGTCCACACAAATGAATATAGGCCACTAAAGTAAACAAAGTGGAAATGAATATTCACAGCATACTGGGAAAGATAAATATATGTGGTACACAGAAACTTACTGAAACAGCCTGACATGTCACAACCTTACAGTGTAGTGAGCTCATTTAAAATTCACTGTTGATGGTGAAGCTCTGGAGCAGTGGCTAAACATCAGGGTGTGGAGAGAGCAGAAGAGCTGCACCAAATCATGGGTCTGTGTATAATAGTCTAGTGTGTATTCAGTGTATAGCATGTGTTCATGTTCAGCACAGTCTTGTGTTTCAGTCTAACATGGGAGCTGTAACACTTACCTAGCATTTGGCTGAAGAGTAGCTGCTCCAGATCTCCCAGAACTGTCACAACTAGCTCTGGGTCCACTTTTAAAAAGCCCTTATCGCCTTCTCCTTCGACCCCCTTTTTGTCTTTCTTATCATCCAAAGACAAAGAAGCACTTCTGGTCTTGTCTCCTGGTTTTTGGCCCTTCAGGGAGCCTCCAGCACCATTACTGTTTGGTTTGGTGGGCAGATCAGAGTCTGTGTCCGCACTGGCACTATGGTCTGAGGTCTTACTGATTGGTTTGACCTCTGCATAAGGCCCTCGTGGTTTACCAGGTCCAGGGATTCTGCTGGGCTTCCCAGTATTAGATGTAACAGCAGGAGATACAAATGGTTTGGGTTTGCCCTGAAACAGAGACTGTTCTGACTTTGAGAGCGTCCGTGACAGGGGCTGCCTCCCTGCAGACTGTCCCGCTTTAGTCTGTGCTGCTTTAGTCCCAGGTCCAGCCCGGGTCGAGTCATCGTTCCAGCGAGGACACTGGTACAAGTGCAATTTCTTTTCAGCATCAGTTAATACACACAAGTTATTTAGAGAGCGCTGCTTCCTTAGTCCTGATGAATTTGGCACAGGAATGGGTATAGATCCAGAGGTTGGTCTGTAGACCTTGAGCTCTGACCCACTGGTCCGTGACTGTCCCTGTGGCAGAGCAGAAGGCTTGGCCATGGTTTTCCTGGAAGCCATGGCCTGAGATGAAGAGTCTGTGCTGGGGACAGCAGGAGACCTGAGGTCCAGCTCTCTAGGCTTAGCCGTCATGCTAATGTTAGTCACATTAGCCTCCAGCATCCCTCCTGCAGAGAAACCAGCAACAGCATCAGCACCGTCATTAACACACAGAAAAAGGTTACAAAAGGGGAAAAAAACAACGTGTACATATAAGAAAAAACAAGTCTATATGGAGCTGCTCCCCTCTCTGTCCCTAGAGGCTCCAGACTGAGCCAGACTCCCCTCTGTGACAGTAGCTTCAGCCTTCACTGAGATGATGATGAGTGGGTTAGTAGAGCAGCAGTCACTGTACTCACTGGTGGTAGTCCATGGATACAGAGACCGGAGCGCAGCTTTTAAATCCTTGTGATTGAGGCACAGCTCCTGTCCTCTCTAAAGACTATGGCGTCTAAAGGTGTATGAAACACAGACCAGTCTCTAGAGCTGTGTCCCTGCTGCCCGACAGGCAGCAGCCACTGAACTGACAGCAGCACAGAGGCAGTAGAACCTGCCCCTCCTCTCTCTCTCTCTGGCTCTCTGCTGTTTGCTTCACACTGACTCATTCACCCGCCCCCTCCGTCTTGTCCTCCTCCTTCTCTCTTCCCACTGGCTGATTCAGCTGCCTGTCTGTTCAACACACACCACAGATGTTGTGTTATGCCGCACACCAGCAAGTGTGAACATAAGAATTCTATGATCAGTTACTGTCCTTACAAAAATCCTTCCTTGTTCTGTTAACTATAACACAATATACAACAAAAATATCATTGTCAAACTGAAAAATATGTGTATGCCACCTAGTGACACTGTGCTGTGGGTTAAACCACACTAATATTATACATATTAATAGTTTTTACGTTACAGCCATTTAAAACAGATCAGAACTGTCAGAACTAATTTGTAAGAAAAATCCCATCAGCCTTCAGCATTTACTTGTTTCTCAAACACAAAAAGACAACTTAGTCACTAATTATGCTTCAATTAGAAACCACTGAAGCCTCGCCACACCCCTCCTTCATCTGTGATTCCTCCCTTTCTTCCCTCCTCCTTATAATACACACACCATCCCCCTATATTTAACACACACACTCACACACTCTCATCTATTCCACAGCACAACCATTCTAACTCCTCTGTGATCTCTGTCTATATTTTCTTTTCTAGTGTGTGTGTGTGAGTGTGTGGGCACGTGTGTGAGTGCGGGTAGGGGTGTGTGTGTGTGTGTGTGTGTGTGCGTGTGTGTTTATGTGCGTGCATGGGGGTTACTTGTGCTGCCACTGAGTTGTGTGTCACATCAATGAGACAGGCCCAGAGATGTCACCGGACCCATCCAGAGTCTTGGTTATCTCTGGTCCACTGGTGCAGTTACACTAATAAAAATGTAATATCCTAAACCCTCTGGAACTATGGTTTTCTTTGCCTAAAAATAGCTGCTTTTAAAACTCATACTTGGGTGGAGACATGATAAGTGAGACCAACTCAAAAGCATTAGGTCATTTCTTTTTCCATTAGAGGTAATCATGATTACAATCTGAAGTCCATTAGGATTCATTAGCAAATAACAATCAATACAACTGTTTAAAAATATTGCTTTTGATAAATTACATTAAGAGCTTGTCATGAAGTTAAAACTAGAGATGCGTTGATGAATCATTCTCTGTCAAAATATCAATACTTGGGTTGAAAATTTTGACTGAAACCATTGCAAAGACAAAAAAAAGTAAAAAGCTATCATTAAAGTGATCAAATTGTGGTTAGAATTTGGATGTATAATAATTCTTTTTTCAGGAACTTTGTTAAGTATGAATTGCAAACATTTTTTACAAATGTATTTATCGTATTGTATTGTATTGTATTTATTTAAGGTCCCAGGATTGTCCTGTTTTTAAGAAGATTAAGAATCTCATTATGAGATGTTCCAATTCTTTAGCGGCCAGTGAATACTTATTTTTTGGGATTGGACCTAATACCAGATAATAGTTTTGGATGCATCCTTTGTAATATAAACAAAGCTGTTTGTAAGTGAAGCTTTTCTGTGGTCAGATAAAAATCTTGCATTTGAATCACACAAATAGCATTTTTCAGTTGCCTCTGCATTATTCAGTTGATGATAAACCAGAACAAGAACAAGCTACAGCCTATGCTCCCTTATTCCATGCTCAATATTTGCTTCTGTTTTATAAGAGCTCATAAATAATCATCATTTCACCAGCTGACCTCACAAATGCCAAATCAAATACTTGCACACATTACTGTTGTCAGTTGCCAGGACAGTAAAACTAAAGAGTAATGGACATAGATTTCCATGGCAGGAAGGACATCCATGAAAAATAATGTATTATAACATCTTAATTTTCATTAGCTGTATTCCTCTTAATAATCCCTCTAAAATAACACATTTAATTTATGTTTTATCGTTAAGGTTCGCGTTAGCTTTAATAAAGTCCCAGTGTTGAGCTGGTTTGCCACATTGAGTTGCCAGCTGTGTGGTGACAGTTATATGGGTCTTGTGGCAGATGGGAGGTGAGGGTAGGGGTTAAAAGTTGTAATTTAAGGGTAATAAGTGCAGTACTCTTATACCTCCCTGACGAGAGATTGGAGTTTGTTAAATCATGTAGTCCAGACACAAGGCAGGTCTATGTGTCCAAAGCTAAAATACACCAGTAATCCTATGTTCCTGAAACAGAGCTAAAGTGTTTCTTGATGGGCACACAACCACTAGTTTGTTGGCGGACTCGTCTCTTTGGCTCCACAGTCTAATCGCCTTAATATACGGCTAATGTAAACATAGATTTTCGCACTTGTAAAGACTACTCACAAACACACACCATGCTGCTTGTGCACAGTTCAGCTCAGCGCAAGCGGCCTGGACGAACATCAGAGAGGCCAGATCGGAGTCAGCGCCAACGCTTGTCATTACCTCAAACACAGCAAACTCACACATTCAGCCCGTACGTCAAGCCATTTGTGGGCTGGAAATCTGGGAAACAAGATGCAGCGACTTTGCATGAGTATATTTGCCCTAGCATCACTAAACAGTTAGGAACAGATTATCCATTATATTCCTGTGAAGTCATGTGGAGAGGGCAGCAGGACACAACCTCATGCACAAACACATGAGCCGCCTGTGTGGTACATTATATGCATGTTTGCAGAGATTCATAAGGTCATTTGTGCTAAAAGGAAAAGTACTGATGAACTAAGATTTTTGAAAAATATTACTTTCTGAGGAAAAGGTCAGAAAGTCAGAAAATCACAAATCCATGATCCAATCCATGGCATATGCATTCCAGTAGGATATGAGAGGATATGAGCTTTTTAGCATTATAGAAGAATCTTTAGTTAATCCTAAAATAAACAGAACACAAGAAAAGTGTTATTGTTTAAGGAAAGGTTTGTCATTTGAATATCTAAGAGGATATGACACCGAAAGCAATAAGAAGAGGAGGAAAATGGCGAGGAAACATATTTTTATGTGTGCCGATGAAGCGGAGGAAGCCTGTAAGACAGAGAGGGGAAATCCTGCCCCTGCACACTTCATACAGTCACTTTATGTCTACGAACACTTGAACAAGAGGCTCCAAAGGACACAGAGTATAATACTACAGGCTATGACACAACACTGTAAGGCTGTGTGGATGTCCTGTTTACTGACAAAACACTAAGCTGGCGGATGACTACACATAGCACTTAGCACCTCCCCAAAACGTACAATAAAAGTGTTACTGTTGGAGAGTTTGCCCAGTGACGCGCCTGTGGTGGTCCCAGCAAGAGTGGGGTGACGCAGGCTTTGACTCACCAGCTAAAGCATTTGGGCTGTTAGGGCTCTAAAGGGCTATCAATGACAATAGTGTGAGTGTGTATCTGTCAGACACGCGTAAATCTCACAAAAACACCATTCACTGTCACCTATTCACTCTGAGTCAAGCACAGCTGAGGGGGAGAAAAACAAAACAACAAATGATGGCAACAACAAAAAAAATTGGTTGTGTTTTGGATGGTTAGTCTGGTAAAAGCTCTGGCTAAAATCTCCCTTCAGTGTTGACATTCGGAGCAAGCATCCCAGAGGTATCCCACAATGCCTTGCTGCAGAGCTGGTTGCTTGGTTACTGCGTGGCGCCCACAGCTATGGATGTCCTTAAATAGTCCTACTACACTCAATTCAAATGTGAAGGAAAGTGCATTTCAGCACTTTTAATATGTCTTGATTAAGTGCATACATTTTAGTTGCTAGAATGATTATTTAATATTACTACAAAGCTAATTTTTGTAGCTTGAAAAGTCCCAAACTGGTAATTTGAAAATAAAGGATTGTGTGTTAGTACTTTATTAATAATTTGCTCATCTGGAGCGCAACATTTCTGGTGGCGGGTCTGTACTGTAGTGTCTCCATAGAGATGTTATTGCTTTGCCTGGAATGTTCCGAGTTATGACTTTAAACACATCCATCTAGCATGTATTTATTGCAGGTGTTTCTTCTGTAAATAGGGGCAAATCTCCACACATCTGAATTGTAATATAGCGTAGTGCTGTAGCCTGCTTATCTCTCATAGACAGATTTAATCTATACCATGGAACATTCTAGACAAAGCAATAAGATTGCTTTGTCGGTAGATCCTCCACTAGAAACTAACTTTAAATTATTTCAATTAACTAATTACTGAATCAAAATTACTGAAAAATAATGCATCTGTTTGGTTTGAACTGAACTAAAATAAACTGACTTTAATGCATTTCTGTATTATGAAATTGTGTTTTAGTGTGAGGTTGTGAGTAAATTATATCGTCTCAATAAAATGTGAAGACAGGATTTTGACCACTGAAATGCAGACTTATACTGGTGTATGAATGGGAGGTTGTATTGCTTTATTGTCCATGGGTTATTACTTGACAAACATAGATGTCTCTGTGTGTGTATGTGCATTTTCCTGTGTGCATCTCTACGTGTGCGTTTTGTGTGTGTGGTCCACAGAGAGGTTATACACATGACTGCCCCATAACTCACATCCTCGGGTCTGGACTCACCCTCAGAGGTCAAACACTGAATCTTAAAGTGTGCACTCGTCCTGTCATTCCTCAGTTCACTCCCCCTCCTCTGGCCCTCCCTTTTGTTCAGCGATTAAAGCTATTACTCATATTACTGTGACTCCAACATTGTAAGGAAATGTCTCTGAGGCCAAAAAAGTACAGAGGTCAAGCTATAGCTGAGTACAGTGTCAGACCAGGGCAAAATGTCTCACACTATAACTAATGAAAAGAGACTTAGGCTACGTTTATACGGCGACGATCAAAACAGAAGACGCAAAAGTGGCGTCTCGTCTTCAATTTTTTATCCCCGTTTAGACGAGCGTTCTCAACAGGAAATGTTTGTTTATACGAAGACGCAAAAGTGGGCAAATTCGATTGAATATGCATGCCAGGCCGCTAATATAATGTCAGAGCTACCTTTTTCCTGACACCGACAGGGGCTCTCATTACGGTTGTTTCGCCCTCGATGTAGGGTGGGAGCTCTTCGCTTAATGCAACAAGAGCTTGTTTAGTCATTCTGAAGTTTTCCACCCAAGCACTGTCATCAACTAATCCATTCTCAAAATTGTCCCACCACTGACTGGTTCTGCCCGGTCTGGTCCAAACTCGCCTCTGTCGTATTGTTATTGTTTTTACCGGCTTGGCGCATCCAGTCAGCTGTATGCGACGTGAACATGTTTTGCGCTTCTTGCCGTTTAGACGGAGACATGACCCGCGCCGTCTTCAGAACTCCACACTCTGGAAGGTGTCTTCAGATTTTTGCGGTTTCAGAGCCCGACGGCGCCGTCGCCGTGTAAACGAAAGACACTTCCGATAGAATATTTTGTCGTTTTCAGTCGCAATCGTCCTTGTCTAAACGGTCCCTAGAGGGTTCACCTAAAGGTGTGAATTAATGAGCAATTATTGAACAATAATGTGTTGTCAGCAGTAATGCAGGGGTCACAAGTCAGTGTCTTTCTAATGCTGGTCACAACCCCGATGTCAAAAATAAGTGAGATTAAATATGGAATTTATAATTCTTGATTTACAAAAACACTATAATCTCTACTAGGATTATGAAACAGTTTGAAAGATTTGTAGCTGGTAGACCTATATGAGTTGTTGCTGGGACTGACTAGCCATTGCAAATACCACAGCTAGTTCATATAACAATATGTCACAGCATTATATTCAGTATCTTGCTTTTATAATGTGAAATTGACCTTGCAATGAAAGTACATTTAAATATTGTGGATAACTTTCTGGTAAAGCAAATCAAAATAGTACCAACCTAATAGTTTGAAAATTCAGTACCATTTAATGCTGACAATAAAAGACATCCTCAAAACAGACCAAGCACATGTCCTGCACATAACTGCATCACTGAAGAATTCCTCACTTTAATGACTACAGACATGCCAATAGTCCCAGTTTGATCCTCTTTGATGTTCAAACCTAAATAGTAATTACTAACTCATTTGTGCAGATGACATCGGAGATAATCCAGTGCATGCTTATGTCTGATCACCACTAAACCACTCATCACTGCCCTATCCCGCTCCATACAAAATTATATCAACCACACTACACCAACCAACACCAATATCAAATTATGTAGAGTAATTAGCATGATTCTCAAAATCGATCCTGAGTTATTGTTCAGGCCTCTGTAGTGGACAAGGACAAGATCACGGATACAAGTGGCTGAAATGAGTTTCAATCAATCAATCAATCATACAGATTCAGCAGAGTGGCTGGGCACACCCTTAGAGATAGGGTGAGGAGCTCAGTCACACGGGAGAAGGTCAGAGTAGAGCCGCTGCTACTCCACGTCGAGAGGAGCCAGCTGAGGTGGCTCAGGCATCTGTTCCGGATGCCTCCTGGATGCCTCCCTCGGGCATGTCCCACCGGGAGGAGGCCCCAGGGAAGACCCAGGACACACTAGAGGGACTATGTCTCCCGGCTGACCTGGGAACGCCTTGGGGTCCCCCTGGAGAGCTGGAGGAAGTGTCCGGGGTGAAGGAGGTCTGGGCATCCCTGCTCAGACTATTGCCCCCGCGACCCGGCCCCGGATAAGTAGAAGAAAATGGATGGATGGATGGGTCTCTGTAGTGCATCCTCTCCACGATAGCAATGTATACATTTTATGTCCCTCATTATACACTAAGGCCCATCCGATATATAGGTTAGCCGGTATATTAGTTGGCTGATATTATTGGCCAATATGGGCACTTGGAGACATATCAGCCTAAATCTTGCCGATATGGGCCGATAATCCACCTGGGCATGTTATTCCTCCTTATGAAGCATAGACTCCCTATATTTCGTCCATTTAATCCAATTTACAGACAGATAAATATTCTTATATGTGGTGCTGCATCAGTATTTATCAGAGGAATAATTTGTCTGGATAAAAAGGATTAAAAGGACACTTATTTGTGAAGACTTGCGATCTAAGAGGTGCCTGTATGATTGGCGAGTATTGCAAATGTGTTTGTTTTGGAGCTTGTTCGTTCTCATTGATTAGCATTTTGCTGCTGTAAACTACCACAAATAAACAGCCTGTTTTCTCTTCCATTGGCTTGCTGTTAAGTGACTACAGTGGCTGTATACATGTTTCTGGAACCGCAATGATATGAAGGTGAGCTGTGGAAAGGGGTGTGAATGATCAGCATTAACGCATATAATTAGTTCAGGCGGCTCGCACCCATTTATAACAACCGCTAAATGCTAATAGCGGTTACTAGTTTTTACCAGGGCTCTCAAGTCTCACGCATTGAGAGTGTGACACACGCAATTCGACGTGTTCACACGCTCACACGCCACACATGGTATTTCTCACGCTGAATTTTTATTTTTTATTTTTTTTTTGTGCCCAGAAAATCGGTCTGTGTGGCTCAGTTTATGCAGGCACCGCGCGTTTTCAGCGAAAAAAAACTCCCCCGCTCCCCCCCGCCCCGCTCCCCGGAAAAAAATCTCAGATATCAGGTGTCGCGCCCTTTTCAGCCAATCAGAAAATAGATTGTTCTGTTGTTGGGCAGACTGTTGACAGTGCAGCGCGCGCTCAGTGATAAAGACAGCGACTGAACAGGAGGAGATGATAAAACAAACTGAGAACCATCAGGTAATAACTTCATTTACACAGGGCTCTCAAGTCTCACGCATTGACACGGCATTTCGCACGTAATTGAAGCGCCCCCCCCTTCCCCCGCTCCTCGGGAAAAATTGAGAGCCCTGTTTTTACTGTGTTTACTGGCTAGTCATGCAAAAATGCCATTAGTCCTGCCTATGTCTTTAAATATGACTGTAAAGAGGCAAACCCCAAAACCCCAACATAAAATCAAATCTAAGATTCACAGTGAATTTTTACATCAGTAAATATATCAGGTAATAGATATATCAGCTATCGGCAGCTCCAAAGCCTGTTATATTGGTATCATATCAGATCCAAAATAATCCATATCGGTCGGGCCTTATTGTACATATATAAAAGTGGGGAGCTTTTTACAGCATGACTCAGGGCTGTCCATGGGAAATATATGATTGACCTTTTACAGCAAAATGAAAAGCGATACAGGGTCAAAATCACATTCATCTTCCGAACACCATCTGTGTACTGTCATATGCACATAGGGCTACATACATACACAACAGCAGCAGAGGGACTTGATCACAAGAACAAATGCACCTCTCCTGAGAGCCTGGGGTCAGGAGGTCCAGACCTAATTGAAAGACCACATGGAGCTACAGTCACATTAAATGGCCAGGTCTTCATTAGAGGCTGCACAGAAGACGTAAGTAGAGCTGATTATGTTACCAATGATTGAGAGTAATCACACTCAAAACATTCACTTAAGAGGATTTGCTTTGTTCAGACATACTGAACAGTAGATTCAAGTCTACTAGAATATAAATCTGTGAGTTTAGCAGTATTTCATATTGTTATTTTTGTTGTTAAATTGGACCTGTGTAATGATCATATAGAACATTGTAACTTTGTGTAGATTTGAATTTGCCAAACTAGTTGTCTGGTGTGGCAATAACTACATTTTCTGTTCAAATGCAGAAAGTCTGGAACCTGACCACAGAGAGCATCAGACACATTTGGAATGTGCCAATCTCAGTTATTTATTTGAAGCATGTGTCTCTCAAATGCAGAAGACATCTCCTCCCAAATATCATCATTAAGGACAAAATATGCAAATTTGTTTACCTCAGATTTACAGATTTCAGTGCCGCGCACAAAATCTCTACTGTTTCTCAGCCCTCTGTGTTTTTGTCTTTCCCTTTTATTAGTAAGCTGCCATGTTTGTGTGTTTGTGTCTTTGATATAGATCGATCAGAAATTGTGGAGTCCAGGTTCCAAACATAAAGTATTGTAAAAGCGTGCGTAGTGTTGGGCTTCCCAGGCACCTGAACAGGCATGCTTCAATAAGAGACAACAGGCTATTGCCTGATAGGTCTGTTTTGATGTTTAATGAGGCATAAATAATTGCTTTGCATAGATTTAACATTAATATAAGCTGTAATAGTGTAAGCTCCAAGTGTTTGATGAAACACTGTGATTCAGTTTTATATGTTGGTACAAAATAAAAGCTGTCAGGGATTGGTACAAACACTTCAAGTTTTTGTAGCACCTGGGAGGGAGGTTATAAAAAGAGATAGTTTAACATTAACCTGCCTTTTAATCTTTGCTCCCCTAATTACTTGTTCTCTCTTTTATTAAAATTCATGAACTGGCTGACTCCCTTTTCATGTCTGAACCGTTTCAACCTTTCCCCCTTTTCTAGAAAACTTTGTGTCCTTTCTTTGCCTCCCTAAGTCAGATTTTTAAATTACAGTTATTACCAAGCCATGATCCCACCCTCTGTGTAAATGCAGCTTCAGAGCAGCTCTAACACACTCGAGATCAGTTTCTAACGCCTGCAAGGGCCAATTACAAGGGCTCAACCACAGTCCCGAGACAGGACTGCTTTAAAGAGAGGAGCTGGTTCCCTGGAGGATCCCGCCCCTTTTTACACAAGCAGCTGCTCCAAACCCTCAAAAAGCCTTTTAAATACTATGCAGTGTGCGTAGTGATGTAATAGAGGTCAAATAGAAATAAGGTTAGATAAGGACGTTTCATGAGTTTTAAAGGGATATGCCACCCCCAGGTCAAACTTGGGCATTTCACCACAGTCAAGAGACTAAAATAAGTGGTGGAAAGCGTTTTCCTGGTCACCCAGCCATTGTTCGAGTCTGTCAGCACTGACCGCCGCGGTATCTGCGGAAAAAGAAAGCCGAATCACGCACCACGCTGCAGCACGCTGCCAGGGGAATCCCAGTTACACACCAGGAAGGGAGTTCCCCTGTTGCGCAGCGTGGTGTGTGATTCGGCTTTCTTTTTCCGCACTGAAAAATAGTTCCCACCCAAAACGACCAAGTCAAGCTCTCCGTGTTGATTTGCACATTTATTTGCACTCGATATGAATGCGCACTACACAGAAAGTAATTGGGGAAACGCATCGAGCAAATTAATTCCTTTTGGGTGGGAACTATTTTTCAGTGCGACGTTAGACTCCAGTCTAACGCGGAGTAGCTGCAGATACCGCGGTGGTCAGTGCTGACAGACTCGGACAATGGCTGGGTGACCAGGAAAACGCTTTCCACCACTTATTTTAGTCTCTGGACTGTGGTGAGATGCCCAAGTTTGACCTGGGGGTGGCATATCCCTTTAAAACAAGAACCTGTATGGAAATACTGTAGGTTCAGCATTGTGTTCCAGTAACAACTGGGTAAAAACTATGCATTTCTCTGAATGAGTGAAATAAACAATTCATTGCATATTCCAATGTAAGTCAATAGGAGCCAGGGTCAGTAGGAGCCGAAAGTGCCAGATGCAAACTTCCTACTTGGAACGCGGCGGATAGTGCATTAGCTATGTCCATTTACATATACATATGTACCAATATACAAAATGGTAAACGTTTATTATTGTCTGAAAAAGAAGCCAACTCAGTCCAACCATATGGTCTTTACTATTATAAATATTTGTTCCTACTTTATCTGTCTGTCAAAAAAAAGTTGATTTGTGCTTTAGTTGATGGATGACTGTTAAGTGGGACCATCCTGACTCACATTCCATGCTGTTCAGGATTTTTGTTTCATCACAGAAGCAGCACAAAATTCAAGAGAGACAAACTACAGACAAAAGTCTTTGAAGGCCCTGCTCAAACTGACCACAGCATGCCGTGACTGTGTCTGTGGGCACACATCACACAACAGGAGACGCAGATGCAGTCATGCTGGCACAGTGACTTTGTAGGTCACTGCAGTGGACTAAAACTAAAGAGGAAGCTTCAACAGGATTTCTGATAAGAGGAGTAAGATATATACATTTATATATAAAGGAACTTGCAGTATGATCTTTCAAACAATACAGTGATATTTCTACAATTCTTCTATAGTATAGTATGTAACCATCGGGATTACAAAAAAAAACAATAAATCATTTTTGGTCAATATCATTCACACCTATTCCTAATGAAGTCATTTTAATCAGTCGCATTTAAGGTTAGAAAATTGTGACTAGTAAAGTTGGATTCTTTACATAAAAGGTCATTGCTTCTCTATCTGGGATACATACTCATAATCAGCATTTCCTGTCTTCTTTATTCTAAAAATGAAATGATATACACCTTTGTGTTTAACCTTGAGTTCATAGTTGGAATCATTTAGCAATTCTTAACTGACCCACAGCCTCTTTGATAACCACTACAAGCACTTGTTCTAACCCTCCACAGACACACTAGAGATAGAGCTCCAGAACGACACAGAAAACACTAAAATAATGCTTCACTACTGGCCCAATAAGAGAACCACAAACACAGCTATCTCCCTGGCCCTTAGCTTTAATCAGTCCCAGCTCCGTCTGGTGGCTTTAACAGTTTAATGTCACCAATCTGCCTCTTGGAAATAAAGGCATATCTAGTTTGACTTGACAGACAAAAAATACCATTCATTTTATCAGTACCTAATCAGATAAAAGCAGTCATGTGTGTCAGGTAAATGTGTGTAGATGGTTTTTACCTGGAGTTATGTCCTCACAACAGATTTCAATAGATCCAGAAGAGCAGTCACTCAGTTCCTCGATCATGGAGAGGTCACATTCTTGAATCTGGACTCTGTGAAAACATTACACGTCGTTCATCAACAATCATTCAACTATGCCCCTTTAATTGTCTTCGTAGCTTTTCAAATTGTAATATTGATAAAGGAGTGAAGCGTGGTTTATATATAAAGATTTCAAATGCACTGTTGCATCAAATGAAGCTGAACAAAACTTAATCAATAAACAGCAGCCTAACATTAATGTAATCCCTTATAATAAAAATAGATGACCTACCCTATCACAGTAAACCCACAGGTCATACAACAAAAGACAAGTTTTTGTGTATTGTGGTTAAGCCTTACCTGAAACTAAATGGAGCAACAGTGGCCATGACCTTGGTGTCTATGGATGTCTCCTCTTTTTGCTGGTATTGGTCCTCCTGAATGGCTGATGTAGCTAGTAAAGACTTCATGTTGAAATCCATTTGTAGCGGTGGCAAAGGAGCAGGAGAAGAGGCGGGACTCCCATCCTCTGGAGTCCTCATCTCTTCATCTGATTGGCTCAAAGAATCAGTGTGGTCTTTTAAGGCAGCATCATAACTGGGCTTAACTTGACTTTGATAAGTTCTGATGTTACTTTCTCTCTCTCTTGTGGATGCACTTTCACTAGACAATATGTTAGAGTTCAACCCACGTCTAAAGTGTTGCTGTGAGGGTTGGCAAGAGGTAACCAAAGTTTGGTTCTTATTAATGTAGGGGTTCCTGTTTCCATTTTGTTCAGTCTGAGAGTAGGATGGTTTCCCCAAATCCAGTGTGTCTTTAGAGTGCGGTGGTGTTATCCTGCGCTGGGTGATGGGACTGCTGTAGGCCGACCGAGAAGTTAGTAGAACTGGAAGAGCCCCGGTCCGCTGAAAGAGCTGGCTTTTTAGATTATGGTCCCTGGCAAAGAAAGCAGGAATGCCTGAGCTGCGCTGGCATGGTGAGGGCGAGTGGACTGGGGTATGAGAGGGGGTGACTTTAGGGCTCTGTGAGGACGTACTGTGCTGGTTAGAGGTGCGCTTACGGGGGTCTGTTTTTGGAGAGGAGTGTAGAAGGCTGTGAGGAAGAGGGATCCCTGAGGATGAAGCCCGGGGAGCAGATTTCACATTGATCCCTCCACTCATCGTTTCTCTAAAGAAGTAATAGAAAAAAGTAAAAGTTGACTTATTATTGGTCTTCCCATGAAGTTACATAATATGACATTCCCGACAGCCAAAATAAGGTTAGGTTTGCTGTTGGCATGTGACCATGTGACATATGACAAACAAGGACATGGTATACCACGAGTCCATCTTATTTTCAGCTAAGAATTGACAGATTGCAAATCAAATTTGCACACACAAACACACCACTGATACAAACTCAAGGCTCATAGGCAGGGCTGCTGGTCAGGGCAAAATGTTCTGGAATAACTGATTTAACATGTCTCATCAGAGAGAAATGCTCTCTTTCACATTATACATTGCGCAATAAGTTTCATTTTCTCACAACATGGGTTAGTTCTGGTTTAGTCTTGGTTTAGTTCTGGTTCAGCCCCGAATTAGTTCTGGTTTGGTCATCAATATGTCCTTATTAGACCAGGGTTCTAATTTAGAAAACTTTATATAAAATTCTTACTAAAAGTATACATAGACACAAAACAAACAAAACAATTTCCATAAACTTTCTCAAACTTGCTCACCTCTCTTCTCTCTGTGCACAGATTGCCTTTGATGTCATCTCTGAAAGCTTTGGACCCTTAATCCAGTTAAGTTATTTTATAGATCATAAATTTAATGTGGAAAGTCACATATGTAACATTTTGGTACCTACGCACACTTTATAAATAAGACCCCAGCTCACTGCTCTCTGAACACTTTGAGTAGATATTTGATATTTGAAGTAAATACATCTTTAGCTTTATAGACTAAGTTACAACAAGGGTACACAACAGCCTGCCAAGACTGTTCTTTTCCTCTTATTCTGCTACTATGAAAGGCACTATCACTATTGTGTATGAGAATTCAGGTCTGTCCCCTACTGCCCCGTGAACATATCCAGGAGCACAGGTGCAGAAGGCTAAAATCATTTGTATGGAAATTATGTATTCTCCCGGGACACACTGAGATCATACCAGCACTATCACAGCTCTGATAAAGACACCGGCTCAGGTGATGGCACTGTCTGTGCTTTTTAACAAATGGAGGGTGAGTCGTTTTAGAAAATGGCAAATTAATCTTGTATCAAGCAGACAATCTTCCTCTTCATGGACCCAACTATATATGTTAAATGCCTTCCCTATATATAGTGTGTGTGTGTGTGTGTGTGTGTGTGTGTGTGTGTGTGTGTGTGTGTGTGTGTATATATATATATATATATATATATATATATATATATATATATATATATGTTTTACTTTTTAGTGCTATATATTTCTCATTTAAGTTTACATGCCTTACATAATGTAATGACAGTGTATGCCATTTAAGATACTAAAAATGATGTGGCCGAGCAACTCATTCAGCAAGGAGGATAGTGCCACCTATTGGACAAAGTGTGCAATGACATCGGTCAGAATATTCCACTATTTCTGTAAATGTTTATTAAAAATAGTATATCCCGATAGTTAGATTAAATACCTTCCCTATCATAGAAATAAAAAAGCTACATTACTGTTTCAATGGGTTGGGATTTTGTGGCATCACAACATACATGGACACAAAGTTCCACATCTTCAGTTATTCAAACCTTAAGTTATTAATCAATCAATCAAACAAACAATATTTATAAAGCACTTTTCATACAAAATTGTAGCACAAAGCGCCTAGATCACTGTGGTAAGTCTGTAGACTCCCTATAAAAATATATATATATTTTTTTTTTTTTCAACATTTGTAGAATTCTGTTTTCATTTCATTCAAAAACAGAGAATTGTCAAAAGTTATATAGGCTCCATAACCCATAATGGCAAGATGCTCTCACTGTGAAGTCATAATCTCATTACTTCATAGCTGCTCTGTCCCATGACACAACAAAACTAAACCCATTCTGTTAAAAGACACAAAATTCTCTCACAAAAAAGTCAGGACCTTGAAATGAATACCCTCTGACTCATCCCCAAATCAATGTGTGAAACCTAGAAACCTAGCGAAGAAGGTCAACAATGAGGTCATTTAGCTGCTTAATGATCAATCCCCTTTAATGTTTCCATGTTACCTGTACTCTAATAAGTAACAATTTCAGAATACTGCTGTTGCTAAAATATAGAACATAATAAATGCCATGGTACCAAGGTTGGCCCTAAATTTTCGGTCTTACCTTTCAATGGGCCCAGTGCTTCTTGGGACATGTCTTGGCGGGATATGCAGAGCTGGCAGGACGTAGGTCCCACTTCTCCAACGTCTCTCTAACAATGGTGTGTTTTTTCCTGGATCACTGTTGCATCCTCATAACTGCTCTCTGATTGGTGGGGACTACCTAACCATTCACCGAGACAGGAAGCAATGACAAACAGAAATAACACTTTTAGCCAATCACAACCTCTAACCCAAAGTGACTCATATGTACAGCAATTTCAAATGTTTGTTTCTGTGATTTGGCACAAAAATTACATGTTTGAATAATACAGTCGTTATTGTTTATGTTATTGTGAGCCATTAGCTTAGTTGGAAATTTACTTGCCCCACAGTGACCCACGATGACACAGTGTCATGCAGAGTTGAAAATCCAGATGTGAAAATGTCTTATTTTATTTAAAGTTATAACTTATCTTAATCCTGAGCCAGTTCTCTTGTTGCTTTTTTCTGTTCTAAACATTGACCAAAATATATTTTCCAACGGTTACTGGTTTAGGCCTGGATTCTTTCTCTTTTGACAAGTTTTAGTCATTTGTTTCTGTCTAATTATTTTGGTCTTTAAAACATCTCTGGTATAAAAACTGTAAATAAATACCAGCTCTGGAATATGAACTTAATAACAGCCCTCTAAAACTACAATATATTACCATATTCAAGACAGAGTAATGGTAGCTTCCTCAATGGAAAATTGATGCATCTTCTTAGCGTCATAACTCATATAGACAGGACAGCCTATAAACAAAGTATATATGCGTATCCTCTTTATGTCTTTCTGTGCTGGTTCTTCTGCAGATCTAGCAGGAAAAAAGTAGTTGATCATCTTGCTTAGACTCTGTAGTGTGCCAACGTGTAACATAGATAATTGAGAGCTGTACGTGCTTGGGCCTAAGATATAATAAAGTACATCAAGGACAAACAGTGCAGTCACATGCAATCACAAGAAGGACATGGATTTGACAAAATATAATGCTTATCTACACTTTACTGTGCCTCTACTTCCACTGGGATTATATAACCAGTGAACACAACAGTACGCATTCTCTTACACTGAACTTAAGGTATTTTTGTCTTTCCACAAACCAACACAACCCACCCAGCCCAGATACACACTTTTTAGCATGCTACTGGTGCCGCCCTGACTCATACAGGGCTCTATACAGCTGACTCAGGCACATCACATCTTGTCACCTCTGCTTCCCGTATATCCCCTTCCCCCTCTTTTCATCCACTTATGCCCTCCATCATATTGTTTGCATATCTCTTTTACCACTGTACTGCTTATAATATTGGGTATTTTTACTACATTCTTTCTTTTACACTTTTTGTTTTTGGTGTTGCCACAGTAAATCCTCTTTGCCCCCAAATTCACCATAATCTGCATATGGATTTGGCATCAGGTTTACACTGTTTGACTGTCATTATTACAGGTTTGGGACTGGGACAAAAACTACACCAGATAGTGAACCAATCTTGCTGCACTCATATAGCCTACTTAAGATTATACATACAAATAAAACTACATCCATTAGTCAAAAATAAGCAATCAATATTCCAAAAAGTCAAAATGAAAAAATATTGTTACTCACCTTTATAAAGCAAAAGTCAGTGAGTTCCCCATCTGTATTCTGCGCAGTGTGTATTCTGGCTCAGACCCTGTACTTCTGGCCATCCCGGTGTGCTGGCAGCATGTGCATTTGTGTGTGTTTGCGTCTCCTCTCTCACGTCACGCCACTCGTGTTGCTGCCGCAGTACGCCCGCAGCCAAAGCCCGGCCCCTCTCTCTCACTTCCCCTCCTTCTGTCCTCCACTGTAATGGACCTGTTGGCTTGGGCTGCCTCCCTGTGGTGAAATATAAGCTCCGTTATAACAGTCTGCCCCATTAGCTGGATGAGTGCTTCTGTGTGTATGCATTGGTGGGCGAGTGTGTTTCTAGCACATGACAGTCTGTATAAAGTGACTAATGCATGATAATTAAGCAGATGTAGCCACAAAAGCGAAGGGACCAAGCCCTTATATGTTTACAGCACCTAATTGGTGGTTAGCAAAAGTGTTTTTAAAAGACACCTAAAGCTAGAGTCACTGAGAAAATAACTAACAAGGGAGTAGGCATGTGCCAGACAGATGTTCCATATAGAGATTAAAAGACTTTCTGGGGGTAATACTGTTAAAACAAAAGCCAAGGCCAGGTTAAATTGAGCATATTTATTAATTTTTCAGGACCAGACTGCATCAACTTAATGAACTCACATCAACTTCAGATTAAGGTTTCTTGGTGATGTGGTTATGAACTACAGTATATAATTAACTATAGTGATAATTATGTCCAGTAGTCAAGTTGTAAAATGAAACCAAGGGGGATGGTGAAATTTTTCATTTATGTGACACATTTTCTAGCCCCAAATTTTGTGTTTCTTAGATGCAATTTCCTGCATTCTAGTCCATTTTAGGGTGACTTGCTAGACATGGCAAATCTTAAATCCCGTCTGATTCATAGCTTGCATTCTCAGTTGTATGGCAACCACAAGACTGGTGAAAGCAGCACATTCTGAAGGCAACAATCTGCTTGTGGAACAGAAAGGAACTCATTTGCCTGACATTAAGCTAAGCCCTCCCCTATCACTGACATCACTGTGGTGTTTCAGGGCAGGTCAGAATTAGAAGGTACTTTGTTAAAATGGAAATGCTTTTATAGTCCATATAATCATTCAGTAATTCAATAATACACAGGATATATGTTATCACACACGTACACACACACACACACACACACACACAGAGACAGCTAGCTATCTGGTTAGTGGGGAAACGAAATTTCGAATTCACTCTATGTACATGTACATATGGTTGTTTTTCGACAATAAAGCAAACTATGACTATGACTATGAGTTATTCTTGAGAAAACGATCACTGTATCTCCGTCGGTAAAGGTCAGTCTTCTGCGGAGGTGCCGCAGACTATTCTTGAAATTATCCCGAATTAAAAGACATAATGCAATCTCCCCCTGTGTCAACCCCTGATCAAAATATTGCCTTATCAGATGATCGATTATTATTCCAAAAACGCGTCTATTCAGAATGAGAAATAGCCCCGAAGTCAGCCTGTCACAACGTGGCGGTAGACGTTGTGTTTACGCCTGTTCGCCGATGAACTGTTTGTTTTCTCGAGATCTCTAAATAACTGTTTTGTTTTCTCGAGATCACAAATTAATTATCTCGTTATCTTGGGATAACAAGGAAGAAAAAATATTGCTTATGAATATGGCCTCTGTCGACTTCTGTACAATAGACCAGTGTCAGATGAGACATAATCAGTACTCAATCGCTTCAGTACTCAATGCCACAATCCCTTATGGCATTTTATCAATCAGGCATGAAAATCCCTCACCTTTTGGTGAAATTCACCATTCTGAAGTCAAAATAGCCAGTGCCAAGAGCCAATCATAGGCCCAACTGCGCTCCAGCTTCCAATCATGTTGCAGCATAATTTGTTTTCTCGAGATCTTGAAATAATTGTGTCGTTTTCTCGAGATCTCGAGTTAATTTTGCCGTTATTAAGGTGGAAAATAATAAATTACGAACATGGCCTCTGTCGGCTTCCATACTAAGAAGAAGTGAACTTTATTGATCTCACACTGGAGAAATTCTTCTCTGCATTTTAACCCATCCTATATATATATACATATATTAGGAGCAGTGGGCAGCACACACATTAGGGCGCCCGGGGACCATCTCCATGATCTTCTTGCTTCGGTTTGGTCAGGACCTAAGCTGGAGGTACCTATGGTGCATGTTTTGGTTGCTCTTTGGTTGCTATTCCATCTATTTTCTTTACCCTCTGTTATATATTATATATTATATTTGATCAGTGAGCTACTGTACCCAAAACAATTTCCCTTGTGGATCAATAAAGTTTGTCTAAGTCTAAGTCTAAGAACTATGTGGTGTGCAGTAATCTTTAATACCATGGTTCAGAATAACTTGACAGTTAAGTAGAAATATCAAGTAGGACAGTTAAATCATACCTGATTGAATGCATATAGTGACCCTGGTTTGGATAATATGACTCTCCTTTTGTGTCTGTTAAGAGAATGTCATAATAGTTATTAAAAACTATGAAAATGTTGCACTTTACCTGTACCTGCTCATTTTTAATGAGAAGGCAGCCCAAATTAGGTAGTCCCACATATTACTGATGCAACAAATTTACTCAACTGCCAAATCAGAATGATACAGACAAGATGTGTTAGCATTAAGATAAGCTTTCTCAAACAATCCTATACTTTGACACACTTCTTTGTCACTCTTATAATCTTCAGTCTCACATTTCTGCTATGCTTGCTTACAGACACACTGGGAAATCATTGAATATTTAATGAGGACTATATACAGATTTGATATATAATATGGCATTTAAATATGAGTCTTTGTAATATATTTAGCAATGATTTGAAGGAGATGTTTGTGTTGTCAATCAATATTTCCACTTCTAAAAACTCCTTATGCCTTCTTACCGCAATAAAGTACAGTCTGAGAGCTTTCTGGTTGATCACATATTGATCAGGGATTGAATGCACTAACCCTGGACGTGGCCTGGCTGTCTCCACTGTAAATAACCACAAAATCACTCTTGGTTGAGTTCACCACATGTGACTGGAGAGCAAAGCCCTGAAGTATACTAGCGCTACAAGAAGATAAAAACAAGTGATATGCAGTGTACATAGAGTACTGCCCACAACTTTTGATTTTCATGTACAATTCTGTTCAAGAAAATGAGATTTGCAGTAGACCCAGATTTTAACTGGGAATGAATAAGAATGTACATGCTTACAGTGGGCATCACAAATATTTAAATTTACCCATAATTAGTTTCACTGAAGGCTCCAAGTAAAAGTATAATGTAACCTTCGCGCAATAACTTGCGTTTTGTTTGTTTGTTTTTTTCATACCCAGTTGCATACAAAATAGATATTATGTTGACAATATGTCTACAGTAAAACTGCTCTGATGCACTGTACCCTATAATGCCAAGCCCCTCCCCCTCACTGTGCGATGCACATGTATGAATGTAAACAGCATCACGACAGGCTAATTCTCACCTTTAATGTTTGCCTTTTTTCCCAGCTTCTATTTCAAGATCCACTTCTGCAAAAGCCCAAAGTCAACCACATGCACAGCACTCATCACATGATGTGTTGCTTTGTCTGAGTGGCCCATGCAAGGGGAAGTCACTGCACACAAGGGATTATGGGTAATAACGTGTGTGTACTATAGGCCATCTATGTCTGAGGCGAAGGGGGTTTAATGTCATACTAATCACCCCATATCCACTAAGACACATTCATCTGCCCCAGGATGTAGACTGTAGCAGACGCTCTCACAATGAGACACTTGTGTGACTGTCCCCCTGAAGGGCACAGAGGGGACCAGGGGGAGGGGCTTACATGTCGATTAGCTGAAACAAGCCTCACATATGACCTTCAGAGAACTAATACAGACATAATACATACAGTCCAATCTAAACACTTGATGCACACATATGTCATTTTATGTTAACAAGTATAGCATTGTCTTGTGTGAAATTAGTTATTTAACAGGCTTTTTGTTCATTATAAAATAATAATATCACAGTGACTAGCGCTTGGCAAGTTTATTTTACTAATTTCAGTAAAGTAAAGATCCCAAAAGTAATCAAAACCATTTAAAACATCATTATTATATGGTCATTATATACCAAATATGTTAACATGTTAACATATATTGTTCACCACAAATAAATACAACACATCAACAATATGGTAAATATAAGGGCCCTGTTGTATCCTCACGTAATATCACTAGATGCTATCTACCAGTTTTGGCCTGAGAAAATACATTTGAGACTGAACATCAAATACATACAAAAAGGCAACATGTAGCAATTAAAGAAAAGTAATATTAGATATCATAGATTATTTATGACCTAAATATTTCAAACACATAGGCGGAATGGTGGCTGAGTGGCTAGCGCTCATGCTTCACAGCAAGTGTGTTCTGTGTGGGGTTTGCATGTTCTCCCCGTGTCTGGGTGGGTTTCCTCCGGGCACTCCGGTTTCCCCCACCAACCCAAAACATGCTCCATAGGTAAAATCCTCCAGTTGTGGTCCTGGCCAAACCGAAGCAAGAAGATCATGGAGATAGTCCCCGGGTGCAGTAATGTGCTGCTCACTGCTCCTAATAACAGGATGGGTTAAATGCAGAGAAGAATTTCTCCTGTGTGAGATCAATAAAGTCACTTATTCTTCTTCTAAAGCCTTACACTGAAATCACATTTAATCCTTAAGGCATGTACAAATAATTGTAATTTGATGGTGGTATTTTTTACATTTTATTTTTTAGTAGATCTAACTTCTGCATGTTCACCTACTGTAGAATTAGAAAAATGTTTATTACTATGAGAGGCCTTTAAAGGCTTGGGCCTAGGGCTAAACTTCCCTACAGTGTCTTTTCTGTCTTTACGATACCTGCACTAACAAGTTAAACCAGCTTGGACCACTGGGAGTAACCCGAAAAGACATGTACGCCAGTAAACAGTGCACCGCAGACAGAGGAGGGTCGGAGGTCGCACAGGTAAGACCCACCACTCTTGACTTCTGCCTGTTTCTTCTACTGTGTCTCAGTTATTTATGTTGGAGAAAACCTCTGCAGCTTTTTCATCTAATATTCAATTGGACATACAGTCTAGCTATATACATCTAAGGACCACAGACACTGAGTAATTGTTTGTAGATTGCATTAATTGGATTTATCCAAATCTAGTAATACCAGTACAATAGACAATACCTTACAATGTACATGTGTGAAGAATCCCTCAGTCGTCCAGGTAGAATCCATGGCAAAAGGAGAAATTCAATTTGTCAACTGGACAAAGTTTGTTTGGTCGAAAACGTTTCGCCGCTCATCCGAGTGGATGAGCGAATGAGCGGCAAAACGTTTTCGACCAAACAAACTTTGTCCACTTGACAAACTGAATTTCTCCTTTTGCCTTACAATGTACAGTAGCCTATGTATAATGTCTGATATTTTGTTTGTTTTTAGATTTTTCATTTTTTTAATGAAAGAGAAAGACGCTGCTGTGTTGCTTGGGGACATTTGTGGATGACTAGCATACCTTCAACACATAGGAACAGCCATTTAAGAGGCCAGTAGAGCAGACATGTTCAAACAGAAGGCTGTCATTAGTGCAGGTCTTTCACATGTAAACTTTTCTCCCCCTTTTTCTAGGTGACAGAATCTGACCGAGGCCAGAAAAAGAAATGGAATCTACAAACAATACTATAAGATGTATCAGTCACTATATGTTTTTAATGTGAATGTACATTGAAGTAAACTTAACACCCACATTGTTTTACACTTTAGTACCAGACTGGAAAACTGTGCCTGACCCAAAACAAGCATCATGGCTGGTGTGCAAAGAACTCCTGCAGATAAACAAAGGCTGCAGGCAACTTTTTCTCAGTGTAGACATACGCAAAGACATACAGGAGCAAGACCAAGAACTAGTGGATTTTTATAAGAAAAACAACATTCAGTGGGCGTCACCTCTTGAGTGTAAACTTCGAGGTAAGAGCAGTCAGTCACATAGAGAAACCCGATGAAGTGATGCTGATGTTGTCTGAAAACTGTGTCTTCTCCACAGGTGATGTTGCAACAGGAAGTGGGGTTGAGCGCCACATGTTCTCTATGGTGATTTTTAAACTTATAAGTGGATTTCACATACATTTAGGTTAGGCATAAAAGGGCACAAACCATACTTAAAGATACAATGAACTTCCTGTGTTTTTATGTAAATCTTTGTCTTTTGTTTCAGGGGGTATGAGTATTACTAAACTATTTGAAGGTGAGACTGATCACCTAATCCCATCCATCTCTCAAGAGTTACTGGAGAAGAACATGTTCACTGTAGCAGGCCGGATGATTGGACACTCATTCTTGCATCAAGGCCCAAGTTTCCCTGGACTGAGCCTTGCTATAATCCATGTTCTGTTTGGAGGATCAGAGGAGACCTGCCCCATCAGCATAGCAGACTGTCCTGACACAGATGTCAGAGATGTAGTCAATGTGGTAAGATGAAGTGTGAATCTAATTATATTGAACTCTAACTACGCATAGTCAAGTGGGTAACTAATATTTTAATAGCTTTATAGCGAAGTGGAATTGAAAAAGGCAGAATCCATAGACGAGCTGTGCTGTTCCTGGGGCTTTCCAACACCAAACAGCAACAACAGAAAATTGCTTTCCAAAAAGATACTTCACCATGCTGTAATGTCAACCTTTACACAACAATATCACTTGATTTACACAGTAGGTGTCTTGGTATTGATAAATCTGTGTTTTGTTCGGAAGGTCATTGAGGGAACAAGGGAGCAAGTAAACCAGCTAAGACTAGGACTACAAGAGACAGGTGTTTGGCCACTTCTAATGCAAAGAAGAGATGTCATTCCTTATGTATTTCCACGAGAATCAGAGACATATGTGACAGCGCAGGTAAAAGAGCAAATAATGCTCATATTTGCTTCCAATAAAACTGTGGATATCCATGATTTCAGATTGTCCTGGGCTGCATCATCTGGCCTACATCTGTGACAGTCTTCTTTGACAACTATCACGTCATAGATGATAATGCTGAGCCGGACTGTGTGGACGTACGCCGAGTGTCCAGCTACTTAAAAATATTTATTGAAAATGGTACGTACTTTATTCCTTTACTATCACAGCAACAGGGTTATAGCTAAACTTTACCTTTTATATCAGCTACTCCTGCAGAGCTCAAGAACCTCCTGAAGTTCTGGATTGGATGGGAAAAGCCCACCACAGAAATGAAAGTGGAAATTGTGAATGCCTCTTTTCCCTCAGCATCGACCTGCTTTGAGAAACTGAGGCTGCCACGACATTATGACAGTTACAACAGGTTCTATCAGGATCTGTCTGCATGCATATCAACCACGTACTCTGGCTTTGGATGTGAATAAAAAATAATGGATTTAAATGGCACATGTGAACATGTGTTACCTTTTTAGTGCTTTGGAATCCTGAGGTTAATATAATTTGATAAATTATAACATGAAGTGCAATTTCTTACTAATGTTAACAATGCTTATCAATGGCAAAAGGAGAAATTCAATTTGCCAACTGGACAATATATCTTTAGGCAGATATAAGGCAGTGTCCACCAGCGTCTGACCAGAACTGAAGAAGCAGCTTGGATGAGCTGTGAAACTTATTCGAACAATAAACTTTTGTCCAGTTGACAAATTGAATTTCTCCTTTTGCCATGGATACCTGGACGACTGAGGGATTCTACACACATGTTTATCAGTCAATTTTATTTTATTTGTTCTTGTTTACATTAAGTTAGTATTGAATCTCTAAATTAAGATTTATTGTACAGTTATTTTAATGGAAAACATATTTTACTAAACACATAATTGTGTCTGGGGCCCTTCTATAAGCTAAGGTAGCTTTCATAGAATTAAAGGCAAAGTAACGTTATTTTACAATCTGAGCCTTCTTTCGGTAATAAAACAAGTAGTTTTACTCACCCATAGCATTTTTCTGTCAATTGGAGCAGTATCGCAGAACTTATGTTGAGCCGTTCTGTTCTACTAATGATCCCGTATCTGTTAACATGGTGCTGTATCATTTGCTCGGGGCATTACTTTGCGGTCTCCAAATAACACAAACTTTAGCACTTTTCAAATCATAGAAGCCCGATGTCTTAATGAACATTTTCGTTTGAAGCAAAAGTGGCCTGTAATCCGAGATTTAGCCATAGTTTCGAGTAGATGAGGACGCCAGTGCGCATGCGCGGACTGCTCCGGGGACCCAAATAGGAAACGCAAAGCTGAAAACTATGGATAAATCTCGGATTACAGGCCACTTTTGCTTCAAACGAAATTTTTCATTAAGACATCGGGCTTCTATGATTTGAAAAGTGCTAAAGTTTGTGTTATTTGGAGACCGCAAAGTAATGCCCCGAATACAAATGCTAACAGAAACGCCACAACGTAACTTTCTTCAAACAGCTCCAAATGACACGAACGTGATATGGGTGAGTCAAACGACTTGTTTTATTACCGAAAGAAGGCTCAGATTGTAAAATAACGTTACTTTTCCTTTAAGCATATGAATTATTTTGTTTGTAAATAAATAACTAAATAAATAAATAAATAATCAATCAATCCACAGATCTCTCCAGAAAATGATTCAATCACTGCACTAAGCACATAAGCAGAGGAAAAAGTATGTCAATAAAACTGGCCAAAACTTGGCATGATGGCGCCATCTATTTGTCCCCAAATGGTTTTGTGAAACATTCCAAGCAAAGCAATAACATGAAGCAGCTGGCGGATTCTACACCAGAAAAGTTACATTGTGCACCTTTAAGTTGATCTGTACGTGACAACAAAACCCTCTGTTCCTAAGCACAGCACGGTCTGTGGACACTCCCAGTCCACGTCTTCGCCCGTGTCTCTGCTCAGTGGAACTTTATAACTTCTTCAGAAGCTCCTCCCTTTTCACATCTGGACCAGCCACAACTCGGACAGACACAAACCGACATTCTTTAACTACCACATGGACAAATAGATGAGCGTGACAGAGTTAGCAGCATCAGAGCTAAAAGTGAGGAACTTGTGTTTGTTTATGTGAACACACCCAGTTTTACCAGGATCACCCCAAGTATTTCCACCAGACCTGCATTACCTACATACTTCAGGTAAGAATGGCTCTTAACGTGTTTTCAGTCTGTGCAGTAGTAAATCTGTATGCTCACACTATTTTGGCTTGGTTAACTCTTCTGGAGAATTATTTACAAGGTGAAACTGTGAAGTTTCAACATGGCTGTCACATGCTTGAAGACTTGATAACAAAGTAGGTATTTGATAGCTAAACGGTAAAGAGGGTTGAGTAAATCTAATAAAGTATAAAGTATGAATACACTTTCTGAATTACATGAAACCAATAGTGACTCACTAGCTAACTAGGCTTCACATTTGAGTCAGTCTTCCTGAACCTTTAACACATGTCTAAACTTGCACTTTATCTCAGACATGTTTGATGCATTGCTTGTCAATATTATTTTATTAACACTTATATCAACTTGCATAATGCATATTCTGATATATTTTTACATCCATTTCCTTTTTTGTTTATGAATTATATTGTGTATATAGTGTGTCTAGTCTGTGTTGTGTTTATTTTAGCATACCTTGTTTAAAGATATAGTATCACTATAGTATTATATATCACTATAGTGACACTTTAGGATGCTGAGCCCCCTGGGAACGGTCAAGGATTCTTCTACTCCACCCTGATTGTATCATCTCATTTAACATTTAAATGTTATATGCAAACAAATATATGTTTGATTTGCCTAGAAGTATATTTGAACACTCAATTACTGTAATAACAAAGCAAATCAACTTTGAGATAAGGTTTTTATGATAGATCATGTATTAAATTATCTTCTTTATTAATGCAAATAAGTTATAAATTGCCTGCCAGAACTGCGAAGAAGTCAAATGGCAGTGGCAGAAGTTTCCAAACAGGAAAGTGGATTTCAGGAAAATAGGGAGGGTCATGTTGGGAAACATTGTGAAGTAACACTTTTAAAGGCCTCTGCTCAGCTGCAGAAGCACAAACAGTTTGGTGGTTAAACAAAACCTTTTTAACACAGTTAATGCCATGTCTTTAACTGAACCCACAAAGACTTGGCTTCATTTAAATTACTGGGTCTGGATGTAGTTTAACTCAGCTGGATGTAACCTAATATGGAAAATACCTCATTTTTACAATATGGTGTGGTACAGTTGTGTGTTTCTCATATTGTACGTTGCATGCATTCCTATAGGATGCCATTAGGTGGAGGTAACAAGTGCGGTCGCTGCCAGAAGACGGTGTACTTTGCAGAAGAGGTGCTCTGTGATGGGCGGAGCTTCCACAAGTCCTGCTTCCTGTGCAGTGAGTAAACTTACTATTGTTTCCTGTCATTGTTTTTTATGGTGTATTAACCTTTTATACCCATAGAATATAAAGATATGTGTTATTATTAAGTAGACCAAGGTGCTAACAAAGGAAAAGGAACAGAAATGTATTGTTGTCTTTGGCTCTTTTATAATGAAATGTAGGGAGGTTTCTGGGCGTACTTATCTTTGATCCAGTGTTGTTATCAAGCATTCCTGGGGAGGAATTTGGATTACATCATGTTCTCATTTCTGTTCTATAAAAGGCAAATGTTAGGAGGCAACCAAAAGTGTTCACAAATATGTACCCATAACATGATAAACACAATAAATAAAACTGGTTCTTTTCAGTGGTATGTCGGAAGTGTTTGGACAGCACCACTGTGGCAGTCCATGAAGATGAGGTGTACTGCAAGGCCTGTTACGGCAAAAAGTATGGGCCTAAAGGCTACGGTTACGGGCAGGGAGCGGGCACTCTCAGCATGGACAAGGGGGAGTCTCTGGGTATAACACATGAAGAGTAAGTAACGGTTATATTCAGTCGTGTATAATGTAATTCACTTAACTATTAACGAGTTTAGTTTTGTGTATTTTCTCTGCCAGACCAGGTCCCCATCGTCCAACCAGTAACACAAACCCGTCTAAGTTTGCGCAGAAGTTTGGAGGAGCAGACAAGTGCCCTCGCTGTGGCAAAAATGTCTATGCCGCTGAGAAAGTCATAGGAGCTGGCAGTGTAAGGGACCCACTACCCTCTAGTGAATACTCCATTACAGATGCTACAGGAGTCATTAGAGACAGTACAATGTAAGGTCTTGTCTTGTGCTTTTCCATAGTCGTGGCATAAGAATGGCTGCTTCCGCTGTGCTACATGTGGGAAAGGCCTAGAGTCCACTACACTAGCAGACAAGGATGGAGAAATCTACTGCAAAGGTATAGTGTATAGATTGGGTTACCTTACCTCATGTCTACTTCAAACCCTGAGTAGTCAGTTTTATTTACTGCATAGGGGGAAACAATAAATGCATCTATCTATCGGTCTGTCTGGCAGTTTGCAATATGAAAGAAGTATGTTTTCTAAAAGCACGACCAGGCCACGGTCCCTTTTATGCCAAACAAAGCTTGCCTGATTCACGTCACACCTGGCAAAGGTCATCTGACTGAGGTTTATATTATACAAAAGGCAAGGGTTAGATAAAGCTGTCCGTGTGAAAATAGGTCCTAAAATTTACATTAGTCCAAAATTCGACAGACATACAATGTACGTTATGATACGAATTAAATAACTAATTTTTAACACCCATTCTTTTTTGACAGTTAGCACAGCTGGCTAAGTTGTGCTAACTGTCAAACAAGAACGCTCACCTGCATGTTGACCGAACCAAATTTCCTTGACTTATTAATCAATACTATTTTGTATCTTTCTTTTATTATGTTTACCAGACCACTCTGTCTTCATGATGATGAGTGTTATTACATGTTTGGTGTCTTTTTCCAGGATGTTATGCCAAAAACTTCGGCCCTAAAGGCTTTGGGTACGGCCAGGGAGCTGGGGCTCTGGCGCATACCCAGTAGAGGGCAGCAAAGAGAGGAATGGATCGCGATGGACATCTGCTTCTTCCAGCAGGGGGCAGCCTCACCAAATAATTAGGCCTTCCCACTGATTCACTAAATCCTAGTAGTCTATTTTTAGAAATTCACTTTTATACAGTATTATTGATTTTTTTCCTTTTTTTTTTTAAGCGTGCTTTTGCTTAAAAATATATGGCTATAGTCGCCTAGCAGTTGCAGTTCTGCTATGTAAGTAATGGTGTTTTAATTGAGGCATTATTACATAAGTATGTGTGAGTGAAACTTACCTTTGTTGTATGCATGAGGAATGCGGAAGTGCTGATGTGAGAAACAGTTAAAGTTTCTAGAAATGACACAGGCTCATTGTCTTCATTCCTGTCATAACATCTCTGTGACACATGGGAATACAGTGCAGTAGGCCACCTGCAAACACAACTTCACTCCACCCTCAAAACTGCCCAGTAAATTCAAATCAGAGCTATGCACCTCTAAGCAGGATGCCTCCTTCACCATAAATGGACTTCCTATTACAGCCTTGATATAAAATCATATGTGTAGACCCAAGGCACATTCCTGTATCTTATCTTTTGAGTTTTTGCTACAAAGTTCTACCCAACATGAGAAAACCAAACAATAACTCACTCTAAATATACAATAAATTCACAACAATTCAGTTAAAATGTACTATAAGCAATCAAGCAAAAAGTCAGTTCAGGGAAGACTTATAAAGAGAATATGTTGTTGTGTGAGGTTAAATCTTGCCTAAATAGTATTATGTTACACACAATAAGGAATATATATATGTATTCATTTAATAATACTGTACATGGTTTGGAAGTACACATACAAATATAAAAGTGCCAAATCCTAAGCACCATTCAGTCAATCACAAATGGATCCATCCGAGTAAGACGGAAAGAAAAAGTGACCACAGTAAAGTGTCCTAAAAGAGGTGCACCTATAGAATATAAGATACAGGAGGTGATCCAAGCAGCTCCACAACCTTCATGTAAAGAAATACAATGTTCAAAGCTCTGCCAGAGAGGTCAACATATAACATGGAAAAAAGCATACAATTATAGTAATGTCAAGAATAAGCCACTGGGAAAATAAATTCAGAGTTGTTGAATCCATTTTGCTCAATGCAGGCTCCAGGCACCTTCCTTTTACCATTGGTTTTCTTTGGCCATTCTGCAAGACAACAAGAAGTCATTATGTCATAGCTGTTGTATATCACATAACATGGAAGCTATCACATTTTGCAGGAGGCGTCAAACATGTCGACATTTGCAGTGTGTGAAGTTAATTTCAGTGCATGATGGTGCCATCTGTCTCTTAAGGAAGCCCTGGATTCCAGGACTGTGAGCTCATAGTTCAGCTTTAACATTTGAGATTTCATTTACTAGGCTACTTACAATAAATAGTGCTGTTGTTGTCATATGATGGTTACTGACCACTGGTAATGAATGGATGAACTTCTCTCCCCTTTCACTCAAATAGAAGCTTATTTCCTTTTAGAATAATTCTTTGTAGCAATATGGACACGCACTTATGGTCATATGTGTGGTGTAAAAATACTTGCTTGAGGATGGACAGGCAAGCAGATGATATTTTGTAAGCTCTTGATGCACCATAAGTTAACAAGTAAAATACATTTACTACGTGGAAAAAGGCCATAAGCCAAATTGTCCATATTGTTGGGCTGCTTTGGCATAGAAATGACTTACTAGACTGTTACTTGTGAGCTATGTGTCACCTTGATCCCATGACTCGGCTGTTGTCATTCCTATCAGTCAGTGCTGATACAGTTTTAATATTCACAGCCTAATGGACAATGTATCAAATAATATTACATACAAATAAAGTAAATATTGTAAAACAGTAGATACAATAATTATTTTATTAGTGTAATGCGTAAACAACACACAAACACAATCCTAGACACTGAAAAGCCTATTAGAGAATGACATTTGTACTTCAGTCATTATCGTGCCTACCTTGCCCCATCAGAGCTCCTGTTCTCCCCAGGTCCTCAGGTGTGCCGTGGACAGGTGCCGGTTCTTTCCTGTCTGCACTGCTTGGAGATTTTTAAACCGCACCAAAGCCAAGGCAATCTCTGCGTTCCACGCGGTTCCTTCTTGTGAACACCTGAAGTCTATCTCTTTCCCCGTGGCCATAACCACCGTAAAGTACACGAGTCCTCGTTTATACTCCACACAGTCCACTGTAGTCATGCGCTCAAAGCGCAGTTCTTTGGCTTTTGAGCCAAACGCGACGCACGGTGCATCACTGTCTTCTTCGCTCCTGTCCTTGCAGTCGTGGAGACGGAGACCTTCCTGTGTCAGGATACAGCGCTTCTTCTTCCACAGCTGGAGGAGTCCACTGCTGCGCTTCTCCAACATCCCCTCGCGCATCACTTGAGCTTGTATAGACATGGTGACGAGCGGCGCGTGAGCCAAGAGAAGAATCCATTCATTTCACAGTCCACAAAATAGTTAACACATTTTTCTGATAAAAAACAAAAACAAAAAGTCAAGCCTATACGTCTGTCTTCATTGTGATAAGTAAAGCGGCAGACGCAGTGTGGAGTAGGCTAAGTAGGCTGGATATGTTAGAACATGCCCGGCTTCTGAAAGACCTTTCCCCTTTGCGCGCACCCCGCCTCCCAGTGACGGCACACGATCCGGGCGGTTTAACAATGAACGTGAATGAGGATGTGCTACAACGGTAGCTCCTTTTGGTTTGGAAACACCCTGTGTTTTGATGGAGAAACCTTTACACATCATCAGCCCCTAGTCACTACAGCATGCCATCTGTTTTTGTTATACTGCCATTATTGAGCACTCAGTCAGTATTAATGCAACATTATCTAGGGTTATCTGAATTGTAGTCAGACCTAAATAGAATATTGCACCCATAAAGCATACTTTATCATAGTGTATAAAATAATAGCTGTTATAGATGAGATTGTGGGTATGATGACAGGACATATTCAAACTTCAGTAACTTTAAATGAGAAGCATAATGAGCATAAGGCGTGTAGACACAAACATCCACCTACGCACACTTATACACAGAAGCTTATGAGCACACCCAGCACTGTTTTGGATTGTGTGTGTGTGTGTGTGTGTGTGTGTGTGTGTGTGTGTGTGTGTGTGTGTGTGTGTGTGTGTGTGTGTGTGTGTGTGTGTGTGTGTGTGTGTCTGGAGTCAGTGTAGTTATAGGGCTTCGAGCAGGTCAGGGATAAAAGGGCCGATTGTATGAGCACTTCTCCAGTTACTGTGGAAAGCCCCAGACACAGCCATACCACATGAGTCAGCAAGGACCAACCAGAGAAGAGAGAGAAGAGAGAGATAGGGAGGGCAGAGGGAGAGATACCGATGGATACAATGACATAATAGCAGTATATGCATTAAAGGGGGGAGTCTGTATGTGAAGGACCGTAAAGATATTCAGGAGGAATGTGCTTTATTGAGATTCAAGGTGGACAATAATCTGGTCAATTTATCCAAGAATCCAATACACTAATATGGTCATGCAGAAAGCACATTTCCTACAGTACACCATTCAAGTCATACGAGGTAGAGTGACCACTTTTGAGGGGGTTTATTTTTTACACGTTCATAGTTTGAGCAAACAAAAATATACAAATAAAAACTAACTAGGAAAAAATATAAATATTTCTGTTTCTGCACAAATCTTAAACAAAGCCACCACATTTGAAGCTTTTTTTTAGATCTCAAAATTTGTGTTTGAGTGTTACTTTTTACTCATTTACTTTAGATTTTTAAACAGGTACTTTAACTTAAGTAGATTTTTCATGCAATACTGTTTTTTGCTCCAGTATCTGTACTTTTACTTTTACTTAAGTAACACAATCTTCCATTGGTGCCACTTGCCTTATATAAAAAGTAAGACTTACATAGAAAATATAACATAAAAACATAACTATTCCTTAATAAATATTTGTGTATTGTGGATGCTGTGACCTATAGTGACCTAATAACAATTTTTCTCTATGTGTTATGTCTGCATAATCCCTCAGTAGTCCAGATACAAAAGAAATCTTAACTCACTGTCAACTGGCCAAAGGTTTGAAGTGAATACATCTCTGTTTACAGTTGACAGCAGTTTATATTAATTTAGAAACATAAATCCATCATGTCCGTCCAAACATGCACAACCCTTTACCACTTTGGAGGGGTCACTCTATGAGAAGGTGCCAAAGCTGCTTGTGGAAATGTAATT
Source organism: Paratrypauchen microcephalus (assembly GCA_036785185.1). Classification (NCBI taxonomy): domain Eukaryota; kingdom Metazoa; phylum Chordata; class Actinopteri; order Gobiiformes; family Gobiidae; genus Paratrypauchen; species Paratrypauchen microcephalus. The sequence continues at coordinate 1,860,831 of JAVJIX010000052.1, read as the reverse complement.
ATTAATTGGGCTTTGTTTTCTACTGGCACAATGACAGCAGTCTGTTTTTATCCATTCATGAAACGAAACTAGACACAAAAGCATTACATGAATTACCAAAAAAAAAGCAGTTATACTTATATTACACATGTAAAGGGCTCAGACAAACCCAGAGTATCTTTGCTTAAGCATGGACCATGGGAGTTAACTGCACAACATTAGTGACCCCTAGTGGCCACTTTGAAATCAACGTTGGTTGCAAAATAATAATACAAATTAAAAATGCCTGATCTGTTAGTGATGTGTTCTTTTGCAATCGGAATATACTTATGTAAGGTCTTTTTTTTCAATGTAGATACAATTTTGTTCAAACACATTTTAAAAGCTTTGTTTCAGTTTCGCCACCAGAGGGCCTGTGAATGCAGTACAGTATTTGGAAAGCTTCGTCACTAAACTGGCTTTTCCTCTAACTTACTTTTATGTAACTATGGTTTAATACGTCAAAATGCGTCAGTGAAGTAACAATAGTAACACAATGATTTATGTTTTAGGTTTTCAACTATGTATCACTTGTATAAACTTAGATGGTTTTAATTATACAGGAATTTCACTGGTCCTTTCATAGGCAGCCAACAGTTCTGTGTCTGAGGCTTTATCATAAATGTCGGGGAACAACTGGACTGGAGTGAGATTAGGGGGCTGCAGAGATGGGGGTGCTAACAATAGCCCCCAGTGACAATAGAGATTGGGCCAAGGGTGGTGCAGTTAAAAGGGAGACCCAAAATCACAAGAGTCATCCCAGTTTGTCCATCCTGATCCAACCACTGTCTGAACACTCTTCATACTGGTAAGTACCCACCAGGATTTTAGTAGATTTAGTTACAGTGCAATTGTTAGTAATGTGTACTGAAACCTATTTCTTAATTAAATTGAATAATCATTTGCCACTTCACACCATAGCTTTCATTACTGCTTTCTCCAAGCACAGAAGCAGCCTTTTGACTGCATCATGTTTTTCAATAGCATTTTTCCTTTGGATTATCTTCAGTTGTGACCACAGGAACTCATCTGCTACAGTGCTTTTAAACATGTACAGAATCTGGATGCTCTTCCTCATACAGTCTGCAGCATACTGACCTGGCAAAGCCAATCATGAGGCTGGATTGTGCATTTGTTATTTATTAGTTTGTAAACAAGATTTAAAACCTGATTTTTGATGTATAAACCACACAATCTGTCTCATACAGTGATATATTACAAGTCAGTTTTAAAGCCAGCCTGACGAGAACTTTCCAAAGCATGTTTTTAACTGTTGCTTTTTGATCATTGCCAAGTTGGCCAGAGCACAAAGGCTCCAGAGCATCTCTGAGTTAGAGCTGTTAGCACTAAGCTAAATCCCTGGTCCAGGCTCGGTATACCCCTGGAGCACAATCATCTCCAAGCAGCTGTCCATCAGATGTCCCAGGTCTATTTGGGGAGACAACCCACACGAAATTCCACCCCTAAAGATAATCCCACAGTGAAAGATGGTGATGTGTGGGCAGCAGGGCTGGACCAGGGATGGCTATCAGGCAGGAATGTTCCTAATCCATGGCAGCCGTTTGTAACCCTGTTGTGATAGGTGATCTTATGTGGGGCATTATCCTGAAGCGGGACCTGGATGATAGGGGTGAAATTGAGGCAAGGGAGAGATAGGACAGCCATTTGATGAGGTCAAATGAACAGGAGGTGACATAAGGTGATGATAATACAAAACACTTGGCACATGGTGAAATTGTGTGGTCAAAGTCTTTGATTAAATCCAGCTACAAGGAATGTTGGCTTTTGGCAGTCCAAAATCCATACATGAAAATTAAACAAGACAATTCTACAATACAGTTGAGCCCATGATAGTTTATCATAATTGTTTTCATAATTATCATAATTTTTGCAGCCGATCCTATCCATGTTCTTACTATAACAATAAATGCATAGTTTTAAATGGAGCAGTTGAACTGGTGTTCATTGTATATTTAAGATTAAATGTGCTTCCTCCTGCAGATATTAACGGGATGCCAGAACAAGTGTAAGTAGTCAGCCACTGTTGTTGAATTATATACCGAAAGAATATGTCTAAGGTATGTTTATCTCTCTGTTACAGGCAAGAGGTAAGAGAAGTCATTTGTTTGTGGTATCTTTAATTAAAAAAGATTTGTACTCTGACAACATGTGAGCTTGTGCTCCTCCAGAGAAAACCAAAGATCTCAGCATCGCGCAAGCTGATGCTCAAGGTAATCAAGACACCATATCATTCTGTATTGACCACAAGGGAGCTGTAATCAACATTTTACTGTAAAATAAATACATACATAGAGAATTTACATGTTGTGGCGCATTTGTGTTGCAGAGTTTGATGGTGGCCAAAGCCAAAGAGGAACTAGAACAGGAGGTGCTGGTGAAGGAAGAGGAGAAGCATAAGTATCTGTCAGAGAGAGCTCCTCCTCTCAACACCAGCAGCCTCACTCTGACACAGCTACAGGTACGTTAAGTTATGTAATGTAACAAAAATAAATCATAAAACATGTGTAATAATGTATTCAAAGATTTGCAGCTATAGCCCCATGACCTGCCTGATACCCTCTGATCTCGGAAACTAAGCAGGGTTGAGTCTGGTTAGTACATGGATGGGAGACCACTGAGAATACTAGGTGTTGCAGCGGGTTGGTAGTGTGTGTGTGTCCATAGGCAAGACACTTTACCTATTTTGTATAAGTGATTGGTGTTGATCAGGATCTAGTGGCATGGAATGGAAGCCTCACTTCTTCAGTCTACCACAGGGCAGCTTAGGCTACAGTAGTAGCTTACTACCCTCATGTGGAGTAAATAAATATTACATTTTGGGTTTTGAAAGGCATGTTGAAATTATCTATGTATATATTTTTACACTATAGCAATTTGGAAGTCTTTTTAAAATATTTAAAAAGTCAAGTTACTCTCTGATTGTTAGGATCTGTGCAGAGAGCTTCATTCCAAGATTGATGTGGTTGATGAGGAGCGTTATGACATTGAGGCCAAAGTCATGCTTAACACACGTGAGGTAAAAGATTTTTAGTCAGTGCACTACAGAAATGCATGTTTGCCCCATTCTGTAAATGCCCTAAATCGTTCCAGATTAAAGACCTGAACATCAAGGTTTTGGACCTAAGGGGGAAATTCAAGAGGCCAAACCTGAGACGTGTCCGTGTGTCTGCCGACGCAATCCTACGCTCTTTACTGGGCTCCAAACACAAAGTGTCTATGGACCTCAGAGCCAACCTCAAATCTGTCAAGAAGGAGGACACGGAGAAGGTTTGGAAATGGGCTACTATGTTGAATATGTGATATACTTCCACAAACACTGAGGTTTTAACCTGTGCATGATGTTTAGTGTGTTTAACGTGTTTATGAGTTTGTAAAAGGTGTGGTGAAGATACTGGGTTGAAGGGCGGTTCCTGTGTGTCTAGTTCAGGCAGTGGGCACTTACAAAGATCCTTTTGTATGAAGCTTTTAGTCCTGCTTGCATCACTGGTCAGCCTCAGTGTCAGTACAAAATACTGTCCATTTAGGGGCTTAATCAATCTCCTTTATAATGACATTAAACACTGGCTCATCTGTTGTGTTCTACCATGTGATCATATCTCATGACCTCTTTTTGATGTGCTTTGAGCAGAAGAGGCCCGTGGAGGACAGTGACTGGAGGAAGAATGTGGAGGCCATGTCTGGGATGGAGGGCAGGAAGAAGATGTTTGATGCAGCCAAAGGCCCTGCTCAGTGAAGTGTAGTTTCACACACAATATTAGATGCCACACACACAGTGTCAACTTAGTGAAAGAAATTAGCAATTATATTCTATTATATTTATAATTAAGTGAAACATTAATGTTTGTGACAGCTTGAACTACTTTTGCAGCAAAATATGACATACAATTGCCATGGCTGTATTTTGTTTTAATGTTATGTTCGTCATCTTGCAATTTTTTTAATAATTAAAAAAGTTCTGTGTAAAATAAAACATCATTGCCCTTAACAAAAATCATTTGAATGTGGTCTTAAATTATTTTGTGATTAATAAAAGTGCACTAGATCAATTTGTTGTCTTAAAGTTAACACCAGTTAACACCAGCATTACTCATAACTTGAATTAAATACTCGTGTAAAGCCATTTTGTTCCCCTGTAAATCCTTAATAGGCGTACAGGGGAAGATTAAAATTCTGTTAGGGGTATAATTTGGGGCTTAATCACATCTTAATGCTAGGAGATTAAATGTGGTGTGCAGTAAGATGATACAATTATATTTGTGTATCACATCAGCTAAATAGCAGATTGGATGCATCAGTCAAACATTTACAACTTCCTGTATTTAAGGTATTAATAGATATTTTATTACTGCTTTCCCTCTGAGGTCAATGTTCAACTGTAAAAGAGTTTTGCCTGGTCATAAAATAGCACTTTCATTTAGTTGTTGAAGCTAGGTGTCATAGCACTGAAAATGTATCCAGAGTCAAGTGATCACCTCAATAAAATCTATAGTGAACAGAATGTATAAGCAAATTATGATAAACTCAAGTTCAACAAAAAACTCTGTTATAGTTTTTATCAATAGTGAATCATTTAGTATCAGTGTGACATTTTACTATACCCACCTCTAGAGGCTTCAGCATGCTTGAGCTTATAAGGGACTTGTAACAAGCCAGGTGCATGTAGGGAAATTTTAAGGGTCAGAGTCCAGTAGATATGCTCCCACAGCTGACTGCAGATGAAGGGTGTAGTCTCTCAAAGTTACAAACAATGAATCCAACTGTGCACATACAAAGAAAGGCACCATGCATAAAGTTATTGATTTCATTTGGCTGCTCATGTTCCTATATCCATTTTAGGCAACAATGCCCACTCTATTGTTGTTATTTTGTTGTTAAATAATCTTAATAATCATCAGAAGTGGGAACTTTTGACCAATGAATGCCTTCAGCTAGATGATATCTTCCTCTCTAGTGGTAGTCCATTAGTGTGTACTGTGTCTATTAGTTTATTAGTGTGTCTAAACTTGGAAATGGTTAAGACATACAGCTCTGGGGAAAAAAAAAAAGAGAGAGACCACTACAAAATTATCAGTTTTTCTGATTTTACTACTTACTGGTTATGTGTTTGGGCAAAAGGAACATTTTTGTTTGAGTCTATAAACTACTGACAACATTTCCCCCAAATTCTAAATAAAAATATTATCGTTAAGAGCATTTATTTACAGAAAATGACAAATGGTCAAAATAACAAAAAAGATACATGTTTTCAGACCTCAAACAATGCAAAGAAACAAGATGAAATTCATTTTAAAACAACATAATACTAATGTTTACGCTTAAGAAGAGTTCAGAAATTAATATTTGGTGCAATAACTTTTATTTTTAATCACAGCTTTCATGCGTCTTGGCATGCTCTCCACAAGTCTTTCACATTGTTCTTGGGTGACTTTATTCCACTCCTGGTGCAAGAACTGAAGTAGCTCAGCTTTGTGTTTGTGTTGGAATTCAACAGACTCTGGAATGGAATGGCTGTAATACATGCAGAGATGCTGATTTCAGGAAAAAATGCAGTGGTGTCTTATTTTTTTCCAGAGCTGTAGGGCTATATTTTCACTTCAATAGCAGTAGCCTGTAGTTAAAGGAAACATGGCCCTAAATGATCAGTGACAGCTTGACTCAGCTGTCCACAAAAGGTAAAAGTGGGCAAATGTTTCCTGAACATGATCATTGTACTGAAGTCTACATGTGTGCATTAGACTAACTGCTCACTATTGAGATTACTTGCAGTTTTGCATTCATTAACACGAGCACGCACCCAAATAACGTTAATCTAACAGACAGCACACACAGCACGCTTCTCTTCCCGTTTTGGTGGTGCAGGTGAGCCGCTTACCTGAGCCCTGTGATCACGTGACTCAGAGTAAACACTGGGGTAAAGGTGCGCTACAGTCGCTCCTCTGCTGCAGTCAAAGCGCCACTCGACTTTCTCTTTGGGCTGTTTCTTACAACTATTGGACCCTATTTTAATTCAAAATGTCCATCAGTCGGAAAAACTGGTCGGCATTGTCCAGGTATGGCATAAGACTTTTATTCTTTTATTCTAAGATCTCAGTGTTTACTGGAAAAGTAGCGTTTACTGTCTCTGCATTTAAACCACTCGTACAGTAATTGCAATAGGTTTCGTCAATGTCACGAAGCCTATTACATTTAATGATCCATTTATTTTGGCAAAAGTCCACAAGAAATACTAACCGGACTACTACTGCTTTTCTTTTGACTGTTAAAAAGAAGTAGTTAAACGAGTACAGCAGGTTTGGTTATCACCGTTATAAGTGTAATCTCACTGTGTACACTTCACTTTAATTAGAGGTGTGAAAAAATTAAACATTATAGAATTTTAAGGTCTGCTGTATGGGGCTATTCTTGCAGTTACTCTCTGAAATCTCTCGCTTCTCTGTCTGGTCAGTTTGGCTCAGCGCTGGACCATGGAGGATGAGGAGGAGGTGGAGAGAGAGAGGAGAAGAAGGGTGAGGGGGTCGAGCTCCTCTGCTGACCCTGATATCGTTATGGGTTCAGACCATCGGGAACAAGGAGAGAAAGGGATCAGCTATGGGGCACCCATGGGTGACCAAGGTCTCAACAGGTCTGTTTTATTATTCAAATACAGGTTAAGGGTAGATTAAGGTGTCTCCCTAGGGAAATTTGTCCTTTGCATTTGGCTTTTCCTTCAATATTGCTGGGGCAGCCAGTCAGGAGCAGTGGGAGCCCATCTCCACATCTTGAGCTAGGCTTCACAAGACATTTTAAAACATGTGGCAATCCAAGCGTTATTTAACGATGATGTCTTTGTAGTAAATCAGATTTAACACAGATCTAAGCAGGGTTGCTACAGTCTTTTCCCAGTGAATATGTTTTATTTTTACCCCTCTTTTGCTTAGTTTTCATCGTGGTTTTAGCCACAGGGTACAGTTAACTCCTTTTCTATAAAGATGCACATTTTTGAGGTACGATTACACAAACATAGAGGGACATTATGACACAGACACTTCTGCCCCACGGGAATGTGTCATGCGTATCCATTTCTAAAGTGTGAAAAATGTCGACCTGAGATCCGATATAGTCTTCAAAGAAACAGTTTACATTGGCACAGTAACTAAATCTGAGGGCCTACAGTGGAAGGCTTTTACATAATAGTTATAATGCAGTGTTCACAGATCAGGCAGCACATTTTTCAAGTAGGGGTTAATGACATGTGTTGCCTGCCAAATATGCAACACATTATTTATAAGACACCTTCTTTGAAATTTTGTTTGTAATATATGTTTGTCCTGTTTTTCTCAGACCTGGATCATGATTGTATTACAGATCTGTGTTAAAGGGGTAATAATATGTCTTTTCTGAGACTCTGCACTTCACTGTGATTGGTTAAGTCCACCGGTTACTAATGAATGGGTGGAAAAAAGTGGCTTTTTAGCATAGGGCAGAAATCAAAAGAGAATTACAGAATCACATGACAACATAATTAAAGCAGCATATTGTCACAGAAATCACGTTACAATTCAATTTTTACCATCAAATTGCCCAGCCAACAACCAACAGATTCCATGATGAAGAGTATGCTGTTTAAGCTCTTGGTATTGTGACAAAAAACTAAATATGGTCATGCGGTGTTACACTACTTATGATGAAGACCCAGTCCATTCTAAAATTATGATGAGAAATCCAAACTGCAATTAAATGTGTTTGCATCTATACCTGCTCAAATTAGCTTAGAGACATTTTTTTTTAAGGATTCTTTGACAAGCCCACTGTCATAAATTCACGTTTTGCCTGATGAGAGTTTATGTGTTTACAGTGTAGAGCAGATGCAGCTTGACTTTGTGGAGATGCTCCGGTCCAGAGACGAGAGGCGGAGGATGCGTCACGTGGAGACCTTAAGGAAGCAGAAGGAGGTGGTGGATGATGATAATGTTGATGATGAAGGTGCTGCAGACCCCAGAGTGGAGATACTGGGAGACTTTGAAGAGACCAGCACTGCCACAGTTTCTCACTCTGGAGTCCGCACATCTAAACCTGCCCTGAGATCCCCCCGAGTAAGCATCAGTAGTGAGACCAATCCCAGCAACAAAGAAACACAGGTAACACCAAAGGGGGAGGTTTAGACATCACAATACTCTATAGATGTTAATATTTATTTGTGAATGTGATGATTTTGTGTTAATAAAGCTGATTGAAGTTCCTAAAAGATGATAAGAATAACAATGCATTAGTCTTATATAGCATTTTTTTGAGACGCTCAAAGTCAATGATCAGGTTTAACATGTGGATTTTCCTAGGGTATGTTAAATACCATGTGATCAATCAGAATAACTGGTTCTTGCCCCCAACTGGGAGTGTGACATGATCCCATTTTACAAATACAGGGCAATGGGATGAGGTCATTTACCCCACACAGAGATGTGTTAATTATTGATGAAAACATGCTTGATATGGCAAATTGTTAAGAAAACTCGTGAAGAAAAATTAACTTAAAGGTACATTGTGTAACTTTTCTGGTGGAGGGTCCACTGCCTGCTTTTCTCCCTTGAGATGTCACTGCTTTGCTTGAATTATTTCATAATATGTAAATAAACTTTGTTATCACAATGGATAAGTTAAAAGTCAGATCTATGGAGAAGCATGCCTGTACATAGTTTTTCAAGGTATTTTTGAGCTATAAAACACCTGTAATTGAATAAATGCAAGGTAGATATGTTTAATGCCATACTGTGGACATTCCATGCAAAAAATAACATCACCATGGAGACAAGCAAGCACCTTGGAAGTTACATAATGCGCCTTTAAGTAAAATTGACCACCTCTCGATTTTGTACCAATAATTCCTTGACCAAATCCATGGCAATAAACTAGTGGTCAGTAAATTTGCAATATTAAAACCATATATATGAAAACTTGTAGTTTTTGCAAATACACATTGAGCATGCAAACTATTCCTAAGCCTTGATAAGAGAAACTGTAGACTACATTCAACTTAATCTTTTTATTACGCACCTGTGCTTACAGTATATGGTTAAGCAACAGCAGGAGTGGCCCTGTACAAAAGCCTGTGTGCTCATAAATAGTCTCTTCTGTTTCTGTCTTTGTTAGTTTGAAAATGGAGCGTCATCATCCACAGATCATGATCTACCAGCAGCAACAAACCCGGCCCGCAAGTTTGTCAGGTTGATATGGTCTTTATTTTGTTAGGCCTGTATAAGAAACGGATTATTGTAAGGCAAACATGTCTACAGATATGTAAAGTCTATGATCAGGGTAATAGTACAATAACACATTATAAGAGGAGTAGGAGTCTGTCATCAAAAGAAACAGTGACATATTTAGTAATAATAGAAGTACTGAATGATTGATGATGGTATGCATATCCAGCATAGCATTTAGGCAATCAAGGCAATCAGCTTCTTTCTAGTAAATAAGAACAAGAACATATATTAAAAGACAAAACAATAAATCATAGCTCATATTATATAAACAACTTTATACCTATATTTAGACCTATTTGCCTGATTTTCTGATCTGTTATTTTTAGTTTTATTTTTTATTTTATTTATTTATTTCATTGGAAAAGAGCATGTTAATGGACAAACATGACACATGAATGTAAACACACTGGATTGTAGCCTAATGCTAATAATAGTTTTATCCACAAAGGGCAATTCTGTTTACAACCACAAACTACAGCATAAAAACACAAACATACAGCAGTTCACACGGGTCAGGTGCTCATATGATATGGACATTAGAACTGGGTATAAGTGTAAATGAGGAATAAAGTACCAAAAAAAAGTACAAATGTGGCACAAGTGCAAAGGCCAGAAATACAACAACAACATTAAAAAAAAAAAAAACAATAAAATAAAAAGGACACTTGGCTATGCCTATTTCACCTCTGTGTTTAGGCAGAGGGAATAAAAGAATTAGGAAATCTATTTATCTTTCTGCTGGAAGCAAGGTAGCGCCTCCCAGAGGGCATCAGAGAGAACCTCTCTTTTGAAATGTGATCTGAGCTGCCAACAATTCACCGACCTGCTCTACAAAGAGTTGAGCTTGGGCATCTGCACACCTATTATAATGCTGTTGCTCCACAAAAACATACCTGGAGTTGCGTTTTTTGTTTGTTTGTTTTTTTCATTCACTCATGTTTAACACAGTAACCCTGCATATTTAGGTTCTTCCCTCAAACAGGAAACACTCCACAAGGTTCCATCTTGTACATCACTTGTGGTAGTGCAGGAAGTGTTCCATTGTGTTTTTAAAATCTATACATCTTCACTGGAGTCATTTGGATAATTTTGGCCCTGGAATTGCCAATCTCTACAAAAGGTAAAAGGTAAAAGGTAGCTGTTAACTTTAAAACTACATTACATGCCATCACAAGGTGGAACAAAGCATGTTGAGTTTTGGAGATGCACACAGACTAATAAAAGTATTACTCAAACGTGTGTGAATGAAACAAACACAACTCCAGCTTTGTGAGGAGATAACAGCATTATAACATGACTATAAGCTCACATAAGTCAATTTTCTGTAATATAGGACCTTTAATTATTGGTGTTGCAATTGTGCTGGTCTTGGCTTAATTTTGTCCCAGATGGAAGACAGACTTACCTTGTCCAAGTATTTCTCATTTTGCCATGTCTTTCTAACCCCATGTGTGGCTATCTGTATACTGTGCTATAGTTCAGTGTCCATCTCACTTGACAAGAGTCCTTCCACAAGTGGTCGCACAACTCCTATGAGCCCTCGCTCTCCTACGACTCCTCGCTCACCACAGGAAAACTGGTCTGCATCAAGAACACCTCCAAGCCCTATTCAGAACGGACACACACAGCAGGTACAAACCTATACTATCTGATGATGTTCAATACTCGTGGCTTGTCAAAACCTGATCCTGTCAGATCTCAGAAGCTAAGCAGGGCCTGGTAAGTACTTGGATGGGAGACTGCTTTGAAAATCAGTGCCACAGTGGGGCGCCAGTCACAAAAAAACTGTTATTGTGTCCTTAGGCAAAGCACTTCACCCACATTGGCATGGGGTGAATGAATAATGCTATGTAAAGCATCTAAAGCACTATATAAATAAAAACGTATGTACTTACATGGATCAGTCACTTACAGGAACTTTAAAGCATTCACTAGATTTCTTTGAGTTGTCCAAAGTAATTTTATTTTGTTTAGTTTAGCTTTTTAGTTTTATTTATTTATTTATTTATTTATTTAATTTATTTTTTTTGTTTGCTGTATGAGAAATGTTTAAATGTCTGCTATATTTCCCACACATACTAGTAATTAACTTGAAATAACTCAAATATAGTGTTAAAAAGTTGAGAACATCTCCCTCTTGTGTCTGAAGTGTGACTTGCATTTCAGTGTAGCCGTTAAAGGTACAGTGTGTAGGATTCGTGGCACATAGGTGGATCGTGCTATTGCACTTCCTGTTTTAGCTACGGCAGACCTCGAGGGTCACCCGGGTGCGCCGTAATGCGAACAGCTCGCGTACCCGCGCACGAACGCGTGAAGTGCACCCGGCGCTGTGCGAGCCCTCGCCGACAACTACAGTATAAATAAAACGCGGTCCCGTTCACTGTTTTTTTTTTCTTTTCGCATGAAAGCACACATTCCCGATCGTGTACCATGACAATCTTCACATCAAATGAAACCTTACAGTCTCCTCTTTTTGACTATGCAATTCATTTCCCGGCACAACAATCACTCCCCGAGCACATGGGGCTTTTATACGGAAAAGCACAAAACGAGGTTTGTTACTTAGCTTACCTTTGAAGGCTCTGGACAGGTCAAACATCAGCATTTCACCATAAACTTGGTCTCAATCTGTCCGTAAGGATCCAGCGAATAAAATCCAGTAATACAATTTAATCCAAAACACGTGTTAGATCCATTACGACGTGTGATCCGGCAACATGCTTGTCGTTGTTTACCCAAAACTACGAGCCTTGCCGAAGGCGAAGGCGGAGCCCAAATGTCCTTCTGCGGCTCTCGTAATCAAAATGGCTGCCTCTATATGGGGACGATCCCCCTTTTATGCAGGTATATCTAAGTCCAACAGAACAGACTTTGATTTCATGATGGAAGTGAAAAGGCTTGGAAAACACTGTATTTTTGAATGGGTATCTTCAATTTCTGTAATTAACGGGTAAAAATCTTACACACTGTCCCTTTAAATTAACATGTTTTCTGTGTCCTAGAAAGCTGAAAATGGCTCATCTAAGTTTGAACCCACATCTAAACCTGCGTTTGTCAGACGGAGTTCCAGGACCATCTCTTTCAGGGTAAAACATGCATAACACAATGTTTGACAAATCGTTATTATCAATCAATATCACCATAACAGCACATCTGTAGTAGTCCAGTAGTCTGACATGTATAATGCATATATCTATTAATTTATTCCTGTGTAGTGATTATGTTCAGCTGTTTCTTACTGTATGTCACTATAAAGACTTGAATCTTATTGTTTTCCTCTTGTCTTTTGTGCAAAAAAAACCCAAAGTTGATGAAGAAGAAAGAGGAGGAGACTTCCCCACTGCAGAGGAGGTAAATAATCACTTGTGAACATACTGAGTATATTTCCTATTAATTCAGTGACTAATCTTTTTTATGGGCATTGTAGTGCAAGTGTGAGGAATCCTCACACTTCCAAGACATTTGAACAGAATACAGTAAGATATAATATGCTGAAATATAGTGAAAAAGAAAAATAATTATGCTTTGAATAATATAATATTGTTTTTTGTTTTAGGAGCAAGGTCCAGAGGTAGATACAGCATCATCATTCCAGAGAAAGTGAGTCAATGCTGTGAAATTGCAACAGAAGTATTTTTTTTACAATATGTGAAAAGCCATACATTTGTACATTGTATACATTGTATACATTTTTTGCTGTGTTGCTTATTACCTTTTTTGTTAAGCTCCAGGCAAAGGATTTCCTCCAGGTCCATTCAGGAGAAGATGGAGAGACTGGCCCAGGCAGCACAGGTTTGCACATAGACTGATGCTTATCATATTATTTTATACTTACCTCACGGTCTTCTCTGTGTGTGGGTGAGTAGAGGTCGGAGATGGTGCGCTCCCCGGATGTGTCCCAAAAAACTCTGTCTATGATGGAGGAAGTGTCCAGAAAGAGAGGCCTGTTTGAGCAGCAGGAGGATCAGAGCCAGGCCAGCCTTGTATTCAGCAAACAGGTGCTCACAAATATTTACTTTATCATAACTTTTCATATATTTACTGTGCGTTTATCTGGTATCTCTTTTATCTCTTTAATTTTGTCAGACAATTATCAGATTTTTGGTGTGCATGTAAACATAGCTAATATTGATCTTGGTGTGTTATAGGACTTTAGAAACATCAAAACGGGGATGACTGAGCGGATCAATAAGTGGATAAATATGAGGAACCAAACTGGATCCTCACAAAGCCCCTCGGTCAGTGAACTGAGTAATTGTTATAATCCTTTCAGTGTCCACTAGATAGCAATCGTGCTTTTGTAACAGATTTTTTTTAATTTTTTTAATAAGGGCAGTGCACAGAAAACATGAATCTCAGTAAGAAAAGATGCTCTGTGCCAGATTTAGCTATAGTCCCTTAACCCGAATATATACTTTACTTTGCATTATGTGTATGTATTGTTATGTTTGTGCTATGCATTATGTGCTGTGTGTATGTATTAACCAATTGAATGCAATAATAAAGAAATTATTTTAAAAGTAAAAATTTCTTTCTTAATTAACTGCCTTGTAGGATTTGAGGCATGTGGACATCAGGAGTAAGAAAAGCCTTTTTGAGAAGAAAGCAGAAGACTCTAAACCCAGCCCTGGGAAGATTTAATTCAGTAAGTAAGTACTATTGCAGTACAGATGAAAACAAGTTATTATTGTGTCATCCACATTAAAATATAAACTACAAAAAACAACTAAAATGTGATTTTTGAAGTTGTCAGATGAGCTTACACCATGGAAGAGCAGGAGACGAACTGATTGTTGCTTTAAACTTTTGTATTTTTTTGTGCACTCTGAAGGAAAAGGTCCTATGTGGGTGAGAAAGCTTTTGTTATAAATTTCCATTGCTACTGAAAAATTATTGAACATTAACTTTGTTTTATAACGCTCTGTGTGTATGCTATGTAATTTAAGCACTTTAAACCAGTGATGGTTATAATGTGATTCAACAATAAAATGCTTGTACATTGTCTTTTTCCTTTTCTGGTCTATGAACCAGTCTTTGTGTGTACAAAAACTGCCTGTTGAAGGAATAAATGGTTCATTTGAATCTATTTTAGCCTGACTTATCTCAGTGTGGAGAGTGAATGCCTGTGCTGTGTCAGTGTCTTATCAAGCCATGGTTTACCTATGTATCCATATTAGGGCAAGCTGATAAAGAGCACACATTATCTCAAAGTTATTTATACCACAAACAGAGGTCCAAAAGATATTGTACCACCATATTTGTCCCCATCATGCTCACAAGGACTCCAGTGCTCCAGTGAAGTCTGCTAGCTGCATCAAGCTCCAGCTCTCTATTTCTTCTGTCAGGTTAGTTTCAGTTAGTTTTCAGATTTTATTTTAATATAGATTTTTCTTGAGTGTTTCCTATCTTTAACAAAATATACAATAACAATTTAAAAAAATAAATAAATCATCAAATATTTTATTTTAAACTTTTAACTGTGAAACGCTACAGTGAAGGATTAGTAACATGGTTAACAGTGTCCTTTTCAAATGTTGTTCAAATAGGACTTTTTATTTGGGTCTACAGTATCCCAGAACCATGTCAGACACAGAGGAAGTGGTGGATGAGTATGAAGAGTAAGTCATGATTATTTTAAACCACTGTCCATAAATTACTTACAGAACTAGTTGGTTTGTACAAATTCCTTGCATCAGAAACCATCTGGGCACATCTTTGTTTCTCTAAGATATTGACAGTCTGCTTTGTGTATCCGTTACGGTATGGAAAATGTTGAGGTGTGTGTTTTTTTTACAGGGAGGTGGAAGGTAAGACCTGTTCAAGCCCACAGACTACAAGGACTTCTCAGACCGCACCACAGAGAGTACTGTATACTCATTTAGTATACTGAAGACTGCAAATATGTTTGGGGTCAAACTCAGGACTAACTTTTTAATCAGGATTGCTTTAACCTAAGAGTTCAGTTCCTACAGTGAAAATGATTAAGTGGCATTATAAATATTCTACTATGTACAATTAGGACAGTTTATAAGCTTGTAAATGGATTGTGTAAATGTAATGACTAAACCTGGATTAATGCAGATCTCATTACATAGTTTTATGACCTTAGGCAAAAGTGTAAACTAATCTTAGTTTAGGAAACATTATTGCTGTCTGACTCTGTGGCACAGCTGCAGCAGATATACAGGCAACTCCCACCTCAACAATCTGAGTTTGACTTGGGCTTCCTATTGTTTGCAGAATTACTTTCCACCTAAGTGGTGGTATAAAATCATATTCTTTTCTTTTCTGAATTTTTGATTCAGTAACATTGAAATTATGTTTATTTTTTGGTACCTTTTCTTTTTGATAAAGGAGAGGAGGAGACAACCGAAGGTATGTGACATTACACAGAAAAAATATAAAAAATATACGCAGCTTTCAAAAATGTACACTATATTAACACTACACACTACACTATATTTAAATACTGCATCACTGAAATAAATATATTTGAAATATTATTTTCATTATCTTTCACAGTACTTGATAATAGTACTTGATAAAACCTACAAGTGCAATGTAATGTACATTACCTGTTGTAAAGTCGCTATATTCATATCATTTACAAACTAAGTCATGTATCACAGAAATATGTTAAAAATGCTCCTATCAAAACAAAAACTGAGTAATGAAATACATTTCACAAATAAGATCTATGTGGGTAAATCTACTAAAAGTATCTAGTTTCTTTACCCCGCATAATAAAAGGAATAATCTAAAATAATATCCTCTTGTGGTGAATGCCATCAGTGTATCTGTGGTTACCAACACATTCTTACATGATTTATAGTTTGTTTTTGTTTTTTTACAGCCCGATGTTATCACTCTTCAATAATACTGCATTTGTCTGTAATTTTAAGTATTGCCTAAGCCCTTGTTTTATGCATTCTTGGCTCAGTCTTCTGTGTGTTTTATCAACAGGGGATCAGGAGGTAGATGAGGCTGAGCACCACCAGGAGGCAGAACAGGAAGGTGAGACTATAGGGACTGTGGGTTATCAAGGCCCTCCAGGATTGTACTCAGGGTTTGTTTATTCATGTTAATATTACGTAAATACATTAACCCATTTACTTGTTTATATTTATTCAAGTAAAACATGCATTGTCTATACTCACAGTGTGAAGCTAAACCTTTAGCTAAATTAAAATGGATGTCAAAACTGCTTTGTACATGTAAAAAGATACTCGATTCGATTATCTGTACCGTGGCATCCCTGTTGTTGGTATGTGAGTATGGCCACTGTGTGTGAACTACAATATTAAATCCCAGACCAATGAATAATAACTTCCACAGGACATGTCAGAGCTGTTATCAGAAGATCAGGTAACTAAAAACCTGACTCAACAAAATCTGAATCCTTAACTGCCACGCTGACAGGTTGTAAAATATTGACTAAATCAACATGGTTTCCACATACTGTGGCAGTATATCAGTCTTATGGCAGTATATCAGTATCTAAGGCATTTTTTAAATCCAAAAATGGTGTGCCAACTTACTATGTCAGAACCATTTGTAATCATTTTGGTTTCAGCAATTACATAAATGTTCCTTTTAAATATAGACAACGTAACTTTTCTGGTGGGAGGTGCGCTACCTGTCTGTCTCTATGTAGATGATACGGTTTTCCATGAAATGTTCCAGTAGCATAAACAAGATCTATGCTGCATTTACTCAGTTTCATGTGTTGTTTGTCGTTTTTGTCGTTACCTTGAAAAACATGTCTTATTACTGTGAGCAGGACAGCCTCTCCACAGATCTGACCTGCAACTGGGCCAGGTGGTGTCTTGTGCTCATGGAGATAAATACATTTAATACCAAGCTGTGGGACATCTTCATGGAGATGAGTAGGTAGTGGACCCTCCACCAGATGTGTGATGATTATTTTTTTAAACAATGAAGTAATTCCCAGAAGAAAGATTGCAACAATTTTACATACATTTTAGTCCATGAGTGCATCTCATAAAAAAACATCACCATCACTTTAAAGGTAAACAAACTGTCAGTTTAAATTCATATTAGTGTCATACTATATCTCTAACGTGCAATATCCTCCTTTTCCTTTTCATGTTGATGCTTGTTGTTACTATTATCATTATTACTATTTTCCATTATTATTATTATTACGTATTACTATTTGTACTATTTATTACTTACTTTATCCCCTCCCTGCCTGCATGCACTTTTTCCCTCTTGTCCAAATGTCCTGGAGCTACTGTGGCGAGTAAATTTCTCCTGTGTGAGATCAATAAAGGCTTATCTTATCTTATCTTAATCTCGTTGAGAAGGATTTCAGCTGTCACCCACTGTCAGACACACTAGACATATTTTTGTAATTTTTCTTTTTCATAAATGAAAGCTGTTGACAGCTTTGTTCTGAAAAATAGGTCATGTTTTCATTCAAACTGAAAATGCCTCTTGTCATGTGACTACCAAGTGAGGGACATTTACATTTACTGAAAGATTGTAATAGATATATTATGAATTAGAAGGAATAGTATAGTTTATAATAATGCTGCATTTCGACATCTGGGGTGTAGTTTATGTCTAGACTTGTAAAGTCTTCTAATGATGTTATTTATGCTTTAGTCTGTCCTGAGGTGAGCTGTGTGAGGTTTACCTCACCAGTATACAGATGCTCCTGTCTGTATACTGAATGTGAAGAGAGATTACAATATTGCTTCTATGTAGATCTTCTTTATGTAATATTGTTTCCTTTTAATAATATGCAATATATATCTATATTGTGTATTTCTTAACTATGGACCACATGTGCTTTCTGTGTCCTTAATAAAGATTAATTATAAAATAATAATAATATGATAAGCAACATAACTAAAAATAAAGAAATAAACCCGTGAGGGGAAACAGAAAGTTCTTGATTATTCAGATTGTGATCAGTAGATTTGACAGGACGGCCAGGGTGACTGAGATGAGGGTTAGCGCATGAATAGGTGAGTTAAAGTCTGCATGTGACAGGTACTTCTCATAAGCCAGTGAGTCATAATTTGGCCCTGCGATTGGTATAACTGTAACTAACATGTTACTTTATTGTTGTTTGCAGAGGCTCCCGAGGAAGAAGAGGCCATTGCTGCTGAGGAAGAAGAGGAGGTAAATGAGGAAAATGGTGAGAAACAGCATAATTGTAATATTTTAAAATGTGAAAACAAGTTTCTACCATTCCTGTGTGTCAGTTAGTACATTGTGTATTCAGAGCCTCTGGTATGAGCCAGTCTTTGGTCTGTCTTAGTCATTCCTCAGTCACTATGATCTGGTTTAGATAGGCTACCTCCCAGTCCTCAGGCTTGATTCCATTGTTCTAAGAGATTATCTTTTATACCTAATTACACTGTATTATTATATTATGATGAAGTTAGGGAGGGAAATGGTTAGTTTAAAGACTTTTAAAGACATAAAACAACAAATAAACAAATAACACTTGTATATTATTACATTATTATACTGTTAGTTTACAGTAGTAGTAGTAGTTGTAGTAGTACTAGTAGTTGTAGTAGAAGTAGTTTTGCCTGGGATCCATCATTCTGGATTCGCCAGTAGTATTTTATTTCTCTAGTCAAACAGACAGTTAACTTTATATATTGTTTGTGGAAAGTACCAATTTATGTCACTGAAATAAATTAAATTAGTTTACTCCATGACATTTTGAAGGCTGGTTAGTGACTGGCCCAATGCATTTGCACAGGATGTCTATACCAGGAAACAACACTAAAAATAAAGAATTTGTCTGAACTTTTTTACTGCCTCTGTCTGCAAGTATGCAGGACTAGATGTCACGAAGAGGTCATAGATACTTAGCCTTTTATTATTACAGAGTGTCGCGACTCGCTTGTGTGGAGAGCTGTTACATGAATAACTGAAGCTACAATTTATGTTTAACAAGAAAATAGTTTATTTTGGAATGTTAGGCATACTTCCTGTAACGTATACTTATGCCAGTTCACTTGTTCAAAATGAATACTGACGTAAACGTAGTAGAAAAAATACTTCTCAAGTTGTTGCTTTACAAAATCAATTAATATTAAATGTGTTGATTATTTCAGATGGTGACGCAGAGGATGGTGATGGTAAATGTGACGTTTGAAGAATTCTAAGTCCATAACCCATGTTTTGTATTAAAACTATTATTGTTTTTATGCAGGTGAAGAAACAAAACCAAAACACAAGTAAGTATTATGCGTTTTTACATTTAAACCCACAATACATCATACCAGACTGCATGATAATGTGATGTAGTGTAAAAATATCACATGTAAGCTGACTCATAATATTTTTAATTTTGTTATTGTTCAGCATAGAATACATTCATTGCGAGTCATTCACTCGTCTGTGTCGCCTCATTTAC
This sequence comes from Paratrypauchen microcephalus, assembly GCA_036785185.1. Lineage (NCBI taxonomy): Eukaryota > Metazoa > Chordata > Actinopteri > Gobiiformes > Gobiidae > Paratrypauchen > Paratrypauchen microcephalus. The sequence continues at coordinate 1,841,151 of JAVJIX010000052.1, read as the reverse complement.
TTTCCAGACCATTTATCATGCCCAACCTGATCCCTCCGAAGATCCCTGATGGTGAGAAAGTGGATTTTGATGTGAGTTTTAAATATGAATTGAGGTATTTTTTCCTTTACAAATACAAAATGCCCCCCTATAGTTTTTGAACAGACACGCTCATACATGCAGGTGACTCTTGGCTCTACCCTTTCTGCAGGACATCCACCGCAAACGAATGGAGAAGGATCTGATGGAGCTCCAGACTTTAATTGAGGTCCATTTTGAAGGCAGAAAGAAAGAAGAGGAAGAGATCATTCATCTCAAAGAAAGAATTGTAAATATGAAACTAGCTTCACAATTTTTAAGTTGTCAAACACTGCTGGTACTAATTGAGAGTTTTGTTTTGTGCAGGACAATAGACGGGCAGAGCGGGCAGAGCAGCAAAGAATTCGCAGTGAGAGAGAAAAAGAGCGACAAAAACGACTTGAGGTAAATGCATTTCATGAGTATAGGCCTATCGCACCTGTTTTCTAACTTCAGAAGCTAAGCAAGGCCAGGTCTGGTTAGTACTTGGATGGAAGACCACGTGGAATGCCAGGTGCCATAGTGGGACAGCAGGGGCTCTGTGAGAAACTGCTGTTGTGTTCTTAGGCAAGACACTTCACCTAACATCTCTAGTATGAATGTTAGGTGTGTGTTGGTGATGATCAGAGGGGCTGATGGTGCAGAGTATTATTATTGGGGTTAGCAGGTTGTAATACTATAATAACAGAGAAGATTGATTGACTGAGATTGTATTATTATATATTAACATATATATTGGTATTTTTGGTATTTTGAAATAAAATAAGTCTTTGCTAATTGTGGCCATGGTAATTACGGCCATGCTAATTGCTATTAAAACTATATGAAGAAGTGGAACAAGGGAGTGTGACATCACCCACAGCTTTTGGCTCCATAAACTCAAGATGCTAGCGGTGATAATTTTTCAATGTAGTCAGTTGGAAAGTTGAAGGAGCTGGAACCGCCCCATGAACACATGGGCGACGGCAAGCGGGTTAGCTACACCCGTTTATATATATATATATATATATATATATATATATATATACAGTCTATGGATTAAACTGACAGGCCTTCTTTATATTATTGATATCAGTAACGCACTACAGTTTTCTGCTTCCTTATGACATACAGTGAAGACTGGGAGATGCTCTGTCAAGTCAACATAATTTGCAGCTTCTAACAAACTTTGAGGACAAACTGTTAAATTGCCTCATGAAATATTCCATTCTGTTGGTTGACTTGTAGGATGAGAGAGCTCGTAAAGAAGAGGAGGAAGCTAAGAAGAGAGCAGAAGATGACGCTAAGAAGAAGAAGACCCTGACCAGTCTACACTTTGGAGGATATATGCAGAAACTGGTAGGGTTCATGTAATGAGTAAGGGTGCTGTGGTACAGACTTTAGTACCGCAATCAGTTTGACAATTATTGGCATCATAACCTAACAACAGTGACACCCATTAATTACATAATGACTTCCATAATCATGATTATTAATTAATCAATGAATGTATGGTAACAATGCTTTTCCCCAGACAGAGAAACGCAGTGGCAAGAGGCAGACCGAGAGAGAGAAGAAAAAGAAGATACTCAGTGACAGACGTAAACCTTTCGACATTGAACACCTGAGTGAGGACAGACTCAAGTAGGTTCAATAATTATTGGGTCTGGAGGTTTTGATTGTAAAAGTAACACTGGACTCCTCTCAATGTTTTGCAGAGAAAAAGCTAAGGATCTGTGGGAGTGGATGTTTCAACTGGAGGCAGAGAAGTTTGATCTGCAGTATCAGTTTTCCAGACAGAAATATGAGGTTGGTCAGTTTTGAGTTTTGGTTTGATTCCTTTACTGTGAATCAGTAAGAAGACCCTTCACTCATCCTGCTAACTCAAGTTAAGTGTGCAGCTGGTTGGACCCTCATTTTCACATTTTTGTTTACAGATAAATGTGCTGAGGAACCGGGTCAGTGACCACCAGAAAAGGTAAGAACATGTTAACAATTTATGTTTCAACACAATTTTTGTCACTGAACTGAATTCAACAGAGCAAATAATCAAATGACACCTATGACATTATTTCAAAATGATTTCAACATGAAACATCTTCTGTACGCAGTACACATGAAATCTGTTGTACTCATCTCTTACAGTTAAACCCCCTCTAACTGTGGGTGACGTGTTGGGTGTGGCAGGCATCTGTCACATCTGACTCACTTCAACACAACTAAAATGACAGGAATGAACAGCATAGTGGTGTGGACAGTGTCCCCATGTTTGCTGAGATGCATGTGAACAAACAAGTTCACTGATCCTGTGTAACATTTGTCTTTTCCTTTGCAGTTCCAAGAGGACCAAGAGGGGCTTGAGGAAATAGAGAACTGGATTGGATTAGCAACTTCACAAAAACTTTCATAAAACACACATTTGCAGAAAGATGTACAGTTTTTTTTCCCCAGTAGACAGGGCCAGAATTTAAACTTTTCAAACTTGTATTTATTTTTTTGTAGTTCTTTGCATTACTATACATAGTGTTCATATTATGTAATAAAGAATTTCTCATATTGAACATGCACAGTTTTCAATTAGATTTTTACTTAAAGTCAATTTACTGACCAAGGCCCAAGCACATCACAATTAGAAATGACACTTGATCTTTAACATTCAATTCATTGCACAGGCCAAGACTGCAGCTAGAATAAAGAAGGCATGAGGCACAGCTTCTTCACTTACCGACAGGCAGTGACATGACCAGGGCTGCACTGTGCTCCTCCACCCAGACCTTCCCCATTACACCATTTAAACACAATGACTCACACAGATCCTTAATACAAGAGGAAAATCCTGTATTCTGATCTGTAAACAAGACACGACCACCACAGCTATTCATCTCACACCTGGTGTGCACCACTGTGTGGTGTGCCCTTATTTGTTCAAACCAATTTGTTTTGACACCAATTCATCACCTGATTATGTGTGCAATTTCCATATAAAATGCTGTAGAAAAATAAAGATATTCACACACCACTAGGAGTCTGCTTGAAGGCATTGTTAAAACTTTTATTAGCTCTTTAGGCAATGTTTATGGCATTTCTGTCTCACCGAGTTAAATACCACAATATCATACTCCCGTCTGTTTCGTTTTGTTAACAAAGGTTTACACGTTACATCACATACAAATAACAGCACATGTAACTAGCGCATACCATGTACAGACCTGTGCCAGGGAATCCTCTTAATTACACACTACATACACATTACTCAAATGCATAAGCAATACTGACAGACAGCAGCATTTATCAATACAATACTTACTGCCAAATTCTGAGTACAGTTTAAGTGTGTCTGCCAATATGTTGTATCTAAATGTATGTATTAAAGCTAATGAACATGTTTCAATGGATGAGCCTATCACCTCTACTTAAAATAAAACATATGAATATAAGAAAAATATAAAACTTCATTAATAAAAGGAGTGTATGTCATTGACGTCTAGTATTGACCCTTAAACAACAAACCACTGAACAAACATGATAGAAAGCATTTATAAAAAGATTTATACTTTATACAACCAGATGTAAATTGAAAAAGCTGAACCACAACCAACTGAATGTTAAAATGAACAGGTGAAAAACCAGCTGACAATGTTATTGCCATTACCATATGTTTCAATTTTGAGTAGTAAATGGAAGCATTATGCCTGATAAAAGATTATATACAGCACATTCAAAAACGAGCACAACTATATGCTGGCAAATACTTCAACTCTGATCCTCAGTGTTTATCGTAACCATATTAACTATTAAGACATTACTCATAAAGGTGTACTGTGTAACTTTTGCGGTGAAGAGTCTGCCACCTGCTTGTCTCCGTGGAGATGTTATTGCTTTGCCTGGAATGTTCCACAGTATGCCATATAATGTATCTATCTTTATGGAAACAGAGAGGTTACAGGTAGGCCTGTCACAATAATTACTATATCGACTTATCGATCACTGTATGAAAGCTGGCACAATATTCTGGGTTCAGTATTTATCGTCACTACATTTTCTTTGCCATGATGGGGAGATTTTTTACTATTTTAGTTGAATATGATAAGATATGAGCTGTATACATTTGAATAAGTAACTTCTATGGCTAATTATCATTTAATTCTGCTATTTGATTGTTGCAGCTTATGTCTTTTAATGACAGTGTCTCTCAAAAATGGTTTACTGTGATTATCTTGCTTTATTGTGTCAGTGGCATAATATAGTTTCAATAGTGTCGTTTATTGTTATATATCTCTGTAGCAACATATGCTTCAAAATATGCTATCATGACAGGCCAAGTTACAGGTCATATATGTGGAGAGGCCACCCTGCTCACAGAATGCTTATTTTTCAAGGTGTATTTCAGTCATAAAAACACCTGTTAATGAATGAATAAATAAAAGATCAGTTTAATACCATACTATGAGACCTTTCAAGCAAAGCAATAACATCTCCAGAGATAAGAAGACAAATGACCTCCCATCAGAAAATACACAGTGTAACTTTAGGTCAGGTGGATATTGTCTAAACCAGAAATTTCCAAATTATGCCCCTGGGGGCCAAATGCAGCCCTCAATTTTTTATTGGCCCTCAAGCCTTCTGCAGAATTGGCCCAAATGATCATAGACAGTACTTTTTAGAGTACATTAGTATTTATATCACTGTATTATCTTATTACACTGTGATACAAACTTAAATTAGGCCTCAAAATGGCAAATGGCATTTGAGTTGGAGTCATATTAAGAGTCTTGAGCATTATAAAGTCATGTTTAGAGTCAACAACGAATCAAACCAAATCTTAGTCCATGTTGATTATCCAGATGCATCATTGTAAAGAAAGTCAAGTAGAAAGTCAAATGAAAACCTGGCTGGGTCAGTGTCAACTAGACTTATTCTGATGCTGAAGGATGCACAATGTCTTTAGCATCTTTAGCCCTCCTCAGCTTGCTATCAAACAAATCCTCTGAGCTGCAGTCTCAGTCATGACGTCAACACAACAGTAGAGTGTAAAACAGTAATACCTGGCTTATATCGAGACATTCGAGACCACCTGACTTAAAACTTCCAGCCTACAATCAACCTCAGAACTACACGCGCCTTTTTCGCACTGACTAAACATTTCCTCATTAAATACAAAACCCCTTGGGGTCATTAGTAATGGTGCATATTATTTTTTGACATAATATTTACAGAATATGATACAAATACAGCTACAATAAACCAGCCAGAAGGGCTGCAAGGGCAACAGTGAGCACGCACACAGATAAGACAAAGTACAGTTAGTCCTTTTCAAAGTAGAAGTTCTTAGTTAAATCTGTTGCACATACATGGAGATCCTACCTTCCAGACCTAGGCACATCCAGCCGAATTAGTCGATTACTTGCATAGACTTGTGAACTGCTGTTGTATTTTCATTAACAAAAAGCGCTTTGGTAAAACCCAGCTGTGAATGAAAAGATGAAAATCATGTTAAAATGTATCACATTTTGTGTCATTTTGGCTATGCAGCAGTAACACACAACATCCCGAACAGCCTGAAAATGCTTCTAACACGTTCATATCTTCTTCCAGTCAGGACAAGCCCGATTCATTAGCCTCAACCTAATGTGTGTGTGTGTGTGTGTGTGTGTGTCTTTTTCCTCCACATAACCAATTATCCTCAGAGGCTCAGAACCAGTCTGCCTGGATTCTTGTTTGTATAGTCAATCAAGTCTTGGGGCATGGCAGAGGAGGTAGGAGGAGGACTGAGAAAGTGGATGAATAATAAAAACACCTACTCTTTTTAGAAGGCCATCTTTTGGCCTCCTACAATTCGTGCATGGCAACCAACAATGTATTATGTACTTTATGGTTGAGTTAAATCATATAAAATGGAAAAGATTGTGCATACCTTTTTAAGAGTTCCCTGCAGACTCTTATCGTTCCACAAACTGTAGAGCAAAAGGGCCGCTGCTTTACTGCCTTTGGGGTATGACCTGTGACAAAACAGTAACAGCATTACATGACACTAGCCAGAGTAAATTAAATACATATTATGAATCAGGCTTATAGAAGTTATATAAGAACCCTCTGCACTGGCTGAGAGAGAAGTAATAACTCAGATTATGTAACAAGCATAATGCATGTACCCTGACAAGATCTTGCGGTAAAAGTGATAGACATAGTCAATGAAAATAAGAGGAGTCTACATTATAACTACTGAATACATTAGACACCATTTATCAGAACATGCACAACACACAGGTTAAATGAGGTTAAACTCACCCGTCTTCACTGAGGTCAGCCACTGCTGATATTAGCTCAGAGCTGAGGGCCTTCTTTCCCACCTCAGAGTCCGCCGATATCAGGCTCTGCACCATGTTACACACAGTGGCGGTAATTTCATCAGAGTTTCCCGTCTTACGAGGTCCACTAATGAGATTGCTAGTGAGCTCAGGGAGAATCTTCTTGGCTAAAATAAACACACAGAAAAAACAATACTTAAATATGATTATTGTGAGGATTAGTTTTAGCTTATAAAATGTATTGAATAGCTCATACCCATAGATGACTGAAGCCAGCTAGTTCTAGACAAGTTGCTCAGTAAAGAAATAGCAGTCTTCTGCAAGCTCCGGTTAGATGATTTCAATAAAGGGGCCATGTACTCCAAGACCCCAAGCTTTTGAACCAAAATTTGACTCATGGCAGCAGACCCCTACAACAAGCCACAGCCATTAGTACAAAGGAGCCTACATTTTAGGTTACATATAATTATATCATATATAATCAAAAATATGACCAAATCCAGCACAGCCCTTTATATCTGTATGGAATAGATACTATTACCAGTAGGAATATGGGTCGTACAAACCAAGTAGAATCTACAATAAATATGATTTCTTGTTTATGAGTACACAGTGTACAGATAGATTTGTGCAAAAGTCTCGATCTATCCTATTGCAGAATCTGTAGACAGGTGCACTGATGCGATAGATTAAACACATGACCTTTTCAGTGCTTTCTGACATTTCAATTGGTTAGTAATAGGATTCGGCATCACATGAGAGACTCGTGTGAGGCTAATTTTGCTTTCAAATTGCACAATAGTCTTGAAAGGCAAACATCCAAATGAATACATCAATAACTTCCATCATGTCCACTGTTTTTATGTAAATTGGAATAAATCAACATTGCAGTAATTTTCTGTAAGAGCAGTATTTAATTTGAACACGTTTACCTCATATCTGGGAACAAAGATATTGAAAGTCTAATATTCATTCATAGCTCAGTTCCACTGGTTGTGTTAAATGTGTTTTCTTATTTTATGTCTTGTGTGCGACACTTTGGCCAACTGTTTTATGATAGGTGCTTGATAAAGCTGATATTGATACCCACCATTTAATTATTTGCATTTACATTACAATTATTTACGTTCGCTTATTGCACCCTACAGGTGTTATCTCAGCTGAAGCTATTAAACCTATCTCATCTGTAAATGATTAAATCGCACACAAAAAGTCTTAGTAGTTAGTAGTCTTTGTACTGACCACATCCCGACTCGCAGTCAGGTTCTGCAGGGCGCCGCAGCAGGCCTCCAAAGTGCCATCTTTCTGTGATGAGGCCAACAGAGAGAGATATGTCTGCATGGTTTTAGGATGGCTTAACCACATCACACCTGACGGGGCACTCTCTGGCTTATGATCAAATGAAAACTGTCGACAGAAGAAAAGAACATTTTAAATCTCTGTTGAATATAATTAACAAGCTGTACATTCTACTCATTACTTCTTACTTCTTTTTGGGCTTTGCTGCTCTTAGGACTGAAGCAGCCCGTTGTGGAAGGGTTTTTCTTCTGGGCTGCTTCGTCAGGGTAGTAATTAGAGAAGCACTCCTGGGCCTCTGTCTCCAGTTGGTAACTCAAATTATGGAGGATACATACTGAGTTCTCCACAGACTAGAGGAAAAGTGATCATACACTACTAATTATACTAAACTGATATAATGATGTGTACCTAACTCCCTCTCAGCTTGAATTACCAGTTGAACCTTCTTATATCAACTTATTGGAAAATAACATTATGGGAAATCAAAAGCCATAGGTATGCAAGTTATTGATCTTTGGATGATAAAGGTTGTCAACACTTTTTAGCTTGTCCATCCCTCTTCCTCTAGCAGGAATAAGGTTAGGTATACTTAAGGTAATGCATGAAAACTTGTTGTGTACAGTGCATATATAGCTAGCGAAATAACTACTAACTAGTAGTGGATAATAGCTCTTCTGGCCATCAAGTAAAGTCTTTCTTTCACTGCGCTTAGGTAACGTGACGTCTAGACTTTCCTGCATTTACTTATCAACCAAACCATCCAGTATCGCCATCATTTCCTCAACTTCTTTGAAAACAGTGTAAAAACAGCATGGGCTGAAGTATGGATCCATGCCCAAAACACTGTTTACTTGTAAATGTGTTTCTACTTCATGTGTAAATGCAGATAATGATAATCATCTGTATTACTACACACTGTGACTCTATGTTAACATAAATAAATAAGCAGCATAAATTTGAGCAGTTTACCTTGTCATCTGGGTTCTCCTCTGCCACACACGACTGAGTGTAGCTGATCAGAGAGTCGATAAGCCCGGGGCATGTTCTCATTGCATCCCTTTCACTTTTCTCAGCAGAGCTCAAGTTCCTTAACAGTTGAATGAAAAACAATGGACCATTACCTTCTACAGGGAACAGAGTGCATTGATATTTTTGTTGTCTTTCCAACAAAAATAAACCAGATCTGAGCAATTACACAATCATGTACATTCGCTTATATATAGGTAACATAAATATTGTATTTTCTTCTAACTTTTCTAACATCTTCTAATTTAAAAGAAAGCTAATGTTTAGAAAGCAAGTGATCAGCCATACTACAATCACCACTGTGCAAAATGCAAAGCGCTGGTGCTCTGAGAAGTGAGGGGAAAAAAAGAAGCTCATTAGCAAGGGGGACAATTTGGGTCAGGGATTTCTAAAATATGGATGATGGAAACACAACTACAAGCATGTTTAACATATGCTACAAGATAAGTCGTTTTATAATGAACTGAAAGATAATAATAATAATAAATAGTGAACAGATAAAGCAGATCTAAATACAAAGATATACTAGACCTAATACATATGACTTAATTTTAAGTACTAAAAATGTCCAAGCAAGTAATGATCTTTTTGTGCAGAGAGAAACAGTGCTTACCTCAGGCAGCCTATGGCATTGTAGAAGACTTCTGGATGTATGTTGTTATTGGCAGTGTTGTCTGACCAGCAGGTGAATGGAACTATAACATTATTCGTCAAAACGGGGAGCGCTCTCGAAATAAGATCTGCCTTGAGCTCATCAGAAGAAGACAAGTTCCAAAGCAGGCCTAAATGCAACAAACAGAAACAATGCATTTGTCATTCACCATCGTTTTACTTTTTCTCATCACAGAAAATCTTTGGCTTTCCTGTGAAATTGTTGAAGGCAACCGCAACTTTAAATTAACCTAATTAAACACAGGACTACAACAGGTCTAATCAAGTCTAAACTAGATGAAAGCCAGCGAGCGTAAAACCAGGCCCAGACCATTTTTCAATCAAAAATCTTAAACCGGTTCTGCTCAGGACTAATTAAAGCCTAAACTAGGACATGGCAACAACTTTATCAGCCCCAAAACAGGACAAAACAACTACATATTAAACTGGATCAAAAGCATAATTACAATGTTTACCTTATTCAACATTTTACCACAATGAAGGTAGATTAGACATGTACCTGTGATTTGTTTCTGAGTCTCTGTTGAGTTTGTCTCCTTAAGAAGTTCTAGAGCGTTCTCTATGCCCTCACAGCCTTGCACCTCCAGCTTGTTAGCCTGGTTTTTGAACACCAGGTTCCTGAGAGCCCCCGCCGCAGCCTGGCTTACCCCGGAATTGGTACTCCTCAACAAAGCAACAAGAGGAGGGATACCACGGAGCTCGGAAACCTATTAAACAATGGAGAGATATTTAAGATTTGGGGTGTGGCAAAAGATTTACACCCTATTAAATTACAATCAGAGTTGCAGCCAAGTCATTATAAATTCTCCTATGTGCCCCTGAAGGCAGGTTACATAAAGGTCTGGAGATGTTTGTTAAGTTAAAATGGTATATAAAAATATCAGTAATATCAAGAGTGTACCTCCCGTTTGGCCTGGTCTTCTTTGAAGGTACTATGTTGAATAAAAGTGGCCCCACGTTGTTGGAAATTAACATCTGAATGAGACAGAAATGCCACTGCTTCTTTCAGAGTCATTTCTGATGCAGATGTTGTCATGCCATTGGTAACGCTAAAAAGCCATAAGACACATGAAAAATAGTTAGATTAGTCTGAATAAAAGGACACACAATGGACATATACATACATAGTTTTCTGCTCTGTCTTGGTAGTTTTGGTGGTTTTGGACTCGTGATTGGACTGAGCAGAGGGAGGGCGGCCCATGTATGTCTGGCTGGTGGTCATCTGTCCTCCATTGGTTAGGGAGTATACGCTGTGTCTGGCCACTTTTGTCTGTTGGGATGCAGTCTGTCCTTTGGCTCTCTATAAAATAATTAATTTTCCCAATTATTTTACCTTTTCAAAAATGGAATCAAACTTGACCATGTACATTAAATGTTTCTTTTACTGCCATTTCTCTTCACATGATGAATTGTATTATGTAAATCACAATGACCTGCACGCAACTGGTGAAATAGGTCTTACCATGCCATTTGATTGTGGGGCCACAGCCAGAGGTGGTGCCAGGGCTGGATCACTGCGGCTGGGCTTCAGTCCGTTGGGAGTTTGGGACCAGTTAACGGAACTGGTCTGCTGCTCGCCGGTCCCTGAGGAGCTGATGAATCTGCCCCCTATGGACTTAGTCGACAGTGTGCGGGACCTCCGAGAGTTCATCTACACTCAAAACGCAGAACATACAATGACCCTATTATTCAGATGTGGCTTGCAGAGGTGGACAGGTTCAGAGGGGGGAACATGAATACTAGCACACTGCAAATGTCTCTAAGCCTTTCAGCAAGTGAAAAAGTAGGTAACCCACTTTCCAGCAGAACAGTTCTCAAAGAAGACCCCCTGTAAACCAAGACGCAGGAATTCACTCTCACACAAAGCACACAAAAGTTTTTCTCTCTGGAGTCGTCAGAGAATGAACGCTACACAATACACCAAACAAACCTCATGCCAAGGAAACATAATATTTGAGTTTTATGGATTTGGCACAGATCTGTGACAGAGGACTTTTATGTTTGGACATACATAGCAGTTACCAAACATCTACAATTAATCAAATAATTATGTTAATAATCCTTAATCCTGCATCATTTAATCTGTTTAGTCTGTGTCTGTATCTGTTGTGTACACCAAATCTTTGCCAAAGCGTTACTACGAAATTGCTTGGTGCAAACAAGAGGAATGTGAATTCATTTATGCTCCATTTCCCTCACATGATCCTTCTCCACTGAATTTGAGCTTCCAATCATATAGGCCAGGATATTGTAATGGCATTTAGAATGGAGTCATAGGCCATTTACTACATCCACTGCTCGTGTAGCTGAGACATGTCTCGGGCACCTGTCAGTGGCTAAGGCCAGCGCAGGGCAGATAGCAGCTTTGATTAAACACATTAATGGGGTCTACACTGTCCTTCGGTGTCCTCTGGTCCAGGAAGTGATGGTTTGAAATCCTTCTGACTTTTAGAGACACAACTGAAATTAAAGATGTCAGTTCGTCCGTGTGAAAAATAGTAAACTCCTGAAAATCACAGGCAAGACCCTGTGCTGAGGACACAGACACTGACTTGCACATACAACAAAATGCCAAATAAATATGAGTAAGTCATGAATTTAAAAAAAATCTATAAGATGCATAAATGGCAACACAATTGAATGCTTAAACAGGTTGGATGAAGTATTACAACAGTGGAGCAAAACCATAAATCACTGAATCACAATACTGCCTCTGTCACCAGTGGATTCAAGGTGCAATTTAAGATGGATTTTTATGGATTTATCATGCTCTAGAAAGTAATTTCCTTATGACCTATTGCGTTTAAAAAATAAAAAATAAATAATAAAGGTTTGCTGTTATAAAACTAGGCAAATTTAGGCAGTATAACTGTTTGACTTTTGACTGCAATATAACAATATCATGGTTACTGTTCCATTCCTATAAAAAATTTTTCTAGCATCATGTTAATATGAGGAGTAGTGTGAATCCCAATAAGAGAAGTGATTTGTGACTATGCACTTTGACCAGTCAATTACACAATTATTCTAATGCATATCCAAAAAAGCCACTGTAGACAGCAAGACAGCACAGATTAAGAAGTACATGCAGCTTACTAATATTGTATTATAAATAAATACAATATTAAAATACATAGTAAAAACTTTACCAATTTGTTGAAGGATGTCATAGCAGAGTTGTTGCGAGTAAGCATGCCATTTGCTTTAAATGGGGTAAACTTAAATGTTCCAACCTCCGATAGCCCCAGTGAAGTCATATCTAGATTAGAAAAGAGATGAGACACGACTTGAGGGCCAATGAGCACAATTAGAAATCATTTTAAGACCATTTTCTTTCAGTCTATGTATTTAAAGACTGGAATTTTACTATTAAGAGTTATTTTAGTTATTATTTAAGACTAGAGGAAGCGTAAATTATTTGTGGCCCTACATGTGCACAGAGATGTTCTCATGTTTACTTGGCATTCGGAGAGTCTTAATAATGTAGTAATATCTTAATAATGTTGTAATGCAATGCTTCTCAGACACTCAGAAAGACGTGCCACCAGTGGTACGTGTACCTCTTCAGATGGTACACAGATTAGTCTGTAGTACAAACATTTACTGAATTTTGTCTATTTAATCCTCATTTCGTGCTCCTTTGGGTTGGTCCTGGTTTGAAACTACTAGCATATACCAAGAATGTAGTTCTATTTTAGTCCAGGTTTAACCAGCTACAGCTGTCCTGTCTTAGACCTGGTTTAGATGTGTTGATACTTGAAAGGCCAAATATTTTCTTAGAGAACCATTGTCTAACGTAATCTTTAGTGTAGTGTAGGGCCTTGCTGATAGTATTAACTACCCTACAGCGTTGAAAAGCATGTGCAAAACTCATTTCAAATTACACTCAATGGTGGTTAGTGTAAAAAGGTGTGCTTTATGAGCTGCGTCACAGTGAAAGTGTCAACAGAGAGGCCCCAGCTCAGACAGGTTCATCCACCACTTCAACGAGCCTATTGTACACTGTATATTCAGCAATGATCCATGTTTTGCAAAGGTAAACATGCCATCTCAGGTAGTCTACTCCACAGTGTAGCTCATTTTTTGGTTTCAGAATGACTATCTAACGACCTGACCTTACAACAACTCATCATTTTGTTTCGAAAGCCTAAACTGTCATGATCCATGTGTTATTATTTAAGCCTCTGCGCTCAATTCCAAATTTAGTTAAGCAAAACAACTGTGTCTTGCAACAGCATAAACTGACGCACAGGCGCATCACTTATTTTCAACCATTTGGACATCTGTGCGCTTCGGTCATTCTCCTACTGTAGCTGTGGACAGTGGTTTGATAGAGTTTCTGTTTGAGAAAGTTTACCAACACAGCGAATTCTACAGGCCTATGACTATAAGAGAATATTCCAGTAGCCAAGATGAGGTTACGTACTCGTAGGAGACGTAGGAGACAGGGGACCATTGCGCCCTTGCTTGGACTTGCTCCTCTTGATGGTGTGCACTTGGTTGAGGACGCGCGCCTGTCCAGAGCGCAGTGTGGCGTCTGAGGGCAGCGCGAGGGAAGTGTCCTCCGCGTTCCCGATGGTCATCGCCGATTTCAGCGGCTCTGGCACCATCATTTTCCCTGGTCAGTGCCCCCGAGGCGGTAGAGTTTCCAAAAATCGCAAGGCCGGTGAGGAATACAGAAGATCAGACGGATAAATGTGGACGTGCTAACGTGCGCAGCCGTAATGCCAAGTATGCAGACGGGCTGAAAGTTCCCAGAGCAGAGTGCCCCACCCCCGGGACCGCGCCTCAGTAGGGTGGGGTGGCTCACACAGCTCACATGCAGGTGTAGACAGAAGAGAGGCGGGGCTCAACACCTACTGCAAACAGCCATGGATTTACTAGTTCAGTGCACATAGAGGTCAGTATTTTTGTAACTCATTTCAGAAACTTCTCCTGTTATCATTTCAGAAAATCAAACCAATATACTGTATAATATAGACTCATGACACATAGTGGATATATAAATGGTTGGATCTCCTTTGGCACAGTGCGCCGTGGCATGGAGGCGATCACACTGTGGCACTGCTCAGGTGGAATGGAAGGCTGCTTTGATGCACTGCTAGGACTTTTGCCTCTCACCTTCCTCTTGATACGTGAAAAGTCCCTCAGTCGTCCAGGTAGAATCCATGATAACAGGAGAAGTTCAATTTGTCAACTGGACAAAGTTTGTTTGGTTGAAAACGTTTCGCCGCTCATCCGAGAGGCTTCGTCAGCTCTGATATCATGTCACCTTCCTCTTGATAATATAAAATGTCTATGGGGTTCAGGTCAGGCGAGTTTGCAGGCTAATCAAGCACAGTAACACCATTGTCATTGAACCAGCTTTTGGTACCTTTGGCTGTGTGAGCAGGTGGCAGGTCCTGCTAGAAAAATAAATCAGCACCTCCATAAAGCTTCTCAGCAGAAGGAAGCATTAAGTGCTGTAAAATGTCCTGGTAGATGGCTGCAGTGACTTCGGAAAACACAGTGGACCAACACTGGCAGATGACATGGCAGCACATATAATCAATGAGTGAAACTTCTCACTGGACACTCCTCCAGATTCTGGGACCTTGATTTCCCAAAAAAAGAAAAAAGGCAAAATTTACTTTAATCGCAAAAGAGACTTTGAACTACTGAGCAACCAGTTCTCCACAGCCCAGGTAAGATTCTTCTGACATAGTCTCATGTCCCATAGGCTTCTTCTGTGTGTAGTGGCTCCTGATGCTCTGACTTCAGCCTCACTCCTCTCCTCATGAAGCTCCATCAAATTCTTGAGTGGATTTTGCTTGACAATTTGGTTGGTGCACCTTCTTCCTACCACATTTTTTTTTCTCTCCCTCAAGTTTTTATGAATATGCTTGGCTACAGCACTTTGTGAAGAGCCATCTTCTTTAGCAATGACCTTTTGTGTTTTACCCTCCTTGTTGTCATGGCTGACAGTGACTATCTTCTAGACATCTGTCCAGTCTGCAGCCTATGATTGTGTCCTACTGACCCAGACTGAGAGACCATTTAAAGGGGGAGGAAACCTTTGCAGGCATCACCTGTAAGAAATATCCATAGCAGGTAGCAGGAAAAGTTATAGAGTTCATCTTTAAATTAAAGCCTAAATGTAGCTTTAGTATCACTTAGTATAACTTTGTGATTTACTTCAGTCTAATTAATTCAGCCATCTACAACCTTAGACACACACACACACACACACACACACACACACACACACACACACACACACACACACACACACACACACACACACACACACACACACACACACACACACACACACTTACTTGAGCTTGGGAAAAATGAGAAAAAGAAGATTAAAATTGCTCTCAGTAAAACAGGATTTGTTTCTGTTTTTGCAAGCTCTCAACACACCCACATATCCAGATTCAACACTGGCAAACCATAATTACCATAGGCCTAATGATATGGTTCATTTGAAGCCAACGTGGACTAATTTACTAATTATATCTCTCACCAGAAATGTCACATAGTGCATATTTAAATGTTTTGATCTATATATTATGGCCACATAAGTAATGTCAATGCAATAGTGACTAGTTTTATTTAACACTCAGATATGAATGGATTGGTCCAATGTGTAAGTTTGTTCAAATGAACCCGAGGTCTATGAATTATATGTGTGCTTAGTCTTGCACCACTGCAGAGTTGAGACACATGTGTCTGTACCACACCCAGCCCGAGGGCCTGGATCTGTCTGGATCATTGGAACTGTAGTTCCAATGAACAGATGTGACAAACTTCTGATATGAAGATTAGTGGCACTGCTAGACGCATTTTTATATTTGAACTTTGAAACTGGCAATCCAAATGACTCATATGAGGCTCATTCCGTATAAATAAATTACACATCGTGTCCATCGTGTAATAAATCAGCATTACAAATGTAACCAGTAAGAGCTATTTAACTATATAAACTATATAATTTACCTTATATCTGGGAGCACAGATAATGTATGGAATTTAAAAATCAAAATCTTATACACAGTTCCTTTAAATGAAACATTTAGGTACAGACTGGACAATGATATTTTCAGATGAAAGCTTACGCTGAAAGAGCAAAAGTTTTCCCAATATAGTGTCTGACCATGTTTATTTAGGCAAAAATAAAGCAAGTGAAGAGTATTAAAAAAATAACATGAAGATACGGTCAATCAAAAATACTATTCTACAAGAATATTCTGCCGATACAGATGCATAGTCCAGCTTTTCTATCGCACAGTATTTTACTGGGTTTTATTGCCATTTAACAGGCTGGTCAAGGGCGCCATCTCGTGGACAAAGGTAAGAGCGGCGCTGGGGCAGGCTGTACCACTCTCAGACACGGGGGGGCTGTCACCAAGAACATCCTTATGGCTTAGCAAACACAAATGATTTCTGCAAACAGTAATTTTATTGGTTCAGCAAAGGCACAACATATTTTCGCTGAGAAGTCAGAACCAAAGGATTTAACCGGTGCGGCCAACACTTAAACACACCAGTAATAGTAAACATGTATAACTTTGGTCGACCACAGAGAAATACGTTTTCATTTTTAACAGGCACAGCAGGAGTGGATGAGAAAGTGATGAAGGCATAATATGTACCATCCATAAACAAAAAGCATTACCCAAATAGACCAGAAATGGATGTTAGCGTTAACCACACCCTAGTGCAGTGCGAATAATCTCATCTGTACCGTATATAGCATTTAAAAACATAGTAATAACACCTTAGGCTGACAGAACAAACAAATATGAACAATATTTCTGCTTTGATTGTTTTGTAAAGTGTACACACCATTTTACCTCAGTACTACAATTTTGTACACCATAAATATACCATAATAGTGTTTTTATCAAGTTTGAGGGAGAGAGGCCATTTAAAAGTGGTTTGTATGGGCCAATTTGGCAAAAAAACAAAAACTTATATTCTATATAAAATATGATTCAATACTATACACATTTTGGGTTGTAGTGCATTTCACTGAGGAACAAACTTGGTTATTTTGTGTTTTGTGACTAATACAGTATAACAGTATAACTTAATAAGAAGTAGTGATATTTGAATTAAGCTTAAAAGTAAAAACAAAATGTCATAATAATGTCACTGGATGCATAAACACTGAAGGGCTGCTCAGCATCCTGTAGTCAAACTTGTCTCACAGTAATCACGCCTACAATTTAAAAGCAAAAGTACAATTGAAAAACTGACAAATATAAGACACAGGTAAATTTGTCTTCAACAAGTAATAAAAATACGTGTTGTCCGTGCACAACGCCACACTATAAATTGCAAATACCAATACAATACAATAAAACCTTGAAAATGGCAAATATGATGACAAATAGGATGACATGGACTGCAATAAATAACTTAAAATTTACAATCCCAAATGATCACCTTTTAAAAATGTATTAGCTCTGTGTCACATGGCGCATTTGATCCAATAGGAATGTAGTGCCTTAAACAAATGGCAGGCATGACTACAGTGTGACTGTTGGTCGGTTAAAACATGGGGGGATCCAAGTAGTGTTGCTATGGGTATCCAAAAGTCTGTAAAGTCTTGACATGCACAAAGCGTGCTAATCGTTAACTAATCGATACACGTGGTACTGTGCTCCATGTTCACTCGTAGACACTTCAAAAACAAAGGCAATGCACAGCAAAGTCTCCTGTGTCTCTCTATTTGACACAACCTGAAAAATATTTCCATTATTTCAGTCTTCAGATTTGTCAATAGGGCATTTTCTACAACATTTAAGACAAAATGTACCTGCAAGATGGTAAAGTTCTCCAGTACACTGTTCATCATGTATTTCTCTGGTAGGTGTTTCAGTTTGTGGATGAAGTTGATCATATATTCACACATAGGCGAGCGATGAATACGGAATATATATTTCCCTCCTTCTAGACGAGCATATTCAGTCTAAAAACATTTTAATTAGATCTAATAGAATATAAAATGATCAAAAACATATAATGAGCATAAAAATTATTTACCTCCACTTTTTCCACCACTTGTTTTCCAAAGGAACAGACTTTAGTTGAAACACTAATGCTGATGTTTTCTGTCCCGCTGTACTGACTGCTTACACCATAGAATGCGGTGGAGCCCTCCTCAATATCACTGCTCAGGTCAGCCTAAATTAGAAAAAGGCAATGTCACATCAACAGACATGGTAAATATACATATAGAGCAAATGTTGACAAAATTACCCAAAACTTGACCAGGAAAAAAGCATTGTGAGGTCCTTTTTCATAGAGTTCTTTCAGTCCTCCCTTTTTTTCAGAAAACTTGTCGTAGATTTGTCTTATATCTATGGACTCCAACACCGGGTCATTATAGCCAGGGTTTGAAGGGCCGATGTGAACAAATAGATGTTTGAACTACAAAAAGAATAGTTTTATGATCTAGAGAAAAACTTTACATTTACATAACTCTATGGCTAGTTGATCTCTTTACCGTCTCCCTCTCTCTCTGGGTCTCCATAAATGCAGAATACTCAAGTAGCCTGAGCTTA
This sequence comes from Paratrypauchen microcephalus, assembly GCA_036785185.1. Classification (NCBI taxonomy): domain Eukaryota; kingdom Metazoa; phylum Chordata; class Actinopteri; order Gobiiformes; family Gobiidae; genus Paratrypauchen; species Paratrypauchen microcephalus. Next base: position 1,822,256 of record JAVJIX010000052.1, on the reverse strand, counting down.
GCAGAAGCGATGGTGCGGTCTTGCCAAACAGGAGCTGCAGGCCGGGGAGGGGGCAGGGGCTCATAACCTGCAAAACATGAAGGTCAGTGAAACTCTTCCCATGTCTCTCTAACAAAATAAGTCATAATAATAGAAGTTTGTACACTCACACTTACTGATGGGTGACGGGACAGGAGCTGGTAGTGTGGTGTACGGGGGCTGTGCAAAAGGCTTAATACTGCAAATGAAGAAAAGCCATGGAAAGAGTTTATTATTACATACAGTAAATACTTATTAAGCATAGAATTATGACAACTGACAGGTATTGTTAGTATTTCAGTTTGAGATACATGTTGGATCAGAATTAGGGCTGCTTGATTATGGAAAATAATAATTCACAATTGTTTAACTTTATTTAAAATCAGGATAATTAATTAGGATATTTAATTTGAACACATGAAAAGAAAGTCGTTTATCTCACACATGTGCACATCGACTGTACTAAATAATTTCACACAATTTTAGTAATCAATTAGAGCAATAACCATAATTGTAAGTGAAAATCAATTCATTGCACAACCCTAGATCTTCTCATTAGCGCTGTTCTTGGCTGAGGGGCTTCATTATGTGTTCAGGACGTCTGATAAATGTACTCACTCCTGAGAGTGTCCAGGCTGTCCTGGCATTGGGCTGGGCCAAAACTGAAAAAAGGACAGACAAATTAGCGGGGACACCTAAATATGATTGTTAAAGGTTGTATAGAGGATTTTCCATGGAAAGAGAAATCCAAGGACTGTTTGTCCTTTTTCAAACCCCCCACAGTTCCCCAAGTAGAAACACCTCCTCCTGACACTAGAAATCATGTTTGTTTACAGCTGATGCTGGTTCAGAATCGCTGTTGCTACTGTAATTATACTGTACGTTCTCAAATGTTAAGCAGAAGTTACCTGTCCAGAAGTAATTTAGTGACCAACGTGTCAGTCTTTAGACCCTCTGCTTCAGTGCACGCCATTGCTGAAAGGAATCTCTGAGAATCACCTTAGTCTGGCTTCGCTCCTTTCCCTCTTCTCTTCTTCTTTCACCAACCTCAAAAACAGACTTTCTTTTGCCATTGCAACAAACTTTGTGCTAACTGAGATGAAGCTACAGTTGGAAAAAGCCGCTATGAACTGCTGCATTGGTAGGGAGCTTAGAGAGTTTGCTTAAGATTAAGATTAAGCCTTTATTTGGTCTCTCACACAATGACAAATTTGACTTCTGCATTTGACCCATCCTTTTTTTTTTTTCCAGGAGCAGTGAGCAGCCACCTTTCGGCACCCAGGGGGACAGGACCGTGAAGGGTCTTGCCCAAGGACCCACACTGGCTTGCTCATTGCTGGGGGTCCCCCCGGGGGAAAGTCAGTGACTTACCAGTTGAGCTAAACAGCCGGTTATTGAGCTAACCAGCAGGTTAGCTCAATAACCTAATAATAGATAGCAAGGTTATCTATTGGCTAATGTTTATCTGGCCCAGGGGTTGGCGACCTTTACCACTCAAAGAGCCATTTGGACCTGTTTCACACAGTAAAGAAAACACTGGGAGCCACAAAACCCTTTTGAAATTTAAAATGAAATAACACTGCATACAACATTTTTTTTTAACATCTTTGTGCCAAAGAATTACATTTTGAAAATGAAAAAACTAAAATAAAATATATTTTAATTAAATACAGTGGTCCCCCACTGTTTCGCTGATTTTTTTTAATAGTGTATCAATACGCATTGTGTTCTGCATCCTGATTGGCTAAGGGACTGTAGACCTTTACCGATCCGTCAGTCATTCTCCTCCGTGTCTCCTGTACAGTAGGCTACAGAATGCGTTCAGTTTGCCAAATTTATTTAAACGTGATCACGAGCAGTGTGACTCTGAAGCAGTGAGGACTGAGCGGTCTGGCATTTGGGCTCATGCCAGAAGGGCCACGGCCGTGCGTCTCACCTGGGGCTAGTCGCACCGGTCATGCTGTTCTATTACGGATTTGACCACGAGTGCAGGTGCACATGTCCGAGCACACACTTCTCTGGGTGGTCAATGCGCGTTGGGAAGTAGCGGCAGTGTTTCCGCAGAACGAACCTGGAGTCCAGGCGGTGGAACCAGTCCTGAGAACGCACGGAAGCGTTCTCACTACAATAAAACCCGCAACAGCGCAGCGGCGCCTCGGTCAGAGGAACTGTGAAATACACACATATTTATACACGCAATATAAAGCTGATTACTTCACGGATTTAGCCTATCGCAGGTTATTTTTACAATGTAACCCCCGCGTTAAATGAGGAACCAATGTACTGAGCCGCATCAGAGGGACCAAAGAGCCACATGCGGCTCTGGAGCTGCGGGTTGCCGACCCCTGATCTGGCCCCTCTAGAATGCTATCATTGACAATTTGAAACAAACAAACAAAAAAAATCCTCTATACAACCTTCAAAAGAGATGCTGTGAGTTCCTTACTCTGACAGGTGGAGAGAAAGGAGTCTGTGGCTTCATGACACTAGCAGAAACTATTTGAGCGGAGGACAAAGTGGCTACTGTCTGCAGTGCCTTGTCTTTGGAGGCCTGGTCCTGAGTGAAAAAAGCAGAGAAAAGTAACACAATATAGCAATGCTAAGAAATGTAGTCCAATACATCAGATTACAGTCCATCAGCCATAAGCCAGCCAATTTACCTAATTGACTACAAAAATAAAACATGGGCAAAGCAGATGTAAAGGGAAAGCCAAAGCAGGGATGCACCAAGCTAGCAAACTATACAGCTGACCAGAGCCATCACCTTATTTTAACTAAGCAACTCAAAGTTAAGTGTGGTGGGCAGAGCTCAGGCAGGCCAACTCCAGTGAGACTAGCAGTAGTATGAGGCCAAACACAAAGCCTAAAGCAAAAACTGCAGAGAAAACTTACCAAGTTCATTGCCTACAGCAGAGGAGACAGATTTATTTAATTACTGTACAATCTATAGGCATCAAATATATAAACTATGACACACAAAGAAGCTATAATAAAAATTGGTTATGTTAAATTATGGTAATATATCCATACAACATAACATATCATATATAAAATGTTCCATGTGATGGAGCTACAATAAATCTAATTATTTAATTACAATGTGATATAATAAACATTTTACATATACCATAAGAAAAACACAAAAAATGGAGATGAAAGTACATTTTAAAGATGAAGAAAAATAGTAAGTAAGAGGTTTTGTTTTGCACAAAACAAACACACCAGCATGTCTTGTGAGAAGTTCATGCCTACAATTTAACTCTCATGCCATGCATTAAAACTCTCAACATGAGTGTTCAAATTACACAACACAATCTGAAAAAGAGGCTAAAAGCCAATTACAGGCAAAATACAGGCATTATACATTATAATATGGATAATTTAGTATGCGGTCTTATAAATCACCCAAACAAAAAACACACACAATCTTTGTCAAGAGCATCTGTGATCATAAAATTGTTCCACGAGCAGATCAGTCCTAAACATGTACCTTGAGCTTGGACTGAATTTCACGAGACTTTCTCTTGGCCAAGACTTGCAGGTGACTAGAGACCTGAAGACCGACAGAAACGGACAGAGGACAGGGGGAAGAGAAGAAAGAAAGAAAGAAAGGAGAGGTGACTATAGAAGCAGTGGACAGAGTGAGCACCCACCTTGATGCTGGTCTGGTATTCTCGAACTCTCTTACGCGCCAGAACCTGAATGTGACTAGACACCTATTTCACCAGGGTTAGATCACAGATTATCACAGGATTATTATTATACTTCATAACAAGTTATTAAATATAAAGTTAACCATCACTAAAGTTACACAATCCTCCTGATTGATCCTGATTTGATACACAGTATTTACTAAGGTGGGTGATATGATTCAACTGTGATATGATCATGAGACAATCAGCTTATCTAGAGGAATTTGTATATTGTAATTTTGTTTTCTCATTATGTTTATGTGTAAAGTAGTGGATACATGGAGGTTTGTGGTATTGTTTTAAAAGAAGGTCAATGTTATAAGTGAGAAATAAAAGTGTGCTCACCTGCTTCCGAGTGCGTGTCTTCCCTGTCCGTAGCTTGATATACCGGGCTATCAGCTCATTCCGTCCTGAAATATACAAGTAAGAAGGTTTACTGAAAGATTAGAAATGATACATAAATCAAAACTGAATTGGGACTAAACAGAAAAAACATTAAGACTTAAGACGAGGCACAAACCAGAACAACGGAAGAGTGAACAGTGACATGACATGTTTCAGAATGGCTAAACCACTCGTGCTTAAAACTCTGTGTAAACGAAACAGTTGCAATGTTCTTCTCCAAATCCAACCTTGCAAATAATCTGCCAGATATTCATGTTTCTGGGGAAAAAATTCAAGTCGTGTCAGAATTCAAATATCTCGGGATCCTTATAGACTCAAAACTAACATTCAAATCTCACACAAAAAAGGTCTGCAATCGTGTCAAATTTAATATTTCAAATTTTCGGTTCATAAGATCACATCTATCACTACAGGCAGCTAAAATGTTCATGCATTCTATGGTCCTATCACACATAACATACTGTCTTACAATCTGGTCACAGGCAAATAAAACAACACTAAAACCCATAGAGTCACTATACAAACAGACAATCAAAATACTGGATAAAAAAACCTATAAGACATCACCACTGCACCATTTTACAAAAACATAAACTGTTAAGTTGGGAGAATGTCATAAAATATTCAAATCTCTGTCTAATATACAAAATCATTAATGGTCTGTCATCTCCTCCACTCAGTTCATAAACATCAGGACCACCACACACAGAGTGACCAGAGGGGCGGCCCGAGGACACTGTATTGTTCCCTTGCGTAAAAGTGCACTCAGTCAGAGCGCCTTTTCTGTTACAGCCGCCCAGGAGTGGAACTCTGTCCCCACAAACATCAGAACTGTCCACATACAACCTGTACAAAAAACATCTAAAAAACTGGTTCATAACCCATCAGAACTGTCATCACTAATGTTTATTATTTTCTTTCCTCAAACTCCACTGTGCTGTGTCTTGTGTCTCTGCTGTCTTGCTGTGATGTGTGTGGGATTTTTTTAACTGTCGATAATTTTAAAGTTTTATGTACACTGTATTTATCAATTGGATTTATAGTTTTAGCTAACTTGTTAATTTTAAGATCTGTCCAGGGACAACAGATGAAAAATAGCCTCTTTGCTATTTCTGGTACATTTACAGATATGTTAATTAATGTACACTGTCCCCATCAAATAAACCAATAAATAAATAAGACTACAAGCACATGACGTTTGACAAGTACAAAAATGTTTTGTCACGCATGTGTGGATAAATGACCTAAAAGAATTCTACTGCTATTGCTAGAAGAAACAGTTACAATAATTTCTCCTCTTTGCAAATAGTAATTAAAAAAAAAAAAAGGAACGTTAGAATACAACCTTTATGACAAAAAGCAGCTACATTTAGTGTCATGATTAACATCTAGCGTGTGATGGTATGTTTATTTTTTGTGTTAAGGCACATTTATATACACTGCTCAAAAAAATAAAGGGAACACTTATACAACAATGTAACTCCAAGTCAACCACACTTCTTTGAAATCGAACTGTCCACTTAGGAAGCAACACTGACTGACAATCAATTTCACATGCTGTTGTGCAAATGGAATAGACAACAGGTGGAAATCATAAGCAATTGCCAAGACACACCCAATAAAAAAGTGGTTCTGTCGGTGGTGACCACAGACCACTTCTCAGTTCTGATGCTTTCTGGTTGATGTTTTGGTCACTTTTGATTGCTGGTGGTGCTTTCACTCTACTGGTAGCATGAGACGGAGTCTACAGCCCACACAAGTGGCTCAGGTAGTGCAGCTCATCCAGGATGGCACATCAATGCGAGTTGTGGCAAGAAGGTATGCTGTGTCCGTCAGCGTAGTGTCCAGAGCATGGAGCCGCTACCAGGAGACAGGCCAGTACGTCAGGAGACGTGGAGGAGGCTGTAGGAGGGCAACAACCCAGCAGCAGGACCTCTACCTCCATCTTTGTGCAAGGAGGAACAGGAGGAGCACTGCCAGAGCCCTGCAAAATGAGCTCCAGCAGGCCACAAATGTGCATGTGTCTGCTCAAACAGTCAGAAACAGACTTCATGAGGATGGTATGAGGGCCCGACGTCCACAGGTGGGGGTTGTGCTTACAGCTCAACACCGTGCAGGATGTTTGGCATTTGCCAGAGAACACCTAGATTGGCAAAATCGGCACTGGCGCCCTGTGCTCTTCACAGATGAAAGCAGGTTCACACTGAGCACATGTGACAGATGTGACAGAGTCTGGAGACGCCGTGGAGAACGTTCTGCTGCCTGCAACATCCTTCAGCATGACCGGTTTGGTGGTGGGTCAGTAATGGTGTGGGATGGCATTTCTTTGGAGGGCAGGACACCCCTCCATGTGCTCGCCAGAGATAGCCTGACTGCCATTAGGTACCGAGATGAGATCCTCAGACCCCTTGTGAGACCATATGCTGGTGCAGTTGGCCCTGGGTTCCTCCTAATGCAAGACAATGCTAGACCTCATGTGGCTGGAGTGTGTCAGCAGTTCCTGCAACACGAAGGCATTGATGTTATGGACTGGCCCGCCCGTTCCCCAGACCTGAATCCAATTGAGCACATCTGGGACATCATGTCTCGCTCCATCCACCAACGCCAAGTTGCACCACAGACTGTCCAGGAGTTGGCAGATGCTTTAGTCCAGGTCTGGGAGGAGATCCCTCAGGAGAACATCCGCCGCCACATCAGGAGCATGCCCAGGCGTTGTAGGGAGGTCATACAGGCAGGCGGAGGCCACACACACTACTGAGCCTCATTTTGACTTGTTTAAAGGACATTACATCAAAGTTGGATCAGCCTGTGCTTTTTTCCACTTTAATTTTGAGTACAACTCCAAATCCAGACCTCCATGGGTTGATAAATTATCAATGAAAATCAAATGTTTGTGTGATTTTGTTGTCAGCACGTTCAACTATGGAAAGAACAAAGTATTTAATAAAAAATATTTCATTCAGTCAGATCTACAATGTGTTACTTTAGTGTTCCCTTTATTTTTTTGAGCAGTGTAAATAAATGTTTTTTTCCTCATATCAAAAAGTGAAGTTGAAGGAGAACATAAAGGCAAAACAAAATTGTGGTTGTCATGAATACAAAACTGTCCAGTCAGCTCCTTGTGTGCAGCCTCCCCCAGATCCCACCCACACGGGACAAGCACAGGGTCAGGAAGTTTCAGACAAGAGAAACACTCCCATCTCCCTCCTTTTGGCATTAGAATTTAGAATAGTCTTTATTGTCATTATGTTAGGTAAAAACACAACGAAATTGGGAAAGCTCTCCGCAGGTGTAGATAAAAATTAGTAAAGAAAAAAATAAAAATGTTTGACCAGCAAACAACGCAGACAGGTTAAAGGAAAAGTAACGTTATTTTACAATCTGAGCCTTCTTTCGGTAATAAAACAAGTCGTTTGACTCACCCATAGCACGTTGGTGTCATTTGGAGCTGTTTGGTAAAAGTTATGTTGTAGCGTATCGGTTAGCGTGAGTACTCGGGGCATTACTTTGCGGTCTCCAAATAACACAAACTTTAGCACTTTTCAAATCATAGAAGCCCGATGTCTTAATCTACGATTTCGTCTGAAGCAAAAGTGGCCTGTAATCCGAGATTTAGCCATAGTTTCGAGTAGATGAGGACGCCAGTGCGCATGCGCGGACTGTGCTCTCAGCTCCCGGGACCCAAACATAAAACGCAAAGCTGAAAACTATGGATAAATCTCAGATTACAGGCCACTTTTGCTTCAAACGAAATCGTAGATTAAGACATCGGGCTTCTATGATTTGAAAAGTGCTAAAGTTTGTGTTATTTGGAGACCGCAAAGTAATGCCCCGAGTACTCACGCTAACGGATACGCTACAACATAACTTTTACCAAACAGCTCCAAATGACACGAACGTGCTATGGGTGAGTCAAACGACTTGTTTTATTACCGAAAGAAGGCTCAGATTGTAAAATAACGTTACTTTTCCTTTAAAGCAACATGCACACAAGTCTCCTTTAATCTGCTCTCTTTCACTTTTTTTTTTACATTCAGAGCTCCTCTTTTTTTAAATTCTGGGACCCCACGTGATGCTGTTTTTTGCCACAAAAGGGTGAGTCAGTGCAGCTCTATGGAGTTACAGAAAGATAAAATTCCCAAACCCGGAGAGACAGAAAGTGAATCAGACAAAAAAAAAAAAAAAAAAAAAAAAAAAGACTTTACACCTATTCCCATAACAGGCTACAAAAATCCCCTCAAACTGCTATGTCATGCTACAAGTGTATTTTACATCTTAGGAGTCTTAGACAGGAACTATACCCCCAAAAATGGCTCTATAAATGATACTAGATTGAGGATAGCTTTTTACACATTTATGCAGAATTTATAGCCCCTAAATATTGAAAATAAAATAGTGGTTGTGCATTTTATAGATATTGAATAGTATTTTTTATTACATCTTAAATTGTATGTTTAGGAGACAGAAATCATGTTTAGTTCACATTGTACTCTCAATGGTGGATCGACTTGACCACTATAGTACAATTACAAGGCACTCCCTTTTAAAAATCTAAAAATACTTGGAGACATATTGGTACAGTATATCATGGAGAGCAAACAGGCTGTCTTTGTTTTGTCTGTCACCCTGAGCTTATCCATCTGATGGTTATTCTAATTTAGGAATATATGCCTGAAACCATACACTGGGTGAGCTCATAGTAGTAACATATAACGGAGACCCCACTGAGGTGGCCACTCCATTTCAACTGTTCCAATTTAGACGGCAAGTCCTTGATACTTAGTAATACAACATAATGGGTAGTTATTACAATTGTCATAAAATAATTTCCAACGTTCTACACCAGAGAATCACACTTTTTGGCAATTAAATAGTCTTCTCAAATGTAATTGCAATTAAGATCAGTTCAACTAAAGACCAGCAAAAGCACACCTGCTGGTACTGAGGGAAAGAATACATCCTATGGTGGTGCAATTAATCACATTTTGATTTGAGATTCTGTAATTTTGTCAAATGTGTGTGTGTGTTTAAAGGGACAGTGTGTAAGATTTTTACCTGTTAATTACTGAAATTGAAGATACCCATTCAAAAATACATTGTTTTCCTAGCCTTTTCACTTCCATCATGAAATCAAAGTATTCTTTTGGACTTAGATATAGTCACATAAAAGGGGGATCTTCCCCATATAGAGGCAGCCATTTTGAATACGAGAGCCACAGAAGGACATTTGGGCTCATCCTTCGCCTCGGCTCCTGCTAACAGCTGCTTAGCCGCGCTGCGTTTGGGAGTGAAGGACAGAAGGAGAGAAGGGGGAGGGGAGGGGGAAGGGGGAGCCTGTGTAAAGAAGCATGCTGCCGGATCACACATCGTAATGGATACAACACGTATTTTGGACTAAATTGTTTTACTGGATTTTATTCGCTGGATCCTTATGGACAGATTGAGACCAAGTTTATGATGAAATACAGAGTTTGACCTGTGCAGAGCCTTCAAAGGTAAGCTAAGTAAGCTAAGTTTTGTGCTTTTCCGTATAAAAGCCCCATGTGCTCGGGGAGTGATTGTTTTGCAGGGAAATGAATTGCATAGTCAAAAAGAGGAGACTGTAAGGTTTCATTTGATGTGTAGATTGTCATGAATCATGATCGGGATTGTGTGTTTTCATGCGAAAAGAAAAAAAAAAAGTGAACGGGGGACCGCGCTTTATGTATACAGCGGTGCGCGGTTCGTGCGCGGGCACGCGCGATCTCGGCGGTACGTCGCGTCCGGGTGACCCTCGAGGTCTGCCATAGCCAAAAGAGGAAGTGGAATAGCTAGTAACCACCTATGCGCCACGAATCCTACACACTGTCCCTTTAAAAAAAAAAAAAAAAGTACAGTATTAAAGAGGTCTACAACAAATCTTCTGTCAGTAAATGCAATGGTTTGGAGCAGAGTTCAAAGGAAGAAAGCTGTTTAAAAACAAACCAAAAAAAACAACAACAACACAGGCCTGAAAAGGGGAACATCGGTTTTCCTATCTTTTGTATCTTTTGGGATCACATTTCCGGTCTCCTCTACAACACAGCTGCAAACAAATGCCTACAATGGAAATGACAAATGCCTACAGTAGAGATGACAACTCCCAATAAAACAACTTTTTGTTTGAGGAGCATTTGAGGAACATCATAGCCTCCAAAATGGGGTTCATTGTTAGTTAGGGTCTAAATGATTACATACAAACAAATATTTGTTGCAATCTGTAGCTGTAGGTAGCAACCAATGAAATGTCGCACTCTTCATTCACCTTTTGACCCCATTTTGCACTTTGACCACTTAAAAAAAAGACCTCCCAAAATACCTCCAGGGCAGATTACCGGGGTACAAAGAGGCCCTGGTAGCCAGACTGTGTCAGACCACATGTGTACACCAAGTACAATGGACTATAAACTTGTTTAGCTTCCATCGTCATTATTAGAAGTGACAACAGACATACTTATAAAAATAAAGCAAATATGAACTCTAGTCACAGCAGTGTTGTATTATGGGTAAATGTGTTGTACATGTACAATTACTCCTGTAGCTCAAACCAAGTGAAAAGTAATATATATCCATTACTGTGTTATCGCTTTAAGACACTTATTTGGATTCAAAATGTTTGTTGCACCAACAGAACACATACATAATTATACCTTATATAATTTTAGAGACTAAATGTGTCATTTGTGTATTATAGCAAAAAACATGTGGAGCCGTAGGACACTTGAGTAAATGACTAAAACATATTCATTGCATTTTTCATGTGAAGTGGCCAAAACTTGCCTTGTGTAAGGTCTGCTACAGTGCGTGTGGGGTCTCAGTCAGGTGTCTTCCAAAAAGGCATACCTTTTAACCATCCACAAGATATACAGATCTCCAGCATTCATAGACCAGGGTCAAAAGACTGTACATCTTTACACTGCAACACCTATTGATGTGCACATGGCATTGTTTCTTACCATACATCTTGCCCTCATCAGACAGAATGATCTTCCTGCGACCACAGGGAGGGTAGATGGCCAGGGCCTCCTGAAAGCTCTGCTCGATGTCTGGACTCCACACTCCCTCTGGGTCCCCGTCCAGGCCGCGGTCTGCCCCATCCCCCAGTCCCTCTCCATTGGGACTGTCCTCCTGTGCCCCATCAGGGCTGCCACGGCAACTCCACTCCGACGCAATGATGCCGGCTCTAGTCAACACACCTGCAAACAGGAAATATATTATGTATTATGATTACTGTACTATCACATTATCGGTAGGAGAATTGGGTGGCAAACACTTTTGAGTGAGATTAAGATCAGTGGACGGCCGCACACACACACACGCACGGTGGGGGTCTTAATGTTGGGACTCAAACAACACCACTGAATGCAATAATCTGATGATCATTAAAAACACATTGCAAGACATTAAAATCAAATCAAACCTAATCCAATTCATGTTCAGATAAATACATACAAAACATAGTGTGTAGGGGTGTCAACAATTAATCGACTTACGATTAATTGTCGATCAAGACGTTGGTCGAACAAAATGCATTAATTGTAATTAATCGCTAATCGCGGACACGCGCACCCGCGTGGTCACGAAACAAGGCAAACGCGCACCGCGCTGCGCCAAGCTCGACTCACGGCCGGCCTCAAGCGCCAACGGCACTGCCCGGTGTACGCGCGGGCCTCGCACGTACACCAGGGCTGCTGAGCACGAGATCGAACCGCGGCGCCCGGAATGCGTAGTCTCAGCCCTAACCACAAACCAGCCACACGAAACCAGCAGCGGCACGTGGTGGTTTAATCCTGGTTTAGTCCAGGTCTAGACCTGGTCCAGTCCTGGTTTAGTCCAGGCCCAGTCCAGGTTTAGACCTGGTTTAGTTCTGGTCTAGACCTGGTTTAGTCTACGTTTAGTCCTGGTCTAGTCTCTTAGCCAATCAGGACGCAGAACACAATGTTACGCTATAAAAAAAAGTTACACTATAAAAAAAATAAAAATAAAAAATCTGCGAACAGCGATAGAGCGAGGGATTACTGTATTTTGTTATTCAGCATCAATACATTGGTCTGCTTTTTACTAAGGAATAATTAATTGAGGAATATACAATATTCTTGACTCAGTGTTATGTATACTATAGCTTATATTCTTTAAGACCCTATTGAAACACTAAAATTCAGGTGAAAAACGCCGCTTATCAGTTAATCGGTCGATAAGGTCAATCAACTATCAATTAATCGATAATTTGCATCCCTAATAGTGTGTATAGTCTATTCACAGGTAATAATAAACCACTGACATTTTTGTGGTTGCAGAACCATCTTCACCAGATGAAGCAAATCTATCTACACACAAGATAATATATACTCCTAATAGGTCTACTCCCTTTTGAGGTCAAACAACAAATGGCTTGATCATCAAAATCAGTAGCATATACATTTTATAGATAGGCCTGTCACAATAAAAAAAAATGAAGCATAGTATATTGCTACAGAGAAATACTGCGATAAACAGATAATGAAACTGCTTTTTGCCACTGACACAAAGCAGGGTAATCCCAGTAAACGTATTTTTAAATATACTGCATCATTAAAATTATAATATAAATAAATGGCAGAATGAACCAATATAGAACGTATCTATTCTACCTCCTACAGTTCAAATCTTATTGTATTACATTAAAATGTAAAATAAAATCTCCCCACTAGTACAAATAAATTGTAGACATGATAAATATTGAACCCGAAAATATATTGTTCCAGCTTTCATATATTCAATGATAAGTTGATATAGTAATTATCATGACAGGCCTATTTATAGCAGTGACGTGCGGTCATTAGAGACAGGTGAGGCCGTGCACGCCTCACCTGTCATCACAGAGGAGAAAAAAAAAAGTAAAATGAAGAAAATAAATTAAATGGTTATATTTATCCAATGATTCGTACTATAAAGTTATTTTCTATTTAATTTTGCCATTTTAATTCTTTTTTTTTTTATTGAAAATTGCTGAATTTTCACTTTTACTGTTCAAATACAGTACTGGTGCGGAGAGGCACCAGCCGTTTGTGCCTCACCGTGGACTGACTGTGCTGTAGCTCAGCAGTGACAGATTCTGCGCTAAACCGGCACCGGGTGGGGCACGTAGTTACCTGGCCTCATCGTAGGGGCAATAAGTGACAGCAAGCTACAATTTAGAGATAGCAAGTCAAGTTTAATAATCTGTTCAACTTCACTTTTTTCTTCTTGTCTGGCCCTACTTTTAAATGGAGGAAGATTTCATATTAAAGCTCAAGCAGTTTTCTAAAGTGGACTTTTCGGTCGAAGCAGGTTATAATTAAAGGAAGACCAGCGCAGGAGCTAAAGGGTTTGCTTCAGACTACGGGACGAAACACTCACTCTTTTCAAACGCTACTCCGTGCACTCTGGAAAATGCACTGAACAATAATAATTAACTTTCAGCTTCACATCAAAAATATTATGAGCTACCAGTCACTTACAGGGGCCCATGGCCAAATTTACTTGCCGACACCTGGTGACGTCACTGATGACGTCAGTGCCTGGCCCTCACTGCAAGTCACTGATTTATAGATAACTCCAGATGCCCTTCCTGGAATAATAGTTTTCATGAAATGTTAAACATACAACAGCTACATGTGTGCTTTGACTTGCTGTTCCACTGACAGGTAATGATGGATGAGCAGGTCCAGGATTAACTCTACAGCTGCCAGGAATGTGAATCTGTGAATACAAATGTCTCCAGAGTCCACAAAGTGCGAGATCACATTTATCTGCATGTGTTTATAGCTTCCATGGCCACTGCAGATATTAATAGCATATTGGTATTTAAGGTTAAAGACCCAGCAAGCAGAATGGCTAAACATGCAAGGCTTGTAAATTTATGGACGGAGACACCAGCCAAGGTCAACAAAGACAGTGGATCAAAGTATGAGAGGCCAAACCCAGAGTCTAACACAGATTAGTATTTTCATTATCTATTCATTAGTTACTATTGGTCTTTTGTTTAAAAAAGCCCAGCCATCAGTATATGACTTTGACTCTTTTATCATTATTGCTAAGGAAGCCAAGTCTATAATGCTTGCGACATGGAGGATGCCTGATGTGTAATGTTTTCCAGAGTGTGGTGGATGTGGTTGTTGCCTATAAAGGAACCACAGTGGTCACAGATCTTGCTGGTGGACTTATTTTTTTAAGTACATCCTATAAAAGAGAGATGGGAGATACTGACAAAAAAATATATACATTTCTCAACAATTAACATATTTTTGCAAACCATCAGAAAACGTGCTAAAGAGTCTCTCTAAATACACAAAAATAGACTGTAAATATAACTACAAAAGGGCCCACAAGAGCACTGCAAATTTTTGTTCATTTTATTTTAGGGAACAATATCAAACTGATTTTTCTGACAAGCATTCCGATTGTGATTAAATTTGTCATTTGTTTTAATAAAATAATTCTGCTCAAAGTTGACATTTTAAAGGCATCCAGAAGAATTGACAAAAAACTAAAATATGAACTGACAAACTAATACAAGAAGCACATTCAGATGTTGTTTCACATGTTTGTACACATATAAACTACAGTTTTATATTTTGTGAAATTTAAATTGCGATATCAATGCGACTGTGATAAATTTTGCTGCCTCAAGGTAATAGATCAAGCTTAAACTAAAATGTTTTTTCTGGTTATTTCCCACATACAATCATCATTGTCATCATCATCAGTGTGCCATTCCTTTTATATTTATGGAATAGTTGCAGAACTTAAGCATGAACACTAAATCCTGATGATTTCATTAGAGGTGGTTAATGTGTAGACCATTTAGCAAGACAGCCCCCATTCACAGTAAACTAGGCGTCACCTTTAATTTTAACAAATATGGATTGATAGATATAAAGAAAAATATAGACATTGCTATAACTGTGTCATTCACCTGCATAATTGCGGTTAATGCGTAGATTAGGAGTTTGGCAAAAGTTTTACAGATTCTATTCCTGTTGACGCACCAGTCTTGGAGCTCCCACAAAACAATAAGTAACTCAGTGTAATTGTCTGCTGCAAAGTAACACGTAATAGGTTCTGCTAATTAAGTATATTACAAAAACAAATAACATTGATCATGTAGATGTTGCACCACCACTGAAAGACAAATTACAGTATTAACCTTGTTCCCTCTGTCTGTTGGATATATTATAAACAGCAGACAGACATTCTCAGCTCTGGTGGTTTCAATATAGCTCTCAGTTGCCAAAAGGTCAGGGCAGTGAGAGCCAGTAGAGCACTGGGCTAAATAAAGCAGTGAGCTCAGCAAACACTGACAAGCCACACGCATATTACAGGCTCCTTTCTGCTCCAATGGGAACTCTGGGACTCAGTGATTAACAGAGCCAGATTTCATCACAGACTTCAGACATCAATGGACACTTCTTCACCAGAAAACACGGAACCAAAGTTTGTGATTTTAACATTATAAATCTGGCGGTGTGTCTATTTAACTTTCTGCGCATAATCAAGCAGATAAGCACGCACATGAGCACTAAATCAATGATCACCAAAGGGCCTCAAGTGAAAAAAAAAAAAAAAAACAGCCCAAAAGCCTGTAACCAAAAAAGAGCTACCAAAAGTGAGAATCAAAACATGGATTGGACACAACTTGAAAATGTAAATCAAGAGTATTAGGGGCAACATTATTAGGTATTCTGTATTGTGAGAAATATTCTCTTAACTGCATATTTACTGTGTGACATGTTATAAAGTTTAGGAAAAGAAGTGCTAGCGCAGTGAAAGGCTAGTCAGTTAGCATGCTAGCTCATAACACCTCAACAAACTCCTAAGTCCGAGCCGATTTATCAAAATCACGATAACGATGTGGGACCTGGTGACGCTGCGAGATCTTAACGTGAAAGGAACAAAACCCCGATTCAGCAAAGCGGCAGGAGAGAAATGACAAATATGTGAAAAATCCCAAAACTTCAGGCGCATACAAAGCGCAGCTGCTGCTGCAGCGTGAAACTTTGCAGCACAACAAAGAAGTTTGAGGAGCTCACTCACCTCCACTGGCTCAGCTGCCCCGCTCTGCAGCCACCGTCTCCGGGCTCTGGATCAGGGCTTCTGCTGGCTCTGCGCTCTCTAAACTCAGCCTATTTTGTTTGCAAAAGTAGTGTTGTTTGGCACAAAAGGCGGAATGCCATGTATGACTTTGGTATGAAATCTGCGCGCGTAGGAAAACGCACAGAGGCGTGGCGTAAAACACGCACACGCAACTTTTGAGTCTCCAACATAAACTCCTCCCATAACGCACAGTTTGGACAACAGTATTTTACGTCTTTACAACAAAAATAAAACATCTAATTCTCAAATTAGCAGAGAAGATCAGCTATATTTCAATTATTATAGACCAGCCTGTTATTGTACTTTTACTGTGGGACATTAAATAACTTCAGGGTGAACAGGCTTCAGTCCACATTTGTCTTGTTCATATGTCTTACATGAATAATGTAGGACTAGCTACATAAATTGGCTGACAAGAATTAATCGAACTTAATCGTCCCAACAAATCGAAGGGAGTTCAGTGAACAATGTTTTGTAAAAAACCGGCCCAACCAGTTTTGCAGTTGGTCCTTTGTTGGCCACTAGGGGTCAGATATGCCCACGAGAACAGGGGACTTCAATTCACGAGCCATAACAACTTTCTCTACTTCGGCCTAATTTTGATAACAGTAATCACACTTTAAAAAAAAAAAAAAAAAATCTTTTAGTAATTTTTTAAATTTTTATTTTTAGATGGACATTAATTTCAAACTTCATTTGCACTTATGTTGTGACCGTAAACTGTACACTAGATGGAGCAATGCCACTAAAAACCGAAAAGTGTTCAGACTGGACCGACACCACATGGACTCGGGTCCTTTCCGCCTTAATAACAATTTTAGAAATTTACTATTTGTGAAATAATTCGAGCAAGGCGGTCTACATCTCCATTGCATAAGGATTAGGCTGATATAAATTCAGTCCAGCAACAATGATCTATCAGGTGAGTTTAATCATTTCGCACAGGCCAAATGTTCACTCTCTGGGACTTGGTAAAAAGTCAGAATGCATGAAAAATAAGTTAATAAAACTAACAGCCAAGTAAAAACGCGAATTTAGAACTGCTAAAACACAGCCTATGTTAAATTGAAACTAAAATATTCTATATATGTCTGAAACAGCAATGAACAATTAAATAAATAAGGAAACACATACATAAAACATATAGGGTATATATACTACTTATGCTATTTAGGCTACTATATGCTATTTTTTTTATCGTTCTTCTGGGCTTTTGATGCAGAATGTATAATAAGGGTTGACGTATAATCGATTACCTGGAGCAGTACAACAAACAACTAGACTCCTGTTAAG
This sequence comes from Paratrypauchen microcephalus, assembly GCA_036785185.1. NCBI lineage: Eukaryota > Metazoa > Chordata > Actinopteri > Gobiiformes > Gobiidae > Paratrypauchen > Paratrypauchen microcephalus. Next base: position 1,804,716 of record JAVJIX010000052.1, on the reverse strand, counting down.
TGCAGTTTTATTTTGGTGAGCAGAGTGTGAGCTCTTGCACACTGCTCAGAATCTATAGCTTAATAATGGGAACTGTTTACTGACTTCATGGAAACCAGTGTCCCGGCGCGACCTGGGCGTGATCTCCAAAATACATTGTTATCAGAGTCAGCTGTCACACTATTAGAGCATTAATATCTCCACTGGACTTGCACAGAGCAGCAGACATCTTATGACTTATCAAGATTAATTATAATGATGTCAAATACAATAAACTAATCAAAGACCTCGGATAAATCAGGAAAAAAGTGAATTTTAGCCTATAGCCTAATCAAAAATCCTTTTCCTTTTCTTACAAATCGTTTCCTACCAAGGTCCCAAATGGCTAAAAAATATTTTGGACTTTATTAGAAGAAGTTGATTGATGTTATTGCCACTATTAGAAGCCTACTGTTTTCAGCTTTGTGGATAACAGTAAGTGTATGCTCTAATTTAACTGAATATAAAAGTATGCAAATAGCTTTTTAGCCTACTCTGTAAAAGCAATATAGTTACTACTGCAGAGTATATTACATTTTCCCATTATCATTCTCCTCAAGTACAGTTCTTCTAGATCTGTACTGTACAGCACACTCCAGTGCTGACTATATTTGTCCTCCCTCTTTTTTTTTTTTTTCTTTTTTCTTGTGAGCGACCAGAGAGTCAAGAGCTGGACTGCTGCCAAAAGAGGCCGGGCCGCTGTGCAGCTGAAACTTTTACAAGCCAAGCAGGAAGACGAGACAGAGGCAGCCCGATCGAAGGAGAAACACAAATGTGAGAAAGACATCTGAGGCCTCAAGTTTGCAACCCTCTCCCTCCTCTTTGTGTCTGTCTGTGTATCGCTAATCTTTTCTGTGTACTGTATTTGCCCGCCTTTACTGGTAGGGGGTAAGACTAGCACACACGGGACCGAAGGGACAGGGAGGGAGGGTGAGAGGGACTCCGGGTTCATAGGGTTCAGTTGAGGAGAGAAATAAATTCATAAACAACAAAGGAGACGTGACGTAAGGTGCAAGGGGCTGTCCAACCTGCTCGCTGAATCTGAGCCACTATGGGAGAAACCAGATTGTTTGCACTGTATTGTACAGTAGAAAAGAAATGTGTGTCCTTTTGTCCTGTTTTTCAGAAGAATGCTTGTGGAGTATAAAAGCGAAGATGGAGATTTGTGGTTTGCTCAGTTTTTGTGGTGAGTGATTGATGCCTAAAGCTTGACAAATAGACCTTTTCAGATATATGTGCTGGAGTCATGACTTGCAGGTCTCTAAAAACAGAAAACACTATAAAAACATAAAGTGGGCCAGGGATTCTCTGTTATTGAGATGTGTACAGTACAATTCAAACTGACGTCTGCTTGGAAACACACTCTGATTGGTCACTCCGATAGCGATACAGTTAACAATAAAAAATCCATCCATTGGTGGATATCAAAACTTTGGGGGCAGGTCCTTCTGTTTGCACAGGTTTATTTTCTCCAGTGATTGAGGTCATCTAAAGGCGACTGTTCTGCTCTGATCAGCCTGTGTTACTCTGTCTTGCGGATGAGAGTAAGCAAAGGGAGACCTGGGAACAATGCCAAAACAGATGAAAAAAGTGAACAAATCCAACCGACTTGCTTATTGATTTATTTAGCTAAAGTTCCCCCAGCTCCTCCCACTAAGGAGGGCTAAAATAAAGAGAGGTGGTGATTTGACCGACATGCGGACACAGTCGGGGACAATAAAGATATCAGAAAGAAAGTCTCCCAGAGCTCCCAGTGCAGCTGTGAGAGTTGAATTGAACAGTTTTAAGCTTGTGCCAGAGCCGAATGACGCACAGTACCGCGAGATGGAACAATATGGCAGAAGTGCTGATGTTCTGTCTCGACGTCTGTGTGTGGCTGCAGGATAGTGTAAGTACAGTGCAACAGGAAGGGAGAGGTGCGTTTTGGATGTTCGATGATTAAGAGACAGCTTCGCAGAGTTCCCAGCTGCTGTCAGACTGTTTTGTGTCACTCTAGGCGCACAGCTGAACGTGTGTGTCCTCTGTTTTTGTATAGACACTTTTTTCTGAACTCTGTTTCGGTAAGTCCACCTCACTCTTCTGCCTCTCTATGTCTCTCCCACAACAGCATGTCCCTCCCTTCCTCTTTCTGTGTATCTGCCCTCCTCCCCTCCTATTTCTCTTTTCCCTCTTGGCAGTGATGCCAGAGTGGGCAGGCATAGCAAGGCAAACAGCACACAGGGCAGAGCTTAGGGCCATCTGAAGACTGGCGAACTCCTGTATTTTGAATTGTCCAGTGCCTATCTGGCTGTTTCGCGTTTGTCTTTCGGTGCATCAGAAACAACTGCGGGTCCACTGTAAGTGCATATGAGCTGTGTCTTATTGTAGTTCAAACTTGTGGGAGCTTGTGCTTGAGCAGACGTCCCTGTGTCACCCGTACGGACAGACGCACTCACGCCAGGAGGAGGGGATTGTGGGAAAGGGGTGTAGCTCTCAGAGGGTGTGCTCTATTCCTCTCTTTTTCCTTCTTCCCGCCATCACGGCCCTCTTCTGCTCCAGTCCTGCAGCCCAGCCCGCAGCTCATGTACAGGCTCCAGGTATTTGGCCTTTCTTATAGCTACTGCGACAACTCTTCCCATCTACGCCACTGCTTTACCCTCTTGTTTTTCATTCGGTTTGGACCTTTTCTTTGCTGTTTGTATTGCTCGTATTCCTTTAAAACGTGCTTTCCATCGCCAACTGCCACGCCACACTACGCTTGCCGCCATTTTGGCTTGATGTTAAAGCAGGCGAAACTTTTCTGGAGCTCAGAAAGACTCCTTGACTCCCTGCTGATCATATTTTCTCTGAGGCTTTCTCTGTGTTGTCCCAAAACAACTATCCTTGCTCTTGACTCTTACACTGTGCTTCTCAAACTTTCAGAGGTTTTTGTATTAACAGGTGTAGCTTTGTATTGTCACAATAAGAAAGAAGTAGTGTTGCGTTCAGTCCTACATCAGAAGGCAAGGTATGTGCATTAGTTATGCTTTAACTCAGCGTTAACTCAAGTTATGCTTTACAGTTAGCTGGTGTAGGAATGAAGAAGCTGTTAAGTGCTCACACAGCATGATTGAGACATCTTTTCATACCCGTTAACAAAACAGATCATTTAGTGCCATACACTTGTTGCAGAAACATGTTAATGTGCATGAGATTCATCTTTCTACCATCAACAGATGGTAGCCTGTTGAAAGGTTGCACCTACCACTAGGTGGTTGTGGGCCGCAAGCTACTGTATACAGGTTTATGTTTTAGAGGAAGTTTAAACGGAAATGAAAAGAAGCTTTAGTTTATCCCAAATAAATGTATGTGCTGCAAGATGTATTTGAAGTTAGTGGTTAATCTGACTTTTTACTTAGTAACGTGAGTAAGTGGAAATGGTAAACCCTGTCTTATTGTCTGTCTATACAAGGAGGGTGAGTAGATATCTTGCAGTAAACAGTTTAAGTCTAAATAAGGCTTGGCGTTAAGATGGCGCCTTTGTGCCACGTGTTTAATAAGCGGTGAACAAGGGCAGACCCTCTCAACATACCCCCTACAAATTAGGAGCATACTTGTCATAGCTCACCTCAATCAGTTTTATTAAAGTATTTGTGGCGTGAAAGTGAAGGTGTTCATTAAAAACTGAAAACTTCAAACATGAGTTGTGTAGCAACTAGAAGTGGTTATCGTAATCTTTAAAGAATACATTTGCTGAGCAAAAGCAGAGAACAAGAGCAATAGAGACAAATGGAGTGGTAGGAGTTACAGAGCACTGTCCCCGCCCCTGACCTATCCTCAGATGAACTTATCATGTTGCCTCATAATGTTTCTGAGTTTTCCTCCTAGAGGCAGTCAGGTTCAACAGGGCTGATTGGTTGATATTGTGGCTGCTGATTGGTTGATATCTTGGCTGACCGTCTGTGGTTTGCAGCAGGGAAACAGGAAGCTCGTCTTTTCATGCAGGAAGCTGCAGCTGCTGGTCTTGACACATGCACCACTTTGCACACCACTCTACATTTGTGTTTACATGCACTCATCTGAATAAACAACCTGGGCTTTGTGTGCATGCCTGGTGCATTTTCAGAGTGCACTGCTCAATGCTGTATTACGTGGGTGTGTAGAAACATGTCAGGCCAAGCATCTGAGCCATCAGAAAGACTGCAACCATAGTAACCATACATCTTCTCAACACCTAACATCAAAAAGTGTTAAATATTAAAGGCTACTGGATATAATTTAGCTAATATAGCTATAATTTGAGCTATAACTAGGATTTCATAGATAAATTTAAAATGTTGTCAACACAATGGTGGCTTTAAATCTTTTTATAGTTTGTCTAGAATTTGATCTTTATACCTTGATTTATTGGTGTGGTTGCTATGTACTTACAAGCCATAATTATTCAGCATCTTTTACCAGTGATAACGTAGAGATCCAGATCACATATATTTATGTTTAATCGACCTTTCATACTCTTCCCCAGCTTGTTTTTTTGTGCAGTACATTTTAGAGGGCTTAGAGTAAGTTCATCCTCATTTGTTTATACTGGTTACTATAGACCCTTTACTGAACATGATCCGAGCATCTTTACATGTTTAATGAGGATATACAAAACATGAGAGTTGGCGACGTTCCAGTGACAAACAACTAGCTGACTAGGTGTCTCTGTTAATGTTTAGGTCCAGCATTCTTCAGGAAGCAGGTGTGTGAATTTTATGTGTCCAGTTTATTCCTCAGTTTCACGATGTTTTGACATCACCGTATAGTGTGTGGGAACTCTCCTGTCGTAGGTACCTCTGCCAACCTAAGCTCCTGACTTCTCATTTGCCCACCATTACCAACACCTCCTCCTTCCTCATTGAAATTCCGCCTGGTACTCAGACACTGGCCGTTTCTTGGCACAAAGCGTCCGTCTGGTGCCCCCTCCGCCATCTCTGTGCCAAGCATTCATCCTGTCTCATAGAGAGAGCAGGGACCAGGCACACCAATAAGTATTTCCCTGCTTGTGTTTCCTGAAAATCGGCTTCTGAGGAGAGTTGTGTTGGCTGCTAAACAGGCTGTGTGTTCAGGGATTTGTTAATTAACTTGTATGTTTATGTGATTTGCATATTTTGCATGGGGCAAAGGAGTAAATCCAAAGAACCCTGCTGAGCACTGCAACAGTTTGCATTGTTTTGATGGAATGAGTAATAATTTGAAATTTGTATTAACATTTTAAAGTGTTTCTGCAATCTATAGAAAGAATTACATATTAATTAATTTTAAAAAAGTATACTAAAAATGATGATGTTTTTATCCTTTCTCTTCCACAAAACTATTTCCCAGAAGTCTTTTTTTTTTTTTTTAACTATATATAATGCGTTAAGTATATTTTAGAGAATGCCTTACAGTGTCTGTGACAGTTCCCTGAAAATGGCACATAAGAACTATATCATGGTTGGTCAGAAAAGCAGCTTTATCAGAGGACAGGCAAGGACAAGGTCCTTTTTTGGTACACACTAAAACTGTTTACTACATAAATATAATGTCTAGAGCTGTTTTTTTTCTGATGTGGATTAGATTAATTGATTAAATCACATTCATTTTGTTTGTAAGAGTCAGCGCTGGTACAGTTTTCAGAAGCTGTGGACAGGTTGCCTGAGAGTGTGCACAATAACAGACAATGGTGCCAAGACATTAATTTCAGTTTGCCCTTTGTTTTTCTACAACAGTTGTTGTTGCTGTATTTTGATACCTCATATTTTCACCTCATATAAAACTTTCAATCAACCACAAATTATTTTATTTTAATGTTTGGCTGTGTTCCCTTCACTGTGCTTTGACTCTCTCTGGCCTCTGTAAACAGCTCAAACACTTTTGTTGGCAGCCGATTGCATCTTGTAGATTTGTCACTGACATGTTGGTAGTGAGGCATCATGCCAGGACACCCCTAGCCCCCTCCCCTGTCTGTCTGGACATGGGTAATCAGACTAGCAGGGTCTGCCTCATGCCGTTGGCCATTCTAGGCCAGTCTTCTGGGTTTGTGCCCATATGCTAATTTATGCAAGATCTGAAGTGTATCTCCTAAACCCCTCTCCTTCAATCTGAGGCCGAGGTCTGGCTATTAGTCTGGCACTCATTAACCCTTTAGCCACTACTGTGTTACCTCAGTGGCCCTTTGCCATATTTACATTACAGTGTGAAGCATGGACAAAACTGTTATGAAAAGTATTTAGCAAATGCGTTTTTGGCATTAACTCTAACATTGACTGCCAGAGACACATACTTTAATGCTTCTCTGCTGACAGGAAATGTGACACAGCAACCACATTCACCAAAGTCCTCTGGACACCAATAACCTCGCAATTTGTGCTGTTTCCGTACACAGTACAACACCATAGATTTGGATACATGGACTTTGTTCATCCACAGGACCAGACAAGGGCTTGTCTCAAATTGTTGGCAGTGCCCCATTCCTTGGCACAACCCAACTTTCTGCCACTCTGCACAATAATAGCTGTATTTCTTCAGGAGATAGCAGGCTTGTAAAAGAACGTGTGAAGCCGACTTTTACAATGTATTTAAGACCTAAAATGGCCGATGTGTCTGACGCCATTTTGTTTCCTCATTTTGTTTTAGAGACAGAATCCCATGCTCGTTCTGAATTAGAGGCAGCTGGTGGTAGCCATGTTAGTTGTAGTCTGTGTGTGTGAGAGAGGAGCAGCTACTCAGGGATAGCCCCCTGGAATGAGATCAGATCTGGGCAAAAACTGAAGCTAATTTAATAGCACAGATTTGGTTTCGGGAATCTATGAGTTTGACTTTCACATATTACTGATGTATAGCAGCTGTCCGCCTCTAATAAATAGTGTTTTATATATTTAACTAAAACAAGAATTCTTGGGTGAGTGAAATACCTGCATCTATGGTGTATTGCAAAGGTTTTGTAAAAAAAAATAATAATAATAAAATAGGAGGGTGGGTCATCAAAATAGATGAGTTGATTTATAGACAAATATTTACAATTTACCCCAACACATTATTAGTTTTTGAATAGTTTAGAATATTTTATTTACAAATGTCTTAAAGGAAAGCACATATTTGAACAGATTTGAATCTGCTTTGAGTTTGAGGTTGAGTTGAATTTTTATGTTACTTATATTTTCTATATTACATTTGATTTGACACAGTGTATGGGAATGGCAGTTCATTAAAATAATTAATCTTGTGATTATTGCGCAGACAGCATTTAGGGTGGTGTAGTATGATATAGCCGTGTTGTGCATACAATGTAATTTATAAATTCTGCCTCTCTTTCAGTAATGCTGCATTAGAGGAACACACCAGTGAGCGCTTCCCCAGTGAGGACCACATGAACTCTGTCCTGGGGGCTGAGGTAGTAGATTGAATAGTTGTGGGGTTTTCTGACCTCGTTTTGAGATAACTATACAATCTACTGTCTTTCCCAAGGAGACAGCTCAGTCAGCCTTTCGCCCACTGCCATCTCCAGAAGGACACAGCCCTCCATCCTCCTCTGAGCATAGCTCAGTTCTTAGTGGTGACCTGAATGGTGGAGTATGACTTGAGCTCTGTCAGGGTGAGGTAGTAGGTTGTATAGTTTGGTGGGTGGGTCTCCCCCCTCCTCAGGTGATAACTATACAGTCTATTGCCTTCCCGGATGAACTCATTCAATTTCAAAAATACTTTTTCTTTCAAATAAATATGATTGATGAAATGTATAATGTTGTTGATATTGTTGCTGTGAAATAAAATACATATTTTTATGAATTTTAAGTGCCATTTCTGGACTTGAGATATTAATAACGTTAATGTAGATCACCCTCTAGTGTTTTCTCGAAAGATTGCAAAGCTCTGATGCATGGATATGCACATTGATCGAACAATAATTTGTATCCCTTTTTACGCATGAACTAAACTTAACATAAACACTGGTTGACAATTATGGTTTAAAATTGTAAAAAGGTAAAAAGATTTTTCTTATATCTTATATCAAATGCAAAAGACAAGATCACACAGATTAATTTCCCCATATTTACAGGAAAATTCAAAGCATTCTTAAAAAGTATGTAAACATTTTGCAAAAACCTACTGGCGTCACAAAACACATAGTACCTTCATATCAACACCTCAATACAACTCATAGCTATAGAAAACACTATAATCAAAGCCAGAGACTAGAATTCATAATAACATCCAAATGATGCCTTCTTTGCTGATAATGACTTCATGTTTTTCATGCAAATTTGCCCTCTAATGGTTGCAGTGCCCGACACCGTTATTATAAACTCCCATTAAAGGGCAAGATATGATCGATTTTGTAATGCAGCTGGCTGCCCAGTGTAAATATTGTCTTTGTGTCAGTTATTACATTGGTATGAAAATGAAATGACAATGTTATGCAAAAACTAATGCTCACTTTGTTAAAGTTCAACCAGACTTAAAGTGTGACTGTTTACAGAGGCCAGTGTCAGACTGGTACATGCTTACAAGTAAAAACATACAAGGTTTGTTTTAAAAATCAATACATTTATTTCAGTGTATGAAAACACAAAAAGAAAACATTTATTAAAAAAAAAAGAATGCTATTTGCAAGACAACAACAAAAAGTTATTTTAACAATACATTACTACTTATAAAGTAGATGTTTTGGATTTACAAAATCTTGGAAGCCATTATGTTTTATGACTATCCACTAGAAACCTTTTTTATTGTAAATACTCAGTATTCAAACATTTTACTAAACCATTTTCATAGCCTGTTTTTTTCTCTCTTTCTTTTTTCTTTTTTAGTAACGCTTCAGATAACTCACAAACAAGCAGTAGTATAATAAACTGATTACATTTATATTCAATAATTATTTAATAGTAGATGATGGTGATGAATTATCATTGTATTATTATATAAATCCTTGTTTTTGCAAATGGATGAACTGTTCATAATTACGTTTAATAGTTTTGAGTTATGCCAAAGTGTTCCCGTATAAACCACTGTTTAGACATGAGTGGATGCGCCCTGCAGTCCTTTCAGTGTCTTTTCATCAAACCTGTAGGTGAGTTTTCTCTTCACCTTCTGGATTTCTCCAGTGCGGGAGTAATTCCTTAGCGCGCGCGCCATCTTTTGGTAGGTCATGGTTTTGCGGTTTCCTTTCCTCCGGCCCCAGAGCTGTGCTAAACGTTCCTTATTCTGGGAGGAGAACTGGAATGTGCCCGTGGACGACTGAACCCACCAAATACAGCTCCGCATGGATGGAGTCTGCAGCATCTCAAACAGGAACTGGAACAAGCGCTCTTTTCTCTTTCCTGAACCAAAAACAGGATGTAAATAAACGTGAGGTCAGATTATCAGCTCAGGTAAGAACACACATCTGGCACATTTTTTAGGGAATACCAGAGAGTGGAGCTAGATTCAAGTCTTGCTTTTTTCCATCTTCTGTGTCTGAAGTTGGAGATGGAAAATTCTGGTATTCCTGATACTGAGAACTGCTGGACTGAGAATCTGAGTCTTCATATGATGTCTCATAGGGATATATAATATGATCCTAAAAAAAGTAACATACTTTAGTAAGACTGCAACTCAGACAGCAACCCAGTTTGGGAAATATTACACTTTGTGGGTTTTGATCTGTTATTTCACTCAAAAACAAACACATATTTTAGATCATCTGTGGCAGATGTATGCAATATTGTTTATGCTATGATCCATGAACTCACCCAGTGATTCTCCTGTGGGCTAGGCCAGGCTGGAGGAGGGCCTAGGTACTTCTCATTTGGAGTGTGAGGTTCACAGTGCCACTCATATGCATGCAGACCAGACCAGCTGTTTTTACTGTATTCTGTTGTGAATTACAATTAAACATAAATCACTTATATCACTGACAGATGTATTTGCTCTATTCTCTCTGTGTATGTCACAAGCTATCATTTAAAGTAATATAACCATAGTTAGGCAAACACGCCCCTCTTGCCTACATGTCTTAATATAGACACTTATTACAACATTTATTTGATTTTTGTGACCATAAAACTAAATAAAATTTGGAACAATAAAATGTGTACATCTATTACTGTTACTTACTACAATCACTACTCCTGCCACTATGATTTCTAATAGCTGGTACTACAGGAAGAAAAAAGAAAAAAAAAAAAAAAAACAGGTCTAGATCCTGGACTCACCGGCGACCCTGGTGACCTGTATGTGCTGGGGGTGTGTGTGCTGGCCCACTGCAGCAGGAGGTGAGGTGGTTGTGGGGTAAGACTGGACCTCAAGAGAATGCTCTTGGAGATACTCCTCGATCACCTCCAGATCAACCTCCTGGCAAGATGGGGACACGGCGGTCCACTCTCCTCGAACAGACTCATTTGGTACATGGCACAGTTGGGGCATCTACAAAAATAATGTGAATAGGCCTGTCATGATAACACATTTTGAAGTATGATATATTGTTGAAGAAAATATAAACCAATAAATGGTAATACTGGATCATAAAAACCCCTGCAGCAGGGTTATCCCCAAAATTATTCTAAATGCACAATATAGTTAGAATTAATTTAGAATTAATCACTTTAGTAGTTTGTTTGTATCTATAAAGAGCCATAGAAATTATTTATTCAACCCTCCACCGTTCAAATCTAAATCATAGAAAGAATCACAGGAAAAAATATCAAAAAGTTCCCCACTAGTACAAAGAAAAATTCCCCACAATAAATTGACCCCTAAAATGTACTGTTCTATCTAACATAATGAAGTATTATTGTGACAGTTATGCTCCATTTGGAAATACCTGGAATATTTCTTGAAATGATTCCCTCATTTGACCTATAACTACTTTTTTTTTTTGTAATTCCAAAATGTATTTTTTATTATTGATAAACACCTCTATTTGTGCACTTAGATGAACAAAGACCTCTTCTTTGAACATACTACATGTTCAAATAATTTGTTTAATATACACATGCCAGTAATGAGTGGTTAGAAATAGGCAAGCTAACTGCAAATTTTGGTTTGACTATCAAATTTATGCAAGTGTTTATGCTTTCAAGAGAGATAACACCTCCCCTCTTGAACACATCATAGCTTTAACACAGCTAAATAACAAGCAGAAAAATAAATAAATGACTATTAACTCACCATTTCCATCTCAGCCAACACCAAAGGCAGGTCAAAACAAGATACCTATAGGAAACAAAAATAAATAAACATGATTATAAGCATACAGTGTATAGATACTTCCCTATCAACAGCACTGAAACACATGGCAACAAAACATTATGACATTTATGTGTGGCAGTGAAAGAGGAAAATGCTCACCCAGTTCCTCCAGCCTTTTAATATGATATAGTAAATCCTTATTGCAGCAGAGTTGTGAATAGATCAGTTCACCTGTTGATCCCGGCACCTGCTTTTTATATACAGCCGGACACCACCTCCTCCTCTCATTTAGCCACACCAAGAATGGGAGGAGCTTTTTATCATAATATGTTATTGTCTACAACTTTTGACAAACTTGGATAGTTTACAACAAATAATAAACATAGATAATACAATATTATACATATAAATACTTTAATTGATATTATAAATAAGTAAAACAAGCAAAGAGCTAATCATTTTAGTGTTGCGCTGTTCAGTTTAACTTAATAATTGTAATGTACAAATACATTTTCTAACGTTAAAACAAAATGGTTTTTAATCACCATTGTGTGCCATTTATTACATTGTAATATATTTATTTATTTGACTAACTAAAGAACATAACTGTACTGCGTTACAAAACAGAATCTTGTCTTCACAAAAACTCCTCATGACGTAAATATTAATGATATGTTATGGTAACTGCCAACTTCAATGAACAGATATTGTTCATTATATTATGATTACATGTTCACTCATACATGTATTTTAGGCTATAAATTACAGAAAGGAAGTGCAGGTCTGACCTCATTCCATTCTAAATGAATTCTTTACTAAACCACCATTTCATCAAGGAGATCCAAACGTTTATATAGACTGCAAAACGTTCAGATTACTCACATTATAAGAGCGCAGAATGGCTCCTTCTAAATCAATGCTAAATCAAAGTGTTTACTATGAGGAAGCACAGATCCAGAGCCACGTGGCCTCCTTTGCATCATTGCATCACTGACGTCTTGAGTGCCGTGCGTCATTCATAAGACAAACTATGTTTTGTGTCTTAAGTTGCTTCCTCTTTAATCTTCATTTTCTATTTTCTGACGTACATTCCCCGCACTTTCACCAATGACCTAAAGATGGCGCTGTGGCGTTTTTGACGGGGATCTCCCCTTTTGTCAGATTGTGTAGTAAGATGTTGTCGCTCAAAAATGTATTGTTTGACAACTTATAATTGTGTGAAACTATATTTTCATCTAAATAAATGATGGTAAATTATGATAACTATACCTGTAAGATTGAGGCAGTGGATGACTGGAGTGTGCACTACAAAACTTTGGGCTTTAGGTGCTTATTTAGGCTATTATTTGGCCTATTTGTTGTGAAGGAGGAAGTAGGGACTTGGCATGTCATTGTTGCAATGCATATCTTACTCTAAAACATCTGAGGAAACAAAACTGTCAAGTTTGATACAAAATAGCCTATAAAGCTTTTATTTTCCCCCAATATCATGTTTTGATATACAACAGAACTGAACCCCACTACCTTTGCTAAAAACATCTACCTGTGGCTCTGCCTGGGTCATTTATAAAGTAGGTATTATTTTAATATGGATTATGCAGGAACCGGTAGAGTGAGGAAGAACCAGAGCACCAGTAAAATTTCCCGCATTCAATGTCACTCTTTAAGTCTTTAAGATGTCAAAAGACAAAATAATTGTGTCAGTGCAAACTATATAATTAGTTGTGTTGTAAAAAGTATGAGCTTTCTAATAGATCACTGTAAACCTCTGCACTGTCTGCAAGGATTGCCATGTTCGCATTGTACATTATTTTTCTCTCCTGTATGACTATTTGCATGTAAATTTAACTAAGCTCTTAATAGTTCTTTGTTAGCTCCCTTCATATGTTTTTGAATTCCAAAAATCACACAGTTCTCATACAGCCATGATAAACGTGTTTGGAAAAACCCTGCAGTGAAGTGTGTGACGGTTAGATTCCTCACACTGCTGGTGCACCTGCAGAGCCCAGACCAGGTGATAAGGCCACAGACATTGGACCCTGCTTTAGACACACAGAGGAGCAGGTGACACGAGAGCTGCACACACACTGCTTCAACAAACCTGACGTTCTTGGAATGACTTCAGTTATTTTAAGCTAAAGGGGAATGTGGAGGCTAAAAATAGACAGTGGATCTAAAAATAAACTGGAGGAATGAGTACAGGTTGGTTATATAATTATCTGGTATGTAAGAGTTTATTAGACATAAAAAAGGTATAAAAAAGATGTGTACTATAGCTGGTTTTACTATATTACATTTATTTACCTCAGCTCTGGACAGGTACCCTATATTTTGATATAACTAGTTGTTTTTTGTAATATTTCAGCAGCATTAGACACATTTGAGTGTTATTTCCTTGTGCCATTAGTAGATCTAACACTAGCGGCCCTTCCAATAAGTGTGTTATTATTGAGTGATAGGTAAGGCCTCGCAGACCGTCCAGGTGTGGTGAGTTACAGTTATAGCCAAACCCTCCAGATTACTGAGCATACGCAAATCACCTCTACACAGGCGAGTTACCGGGAAATCCCCAGGCACCAGCAGAGGGTCAGCCCTACTTATGTGTGTTTAAACCAGACCTTCAAATGAGATGGTTCGAGGCATCATGTAAATACAGTTGTTGTTTTTTTTAATTACTTTAACAATTATACTATAAATGAGTGCTGTGCATAATTTGTATTCATCGTAATCTCCAAACAGTCTATTCTATTTATTTTAAGAATTACTGTAGATGATGTAGACCTACACTTTTTATTTTGATGTTGCAGGTCATGGGCAGATCCACCAGAGCAAGCCTGGCAGGTGAGGAGGCAGTTAGAATGCCTAGGTTAAAGACACACACTATGCAAAACTTGAGGTTGACGAATCCAAACAAAGAAATAATGTCTATACAATATGAAAAAAACATACAAGGATTCTAAACTTGTCTTGCTTAGTACTGATTTAGTCTTGCTGGCAAAGACCTGATTTAATCCTGTGCACTTATACAAACTCCTGTAAGTTGCAATGATTCTTAGCACCACCAGCTGTACTTGTACCATAGTTTGAGAGGCACTGGTCATGGACATACACATTGGGCTCATTTGGGAATTCTGTGCAGATAAGAGGGTGGGATTGGGAACTGGTGGGACAGCGCATTCCCACGAAGGATTGTTTGCATCGTCCAGTGTCCATCGTGCAATCTGCACGCAATAAACACTCATAAAGCAGGAGGTACAGGCAGACACGCTAACCCATTCCTTATCACTACCACATAGAAAGAGAAGACCGAGTATAAATCATCGAGCACTATGGAGAGATAAGAGGCACAAAGGGCCAAATCAGGATGGATTCAAATATACAAATCTGGTTTCTGTTTCATTCATGATACAAAAAATGAGCGGTCTAGAACTGGGAAGTCTGTTTATTTCTTTGTTTTCTTTCTCATCCTTATGAAGAATATAGGTTGCATTCATGTTGTAGAATTAGATGTCATATTGTCAGATGTTGGGCAGGGACCTCGAATCATATGGGAGATTTACTGTTTTTAAAGAAATTACCAAACATGTGATTAACCTCAAAATTGCCTTGAGGTTCTTTCAACGACAACAATCCCATTTTTGGGATGGAATAATGACACTACTGTCTGAAGCTATTGTGAAAAATATTTCGCTTTTGCTTATTTTATGCTGACAGAGAAGAAGTTGAACTTTTTTTTTTTTTTTTTTTTATGTATACCAGTGATTACATAGATATTAGCCATAAACTACATAAAAAATTGCAATCTGACTTAAAAAAAAAAAATAAAAATAAAAATAAAAAACTATAAGCATTCTGTAATGTTATAATGTCATGCGAACACAACTGATTTGGGGAAATTTAATGTATTATATTATATATATGAAGAAGAAGAAGCCAAATATGCCTCCAAAACATAATAGATTGTTAACCCTGTCTTTAGTGAACAAATGTGTTTTAAAAGATAATTAAAACTCATAGCTCAGTACAGATGTAACCATGTTAATCACTCCACAAATAATACTGTTATCTCTTCTGTCCAGATTTACAATAGCAGCATGAACTGTTCAAACAGCCTGTCAGGGTCTATTCCATCTCATATATAATGTTGTACTTACTAAACGGACAGTGTCGCTGATGTCAATGAAATATTTCCCTCATTCAGACCAAAGAATTATAAATGAAATATTAAATACATGCCTCTTTGGACACTATTGGCTGAAGCTCATCATAGTCGTGGGTCATAGAGATATAGTTCACCCTGGTTTAAAGAAAAGAAAAAAAAATGTTACAAACTTTCATCTCAGGTCATGGTTATCAAAACTAAAATAAATATTTGGATGAAAAATACTCTGGAATCCTAATAACTAAATTTGTAGTGACAATAAACACAGAAATGCAACTGTAATATAATTGTATACAAACATACAATTTTGAAACGAAACCAATTAATTTTATTTCATAAGGAGCAGTGTATGGCAACAAGTACAAATGATAAACCTATTTGTGAGTTTTTGGTTCTCTGTCTCCGCAATAAATACAATAGTTGCAATATAATATACTTGTGTTTTTAACATGGTAACCACATACATACAAATAGTTATGTGATAAAGATGATAAACAGCAATAGAGGCAATAATGTTGTGTTTTTAGTTCCCACGGCAGCAATGGAAATAATATCCTGGTGTTTTTTTTTTACTGCGCTGTACATTTGGAACCTTTAGGGAGTCCAAGAACCAGTTACTTACAACAGTGTTACACAGTCAGCATTCACTGGTCTGAAATAACATGTGTCCGGTTTGAATGGTTCCTCTTTCCACAGAAAAATACATCAGTGTTTGAGGGATGTTAAAAATTTTACACTTCTCCTTTATCACATTGTTTCATAAGAGAAGGGGGAGAACCGACAATCAGTGCAAGTTAATGCACTGATTGTCAGTCTGGAGGGACTCGAAACTGAAAAGGGATGTAAATAATCAAAGTAACTTGCGTTCAAAGGGAACACAATTGTGACAAACTGGACCTTTTCTTAGTGGAACTTTTGTTTGTAAACAAACAAAAATATTAAAAAAGGTTACATCTATAAGGTGGGTCAATGTAATAATCGGCTGCATTATATTTAGAACACATTAGAACTTAAAGCAGTAACCTAGCCTATAGAATCATGTACTAACATGAAAAGTGCATTCTGCAAATCTAGAGGAATAAGGCTTGAGTGTGGTTGTAAATAGTATAGTGTGCATTGTCTCCATCTGCTGGCTTTACATAAAACCATCACAGCTTCCATTTGGTCTAGAGATGGCGCCAAACCCACAGCCACGCGTTTGCAAGAGTTTTCATCACTAAAACCTACGTTCACAAACGTACACGTTAGTGCAATTATTATAATCATCGTTGGGTAATCACAAGTCACTCAGACGTCTTAATATTCATAATCCCGTCACTGGAGGCCTACTGCACGTAATGGCGCAACAGCTAGCGTGCAATCCATTGTTTTTTTTTGTTTTATTTTTTAATGCATCTTGTGTTTTGAACATTCATTCATCGTGTAGAGTCTCATGCTCGAATGAGTTTGTGTGGAGACAGTGCAGTTCCGTCACTGTGGAGTGAAACGCGCGCGTACTATCACGCACAATATGCGTAGTGTGCCACGCTGTTGACCGCCAGTATAGTAGTCCATATTTCAGTCACAGAGGTTACTTTCATAGTTATTCTTTCAGGTGTAACAGTTGCACAGAGGTGCACACTTCACGTGAGACCCTGTGGTTGCAGCGCCAGTAGCGCCATCATCAAACGGACTGAAGCGCCTCTCTGGCAGCGTGCAGGTGGAGACCTGTCTGCTCCGCTCAGCCCATTTCACCATATTAACCCTCGTATATCACACTGTCAGCGCAGAGAAAACAAGCGGCCAAAACACACAAGCTTTTGAACTCCACCACTTCATTGTAATGCTACAGTCCATCAACAGGGTAAGCTACACTGTTGCAGAAAAACGCTTAGAGCCAAAATGTAAAAAAACAGAACATTAAGTTAATTGTCTTTTGTTTCATTCACACATGGTCTGTTTACATCTCCAAACCTCAAAAAGCTCTGTTCCATCTTGTGTTGTCAGAATGTCAGAAAGCTGTAGTTTTACAATTCACAACAATTTTATCCTTTTACAGTAAAGTTTGGCAATTCCAGAGCTGAAATTATCCGAATGATTTTAGTGAAGGTGTGTGTGTGTGTGTGTGCATTACCACGTGACATCACAAGGTGGAAGTTTTTTTGTTTTTTTGTTTTTATAGAAGAACACAGCACATAAACAACATTAGAAGATCAGAAAATAGAGAAGGCCCTTTAACTCTGGACTAGATGACCCATAATGCAAAGTCACACTTTTGACCACATCTGAAAAGCTTTAGTTTAGCTGATAACAGAATGAACCATCTCTGAAATACACCTAAGATTCTTGGCGCCTCATGGTGTCTTAATTAATGAGTAAACCACTTTTCCTTATGTTTTTCTCTCTTCTGTCACTACTCCACCACCCTCTTCTCCCACACCCTCACCCCTCCATCACCCTTTCATTCCGTCCGGTCTTTGTACTATGAGCTGTGCAGAGGAAGAGATCCAGGGGAGGAGGAGCAGCTTTTGTTGGTGCTTTCAGGTGGTTTCACATGAAAAGCTACAGAACACACCTTGGTCGCCGCCAG
Organism: Paratrypauchen microcephalus; assembly: GCA_036785185.1. Classification (NCBI taxonomy): domain Eukaryota; kingdom Metazoa; phylum Chordata; class Actinopteri; order Gobiiformes; family Gobiidae; genus Paratrypauchen; species Paratrypauchen microcephalus. Next base: position 1,786,819 of record JAVJIX010000052.1, on the reverse strand, counting down.
TCCAGACCCAAGGGGTCTCACTGGCTTCCGCTGAGCACTATCTATGTTTCAGTTCAACTGCACCATGACGTAATTGAATATCAATGAAAATGAGAATTGTTATCAGTAGTTTTTTATGAGATTTTTTTTTGAGACAAATATTCCATTCTGATTTCTTCATTGGTAAAGTTAAAAAAGATCAGTTCAAAGACATCCATTAGAAGAAGTGAGGATGGGAAGATGATGCAATGTTTTTTAAAGAATTACAAGCAAAATATCAATTTATTTGAAATGAACTGAACATTAGATAAATCAAGCATTATTATTTAGTTACACCCAAACCAGGAGGTCTATATTTTGGGAATATTGTTGGACTCCAATTTTTTTTTATCATATAAATCCACCAAATGTAATTTGTGCATTATAGCCAAAATCCTTTAAAAAAAACTTATTTGATGACTGCTCATTCATCACAGTCTTGTGTTTGACTTGTGTCTGGATTTGCGCTCCTGTCCTGAATGGGCCTGCTGTGGGGAGCCCAGGTAGTTTCAGGTAGTGTGCAGACCCATTGAGTGCTGTAGAGTTGGCTTCAGGTGTCAGGTGGTCTTTGTGTCTTGGAGGCTGCAGTTGCTTGGATAGTGTTCACAGCCCATAGAGCAGCACTGCACACAGGGGGAGCAGAGTTGAGGGGGCACTGCTTTGATCTTAGAGGGAGACTGTGTGGTGGACCTGGTGTGCGCAAACATACAAAGATGCAAACATTCACCTTAATGGAAAACAAAATACTGCATAAATCATTGTTTTCTTGTTCTAGCAAAAGTTTGCTTTCTAAAAATAATTCAATCATTTTGAAGTTGAGATTTTGTGTACCCAGAGGGCTTCTACCTGTCAATCAAACATATAGGGAGCATTATAATTGGTGATTAAGTAGCCCCTTGTCAAACTGTGCTTTATCTTAAATTCCTCATAACTAACTTAGATACTGAGTTGTATTCTAAAGTATGTTTACACATGTCAGTAGTAAAACCCGCATTTACATTTGTGTTCAGATTACTATGTGACCATCACAATGTTCTGAAATGTAAACATGAAATGTTTTTTGTAATATGTAAGTGCCATGGGATAAAGATCGTTCAGATGGATAATGGTCATTTAATGATCAGGTTCAGCCTGGCCTTTTTGAAGTAATAAAAATAGTAACACAGCTATGGGAATAATATGTCATACATATACTTTGAGCAATATCACATCATTAGAATGACACAGAAGCCTTTTTACAAATGTGGTCATTTGTTTTTCTGTAAATGTAAACTAGAGGTGTTTTTGCAAAGAAATAATATGAGTAATAATTCATCCTTGGGCCAAACTGAATATGGATGTGCATATCCAGTTTGGTTATTCTCCAAAGCAATTAATTTCGCAATGTGCTGGCCACTCTAGTTAGCAAAATGGGAAGCACATAATACAGGTGCTTTAATTGTGCACTGGCTGGTCAATTAAACCAATTTTTCAGCTCCAAAATGTTCAAAGCCGATAGTAAAAAGAAAGGGGGTAAGGGAGACAGACAGAGACAGACATGAGACAAGATGTACAGGTTTTTACAGTGTGATGTGTGCTTTAGGGCTCCCCCCAGGTCCAGACAATTAAAGAGCATTTAAAAAGATGACAGGGCGCAGAGCAAAACAAGAGCTGAGGTGGAGCACAGGGAGTGGAGCGGTCTGCAGGTGTATCCAGGGCATATTTAGTCAATGTATATGCGTGCCAATGGGAATGTGCTACTTTGAACTAGAGTACACCTGTCTGCATACATTGAAAGTTGGGGATGAGACGGACAACATAGGGAAGCAATATTAGCCACATCATAATAACACAATATCAAAAGTCACACAATACAATATTATCATTGACTCTACGATAGTTGTTCTGGGGCCAAAATTAAATTGACAGGAAAATTCAGCAAGGCCATGGTTCTTTTTACAATTTTTGACATGTATAATGTATAATATGACATGGGAAATAATGTTATTTTTGAGGACACTTGTAAAGCAATAAGACCAAACAAAAATGCACAAACCAAATAAAAATATAGAGAGTACAGGACAAAACCAAGACAAAAATGATTTTCAAAAAACAGTAGAAGTAACCCCTAACTAACAGACAGCAACTGCTCCACAGTTAGAAAACTACTGATTTATGCAACAGGCCAAAGGACAACAGATATTCTAGCAGAGAAAAGAGCAAAGAAAGCGACAGGGAAAGAGGGAGAGAGACTATGAGAGGAGAAGCTCTCAAAGAGTTTTTGTGGGGCCATAACAAAGGGCCCTCTGAAAACACAGTGGCACAGGAATGTTAATTAATTAATGAGAAACTATTCAGCCCGCAGAGAATGGAGGAGCGAGAGATCAGGGATAGTCAAAGGCAAAGGACGGAACCAGAGACATTTTAGTCTACTTCAAGCCACAATACATGCATTTATTTCTGTTTCTGTCCAAGGGCAAGTTAACACAAGGTATAATTTTTACTTTACTGGACGTCTGATTATTGCTTCTATAATAGGGGAGGCACAGAATCCCACATTTTACAAAAGTAAAAATAATAATAATAAATAAATAAATAGTGAATCAAGAATTTATCAAAGTTATGATGATGCTCAAATAGTGACTAATTTGCTCTGTAGCTATACCAGTTAATACTTGCTTTAATACAATTCACCAACAAATTAAAGCACTGCTTTAAAAGCAGGCAATTTTTCTTTAGTTATTATGATTACAGATTGCATCAATAGGAGATTATGTAACTTCCTGTACCTACAGGTGCACAGCATGCAAAGCTTAGTTGTGTAACATACCACAGTCCTATGCATCCCGCTGGAGTATGGTATTTAGTTTATGAAATTTGGTTCATCCCAATGCAAGAATGTGTAGTCAAGTATGTCCTTTTCTTTTCAGCTCTGTCTTCACTACATATTACTCCATGTAATTTGACATTGATTTTTGGAAGCAGTTCCTTACACAACTTCAAGTGGATTAAAGCCCTATGAATGTATAATATATTTTATATATCAATAAGTTTGGTTAAAATAAGACTGAAAGTTATGTTATGTGAATGACAATTTATACCATCATGGGAGATCATGTGAGTTCTTGTATATGATCACCACATTCCAGTCTTAGAAACATGAGAAGGTGCCACTTTCAAGACACTGCATTTGCTCCTTCAGACCCCTGGGTGTTGAGGTGCTAACGTTGTTTTTCCTATAAACTCATTTCAAGAGATTTACTTGGACAATCAGGGCCTCCGGTATATTAACTATGAATGAGAGTTTACAAAACTCATCTAGACTGCCATCACTGAAATGCTTGTTAGACAATAAACTCCAAATAATAACAACATTTCTCTTTTATTGCAGGGTAAGGCGATTAGATCTGTTATTCTATCAAACTTAATATGACATCGCCAGCTCACTGCTGTGTTCACCTCTCTAAGCTCCCTGAACTGTGAACACAAGCCCGGCTGAGTGGAGAGAGAAAAGTAGAGGATTGAGAGCCCCTCCCACTCCACAGAGATGCTCCATCCCATCCCCAAAGTGTGGACCAATGAGGACTGCTCATTCACAACTCATGCACTCCTGCTACAATAGGTAAGGAGAGAGAGACTGAGAGGGCAATACTTATATACAACGAGGCAGAGGCACATGTTCGCTATGTTTTAGTCTGAAGAGCAGAAAGTGGTTTTACTATGACCATGAATGTAATATCATCTTAAGGCTACACTCATAGATGGTGATGCTAAGGTTAAAAAACTGTATGTAGTTTGCAGGTTGCAACTCAGTTGGAAAAGTCTACTCCTTCTACACAGCGCAGCTGTGAGAGACCCAGGTGTAAGGTGTAACCAGCCAGGTGTTCATCGAGACATGCTGCCTGTGCTCCTGCTCCTCTGTGCAGCCAGACACATTTGTGGGTCCAACCCTGGAGCGTGGGGGTTCGGACTCATCCAGGACAGACAGCGCTCTGTGAGAGCAGAGTGCCCTTCTCCGTGTCAGTGTGAAGAAGATGGGATCTTCATTATGGTGGACTGCTCCGAGCTGGGACTATCAGCTGTGCCAACCAACCTCAGCCCACTAACCACATACTTGTAAGTGATGCACACAGCAAAGCGTTATCTACAAAGAGTTAGCAAATGGCTTGTTTTGTCTTTTCCACATTAATCTATCCTCTTTCAAATTGGTACACTAATTTCCCTCCTAATCTGCAGTAATTTGAGCATTGATTTAAAGTTTCATAAAAAACAACAATCTTGATAATTTGATATTTTGTATAATTAAATTAGGCTCTTGGTTTGGCTGATTTTGCCAAATTTCCACCCTGACCCTTAGCCAGGTCTGGGACTGGCACAATGAGTATAATAAACTGATATGTCATTGCTGTATTCTCTTTAGTGAACAGAATATTTTATGACCGCTAGGTTGACACTGACAGTGATTAAATAATTTCTGCAGTAATTTAATAACAATTTATCTTGACATAGACTTTGGCTGGATTTTTCATGATTTTGAAAGTTACCTATTTGCTTCTTAATCGCACATCTTGACTAGCAATTTGCCATTGATACAAGAACATAAAATGAACTCTTCTTGCTGGTTAAGTTGAGTCTGTTTTTCAAATGGAGTTAAAATGAATGAGTATAGGAGCCAGCAGCACATGTGTAGATAAAAACAGACAGGGCCAAATGGGAAATGTGCATGTGTGTTGACCATTAGGGTGAAGTGACTGACCATGTCTCTGAGTGTCAGGTTTCTGAGCACCAACTGGAGAGCGCCAGCATTAGGCTGTGTGCATTTGTGCCTGTGTTTACTATTCAATACGTTTATGAATATATGTGTGTGTGTTTTGGGCACGCTGCGGATGTTCAATATTCAATATTTACAACCACTTTATAAGTTTGTTGAACTGTTTATTTGTCTTCATTGTGCAGTTACTCACATCAAAATTGGGCAAACATTTTACATGAGAGATATTCCATCTCCATTTAATATCTTTATTAAGGCATGGAGCTGACACAAAAAGTACACCAGATTGACTTTGATGATAAATTATCACAAAAATCTGCTAATAAAGAGTCCACTATGAGACATCTGTGGAGATTTGACTTGGGCCTTTGTGGAACACGGCCAGTATTTCCAAAGCTTGAGTGCACAAGGCACAGGGGACAGATGAGCAGACTTAAAGATAAGTGATATCAAAGTGATGGAAGTCAGATCCAGGAAAAAAAAACTATTGCTCTCCTGAGAATCCCCATCAATTCTAGGACTCAGGTCAGGACTATACATATGGCACAATTATTAGTTCAAAAACTAGAATCATAGTATTAGATAATTAACTCTTCCAATATAAATAACTGTGGTTTAATAGTATATGTGCACGTTGTGTGTGCTGATGCTGGTGGTTGTCAGAACTCTGTTGCTGATCAAATGCTTGAGTTCAAAATACCAAATTTTATGAAGACATTGTGGCCTGTTTTTGGAATATATTTGTTTTATTAAATATATTTGTTCGTAGTAAATGTGACAAATGTAATTTGACATATTTAGTTTATAATATTTAGAAAAAATAAGCACAGTATAGTATGTATTATGCCCAGAAGTTTGTTCCTTAAACTCAAAATCCTGACGATCTGGGTGTCCTTCAGTGGAAATCTAAATCACTCCTAACTGCTCAGCTCCAGTCACAAACACAGGAGTAATTGTTCATTTCCCCTCTTTACCTAACAGTGGAACTGGACCAATTAGTGAGTTTGAGGTCTGATTTAGAATAAGATAAATAAACTGGATGACCCACCACCCACCCACGCTAACAGGGAATGCTCATAGGAGAAGGAAAATGTGAAAGATGCCGCAACAAATGAAATTAATGTAGATTTTTTTCCTTTGAGCTGCTGATATAAATCATCAAACACTAACCAAATAAACACACACTGACTTGTTTATCATCAGATCCAGTTTATCCCTTGAGCTAAAAGTATGTGAGGTTACAACAGCAGAGAGCAGGTCCTAGAGTCACACTAGGATGTGCAGAATGGTCCAGCACGCCCCGCTGTGCTGCAGAGCATGGATTAGCCTCAGAGCTGACTGTAGGCTGGGGAGGTCACAGGAATTTATTTGGGAAGCTTCCATATCCACTAAAACTGTGAAAGTATATGACATCATTGAGCCCTGTCATTTGAGAGCCCTTCAAAGTGAACTGTATAGCTGTAGTGCCGAAAGGGCAATCCAGGCAATGCAAGACACATTAACTTTTGTTTTTGGCTTTGGGAAAACTTGGAATGTCCAACAGGACACAAGCAATGGGGTAAGAAAGTAAAGAGGTTTGTAATAAGCACTTTTGTGCTCCAAAGGAACAAACTTCACTGCAACAAGTCTAAATAAACAATAGGGGTCCGAGTGCTGCAAATAAATCAACAGTTTAGTTGACTAATAAATCTAACATACATAAAAACCAAAAGCTGAAAAAATTGTTTATACTAAAAGGTGGAAACATAAAATATCATAACTCTTATGCCAAAAATTTGCAACTGCATAGGAGCGCTCTCAGTTCAAAGTAATTTCAACAATGTGGGTTATAGTAGGCCTAATATTACATTTTTATTAAAAAAAAAATCAAAAATCAAAACCAAACTGTGCAACTTGAGTATGTCACTTGTGGGTGAATCCATTGGTTAACTCACTCTGCAAAGGAATTGAAGCAAGGTGTAAGTGCATAGAGCAACTCAACATAGGAGAAGAAAACATCGAGATTTATGACAATAATTGTTTCCGTGGGCAACACATGAAATGGGCTGTCATGTGAGAAGCTTTGAAGGGCCTTCTCTTTGATATCAGATTAGAGAGGAAAGACAGTGCCCAGGGGAGCGTGTGCATGTGGCTCCATACACATGTGTTTGTACCCGTAAAGCAGAAGTACAGTCAGTTGAGGGATCTATACTTTTTATGTTTAGCTGCAAGCAACATCACACAGGACAGGAGACAGTCCTTGGCAAGTTATTGATGAGTGTCTCTTTGTAAATGTGTTGATCAGCTCCTTTCTCTTATACAAACTGGGAATGCACATTAAGCAAATAAAATGATTTGGCAGGCCCTTGGTAGACATTCATTCTGTTGCACTCGGATGTAATGATCAATTTTTTTTTTTTTACTTTGATTATGGTCTTGTGTATATGGTTGTGATAGGGTAAGTCCAGCATATATTATATAGACTATATTATATGTGTGAAAAATATAAATGTTTGCCGCTGATCTGAATGGAAGTTGGCAGGTGCATGTGATTCCACCTTACTCAGTTCCTTTAGGCATCACCACTGTAAGCCAGAATGAGGCCAGTCCGAAAGTACAACTGAGACACAATTAAGTGATGCTTTGTGGTAGCAGTAAGTGCTGTGAATTTCTGACAGTGTTTTTGGCTTCTACCTCCACATGCAAGCGCATTACCAGAGAAGAAAACCAAGGAGTGTGTGTGTGTCTGTATGTATGTATGTGTGCGAGCAAAGACCACCCAGACTGCTGGGGGAATGGTTCTGTAGCCAGTGCAGTCAAGGAGAGAGAACTGGGAAAGAAATGCAAACGGATGAAGACCAGTTTGACAAATTGCAAACATAGCTATAAGATTTGAAACTGCAGGGAAAAAGCTATAGAGTCACTTTGGAGCTTCATCCAGTCATAGATGCAGTGAATGTATCAGACGCGTGCGTGTCATTTAGCCATTATGTTGATGGAATGATTCCTATCATGAGCCGCCTGGGGTCAAACTATAAACATCATGTCTGAAAGAGGAAAAAAAATCTCCTAAAAAGAGTGATGAGAAGGAGGCGGAGAGCAAAAAGAAATGACAAAAAGGGAACATTGTAATATCATCAGTACAGGGTCCTCTGTATCAGCTATCAGTTCCTGCATCAGTGTCCTGGCTCCAGACGTCTATGGTTCTACAGCACCTCCATCCCCCCACCCCCACCCCCACCTCTTGTCCTGTAACAATCTCCTGTAGAGATCCTTGCTTTTCAACTGTATGCTTTGAAATAATAATATTTTTTAAAAATCTAAGCAGTGACGAGCAGGTGTGTGAAATGAGTTATGTAAGTGCTAATGTGTCTAAAAATCAAAAGGAATTTCGGAGCTCTGGGCAGAGGGAAGAAAGAAGTGCAGGAGGTTGTGAATGTCAAAGTTAAGGTGTAAAATGCTTTTAAGGGGAACATAGACGTGTGAGAAGGGGAAGCTCTTTGGCCCCAAGCCAGAAAGCTATCAACAACTGATCCTGAGTGGACCTGGCATGACACCTTACAAATCTCAACATACGTATTATGGAAAATATATTTTTAACACACAGTGATTTTGGGCTCACCATTAACTACATAATATTCTTCAATAGATAAAACATGACCTATACTAACTTTTGTTATTAACACAGATAACTGCTGTTATGAAAACACTTGTGAAAGACAGGGACTCCAGGCACTAATAGAGGTGAAACCAAGCATTATCCTCATTATTCAGTAATGTTCATGAATACATGAATTACCCATATTACCACTCCAGGTATTGTATGTTTTGTGGTGCAAGCAGCCATAGGATAGCATATGGGTTATATTTAGTTTAATTTAAAGGCCTTGCAGAAAAATATACTGTTATTTTTTTAACTCAATCCTAATGCATTCATTACATCCCACATCCCACACAATTCCAGTTTCTTGAACGTTACACAACTTTCAGGGTGTAGACCAGAGATCCTGTGTCACTACACTACTAACAACAATAGCCACAATTAGGTACAGACAGCCCATTTCGGTCAAGTTTGACCGGTGGTTGGGTGGTTGGGGGGGTGGGGGGTCCTTGGGAGCGCCATGGTGCTGTTGCTGGCACCATGGTGAGACTGTTACTGCTAGCCTAACTGCTGTAGCTGCATACGTTTAACCTATCTATGTCTGGGTCTATGATGGAGACCAGGGTATTGTTTGGATGAAGGGTCCCAGTACATCGCACTACAGTCCTAAGATACCTCCAATATGGTCCTTCAAACCTTTACCCATGCATCAAAAAGGACACCAGAAGATCAGTAACAGGCAGAGGAGCAACAGGATGGTCGCAACAGCTTCCTATGACCCTCCAGATCAAACAGGTTAGCCTTTCTCATTCCTTCATGCCTCATACTGCCTCTCATCAGAATGATAGCATAAGAGCCAGCATTCACCAGCTGCAGTCACTGAACGTACAGACTGAGTCTGCAACAAACGATCGCCAGCTACCTACAGTGTATGGGCTCCCTCCCTTTCTATCCTCCCCAGCTGCAGTCGATAAGATGAGCCAGTGGAACACAGCATGCCATGTAAGCACCCAACCCAGCTAACCGTAATCCTAACGGCCCAAGTGGATACAGCATCCAAAACCAGTCATACCATGCTGCTTATATGGTTCAGCCAGTTAACATCCAATACTTCTGCAGCAGTATTGGATGTTAGTACCTTTATGAACAACCATACCAAGCCCTTGCAGTAACAAGAGCTATAATTCCACACAAATCTACGGCAGCCTTCTACCAGCCTGCCTATGAGATGATCCTTGTCCCTGCCACTGTGAGTATTCAGTATGGTGGCACAACAGCATCTATGCCAGTCCAGTACAAGGCCAAATCAGTTGGCCCAGCTTTTCTAGAACACCCTATGCCAGTTGTGACTGCACCATTGTACCAGCTGTAAGATACACTCACACTGTTCCAAAATCTACAATCAACTAGAGCATCACCTAATGTGCCCCAGCACCCCAGCTGCAGTACACTCCTGTTTCACTCTTATAGCCCATGCAACAGGCCTTCGCAGGCTCCTACAGCACACCCAGTGCACCAGCAACAGATCATCCAGCCAAGTCAGCCTCCGCAATATGCTGCACATCCTCAACCTGAGAAACCCTCTTCGCTGCAGCCCAAGTACCAGTTGGTGACTTCTACCCCTAACCCATCGTCACAGGGACATGATAACCACCATCACCAGTCTGCACAGCAGAAGTCTCCATCTGGCTTTAATTCTCCTGATCCCCCTATTCCAGTAACTAAGCAGGCAAAGCTGACTTGTGATGGCTGGAGTCACTTCACCTCTGACCCATCAGTATCTGATGGCCTTGTCCAGCATGTCGAACATCTGGACCAAGACGTTATGAACACTGATGAGACAACAGCCAAGGGAGTTCAGGTTGGTGACATTCTCTTGCACCACTCTAACGGTACAGCAGCACTCAACACTACCCCTGAAGTGGGCAAGCCCTCTGCCCACAGCACAGAGCAGGTAGTCCCAACCCAGCAGGTGCTATTTCTCTGCAGCCCACACAAAGAATGGCCTCCTGCAAATACCACAGAGACATCGGAGCTCAGACAGTACAGCCCATGACCCCATTCAAACACAACCCCCAGTTTCATGGCCAGGCGTCTCACTACTCAACTCTCAGGAGAAATTGGTCAAAGCTATCCACCTACTGTTTCAGTCATCAAACCCTTCCTGTCTCACAAGATGAGAACACATGCCACAGGGATCTCTTCTACTCCAGGACCTCATATTGTGATGGTTGGACAGCGCAGAAAGAAGAAATGGGGTTTAATCTTCAAGTGCAACGTTATCAATGTGTACACCCCAATCCTGCAGCACCAAACACCTTCATGGGGTGGCAAGACTCAATCATCACAAACATCGATCCCCAGTTTCCAACAGCGTGCCCGGTCGGCCGAGATTCAGATTGGCAAAGGGATTTACCGGCGGCACACTTCCCGGTGATGATGATGACTCCTCTGCATGGACACTAGTTGCACCTTTGGGAATTTAGCTAATTTTACATAATAAATGTGCTATTATGGGGGCGGCTGTTGTAAACTCCCTAGTAAAACTGTTGGTTTGGTGGCTGTGTATTTGGTTCGGGGGTTTGTGGGCAGCTCGGGGGTGTTTGCGAGTGCTATGGTGGCACTGTTACTGCTAGCGTAACTGCTGTAGCTTCAGATCAATACCTTTAAGCTATCTAAGTCTGGGTCTATGATAGAAACCAGAGTACTGATGAAATGTCCCAGTACATCACACACAGTCTACAGTCTAAGATATCTCCAATAGTAGTGATGGGGGAAAAGGGAAAAACGGATTTTAGGTCATTCTTCATATGAAAAATCTCTTCTTTTTTCATAATTTCCTCCGTTCATAAACAAAAACAATATAGCTTCTGTTTAAGTGCTCTCCTGAGGCTTGCAATGCACACCGGCACAAGAAGCCACTTCCGCTTTGCACAAAAGTGATATTTTTGCCATAGGGTGTTAGAGAGATAGGCTCAGCTCCTTTTGCTTTGGAGATTGTGGTTTCCCAAAAGTAACCTTGGAGGCTTTTTAAACATTGCCTGGGGACAGACGGCTGGTAGGCAGGTACAGAGCGCTACAAAGAGAACAATAGTAATTCCCTTGGGAGCAGGAGTCACTGAAGACACAGAGGCCCATAGTGCTCTGTGCCGCTCTATATCCTGTCCTTTAGAAAACAGCAGAAAGCAATCATGACATGAGATCTTGAGGCAAACTAGGGTGGGGTCTGACGATGCAGAGCTGTTTGTATGTGTGTCCGGCTTGTTGCATTGTGGGAAAGATGGAGATTATGAATGGAAATGAATGAAGTTTATACTGTATCTGGGTTATGGATATGAATGACATTTTACCCTGTTTACAATTTTCAAATACAATGCCATGTATAACAAATGTATAAAGTTTCTTATCTAAGTGGTATTGAACATCAAAACACATCCCACTTGGGTCATGGTCAGGAGTAAGGATGCGCTGATCCAGCTTTTTCAGTACCGATAGCGGTTTTGATCCTGTGGCTTTAAGTATCTGGAAAACAAAACAAAAATAAAATAAGACAGAACCGATTCAAATCTCTCATGTAGCTGTTATTTATCCCTAAAGTAACTACAGAACAACTTTGTATAAATAAAAGTTCAAACATTATAAGACTTTCAGGGTAAGCTACAACCAGTAAATAGTCTTATTACATCAATGTATAATATACATTGTCCATATGTCCAACCAGGATATTAGCAGAACTGATTTGGAAGCAGATATCTGATTCAGTATTGGTACCATTTGATTCCAGTATAAGATCTGTGCATCCCTAGTCAGAAGTACCTAACTGGAGGTTTAGCCAGTGGTGTCTATTGTTTACTGCTCTGTCCTGGGAGCATCATTTATACCATCTTTATAATAGAAGCCTTTGTTATTATTAACCCAATTTGACACCGAACAAACACTTCTGTATGTAAGTTTCGTGTGATGCTTTTATGACATAAGGTCTAGAGGAATGCATTTCCGTGTGGTGTAAGGGGTGAATAGCTGCTTGTGACTGAGTGAACCCACAATGCATGCATGGCCCAGATTCCTATTCATCCCATTTCCGAATCCATGGGAATGTTTGTGTGTGCACATGAATCCGTACACTATGACCCTCTGCCTCTCCATCACAGAGAAGTCATTGTCCTGTTCCAGGGCTTGTGGTATGACAAATGTCTCCAACTGTCTTCTACCACAAACATGTACATCCATAATGAATGAAGAGATACAATATGGCATTCAATTAAATGATGGTGGAAAATAAGTTTTAATTTGGATTTATATGGCAGAATGTTTACATCAACTGGTGAGCTATGTGGTGCACCAAGGGACCATATTACGCTATCTTCTGATCTATGTTATAATGTTGCTTCCTCATCAAAAACATACCTGGAGTTGTGTTTTGTTTCATTCACAAATTTAACACACAAATGCTGCATATTTAGAGTTCTTCTCTCAAACAGAAAACACTGTCCCATCTTGTAATGTCATGTGATATTACAGGAAGTGTTCCACTGTGTTTTTAAACTCCATACACACTTCACTAGAATCATTTGGATAATTTCAGTCCTGGAATTGCCAATCTCTTCAGAACTACAGGTAAAAGGTAGCTGTTAACTTGAAAACTACACTGTCACTACATGACATCAAGGTCTCTCTTCCACCTTGATGTCATGTAGTGATTTATTTTAAGCCTTGGAGATGAAGTCAGTCGAATAATAAATGATTACTGATGAAACAGAACACAACTCCAGGTATGTTTTTGAGGAGGTAACAGCATTCTGACATGGCTTAAAGCTCACAAGACTCAATTAAGCATAATATAGGACTTAAACATTTCTATACTGGCATTTATTGTGAGTTTGGATTAAATAAAAAGTATTAGTTTAGTACAGTGGTCATTTAACTTGTCTGAAATCCAGATATTTTCTAAGGTTTTACTCACTGGTAAAAGACATATTTCATTACTGCGTTGTGACATGGACCTCTTTGTCTCGCTCTGCTTGTCTGTCTGATCTGGGGCCAGCCCTGCTCACTAAAGTGGCTCTTTTGGTTCTGGCAGTGTGCAGGTGATGACTGGTATAAGGCTAACAATAGTTAATGCCTTTTATAACAAGGACCCCAGTGCACATTAACACATGGGGAAAGACACACATTGCCCAAGCATATTTAAGAACCAAAACAGGCAGAGGCAAACTCACATATACTCATAATGATGGTTAATACCCCCAGGATCTATTTGTGCACCATCAAAGCAGCTTGTGGAGAGAAGAAACAATGCTAACTGGGATTTTGTCAAAGTAATAAACCTTTAGTGAGAACATGCAGCAAAATGGAACAAAGAACTGAATGGCAGACATGTGTGCATGCATCTCACCAAAAAGTAGAAGATATTACATACATGTGTCAGGTGTAAAGCATATTCTACGTGCTTTGGTAAATAAATATATTTATGTGTTTTTGGTATGAAGCAGAAAGTAATATTTGCTGTAATCAGATCACTGGTGTTTTAAGGGATTCTTGATCTAATTAATTAAGTTAAGAAGAAGTGAACTTTATTGATCTCACACTGGAGAAATTCTTCTCTGCATTTTAACCCATCCTATATATATATATATATATATACATATATTAGGAGCAGTGGGCAGCACACATTAGGGCGCCTGGGGACCATCTCCATGATCTTCTTGCTTCGGCTTGGTCAGGACCTAAGCTGGAGTACCTATGGTGCATGTTTTGGGTTGATGGGGGAAACCGGAGTGCCCGGAGGAAACCCACCCAGACACGGGGAGAACATGCAAACTCCACACAGAAAGGCTCGGGCGACCCGGGGAGAGCATAGAAGAAGATTGAGACAGTAGTAAAGAATAGCTGAACTATATAGGAAGTGTGTAGTTGATATACTAAAATAGGTATTTCACAAGTAGTGCTGTCAAAAATATCACCCTATTAACGAGTTAACGCAAATCAATTTTAACACTGTTCATTTTTTTATCGCGAGATTAACGCTCTTTGTGACCGAGTGAACTAGTTTTTTCATAAGCTGTGGCCACTGCTGTAATGTTAGAAAAACTACAGGATCCAGCTGTAAACAGTAAGGAAAAGAATTTGTACGAAACTGAGAAGTCCTGTTGGAGGAGGTGGGCCAAAGCACGGCACGGCGTCCATGCACAACTTCACCACACAAGCCTTGTGTGCGTGCCAATGCCATCCACATGAGGAAAACACAAAATAAAGTCTGCTCCAAAACATATGGTGAATCCGCGCCCACCACCAACAAGGTGACGCAGACAGCAACAGAAGCCCCACAGGCTCTCACCCCCGGCCACCCCCACTCCCCCACGCCGCCACCACATCCACAAACCCACGGAGGAGCAGGAGGACCCCGGTCCCACCACTCAATAGACATCCCATGCCTCTGGACCCACCCTCTCCGCCAAAAGCCCAGCTCCGCCATGTGACATGCAAATAGCACTGTGCAACGATGCCATCGGCCGCATCCCAGCCCGGCTGCACAGTTGCAAATGCGGGCCACAGAACTCCAGCCCCAGAGCGAGTGCGCCCCAATACAGCAGGCGCTGGGGCAGACAAACACAATTGCACTAACTGGCGATTACTGGACATTCGTCAGTAATGAGAACTACCTCGAAGTCACAACACATTGCGCTTTGACTGTTATGAAGATAGAAGAGAAGGACTTCACTCACACTGATGCAGAGCACTTCATGAAAGAGGAACATGAGAGTGGAACACCAAACACAATTGTCTCACTGACAATTGTTATGGTTTGCAATAAAAACACATTTGCACAAAGCAAACCTATCCGATTTTCTATGTTGATAAAATTATGATTTAAGGGACAAAAATGTGTGATTAATTTGCAATTAATAAGCGAGTGAACTATGACATTCATGAGATTAATCAGTGCAGCACTAGTTTTAAGTCAGATGCTATCAAAATGTTAATAATCTACATACAGTTGGAACTTAACCTGGCAAACAGTAAACTGATGTGTAGCACTCTGAAATTAGTTCTATGTTGATGTCTCCCCGCCAATATTTGAAGCTGATTGGTCGAAGCATCACAACAGCAGAACAAACCAAATAGCCAGTATTTATTTATTTATATTATTGATTTACTAAAATAGGCTAACATACATCTGTTGGTGTTGTGATGCTTTGCACTAGTTTGTTTGGGCACTTCACCTCTGGCTTCTGCCCAGCCTAAAATGCTGCCTTCTGATTGGTCTGAAATTCTAATGGTCCAAGCTGGGAGCTTGTGGGAGCTGGACCAGATGGATTCTTGATTGTGAACTCACAATTATTGCAAGAATCCTTTTTCCCAGTTTCACTGTAATCTGGCATCAAGGTATGAGAAAGAAATTAAAAAAGCAGACATAGGATTTGAATCACTGGCACATGGTAACTATTTGACTTGCATAGCCTGCTCCTCACAGGTGTATTTTCCATCTGCTGTAAAAGGCTGAAGCTGGAGGGAATACTGCCACTGTCTCCTTTACATCTGGAGCAAGAGAGGAAATCTGGATTTTTTACATGCATGGCAACGGTCCAAACTAAATTTCTTTAAAGCAACAGCAGCAACATGTCCTCACTCGTATGTGGCTAAGATTTCATGAAATGCTCAACTCGGTTCCGTTCTAGATGTTATCCATGGGCACCTTTAAATATTTGAAAAAGAGGAGCTGATCTACACAGGAGTAGATTTGATCAGTGCCCTCCTGTTTCTGCCATTCACCAAAATGAAGTCATAATAGGGCTTGACACCAATACTCATTGGGTTTCATTGACTCTTGTATCCACTGGTGAGAAACACATCTTAAGAGGATAGATATTCAGCATGTGAATAGTGGTGAAATAACTATTCTCTTCTAGAGTGGAACATGGGCTTAACTTCAACAGAGGCTCAGTCCTATGGCAGAGTTCTACACGGGCTGAGCTGTTGATGTCCCAGAGCTGCCCAGCAGCTGCCTGTCAGTAATGTCCACATACTGAGGCATTTGCGTGTTGTGTAGAGCAACTGTTGCAACACTTCCTGTTCCATTAGCAGAGTCCCTTGACCTATAACCCCTGCCCTTCTATCTCATGACAGGGTGTGTGTGTGTGTGTGTGTGTGTGTCTGTTTGTGTGTGTGTGTGTGTGTGTGGGAGGATGTCGAGTGGTCATAGATGTGTACGTCTACACATTTGTGTGATATACCAGGGCACAGACAGCTTCACAAGGCATGAATATGCTTCCCATAACAAGGTCACAGACTAAAGAGCTGCCCTCTCCACCCAGACATCCGTCTGTCATTCTCTAACTGTATTGAGTAGAAAGTGCAAAACATGGACACACAAAGAGGCATCTCCATCTCTGACTAGTTATGAACTGTGTGTTACGGCTCTGTACTGAACCATACCCATAAAGGCCTCATGTGGCCTCCTGGTGCAGGTGAAAGACTTCTGCCTCACTCTTTGTGAATGAGAATGAGAGAGATAAAGAATGAGTGCCTTTGGAAACAAAGACCATGAACCCCTCCCAGGAAGTCTGGGACAGAGAGAAAAAAAAACACATCTTTAGATGGAGGAGGAGGGGAGGAAAGCATTGTGCCCTTCTTCCTGACTTTTTGTGTGTGTGCACCTTGTGTGTGAGCAGCAGAAACTGAATGCCAAAGTGTTCATCTATTCAGACAGAAAAGAGCAAACAGACTCAAACCTCACCCTCAACATTCAAATGCACTGTTTCTGCCCCCCCTCGCACAAAGCACAGAGCTATTAAGGCCCTGTTTAAACCCAGCTTTGACTACTGCTCCCATTGTGTGGAATAAAAGTGTCTCTTTCATCGCTGCCTTAACTGTTTCAAAGATCTAAGCAGAGTGGATCAGACACAGATTCCGAATGAAGACATAACTGTCATAGTTACAGTCAAAAACAGGCTGAGGTGTGGCCTTCTCTGCCAGTACATAGCTGCTGCCTCTGGGCACAGTTCTGCCACTGTAGTAAAGATCCATTACGCTAATGTTCCTACGGATAAGCTGCCTTCAAAGAGCACAGCTTACCACCATTATTGAGTGCTTGTTTGGTAAGAGCCTCCACCTGAGTGAGGGAGAGGGAATGGTGAGAATGCCAGACAAAAGAAAGGAGGTATAATTGGGAGGTCCTCAGGGTAAGTGTTTTATGTGTAAAAGTGAAAGTCATAAAACATTTCTTCCAAGGTCATTGGATATTGTAGGCTGTGTTCATTTATAGCCAGGCAGCATTTCCAAACACCTGAACACGTTTTCTATACAATGTCAAATCTATTGTGGAAGTCTGGATTTGAGTAAGATTATTGGTTAGATTACAATGATGGCAATCGTTTCACATGGGTGGCCTAGACCTTCCCAAGTACATAGCCACCATACTGCTATCGAAGTAACATGGCTTTATCTTATTCCAATTGATGTGGCCACGCATTTTCCTGTTCTAAATCATCAACTTTGGCCGCAGAGTCTCCAGCCTCAAACATGTTACATTGAAGCTAGGGGCATATTCACACCCCACACAAAGAATTTTTGATCACACAGCCGATAGCATACTTTACTACTTTTGTTGACTGCGAACAGGAAATATGATAAATCACATTGTTGTAACTTCTGGACTGTGTAGCTCCATGCTCCAGTTGAAATTTCAAACACAGTCAGAGTGGTCTAGTGGTTCACTAAGGAAGAAACTATAGGACTGGGCCAAAGCAGTTACAGGTTTCTTCATGCTTCTGTTCCCTTTAGAATGAGTTCATCACAGGACAAAGTGGTCACTGTTTCAGAAAGATACGTACATTTTTCCTATAACAAATCTCCTCTCTTTCAAAGACAGTTTTGCATGCTTTATTGGGATTCTAAACACTGATAGTAATTCATCAAGACAACACAATGGCCACTATCAAACACCAGTTGCATTTTAGGTCAACATTGCATGTTGTGATTCATAGAAAATGAATGTGCTTTTTGTTGGAACAAACTTAATTTCTTCTTTCTTCATTCAAAGTTTAAGAGACAGCAGAACATTTAGTTAATTAAAGCTTCTGGTCAGGTTGTGTAACTAAAGTGATTGTTATGTTTCATACAACATTTATTGACAGTTGACAGTGACAGTTTCTCATTCTCAAATCTGCAACACTTCGCCAAAGAAATCACGTAAATTGGTGAAAGCGAAAATGAATGACACACATCATACCACACAACATACAGTTTGGCCCACACTACTAGACTTACAATATAGGGAACTGGCTAACATGAAAACACACATTTCAAATTGTAATTGTTGAACTGTCATTGTCATGATTATTCTAATTTCTTTTACTGCAGTTTATATATGCGCTGAAAATATTTTTACGTCAGAGCACCAGCCGACAAATGCACATGTGGTATTCATCAATCATAATTATCATGGTTTTAAAAAGCCACAGCTGTTATTTGATTTTAAAAACAAGCCATAGGCCTGCGCCTTCCAACGATGCGTCAAGTTGTCAGTGAAGGCCTTGGCCTGAACAACACAATGTCTGTGTTCCAGTGAGCTGGTGGAAGAGCAGAGATGAGCTGTGTTCAACCTTTCTCCATGACTCACCCGAGTAGGTCTTATTTTTAAACATTTTACACACCGCTGCTGCATGTTTATCTGTTTGAGAGAGAGGCTGCTGCTACGGACTTCACACGATGAGGGTTTACGGCTGCTTTAATGAGAATCAGATCGGACTGCTGAAGGTGCATCCCCAGAAGCTGACTGTGGCTTTCAAAATATTTCACATTATTGAGGCAAACAAAGGAAAGGATTAACATGTATATTGTTCGACAAGCCTTGTGACTGTGTCGAGATGACACAAGTGAAAATTATACAAACCTGTTTATTATTAATGCAGCCATTACATTTCTATAGCAACCTCAATATCATGATTTTTAACCCTGACTTTAATCATCCAATAGAGCATTACCCACGTTGTATTCATTCCCAGAGCCTGGAGTCTGTGCAGATCACACCAACAGTTCAGAACAAACACAAGGCTTATAATAAATGACATCACTGTTGAGCTCTGAGGTAGACGTCCATTTCATGATTCCAATGCACAGGTCATGCTTGATGACAACATATTCTGTTTCTCCTTTTAACAAAAAGGGTTCAAAGGGTGTAAATGGATAGTCTACATTAAGGTACAGACAGTTTAACAAATGATCTAAGGTTGATTTAGGTTGTGATGTAACAATTGCTACAAAACAGTGAGCCAATTTCCAGGCCAGGAACATGTCCTTCCAGGCCTTAACACTTTGGCTTCTTGTTTCAGAGACATTGGACCTCCCTGTAGAGGGCATAAGTTATAGGAAATGAACATGCTCAGAAGGAAAATGTTTAATGGCAGAAAAGATTGGGAAATTATACATAATTTTGGGTCCCACTGCAAACCAAATCCAATGTCTCTTACCTTTAGTATCATTGTACTGACTCCTTGACAGAAAATCAAATTGTAAGTTGGCTGTATTTGCCTTGTCTAAATTCTCTTATATTGAAAAACCACTGGAACAATCAGATTTCTGTAGGGGCCTTTGGTGTGGTGGCCTTTTGTACCACATCTCCTTGAAGTGGATATAGATCATGGCTGGTAATAGATCCATTCAGGCTCTGTCAGCTCCACTGACTCCACAAACAAACAGTCAGTGTCAAAACTCCCAACTGCGAAGGGCTTCTGAGAGCATAGTTTACACTTGCTAGCCCGGTGGTCTGGCTTTATGAGCAATGGTTAGTATCACGCGCATAACACACGCACACGCACACACACGCATGCGCACGCACACACACAGGTCAGCAATCTCCTGTAGAGACCCCATGGGCAGTGAAAGTAAAGGAGGGCTGATGTAACTCCTTTCATTGTGTTTATTGTAGCAATGACCTTACATGACCAAGGTGAGAAGGTTAGAAATGTTTCTTACCAGTAGCTGACACAGAAACTTTAAAAGCATGTTCTAGTATGTGTATCAGGATGTTTGACCAACACTCTTTCCCTACCACTGCACAGCTGCATCAACACTGGTCACGCCCATCACACCAGAGAGGCTGCAAAAACCCAACTCTGTTACCTTTCCAAATAACAAAGCAAAAAGTAAGGTCTCTAAAGAAACTTGAGCTAAAACGAATGAAGAATGTAGGGAGACTTAAGGGTAAGATCTAAGGCTAGGTAGGTAAACATCTGGAAAACAAAAACTCAGTGGGACGAAGAGATAATTTGATGTGATTCATTGGGGAAAATTGTATTCATCTCCTCCCTCCATCCCACATCCGTCATATGAAAAGCACATTCCCAAGAACTTTTAGCATGCAAAAGCAAACATAAATTGAGAACTATTCCATTTGATGCAGACTGTCTTGTTTTTTCTCCATAGGGACTTGAGTATGAACAACATCAGTGAGGTTCAGCCGAGAGCCTTCCACCGACTGCACCTGCTCTCCGAACTGTGAGTACAACTGTGGAAGTAGTTCCCAAGTTTTTTTTTTTTTTTCATAACCAGGACTAAAATGACAAATCCACAAAGGCAAAACAAACAGTGAAAGCAACCAAGGACTAGTGCTAAAATACAAACACATTCCTAAACTCAACTTAAATGGTCAAATAGGGATGGCAGGAGCTCAGTTGGTATGTCCACTGATCCGAAGGTTGGCAGTTTGAATCCCGCCCTCAACTGTCAGATCCACAGTTGGTGGTGTGATTCCAGCTCCCACAGATGAATGCTGTCGTTGTGTTTTTGGGCAAGACATTTAACCCTCGCCCCCAGTGTCCACATACACTGTATGAGTGTGTGAGGATGTGTGTGTGTGTGAATGGGTGACTGGTGTAAGACTCTTTGAGTGCCTTGAAGGTGGAAAAGTGCTATATAATACCAAATATAGTCACATTTAAATGGCACACACACACCACACACACACACACACACACACACACCAGTGAACACAAAGGGCAAGACAATGGGGACAGATTATGTAAAATGTATTTTCATGAGATTTTAACTATGTTATAATGGGATTATAATTTCTGAGTGTTGTGTTTTGATTTTGAGTAATACTTCATACTCCCATGGAAATGGAGTGGTTGACACACCTACCGAGCAAATTTTAGAAACTTATTGGTTTTTGAGCTCAGTTTTTTACATCAAATCATGGGATTTTAACCAACTAAGAAGTGGAGTATGTGCAATTCAAAGGACACAAGTAAGCAACTGTTGGATTTTGTGAAATGAGCTGTTTTTTCTGTATCCATGGAGACTGTGCAAGAGGGTATCTTAGGAATGAGTTAAGGAGCTAGCTATGGACATTTGCTAAAGGCTTTTTACACCATATGCAAATAGAGCAAAATAGAGCAGCAAATAGAAGAAGACCTTCCAGAGGAAATACTTTGAGGGAATGGCCCATTTCATCACCAACTGAAACAACAGAGCAGAGTAAGAACCAGACCTTTCCCGTTGTGTTCACCTGGCTCCCCCTGGATACTGCTGTGATGCTCGGGCTGCAGAAAACTCTCACACTGACTTTCTCACTCTCTCTCAGTCTTGAGTGCTTAGAAAATTGCAGTTTTCACTTATCCCCAAATTGCTATGGGGGGACAAATACCAAAAATAAGTAGTAAAAACACACAATATCACAATTATATTAAACTTCTGTGAACAACCAGATGACGTCAGTGCACTACAACCTCTGTACCTCTACTATAGTTTGACAATCACTGCAGGTCCAATATTGCATCTCCCATGTCACAACTCACCTACAAAAAGAAAGACCCAGTTGAAGGGAAGTTGATACACATAAACTCTGCTGTTAGGGACTGATGACTTTGGGCTGCTTCTGATCTTTGTCCGACCAAGAAACTGCCTGCAGCAATACGCCAGCCGATCCTGGACGAGATTCTAGGCTGGGACTCACAGAGGAACCTGATATTCTCTGAGAGAGTGAATATATGGTCCTTTAAGTGTTTGGAGAAAAGGCTATGTGCTCACAGTCCAAGATGCTCACTTTCTTACAGCTGCATCTTAAAACTCAGCAAGAGAACAATACCAGGGCTAAAATGACAAAATGAAGGGACAAAATTTGTCACTAATCAGTCATAAACAAATCTAAGCCCAGCACAGAACTAGCAAGACACAATCAAAATGAAACAAGTTTAACCTCATAAACCAAGTACAATCCAGGTCAGCAGTCAAACCCAGACGAAGTCTAAATCAGACCTAAAGAGTAAAAACAGATCTATATAAATGCAGAGGTAGTGTTTTGACAAACGCATGTGTGTTGAGCATCTGCATGAGCTGGAAACACATGTATACAGGAACTTCAGCCAAGACAAACACACACACTACTACAGAAGAATTTAAAGACAAGATTCTGGGAAATTGAGTTTGATTTTATAGAGTTCAGAGAAGGTAATATTAGACATCACACTGAGTGCCAGCACAAGCACATATTTAAAAAGAAAAAAAAAAGTCTAATGTGAATAAAGGAGGCCAGACTGTGACAAATGGGATGTCGATCCAGTGATTCAAATTCATTTGGGTTAGTTCTTGGTATGTTGGATCCACAGACTATATAAAAAAGTGGACTAAGTGAGTGTGACGTCACCCATAGCATTCGGCGCCACTCAAATGAAGCTCACCATGCTAGAGGTTACAGGGGCGAATTTGGAGCCAGGTGCTTTATTATGAATAGGATTTTTATGAGCGAAAAAACCCACCAGGATCATGTAGAGCGGGTTAATACAAAAATGTAAAGACTGAAATGACAAGGCTCACAGCGGCAGTTACAGAGAGAGGCACAACAATATTCCAATGTAATTCAATGGGAGCCAAGGTCAGTAGGAGCTGGAAGCACCCACATGTGAACTTTCTATCTGGAACATGGCGGCTAGCGCGTTAGCTATGTCCATTTATATATACAGTCTATGGTTGGATCACATTTGTAGCCTAGTGCCCCCTGCTGTATATTAGTTTACTTTTCTGAAGTAATGTCTTAAATTAGTTGTGCTTGAAATGCACAGAATTTCCCAGGAAACATTCTAAAAGAGGGAAGTAGTATTTCCCAATCAATTATATCTCACGCACTACAGTATGACGTGTTGATAACAGTATGGTGGAAGTTCCGTCATTTGCTTCATGGAGATGTTATTGTTTTGCCTATAATTTAAGCAGGTGATGCCACTAGGTCAAGGTACAGGTCAGATCTGTGGAGAGGTTATGCAAGAATGCATGCGTTTTTTTCCAAGACATATTTTAGTATTAATAATTTAGTAATTGAACAAATGCATCATAGATAAATTAAAGGCAATATGGAAACAAGGCAGACCCTCTGAAAAAGTGACCAAGTGAGGAATACAGAGATATCATTCTGGATTTTGCGTTGTTTTCAAGGAAATGCAGTCAGCGAAAGAAGGAACTCAGTGGTCACCCATCATTTTGAACATTAAATTTCCCTCACCTCAGATTAACTGTTTAGAGCTTTTGCTCAGTGATTCTGCCAAACCTTTAGCCCCCTGTGACTTTTTTTTGTCAGATCAGATACAGACAGATCATGCATGTTGCCCATCTGAAGTCAAGGAGATTCACCAGTGACCTGACACACATCTGCGTATTCTGGATTCCAGGCAAACCAAAACTATTTTGTAAGGGGGAATTTAAATGGTTATTTAACTCTTATTGACAGTGGCCTATATTTGCATGATTACATGCATTAAGTTCAAACCCTTTATTTGGGGGCCAAGATAATCCATGAACAAGTATAAGGGGAAAAATGTGTACATTTTATTACCAAGTATTTGTCAAAAGGCCATGGGATGGACCTCATCCTTTACAGAAGTAATTTGTGGATGAAGGAAGCCTCCTGCCAAACCCCAGTTAGGAGACTTCTTTGACATGTTTTCAGTTGACCTAGTAGCTGATATCTGATCTGATCACTCAGCAGAATTTGACTTGGATCTCAAGTATGACAAAAGCTGGGCACCCCGCACACCCCCCTCCTGTGCATGTTTGTGTAAGCAATTGTGTGCTAAATCAAGAAAGGGTTTAGCAAATATGTCAATGTTCACCTGACTTCTTTTGCTCTGGAGCTTGCTATGCACGTCTGGGCTGTTTGAACAGTCCAATGTTGTCTTTGCTAATACTTGCAGCTGCAGCCTTTGAGGCATGAGCGAATGATGATGAAAGTAAGAGGTTGGCTTAGCTACATAACTATTGTGTGTCACGGTCAAGAAAGAAAAATCTTGGCTGACCTTCTGAGGGCATGCTGCTTTTTGACCTCATCTGAGAACTTTAATCATGTTTTTGCACTAAATAACAGATTCTACTTCTGCGATAATCATAAGCATTCAATCTTAAGTGATGCTGAATATGTTGACATTTTCCCACAAAGGGAGTTGGGTGGGGGTCTTGGATATTACTGTTCAGTTTGTCCTGAAAATATCCCTGCTGTTGTTTTATAGCCTCATTGATCTTGTGGTGTCTGTTAGGTGGGCTTATGATGATTTATGGCTAGGTTCTGTGGCTTTATAATAAGTCCAGGGGATATTTCTGTCAAAAGTCAGTTTTATTTTCTGTTCCAACTATCCAACTGCATGGGCTATTGATTTCACTAATCAGTTGGCCAGGTTTTATCTCTATATCCACAGTATATTTGTGGATATAGATACCAGCTAAATTGTTTTTATTTTCAAGATAACTATTGTGAACAGAGGCATAAACAAGAAACATTAAAGTTGCAGACATTATCTTTATGTGGTTGAAAAAGTTTGAAAAAGCAAAGCGTGTTATGATAGACCCCATTCAAATCACATTATGTTATAGTGGTTGAAAACAAACCAGGCTCTTGACACAAGCACAAGAGAGTGTTTGATGTGGTCTGCAGCATAGTCCTCGGGAGCACACTGGAGGCTAGAGCCAGGCATGTTGTGACTGGTGCACTGATAAAGTGTTTGAAGTTGGATCTGTGTCTGCACTCCTCCTTTTGCTATGTTCCATTTTAGAAGTACCAGTTTTTGCTAGAGAAAATTTAATTCAAAATTCCTTACAGAAATTATGAGAAGATCCAATCTTGCAATGGTACAGATAATACAAAATATTTAAATTTGTTCTAGACCCAATGTTTTTATGGTGGTTTAAAGAGAAATGTATCACTGTAGTCAGTAGCCAAACCAAATAGTACTGTAAAACATCTAGTAAGCCTCATAATGTGAAATATGTTTATATAAATATTCTTCTATATAATTAAAAAACATTCTATATAAAATATGTTCCTCACCTTCCACAATGAGCTCGGGTCCTCTACCAGAGGCCTGGGAGCTTGAGAGTTCTGCACAGTATCTCAAAGTTCAAAAGTTCAAAGTCAGCTTTATTGTCAATTCTGCCATATGTGTTCAACATACAGTGAATCGAAATTTTGTTTCTCTCTGGCCAGGTAGTGCAAAAGACAGTGTACAAAATACAATATGAAGACAAAACACAACAAAAACTATCTAAGACAGAGATCTAAAGTTAAAACTAAAGTCTACGATCTAAAATCTTAAAACAGTGCAACATAATAAATAAACTATACTATATACAGATTTCCAAAGTGTGCAGTGTGCATCAAAATGTGCAATGGAAGATACAGCAGTGACTTGGTCGTGTGCAGTAGAATGTGCATTAAGATAAAATAAAAATAAATGTGCAACAGTAGTAATTCTAGTGCAGTAACAGGAGTAAACAACAGTACTAAAATTCCAGTAGTCAATGTGCCATAACAGTAGTAAACAGCAGTGCAACGGGGGTAAAATTCAATAACAGGAGTAAACAACAGTACTAAAAATTCCAGTAGTAAATGTAAATGTGCAATAACAGTAGTAAACAACAGTGCAACAGGAGTAAAATCCAGTAGTAAATGTAAATGTGCAACAGTGCAACAGTAGTCCTTAGCAGCAGTTTTTTAAAGTGTCTAGAGTGATATGTCTTTTATGGAATACAGGTTATGCCAATATGGGGGGTGGGGGGTGGGAGATGGGTAAGGTGGGAGTTCGGGTGTGAGTTCAGCCTCCTGACAGCCTGGTGGATGAAGCTGTTTGAAAGCCTGGTGGAGTGGGCCCGGAGACTCCGGTACCTTCTCCCCGAGGGCAGGAGGCTGAACAGGCTATGTATCTTTGCTGTTCTGGACTGAGATGTCTGATGTTTTTCCTGGGATCTACTGTAACAAATCCTCCAGTTTGGGGGTTCCAGGATGGCGGATCACCACGGGCACCACTGATTCCTTCACCTTCCAGGCCTTCTCAAACTCTTCCTTGAGCCCCTGGTATTTCTCTAGTTTCTCGTGTTCCTTTTTCCTGATATTACCATCACTTGGTATTGGGATGTCCACCACCACGGCTTTGTTCTGTTGCTTATCCAACACCACTATGTCCGGTTGGTTCACCATCACCATTCTGTCAGTCTGTATCTGGAAGTCCCACAGGATCTTGGCTCGGTCATTCTCCCCAACTTTTGGAGGTGTTTCCCACCTTGACCTTGGGGTCTCCAGCCCAAACTCTGCACAGATGTTTCTGTACACTATGCCCACCATTTGGTTATGTCGCTCCATGTATGCTTTCCCTGCCAGCATCTTACACCCTGCAGATTTTTTTTTTTAAATGTTATTTTTAAACTACTGCTACTTTTCTTTTTTTTTTTTTATCATGTTAGCCTCACTACCATTTTGTATTTCTAACAGCAATAAATAGTGTTTCAATTATAGACCAGAAACAGCCAAGATAGGTGCTTGAGACAGCAGGATCAACTACTTATTCATGACATATTAAAAGTATCCCTCTCATTACATACTTCCCTTTGATATCAAAGATCTGTGTTACAGATCTAATAAACACTTACAAAGAGAGGCTTGGGTTAAACGGTACCTGAAAGTGCTTCTTATAAAAACACCTTAGAAGTGACATACAAGGTTCCTCCTGTCATCAGTATCAAAGGGCTTCCTACCTCCGGAGATCACATTTCACTCTGCTAGCATCTTCATAAAATGTATTCATGTGCACTTTCTCAGTCTCACAGTATGCAACTTTCTCACTGCAAATACAGTGGTACCTCACCTTACAAAATTAATTTGTTCCAGAAGTGGTTTCGTAACGTGAATTTTTCGTAAGTTGAGTAGCTATTTCAATGGAAAAGGCCTGATTCGTTCTGAGGCTCCGTTCTTTCCGTTTCAAGGTTTTTTTTTATAGTGTAACTATATTGTGTGTTCTGCGTCCTGATTGGCTAAGAGACTAGACCAGGACTAAAAGTGGAATAAACCAGGTCTAGACCAGAACTAAACCAGGTCTAGAACAGGTCTAAACCAGGTCTAAACCTGGACACGACCTGGACTAAACCAGGACCGGACCAGGTCCAGACCCGGACCAAACCGGGACCAGACCAGGGTTAAATCACCCCGTGCGGGGTTAACTGGCTTGTGGCGGCCAAGCGTTCATAGCGACGTCGCTTTTTGATCCTTCGATGTTGGCTCTTCCTCTTGTGAAGCAGAATTCACCAAGCGTTGGATTGTTCACCCACTAATAGGGAACGTGAGCGGGGTTTAGACCGTCGTGAGACAGGTTAGTTTTACCCTACTGATGATGTGTTGTTGCGATAGTAATCCTGTGTCTCCGCTCCCCTCGCGCGTTCGGCGCTATATTGAGTTGTGTCCCCCCACGCTTCACTATCAACACATTCCGTTGAAAATCTATGAAAGTTCGAGTGCTCAAACAAGAGAGAAATGCAAGAAAAGCCCAACTCCAGTCTGAGAAAAGCGTAGAATGTGTGTGGTGAGGCATTTACAGCCCTAAAACATGTAGAACAACTGCAAAATACAAAGTTGTCCTACCTCGTGGACCTCTCCCACCGCGGGCCACCTCTGGAACCTAACCCCGTATGTGTTGATAAAGTGTATTTACGTTTCGGGGCGTGCATCTGAGCGCGCATCTGAGCGTGCATTAATTGAATTTTTGAAATTTGTTGTTTTTAAAGTGCTTTATAAATAAAGTTGGATTGGATTGGATTGGAGATTTCGCATTTCGTAACTTGAATTTATCTAGAGACCAAAATTTTACGTGAAGGTGTTTCGTATCTTGGATTTTTCGTTTGTAGGGTCTTTCGTAAGGTGAGGTACCACTGTAGTAGCCAAATACTGAGCAGCAATACTGTTTCTTCAGAATGTTCAGAATGGCAAATAGCAGCTAATTTTATATCTGAACTCACAGCACTTCAGTGGCAGAAGAAATACTCAATTTTGTTACTTAAGTAAAAAAAAATTAAATTAAAAATTAAAAATGCAGTGAAGTAGAAAGTACAGCTACCTGCTCTCAAATGTAGAAGTAAAAGTAAAAAATATCCGCTTTAAAATTTACTTGATGTAATGTATACTTAAGTACAGTACTTTACCACTTTTACTTTGTAGCGTTCCACCACTGCAAAACTTTGTTGTATTTTTGTGGCCCATTTCTTATAGCTATATATGATCAGTGAATTGTTTGTCAGAGAAGAGAAGGCAATACTGGTGAAGTAGGTGGGTCATTCCAGAATTGGAGGACATTTTACGTCCCACCCATCAAATATTAAATAATCCACATACAAAATACTAAAACATACAGTTTCTGAGTGAATTTACTTGTCCTGAGACCAAATCTAAAAAAAAAAACGAAGAGAAAAGAATGCTTGAAAATAGTTTTTATAATACCAAATAAGTCTGGAGTACCCCCCAAAATGCCATTTTCCTCTTGTCCCACCCTTCTAATGGCCAAATTGAATCTCAAATAAAACAGTTAAAATTGAATTGAAATGTATTGTTTTTTCTATAATTTGTTTCATTGCCATCTCTTTTAACTGTGGGAACATTTGTTTTAATAGAAATAATATTTCAAATAATAATTATTATTCATGGAACATGTGTCCCACAACATGCACCAACCCTGTTACCGTAACATTTTTAGTCTGGTAGAAGAAGAAGAAAGCAGTAAACCACATGATCCCCTGGACTTGACATCATCAAACAGTTTTCCAAAAGAATGGGTAGAGCAAAGGTTTATCTTCTCTTCTATTTTTCATATTTTTATAAAACAGTTAACCTTGATTGAATGTCTCACTCTACCTTATGCAACCCTGTTATGCAAATGATCAGAATAAGACTTTTTTTTTTCCTTTACTTATTTGCATAAATAAGTTTTTCCTCTTGATTCGTAATAACAGCTAGCTAAACAGCTAGCTTCTATTCCTGAGATAAAGCTAACATTAGCGCGATTTTGCAACCCTGTTACCTGCAACCCTGTTACTGTGATTAGACTAAATAAATAAATAAACCATATAAATCATATAATAACAAATTTACCATTGACCGTAAGCTGAGCTAATCAAGCATTTGATAGTTTATTACCTATTATTGATGAATATGTAGCAGAAAATCAGAAAAGTGAAGGTTTATTTTTCAAGACTTTAAAGCCAAAATGTCCTCAAATTCTGGAATGACCCAGGTGTCAAAATATATAAATAAATTGGAAACTTTAAAAGACATATTCATAACTAAAGGTTGGACAACATTTGATCTTTCTTTTCTTCATGTAGTTCATGTTCAAAATACCAAAAAAAACACATACAGGACACACACACACACAACAGCTTTTTTCACATGTCTATATTTTACCCCAGTAATTTCAAAGGTTAAAGCCAGGTTAAGTGGCTGACTCAGAGTTAGACCTTTGGAAGACAAAACATTTCTATTGATGACTGTGGGTGATGGGGGTCAAAGCAATATATATATACTATATACTTGTACTTATATGCACTTGCAGTTACCCACCAACCATCCTTTTTGATATTGGTTGCTTCTTTCATGTCTTCATATCAATGTCATCACTCTGCCTGCCACCATAACTCCAAAGATAGGCCCTCACATAACGTAATGCTACCTTTGCTTTGCTGTCTGCATTGTATTGTGTATTTCGTGCAGCAAAAGTTGTTACACTGGATAATCAGCAGTTTAACTCTTGGGTCATTACATCAGGGTGGTCCCGCACTTATTAGGAGCTGCACTAACTTTGTTGTCCTCTCCTGTGTTATTGCATCGATGAATCACTACGAACTGGCCCAATTTATCCAAAATGGAACGGAGTATCTACACATTCAAAGAGCCAAGAAAAACCTTGGCCATCCCCAAATCAAATTAACAAAAGAAACAGTGGGAGCCTTGACAGAAGCGAGGCGCCATTCATTAGAAAGAGATTGATATGGAACGATCAGAAGTGTGGAGCACTGAGTAAGATTACGCACACATACACATACCAAGCTGATATCATGGAAATAGGCAATGGCTCTTTTAATACCAACTGCACTTTTGATGTGGGGGATGCAAAGAATTCAGAAAAGTAAGTATTTATTCTATTTTTAGTTTAAACTGAAAAAAGTCTGGTTATAATTACAACAAAATGTAGGTAACAGCTTAAATACAAAACAGTCTATCAAAATAAAAAAGAAATCAGATGTTAAAACTGGGTTGACTAATCCAGATATGATATATATGAACAAATGACTGAATATATGATTATGATTATTAACTCTGTTTTAATGGACTTTTTATGTGAGAAACAGTGCATGATGCAACTTGTTCACCATCTTGGAAAAATTAAGTTTTATTTAGTATTGTTGAGAACTGTTTGAATAAGTTTTGACAGTGGTTTGAAAGAATAGACAAATAGCCGCTGATATTGATCAGTTTGTTATTGGATGAACGCGGAGTACATGGTGCATTTTATATTCTGCTGACAAATATAAGAATATAACAGTTCTTCTCGCCTGTGAAGAATTGGCAGGGGAGATTTGGTTGTGCGGTTCGCCACTACACAGTAATAAAGTGAGACATGTTGACATCAGTATCATGTGTCAGGGAGAGCTCCAGGGGGAACTTGGTCATTACAGTCTAGACCAGTGGTTAAACATATATACGATGCACAAACTAAAATATTTTAAGTGCTATTATTGTTCCATTAATAATGACATTTATGAGGACAGGAGCCTGAATTCCTAACACACCATAGTCTAAAACCACAGACAAAAGTAACAGAAACAACTTTGTTTGTGAATACACAAAACAAGGCTAAACCAGGATCAACACAGGTGTAAACAAGGGCTAAACAAAGACAAGTCTATTTAATTCAACTGGGCAAGGCTAAACCAGAACCAAGAAAGCACAGATCATACTAAATGTTCTAACATATGACTCCACACAAAAAACAATTTGTACAGTAAACATAATCTGTAACACAAGTATTGAGTATTGTTGTATCTGATTATAATGGTTTGTATAGACTTGACTATATCAATACATTTATTCATTGGCAGCGATGAAAATTCTTAACCAAATGGAAAATGCTTAAATGAGATCGTTACCTGTGTGGCAATAAGTGTCGCAGTCAAATAAGCAGTTTTGAACACGTGTGTATGAGTGTGTTTAATGGAAGTGGGTGGTCTACGGCTGTGAAGAGCCGACTAAAATCTGTTTCCAGCTTATGACCTTGAGCATTCCTCTGTTGGACTAAATGTTATTTATTTGGACATCTTATACACACTTACAATTGACCATTAGGTGCCGTGTTTAATAAACAGACTGATTGGATTGCTTGTATGAATGTGTGTGGTTTTTCTCCCTCACTGTCCTCAAACCCCCCTTCTTAACATTTCCCCCAAAGACATGACACAGCGCACACATGCTGTCATTGTAAATGCAGTAAACAACTTTGAGTTTCTCTACTCGAATTTTACTTATCCACATAAGGCTTTACTTAATAATCTAAACTCGATTGATTCTAGATTTTTTATTTTTTTTAAAATGATACTCTATAACTGCATTATGCTTGGGATGGAACGGCAAAAAACATCTTTTACCGTGGAAATCCACCATGTTTGTGGCAGTAGTGCAAAACTCACATAGAGATATATTTGTCAAAACTGTTTTAAAAAGTAAACAAAAGTGCAGTGCAACAACAACAATCACTACTGGTGAATACGTCTAATATTCTATAGATCTGAATGAATGCCAAGGCTAGTATTTAGCATCTTAAAATCTCCACTGTTTTAACAATAGGCTCACTGAAAATTTTGTGAGGTGTGATGTGACAATACTGAACTCTATAATATCAGTTAGCTATAGCACTTCTATGCCCATTATGGATATTTCCATTATCACTATAATTTAAAATGTGTTGCATCTATAGAATTGTAGATTATGTGTTATTAAACGTAATAAAAATACAAATTAAGATGTTAAAAAGCAATCAGATCATAGTTTCTAAATTGTACAGAGTGAAGCAACTCTTTTCTCAACTTTTTATTTTTAAGATTTTGGTGTCCTCTCTTGCAGACGCATCTCTGGGAATCAGCTGAAGTACATCTCAGGCCACGCTCTCCAGGGCCTCCACAACCTCAAAGTTCTGTGAGTAACCTACACCCCACTGCCTTTAATTCTACTTCATCCAGCCCTAACCTTAAGTCTCCTCCCAGGTGGGTAGTTCAGAGCCAGTCGGCAATTCTAGGGGATTGAGTTCTTGCTCCTGGCTTGAGTAAAAAACACAGCGCATGGATCATTAGGTGCAGTTAAAGTTTATGGGCTGCGGGAGACCTGCTCTGCTGCCTGCAAGTATAGCTGCTTCGACTTCCAAACAAGTTTCATTTACAAGTCACACTCTCTCACAGGTGTAACCTGGGACCTCCCAGTCACACCACCCACCGAGAATACAGAAAGGGACGTCATGTAAAAATGGCGTTCCATCATATCCCAGCCCACTTCATATAGAGTGGCGTTATGATTTATGGACCATCAAATGCATGAAGAAAAAAGAATTCAACAACCATAAAAAAGACTGAGAGGTGTAGGGGCAAAGGAAAGTATAAGAAGTTTGGCAGTTCTATAAAGGTACATTGTGCAACTTTTCTGGTGAAGGGTCCGTCACCTACTTGTTTTCATGGCGATGTTATTGCTTTGCCTGGAATGTTCTATGGTATAACATTAAACACATCTATCTAGCATTTATTCATTACAGATGTTTCTATTGCTCAAAAATTCAATAGCTCTCTGTGAAGAGGGTTGCATCTCCACAGATCTGACCTGTAATGTAGCCTATAGTTGTCTCCATTGTGACAGAATCTTTACTGTGGAACATTTCAGACAAAGCAATAACATCTCCATCAAGACAAGTAGGTGATGTACTCTCCACCAGAAAAGTTGTGCAATGCACCTTTAAGGAGCCTGGCAGACTTCGTTTGGTCCTGTTCTAGTCCTGGTTTAGTGCTGGTTCAGTCCAGGGTTAGTTTAATCTTTATCCCCAGTTTAATCTCAAGTTTGGTATTGTGTAAATGCAAGTGTGAACACACCCTTAGAGCTCCAGAAAAATATGGAAAATCCTGCCACAAAAAATTAAGTCAATATGCGAATTGGGGTTTGTGATTTTAAGGATTAACAGGAGTTACCAGGCGTTCATCTTAATCAAAATCCACCTTGTGTTGTGAAACTGAGACAAAAATCTGTCTCTTATCCTAACCCATTAAGTAGTTAGAAAGCCTGAATAATTCTTAATAAAATATTTGTTCATCTTCAATTAAGTTCATGCATTATAAGGACAATTAAGGTGTAGTTATTCTAAAGTGTTATCAAAATGTATTAAGAGCATGCTACATTGAAGAGACTATATTTAATTACACTGACATGCTCAGCCCGGAAGCTATTGTTGATGGCATGACAACATTTTAACACAAGCAGTGCACATATTCCCAAAGAACTCATCACCTCTTTCCTGTAATCCACATGGAAAGATGGAGAATAGAGAGAAGAGAGAGGGGGTTATTGTTTACTCCACTTCCTCATAGTTTTTTTTTTTTTTTTGCACTATTCTTCCGAGGATGACATCAGCAGCAGCCCACCCAAGGAGCTTCTCCCTCCTCTACCCTTCATTTTCTGCTTCTTTTCAAACTCTCACTGGCTCTTTTCACCTAGTGTCAGATTTCCGTCATGGTGAAATTATTTATTCAGTCTGATGCACATTGAACACTAGGCCAATACCAACTGAGCAGTTTTAATGACCAGCACCTGCGTCCGTTTCAGAATGCTACAGAATAACCAACTGGAGAAACTACCACAGGACACCCCATGGGACCTGCCCAACCTGTTGTCACTGTGAGTACATGCACATCAATGCACTTGCCTTTGAGCCATTGAAAAAAAAAAAAAAAAAAACTTGGCAAACAACACGCAACTTAGTATTACTAAGAACTATGTGTACAAAGAAAGGTGGTGCAAAACAACCAAAAGAACAGAAGGGAAGAAGGAACTTAATGAGAAGCATATGAGAGTTCTGCCATTTAAGACACTGATCATGTCTGAGAACACTCAATAAATTCCAAACTGTGCTGTAGTGCCTTTATGCCAACAACAAATTCAGCCTATACAAATATTGTTTCAGTTGCAAAATTTGTATTGTATTTGGAGGCACAATAAATGATTATAAAACTTCTATGCACGCCACCCTTTTTATAGCCAAACTAGCAATCACAACCTATGCATGTCAACTTGGTTTCTGAGAATGCATCTGGAAGCCATGAGGGGAAACAGCAGACAGTGCAGGCCAAGGAGAGCATCTCCAATGAGCTGTGAAACTACCCCATTTTCCATCAGTTCCCTCTTCCTCCTCCTCCTCCTCCTGCTCCTACTCACCACCCACACGGCCCCCTAGCTAATGAGTGGTGGCCTAATTGCCTCATCTGTGGGGTCAGGGTATCTGTGTAGAGTGTGTATAATGTGTCTTTGAGCCACTTCCCTCATCACACATGTACCACCTACTTTGTTTCTAAGTCTCCCTCTAACCATATCAAGGGGCAGACACTGACAGAGCATGGCCTTATGTACGTATCTGGATTAAATAATATCTGTCAGCATTATGCTGATTAGATTCAACCACCTGTTTATACAAATGTGCTTGTGTGGTCTTCTATCCGAGTTACTAGTACTTGTGAGATGGATTCAATTAATGAATGCACAGCACACAAGACAGTGCTCGGGGATGCACCTTGTCATTAGCGTAATGATAAGCTCAGAGAGAGGAGAGAGAGGAGAGAGATTACTGCAAGGGCTTTTGAAAATGAAGCTTGTCGGCGCCTCTCTGTGACATAAAACACAGGAGAAGAGAAAGGCAGACAGTTTGACTCAGCAGCTGGATTAAAATGTTTTACCAAGGCTTATTTCAAATAATTACTTTAAAGCAATATGTCTTTGGGCAGATACTTAGAATATTTGCAAGTGATTACATCAAGGACATTTTTGTCAAACATATGCATACAATTGCATTTTTCAGCATTATAAATTGTTATTGAATATTTGATACAATATTCAATACGCAAATGTATATGACACCTTTTTAAGCAAGTGAACTCAGTGTCTTGGTTCGGTTCTCAATAAATTAATTAATCAGTATGACAAATGCATATGCAAATTACTACAAATTAAAAAAGGATTTGCTTGATAATCACAACTAAAAGAAAAAGCTTGCAATTTTTCAGTGTGTAGTGCACGTTTTTGTTGGATTTTAACATTCTGTAAAAAAAAACAAAAAAACATTTTCATTTGGAATGGGAGTCAGCCTTTGTGTCCCTCTATATAGCCTACTACTGTTTGAACTGTTTGAACTAAATATGTTCAACGGGAAATAGCTACTGGTAGTTGCTCTTTATTGTCTCCTGTGGAACATACCTGGTCCTGGTTTGTCTGCCCTGGCAGGTCCACCCACAGGACTCATTATAACTGTGACCTGCCCTGAAGAACTAACCAGAAGGCTGCAGGGTCTTCCGTAGCTTTCATCCTTTTTGAGAGTCAGTTCAGGACTATGGCAACTCCGGGACATTTGGCATTGACAAAGTATGTGTCAGGAAGTACACAAGATGAGGAGGAGTCTGCTGGTGTTCATATGTAGGCCTGAGGCCTGCATTAGCGCATGCCTGTCCCACCATCTGTGTATGTATACAGTCGCCTCCTCCATGGAGGAAAATTTCCCTAGGGAGAGTCCAAGGGTCAAAGGTCAAGTTCTGATTTCACTTTGATGATGTGATTTGTTTTTCAATGTTGGAGAGGGAAGGAAATGAAGGAAATTGAGGAAATGTCGCAAATGTCACATACGATATAACAAGGCAATATGTCAGTGTTGTTCTCTCAGTGTCAGTGTTGGCTTATTTTGTGATACGGTCATTTACCAACATCATCAAAAGTTGGGCTTGAGCTAAACATTTTAATGAATTTACCGGTCTCATGATATTCAGATTATAATATAATTCAAGATAAAAGGTATCATAAAAAGTCCGTAGAGCAATAACTGTATTATTGTTTATAGTAGGGTACAAGTGAGTCAAGAGTGAATAAATGAAGACATAAGAGTGAGACATTTGCCGCAGGGAGGAAATGGAGATGAATGAATGAGAGTAAAGGGACAGAGGGGCAAAGAAGGAGGAAGTAGTGCAAGTTTGACAGTGAAGCCCTGGGGGGATCATTCATCACAAGGAATAGTGTGTGTGCCTTTGTGAGTCCCTAATGGCTAGTGGCGAGTAAAAGATAAGTAAAAAGAAGACAAGTTTCATATGGCTTAAAAACCTTCCAAATCCCACATACAATGTATAGCTGATTTGTTGTCTGAGTTGAGTGTCCAAGTCAAAAGGAAAAAAGGGGTTTTTTGGGGGTTTTTTGAGAGAGAGAAAGAGTTGTAGATGTTTGGGCAAACTTAATTGCTTCCCTCTTTATAATGACCATACTTCTGTGAATAGATGTCAGACATTAAAAGCATTGCCACATATACCCCTACAAAAGTTTAAGTTTGCATTTCCTTCTCATCTTACATTTACACACATCTCTTCCAGTAACACCAGACGTGAGTGATTTGTTCATAATGAGAAGGCTCTATGAGACTTAGAAGATAAAAGTTGAAGTAAACGAAATAAGTATATTGTCACAATCACTTTCCCGAGTCATGCACACGCACACACACACCACATAGTATACTGCAAAGCTACAATAATCAGTGATGATGTTACTAGGCTAGGTTTTCCCTTGTCCTGCAGGCGTCTGGATGCTAACCTGCTGTCTGAAGTCCCATCGGAGGCCTTCAGGGGGGTGCGCTCTCTCAGACACCTTTGGCTGGATGATAACTCCCTGACAGACATCCCAGTGACAGCGCTGGACTCTCTGCCTTCGCTGCAGGCCATGACACTGGCACTGAACCAGATCACTCACATCCCAGACTACGCCTTCACAAACCTCTCTGCACTTGTTGTTCTGTAAGTGACACCGGCGGCATGGTGGCTGAGTGGCTAGCACTCACGCTTCACAGCAAGAAGGTTGGGCCTTTCTGTGTGTGTTCGGTGTGAAGTTTGCATGCATGGTCTGGGTTCGATCCCCGGGTGGCCTGGGCCTTTCTGTGTGGAGTTTGCATGTTCTCCCCGTGTCTGGGTGGGTTTCCTCCGGGCACTCAATTTTTCCCCATCAACACAAAAACATGCTCCATAGGTAAAAATCCTCCAGCTTAGGTCCTGACCAAACCTAAGCAACAAGATCATGGAGATGGCCCCCGGGCGCAGTAATGTGCTGCCCACTGCTCCTAATAACAGGATGGGTTAAATGCAGAGAACAATTTCTCCTGTGTGAGATCAATAAAGTCATAAGTCATTTAATTTTATTTGCCCAATTGATATTTATGACCAATAGTGTTAGACAGATTTTTAAATTGTAAAATAGAAAAGAATTCCAAAACTCAAGACCTCAACTAAAAGGAGAAAAACTAAGAACTTGTGCAGGGTGAATCTCATTAAGCATCATTTACCAAACTCATGAGCTAAGACCTGACTTTCATTGAATCACAACTTTCTGTTGTGGTTTACATTACATTGTCCCAATCTTTTTCAAAATTGTTTTTGTAATTGCATCTAAGCAATTTCTGAGTTTAGTATTTGAACATGAAGTAGAAGTGGTCACATGGATGGAATAAGTGGCAAAATCAAATTTTGATGAAAAATATTTGTGGTAATTTGCAGGCATCTACATAACAATCAGATCCAGAGCATGGGAGCAAGATGTTTTGAAGGACTGCAGAGTCTCGAGACACTGTGAGTGCGCGCACACACACACACACACACACGCACGCACATGCACACGTGCGCACGCTCACACGCATGCATGCACACACGCACACACACACATACATGCAAAAACAGATCTAGTGACCTTTGTTTGCAAGTATAAAAAAAGAGTACAATTATTGGTAATTAAATTTTGGACACACAAATATGGACACACTGTAATGGCTTCAACAGATGAAAAATTACACATTATTGAGAGTGGTAATTGGTGTCGACAAATGAGCTTCAAGTGTTTAACCGAAAAAATAAATAAAAAATAACCTTCTCTGATATGTGTCAGAACAGTGTGGTGAATCTGACAAGGAGTTATCTGTGACCAAAAATAATAGGCACTTACTTGCTATGCCTATGTACTAAATTGGTCTAATGTTTAGCCAAATACAGACCTTGGACCCTGGTGTAGTATTCATTACATACAGTATAGAGCCAGTATACAATTGCTATGATCACATGTTTACAGAAATCACATAACCCTGGCATAAACCTATGATAAATCAAATGATAAGTAACGTCATAAAGTGCAATTATAGGTCTTGTGTATACTGTATCCCTGCTCTTGGTATAACTGTTATAAGAGGAGCTTGACACTTTATGTGAAGTGGTAAATCTAACTAACAAGCACACCGAAGAATAATAAATGACTGTTGTAAATTTCAAGCAGTGTTGATTAATATCATACATTTCAGCTGCTGCTTTTAAGTCTCAAAAGTCAACAAGAGACAAATGATTGCAGACATTTAAAGTGTTATCTTTTTGTCAGACTGCTTTGTGCTCAGTGGAAGCCTACAGACTTTGTTGTACCCGTCTCCAAGGCCAGCAAATTAAAATAACTGATAAATAATATAACATATGTGCTGTAAAAATATTACTACTACTTTAAAAAAAAAGAAAAGTAACATGTATGTAGAAAAACAATTTCCAGATTTATCTAGATAAGAAAAACAGTAGTAGGTGGTCACATTAAAACTCTCTGTGTTTAGCTACCTAGCAACTTCTCAAAGCAATATCATACACTGAAAACTCATACACTCAAACAATATCATACACTGATTAAATAAGAGAAATGGAAGTTTAGAGACACAGACAGCACGCTGGCTCTGAACTTGAATCTCTGTTTCTGTTGTTTCACTTCACAGTGATGAAGAAATAAGGTATTACTAACCTTAGGCTTATAGTATTAACGGGTCATTAAAAAAAAGTTTTCTATCTGGTCTTTGTTAACTCACATATGCCCACATACATATCAACTATTCTATAAGCCATTATTCAAGCCAAAGTGGGGAAAAAGTGCAAGTCCAGGGGAGCCGCAAAGCAAATGAAGGATGAAACCGGAGCATGAGTGAAAAGGAAGCTGGACCAGAATAGTGTGCGTTAAAGTGTTTGGAGGGAAACACATGATTCAGCAGCGAGTTAGGAGGACAGGTGCCAATGACGTGCGAAAGATTGTGCTGGTGTGAAGGGTTAATCTCCCACTCCACCAAGCTTATGGGAAAAGGGAGAGGCCATCTACATTATACCCCCACAAACCACATTATAAAATCATTACTATGAAAGACCCCCCAGAGGATTACTGCAAATCATAAAAAGTAGGTGCTCGGAACTGCCAAGAGCATGGGCCAAATATGAGAAAACTGAATTAGGAACGAATTTAGAAAACACCACAGTCTATTAGACTTTAGATTTTTATTGTCCCCAAGGGGAAATTCATTTTCACGCACACAGAGATTCTGTGACATATACAGCGACAAACACAGCACAACAAACATACACATTAAAACAGACATTACAGCACACTCTGTGGGGCCTGGTGTTCAAAAATGTGATAGCCGTGGAAATCAGGCTTCTGCCAAAGTGGGCCCTCCTGCACCTGAGTGTCCTGTACCTCCGTCCTGTAGTGGGTGAGTGGGATCCTGTTCTATGGAGAGTGCAGTGGCCCTGTTGTTAAAATCTGCAAGGTTGGGTGTGGGAAGTCCTATGATTTTAGCAGCTGTATTTGTTACATTTGTGAGTTTAGACCGGTAAAACAGAGCTCAGGCCGTGCTATCGCAGAGGAGCATGTACCATCTTAACACAAGCCAGTTTCTAGCAAAAATGGTGAAGGGAGTCCATGTTATCAAAAGGAAAAACAGATTTTCCTTTTTCTTTTTTTTTTAAATTAAAAATCTGTTTAACAAATTATACATGGATTAAACTTTCTTATTTCAAATGTTAAAAGTTCAATCTGATGTGGTCTACTAATGGATAGCAGTAAGCTTTAGAATAATATACAGAATATAGTGCAAAGGTCAAAAGAAAAATTAACTGAAATAATCGCCAAGACTTGATTATCAATTATTAATCACCGCCTCATCATTTGCAGGGACTTAAACTACAATGACCTCCAGGAGTTTCCAGTGGCCATCCGGACCTTGAGCAAGCTTCAGGAACTGTGAGTATAGTCCACACACCTGCCCTACGTGACTGTCATGTTTGTCTTATCCGGACTAATCCTGTTAAGTGATTTTAATGGGGCACTCAGATACAATCTCTCTCGCCCGGAGCAGGTGCGGCCAACACCCCCCTCCACAATCACACAACTCGGCTTTCCCTCCATTTGAACAGATGTTCAGTGTGTGTATGTGTTACTAGTAGTATGTGTACACACTTGCATCTCCAAAAATATGTTTCAGCTGTGCGATAGCAGGTGCAGCATGGGGCCAGCTTTTGACTTGCCTTATGTGAGCAAATAGAGTATAGGAAGTCCCAAAAAATAATTACTTTCAAGATTTTTTTTTCTTTAAACAAGTCTTGGATGCACAACAAAGATTCTATGGCATAATCAAACTTCTGTGTTATGCATCCGTGGCCCAGACTGGACACAAACCAGAAATTTCAAAGTCCATCTCTCAAAATGTACCGGTATTCTGTCTTTGTGTCCATGCACCCATATTGGTTGCATTTGTAGCTCTTATGTGTGAAGGTGTCACAGCCTGTCAACCTGTCCCAATGCAGCAGTGGTTTCAGGGGTTGAGCACAACTACCACTTGAGTGGACTAATAATTTGTAATGTTATGCTAATGTTTGAGCATTTTTATGGTGTTCATCTCCTATCTTATTAGACTGTATTTGTATAATGTGCTGTTTATGGTTATTGACAAATAAAATTAACTTTTATGTTTCCAGGGGCTTCCATAACAATAATATTAAAGCGATACCTGAAAGGGCTTTTGTGGGAAATCCACAGCTCCAGACGATGTAAGATTAATTTTTAAGCTTATAAGATACATTATTATTATTATTATTATTATTATTATTATTATTATTATTATTATTATTATTATACGTGTGCAGTATATTATATTCAGTTTATTTTGTTTCTTGCAGTCATTTCTTTGAGAATCCCATCCAGTTTGTGGGAAAATCTGCCTTCCAGTTCTTGCCCAAACTCCATACACTGTAAGTTTGCCCGTTAACAATGACAGTTAGTTAGCCCAAACACTATGTAAATCACAGCCTGTGTTCAGTCATGTTTATGGCCCACTGAAGGATGTTGTGTTAGTGCACTATTCATATGGTAAGAAAGAGTGTTGTATGAACATGTTAAATGGTTTGACTTATGTCTACTGCCCAAGCCAAAACAGCCTGATGTTGTTGTTGGAAAAAAGCAGAGATGCTTGAAATGAGCTGTTACACAAAGGCTCATGTATGTCTATGACATGAGTGATATATACCTACTCTCAAATGGATATTTGGCCTATGTTTGCAGGTCTCTGAATGGTGCGACACAGATTCAAGAGTTCCCAGATCTTAAAGGAACAACAAGTCTGGAAATATTGTGAGTTTACTAAGCAAGCTGTGCTCAGTTGTCATAGTAGTAGCAGTATAATGAAGCACTGTAACTTTAAAATGTATGAAGTAGTAACTCTATTGACTACCTACCACCAATATGAGGTGCAAAATTAATTTAGAAATTTTAACTTGAATAACATTTATTAGTCATCTCTTTCTTATTTCTTGCTTGTGCTTCAACAATGAATTTATACTCATCAGGACTCTCACCAGAGCTGGCCTCTCTGCTCTGCCTTTGGACCTGTGTGAGCAGCTGCCTCGCCTCAGAGTGCTGTAAGTACACACACACACATTACACAGTGAGAGGTGACAAAATATGGACACATAAAACAAAAGCGATGCCCCTAGCAGCCATTAGCAAAATTACTCTGTGAAACCAAGTCTGCTTTAGTACTAGAGAGTTTATTATACAGGGCTTCGTTTGTTCTTGACACAAAATACAATACCACAGACTGGTATGTTTTTGTAGTGAGCTGTCCTACAATGAAATCGAAGTCCTTCCCAGCTTTTACCACTGTTCATCACTGCAAGAAATGTAAGTTTATAAACTTGGCTTTGGCTTTTTTATATTGGGCTGTTTTATATTGTTTTTTTTTTTGTTTTGTTTGTTTTTTTCATTTTATTTTCAGTGGATTGCAGCATAATCTGATTAAGAAGATAGAGTCCACTACTTTCCATCAGCTCAACTCTTTAAAATCACTGTAAGTACTCTCACTTTTAGTGAATTAATGAAAACATTATACAGTGTATGTCAACAAAGGTTGTGAGACTGGATGAAATGAAAAAATATGATGATCTAAAGAGTCCTGGAGCTCTATGAATGTATATAGTAAAAAAAAAATATATATATAATCAATAAAACTGTAATTTTAAAGAAAATACTTTCTT
This sequence comes from Paratrypauchen microcephalus, assembly GCA_036785185.1. NCBI lineage: Eukaryota > Metazoa > Chordata > Actinopteri > Gobiiformes > Gobiidae > Paratrypauchen > Paratrypauchen microcephalus. Next base: position 1,743,530 of record JAVJIX010000052.1, on the reverse strand, counting down.
TTCTTAGTGATCTAAGCTGGAACTTGATAGAATGGATCCATCCAGATGCTTTTGCGTTTCTTCACTCTTTGGTCAAGCTGTAAGTAAAGCATCAACCACAATAAGGACCTGTGTATTTTGGGTAATACAGTGTAATGATTTTAATTGTTTAAGTTTAGTAATAAAACAGAAGTATATTAAAGTGCAAATCTGGGAATACATAATGAACATAATGTTTTGACATCAAACTGCATTTAAAGGCAAAGTAATGTTATTTTACAATCTGAGCCTTCTTTCGGTAATAAAACAAGTAGTTTTACTCACCCATAGCATTTTTCTGTCAATTGGAGCAGTATCGCAGAACTTATGTTGAGCCGTTCTGTTCTAGTAATGATCCCGTATCCATTAACATGGTGCTGTATCATTTGCTCGGGGCATTACTTTGCGGTGTCCAAATAACACAAACTTTAGCACTTTTCAAATCATAGAAGCCCGATGTCTTAATGAAAAATTTCGTTTGAAGCAAAAGTGGCCTGTAATCCGAGATTTAGCCATAGTTTCGAGTAGATGAGGACGCCAGTGCGCATGCGCGGACTGCTCCGGGGACCCAAATAGGAAACGCAAAGCTGAAAACTATGGATAAACCTCGGATTACAGGCCACTTTTGCTTCAAACGAAATTTTTCATTAAGACATCGGGCTTCTATGATTTGAAAAGTGCTAAAGTTTGTGTTATTTGGAGACCGCAAAGTAATGCCCCGAATACAAATGCTAACAAATGCTAACAGAAACGCCACAACATAACTTTCTTCAAACAGCTCCAAATGACACGAACGTGATATGGGTGAGTCAAACGACTTGTTTTATTACCGAAAGAAGGCTCAGATTGTAAAATAACGTTACTTTTCCTTTAAGGCATTTTAAATTGTACATTTCAATAACATAAAAAGCAAACAAAAGCACACAGTTTTCCTATACGGCCTATTGATTTCATCTTGTGGAGTATTTATAAAACAATGGCTTAGTCTTGTTCTGTCTGCCACAGGGATCTTAGTGAGAATCAACTACACTCTCTACCGGTCTCAGGCTTGGGGTCACTCACTCATCTCAAATTAAGAGGAAATACTGAATTATATGATGCCTTCAGTCCAGATAACTTCCCACGAATGAGGTAAGACATTTGATGCTTATTTCATACATCAACCCAGGTATGATTGACTTATGCCAGGTGTGTATCCTTTGGCTGTTAAAATCAAAGCAGTCTTTCAATTACCCATACCCTTAGAATATTCTATTAATATTATCGATTTACTGGGAGCAGCCAAGCTTGACAATGAACTAATTATAGCACATAGCTCTGAGCAATTTCTGAACTAACTTTCCACAATGAGGAGGCAACAGTGGGCAGCATGTTAATGCTTGTTGCACAGGGTTAGTATCCCTGAAGGCTGGAAGTCAAAAGTGGAGCATACATCAAAGGAACCACATATGGCAGGTGATCAAGTAGCAATGTCAGCCTCAGTGTAGAACAGCACCAAAATTTCACTGCATGTCTCCCAGTCACGGCAACAGTTGCGTCAAGGTATATACAGCTATCAACATCAGAACCATTTGAACTTTAAAACATGATTAAAGTAATGATTAAGCTCATTATTTAAGTGGGTTGACAAGATTTCATATGCTTTCCTAATACTAAAGGTGTTTTCATTATGTTCCAGGATAATTGAGATGCCCTATGCATACCAGTGCTGTGTGTATGGATCTTGTGATGGCTATAAAGCAGTAAACCAGTGGGACAGTGGCAGTACAGACGAAGACCTTCACAAGAGAACTGTGGCCATGTACCCAGTCCACACAGAGACTAACTGTAAGCATCTGCAATATACCAGTGATACTTAAGTGTCATCATCAAAATCTTTGGCTCTTATGTTCCATCTTAAAGGGATTATAACAAGCCTCAAAACCAATGTATACATTTGAAAAAATAAAGATCAAACACCATTATGTACCAAAAAATTATAGAAACCTCAGAGTCATGCTCTGTACTTAAGGCGGGTTATTACCTAAATAAGCCAGCGGCACAGTAAACCCTCAGCTACCTGGCAACTGTGGATTCTTGTGATAATCATTAAATGTGAACACCAATAAATCTAAACTGACTTAGTAATTAAAACAGTTGAACTAAAACATTTAAACGCACAAATATTTACAACAGAAACAAGAACACCAAGATCAAAATAATTCAACCATGTTACAGATTTAAATCTAGTCTTCTGCAATTGCAGTAAAAAAAACACATCAGAGAAAATTTCAATTACCTGCCAATTATAGAAATATGCTTTCATATGTAAACCACAACCTTGGACCATACATGTGCACAATAATATCCAATGTAATTTAGCATAAATGCAAACAAGAACATTTCAGACACCTAAGTTAATCTAAAGTAATGGGACCTGATGTTTATGTTATATTCCAGATGACCCTGACCTGGAGGAGTTTCAGCTTGAAATTGAAGAATCTAAACTTCAAACAAGCGTTCAATGCACACCTATACCAGGTACATCATGTTCACTAAAGGCAACATATATTTTATATGTATACCTTGTTTCCTACATCTAATGTGGTTCATATTGCCCAGGTCCATTCCGCCCATGTGACTCCCTGTTGGGCAGCTGGCTGGTGCGTATGGGGCTGTGGTCCATCTCTCTCATTGCTCTGCTGGGAAACGCTCTGTTGCTGCTGTCCCTCTTCAGTTCTCCAGGATACCTCTCCCCCCTGCGCTTCACTGTGGCCTGTATGGGAGCCTCTAACCTGCTCGCAGGAGTGTGCATGTGCACTCTGGCTCTGGTGGATGCACTGACCTATGGAGAATTTGATCATCATGGAGCTCACTGGGAGGGCGGCCCTGGCTGTCAGGCCACCGGGTGGGTGTGGGTGTTTGCCTCAGAGGCCAGTGTACTGCTGCTCACTCTGGCGGCTGTGCAGTGTGGAGTTACTGTAACATGTGCGCGGGCCTATGGGAAGTCTCCTTCTCTGGGAAGTGTACGCACATGTGCACTCTTCTGCCTCACTCTGGCCCTGTCTCTGGCCTCTCTACCTCTTCTGGGAGTCGGGGAGTATGGGTCCTCACCACTGTGTCTGCCCTCACCACTGCCTGCACCTGCTTCTCGACTGCCCTCCTCCCTGGGGTTTCCTCTGGCCCTCATAATGATGAATACTCTGTGTTTACTAATAGTCACATGTTCATACATCCGCCTGTACTGGGAGTTACTCAAAGGAGAGTGTGACAGTTTATGGGACTGTGCTATGATCAAACATGTGGCCTGGCTAATCTTCACCAATGGAATGCTTTATATTCCTGTGGCCTTCCTGTCTCTCTGCTCCTTGCTTGGTCTGTTATCTCTGGGGGATGAGGTTCTTAAGTCAGTTCTGTTACTCCTTCAGCCCCTACCTGCTTGTCTAAACCCTCTGCTCTTCCTCCTCTTCACTCGAGACCAGTCACAGTTTTTCCTTTGGCCACACCCCAAAGATCGCCTTCAGCTGCGGCGGGAGCAAACCCTGGACTCTCTGGTTTCCGTGGAGACCGAGAAAAGTTCCTGTTCTGAGTCCTCCACTCAATTGTCTCTTGGTGAAACTGATGCACTATGCAGTAAAAGCCCCACAGCCCAAACTCGACTGGATCCAATCAGATTTTCACACTGCTCTTCCACCTCCACATCGTCCTCCGTCCCTCTCATCACATGTCAGTTCACTTCTGCCAATCGAGACAGGACATCACACAGAGGAAGCCTCGTTGGCGATGAATTTTTTAGCAGTTTGGATGAAGAGTTGATTAATAACACTTGTTCTTTGTACCATCCTTCCCATTCTTCCCAACCTTGAGTGTCAACTTTCTGATTCACGGGGACATAAGAGACATTCAAGGACTGTCACTCTACAGCAGCATGAATACAATAAACCTCAAAAATGCAAGTCGGAGGGAAAAGTTCAAGTGCCTTTGCTCACAGGGAGCAAGTAAAACTGTCCTGTACAATGACTGTTAAAGGAGTATTGCTGTTCTGAACACAGACATAGAATGGACTAAAGCTTTGATAAATAATAAGCAATAGACAAATCGGTGGTTTACCCACATGATAATGTAGAACTTTAAATGTGTTCAAAATGTGATTAAAGAAACACTATTTAGAGATTCCAGACTGTAGTTTTGTATTTAAGTAAAGATATTTTTTATTTGTTTAAACAGTGACATTGGCTGAACAAATGGATCAAACAGGTGATTTTTATACCAGGGAAAGCTAACATTTATCATAAACAACTTGCAAACTGTTTCTGCATTTCTTTGTACAGTTGCAGCTGAAAAGGCATTGCACATAATGATTTATATGGTTTACATTTGTCTTACACTTACATGGCCAACAAGAGCAAAGTAGTCTCCAAATGCCTAGACACACCCAGAAAAGCTTTTCTTTATTAATATTGCATAGGCAATTGTACAATGCATCTACCTCTGAAATCGCATGTTGAGTCACAGCCTTATGCCCTCTTTATAAACATCAAATATATAATTTTATGTATTGAGAAATATATATTTCTTAGTTTGTATAAAAGCATATCTTGCTATTAGGATGTACATACTTTGTATACAAACTGGTAAGACTATGGTTAAATTAAAAAAAAAAAAAAAAAAAACATACAATATATTGTGTAGATTATTTTCTTTACAAAACAATTTACACCACACATTTAAATAGCTGATATACTTTTATTAACCAAAACAGATACAATAAAGTATGTTAATATCTCACAAGAGAGTCATTAAATATGGACACTAAACAAAAAATGATACTTAAGAAAAAGAAGACCTATTGCTGGATCAGAAATGTGTTTTCTTTGCAGCTTCCTCTGTATCATGTGCACTGAAAGCCTTTCTCTTGCAGTTAGTTTTCTGATCTTCAGCCTTGTTTTTGTTTTCCAAGGAACTCTGTATTAAAAATGCATTGTTAAAAGATGTGGTGCATTTTCCCCCAAATAAAAACATTTTGTCTAAACGTGTGGTACTTCAGCTGTTAGCCCATAAAGGGAGGGGTTTGCAGTTACATCAAGATTTTGATTTATTTTTTTGAGAAGTACCGGTCAACTGTTACTTTGCGTTACTGCCATCTAGTGGACAAATACACTATTACACATTACTAGTGCTCAACTAAATTAAAATACTGTATTATCACCGACAAGTCAAATACTTTTAAACACTGAACACATAAAATACTTACCTTGTTTTTATGAACTGCATGCTCAAGTGTCCATTTCTTGGCTTTCTCAGAAAACAGTTGTTTGTTGTATTTGAACTCAGAGGACTAAAGTAAATGTACAGACCAGATTAGGGTGTGTGTTCTCTGCCTATCATTTAATAATTCTAAAACAATGACCGTCGTGTATACGTGGAGATTTTTGTTCAGTATTAGTTATGCAAGTCTAAACTGTACTCACGATATCAGCCATCAAAGGGTCATCAGGGTTTGGTTCAGACATAAGCAACTGAATGGACGTGAGAACTGTAGAGATGTTCAAGGATGGTTTCCAAGCCCCCTTCAAAAAAAAAATCAATTAATTAATTAAGTATTATTTATGCTCTAAAACTGGATATAGACAATTGTTTACGTTTGCAAACCTTAGGAGGGAGTTTGAGAGCATCATGACAAATCCGACCACAGTTGTCAATATTTGGATGATAGATGGGAGTTATGAAGCGTATATTTGGAGGGTCAAATGGATACCTGGGGGTTGGGGTAGCTCAGTTATTTCATAGTCGTTCGCACAGTTTTGATAGTCTTGTCATGTTAATTTATGTCCATTTACCTCTCTGGGATTTTGATTTCCAGTGAAAAGATTCCGCTTTCGTATGGAGTCCCGGACCCACCAACTATTTCTATTGAGGGAAAAACGCATGGAAAGGGGTAAACATACCATACAAAACACACCATGTTTGTCCCATTTCAGTCAACCAGTCAGTCAGCTAAACTTACGAGCCCGGAGTTCGTTCACATTGTCCTCAGTCTGCCAGCAAGTGATTCCTGGAGGGGGCTCAGTGCTCAGCATCTGAAGTTCCCGCTTTAAACGAGAGATTCTCTGCATTTTCCGTTCGCAAAAAATAAAAAGAATCCGTTTTAAGCGAAGAATAGCTAATAGCTAAGCTACATAGCAACTTTATGCAATATGAAACGCGTCAAGCTTTATTAACTGAAATAAACTTCGGTAACTACACTATATTCACCTTACACGGCGTTAACGCTAAATATAAGTCCACAGTCGCGCACTTGTCAAACAAATTCTAAGTTTGAAGGAGCCCAGCAAACACACAAGACTGTCTAATGTTTATGTTTTGGGTTTCCCTCTTTCTTTCTATAGTTACGTCATGACGCAATGAGTTGCCAGATCTGCGCCGTCGATTCTATCCAATTTCAATTGTTTTTCAGGCCAATTTGTCATCTTATTTAAACTTTTAAATTATTTCACGAATCCAAAAGCATTGAAGGTCAAATCACTATGGACAGAATTTAAAATGTAAAGTGATGTATTCTTATCTTTTTTTTTTTCAAATATTATTGCATAGGCCAAGCCATATCATTGTATACAAGAGGATCAACCTTATTATCTCAGGGCCCGACTATTTCTGTAAATCTCATATTAAATGTATGGTACTCTTCTGATTTCACAGTCCTCAAGATGGTGCTCATGGTCATATTTTAGTCGCCGGCCCTACGGTTGAGAATCACTGGTATACGAGGCTTAAGGATCTATGTTATTGTGAATACTAATGTATATTTGAATCATAAAAAAAAGTTGCTGTGAGCCAGGTGGTGAGGTCGCTGACATATAGTACTGTACCTGGTTAATGGTATATGGTGTAATAGTCAAGGAAAAGAAATACAAGAAGGTAGGTGTCTTTACACAAAACTCCTTTCTGAATAACAACGCCACAGGCAGACTTCAATAAGGAGGCCAGTTACTTTATTATTTTTGTCATTTTAAAGCAGTGGCATAGATAACCTGAAAGGTTATGTTTTCAGCGTGCTGGTCTTCCATTTTGACGTCACTGAATCCAGAGTACGTCAGAGCTGCCATATACACTTCAGGTTGGCAGTTGTGCGATGGGATTAATCCCTTTGAAGCGAAATAAGACACCGCAGCCAGCCTTAGAGGGGTCACCATTAATGCTCCTGAGTAATGAAGAGAAGGCAGAGTAAAGTGCAGTGCAAGTGTCAAATATAACAATGGTGAAGATTTACACATTTGAATGATTTATGCATTTCAACCAAAATGATTTTTTAAGTTCCAGGTGTGGCATAGCTACAAATTATGGCGCACATACAAACCAAAATATTACCACCATTGTCCTTCTTGTAAGCCATTATTGTTCAAAACAGTGACTGCAGCCTCTCAGATTTATCCTGAGAATTGTTAGAAAAAAGTTCAGCCATATCGTTTTCATACTGTACCTGGTTTCATCACACGATGTAACTCTGATGTCGCTTTCCTCAGATCAGGCCAGAAATAGTAACAATTACAGTGGAAAACTTTGTCCACGGAGTTGTCTTGAAGAGGCAAGGCTGCGACATCACAGTGATGAAGAATAAGTTTACCACTGGCAATATGTTTCTTCAAAAGTGTCTTTGCTTTCTGTCAAGGAAATCAGAAGTTAGAATCAAGAACACAATATTGGTATAAAAAATAGAAAGAACAAAAGAGCAGCCAACCATTTCCCATTTCGACAAAAACTATATGATGCTGAACATTACACATTTTATTCATTACATGTCTATCACCAGTAGTTTTGCAAAAGTAGCCCAACTCTCTGGGGAAATGCTGTATTGGATATATCACTTACATTGTGCATATACTCAGAGTAGTCTACTCCTATAAGTCTCCCCTTGGGGTCAGAGAGCAGTTCAGCAGCTGACTGTAGACCAAGCCCTGGACCATGTCCGACTTCAAGCACGGTTTCTCCAGGCTGAATGTTGCAGAGCTTCACTGCATTCTCCTCCAACATTCTGTTCCACTTTATGAAGAACCTGCTGACCAACCAACCTCCTATGGACCATGGGGGAATGGCCCAGCTGCTTACCAAGCTTCTCTGCCCACATCTTTCCTATAAAACAAATGTTAATTACAAAACCCAACAGAATTTAAAAAGCAGCTAGTTGCTTGTAGCTATCTGATACACTGTATAAGCTTCTTTTTCGCTGGCACTGTCATGGTGGATTAATGCGTCACTATCTAAACTCATTGAGATGGTTGGAGGTATAAGCGGTTATTTATTAACAGGTTGTCTTACATTACGGTTCTATAACTTACGCTCAATCGTGGTTCAGCCCTTGACTGTTACAGACTGAGTTCTTCCTAAGTTTCTGTTCCAGTTGGGGTGGAACATGTGACTTTTCTCAATGTGCGCACATGCGCACCGAGCGCATTTTGCTCTTTTTATTGGCAACCCTTCCTCCCTGTATTCTTACTTTTTAATGGGTTTACTTAAGATTTACTTCCTGGTATTTCTATCTATGAGTCATAAAGTGAAGTCTTTATGGCATTCTTTTTCCTGTTCAGAAAAAGAAAACAAAGAGATAAACGGACAGAACATAATATATTTTACGCTTTCTCTGTCAAATTTTCATACAATTAAACTCATTGAATTGCCATTGATATTCTGCAATCTGCTTCCTGCTATCATATCGCGCACACCCCATTTGCTTGGGATATGTTTCTTTCGTTTTCATTTCCCGGAAGGATTAAATGTGAAATTGTGTGTCCAGCTTTAAAGGGACATTTTAAGTACGCGCAGACACAGTCTCCAAAATCTGAAATCTGGGACAACACCTTGTGATTTTTTTATTTTTTCTTCACGCTATCTGCACAAGCCTTTAGAAAATGTTAATATGGAAGAAGTTTGTCCTTCAGTTTTGGTGAAGGTAAGTTCAGTTTGAATACATTAGGCCTAACTTTATATTTCCCCCCTCTAAAGTTATGTTTATTTGGCATTGTAAGAACTAGAATAAATAATCGTGTGGTTGCTTTCTATAGCAAGAGAATACAGACCGTCTTTTACTGAAGCCACTGACACAAGGGGCGCATATCGCTCTGTCCTGTCAGCACAGCCCCTCTCACTTTCCTCTAGATGGTTCTTCTACAATGCAGGACGACCTGTGGCATTTACCCGGACGTCTGCGTAAGTTGTACCGATCTTATCTGACCTGAACTATCACTATATGGACATATGTTGTATGTAACCTGATAAGAGTTTGTGGACTGATCAGCTCTTTAAGGCAACAATGTATCTCTACATTTAAAATAAATACAATATATAAAATAAAAACAATGTGTAGGTATAAACCCATCACTGTGGGATAAGGAGGATGTTGCCTTGTGGTTGTGCTGGGCTCAGAAGGAGTACTCTCTGCGCCCTCCTGAAAAAGGACACTTTGAAATGAATGGACGAGCCTTATGCCTCTTGACTAAAGAAGACTTCAGGCGACGCTGCCCCAGTTCAGGTATGAAGATAGTTGTTGTTGTTGTTGTTGTTGTTTTTTTTTTTTTAAGAAATCGTTCCAAATAAGAGTGAGTAGCCTAATAGTAAAACATTAACTACTCAATAATAGAGGCTTTGTATTCTGTCAGGTGATGTACTATATGAGATTCTACAGTGTGTAAAACAGCAAAGAAGAAAAGCTTGTGAAACCCCACAACTGCCTAAAACTTGCAATCCAGCCCATATTCAAAGCCCAGTTTGTAGCCTGATCTCCACCCACAGCACCCAACCTGCTACAGCCGTACCAGGTGCGTAAAACAGAGACAAATTTAAGAACAAGGAAACATGAATTATTTTAGCAGTCAATGAAAACCTTGTTAAACAGGAAAAGAGTATAGGACAAAATACTTCCTGAAAAGCCAGTCTAGTGAACAGGTTTTTTTTGTTTTTGGACATGGATAACACTAAAATTGTTATGGACTTGTCTTTCACAGAATGACCTAAAAATCATTAGAAATTGCATAATCAGATTACTCCTAACTTATTTCAATTTATACATATTTATCAAAACAGGCAGTCAACCCTTGTACCATTAGTAAAAGTTTATTGTCTGTATAGTCAGTCTCCACTTTTGCTTTCAATTTAGGTTTAGTATATATTTCCCTATTTTGCCAAAGACTTCTTAAAGTGTTCTTACCTGTGATTGTGACAGATTCTAGCTCGACCATCACTGCCCCACCACAGTGCAGCCTACGAAACCCTCCTTTAATTGTGTACCAGCCACACACTCCACTAACCCAAAATAGTGAGTAGTACCTGATAAAGGGGGGATTTCTTAGTATTGTTGATGTTATAACTTTTTTTTTTTTAGATGAATCAACAATCAAATCCCAGCATTCTCAAAACAACAGTCCTGACCCAGAGCCTCTGAACCTGTCCACTCGGAAGAGGCCAAGTCCTATTCAAGCAGCTAATGGGCGCATCCCAGGTATACTTTATTTGACCTTTTTTAGAAGTGTACGTTTGCTACTACAATACTGTTAGTTTTGCTTATACTACTCCACCTTGTGATGTCATGAAGTGGTAGTTTTCAAGTTAACAGCTACCTTTTATCTTTCATTTAGTAGAAAACTAAATTCCATCCAAATTATTCTAGTGAAAGCGCAAGGAGTTTAAAAACACAACGCAGCTCTTCCTGCACTACCACAGGACATCACAGTGTGGAGTGTTTTCTGTTTGAGAAGAATGCTGCCTGAATTTGCAGGGTTTGTGTGTTAGACATGTGTGAATGAAACAAAACATAACTCCAGGTATGTCTGTGATGAGCAAACAGCATTATAACATAACAGCATTATAAAATAACAGAAAATAGAGTAATGTGGTGCTTTAAAGTATGTTTTGGAAAATTTACTTTTTAATGTAATAAAATGATGAACTATTCTGTTGATCCCAGAATGCCGACTGCTGTGGGACTATGTCTATCAGTTGTTGTGTGATGAACGCTATCAGGAGTACATCCGATGGGAGGACCCAGACGGCCTTGTGTTCAGAGTGGTGGACCCCAATGGTCTGGCACGTCTCTGGGGGAACCATAAGGTATGTTTTAATATTACCACTCACAAAGATTAACCAGAATATCAGCGATAGAGCAATTCAGTAGTATAATCTTTTCAGAACCGAGACAACATGACTTATGAAAAAATGTCCCGTGCATTGAGACACTACTACAAACTCAACATCATAAAGAAAGAGCGAGGCCAGAAACTCCTCTTCAGGTACATAATACATTTACATATACTTTTTATACATTTTATACAAAACAAATACCTTTTCATTTTGAATTTATAGATTCCTAAAAACACCCCAAGATATTCAAAAAGATGTTGTCCATGATGAACCATCAGAATACAGTCCAGCTCATGACAGGGACAACGCTGACCCTAGTCCCACACATGAAGAGCACCATTTTGAATTGTCCCCTGAAAATGGCTCCCCCAAGTCTCTTGCACAGACTACCCCTGTTAGATAGAGGGAATGTATACTTATATTTTATTATGAAAGTAGAATAATAATAATGGGAACATTTTGTTTCCATCATGTCAATCCAGATTGTTTTCATAAAAATTGTATTATGCAAAGCGCTGTTCAATCTTGTGAGGCATAATCCATAAGGTTATGCTATGCTTTGTTACCAGCAGGTGGCAGTGTAAGTTTTAGCTTCAATACATGAATGAATGAATCCAAATACACACACACACACACACACACACACACACACACACACACACACACACACACACACACACACACACACACACACACACACACACACATTATTAGGCTGAAACAGTGGGTAGCAGTGTTGTAAGCTACCTCACATGGCCGTCTCTAATGTACTATGTCAAATTGAGTGGTTCAAAAACCTCTCCCCTTCTAGTCTGAATCATTAGCTAACACTGCCATTGTAAGGCATAGGGAAAACTTATTTTTGACTTTAATCAAATAAACTCTTTTGCAACATGCCTCCTGGAGTAACCAGTTGTCAGTTGTTTCTTGAAACTCCTATCTCAATTTCCTTCTCTGGATCTGGATTCATGGCTACCTACCAGTTAGGAGTAGCTCAATGCCTTTTAAACTATGCACCCTGGATTTTAAAAACTGCTCCCCGTGTCTTTGGTGCCTCTGCTGGATCACTGGTAGCGGCTGCTGTTGTCTGTGAGATAGATTTTGGTAAGTGTTTTTTTCTTAAACATTTAAATGTCTATATGAAAAAATTTGGATCGCTGTAAGATCAAAGTAGATTAAACCAATTGTGCTTTGAGTTTTTACTGAACAAAGTATCAACCTATAGTGTTCTACTTTACAGTTTCCATACGGGATGAGATGTTACACTTTGCCAAACAAGTGAAGAAGTTCAGACTTGGGCCTCTAAGCCCGTCTATAAATGTGTTTCACTGGTTGGAGCAAGTCCTGCGGAAGCACCTACCAGAAGAGGCTCACAGACTGGCCTGTGGGCGTCTGGCTGTGGCTGTGACTAGACTGGAAGATGGAAAACACCTCATCATGACTGAATATCACTCAAAAGAGGATGTAGTACAGGTCAGTATGTTTTGCAATATTGTTAACTGTTAGCTTGAGCCAATACTTGACTCATTTGTTTTAGGCTCTGTTGTGCAGCTGTTATGTGCCCGGTTATTGTGGCATGACACCTCCCGCTTTCAAAGGCATGGTAAGTTTTCCACCACTGTCAAACACTAAAGGTTGTGATCTTATAAAAAGTAGTTACTTCTAAATATTAAAATCAGTTAGCGGTATTCAGCAAAATAACTGCTTTACTTCAAATTGTTGTTAGTCTTTTTTATTATTTACTCACCTACACCTATTGTTATTATACTAGTACAGCTACTCTCTACTTGCCTAACACTCCTAATATTGTCTCTTGTCCCAGTACTGTCTTGATGGTGGGTTCACGGGGATGCAACCTGTCCTCTCTCAGTGTCCCACTCTGACTGTGTCTCCATTCTCTGGGGACATTGACATCTGTCCTGCTGACGTCCCCTGTCTGTGGGAGATGGTAGTGAGTGGGACGACACTGAAAGCTAATGGTCCCAACTGTGGTCGTGTTATCAATGCCCTTTACCCAGTGACTTTAGAGGTGAGACCTTTGAAATTTTTGTTTTTCAATCTAGACACATTTTTGCTGATACATTATACCTCATTTGAATTTTACATTGTATTATGATATAATGGCATCTTTTGTGGATAGGCCTGTCACAGTAATTACTATATTGATTTTTTCTTTCTTTATAAAAGTAAGAACTTTTTTTTGTTGGTTTTAGGTATAATACGAAAAGATTTAAGCTGTAGTGGGTTGAATATGTGACTTCTATGGCTAATTATTGGTTAATTTATTTGGTGTATTTAATGATACTCTATATATGGGATTATCTTGCTTTATTTAAATCTCAGTCAATGGCATAAAGTAGTTTCAATATTATTGTTTATCTCATTATTTGTCTGTAGCAATATATAATGTTCAAAAATGTGTTATTGTGACAGGCCTAATTGTAGACAGCAAAAGATGACAGTAATAAAATAGCATATGTTGCATACAAGTTCTAAATGCTTGTCACTTTGGAATATGTTTTTGTTAGTCACTGGAGGAAGCCTTCGATAATGGCTATAAAGACGCTATTAATTTCCTTTTGAAAAATGGTAAGTCAGCTGCTGCTATAATCATTGCAAATTGACTGGGTTGATTTTCAGACTTGATTTGACTTGATTCAGATTTGATTTCAAACTTTTTCCTGGCCTACAGATCTTGCTCCATATTTAACTTTGCATAATGTAAAGCCACTTCTGGAGAACGCCAAAAGAGATTCAGATGGTGAGAAGAAGCCAGAAAAAGAAAAAACCCTGACCACCTTCACAGACCACACGAGCATGAAAGTGAAGGGACATAAAGAGGATTTGGTTCAGTCACAGTCTGTGATGGATTTGGACTTTATTCAAAATGGTATGACGGTCAAGCGCACACATACATGTTAATAATCAAACCTTTGTTTTCATTTTACGTTTTACTTCTCTAAAATTATTTCAGTCCTTATGAGTAACATGATGACTAATGAGACCATGGTGGGGGTAAGTGGAAAATTATTCTCGTACCTGCTCCTACCCCTGCTCTTGATGGTCTTCATTGTCATACAGAGCTGGCATAGGTAATTATTTATACTTTATATAATGTTATGAATTGTCAATTGAAATGTTTAAGCCCCTCTTGTTGTGTTTGGCAGATTGCAGGTTTGGTTCAGAGAATCTCCTCTGTGGATATTTTGGACTTGGGCAGGACTCAGACATTTCATTTTCTTTTTTTACCAGATCTGCATCAGTACCATAAGGAAAAATATTGATGACAGGTAAATCTCACTATTAGATTTTCAGATTTAAAGAAGACATATTGTTGTTGTTTTTTTCAGATATTTAGTATTAAACTATAACATTTGTAAATCATGTTTTTACAAACCACAATATTGATCTAAAACTAGATTAATTATATACTTAAATTAATTATAATTAATTCACTTTCTGTTTATTATTGCTGAAAAATACATGACATTTTGGTTGGTGAAAACTGAAATCGAGGTGATCACATATTCTGCCCCACATAAACAAAATGGTTATAATAAATTGTATGAAATTACAAAAGTCATACAATGGAAATTTTAAGTTGATATTGGTATTTTCTGTTCTGGAAATGCAAACTTGGCAATGCAAAATAAGTGCTTGATTTTTGTTCACAAGAATCAAGAAAATAAATACAACACTTGTTCTATTATACAATGTACAATGTTTCTGTTTTGTGTTTTAGGGTGAAAATCATCATGATGATGTTTATGTGGCTCAAGTTTCATGTCAAAGTTGAGGGACCTCCTAGAACGGGGAAACAGTTTGGGCCTACTGTGAGGACCTGTCTACTTCATGAGACTAAACATGAGCTCAAATCTTTGAATTAATTCACCAAAGAAAGCCAGAAAGTAAATTAAGGATGAATACACTGCTACATGCTCACCGCAAAGTCAATGGAGTTGCCATGTGCTTACTGTTTATTCATGAGCTGACTGAAGTGCACACAGCATCTGAGCAGTAATGAGGTTTTCACAAATCCATGGAAAAAGGAGAAATCACAAATCATTTCCTCCAATGTTCCCCTGAATCAGTGGATACATAAGATCGTTGTTGTCGTGGTCCAGCTGGAGTTTGGCTTCAGGGCGTCCTTCTAAGGTGTTGCTTATATCATTCGAGTCCTGTGATGTGCCACTTTAACACTAAACTCATTCAGGGTAGCCAAGTCCTAGTGTGACACTTTTTGGAGGAAATGCTGTGAGCTAAGGCCAGCAAGAAATAACCATAACAGTGACTGTTATTCAAGTTTTGTCATGCTTGTCTGAGATGTAATTATATAGTTTTAATGTGTTTTTATTATGTAACAGATTGTAAAGAGTGCATTATGTTCTTCATCTTTATATCAGCAGTTCATACAGGCTTGCTGCACAATTGTCAAGTCTTTCTTTCTTTCTTTTTTAGCATCATTCTTCTAAGTTTTTCAGGAAGAAATTTTCAGAAGGTGAGAAAGCATGAGTTGCTGGTAGAATATTGAGTGTAATTGAAGGAGCATATTGAGAGTAATAGAAAAAGCAAGTAAAACATAAATGAAGATTAATTAAAATTCCTGATCCCTAATGGGATATTCCACATGTGTCTGTGCTATTAAAGCTAGCAACTTTATGGAATGTTTAAAATTTAATAATAGCCCACCACACATTTTATTTATCTTGTAGCCTTGTCTTCTCATTATCACATATCTGTTTATATGTACATGTGTTTTATACTTTTGTAGCAATTTGCTTACACATCTACTTATAGTCTTTAGCCCAATCATACCAACTGTTAATTTCAGTTTAAAATCATGGAGTAGTTTGTATGCCATAAAATGCAAAAGGTGACTGTTTTCTACCTTGTTAATAGTTAATGCTCCTTATATGGATATGTGAATGTATGTGTTCAGCCTATGGCACCTTTCCTCAGCCAGCATGGAGGCTATATTTAACTTTGAATGTGTGTTTCCATGTCTAGTACCAAGTATTAGACTGGATTTAGACAGAGCCACACTGACATTAAATTCATTAATTCATTCATTTTAGTTGGTGAGTGTGGCTCAGTATTCCTCACTTTCAGGGACTAAAATCTGTTTACACTCAATTCATGGGGACCCGCCTCCCTTATGAGGGCAAACATCAGGTCCTCATGATGTAAACCTTTTATTTTTAGAGCAACATCATCATTAAAAGGAGCTTGTGACGGAGCGCCTGTAGCGCTCAAATGTCACGGGTTCGTTTGG
Source organism: Paratrypauchen microcephalus (assembly GCA_036785185.1). Lineage (NCBI taxonomy): Eukaryota > Metazoa > Chordata > Actinopteri > Gobiiformes > Gobiidae > Paratrypauchen > Paratrypauchen microcephalus. The sequence continues at coordinate 1,727,131 of JAVJIX010000052.1, read as the reverse complement.
ACAAGATACGAGAGGGGGAAAAAATGATGGCACAGTCGAATACGTGCTTACGTGTATTCCCTTTTTATTTGCACCACAATCCAGTATAAACAGTGCAAATATTTACAGTGAAAAACAAGTCCCAAAAACAGTAGTATTTACAAAAGTATTTACAAAAGGTATTTACAGACGTTTCCACAGACGTTTCCACAGACGTTATCACAGCAGCTAGCATCCACATAGTCAGGCCAAGGACCAACCACAAACTGAGCAAAGCTCCCCCCTTATATACCCCCTTAGCCCCTCCCCTTGGGCTAACCAATTAACCCAATAAAGATTTAAGGGTGGAACAAAGGTAAAACGGTACCAACAATGATAAAACACCTAAAGTTCCACATAATAAAGGAAACCCCTCAATAACCCCCCATATGGCATGATTTATTAACTAAGAAACTTCGGAAAACAAAATAAACCCACAAATTAACATAAATGGTTCAGTCCAGGTCATGTGGCCCCCCCTTAGAGCGCCACTATGCGCTATTTAGCGGAGGACCAGGAAGTAGGGATATTTTTGTTTCGATACGATACCAAGTAATACCAGGGTTAGAATCGCGATACCGATACCGATACTTTCATACATTTTTGAATACTACAGAAAAACACTAACCTGGCTCTAACTAGATACCTTGGCTTCGCAAAGCTCCACCAGGGGACAATCCAGGAAACCATCAAGCATGTAGAAGACTAAGAGTAGTGTATGTAAGAGGAGAATGTATGTATGTGAGAGTGATAATAGTGATACTTCATTTGTTGTCTTTTTTCATAGGCTGCAAGTGCCCAACTTACAATAGATTTATTTATTTAATTTAATTTATTTATTTATTTGATAGGGACAATGCACATGGTGCAATAAAGATCCAAGGGTGGAACAAAGCCAAAACGGTACCAACAATGATAAAACACTAAAGTTCCACATAATAAAGAAAACCCCTCAATAACCCCCCATATGGCATGATTTATTAACTAGTTAATAATAATAATAATATCATTGTTGGTACCGTTTTGCCTTTGTTCCACCCTTGGATCTTTATTGCGTTAATTGGTTAGCCCAAGGGGAGGGGCTAAGGGGGTATATAAGGGGGGAGCTTTGCTCAGTTTGTGGTTGGTCCTTGGCCTGACTATGTGGATGCTAGCTGCTGTGATAACGTCTGTGGAAACGTCTGTAAATACCTCTTGTAAATACTTTTGTAAATACTACTGTTTTTGGGACTTGTTTTTCACTGTAAATATTTGCACTTTGTACACAAGTACAAGTGGTGCAAATAAAAAGGGAATACACGTAAGCACGTATTCGACTGTGCCATCATTCCCCCCCTCTCGTATCTGCATGCATACAGCTCTGTCACGTGTTCGTAGGGTCACCCAAGGTCCTGGGGGATGGGTCAGACTAAGAGCGGTTCAGAAGCCCCCTATGACAAACAAACAGACGAACAAACAAACAAACAGACAAGCAAACAAACAAACAAACAGAGGACAAACAAGCAAACAGACGAATAAGCAGACGAACAAACAAACAAACAAACAAACAGGTGGACAAACAAACAAAAGAACAAACGAAAGACAAGCAAACAGACGACCGAAGTCAATCAAAGGTCAAGCTAAACAGGTGAGTCTTGAGTCCACTCTTAAAAACATGAACATTCTCTGCAGCCCTGAGGTCCTCCGGCAGGCAGTTCCATAAACGAGGGCCATAGTACTGAAAAGACGCCTCTCCTTGAGTGTGTCCAATAAAGTACTAAAGTGCACTCACACACACACATGTTATGTGATGTTATATTTTGTGTGTTAGAATTACTAATATGTTTTTATGATAAATAAATGAATGTTTTGCTTTGCATTTTTGGTGGCTCATTTAAGCTGGTAAGTGGCTCAGTTTAGCTGACCGGGTGCCTCATTTTACCTGAACACTGATCGTTAAAAAAATGTGGGACAGCTGATGTTTTATAAGCTGTAAAACCTAAATGATTAAATTTTATACAATAATTCAACCCTAAAATATTAAAGATTGTATTTATTAACTAAAATAAATATAAACCAGTGTCATAGATAGTTTTTTACGAGTTTCCTAAGACATTAACCAAAATGTGGCTCAAATGACCTGATGTCACCCTTCATGCGTTTGTGAATGCTAATATTTCCGGACATTGTCATTGGCAGTGAGCTTGAAGAGACCATTTGATGACTGTGCCACATGTTGTCATTCACACAGCTGGCCTATTACCTGTCCACTGATCCTCTTATATAATGCCTTTGGGTGGATCATAGGATAACCCCTCCATCTGCTCCTGCCACACACCAGACACTGATCTGGCCAGTCAGAGCCAAGCAGCCAGAGAGAGCTTTGGTGGATTTTGATGAACAATAAACTTAGAAGTATGACCCAGTTCAAAAATGCATGTGCTTTGAAAGTTGGCAGTGTGATTAAGTTTGGTAATATCTATCTTGGTTCTACTTGGGCATCAAATATTGATAATGATAAATTATAATGAGACTAAAATTAGATGTCTGTCTGCATCCTGTTTCTCTGGGAGTACCAGTACATGACCTTTTCTGTAATCTCATTTGGCAGCTTGGAAATTTGAGTGCAATTAAGTAAGGATGTCATACTAGCTTGTCTGGGTTGTAGAGTTGTCTTTTAGGCATCTGCAGGCAATTTACTTGCACAATTCAGCTTCATAAGTTTAGTTCAGTTAATTATATCGCTACATGTAAAAATAACAGTGGCCTACAGTTATTAAGATACAGTATTTGAGAGAGGAAGTTGGACTAAATTGCAAATTTCAATTAAAAAAATGTTTCCCCACTGGCATTAATAGAGATTATTTAATTAATAGTGTAGTCTGATTGAGGTCAAAGGTCCCTGTGTGAGCAAGTCTCCATGTTTGTTTAATGGTTAATCTGTAGGAACAAATTATAAAATCACAGATGTTACTGACACTTCTATTCAATGATCTATTTGCATCACACTATGACCTTCCAAACTCCGCTGTGTTTCTCAGTCTTACTTTGAATGTTAACTTCCATCTTTTCCTAGTAAAACCATGTGATGTACTGCTGCATTCATTGTGATGCCGTTAACACATCAGTTTGAACTTGCCTGGTCTAACCCAGTGGTGAATTGTTCTCAAACTAATTCATTTTTTCTCTCAGAAGTCATCAGAAATACTATGTATGCTTGCTTACACAGTTTACTTGAACCTTTAAACTGACTGATGTGTGGTTTTGATTTCAATTGAGAGGAAAGAACCTTCCACAGCAGTTCACAAATAGCTCTTGGTGCTTAGTTGTACTGTCCATTTTCGAACCTAAAACCTGACTTATATTTGAGAAAGGGCACCTCAGACATCTATCAATAATGCTACTGATGTTTTTCTGTTATAAACAAACCTGTTTAAATCAGAAAATCAGACACACAGCAACATCACATGACCGCTAGTTAGAGAACAGTCAGAACTGTCAGCTATAAAAACAAACTACTGTAAACCTTGGTCTGAAAAAAGAATCAAATCAAATAAAAATATGTTATTAACAAACTCTGTCCCTTGCTTGGGGTCCTCCCTGAGCCTTCTCAATGCCGCATATCTCTCACTGTTGTGGAACTTTCCATCAAAGCCACTCGTTAATGATAGAGCAACCTCATGCATGTTTCAGCACTGGACAAGGATCTTCCACTGACCACAAGTAGCACTTTTACACAAAACAGTGACAAACATACAAAAATGGCGAATCAATTTAAAGTACTCTAATAAGAATACACAAACTCCTTTTCTGCTTTTCAGTTTCTGCTCTGAGTTTTATGAATTAAAATCTGCAAATCAAATAACACAACATCAAAAGTAACACATAAAATGGTCTTGCTTCAGTAGTAACTGCATGTAGAATGAAAAATATAGTGATATTTATGCATAACAGGGAAACTGATTGAGAAATAATTTATTATTTATAATGGGTAACCCCTCAGCTCAATTTACGGATTACAACTTTGATGAGCTATCTAATGACGGTACTGGAGTACAATTTTGGACGTTTTCCAAACCCACTGAGCAATGTAATCACCCCAGACACCTCAGGTTAGACTCATGTGGTGAAACTACTACATACAACGGATGTGTTGTGATTTCCAAATACAATACAATACATAATTTCATAAACTCAATCTTTTTATATAACAAGTTAACTATAATTTCTTTAAAAAAAAACATACAACAACATGTTTTGGTGAAAAGTCCATCAAATTGCTTTTCTTCATGGAGATGTTATTGCTTTCAGAGTATGGCAATGAACCTTCTTCATGAAGATCAAGTTACAGGTCAGATCTGTGGAGAGGCAACCCCACTCACAGTCAGAAAGCCTGTTTTGTTTTGTTTTTTGTATTTTTGAGCAATAAACCTACCTGTAATTTAATAAATGCAAGGTACAGCTGTTTAATGTCATACTGCAGAACATTTGAGGCAGACCAGTTACATATCCATAGAAACAAGCAGGTGATGGACCCCGAATTAAAAAGTTGCATTGTGCAAAAGAATCTGATCATTAGAAAACATTCCCAATGAACAATTTCCATACTAGTTTTTTATTTCATGTCACAATTGTGTGGGTCAAGGGGTGTAAAGATTTGCAAAAAGCACAAAGTTAACTAAAAATGATGGTGGTACCACTGGTGCTATTGGTAAAAAAAAAAATAGCATACAATTAATTTTGTTTTGATTGAACACGCTGTGAATAAAGCACGTGTGATTAAAGACTGCCTTTTGTGAATAGATCTCAAATGTCACTTGTAACCTACTTCCACAGCATATAAGATATCTGTGTGTAAGTCAGTTTGTGAGCAGCGGTCATGTAGCGTGTGAACCCGGCCTCCTCCACTGTCCCACATGCACACCTCTTTTCTCCCTTTTCACTGGCGTTCTCCTTTTCCATTCCCCGACCTTGTATGTCACAAATGTTTTCAGACAACCTGATAATAATGCCCATTATAAGTGAATGGTTTAATCACAAATGTAGACAGCCCCAACTTTTATTTTTCACTTTCTTCACACTGTTGTGAATAGATGCCATGTAAATGAGGCATTCTATACTTAAAACTGTTAGTGACAGTTAAATGTGTTTTCAGAAACAAAGGTTAGTGCAGTTTTGTACTGAGTTTGACTTGATTGATTGCGTTCACTTTCAGACCTTTGTGACAACTCGGAGGACTGTGACTATGACAACTACGGCATTGTCTTCTGCCCCAGTTTTTGTAGTCCAGTGACGCAGCATCATGATGTGAAGTGAGTTAGCACCATAGTTAGCGTTGTGCACATAAAAACAACAACAGCATTTGTGTAACTGTGCATTATTTACTGGAAACATTTACATACATACTCAAGTACAGTGCAAAGTCATAAAATGATTTAAAGCGTAAACACAACAACCAAGGCTTTCCCTTCTGCTTGATATTTTTGCACAGTAGTTTTGTAATTCTTACAAACAAAATACTAGATATGATGAGATAAGAACAGAAAATAGTTTCTTCAAGTGAGTTATGGAATTAATCAAAAACGCAGATACAAATAATGCAAACAAAGTGATTTTCAGTAGCATCATGGGAAACTATAGGTGCTGTCCATTTCATGTTCTCTAGCAGCTGTAGAAGTTAAAAAGAAAAGAAATAGTCCATTCACTTCCCACATTTGCCCTGATAAAAAATACTGACAACACTGATAGCAGGTAGGCTATTGAGACTATGGCAAAATCATCCCAATAAGGCACTCCTCTGAAACACATACTTAGGAGCCAGTCACACTGCTGGACTTCAGTCCTTGCTACAGTTATCACAATGTGAAGACAAAAGAGATCCATGGTGAAGTACAAGTCTTAATGCAAAGAGTTAAAGTTGCCATATTATTTGCTCCAGAGAATTTTAATCTCACAGCCATTGGAGATTGAATGCCCAGACAACTATCGGAAAGGTTCCACCATAGTCATTCAAACCAAACAGTGAGTTAATAACATTAAATTGTTGCATAGTAAAAGGTTTATAAATAATACTTTGGTATTGTATAAAAATGAAAAATGAAAAAAGCGATATAATGTCTTACAGACAACCTCAAGCATTTCATGTGGTTTACACTGGTGTTAGTGTACTTTATACAAAGTTCTCCTAGTGTTATCAATGTCTGGATATTTTGACAATTTACAATTGCCACCACACTTAAGTAGTGCTGCTATTTTACTGAGTCAAGCCAACATTAAAGGACCAAAGTAGTATAACCCTAACCCCCTGAAACATATATTAATTTCTTTTGAGGTATGTCTGGCATCTTAAATAAATCAGACATCTTCCTATAGTAATAAAAGTTTATTTCTTTCTTTTTTATTTATTTTTGGTGTTCGGCCATAAGCCATTAAGTTTATTGAGTGAGGTGTTGCTTTCTTTGTTAGAGTTATCCTGTTTTTTAGGGTCATCTTTCAATGCTTGCTCAATTGCATCTGAAAATGGTGTCTTTTCCTCAGCCTCTGTCTCCCTGTGGTAGAAGTAGTTGAAGTTGGAGACAATGACAGGAACAGGCAAAGCTATTGTCAATACACCTGCTATTGCACACAGTGTCCCCACCATTTTCCCAGCCATGGTTATCGGACACATGTCTCCATAACCTACCGTGGTCATAGTCACAACAGCCCACCAGAAGCCGTCTGGTATGCTGACAAACTGAGTGTTAGGCTCGTCCACCTCCGCAAAGTATATTGCACTGGAGAAGAGGATAACTCCAATGAAGAGAAAGAAGATGAGCAAACCAAGCTCTCGCATACTGGCTTTTAGAGTTTGTCCCAATATCTGCAGGCCCTTTGAGTGACGGGACAGTTTGAATATACGAAATACCCTCACAAGTCGGATGATCCGCAAAATGGCCAAAGACATTGTCTGTCCTGTGTTCTCTACTGGTGTAGTTGCCAGTTCTGTTATCAGTGTTATAAAATAGGGAATAATGGAGATGATATCAATAGTATTCATTAGGTTGTGGAAAAAATCCCTTTTGCTCGGACACGCCAAAAAACGCACACAAAGCTCGAAGAAGAACCAAGCAATGCATGCTGTCTCAATTATAAAGAAAGGGTCATTGAAAGGAGTCGCCTTCCCTCCAAATAGGGACTCCCCATCTTGATTTCTCGTTTGGTTAACTGGGCGTACTGTGGTGGAAACAACCATATCCAGCTCATCTCGGAATTCTGGGAGTGTTTCCATACAGAAAATAATGATTGATATGATGATAACAAAAAGCGACACAAGAGCTACACCTCGAGCAGCGTTAGAAGATTCAGGGTACTCAAACAAAAGCCAGAACTGTTTTTTAATGTCATGCGCGGGTAAAGGGACCTCCGCATCCTTTATAAAACCTTCATCTTCTCTGAAATGTTCCATGGCCTCAGTCCCAAGCTCATAGAAAATGATCTCATCAGCAAACACGTCCAGAGGAACATTGGCTGGTCGCCGAATCTTTCCTCCTGATTGGTAGTAGTATAAGATCCCATCAAAACTTGGCCGATTTCTATCAAAAAAATACTCATTCCTCATTGGGTCAAAGTACTCCATTCGTTTTTGAGCATCCCCCAGTAATGTCTCTGGAAATTGGTCTAGTGTTTTTAGTTGGGTCTCAAATCGAAGCCCTGCTATGTTGATGATGACTTTTTGATCTCCATAATCAAGCCCACGTTTATCAACAAATAGATCCTCACAACATTCTTTTGCAAGTCGACTGAAGATCTTCTCACTTTCCTTACTGCCTTCACTGCTAAGGAGTAACTTCCAGCTCGATAGCATGCTAGCACAGCTGGGGCGCCCCTGTCGACTGGGAGTTGGCAGTGTTGGAGAGTGTGGGATACTAACTCTGTGGACTTGTGGAGGGGGGCAGGGGGAATTGGACTCCCAGCAGCATGAGGGCAGGTGGCTGGGAGAGGCAGAGGCAGCAAACTGAGAAGCCCGTCTGAGGTAGTTACTGGGCTGGCCACTACAGTCCTGGGACAGGTCTGCAGTGAGGGCTGTGGTCTCGTCTGCAAAGTGGTCCACTTCATTCTCAGTGTCCTCAAGGCTCTCAAAGTCGACCAGGGCCACCTCCATGGCTCCAGTTCTGCCACTGTCACCCCACCAGATTGAGAATGTAACGTACTCACTCAGAAAAAAAAACCTGTTGGTTTGTGGAGATGATCTACTGTCGTCTTCAGCGGGACCCTGAAGGCAAAAACACAGAAAGCAGTTAGCAATTTTGGTTCATTCATAAATTCATTCATCTTCTTCCGCTTTTCCATTTTCTGGGTCACGGGGGCAGCAGTCCAAGCAGATCTACTGCCCAGAACACAATGCACCAGCCCCCATGAATCCTCCCGCGGGTGGTGGGTCCACAGGAGGACGGCCCACGCCACAGCCACGGCCTTGAAGTATCTTCTGTCATGGGGGCTACCAGTGTCCGCAGACACTGGGGGCGAGGTGGGGTTAAGTGTCTTGCCCAAGGACACAACAGTAGCACTCATCTGTGGGAGCTGGGATCACACGCGGTCAACCCGTCAAGAGCGCAATTCGAACCGCCAACCCCTGGGTCACTAGACAAACGCTCTACCAAGTGAGCTACTGTCGGTTATTTTGATTTATTTATTTTTAATATGATTATTATTATTTATCATATTCTCTGCTCTGAGAACCAAAAAGGTGCACACCCCATAATGACCCCAGTTTCTGTTGAGACTGCAGTAGAAGATGATAGCGCCACAGAACTAAGGCGCTGCATATATTATTACATAATTAAATGGCTGAGAAGTGATAGCCCAGCTCTACGTCAGACACCACCTTACTGTAATCTCTTTAGGCTTAAGTGTATCTGCTGAAAATGAAGCTGCACTGGCATCAGTTTTACCCATATCAATATGTTAGTATTGTATAGGTTTCGCCCTATAATGTGGCTGTCTGTGCTCTCTGGTTCTACATGCACAGAGCAGAGTGATGCTGGAGATGTTTAATTAAAGATGCCACACATGAGTCAACACCTAAAACCACTGATAACAATCCTACTGCAGACACAGAGGAGATGAGAAGAGCTGTACACAAAGTGCTCAAAATATACTTTAGTAAAACTACTATTTACTGAAATAGAAGTACTAGCAGCAATATACCACCTTTAGTCAACTGCAACTGATTCTGTACATCTCCTAACAGGTACCATTTTGTCAGTTTGAAACAACTGTCTAAACAACTCTACTCCAAAGATAACTACAAAATCTCATGATTACTGTGTGAATTGGCAGGTTACAAAATGGATCAAAATGTTTTTATCATCATTTTGAAAGTAATTTCAACCATATAATAATACAAATACTGAATTATTTATATGTGGTTTACATATTTTTTACACTATGTACACACAAAGAAATATTTGATATTCCGAGTTCCACCAGGTGTTACCAGTGTTACTTGGTTGACTTTACCTAGGATTGACAGGAGGATGGGAGGGCAACCCCAGGTGTGGTTAAAAATAATTAGTTAACATAAATAAAGTATTTATAACTCTATTACACAAAATTCCTGAACTTTTCACTCTGTCTCCTTTTCTCTTTGAAGGCTGGATTGGCACCTGACCCTCAGACCAACCAGAACTTCTATAGAGCTGAAAACAGTAGCTCACTCCCTTACCAAACAATTAGCGTCACAAAAAGGCTATTGATATTTGTAAATAATATGCTTTACTGGAGTGTAGAACAAAACACAAAACTTCTCTACTGAGTTATGTCAATTGATAGAAATCCAATAACACAATTTTTAAAAAACAGATAATTTTAGGAAAAAGATTATTTTTATGAAGTAATTTTAGTTAATAGTTTTAGTAAAGTATTAAACTGGTGCTTACCCCTTTACTCCTTGAGACCACGTGTGACCTAAAGCTCTCCTCATCAGAGAAACACATAAAACAGGAAACACAATAGATTGAGCAGATGCTGTGTGCTACCTCCTCAATCGGGATCAGAATGACTAATCTATCACAGACTACATCGGGGTAACCTTACTCTGCAGAAGAAACCAGAGCTGTAGCAAAGGCCAGTGCACACTTGCACACAGGGACACATGCTGAGAGGCCTTTCTCATTAAACCAAAATGAGTGCTCAAAAAGACTGTCTGCCTCTAAATGCCTCACAGACAGACATCTACACTGAGCTAAACCTATTCAAGTCAAGCAAATGAAATGGACAATACAAGATCGCTCCATTGACCAGTACACTGTGATAAGATCCCTGTTAGATCTTCACGCCTGACTAGCGGCACAGACACGGCCCATCACCATATCGGACTTATTTACAGTTTCTCAATAAAAGATTCATGTTTAACAACTCCATTACCATGTTCAACAAGACAAGTGAAAAATAAGGATCGTATGCCATAGGCCTATGATAAAACAGGGACATCTGAATGAAACATATAAATCAAACTTGTACTGGATGAAATGAAAGAAAATCCTCCCAGCCATGGAGGTGGCAAAAAGTGAAACGTAATCCGTTGAGGGCCCCCAAGTGTTTCCAAGTGCAGTCACAGAGGTCAAAGATAATCTGTGGCCAAGGCTACAGACACACTCACTATAATCTCATGCAGAAGCGGTCATTACCTTGAGAGCCTCTAACAATTCATTTAACAAGTTTATTCATGTACTGACTATTAGACTATTAAGATGGAGGCATGAACATTTGTTTTACTATCATTGTTGTTTCTGTGGAAAAACTGGCCATGTATGTCAAAGCTTGTAATACTCTGAATATATATTTTATAATACTTTTACCATTTGATAACTGTTAGAAATGTATAGTCCATACAGAAGTCATACACCCCTCACACCCAGCACCCTGCCATTTTGACCTCACTATGAATAATCACTCAGGGTTAGCTATTTCTTGTAGTGAGAAAGTGTCCAGACTAAAAACAAACCGCAAACCAAGTAAAAATAGGAGTGTGAGATCCGAAGAGGAAGTTCAGGAATTTCTAAGTTTAATAAACACTCAATAGCAGTGGCTTTAATTGGTGGGACATCAATGAGAATGAGAAGATTATGAGGCATATAAGACAATGTATACAGTTACATTTATACAAGCTTGGAACCAGTACAAAGAGCACGCACGCACGCACACACACACGCACACACACACACACACACACACACACACAGTGAATATGTGTGAAAAAAATTAACAAATAATAAAGTGCCCAGTTGCACAGCTGACCCTTGTGACATCCCCACATGTCTATAAACATGAGCAGATGTTCTGCCAAATCTGCCCTAAGCACCAGAGAATCCTTTCCGTCAGACTATATTTATTTTTATGTTCATATCAACTAATTTAAACCATTTTGGAGAAATATGCAGATATATTGCTGACTAGTGATGGCTTATGATATGAGAACCTAAACATCTGTGCATTTTAAATCAAGGAAGTAAAACTGGTAATATCTTTAAGATATCCGCAGCTGGAAGGCTGATCTCTCTAATCCCTTTTGTACAACTGTATCAACACGCAACAAGGTACACAGGCATTTGTAGTGAGTAAGCATGCAGTCCAGTCAGCTGAATCACAGTCTACACGTGTAGGTTCACAAGAATGAAGGATAATCTTATATCTGCACAAATGGATGGGACAAGACCTCATGCCACAAGATGTCACAAGGTAAAATACCCGCATGATTTTGTTTACATTTAACACTACCACAAATGGATTTAGTGCTGAGTTCCATATAAAGCAAGCAATGGCAGCAAAAGTAAAATCAAAATAAATCAACATTGACTTTTATTGACTGTCATCATCAAAAGGAGCTTGATGACATTGTCCCACAGAATATGGCAGTTGATTCTATTAGTGAAATTAAAAACTACAATAAAAGAGCAGCGTTTTAAACTGTTCAAAAAGAGAATTCAATATGATGTTAATTAAATTTTTGCAAACCACTAAAATGTATTCACAATATAAAAGTGATTCATGTGTAGTAGTGTTAACATGTTTCACATTACAGGGGTGGTAACATCTCGCAGATTGGACACCCTTGTCCTTCACCCTTAAATATGTCTAATGTACAGCGCACATTGTCCAGATCATTAATATTGCATATGGTTGTCATACTCTCTTTCACTAATTAGGTGACACACTTTGCCTCATCCTTAATCTTTAGCGTTGCAAGTTCACGTCACGTTTTTCTGTCACATTCATGAATGATGCACAGGGATAATCCCAACCTAAAACACCTGCTGAAAGATCATACCTATCCCAAATGTCAGATTCCTGGGGTCATACACTAACAGAACTCTTAATATCTCATTTAAATGATCCAAATAATAATGATCAAGAATGTTGACACTATTTTACATGCTTTGGTATATTTGCCCTAAGATGTTCCTGTTATGTGATCTTTATTTGAAAACTTTACTAAATCTGATTTGTAATCTTACATAACTATAATAGTGTCATGATACAAAAAATTCAAACTAAATTTGATATTAAGGGAATGGCTTGATACCAATTTCGATACCATAATGATAATAAAAAATATATTTTCTTAGACAATAATAGAACGTATTTTTCAACACAAAATAATATACAGTACTATAGTATAGTATAGTATAGTATAGTATAGTATAGTATGGTATAGTATAGTATAGTATAGTATAGTATAGTCAGTGGTGAAAGTAGTTTTCATATCTTACAGGTGCTATAATGTCCAGTGCATCACTTTACCGTTTTTTAAAACACTCCTTTTACCCGTTTTTTGTTTGTTTGTTTGTTTGTTTTTTTTAACATTTTACACCTTTTTCATAGATAAATAACTTTTTTAATATACTTAATTATTTCATTTTTTTTTTAGTCAGCATAAACCCTCTCTTACAGGTGCAGGCAGCGCGCCGGCCTTAAATCTTCTACCAGTGTGCAGCACCGCCTCGCAATGGTTTAGGCTACTTTCACGGCTTCAGTCAGATAAGTTTTGACAATCCTTGCTTAACAGACTGCAGATATCTCTGCATGAGAGTTTCGGGTAGCTTTCAGTTATTCTCGAATGGCATAGTGTGGTTGTTTGTGTTTTCTACTTAAATAGCGCACCTTACTTTTTTTTTTCAAATGTTGGTTTTGGCCACCATTAACCATATTCTCTTAGCGGTGCTGCGTACCGGCTGTGAATTTTATACCGGTGCTGCGTTCCGGTGCGCACCGCTTTACTTTCACCACTGAGTATAGTATAGTATAGTATAGTATAGTATAGTATAGTATAGTATAGTATAGTATAGTATAGTATAATAGACCAAAACTATTCAGAAAATGTCTTGTATTTCTGTATTAATTCTTGTTCAAATTAGTATGTATTAGATTTAGTATCAGTTAGGTTGGGTTTTGATACTTCTGACAACAGTACAGAGCAGAACAGTTCCAGGTAAGGATAGCACAAAGCAGAAGCACCTTTGGATCAGCAGATGTTACGTTGTTATTGGTGCAGGAATACATGAAAGTCATCTTATCTATTTGCTTTAAGTATCTGAGAGAAGTTTAAAGATGTTGTTGATTGTGTGTTTAGAGACTGCAACCAAAATCCTAGTACACAGAATCTGGGCCCAAAATCCTCCTTTGGCCTTTTGACAACTGCCGTTTGCTCATTCTTCCAGTATTCTGCTCCCACAACTTGGAACAACCTACAAAAAGACTGGAAACTAAAGGAACTGGTCTCTATAGGTCAGTTTAAAATCTTGCTCAAAGGTTTGGAATTGAATTCTATGGTTTGTAAATGTTTTTAATTCTGAAACATTTTATTGCTTGTAATTGCTTAAATTGTTTTTGAAATGGCTTTGTAATTGTATTGTTCTGTGCCGCTGTCTTGGCCAGGACTCCCTTGAAAAAGAGATTATTAATCTCAATGGGACTTTCCTGGTTAAATAAAGGTTAAATAAATAAAATAAAAAAAAGTTGAGAAATACACATGGACGCACATAAACTAGTCTACGTATACCAATATGACATTTTCCTTAAACATAATCTCTAAACCAGGCCCTAAACTTAACCAATACCCTACAACCCAACAATGTTGGAACATAAAGCTGATCTTACATCATTGTGGGTTTTTTGTTATTATGATTATTATTATGATTATTATGATTATGATTATTATTAGTATTAGTATTTGTAATTGCTGTTGTAACTTTGTATCATATGATACATATTTGCATATTTACATTTGAAGATAAAGAATGTACTTGTTTATTGTTGTAGGCTATGAATTTAAGTATATTTATGAGATTCTTTTACATTAGACTATGATAGTAAGCTGCCTATAGCACACTGCACTCAGAGTATAGGGATCACTGCTAGAATAGGAACACTTAAAAGGTCAGGTATCACCTCAAGAGTCTTAACTAATTCAAGCACAAAGTACAGCGAGCATCCCCACCAGACACCCTATGGAAGCAGATTAAAGCTCTCATTCAGAGAACAGAAATGATATTAGAGGAGTGCAGATCAGACAAAGACAGTATGGGCATCTGTTGTGGCTCTGTTCCATATCACTAATGTTAAGTAGAAATGAGTAAAGGGGAGCGTGCGCAAAGAAGATCACATGATACCCTGTGAATGAACCTTTTAAAAGAGAGGGTCATGTAACACACTTATGGACATCTAAGCACGTTTCAATGGCTAAAATATACAACCTGTTCACTTTTTATTTATTTATTTTTCTTTAGTTTTTACAACTTAATTTCGCAACAGCAACAGGTAACAACATATTGTGCAGAACCACTTGGCAGCGGAAACTATGCAATTCGTTTGAAGCGTTTCTCTATAAAGAAAAAAAAACAAAACAAAAAAACGATTTTACGCACAACAGCTGTTCTGTTGTAAAGTCGAAACTGTGAATGGCTATGAGATGAAAAGTTACCTTGTTTCTTACCTTCTCAGAAGTTACGTTACTACATTAGGCAAACTTTGTCCCTCGGGATGCACAGAAGTCATGGTGTCTGGTGCGCACAGGATGGAGTGTCTGCTGCGCGCGCCCTGTCCTCTGCCCCGCTCAGACGGCGGTCACTGCGGAGGAAGTGCTCCGGCCAATCAGCCACAAAGGGCCAGATGTGACCGTGATATAACGCCGACAGCATGGCAATGATTAATTTGGCCAATTGTCCATAAGCAGTAATCCTCGTGTCCCTGGTGTTCTTTAGCTGTCATGCACTCTAGTCTGAACGCAAGTGGCAGTAAGAGGGAGGGGAGAGGAAGGAGATTAGAATAGCATTGTTTCCTATCCCTTTTCAAGATGCTTTGTGTTTCATAGTAACTGAACACACCTGTCCCAATATCCTGTTTCATGCAAACCTCTAAACATACATAGAACATAAAGGGTTTTTTTTTCTCTTATAGTACAGTTGTAGGGTAATCAATCATAAACTTTTCTAAATGCTAATTTGCTGAAACACGAACTATCGCATTAATACGTATAATATGTGGTGTGCGCACTTTTTAACGTCATGTGAGCTTCCGGAACATCTTCAGTAAACTTTTAACCCTCCTGCTTTACTCCGTCTGGACTTTGGGGAGCTCTGAATCAGGGAGATTACTGGGAGAATGGCTCCCTCTGCTGGTGAAATGTGGTTAGATTATCCAGATGATACAAGCGTTCAAAGGCTTTAATTGTTCTGAATCCTGATAGCTCCAGAAAAATGCACACAGTTCCTCAGTAGGGTCTAATTATGATGAATCTAATTATTCACCTAAGAAGTAAAAAGGCAACTTGATTTGTATAGCACAATTCGTACACAAAGTAATTCAAAGTGGCTTACAGAATAAGAAATACATTCAAATCACAATAAAAACCAAAACATAAATAATCATCATACAATTAAAAAGAGAGAAACATTAAATGAGAGAGAAGAGTGCAGAATGAAAACCTTTTAGTCATATGCAGCTAAACAGAACTGTTTTGAGCCTGGATTTAAACAGTGTCAAAGTTGAGACCTGTCTCACATCTTCTGGAAGACCTTTCCAGGTTTTAGCTGCATGAAACTGAAACTCTGACTCCCCCTGTTTAGTCCTGACTCTGGGCACCAGCAGGAGGCCGGTCCCTGAGCTCCTCAGTGCCAGTGCAGAGATCTGAGCATAAGACTTATGTGCACCCGTTTAGCACCCGTTTTATAAAAAATCCTGTTCATTTGTTAGAGAGGCTATAACCAAAGGTTAAAAATAGATGGGAACAGTAGAAGAAGATGTCTTGATGAATTATTAATGAAGGGTGGATATTCCGGGACCCAAAAAAGAGAAATTAACTGATTGCTAGGGGAAGATATTATTTTTTTCCATTGTTAAACTTTTGCTACATTTACAGGTGAGCTATTAGGGCATATTACATATATGTTTTAAAGGTAGGCTATGTTCAGATTTCATAAACATGACATATCCGTGTCCCCAGATATAGGATAAATATGCTCAAATTAACTGGTAACAGTTGTAATGTTGATTGATTATTAATTAGCCTACAATAAACATAAGGCACGATGACCAACTTTGTTATGTTATATCTTATTTGATTTTTTTTATTCTCGTGATGATTATCCAATCAGAAAGCACAATGAGCCTCACGTGAGTTTTTAAACCAGTAAGTGGCAGTGGCTACATATATTCTAAATTTAAATAGGTCTACTTTATTACTTTATGTATAATTGTGATTCTTCTGAGATCCAATAGGGGGTAGTAGACACGATTAGAGTTTGCACACAGGCATACAAGGCATATTTATTTAGTTGCCCTGATAATTCTCAAAAAAAAAAAAAAAAAAAAAAAAAAAATGAAAAAGACGAAATGTCATATGAAAGCATTTTAAAGATTTTGTTCTGGTTCTAACTAAAACATGGAAGTGTCAAATTATAGGCTATAATCAGGGCAAAATATAGCTTTTTGAACAAGCCTGACAAACTGTTTTGCATTTCAATCTGCATGTTTTTATTGATCTCAATTAAAAATGAATATTATGCAAATGGTGTAGAATGTATGTTGCATATTTATCTCTGAGTCTGAATCGTGTTTCTTTATAGCTGTCTACCTCTGACAGTAAATTTCTTGTATTAAAAAATGGTCCACTTCTCACCATCCAGTGGCTCCATTTATTCTGGGGCTTTATTTAAGATTGTGTGAACACAGTATGTTATATGTGATGGAGAGGGACAGCAGAATGTAGGCCAAACCCATAAATCAATTGCATTCATTAAATGCATTGACAGCTGGTGCTCCCCTGTGGCCTCCTTCTTTCCTCGTACATCAAACCTTGTATTTAAAATGTTCACCTTACATTTTCCTCCACCCCTTCAATCAGACAGCCCTCTCTAACTGCCAGGATACTATTTTTGTGATGATTTTCTCTGTGACTGTTAACCCACACACCTACAATGTTTTGCTTATACATCATTTGAGAGCAAGGAGGAGGCAGTCCCTATTGCCACAAAGGAAACCTGCAGAGGGCTAAAAATAGAACAGGCTAATATAGGGGGAATCCAAAAGCCTCCCCTCCTCCACACCCGCACAAATTCATTGGTGGTAGTAGAACATGGATAGACACAGCCAGAACCCTGCTATGAAACATGCTCCGCTATAAAGAAGGCTCCATAGGACAGGCCATTAACTGGGATGGGTATTAGGTTATAAATCAGCTCCACAGCAATGTGCCGAAGTGCTCCCTACACAAGAGGTATTCACTTAAACTTTTACAGCTTGAAACATACAAATACAAATCCTCACTCCATCAAAATGACAACAGTTTAAATGAGAGTGCAGCTGTAGGTGGCTAATGTATAAAGGACTATTCAACTGATTGGCACAAAAATTTGACTGCAAATAATTTGCCTTTAAATAAAGCAGTTTGGTATTTTCCTTTTTCAATATATTATAATACATTTCATAATATATTTCCCTCTCCTGTCAAGTAGCTCCAACATCAGCATATAATAATCTGCTCCTTCCAAACATGAATGACATGTTCATGCTATTCAAAAACATCTAATAGTTTCTAATAGGCTGCAGCTTTGCACTAGGCACTAGGCACTAGGCACTAGGCACTAGGCACTAGGTCTGTGGCTGAACCTCTTTGTCAAAGCCTGATCTCAGATCTCAGAAGCAGGGTTGGGCCTGGTTAGTACTTGGATGTGAGACCGCTGGGAATTCCAGGTGCCACAGTCTTTGTGTCCTTAAGTAAGACACTTCACCCACTTAGTACGAATGTGGCGTGTGTGCAAGAATGTTGGTGATGGTCGGTGGGGCCGATGGCACTTATTGGCAGCCTCACTTTTGCCACTCTGTCCCAGGGCTGCTGTGGCTACAAAAGTAGCTTATCATCACAAGTGTGGAGTGAATGAAAAATACATGAAACTGTAAAGTGACTTTGAGGATTTGTAAAAGTGCTATATAAGACTCATGCTTTATTGTTATTATTATAGGTTAAATCACTAGTAGGGTCTGCCACCTGCTTTTTTGCCTCTCAAATGATTTGGCATATAACTTGGTCTAGTGGTGACACAATCTTGACTTCATGGAGATACATATTATGTTAAATGCCATTCTGGAAAATTTCTGGCAAAGCAATAACATCTCCATGGAGAAAAGCAAGTAGCCTACAAGTCAAATCTACACAGAAAATAAAGAAAACAAGAAATAAGAAAAAAGAGTCAAATATGAATACCATTATCTTCCACTGCTTCTCTCATCCTCACTTTCATTGTCAAAGCTTTTATAAATAAAGTACTTTCCTTTCTGACTAAACCACAGAGAGCATAAGATTCACTTAGTGAGAGGAGTAGGGCACTGAACCACTGAGGAGGTGAAGGTCGATAGGCAATACAACTCTACCTCTATAATGGATGTGAAAGCACCCACATTAGAGGGCTGCTTGCCATAGTGGTGCTCAGGCCAATTTATTCACTATATAGTTATAACAGTCCTACATCTGCTTAAAAATAAAATATTTATCCATCCATCCATTTTCTTCCGCTTATCCGGGGCCGGGTCACGGGGGCAACAGTCTAAGCAGGGACGCCCAGACCTCCTTCACCCCGGACACTTCCTCCAGCTCCTCCGGGGAGACCCCAAGGCATTCCCAGGCCAGCCGGGAGACATCGTCCCTCCAGCGTGTCCTGGGTCTTCCCCAGGGCCTCCTTCCGTTGGGACATGCCCAAAACACCTCCTGAGGGAGGCGTCCAGGAGGCATCCGAAACAGATGCCCGAGCCACCTCAGCTGGCTCCTCTCGACATGAAGAAGCAGTGGCTCTACTCCGAGCCCCTCCCGTGTGACCAAGCTCCTCACCCTATCTCTAAGGGTGCGCCCAGCCACTCTGCGGAGGAAACTCATTTCAGCCGCTTGTATCCGCGATCTTGTCCTTTTGGTCATTACCCAAAGCTCATGACCATAGGTGAGGGTAGGAACGTAGATTGACTGGTAAATTGAGAGCTTCGCCTTTTGGCTCAGCTCCCTCTTCACCACAACGGTCCGGTACAACGACCGCAACACTGCCGACGCCGTTAAAATAACACTATTTAAAGGTATACTGTTACCATTAGCACCAACATGTTTGGGGTATTTTATTCACACTTGTGACAGTTTAAGGGTATTTTGTATGTAGCTTTGCTGAGATAAAACAAAACATGGTTTTGATGTAAAACCACTTGAGTGCACACTAACACCAAGACAAATCCTCATAGTAACTGTTGCACACAGTTTATACAAAGCATTGATTTTCATATTATAGCTTTGTGCCTAGCATATGTATGTATTAAGACACAGGAAATGAGGTACTAATATGTTTTAGCATGTAAACTATATGACTAAAAGTGCTTCAAGATGACATTCAGATAATAAGATTTAAACTAAACATATGAGACAAATGTTCACCCTTTCATAAAGAAATGTAACATTTATACAATTTCTGCCTCAGTAGCGTGATCAAACATAGACAACATTTCACAAGCAATACAGCTTTTATTTATGGGTTAATTTGACAAGCAAACACTTGTATTCCCTGGTACAGAAAGACATGGGCATTGCAGTAGCATAGTTTTAAAGCAGAAGCTTAGGAAGGTATTCAACACAGTCAGTTTATTATTTAGTGCTTGGCTACATGTGTTCCATATTGTAGCAAAAGTCCACTCACTTCCACCAGATTACTTTTGTTTTCTACAGCTGTATATCGGACTCATGAAGTGATTATATATGTTATAGGTTATAAGTTTACTTTAGTGTGAAAGAAGACTTTTGGCCCTGATAAGGAGCAAAAAAGAGTCCATCGCTGTCCACATGTCATATCATGTAGTACGGTTAAGTGCTGTGCACGGTGGCATAGACTTGCACACATCTGAATAGAATGAGAGGAAATGTGGGCATGTTGTCACTTCATTTCAGCAGTCGTTTGAATCTCGTAGCATTTGTATGGTTTCCATTTTTAAAAACAAACCGTTTCAGCTACATCAGAGCATATAAAAGCAAATACTGCACTCCAGATTGTTCAGACCCAGGTTTGGTGTCTCACAACATGTCTTAAAGAGCAGAGCTCTAAGTGCCTCTAAAAGCTCCCTATAGCCATTAATCCCATCTCCTGCTGCCGTAGATAGACACAGAGATGGATAGGAAGGATAGGAAACACTGCAGACACCACTGAATACAATGGAGTCACAGTGCTGCTGTTATACTTCTGGCCTGACATCAGTGGAGTGAGGAGCTTGATAAAAGTTACAGTCTGTACCATATCTTTAATATATATAATATATATCTGTAATATCTGTATATCAGTAGTATATATATATATATATATATATATATATATATATATATATATATATATATATATATATATATATATATATATATATATATATATATATATATATATATATATAGTTAGACACAGTAGTTAGACACTATACACTGAACATGGGACTTGAATGGCATAGAGGCTATTGCATTTGTTTTTTGTTATATGAATACATACTTCAGGTTGTGTATTTTTCAATGCATGCTACAATGAATAATTTGCATGCAGCAATCCAAAAGCTATCATTTTAAAAATAGCAGATGATGGACATTTACTTCAAGCACCATAACTCTTGAAAATATCAATGCAAAAATGAAATGATGGAAGCATAAAACTCATCAGGTCACACATTACACATGTAAATATGACATCATTGTAAGATATGCATGTGGCAGCACACTTGTATAAAGCCCAAATAAGGACATACTATAGTGCTATAGTTTTTAATCATTCTTATATTTTTTAAGAAGACAGTTACCAGCAGAAACATAAGAAGTGCTTATATATGATCTTGTAATTATATGGCTTAATATTAAGACTATTTCCTCCAATAGCAGTATTTTGTCTTTCTAAAAATGGATTACTTAGACCTTTAAGGGGACAGGGATAAGAAAAAGAAAAGAAAAAATAAAAAAATGGCAAAAGTATAAATGTTAAATAGGCACTTGCATGTAAAATGATAAACAAAGGATGAAAATACACTTCATTTTGTAAATAACTTTTTTGTAAATCTGGAAAAAATAAGCCCACTTTAAAGTATTACAGAAATAAACATTTGTCCTCTACACCTCCATTTTGGATCATGAGGATTGGACCCCTGTAGATCTAACACACTGTCAGCTCACTGTTTCAGAGCAGCTCCTCTCATAAACAGCTGTGATCCCAGCCCATTTGTCTGGCCTGCTTCTGTGCAAGGACACTTAGTGGGAGTGACAGAAAAGAAATGCAATGACCTTTTTCCTACAGGATTATTTTTCCTACTCTAAAACTATATTTAAAAAAGTTTACATCACTTATTGATATTTTTCAAGCAACATGTGGGGGCAGTTTGAGCAGAAGGCAGCAACTAGTGGTCCCAATAAGTTAGTTTAGTAGGTTATTACTATTTTAGCTACTACATGGCTACTGCGAGGCAGAATGACTACAGTTACACAATTAAGAGTAACTTCATGCAGACACCAATAATGTCTTTAATAAAATGGCAGTTCTTTGCTCTCCAGTCCAGGCCTGGCAGGACCTTGAAGACCATACCGGTCATAGTAGAGAATGTGGTTGACCTTAGGTATCCTCTCCAGGCTACCATACACTGTGTGTGCCATACACAGGCCTTCACACTTGTATACTTAGGGTCCAGGACGTAGCTTCTCTCCTGTAAGGCAGCTGACTTTATACATCTGTGCGCATCTTTGTGATGTTGACATAGTTAGTGTTGGTCAGTGTGCAGTTGCCTGTCTTCATGCTCTCAGGCCTGAAGTCCTCAGTACTATGGTTCACTGCCTCCTGGATCTCCACATAGTCCGACTTACTGAGAGTTGAGCCACTTCCGCTGCGACCACTTTTCTTCAGGTCATCTGCTGAGCTGGCCTTAGGCACACTGGGAATGTTCAAGTACTGCGCCTGTTCCTCTCCCTCAGTCTCTCTGTGATAGAAGTAGTTGAAGTTGGATACAATGACAGGTACAGGCAGAGCTATTGTCAACACACCAGCAATGGCACAAAGAGAGCCTACAATTTTCCCTCCAATGGTGGTGGGGACCATGTCTCCATAGCCCACCGTGGTCATGGACACCACAGCCCACCAGAAGGCTTCGGGGATACTACTGAACTGAGACTGTGATTCATCTGCCTCTGCAAAGTACACTGCACTGGAAAATAGGATCACCCCGATGAACAGGAAGAAGATGAGGAGGCCTAACTCACGCATAGAAGCCTTTAGAGTCTGCCCAAGGATCTGCAGCCCTTTGGAGTGACGGGACAGTTTAAAGATTCGAAACACTCGCACAAGACGGATTACTCGGAGGATTGCCAAAGACATGGCTTGTTGTCCCGCCTCCTTGTTGTCCTCTGGCCTCTCTGCCAGCTCTGTACCGAGGGTTATAAAGTAAGGAATAATTGCAACAATGTCAATAATGTTCATTATGTTTCCAAAAAATCCAGCTTTGCTGGGACAAGCAAAGAACCTCACCAGAAACTCAAATGAAAACCAAATGATACAGAGTGTTTCTACAATAAAGAAGGGGTTTGTGAAATATGTGGAGGTGTCATACGTGGAGGTGGCATTTGACATTGATGGATAGAATTTATACATCTCCTCTACTTCTTTTCTGAAAACTGGCAATGTCTCTAAACAGAAGCTAACAATAGAAATTAGAATAACCATGACTGAAATAATAGCAATAATACGAGCTGGCCCCGAGCTCTCCGGGTATTCAAAAAGGAGCCACACCTGTCTCTGAAACTCATTCTCTGGTAACGGCCGCTCTTCTTCTTTTATAAAGCCCTCATCTTCTCTGAAGATCTCCATGGCCTCCTCACCCAGCTCGTAGAAGCGGATCTCCTCAGAAAAAATGTCTAGGGTAACATTGACTGGTCGACGAAGCCGTCCTCCAGACTGGTAGTAATACAGGATAGCGTCAAAGCTGGGTCGGTTTCGATCAAAGAAGTATTCATTCCTCAGTGGGTCAAAGTACCTCATCCTCTTTTTGGGGTCACCCAGCAGAGTCTCGGGAAACTGAGAGAGAGTCTTGAGCTGCGTCTCAAAGCGTAACCCGGAGATGTTAATGACCACCCTCTCACAGCACTCATGGTCCGGCTCAGGGTCATACTGGTCCAGCAATTGACCCGGGTGAGCTGCGGCCTCGTCCGCCGGGTCACTTGTGGCAACAGTCATTTCGAAAGGGGCCTGCAGCTTTCACACGGGGTGGTGGCCACAGGGCCAGAGAGATGCTTCAAAAACTTGATCCACTGGGAGATTTTAAAGCTGCAAGAAAAGAAACCCCGATTTTAATGTAATTATTTTACAAGTTGAAAATATGTTTTATCCTTCTTCTAATACTGAGGCAGGACAGAGTGATTACTTGAGGGGGTTGAACCTTTTTATGTTTGGCTCCATTGTGTCTATTCTGTTATAAGCATGCACTGTCTCGCTCTTTCTCTTCTAAGCCAGCTGTAGATCAATATGCTCCAGTAATACTGTAACAACTCCATGCAATTATACCAAACAAATCAGATTTCACACTGAGTGCTCTACATTATGTGTGCAAATTCCACCTGTGTCTTTTCAACTATCAAAAGAAATACAAAAAATGTTTTGCCAATTAGTCAGTGAAAATCTATAAAGGACCTAACTTATTCAGTCCTCAAGCTTTTTGAGTTAAAATGCTGCCAATGTAAGCTATTACATTATTACGTAACACAATAACAATGTTGTTTTTTTTTTTCATTTGATATGGAGAAGCCCGAGGTTGGTTAATTTAAAGTTTGGCTGATGCATGCAGTAAGCTGTTCCCTAATGAGGGACTTTGTGCATTTGTATTTGTTAGTGAAATCCAAATAAATCCTACCTATGGCTACTGAAACTTGAGAAGCTTGTTTACAGTTCCTTCGCCTAACACGCCAGTGATGCTGCAGATCTGTAGCCCCTGTGGTGTCAATCAAACCGTCTCCTCTCTGACAGCGATGTACCACCCCACAGTCACCCGTGGTCCATCCGGCTCTGCAGCGGTGCGGCGGCGTAGGAGTGGGAGAGGGGACAAGAAGGGTGAGGACGCAGCCGGGAGTCACCCCCCCATGAGCCAGTGAACGGCACAGACATGTCGATGCGCAGGCAGCGAAGTGTGCTACAGCTCAAGCGGTGATGGGGTGATGTTTAGCGTTTGCATACACAGTGATAGACCCGTGCATCAGCCTAAAAATGAACTCCCATACAATGATATATCTGCAGAGAATTACGAAAGGGAAGTTGCGCTGATGTCAGTGTTCCATCTAGCATGCTTCGAACAAATCACCTGTTTGATCCACATCTAGGATTAAGCTGGTCTTTCTGTTTGTTGTGGCTATAACCTCATTATATTCAATAATCTTTCTTTCTGATTGGGAAAATCCATGTGAACGCACAAATAAAGCGCAACAAATGCAGGCGGATATTCACAGCCCATTCCATGGAACAACAGATGTCTTCAGATGGCGCTCAGATGGTCGGAACTCACGAAATCTATAAGGGCTACGGCACACCGTGTATCTCAACCAGGAGCATGCACTGTAATGTTTCAACATTCACTGTCGTGTCATACTGGACTGTCAAGTGAGTTAGTTTGAAGAACATGCTCAAGCCATGTGCAACTCTCTTCTGTGTGGATCATAACACACTCCATGCACTAAATAAAGCAGCATAACATTAAGTGGAGAGGAAGGATTCATTTCAGACAGTAGCATGCAGGAATTCACCCTGTTTCTTTCGGTACGCACTATCCTTAGTCCTCTTTTAAAAAAAAAAAAAAACGCCTTGAGGTTGTCAGTCCATTCCATCAAATCTCCTTTAAATACAAAATATGCGGTGACTGTGACATCTCATCACCACTGGTTGTTGTGGATGTGCCGAGTCTACACGTCTCATATTTCTCATCAAAGTGGTGTGCGTTGGCTGCATTTGGACATCGCAGCGCATACTAAAAGCTCATGCGCCTCGCCCCGTCCTTCTCGCGTCTTACCTCTCTACACCACTGCCCTCTGTGCAGCACATGGAAGGGGAAGCGCCACGCAGTGGAAAGAGTGGCAAACAGGCAGAGAGGCATGGATGGACATGGACTCCCAAGGAAAACAAAGTGTTCCGATTTTGTTAAATTGTAAGTGCTTGCCATATTCACGATACAACAGCAAATGGAACTAGGTCAGAGCTATTTTTGAAACAGTGGGTTATTTTTAATCATTGTTTCTTTTTTAACTGTCAGAACACAGGTCTGAAAACATTATAGTCCTACACATCAAAAGCATCAATAATGTACAAAACGCGGGCCTATTATTGGGTACAAGTTATGACCAAATAATACACCAAACAATGTTCCAGATTTGACTTAAAGCTTATTACACTGACATAATTTAATAAATATACAAATATATATTTAATAAAAATGTGTCATTGAGATATAGACTGCCTATTGGATCTGTTATCACTATGGGCAATTTAAAAATACTATGCTTCTGTTTGCCCTTACAGTACAGCAAACTGCATTAAATGAGCTACATCCAGTTGAACTTTAAAGTTTATTTTTCAAGAGGTGCATATGGAAACCAACCATAAAGATAGCCGTGAAGGAAACAGTGACTCCATAGTATCCCATGGGAAAGCACAAAGGGCAGAGTAATGCAAATTTCCTATAGATCATTGCCTTGGATTCATTCACCTTGCTTCTTCTCAAGGACAGGTTCAACATTATAGAGTATGCTCCTCCAATCAAAGTGTCAAAGCACTGATGGAGATGATGACATGGTGCCGAGGGACAGTATGGCGCCCCCTCCATGTTATGTGTGGGGTAGTGGTGGGGGGCAGCCGTTCCAGCACTTAGGTTGAAGGTCTCAATGGGAAGGTATTGACAGTTTTACATAAGCAAGTGGACGAATGGCCAGGAACTCTTAAACCCATGTGGTCTGTACAGTATGTAAATGACCACAGACCATTATTAAATGGAGGCTGTTGTTGCAAAAAGATGTGAATTAACAGAGCCCAGTGCTGGGTCAGTGTGAAACAAGAAAATATATTATTATGATCATGATTATTATTGATAGTACTCATAATAATGCATACATTCAGAAAGTCCTGTACAGGCAAGGTGGGTGAAGTGTTTTTTCCAAGGAAACAATGGCACTATGCACTGGTTTTTGATGGGTTTTAACTGCTGCCCCTTGTCATTTTACAACTCAGTAATATCAAGTATTCACTGTAGTTAAAATAGCTCTAAACAGTCTTAAAAAAATGCTGAATGCACTTTATAAGAATTAGATCTTCCATAAACATTGACAAATTAAAGGTTCAGACAATGTGCAGGATTAGTGTGTTATTGGGTTACAGACCGTACAACTGTCATAGTAATTTGTGGATTTTCCTTTCTTTTTTGTTGTTGTAAAAATCCAAACAGGTTCAAGATTTTAGGACGTTTCTTATGAACAAGTCATGAAATCAAGAGGAAAAATGGCTCTTGTCCAAATCTGGCAGCAGCATCATATTCTAGACTCTGAAAGTCATCATTATGACAGGAGAGAACAAAAATGAAAGCTGGAATGCCATGAAATTAAAACAAAGAACCAAAGATTGGCCTTTAGTGAGCCTCAGTAGAATTGGGGAAGCTTTCTGGAATGGCAAATCATTTTGGGGCCTTTAATCCCATGTGCCTCATATTCACTCTCACCTTGAGGTTGGGCCAAGTCTGTCCAGCTTAGGAGCATTGATTCTGTGTTGTTTTCAGACAGACCAGATGGAACCATAAAGGAAAACTCAAGAATGCTTTCCAAGTAATGACCTGAGTGACTTTATAACTATGTTGTTGTTTAGGTCTGTTGTTTGCACCTCAAATTGATTGATTGATTACTGACATTTTTGGCCTACAGAGGAGCCTCATTTAAAAGTCACACATTCATCTACTGCAGACTAGAAACAGAAATACTGCATTCAACTTTCTAAATGTATTTCTTTGGCTCAACAAAAACATAACTCTCTTTTAGTGAATGGACTTTGGCATAGCTTTTACATCTTCCTGAGCCACACCCCATATACCTAATGAGTATATATGCCTTTGGCCTCTTGTGCTCACCCAAATATGAACTACACTCCAATATGTGTGCCTCATGTAAAATCTTAGATATTATTTTCTCTTGCACTGTCAGTGTGTGAGTCAGCAGATCCATCGCTCACAAAAAAGTCTCCACCCTTTCTCTCCAAACAGAAGAGAAGCGTGCTGAAGGAGGGGAGAGAGGAAGGAGGGATGAGGCAAAGGAGAAACAGGCGTATGGTGCAGCTTGTGACAGAAGCAGCGGGGTGGAGCTGTGTCCTCCATGACCTCTGGGGTTATGATGCAGAAGGTGAGCGCTGATGTACAAATACATTAGAAACTTCTTTGCAGTACTAATTTTGTTTGTTTTTTCAATGTTTTTGCTAACTAAAATTACATACTTTTTTCTGACTAAATAATATTTTTGTTAAATACAACTAAACATACACAAAGAAGCAAGTGGAAACTAAATTATGTTCTACTTTTCATTCCCAGAGCCTCATATACAAACTCAACATCCAGGGAACATGTCGTTACATGTCCTACAAAACACTGCAATACAGTTTATCATATAAAATGTTTTCATGGATTAAGTTAACTATTACCATGGCATTTGGAAAATTATTTCTAGTCAAACAAATAAAATTAAATAAAAAAAAGTCTTTGCTTCTTTGCACATAAAATAAGAATCTACCCTGAAGGCCTATGTTTGTGTTAGGGTGGACTTTTTGCAACAATGAGCCACCGATGAGGTTGCAGTGCACACAGAAAGGATAGTACACAGATAACCATTAATGTGTTTTGGACAATAATTTTAAAAAATCTACAAAAAATCGCAAACCAACTTTATTGGGATGACTGCTACTTGTACGCAGTACTTGTGTGCTGCTCTTTGTCTGTTAATTAGTGGTATTGTGTATGTCATGTCACAAATCTCTTTACCCATGGGATTAACACAGCAGCAGGTCTGACTTGAGACCCCTGTAGAAAAGAAAATACAATATAAGTAAATATTATACAATCCCCTTACAGGAATGTTACATCAGTCATCAAACATGATTTTGACCCGTCTTTAACCCATTTCGTCATATACCATTATGCCTATGTCCATTTCCCTGTGTGACCTTGTATGTTTTCTACCTTCATACAGGGTACAGAATTATTACGATGATAGCACTCTGCATTATCAGAGCCTTACTTCACAGCACACTACTCCACTATTGATTGGTGGATTTACTTTCTGTTGTTTTCACTGCCGTAGAACAAGAAAAAGGGAAAAATCAATACCTGAACTGAACGGATCCAGGAGGTGTGGTTTGGCTGTGAGGGGAAACCTTGCAAGTCAAGTAATACCATCAATACTACCAGATGTGAAATGCACAATGTCATAGTTTATACACATTTTATACATTTTGCACGACATTGCTGCATTTACAAATTCCCTTCATAAACACATGCTGCTGTTAAGTGCTGTCTGATCCATTTAATCAAATCAAGAGATGTAATGCACACCAGTCCTTGTCTGGGAGCCATGTTTTATTATGTGTTTGGCTGTTGTAAGTGGCAGGAACTTGTCGCTGCAGTGTCAGGTCATTGCTAGAGTAGATCAGCAATTTTTGTGGTTGTGTAGAAAATGTGTAGAAAATAATAGTTAAACACCAAATTGGTAGTTTGACTTGTTCAAAAGCACACCATAGTATAATGGATAGTGCTATAGAGATAAAGGTCACTGCAACAATGTGATGAGTCATCCAGCCCAGTACACCACTGTAGAATCTCTCCATCTGTTGTTGGTAACCAAGTCTTCTTCATTTCAGGACTTGTTTTGTCAGCAACAATTCAGATGTGACGGCAGATTACCCCTAAACCAGGAAGAACATTGCTACTACTTATTTGGACTTCAATAATTTTCATAATGTATATTCTGTAAAGATTGTTTCTTTACAGAATATTGTATACATATATATTCTCTCTTTTTTTTTTTACATGCTTCTCTTCATCTTATTTATCTATTTTAGGGTGGGCAGCAAAGTTTTACAATTTCATTGTACAGGGAAACTTGTTTCTTAACTGTGCATATGGCAACAAATGCTTTGAATCTTTGAATCTGAATCTCTTGAATCTTGAATATAGCGGTGCATGTACAACAAAATGCTAAAGCAAAGTAAGTACACACACATATCCACATTATATGCGCCATAATCTACATGATAAAGACAGAAGAACAGTAAATATTTTAAACTGATATCAGTGTCATTAAAATGTGGGCGTGTCAGTAAAGCGCTGGACTGGTGACAAAAGCCCAGCTAATTCTGAAAATGCGGAAGGAACCAAATACTCCTGTAGCACATGTGAAAGGAAAGAATGATGGACAGTGCTGTGCGTGAGATGTTAGGGAGGATAAATGTAGAGAATGGAGTGGGATGTTTTTTTTTGTTTGTATGTTTGCAACTATCAAATTGTCTAACTTTAAATGCCTCTATGAGAATTAGGTTTTTATACCTCATTGATTTGAGCTTAGTTCTGTCCTTTGTTTTAGTTGTTCATTTGAAAAATGTAATAAATATTTAGATTAGAAATTGTGCCTGTGTTTAGAGTGTTGATGTGTGTGACCAAGACGGGTAGAGCGGCTGGATTGCAGTGAGTTCCACAAACAGATACTGGAGGCAGGGTTGACGTGGTCCACAGTTTTTAATGTTTTTTTCAGTTTGCACAAAAAATATAAAGTGCTCACGTGCAAAGTGCAGTGCAAAATAAATTAAGGTGCAAGGAGGATAGGAGTGTGGCTCTTCTCCAGCAGCAGAGCAATCAATGATAGGATACAGGTGGCTTAAATAGTGCTGGGTAAAACCATAAAAACTCCAAGGGGTGTACAATTAACATTAGCTGTTTAAAACTAAGTTAAAACCCTCCAATAAAATACCCATCAAATAAACCATATAAAACCCACATACAAAAATAAACTCTCAGAAACCAAACACCTAATAAAGTATAAAATGAATAAACCCAATTAAAATTGGTGGCATTTCCTCCCCCCGATGTCCGCTGTCTTGAGCTGGCCCGGAACTCTTAAATGGTGTCTGGTCCCCCGGGGAATCTTTTGGCCAGACACCTGGACATGAGACACAGGTAAGTAAAACCACAACTCAACCCACGCATACCACTTTCACACTTTAAAATATCCACATCCCACACACGCAAACACACACAAGAAACAACTAATTTAAAAAGTGGCACATATTGCACATTGATTGTTGTTGTTTGTCTCCACAGACCGGCGGCCACCATTACCGGAAGCACCCGCCCGACCGGACTCCGTGACAAACGCTAAAATGTTTTCAATAAATACTTCAAAACAATACAAATGTGTGCAATCTTATATGTGCAAATTAGCGTATCTTGTAAGTGCTCCGTGCTCTAAAGGTGCAATGTAAATATATATAAAGTGCAAAGTCTATGAAAGTGCATGTGTGGATACTCATTCCGTAACGAACGGCCTGTTCGTTACATTTCCCCCTCCCTCTCCTAAGGCGCAGCCTCCTCCTCAGCACTCCTGGAGAGACAGTCCGCTACCATGTTATCTCTTCCGGGCCGGTACTGGACTGTAAAGTTGTATGGCTGCAAGGAGAGGTACCATCCAGTGATGCGGTTGTTGGCATCCTTCATTTTATGCAGCCATTGGAGAGCGCGATGGTCTGTCTCCAACAGGTCATCTATCCGAGGCATTGGATAGGGATCAAAATTAGATATCGCGTTGAGATACCTAAAGTCAATACAAAAGCGCAAAGAGCCGTCTTTCTTAGGTACCAGTACAATAGGACTGCACCATTCACTACTTGACACTTCAATTATTCCTAGCGCCAACATTAGCTTACTTTCCTTTTGCAACACAGGGACCAACCGCTCAGGGATCCTGTAGCTCCTCTGGCGTTGTTGCATCCATACTGTTAAGACTGATGCTGGTAAAACCCAACTCTTTACCTAATAGATTCCTATCAATGTCAGTAACAACCTGGTCATTTCTGCTACGACCAGTATGCAGCTTGCCTGCAGGAGCACCAATTAGCTCCTTCAATAGTCTCTCATTAGCAGTATGAATATCTTCATCTTCAGGTTTAATCACAAAAATGCCTTTGCTCCCTTCACTTTTTGATAATTGTTGGAGTGGCGAATGTCCATTTGCACAAAAGCGCTGCGTGCCTTGCCAGTCAATAGGGGGACAAGGCGGACCGCCCACTCTTCCTTTGGCCAATGACAAACTCGGGCCATCCGCTCAAATGTGATTAAAAAATGTTCAATGTGATCTTCTGGGGTCAAGATTGGCAGTTTGGGCTCCCTCTGCGGTCTGTAGCCATAGCCGCCAGGGTCCGGGCCATAATCTTCACCACCATCATCCTCATCATAGTCGCCTGATGGCTCAGTTTGTCCTTGCACATACAACTGAGTGCTCGGACCTCCTCTGCTGCTGCTGGATTTGCTGGAACTGCCGCTGCATGGCCTTCCAGCGCTGCTCCTGTTGAAGCTGGTCTTTCTCCTGCTTCCTCTCTCTGGCATCTTGCCTCTCGATCAATGCTTTCACGAGAGCAGTCAACTCCTCCACTTTATCATGGGACCCACTTGTGCCCTCTTGGGGGTCAGATGTTACAGCATTTCCTTCATCTGGCTCCTCAGCTTTTCTTCCTCCTCTTAGCATCATGTTAATTTGCGGACTCACTATGGCGGGATCCCACTTCTGACACCAAATGTGACCACTGTGGCGGGATCCCACTTCTGACACCAAATGTGACTACTGTGGCGGGATCCCACTTCTGACACCAAATGTGACCAAGACGGGTAGAGCGGCTGGATTGCAGTGAGTTCCACAAACAGATACGGGAGGCAGGGTTGACGTGGTCCACAGTTTTTTTTAAATGTTTTTCAGTTTGCACAAAAAATATAAAGTGCTCACGTGCAAAGTGCAGTGCAAAATAAATTAAGGTGCAAGGAGGATATAGGAGCGTGGCTCTTCTCCAGCAGCAGAGCAATCAATGATAGGATACAGGTGGCTTAAATAGTGCTGGGTAAAACCATAAAAACTCCAAGGGGTGTACAATTAACATTAGCTGTTTAAAACTAAGTTAAAACCCTCCAATAAAATACCCATCAAATAAACCATATAAAACCCACATACAAAAATAAACTCTCAGAAACCAAACACCTAATAAAGTATAAAATGAATAAACCCAATTAAAATTGGTGGCATTTCCTCCCCCCGATGTCCGCTGTCTTGAGCTGGCCCGGAACTCTTAAATGGTGTCTGGTCCCCCGGGGAATCTTTTGGCCAGACACCTGGACATGAGACACAGGTAAGTAAAACCACAACTCAACCCACGCATACCACTTTCACACTTTAAAATATCCACATCCCACACACGCAAACACACACAAGAAACAACTAATTTAAAAAGTGGCACATATTGCACATTGATTGTTGTTGTTTGTCTCCACAGACCGGCGGCCACCATTACCGGAAGCACCCGCCCGACCGGACTCCGTGACAAACGCTAAAATGTTTTCAATAAATACTTCAAAACAATACAAATGTGTGCAATCTTATATGTGCAAATTAGCGTATCTTGTAAGTGCTCCGTGCTCTAAAGGTGCAATGTAAATATATATAAAGTGCAAAGTCTATGAAAGTGCATGTGTGGATACTCATTCCGTAACGAACGGCCTGTTCGTTACAATGTGGATATGTGTACATCAATAGCAGAACATCATGTACAGGTCAGGATATTCTCCTTGACTACTGCCTGCAGATCAACCAATCAGCATTGAGAAGTAATCCAATTTTTGCGGATGCTCTAGCAACAGCATCATCACCCACAGCAACCAGCCTTCCCAGCAGCTGTCCTCCATCCTACTGGTACAGACTTAAAATATACCGTACCTACAAGAAAAGGTGTCAAAATATAAACTGAATCAGGCCATTTTGGTTTTGAGAGGAGAATTTACCTCTGTACTGAATGCACTTCTACTTGTTATTACTTGTACATGGTTTTGTAGTATTTGTAATAGTAGCAGTAGAAGGAGTAGTAGTTGTAGCAATAGTTAAACCATAATCTTTATTTTAATCAATCCACAAGAAGGCACAAGTCAGTCTGTTTTGTGAGCTCTTCTGATTGTCAGATTGTCTGGAAGGGCATCTGGTGTTAAACCTATAAGTCAATTTAATTTGCAGATGAATATATCCGTGGATGGACAAAGATTTGTTGCCGTTGCATGTGGAAAAGAGTATAAAAGAGTATATCAGCATGTGTAAATTATTATAGCATTTTTTATAATTGTTTTAATTGAATTTGGTTCAAATACTGTGACTTTAAGACAGCAAAATGATGATTATTGATGCTTCTATATGCAACAGCAGATACTGGCATTCAGCATAGCCCTCTAATCCAAATGACTGGAGACCCCACCTGTCTGCTGCACACATGAACACGCCAGTTAAATTACTCAGTGTGACGTGCAGACAGGCCTATATAAAGCACATATATCTTAACAAGGAATCCCTGCCTCCTCCTGTGCTCCTGTCTTCTGAAGGTGACCGTGATGTTGTGGCATAAAGACATTCACTTTCCCCCCCTCCTACAACCCTCTTGTGTTGCTATGGAGATTCCTTCCATAGCAACTAAGTGGCTCAATGGCTGATGGGAAATGGTAGTGACATCATAGGTGCTGTATTTCAATGATATCTAAAGCAACTACATTACAGTAGGCTACATTTTAAGCGCTATCATTTTGATTAATAGGAATAACACTTTCTTTTTTTTTGTTTCTGTAATTAATAATGGTTTGTGTAATTAGAAATCGCACAAATAAATCTGTAAATACATGAAATATGCTTGTGTTTTCATATACTAATTAATTTTAGTTTGAGCTGTTATTAAGTAGTAATATTGCCTTTTAATTCACCCACAACATCTATGTCTTCTTTTTTCCCCCAAAAAAATTTAAATACAAATTGAAAACCATTGTACTTGTCCACTGTCGCATTTATACATATGACAGCCAGAGTTATGAAGTAAGCTGGGGGTCACCCAGGCGATAAAGCACAAATACTGGTACACAGCCGACAGCGGAGTAGCAGTAAACCTAACAGAGAATGTTAATATTTACACCTCTGGCACTTGGACCAAACCAAGTTTTCCCCAGGGCCCAGACACAACTCAACAGGTCACAGAGCAGTCTGGAAATGAGGAATCACTTTTACTACATTCTGATTACTGTATTCAACATTTGATACACCCCATGTTGAATACATGGATACACCCCATGTGTTCAACATGGGGTGTATCAAATTGTAATTATGAGATAATACGCTCTTGGCCAGATTCCTGGTTTGTTTTTGGGATGATTTTTTTTCTGAATAAGATGACATCCACATTAGCTAAGTTACAGAAAAATAATGACAAGAGAAGTACTCTTCTTATACTGGTCATGTTGATGACAGAATTACACAGAACAAATACTGACATACAGGGCCCTCCCCATCTGAAAACACAAGTGCACTCTGGGACATAGGAAAGCCCTTCAGTGACGTACACATATACAAAGTGAATTGCATTTATCTGTGTTGTTCTTCAGGTCATGGGTTGATATGAGACATTAAATTGTATTGTACCACCAAGCACATACATATGACAAAGGCATATGGTTAACAGTCTTTCATTGGTATCACAGTATTATCAATGTTGGCCTCAGCTTTTGATTTGAAGCAAACACTGTTGGCAAGTTTTATATCCCACATTATTACACAGCAGGTACAAATACTTCTTTTGGCAATGAAAAGTACCTTTCAAAACTTCTTCATACAGTCCATGCAAAAGTTGCTGGAGCCGATGTCCATTCATTTAAAAGAGCTGCTAAGATTATTACTGCAGAGGTCATTTTTGGTAATTCTGATGCTGCAGGACCAAAAAAGATTTTAGGTCTATGTCCTTTTTGAGCCGTGCCATGGAAGAAAATATCTGCTGAACGTCACATCATTCATCTGTGTTTGAGAAGTGCAGCACAAACAAGTGCTCACTTCAAACTTCTTTGAGTCTTGTTGAAGACCACCTCCACTGCATCCCTGAGCGAGAGAGGTCATCAAAGGTCAATATAATATAAGCCACTTACCACCCATGGTACTATGTTTTACTGAGTAAAATTTACCCAAATAGGATCCATAGGTAGGCCCATTGGGATTCCAGGAGGCCTGAGCTTTAATGGAACGGCTCATGTCTGAAATATATCAGAGCAGGTTAGACAAAAACAGTTCAGTTGAATCTTCAACCTCATAGAAGATGCAAAAATGAGCGCAACACAAGTTTAGGTGTAGGTCTCAATTGTGATTATTTTGTTCAAGTAGCAGTTTTGATGAGCCTTATGGCTATAATATTAAATAATTACAGATTAAGTTGTTTATGTAAACATATTTACAGTGTGTACACTTCCTTTATTAGAAGTAATTTACTCTGAATCATCAACTGTATTTCAATCATGATCAATAATGGTTCAAGCCTACATAGGACTGCTGAAGGTCCTAAGAAATTAGCTCCCATTTAAGTGAGAACTTGTGTTGCCTTTTTCACTGATGAAAAATGAGCCAATGTCAAGGGTCAGAGGGAAAGCAATAGTTATAAACGCAGCCACCCCTCCCACCTTGCCTTGGGCAGGTCTAATGAAAATCATTGAGCCATGGCAGAGGTGTATTAACCACACATACACACAGGGAGGGACACTGTGCACTAAACATGATTAGATCTGTTTGATTAATAGGTTACCTATGCTGCCTTTTTATTTCCCTCTCACCTACAGTCCTGTTTCAATTAAAGATATCACAGGCAGGGAGGAGACTGCATAAATCTAGGCATGAATCTGCATGCGGAGGAGGTTTAAAGTGCCACTCAGGGTTCTTACATTTACAAACTGGGCAATAACACTCTGATTCAGTTGTTAATGGGCAGGAAACTGCCTGTGAGTCTAAAGACAGAGGTTGCATCACATCAACAAACAAGATGCTATATGGGCCATCTGCTGTGTTAATAGGTGATGTAGCCAGTGGAGGGAGGCACTGAGCCCTGCTGGGTGGGCAATGGGCTCTTGTATTGCCCATCTCATACAAACACAAGAAAGTTAAAATGTATACCTGGCAGCATTGTTTACAGTCGTATGTCCTTTCCAGTCTCTGCCAATATCATATGTAAGGGATTCTTTTTGTTTCTTTCTCCAACTACTCACAAAATTGTACTATTGAATTTAAGTAAACTTTGCTCATCCTTTAAAAGCTTAGATGGCAGCAGCATAACTACTTCAACAGTCTGGAAAGGACATCATGTCAGCAAAATTGGATGAGTCCTTATTGACTATGCAATAATCCTGTTTCTAACTGTAAGAAACACGAGGTTTATGACCATGACAGGATGAGGCAGGGTGCTTGCTCAGTACTCACCAGCTTCATGGAGGTAGAGCGACCTCTAGTGGGAGTCCAGAATTGTGCATCCAGATCCGCCGTGCTCCACTTCCATTCATAATTCTCAACGCTCTCTACGTTTCTTCTGTGATTCCCAGGGGCAGTAGATTATAATAGTAAAACATTGTCATAGACTGAACTGTAAAAAGATTTGATCGTATTTTACGGGGGATTGAGATGTGAGATTTGATATTGACTATGTCTTCTATGTCTTCGTTCTTCAGCGCAGCATCCTCGCCAGCAGGGGTGTTACTGTGGTAACAAGGGTGCTAAGCAACGATGATCGGGGTTACTCAGACGTTACCATGGAGACCCAGCAGGCTCTATTTGAAGCATCCGACAGAGAGGCGCTCCATCTTTAATAATCAGTGCGTCTTTTTCCTTCACACGGGTCTCGAGCCGTTAAAGAGGCATTGATACACGAGAGGCTGGCCTTTTTGTGTTGACATGATGCATAACACGCTACATTTTACATCGAGGGGTTATCTGTGTAACGACAGTAGCATTTGGACTAGACTTTTACGCACAATAAAGGCATAACACAGAACGGTCTAGTAACATAATGAACGCTAAACTGTGTTTTAAGATATTCGCGCACACTCAATGGCTAGTTATCATGACTGACGGAACACAACGCATGTAATTACAACGTGAGTATCCTTACTGTTTACACTGCCACGGATAAAAAGCTTTTAGTTCCACCTGTTGAGACAATGAGGTACACAAGTTTTTCTCCTCAAGTAGGC
Source organism: Paratrypauchen microcephalus (assembly GCA_036785185.1). Lineage (NCBI taxonomy): Eukaryota > Metazoa > Chordata > Actinopteri > Gobiiformes > Gobiidae > Paratrypauchen > Paratrypauchen microcephalus. The sequence continues at coordinate 1,689,271 of JAVJIX010000052.1, read as the reverse complement.
TATTTCTTATACTACAGGCCTATAACTCGGTTCTCCAAACGCGCATGTGCACGGTACACAGTTAGGCTATGAATTCACATAATTTATGTAAAAAATCCCTGTGCACAAAGCTTTCTGTTGTCGCTCTCCTTGTGGCAGCGCCGCTGGACGCCGCGCTTGTGCGTAACGACAGTGTGTCGACACCACTTCCTGAACAACTACAATAAAAGCTACACGTCGGTGAATATCTTTTTGTTAATATTCACACAGTTTTGCGAGTTGTTCTGAGTGGTGGTGGTCGTTGTTGTGGGGAAGTTGGGTTGCTGTTTAAACGCACTGTTCATGCCGTGCTCTTCTATGACCATGTACTCGCTTTTGCTTAGTGAGGAAGATGAGCGAGTCTTCCTCAGTTCCTCCGTGTCTGCGAGCGGCTGACAGCTGCCCACGTGCAAGTACTGAGCCTGCTCCTCTCCGTCCGTCTCACGGTGGTAGAAGTAATTGAAGTTGGAAACAATGACTGGTACGGGAAGTGCAATGGTCAACACACCGGCAATGGCGCACAAAGAACCAACAATCTTGCCCCCAATAGTGACTGGGTGCATGTCCCCGTATCCCACCGTAGTCATAGTAACCACTGCCCACCAAAACGCGTCCGGGATGCTGCTAAACCCTGACGCTGGATCGTCTGCTTCTGCAAAGTAAACGGCACTGGAGAAAAGGATGACACCGATAAACAAAAAGAAAATGAGCAAACCCAGCTCACGCATACTAGCCTTTAGTGTCTGACCCAAAATCTGTAGCCCCTTTGAATGACGCGAGAGTTTAAAAATACGGAACACTCGGACGAGCCTAATTACGCGCAGAATGGCTAATGACATGGCCTGTTGTCCGTTTCCCTGCCTCTCCGCTAGCTCTGTCCCCAAAGTTATGAAGTAAGGTATGATTGCCACAATGTCAATAATATTCATGATGTTCTTTGAAAACGTGGCTTTGCTGGGGCAAGCAAAGAAACGCACGAGAAGTTCAAAAGAAAACCAAATAATGCAGAGCGTCTCCACCACAAAAAACGGGTCTGAAAAGGGGCTCACGAGGTACGGTAGCGTGCCATTAATGACAGGCGTGATGGCGATCTGGTCCCTGTTTTCATCTCTGAACTCTGGTAATGTCTCCAAACAGAAGATTACAATGGAGATGAGAATGACCAGGACTGACACGATGGCGATGCCCCGAGCTGGCCCCGAGCTCTCCGGGTATTCAAAAAGGAGCCACACCTGTCTCTGAAACTCATTTTCTGGTAACGGCCGCTCTTCTTCTTTTATAAAGCCCTCATCCTCCCTAAACTTCTCCATGGCCTCCTCACCCAGCTCGTAGAAGCGGATCTCCTCAGAAAAAATGTCAATGGGCACGTTCACAGGTCTCCTTATGCGCCCTCCAGACTGGTAGTAATACAGGATAGCGTCAAAGCTGGGTCGGTTCCGATCAAAAAAGTATTCGTTCCTCAGTGGGTCGAAGTACCTCATCCTCTTTTTGGGGTCACCCAGCAGAGTCTCGGGAAACTGGGAGAGGGTCTTCAGCTGCGTCTCAAAGCGTAACCCGGAGATGTTAATGACCACCCTCTCACAGCACTCATGGTCCGGTTCGTAACGATCCAGTGAGTGGTGGCCCGGAAGGGCCGCCGAGTCCTCCAGCATATTGTCACACGCCACAACGGTCATCACGTCTGCCTCCGTTTCTGTATACCCGTGGTTCACCAGGTTGTCAGCCCGGGCTTTGTTCACACTCTGCGCGGGTGATTGAAGGAGGCTGAGGTGGTCGTCCATGCGCGGATGAAGACGCACACAGGGGCGGCCTCCTCGCCCCCTCCGTGGCCCCCGCTCTACCACAACCGCCGCCACAGCCTTGTCTCTCCACTGCCGCGGACTACCTCACTCTTTTCTTCACTTTCACTCTCGACTGTTGCTGCTCCCGCCCACAGAGAAGATCTGGGTTTATAAACACAGCTTCCACCCGCCCACTTGCGCGCTGGCGCTGGGTACCTTTTTAACGCTCATCCAATGGCAGAGCGCACCAAAAGGCACCAGAAGCAACAGACGGGCGTCATTCAACTCCATGCTTTGGGCGTGCCCGCCTCCCTTTGCCCATCTCCCAGACTTGTATCAGGCGTGTGCAATCAACAGCAACTCTCCTCTATACACAAGGTCACTGCGCGGACAAAAAGGACAATATGAGTGCGTCATGGACAACTACCCTCATCATTTGGCTGATAAGCACAAAACGCATATTCATTCTTAATTAATGTGCATGTGAGTCCAGGGGAAAATTGGGGTACGTGATGAGGTAGAGGCAGGAAGGTAGGCAACTGAGACAGAGAATGCAAAAATGATAGAAACAGCCTGTTCATTTTGTTCGGATAGCATTGTTCTGTTCCAAAACAAAGACCACTTTGAAAATAAAGATCTTGAGATAAAAAAGACACTTATTTGAGCAACAACGTATTGTATTGCGTTGTAGAGCCTAATCTTAATGACTGAAAAGTAGCTCAAAAGACTCATCCCCCGCTGGTGTGATGGCACACCAGTCACAGAGAAGCATTGAGGTTTGTGTGGAGACCAAAGCGAAGTGCCCAAACGAACATAAAATCATACACAATTGACCGTTATATTTTTGTGATATATTTAAGATTTTGGGTTTTTAATCGTGTTAAAATTCTTAATTTTGAAAATGTAATTGTATTTACAATTCCCTTCAGTGTGGAAACCAGTATATGATAATGTGCTGTTATATGCAGTGTGTGTCCTTTTAAGTCAATCAGCCAATTAGTGTCCCATGAGAGGATTGAGACGTGTTAATTTGTCTGTAGTTTACATAGAGTCCAATCAATGCCATGTCACTCTAATGCTACTCTGCTGCCACTTTATGGACATGTCCTGAGAAATGTGCAAAAGGTCCTTGAAAGTATAATGATTGTAATGGCCAAAACTATAATTAGAATAATATATTTCACATTCAAGGACCTGTGTCAAAAGCAAATGACAATGCAATCCACACCATGAGGGTTATTCAGCTAGGAAAAATATGCCATAGATAGGCAAATTATAAATTATTAGGGCTTGTAATGATATAACACCATTACAGATCACAATTTGGTTCAGTAGTGGAGATACAATTTCATGCATCAGAATGTTAGTCCTGTTCAGGGGAGAATCAAACTGAAACATTTTAACCTAATAAAAAAACAATAAATTTGTATACTTTTATACTTAAAGGTGCATTGCATAAGTTTTCTGGTAGAGGGCCTGCCATCTGTTTGTCTCCATGGGGATGATATTGCTTTGAGAGGAATGTTCCACAGTGTGACATTAATTAATATGTCATTACAAAATACTTCTCTAATCTAGTGGCTATACATGCAGGATCACTGATTCTGATTTAATCACTAATTCTGATTCTCTGCAAATCGCTATAATGTTTTTTTGTACTGGATTTGATTTAGCATTGACTTTTACATTGGGTTAAATATTGTATGGGGCAAGTGTAACAATAGAGTACATAATAACTTCTGTTAAAGAAGAAGAAGTGAACTTTATTGATCTCACACTGGAGAAATTCTTCTCTGCATTTTAACCCATCCTATATATACATATATATATATTAGGAGCAGTGGGCGACACATTACTGTGCCCGGGGACCATCTCCATGATCTTCTTGCTTCGGCTTGGTCAGGACCTAAGCTGGAGGATTTTACCTATGGTGCATGTTTTGGGTTGGTGGAGGAAACCGGAGGAAACCCACCGGAGGAAACCCACCCAGACACGGGGAGAACATGCAAACTCCACACAGAAAGGCCCAGGCGACCCGGGGATCGAAGCCAGACCATGCATGCAAACTCCACACAGAACACACACAGAAAGGTCTGGGCGACCCGGGGATCGAACCCGGAACCTTCTTGCTGTGAAGCATGAGTGCTACCCACTCAGCCACCGTGCCGCCATAAAACACAGTGCTTAAAGGAAAAGTAACATTTTTTACAATCTGAGCCTTATTTCGGTAATAAAACAAGTTGTTTTACTCACCCATAGCACTTTGGTGTCATATGGAGCACTTCCGGAGATGTTTTAGATTTGCGATCTCCATAATGTGAGTTCTCGGGGCACTTGTTTGCGGTCTCAAAATAACACAAACTTTAGCACTTTTCAAATCATAGAAGCTCGATGTCTTAGCCTACAATTTCGTGTGGTCAAAAGTGGCCTGTAATCCGAGATTTAGCCATAGTTTCAAGTAGATGAGGACGCCAGTGCGCATGTGCGGACTGTGCTCTCAGATCCCGGGACCCAAACATGAAACGCAAAGCTGTAAACTATGGATAAATCTCGGATTACAGGCCACTTTTGATTCAAACGAAATCGTAGATTAAGACATCGAGCTTCTATGATTTGAAAATAGTTATAATAAAGTTATTTGGAGCCCGCACAGGGCATATTACATGCTCGGGGAATATATTATATGCCCCGAGCTATGGCTAGAAGTTGCGCTAGGCTAACCGCAAATCTAAAACATCTCTGGAAGTGCTCCATATGACACCAAAGTGCAATGGGTGAGTAAAACTTGTTTTATTACCGAAATAAGGCTCAAATTGTAAAAAAAAAACGTTACTTTTCCTTTAACTCTCAGTGAGCACCCAGACAAATTGACACTTGCCTGTTCATTCAGCTATCCTTAAGGCTCAGCACTCTACACTTCCGCAAAGATCAACAAGTAGAAAAGCACAACACTAAGTACAGTGGACGGGAAGCACGGGAAGGGCCTGTGCTAATTGAGAAGAGTGGCTGTGTTTGAAGCTAGTGAACATCTGCTTCCTCTAGATTAAATTAAATGAGCATTGGATGACTGACCTAATCTGAGAAGTCTCTTGTCAGTTTAGACAATGCGTGGAAACACTGGACTTGACACATAAAGAAGTCTCTCTGGCTGAAGCGTAATACAATAACACACTCCAGTAATGGTGTGTTATAAGTTAAAACACTTAAATCCTGATCCTGTAAGTAATAAACATGCTCCTTTAATAAAAAATAACACTGAGGAAAACAAGATCTAATTGGATAGATGCTGAATTGAAGGACTATATTGCTGGGAAGGAATGACAAATATACTCCATCATTCCTTGAATCAAGGAGGCAGTTTATGACAAAGCCACTGGATATAGCAAATCATCAGATAACACAAAGGCGGAAATGTTAATTAGAAATAAGATTATGGCAAGGAAGAGCTGTAATTTTTTAATTTGTTGAAGTGACTGAGAGTGAATTAGAAAAAAATATTGTTAGAATGTAAAGAAAAACCCTCTGGTGTGGAAAATATTGACTCAAAGTTACTGAAACAAGTGGCAAGCATAATTGCTGTTTCAATCAGAAAATCCTACAGAAGAATATGTATCCACAAGCCTGGAAAACTGCAAAATATTACCATTATCAAGGAGTGCAAGTGTACCCTTCTGTGGGCCTAATATTAGACTGCTGCCTATTCTCAGCAAAAATTATGAAGAGGATAGTTTTGAACAAATTCAGAATAATTTTTCAGACAATAATTGTAATACTGGCTTTCAGCATGCTTACAGAGTAGGCCATTCGACTACTACAGCCATGGCTCAAATGACAAGTGACTGGCTTACAGCAATAAATAATAAGAGGTTGGCAGGTGTAGTATTATTAGATTTTAGTTCAGCTTTTGATCTTATTGACCACAACCTTTGATTAAGAAAAATGCAATGTTATGGATTCAGTTCAGCAGCATCAATTTGGCTTCAGAGTTATCTAGAAAACAGGAAACAAACTTAATATGTTTAATGGAAGTTTTTCCAGATGAAAGAGATGTTTCCTCTGGTGTACCACAGGGAAGCTGTCTCGGTCCACTCCTGTTTTCTATATCATCAAAATCAAATCAAATCAAACAATATTTATAAAGCGCTTTTCATACAACATTGTAGCACAAAGCGCCTTACCATATATACCAGGGGTGTCCAAACTTTTTTCATCAAGGGCCACATATCTAAACACAGACAAAGCAGAGGGCCGATCGAGGGCCATAGACTGGTGCTCAGTACAGTGAATAATTGAAATATATGCATGTTTAACACGTCACACAGTCCTTTATTCATGCTAAGATCCTCAAAACCACACAATAAATATTGAATATTGTCTCATCAAGGTAGATTTCCAAAAAACTTGCAGTCAAAAGTTCTGCTCAAGGTAATTTGGGCCAATTCACCTGGAAGCCTGAGGGCCGCATTTTGCCCATGGGCCATAGTTTGGACATGCCTGATATATACAAATGACTTGCCATTAGTGTTACAAAACTCTAAAATAGCCATGTATGCTGTTGACTCAACAATTTATTCATCACAGACTACAACTGGAGAACTTCAAACTTAAAGGTCTTAATAGAAGAATTCAAATCTGTGTATGAGCAGGTTGAAAACAACACAATAAGTATTGTGTTTGGAACCAGATCTATGCTGTTGGATGAGCCCAATTTAAGCCTTATGGTAAAAGATAGAAATGTCGAGCAGGTACAAGTGGCCAAGCTTCTCGGAGTAGAGATTGATGAAAGACTGTTCTGGTCTAAACACATCAATGCTGTAGTGCGTAGGATGGGCAGGACTCTCGCAATGGTTAGAAGATGTTCCTATTTATTATCTTTGAACATGGTTGCAGATGTCATGACAACACTTGTGCTTACACAGTTAGATTACTGTTTTGAGATTTGGTCATGTGCTGCACATAATGGTGCTGCAAATGATCCAAAATAAGGCAGCTCGATGTGCTCTTCGATGTACACATAGAACAAATGTAAATTAGATGCATTCTATGTTGACCTGGTTAAAGGTAAAAGAGAGATTCAAAGCTTCCCTACTTAATTTAACAAGAAACATTATAGTAACTAAATTACCAAATGTGCTTTATCAAGAGCTATGCTTTAGTTCAAATGGGCACCAATATGAAACCAGACATGCCACAGAGGGCAGATTCAAATGACTTAAAATATAAACAAACCATGGAAGAAGCAATGTAAAATACAGATCAGTGTCTGGGTGGAATAATCTACTAAGAGATATTATTTTTGCAAATACTAATGTCAATTTAAAGTATCGAGTACAGTAGTATCCCCATAATAATAATAATAATAATAATAATAATAATAATAATAATAATAACAATAATAATAATAATAATAATAATAATAATAATAATAATAATAATAATACATTTTATTTAAAAGTGCCTTTCAAGACACCCAAGGACACTGCAAAAGACAAATTGTATACAAATAATATGATTATTGTGACTCCAGGAAGAGTGTATAATTAGATTATCATTGTTGTAGATCAATCTAATGTCTCAAACAATATTATACTTGTAATTGAGTGTAAATGTAGCATCAGTGTTGACATTCATTGCATTTAAATATTGACATAATATTGACAGTAAAGACTGGAGAACAAAGGCTGTATAGAGCGTTCTGCCTATTGACAGTGAGCGAGGTACTATTAAAAGGGCCAGGCTTTCTACTGGGACAATTCACAGGGACAGCCAAAGGGCTTTTAATGTGGTTTCCTAACTCCATGTTAAATATAGACCTATTTTCAGTCCCTTATTAACCTTCCAAAAATGAGGCTACCTTGCACACATTGCACTTGAATGCTTTCTGCAGTTTTGGGTCTAAGACAGGACGCAGGAAGTGGGTCACTCACAGGGAGAGCTGCTCAGCTGGAGGAGGTCATGCACATCTGGTTGCATTTGAGAAAATGAGCAGGTTTGGATGTTCGAAGCAAACTCCTTTCTCCATGGCTCCTTGTAGTTCCTGGAAAAACTGAAAACACAAAGCTTTTAACTGAACTATGTAAAATGTCTGTGCTTAAATATTGTATGCATGTGTAATAAAGTAAATGTGCATTACAAAACTAAAAACAACTACACAGCATATACAATCACGAAGATGTGAACCTACTATGGTCTGGTGTGTCCATGAGTTTCAGAGTGATGCGAAATAAATAATTCAAAGATATTATATATTTTGAATTGTGAAAGGTACAAAAAATATAAACAGGAAATCAAAATCTCCAAAAATCAATGCACTAATTTGGCTTTTTTAGTTCAGGTACTTAATTAATGTATGTATGGAATGCAATATAAAATAAAGAAAGTATTTTTTTGTAAATGGTAAGAATCAGCTGTGGAAATGTTAACAGCATGTGTTTTGGTGTATAACTCCATCTATATTTCTGCTTGGATTACAGCCTTGGGCCTTGGACATTTAGGTCATTGGATTGTATTTTCATGGAGCTGTTGGAAAAGGGAAGCCCATTCTGTGGTCGTGTGTGGGGAGACAGGAGGATGAAAGCACCAGCAGCAGACAGACACTCTCTAGGGAGCAGTGACAGGGGGCTAATCCATCTGATGCAACACATACAGTATTGGAAACCAGTCATGCATATGAAACGAATGCACTGTTTAATCTAAAGTTGCAGGATTTTAGTCAAGAAAAAAAAAAAATGACAAAAATATGTTTAAAAGGCTTTTCTGTGGTGGCTGTCACATTAAAAAAAAAAAATCAGTATTGCTGTAGATTGTTTTATATTCTGATTAGGCCTAACTTTTACATTGGATGCCCTTCTTGCAATTCAGTAAAGGCACTGATAGAGAGGGTACAGTGGCTTGTGACCTTTTAAGGTTGGATTACCATATACATTAAAAGTTCATTTGAATAGGTCTTTCTTCCCCTTATAAATCACCTTTATATGAGCAGGCAAGGGCGGTGTTTTCTGTGTTTATAAGCGCCCATATGGTGAGAGAACCTGCACAGACTAATTATGTGAACATATTAGCATGTGTGCAGTGAGGGGGGCAGCTGCACATGACAGAGATGGCAGTGAAGGGGGGAAGAGGACACAGGGAGAGGGAGACAAGCCCATCTGTAAAACAAAGCACTGTCCAACTGTAACCGTGGCAACAGGGTGAGAGATGAGAGAGGAGGAGACATGATATGACTATGACTTGTGGACAACACACTACTTTTCCCATTATTTTTGAGTCTTACGTAATGACGTAATGAGTTACTTCAAAACAAATAAAGAAAAAGTGTTCTTATTTAAAGGTGCACTGCGTAACCTTCTGGGTGGAGCGTCTGATGTTGTTCCTTTGCCTGAAAATTTTTCACAGTATGATATTAAACGTATCGATTTTAATGGAGACTAGCACAATGGCAATTTAAAGGTCTGATCTGTGGACAGGTGGGCCGCTTATATGAGAATGGATATTTTTTAAGCTATTGTTTTATTGTAAAAAAGCACCTGTAATTAAATCAGTAACTGTAATGCCATACTGTGATATATTCCAGCAAAAGCAATCTCCCTAGCATATCTCCAAAGAAACAACCAGGTGCTGGATTTGCATCAGAAAAATTACTTAGTGCACCATTACAAAAAATCTATCTTTCATGCATGTTCTACTTAAGCTAGCTATAAACTAGTTAGGTTTTCTCTCTCTCTCTTTTCACACATGGTTCCTGTCTGTTCCTGGTTGGAATTCTTACTTGGAAACAAACCCAAAAACAACAACAGCAATTTATCACTGCTGTGCTCTGTTTCACAAGAAAGATAAAAATAAAACTACTGTAATATTTATACAGCCCATGTATTTTCCCACACAGTGTCCACTATGCTTAACCCCAATCTGTGAACATGCTCCAGTGGGGCATGTGCAACTCTGCAGTTTAACTCTGCAGTTTAAGTTAAAGATATACTTTAGGCTCAAAGAAGTTTTAAAGTGAATCTGGAAGAACCTGCAGATCTGTCAAGATTATGTAAGTCCTCAAATACCAGTCACAAGGGGTCAGCACAGGAGAAAATTAATACTTTTAATATATTCTTAACCAGTAAGAAAAATGCATGAGATTAAATGTTTGCTTACATTACAACCATTTTAAAATATTGCACAAGAAGAAGCGCAAGCTATTCTTTCAACTCAAATCCTGTGACTGGTTTTCTGGTTTCATAAATATGAAGAAGAAGTAGCGGCAGGCGACATGTATGCATTATAAATACCGTTCCCACCAGAGCCAGGCGTCTGCTGCTTGAGTGCACGTGAGCGAAGAGAGTGGGGCTTCCCTTCTTCTTCAACTGTCATTTACAAATAACAGAATCAGGACATGTTCAACAAAAAACTATGACACTTGAAGATGGTACAGAGCACTGATAAACAGAGGATTTTGTGTGTCCCTTTCTGATCTTTTCCAGTATGTCGTCCACGTACCTTTTTCACATAGTAAGTCCAGATTTTGATGGTGCTGTGTTTATGGCCTCCATGAAGAACCCACTCAGGATGGCCGATAGGGAATCCCCCATGGCGAAGCCCCCTCCTGTATATTTTTCCTTTGTATTTGAAGTATGTGAATGTGGAGACAAAATTATGGAGCTGGGTTGTCTTTCACTATCACGTTGGTTCGTTTCTGTTGTGTTTTATTTGTCCGGAGGTTCTCAGCTATGTGCAAAGTGATGTTTGGGAGTTTTCGTGGGATATTAAAGGAGAATTAACGTTTTTTACAATTGGAGCCTTATTTTGGTAATAAAACAAGTTGTTTTACTCACCCATAGCACTTTGTTTTAGATGTTTTAGATTTGCGATCTCCGTAATGTGAGTTCTCGGGGCATATGTTTGCGGTCTCCAAATAACACAAACTTTAGCACTTTTCAAATCATAGAAGCTCAATGTCTTAGTCTACGCTTTCGTTTGAGTCAAAAGTGGCCTGTAATCCGAGATTTATCCATAGTTTCGAGTAGATGAGGAGGTGCATGTGCAGAGTCACAGCTTATTTCGCTCTTAGCTCTCGGGACACAAACATGAAACGCAAAGCTGTAAATTATCGATAAATCTCGGATTACAGGCCACTTTTGACTCAAACGAAAGTGTAGACTAAGACATTGAGCTTCTATAATTTGAAAAGTGCTAAAGCAGGGCTCTCAAGTTTCGAGCGGGGTCGTGCGTGAGACTGCGTAATTTCCGAGGGGGGGGGGGGACTTTTTTTCGCTGTGCCTGCATTATCTAACCGATTTTCTGGGCACAGAAGCGCTGTGTGCTGCGCTTCAATTGCGTAACTAAATTTCAGCGTGAGAAATACCATGTGTGGCGTGTGAGCGTGTGAACATGTCAAATTGCGTGTGTCACACTCTCAAAGCGTGAGACTTGAGAGCCCTGGCTAAAGTTTGTGTTATTTGGAGACGTGAAGAATCCCTCAGTCGTCCAGGTAGAATCCATGATAAAAAGAGAAATTCAATTTGTCAACTGGACAAAGTTTATTTGGTCGAAAACGTTTCGCAGCTCATCCGAGCTGCTTCGTCAGTTCTGGTTAGAGTGCTGGTTAGACACTGCTCAGTCGTTAGGGGTTGAATGGGTATGCTAAACTAGATGCCAGAGAAATTGGAAAAACAAGACAGAACCTCAAAAACAAATAGGTGAGATAGTTTCAGAATAATTTCAGTATAGTTAGCTTCTCCCTGCAGTTATTTGGAGACCGCAAAGATATGTTCCGAGAACTCACGTTACGGATATCGCTAATCTAAAACATCTCCGGAAGGGCTCCATATGACACCAAAGTGCTATGGGTGAGTAAAACAACTTGTTTTTGTTTTTAATAAGGCTCAGATTGTAAAAAATGTTAATTCTCCTTTAATATTTCATTTGTTTGTACTTTGATGCTTTTCAGTTCCTGGGCCAGTTGTTTTGAATTCTTGCAGTGTTGTTGGGTATGGCCTAATAATGGTTTTATAAGTTCTACTAATGCTTTTGATAAATTATATGTTACTGAGACTGCAGATGGCGCTGTCGTCCTGCTTCCACCGGTAGGAAGACAAAATCTGTATTAATCAGTTAACCGGACACGTCACAGCAACATCAACTGACCACTCTGAGGAAGACCGCTAGTGAGCAGTCGAAACTGTCAGGTATGAAAACAAACTCTTGGTCTAATAACATGAAAGTTATCAGAAGACCAAATGAACCTCACTGGACTATTAATTAGAGTGTTTTATGTGTCCTACTTAAACCGCTGGAGTCCAGTACAATAGAGTAATACTAAGAACAGCTGCTGGATAATTGCATTACATCTGATTTATACTGGTCTAACAAAGCCAGAGACGCCACCCATCAAACAGAGGCAAGACACAAAGCAGCCAGAGCTAAACCTGGCCAATGGAACAAGTAAACAGATTGAATAGATATGCTTAAAAGGTCCTATATTACACAAAATGGACTCTTATTGAGTTTTAAGCCAAGCTATAATACTGTTACCTCCTCAAACCTGTTTTGTTTCATTCACACCTGTTTGAGTAGCCCTTTATTATTAGTCTGTCTACATCTCCAAAGATCAAAATGGTCTGTTCCACTTTATGATGTTATGAAGACCTTCAAGTTAACAGATGCCTTTAGTTCAGTAGAGACTGGCAATTCCAGGGCTGAAATTATCCAAATTATTCTAGTGAAGATGTATGAAGTTTAAAAACACAGCGGAGCACTTCCTGTTTTACCGAATGACATTACAAGGATTGTTTTCAGTTTGAGAGAAAAACTCCGCCTAAATATCCAGGGTTTGTGTGTTAAACATGTGTGAATAAAACAAACAAATATACTAGGTATATTTATGATGTGGAAACAACATTATAACATAGATCAGAAAGCAGCATAATATGGTGCGTCAAGTTTAAACTTAGAATAAATCAAAAATACATTAATTTAAAAAACTGGGGTAGGATGCTGAGTTGAGCGCTGCCAGAAAGCAAGAAAATTGTACAAGGAAAATTGAACATGACTCATCAATAAATACATCACAAAAGGTGACATTAAAGTTAAAAAGCCAGCAAAACAAGTCTTTTGGAAGAGAAAAAAAACAACAAAATCAAAAGAGGGAAATAGTTACCGTATTTTAAAATCACAGTAACTTTCTAGCCAAAAAATGACTAAAATAAAAGCATGTTTTTCTTGTTTTTGTATTGTTTTGTGTAATCATTAAAAAAAATTTAATCATAAAGATCCTCATTTTAATTGCACTGCGTTAACTTCAACCAGTGACTGAAGGAAGCTGTGTGAGCAGAAAAACTGAATTGGCCTGGAATTAATTTGTAGTGTTTTACTGTGTCTGTAAATTCAAGGTTGCAGTGAACCTCATTTTGCAGGTTTGTCCGCCTTAAACAATTGGTTTGTTCTGTTTTGTGTGTTTAGTTACAGAATGCTGAATACCCAAATTAAAAGGTATTTTGTAATATAATTCCATTACATGGGCCAATCAGAGCATTGTACTCTGAATACTTGGAAAAACTTTACACCATGATGTATTATATTATAGAATAAAAAAAACAAGACGTATAATTACAAACAACTTTATTTTTGTTGCACTGTTTGCTATACATTCATTTATCTTTAATTAGAGATGAAAAAGCACATACATCCACACTGCAAGAGCTGTGTTTTCTGTTTTAATAATAATGTGCAATTCAAAGCCAAAATTGAATGATGAAGTACCGTCATGTATTCCCTTTCATTTACAAAAGCAACTGTATTCTGAAAACCACCAAATGAAAAGGTAACTGTACCTGAATATAGTTACTCAAAATACCATAATTTCCGGACAATAAGCCGCTACTTTTTTCTCACACTTTGAACCCTGCAGCTTATACAACGATGCAGCAAATTTATGGACGGATTATTTGTTTATGAACACAGCGGATGCGCGCGCAGCCTGAGTGCAGAAAGTGCCGCTGTCTGTGCGGTTAAGATTAAGTTAAGATGCCAGCTAGTACTGTTGTCAGTGCAGAATATGTATTTTTGGTTCATGTATTCAGTTACTTACTTCCCAACACTGCTTAAACACTAATATGTGTTTCTCTTTATGAAGCATCTCTCCATGTGCAAAAATAAATAATAACAAATTTTACTTTTTTATATACAAATTTTACTTTTTTATATACAAATTTTACTTTTTTATATACTTTTTTATATCTCTGCATTCTAACACACCTATGGCATGCTGAGATCCACAAACAGATTTGATTGTCACTCTGTCAGTAGTTTAACAGACAAGTCATGTTTCATCCACAGTTGACTCAACCTCTAATGAAACCATATTTTCTGCCCTGACACCTCTGCTTCCCTGTGACAGATCCTCTTTCCCACTGGACAGAGCTTCTCCTTTAATTTCTCACAATATTTTCTCCCCTCCTCATCTCTCATCTCACTCTCTTTCTTCACCTTGCAATCTCAGAATCCAATCTTTCTTTCAGCACATCTTTCCTATGTCACTGCATTACCCTGCATGTTTCATGACCTTTTTGGAAATCAAAGCAGCTGATTTCTCAAAGCAACTGTCCTCTATGATGCATCTTCAGCCATTTATTTAAAGTGAGATAAATAACATAAAGTTGATAATAAATCCAACATATTAAATGAGGCCAGATTTCCCAGGTCATATCTGGTCAAATTGGCCATGTGGGCACATTTTTATATAGCCCTTTTCTTCACCTTGAAGCTCTACCAACGATGTTTATGTCGAGAGCGGGATTCAAACCCTTGGATCAATGGACAAATGCTCTACCAACTAAGCTACTGCTAGTTGGTAGATGCATCGAGAAGTGAAAAGGCTATATAGCAATAATAATTTTCTTTTAAACTGCCGTCTATATTTTCCTCTGTAGGTTGCTCCTGCTGGCAGCTGAAGGAGCTGCTCTGCCTCTCCCTGCACAAGTTTCAGTGTTAGAGCAGTGGGAGGTCTGTCCCTCTTCAGTCTGTGCCTGGACCCCACTGAGGCCTGGTGTCATTAATAGCAGTGAGCTGGAATAAACTGTCCACACACAGTCTCTCTCACGCACACACATACACACAGTGTGCAGCCTGTTTGAACGCTCTCCTTCAGGTCGGCCTCATTAAGTGGGGCAGTTTGTCTTTGCCTACAGCGAAAACCAGAATACTTGATTCATCTTAACTTTCTTTTAACCTTTATGCACATCCTTTGAAGTTTTGTCACAACCTTGGCACAGTCCATCTTTTCCATTTTGTCCCAGCTTTATTCTAATAATTCTGTTACTCCTTAAATTACCTAAATTGAATCAACACAGGAAAAAAAAAAAGTAAGAATTACCTGCTAGTTCACTGTTCATACAATAATGTGTTCCTCACCTTCTATGTTGGTTGGTCTCTCTTGCACTCATCCACCTCAAGCCCTCTACCAGAGGCTTGGGAGCTTGAGAGTTCTGCGCAGTATCTTTGCTGTTCCTAGTACTGCACTTTTCTGAATTGAGTTTTTCCTGGGATTTGCTGTAACCACTCCTCCAGTTTGGGAGTTACACCGAGTGCTCCGATCACCACGGGCATCACTGATGCATTCACCTTCCAGGCCTTCTCCAGCTCTTCCTTGAGCCCCTGGTATTTCTCTAGTTTCTCGTGTTCTTTTTTCCTGATATTACCATCGCTTGATATTGCGATGTCCACCACCACGGCTTTGTTCTGTTGCTTATCCACCAATACTATGTCCGGTTGGTTTGTCATTACTATTCTGTCAGTCTGTATCTGGAAGTCCCACAGGATCTTGGCTCGGTCATTCTCCACAACCTTTGGAGATGTTTCCCACCTTGACCTTGGAGTCTCCAGCCTGTACTCTGCACAGATGTTTCTGTATACTATGCCCGCCACTTGGCTATATTGCTCCATGTATGCTTTCCCTGCCAACATCTTACCATCTGCAGTTATGTGCTGGACTGTCTCAGGAGCCTCTTTGCAGTATTTTTCAGTGTGGAAAAAGAAAGCCGAAGCACACAGCACGCTGCCAGGGGAATCCCTGTTACGCACCAGGAAGGGAGTTCCCCTGTTGCGCAGCGTGGTGTGTGCTTCGGCTTTCTTTTTCTGCACTGAAAAATAGTTCCCACCCAAAATGACCAAGTCAAGCTCTCCGTGTTGATTTGCACATTTATTTGCACTCGATATGAATGCGCACTACACAGAAAGTAATTGGGAAACGCATCGAGCAAATTAATTCCTTTTGGCCGAAATCTTTCTCTGGCGACGTTAGACTCCAGTCTAACGTGGAGTAGCTGCAGATACCGCGGCGGTCAGTGCTGACAGACCTGGACAATGGCTGGGTCACCAGAAAAACGCTTTCCACCACTTATTTTAGTCTCTGGACTGTGGGGAGATGCCCAAGTTTGACCTGGGGGTGGCATATCCCTTTAAGGGGGCGATGAGTTTATCACAGGGGGCGGGGTCGCGCGCGCACATGCACACGCACGCACACACGCTCCTCGAGAGCTCGTGTATTTAGACTACACTTTTGTAAGAGACTGACTGAGTGCGAGTAAAAAGTGATGAGAGGTTTTTTTAATTATAATTAATTAAATTTATGTTTTAACTCATTTGTATTGCTGAATAGCGTGGGCTAGTATTTTTGCAGTATTTTAATTTCTTTTTTTCCTTTACAACTCTCACATCTGAGGGGGCGGGACTGATGACGTGAGGGGGCGTCGCCACCAAACGCCCCCTCGTGGCGCCGGCCGTGTATTGGCTGATAGTTGGATGGGACTGTACCATTTGAGGGATCCTTCAGGATCAAGATCGTACGCCCTTGGGTTAGCCATTCAGGGTGGGTCCCATCCTTTAGCAGCTGGTTCATTTGGCTGCCAGGCCCTTGTGGACTGCAGTGAGCTTCTTTAGCCAGTATATGTGGATCATGTCAGGGCCTGGTGCTGTCAAATTTTTCATGCCTGAATGTCTACCACTGTGATGGTGACTGGATTCTGTTCAGGGAGGTTGCTGTGGTCTTCCCTCAGAGCCACCAGCCACTGTGCATCAATGTTACCTTTCAGTCTCCAGCCTTGGTGGGTCTGCTCTGGTGTTATTCCCCTGCCATTGAGTATACACTTTTGCAGGTTGTGTAGCAAACAGGTGGTTTATTCATCTGGCTTCATTATCTCTGGTGTACGTCTTTAGGCGGCTGGCTAAGGCTTGGAGCCTTTGTTTGGCATTTTCAAGTGCTTCAGGTATGGGCATCTGGCTGTACCTCTTGGGTACTTGCATTTACATTGCACCTTTCTGGCTGACAGTTGGCTCACTTCTCTCTGTATTTCCTTGATTTTAGCCTCTAACCATCTTTTCCATGGTGTGTATTGTTACTCATGGGCTTTGTGCCCAATCTCTGGTTGGGGAGTTGGTGTTAACTCCCCTCTAACCTGGCGTTGTGGCTCCCCCTTGCCATAGCATTTGTGTTGTATTTCATCAATCTCTAGCTGTGATAGCAGTTGCCGTTTGTAGATGTTGGAACACTGAGCTACTAGTTGTTTGACCATTAGCTTGGACGATGGGTATTGAAGTAACCATTTCTCCCACATCCTGTTCATGTAACCCCTCTGCCGAGGGCAGGGCTGGACTGGGACAAAAAAATGGCCCTGGCATTTTTGGCTTAGACCAGCCCCTCATCATTAGCAGAGCACAACATGTAGGTTACCTGTTTTGGTCTCAAAATGGCGAATTTCGCCGAAAGGTGAGCAGATTTTCATGCCTGTCCATCACCTAAAGGTCCTGGTATTATCCTAACATTACTACCTGCTTACCTGCTGTGCCTGTGCTACACTTCCGTGGTCACTCTGTCCCTCGGGTTCCCTGTCCACAGCCTCTGGCTGCTCCTCTCCCTGTCCACCTTCAACCTGGCCTGCAGAGAACGTGGAGGCTCCAGCAGATCCTCCTGAGAATGTCTGTTATTTTAGAACATTTCCCAGCGTCTGTAGTGAGATTTTTTAATCTTTTAGCCCACAACTTCTCTGCACCCCCCTTTCATGCGCTTCTCTATGTTTCCACACTCAAATGAAACTGGTGGGGATCAGTGCAGAGAAAGGGTTGGGACCGCTCTTGTAAACTACTATATCCTGATTGGTTTAGTCCACTGTGTATATTGAAAATGGACCAATGGGCCGGCTCCTCTAAATTGTGGGCCGGTCTCTATGTAAAAAAAATAAATAAATAAATAAAAAAAACAGCATCAGCCCCTAGGACTGTCGGCCCAGCGGGAAAATGCCTGATATGCCCGATTACCAGTCCAGGCCTGGCCTAGAGTTACTGGAGTAGTACCAGTCCAACAGAGTCTTGTTCTCGCATCTCACCCATTTCCGCCTTGTTCCAGTAGCTTATTTTTCATCAAGGTGGCATTCCGCAAGTTTCATTTTCTCTCATCATTGTATGAGGTGGGCATCTGAAGTCAAGTGGCTTACCACTACTACAAATCGTATGTACAATGAATAGAAAGAATAACTGTAAGAAGGGTATCTGATGTAAAACTTGTAACTCACAGTACAGGGGGTCCTCGTCGTAAGTCGGATTTTGACTTTGATCTTCCAACCAAAGCACCAATAACCTTTCCATCTCAATAATAAGACCACTACTCTGCTTGGTTATCACTGTCGCTTTCATAGGAGCAGATCAGAGCCCACATCAGGTACTTCCGCCCACATTGGGCACGCACACAAGGCCGTCTTCTTCGCCCTACAACCACAACAAAGCGTATTCTTCCGCCGCTAAACCGCGTAAGACGGAATGACGCGTAATATATATATATTTTTTAAATGGGGGCGCGTTCGTAACCACGAAACGTCGTAAGTCGAAACCGTCGTAACCCGAGGACCCCCTGTACAATCAAAGACAGCCATAAATTTTAACTCAATGTATTATGGTGTCACTTTTTACACTACACTTAAATACAGTGTACTAGCCTGCTCCTGTGTTTATTCTGTTATTTATCATTGTCATTGTGTGTCCATCTGTCTTCATCCACATCACTGCTGCTCTCTAGAGGTGTTCATCTCACCTATTATTCACATGTGGCCTTTCAGATACTGTCTGTGTACTGTGTGGACAGACACACACTTTAACATGTACTGTAGGTCTCAAAAACACATGAGACATGCACTACAAAACAACACTTTTAGTAGTAGGGCATTCAGCTGAGTAAGGGCATAGAGGGGATGAAGGGATGGGCTTATGATAACGGTTCTGATGTGGATTTGAATCAAACTGTATTAATCATCAGAGTTGCATAATGTGACAGTAAAGCAGTATTAACGGTACTTGCATTACTTGCTTAAATACTTAAATCATACATTTTTTTGATTGAACCAACACTTCTCAAAAATGAAGGCAGAGTTTGTATATAGTAATACTCTATTAATATAAATCCCATATTTCCATGTGATGTAGCCTGCATTTTGGGCCAATATAAAATGGGTGTTGGCAACATGATCAGAGCAGATTACATTTAGTCATTTAGTCTAATTCAGGTACATCATGCAGAAATTTTTATGCATGTCTGTTGTTCCTGTTAATAAACTAATAAAAAGTGCTCCTTGGTCATGCATGTTCATATTTCTTCTCCTTTTAACCTGGTAAAGCACCAGGTTAAACGCCTACAGTATAGGTGCTCTCATCCATCTTCTCTCTAACATGTCCAGACGATTATGGATGGCACCTAATTGCTGGTCTATTTAAAGCTCATCATGAAAAATGTACACAGTGGTAATCACCAATCACTGTCTAGACTTTAGAGTAGACTATTTCCTTAACAATCAGCACTACTACACACATGTTATGCATAGGGCCACTAAATATCGCATTAAAGGTCCTATTACACAAAATGTACTTGTTTCATTCAGACAAGTTTGAGTAATCCTTTAATGTAAGTCTGTCTACATCTATAAGGCTCAAAATGCTCTGTTCCACTACCTTTTACCTTTACTTCATTAGAGATCGGATGATTCTACTGAAGGTGTGGAGTTTAAAAACACAGTGGAGCAGTTCCTGCATTACCACCTGACGACACATGGTTGAGTGTGTTCTGTCTGAGAGAAGAGCTCTGCCTAAATATGTAGGATTTGTATGTTAAACGTGTGAATGAAACGAAACACAACTCAAGATATGTTTGTGATGAGGAAACAACATTATAGCATAGATGAGAAATTTGTGTAATATGGGCCCCTTAAAGGGATATGCCACCCCCAGGTCAAATTTGGGCATCTCCCCACAGTCCAGAGACTAAAATAAGTGATAGAAAGCGTTTTCCTGCTCACCCAGCCATTGTCCGAGTCTGTCGCCACTGACCGCCGCGGTATCTGCAGCTACTCCGCCTTAGACTGGAGTCTAACGTCGCCAGAGAAAGATTTCGGCCAAAAGGAATTAATTTGCTTGATGCGTTTTCCAATTACTTTCTGTGTAGTGCGCATTCATATCGAGTGCAAATAAATGTGCAAATCAACACGGAGAGTTTGACTTGGTCATTTTGGGTGGGAACTATTTTACAGTGCGGAAGAATAAAGCCGTATCACGCAGCACGCTGCCAGGGGAATCCCAGTTACGCACCGGGAAGGGAGTTCCCCTGTTGAACAACGTGGTGCGTGATTCGGCTTTATTCTTCCGCACTGGAAAATAGTTCCCACTCAAAATGACCAAGGCAAGCTCTCCGTGTTGATTTGCACATTTATTTGCACTCAATATGAATGCGCACTACACAGAAAGTAATTGGGAAACGCATCAAGCAAATTAATTCCTTTTGGCCGAAATCTTTCTCTGGCGACGTTAGACTCCAGTCTAAGGCGGAGGAGCTGCAGATACCGCGGCGGTCAGTGGCGACAGACTCGGACAATGGCTGGGTGAGCAGGAAAACGCTTTCCACCACTTATTTTAGTCTCTGGACTGTGGGGAGATGCCCAAATTTGACCTGGGGGTGGCATATCCCTTTAATGTAAGTCTGTCTACATCTATAAGGCTCAAAATGCTCTGTTCCACTACCTTTTACCTTTAGTTCATTAGAGATCGGATGATTCTACTGAAGGTGTGGAGTTTAAAAACACAGTGGAGCAGTTCCTGCATTACCACCTGACGACACATGGTTGAGTGTGTTCTGTTTGAGAGAAGAGCTCTGCCTAAATATGTAGGATTTGTATGTTAAACGTGTGAATGAAACGAAACACAACTCAAGATATGTTTGTGATGAGGAAACAACATTATAGCATAGATGAGAAATTTGTGTAATATGGGCCCCTTAATGGAACTAAATTGTATGACAACAATAAGCATATGTTCAGTGTTGCCTTCCCTGTACCATACTATGACTAGTGAAGCTATTTCTTTCTTTAAATGGCCTTAAACTTAAACTCAAACACATCTGTCTCTTCCTTGGTACATTTGAGTGAGTGATTCTGCACTTCTTAATTAGACCCATTGTGCTGAAGACAATTGTGATAAAAGAAGCAATTCCCACAGCCAATACACAGGGTTTCTAAACACATACACTATACATGCAGGCGTTCTATATTTACATTGTGGCTATTAATTATTAAGATATTGCCATGCCAGTGTAGGAGTATCTTCCAAGTCAACAATCTGTTCAGTATTTTTGAAAAGGTCATTGTAAAAGCTTTACCCTTGAACAAAAATACATTTACATTTTAATATGGAACTCAAAAATATGTGCTATTTTTGTATTCATTTATTTTCAGGATTTTTGTACATTAGAGGCCATTTCTTGGTCCATAACTTTTCAGGACTTTTACAGAGCCTTGCAAACTGTTGGCATTATTCAGAGATTATAGTATCTGTGCTTCACTTAACTAATCCAGCCCTTACTGTCCTGGGACCACACACTTTTCTATTCAAAGAGGAAAAAAGTGCAGGAAGGTGAAGAGAAATTTTGAAGTGGTAAAGTGGTTGTCTTCACTCAAGTGTAGGGCAAAAGGGCTAATAGCATTGAGATTAAGAAGAGGGGCAGAGCAACTGTAGGGCCAAATGTGTGTAGACGTGACTATGACAGAGAACTTCCTTTGGTGACAAGAGGATAAAAGTGAGAATTAAATTACAGAGAAGAAGCACACATACATGAAGCAATGCCTCTGTGAAGAATTGCATTGAAGCTATGAAATCCCAGAAGCAGAGCCCTCAATATCCATAGCTCTCTACATCATTTTGTCCTCTATCCTTCACTTCAGTGGAATTTAACTCCCAAGACTTTCCAGGGACATCTCTTCAGTTCTTGTTCCAGCTTTCACGGATGTATTTTCAATGGTGCGTGATGTAACTGTTCTGGTGGGTTTCTGCCAACTACTTGTCTCCTTGGAGTTGTTATTGCTTTGCCTGGAATGTTCCACAGTATGGCATTTAATTATCTTGTATTTACTCAATTACAGTATTGCCTTTCCAAAGATGTCTGATGGTGTCAACTGCTTGGAAGTGGAAATGATATTGTGGAACATTCTAAGCAGGCAGTGGACCCTTATCCCTATATAACTATAACTATAATATTTGAATTTAGCATAAAAAGTAAGGTTATTTTTGTCTATTCAGAAATATTTAATCTTTAATTTAATCTTTAGCCTGGGACATCTAATTTACCATATTGCTGAGACACCAGTAACACCTACTGTATCTATCATCTCTGCTTATTTAGTTTTTGCAGTGTGCAGCCTGATGTACTTGTGTATTATTCCTGACATGTTTCAACGGGTGTTTATCTTAAGGGAAGACCCGGTCTGGTAGAGTGAGAGAAGCCTTAGGGAGGGGACAAAGGGGATGTAAAAGGAAGTGGAGCTTAAGGTGATGATTGTTCTTGGGGAAGTAACAGCAGAGGCATTTTGGAGTCTGAAGGAGCTTTTTCCTGATCTGTTATAATGCTGTTTGCTCATCAAAAATATAGTTATGTTTGTGTGTTTTGTTTCACTCACACATGTTTAAACCCTGCATATTTAGGCTGACTTCCCCTCTCAAACAGAAAACACTCTGTTCCACCTTGTGTCATGTCTACTGGTAATGCAAGAAGTGCTCCAAGAAACGCCATACAGTTTGTGAAATCTCTAAGTCGTCCATGTGGATGTATTGCAAACTGAGGTCCACTATTGCTCTCTCATCTGTGTTGGTAATATGGTGGCTTATAAGACTCAGGAACAGTCCCCACTTTGTGCAGTTTGATAGACCTAGTTAACAAACAGAAATTAAAGAAGTAGCTGTGTGAGTTTCAGAGTAGTTTTGTGTAGTTCCCTCTCTCCTCCCTTCAGGCAGCTATAGGGCAGGCAGTGTCCACCAGCAATCTGACCAGAATTGAAGAAGCAGCTTGGATGAGCTGCGAAACGTACTCGATCAAAATAATAATAATAATAATAATAATAATAATAATAATAATAATAATTATAATAATAATAATAATAATAATACATTTGCCTTTGCCATAAACTCCATACACCTTCACTAGAATCATTTGAATGATTTCAGACCTGGAATTGCCCCTCCCCACTGAACTAAAGCTAAAAAGAGTGATTCCCTTGAAATCTAGCTCCACATGACATCAGAAGGTGGAACAGAGCATTTTGAGCTTTGGAAATGTAGACAGACTAATAAACCAGGATTACTCAAACATGTGAAACAGGGTGAAACAAAATTCAACCCCAGGTATGTTTTTGGTGAGGTATTCTAACATAGCTTAAAGCTCATTTACAGCTTAAAGAGCAGTAAATTTTCCATAATATAGGACCTTTAATGCTCAGTGTCAAAACTCAAGCTGCTTATTTATTTATATGTTGTTATGTTGTAGCCAGAAATGCATCTGATTACATTACTTTTTGAGCATATTAGATTAAATATTATATGTTTTATAATAAATGTGAAGTAATTAAGAAAAATGCATCTGAATGCACTGAAGTAATCGGAGTCAGCAACGGTGTAGCAATCAAGTATGCACTCAGCAGCCTTATAGGTATTGTAACAGCTAGACAACATGTGTAAAATCCAGTGTGAATGAATAGGATTTGTGCCCTAGATGGGGTCATCCAATTAACCCTGTGACTTGGCCCCTAACGTATTTCCCCATAGCAACAATGCCAGGTCCAGGTGCATGTTAATAATGTAAAGACTGAAGAATAAAGCTGCCAATCAAAGAGCTGCTGTCCCCACCGTCCACAGTGAATTATTCATCAGAGGCTGCACTGATTAGAACAGAGCAGAGTGACAGATGCAGACAAAGGTGAAACCAGTGGAGATGCTCTGGTCTCTTATGTAACTCTGGAGATGAGAGAATACAGAAGTGGCCTTTTTCAAATGGGACTGACCTCTGCTCTTTGACAGTGCAACAGTCTCACAAATCTGCAAAATGTATCCTTTTAAAACCACATGGCATTTGAGTCACACCTGATTGTTCAGTACAACTATGTTCAGTTCTATTAGCAACAAGTGGAATAAACACTATACTGTTTCTATTCCAATGAGCATACAGGAGCTAATATTGTTATCAGTGATATGATCCAAATGGAAAAAGCAGGGAGGAGAAAAGCTGCAAAAATAGGAGAAAAGCTGTATGTTTACACTAAAAAGTACAATGACTTACAAACATTTTATTTTTTAAATTATTTTTAAAATTGGATTTGTAAACCTATACAACTTAACTTGTCCCTTGCCATAAATTTAAAAATATTACAATTGACAAATGTTAGTTATCAGCCACAGTAAAACAAATGTTTTTTATTGCTGTTTATTTATTTATTTATTTATATGCTGTTTATTAAGTAATAATTTTATTAATTTGAGGTGGAGCATTCATTTAGGTACTAAGGTGGAATTGTTGAGAAATACAGATATACATTTTCAATATGCAGTAGTCTATACAAAATTGTGCATTACAGTGCAAGCAAACAACTGAGGGTGCAATACATACAGTATTTGAATGTAGTTATTTTGTAGTTATTTAGTTTTGTAGTTATTTGTAGTTATATATTTTGAATTAAAACTATTATTTTGAATTACAAATCACTGGATGAATATAACCATTTAATTTATTTTTTTCATATTACTTTTTTTTTTTTCTCTGTGATGACCTGCCTCCCCTGACTGCACATTACTGCTCCCAAGTCTGTGGTAGAGGGTCTGAGCTGGTCAAATTTTGCTTTTGAGCCTTTTTAGGGGGTGTGAAGGGTTAATCAACATCAACACACTGTCTGCAATCCTTGTATGCTTCAAGTTTGAAATGTTCTTTTTGTATAAGAACATCTGGGCACTCCACCCTAGTTTGCCTGTAAATGAATGCATGAATACATGATCTGTTATCATTGTGTTTTGTGGCTCCCTTAACAAAAACTCTCTTGACGCTGAGTTCTACTTTGTATCTGACAATTGCTCCACTCCTAAGTTTAAATAGGAGTGTGATTTACATGCTTGTTGTTCATATTCATTCCACAGCTTCCTGTCTTTTCAATTAGCAATGCTCGAACTTCCTGGAAAGCTTCAGTCATTAGGAGGCAATTAGCTGCTTAACTACATTTGGTTTGAGTTTAAATTTAACCTCTGAGATGATTACTTCATGACAATGTATTCTGCATGCTGAGAATGAAAAGATTTTTCTTCAGTTATCACAAGGACTGAACAAGATTTGATACAAGCTAAGGTCTTAAACAGACTGACACATTCCTAAATTCTAAATAAATCATAACTTAAGTTAATTAATTATTTATTTATTTATTAACCATTGGATTTATATCAATCAATCAATCAACCAAACTTTATTTATAAAGCGCTTTTCATACAAAAAAATGTAACTCAAAGTGCTTTACAGTGATTAAAAACAACCCACATTTCCTTCCACCCATCCAACCAGCCCCCCACAGCTGCCCGACACCACACAACCAAACAACCCAAACAGTAACACACACACACACACACACACACACAGACACACACACACACACACACACACACACACGCACACACACACACGCACACACACACACACTCACATACATACTAACATGCTTAAATGCCTAAAACTACACACTACAAACTGAATACAGGCGAAACAGTTGAGAGAGCACCATCAGAGGAGGCGTCTACACCAAGAGCAGAGAGCCGTCTACCGCCAACAGGAACTGCCACAGGGCCCAGGGCAGAGATGAGGTCCAAGCGCCCAAGCACCATCCCTCCTCCAGGACACAGGGCCCAACCACCCCTCCACCAGGAGCCCATGGGACAGACCCTGGCAGCCGCAGCCAACCACCACTCCCGGTGCAGAGGGCTCCTACAGAGGAAGCACTGGAAATCCCAAAAATGATAGATGAATATTAGTTCAAGCTAATAAAATGTGTAAAATAAATAAGTTAAATAAAATATGAATAATAAAACAGGTAAAAGTATAACATTTCAATCAAAGGCCAAGCTAAACAGGTGAGTCTTGAGCCCACTCTTAAAGATCCCATGACATGGTACTTCTTGATGCTTTTATATGGCTCCTTAATGGTTCCCTAATACTGTAAATGAATCCTTCTTCAAAATCAACACTCAGTGCATGAGAAACAGAGATAAGCTGAGAAAGAGTAATTTTTCTCACTCAGAACACTATAATGGGCGTTGTTGCTTGAATGCAAATGAGGAGAAAAAAGCTGGCCAATAGTAGAAGGTGGGGGCGTGGCTAAACGCTCTGCTGTCTGCTCTGAGCGCTCTCTGATCCATTTCCTTGTTTTTGCACAGGGGGAGAGAGTTGAAGAGTTCCATTGAAAAATAAACACATTTCCACATAAAATAAAATTAAACCACTGCTGTTCAAAGGTCCAGAGGCTCAGATAAAGGACTTCCGAGCCTAGAAACACTCGGACGTGCCTCCAGGCAAATAAAAAAACGCATTTCGCATTGCCTAGCGCATTCGCAGTCCAAACTCTCTGGGCGTGATTTACAGAGACGCTGAGTACAGACAGACGGGGGTGGAACTGCATTTGCATTTCTTTTTTCGATCTGACGTCAATAAGGTGCCTTGTTCAAACTCGCCCGTTTGAGCTCCTATTTTTTGTAACGCAGAAAAGGATCACAAATGCTCAGTTTAGACATTTCGCAACTTTTAACCATGGGGGGCAAGGCCCTAAACAGGGTAGGGGAGCTCACATTAACATTCAAAAACCTCAGAAAGTGAAAATTTCATGCCATGGGACCTTTAAAAACATGAACGTTCTCTGCAGCCCTGTGGTCCTCCGGCAGGCAGTTCCATAGACGAGGGCCGTAGTACTGAAAAGACGCCTCTCTGTGAGTGTGAGTCCTGACTTTGGGAATGATCAGGAGCCTGCTGCCAGAGGAGCGAAGGGTCCACGAGGGTTTGTAAGGTAAAAGCAGCTCTAAAAGGTAAGGTGGCCCAAGACCATAATGACATTTAAAAACCAGTAAAAGAACTTTAAACTATCTTGAAACTTACAGGAAGCCAATGCAGTGATTTTAAAACTGGTGTAATGTGGTCCCGCCCTCTGGTCCTAGTCAGGACACGTGCTGCTGAATTTTGTAGTAATTGCAAACCTGAAATACTCTTTTTGGCAAGAGCAGAGAGCAGGGCATTACAGCAGTCTATACGACTGGTGATAAAAGCATGCATCAGTGTCCATTCTGTCTCGTGCTGGCCCGAGACAGAATGGGGTGGACTGTGTTTTTTAGATGATAGAAGCCTATTTTTGTGATGTTCTTGATGTGTGAGATAAAAATCAGCTCAGAGTCAAAAATTACGCCCAGGTTTTTCACTTGAGATGGGTTAAAAGACTGTACTTGTAGTTTTGATAAAAGTTTCCCTCTCTGAGTCTCAGGACCAATGACTAAAACCTCAGTTTTGTCCTGGTTAAGATGGAGAAAGTTTCTTGCCATCCAGGATTTGTTATCCAGAATGCAGTTAAAAAGAGCATCCATTGGCCTGGTGTCATCAGGAGACATGGAAATGTAAAGCTGCGTATCATCTGCATAGCTGTGGAAGTTGATTCCATGTCTCCTGATGACGCCGCCAAGAGGGAGCATGTACAAGTTGAAAAGCACAGGGCCTAAAATGAAACCCTGGGGGACACCACAAGTGATTTTACAGATCTTGGAGGAGCATGTGTCCACACTCACCATAAATGTTCAGTCTGTGATAGAGGACGTGAACCATTTTGTGAACAGCACCAGAGAGGCCGAGGTGTTAAAATAATAGTGTGGTCTACTGTGTCAAAGGCAGCGCTTAGATCCAGCAGAACCAACACAGTCACCTTTTGTGAATCACAATTTATTCTAAAAATCATTCAAATCATTGCCAAGGCAGATGCTGTGGTTCACCCTAAAACCAGACTGAATTTTTTTCAAAAATGTTGTGATCATCTAAAAGATCATTTCATTGGATAAAAGCAAGTTTTGCTTAAAAATTGCAAGTTAGACATTAAAATCTAAATTGGTCTTCTTCAGCAGGGGCCTCACCAATGCCGCTTTGAAGGCAGTGGGAAAAATTCCTGTCTGAAGAGAGCAGTTCATCATGATTAAAAGCTCATCCCTAAAAGATCCATAAAATGACTTAAAGGGATATGCCACCCCCAGGTCAAATTTGGGCATCTCCCCACAGTCCAGAGACTAAAATAAGTGGTGGAAAGCGTTTTCCTGCTCACCCAGCCATTGTCCGAGTCTGTCGCCACTGACCGCCGCGGTATCTGCAGCTCCTCCGCCTTAGACTGGAGTCTAACGTCGCCAGAGAAAGATTTCGGCCAAAAGGAATTAATTTGCTCGATGCGTTTCCCAGTTACTTTGTGTGTAGTGCGCATTCATATCGAGAAATCATATCAAATCATATCAAATCAACACGGAGAGCTTGCCTTGGTCATTTTGGGTGGGAACTATTTTCCAGTGCGTAAGAATACAGCCGTATCACGCATCACGTTGTGCAACAGGGGAACTCCCTTCCCGGTGCGTAACTGGGATTCCCCTGGCAGCGTGCTGTGTGATACGGCTGTATTCTTACGCACTGGAAAATAGTTCCCACCCAAAATGACCAAGGCAAGCTCTCCGTGTTGATTTGCACATTTATTTGCACTCGATATGAATGCGCACTACACACAAAGTAATTGGGAAACGCATCGAGCAAATTAATTCCTTTTGGCCGAAATCTTTCTCTGGCGACGTTAGACTCCAGTCTAAGGCGGAGGAGCTGCAGATACCGCGGCGGTCAGTGGCGACAGACTCGGACAATGGCTGGGTGAGCAGGAAAACGCTTTCCACCACTTATTTTAGTCTCTGGACTGTGGGGAGATGCCCAAATTTGACCTGGGGGTGGCATATCCCTTTAAAGGGACAGTGTGTAAGATTTTTACCCGTTAATTACCGAAATTGAAGATACCCATTCAAAAATACATTGTTTTCCAAGCCTTTTCACTTCCATCATGAAATCAAAGTATTCTTTTGGACTTAGATATAGTCACATAAAAGGGGACTGACCCCATGTAGAGGCAGCCATTTTAACTACGAGAGCCGCAGAAGGACATTTGGGCTCCGCCTTCGCCTTCGCCAAGGCTCTTGGTTTTGGGTAAACAACGACAAGCATGTTGCCGGATCACACGTCGTAATGGATCTAACACTTGTTTTGGACTAAATTGTTTTACTGGATTTTATTCGCTGGATCCTTACGGACAGATTGAGACCAAGCTTATGGTGAAATACTGAGTTTGACCTGTCCAGAGCCTTCAAAGGTAAGCTAAGTAACAAACCTCATTTTGTGCTTTTCCGGATAAAAGCCCCATGTGCTCGGGGAGTGATTGTTGTGCCGGGAAATTAATGGCATAGTCAAAAAGGTTTCATTTGATGTGTAGATTGTCATGGTACACGATCGGGAATGTGTGCTTTCATGCGAGAAAAAAAACAAAACAAAAAACTGTGAACGGGACTGCGTTTTATTTATATAGTAGCGGCGCGCGGTTTGTGTGCGGGTACGCGAGCTGTCCGCGTTACGGCGCGCCCGGGTGACCCTCGAGGTTTGCCGTAGCTAAAACAGGAAGTGCAATAGCCACTATCCACCTATGCACCACGAATCCTACACACTGGACCTTTAAGAATGGGGTAGGGATTGGATCTAAAAGACATGTGGTGGGCCTCACTGAGGAGGAAACTTTGTCAAGCATCCCAGCATTAACCAGAACAAAACTGTCCAGTGTTTAAAAGTGTTTAAAAACAGAGCATTAACAAGATAAAATATCACATCTGATAGTGTTTACCTTTCCTATGAAGTGGTCTGCAAACTCCTCACAAAGAGAGTCAGTGGGTAAGTAAAATGTGCTAAAATCAGGGTTTAAAATGTTGTCAGTGGTTGAGAAGAGAACTTTTGGATTATTTTTGTGGTTGGTGGTTATTGTGGAGAAGTAATGATTTCTTGCATTTCTTATTGTTGTGTGTTCATTGTTGATGAGTAATTGGTGGTTTATTGTTGTTTTGTTTTTTTCTCCATCTGCGTTGTGCCCTCCTACACTCTCTCTTGGATCTTTTCAACTCTTCTTTTCTCCATGGAGGTTTTAACTCACTCTCATGCATGTTACTCAAGGCTGGTGGTAATGCGTTAATGGCCATGCCTTATAATGGCCTTATAAGTTTGGGGTAGCGAGGGAAAATCCCCATGGTCCAGGACATTTAATTTATTTGACAGAGCTACATCTATGGTGGAAGATGAGCAGGACGACGGTTTACTCGCTTCATTATGAACATTCATTACAATTATTTTGGTCATAATAATTAAGAGACAAAATTTCAATATCGTCCCATGTCTACCAGCTCTATATCCTGTCAAGGA
The DNA here is from genome assembly GCA_036785185.1 of Paratrypauchen microcephalus. Lineage (NCBI taxonomy): Eukaryota > Metazoa > Chordata > Actinopteri > Gobiiformes > Gobiidae > Paratrypauchen > Paratrypauchen microcephalus. The sequence goes on along the minus strand of JAVJIX010000052.1, from coordinate 1,658,644 downwards.
GGAGGTACACTGGTTGGGAAACTAATGGTAGGTAATAAAAGTAGCAAAAGTATGTCTTTGTTAGTACTTGATAATAATAATAATACTAATACTAATAAATACTACTACTACTACTACATTATACTTACTTATATGCTTTTGCTATTTTAGAGCATCATTACATCTTAGCTTCAACCATCTCCATGAAAATCAGTGTGTGTGAAAATAGCTCAGCCCACATGTGCCTCTGCACTTGGAAACAAAATCATGACCCACTTTACAGTTTTTCCAAGACGCGGGCACACTAAACATCCTTTTTCCACGTCTGGTGCGTGCTTGTGTTGTTTAAGATCTGATGTGCTCATGCGTGTGTGTGTGTGTGTGTGTGTGTGTGTGTGTGTGTGTGTGTGTGTGTGTGTGTGTGTGTGTGTGTGTGTTGTAAGGGGCAGTAAGGCGCTGCTCACTGTGTTTTTATCATGATTACACATGGTGGAATAAAGCCCCGGGCACACAGATGGAGTCTCTGTGTGAGATACACATCCACATGTGTCTACAAAGCTACAATACAGGCCTAGAAGACTCCTGATCCCATCTGAGAAGAAACAGGCTACTACATGATGTCAATATTTCCCCATCTGTAACACAACTACAAAAACTACATTTGGTCTTGATTCTAACTTGACTTTCAGCATCAGGAATTCTCCACAAAATATTAAAACATACTTTTTTGCAAACAGAAAGAATGGGAAGAATAAGCAAGATGCCTTTTGCTTTTTTGTTTGATTGAAATAATAATTTATAACTAATGACTAATTATGTACTATTGTATGTTGTCAGAATTTACGTCTATGCACAGCCCATTATAGCAAACTTTAACGCATTCTTTAAATTTAAGGAACACAGCTGTTAAACATCAAACTATAACTATATTATGGTCCTCCTATGATTGGATGGAAAATATATTTGATATATATATATTGGGGTTGTGTTTGATTTCCAAGACGTTTCATGTTGACACACACAGAGATAAATTACAATTATGATCATATGATTGCAGCGGGTAAGAAGCTTACTAAGATTGCATAAAATATGGCTTTTTAAGAATAGCTTACAATAAATAAGGTGATTAAAAGTGAATTTGATCTTTGGGAAAAATCAGCACCAATCAATATCACTTTTTAACAGAAAACGTTTACATTACTGTCCCAGTTTCCACCTATGCACAATGCTGCCGCCTAGTGGCTCCTTAGGTCAATTGTAGGCCTAAAGCAAATGGCCTCAAGTAGTAGGAAGAAGCCACATTTCACTTCACGTTCAATATTCCAAACGTTGATACTTGAATTATCAAAGAATCAAATAAGTCTGAACTTCAAACAGACCATGAAAAGACCAAATAACAAAAGCCCAGAGATGTAGTGAGAGACAGCCCGCTTTTGTGCTGCCATACAAAAGCACAGACAAAGCACAAGGACACCTGATCACCAGCGGCCGGGACCACAGAAGCCTGCAGGTTCACACACAGAGAGAAAAAGAAAACATTTATAGACGAGGGCATGAGGTGCACCTGAGTCTTCTGTGTGTGTGCGTAAAAGGGGTGAACGCATTGAAACAGGTGTCTATTGTGCGTATGGGAGTAATGAGGGAAGTAATGACGGTTAGGGTTTCAAGCGCTGCCTATTAAAAGTGCACCTTGGCCGGGCCCTGGAGACTCGGGGTGGCGGGTTTCACAGAGATAACACAGGCTCAGTCTAGATAAGATTGTAAGAGCCCAGATACATTAGCCACCCAAACAGACATATAGAAGTCGTGGTACTTTGTTCTTCAGGTTTTAATGGACAACTTTAGAGTGAATTAGACCTAAGGTTGCAATTTTCAGCTGCTTTGTCAATGTAATATCAGTCATTGCCACTTGAGGGCACCAAATGTCATGGTGTTGCAATGTTTAGAGAGAGTTTTTGCCTTCACTTGACCTGCCAACAGAAAACTGGTTTTCCAAACAGATACAGATATTGAAAATCAGATTCCAAGTATTTATTTTCAAGTATTTATTTGTATTTATTTTTATTCCAGCTGGAAAACAATTATCTTGTTTGCATTGTTAATGCACTTATAGCAGGCAACTTGGTCACAGTATTTAACAATGTTTATACAATTACCATCTATTTATTGGAACTATGCAACAAATGCAAGCATATGATAACCAAATAACTTTATGCTTATGTTTAAGGCGACCATAGTCAAAAGTGGTCATTATGATCCACAAGTATTTAAAATATGGCTTAGTGTACTCCATTATTTTTATACTGTCCAAATACTGCAGTCTAAATCTGAAATAATAAAGTATGCTGAGATGTTCTGTATAACACATGCACTTTCTGAACACTGTTATTTATTATGAAAGTGAATGTAAAAGAAATCCAGGAACCTTGGTTCCATATGGTTTAATTAAACATCTCCTATTCTGCTTGTCAATTTTGTCACATACTGACTCATGCAATATAAAGAAAATTCTACAATTTACTACTCTCAGTGCCCTCATTCTCTTGATCCCAAGCCAGGGAAAATGGACAGGGTTGTGTATGGGCACTCATTTGATGTAAACCTAATTCTACAATCATGGCATATTGTAAGGCATCTTTCTTGCTAGCTAGAAGAGAAAATAATATTTATAGCTTGGATTATGATAGCTATTTTAATGTATCTGTGTCCCAGCACATCGTAGCTCATCCTGTTTTGAACAAATGATTCTGCTGACCCCTTCATACGATCCAATTTGTTTCTTGGTCCATGCTGTGAAGTCTTGACTGTCACCTTGTCATTTGGGCTCTTCCTTTAGCTTTAGCCGTCTCCCAGTGTAAACTGAAGGAGACTGACACAGAGTCTGCAGAGGGACCAGCCAGCCAGAGGAATGTAAGCAGAAATGTGAGAACCTGTCTGTGTGGAGTCCAACCGGCCATTATAGTCTGTGAGCTTTAGCCTCTGTGTTTGTGTAAAGCCTAAAACCCCGCAGTTTACGTGACTTTGTTTTGATTGAAAAGGAGTAGTCGCCCATAGCAACCACAGATGTATAATAAATAGGCTTTCAACGGTACAGAGAAAACCTTTACGTTGCCATATCTCCTAAGGTTGTTTTCGACATTGGGATTTATATGTTGTTTACAGTAAGGAAAGACTGGATGACCTGGTTTGGTATGGGAAGCTATAGCATGTTGTCTGGCTATTAGCACTTAGCCTATAGCTGATATTTCATGAAAACTTCATTGTAAGCGCTCAAGGCACTTGGTAAACTGAATGCCAGCCAGACACTGTAATATAAAGCGTATTCTTGTGGGTCTGTATTGAATTAGTGAAAACAATTGTTATTTTTACACAAATTTCATACTGGATTTTGGGAGGTGAAGAGTTCGCTGTTTTAGAAAAATGTCAGATTTTGTCATACAAACTGATTTGAAAAAAATCAAAAAATTAAACAAACACAGACGTGAGCACAGTGGGCTGGAAATAGTGATGACCACAATACAAAATATAACCTACAGATCAGTATGTTCCAATAGTAGTTGTGAGGGGGATGTGGGAACAAACAAAAGCAATATCTCTAAACATGCTAAAAGTAAAAGCATCTTTCCATAACCTAATTTGTGGATTGTAACGTACCATTGTAATTGACCACAAAGTAATACTACATTGTAAACTGTGCCAACAGTACAAGTTCTGCAGAAATTTCAGAGCTTTTAGCCAATCTGACAACAATTACGAGGGCAAAGCTGCAAGGATTTGGGAGAGCAATTTTCAGACTCAATACATGAATACAACACAATCCACAAATCCAGCACAGCTACAGGCTGTTGGGCAGCGTAACACATTTTGAAGGCTGGACATGTGACTTTTAACTAATGTATTACATCTATTGCTCTGCCAAAACACATGTTTTTAAACTGGGAGTTTACAAGTTGCATTATTATGAGATTAGAACACAATCCTCCATTGGCTTTTAATAAGACAATTTGCTCCAGATGTGTCTGCAATCGGCCTTAATAATAAACAGGGCTCAATGGCTTGACCAGTGGTGCATCCATACCTTACCATTTTTATACCTTAATCGCTAGGATGGCTAAGACTCCATGGAGATGTTATGATTTTAATTGGAATGTTACACAGTATGGCATCAAGAAGAGAGACAAGTAGTTCCATAGAGACAAGTAGCATAATAACACAGCGCTAAGCCAGGACTAAACAGATTAATGGTATGAGACATTAGCTAAGGTTAGCAAAGACATTTAACAGCCAAAGACTAAACTGGGGCTGTCCTAGAGATAACTATTTTACTCAGTTAATCATATATATATATATATATATATATATATATATATATATATATATATATCAACAATTAATTGACTTACGATTAATTGTCGATCAAGACATTGGTCGATCAAAATGCATTAATTGCAATGAATCGCTAATTGCGGACACGCGCACCCGCGTGTTCACGAAACAAGGCAACCACGCGCCGCGCTGCACCAAGCTCGACTCACAGCCGGCCGCAGGCGCCAATGCCACTGTTCAGCAGCCCGCGCTTACACTGGGGCTCAGCAGCGGGCCTCGCGTGGGCCTCGCGGGTACACCAGGGCTGCTGAGCACAAGATCGAACCGCGGCACCCGTGCGTAGTCTCGAGCCACCAACCAGCCGCACGAAACCAGCAGCAGCACGTGGTGGTTTAATCCTGATTTAGTCCAGGCCCAGTCCAAGTTTAGACCTGGTTTAGACCTGGTTTAGTTCTGGTCTAGACCTGGTTTAGTCCACGTTTATTCCGGGTCTATTCTCTTAGCCAATCAGGATGCAGAACACAATGTTACACTATAAAAAAAAGTTACACTATTAAAAAAAAAAAAATGAAAAAATAAATAAATCCACGAGCCGCGATAGAGCGAGGGATTACTGTATTTTGTTATTCAGCATCAATACATTTGTCTTCTTTTTACTAAGGAATAATTAAGGAGGAATATACAATATAATAAATATGATATATTTATGACTCAGTGTTATGTATACTATAGCTTATATTCTTAAAGACCCTATTGAAACACTAAAATTCAGGTGAAAAACGCCGCTTATTAATCAATCGTAAGTCGATCGATAAGGTCAGTCGACTTTAGATTAATGAATTAATCGATAATTTGCATCCCTAATATATATATACACTCAACAAAAATATAAACGCAACACTTTTGTTTTTGCTCCCATTTTTCATGAGATGGACTTAAAGATCTAAAATTCATTCCAGATACACAATATTACCATTTCTCTCAAACATTGTTCACAAATCTGTCTAAATGTGTGATAGTGAGCACTTCTGCTTTGCTGAGATAATCCATCCCACCTCACAGGTGTGCCACATCAAGATGCTGATCTGACATCATGATTAGTGCACAGGTGTGCCTTATACTGTCCACAATAAAAGGCCACTCTGAAATGTGCAGTTTTGGACCTCCATATCCAGCAGGTTCACCTCCAAGATCGTCTGAGACCAGCCACTCGGACAGCTGCTGAAACAATTGGTTTGCATAACCAAACAATTTCTGCACAAACTGTCAGAAACCATCTCAGGGAAGCTCAACTGCATGCTCGTCGTCCTCATCGGGGTCTTAACCTGACTCCAGATCGTGGCCGTAACAGACTTGAGTGGGCAAATGCTCACATTCGATGGCGTCTGGCACGTTAGAGAGGTGTTCTCTTCACGGATGAATCTCGGTTTACATTGTTCAGGACAGATGGCAGACAGCGTGTGTGGTGTCGTGTGGGTGAGCGCTTTGCTGATGTCAATGTTGTGGATCGAGTGGCCCATGGTGGTGGTGGGGTTATGGTATGGGCAGGCATCTGTTATGGACGAAGAACACAGGTGCATTTTATTGATGGCATTTTGAATGCACAGAGATACCGTGATGAGATCCTGAGGCCCATTGTTGTGCCATACATCCATGAACATCACCTCATGTTTCAGCAAGATAATGCACGGCCCCATGTTGCAAGGATCTGTACACAATTCTTGGAAGCTGAAAATGTCCCAGTTCTTGCATGGCCAGCATACTCACCGGACATGTCACCCATTGAGCATGTTTGGGATGTGCTTGACCGGCGTATACGACAGCGTGTACCAGCTCCCACTAATATCCAGCAACTTCGCACAGCAATTGAAGAGGAGTGGACCAACATTCCACAGGCCACAATTGACAATCTGATAAACTCTATGTGAAGAAGATATGTTGCACTGCATGAGGCAAATGGTGGTCACACCAGATGCTGACTGGTTCTGAGTCCCCAGACCCCCAATAAAGCAAAAAAAATAAATAAAAAATGCACATTTCTTTTATTGTGGGCAGTCTAAGTGCGCACAAATCTAGATTAGATTAGATTAGTTTTAGGCTTAAGCCTTTATTGGTCTCACACACAATGACACACAGTGACACACGGGAGAAATTTGACTTCTGCATTTGACCCATCCTTTTCAGGAGCAGTGAGCAGCCATCTTTTTCGGTGCCCGGGGGGCAGTACCGTGAAGGGTCTTGCCCAAGGACCCACACTGGTTAGCTCATTGCCCGGGGTCTAGTGCACACCTGTGCACTAATCATGACTAGTGCACTAGTCAGATCAGCATCTTGATGTGGCACACCTGTGAGGTGGGATGGATTGTCTCAGCAAAGCAGAAGTGCTCACTATCACACATTTAGACAGATTTGTGAACAATGTTTGAGAGAAATGGTAATATTGTGTATCTGGAATGAATTTTAGATCTTTAAGTCCATCTCATGAAAAATGGGAGCAAAAACAAAAGTGTTGCGTTTATATTTTTGTTGAGTGTATATGCTTTTATCAGGCAAACTTTATTTATAAAGCGCTTTTCATACAAAAAAATGTAACACAAAGTGCTTTACTGTGATTAAAACAACCCACATTTCCTTCCACCCATCCAACCAGCCCCCCACAGCTGCCCAACACCACACAACCAAACAACCCAAACAGTAACACACACACACACACACACACACACACACACACATACATACACTTACACAAACATACATAGACACACACACACACACACATACTAACATGCTAAAATACTGTTGAAGATTCTCGCCCCTACCACCAGGGGGCGAGAGAGGGTGACAAATACATAAAAGTACACATCGTAAAAGAGGCTGAATACAGGTGAACCAGTTGAGAAATCACCATCAGAGGAGCCGTCTACACCAAGAGCAGAGAGCCGTCCACCGCCACCAGGAACCGCCACAGCGCCCAGGTGAGAGATGAGGCCCAAGCACCACCCCCCACAGGGGAGAGATGAGGCCCAAGCACCATCCCCCCACCAGGACACAGGGCCCAGGGGAGAGATGAGGCCCAAGCACCACCCCCCACAGGGGAGAGATGAGGCCCAAGCACCATCCCCCCACCAGGACACAGGGCCCAGGGGAGAGATGAGGCCCAAGCACCACCCCCCACAGGGGAGAGATGAGGCCCAAGCACCACCCCTCCACCGGAAGCGCACGGGACAGACCCCGGCAGCCGCAGCTTACTGTATATTTGATTTTGACAATCCGACCCTGAGTGTCTATAAAGGCACCTAATAAATTGTGTATATATATATATATATATATATATATATATATATATATATATATATATATATATATATATATCGCATCTCGCCCATTTATTACAGACTGACAGAATGGTGATGGCGAACCAACCAGACATAGTGGTGATGGATAAGCAACAGAACAGAGCCGTGGTGGTGGACATTCCAATACCAAGCGATGGTAACATCAGGAAAAAGGAACACGAGAAACTAGAGAAATACCAGGGGCTCAAGGAAGAGCTGGAGAACGCCTGGAAGGTGAAGGCATCAGTGGTGCCTGTGGTGATCGGAGCACTCGGGGCTGTAACCCCCAAACTGGAGGAGTGGCTACAAACAGATCCCAGGAAAAACATCAGACATTTCAGTCCAGAAAAGTGCAGTACTAGGAACACCAAAGATACTGCGCAGAACTCTCAAGCTCTCAAGCTGGATGAGAGTGAGAGACCAACCACCGTGGAAGGTGAGGAACATATATATATATATATGTTATTATTATTATTATTATTATTATAACCTAGACAGTCATAACTAAGATAATACTGGAATCTGGCAACACCCAAAATGTCCTCTACTTGTGTTCCTTGTGACTGTGGAGCTGCTGTGTCCCGTTTGAAGCTGTCCTGGATTTCAAAGTGGGACACCTGATCCAGTGAGGTGGGTGAGTTTGTGTGGGATGGGGGGTGGGCATGGAGACCAACAGGGAGTGCCTCAGTACAATGTTTCTAATAGAAGGGTATAGGCAGCTTTTTGAGTCCCCTCTCTTGGGATCTCGTTTCAGTCGACAGGTACAGATGGACAGGAGGTGGACCAGAGCAGGGTCATGGGGTGCTCTTGTGTCAAGGCTTCATCTTAGACAACATTTTTCAATCCACAGACTTTAAATGGCCCATATGATGCTATTTTCTCATCTATGTTATAATGTTGTTTCCTTCTCAATAACATAGCTGGAGTTGGTAATAAAGGAAGTGTCCACTGTGTTTTTAAACTGCATGCACCTTCACTAGAATCGAAATTAATAATAAAGGATTACTCATACATGTGTGGATGAATCAAAACACAACTCCAGATAGGTTTCTGATTAGGTAACAACATTGCAACATGGCTTAAAGCAAACAAAGGTCAATTTTGTGTAATGTAGGACCTTTAACAAGACTTGAATCTGCAGGTCTATTGGTATAGAATTATATGTAAAAGTATAGTGTTTTTTAGACAGTTCTAGTCATTGTTATTGATGCTGACCACTATAGTTGTGGCCCTCATTTCGGGAAAAGTTACATTTTAGATGATTTGCTCTATATTTCCTTGAATATCTGGAGTTCTTTAAAGACATCCACTTTGTATTTGGCAAACTCTAGCAGCAAATCTTAACAGTCAAACAAAACTTTGCACATACTATAAGCAAGAACCATCTGATGCCACATGTAAGCAAACCAGTGCACTCTGTTCCACAAGTTATACAATTTAACTTTTTTTTCAAACTTCCTAGAATTTCCTGATTGAGATTACTCTTTTTAAAGAATCCATTGAGTCAGAGCGAGGTCAAGTTGGACGTGTTACAACCTTAGTGCCTTAGGGCCAAATGTGCTCTGTAGAAACAGTAGGAATTTTTACAGTTTAAACATAGGCTCCATCAGCTTTATGTATTTCTCACACAGGTGCAATTCTGTAGCGGAAGCAGCTGTTTTTTTGTTGTTTTTTTTGTTTGTTTTTAAAAAAAATTTAAAATAACTATTTTATATCTCATTGGTGTAGCTGTCTTGAACCAACAATCTAAAATGTTGGCTTTGTGGGAATGACACATAAGTAGATGATAAAGTCTTGTTTATTCACGGGCACAGACCCAAATACTGTATGTGCAATCACAGTGTATACACATTGTGATATTATTTACTGTTTATAGTTTTCCACAAAAGAAACCCGTAAAACATTTTCTACCTCACAAGAAAACTATTAAATGTGCATAACATTGGAGGAGAGAACAAGTCAAACAAGGTTACTGTACTTTATAAAAGAGAAAACCCATCAAACAAACATTTACCAAACATTTTAATTTTAGATTTTTGGGGGTCACTCATATCCTGTGGCAGCACAGACCAGCAAAGAAGAGTGCCTCATGGGACCAGAGTTTATTTTAAGTATTTGTGCTTAGACTTTTCTAATGATGCAAATTCTTTTTCAAATTCTTTTTTGGGCAAGGGACCTCAGCTAATGAGCTTGTTGGCTTCAGTCTGACGCATCATACAAACCATGCAATATACTGAGAAAATCTGAGGAAATCAGTGGGAACAGCTGAGACCAGATGGAGAGGGTCTGAACAAAGAGCTCAGTCTAGCCACTAACCAGGCATGGTATCATACAAGTCGTTATTATTACCAATCAAGGCACACTCACATTTGCTGTGGCATCCCAAGAAAGAATGACCAAATGAAGGGAATATGAGGTGTAATAATTAATCGTAGAAAACCCCAAGTGATATCACGCTAAAATTACCATTAATACCTACGTAAAGTGTGACGCAGTTGTAATGGAAATTGAGGCATATCCATAAATGGTCAGTGTCTGGAGCCATTTTGACCGTTGTAAATTTGATGTGTTTAGAGGGGGTAGCGTGGGGTAATCCTCTGTTCTCTTAAATCATTGGTGAATCCATAAAAAGCCTGGACTTCAAACAAGTGGAAAGCTGTGATGCAATGGCCTTTGTGCTTGCATGTGTTTGTGTGAATGCATGTGTAAGAGCTAAACCATGCAGGGTTACAGCGAGAGGGGCCCGTCGCGTCTGTGTCTCCAAGTCATGGGTTGTCAAAAATGCATCTGTGTCGTGTGCACAGCCTGTATATGAGACAACAATGCGGGACTTCAGTTTTAAAATGTGCAGTAGTGACACCAAGCTAAAGGTTCACCATGTAACTTTTTGGTTGGGGGTCCATCACCTCATTTTTTTCTCTATCGATATGTCATTGCTCTGCCTGGAATGTTCCACAGTATGACATACATTACATTTATTAATTGAATGGATTTATAGCTCAAAAATATCTACAAAAACAGGCATTCTGACTGTGAGCAATGGTAATGGTTTATGTTTTTTAGGCATCCAACTGTACCTCATCTAAGGGTTACTGTGGCTCTTATACTCAATTTCTTGTGACCACTAAAAATAGTAGCTCATTTTCATTTTTTAAAGGTAACTTACTGGAGGGTAAAGGTTGGCGACCCCTGGCATATCGTTTTTTTTCTATTAGCAACACTATATGTGATTTGTAATAACTTTATGGATCAAATATTGTGTATCTGAATCACTGTTGAAAAAACACATTTCAAAATCATAGAAATACAAGAATTGCATGCGCGTATGAGGAACATCTGTAACTAAACCTGTTTTATAGAATTTTAGAAAGAAAATGTTTTGGTGCTCAAACAAAATGAATTAAATTGCTAAATACAGTGATTAATACATTTTCCAAGACTGCTTTGTGTCACATTCACCACAACAGTACTGTAAAAGCTACTTTATGCCACATGCTGAAGGGGCTTACGTACATCCATACCCTCCATATAAAGAGCCATGGTGGTCTTCTCCTTGTACTTTTACAAGGTGAATTAATGAGGCACCCAGCAGGCGTTATGGGAGGCTCTATGACAAGCGTTTAGTCAGCAGCAGCCTTGGTTTAATTTGAACTGTATGCCGTTTACATGGACCTATGGAGCGAGTGCAGCCAAGTGTGTGGGTAAAAAGCAAGAATCTCCATGGAAAGCCATTATATGTCATTAAAGTGTATGGGAGCTCACACAGTTACCTCATTTTACCTATCCGGGTATGTCATTCAGTGATTAAAAAATATTATAGTGTATATATCCCCTGTACTTTGACACTGCTTTGGTACTGATATGCAAGTATATGTATATCACTACATACATTAGAATTAATATGGATTGTCAAAATGCTTTCACTTATTTAGACATTTAAGTTTTTATATCTTCAAATAAAACAAAGTCATGAATATCTGCTTAGCAATATTTATTTAAGTATCACTCCAGTAACCAAACACCAACCCCATTCAATAAAGTTAGAAACTGGAATTAATGGGTTTAAATCCTTTGGCAGTTCCATGTTGTATTGCCTGAGACAGTTTAACAATTTTGGACAAGAAAAGAATACAACCCCCAAAAACATGCACCATAGGTAAAATCCTCCAGCTTAGGTCCTAACCAAACCGAAGCAAGAAGATCATAGAGATGGTCCCTGGGCGCAGTAATGTGCTGCCCACTGCTCCTAATAACAGGATGGGTCAAATGCAGAGGACAATTTCTCCTGTGTGAGATCAATAAAGTCAATCTTCTTAAATACAGTTTGCTGAAGACTGAAAAATAGGAATGAGTGATATTTCAGTTCAAGTATTGTTTCTTTACTTCAGATGAATTTGTAGGCCATGCTATGAATTTTAATATCAGTATAACAGATATAAAACAGGTATACAAATCCATCCCTGTTGAAAGATCTAAAAAAGTGCATGACAAACATTTAGAGATGGAGCTTAAACCACTAACAGTGACAGATCTCCCACCTGGCTTTCAGAGCCTAGAATTAATAGCAACTTATTCAATTATTTAGTCAATTAAATCTAAATAAGTCAAACTGAACAAAAAGGTCCAGTCAATTTGTCATTACAGAGAGAGCGTGCATAGATTTGCTTTGGCCAGCGGTCATCATTTTTCCAGATGGACTGGGCGTGTTAAAAGTCTGAAATCCAAGTTCTTGAGTAAGTTCAGATCATCACCTGCAATGGTGCAGACCAAATGTTTCTGGGTATGCGCGGTTTTGTAGACCTATAAGTCAAATACGAAGCAAAACAAAGCATCATTTTATTTATTGTTTTATTGTCGTTTGATGTTAAGTTTGCATAAATAAATAAAACTCCTTGTTCATGTCCGACCAATGTTGTAGTTTCCAAACTGAAACTCAAGCCTACAGAAAGTCACAGAGTAGTACAATGCAGTATGCTGTGCTCAGCATATGTGTGCAGGATAGGTTTACTGGGCCCCATGTTTTATTTAGCATGTGTCAAAGTGTTTGTGTGTTGATGCGTGTGCCCCTCCATCACAAAACCATGCATCAACATGTTTAAAACCATATCAACCAGCAATAATCAACACTACATTGCCAAAGTGTGCAGATCCCTCACAGCCTGCCGTTTGTGTGTCTTTGCAGATGATATTTTATTCAGCAGATGTCAAAGCCCCCAGTTACACTCACCTGAACATACAGACACACATGTAACCTAAAACCAGGGCTTGGGTGGCTCTCTTGTAATGACCCTTGCATCATTAAATATAAACAGGTTGACACAACAATTACCACCTATTAAAGTCAGTCCTGAACACATCGTTTGAATATTCAACTGTGAAAAGAGGTTTTTGTCCTGGAAATAAAGAACAATTTAACAAAGTTCAAAAACTATAATTTAAATAAAATGGAAAAGCTAATAACAATCTAGACTGTAATGATATGATTACTTGACAAAAATGTGATCATATAAATAATTTCAAATAATTAAATTTTGAAGACATGCAATATTAATATAAAGGGCAATAAGGGTAATTTAATTTGGCTTACTTTTTTGCCAAGGCCTTGAATCCTTCACAATGGATTTTTTGGGGGTTCTCTCAGCTCATTAGTTTCCTTAGTGTGCTCTAGTTCTAATTAAACATTATTGGTACTTTAAATGAAAAATTGCGCTCAATGTGACGCAATGTAAACCAATACTGATTTGAACTGACATCATTGTGCTAATTAAATGGATGTCAGTGTTGCTTCAGACTGTAATGATGTTTTAACTAGAGAGGTGTGTCTCATTACTTCATGACTAGACTCTGTCATAAATAGAATTCATGTAAATAAAAGGACGAGAGGTTATATTAAGAAGAAAAATACTAGTGAGCGTAACTGCAGTTCTATAGCTTATGATATTCAGTCAACATTCTATAGACCCTTCTAGTGTTTCTAAACAGAGCGCCTTCATTCTAAAGGCTGGTATCATTCTATACATTGGCTGTAATCATTGACTGTGTAAGAAAGTGTAGCGAAACAGAAACACCAGGATCATGTAGAACATTTTACAACCAAAATGAGGAGGCTCACAGCAGCAGTTATGAGAGAACACTTCCTATTTGGAACTCGGTGGCTAGCAGGTTACCTTTGTCCATGGCTGTGATAGATTTTTAAGACAGTAAGCCATAACCACTAAACTTCACAACACACAGATTTGTTTTGGCTCTAAACAAATACCCAACTACACGTGGGTAACATTCAAGCAGTGTTGTATAGAAACGAAGTAATAATACTTCACTACATTTTGGGAGACTTTGTACTTTACTTGAGTTTAAAAAAAATGATAACTTTTACTTTTACTTCACTACATTTCTGAATTTAATTGCATACTTTTACTCAGATACATTTTCAATGTGCCGTTTAGTTACTCGTTACAAAAAAACCCTCTACTGACTGCAAGGAAGTCAGGACGTGCCTGGGCTTGTTCGCTACTTGCGCATGACAATCAGCCTACACCTGTTGGTTTCATGCAGCTAGTTTAATCAATCAACATCCCTGATGGAAGAGGAGACAGCATCCACGTCGGCTACAAATGAAGGGGGACCTGACAATGAGCATCCCTGGCCGTACTTAAACACAATGTTCTCTTACGCTGATATGAAGGATTCGTCCTATCGAATGAAGTGCCTCTTGTGCCTTCCAAGAAACGTGGAAATCCTATCTTACAGAAACTCCCCGTCCAACCTCAAGAAACACATCGAGGTAAGTTCTAGATTAATGAAACTGTTAGCGTCTATAGTATATTTCAATTTCAGTAACCATAGCATGGACATTCTAGACACCGTTGTGAAACCTTGAGCATAACATGTAGAAATGAACTTTGTGTGACATTGTTTCGGTTACACAAAGCGTATTTGACGATGTTGGAGCTAACAGGCTACCTAGCTTTTTCGGCTCAAGGGAAGGCATAGCTGTAGGCTAAGTGCAGGGCTCTCAAGTCTCACGCTGTGAGAGTGTGACACACGCAATTCGACGTGTTCACACGCTCACAAGCCACACATGGTATTTCTCACGCTGAAATTTAGTTACGCAATTCAAGCGCAGCGCACAGCGCTTCTGTGCCCAGAAAACCGGTAAGTTAATGCAGGCACCGCGCGTTTTCAGCGAAAAAAAGTCACTCGCACAACCCCCCCTCGGAAAAAACGCAGTCTCACGCACCACCCTGCTCAAAACTTGAGAGCCCTGTAAGTGTAATGAATGACAAAGGACACACGAGATCAAAAGGACAAAAAATAACATTAACATGTGCCTACTTTTAAACATTAAACAAGCGCTGTGTGTTTGTGCTATCAAAGTAACAAAGCGAGGGTTAGCTTCAGACTGCTTTTGGTTGATACTTTTACTTGTACTTTTAATTACATTACTTGAGTACATTTATTTTTACATTACTTGTCATACTTAAGTACAAGAAGTTCCAGATACTTTAAGACTTTTACTCAAGTAACATTTCAGTCAGTGACTTTGACTTTTACCAAAGTCATTTTTGGGAGGGGTACCTATACTTTTACTTGAGTTTGATTTTCCAGTACTTTATACAACACTGCATTCAAGCCTCATTAGAAAACAGTAAATCATGTAACAGTGTTAAACTTTATTGATTCAGTGATTAGCATATCTAAATCTAGGCCTATAATATATGCCAAAATACAGACAAGTGATCATTTCTTAGATCTAATGTTGTGTTGGACAAATCGCTCCAAAAATATAGGGTCTTTAATTGAGCTGTAAGTCAGACATCATCTCTTGTTATTCACTGGAAAATATATTTTATAAACAGCCATTTCTTTCAGTGATCTAGGTACCAGAATGTGTGCACAACTAGTCCTCAAACATGTTTTTAATAATTATCCTATTTACAAAATGCCATAATAAAAAACACATAATACTAATACTAGCATTTCCAAATGTCAACATCCTTCTAAGAGAGACTAAGTAGGTTTGTAATTGTTTGACTAGTTCTGTAACAACGTCTGATTAGAATATGATTAGTCAAGGTGTATGAAACAGTCATTTATTTAAACCCATTTAATTAGATCACCAGAAAACCCCGTGCAGTGTAGCAGTGATTTTCCATGTCAGTTCACTCTACCAGAGCCCACACTTTGAGAGCGAGACGATGCTATAAACACATGTTAATGACTGCAGACACCTGTGAATACTTCAGCTTTTGTGCGCTCGCATTTGTATATCTCGGCTTCATGATTCCCGAAGCCCATCTGCGTGTGTCAGAGTGGGTGTGCAGAGTGAAAGCTGGTGGTTTTCCATGTGATTATTCGTCATGAGTCATCTCCATAATGTGTGCGAGACGTACACATACACACACACACACACACACACACAAATATAGAGTCCCTCCTGCTTACTGCCAATGAAGACCACCTGGACATAATCAGTTTGGACCAGAGGTTAAAATCATTTGGTGTCTTTGGTTCACTAGAAAAACACATGAAAAACAGGAAGGATGACCAATTTAGGCTTGACAAATCTGACCCTTTGAAATCACAATTTATCCAACATGAGGGCTGCAGTTAGACTATGTCATGCTGAGAATATCTCTTTAACCACATTGTTTCATATGAGGCATTTATGGCTGTGAAATGAGGGAAACTGTTTGCACATTCAGAGATCAGGAAAGAATTTTAAAATGAGATTATCCTCCGCAACTGGCAGCATTATTAAACTCGTATGTTTCCTGTTTGAGGTTAACTTTAACTGGAAGTCATGGCAAAACCTGAGGCGTCTGCTACTGAGTAATCTGCAACCGACCAAGAACACAAGCAGCCAGGCGCTATAACTACCTACTGACTAATGTAGATTTCTAGAACTGTGATATACAAAATATTATGGTAATTTACTGTTAGGATCATTATAAATGTGTTATCATTGCTTCATGTATTTTGATCAAATGAAATTGGAATATTGTATGTCAATGTTATGGGGAAGAGCCAAACAATCCTAGCCTGGGAATTCCCAGGCCGCTTCCGTTCGTTTCAAACTGGAAACGAGTTTGAAACGAACTCGTTCACTTGTGATATGGTCAGGTGTTAACCAGACTAAAACAATCCCGGATGACAGTTATTTGTAAACTGCAGCTGCAAGTCTCAAGGTTGTTTGAGAGTCTGGGAAAGTTGAGTGTCTGGGAAAGAAGTCATGTTGTTTTATCATGTGAAATTTGCATATTTGTGTACACCCATCTGTGAATTAATAAAAGATGCAAGAAGGGACAGCCCAGTGGAGAAGGTGTCTGACCACTCTGCTCAGCGTCTGTCTTCCCTTGCAAGTAAAACTTAAACACGTGTTTGCTGTGGCTCTTCACTGAACTCATCTGTGTTTTCAGAGGTGATTTTATTTTTCTGACATTTACACTATGCATTAGTGGAACAAAGAAACAAAGTATTTAAGTACTTAAGTATACATTTTAGGTTATTATTTATTATTAATTTTAACTCATTTTAATTGTGTTGTAATTATCTATTTTTACTGCCTGTTTTAACTAATTTGTATGTCATTTTAATTGTGTTATAATTTATTTTTATTTTTTTGCTGCCTCTTGTCCAGGGCTCCCTTGAAATGGAGGTTTTTAATCTCAATGGGATTTCCCTGGTTAAATAAAGTTATAATAATAATTTTAAAAAATGATTTTAAAGTAGATGCTTTTTACTTTTACTTCACTACATTTAAGAGCATCTGTACTTTCTACTCCACTATATTTCTGAACACGACTGAAAAGTGAAAGCATTTTTATGATAGTTTGAGACCTGCTGAAAAGGCTGAGGGGTTCATTTTTAACACATTTGTAGTTTGAGCAAACAAAAATATACTAAGCAAAACATGTAAAACAACTATTGACTCAGTTGTTTCTGTTGACCAAAATTCTGCATAAATCTGTATCAAATTCACTACATTAATAATATAATACATATAATAAAGGTTCCTTTATTATAGATCTCAAAATCAGCTAGAAATACTTTTACTTTTTACTCTTTCAGTACATTTTTAAATGGGTACATTAGTACTTTTACTTAAGTATAATTTTTCATGTGATAAGTTAACTTTTCTCTGTGGCATCTGTACTTATACTTACACAGTGGTGTAATGTAACTACAGCAGTTAGCAATTACCCCCAGTCTCCCACACAAGGATAAAAATGCCCTGTGCAACTTTCTGGTGGAGGGTTTGCCACCTGCTTGTCTCCATGGAGTTATTATTGCTTAACCTGAAATGTTCCATGGTATGGCATTCAACATATCCATCTAGCATTTATGCATTACAGGTGTTTTGATTGCTCAAAAATACATAAAATCCTTCCTGAATAGGGGCGACTCTCCGCAGATCTGAAATATAGTGTAGAGCTGTAAACTGCTTGTCTCCTAGGTGATAGATAGGTTTTAATCTATACTATGGAACATTCTAGACAAAAGAATAATATTTTCATGGAGACAAGTAGGTGTTGGGCCCTTCACTATAAATGCAGTGCACCTTTGAAGTAGCAGCAGCGTGTTGATTTTGTGATGTCCTTTTACCTTTGCACAAAAAGCACAATTTGGGGATTTGGGGATTTGCTGTTGTCACACTGTTTTAAGCCCAGTGACGAGCTAAGGACAGACAGTGGGACAATAGATGCTCTAAATGGATGTTACAGCCACAGGGCTGGTCATGTACGTATCTGCAGCCTTTGAAGCATCAGTGTGTCAATCTTCAAGTCAGATACAAAAACAAACAGAGACAAACTTGAGTAAGATGTTTTTCTTTCCCTGGTGCTCTGTGCTGTAAGAGCAGGGACTGAATGCCAAAGCCAGAAAAAGCAAAGAAAGTACTTGAGAGCAGCTGCCTTTTGCCAATTGTCTGTGTTGACAAACAGCACCGTACCTAATTATATGTGTTGTGTCAAACATGTGTGTAGGTGTGTGGCCATGACTGTGCATAAATGTGTGTATCTGAAGCCTCTTCAGAGTAATTCAACAGTTTGTGCCATCTGGCTATTTGCCAATTGCCAATGTCTTTTTAGTTACAAAAGATGCCACAAATACAGTGTATTAAAGTTCAATACACTGTATTTGTGGCCAAGATAGTTTAATAATTAAACTATGGCTAAAAGGTCCCCGGTAACTACATTTTTTTGTTGCAAAAACAATAAAACATTTATATTTATTTCTTGTTTTGCCAGATAAATTTATACACTATTAGTATGATATCTGTAAACAATGTGCAGGCAAGGTTTGAAATACATGGAAATAGATAAGACTGGAAATATGGGTTGATTTTTTTATCTGTATATTTCTGTCATTCGGATGATTTGCAGGGGTGGCTTTGATGTAGTTTAATCAACAGAATTGTCGCTCTCTTCTAATGGACTGCTTTGTATGTTAGACTTTTCCAAATTGTTTGTGTGTTAGTCTGTATTCAATCCTTCCCTCTCACTTTGACATTTATTTCTATCTCCTTTTCGGCCAAGATGCAAATCAGATCTGCCTGCAATTGCAATACAGTGGTGGCTACATTAAGCATTTTTAACAAACAGAAATCTGAAGTGTAAAAAGCCATGACTGACCAGTCCGTCTTTCATGACACTAGCCAGATGCTCCTGAGAAACATGTGACCTGAACAAGAAGGTGCTGAGCATAATGCAAACAGAATATCTGTCTTTGGGACACTGTTGACAGAAGACACTTCATTCAGCTTTGCTCTGGCCTTACATACGTGTGTATTGGCCCAGCTCACACTGTGGCACTGAGGAGCCACAGGGCATCATGGCGGCAAGAGCCTGATACATTTGGAATACTGGAACATGCTGGGGAGACAGGGAATCTGTGACAGATGAAGTTAAATTATGCCATTTTTAAATATATTCTTAGTTTTCTGGCCAAGTCATGCCATGTATCTTTAGTGCAGTTTCTGGTCTGGTCTCTAAAACGGGTTATTTAGAACCATAAATGTTTCAGTTGTTAACCTAAGGTACATCAGTTTAGATCCCCACATTGACCCCAAAATAATTTCCAGATACAGCTCCAGATATGTGGTTGTGTGTAATAAATTAGCTTTTTTCCTTTGCAATATGATGTAAGGTGGACATCTGGGTCACCTGAACAACAAGGAGAGTGAAAAAGCTCCTCTTTGTCCTCCTCTAGTGTACACAGGCTACTGCTTTCTCTGATGTCACATAAATACATGACTCATAATCATTTATAATTGCTGCTTTCTTGCTACTCTTCAGACAAGCTTGCACATGAAAGCTCTTGATGATGTCACTCAAAAAATATCCACAGCCGAATGCTTATTGAGATGGTTGAGAAGTGACACATCATGTTGCTAAGGATTTAAGCCCAGGGCAAAGGCCCTTTAACACGTACAGATTATCTCTGTTCAATTCTATTTGAACTAGGGCCCGACTGACATATTGGCTATCAGCTTACATCTAGCCAATAAGGTCCGATAGTCTGTGTGTGACACCGTACTGCTCCTGAATGCACCCTCAGAGTCACATGCTCTTGTTTACATCAGTGTGAGCTCACCATTTGCTCTGAGGCAGCACTATAGAGCTGTCTTTAAATGCTTGTGTCTGATCTATGATTCTGACTGTAAATAAAAGTAAAATTTCTGCTTGTTTTTATCAATGTACGAGTGCGAAGCAAAGAGTGCTGTCCCATATACAAAGAACACACATAGCTGCTGTCAATATGATGGATTATATTATTTTTACAGATGATTGTTTTGAATAGTATTAAAGACACTGTTTCATTTTGTACTGTAAATGTGATGCAATGTATGACTGCGCATGATAATTGAAATTAAAAAGAAGTTCCAAAAAAAAAGACACTTATTTGTGAAGACTTTACCTGAGAGATGCCTGTATGTGCGATGAGTGTTGCAAATGTGTTGTTTTGGAGCTTTGCTGCTGTATTCTACCACACATAAACAGCCTGTTTTCTCTTACATTGGCCTAGTGCAGGGGTCGGCCACCTGCAGCTCCAGAGCCGCATGCGGCTCTTTGATCCCTCTGATGCGGCTCAGTACAGTGGTCCCTCGTTTGTTTGTTGTAAAAATAACCCGCGATAGGTGAAATCCGTGACGCAGTCAGTTTTATATTTTACAATTATTCTACATGTTTTAAGGTTGTAAACGCCTCACCACACACATTCTACACTTTTCTCAGACTGGCATTAACATTTTCTCACAAACACTCAAGAAGTGAAAGATCAAAACCTGTTTTCAGGCCCTAAACATATGGCGTGTATTTCACAGTTCCTCTGACTGAGTCTCTCCGTCCTGGCGCCGCTCCGCTGTCGTGGGTTTTGTCGGGGAGAAAACTTGCAAACATACAGCACTTCAGCGATCGAACATTTATATAAATTTGGCAAAGCTGAATGCATTCTGTACTGTACAAGAGACACGGAGGACAGTGACTGACAAACCGGAAAAGGTCTACAGTCCCTTAGCCAATCAGGACACAGAACACAATGCGCGTTGACACACTATAAAAAAAATTTGAATAAAAAATCTGCGAAACAGCGAGGCCGCTGTATTTAATTAAAATGTATTTTATTTTAGTTAGTTCATTTTCAAAATGTAACTCTATGGCACAAAGGCAAAAAAAAAAAAAGAAAGTTAAATGCAGTGTTATTTCATTTTTAATTTCAAAAGGGTTTTGTGGCTCCCAGTGTTTTCTTTACTGTGTGAAACGGGTCCAAATGGCTCTTTGAGTGGTAAAGGTTGCCGACCATTGGCCTAGCGTTAACCTGGGAAATCCCAGGCTGCTTTTGTTTGTTCCGATCTCAAAGACAGCCTGGCAACTATGGCAAGCGAGCTCCCCCGATTCTGGGAGCCAATCAGAGAGCGGGGAGGGGTGGCAAGACGGTGACACGTACTATGTGACAAACAGAAGCTTGTAGTTTGAACTGACAACTGACATGATTGGCTATGGGCTACGTATACGCCAAATGATAGACATTCGTAAAGCCCAATAAACGGCCTTTGGCAATCGTAAACCACACCTCCACTATGAGATATTTCGAAGGTGGCTCCCAGACCATATATCACTTGTGATATGGTCTGGTGTAAACAAGGCAAGCCTAGCGTTAGTGTAAAGTGACTTTAGAGGCTGTATGCCTGTTATTGGACCTTCCATTGATATGTAAATGAGCTGTGAAAAGAGGTGTGGATGGTCTGCATTTACGAATATAATTAATTGCACATGTGTGCATGGATTTAGGCTAACCGCTAAAGGCTAAGTAGTTATTTACTTACTTTGTTTACTGGCTAGAATCACATACAAAAATACCTTAGGCCTACCTACCTATTTTAAAAAAAATATAACTGTAAAGAGGCAAAATAACAGTACGGTGCATGTATCCTAAAGAACCCCAAACTAAAATCTAATAGAGTCAGACCAAAATTTTATAGTCAGTTGAAGATTTACAGTGAATTTTAAATCACTAAATATATCTGCTGTTATACCGGCTATCGGCCTACATAACACACCGTTTTATCGGTATTATAGTGGATCCAGAAAATGCATATCTGCTGGGCCCTAATTTGAACTGAGGCATGCTTATTGGTCCGTATACTTGCAAACAATTATTAACATTCATTCATTCATTTTCTTCCGCTTTTTCCATTTTCTGGGTCGCGGGGGGTCGCGCTGTGAATTATTTCTTGATTAGATACATTTTGACTCTTCAGTCAATGAAAACATTACATATATTATAATGCGTGAAAAGTCCCTCAGTCGTCCAGGTAGAATCCATGATAAAAGGAGAAGTTCAATTTGTCAACTGGACAAAGTTTGTTTGGTTGAAAACGTTTCGCCGCTCATCCGAGAGGCTTCGTCAGCTCTGGTTATTGTGCTGGTTAGACACTGCTTATATCTAGCTGCCGGGAGGCGCTCCCTACACTGAAAAAGCTCTGAAAACAGAAATAAGGGAGTTAGACATAACTTGTCTCCCATTTATAATTCGATTCTTAAACCAAGTCAAAACAGACAAAGAAACATTAGGGCAGACAATCCAGGGCAGAGGGGTGGAGAGGGTCGTTAGACGTTGAATAGGGGGGCGAAACTAGTCGCCAGAGTAATTTGAAACACAAAGAGACAGATTAGGGGGGGATCGTTTTCAGAGCTTTTTCAGTGTAGGACGCGCCTCCCGGCAGCTAGATATAAGCAGTGTCTAACCAGCACAATAACCAGAGCTGACGAAGCCTCTCGGATGAGCGGCGAAACGTTTTCAACCAAACAAACTTTGTCCAGTTGACAAATTGAACTTCTCCTTTTATCATATATTATAATAGTCTTGTTAAAAAGAGGCAGATGGAGAGGTTGAGTGCTGATAATTTTTTGCTACTGCAAGCTAAAGCTAAAGGTGGAGGAAAAGTGCCAGGAGGTACAAAGTAGGAAATATTGTCTTTCTGGTTGATACAATATTACCATTAGAACAAAATTGAGACTCACTATGAATTACATTTCTTCTTTATCTTTTGGAATAATCTGTCTAGATCTTTGTCCTCAAATAGTAGAGTTTTGTGTAGCAAACAAGTGGGTGGAAAAAGACAGGGGCAATTACCGGCAGAGTTAAACCCTGGCCATAAACATAAGTTGGAACTGCTTACACTGACTGTAAGATGGTGAGCAGTCCAGACTCTGTACTCAATGGATATTGAACACTTTTTCAGGGCTGCATGATGAAATCATTCAAATAGGGGTCATCACACAGTGACAGATTTGGGGTCAGTCTCCAAATTCATGTTGAATCTTTGACATCTTTCACCATTTAGAAAGGCTTTAAACAGTAGCCCCTGACCTGCACTGATTATAGAAGTATCTGGCAGGAAGTCATAGCATGTCTGCCAACTCCAACCACACAATAACACTGCTATGTACTGCAATACAATAGTACTCATATCTGTACAAGCTGATACAAAATAGGACCTTGTTGAATATACCTCCAAAAGACTCCAAAAGTTTGTATATGAGACAAAACTTGATTATGGAATCATTATAAATTCTGACAAGGTACAACAACAACAAAATGCAATCTCACTTTGTAATTAAGCACCAGTTTCATGATACTTGATATGGCTGCACGACTGCACCTCTGGACAAAGTTTGAAAGGATTCTGGCTCAATTTGCACACATTATCGACAGCCATGAAGCCAAGGCCAGAAGGTGAGGGGATCTGGAAGATGACAGATGAAAGTTATTCCCAGAGTTTTTAGTGCAAATTTAGACAGGAATTACATGGCTATTTCAACAAAGCCAACCCAACGGTTTGATAAGAACCAAATCCAAAACAGTATGCTATTTGAATATGGTTGTTGCAATAATTTAAAGGGATATGCCACCCCCAGGTCAAATTTGGGCATCTCCCCACAGTCCAGAGACTAAAATAAGTGGTGGAAAGCGTTTTCCTGCTCACCCAGCCATTGTCCGAGTCTGTCGCCACTGACCGCCGCGGTATCTGGTGCTCCTCCGCCTTAGACTGGAGTCTAACGTCGCCAGAGAAAGATTTCGGCCAAAAGGAATTAATTTGCTCGATGCGTTTCCCAATTACTTTGTGTGTAGTGCGCATTCATATCGAGTGCAAATAAATGTGCAAATCAACACGGAGAGCTTGACTTGGTCATTTTGGGTGGGAACTATTTTCCAGTGCGTAAGAATACAGCCGTATCACGCAGCACGCTACCAGGGGAATCCCAGTTACGCACCGGGAAGGGAGTTCCCCTGTTGCACAACGTGGTGCGTGATACGGCTGTATTCTTACGCACTGGAAAATAGTTCCCACCCAAAATGACCAAGGCAAGCTCTCCGTGTTGATTTGCACATTTATTTGCACTCGATATGAATGCACACTACACACAAAGTAATAAGTAGTAATTGGGAAACGCATCGAGCAAATTAATTCCTTTTGGCCGAAATCTTTCTCTGGCGACGTTAGACTCCAGTCTAAGGCGGAGGAGCACCAGATACCGCGGCGGTCAGTGGCGACAGACTCGGACAATGGCTGGGTGAGCAGGAAAACACTTTCCACCACTTATTTTAGTCTCTGGACTGTGGGGAGATGCCCAAATTTGACCTGGGGGTGGCATATCCCTTTAATAACTACCTGAATACCTTGTAAAACATGGAGCAACAAACTAATACATAATCACCTCATGCGTAAACCTTACATTAACAAATGTATTATTTTGGTAAATGGTCACATTTTTACATAGCATTTTTTCCACCTTCGAGGCACTCGGCAACACTCAATACTTGACAACAAGGAACCACTCACACACACATTCATACACCAGTGTACACAGACACTGGGGGTAAGGTGGGTTAAGTGTCTTTCTCATGGACACAATAACAGCATTCATCATGACAGCATTCATCATGTTTAGGAAAGATTAACACAAAAGCTAGGGTTGACCACACCAATGACATACTTGATGTATGAACATGACACAGATGCTAACAACCTACTGTATGTTGAACCAGCAAGCAACAGTTTTTAAACTAATCTTATACTAACTGACTAAGTCTTTAATCTTAATTCCTCACCCTCCCAGTCCCCTGTACCCACTAGCTCTGGTGGCGTCTTTAATAGATGGTGGTGCCAATAGCAGGTTGAGGCTACTGTGTGGCACCAGATGTGCCCTGAGCTCCAGAGTCTGTTGATGGCTGTAACTAAAGCTCAGGATCAGTGCAGGCCTGCTGTCTGTCAAAGTCCTGCTGTAGCACCACACACAGACTCAACTCCGGTCAATTTATGCCTCTGTTTGTTCAGAGCTGTGAAGGGTGTTTGCATTTCCAGAGTTGAGAAAAGTTTGAATAAGATATTCCACTGTATATCTTTAAAGCATAAGTGGTCTGGGTTAGTAACACATTTCTTTACACAGTATTTAGAAAGGCTGTTCTCAATACAATAAGCACGCTTTGAGGCTTTGAGGGGTCAGCTCAGGATGTGAAACAAGTCTAAAAGCTCATAAAATCCTCAAGTTAAATATACAGGTTTTTTGATAAAAGCTGTCTGAGTTCCTTGTGTTTTACTCATGAAATATTACAAGTACTAAAAACCACAATTTGTAATTGTAAATTTGTTTATTTGTTTTTGTGTAAAGTTGGAGTAAACTCTACAGATTTAGACAGACTTTACTGATCCACAAGGGAAATTACTAGGACACAGTAGCTCTCACATCATATTACAATACTAGAGAGTAAAAAATTTATATAATAAAGTTAAAAAATAGCAAGAGATTGGTATCAATATGACATAAATTATATAAATGTATTAAGTAAAAAAAGCTGTAGGAGCCTGTTGGAGAATGAGCTCCTCTGTCCCTCTATAGTCTGGTGCAGTGGGTGAGTCGTTGTATAGTTGTAGGGAGTATTATCTGTCTCTTTATCGTCTGGTGCAGTGGGTGAGCAGGAGTGTCCATAATGGAGAGCAGTTTGTCCAGTGTCCCCTTGTCCCTCACTGTGACAAATGTCTCCAGCTCACAGTCGATCATCTGACCAGCTTTACGGATCAGTTTGTCGATTCGCTTCCCCAGCAGACCACAGTGAAGTCCAGGGCGCTGGCCACCACAGACTGGTAGAAGATCTGCAGTAACTTGCTGCACACACTGAAAGACCTTTCTCTAGAAGTTGAGTCTACTCGTGCCCAGCATTACTATTGTCCCTCCAGTCCAGCATGGATTCCAGGGTACTTGAAGCAGTTCACTATTTCCATGTCATAGCCCTGGATGGTGACAGGCTCCAGTGTGTACTCAAGTATGCTCAAGTCAATCACCAGTTCCTTGGTTCATGAGTAGATAGTTTACCTGGGACCACTCCACACAAAGTTTGCAATCAGTAGTAGTGTCCTGTACTCTAGCTCTTGTCCATCTTTGATACAAACTACCACTGCAGAGTCATGAAATCAGAGAAACCTTTTGGTGTAAAGTTTTTGGTATATGTGCCTTAATGTAATGCAATCCTAAATCCATGATCTGGGTACATAATTAATAAGGCCTCAGAAATGATGGTGACATTTATTTTATATGACATAACATTCACTCCTTTTTTGGGAATTGTTAGAGAGGAAGTTTGGTATGAACACCAGCATCCTCACAAACTTCTACAGGTGCACCATCGAGAGCCTGCTGACGGGCTGCATCACAGTGTGGTATGGGAACTGCACCGCTCAGAGCCGCAAAGCACTACAGAGGGTGGTGCGAGCGGCAGAGGACATCACTGGCAGCAGTCTCCCCTCCATCCAGGACATTTACCACAGCAGGGGTCTGTGTAAGGCACACAGCATCACTAAGGACCATACTCATCCTGCACAAGGACTCTTCCGTCTGCTACCCTCTGGTAGACGATACAGGAGCCTGCCAGCACGCACAAAAAGACTCAAAGACAGCTATTACCCCCAAGCTGTCAGACTACTAAACTCTGGATAATACTCTAAATAATACTGAACTCTCAATAATACTGCACTAAACTACTTTTCATTATGCATAATTATGTTTACTGCTGCTGCTCTGTATGAATGTATCATGTTTGTCACTACCTCACTGTAAACTACTGTTACCTGTGCAATAATCTGTGCAATTACCTATGTGCAATATCTATACCATACTATGTGCAATACGAAATCCACATGCAACACCTAGACCACACCATATTATGTGCAATCTGTGAAATAATCTTCTTACACCTTATTTGATCTTTGATTTAATCCTACCTGCACCTTTGTACATTGTACCTTGTATTTTTTATTATATTTTATTACATATTTTATTATATTGTTTATTATATTGCTTACTTCTTCCCCTGCACTTTTGCAACACTATTTTACCATGTACAGTGGTACCTCACCTTACGAAAGACCCTACATACGAAAAATCCAAGTTACGAAACGCCTTCACATTAAATTTTGGTCTCTAGATACGAAAGAAAATTCAAGTTACGAAACGCGAAATCTCAAAAATTTGAATAATGTGCGCTCAGATGCACGCCCCGCTGTTATCCCCGCTCAAAAAGCACCTTTCTCGGCCTCTTAGCTCTAGCGCCGAACATTCAAGATTTTCAACAGAATGTATTAAATAGTGAAGCGTGGGGGGAGACACGACTCCGGAAGCAGCGCAGAGACAGGAGCACGCACCGCGCGAGGAGCGAGGAGCACGGCGCGAGGAGCACCCCTAGTCCTGGTCTGCACGACCGGCACCGGGGCTGCGAGCACAAGAGCCCGAGCCACAAACCAGCCGCACGAAACCAGCAAAGAGTGGGACGTGATAGTTTAATCCTGTTTTAGTCCAGGTCTAGACCTGGTCCAGTCCTGGTTTAGTCCAGGTCCAGTCCAGGTTTAGACCTGGTCTAGACCTGGTTTAGTTCTGATCTAGACCTGGTTTAGTCCACGTTTAGTCCTGGTCTAGTCTCTTAGCCAATCAGGACGCAGAACCAATGTTACACTATAAAAAAAATTGTTACACTATAAAAAAAACAACAACCTTGGAACGAATCAGGCCTTTTCCATTGAAATAGCTACTCAACTTACGAAAAATTCACATTACGAAACCACTTCTGGAACTAATTAATTTCGTAAGCTGAGGTACCACTGTACTATTATTGCATGTTATTAGTACTTCTGACTATCTTAGCGAGTCAACGGTTCTTCTGATCCTAAGCATTTCATTGCATTGTTGACCTTGTGTTGATTCTACATATGTACATATGTACAGGGCTGGACTGGGACACAAAAACGGCCCTGGCATTTTTGGTTTGACCGGCCCCTCATAATTAGTCCTGGTTTAGTCCTGGTTCAATCCTGGTTTAGTCCTGGTTCAGACCTGATTTAGTCCTGATTTAGTCCTGGTTCAGACCTGATTTAGTCCTGGTTTAGTCCTGGTTCAACCCTGATTTAGTCCTGGTTCAGACCTGATTTAGTCCTGATTTAGTCCTGGTTTAGTCCTGGTTCAAATCCTGATTTAGTCCTGGTTTAGTCCTGGTTCAATCCTGATTTAGTCCTGGTTCAGACCTGATTTAGTCCTGATTTAGTTCTGGTTCAAGCCTGATTTAGTCCTGGTTTAGACCTGATTAGTCCTGGTTTAGTCCTGGTTTAGTCCTGGTTCAGACCTGATTAGTCCTGGTTCAGACCTGATTTAGTCCTGGTTCAAATCCTGATTTAGTCCTGGTTTAGTCCTGGTTCAATCCTGATTTAGTCCTGGTTTAGTCCTGGTTCAATCCTGATTTAGTCCTGGTTTAGACCTGATTAGTCCTGGTTTAGTCCTGATTTAGACCTGATTAGTCCTGGTTTAGACCTTACTAGTCCTGGTTTAGTCCTGGTTTAGTCCTAGTTTAGTCCTGGTTTAGTCCTGGTTTAATCCTAGTTTAGTCCTGGTTTAGTCCTGGTTTAGTCCTGGTTCAATCCTGATTTAGTCCTAGTTTAGTCCTGGTTTAGTCCTGGTTCAGTCCTAAATTGTGGGCCTGTCTCTAAGAAAAAAAAGAAGAAGAACGGCATCAGCCCCTAGGACTGCCGGCCCACCGGGAAAATGCCCGGTATGCCCGATTACCAGTCCAGGCCTGCATATGTACATATACAATCTTGAACAGTCTTGAACAGAGGCCATAAACAGAATCATTCTCAAACTTTCCTCTCCCCACACTTCCACTAATTGTGGTCAATCTCTTGCTGCAGGACTCATGCACCCAACTTTTTTTCATGTCCTATAATTTCTCAGTAAAATCCATATAGTCTTCCATTCCCTCCACTCTAATGAACCAAAAGTACAAACCATAGTAATTTCTATATATAGTTCTATACAGTGAATTATACTTACACTATATGAATGGATGTGAAGAGCAGATTGCTATCAGCTAAAGTATTTTATAACTGCAACACGCTCAGGGAGCGTGTATAGATGTTTGCCTGACCAGCCAGTCCTTTCTACATTCTGATTGAACCAGAAGGGACTGGAACCAGACAAAAGATTTGAGCTGTTCAAACCACAGCCGCTAATTTGTAGCATGTGTCTCTAAAATGTGGAAGATATCACCTCACCAAAATTCTCAGAACTTTCAGAACAAAATATACAACTTATCATAAAGTTGAGATTAAAAAAAAAAAAAAAAAAGTTTGGTTCTTCGATTGTTCATTCTGTGGAAAAAAATCCCCCTTTTTAACGTATAAGACACCATGTTTGCGCCACAAGATCCACTCATCTTTGTAGAACTCTGTCAAAGCGCTGTGTATTGTGTGGTCATGTAATACAGATGTAGCATGACACTGTGCTAGCCTGGGAATTCCCAGGCCGCTTCCGTTCGTTTCGAACTGGAAGGCGGCCTGGAAACTCGTCCAAGCGAGAGTCCCAGATTTAGGGCCCCAATCAGAGAGCGGGGGAGGTGTGGCAAGACGGTGACGCGTACTACATGACAAACGGAAGCTTGTAGTTTGAACTGACAACTGACATGATTGGCTGTGGACTTACGTATACGCTCAATGATAGACATTCATAACGCCCAATAAACGGCCGTTGGCAATCGCTAACCACACCTCCGCTACGGGATTTTTCGAAGCGAGTTTCCAGACCCATATCTCACTTGTGATATGGTCAGGTGTTAACCAGACTAGACACTGTGCATGAACTGATTGAGAGTTTATTGGTTGTGGTGTGTCAGCCTTTGGGGTTTGTGAAGGCAGGAATGAGATTTCTAATAACTGGTCAATTTAAACTTCATCTCCTGTAAATTCCAGTCCTGTAAATGTACAATCATTTAGTGCAGTGGCCTTCACACTGCAATTTAGGTAAAACAAACATATGGGTGTGACAGGGAAGTGGGCCACACAAACACATTGGGTTTGTAAATGTTATTTGTGTTAAATATAAAAGTACATGTTAACCTAATTTAACCCTCTGAAAAGTCCTTTGTGGGAATTCCATGAGTTTAAGCCAAAGCAGCTGCTCCTCTTTTGTCTCTCTCCCAGGTGTCTCTTTTTATTCGTAGTCGTGGTCTTCCCTTTTTTATCTCTTTGAGCATGCAGGGTTTTTTTTGCATATTCTTGCACTGAGATCGCCACAACTTATTCAAGCTTTTTTTATGTTGCTTTCAGATTGTTTTATTTCTGAATTATTAAGGTGAATAAAACTTAATGGTAAGCAATCAGCCATTAGGATACGCCATACAAACATTAACAATTAATAATATATGGGCCTTAAACTGCATGCTTACAAATAAAGCTATCAGAGTTTTGAATGTATTTACTGTGCTGAGAAACAAAAAAGAGTGTGTATATGTGAGTGAGACAGAGAGTAATAAAGAGTTTATAAATAGACTTGACTGTTGCCAATTGTTGTTGTCTATAATTAATACGTTATCTTACTAAAAAAAACGTCTGGCAACGGCTGAACTGAAGATGTGATAATGACCACAAAATTTGCAAGAAGAACAGGAATGGGGAAAACTACTAGACAAACTGAGATGAAACCATTACTAGTGCATTGTAGACAAGGGAGCGGGTTCAGACGCGTTAAGGTGGAGCTGACTATGACACCAATAATTTCCTCTAAAATTATATAGGCTTCTTTTTTATTACCAGTGATGGCAGGGATTTTGCCACAAATATAAAGCATGTTTCAGTTAGACATCCAAACAGGATTTTGTTGTTGGGGTTGGGGTAGTTCACTTCTAAATACTATTACTATATAGCATAAGGTTGTTGCTGAATATATTTAATTGCCCTTGTGTTTCTCATCGAAATATTTGCATTTTTTTAGATTGTAATAAAAAAGGACTGAGAAACAAAATAATCAACAATAGAAGCACCAAAATATTGGCGATATGAGAGGTGATGTCTTTTGCATTTGAGAAACATGATGTTACAAATTAGCGGCTGTGGTTGGATCTGGTTCCATTCCCTTCTGGATTCAAACAGAATGTTGAAGGGACTGGCTGATCCCTCTACCAAAAAAGTTTAGGAAATGTAAAGGAAATGTATTTGATTTTTATTACCATGTTGCCAGTCCTAGAGAGTAGAATATAACCACTGAGCTGACGATCTCAAGGGAGCTAGTTGAGTAAACTATCTTCCGTCTTTGTCTCCTGGCTTAGACCCAGATGCCAAATGAAGACAAGATGTTGTTTGATTCTGTGAAATGCTCTATTCTCTGAGAACGGACTTTGGTAGCAGTGGGCTACCAATGAGAGAGGCTAAAGGTTAATACACTTTATAAGACAGCACATACGACAACCACAAGCAACGGAGGCATGCAAAAACACACACTGGTCTGAGGGTTTAAGGAAGATCTCAGAGTCTGCTGAGAATGGATTAGAAAAGAAAGCAGAATGTGGGAACCAAGGATATGGTACTGGGCATATTGCATGATACAAGGATACAGTTGATTGGAAGAGCCCTGCAGAGAGAGATCAGAGACATGAATGAATAACTGAAGGATGGATAATCATTTTTATGTTACTGATATTCAATATTTGGCTGAGAGGAGGGTGCTGGCCAAATTCACGTCCATCATGGATGACACGTCTCACCCTCTGCACCAGACTGTAGAGGAGCTGAGCAGCTCCTTCAGCAGCCGACTGAGGCACCCCCAGTGCAAGAAGGAGCGCTACCACAGATCCTTCATCCCCACCGCCATCAGACTGTATAATTCTAACATATAGTCCAAACGTGCAATATATTTTCCATACTCTCCTAGTTACTGTTTTTTTTATTATTATTACTTATTTTATTATTACTTATTTTATTTTATTCTTGCCTACATGCACTTTCTTTCTTGTTCAAACTGTCTCTGCCTGGAGCTACTGTGGCAAGTAAATTTCTCCTATGTGAGATCAATAAAGTCTTATCTTATCTTATCTTGTCAGTTGGCCATATCAGGCCAATATTTGGACTTTTTAGCATATCGACTATTGGTCATAAATCTCCAGCATATGCCGATATTATACAAAGCTTTCTATTAACACTTTAATACGAGGAGATAACTGCATAAAACATGAATACGCAGCTCCCTTATAGGTTTGTGTTAAAAAAGTAAAGTTAAATGAAAAAAGTAAATTTAAATGACATAACTTGAGCTAAATCATAGAAATCTTGACCCAAAATATTGGCAAAGCTAATTGGCCATCGGTTGCTCTGTATTCTAAACCATCGGCATTGGCCATGAAAAAAACTATATCAGTCAGTATATCAATCTCTAATCTGGGGTATAAATCACTTCCTGATTATGTAAACTGACATATTTTAAGGCTATTCTATTTCTATTTCACTGATTAGTCTGTTCATGGTGTGAATGGTACATGGGTACGCTCAGACTGGAGGCAAAACAAATAACTGCAAAATTTTCAACATCAAACTGATACCAGTATTCAAGGAAACAATGTATAGCCCCATTACAAAAAAAAAGGCTCCGGTCTCCAGTAGTAAACACCCGTATTTGTCATGACTCCTCCAGGTGAGTCCAAGGCAGCGCAGTATATATAGAATAAAAGATGTGCATGTGAGAGTGTTGTTGGCTGCCCGTGTACACTGCCGTCTGTCCTTGGTGAGACAATAGCTGGATTCTGCACAGTAAGTCCGTGGGAGGAAGGGGACAGAGGAGTCAATGAGTGAAGAGGCCTCGGGGGTGCGTCAGTGCCGGGCCATGCTGAGAGTGTAGGAGGACGGGATACTAACTAACAATGGCCAGAGTAACAGCCTTTCTGCACGCAAGCCTTTACACACATGTACTACAAACACACGTACTGTACACATATGCGGACAGGCACAGTCAACAAAAGCCCAGGTGATCACAGCTCTGCAAGATCCTGTCCGCGTGACTATCCACATATCAACAGAGTCAAGAGGAGTCCATGAATGAATGATTTCAGTCATTCACAAAGACTACAGGAAATGTGGTCATCCCTGATTCACCATTCAGTGATGTTTAGGTCAAAGAGAAGTTGCAAAGGGACTAATGGGCATAATCACAGCAAGGATCGGAGATAAGATGGATGAAGATAATGCAGGGTCAGCAGCACATACATAATATATTATAGTTCAAGAACACACATAAATAAAAGAAAAAATATTCTGATTAAAACCACAAGCCGGGGAAACACTAATTAAACTGAGTTCCTGGAAGTACGAGTATGTATGAGAACAGCTGAGATGAATGGAAAAGTGTCTCGAGGCAGGCGTGGATCTCCATGTGGGAAACCTGTTCAGCCACTCTTTCCAAGTATCACTAACACAGATTAAGCGTTCCATACAAAACACAATTCATGTTGCAAAACTAAGTATTAACTTATGAGATTAATTATGAGATTGCAATAAATAAATAAAGGAACCACTACAACCTTATTCAAATTATTTTGTAAACTGTTAAATCCATTCCCGTGGGGTAAAAGCCAATTTGATGACTATTTAGTTTAGGGATCACATATTAACAGCTAATTAGTAATTGGTATGTTAATTAGCTGCTACTTACCTACTACTTAAGATAAACTAAACTAAAGTGTTACCGCTCATTTTTTATGTGTCTGTCCAAAGCCTAACAATTGACAAGGTTGTATCAGAAAGCCGTCCTAAAATGATTGCACTTGCTGTGGGACCACACAAAAGAAACCCAAAGAATATCTTGAAATTTAAGATTTCTATGAAAAGCAGTTTATTACCTGCATGACCTACATCAATACCCGAGCACTCAGACCAGGCATTTTGAAAAAAGGCTGAAATATGATGATATCCCTGAACTTTTGACCTCTGATGTGAGCTCTCGGCCCAAGTGCTTATCCCTTGGTATTTCTCACTCTGGAGCAGGGTGCAGGGTCAAAGGTCAACATTATGGGGTTTCCCCTTTCAGACGCAGCCCCGATAACAAGGGCTGAGGCAGTTTTGACATTGACACGAGCTTGCATGCCCCACTGTCAAAAATGAGCCACATCAGCGAGAGTGAGGGAGCAGCCCACCTACGCTTGAACCCCTCATGCGCTTAAACTCCCTTTCCAACAGGGACTTCAGTTCATTGGCAATTTTAGTAAAAGTTCTCAGATGAGTTTGTTGGCTACTCCATTTGAGGCCACTAAAGCAAATCAGGAGCTCAGTCATTACTCAATTCATTTTGATGCGACATTCATGTAGGCCTCTCACGATAAAAAAAATAAAATAAAATAAAGTGTTATATATAGTCACAGAAAATATCCCGATAATATTTAAATGTATAATGTATTTATTTATTTATTTAATGGCACTGATACAATAAGCGTTAAATGGGATAATCTGCAGTAAACTCTTTTGTAAAATGTATTTTAAAATATAAGCTGCAACAAATAAACAGCACAATTAGACACACAGAAGTTAATAATTCAACAACACTACTGCTCAAATGGAATAATTAAAAATAAATATTTAGCCTGAAAGCTCATCTTTCATGTATTATGTCTACAGTACTTACAGTGCTTATCATGACAAACCTATCAAACAGCAATAAACTGGTGGAAGCAAATCTTACATTGAAGACATTGTAGCAGTGAGTCGCCTGTCTACTGAATGCCTGGGACTGTCAGTGATACCGTCCAGGTCAAAGGAGCTGTGTGAATCTTAACACGCAGCACAAGGAGAAGCCGAAGAAAAAACAAGATGCATAAACAGGATGTGAGGAGGACAAACATTTCTGTGTGTTGTGATACTGGAGCTGGGGCCTTTGTGAGATACAGGGTGTGGCACTACATGGAGTGAGAGGATATCACGGTTGCAAGGTTTGACTTGTTCTACAGAATTTGATGTTGTTGGTCCTTTTCGGGGTATAGACGCAAATTCCTGGTTGCAGCAGACCATCAAAGTCCTATTATTACAGGTCCCTAAATGACACTGGACATGTCTATCAGCTTTTTGAATAAACACAAAACTACTACTGAATTTGTTTTACTGATTAAAATTGAGAAAACTATATAAATACTATATTACTATTCTAATACTATAAATAATGTCAATTAGAAAGTATTTTAAAGTGTAAAGTTTCATATGTGCCAGTGTGTCAAAGCTGTTTGCATGTTTAAATTCTAATCCTATACTGATATTTGGCTAGCTTTTACATTTGAAGTGTAATAAGGAATACAGTATCCTATATAAAACTAGCACTGTGCACAGAAGCTAAAACGTCGAGTCAAGTGTTTATGAGGAGAACACGTGGAGGGGATAGGCACTAGGACCTGCAGTGCGCCACGGCAGAGGGAGGGAACAGCCTTGGGACGCTTCATACTAAACTTTTTGAACAATCCATTTCTTAAAGAGTAAGAGGCAGACCTATGTGGATGGCCCTGGACCTGGATTCACACTTTTAAAAACTCAGGAGTGGGATTTGGGATTTTCAACATTTCAGGAAGAAATTTGGGAGTTTTTAAATTTCTTTTTCATCTGGGACCTGTGAGGTGGAATATAATAGTTTGGACAAGAAAACTGTGTTAATTGGGGGACATAGTAGAAGCAAAAAGAATTGGTGAGTAAGCTTTAATATTATAAAAATGACATGATTATTTGCAAAAGTGAAAAGACAGAGACTAGTAAAAAGATGATTTTGAATTCAATGTTTTAGGCAAAGTTAGACAGACGATTAAATGACAGCATCTAATATGAAGAGTCCACGTACATTGTTTTGTAAACATTTATGAATTTCAGTTAAAGGGTCTGAATCTCGTGCTTCGAAGGTTGGGAGAGAAAAGAGAATATAGGTGAAGCTTTCATAAAAAGAGGTTCTCCAAACTTCAGTGGGAACCAGTTTAGTGTTAGGAGACCTCCTGGGACATCAAGTTACCTTCTCCCTCCTCTTCTCTCTATCAGACTCTCTCTCCTCTCTTTCTTTTCCTATCTGTCTTTCCTGCACTCATGTTACACAACCCTCAAAGGACTTGTAGATTCTAATGATCTCCAATGTCCAACGTGAAGAAGTTTGCGTCTGAGGTTCTAGAGTTTGGGTGGGGCCTGCTTGCTTGTAAATATACAGTTCATGTGGCACTGGTCAGATTGTCCTGTATATGCTAATATGAAGATTGGTGTGTCTAAGTGCAACGGCAGTGAGCTAAACACAGACCTCATGTTCATGCCACTCCTACCAGGGAATTCCTTTCAGGCTTTGACAGCAGAGGAATGTCACTTCACATTAACATTTACACAAACAAATATTACAAACCAGCTGTGTGCGTTTGTGGTTATGGATGCGGTCAGGTGAAAAGTAAAATTAGAACAATTATTATTACATAATACTGCAACACATCAGAAATGTATGTATGCAAGCAATGGGGGCATATGGAAAGAATTGGCAGTGTCAACACCTGCTATTTCTCACTTTGTTGTTCACAATATGGAGTTCCACATCTAAAACTTTACTGGCATTAATGATCTAAAAACATTTACATATTGTAAATTGTTCCATTTTTGTGGTGGTTTCTCACTGTGTTTACAATTTTAACCATTTTTAAACAATGTATTCAAATATTTATTTACAATCATATATATTATAATGTTGATTACAATTTTGTTAAGAGACAGTAATACAAATGTCGAGGGGGTCATAGGTCTACCACTTTCTAGAACTTCTAGAGGTGCACAGAGAGACTAAGTAAATTGTTTATGCCTCGGTTTTGTGGATCCCAGAAGGGTGTAGTGTGTATTTTCATCACCTCTCACTGGAGGAAGTGAAGAAAAAAATCTGCACTGCAGTTTAGAACAGGCAATGTACTTTGTCAGGATCGGACCAGGATAGCACTTGTATAGAAAATAAAATATTTCCATTTATGTGTTCGAGTTTTTATTTAACCAGGGGTTTCAGAAAGATGAAAATTGCTCTGGCAATGGTGCAAGAGCAACAGTTCAAACAAAATACTATATCTTTTGAATGGGCAGAAGTCCTCAAAATATCACCTTTAAACAGGCAGTTGAAACCCATGGATACATTTTTACAAGTTCAGCTGTATGAGCTAGGTTTTGTTTCCCACCACCAAAACAGAGGATCTTTGATCAAATGCAGTTGTACTGAGTGGTTTCGATCAGGAGGCCGGGCTAAAAACAGCTTGCCCAGTATATGTGGTGTGCATATGAAGGGCAGATGGACAGTGCTGTTTTCCTGCACACAAAGATGTCTGTGATTATTCATGACCCTCTCAGGTTTCCCTTTGAAGCTGAATTACAGCTTTCCCTGTTAGCACCACAGTGTGTGTCTATGTGAATGTATGGCACAGGGACTAAATGACTATTAGTGTCCACATTAGTAAGATACCACCATTGTTTAGAGTCTTGTTGCATTCTTTCTTGTCATTGCCATGTTAAATGTGTGCTTCAGTCAATAAAACGTTACACAAAATCAGGTTAAATTAAGAAACTGCTTTCAGACATAATAATAAATGTGAATAATAACATTTATTATTATTATTGTTATTATTATTATTAGTAGTAGTAGTAGTAGTAGTAGTATATTGTTGTTGTTGTTGTTGTTGTATTAATTATGAACTAAGAATGGGTCTTGCAAGCTGAAAAGACGAGCTTTAATTGTTTTGATTAGTAACCCTTCTTTAAAATCAACATTAAGTTATTTTGTTACAATAGGACTAAAGAAGTTACACCAAACAAGAATTAAAGGTACGTTATATAAATACGTTAGCTTTTAGGTGGAGGGTCTGAAACCTTCTATTGGAGATGTTCAACAAAATTGTATAAAACTTAGCAATCTCTTAGTATAATGTTTACTTGTCTATAAAAGATAGACAAGTAAACATTTTACTAAGGAGCCTTCTCTACAAAGCAATAACATTTTCATGAGAAAGGCAATTAATGGAGCAGAAAACATAAATACTGCATTTTAAAAGCTATAACTGTACAGACTCCCTCCTGCACACCTGGGAAGATGCAGCCACACACCTGGGCCATTTACCACAATGGGTATATCGCTTCAGGCCCTAAAAGCAATTGAAACAACCACTGATTTCAAACAAACACTCACATCCAGTGTTTGAAAAACTCCTCACTAGTTATTTACTAAAGGCAAAAAGGGATTAGACTCAATAAATGTCAAGGCTTTGGAATTAACATAGTACTGATAAGGACACAGTGAGAATGATCAAAAGATAACATCTGAAGACATAAAACACAGTGTGCACACCTGCTATGTATTTACTTGGTAAAACTACAAACTACAAGATAGTGATTCTCAAACAAGAAAATTAGATGTGATGAACAAAAATATCACTGCTACAAAAAGACAATTCAGAGAAAATTTCAGGATTAAGTTGTGTATACATTTCTTTTCTACTTTTGTCTGCTCTAATATCATTTAAACATAAAACCTTGGTATCAAAGTCTGCTTATGGTGTGCTTCAGCAACTTTTGTGTTTATGAAATGTCCCATTCTGTATATACATAGGAGTGACAAGAACAGAATTAGGATGAATTATGATAACACTTAAGCAGGAATGGAGTGGCAGCTACAAGCAATCACATGTATTATGGTGCCATCCTGGTGCTGAGCCTACCAGCACTGTTTGCAGAGCACAAGGGAGATCTGACAAAAGCAAGCACGAGAGTGTGTTTGGTCCATCATCAGGACCAGTATCTGCTCCTATGTGCAAGGGAAGCACTGCATGAGGCATGCAAAATGGCCTCCAATTTGCTCATGTGTCCAACCAATCAGAAATAGACTTCAAGATTGTAGCCAGGCCTCGTGTCATATAGAGCAATGTTTTACAATGTTTATAGTTGAAGTGATTCCACAGGATAATTTTTATTAAGGCATATGTGGCAATTCCTCAAGGTACACTGCTGCCTGGTGCACTGGTTCAAAGAAGGTAACAGTTTAGAGGAGCTGTGGTGAATTATTAAGCCTGACTAGTCTAGTCTAGACTAGCCCTCTGTAGGGTTATGTGTCCCTTAACTGCTAATAATAAATACTGAATGCTGATATTCCTGTCCAGATTCCTGTCCTGATACAAGCTGCACACACAAACACCCCAAGCACATTGTTAGTCCAAGAGTTAGTTATTTTTCAACTCACTATGTTTAGGTCTCTTGATAGACTTAAAATTAAAATTTTGATTGCAAAGCGCTTAATTTGAATCTGCCACAATGATGGATAATGTCTTTGAAAAATAAAAATGTAAACTGCCTGCAATGTAATTTCAGCATTGTGGCACCCTTTCATTACCCAATTCATTTCAGTACAGTATCTATCCTCACCACTGGTAGCCAACACTGTGACAGTGGTGTGCGGCACTCAGGATACTACTAAGATGCCTGCTGAACCAACTGAAACACAGCCTACACTTGTACACTTTATATGTGATGTACAGGGCTGTCATTGTGTAGTTAGGCAAGAACTTCTCTTCACTTATTTTTCTTAAAATGAAAGTGGTGAGTGTGTATGTGAGTGATGGCAGTTGGAGGGGCTGACAGTGCAGACAGGTAGGACCGTTTCCATTTTCAAAGAAGCTTACCACCACAATTTGAACTGAATGAATATAATATACAGTGTAGCACTATTGGCGACAATGTAGCACTTTGCGAGGCTTTGCAAATTATAAGTGAGCAGCACATATCATTATTAGTACTGCTACAATAAACTGAGCGCATAAAAGGCTCTTTAAATGTGATGAGTAAATTTGAGTTTAGCAAAAGACACTGCCTCTGCCGCTATAAGTGCACAAGGGAAACAATCAAGTAAAAGTTATGAATAGATTATTTATGTTTCCTGTCTTTGTGACAGTGCAAATAATAGAATAGCAATGCTCATACAATTATGTCTGTCTCTTACTTTGAGATGCACATCCCTTTGTTCTATGTACAAGTAACATGGGTGTGTTGTTTATAAGATAGACAGGGAATTTTGATACATTAATTTTTCAAGTGCATGGGGGGCAGGGCGGTATGAAATTGACTCCTGGCATACCCAATAAGGTATACTTATACCAAATTTACCAGAACCAGTTCAGTAGATCACAGCACAGAGAGGTGCACAGGTGCTCTGCCCTACATGATTTACAGAAGTTTATGCCATCTAGACTGGTCTGTATCAACTATGTGGAACAGACTCCAGTCCAGTTTAGGGACAGAAGACTTCACAAAGGCTCATAGTCTGTCTTTTTCTCCTCTCTGTCTTCAAAGCAACAAATGGATGTTATAACTATGTAAATGTTGTTTCTTATTATTTACATATTGTGCACAAACAGCAGCAGACACTTCAATGAGCCGAACCTTCGTTCTGTGTTAGCAGTAGTAGCCATGACAAAGAACACAACATTCCCTGAACTCTTTCAAGTGCACTTTCTTTACCATGAACTGTGGAGAAAACACACATACATGTTTTAAATGTATAAAGTCTACAGGTGGTTCTAGGCAAAGTCAGAAGGTGCCAGAGAAGAAGCATGTGCCTGTGTGAAAAATGTCCTATATCCTCACAGTCAAACAAAGCTCTTCTGTTTGGTGAGGAGGAGAAGATAATTTATGGGTCAAACCTTCAAACCCTTTTGGGCTTTGGTTATCATTTGGTTCCCTGGAGCTGCACAGTCTGGGGTAGGTCACACAGCAGAATGGAGTGGGAACATCTGGTGTAAAATGAACCAGCTGCAGCCTCGATCTGGAATCAGTGTGAAAGGGAAAAGGTCAAAGTTCAGGCTCAGGGTTACGTCTACGTTTGTTGAAGAAAACAGAAGAGGGGAGGTCCCTACATACCGGGACAGCTAACCAGGCATAGCATATAATTGGTTAACTGTTGTTGACATGCACTTTTCAAACAACTCAATGTTATTCCAGCTAATTATTTAATAGAAATAACTTTGACCATTTTATTGTTTGACATTTGTAACCTGTTGCAGCTGTATGGAGGTACGTGAAGTTCCTCCGCGGCACATTGGCTGTTTATGGCGTGGTATTCATCTTCTTTGTAAAACGCAAACCGAACCATAACAATAGCCCCATGTTTGGACTGTTCCCTGTACTCAGGCCTGTCCCATTACTGCTCCCCAGCCTTTGTATTAGTCTGTTTGATTGGATTTTGACAGGTGCTCGCTCAAAGAAATGCGTGTTTGCCTGTGGTCGTCACATATACACCCCTGAATGTGCAGACATGCCTGCTCATTCCTTATTAAATGCCTCTATGAATTTCAGCTATGACACGGCTTTCTTCCCTTGCATACCCCCCGACACACAGAAGCTGATAAATCACTCATGTCTTATAATAGTGTACTTTTAATCTGTTGATTTAGGGGTGAGTTTTCCCCAGCTTTCTCTCTGCTTGCCCAATGTGATGACACTCTCACATTTAGCTGGCTTATTTTGATCGACTTGTCTGGACATGACCAGTATATCACTGCCAAATACTCAAATCTCTTTAATAACTGTAGATTTAGTTCAAAGCATGGTTAAAATAACATGGTCTTTAGTGAATTTTGTTGGATTTCTAATTGGCCAAAGGGCTGGGTATTAGCAAGAACTATATGCATGTTGCAGAATTGGATTTTTGTGAGATACTTTTCCAAGTAATTTCCATTATGGGTCAATAAAGTTGGTCTTGATCTAAAGTTTATTAGCCAGATACCCTACCAACTGCCAACAGAATGGAGTGTACAATGTAAAATGTGTTGCCCAAGGACACAACCACAGTAGCAGGGTTGAGAGATTCATTGCAATTGTATTATGCATATACATTTCTGTTGTATCATACCTATATATATAAATCCTAGAAAAGATTTATTTTGAAAGGAAATAAAAAGCTCAGAAACACTGTATGAATGTCAATGAGGTAAATGAGGTCCTCATTCAATATGCAATATATAAATATACAGCACAGTGTGTATTTGTGTTGGATACGATTTAATAACTACTTACACGCCTAGCCCGAGCATAGGCCACTTAACATGCACTAATTCAAGCACTAACAAAGCACTCACATTAAGTATGGTTGTCGCAATTTTTAACAAAATATGAATGGTACATCTTCTTTCCTAGTTTGACCCAGACAGAAATAAAAATTTAGAGTTGAAAAGGAAGCAGTATTTGTTAGTTGAATTCAACCAAGTCAAACTGTCATACATGGCACATGTAGAGACGCAGAGAAGCCAGACTGGAGTTTTTTGTGTTTTTTTTCTCCTTGTACTGGCTCTACATGGACTGCTGTTATTAGAAGGATGGCTCTGGGATGTCCCAGACAGACAGGTGGTTGACATCAGCAGGGGGGCGGGGGGTCTGAAGAGGGGGTAGAGAGACGAAAAGGCTGATGACAGAGGGATGAGTAGACCACACAGAGCAAAAATGGTGGGTCAAGTTTTTACAGATAGTAGTGAGAATCCATCAACTGCACTGGAGGAGGACATATCTCAGGATTTGTGGTTGGTTGGCATTTCACTTCTAAAGGAAATATCCTCTTAGTATCATTTTAAAATCTAGACAATAAATTCAGACAAACTATTCTTGATTTTTGACGCAAGGTGGCTGTTTTGATAGGAGTTATTATTGAATGAATATTATATATTTTTCAATTATATGATTACACACCATTACCAATATACATGTAGTTGCTTTCTGGTGTATGACAATCTTAAGTCATCATGGTTGTACGTGCTCATTTGGGCAGTAAAATTATTTCAAAAATTCAGTTTGAGTCTTTCAAACAATATATAAAATGTCCATGTGTGGTAATGGTTATTTCTCAGAGGGCCAACATCAGATGAATATAATGGTCAGCCAATATGTACGTGAGGGACATACACACACATACATCAGGAAAGGCATCTAGTGTTAAATACATGAGTCAAATCAGAGATAAATATGGCCACAGGTCACTGCCGCTCATATAATGTGACAGATATGGTTTAATGACGTTGTATTGGTGTGTCAATTGTATGTGACAAAATTAAATCTATTATACTAAAAATAGTATCAAAGAACTCTTCCAGAAGTTAAATATATAATTAATTTCTGGAAGACAATTGTACAGCTATTCAAACTGATGTTGTGCATGCACATCATATGACGCACTATATGCCCAATTTGTGCGTGCTGGCCCACACCCATGCCCGCAGCCTCAAATGAAAGGGACATCATGGAAACACCCACAATATTTTCAACTGTAAATTGGCCTCAGTGACTCACAGGTAATCACTGCGGCATGGGTTTCATTACAGAATTATAAAGGTGTCAAATATAGATTGGTGGTTCGATTTGTCAAAGTGTGAGCTGTCAAAATTATCCATATGTTAGTCAGGGATCTTTATCAGTAAGTCATTATTATAGGATCATGCTCCATCAAGCTTTTAAGCTCAGTGGACAGCAGCATGGAGTAGGCTATGCACCCTTTCATTTGGCCACAACATTTTTGCACTTTAAGGCTGTGAATTCAGTGCTTATATCCAACTATGTAATTGACACTGATGGATGTGATACTTAAAGGAAAAGTAACGTTATTTTACAATCTGAGCCTTCTTTCGGTAATAAAACAAGTCGTTTGACTCACCCATAGCACGTTGGTGTCATTTGGAGCTGTTTGGTAAAAGTTATGTTGTAGCGTATCCGTTAGCGTGAGTACTCGGGGCATTACTTTGCGGTCTCCAAATAACACAAACTTTAGCACTTTTCAAATCATAGAAGCCCGATGTCTTAATCTACGATTTCGTTTGAAGCAAAAGTGGCCTGTAATCCGAGATTTATCCATAGTTTTCAGCTTTGCGTTTCATGTTTGGGTCCCGGGAGCTGAGAGCACAGTCCGCGCATGCGCACTGGCGTCCTCATCAACTCGAAACTATGGCTAAATCTCGGATTACAGGCCACTTTTGCTTCAAACAAAATCGTAGATTAAGACATCGGGCTTCTATGATTTGAAAAGTGCTAAAGTTTGTGTTATTTGGAGACCGCAAAGTAATGCCCCGAGCACT
This sequence comes from Paratrypauchen microcephalus, assembly GCA_036785185.1. Lineage (NCBI taxonomy): Eukaryota > Metazoa > Chordata > Actinopteri > Gobiiformes > Gobiidae > Paratrypauchen > Paratrypauchen microcephalus. The sequence goes on along the minus strand of JAVJIX010000052.1, from coordinate 1,614,062 downwards.
CAAGTTAATGGATACGCTACAACATAACTTTTACCAAACAGCTCCAAATGACACCAACGTGCTATGGGTGAGTCAAATGACTTGTTTTATTACCGAAAGAAGGCTCAGATTGTAAAATAACGTTACTTTTCCTTTAATTGTCACTGCATGTATAGTTGTACTGGTTGTGAATGACTGTACTTTCATTCTTCTGGGTGTCAGCTACGAACTGAATTGTTCTGTTGGGATGAATAAAATGATCAGATTCCGATTCTACCTCTTTTCTATTTCAGGCAAAAATGTGCTTTTTGTTCATAAGCTTGTTAGTAACGAAAAATGTATCACTAGATGGATGATGATAGATAAAGAACATATAAATACCTAATGTCCAGGTAAATGTTCCAACCATTCTTTCATTCACTTTTTTGGGGGACTTTTTTATGTCACTACAGTCCAGTGGTTTATAATGCCGTTAAAATGGGTTATAAAATGTATCCTCCCCCCTGTATTTTTTGAAGACTTCTCATCAGAAACGTGAGAGACTACTGATGCCAAAACAATTAACTGGTCTTGAGAAGATTGCTCAATGTCAAGGTCAATGTCAAACAAACGTTTAGGGTTTAGCTGAGTTTATCCTGTCTTCAAGGTCTGCAGGCCTGTTCTCGTGAGTCTTTTGGCTTTCATGTTACTGCTGAGTGGAGTGATGGAGTTTGGACTTGCACTGAGAAAAGTAAAATTACAGGCAGCAATGAGTGCAAATCTGGACACATATTAAAGTGAAATAGCAACACAAATAATCTTATTATGAAGACCGGCACAAACTTTATCTCTGAGAAAATGCGCCACATTTAGGTACAACCCAGTGACGTGCAGTCATTGGAAGCAGGTGAGGCACAGCCTCACCTGTCATCTCAGGCATCTGTTCCGGATGCCTCCTGGACGCCTCCCTCTGGGCATGTCCCACCGGGAGGGGGCCCCGGGGAAGACCCAGGACACACTGGAGAGACTATGTCTCTTGGCTGGCCTGGGAACGCCTTGGAGTCCCCCCTGGAGGAAGTGTCCGGGGTGAAGGAAGTCTGGGAGTCCCTGCTTAGACTATTGCCCCTGCGATCCGGCCCCGGATAAGCGGAAGAAAATGGATGGATGAAAAAATTAATTAAATGGTTATATTTATCCAATGATTTGTACTATAAAGTTATTTTCTATTTAACTTCGCCATTTTAATTCTTTTTTTAATTCAAAATAGCTTAATTTTCACTTTTACCGTTATAAAAAATACTGGTGCGGAGAGGCACCAGCCGTTCTTGCCTCACCATGGACTGACTGTGCTGTACCTCAGCAGTGACAGATTCTGCGCTAAAGTGGCTGTGAAAATGTGAGGCACGTAGTTACCTGGCCTCGTGGCAGAGGGCAGGGATTCTTCTGCAACTCTTGGAGCAGTGGATTAGAATAAGTTACTTTTTTCTTCTTGTCTGGCCTGACTTTTTAAATGGAAGAAGATTTCATATTAAAGCTCAAGCAGTTTTCTAAACTGGACTTTTGGTCGAAACAGGTTATAATTAAAGGAAGACCAGCGCCAGAGCAAAAGGGTTTGCTCCAGACTACGTGACGAAATACTCGCTCTTTTCAAACAGCGTGGTAAGAAATCATCTTTTCTGCTTTTCCTGCCTTCTTTTCTCAACCTGCTGTGACAATGTCTGGACTCAGATGGGATATTGTGACCTGAAAAATTTGCCACGAAGCCTTGTTAAAGGGATAGTGCGGGGTTTTTTTTATGTTAATCTGTATGGGTTTCCTTCTAAAAGTTACGTGTATTGACTGCGGTTTACCTCTGACAGTCTCAGTTGATCCCGGTTTGGCTCGCTTTCTGGAGCCCACGTAAGTAGGTCCGGTAACTTCCCTGGAACATGAAATAAAGCTTGTTTTTCTTCTCAAAACAAAACATTTGTTAAAAAGGTGATATATTTGCATCTGAAACAGTTGTCCACGAAATATCTAGCAGCGTATTTTGCATTCGTGTATTGTCTCTCTCCACTCGTATCACTACGCCCATGTTAACTCTATTAGCCTGTTCACTTGTAAACTTTGGCGTAGACATCCGCTGAAGGTGAACAGGCTGATAGAGTTAACATGGGCGTAGTGATACGAGTGGACAATACGCAAATGCGAAATACGCTGCTGGATATTTCGTGGACAACTGTTTCAGATGCAAATATATCACCTTTCTAACAAATGTTTTGTTTTGAGAAGAAAAACAAGCTTTATTTCATGTTTCAGGGAAGTTACCGGACCTACTTATGTGGGCTCCAGAAAGCGACCCGAACCGGGATCAGCTGAGACTGTCAGAGGTAAGCCGGTGTCAACACACGTAACTTTTAGAAGGAAACCCATACAGATTAACATAAAAAAACCGCACTATCCCTTTAAACATGAGAGGTCCACCACTCACATTCAGAGCCAGATCGTGCTAAAAACATCACTATTTTAATTTATGATGCTACTCGGTGCACTCTGAAAAATGCACTGATCAATAATAATTAACTTTCAGCTTCTCATCAAAAGTATTAGGAGCTCCAGTCACTTACAGGGAGAGAAATTGGCCCGGGGCCAAATTTACTTGCCGACACCTGGTGATGTCACTGATGACGTCAGTGCCTCACCAGCCATGACCCTTACCGCACGTGACTGGTACAACCAGTGTTGGGCAAGTTACCTCAAAACTGTAATGCTTTATTTATTACTTGTTACTGTAATTTCAAAGAAATTTGTTACATTACAATATTACTGTATATAAAATGTAAGGCATTACACTACTATTGCATTATTTTTAAGTTTGGCGATCTAAATGTAGCTCATGATGCTAAATTAGCTCATCACACATCTGGTGGAAGGTGATGCGGTATCGGACTGAGATGAACAGGAAGTAGAGTTACTATCGCTAATGTGCAGCCTCACGCCAATCCATGCGTTGTGTGGATATAAACAAACGCCTTTTTACTTTTAATGAACGCCTCAAACTGGATTCACAGCTCCGTTCTGTGGACTGGGTGTCATTATTTGCGAAGGATAAATTCTATGGATAATGTGGTGCGTCTGCCCCTGACGCTCTGTTTTTTGGCTATTGTCGTAGCGTTGCTGATGTTTAGTGGTTACGATCTGACAGAGCAGCTCAGAGTCACACTGACCCCATACACACACACACACATACGAGAGGCGTGCAGTGGCTTCAAAATCGCACACGAAGACAAAAGTCAGGTCACGCCAATCATAGTCAAAATCAGGCAAATTCTCCTGTATTGTGTGGTGGCCTTTAAAGGTCCCATGACATGGTACTTCTTGATGCTTTTACATGGCTCCTTAATGGTTCCCTAATACTGTAAATGAATCCTTCTTCAAAATCAAGACTCAGTGCATGAGAAACAGAGATAAGATGAGAAAGAGCAATTTTTCTCTCTCTGAACAGTCCATTATGGGACTTGTTGCTTGAATGCAAATGAGGAGAAAAGAGATGGCCTATAGTAGAGGGTGGGGGCGTGGCCAAGCTCTCCGCTCTCAGCTCTCAGCTCTCAGCTGTCCGCTCTGATCCATTTCCGCGTTTTTGCGCGGAGAAGAGAAGCGTTCCATTGAAAAATAAACACATTTCCACAGAAAATTAAATTAAACCACTGCTGTTCAAAGGTCCAGAGGCTCAGATAAAGGACTTCCGAGCCTAGAAACACTCGGACGTGCCTCCAGGCAAATAAAAAAACGCATTTCGCATTGCCTAGCACATTCGTGGTCCAAACTCTCTGGGCGTGATTTACAGAGACGCTGAGTAGACACAGACGGGGGGTGGTGCTGCATTTTTCGAGCTGACGTCAATAAGGTGCCTTGTTGAGAATCGCCTGTTTGAGCTGTGTTTTTTTTTCTAACGCAGAAAAGGACCGCAAATGCTCAGTTTAGACATTTCGCAACTTTTAGCCATGGGGGGGGGCCCTAAACAGGGTAGGGGAGCTCACATTAACGTTCAAAAACCTCAGAAAGTGAAAATTTCATGCCATGGGACCTTTAATAACATGATGTTATGTATCTGTTCTGATCTGATCGATCAGTTCATGGCAGCTGATCTCGTGGTGATTTTAGAGAATTTGTATAAAGAAAAACAAAAACCCCACCACTTCTATCCAGATTAAAAATGCACTGTAACACGTGTTGCTGACATTTGTACTGAGGAACATTACCTTTTTTTTTCTGTCTTACATTACACATTACAACAAAAAGCAATGCATTTCAGTAAGTTGTTACTTTTGTAACGTGTTACTCCGAACCCTGGGTACAACTAGATGAAATAAAATATGACTAGATATTGTGCAATGACCTAAACAAGTGGCTTCTAATGGAAGAGAAAACAATGTGATAAGGGTCTAAAAATAAGATTTTAACAATGGTGAAAAACACAAATGTTCAGTCTAGCTCAACAAAACATTCCAAAAGATAAGTCACAGATAAACAGAGTAGCCATTAGGCAAAGTGTCAAGAAAAGTCTCCTCTGAGTCCCTACTCGCCTCACTCTGTTTCGCTGCCAGCATTAGGGTATACCATCATGTCAATGTAGTTTATTTTGAAATCACAGTAAACAGAAACTGTTTTGTTCCAAAGCAGTGTTGAATCACTAGACAGTGTGAACACATCTGCTTTTCCTCTGTGTAAGTGGACAGTGGAAAAAGCCGAGTCTCAAAGTTAGCAGGCATAATAATTGTATAGTTAAGGATGCACTTTCGGCATTACTCCTGTTCATTAAGAATTCTTTTGAATACTTCAGATAGTAAGTTTGTTCACACGAGTTTAATTTGGCACATACAATGTCAGCTTTGGCACATTTGTACATTTTGTAATCCAAAACTTTATCATGTTTCTTTTAGTAGAAATGGTGGTTTACTAAAATTGGAGCCATATGCTGACATGAGTCCCACCATTTTAATTAGCCAAATCATGAGAAATTTATTCCACTGAGAATGATAATTTGAATTTCACCGTCCATGTCTGGTATGCTATTGCAAATTTTATTGTTGAATAAAGCAGCAGCCAACAACACAGAAACAAACACTTTTTCCAGTAATATGTAGGCAATGTTCTTCAAGTAATGTATCCTCAGTTTCCATGTTTTTCTGATGAATGAAGTACTTTTTGTTACTAATAGTTAAAATCTTAAGATATATTATGAACAATTCAAGTAAATATATGCTCAAAAGATTCTGTACTAAAGTAATAACACATTATGCATATTTATCCATTTATCTACTTTTTTTAGTTCATAACTATTTGATATTAAACAATGTTACTTTATAAAATAAAAGAAGACAGAGGGTTTAGTCTCCTGTGTGACTTGTTGTTATGTTGGAAACATAAATTCAACACACGGAAACAATACAAGGGATGTGACCCATAAGAGTAATACTCCACTCTTACGCACATGTGGTTTGAATATACACTGAAATACACGGATTGTCAGTGAATCTGAGAAGTTTTATTTGGCGTCGGAACTACAAAAGAGGAGACAAGCAGGAGATCAAGAACAAGGCTATATGCTATAAACTAATAGTAAAGATTATGAATGGTCATGTGAAATTAAGTTTTTGTACATGGTAACTTGTTTACTATTTATGTGTGTAAGTAAAATCTTCATAAAGATGAAATCAAGATGAAACTGGTCAGTATTGCAGAGATTTTAAAAGCAGTGTATGATTTTGTCTCAGTTAAGGTACTATATTGTGTATGTACTCCAGAAACTGCCAATCCTCTGGTTCTGGACTTAAATTTCCCATGAATATTTCCAGTAGACTTTCCAGAAAAAGAAAAAAAAAAAGTTTTATAAATAATATAAGCTATTTGGTAACTAATTACCACTAAATCTATATTTTTTTATGTAGAACTGTATATTTTTATGTAGAATCAGAATTAAAATTTTTCAGAATTTTGCATTTTAAACTTGCTTTTTGAACTTAAAACAAGAACGTTGTGGATATTAGTTTCCACATAACTTGTTAGGCTACATGGTGTTTTTCTAAAAGTCCATTTGAAAAATAGATGGTAAATTTACTTCCAGAACTAGCAGATTTCATAGCAGGCTAGTATTGAGCTCCATACCATACACAGAGCTAACTATTTAGTAGTAAAATATTAAAAGTGCCTATGTCAATATTCTAATTCTTTCAGATTGACTTCAGCATTATCACATTGCCTGGACTATTTGAACACAGTTCACTAAAACCTCCATGATAGACTTTAATCCATGAAAACACGGTTGTCCCCAGGATGTGGACTCTATGTGTGCACATAACATTATCTTATAAAGATTTCCACACAGTTTTATAGCATCATAAAACCCCTGCTCTAATGCAAAATTATGTTGAGTATGGGCCATGTACTTTGGCAGGTCTCCAAGCTGTTTTACTGTGGACTTTATCGTTTTAGGTAGACTGAAAAAAATTAGCAGTACAAAGTATACATTTCACCATTTGTCACCACACTTAAAAGTCAAGTACTTTTACAGATTCCAATATTGTGTTAAGGTTTGGGGCTGTCTGATATTTTTCTCTGAAACTGAGGTCAAATTCTTGGTTTGATGTCTCACTGATGCACAACAGGTGCTTCTTTACAGAAAATATGTTATAAACATGGCGTTCCCAGGAAAGTACAGGACAAAAGGTTGATCTCCTTTACATCTGCTGCTCACATTACAACTGTCACATGTCGCGGCTGGAGCCCACAAAGTCTTTTGGATCTGCCAAATTAGAACTCACTTTCCCCCACAAGGATGTGACTGTGCATCGACCAAATAGTACTTATGAATTAGTTTATCAAGCTTTAGTCAGGAAATTTAAAAGTACTTCAATCTTGATACTCGAAATTGACGTATTTTGTAAATATCACATTAAATTTTGTTGTTTCCGGGCACATGAGCATATGCATGTCAGTTAGGGAAGCACCAATCCAGCTTTTTCATTTACAGTACCAATGCCAATACTATAGCTTTAAGTATCTGCTGATACCCGATATAAACTGACAAGAGTGCAGAGCCTGAGAACAGCATTTATTTCCTTTAAAAAAAAAAAAAAAAAGGCAAAACTGATAGAAATATGTTGCTGTTATTTATCTCTAAGTGACTTGCAGCTTGGTGTAAATAAAAGTATTTTTTAAAATTGTGAGACCTTCTGGGTCAACTATGACCTGTAAATAGTGTTATTACATTATTGTACATGTCCAATCAGGTTATCGAATGAACTGATATTTGGAAGCCAATATCCGATCCAGCAGATTTTTCAGTATTGGTGCAGATAACCAATACCAGCATTGTACTGGTGCATCCCTAATCTTATTTTTATGCTATAATATAATCAATAACTTAAAGGCAAAGTAACGTTATTTTACAATCTGAGCCTTCTTTCGGTAATAAAACAAGTAGTTTTACTCACCCATAGCATTTTTCTGTCAATTGGAGCAGTATCGCAGAACTTATGTTGAGCCGTTCTGTTCTAGTAATGATCCCGTATCTGTTAACATGGTGCTGTATCATTTGCTCGGGGCATTACTTTGCGGTCTCCAAATAACACAAACTTTAGCACTTTTCAAATCATAGAAGCCCGATGTCTTAATGAAAAATTTCATTTGAAGCAAAAGTGGCCTGTAATCCGAGATTTAGCCATAGTTTCGAGTAGATGAGGACGCCAGTGCGCATGCGCGGACTGCTGCGGGGACCCAAATAGGAAACGCAAAGCTGAAAACTATGGATAAACCTCGGATTACAGGCCACTTTTGCTTCAAACGAAATTTTTCATTAAGACATCGGGTTTCTATGATTTGAAAAGTGCTAAAGTTTGTGTTATTTGGAGACCGCAAAGTAATGCCCCGAATACAAATGCTAACAAATGCTAACAGAAACGCGACAACGTAACTTTCTTCAAACAGCTCCAAATGACACGAACGTGATATGGGTGAGTCAAACGACTTGTTTTATTACCGAAAGAAGGCTCAGATTGTAAAATAACGTTACTTTTCCTTTAAATCTTACTTAAACCTCTCCTCATGAAGGTTATGGATTTTTGATCAGTCGGCGATGCCCTTGCAATGTGATATATAAAAGTCAGAAAATTCTTAAGTCTTGCAAGTGTGAATCAGAGTGGATAAGTCTATAATGGGAATGCTTAGTGTGTCATGTGGTTTAAAAGCTGAGGACCTCCTTCGACTTTCTAGACCATTTGGAATATCTAATTGTGCTTTTAAGAGACTCTGCATGACATCATATTACGTGACAAGTGCTCTGATTCACTGCGGTATTTCCACTTTTCTGGGAGGTTCACATGGATGTCTAATATAGGAAAAGCTAATTGGCTGTTCCCCTCAATGATGCTTAGAGTGAGCAGGATGGACACATTATTACCAGGTGAAAAGAGCATTACTGTTTAGTTTTGTCATTTACCTGGTGTAGACGACAGCTGGTAGACCTCCTGTGCTGAACTGTTGAGAGAGGCTAAGCAAACATGTGCAGGCTTTCTCGTCTACAGCCTGTCAGTCTCTCTCCTCACTCCCTCATAACCTGCTACAGTTGTCAGCATCGTAAAGACAAGAGCCGGTTGGAGTGAACTGTTGACACATTTCTTTAACTCATCTTTTAGCAAAGCCTTGTTACTAATGACTAATGTAGCTCAAACAGAGGAAGGACCACTTCCTAACTGTAAACTAACCCATACGTCTGATGGCAGGCGAAGCTTTCTGTTTTTCACCAGCCTGTCATGCTTTGTGTCAGCAGTCATAAGCAGCGACATAGGCACAATAATAAGAACCGTAAAAAGTGAGAGTATTTTCACAGACAAAAACATAAGTAGTCAGTCAGTGGCCATTGAGTCTCAACTAATCTCTTTTTTGGCCTGTTACAAATGTTTACTAACACTTGCCAATACTGATCAGCAAAGGAAAATAATTATTTCCAGAACAAGGAGAAATCTTGAATGTCTACTGCTTTATCTTTTTATGTTAATGTCAGACTTTTTTACTGCTTTTATCTTTTAACTTGTGTAAAATATATCTGGAAAATGTGGAGATATCGACTTAAAATATCACATCCAAGGCACATTTTTTATGTTTTTGTCTGTGGAGTTTTTGCTCAACTAACATGTACATAACACTTTATACTGCGTAGGTCAAAATTAATGTTCTACACCATATTGAGACTTTGTTATACGAGTACCATATGGGCTCTACAAGCAGATATACTTAGGATGTACTGTTAGCAATTACTTCTTCTTGGACTCTTCTTTATTCTTGAGTATTCTGTACACAATCTTTAAAACAGTCATGTTTTGTTTTTGCCAAACCATAAAACAAACAAATAGCTTTGGGAGGACATCCAAGGTATGTCCTTAAAAAAATCGGGAAGCCCGCCATAGCATCCCCCTGTCTGCCTGTGAAGACGTGTGTCGGCGATGCATTTGGACTCGTGATTCAGTGCTGAAGTAATCCCATAAGTCAAAGATGCTTTCTAAACAGCACTGACCCCTGCCTCCCTACACTGCTCTGTTTATGCTGGCTACACTGGCATTATACACAAGCCACATATTTTTAACATCAGGATTCTCCGGCTCTCTCTGGTCTGAGTAAAAAGTAAGCTGCCCGTCAGACTGGATCAATCAGTCCAGTGCATGAACCACCTCCATATGTTTCATATTGGGACCAGGGTTTAATAAAGGCAAAATGTGACAGCCACAACGCTTTGAAATCCTATTTTTTTGTCAGTTTAGGAAGTCAATGGATTTTTATTCATGTTAAAGCCATAAATGTAAATTTAGATTTCTAAACTAAAGAGAACTTTCTTTAGTTGTCGTCTAGTAATGAAAGAAATCCAAAAATTGTCATGGTATACAAAATGTAATGTTTTTATATTAGCTGTATTACCTTGCTAATCAGTATTTTTAAGATTCATTGCACTAAAACAGATGTTTTAGAGCTATTTCTCAGCCTTAATGTGACATGCTGCAGAATGAATGCAACACTGACCTCTAAAGGCCATTGTGAGTGTAATATCCCCAAAGTGCCATTTAAGCCTGCTCGATTTCATCATACTGTTATGCTGAATTTAGACAGTGTACATGCAGAATACTTTCTCTTGTCTTTTTTTTTTTTACTAAGTTCTAAGATTCAGACTCTTACTTTTTTTAACTTATGAAATATATTTGAAACTGATGTGTTTGTAGGCTGCTTGTGTAATGTCAAAGTCAGACAACCTCACACACTAATGCTCAGCTCCCCTCAGTGACCCTCTGGTGTGGCTTCATACTCTAAATATTGCAACGCCAAGACACCATCAGCGTCATGGGTCATGTGTGACCCATGTGTGAATGAAAGGGTTTGTGGTTAATGAGGGCACTGTAATTCACATTCTCTTAAACTAATGCTTCGAGGTTAGGAGGTTCATCTTTTCAGTTAACTTTTAAATAAGTGTTGTCAAATTTGCATATGTATGCGCAAATGTTAACAGGGACTCTTTTATTTTAGTCTTCTTTCATTTGAATACTGTCTTTAAATGTTATATCTGTGTGTTGTAGAGCTGTGGCTGAGGGGTCCAGGTGGCAGGCATGAGGGGCCCGGCCTGCAGAAGAGTCTGGCTCTAGAGTCCACAGAGGCTCCCACTTCCACTGGACACATTTCACAGGTACAAGCCTAAAACACTAAAACACTGCCCAGCACTCAAAGCAGACCAGTGGCCAGGCCAACTTAAGGGCCAAAGGTATGAGGGGAAAATGAACTAAACATTTGGAATAAACAAGGACCAACATGTCTTTCCTTTTGACTTTCAACATACCTGGTTTACAACAGAACATCATGTGTCTACCGTACAAGGGGTAAAAAAAAAGAGATGTATCATTAGATTCTGCATTATTCAACTTAGAACAAACTAGTGTTGTCACTCTAATATTCAGTTCTATTTTAATATTAAGTGAAATGCTTTCAGTACCACAATGACACTAAAAATGCTGTAGACAATAGACTGAAATGTAAAATAATCATACTTTCTTTCATTTTAAACTGTGGTCTGATACTAGTTTTTATACAGATCAAGACATTTCCAAATCTATTCAGGAAATGTTCAACTTTGTTATATTTAGTTTGTTACATTGTATAGTGTATGTAAGTATCTTTATTAGGCCCGAGCGCTAAAGTGTAGGGCCTATTGTTATTGTTCTGGTTTTTCTTATTCTTATTATTATTTTTCTCCCCCCTTTTTTCTCCCCCCCTTTTTTCAGGGTTCGGGTACTTCCCACCGACGAAAACTCACGAAATTTTGCACAAAATTCAAGAATGCCAAAAAAGGAATTTACAAATAATCTGTATTATTTGCTTATGTTTCTATTCTTTTTTTTTTTTATCTAGGACGTGTGCCCATGAGGTCGTCATCACTGGTCCTGCTCCTCCTGATTGGCATCCAGGCTGTACTCAAAATCGAAGGTGGATGGGCCCACAAAACAGGGCCAGCCAACCACAAAGCAGCACAGCAGATGGGAGCCAATCACAGAGCAGTACACCAGCATCAGACAGCAGGCTCCAGGGGGTCTTCTCTGGACCATCACAGGAATGGCCACCACAGGACCAAAAAGCACTATCATCATCAGCATCAGTATGCAGCTACTGAAAATCAGGAAAGAAGTTCAACCAATTTCCAACCAGGTCCGTCCATCCCTGTTGTAGATCCCAAACTCTTTTCCAAAAGACGTTATAGGCCATCGCCTCGAGTTGTTTTCAGTGAAGTTGAACCCACGCATGATGCCCTGGAGGGTGAGGGCTTTGATGTTGATGGGATAAGGGGTACAAGAGTGCGGCGGAGAGCAGGGACACACACCATGCACAGAGGGGAGTACTCTGTCTGTGAAAGCATCAACACTTGGGTAGGCAACATGACATGGGCGACCGATATTAAGGGCAATGAGGTGATTGTCCTTCCCAATGTTACAATCAACAATGTGGTCAAAAAACAGTTCTTTTATGAGACCACCTGCCGATTCCCCACTCACAGGAACGCGGGAACTGGCAACGCAGGGAGGCCAGGACGGGGAGGAAAACAAGGCTCTAAATCTGGCAACTCGGGCTGCTTAGGAATCGACAGCCGCCACTGGAACTCTTACTGTACCAACACACACATATTTGTAAGCGCTCTCACCCTTGACAAGGATCGGACAGCTTGGAGGTTTATCCGCATCAATGCCGCTTGTGTGTGCGTCCTGAGCAGGAAGTCCTGGGCGGGACGTGGCCCCAAACACTGAACACAATGAACATTTCCATTAAACAGCCACAACAGCATTATTGCCAATACTGTAAAGCCTAAACAAAGACTTTAAAAAGGAGTTTCTGTCACATCACATTATCCGTTCACCTCGCTCCTGGCCCTACCTCAGTCAAAACATTCTGGTTCATTTAAGTTATGTGGACTGCATGTCATATTTATGGTTTATACATACAAATATAGTATATACAATATGAATCCAAGCTTTTGTTGCTGTTGTTGTTGTTGTTGTTGTTGTGTTGTTTAAGCTGTTATTTATTAAACACCTCAGTACTTGCCTGGGTAGTTCTGTGCTGGATTTATGCCAGTGGCTAAACAATGTGGTCAAGGTGCTCATCCACACTGTTTTTGTGTCCTTAGGCAAGGCAATTTATCTACCGTGCCTGGTATGGATGTTGCCTGCATATGTGGTTTGTGGAGGTCAGCGGTGCTAACAATAGTATAAAACTGCACGCCAGAGGCACAGCACTCGCTCATTACGTTTCTTTTTCAGCAGCAGAATCATACTGATATCAAGAAACAATAACAAAATGGGAGTTAAATAATTCATTACATAACGTTAATCTACAACACCCGACATAGTGGACTGAATTATAATTTCTGGACAGTGCAAAGTTCAGGTCAAAATTAAGCACTCAAGCTAAAATAGTTTCTGCTATGATCTTTGCTACAGGCTATACAAAAAAGCTAATGTTTTCACCAAGATGTATGACTGTTGTAGGCTTACTATGTTAATTCACTTACACAGTATTGGTATGTACTAAAAGTGTGTCCTAAAATTGCAGTGTGACTATAGACTGTGAGTGTGACACTGTTGGTGTGAGAGTGCTATGCCTCCAGCCTGCAGTTTCACCCTATTCGGTGCCAGTGACACAAATTAAAAGCCTTGGTTCCCTCTACCTCTGAGGCAGCTATGGCCACAGAAGAGCATACCACCAAGTATGGAATGAATGAATAATGCATTGTAAATCTTTGACTATCTTAAACATAAATTAGGGTATTATTCAGTGTTTGACATGGTCACAGTGGAGTGATTTACTATCTTCTGAAACATTTATGTTATGTCAAGTGGCTGAATGGGCTCTTAAGTCATTTTTACCATTTATAATGTTAACATTTATGTTTTGCATTTGTGTCCTTTGCCTTTGCACATTTTAAAATGGTACAAAATGACTAGAGTAAAACTACAACATTTAGTTCAACAGAAAGTGAAATGAGTGTGTGCATCCTTTGCATTTTTGTGTTTGTGAGCAGCCAGAGGTGAGGAATGTTCTTCAGGCTGTTCAGTGCTCAGCTCAGGTTTATACACATAGAAGATATATGGACAAGGCAGACAAATGAAGAGGAACAGCTGTGGGGCCACGCCAAAGTGTGTACTAAAGAAAGGCTCCAGGAGACAGTCAAGGTTAGTGCTGTTCTACACTGATGTGAGGAAATGCAGTATTTATATATGAGCCTGGTTTCTAATTGAAAAGTATATGCTGCCCTCTAGTGGACATTTACAACATTAGCTAAACGTTACATGAACAATAAAACTTCAAAATTTGCATTGGACTCAACTAGATAAAAATAAACTACAAGTTAAATTAGTAATATGTGGCTGATCCCCCTTTTCAAATAAATGCATTCACTACTAAACCTACAACTAATCTGCATCTCAGTAAAGTAAAAACAGCGTTTACATTCTCCACCTGAGGTTTTGTGAAGTTCTTCATCTTCATTGGCATCTTGATCAAGGACAAAGGGTCAAATCCAAACAGCTGATTGGAGGAAGGGCTCACTGTCAGGAAATGCAGAGATGGATCTCATGTTCAGGTGGTTGCCATGTCGTGTACCGCTCACCGTCACTTATCATCGTATAAAAGGTATGAAAGCTAACAAAATGCAATTATGTGAACATAAGAGGGGAAGTTATTTTAGTTAAAAGATAATCAGGTGTCATAGGGCCACCATCACCCTCAATTTCGACTTTATACTCAACCAACCACTGTATCTCACAGCGCCATGTCAAAAAAAATAAAATTTCCTGGCGTCCACGTGGTACCAACCAGGCTATGAGAGTTTGGCTGAGTATTAGATTACCATTATAATTACACTGGTCTACAAGCAAAATGCTTCCGGAACAAAAGAAGTGACATTTTTCTTGGTTTAGGTCACTAATAAAGAAAAAGTAAGTCAGAAGTGCTGATTGGCTATAGTTTCCAAGATATAGTATTGGGTCAAAATAGGAAATTTATGCAAAATAAGGCAAACACGTTAGTTTATCAGAAGGTACAGTGTGTCTACAAGCAACCCGTTCTATCTGAAAGCCTGTCTGCACATTCCAATACATTCATTTTAATGTGTCTAGAGTAGGGCTGACGTTAATTAGATTAATTAATTACACTGCTAATTAACACGTTATAAAAATGCAATTAATTATAAGTGGCAATTCAATGCGTGCACATTTTAAATTTGGCATGCGGGGTCTTTGAAAGGCAAGTTTATTTATAAAAATGTGATGGAGCGCTGTCCCCGGGGAGAGCACGTGAAGACGCGTGGGCCCATTTCCGTATCTGTTGCGCCCCGCGCCCCGAACCCTTTTCATTATCAACTAATTCCCATAACCTCTCCAGCGTGTTCTGCCGCGACTAAGGGTGCACACTTAGAAGCGTCAGTTTTGCCCATCTGAATCACGCTAAACCCGATCATTTACTCAGCCCCACGCTGCCGCCTCCTCCCTCCTCCCGTGGTGTGATCTACTTGGACACATCTGTGCCAGTAGTTTAAATCCTTCAGTTTCACGGATTCCAGGGGTCATGTGAGCCATGAGTAATTTACACGGGCAATTATTTATATTCTCTGTATATTTGAAGCTTTGTATATTATTTATTGACGTTGCATGAAAGCTACTGTACGTGCTCACCTTTTGGCACCAAAAATATTCACCATTTAATAGTGGAATGGTGTAAATGAGCTTTCAAATGAATGTTTTGTGATGTGGGAGGTGGAATGGGGGTATATAGGTGCACTCTGCAGGTCTGCCAGCAGTCTTGTCTTGGTTACAGTGGAGGTAACGTGCACGGAGAGAAAGAGAGCGAGCGAAAGACTGAAAGACTTAAAGGGGAAGTCTGCAGTCTTTTCACTGTACCACTATAAATCACACATTTGACACCTTTTTTGCACTGTGGGAGAGCACAATAAACCACCTAAAAATGTATTTTAGGTGGTTAATGCGATAAATGCGATTAATTAAATTAATTAATTACAAATCCTGTAATTAATTAGATTAATTTTTTTAATCACCTGACAGTACTAGTCTAGAGTTTTAACATATATCAATATATGGCAAAAGGAGAAATTAAATTTGTCAATTGGACAAAATGTATTTAGTCTAATATGTTTCGCAGCTCATTCAAGCTACTTCCTCAGTTCTGGCTAGAGTGCTGGTGGACACTGCTTATATCTAGGTGCAGGGAGGAGCTAACTACAATAAAATTACTATGAAACTATCACACCTATTTGTTTTCAGTTTCTGTTACTGTCAGTTTCTGTTTACAGAAACTGAAAACAAAGAGGTGTGATAGTTTCATAGTAATTTCATTGTAGTTAGCTCCTCTCTGCACCTAGATATAAGCAGTGTCCACCAGCACTCTAGCCAGAACTGAAGAAGTAGCTTGAATGAGCGTTGAATGAACGTATGAACGTAATGAACGTTGAATGAACGTATTCGACTAAATAAACTTTGTCCAGTTGACAAATTTAATTTCTCCTTTTGCCATGGATTCTACCTGGACAACTGAGGGATTCTTCACATATATCAGGATATATTATATATATTATTATTCTATCATTGCATATCTTGAATCCATTAGCTAACCAACAGTTATCAATTGATTTTCAGTTCATCTTATCAATATAAATGAGATTTAGCCTCTTTTATCTCGGAAGCAGATCTAGTCCAAAAATTTGTAGACCAGTGTTATAGTTCAAGTAACATGTGCATAGTAAAAGGAGAAATTCAATTTGTCAACTGGACAAAGTTTATTTGGTCGAAAACGTTTCGCAGCTAATCCAAGTTGCTTCGTCAGTTCTGGTTAGAGTGCTGATGGACACTGCTTATATCTAGCTGCAGGGAGGAGCTAACTACACTGAAATTATTCTAAAACTATCCCACCTCTTTGAGGATCCACCAGCACTCTAGCCAGAACTGAAGAAGCAGCTTGGATGAGCTGCGAAACGTCTTCGACCAAATAAACTTTGTCCAGTTGACAAATTGAATTTCTCCTTTTACCATGGATTCTACCTGGACGATTGAGGGATTCTTCACATAACATGTGCATAGTGCATGCTTTAGTTAGTGTTGAAAGTTTGCTTTTAATTTAATTAATCTAATGTGTGAATTTAATTATTTAAAGGCCAGTGATCATCATGCCTCCGTAATATTATTGTTGAGTTGTAGTTGCTACTCTAAACTTCTGATTATACGCCTAGCTCATTTCATTCACGCTGTTATAGACTATAGGCCCAGTTTGATTATTTCAGTGTGAATGATTATAATTGTACATATAGGCTAATTTACATCTGTTCATATTGCAGCATGAGCCTGCCTGTCTTATATAACTTGTTGAAAGGCTCCCCTCTCAAAAGCATGCAAAGTTAAGCAGCAGGCCAAAATAAATCCTCCCCCGTAATCTGCACACTCCAGTAAATGTGGATCACAAAAATAAAAGTCATGTTGTGAGCTACAGGCCTAACTCCTGACACACGTGAGGAGTTTATCTGTGATCACTTCCACATTATTTAAATATTTGTCATTCTTCTTACTCCATCTATCATCTAGCCTTCACTTTCCCAGAGCTCGGCAGACCAATCTGTTTCTCTATAAGGACATTTTAAACCACCGTCTAATCCCCACTCATAAAATAAACAGTTATTTGGACCTTCACTTCACTCGCCATGGTGTAGGGGGAAATATTTATGTTCAACAAAATGTCCCTAAGTTGAGTTACAGACACCAGGGCTTTTCCATTCTGTCGTTTGTGTCGTAATAGGCATAATGTAGTAAGACCTCTACAGAAGCATGAAGTTGTCAAGGGCACTGGTGGTTTGGAGTACTTGCATGCACTTCACTGATGTTGACTTTTCCACCAGGATGGAAAAGCTGTAAGCTCGAGAGTGTTTTTGCATCATCTAGTGGTGAAAGGGTATATTTGCAATCTAATCCATTCCAAACTTCCCATATAATCTAAAACATAGACCAAATCTTTTATTTCAAATGCTCCATTTGTATTTGTATGAATACTTACGTATGAATACTTTTAAAAAAAATAGTATTATTATTATTATTTTACACTGGTTTGGGTTCATAATCCATGAGGTTTGGGTTCATAATCCATCCTCCAATACAAGGGAAATGCCAGAGAAATACACTTAAATAACAATAAACTTTGCCTAAGCTTTTGTATTGACAGAGGAAAAAAGTGGTGTGTGTTTTGACTAATAATATTTGCCTAAAAATTGGAAATTTGGAATATGTTTGCCTGGAAATTTTTGACCTTTGTGTTGCTCATGGACAAAGAGCAGTTTGGTCTGAACAGGGGTCAAACAGCTGGCCAAAGTTGTATTTATAGATATTTGTCACATACGTCATTATTTCCATAGTGATTATATTCAAAAAACAAAGTAGAACAGCACTGAGCTGTGGTGATGAGAACATTCAAGATCCTATCAGAGTTTATTTGGGTGGGTCTTTAGACAGCTTTCCATGATTCGTTTGCTTAGAATGAGGTTTCTGTCTGTTCTTATTGGATGTCACAATAGTGTTTGTTTAATTAATTCATTATACCTTTTAAATTTGTTCAAACGTCATCATTTATTGGGGAGTTTGCTCCTCAAAGTGTTACTTGTTGCCACGCATTGAATGAACTCACAAAAATACGTTTCATCTCGTTGTTCTGTGGCTTCCGGTGGTGCACCATGGTGAACATTTGTGCCAACAGTTGCCATCGTGTGCCATCGTTTGTCACAGTCCCCCTTGAATCCCCCCCTCGGCATTATTGAAATGGGCGGTCTGGAAAGAGTTGGATCCTGCGGTGTTGTGCGTGCGCATCTGTGTGTGTGTGTGTGTGTGTGTGTATGTGTGTGTGTGTGTGTGTGTGTGTGTGTGTGTGTGTGTGTGTGTGTGTATGTGTGTGTGTGTGTGTGCGCGTGCTGGTGGAGAGGGGAGAGTCGCTTCTATTGACGCTCGGCTCTGGTAGTTCAGGGTGGACCGTTATTGTCACATTGCGCAAAGCCCCGCGCACCGCGATTTACGGCCAAAACTAAAGTGAAGGAAGCCAAACATCCAGCCGCCATGGGGAAGGTGGAAGGAGGAATGAAGTGCGTGAAATATCTACTGTTCGTGTTCAACTTTATCTTCTGGGTAAGTGCCAGTAAGGACGCGTTTTGTGTGCGTAATCTAGCCTAAGTGTAGCAAGTGCAGCACTTGTGCGTGCGCGGCTTTATTACAGCCACGTGTGTTTCTGCGCTAAAATCAACAATGCCGCGCGTTTCTGTTGCGTTTCCTCGCGTTATTTATCTGCTTTGTGTTGCGTGGCGCGTAAAGGGTGACAGCCACTAGACGTTTTTAACTTTAGGCTCACCGGGCGGGTTTAAATCAGATTTTCCACAGTGGGAAAAACCCGCCCCTTTTTCCCGGAGAATAGTGTGTTTTTGAAAGGACTGAATGAAGAGACGGAATAAAAGAAACAGTGAAAGGCGACATGGAAACCAATACATTTACACTGTAAAAGTGCTGAAAAGTTTCGTCAAGTTAAACTTCCTCTTTTGGCAGGGGAGTGGAGAGCGTCGGTGTCCCATGCAGGCGAGCTACTGTCAGGTGGATGTGAAAGGTGTGCGTTTGAGTGGCCACTTCTTCACAACAAAAACGACTTACATCTTATAAGCTATAGTTCCAACTAAAGGGCCCTCTGCACACAAGAGGATAGTGCTCAGTGGGGATGCAGCGTTTTGAATCATGCAATAACAATATTTGGACACTAGGTTTAAGAGAATTTCTCCATAAATGGAAATAGGGTTAGTTTATGAGAGGAGTCACAAGGTTCTCCTCTTATGGTAAAATCTAAGACTTAGTCAAAACATAAATATAAAGAAGAAGAAAAAAAACATCTTTGGCATGTTTTTGTATATAAAAATCCAACCACAAGCCAGTGCACACCAGTGTCATCAAACAACTCTTTAGTTCCATTATTAAATATTTATCTTTGATGCGATTATGTTTGTGCTATATAGTTTGCAGTTTTGTTTTGGTGGTGCTCACTGTTTTGCCCGGTTGCTGACACTTTTACTATCTAAAGGAAAAGTGTGTTTAAGCACTGGTGAGGTTTTCCACTGAGCATCTGTGCAGTGCATCAGGCAGAGAGCCGGCTGAATGGAGCTATTGTGACAGCGGGACAATGGCAAAACAGGAGACAGCTACCAGTGTCAAAACCAACTCATTCATTTATTATTCCCACTTAAGCCCCAATAATAACACAGAGCCAAAATACCTTAGATATTTCATATGACCAAGAATTTCCCTGGCATATTTTTTCCATGTACTCAATTGTTGTTGTTTTTATCCAGGCTGCACTAATTGCATAAGAATCCTATTACCTTGAATCACTATATCATTGTAAATATGGGATAAATTGTAAGCAGATGAAAAAAATCATATCAATGATTACTTTTTAAATACATTTTTTTAATGAATGAATTCCTCCATGTAATGTATTTTGTGACATTACACGTTTTCCAAGTCATTATGCAAACTGTTCACTTGAGTTAGACATAATTTCAAATTAATGATACTTTTTCGTGAGTTATAATTCACTGTAATGTCTGTTTCTGCAAATCATTGACTATTACGAGCAAGTCAGTTGCATCTGTGGAGAAGGGGATTAGCACAGAGAGAGAGTGAGATATTTCTGTGTCTGTTTCATCAGATGGAAAAAGAGGACAGTTGGCATCGTGTTGACCCAAATACAGCAGATAAGGGCTGCTGGATTTGCAATGAAAATGTCAGTGCAAAAATATGCATAATTTACTGGGTTGTAGCTTTGCAGAAACTTAGGGCAAATTACAGTATGTAGTCATTTGACAGAATACTAGTCACAATTGTGTGAAGAATCCCTCAGTCGTCCAGGTAGAATCCATGGCAAAAGGAGAAATTCAGTTCTGAAGAAGTAGCTTGGATGAGCTGCGAAACGTATTTGACCAAATAAACTTTGTCCAGTTGACAAATTGAATTTCTCCTTTTGCCACTAGTCACAATTGCATCAAATAATGAGAGCCTCCTACTGAGCATGCCCACTTCCCCCTCCCTCCCTGTCCCATTTGTGGATGATCAGAAAGTGCATATGCTCAAAGACAGTGGAGGAGGGGCAAAGTCCTCTGATTGTCCTCAAATCCCACAATAAATAAAGATGGGACTTAAGTGTGCTTTCACATAACATAAGACATTGCAACTTTCTACAGATCTTTCTTGTGGTTTCTAAAGCTATATATCTTAAAGGAAAAGTAACATTATTTTACAATCTGAGCCTTCTTTCGGTAATAAAACAAGTCGTTTGACTCACCCATATCACGTTCGTGTCATTTGGAGCTGTTTGAAGAAAGTTATGTTGTGGCGTTTCCGTTAGCATTTGTTAGCATTTGTATTCGGGGCATTACTTTGCGGTCTCTAAATAACACAAACTTTAGCACTTTTCAAATCATAGAAGCCCGATGTCTTAATGGAAGATTTCGTTTGAAGCAAAAGTGGCCTGTAATCCCAGGTTTATCCATAGTTTTCAGCTTTGCGTTTCATGTTTGGGTCCCGGAGCAGTCCGCGCATGCGCACTGGCGTCCTCATCTACTCGAAACTATGGCTAAATCTCGGATTACAGGCCACTTTTGCTTCAAACGAAATTTTTCATTAAGACATCGGGCTTCTATGATTTGAAAAGTGGTAAAGTTTGTGTTATTTGGAGACCGCAAAGTAATGCCCCGAGCAAATGATACAGCACCATGTTAAGAATACGGGATCATTAGTAGAACAGAACGGCTCAACATAAGTTCTGCGATACTGCTCCAATTGACAGAAAAATGCTATGGGTGAGTAAAACTACTTGTTTTATTGCCGAAAGAAGGCTCAGATTGTAAAAAAAACGTTAATTTGCCTTTAACTTCCTAACATTAGTGTTACAGGATATTACAAAATATTGCATGTTCTTGTAGTAGAAAATTGGGGGTCCTTTACTAGTTGGCATGTATTTTTGATGCATGCCAACTGTCTCTGGCATTATTGAAATGTGTTTTCACTATATTAATACATTTCACTCAAATGAAGCATGAAACAGGTACATCATTCGCGATCTTAAAGCCTTTTCTTCATGTGTTTTTTATTATTATGTAATCTTTCACCAGTGCTTATAGTTTAAAAATATCTCCAACTTGGCTGGCACTATGTAAATGTCCTCAGATCTCCACCCTCCACCTTCACCCACATCGCATCATGCTCACAATGGGATTTTTTCCACCCATATAATTATCCTGCTCCTATTTACACTTTCTCTCTGCCCATCACCTTTAATACGCCTCCGCATCTGTTTTCTCCAAACACACTGCAGACAGACTGTTATATTTGTCCAATGGAACCACTGTAATTACAACTTGATTAAAAAATCAAGCTTGGCCATAGTTTTGAGTGTAGGAATATATTTACAGTAGAGGACACAGTGAAGTGTGTCTTGCTCAGACCACAGCCCCTTCTCATGGAAACTCCCCTCACAAAAGCACTATTTAACAGCTCTGTTAAAAAGGGAGGCCGCACTCGCAAAAAAGGACCTTGATTAAAGTTCTAACCAGAGATGGAAAAAGTACTTTCAACCGCTACTCAAGTAAAGGTTTGGCCACTTCCAAAAAATTGTTTCAAAAAAAAAGTTAAACGATTTCCAAGTGTTGCCAATTGAAGTACCAATCCTCTCCTAATTTTGGATAAAAAGATGACAAATGTGTCACATATAACAGCAATAATGGCCTATATGTTAAATCAACAAGCAAAGTCACAGTTGTCATATTACGTCATTGCTTGTTTATTTCATATATGAATTTAGTACACTTCCTCTAAGATACTTAAAGGGATATGCCACCCCCAGGTCAAATTTGGGCATCTCCCCACAGTCCAGAGACTAAAATAAGTGGTGGAAAGCGTTTTCCTGCTCACCCAGCCATTGTCCGAGTCTGTCGCCACTGACCGCCGCGGTATCTGGTGCTCCTCCGCCTTAGACTGGAGTCTAACGTCGCCAGAGAAAGATTTCGGCCAAAAGGAATTAATTTGCTCGATGCGTTTCCCAATTACTTTGTGTGTAGTGCGCATTCATATCGAGTGCAAATAAATGTGCAAATCAACACGGAGAGCTTGCCTTGGTCATTTTGGGTGGGAACTATTTTCCAGTGCGTAAGAATACAGCCGTATCACGCAGCACGCTGCCAGGGGAATCCCAGTTACGCACCGGGAAGGGAGTTCCCCTGTTGCACAACGTGGTGCGTGATACGGCTGTATTCTTCCCAAATTTGACCTGGGGGGTGGCATATCCCTTTAAGCCTATTAGATATGCAGTGGGAGTGGAGTGTGGGGTCTTGTTAGCAAAGCCATTCAGGGCCATAATACACTCAACAAAAATATAAACGCAACACTTTCGTTTTTGCTCCCATTTTTCCTGAGATGGACCCAAAGATCCAAAATTCACTCCAGATACACAACACTACCATTTCTCTCAAACATTGTTCACAAATCTGTCCAAATGTGTGACAGCGAGCACCTCTGCCCCGCCGAGACAATCCACCCCACCTCACAGATGCGCCACATCAAGATGCCGATCCGACATCATGACCAGTGCACAGGTGTGCCCCAGACTGCCCACAATAAAAGGCCACCCGGAAATGTGCATTTTTTTTTGCTTTATTGGGGGTCTGGGGACTCAGAACCAGTCAGTATCTGGTGTGACCACCATTTGCCTCATGGAGTGCAACACATCTTCTTCGCATAGAGTTTATCAGATTGTCAATTGTGGCCTGTGGAATGTTGGTCCACTCCTCTTCAAAGGCTGTTATGGACGAAGAACACAGGAGCATTTTATTGATGGCATTTTGAATGCACAGAGATACCGTGATGAGATCCTGAGGCCCATTGTTGTGCCATACATCCATGAACATCACCTCATGTTTCAGCAAGATAATGCACGGCCCCATGTTGCAAGGATCTGTACACAATTCTTGGAAGCTGAGAATGTCCCAGTTCTTGCATGGCCAGCATACTCACCGGACATGTCACCCATTGAGCATGTTTGGGATGTGCTTGACCGGCGTATACGACAGCGTGTACCAGCTCCCACTAATATCCAGCAACTTCGCACAGCCATTGAAGAGGAGTGGACCAACATTCCACAGGCCACAATTGACAATCTGATAAACTCTATGCGAAGAAGATGTGTTGCACTGCATGAGGCAAATGGTGGTCACACCAGATACTGACTGGTTCTGAGTCCCCAGACCCCCAATAAAGCAAAAAAAATGCACATTTCCGGGTGGCCTTTTATTGTGGGCAGTCTGGGGTGCACCTGTGCACTGGTCATGGTGTCGGATCGGCATCTTGATGTGGCGCACCTGTGAGGTGGGGTGGATTGTCTCGGCGGGGCAGAGGTGCTCGCTGTCACACATTTGGACAGATTTGTGAACAATGTTTGAGAGAAATGGTAGTGTTGTGTATCTGGAGTGAATTTTGGATCTTTGGGTCCATCTCAGGACAAATGGGAGCAAAAACAAAAGTGTTGCGTTTATATTTTTGTTGAGTATAGATGTTTTCACACCTCTGGACATGACCTGGCTAACCATGTTTTTTTCTTTGTTTGTTTTGATTTAGGTTTGAGGATAGAGTTATAGATGGGAGACAAATTATGTCTGAGACCTCCATTTCTATTCAAGGAAGGGTTCTCTTTCTTGACAAAAATAGCCTCTTTAACTCCCCTCTCAAACCTGCATGGAACATATAATATTGATAATATATTATTGAAACACAATCATTTTAAGTACCCCCTGCTTTGTGCTTGTACCCCTGCTTGAGAAACACTAGGCTAAAGTCTTACTCTGGCCCCAGAAAGAAACATAAAAAGAAAGCAAAAAGGTTGAATATAATTTCTTTCCACCTTTACCCGCTCTAGCCATTTCCATGTCAAAAATGTCTATGTTTTTACTTGGGTGTCAAAATGATTAATGGCTTTGAGGTGTACACCTTTGTAGAACAGGATGTTACAGTAGCAAATAACATCTCTCTTATCTTTCAAAATTTGACACTGTATTGGTGAGTTTATTAAGTGATGTTCTATCCCCCTCGGCCTAGATCCCCTACTCTTTGGTAGACAGTGGCTCTTTGTTGCTGTGGGTGCGGTTTGGTAGCTGGGTAGCATAAGGGGGGACACACATGCAGATAAGTGCATTGTTTGTTTTGCAAAGGGCAGGGTTGTGTCTGCTCTCGAGACAAGCCTAATGATGCCAGCTTGGGGGGGCATGTACCTATTGAGGGGGTTAATGGGACCTCTGGGATAGACGGGCTGGGAGTGCCAGAGTCTACAATGTAATGTGGACTACTATTTGGCCTTGTATACTGTTGGAGATCTAAACTTTCTTAGCTTTCAAGGCTGGACATCTGTTCAGTCTCGGGCTTTAAATATCACTCTAAAATTAATTGGGTTTGGCTGAGCACTTAGCTTTTAGCAAATGGGAAAGCAACCACCTGCTCTAGTGCAGCGACCACAACACATGGTACTCCACCTTCAACTCAAAAAGGAGACTGGGAAAGGGGGTTCATGGCTTACCAGTGGTGAAAGTAAAGCAGTGCGCACTGGAACGGCACACCGGTATAAAATTCACAGCCGGTACGCAGCACCGCTAAGAGAATATTTAATCGGTTAATCATGGCCAAAACCCACATTTGAAAAAAAAAGTAATGTGTGCTATTTAAGTAAAAAACACAAAACAACCTTTCGAGAATAACTGAAAGCTCAATTGCTTACTGGCTGGTTAGCTCAACTGGTAAGTCATTGATTTTTCCCCCTGGGGGTTGTGAGTTCGAATCCCCCCTGGCAAGAGAGGGTTTATCCTGAGTCAGCACTGTAGTTATATTTTAAGGTGTAAAACGTAAAAAAAAAACGGGTAAAACGAGTGTTTTTTGTTTTTTGTTTTAAACGGTAAAGTGATGCACTGGACATTATAGCACCTGTAAGAAATGAAAACTACTTTCACCACTGCGGCTTACTGTACATTAATAATAATAATTAATTGCATTTATATAGCGCCTTTCATGACACCCAAAGCGCTTTACACTTCATTGTTCATTCACTCCACACTTAGTGGTGGTAAGCTACTTTCTGTGGCCACAGCTGCCCTGGGGCAGACTGACGGAAAGCGAGGCTGCCAATCTGCGCCATCAGCCCATCCGACCACCTCCAACACTCACACACACTCCACTTTCACTTTCATCATTAAAGGGACAGTGTGTAGGATTCGTGGCGCATAGGTGGTTAGTAGCTATTCCACTTCCTCTTTTGTCTATGGCAGACCACGAGGGTCACCCGGGCGCGCCGTAGCGCGTGCCCGCGCCGCTGTATACATAAAACGCGGTTCCCCGTTCACTTTTTTTTTTTTTCGCATGAAAACACACAATCCCGATCATGATTCATGACAATCTACACATCAAATGAAACCTTACAGTCTCCTCTTTTTGACTATGCAATTCATTTCCCTGCAAAACAATCACTCCCCGAGCACATGGGGCTTTTATACAGAAAAGCACAAAACGAGGTTTGTTAGCTTACCTTTGAAGGCTCTGCACAGGTCAAACTCTGTATTTCACCATAAACTTGGTCTCAATCTGTCCATAAGGATCCAGCGAATAAAATCCAGTAAAACAATTTAGTCCAAAATACGTGTTATATCCATTACGATGTGTGATACAGCAGCATGCTTGTTTACACGAGGCTCCCCCTCTCCCCCCTCCCCTTCCCCTTCTCTCCTTCGCTCCTCTGCTCCCACATGCAGCGCGGCTGAGCAGCTGTTAGCAGGATCCTCGGCGAAGGATGAGCCCAAATGTCCTTCTGCGGCTCTCGTATTCAAAATGGCTGCCTCTATATGGGGAAGATCCCCCTTTTATGTGACTATATCTAAGTCCAAAAGAATACTTTGATTTCATGATGGAAGTGAAAAGGCTTGGAAAACAATGTATTTTTGAATGGGTATCTTCAATTTCAGTAATTAACGGGTAAAAATCTTACACACTGTCCCTTTAAAGGTTTTAGACTGGATATTTTGTTAACTATTTGAACTGAACAATTCTAGTCCAATCTGCATAAAGTTGCATATTATTGTTAGCATGGTTTAAGATACCATTTTGCATAGTTAGACTTTCTTATTTAATTATTGATCTGTTCTAATCTTGATTTAGTTGTTGTTCCTGGTTTACTATAACCTAGTAGTCAAGAGTATTCGACAGTAACTGAGTTGGAGTGTCCACTGATCCGAAGGTTGGCGGTTTTATTCACAACATAAACATCATTGGTAGAGCGGTCAGATCCACTGACACAAAGGTTGGCAGTGTGATTCCAGCTACCACAAAAGTGTGCTGTCATTGTGTCCTTGGGCAAGACACTTAACCCACCTCAGCCCCAGTGTCTGCGTGTCTATGAATTTTTGTGTGAGTGTGAGATGTAAAGCGCTTTGAGTGTCTTGAAGGTGAAAAAGCGCTATGTGACCATTTACCATTTATTCCTGATTAGTTTAATTTGGTCCTTAAAGGGATATGCCACGCCCAGGTCAAATTTGGGCATCTCCCCACAGTCCAGAGACTAAAATAAGTGATGGAAAGCGTTTTCCTGCTCACCCAGCCATTGTCCGAGTCTGTCGCCACTGACCGCCGCGGTATCTGCAGCTACTCCGCCTTAGACTGGAGTCTAACGCGCCAGAGAAAGATTTCGGCCAAAAGGAATTAATTTGCTCGATGTGTTTCCCAATTACTTTCTGTGTAGTGCGCATTCATATCGAGTGCAAATAAATGTGCAAATCAACACGGAGAGCTTGCCTTGGTCATTTTGGGTGGGAACTATTTTTCAGTGCGGAAGGACATGGCCGAATCACGCAGCACGCTGCCAGGGGAATCCCAGTTAGTGGCGACAGACTCGGACAATGGCTGGGTGAGCAGGAAAACGCTTTTCATCACTTGTTTTAGTCTCTGGACTGTGGGGAGATGCCCAAATTTGACCTGGGGGTGGCATATCCCTTTAAAATATCTTACAGCAGTAATTGACATAGCCTACTGACAAAAAAAACTCTAAATGCAACTGTTGAAGGCACATTAAATGATTTTAAAGTTTTGGTAGTTATCTGTAGATATAAACAGTGATATGTTGATCTTTGGATGTCACTACTGTAAATGGCATGAGGCATTCAAACAAATACCAGCAATAAATTCATTTCAACATGTTTTATCCATCTAGTCCAGTAAGCCAACACATCCTTTATTTGTTCTCTTAACACTGGGTGAGTCTTCTTCCAAAAATATCCAGTACTTCAGCTGTTCCATACATCACCCCTTACAATGGTAAATCATTTGTTTGGCAGGTGTCTGGCTCTCTCACACCTGTCAAATTTCAGTGCTTTACAACTGAAACGACTGGCCCTCTCTCAAACCTGGGTCATAAATATTACTGTGGAAAGAGATGAAGTGGAAAAGTGGACAGCAAGGAAGGGACAGAAAATGAAAAGGAAAAAACTAAGCAGGCTGTGTATGAAATTAGGGCCATGACTAAACTTAGCAACAGTATTTGTTTTTCTAAAGGAATTAATTTAAAAAAAAAAAAAAGCTTTAGTAAGACACATGCTATCGCCAGATGTTCTTAATTTAAACCTAAGACTTTATTTCCTGTTTGCAAAAATTTTTTGTAGACCTGGCTGTCGCTTTTGTTGACAATTATTGTTGAAAGTATAAACTAAAAATTACTTTTCATAATATACATTTCTTATTATGCTAGGGTAATTTTTCTTTTTATATTGATGGGGGAAATGCCGTATCTTTGGCTTCATAGATGCAAATTGCAAGATGCAAAATATGAACCACAGAATTTCCATGCTAATAGTCTGTTTAAACTCAGGGTCTGTTGCTGTCTTCTGCCATCACGACATTTTCTGCATAAAGTAAATATGATTTTCAGTAGTTTGGTTTTGTAATATTTGGGACTAACTATTTATTTATTTATTATCTTTAATGAACCATGCCTGAACTTTGCTATATGTATGCTTGTGCATATGCGAAAAAATATGCCTAAATCCGTGTCAGGTCCAGTTTACTCTGGATTTTCTTGTATTGATTTATAAAAACATTCAAATCAACAATATTAATTAATTTAGTTTAGATACAGCTCTATATTCAGACCTCATTCCAACTTGGTTCAAGTCAGTCTTAAAGGGATAGTGCGGGGTATTTTTTAATGTTAATCTGTATGGGTTTCCTTCTAAAAGTTACGTGTGTTGACACCGGCTTACCTCTGACACTCTCAGCTGATCCCGGTTCGGCTCGCTTTCTGGAGCCCACGTAAGTAGGTCCGGTAACTTCCCTAGAACATGAAATAAAGCTTGTTTTTCTTCTCAAAACAAAACATTTGTTAGAAAGGTGATATATTTGCGTCCGTAACAGTTGTCCAGCAGTGTATTTTGCATTCGCGTATTGCCTCTTTCCACTCGTATCACTACGCCCATGTTAACTCTATCAGCCTGTTCACCTTCAGCGGATGTCTACGCCAATGTTTACAAGTGAACAGGCTAATAGAGTTAACATGGGCGTAGTGATACGAGTGGAGAGAGACAGTACGCGAATGCAAAATACGCTGCTGGATGTTTTGTGGACAACTGTTTCAGATGCAAATATATCACCTTTCTAACAAATGTTTTGTTTTGAGAAGAAAAACAAGCTTTATTTAATGTTCCAGGGAAGTTACCGGACCTACTTACGTGGGCTCCAGAAAGCGACCCGTACCGGGATCAGCTGAGAGTGTCAGAGGTAAGCCGGTGTCAACACACGTAACTTTTAGAAGGAAACCCATACAGATTAACTTTTTAAAAAATGCACTATCCCTTTAAAGTGCTGCAATCTTTGCGTTATGTATGTGGAAAAATATGTTCTGGACCAAACAGAACCCTCATGAGTCCTGGAAAACACTCCCCTCTGCATTTTCCACTGTTGTAAACAAAACCTCACTAATACCAGAATAATCTTAATATAAACCATACAATTATCTGTAAAATGTATTCAACATGATGTAATGGACAGAGTCTTGTATTAAAATAAATGAATAGGATTACACGTCTGTAGCCCTGTAGAAGATCTCATCACAATGAGTCACTTTGCTTACTTATTTTATTGTGTGCGTTCAACAACTTAGCATTTTTCCACATCACTGTTTGTTATGTAACTATGTTTTTGTCCCTTGTTGACTTCCATAGATTATGGGGTCTTTCGTGCTAGCAGTGGGACTGTGGCTGCGCTTTGACCCAGAAACCGTGTCCCTGCTGAACGGAGACAGGGCTCCAGACACATTCTTCATCGGTGAGCTTCACACAGTGTTTACAGCGACACAACACAAGTTATTCATTTACTTTAATTATGGCACATAGGTAGCTATTGCAGTCAGCTATAATGGCCAACACGTCCTCCACCAGAAAAATTACATAGTGCACCTTTAAATTTTTTATTTTAGGAGTCTTTGTGCCCCTGCTGGCCAACTGTGAAAAATGCCCCATGTCCAAAATATATTATTTGCTCATAGTCATGCATAGAATTTAATTGCCAAATTTGGTGCAAATCCAAAAATGTTGACGTTTCATGTCTATGGGGGTGCTATAGTGTAAATTTTCTATATGCTTTATAGTGTATTATTTTCAGGCCGAGATCACGCATTAGTTGTTAAAATTTTAGCACAATCAGACTAAGCATGTGCGAACGGGAGCATATCTTGACATTGAAAATTGTCAAAAATTGTGATTGAAATTTGCAGTTTCACCGCACATAAACCATGATAGTTATCAAAATTAATTGGAAAACTTTTGATGCCCCACTTCTCTAGATGATGTACGGTGATTTTCAGCCCTGTCGAGGAAGCACCTTCAGAAGAGCCTGTTTTTGCAGATGCACTTGTCAATGTTTTGTGGTGAACGATTACAATTAGGCTGCTGTCGCGGCCACGGGCGGTGCCACCGGGCCATGCCAGCGGCACCAGTCATTGACATGAGTGCCACTATGTTTATGCCGGGGGGCGACCGGTCCATGTGCTCATCGTAGTGAAAGCAATAGGCCCTATGCCCTGTAGGAGCTCAGGCCTAATTATTACAACATAAAATAATTAGATTGAAGTGTGTATTATAACATTTTTCTTTGATGTTTTATATTGATCTGAAAACCCATGTTATTATTGATGGAAGGGTGAGTTTCTGAAAGGATGGGTGTGAACAGGAAATGACTGTTGTACCCATGGTCCAAATAGATGAGGTAAACCGCCTGGCAGCTGCTAATCATTTTAGTCAACCCAATTCAACACAGAAGGGTGGAACAACATGGGAACAAAAACAAATCTGTTTTACCATAATAGCCTCATTTGATCTCAGTTGAATAGTGTGGAAAGTTTTCTATTGTCTTCAAGATTTCAAGATTCAAGATTGTTTATTTGTCATATGCAGGATCAACACAAGGTCAACAATGCAATGAAATGCTTAGGATCAGAAGAACCATTGACTCGCTAAGATCAAAGATCAAGTCAAGAAGTACTAATAGCATGCAATAATAGTATATGGTAAAAAAAAGTGTTGAGTATTTGACAGATTGCACATAATATAGTATAGTATAAGTATTGCATGTTGGTTATGAAGCGGGTTATTGCACAGGTAACAGTAGCAATTACAGTGAGGTAGTGACATACATAATACATTCATATAGCATACCTGCAAACTAGTCACCTTTCGGCGAAATTCGCCGTTGTGATCCCAAAATAGGTCACTTGTGTGAATCGTGTAGATCCGAAGAGGGTTTTTTTTGGGAGGGGGGGTCTACGTTGCCGAACATTTGGTTTATCGCTAAATAAAACAGTAACGGTGCGCATCTTTTCCATTGGAGTTCTGGTTGCCAGTCCTCGCTTCTTAAAATTCCATAGCAGTTAGGATTCAGAGTCTGCAGAGTCATTTTACTGAGTGATCTGGCAACCTCATTTCGTGAAAGGATCTGATCAACGGATCTGGGACAGTCTGTCTGAGGTCGTTTTCGCACCAGGAAAGTCCGATAGTTCACTTGCTTTGGTCCGGACCAAATGTTTGGTTTTTTTTGTTTGTTTGTTTTTTGGTGTGGTTCGCTTTCACACTGCAGTTTTTCCCCAAGCGAACTAACATCTATAAATAAAACCACGTGTGCTGAGGTCGCTCAGCCGTTGGACAAAAATTAGCCCTGGCCACACGCCGTGTCCAAACCGTGTCCAAACCCGGAAGGAGGAGAATAACGGTGTTACGTGCTGTTTTCAATCTAGCCTTAGCGATATGGTTTGCTCAGTTTTTGCAGTTCTCACATATGTTTGAGCAGCATCGTGAGGTTTACACTATTTTACAATCAATTTACAAACGACGAAGACACAGGGCAAGACGGCTACGGAGAACAGCGCTCGTGCGTGCATCAAGTTCTGACTCTTGCTCTTCACGCAAAACGTAAGTAAGCCTCTTAAAGGTCCAGTGTGTAGGATTCATGGCGCATAGGTGGATAGTGGCTATGGCACTTCCTGTTTTAGCTACGGCAAACCTCGAGGGTCACCCGGACGCGCCGTAGCGGACAGCTCGCGTACCCGCGCACGCACCCGGCCGACAACAACGGTATTAATAAAACACGGTCTCCCGTTCACTGTTTTTTTTTTTCTTTTCGCATGAAAACACACATTCCCGATCGTGTACCATGACAATCTACATATCAAATGAAACCTTACAGTCTCCTCTTTTTGACTATACAATTCATTTCCCGGCACAACAATCACTCCCTGAGCACATGGGGCTTTTATACGGAAAAGCACAAAACGAGGTTTGTTACTTAGCTTACCTTTGAAGGCCTTGCACAGGTCAAACTGTATTTCACCACAAGCTTGGTATCAATCTGTCTGTAAGGATCCAGCGAATAAAATCCAGTAAAACAATCTAGTCCAAAACACGTGTTAGATCCATTACGATGTGTGATACAGCAGCATGCTTGTTGTTTACCCAAAATCATCCCAAAATATCCTCCCGCGCTTAAATGTGCGAGGCGTGCATTTTCACACTTGGTCCACGCCCCAATTTCCATGGAAACGACTGTGCTGTTCAGAGCGCATCTTAACTGTGCAGGGGACAAAAAACGAATGGAACGGCGGTTGTCTCGCCGGATATGATGCACATCCCCTTCCAAGGATGCTCACAAGCGTGCAGTCGCTGAATTGGAAAACAGCTTTTGTTTCGTTTAGTTTAGTTTCGTCAGCCTCGGTTTCCCATAATGCTCACATACGACGGGAGCTCGTTAAGTACAAAAAGCCAACTTGTGTCGGATCGAGTCCGGTCTGCATTCTCACCTCAAACGAACCGCACCAGAGTTCGTATGGAACCGGACCGTCATCGTCAACTAGCAGCTGTTTATTTCATATGTTGAAGGTGAAAAGGCGCTTGTTTTGGCGTTAGAAGCCAACGAGAATTCCACCAAACATTATGTTTCTGTTTTTATTTTGTTAAATGAGCGCGGTAGGTCGTCACTCTTTTTTTGCCCGAAGAAGAACTTCACTCGCGTCATTCATGGTCAGCTGTCAAGAAAGCACCTGCCTACCGGTGTGTTTTTGTTGGAGAGATATTATATTATATATATATTATATTATATTATGACAGCTTTACAGTGAAAATGCCCTTTATTTTCCTTGATTGTGCGCTGTTTAAGGGGGCCGCGAGGTTACCGGTAGTTTGTCACCTTTTTCAACCCTCATGAGTTTGCAGGTATGATATAGAGCAGCAGCAGTAAACATATTATACATTACGAAAAGTAGTTTAGTGCAGTATTATTGAGAGTTCAGTATTATTTAGAGCAGTGTTTCCCAACCTTTTTTGTCTTGTGTACCCCCTGAGCCTTTTTGTCATACGTCGAGTTACTCCTTACTCATACATGTTGATAATTCTTCAAAAGTAGAACATGACACAATGGATTATTAAATGAAAATCATTTTATTTCATCTCCTTAATTTGAAAATTTAATTCTTAGGCATTGTCTCTTCAACTCAAATTTACTCAAATTAGAATTTAAAAATTCAAAAAAATCTCCCCCTGTGCCTGGCAGCAACACTGCTGAGTACCCTCTGCAGTGTGCTCGCGTACCCCTAGGGGTACTTGTACCCCTGGTTGGGAAACACTGATTTAGAGTATTACCCAGAGTTCAGTAGTCTGACAGCTTGGGGGTAATAGGTGTCTTTGAGGGTTTTTGTGCGTGCTGGCAGGCTCCTGTATCTGCCAGAGGGTATCAGATGGAAAAGTCCTTGTGCAGGATGAGTATGGTCCTTAGTGATGCCTTATGCAGACCCCTGCTGTGGTAAATGTTCTGGATGGAGGGGAGACTACTGCTAGTGATGTCCTCTGCCGCTCGCACTACTCTTTGTAGTGCTTTGCAGCGCTGAGTGGTGTAGTTCCCATACCACACTGTGATGCAACCCGTCAGCAGGCTCTCGATGCTGCACCTATAGAAGTTTGTGAGGATGCTGGTGTTCATACCAAACTTCCTCAACTTCCTCAGGAAGTAGAGTCTTTGTCAGGCTTTCTTAACCACAGTGTCTGTATGTAGTGTCCAGGACAAATCCTCAGTGATGTGTACCCCAAGGAACTTGAAGCTGCTGACCTGCTCCACCTCAGTGTTCTTGGTGAAGATGGGGGATGCTGGTCTAATGCTGTCTCCTGAAGTCCACGATCATTTCCTTAGTTTTGCTGACGTTCAGAGAGAGGTTATTTTCCTGACACCAGCGAGTGATTCCACCTCGTCTCTGTAGGCGCTCTCGTCGTTGTTAGTGATGAGGCCTAAGATGGTGGCGTCGTCGACAGCACCAGTGCTGAGGACACATGTGGAGGAGAGGTGGCTGCCAATCCTCACCAGCTGTGGCCTGTTAGTGAGGAAGTCCCATATTCAGCAGCAGATGGACGTCCCCAGGCCCAGGTCTTATCAAACAAGTCAAAAATTGTATAGTTTTTTTTTGTTGTTGTTGTTTTGTCAAAGGCATTTATTTATTTTCAGCAGATGCAAAAATATTCAAATATTTCTCTTACTGCTGTGGTTAATAAGTGACCTGTCAATCAATCAATTGTTTTAATAATGAATTAGTCTCATATAACATTTTCCAGATGCTCAAAGTCACTATAAAATGTGTGCATTATTCACTTATTACAAAGTTGGTACAAACACACAGACATGATGGATGCAGTGTCTTGCCTCTGGGCACAACAGTATGTATGTGGTAAACAGTATATGGTATTCCCAGCTGTCTCCAATCGCAGTGCTAACCAGGCTCGACACAGTTTGACTTCAGATATCAGATGAGATTGGGCATTTTCAAGAGGGTATGCTTGTAGAAAGTTGTTGTAAAGATGTTGTAAAATCCACAAATTACTGACACATGAAAAAACTGACCTGAGAAATGAACAGATGATGTGATGAACTGGATTATTGTTCATCCTTGTGCGTAAGGTTGTCTGTAGTTGCCCTTGTACGCACCTACAGGTCATCGTGTGTGCACATGTTTTTGACAGTGAGATCTGAAGTCACTGTTGAACATGCTCAACTCTGCTCTCTTTTGTTCCTCTGGCAACACTAAACTTCACGACCAGATCAAGTTGCAGAGCATTTACATAACTTTGATCATTATAAATCAGCACCATTGCCAAATAATGTTGTAGGCTCTTCCGCCACTGAGATCTTGTTTAAAAAAGTATGAACCACACAGGAAGTGGTTACAAAGTTCAATAACTGTATTTCTCTCTTTTATTGTTAGCCCATGATCCATGACCTGCCATATCCTCAAATCCCAACAGAGCAGTGTCACCTGGGGTCTGCCGTTCCCTCTGTCACCCCATCCTCTAGGGCAGGGGTCTTCAACGTTTTTCAGGCCAGGGACCCCCAAACAGATGGCGAACTGGGCCAGGGACCCCCTACTATATATACGGCATAGAATTGTGTTTTATATTAAATTGAGCTTAGTGTCATGTATAAACATTGCTACTCTGTTATGGTACATCCAATACAAGGAAATAATACAAAGGTTAATACTGTATTTTACACTATAAAATATAAAATTATATTATTTTAAAGTGAAATCAAAAGATTTCGCGACCCCCCTGCAGTACCTCCGCGACCCCCCTAGGGGTCGCGACCCCCCTGTTGAAGACCTCTGCTCTAGGGCAGTTGCCTAGGAAATGACACTTCCTAAAAAGTGCACAGCTCCTATTTGCATTTGCATGTACTAAGTAGGCCTACTTACTTGTACTGCACAATATATGCAAATCTGTTTTAACTTCACATTAAATCTGTATTTATTTATTTATTTATTTTTTACTTTAACCATTTGTTCTATATATTGTTACTTTATGAACGCTCTTGACATGTGCTGCTAACTGTTTGGCCAGGTACCCACTGAAAAAAATATTTTGACCCCAATGGGTGTTTTCCTGGTCAAATAAAGAAAAAATAAAAACTTACTGGTGGAATAATATCAAAACAAGAAGCAAATTGGTTCTCTTTCTAAGGCACTTTAACTTGCAGTGTAAATTAATATGGCCAACTAGCAACATATACCGCCATATAGTATTTGGCGTTATGACATACTGTACATTGCATAAGTAGGAAATAACCCATCCCACTTACAGACACTGAGATACTATTTAAAGACACATGGGGACATGCTCTATATAAAGATCTGACAAAGGACCAGCCACTATGTCTCACTAGATAAATGAGCTCCAAAATAGAGTCAAATGTCATTGCCTTTGATCCTGCACATCTCAGAGCATAAAACGTGTAGTCTGCAGCCCCCTACTGGTCATAATGATCAGTACACAGGCTTAACAAGGATCTGTGGTTATTAAGATTTAGATGAAAAATATTTTACATAGCCTTTTAAATACAATATGATGTGTGTCATGAGTCATGTGGTGGATTCATCATTCAATCCAAGTTCATCTGTTTATATGATATGTATTATGTTTTGAAATTAATATGTGTTTGTATGTTAAGGTGTGTACATCCTGATTGGTGCTGGCAGTCTGGTGATGTTGGTGGGTTTCTTCGGCTGCTGTGGAGCTGTTCGGGAGTCTCAGTGTCTGCTTGGTTCTGTAAGTTAAACATATGTAAACTGTCTATACTTCATTGTGACTAATAAGGATTTGCTATTGCAGTTTTTTACCTGTTTGCTCATCATCTTCGGAGCTGAGGTGGCTGCTGGAGTCTTTGGGTTCCTCAATAAAGACAAGGTTAGTGTAAAAAAAAATAAATTACATGTATTTTGAGAACAGATTGCCCATATGGGCATTTTTAGGTAGTTTTCATGTTCTAGAATGTGAGGATGTCATAACTGCAAAATGGGGGCAAGAGCCAGTTTTCCCTATTGATAACACTGTATTTTGTGATGAAATCTCCAAAAGGTAAATTCACAAATGTTGAATCTGTAATTTTCAATTACTGCCTAAGCCCAAGAACTCACTGTAATGCCACATAATTTAGCATTTTAACAATATTCAAATTAGCTGCCTCCCATCTGTATTAATATATCTGTCTTGTAGAATGCTGTGATATATTCTGAAATGAAACTATTGCCTATTCATCTAATATCCGCTCATCTTTGTATCCATCTTTGTATCTTTGTTTGTATCCAGATTATAGAAGACGTTCAAAGTTATTACACATCAACCTACAATGAAAGCAGCAACAGCACACTGATCACCTCCTATCAGAAAATAGTAAGTGAGAAAAAACATACCTCACTCCAAACATGTTGTTTATATTAAATTATGTAAGACTTCCTCTCCACTTTCAGCTGAACTGTTGTGGAACCAAAGCTAATCCCTGCCCTGATCAGGAACCAGATACAAAGGTAAAATCTGTCAGCGCCCCCAAAGAAAACATACTGTTCTCTCTGTTCTGCTGCGGCACCACATCCGGCTGCCCAAAATACTCCTGAGCTGTGCAAGTAAACACATTTGAATTGAGATCGAGATTGTCATGTTTATTCGTCAATGATGTGTGTTGTTTTTATCTTCTGTCAGTAATTGCATGTGGTTTGGAGCAGAATTTGAACTTTGGTGAACTTTTATTTTGTTTATGAAAAATCATATTTTTTTTATTTTTCTGTCATATCACACAACCCTGTAGATACATATAAACAGTATTACACATATTTCAGAGAAAAAATACATATAATCAGTAGAATGTAATGTGGTATTTGCAATTGCCCTCTCCAAACTATATGTCTGCATCTATTGCCAGTGAATCACAATTACTACCTCTACTACAGTACTTGCCTATTTTTTGTTGTTTATGTACTTTTTTCAATGTTAAACTATAGAATGTAAAGCATATCAGAATAAGAAATATTTATTGACACTTTATATCTTTTGTAAACACAGGACTGTGTGACAGCCATTAAAGACTTCTTCAACAATAAGCTCTACATTATTGGATATGTAGGCATCGGCATTGCTGGAGTCATGGTAAGATCCTATTTGTCTTCTGCTCTGTCATTGTAAAAGGTTAATAAAGTTCAAATACTTTCGTTAGATAATTGGGATGATCTTCAGTATGGTCCTGTGCTGTGCCATTCGTAACACCAGAGAGGTCATCTGAGGACGCCAGACCACTCCTTCATTCCCAAAAGGCATTGTTAAAAACTCACTCACTGACCATAGGGACCCAAAATTAAGTGTGGCATTCATATGGTTCCAAGAAAGTCTGGAAATAACCCAGCTCAAGTCAGACCATGAATTTATAAGTTTACACTCAAACGGTTTATTTTATGTCTTTTTTAAATCTGTAAAATATTTGTAAATTATTTATTTTCTGAATTTTATTTGTGAGATGGTTAACATTAAATTGCGTGCTAATTCATTACAATACACCTCTTAAATTTCAGACATTCAAAGATGAGGTATGAGCATAGTGCAGTGAAATAAACATAAGCTCAGATAGACACACAATTGAATTCAAAACACCTTATAGATTGCTTAACCTAAATTTACATCTGATGCATTTGATACATTTAAGTACCAGAATTCAGTTTTACTTTTCAGTCCACAGAGGCCACAAGGTCTTGAGTCTTGACAATAACACAAGTGACCCCTGTCTTGTTCCTGTAATGTGTATGAAGTGTTTTTCCTCATGGTCGTGTGGTTACTGCCAAAAAACTGTGGGCCTCATACTCCCACTCCCCACATAGTGCCACTGCAGCGTCAGGACCTTTTCACACCACACTGACACTGACCCCTGGACTGTGGGAAACTCAAGTCCCCAGGAGGAATCCGAGGCCGAACTAGCTACTGCAGACCTGCTTGTGTTGTGTTACCTGAGAGTCCAGCTGTGTGTGTGTGTGTGTGTGTGTGTGTGTGTGTGTGTGTGTGTGTGTGTGTGTGTGTGTGTGTGTGTGTGTGTGTGTGCGTGTGTGTGCGCGTGTGTGTGTGTGTGTGTGTGTGTGTGTGTGTGTGTGTGTGTGTGTGTGTGTGTGTGTGTGTGTGTGTGTGTGTGCGTGTGTGTGCGCGTGTGTGTGTGAGACTGTGAGTGTGCGAGTGTGTGTGAGTGAGTCAGGTCCCTATGAACCGGTTCGAGTTAAGGTTTGGCGAGTAGTGAAGGCCAATATGAGTGGACAGCCAGGTTGTTGCCCAAATATTAGAGGCTAAAAATAAATAAAAAAGTATTTCAACTTGTATAATTGTCTACACATTTGCCAAAGTTCTGGTTCTAGCCGTCACACACAGGCACTTAAATTCACTTAAAGGGATATGCCACCCCCAGGTCAAATTTGGGCATCTCCCCACAGTCCAGAGACTAAAATAAGTGGTGGAAAGCGTTTTCCTGCTCACCCAGCCATTGTCCGAGTCTGTCGCCACTGACCGCCGCGGTATCTGCAGCTCCTCCGCCTTAGACTGGAGTCTAACGTCGCCAGAGAAAGATTTCGGCCAAAAGGAATTAATTTGCTCGATGCGTTTCCCAATTACTTTCTGTGTAGTGCGCATTCATATCGAGTGCAAATAAATGTGCAAATCAACACGGAGAGCTTGCCTTGGTCATTTTGGGTGGGAACTATTTTCCAGTGCGGAAGAATACAGCCGAATCACGCACCACGTTGTGCAACAGGGGAACTCCCTTCCTGGTGCGTAACTGGGATTCCCCTGGCAGTGTGCTGCGTGATTCGGCTGTATTCTTCCGCATTGGAAAATAGTTCCCACCCAAAATGACCAAGTCAAGCTCTCCGTGTTGATTTGCACATTTATTTGCACTCGATATGAATGCGCACTACACAGAAAGTAATTGGGAAACGCATCAAGCAAATTAATTCCTTTTGGCCGAAATCTTTCTCTGGCGACGTTAGACTCCAGTCTAAGGCGGAGTAGCTGCAGATACCGCGGCGGTCAGTGGCGACAGACTCGGACAATGGCTGGGTGAGCAGGAAAACGCTTTCCACCACTTATTTTAGTCTCTGGACTGTGGGGAGATGCCCAAATTTGACCTGGGGGTGGCATATCCCTTTAAGCAATTCAATCTAAACAGTGATTATTTGCTGTCTATAGCTCATCATAGACCTTTCCTGAGGTCCACTGGAATCACTGCTCATATTTGATTATTTGTTGTGTTTTGTGCAAAATGCTTTGATACACTTTGCCTGTATTGGAGACTTATGTAAGACAGGCCTTCTTGACAAATGGAAAATGCAGATCATGTTGCCATGTTTGCAATCTAAACATACGCTACAGGCCAATCAACTTAAAGCTGCAGCTGTAGTAATGAATGAGTTTTATTTTGTGCCTTAACAATAATTCCAACAACAAAACAATGTTAAATTGACCACTTTTCTTGTTCCACTAACTTAAGAGTCAGTAATACAATATACTGCAAAGAGAATATGTGATTTGTGTAGTTTTATGTTATTTTAAGTAACTTGCATTCGTACAGCTTTGTAGCATCACCGATTCTCATTCGGAATAATCTTTCTATGTGCCTTTCTTTGATAACACTTGTAAACACATCGAAGTTTGACCATAGCAGACGATAGTTTGTACGATGAATAGCAGAGTTTGTTAGAGTTTGTTTGTATATTTCATTTAAACTGTCAAGCACATAGTGAGAAACTTTGTTACCACTTCACCTTTTATTAGTAACCCAAGGTTTCGTTGTTCATAACAAAGGTACTCAACCATTTCACAGTGTGTATATGAGGAGTATTTTTAGTTTTGTGTAGGCATGTCTGATATCGTCTACTGTACACCATCAAGCTCTTTGAAGTTAACTGTTAATTATTTATATGTGATACTATTCCGAGGTTCTCAGGATGAAAGTAGATGTTTGGAATGAAATAAAGTTTGTAAAACCCAATACTGTGTTGTTTGTTTTGTTTTTTTTAAGATAGAAGTTACTGAAAATACAACACACTGCCCTTTTTACATCCTACACACTACACACTTCCAGTCTTTTCCTGTGCAGAAATGAACCCCCTCTGTTGCCTAGTGTAACTTATATGGCTGCTAATTTTAGATTAAACATTACATAGAATAGTGTGCCAAATATTAGAAAAATACTATTTTTAATCATAACCATGTAGCCATGTATTTCATGTCTTATGTGGGTTTCCAGGTTTAGCAGTCAGTAGCACGAGTCAGGATATCGCCTTCCCCAACTTGAGTGCACCCCACAGCTGAATATTTGGTTGAAGGTATGAGTGTATCATGCAGAGGAGCCTAGAGGACTATCCAGTGTTAAGTTACCCAACACTGCAGTATGGGCATGTCCCTACCACACTCACTGCGTGTTTGAGGCCTGTATTGCATCAGAAAACGTTTCCAATGAAACAAAGCAGACGCAAGTTTTTATCACATGTACAATTTATTGAGCATTCACATACAGGTATACAGATGTATATTCTTGTGAAAATTCTCAGATATGAAGATTATTCAAAATGTCTTCTGGTACTCTCACTGTTGGAGAAAGTATAAAATGTAAAGAGTACATATTTACAAGAATAGTTACTCCTGTAGCATTGGCCAGTGCAGGTGACCACAGTCAAGTAACAGAAAGGGGCCAATACTACGCCTATATTTCTGAAGACTTGGTCCCAAAAGCAAAAATATAAACAGGCATTTTTCTCCTGCAAAAAAGTTCAAGAGATGTTGTATGCCATTGAATTGTAGTTATATTTTATTTTTTATAGATTATGACTGTGACATGACACAAACATGGAAGCCAGTCATATAGTAATAACCACATACCTGGACTCTCCTAAGGGAACAGTAACTATATCTTGTAGTCAAGGCAGCTGTTTTGGGTTACTGTCAAAAGTAAGTGATACGCTTCATCCAGAGCTTTGGTAAAAGGTTCAAGTCTGGACCACTAAGTGTTTAAGATACAGTCCATAATAGGCTCCTCTGAATCCATACCCCACACAGAGAAACTTCAAGGCATAATATATTACACTGGAACATCACCCCTCTGGTCCCTTCAGCCGTCTATTCAGAAAAACCCCAATTAAGTGGTACACAGTAATAGAGGCTGAGTCCATGGCTACACCCAGGGCAAAGCTGCCCCTGATTTAATGTGTCGGTAAAATGACCAAAAACAGCTTGTTTATGAAGAGCAAATGCTTTGAGGGGTGTAACCCAGCAGGATCTCTCCAACTCCCACAAAGTACACCACTTGGGCAATACCAAACAGAGGGGCAATAACCAGGGCCCGGCAGCTGGCTCCCTTTAAGAATGCCCCAGGACCCTCCTTTTTCAAGATATTCCTGCAAAAGAGGAAACAGTAGAAATAAAGTAGTAAGTAAAACAAGGCAAACGAAAAGACTTTGTGACTTTGTTGTGCCGTACCTAGCACAGTCCACTATTCCATTGTAGGTTTCTTCATTAGCTCCCTTTTTGAGGGATTGCAGCCTTGTCTTAATCACTGCACAATAAATAAATCAATACAATTATTAAAGATAAGAGAGATTAAAGACAAGTCTAAGAAATCATTGTTTTAATTAATTTAAGCATATAATTGACCCACCATCACAAGGACTGACAGTCACAGCAGCCACACATCCAGCCAGACAGCCAGACATGAACGACCAGTAAAATGGTACAGATCCTTCAGGTGAGGCCTGACCCAACTGGTGCAGGTGAGCAAACAGGGGAAAATATACCATAGAGAAGGGGATATCCCTATGAAAAAGGATGAAATAAGTCTTTAAGTCCATAGCATCAGTCCACTTTAACTATTAAGTATGAGACACAGACCTCATCAAAGTAGCACCAAGTCCCTTGTACAGTCCACTGAATCCTTTGGTCTTCAGCAGCTCTCTGGTGATCTGTGTGGCTGATAGTCTCATCGCAGGGCTGGTGTTATACGAACGGCACAAAACTGCACTGGTCCCACCCATTTTCAGAGCTGTTACCACACTCGGCATCACCCTTTGTTGGGCAGCTGAACATTTGAACCGTTTTTTAGTTACTTTTAAATCCAATCCTATGAGGCGTAAATGATAATAGAGGCCTCACCAATTCTGCCAGCATCTTGCATCTGGATCTT
Organism: Paratrypauchen microcephalus; assembly: GCA_036785185.1. NCBI lineage: Eukaryota > Metazoa > Chordata > Actinopteri > Gobiiformes > Gobiidae > Paratrypauchen > Paratrypauchen microcephalus. The sequence continues at coordinate 1,570,881 of JAVJIX010000052.1, read as the reverse complement.
GAGCATCTCCATTGGTGTCGTGATGGTGACTTGGCACATGCCTGCGCAGCAACCAGCCAGCATCTCCTTAAACACTGTGAGTTTACTATTGAAATACAAAATACACATGAGTGTGTGATCAGTGCATATTCAGTGCATGAGAATGGATTTCCAAGTTTTCCAAAGGATTACTCACCCATCTTTGCTGAGCTGGTGGCGGAAGAAGTCATTGGCAGCAAGTTTGATGGCCTTCTCCGGGGTCACTAGCGTAAGATTTACAGCAGCACCTAAAATATATTTAAAAGAAAAACATATTATAGTTATATACAGTGTGATTATAGTATGCTGCAAAATGTACAATTTATTATGATCCACTGTATTATAATACAAGTCAACCAAAGAATAAGGGTTAGGGTTAATGTGATCTTACCTCTGTACATGCCAAAGTAACCCTCAGATCTAACCGTTTTGATTAGACAGTCCATCCTGAAAGAAATTACAGTATTAAAATTATGATCTACGAAGCATCAACCCTGATATCCATTGACATAATTCATAGATTTCACAGTAATAACAGTTAAACTATATTTCATCATATTGAAGCTTACATGCTCTTATAGATTTGCTGCCCGCTGCGCTGATTTTGCAGTCGTGTCTTAGCGAGGTCTATTGGAAACACACAGGTGACTCCAACCATCCCTGCTACACCCCCATTGATCAGCTTGGCTGGCAGGCTGCCCAAACACAACACAAAATACTCTGTCATCTGGTAAACACATCTCTAGACTTTATATGAAGTAAATATCATGGTCATTGATTGATTAGTGATTATTATTATTATATTTGTCATAGAATCCACCATGCATCCAAGTGGTATATGGTTGTTATTTTCACAGTGTAATTTACATCAGGCACATGTTGACTGATTAAAGGTTACATTTGAAAATTAGTTTAAAATACATACATATTATTTTTATTATATTTTTATTTGTTCAGTGTCTTTTCAGTATTCCGTTGCATCATATAGAAATACAGCCCCTTACCTGATCTGTTGTTGCTGGGCCATTGTCTGTTGTTAAAAGTTGAAAAGTTAGTTAAGTGGAAATAAGACGGCCGTGGAGGGAAAGCAGGCAGAGAGTCCCCTCAGAGACACTGAGCAAGGCGAGAGCTGCAGCGAGCCTGGGTTATATATATATATCAGGCAGCCATACAGATACTGGGGATAAATTCACCTATCTCCACCCCCAGTGCAACAGGCCAGGACACACAGCCAAGAGGGATCAACACACAAGCCAAAAGCTGTATCACCGGTAAAATGCACCCCAACTGCTGACTGTCAATAAGAAGCAGATAGTTGTGTGGTAACTGACTTTACTTAAATTCATGAGATAGTGCCAAGGCCTAAGTTCATTTAAAGTGAAAGGAATTTGAAAAATATCAAAGATCAAAGTCAGCTTTATTGTCAATTCTGCCATATGTGTTCAACGTACAGTGAATCGAAATGTCGTTTCTCTCCGGCCAAGTAGTGCAAAAAGACAGTGTACAAAATACTATCTAAGACAAAAATCTAAACTAAAATCTGAAACAGTGCAACAGAATAAATAAATACCTATTTACAGATGTCCAAAAATGTGCAGTGTGCATCAAAATGCACAATGGCAGATAGAGCAGTGAAATGGTAATGTGCAATAGAATGTGTGTTGAAAGTAAAGATAAATACAACAATATAGCTGCAAGCAGCAATGTGGGGCCAAGCACCAAAGGTGCATGTAGGCCAGGGTCTAACAGGGTCTGACAGGGTCTAACGGGGTCTGACAGGGTCTAACAGGGTCTGACAGGGTCTAACAGAGTCTGACAGGGTCTAACAGGGTCTGACAGGGTCTAACAGAGTCTGACAGGGTCTAACAGAGTCTGACAGGGTCTGACAGGGTCTAACAGAGTCTGACAGGGTCTGACAGGGTCTAACAGAGTCTGACAGGGTCTAACAGGGTCTGACAGGGTCTAACAGAGTCTGACAGGGTCTAACAGGGTTTAACAGGGTCTAACAGGGTCTGTTAGCCAGGCTTCCCAGGCTTCCTATGAAGGGTTCCCGAGATATGAGCTCACTTCGGCTAGATCAAAGACACATCCAAAGACAGATCAAAGGTACATTTCTGCGTTGCCTAGCAATGCAGAACATTCCTGAAAATTCCTGAAAATTTGACCTGCTGGTGGCACTAGACGGTTGGGGGTGGGGGCCTATAAATTGCTGTGGGTAATGAGGAGACTGGCTAGAATGTGCATGCAAAATTTCACAACTTTTTACCAGACGGTTCTAGGGGTTGCCATAGGCTCCCATGGTCAAAGGAATAATGTATAATAAGAATCAGTAGAAACACTTTTTTTTTTTTTTTTTTTTTTATCTTTTAATATTACAAGGTACACAATAATACACACTTCAGGTACATAGCAGCACATATTTCATCACTACAATAACATACACAAAGCACTCAGAAGACACATCGGGGGATGCGGGCACGGGAATAAACACCACTGGGCCCAAGGGCTAAGAGAAACACTATGGTGCCTAGCACCCTCGGTGCTTGTCCCCAATAATAAAACATTAAACCATAGCTAAGTACATGTTTATTTTATATATACAGTGATTGGATGGGATTTTCCCCAGATCATCTGCCACAGATATTCACTGTGATATGCAAAGCACATTTTGCTCTGGTTAGGTTATTGTGTATATTTAATAATAAAAATAGAGTGTGCTATGCTATATTTAGAAAATTACAGTTGTCCTTGCAGCAAGATCTAAAAATACTTGTGTGAGTTGAGAATTTTAGTATTCACTGTGTACATGACAGTAGCATTAGAGTCAAGTTAAAGATTGGATTGATTTTCATAATAACATGGCACATTGTAATGTAAGTAAACGTGACACATTTTCACAAAATAAAATTCACAATTTCAGTTTATATTTATGATAAGAAAACAAACAAATACTGGATGCTACGACCCTAATAAATAACAATATTAACTGCCTCTAGTGTTTTCTGTTTGAATCTCCTCTCTGTGAATTCTTAGTTTTCCTTTGGTGGATTGGTCCTTCTCTTTTCCTTCCTGGTGGTTTCCATGCAGCGGTCATGAGGCATGCGTCTGGTGCGGACACAGTGGTGTATGCGTGTGTCACAGCGTCTGCAGCTGCAGCGCTCAGCCACAGGGTAAAACAGCTGAGTCCCATTGAGAGAACAGGCAGGCAAATGTACAGCACGATACACCACAGACACGGCCAGGCAACTGCGCTGGACCAAGAACTTTCTGCCAAATCGGCCCCTCAAGTTTGTATCCTGACAATAACAAGGAAACAATGTGCAATTATTACCAAAGACTTCATACAGTCTAAATTAAATATATAGTAATGCATAATAGTATGATTACAAAAAACTAAAATGAAATCTGATACATTGCAAAAATGTAGCTTTAATAATAATTTATAAGTTAATATACTAGATGCCGTGAATAGGTTTGGTGTCTTAATATGTTTTATTTCAAAGTGAGCAGTAATAGAAAAAGTACAGTTCTCAAAATGTAAACACATCAAAAGTATGATTATGCTATTTATGATAACATTTTCAAGAAATTTGAATTTTTTTTTGCACAATTTGAATTTTATAGAATAGAATGAATGGAATAGAATGCCTTTTATTGTCACTATTCATATGTACAATTTACATTATACTCAGTACACTTCAGTGCAGACATTTAAGTACAATATATACAACACATCAGGATATTTACAACACAGTATACCATAAAACATACATTTTCATATTTATTGTCCATGGGGCCCACCCCATGGACAATAAATATATCTCAAAAAGGTTTCTCTTTTTGAGATATATGATATACAGATGGAAAAATACTATAATTATTAAATGTTTTTCTCTGTTTTGTTATATGAACATACTCAAATTCATTCACACATAAATATCATTAATCATTAAACAAAACAAAACATCTGTGTCTTTGTACTAGTCACTCTTAGCAAAGAATAAACAAAACTACTGCTTGGCAATTGCTTGTGAAAAATAAAAGTTAAAAGTAACATTTGTGAAGTCCTCACCTGAGTGTAGCAGAAGCCGCTGCAGATGGTGGTGTTGATGAAAACGCACTGGTCACATTCACTGTGCTCCATCTGTAAAGTGAAGTTCGTTGGGGAGCAGCACTGGCTCTCTCTCATCAGAGCACACAGCAGCAAGCCCTTCAACAGCCACATCCTACACATGAATAAAGATCAATGTAGACATATACTAATGTGCAAAATAATATATATACAAATAATGAACATAAAATTACGTTGTCACCTGTTGATGAGCAGCAGAGGTCAAATGAAAGCTAATCTGTGAAAGTGGTCCCTGCCTGGTTTTTGAGCAACTCAAAATGTTGAAAATTCTCGTCTGCTTTTTATAGAGAACTGATCCTCTCTGATCTGAGGGACTCTGGGTCGGGCCTCATATGTGACGGCTGTGGCAAGTGACACAAACATACACGTGGGTGAAGATACATTATGATCTACGATTATTAACAACAGCAGTTTATCCAAGTGCACTGCTGTTTGCTCCATATGTGAGACAAAACTATCCAAGAACATGGATTTGGAGTGAGTAAAATAAAAATAATTTTCTTATTCTGCATTTGGTTTACCCAAAATGATGTATCTATGTATCTGAGACATGAGAGGTTCAATAAACATTTTGATTAATCTATCCAGTTTTACAAAACATAATTTATCTTAAAAAATAAATAAATAAATAAATAAATAAATAAAAAAAATACTAATACTGTTTTACTTTGTCTCTTATAATCCTGCTAAGTTAGTTGAATGTCTGTTCTTAATCACAAAAGGTGTAATGCATCCTTTTGTATTGTTATTCATTTAAATATAGCTTGCAGTAATTAAAGGGCAAGATCTCAGTGCTATTCTACTGAGAAGTTTTCTTTTTAAATCACTAAAGGTTTCTATTTTTTGTGATACTGTATTGACCACAACAGCACCAGTGTTTTCTTCTGTTTTCTTGTTCTACATTTGCCATCTTGGGTTACATAGTTACATGAAAAACATCAGATAATTCTGTCAAACTGGGGCGCTCACAGTTCATCATCTCCAGTATCTGTCCTGACACACATTTAAGTTTAAAATAGTAAAGTAACTAGCCCACCATCACTATTACATTACAAGTTAATATTGTCGTTAAATCATACATAGACGTTTATATTCTTAAAAATCACAAAATCCATGTTTCTACAAAATGGTTAGAATTATTTAAAGTAATAACAAGCCTGATATGTTTGAGTGCCCTCATGTTCAACCTGGCCTTGTTAGCATGACTTGAGAGGTTGCTGGAGATTTGGAGATGGGCACATATTCATGTTCAACAATCAACTCTGAACTGGGTCAGTCTCACAGAGCTCTCATGACTGGGCCAGGGCTTTAGGGCATGAGGTCATCACTCACTCTATGCTAATGCTACGGTTTGAAATAATATTACTGCCACCTAAGTAACTATTCTTGAAACATCTAGGCCAGTGTTTCCCAACCAGGGGTACAAGTACCCCTAGGGGTACACGAGCACACTGCAGGGGGTACTCGGCAGTGTTGCTGGGTGATTTTCTTATTCTAATTTGAGTAAATTTGAGTTAAAGAAAAGAGAGAAAATGCCTGAGAATTAAATTTTCAAATTAAGGAGATGAAATAAAATGATTTTCATTTAATAATCTGTTGTGTCATGTTCTACTTTTGGAGAATTATCAACACGTATGAGTGAGGGGGTACTCGAGGTATGACAAAAAGGCTCAGGGGGTACACAAGACAAAAAGGGTTGGGAAACACTGATCTAGGCCACTACTTTGATGGGTCAAAGCCAAACAAAAACACACAATCCAGTGAGGCTGAGCTAATGCCTCTAAGAGTAATACGTTTAAAGGGCCCATATTACGCTGTTTTCTGATCTATGTTGCTCATTGCTTCTTCAAATACATTCCCAGAGTTGTGTTTTGTTTCATTCACATGTTTAACACACAAACCCTGCATATTTAGGCTGAGTTCTTCTCTCAAACTGTGATGTCATAATATAGGAAATGCTCCACTGTGTTTGTTAACTCCATACACCTTCACCAGAATCATTTGGACCATTTCAACCTTGGAATAGACAATCTCCCACTAAAACAGCTGTTCACTTGACCACAAGGTGGATACGTAGACAGACTGATAATAAAGGATCACTCAAACATGTGTGAATGAAACAAACACAACTGTGTTTGTTTTAAAAACAACGTTCTAACATGGTTTATCTCGCAAGAGTCAGTTTTACGTAATAAAATCATTAAAGGATCTTTAATGGTTCTGCACATTTTTATTGTCAAATTTAAAAAAAGTTAGTTAAAGGTAGAGCTGCATTATGAGTATACAAATCATCTATACTTCCATGAAACAGGCTAGGAGAAAAGCCCATCCACGGTATGATTAGAGGACCTTCTGTAAGTTCTGTATTTTTGCGTGAATCTACTTGGTTAAACTGAGCTAAACATTGGTAAAATTGTGTTTATGCGACACTTAGAAAAAAAACATTTTGTTTCTTGTAGTTTCCATTTCCTCCTGTTCCATGCTGACCACATCAGACCTCAGACCAGCAGGTGGCGCACAAAGACAGACTTTTCTCCTCTCTGTTTGGGATCGACGGGTTTTATTCATGTTTAGTGTGTTTGTTTCACATGCGCCTGTATCCAAGCATTCAGCTCTGGCTATGATCGTATGACACTTCAGAGTATTACACTAGTTTATACATTTGGATGGCTAACTTATATCCTATTGTTAATGTCACCAATTGAGACATGTAAGAAAACTGTTTTGAATTTGACAGGCTATCTGCCATGTTGAAATGATACGAGTTAGTCAGACCTATAAAATGATCATCTATAAATGCTTTATTTCAGATTCTGGTGAAGGCTGTGTTGAAACTCTGGTATTTTGTGAATACAAGGAGCTGCTGCTCTGTGGGCGTCTGACTGCTACATTCTGTGGCCAAAGTAAAGCCTTGTCAAAAAGAAGAGATAAATCATCTGCTAAAAGGTATTTGTGTAAAATTGCAAATTGGGTGCTGTTTGTAAAGCAGAACATTTTTTGCTCTTATGACCTGTTGTTGCTGCCTAGTGAAAGCAGGGGTCTTTGTATTGATCTTGCTTCTATACCAGATGAATGGCGGAAATAGGTCTGTCCTGAAACAGACACTCTCGATAATAACCTGAGATTTCAAGACCCTCAGCTGATGTCACTACTGTGTCCCTGTCCTAACTTCTGTTCTACCTCCACCTCCACTGACAGTGTCTCACTGGGCCCTGAATCAATCTCACACTGCTTAAAATAATCAGCCTAGATCAGACCAGGAGCTTTTTAGAGACATGTACATCTCATACACTCCAGGGCACCAGTAGGCTTTTAACATGTACTTTGGATTTCATTGTGTCTACTTCTAACTCTGGAGATTATGAATATGAAGCGGCATATCAATCCTTTATCGATAAGCACTGCTAGATCTATGGACTATCAGCCAGAATTTTGCCGAAGTAACAATAATAACAATAATAACACAGTCAGGGCCGGCCCAAGGCATAAGCGAACTAAGCGGCTGCTTAGGGCCCCCATGCCACCAGGGGGCCCCCAAGACCAGTTGGGGGGCCCCCAAGACCAGTTGGGGGGCCCCAACCCCCTGGTCCTCGGGAACTCGTGACTAGGGGGCCCCCAAATCAAATTCTGCTTAGGGCCCCATAAAGGCTTGGGCCGGCCCTGAACACAGTGATATAGATTGTCATGAATACCTAGTAACTACTAGGGATGCATCTGATACTGGTATCTGATATTGGCACCAATACTGAAAAATTGGCTGGATTGAATATCGGCTTCCAAATATCAGTTTAGCCGATATCCTGCTTGGATATGTAAATTGAGGTAATTGGACTATTTACTGTTGTAGTCACCCCAAAAAGTCTCATAATGTTTGAAGTTTTGTATATATAGAGCTGTTTTGCGGTTACTTGAGATAAATAACAGCTACATTTGGATAGGTTTTGTTTTATTTTAGTTTAATTTAAAGGAAATAAATGTTGTTTTCAGTCTCTGCACTGTCATCAGTTTATATCGAGTATCTGCACATACTTAAAGCTACAGTATTGAAATTGTATCGGAACTGAAAAAGCTGAAAAAGGATGCCTATTTAGCAGATATTTATACATTATGGCTACCACACTCATCACTAAGACCTTGTAAAAGCAGTATGATTCATCTCTAATCTACTGTTCTCTAAAGGTGAAATGCCTCTCCTTAATTGGTGACCCTGTCTCTGTGGAGTGACCCGTGGAGGGCTGAAGGAATACCGTTGAACGTGTGGGATAAGAATAGCCCTGTGCTGTTCTCCTGCGGCCACTGCCATCTCCTTCCTCCCAGTTTGTGTAATTAGTGACGGCGCTCACCAGGATGCAGCTAAACTTCTTCAAACAATACTTCAACCTTTATCTAATGAGTGCTACTGCCATTTACGCTGCCCCTCACATGAAACAGAGAAAGCACTGGAAAAAAAACAACAACTATGACTCCAGAGACAGAAGTTGATTTATAAGGCCCTGATGGTTCATATTTGTGTTCTTTTTTTTATGCTAATTCACAATAACTGGTGAATTTTGAGGTTTCTGTTGTTTTTTAAAATAATGCAAATTTGTCCCAACTCTGAACATAAGTCAATGAGGCAATACCCGACCTACATTAGAACTCAAATATAGCTGCACCAATTAAGGCCAGCTTTTCTATGCTATGTTACACATGTCAGAAAACTCATTCGTTATTCCTCTGTTATTTACTGTTCGCAAACAGATTGGCTTATTGGTAACAGTCCAATTTTTTAAAAAAGAAAAAAAAAGAAACATGATGAGCGGTAATGTAGAATTTATTACAAATTCACTCCATGCAGCATTACCATATTTTTATACTTTAGTTAGTACAGCCCTAAATATATTATGATATTCTGTCAACCCAGTGTGTACCCCACCTAATGCCCAGACTGTTGCCCAAACCTATTCGCTTTCATCACTGTCACATTCTCAGTCATTATAATTTATTAAGTTTTGACAGTTTCAGCAATTTATGTTTTCTCAAATTATTTTTCAAATGTTTCCATAATCTGGCTCCAGAACCGCTCAGTACATTTATACAAAGACCAAACAGCAGCAGGACGACAAGAGGCACCTTAAACTATATGTGTAAACTCCACCAGTGCAGGACGTCATTTGGACAGTCGGCCTTCTCTTATAAGAGCCGTAAACTGTGGAACTCTCTGCCCACAGAAATTAAGTCCATCTCCGAGTTAAAACTGTTCACCGCTAAACTTAAATCTTGGCTCAAGAGAAACCAAAGCTGTACCCATGTGTAAATAGTGTTAGAATGAGTGAATGAATGAATGAGCCGAGTGAGTGAATGAGTGAGTGTTACATGTCTTTGCACTGTTGTATTTATATAGATGAAATTGTATTTTTTTTATATGTGTATATATATGTGCATGTATACATAATGTGTATATATATGTACTTTAGATTTTATGTTAGTGTAGAAAAGCTCAACCAGGGACGGGGGTTGAAAATTAGCATCTGCTAAACTCTGTATGCATCACATCAGCTGCAAACTCTGTTCTGTAACTATGTCCGGTTGCATTGTCCCTGTCAAATAAATAAATAAATAAAATAAAAAAGAAGCCAGACTGATATCTGTAGCACAAAACAAATTGCAGGAACTCATCTTGCTGTGCAAAGTAAGGGTTATTCCTCAATCACACAATCTCTCATGTAAACATCCAAACTTGATGAATGAGTGTAATTTGTGCTAAATGCAACATTAGACCGTCAGTACATTTAGCTCCTGTTTGCACCAGTAAGTTGAGAATCATGTATCTTTCCTTTGCATAAAATAGAATCAATTATAATTACACTATACTGTTTCTAAGCCTAGATAACTAAGTGTGAGTATTAAATCCTGCCAAGTGTGGTGGCTGCAATTTGACATTGTTTTATAGATCTAGACATGTGGTGTAATAAAGCCAAATCAATATACAATCTGAAAAAGTCAAAAGATAAAGGATGATAGTGTTAAGCACAGTTTTTCGTCTATTGTGTAGCTCTTGTGAGTGGTAGTAAAATACATTTTAGATTAAATTTGGATAGAACACACATTATTTAAAGACTATTGCTGACTAAGGAATGGTACTGAGTGATGGAGTGGGAGAAACAGGCTGGCACTATGAAAGGATAGGGGGCGAACAAGATGGCACTCGGAGAAAAGAGGGGTGGGGGCACTTCCGATAAAAGGAAGTGGGACTTATTCCAACAAAACACATGGTGTGCGTTTATGTGCGCAATAACATGGTGAGATGGTACAAGTGCACCATGGTCACAGTGCTAATAGCATTAAAACCCTTGATGCCAAATTTAAAATACACCCTACAAGGCAAATGGGTGGTTGTTGGAGGATTTAAATCTAAATAAAGCCTGTAAGGGTGGAAAATTTGCCTGTAAGGGTGGAAAATCCATGTATCAGACCATTAGTTCTCTGTAAAGCAAAGCAATTAGAAACATTAAACATAAGTAGTGGATGCCCTGACAATTTATAAGAACAAATTAAACGATAAAAAGAGATTGAGATCTTCACAGTAGACTCGAGTTTATTCCAGCGCTAAAGCTTCTGCATGAATTTGAATATATAAATGCAATGTTGGCTTGGTAAGTGACAAAAAGGGCATAAGTACAAAGATGAAGATAAAAGATGATATAAAAACAAATATTAATTCAAAATGAAAAGAGAGAAGTAGATTTTCAAAAGCTTTTTTAAGATGAAGGCCTTGAGTCCTGCTGCTTTTCAAAATACATTTGGCAGAAACATGATGTTGCAAGTGTTCAAAGCCACATCCTTATATATTTTCCAACCTCTGTTCTAATTCTTAGCTTTTTGATATTAGGTTGTAGGCCTTTAGTCATTTTGACAACTAATTAGTCTATGGTGTCTTAGAAAACCGAGATTTGTGTTAGTCAACTAATAATTTTATTTACCTCATTTGACAGGTTTTATACAGACCACAGCAAAAAGGAGTGAAGAGTTAACTGAAGATTTTGGTTTTATATTAATGCACTGTTTAGTACTATTTTCACCATAAATAGTTGTTTTTGCATAAACTCTTTGACTTAGACTTGGACAAACTTCATTGATCCCCATGATAAATTGTTTTGAGTACGGTAGCTCACTCATCAAATATAATATATAACATATAACAGAGGGTAAAAAGGGGGGGAAAAAAGAACAAAAGAGAAAAGAGAGAAAAAAAGAGAGACTCCCGGTCAGTTGTAGGTCAGACACAGAGATATCCAGTACATAACAGTTCAGTTGACTGATTGATTGGCAGGACATGTCTTTAGTCGACCAGCAACACTGGTCTACAAGCAAAATGCTTCCGGAACAAAAGTAGTGAAATTTTTCTTGGTTTAGGTCACTAATAAAGAAAAAGTAAGTCAGAAGTACTGATTGCTATAGTTTCCAAGATATACTCCATCCATCCATTTTCTTCTGCTTATCCGGGGCCGGGTCGCGGGGGCAACAGTCTAAGCAGGGACGCCCAGACCTCCTTCACCCCGGACACTTCCTCCAGCTCCTCCGGGGAGACCCCAATGCATTCCCAGGCCAGCCGGGAGACCTAGTCCCTCCAGCGTGTCCTGGGTCTTCCCCAGGGCCTCCTTCCATTGGGACATGCCCAAAACACCTCCTGAGGGAGGCGTCCAGGAGGCATCCGGAACAGATGCCCGAGCCACCTCAGCTGGCTCCTCTCGACGTGAAGAAGCAGCAGCTCTACTCTGAGCTCCTCCCGTGTGACTGAGCTCCTCACCCTATCTCTAAGGGTGCTCCCAGCCACTCTGCGGAGGAAACTCATTTCAGCCGCTTGTATCCGCGATCTTGTCCTTTTGGTCATTACCCAGAGCTCATGACCATAGGTGAGGGTAGGAACGTAGATTGACCGGTAAATTGAGAGCTTCACCTTTTTGGCTCAGCTCCCTCTTCACCACAACGGTCTGGTACAGCGACCGCATCACTGCCGACGCTGCACCGATCCGCCTGTCAATCTCACGCTCCATCCTCCCCTCACTCGTGAACAAGATACTTGAACTCCTCCACCTGAGGCAAGGACTCTCCACCCACCCGGAGAGGGTAAGCCACCTTTTTCCTATCGAGAACCATGGCCTCGGATTTGGAAGAGCTGATTTTCATCCCAGCCGCTTCACACTCGGCTGCAAACTGCCCCAATGCATGCTGGAGCTCCTGGTTCGATGAAGCCATCAGGACAACATCCTCTGCAAACAGCAGAGATGAGACCCTGTGGTTCCCAAACCGGATCCCCTCCGGCCCCTGACTGCGCCTAGAAATTCTGTCCATAAATCTAATGAACAGAACTGGTGACAAAGAGCAGCCCTGGCGGAGTCCAACATGCACCGGGAACAGGTCCGACTTACTACCGGCAATGCGAACACAGCTCCTGCTCCGGTCATACAGGGACCGAACAGCCCTTAGCAAAGGGCCCCAACCCCATACTCACAGAGCACGAGGGACATGGTCGAATGCCTTCTCCAGATCCACAAAGCACATGTGGACTGGTTGGGCAAACTCCCATGCACCCTCGAGCACCCGATGGAGAGTATAGAGCTGGTCCAGTGTTCCCCGGCCGGGACGAAAACCACACTGCTCCTCCTGAGGTTCGACTATCACACGAATTCTTCTCTCCAGCATCCTGGAATAGACCTTACCGGGAAGGCTAAGGAGTGTGATTCCCCGATAGTTGGAACACACCCTCCGGTCCCCCCTTCTTAAACAGAGGGACCACCACCTGCCAGTCCAGAGGTACTGTCCCCGACCACCACGCGATGTTGTAGAGACGTGTCAGCCAAGACAGCCCCACAACATTCAGAGACTTAAGATACTCAGGACGGATCTCATCCACCCCCGGGGCCTTGCCACCGAGGAGCTTTCTAACCACCTCAGTAACTTCAGCCAGGGTGATGAATGAGTCCGGCTCCGAGTCCCCAGCCTCTGCTTCCTCCTTGGAAGACGTGACGGCGGGATTGAGGAAATCCTTAAAGTATTCCTTCCACCGTCCAATAACATCCCCAGTCGAGGTCAACGGCTCCCCACCCGCACCGTAAACAGTGTTGGTGAAGCACTGTTTCCCCCTCCTGAGGCGCCGAACGGTTTGCCAGAATTTCTTTGAGGCCGTCCGATAGTCCTCCTCCATGGCCTCTCCGAACTGGTGGCTGATGTACAACTTTTAGCCTATTTTTTAGAATAAGTTTGTTTACATAAACTAGATAGATCCTTGAATTCTGTGAAGGCTCAATATTTCACACAGATGTCATTTCCATCTGTTAGATAAGTTGTCTTTGTTGAGAAATATATTTTTCTTAATCAAATTCACATTCTAATGCTTGAGTTACCATTAGAATTCTTTCTTCAGCATGAGTTTCTTTCTCTGAATCCAGTGTAGCATGTATTAAGCGTGTATTTAGTACTGAAATAATATTCAAATTGAATGTTCAGGGGCAGCTGGAGAATAAGCCAATGTAGCAGCTGTGTCACATAATTAACAGATTATAATGTCTTTTGCATAACATAATATTGTAATTAAAATTTGATTGTAATTGCTAACCGCTAAGAGCGTTCAACATTTACACTTTGCCTTTTCTATTACTTGCTGTATTCTGACCCTCACAAACCTCTGTATGAATGTGTTTTCAGCAAATGGGAGCCACAGCAGACTCAAGGTCTCCATGAATCTCTGTAAGCAGCACCTACATAAAAGAAATAACTGTGCATGTGCAGAAGAGACAAGATTGGTCCAGTGAATGGTAAAACAAAATGAATCCACATTTACATTTTGAACCTAAATGCTAAAACACAACAAATTATTTTCATTTTTTAAGTAGATATTGCATCATGTTACATCAAGCGCCAGTGGACCAGCACTACACACAGCCTCAATTTATCTACAAATCTACTTTTCTGGTTAGAATTATTATAATAATTGTGCTAATGTCCTCCTCTTTGTTCTGTTGGGAATGATACACTTGAATCTAATTTCCATCCTCTTTTATAACACACTAACCTCATATTCTCTCTCTACATTGAAAAATCTCCTCTTTGGGTCCTCATTTAGACCTTATTCTGAGCATTTGTAGCTTTGAACATCCTTCTAGCACATATTCACTAAGCTATACACCATACTTGATCTGCAGGGCTCTCAAGTTTTGAGCGGGGTCGTGCGTGAGACTGCGTAATTTCCGAGGAGCGGGGGGGGCGGGTTGGGGGGGGGGGGGGGGGGTGCGAGTGAACAATTTTTCCCGAGGAGCGGGAGGGGGGGCGCTTGAATTGCGTGAGAAATGCCATGTGAGCATGTGAACACGTTCTATTGCGTGTGTCACACTCTCAAACTTAAGTTATTACCTGATGGTTCTCAATTTGTTTTATCATCACCGTTTTGTCGTTCCTCATGTTCAGTCGCTGTCTTTATCACTGACAGTGCAGTGCGTGCTTAGCAGCTGAAACTACACTCTACGGCCTGCCCACTCTACAGTCTGCCCAACAACAGAACAATCTATTTTCTGATTGGCTGAAAAGGGCGCGGCGCCTGATAACTGAGATTTTTTTCTGGGGAGCGGGGGGGGGGGGGGGGGTTCACTGAAAACGCGCGGTACCTGCATAAACTGAGCCACACAGACCAATTTTCTGGGCACAAAAAAAAAAAAAATTCAGCGTGAGAAATGCCATGTGAGGCGTGTGAGCGTGTGAACACGTCGAATTGCGTGTGTCACACTCTCAATGCGTGAGACTTGAGAGCCCTGTGATCTGTATTCTCTGGTTTGATCTCTAAAACATCTTTGGTTGTAGCCATAACTGACTTATTTAGGACATCTCCCACATTTATAGGTTTATGGGTTAAGGACGAAGGGAAGAGAAGTTTAAACTACACTTTCCCAAGATGGCGTGAACCACATTTCCCAATAAATCTGAGGTGGATCTAAACATTGTTATTTCTATCATTTCATGTTACACGACAAAAGTGCCATAGTATTTTCTGTTGGCTGCTCATAATTGGAAAAACTCATGAACTAGCTAATTATGACTAAATAACCCATGTTAATCAGCTTTAATGACTTGTAATAATTGGAAAAATCCAAAAGCTCACACACTACTGGTCATGAGCTAATTTAATTAATGATAGTAAACACATTTCCCAAAATAGCCTGCAAGGGATGTACACTACACAGTGATGTCAAAACCCTTTAAAATAGAAGTGATAAAGATCTCCAAAGATGCTAGATTGGGGGAGATAAACATTTGTATGCAATGGCCCAAGAGATTTGTCATACAGCATTAGCACATGCTCAGTAGAGAGGATTAAACACTTCGGTTGAATATTAGAGTAAAAAAACATTGTCAGTTTTTCAAAATAGACCCATGTTAAACATCTCGTCCTATATCAGAAAATACACACAGACACCAGCTTTACTGGATTAAGATATGCTTAATTGTCACATTTTATAACACTTTTCAACCTTCATAAAGTACTCAACGCGCTTTAAATTGAAGAACTATTCACGGTGTGCACACTGGATGCAGGTGTATTGCCCGAGGACACAACAGCACTAGTGGGTGCAGTTGGCAAACACTACCAACTATAAGGACCTACCACTTTCATCCCAGTAAGATAAAGAAGAAATCAAACAGAAGAATAGTAAGAACAGTTAGAAAATAGCATTTCATACAACTTCTAAATACCCCAATATGCCCAAGGTTCAATCAATATACCTTGCTACTATTACGATGAAGTATATGCTTAAATATGTGATGTCACTGCTACAAAACTGCTATAAACAGTAATTACAATAGTACTATGTGAAAAAGGCATTTTAATTTCCAGTCCAGAATGCACAGGCGAGCACAGAGACAGAACAGAAACCCAGGAGTTAGTTGTTGCGTCACTACAGTAGCCATCTGTCAGTACGCAGACACACACACTTGGCTCTTGTCTCCTGAACACACCTCATACACACAAGTCAATATGTGACCACAAAATAAACCTGTGTTGTGCAATTGGGACATTGTCAGACTCTTAATCCTGGAGGAACATAGAGTCCTACTTTTAGCATCCTTACAAGCCCTAGTTATGTCTTTACATTTGTTATTTTTTATTTTCACTCCAGTCTGGCTTGCACAGCTCCACACGGAGAAGAGATGTTGTGAGTCTGGGTCTAAGTGACGATATACCCTGGATTTGTGTGGCCTTCACAGTAATTTAATCTAACTTTAATTTATGGAAGAATCTTTAATGTTATCACAGTTATTATCAGTGCTGATTTTCATAAATATTTTTTGTTAGTACACAAAGAACTTGATTTTGTCTCACTTCAGCTTGGTTTAGATCAGGTCGTTTGTCTGTCGTGTAATGTGGTGGGATATGGAGTGACAGACTCAGGAAATTTAAGATAATAAAAATGCAATAACATCATATTATTTGAGTTTCAATCAATCGTAAGAGAGATTATAATTCAATAGTGCCCACATATTACAACTCTGAAAGCCCAAAATCGCCTATTTTAATGTTTTATGCGTAAATCAAAATTTTTAATGGCTGTGCAGCACAACCAAAATAGGAACAGTTGGTCAGTTAGTCAATTTTAAAGACCATTTTAGTCATTTGAATATATCAGGAGTGCCAAATGCTTTCTGAACTCATGCATCTATTAAGAGTTTTATCATTTTCCTGTCCAAGAGGTGAACAGAGCTTTCTCTCCAAAGTTGTTTTTTTCCTCTCTTAACATTTAGCTTCCTTCCCACATAAATCTGTCTGTCCATATCTGCCAGAGAGTGATGTCATTGATCAGCAGTCACTGTAAGCGTGCGTCTGTGTAGGAGATGAAGAGATGAAGGTTGAGGTATAATCCCGTTGTTTAATCCGGACCACTCCCAATCATCTGCCTCCTCAGCACCAGACAGCAGCAGCAGCCACATAGTGCACACATAATAAAGCTTACATTGCTTCAGGCCAATCCACTTTTGACAGAAGACATTGTAGACACATATACACCAAAACACGCTTAATTTTATTGTTAAACTCTTGAAAGATATTTGAGGTATCTGAGCACTTTAGAGATGGAGAGATACACAAGATTTTCTTTTCCAGTGGGGTGGGAGACAATGAGTGAGTGAGCGAATAGGAGAGAGGGCGCCAGTCAGGATCAAGCATCAACTAACTCCCATCGAAGATACGGAGCAGACAAAACCCAGAAGCAGAGCAGAAGCATCCTTGTTGTTGTTGTTTTTTTTACACTAGTAATATAATATCTCCCGCTGTTTTTGTCCGAGTTTACCCAAGACGTGAAGTCTGGAGAGGGGAGCGGCAAATTCATCCAGAGCAACGTCAAGCCAAGGTAAGCGAAAAAGCCAAAACGTGATTTTTGCAACTTTTCGTCGGTTTTAGGTCTTGTGAAATAAACAAAGTCGTGCATTTTATTGATCAAAAAGATGTGTTGGTTCGGTGCCTGTGTCGGCGTTAGCAGAAGACGGCGCGCGCTGTCCAGTTTCTGCCCGCGCGCGTCACCGCTGCAGTGGAATTCAACAAGACAAAGTGACCAGGCTGGATACGGCCAAATAAAGTTGTGGTACTCATGAGAACAACACAAATGTATGGATTATACACTGACTGTTGCTAATACAATGTAGGGAATTTGGCTTAGTTAGTCGTTTATTTTGATTCTTGCTTGCCAGTATTTTTAGATACGTAAAACGTGATTATGTTACGTATGGCCACAGTTCGTGTTTATGAACATGACTGAGAGGTTACTGAACCTGATCTGTCTGTATTGTTGATTTTTAAATAAACATTTAGTTGAGGCTAAATGAGGCCGTGCATTTTGTTCTGTAGTTTATTGCACTGAAGCTGAAAGCATGTGATCCAGTGGGAAGCAATGAGCCATGATGATGTGGGCTAATAGATATGAACAATGTCTTGATGTAACGGTTTGCACCAAAACACATGTTTTTTTGTACTTGTTAGTGTTGCAATAACACTCAATAATGTAACATTGAAGGAGGCTTTGAAATATGTGGATTTTAAATTCCCAAGTGGTGTGAATTAGATCTAGTGTAGGCAGTAAGTTGTTTATGAATGGCACAAGTTATTCAAAGTAACATTACCATTACCCTGAAAATCTTTTTAAAGGTTTAAAGATGCACTGTGTAACTTATTTTACTGGTATTTTACTGGCAAGAGGGTCCGCCACTTGCTTGTCTTCATGGTGATGATATTGCTTTACCTGAAATCCCTCACAGTATTGCAATGACCTTAATTAGACTTAGACTTAGACTTAGACAAACTTCATT
Source organism: Paratrypauchen microcephalus (assembly GCA_036785185.1). Taxonomy (NCBI): domain Eukaryota; kingdom Metazoa; phylum Chordata; class Actinopteri; order Gobiiformes; family Gobiidae; genus Paratrypauchen; species Paratrypauchen microcephalus. The sequence continues at coordinate 1,552,400 of JAVJIX010000052.1, read as the reverse complement.
GATTCACAAGGGAAATTGTTTTGGGTACGGTAGCTCACTCATCAAATATAATATATAATATATAACAAATGGTAAAAAAATTGATGGAATAGCAACCAAAGAGCAATAGACCAATGTCAGATGAGACATAATTATAAAAATAAAAATAATTATAATAAATGTATATGTACAAATCCAAATCTAGTAATAAAGTATAAAATACAATATCAAATAAGATGTACAATCCCAGCTATATACAGTTGTATTATATACAGGAGTATTATCTAGGGAGTATTATCTATTACATAAGGGTGAGTTGTTGTACAGTTGTATGGAGTATGGTATGAATGTAGTCCTGTATCTCTCACTGTTTGAGTGGAGCTGTAGGAGCCTGTTGGAGAATGAGCTCCTCTGTCCCTCTATGGTCTGGTGCAGTGGGTGAGCAGGAGTGCCCATGATGAAGAGCAATTTATCCAATGTCCTCCTGTCCCTCACTGTGACAAATGTCTCCAGCTCACAGCCGATCACATGACCAGCTTTATGGATCAATTTGTCAATGCACCCAATGTCTCTTTTACTGGTAACTGCTCCCTCAGCAGACCACAGTGAAGTACAGGGTGCTGGCCACCACAGACTGGTAGAAAATCTCCAGTAACTTACTGCACACATTGAAAGACCTGAGCTTCCTCAGGAAGTAGAGTCTACTCATGCTCTTCTTGTACACAGCATTACAGTTGTCCCTCCACTCCAGCCTGTTGTTCACAGGGACGCCGAGGTACTTGTAGCAGTCCACGATCTCCACTTCATGACCCTGGATGGTAATGGTCTCTACTGGTGACCTCATTCTCCTGAAGTCACCAGTTTCTTGATCTTGTCAATGTTTAGGAGCAGATGGTTTGTCTTGGACCACTCTACAATTTGCAATCAGTGTCCTGTACTCCAGCTCCTGTCCATCCCTGATACACCCAACCACCATAGAGTCATCAGAGAACTTGCAAATGGCGGGACCCGGAGCTGTACTGTATATCAGAGGTGTACAGAGTGAACAGGAACAGAGACAGGACTGTACCTTGGGGGGATCCTACATTACTGACTAGCTGTCTGACAGGTAGTCAGTAATCCAGGAGACAGTGGAGGAGCTGACACCCATCCTAAGCACTGGGTTACTGGGTTTTGACAAACATGCATTCTGTTAGCGGGCTTGCCTCTCCACAGATTTGACTTGTAACTTGGTCTAGTGGCATCACTTACTTGTCTCCATGGAGGAAGACAAATTTAAGTGCATACTGGTAAAGCAATAAGATCACTGTGTGGAGAGGTGGTGGACCCTCCATTCCCAAAACAATTGGGACATTTCATGTCTAAAAAGCCCTTTAGTAGAATAGCTTAGGACACTGCCATTGGCACAAAGTGAAATAAGATGTTCACATTCTCAAAGGAGCTGCATACAGCATTACAGTTTCCTGTTACTATAGTTTTAATTATGCATCAAATACTCCAACCATTATGCATTTTATATAATAGGCCGGTATATGGACTGCTATTGAACTAACAGGACCCTAAAAGAAATAATACATGTTGTATGTTTGTTTGGAAAAGCTTTGCATATGCATAAATATAGAAGATGTGTTTCGCTGTGACAAAAAGTAGTTTATTTGCATGGATGCAAAGATCACTCCACGCTAGCCTCATTAACTTCATATAACACATGCAACTGGATAAACAAGGAGAAGAATCCTTATTGAATTTTGAATAGACTACACACTGTACTTTCCATAGAGAAATAGCTTGCAGTGTGTTTAATTGTGCAACAAGGTTGCCAAAAATGGCACAGGCAAGAAGCAGGCGACTTCAGACATGTGTAAGAGATGTGTTTCCCAAAGTGTACAGTCTAGTTTTAGTTTGAGAAAAGATGTTTATTTTTACAGAGTTTGTGTAATGTGAGTGCAAGCTGCCTTATGACAGCATTTATGGGAGGTTCACGCCTCGCTCTTGACTCAACTTCACACAAACCACTGGGAGCCCTTCTGTTACCTGTGGAGCAGTTAACTGAATCTACTTAAATTAAAATTATTGGGCTTTAGACTGTACGTGCTTGTCTCTATTTCTCCAGAAGCAAGCAATGAGGATATTACATTAGGTCTGTCCTTCTTTTATTTTAAGAGCTCATAAATCACATGGTATGGTTTCACACTAACAGATAACCTGGACAAGGTTTTAAGATCAACATGTTTCAATTCCCACTGATAAATCTATTTCAATTCAGAAGGCAACTGAAAGCTGTTAATTATGCTGCCATACATTTCCAACTGAAATGCACCTTGTTTTGGATGATGAGACTCTATTGTTATCTGTGTATACATGCAGTATACCTATGCTACTCTTCCTCACTTACCATGCTTGGGACTTCTAACTCCATGATTGGAACATGTTGTATCTGAATGAAAAAAACATGCTTTTGTGATTTTTGCATTTCTGCAGTGAATCCATGCCGTTATCTGGTCAGTGACATACAGGTCTGTGCTGTAAACTTTGAGGACAAGATGGTATGGATGAGGTGAGGACCTGCTCCTGAACCTAAGATAACAAAACTTTATTTAAAGCACTCCTGGCTGTCCTATAGCCTTTTTATGAGCTGTGATGCACCACCTCCCTTGGGTGTGTCTGTGGCTCTAATAATGCTTACAGTTTATTAGTGGTTCAGTCTTTGAGTGTGCTGTGTTCTGTATTCGATATTGACTACATTTGCCACGATATCTAAATATTTCAGTTTTACTGGCAGGTCTATGGTTGTGAACTCTTAAGTCATCTAACATAAATTAGCTGTAGGATATTTAAAGATGTCATTCTGTATACAAGCAAGAACCAGGAAGTCAAACTGCTTTGAAATCATCTGCACTCTTTTTATTGTGTAATACTGCATTCAGGTCAAAACTCTGCTTCTGTCCTTGGTTTCCAGTATTCGAGCGAGATACTGACTACCACAGGCAGTAAACTGAGTGGGCGTGTAGGTGTGTGCTGTTCTGTGGTCTCCAACCCTTTTTAAGTGCATTCAGGGCAGGTTATGGCCAAGTCTTATTCAGTCTTTTTACAAATATTGGATTCATTTTTCTGCTGTCTGACCCAAACTGTATTTCTTATAGCAAAGTGCTTTTACGCAACAGGATGCAATACCAGAAGGGCTTACAGATGGATAGATTTCTGAAGTAATTTTTAAATATATTTTAAGAATAGCTATTTTGTCACATTACCAGGAGCTTTTAAATAGCTAATCTGTATTTCTGGATGGGCATGAGGATAGAAGGCTCTGAGATCACTTTAGCTCACTGGTTTTGACATGAAAATGTTTTTCAGAGCTGACTGATCACTCCATTTTATGGTCTCAGCTTAGTTAATTGGACAAGTGAAAGATGATTGTTTGCATAAGCATCTTGATTACCAAACAGTTCAGTAGGGGAGATGAATATACCCATTATATTACTAAGAAAAGCAAATGGGCTTTGAGTTAACCCTTTTAATTGAAAACCTGTTGACAGAGGTGAACGACAGACAGAAATACAAAAACTTTGTCGCTTGTTGAGTTTTTGTGTTACTGACACAGATATAGTATATACATGCAATGATGCACCATGCATTCAGAGAGCTTTCAATGTAAACTAGCTTTCAGATATTTGATCAACTCACTTTATAGCAATTGCTACTAATAATTACTCTATAATTGAAATGCGTGAAAAGTCCCTCAGTCGTCCAGGTACTCCTGTAATTGAAAGTTAATCTGCATCTTTTATTATTTTGGTGATATGTCTTCGTTTGAGCCTGTTCATTACTTGGAAAGTGGCATCACAGCACAACAAATGAGGATCCTTCTTATTTATGATTTTATCAATAAGAAATCTCATGCCGGGTTTGTGTGGCTACTAGTGTGAGGCAGACATCAATATCCCATTATAATGTAATGTTATGCCATAATAGAGTATGAAGTACATGCCCTCTTGTTGCTTTAATGTGAAAGTTTCCCACTGAGATTTGGCTACAACTGCTACATAGGCGAATGCGAACAGACATGGAGACTTAAGCTTTTGTGCAACATTTTACCCAGATTTTCCCCTCACAGCAGCTTGGACGGTGGGTTACAGATGGTGATAGTCCCATATTAAGTGGTGCAGTTCACTTCTTGAACTTTTTGAACTTGTAGAAAAATTATACATGTTGGTTACTTAGTCTAATCCAATCCAGTCTCAGTAGTTCAGCATGTATCTTAATTAAAAAGAGTAATTATGAATATCATATAGGCTATACACTATAGACCCTATAGCATAAGGCATCTGCTTATATATTCCAAAAATGTTGCTCAGATTGGCTGTTTACAAACAGCCAATCTGAGCAACATTTTTGCAACATTACTTAAAAGTAATTGCTACAATGCACAATTAGAAATATTTTTTATGATAGATATTTATTTATGGAAATATATGGTTTTATATTAAAGCAGTTATAAATAAATGCAGACAACAGGTCTCAACCATAGACTGTATAAAGAAGTGAACTAACACTCACAACATTCATCTCCAATCAATTGAAGCTAATCGTGGCCGGCCGCATAGGGGCGAATTTGGTGCCAAGTTGGAATTTCGACCGCAAATTTCATAGCAACCAAATCGAATGTCGAATGTCTTCTCCAGATCCACAAAGCACATGTGGATTGGTTTGGCAAACTTCCATGAACCCTCGAGGACCCAATGGAGAGTATAGAGCTGGTCCAGTGTTCTGTGGCCGGGATGAAAACCAGACTGCTCCTCCTGAATCCGAGGTTTGACCATTGGTCGGATTCTCCTCTCCAGTAGCCTGGATTAGACCTTACCAGGGAGGCTGAGGAGTGTGATACCCCACTAGTTGGAACACACCCTCCGGTCCCCCCTTTTTAAACAAAGGGACCACTACACCAGTCTGTCAGTCCAGTGGTACTGTCCCTGACCGCCAAGTAATGTTGCAGAGATGTGTCAGCCCCACAACATCCAGAGATTTAAGATATTCAGGGCAGATGTCATCCACCCCTGGTGCCTTGTCACTGAGGAGCTTGCCAACCACCTCAGTGACTTCAGCCACTGATGAACGAGTCTGCTTCTGAGTCCCCAGCCTCTGCTTCCTCCTCAGAAGACGTTATGGGGTATTCCTTCCACCATCCGACAACATCCCCAGTTGAGGTCAACCTGCAATGTTGGTGAAGCACCGCTTCCCCCTCCTGAGGCCTTGGACGGTTTGCCAGAATTTCTTTGAGGCCATCCGATAGACCTCCTCCATGGCTTCTCCAAACTCCTCCCAACCCTGAGTTTTTGCCTCTGCGACCGCCCCGGCTGCAGCATGCTTGGCCCGCTGGTACCTGTCAGCTGCCTCAGGAGTCCCATGAGCCAACAAGGCCTGATGAGACTCCTTCTTTAGCCTGACAGCATCCCTTACTTCCGGTGTCCACCACTGGGTTTGGGGATTGCTGCCGCGACAGGCACCACAGAACTTAATACCACAGCTATAAGCGGCCACATCGACAATAGAGGCAGAGAACAAAGCCACTCAGACTCCATGTCCCCAGCCTCCTCCGGAATCTGGGAGAAGCTCTCCCGGAGGTGTGAGTTGAAGGTCCCAACAGACCTTCACTATACTCTTGGGTCTGCCAGGTCTTTCCGGCTTCCTCCTCCGCCAGTGGACCCAACTCACAACCAGATGGTGATCAGTTGACAGCTCTGCTGAGTATCCAAGACATGTGGCCGACATGACAACAAAGTCGATCATCGTCCTCTGGCCTAGGGTGTTCTGGTGCCACGTGCTCTGATAGACACCCTTGTGCTCGAACATGGTGTTCGTTATGGACAAACCGTGGCTAGCACAGAAGTCTAATAACAGGACACCACACGGGTTCAGATCAGGGAGGCCGTTCCTCCCAATCACCCCTCCTCAGGTGTCACTGTCATTGCCCACGTGGGTGTTGAAGTCCCCCAGTAGAACAATAGAGTCCCCAGTCGGTGCAGTGTCCAGTACCCCTCCCAGGGACTCCAAGAAGGCCGGGTACTCTGCACTGCTGTTGGGTCTGTAGGTCGACACAAGAGTGAGAGACCTGTCACCCGGGGTGAACTCCAACACACGGCAGCTGAGCAGGCCCAGAAAATGGAGAGAAAATGGGAGAAATGGAGAGCCCAGGCCCCCTCAAGGAGTTGGGTTCCAAAGCCCAAGCTGTGCGTGGAGGTGAGGCCGATTACATCAATGCTCAACCCCCCCCACCACCACCACCAACCGCCCCCGGAGCTAGTCTCCATGTCCGGAGATCCGGTCGTCAAGGTCCCTGCCTTTGACTGCCACCCAGATGTCCATGCAGCGGCCCCCTATGGATCCTCCTGCTGCCCCACGTTGCTCCTTCGGGCTTTGCCTGCCTGGGCCCCACGGGGGAAGGCCCAGCCACCAGATGCGCACTGTTGAGCACCCACCCCAGGCCTGGCTCCAGGGTGGGGCCTCGGTAACGCCAATCCAGGCAACGTAACTGGCCTTATTATGTTTCTCATCATGGGGGCATCTGAACCACTCTTATTCTGACCTGTCCTCCGGGTCCTGTTTGCCTTGGGTGACACTACCAGGGGCATGAAGCACCTGACAACAAAGTTCCCGGGATCATTTGGGCACTCAAACCCCTCCACCACGTTAAGGTAGCGATTCAAGGAGGGGACATCAGGGAAATAGGGCACCTTTATACCAAAATAGTGAAATAAAAACATCACAATCACATAGAGTGGGTTATTACAAACATTTTAAGACCAAAGTGAGGAGGCTCACAGCAACAGTTACAAAGCCAGGGCAGATGGTTTGTCTTTAGTTGAGAAAGTGAATTGGAGTTGATTGCCCAGAAGCACTCCCATGCTTACTTTTCATTTGGAATGCAACGGCTAGCAGATGTGCTATATTCATTTATACAGTCTGTGGTCTCAGCCTACTGTATGTGCTTAACTTTCATGTTGTCCAATTGTTTTTATTGTAAATAACAAATAAATGCAGTTTAAACACAATGTACATAGTTGTTTATTGTAGCTGACTGCTAGGATTGGTAACACTAGTTGTTGCAAGAAGTAAGTGCTAAAGTAATTTAGTAAACAAAAATCTATGTAGACTCCAAAAACAGGCATGCACTGTACTGAAATGAAATATTTTAGACTTTAAAGTAGAAATGACACCAGATAAATGTAAGCACATGGTGCTTTGATTTGTCTATTTTTCAGGATGAAAAAAATTTATTAATTAGTGAAAACATCAACAGTAGAAGCACTTACAGGAGCCCCACCCAACAGAGCAGCGCAATTGTTTCAGAATTAAAAGCAATGTTTACACTACAAAGGCGTATGATTCACATGAACTAGTCAATGAAGTACAGAATATTTGGCCTCAATCTTTACACATGATGCCACCTTTGTTATGTAAGGGTAAACTTTAGAATTTAAGTTTTATTACAGTGCTCTGTGATCCAATGCCAACCAGGCATGGTATGTGTTTTTTCTGCTTTTGGTGCTAAAGGGTTGCATGTCAACTCCTCATCTTTCTCTTCTGCCTCCTGCTCTCACACAGCCTCACCTACAGCTGAGCCCCTGGTCAACACCCATTGAAAATTAGAGTATGCTTGTATACTCAGTTAAGAAACTAAGACTTAATGATCAAAGGAGAAGTTCAATTTGTCAACTGGACAAAGTTTGTTTGGTTGAAAACGTTTCGCCGCTCATCCGAGAGGCTTTGTCAGCTCTGGTTATTGTACTGGTTAGACCCTGCTTACAATAACCAGAGCAATAACCAGAGCTGACGAAGCCTCTCGGATGAGCGGCGAAACGTTTTCAACCAAACAAACTTTGTCCAGTTGACAAATTGAACTTCTCCTTTGATCATGGATTCTACCTGGACGACTGAGGGACTTTTCACGCATCTTAAGACTTAATGACCAAATACAGCACTATGTGATTACTCAACATGCTTTAAAATATATTTGTGAACGGTATATCCATGTCAAGCAGGACATGCAGACATTTGGCTGGTTTGTGAGTTTATTAGTTACAACTTTTTGAACACATTAAACAAGATGGTACATGGATGAGTCTGTTCACCTCTAATCTCAATTTTATTAAAAAAAAAAAAAAAAAAAGGCTTTAGTAAACATAGTTCTTTAATAATGTATCAGATGGTGTGGGATACTCCATGCTATGTGACTCTCAACAAGGAAAAGAAAAAACACAAATGTGAAAGTCACTTTATCGCCTTTGTTCATGCTCACCTATCCTCTCTTTGCCTGGTTTACACCTGACCATATCACAAGTGATATATGGTCTGGGAGCCACCTTCGAAATATCTCGTAGCGGAGGTGTGGTTTACAATCGCCAAAGGCCGTTTATTGGGCGTTACGAATATCTATCATTTGGCGTATACGTAGCCCATAGCCAATCATGTCAGTTGTCAGTTCAAACTACAAGCTTCCGTTTGTCACGTAGTACGCGTCACCGTCTTGCCACCCCTCCCCGCTCTCTGATTGGCTCCCAGAATCGGGAGAGCTTGCTTGCCATAGTTGCCAGGCTGTCTTTCAGATCAGAATGAAAGAAAGCAGCCTGGGATTTCCCAGGTTAGTCCTCTCTGGTCTTCTTCTGTCAGAGCAAAAGCTGGCACACTATCAGACAGCAATAACTTAGATAGCATCTAAGTGGTGGTGATATGTGAGAACACAACTGGTCCGACTTGGCCTATCCAAATGAGTGTATTGAAAACAATACACTCAATATTAAAATTTTGCAACTGTAGTGCAGTCCTCACCTGATTATTTAAAGTAAATTTTGAAACCTGAGATTGTATATTTGCCTTTGGTGGCGCACTGTCAGTAAATTGTATTATTAATCATAGTTAGGTTAGCAATAATGCTCTCTAAGTCCCAAATTATATCATAATCAGTTTAAGTAAAATAAATGAATGCTAGGTAAGCCTTGTGGTGGAAAAAACACATTTGAAAGAAGCAGGCATTTTGTTTTTCCTCTAGCACTCATTTGTATTTTTTGCAGAGGGCAGCCAGAAGAAGAAATGTTCAGCCTCCCTTAAGTAACAGCTGAGACACTAAATAGGAATAACACTATAGAGAGCCCACAAACTCTGATTAAAGCCATAAATCACATTGTAAGAATGGGCCTGGGTCTACAAGCAACATGTAGTGGATCCCAATGCAGCCAGGGATGAATTAGCCTCTCTCCTCATAAAACCTTCATTATTGCATTTCGACATATGGCACAAATGAGAAAAGTCCTAATGATCCTAGCACCACTGGGTACTAGGCTGTTAACACTAGGTTTGGGCCTATTTGGCTTTAACAACTGAAATAAACAAAATTAAGCAAACATAACTGCGATTTATGTTAGTGTTTCCTTTAAAGGTCCAGTATGGAGCTTTTCAGGTGAAAGTTCCGCCATTCGCTTGTCTCAATAATGATGTTATTTCTTTGCATCTTGCATTTATCAAATATATAATTATTATTGTACTTATTTTATTTATTGATTGATTGCTAAATAAAAACATCATCATCATCATTCTATTGCTGAGGGCCTTACCTATTTGCAGTCCTGACCAGAAACTCAGCCTGATGGTGTCTGAATTAGACACGCTTGTTGCTGGCTACTGTGGAACAACAGGGAAAGCAATAACTCTATAATCTCCATATCCACTACCTGAAAAGTACCATAGTGCATCTATAATGGTCACTACTGAATCTTCATTATGGACGTTTAATAGTGTCAGGAGGATAAATCAAATATCAGTGGCCCGTGTCTTTGAATCAGTTCAAAATCTGACCTTTGCTCTATGGGAGAATATTGATCCATGATGTTCATTGAGCTTACTAAATTTTGATTATGAAAATGCATATAATACTTCTCCTAAACACAATGACCAACTTACCTTATGACCTTATTTGGTGAAACGTAAGAAGAGCCTTGGGGTTGGAGTTGTCCAGTTCAAACAATGGAGGACAGCCCTCATTTATTATACACAATCTGTTTCCATGTTTAGGTCCAGTGAACAGCTTCTTTGTGCATATAACTTAAATAATTCTGTCTAGGAAATGATGAAATGTCATTCTTCAAATCAGTTATTTATTTGCTATGTTTTGTTAACAGGCAGTCAAATGTATGCAACTTTTCGCTATGGCATCTCTACACAGGATTAACTGTTTGTATTAAAAGCTATTTTTTTCCCATTAATGTGTGATGCTGAACAGCAATAAAAGACTGGTAAATCCAGTAGTCCGTGTGGGGACAGTTGATAAATAAGTAATGGGCAGGCCACTACTGTCCCCATGGCTGTGTGGTGTCAGTGGGACGAGAGAAGTAGATAGGGAGTGACAGAGAAATGACATGTGCAAAGAATATATAGCTGCAACTCTGAAATATATTATTAAGGAGTGTATTAAAACATATTGTGTAATGAATTCGCCTTTAGCACTGTGGTATTTCATTCATATTATCTATTCTGTGGAATTTCAATTGCTTATGTCACGATAGTAGACTAAATTCTACTGAGAAATAAATCCAGTGTCAATATTATGTCAAATTCATTTTAGGTTGATCTAAAAAACAAAAAATCAATACACTCAACTAAAAGCAGTTGGAGCAGAACTAGGAGATAGGGATATAAAAACTTAACAAGAGAAATACATAAAAATCAGAATTCATAATAACTCTGGCTAAGGAAGCTAAGGGATGAAAAATCTTTTGTATATTTAATTTGCACCATCATATGCCCATTATTTATTACAAAACTATTCACTCTAGTTACAACACAGATGTTTACAGTGGCCTTTTGTAGGACTGTAATGGTGTCCATGTGGCCCAATCTAACATTTAAGGAAAAGGGAAATTATTTGGACGCAGTAGCTCACACATAAATAATATATTGATTGTGATGTGTTAGCTACTGTGTCTTACTGTAAGTCATTCATTGATATCTTCACGTTCTAAGTAGAGGAGTATGCACAGTTTAAAGTTAGGTAGATTTGTTAATTTTTTATTTCAGGTATGAAATAAATGTAAAAAACAAATAGGAGAAATCATCATCTTCTCATTATGAAAGGGTCGATCTATGCTAAACTATGAGTCAAACGTTGCTTGCATCGTCTGGCCATTAACCGTGAAATACAGCTGCAGTCTAATGCTTGCTGTGCTGTGCAATTAATGAAAAACAATTACTTCAGAAGTATTGCACAACTGTGGTCAGACCGAATTATCAGCAATCAAACATCTACCAAACCTGCTGGAAATGTTGCTAGTTCCTATTCTGAACTTGTATGCCATGAATAGTGGTTGAGCTTGTGAAACCATGTGCTCCGTATAGCCAGAGTGGAAGAGATAATGGATAAGAAAAAGAGGTCAGCCCTGATCCGGATTTATTGGCTCAGCTGGTCATAAAGGAGTCTTTATCTGCACATTGCATTGTGGCAGCTGAGATGTGAGCTACAGGTGAAAGATGACGCTCCATAGACTCTCATGTCTCAGTTACACGATGGATGGGTTTAATACAGGATTAGAGGAAAGACCACATTTACATCTATGGCACTGCACTGCGTTTTTCTCACATTACAACAAGTCCCTGGGCATTTCCAAGATGTGTAAAATGTGTAGCTAGGTCTTAAAATATTAAAAGGTTTTATCCATATTTTTCTTACAGTTTTATGGCAGTACATGCAGGCTACTGTAAACCATTATGTGATTTTTTTTGTATTCCGGCTTTTTATGAGTCCTTGATGTCTATTGCCAACTATTGCTTTAGGCACAGCAATCAAGACAAACTGACCATTCACTCTCATTTATGTCCCATACAAGCAATTTAATGGGTATTTGTGTTGCTTTAATGTGGTTTTTGGCTGCCATTCACATACTTGTTTTTCGTTCATGTGCTTATAAAAGATGGGGTTTTGCTGCGTTTTATGGGATGGGCCATATGACAGAAGCAATCATACTTATCATAATTTTCTATTCAATTCTATTCAATTCTATTCTTAATAAAAAGCAAATTCTTAATAAATATTCTTAATATTCTTAATAAAAAGCAAAAAAGAAATCTGCATTTACAAGACTTAAGGCTTATAATCATTTTCTTCCTACAGAGTCTGAGCTCTGCTTCAAACCATGTTTTTACAGAGGATTGGGTGATCAGAAGTATCGAAAAACAGATAACAATCAATACTAAAACTAGTATCGAAAGATAAAAATGAATCTTTCCTGAAGAGAATCTTGATAGTATAAGATATACAGTACATTTCCATGAGTTCGCTTTGGAACAGGTTGATCCGACTTGGCCTGTCATGATAATTACTATATTGACTTATCGTTTGTATAGGAAGACTGTAACATAACGAAATATATTTTGGGATTCAGTATTTCTCATGTGCACATTTCCCTTGTAAAAGTGGGGAGATTTGATGTGTTTTTGTTGTAATACAACAAAACAAATTATTGAGTCTGTTCCTTAGTATCTGATTGAATTGGAAATTTTAATATGGGGTGGACCTCTGAAGTTAAAAGCCCCGACCTTTTGCACAATCCCACATTTATTCTAATAGATCGTGAAAAGTGTAGTGACTTTTCTGTGATATACCATACAATAAAAGGGTGGCTCCAAAGAATTAATATAGGCTTACATAAATATTGATCCCAGGATAAGTACTGGGATCCCAGGATAAGGTGAAATAAAAACCATTGCTTTGGCCTGACTTTTTATTGTTTGCCAGGTGGTGAGTTCTACCTCCTTCACGATCCAACTTCTTTGTTTTAAGATCATATTGTGCATCATTACAGTTAAATCCAACTGATCTTTTTTCCTGATAATTTTTATTGATATAGACAGCAGCGCTTATTTCACAGCTAGCAACTAAATCTTGGTCTTAGTCAGTTATTTTTTGCCAGTCGCTCACATACAAATACATCATTGTTAAAAAAAGGAAAAATCTCTCCAAATCCGGACCAGAATAGCAGCATTATACCAAGTTTAGATTGGCACAAATTGACAGACATGCTGTATAAAACTATGCCCGGACTCTAAACTGACATATTTCAATGCTAAAAATAGCGCTCAACCCCCTTCCCCCCCTTAGACAGGGATTTACCATGAATAAATTATACTTATTTTTAAGACTCCAAATGCGACACGTGCAGACACAAACTAACAAGTGAGTGCATTGCTTTATTTTCAGATTTACTGGATAAACTATTTCACCAAAAAATAGGATTGCAGCCACAGAAAGACTTTTTAGAATAGCCAAAAGGCAAAGAAAACAGTTTCAGTACTTGGGCTGGGAATCACAGGGTCCCTCATGATTTAATACGATGCATGACAGTAATATCACAAAATGGCGATACATCCATGATACGTATTTCAATATTTTAAAGAACCAAATACATTTTAACAACAAAATTTCTTTGTTACTAAATCACTACCTGGTACAATTGTACCCATTAAAACACAGAATATCTAGCATTCTTAACACAATGGACCAGTGACATGCAGTCAGGGGAGGCAGGTCGTGCCTCACTTGTCGTCACAGAGAAAAAAAAAGTTAAATGAAAAAATTAATGGTTATATTTATCCAATGATTTGTACTATAAAGTTATTTTCTATTTAACTTTAACTATTTAACTTATTTTCTATTTAACATTTTAATCCTTTTTTATTCAAAATCGCTTAATTTTCACTTTTACCATTCAAATATTGGTGCAGAGAGGCACCAACCGTTCGTGCCTCACATGGACTGACTGTGCTGTAGCTCAGCAGTGACAGATTCTGCACTAAAGCGGCTGTGAAAAGGTGCCGGGTGAGGCACGTAGTTACCTGGCCTCATGGTAGAGGCACTCGTGAGCCCAGGGGTTCTTCTGCAACTCCTGGGGCAGCGGATTAGAATAAGTGACAGAAAGCTACAATTTAGAGTTAGCAAGTCAAGTTTAGCAGTTTTCTAAACTGGACTTTCAGTCTAAGCAGGAGGTTATAATTAAAGGAAGACCAATGCAGGAGCTAAAGGGTTTGCTCTAGACTACGGGACGAAAGATTCGCTCTTTTCAGTGTGGTTCACACGAACAGGCTAGCAGTGTGCCTCCTGCCTTCTTGTCTCAACTTGCTGTGACAATGTCTGGACTCAGATGGCATATTGTGACCTGAAAATTTTGCAAAGAAGCCTCATTAAACATAAGCAGTCCACCGCTCACATTCAGAGCCAGATCGTGCTAAAAACATTGCTATTTTAATTTATGATGCTACTCAGTGCACTCTGGAAAATGCACTGAACAATAATAATAAATTTTCAACTTCACATTAAAAGTATTATAAGCTCCAGTCACTTACAGGGAGAGAAACTGGCCCGGGCCAAATTTACTTGCCGACACCTGGTTTACAGATTTGTAAATCTGATTGTGATGACGTCAGTGCCTCACCAGCCATGACCCGCACGTCACTGCAATGGACATAAACAAGATCAGTATTGTAAAACTGTATGAGCTTTTAAACATGTTCCTCATCTTTGACTTACTCAAACTTGTGGTTTGATTGATTCATGCATGTTTGAATAATTCTGTATTACTTTCCATTCAAAACTGCTCAGTGCTCAAAAAATTTCTGTTTCCCCCCAACCCCTATCTTTGCCCTACTTACTTACTTACTTACTTACTTACTTACTTACTTACTTATTTACTTGCACTTATTCCAAAAGTTAGATTCTGAGTCATACATGTACAGTTAAAACGTGACATGATTAGATTTAAAGTATGCCAATGCACTGAGCAGTTTTACTGTCTACACCAATGCAACCATGATTTGAGATTGAATTCATTTGTTTTACAGTTGTATCTTATTTCTCTAGACATGAAATTCGAGATTGCACCTCCACTTGAGCCCTATTTTTAGTTTAACAAAACACATTACCATGCTCTATATACAGTAATAACATTCCCAAGCAGGACTTCTGGTAGAAACTCATAGAAACCTTCTGCAGGCCTTGAATCCACACCTGAGGACTGAAAGCAAACAAAAACAGTCAAAGTTCACACTGTACATTTTGAGTTATTGTTGTTGACCCCCCTTTAGACAGTAGACTTCTACAAGTGTGACTCACAGAGGAAGCATCTCTCGGTACAGCACATGTCCACGCTTTGCCACAGGTGTACCAGCCTCTGTAAGGTGTAGTCAGTGCCCACACAGTTGTAAAAATATCTCTGGTAGTCCTACACACAGTAGAGACCTATGTTTTAAAATGATCTCCAGCAGTCATTTACCTTATACCACTATAGGCCTGTATTTAAACCGGCTCTCTATCCACTCTTCCTCCTCATTCCTCCACTCGGCCGACAGTCTCTTGGGGCGGAATTTCACTTATAAGTCTTCTATCTCAGAATATTTCACAAAGGCACTTTAACCATTTCTTGTATGCACAGCAAGACCCAGTATAGACTAAAACTGTCTTGTGCATGCTATGGTATTTTCACTCTCTTGTACTTTTCTTGACCATTCTTCTTTTCTCATGCAAATTAAAACTGTCTTATAGCTTATTGGCAATATAGATCTGAAACATGGAGACAAAAACAGTCACTACAGCATTTAGGCCTAAGCATTTATTATGTCGTCTAAATATTATAGGAATAACATTATTCATTACAAAGATCAAAGAGGTTTGGAGTTTACAGTGTCGTTTTAGAGCAAAGTAAACAAAAAGTACCATTAAGATGCACTTTTACAGGAGTTAGTTCATGGTCAAGCTTCTGTTTTTTTTCTCCTTTATCTGACAATCGTAAGACATATTCTCTTAAGTACTAGACAGTCACTCAAAACTCAGAACAGAATTGAGATCAGAATGAAAAATACCAAGTTTAGCGTTTGCAACTGAGTACAAACAAGTCTATGCCAGAAGCTAAAACATCCACTGTCAAAGTTAATAATAACCCCAGTAATTTTAACATTGAATATGAGGAAAGATATAGGCTATATGTTGCACTGTATTTGTTTTACAAGTATCTGTTTTACCTGCTTGCTAGTTGTGTAGCAAAAATGCACACAAAAAAAAAGATAAAAAGTTTTACTATTTTATAGTAAATGATGTCCAAAAACAAAATAGCAGGAACACTTCTGGGAGTTTTTACACGTTTCTCCACTTTGATTTGATGGGCATTTTCCAATTCCCTGAAGTTAACCCTGTTAATATTTAATAGTTAATGACACAGACACAGAGACAGCAGTGAGCAGTTAGGAGCCAGTGCATTTGCCTCAAGCCAAAATAAAGCAGTTTTCACTCTGAGCTCCTTCTCAACATGCAAGACAAGAGAGACTTGTGGGAGTTAATGTTACTCTAATGGAATATTTTACCAATTTATTTTTAATGGTAGTGGTGTCCTCATTACTTTTTGGCCTTTTCTGGTCTCATTTGGAAGTAGATTTTGTCACTTTACCCAGTATAATATGCATATTGCACTTTGTGGAAAGGTTCCTGCACTTTTAGTGTGTTTTAAATCACATAGGATATAAAGAAGAGGAACCTATGTATTTAGACCTTCATTCCCATTTAACCATGAGTTTGGTTACCTTGGCATTTAATGTTTTAGAACTTAAAACTGTAAACAAAATTTCATAGAGCCCCTTCTGCTGACAGCAATTGTCACGAATCATGAAAAAACTATAGCAGCCATTTAGAAACTGAGTCAGATGGTGATTTGTGGATCTAAAAACTGCACAGGAGATTCACGAGTTCTGATGTTTTATGCAGCTATCTGCAGGAAAATCGCTACACAGTGATTTCTGAGAACTCAGAGAAAAACAACTTCACAAGCAGAATTATTCATGCAAAATACAGGTATATTTTAGGTATATAAGATATCATTATAACATTGTTAAAAGCTCAAAAAAGTCAATTTTGCATGTGATGTCCACTGTAAGATTTGGCTCTATGAAATTTCGACTGGACTTTAGTTGATTGTGGGCAGAGCAGTGAGCATTCTGTAGCTTGTTCCAGTATCCATAGGAACTTTTGAATTGGTAGCTGTATTTTTTTTAATTTCCAGTGAATTAATAATAACAATTGCCTGTCATTCTTGCTACTTACTGGCTATGACCCACAACACCAAATGGTCATAATGAATGGTTTAAGCAAAGGAAACCATATCTGAATATTTTGTTATCTGTATTTTTCCTCATCCCTTACTTGTGCCTCTTTGTCTATCTTTCACTCCAACATCCCCCTGAGACAGACTGACCTAGTTCATGAGTGCAGACTTGTCACACACTCAAACATGCACAAGCGTGTTGCAGAGAAAGGCTTGCACACTCGCAATTAACTTTAGACCAAAAGTGACAGGATGCAACTGGACATGTGAGGGGCCCATCTGTGTCCCTGGGTGGCACGTCCCCTGTTCTAGATCGGTGCATGTTTACAGTTCATGTGAAGAGCCTCAAGGGGACAGATGACAGCATGTGACACAATTGATCTAAAGGCTTATAGAGAAATCATGTCTTTCTATTTCATTTGGCACTGTCTTTATGCACAGTTGTTCTTTTAGTGACACCAGACTGTCCTTCACAGTTTCGAGCACCTTAACAGAGGCTAAAGGCACGTCATTTCCTTTAGCAGTGTTCATTTGATAAACATCTGTTCAATCTGATGAGTGCCCGCTGAGCCAAATAGGAGACGTGCACAGTCAATGTAAGTTTTGGCAAATATGTTGACTCTTGCTCTGTCTGTTTTTACTGTTTCAAATCTAAACTAGGTCAAATCAATTTTTCTCATTTGTTTTCTTTACCCTCTTGTCAAGAGCACACTCACCTTACCTCTGCTTTTATGGACCTGGACTTCTGTGGTTGAAGTGATAAACTATTAATGTTATTGTTTGTACTTGCATATTTTTTTCATCAGATTTTGTGTTCATTTTGTGAACTGTGTAACCCGTGTTCTAAAAGTTTATTCCTCTGTGATTGTGAGTGCAGGGGAAGTGTGCTGCATATTCATCATCTCAATTAAAGTCTGAGTTTTTGGAGAGGCTCTCAGTGCTCTTTGTCCAAAGGCCACCTTGGCCACAAAAGGAAAGAATTAATGTGGTTGGGATGGTTTAAAATGCACATGCACATGCACGGTCTGGGTATACAGAAAAATGGATCTGTAGAGAGAGTAATAGAGATTTTTCCAGCAAGGCAAACCCAACAATGACACCCATGGATAGGAGGTGGAGGTGGAGAGTGGGAAGGTGCATCGTGTTAGAGAAAGTGTAAAGTCCAGTTTGTGAGCCATATAGTTGAAATATTAGAGTTTGGCCTCAGCTGCAGTACCAAATGTGTTGTGACATTATTCATCTCTGTTTACGGTGTACTTTCTTTGCTAACTTTCCTGTGGTATACTTCAGTTTTATAGAGGCCCTTCTGGTTCCTGTTACTGTGGAAGGCTTTCTGCAACCACTAGCTTTTCTTCTTTTGACTGTTTTAAATAATTCACTTTTTTCCATAAACCAGTATCTCTCCATTTTGCTGCACAGATGCAGAATAATCTGTATAATTCCAGCCTGCTGACAGTCATTTTATCTCAGTTATATATACTGAAATAAAACTTTTATGCAAGTTTTTCAATTTCAATAATGTCTCTCACCATTCCATCCAATCATTCAAAGCTCATTGGGAATGCATATAGTTTATCTGATCAATTGTTTTCACTAGATTTCATGTTTCTGTATTTATTGCAGTACTTGTCAAGGTCAGTGGTGCACTATGCATATTTTCTGGTGAAGGTTCAGTCACCTGCTTGCCTTTGTGGAGATGTTGCTACTTTGTCTAGAATGTTTCATAATATGTTAATTGAGACAAGCAGGGGACTTCTCTTGGCCAAGTTGCAGGTCGAGTCTGTGTTGAGACACTGCTTACAGTGAGAATGCACAGATATTTTAGCAAGAAAAAAGAAAAAAAAAGTTATTGCCATGCTGTGGAACATTCCTGCTAAAGCAACAAGATCTAGAAGTTGACAAGCAGGTGCAGCTCCTCAAACAGAAACGATAAATTGTTCACATTAAGGTTAAGGTACACTTAATTCTGCCATAGTAACATTTGTCTGTGTTACAGCCTGTGTTACATTACATTTAGAACAGATTAGTTAAGAAAGATGCAGATAAATAAAAGTGGGACATGTGTAATCAAAGCTGAACTACAAGCAGTAATTATGCTTGTTGCTAATATATCTCTCAGTCCATGAGCAAGCTGCTTAAATGCACCCTAGTGTCTCAAGACTTTACCTATTTACTCCAAGTTCCTTGGCAGAACCTTGAGTCAGTTTGACCTTTAAATACAGATACATCTAGTGCTTTGGGACCTTTATCTTCCCCACTGGATGTTTAATAGTGTTCTCAAACATCTAAAATAGTAGCAATGACATTTCCTCCTCATCATTTAGCCTCCTACTTGTATGCCAGGATAAGATGTGTCAGTGTGTGAGACTCAGGAGAGAAGTTTGACGTGTGAGCCATGTGCACACAGCACTTTTGTGTCTGCTGGCATGGCAATTCTCTTCAACACCATAAACTTTTTCTTTTTTTAACTGTTCCATGAGCTACATGCATCAGTGAAGCGAGAGATTTTGCCTTGACTTGTGAAAGTTGTAAAAATAGAATATTAATTTACAATTGTGATGAAGTGAGAAAGAGGGATTTTGAGGGGAGTGAGGAGAGAGGTACTTTATTTGCTCTCATATATTAGTCTTTTAAACCTTACAGTACTGAATTAATTAGAACATTATGAATAATTTAAAGCAAATTCAGTCTAACACTTAAAACACACCAACTAATATTATGCACGCTTTATGCTACAATGGAATTTTTAACATAAACCTAACAACCTTGCTTCATGTGTTAATTCCAAGCCTAGAAAAACTGTGGCATTCATTGCCAGAATGGACTCTAATATTAAACCTTAAAAGAAATCCATTTACAAATCAGTCCACACTGGCCAGATGTCTAAACTGAAAAAGTTATTCAGTCCCATGATTTCAAGTCCAGCCACTGGAAAAAAAAATAAAAAAATCTAAAGCCCCTGGACAGCATTTGTAATTATCAAAATGCTGTTGTTCAAAGTGCCACCCTGGTAAAGGTTACAAGGGCAAAAAACAAAACAAGACTCACATTTTAGAGAAAGAAAATCTAATTTTCCATTTGCTTCAGTGTTGCTGAATGACATACATATTGTTCTACTACAGCAATCTTGTGCTCATTTAGCCTAGCTTAAAATGATCTAAAACATTGATTGTTAATTTCATCACCTTCGGTAGTATATGAGCAGGATTTGATCATCTCCAGATCAAATTACTGGTAAACTAAGTGATTAGTTTTACTCAAAAAAAGGTTCACTGTTTGAGCATTGAGAAATGTTTGTTGCTGAAAGAGCTGAGGACACCGTTCATCTTAAAACAAATGCTATTGAAAGACAGATACTGATTTCAGCACCACGTGAATGTTGTGCCATTGTGACATATCTTTGGAAAATAAATCCGATCTGCTGACAAGTTTATGAAGGCATAAGGTATTTCACATTATTCACTTTTACCTGCATCCACAATGCTGTACCAATCCATGTTGGATACAACCATGAGAACAGCAGCCTATTAAAAGTGAATGCTGCGAGTATTTAAGACAAAAGTGCCAATATGCAAACACCAGGTGAGTAGAGCATTAGATTAAGAGGCTGAGGAATCGGGAAGTGAGAAGCAAAGGGGGCTCATGCTTTAGTTCATAAATATTTTTATAGTTGGCCTGTATGAGAGGGAAATGTGCTGAATGTGAAAATGCACCTCCATGCTTTATGCAATAGGCTTATATAAGTTATTTATGATTCTCCCTTTTCCTTTCATTCATGGTTAGAAATCTTTTTTGTGCACTTGTCTGACTCCCAATTTCACACCTACCATTATGGAACCTATCCTGTATAGGCCATAGCTTTTATTTTCCCACCCTGCTTGGATTTGTTTTATTTTAAAATGAATAACCCAAAGGTAAATTAGATTTATCAAAAGGGGCAATGAATTGGATTTTGTTGACTGCAGTTAGATAAAACTTCTACTTCTACTTTTTGCTCTTTGAACAGAGAGAGCCCAATCAAATGATTCACTGTTATGCAAGCCTGGTTAGGCCTTCTGAAATCTAATCAATAAATAAAAAGGTTCATTAATAAGGCACATTTGTAATCTTTCTTTTTACACTGATGCATTTTGCTTGTGCATGTGTGCTTGTAATTAATATGTAGATGCCTTTTGGCCAGGACGCATATTTAAATTCAAGGAGACTTTTCCTGGTTTTAAAACAGGTTAAATAAATGAAATTAGATTAGGAATTAGATCATGAAGGAGGTTATACAGCACAATACCTTCAGAAACTAGAGACATTCAGAAAACAAGAAACCGGCCTCACCTCGCAATGGTAAAATAAAATAGTCTGGACCAGGGGTTTGCTCTCAATCCACAATGACTGATGGACTCATTGATTCCTTGTGGCTGAAACAATACTACTGAACCATGAAAAAGTTTCTGAACCAAACTTTTTTTTGTTTTTTCATTGGCCCATTTCTGACTTTTCCTGAATTATTTAACAAAATCCAGCTATTACTAGTTGAACTCTGTTGCACACAATCCAAGAAAACAACCTAAAAGTGAATTGTTTTGAGAGTAACAATACGGACCAGTTGCCGTTCGCGAGTGCTCATAATTGCCAAAACTCTTTATGATACACATTTTTTATTTTTATGTCAAATTTAAATTGTTGTGTGTTTATATGTGTGTGTCTGGGGGATTGGCCTGGAGATTATGTGAAGCCAAAGAGCACCTGCCTGTCAGCTCCAAATGTATTCTCAGACACATACTCAGGCTTTGTCATGAAAACTTGGCTCAGCTCCCTAAGGATACACCTAAGTCTACCATTGGCCCGCACCAGTCCACTAATGAGGTGGAAGGAAGAACAGGATCACCTCAGAAAACAGGCTATGACAACACACAAACATGTCCTATAGTGAGAGAGAGAAGAGTGGAAACTACATATTTACAGTCTGTGGGGAACTGTTTATACCAGAAATGTCCGCGTGCGAATAGAGTTACAAAAACATAATCCAATATTATTCAGTAAAGACCAGACTGATCAATGGCTACATTATTTTATGGTTTCTGTTGAATCCATCCATCACTGATACTGATATTATCTATACACCCAATAAATGAATTGTCCTGCTTTAGCACATTATGTGCAGTATATTGTGTTTGTTATGCTACAGAAACTTTAACTAATTCAACTAATGGAAGATACTATAGGAAAGTGGCACAGATTTTTCTCCCAGTGTTCAAAGATGCGATGAATTTTCATTAGTGTTTTCCTATTAAACCTGTATGTGGCTGTGCCTTGGAGTAACACAAACACACAGTACAGTAGAGTCATAGCCAACGAGGGAATTAGAGTTATAACAAGCTCATAGTGGACCCCTACTGGGAATACACAGTAAGAAAGATTATAACCCTCCATCACGATACACAATGAATAGTGTAACACACAGAGTTCTCAAATATAACGTAAAGACATATTACATAACACTGACTTTATTTTAGCATACACAAACGGATATTTACTTACATATGAAGATAGGGATGCAGTATTAAAACATTGTAAACCACAAATATAGAACCACCAACTGTTGTTTGTTTCTCTATTGTATTACTGTGATATGTGCAGTGTTGATAGAGCGAAGGATAACCATTATAGATGACAAAATTACACAACCCATACACAACCTATAATACATTGTCATTTTCATTATAACATGTTTACTTTGCACTAATGTGACTAATGTAACACTAAACCAAACCACAATTCACATTGCAATTAAGGTGAAAACATGTACACAGATACTTTCCTACTTCTGATGTTAAACTGAATTTGAACAAGAAGCATTTGTCGATAATTTACCATGCGTTCCCCTAACTTATTTTCTCAATCTGGGTCTGCCTCTCTTGTACCTCATACTCTCAATTCCTATGCTCCATTTTCAGGTCACTCAAACGCCCCAAAAAACCACAGCGCTGAGCCCCCCTCTCCCTCTCACTACGTAGAACAAACTAGGCTAGGAGTTCACATTAATGTCATTATATCCTTCCTTAATGGAAACATATCTATGTGGGGCAAATAAGTGATATGAATGACGACAATAAAGTGCTTTCAGCTGCTCTGCCTGGAATAATTATACTGCAATTATTTCCTAATTAAATTCACTGAAACTCTTACATAAGGGAGATAAACTAAAAGGATGTTTTTACAGCTTTTGAACCCAAAGCAATGCAAATTAAGCGATGCAATGGAATAAATCATGTTTGGATTTTATTAATGAGAGCTATTGTACCACCTTCAGCTCTATTTACATGGATTACGAGCAAAACACAAACAACCACAAATTTTCAAAAGGATGTGTAAAATAAAAATAGTATCAAGACCTTGTCATGAGTTAATGTCATGAACTCATTGTGGAGATTTTCGTTTTTATTTTCAGTGTTAAACTTAAAGGTGCACTGCATAACATTTCTAGTAGAAGGTCTGGCATCTGCTTATCTCCATGGAAATGTTACTGCTTTGTCCAGAATGTTCCACGGTATAGATTAGACCTATCTATCATTAGGGAGACAAACAGGTTACAGCACTACATTACATTACATTTCAGATCCGTCACCCCTAAGAGTCACCCCTATTTACAGAAGGAATTATTGTATTTTTGAGCAACAGAAACACTAACGGGGCGGACTGGCAAAGTCGAGAACATACAGAGCTTTTGTCTTTATTACCTTGATAGTTGTGGATAAATTCTTCATGTATATTCTTTGTGGACCTTGTTGGTTGAAGATTTGGTGATGGGGCAGCTTATTAAGCTGGTGGAGAATACGTGAGACATTTCCACTGACATTTTGCCAGAAGACCAGAAACCGGAAGTTCAGCAAACCCTACAGTGGGGCACTTCAGGCCATTGTGAAAAAGGTCTAATAATGTGCAGATTTAAGTCAAAACATGTGAGCATGAGGTGACAAAGGGACACACTGTGGCTCAAGCTACTTTTTCCAAAACAAGAGCGTAAATCCTCATCAGCACTATACGCTCTTACTGCCTCATCATCATCGAGATCAACCAAAGCAGAGATCAAGGTTTATCGATCTTTTGATTTTTGGCACAGCCCTGTATGGAACATTCCAGGCTAAGCAATAGCTGTTCCATGGAGACAGAAGGTGGCAGACCCTCCACCAAAGAAGTTGTACAGTGCAACTTTAATGTAATGCAAAGAAAGAAAGCTATGCCTTTATTAGTCCCACAGTGGAGGAATTCCAGTTCTGCATTTAACCCATCCTGTTATTAGGAGCAGTGGGCAGCACATTACTGCGCCCGGGGACCATCTCCATGATCTTCTTGCTTCGGCTTGGTCAGGACCTAAGCTGGAGGATTTACCTATGGTGCATGAGCATGAGTGCCCGGAGGAAACCCACCCAGACACGGGGAGAACATGCAAACTCCACCCAGACACGGGGAGAACATGCAAACTGCACAGAAAGGCCCAGGCGACCCGGGGATCGAACCCAGACCATGCATGCAAACTCCACACAGAACACACACAGAAAGGCCTGGGCAACCCGGGGATCGAACCCTTCTTGCTGTGAAGCATGAGCGCTACCCACTCAGCCACCGTGCCGCCATATAGTTTGTAGAACCAACCCTAAAACAACCTGTGTCTGGCTCCAGCACATCTACTGGAAGAATGATTGAAGGTTAAAGATTCAATCTCCATGACTGTTATTACTGTTTTTTTGTTGTTGAGTCCTAAGATCTTTGACCAACATGTTTTGCGTCATACCCAAAGTAACTAGAATAGGTTTTAACTAGCTGCAAATATGAATATGTGATGAAAAATTAATGAATTATTTTTGAGCCGCTGGGCTGTTTGTGGGTAAAAATGGGACATTTCCTGACATTCTTGCATCAGAGAAAGGCCAAAATTGCAGATGCAGGTTTTTATGGTGGGAGAGTTTGTTATTTGAGGCGATAAAGAAATAAAAGCATTGTGTCAGATATTAATGAGCGGCAGGCGTCTTTTCCTGTCTCTGTCACATCCAGGAAGTATTTGTGGAGTGCACCCATGTGTGAAATGTGTGTATGCGTTTGTGAAGACTGCTCCACATGTGAGTGAAGTCAGACATGACAAGAGACAAGCTGACTGCACAAGCAGAAGAAATCAGTGTCCTTAGTCGCATGGGACTAGGACAAATGTTTATTTAATTATCAATTTATACTTGCACTTAAAGGGCTCATATTTTGCTATTTTCTGCTATTTTATAATGTTGATTCCTCATCACAAACATACCTTGAGTTGTGTTTTGTTTCATTCACACATGTTTAACACAAATCCTGATAGGCTGACTTCTTCTCTCAAACAGGAAGTGTGCCAGTATGTTTTTAAACTCCATACACCTTCATTAGAATCATGTTCTACTGAACTAAAGGTAAAAGGTAGCCGTTAGCTTGAAAACTATCACTACATGACATCTCAAGGTGGACAAGAGAATTTTGTGCTTTGGCGATGTAGACAGACTAATAATAAAGGGTTCATCAAACATGTGTGAATATAAATAAAACACAACTCAAGACAAGACAATACATTGCAAATTTTCAATAATAGTATAAAAGCTCTAAACTTTGTCTCCCTTGTATCTTGCAGTTTGTATGACTTGAAGGATTATAGTAGTTTTGTCATTGTAAACAAAGGACTCATGTGCTATTGGTCATTTAGTTCATTATTTTCTCTGCCATCTGTTTTCAACTTGTTTATCTCTTCTATGTAAATATAACATCACCTCTCATCTAAACTGCATCGTTTAATCACATTGTACAGGATTTGTGCCTGCTGCTGATGATAATGACAATGTTTGTGATTGGGAGGCGTCATATCGCATCTGTTAAATCCAAGGACACTGTGACACAATTCACCATTTCACTGCCACATGAGGTTTAAACAATACTGAGGTTTAAATATACTGTACATCAGTGTTTTCCAACCAGGGGTACGGATACCCCTAGCATTATGTGAGGTTTAAAAAGAAGGTGAAACTGAATATAAAAAGTTGTAAACCTTAAAACTGTTTCCATTGTTTAACATTACCTATAATGCATTTCTTAAATGGTACTTTGAGTCTAAGGCAACGTTCACACTGCAGCCTGAAGTGACCCAAATACAATTTTTTTGCCTCTATGCGACCTGCATCTGATCTTTTAATGACAGTCTGAACAACACAGATCTGATTTTTTCAAATGCGATCCAGGCCACTTGGATTTGTGGTCCTAAATCCGATACATATCCGATCTTTTGGCATGCGACTTCAGTCTGAACGGCCAGGTCGCATTCATCTGACCTGGGCGTGTTTCCTTCAGCGAAAGTGGTACAAGTAGGCATTCACAAATGTACACAAATGTTCTTCTCGTCATGCGAAAATAGTACATAAACTCTGTATCAGTGAAGTGACAAAGCACATAGTAATCCCACGACTCTTGGCTGCGACTCCGCATCAACACGTTCATTTCTACGGACATTGCTGCCACTGCCCCTCAAAACGCCGTGGTCAAAAACCTTGTCCTTCTCCTTCTCCGTCTCCTCCTTAAAACAAATAAGCTGTACATGTTTTGGCTCCGGTACAAAAGCAACTTTAGGCTA
Source organism: Paratrypauchen microcephalus (assembly GCA_036785185.1). Taxonomy (NCBI): domain Eukaryota; kingdom Metazoa; phylum Chordata; class Actinopteri; order Gobiiformes; family Gobiidae; genus Paratrypauchen; species Paratrypauchen microcephalus. The sequence goes on along the minus strand of JAVJIX010000052.1, from coordinate 1,525,652 downwards.
CTTCCGTAAACATTGAACACGCTCGCTGCGTGTGACGTCATCGTGTCCTCCAATGCGCATGCGGAACACTTTTGGGGAGCTTAGCGTTCACACTAGAGATCACATACAATTCGCATTTACTTGGAAATGTGAACGGCCTCGCAAAAAAATCGGATTTCACAAAAAAATCGGAATTGAGTATTAAGCCGTGCAGTCTGAACGTAATCTAAGACCAGCGTTACGACAAAAAAGATTGGGAACTGCTGCTGCTATGTGATATTGCTTTAATTTGAATTGTGCACACTTTTTGTAGTTGTTCAAGAAATGTGCAGTTATTTTCGTTAAAATATATTGTTTTAATGCAGCAATTATACCACTGCAAATTCAACCAGTCATCTCAATGTTCACAGTAAATCATATTATCTTAACTTCAATCTTAACCTATCTTAGCCTAGTCTTTTTCAAGTCCCAAGTGTTTGGAGATGTTTTGCCTGTGCTGATTGTCTATGCACAAGGCTATTGTTTAAAAACCTTCAGTTGGACATTTAAATTACATTTAGTTTGTATGAATGAACAAGATGTGCCTTTAAGCCTTCAGTGTTTTGTGGTACACAACAGAATGTAGAGTGAATAAACTGGAGGATAACCTTGACATTGAGTTTTGTGCATATACAGTGGTACCTCACCTTACGAATGACCCAACAAACGAAAATTTCATGTTACGAAACGCCTTCATGGTAAATTTTGGTCTCTAGATACGAAAGAAAATTCAAGTTACGAAACACGAAATCTCAAAAATTCAAATAATGCGCGCTCAGCCACACACATTATACGCTTTTCTCAGACTGGATTTAAACTTTTCTCACATTTGTCTCTCGTTTAAACACTCAAACTTTCATAGATTTTCAACAAAATGTATTAATAGTGAAGTGTGGGGGGAAGGAGGAGGGGGGAGAAAACTGCGCTCTGACACGTGTGATAGCGCAGCATGGCCTGGCGTGTGGGCGGAAGGAGGAGGGGGGGGCTGCCAGCAGGTCTAGACCTGGACTAAACCAGGACTAAACCTGGACTAAACCTGGACTAGACCAGGACTAGACCAGGTCTAGAGCAGGTCTAGACCACCGCGGCTCTTGCATGCGTTCGTGGGTCTCGTTCATGCGCTCAGACTGCGTGCGGTCCTCCAGCTGAGGCGAGCAGCGGCTCGCCTCAGCTGTGACTCGAAACGAAACCAGGAAATAGACCTTTAATCCACCTGGTCTAGTCCTGGTCTAGTCCAGGTTTAGTCCTGGTTTAGTCCTGGTTTAGTCCAGGTCTAGACCTGCTGGCAGCCCCGCGCCGGGTCATGCTGCGCTATTACACGTGTCAGAGCGCAGTTTTCTCCCCCCTCCTCCTTCCGCCCACACTTCACTATTAATAATTTTGTTGAAAATCTATGAAAGTTTGAGTGTTTAAACGAGAGACAAATGTGAGAAAAGTTTAAATCCAGTCTGAGAAACCAATCAGGACGCAGAACACACTATAAAAAAAGTTACACTATAAAAAAAACAAACTTGGATCGGGGCCTTGGAACGAATCAGGCTTTTTCCATTGAAATAGCTACTCAACTTACGAATTTTTCACGTTACGAAACCACTTCTGGAACGAATTAATTTCGTAAGGTGAGGTACCACTGTATTATGTTTGGATCTAAGTAAAGGTATTCTCTTGGATTCATCTGGAGCCTCAATCACTGCAGGTTTACACTTGTGAATATGCGCACAGACAGACAGACAGACACAGGCAGGATGTGAAGTGTGATTCGCAGCCCTGTGTACCTCACTGTGCTGTGTTTAATGGTGTGTGTTGCATAGCATTAACATAATCAAATTTGTGACAAGAAAACAGCAGGCATTTGGGTAGATTTTATTCATTGTTTACATTTCAACCACACCACTCACACATTTTAACTAAACCTTAATCCTTAACCTTGATCTGCCAATTATTTTCGCCAAATTATGTAATTTAAATTTACAAAAGAAACTCCCCCACAGCTCTTTTGTTTTGTGTAATTATCTCTTTGTACTTAAGTGTTATAAATACAACTTTGTGTGTAGTTTTTATGCAGCCAAAGAAATTCAAGGCCAATACGCAGAAAACTCCAAATATCGGCTCGATTTATCTGTTTTCATAATTTATTTTTTATTCATAATTTACTAAATCACATGCCTCCATTTTAGCCTACAATCTGCATTCTCTTTTTTTCGAGCATTAATCATATTACTACTCTTACAAACTTTTCTATCTGACCTTCCTGGATTTATCTGAACTGTTGCGCTCCTTATTCATATTTTTATATGGATAGGAATATGGATTTTTTAAATGATTTTTTATATGGATTCTTCAATTTTAGCTCTGCTAACTTCGGCCAACCCCTCTCCTCCATGACATGGGTGAACAGGACAACATACATGCTTTCTTTTTTATTAAGCGCTGTATTCTTGTTCATTCAAGCCAAGTGTTTTTGTGACACATTTCTGCTGCCAGTGTGCGTCCTTCACACTCTGCTGTAGCTGTGAAGTTGAGGGTGCTCTCAATATGCCTCTGCAGTTTTCTGTTATTCACTCGATGATTCTGCACACTCTTTTTCTCAACCCTTTGCTCTTACTCTTTGTGTTCTTTTCTCCTTGCTGTTCACTCCTCACTTTTATCCCGTCCTCATCCTCCCTGTTTCTTAGTCAAATATTTCTTCAGTTTCTCAACTCTGGTTTAAAGAGAAGTGTGGACTGGAGAAATATTTTGTGGTGATTTGGCTTTAACACATTTTATACAGTGGATATTGATACTTTGTGTTTTTTACTGGGGGTGTTTTACATGTATCTCTAATGGTGGAATGAAGGGATTCACTGATCCAGCTTTTTAAATTCCGATATAGATATACTGTGCCTTTAACTATCTATATTCGATATTAACTGATATCAGTATAGGGGCGGAAAATGCAACTTATTTCCATAAAACACAGTTAAGTTATTGCACAAGAGATCCAATTGTGTTTTGTTTGAGATTTGTTATGTTGAGACGTTCAAGGCCAAAATTTGCCTGTAAATAGTGTTATTACATCCAATTAAAGGTTCAACGTAGGGTTGTCCCCTTAATTGGCAGTTGACAATGTTTACAGTGAATCATCGTGATGGATGATGATATCGGGGGTGGAGCGGAGCAGACTGAGGGCGTGTGTGTGGCGCGTTCAGTTAATTGCACAGCCCCTCGCCTGCTTCATGTATCGGCTTAGCACTGCTCTATAGTTTGCTTTGATCACAATCTGTACAAAAGCTGCTCATTCACATGAGGCCGTTTACAGCGATGTCCTAAAGTGTGTTTTCTTACCCTGTCTGCGGTTCTAATGGTGCAATGTCGGATTTCTTCACATCCTCATAACCTTTTTGTCATCAGCTCCTTTTAATTTTGTGACTAAATTATTCCCATTGTGCCTTTTTAGTTAGTTTATAAAGTTAGTCGCCATTAGGTAGGCTACCATCAGAACCATAAAAAACTGCACGGAGCCGACACTGGACTCAGAGATCAGTACATGCATTCACTGACAGCTCAGGGCTGTGACAGCAGAGCGGAGCAGACGCGCATCTCATATGTGCTGCTCTCTTGGCAGCAGTGGACAGTAGAGCTCTGTACAGCGTATAGAGACGTATGAGACGTATAGTGCACATGAGTACTGCTCTGTACAGACACCTGCACGTCCTGCTCTGTGCCCTCATGGCGCTCATCAGTCTCTTGTGCGGGGTAAATGCAGGTCGTGCAGTCACCCTCCCCGTGTGTTAATGGTTTAATCCAGATCTGTGCACAAAGCGGTAACATCAGAAATATTTATATGACAATAAACATATTCCATAATTCGTGAGTCACCCACCTGTGTGGGACCAAATGATGTTGGGTCATCCATCACGGTTGTCCATCGATAGTCCAACCAGGATATTATGGACCCGATAACCGATACACCAAATCTTTTAGTATCGGTGCATCCCTAGTGGAATGTTTACAAGATACTGTGGTAACACAATGCACACTTTAGCAAGTGCTGACAAAAAGTTTTAAGATTGTGAAAAAACTAAAAGAAAAACACAAAATGGATTTAAATAACACTGTGTTCATGGTCCTGTTTAGAGCTTAGATTTTTAATAAGACAAGTGAGAGTGACTAACTGAAAACTTGTGATAATTTTAGGGATGGGGCCGATCCGATCCAGTATCCGTATCGGGTTCCGATATCAACGTAATTCACTGATCGGAAATTCCGATCCAATCTGCGAAAATTTCCGATCCATGAGCCATGTCTGTATATACACATTATCTGCTGAAATGACTTCACGAGTGATTCCCTGTCACCTGCTCTGCTCTTGCTGTAAAATGTAGAATGGATTTCCTGAATGGAGGCGTATCTCAATGAGACACAGTGTGATGGAGCGCCTGTAGCTGCTCCCCGACCAGTGCCTCTCTTAGACGGGAGAGCGCGCAAGGAGTGCTCCCCCTGGTTTGTGGAGCCAGGCTCTGGTGCAAACTGTTCCCAGCTACTGCAGGACTGCTTACAAACTGTTTCCCCGCTATCTGGATTCTGTTCCCCTCCCTAGTGCGTGCGAGGGTGCACGGATCCACATGCTCTCCCGACCTTCCACTGTCTCCGCGCTGCTCTCTGGTTCAGGGGCCAAACTGGGGCACTTCCTGGTCATGCGATAAATAGCGCATAGTGGTGCGCTAAAGGGGGCCACATGACCCGGACTGAACCATTAATGTTAATTTGTGGGTTTATTTTGTTTTCTTAAGTCTCTTAGTTAATTAAGTCATACCATATGGGGGTTATTTAAGTATTTTCTTTATTATGTTGAATTGCAGGTGTTTTATCATTATGGGTACCGTTATTTGTAGTTAAACAACAATGATGATAATATTGAAAACAAACAGTTTTGGTATCGAAATAGTATCGGTATCAGCAGATATCCAAATTCAGGTATCAGGATCGGATCGGAAGTGAAAAAATGTTAATCGGTGCATCCATAGATAATTTTATGTTTGTTGTTGTAGTTCGAACAAAAGTCAGTTTGTGTTAAAATAGTCTAAAACAAGTCTAATAAAGCCTCAGACAGAGCGGAGCCTACAGTTAGCATCAGACCCCCAGGGAATGTTGATGACACCAGCTGCAAAATATCAGTGTATTTTTAGAATGTGGATAGCCATAACTGATGTACGGATATCTGAACGTAAAACATAAAAATCTGCAGTGAGGGGTGCACTATGTCACTTTTTGGTGGACATTCTGCCAAGTACCTGTCTCCATGGAAATCACCTGGAATGTTCCACATTTATTCAATCACAGGTGTTTTTATAAAACCTTCCATGAGTGAAATGTTTAGAATAGCTACTCTCATGGCCTGGTACGAATATAAACGTGCCATCCCATTCATTTTAATAAGACAGCAAAATAACATGAATTTTGACATTTTTTACTGTGGAAACACATGGTTGTTGTGGTTTGTTGGCAATAAAAGTCAATATGTTAATTTTCTATACTTCATTTAAAACGGTTATTAAATTTCCAGTTAAAAGGCAGACTTGCATGGAAACTAACATAACTTTATTACATACTGTGTTACTCCTTTTACAGAAATCCAATTCAAAATAACATGCTAAATCATTTTCATTCGACATCTGATCCCAACTGGCAAAGGTGTAAAAGTTTAGTAGGGCAAAACACTGTTTTGGGTCCCTTGCTTTCCACTGTTTGAAATTTTCATTTTCAACTTTTCAAATTTTCAACATTTCATTTTCTAACATAAAGTTGAAGTTGCAAGAGTGTGCAGGGATTTGTGCTGCAGTTACAAAATCCAGTAAGTTAAACTGTAGCCAGAGACATTGAGAGGAATAAAACTAATAAACACTTAGAAAGGTTTTGGCTTTTGTCTTGTCCCATAACATTTGAAGAGGGGCTGGTGGGGCCTGCAATTGATCTGTTTGTGGCCACTGGATAGGAGGACTCCATTCATATCATCTTCACTGTTCTGGGATCATGTCAAGTGAATACAGCTGTTCTTATATAACCTCCAGAGCATTTTATCAATCCACTCATTCTCTGCACATATGGACACATTACTATTTGCAAATGTGAAAAGTCAGCCATCGCAATGCTGCACTTGGCCCCAGTATATAGGCACAACGCATGCAGCAGTATCGTATTCAGTGCTCTGGATTACAGATTAAAGATTAGGGCCAGCGCTCAGATTACTACAGCCCCACCTTCTCCATTTGTCATCCTCAAGCACCAGTGGCCCTCTAATCTGAACTTGTAAGGATACACACACAGAGAATGGCACAACTTGCCTATAATAATGAATAATGATATCATGCAAAATGTAATTACTTATTTATTTATTTTTTTCAATTTGCACAAATAATAAGGTCCTAAGGGACTAATTGTGCCAACAATATCTCACATAGCATTTTGGCATTTAGCAAAGTAAAAAAGAAAATTAAAAAGTTCTTACTGAAACTTATCTTTTATTCTTCGTTCGTGTGTGTGTGTGTGTGTGTGTGTGTGTGTATGTGTGTGTGTGTTGGTTTTAAGGATATGGATGAGGACAGCCGGAGGACTGTTTGGAGTTGCTATATTGATTGATGATTTACCCTGTACATCCTGAGCATTTTTAAAATTAGAAATGCTCAGGTACAAATTATAGGCTACCCTCTCTCATTTAATACAACTGCCAAGTCCAAGATTTATATGAATAATACTCCAATCTAATTAATTTATGTTGCGTTAACCACTTAGATTGGAGTATTATTCATATAAATTTTGAACTTGGCGGTTGTACTAAATGAGACAGGGTAGCCTATAATGAAAAGAGCTGCAGCCAATTGATTGAAAGGAATCTGCTTTACATTCTGGGACTGACAAAGCATTTATCAAGTAGTCATAGTGGATTATGAAAAAAAAACAAAAAACCATAAGGTTTGTGAATGGTTTTGGGTTGGGTTCGTTCCTCTAGGGTAAGTGCTTTCACTGCTGGCCCTCAAATACTTTGCGTTTCAATTCTCACTTGCTGGGAAAAGTGTCAAAAATGGTCCTGTACAGAAAGTATAGACTTTGGCTTTTTTCCCAGATTTTGGGGGCAGAAAGAGCACCTGATAGTGCAGATTTTTTTGTATTGTTTGTTATAGCACTATTTATTGTAACATAAGTGAGCAATGATGCCAATTTGTTTATTTTTTTAAAAATGTCATTGCACAGCTACATCTTTGCTCCTATCTTGCAATAGCAAAATTTCTATTTCAAGTCTAGTTCTTTCCTAAAACTACCAATTTGCAACATGCTAGACTAGTGATAGCTACTAAAGAGGCCAGCTTTTCTGGGGATAGGGGACACTGGCCTTTCTAACTGAAGTTTGGATTTGACAGACATTACAGAGAGTCCACACAGACTTTGACAAAAAAGAGGGGATCTTAGTGGGTAGCTTAATATCTGTTGACTAGACTGGCACACATCCAGGCTACCAGATGAGCTAGACTACCCTAACTCTGATCTGTTCCATCACTGCAGCTCTGCTTGCAAATGCATTGTGCATTTTCAAGGCTAATGGTAAGGTCCATCCTTTGATAGCAGACATCAGCTCAAAGAGTCTTTCATAATATTTCATCAGTGCCTCAATACCTATTTGACATGCCAGCCGTGGATGCAATCCTTTCCCTCCTCTTATCTAAGAGCCATCCGGATAGTTTATTTATTAATGTTGAAGTTTTGACTGATTGTTTTTCAGGTCAATAAAAAGCCCATCTGTGTTTGTTTTCCAGGCGGATGCCATCATGCCATTTGGGTGCCTTGCCCTGCGCGAGGGGCGGTCATACAACCATATATCCGATGTTACAGACAAATATGAGTTTGGACAAGTCCTTCGAGCGTAAGTACAGTCATGTTGTGTATGGATTTCTCTGGTTTGACTTCTATGACATTATATTATTTCCTAATGGCCTGTTTTCATGAGACCATTTTAGAGTAAGCTTTAGCATTGTAGACATTGAAGTGTTTTCTGCAGGAATGACAGATATGACAAATACAGTATAAAAGTGCTTTGTTCTTTTCCCATTTGTGCCCATAAACAATGAGGAAATTATGCAAAACTGTTTCTGTTGAGTTTTCAGCTATTCTTTATCAACAAATAAAACAGCTGCTTACTATCTGGTTATCTGTTTCCTGAACAGAGGATTACTATTCTATTCAAGTCACCTGTTCTTTTCAATTTGGCCGATGTTTTGTCAATTATGCAGGAAGGAGTTTTGTGAGCTGTGCCTGGTTAAGGAACGACAGACAGACAAAGTGTTCGTCTGTAAAAAGTTCCTGAAGAAGGACGGCAGGAAAGTCCGCAAGGCTGCTAAGAATGAAATCATGATTCTAAAATTGTAAGTAGTCAGAAAACATTGTGCTCAGAAAGTAGTATAGTGTAAATATAGTAGATTTTTAATCATTAACAAACATGCAGTTAACATGCCTGGCATTTAGATTTTGAAATTGGGGTTTATATTAGGTAATATAAAAAAATTTAAAAATGTCCTATCTCAAACTTTTTACATCATAGTAATACCATGTGTTTGTATTTACATTTCTGAATGTCTAAGTTTGATTATCTATTTGAAATCAGTTCCATTCACAAAATATGAGTATTTCATAATTATTTTTTTCATTTCCAGGGTGAATCATCCCAATATTCTTCAACTGATAGATACATATGAGACAAGGAAAGAATACTTTATTATACAAGAACTGTGAGTTCTTCCTTTAAATTACATTAGTCTTGTGTAATTGTGTTAGTGTGTGTATTAATTCTGTTGTGTTCCTTTGCGTGCCTTTATAGACACAAATTTATCAGCTCAAGGGTAGGGCTTGAGTCGTCTCTCTTATTACTGTGTGCTCAGATCCAGCCCCGAGCGCCACAGCAAGGTGCTGGATTTGATATTTGCTCTTAGTAACACTGCATTACTCAGTGCACCTGAAGCACTGCTTGGCATAAGTGGGTCTCAAAGGAAGAGCACGGATCAATATGGAGAGAGTGTGCCCTGTCCGTGACACTCAAGATCAGTGGCTTCATGAGTACTTGGTTCAATTCAGAGAAAGTGGTAATTTGCAATAAACAAGCAGTGGTATTTTTTTTATTAAAAGACACCCTCAAAACAATTGTATTTTCTGCCCATGTCAAAAAGTTTTTTTTTTTCCCTAGGATTGTAGTAATTTATATCACTCCAATTCAGAAAAAAGGATACAAGGATTAACCAAAGTCGAAACAACAATAGATCCAGAAATAAACCAATATTTAAAACCAGCTCTGAACCAGCACAAATTACGAATTGAAGTAGGACACAACTTACTCAGTACCAATCAATCAATAACATGTCTCAAAAATAACAAATTAGAGTGAATGTAAGGCATAGAGCTGTAAACTAAGACTGCTGTATCCAAAACAGGTGTGGAAAACAGGTGGAACTAAATGTTGATTAAAACATTAAAATATAAATAAATACTCCTTTGCATTGCCTGAAGAAGTACTTTTAGTAGAGATTACCCAGACCATATTTTGAAAACTACTTCTTGTCAAATTTTACTGCATCATGATAGCTTTGGGCTGGTTGAACAGATTGGTTAGCAGAGAAACACTAACCTGAGCATTGTATGGGTTTAATTGTAGAACATGTGGGTTATTACTACATTATTCCAGTTATGAAGGTGCTCATGAAACATGCTTGTGTTTCTCATTTTGTGATTTCATACACACAGAGCCACAGGAGGAGATGTGTTCGACTGGATCTTGGACCAAGGGAATTACACAGAGAGAGATGCTTCCAATGTCATCAGACAAGTCTTGGAGGCTGTTGCGTACTTACACTCCCTGAATATAGTTCACAGAAATCTGAAGGTACTATTTTCTAAGCAGAGCAGGTGGCCACACAATAACACAAATAACAGAATACATCCAAAATCCTTATTCATTAAAAAAAACAAACAAAAACAAAAAACTATTTTCTCCACTGAGGCACATGCATATTGATGACTTCACTCCCATCACCTAGAAATTACGAGCAAGTTACGACACTTATTACCAAATTATAGATTCAGGCGCCCTCTACTGGGGAAATCTGAAATCTCACAGATAAAGTCAGTCTTTAAAATGTAGTTATAAAACAAATAGTAACATAGTAACAATCACTTTATCATTTTTTTGTACTGTTAAATATTATTAGCAATATCACAAGAAATTAGCTTGTGTCATTTTGAAAATGCATTGTCTTTTATTTAAATATTAGTATGTGCTCTCCTCACATACAGTATTTGCCTCAGTTAGAGGTGTCACCTGACATGGTCTGATGTGTCTTTTCTTGGCTTGCTGCTTTCCTCCTAAATCCAATAATCAAGACGATGTGATGCTGATGTGTTCTTTATAGCATCATTTAGCGTCTTCTCTCCCCTCGCTTTTCTCAGCTTTCCCATCTATCCCTATTTGTCTCTCTGTTTTTGTCTCTCTCTGCTTGGGTGTGCATTGGGTGTGTGTTTGGTGTGGGATTAATAAACATCATAAACTAAACTACTGTATATAAAAGGAATACAAAATTGATTACAAAAAAGTCTAACTTAAAGCTTAAAGCTAATTGTCTTATTAAACAATACTACAAACTAATATATTTTCATGTCAGCTTTTTGTGTTCAATTATTTTTTATCTATTTATTTATTTATTTTTCAGCTTGAAAATCTGATGTATTACAATGAGAACAACCACAACAAAGTTGTGTTGAGAGATTTCTACTTGTCGCGATTTGAAAATGGGCCTATAACAGAACCTTGTGGAACCCCTGAGTATCTAGGTAAGATCATTTAAAATGTCAGTGTTAGTACTTTTATGTTTTATTTATATCATTTTTGGTTGTTTTAATCACTGTGCAAAATATTATTCATATATTCCATTTGGCGTGTGACTGCAAACATGTTGAAAGGACACAAATGTGAAGACACTTATTTTGATTTAGAATATGATTTTGATTATGCATGCTGTCTTATCTTATAAATATTTGTTTTGTTTTGTTTTGTTTAGCTCCTGAAGTGGTGGCTCGGCATCGCTATGGACGACCAGTTGATTGTTGGGCTGTGGGTGTCATTATGTTTATACTGTGAGTGCCTAATATTAATTTACTAAATGTTTCTGAATACATTTTACTAACATGCTTCTGCATTTCCAGTTTATCAGGTAACCCCCCATTTTATGATGAAACAGAAGAGGAAAATACAGATTTACATAATCGCATTATATTCTGTCGGATTGTTGCTGGTGACTTTGAGTTTGATTCACCTTACTGGGATGATATTTCACCTGCAGGTATGCGACATCACCACATGGTGGCGACACACTACAACATTTAATAATTTTACATTCTTCACTGTTTGTCTATCGCTGTGTATGATTGGATATTTGAAACTGGTTTTAAATATCTTGTTACAAACTACTTACCTTATTTAATTAAACATAATCTATGCATGCCCCTATTAGATAACATACAGTGGTACCTCACCTTACGAAATTAATTCATTCCAGAAGTGGTTTCGTAACGTGAATTTTTCGCAAATTGAGTAGCTATTTCAATGGAAAAAGCCTGATTCGTTCCAAGGCCCCGTTCCAAGTTTTTTTTTTTATAGTGTAACTTTTTTTATAGTGTAACACTGTGTTCTGCATCCTGATTGGCTAAGAGACTGTAGACCCAGGACTAAACTTGGACTAAACCAGGTCTAAACAAGGTCTATACCTGGAATGGACCAGGACTAAACCTGGACTAAACCAGGACTGGACACCAGGATTAAAGCGCCGCGTGCGGGTCTATTTCCTGGTTTCGTGCTAGCTCTGTTATTAGCAGCAGCACCGGTGTACCTCACGAGTCACGGCTGAGGCGAGCAGCGACTGCGTGTGTGGGGGGAAGGGGGAGGGTGGACACGTGTGTGATAGCGCAGCATGACCCGGCGCGGAGCTGCGAGCACGAGACCCGTGCTCAAACTGTGCCTCCTCTAGACCAGATCTAAACCAGGTCTAAAACAGGATTAAACCACCGCGTGCGGGTCTATTTCCTGGTTTCCTGCTAGCTCTGCCGGTGTACCTCACGAGTCACGGCTGAGGCGAGCAGCGAGGAGGGGAGGAGATGTGCCTCCCCTCGGGACGGCATGCAGTCCGAGCGCATGAACGAACGCAGGCAAGAGCCGCGGTGGTTTAATGCTGGTTTAATCCTGGTTTAGATCTGGTTTAGACCTGGTCTAGAGGAGGCACGGTTTGAGCACGGGTCTCGTGCTCGCAGCCCCGCGCCGGGTCATGCTGCGCTATCACACACGTGTCCGCGCGCAGTCTTCTCCCCCCTCCCCCTTCCCCCCACACTTCACTATTAATACATTTTGTTGAAAATCTATGAAAGTTTGAGTGTTTAAACGAGAGACAAATGTGAGAAAAGTTTAAATCCAGTCTGAGAAAAGCATATAATGTGTGTGGCTGAGCGCGCATTATTTGAATTTTTGAGATTTCGCGTTTCGTAACTTTAATTTTCTTTCGTATCTAGAGACCAAAATTTAACATGAAGGCATTTCTTAACTTGGAATTTTCATTTGTTGGGTCTTTCGTAAGGTGAGGTACCACTGTATTTGTAACTGAATTGAATTCGAAAAATATATGAACGTTTATTTATTTTGCTTTCAGCTAAGGAGCTTGTTTGTCGGCTAATGGAGGTAGATCAGATGCTGCGAATTACAGCACAGGATGCACTCTGGCATGAATGGTACAAGCCACCAATGTTAATGCAATCAAGTTTTTACGAGGTTCTGACGTTACTTTGCATCATTTAGGATTGCTGGGAATGGGGCATCAGAGAAAAACCTTAAAGATGGAGTGTGTGCCCAGTTTGAAAAGAACTTTGCCAAGGCCAAATGGCGGGTATGTCATCTTGCATTTAATCCTTTGATGAGTTGTTAGCAATTAAGTCTATATATGTGTAAATATCCATTAAATGTATTGAACAACTTGCATTATGTACAAATAAATACAGAGAATAGAGGCAAATTGAGCTTTATTCCTCTTCTCTCTTTCTTCATGTGGTGCCCAGGAGTTAAAGGTATTGTAGTTCACTGTGTAAGGGAGAGCGGAAGGATAGAGCATGGACAGAACTCAGATTCTGCACGACATGTTTCATTGACACATCTTACCACCAATTTCTGAAAAGAAGATTCACATGAACATGTTTGTGCTGATAAGAGTTTTTAAGTCAATGCTCTGTTCCAATCCACTACCACACACTGCCTTGTCCCAGAAGAAATCCATCCACTTTGCCCCACTTTCTTCTCTAGGTTATGCTCAAAGTGGCACACTCTGTTCCTTTCTGACTCCTCGTCTGCACAAATATAAGATGATTGGTAAAATGAGATAAACATCAGCAACAAAGAACACTATGTATCTCTGTTGCTTATAGATGAGTGCAGATAAGGAGGCTGGCTTTAGAAAGGATTTAAGGAATGTAGGCCACTTTGGACTATTGCACTACAGTGAAGGTTCTGTGTCATTCCTCTTGATCTGATCCTTGCTTATTGCACCTAGTATAGATCCCATCCTGGTCTTAGGAGAAGTTGCTTATGTTCAGATGCACGGTAGTTACTAATATCTATGAGGCTTCAGGAGAATCAATGGCCCTATTTACATGTTAGCATTTGTACTGGGGGCGGTGTGTGTTTCTTCTTTGTAAATATAATGTCAGGTTAACTGAACGTAAATTGGCAGGAGAAAAACTAATTTTATTCGGGTACAATGATTGATATCTCCTGAAAGTTAGAATGGCATTAACTACGTGCACTGTTCTAAGGCAAGCACTGCACCTCAAAAACATAATGACAAATCATTCTGCCTTATTCAAGATTTCCACCAAATGCTTTTATGTTTAGATTTCATAATCACTTTGCACTTTCCTGAGGAACCAAAGGAGGTTATCATCACAGTTATTTTAAATGGTAAAAATATTTTCTTTGTCTTTTGTGTGCCTTGCAGAAAGCAATTCGGGTAACAACATTCATGCAGCGACTGAAGAACACTGAGGCTATGACTGACAGCTCAGCTGAGGTTCAGGGAGGGGAGGAGTCTCAAAGAACCAGTGATGATGGAGATAAGGGCACAAGTGATGGAGGGGTAACATCCAGTAGTGTGTCCTTAGAGGTAACAGTAGAGAACAGTCCAGTGGGTTTGGATCATGAAGAGACAGGAGATAGGATAACAACAAGTATAGGCCCAACAGTAGGCATTTCACCTTCAGAAATAAAGGAACCTCCATGTCAGCAGAACCAATCCAATGCAAAACCTGAAACTACACAGGAGAAAAGGGCCAATGATGGCAACAGAACAACAGTGCCAAATATCAGTCAAAATTGTGTCAAGGAGTCAGAAAGATTGGATATCGACAGAAGGCAAGTCTCCCACTCTCCTGACACAGCTAACAAACACAGGATGGCTGCCTCATTCCCTGGAACATCCACTGACACAAGTCCAGCAGTCACAGTCACACCTGAGAAAAAGCCTGGTGCACAGAGGGATGAAAACAGTGGATACTGGTGTCAGACTCAAGTTCCAGAGGCAGTGGCTGAGAGGGCAGTGGCACCAGTCTCAGCAGCTACAGCAGTGGCTGAGGTGAGATCCAGGGGAGAAACAAGCCCTTTAGTTAGACGAGATAGAGAGGCCAGAAAAGCAGACAGATACAGTGCAGAATACAGCGTACCAAGGACAGGTCCTGCCGCTGGACCAGGGTGTTATTCAGTTGGCAGTACAGCCAGTTTGGGCCGTCATGCAACACCTTACAAGCCTGAAATGGTCACATCTGGAATGGAGATGACTGGTTTTGGAAATCCATACAGCTCCCTGTATGCGAGTGGTTCAGGCATCGGGATGTATGGGACTGGGCTGCCACACACAAGTGACTGGCAAATGGACAGTGTGATCGAGCAGATCGAGAAGCAAATGGCAGCTGTGTTGGAGAAGATTGAGGGAGATATGCCGTCTTTGCTGGAGCAAATCAGTGACTGTCCACCTGAACCGCTTCGTGTGGTTCGGAGCACACACGCTTCTCCTACCACCTCCAGAGCCGCTCCACCATTGCCCAGCTCCCCCAGACCTGCACAACCTCCTCTGCCTCGTCTCACCATCCCTCCCCCCTCCTACCCACCTCCCTCTCCACCTACACACACTACTGCCTCTTCCCATGAACCAGAAGACAGAGATGGACAAAGGAGTATGACTCACACTGGCCAGTCTCCACGAGCTGGAACAAGTAGGGGTCTTTGAAGAATACACACCATATAACGGCACTTAAAAATGTGTGGACTGCTCATCTATCAGCATTATAAATCCAAGTACAAATTGACATCGAACTTTATGCTGGACTATTTAAGGGAGTTTTTATTTTGCTTGAGTTATTTGTTTCTGACTTATTTATGTCAAATTGTATCTTAATGTGCATGAAATGCTCACAACCCTGTGCAGAGGTGTGGTATTGTCAGTAGCACAAGGGAAATGTGTTATGTTTTAGTATCCTCCAAATTGTAAATGCCCACACAGTTGCACCATCTACTTTTTTCATCAATATCAACCCCATAATGACCATTTATCTACATGTAGCTCTTCAATGCACTATATATCAACCTCCTGAACAATTGTCGGTTACTTCAAGGACTTATGGCAGGAAGTAAGCTACATTATTTTTGGAGAATTTAAACAGTATACATTGTAAATAGCTTTGCAATAATAACTTAATGCATACAAGATAAGCACAAAAGCGTACAGTTTTTTTTTTTCTTAATGTTAATTTGCTCTATTTTCCATGTGTTTATTTATTTTTGATATAGCCATTTTGTATAGATATTTTGGGAAATACTAGAGGTGTTGAAAAAAGTATGTCAGATAATTTGATTTTCTCTTTAATCATGAACTGCTTTTCCATTGTTGTGCACCTTATCTGTGTTGCTTGCATCTTTAAAATAAAACTAAATAAAGCATTGTCTTTGCTAAAAATGAATGGAGTTTGTTGGATTTTCTAAGCGTGAGTTATCTTGAAGCCTACAATTCCCGGCAAACTTTGAGTCCTCGCTGGTTTCGCGCAAATTGTGAGTCCGTGGGGGGAGGTGCGTAATAATATGCTAATTCCATTTACTAGAATACTTTAAAATACAATACTGTTTGATTTGTTTTACAACATTAATACGTTATAGTTATTGTTTTTGTGTCAAATGAATGGATACATCGCTCTCTACGAATATTAAAAGAATAGATGTATTGCTGTGCCCCCTAAACCAGAATAATGGTAGCGCCTGTAACGTGCACATGTTGCTGCTTTGCTTTGCTTTAACTGAAATAGAGTGAGGGGAAACGGTCGGGGAGCAGCCGGGCACTCAGGCACTCAGGCACTCGTCCAGCGCAGAAACTCACACAGCCCGCCAGCCTGACACACTTCACATTCTGCCATCCCCATTGTTTAGTTTTACTAATCTGTTTAAATTTTCTGTTCAAGTACAAACCGTTTTAACACTACAGGGCAGGCCGGGTAAATATCGGATGTGGTAAGTTCTACACACTTGTATGTGATATGGTTTAGTTCACGTTAGCTTCGGCTAGTTGGCTAAAGCTATCTTGTTAGCTGATAGAGCCGCACATAAACGAAAAAGTGGTTGGGTGGCTAGATAGCTTCAAAGCTAACTGCACAAGAGCTAACAACTACGCAATCGCTAGATGTGAAATTTTGATGGTTGATAACGGTATCTGAAGAAAAGGTTTGTACGACATGACCAGCCGTAGCCAGCAAAGCACGGCCACGTAACTTAGACCGCAAACTACCGTTTGCACATTTTGGGTGCCCTACAATCGTGTCAAATAAAATATGAACAACCAATATTTTATAGCACAAGTGCTTACTGGTTGCCAACATGCATGTAAGTTACTGTTATGTGATCGTAAATTGGGTTCCTTAAAGCATTGTTTGGATTTACAGAACCAGGTCTCTTGAGGTTTTTGTGTTTTACGCACTATGGTTGTTTTATTTGTGGAATCGTTCACGCATGTCAGTTGAGGCATTTCAGATTTCTATTTAGGGCTATCTTTTCTCCCGAAATGGTGTTTCACACGCCAATCCTTTGCGTGGTAGGTTTCTAGAAAATGTTCAGTTTTAGTGGTTGGTGCGACATGTGTATATGCGGCCCACTCTTTTGCAGGGCCTTTGTCAATTGCCAGCACCCCCCTCCCCCAATACTCCTGCAAGGCATGCTCACCCCTAACCTCTATATGAGGGCCCAGACACTGGAGCATCACTGAGCTAGTGGATGTGGAGGAAGACCACAGCATGTTGTTCTCGAAATGCATGCTCAATTTCGCATTCAGAGAAAAATACAAGATTTTTATGCAATTTTTCCTTTGTTGGTCAAATAACCCAGTCGCAGTTAAGATAGTATATTAGGATTAGCCCTTTGAGTAAAATGGGTCATTTCTACTAGTCGTCGACATTTTGTAAATTAAATATCGCACGAAATTTAATACGGCTATTTAGGGTATATATTTGTATTGTCTTTAATGTTTGCTTGATGAAGTTATGGTTGTTTTAAGAGTATCAATACAATGCATTTATGTAATGATATATATATATAATTTATTTAATCCAGCCCACAAGTATTTTTGTTGTCTCTTTTGGTAGGGTATTTAACTACACCCCCTGCCCTGACAATGTTCTTGAAGCATACAGCTGATCAATGTTTTAGGTTTATTTGTTCCTTCGTCTCATTGTACAGTAGAGTACGGCGTGCATGTTCTGGTAGCAGGGGCGGGACTAGTGCGCTTTGGTCATGGAGATGCCCAATGCGCGCAGGGCTGGTGGAGAAGCGTGCTCACGGAGGCACTTCCCTGTTGAATATTTCAGCCCCTGCGTCACTCATCCTCCGCCCCTTTCTCCCCATCTGCCATTTTGGTTTTGTTCCCGTCTGCAGTCCCAGGGCCAGCAGCGCAATTACATTGGAGAGGCATTGGTACATAGTGACTCGACAATATATAGCGGGCGCCCTAACCCCAGTTTGTGTGCGTTTTTTATTGGTTTCGTCGAAATATCAAGTCGTCTCTACGAGTAAACGCAGCGACAGGGGAGCGGCTTCGCATTTGTAAAGGACCGAGAAGGATTATTGGTAAGAATGGAGAAATCAATGAAGCACGAGTGTTTTAGCTACATTTTCGCTTCCTAGAAATGTTCCAGAGACAGCTGGAAAGCTAAACATTTCTGCCAGAATACCATAACTTGATAATAGTGTTCATTTGCGTTTATTAACAATATTCTGTTAGAATGTTTTCTAAGCAGGTAGAAAACTGCTGCTGCTGCTGTTAGCTTGTAAAGTTGTTCCGCACTGGGCATTGCAGGCCTAGTCCGAGTGTGCGGCTAATGGATTGTCAGTCTAGTGTTTGTCTTGAGTTATTCATGTCCAATACACCTTCATGCCAAATCACCTTAGCTGATTAGTGGCACATCGTGACCGTTTCCGTGTTACTCGATACAGTGTCTGAAGAACAGCTTCAGAGGCTTTGATTGGAGCTGTCATTTTGGGTAATGTTGCAAACATGAGGACTTTGCTGTTTCATCCCGAACGCTTTCATTTTTGCGTTGCATATCGTATCTCATTGCACTGTGAAATAAAACGTTTACCATTTAAATCATGTGACCCTTTATGGAGGGTCTGCATTGGCCTCGTCTGTCAGAACTCATTGAACCACTGTAATCTCTGAGCATACACCGGGTCCTTGGCACCTTTGGATGCGGAAATGATGCCTCTGTTCGCTGCACTGTGCTTGAGCTACTGCGGTCTGTCTCCAGCTGCTTCAGAACAGTCATTCATCGTCACTCCTCGCATATGGGTGTTACAAAGTGTATTTGCTGACTTTTCTGAGCGATTCTTTTGGGACGGCTGTAGAAAAGGCTGCTATTTGGCAGCGGAGAGATCGTCACAGGTGGCAGAATTTGGTGGCGCTTGCCTTTCGCATTTGCTCTGCTCTGTGTGCTTTGTGTGCGTCTTGTGCAAGTAAGTGTTCGTGTAATTTGTGTAATTAACGCTGACTTTGCTCTTGATCCTTGATCTTTGATCTCGGATCGATGCAAACTAAGGTATTGGGTATGTGAGCGGGTTTCGTGTTGCGTTCTTACACCCTTCGGCCACCGACACCGGCCGGACACCATTCAATAAAGGTTCTTCAACCAAGTGAAGCGTCGTAGTGATTCTGACCGATCACCTGCTGTGGGTTCCACCTTCAACGATCCAATAAGTAACTGAGTTAGGACGCGCATCCTTCCTCACAAGCATCGTGTCCCTTAGTGGCCACTCCGGCCTCTGCTGTGAAGTGGCGCTTTACCGCAATGAACTTTTAATGATTCAGCTGTTTTTTTGTTCCTAGGCTCCATAAACATGGGCGTCAAACAAAGGCAGTGAATGGACCAGTGTCCCTGTTTCAGTATACGAAATACTTGTGCGCCCATGGTTTTAGTTGCTTATGAGGTTTTTTCTTTCTAGCGCTTCGTTTTTGGCCCAAGGCCAGCCCAGCTGCTACCTAGACTAGATCCTTTCATTCTGCCATGAAGAGAACTGTGCATTTGCCTTGGCCCTGTTGCATAAACCTACACTAACAATTTAAACTGTGGATTTCTCTCAACCAAATATTATCATTTCTATAACTTGTACAGCTATTGTAATTTTCTAGATATGTTTTGTCATGTACTGTACTTCAAATTTGCGTTGTTTTTGCAGATGTCCAGCTCGCCGCTGTCCAAGAAGCGTCGCTTGTCAGGAACAGAGACGAAGACGGGATCCCACTGCTCATCCTCCAACTCTGTCAGAACTGATCTGTCCCACACACCTGCCAACGTAAATATTGTCTAAAATGTACAATTTTCAACCTTTTTTCTGCATTGTTTAAGTATACACTTTATTCTTGAAGGGCATGGCTAAAAATGGCAATGATGCTGAGATTGACGAAGGCCTGTACTCAAGACAACTGTAAGTCTTTTAAATACTGTAAAAATAAAGAATGTTTTATGTAGGGGTGGGCGGTATAAGTGGTATAAACGGTATGTGGTATAAATTTGGCCAACGGTAGAGATTTGGGTTATACCTTCCTATCTCCTTCCTTGTTGCGTCACCACAACAAGGAAGGAGGAAAAATCGCTCCGAGCAGTGAGCACATGGAGGAGGAGGAGCTCATGAAAAAGACCAGCTCAACTTCTGTAATCTGGTCATGGTTTGGATACAAGGCGTTGGATACTGAACAGGAAATTGGAAAACAATCTGCAGAATATGCTGGGCGACAGTGATCGCAAAACATGGCAACACAAGCAATCTGTTCTACCACCTAAAAGCTAAACACATTATCGAGTACGAAGAAAGCCAACGAATGCGCGGTGACACTCAAAAGCCAAGCCAGTCTTCAAGTGGGAGGAAAAAAGTTGGCACTACACACCAGCAGTCTATCACCCAGGCATTTTCAAAAGGCGTATGATAAAAAAGCCAGCGGTGGATTGACATATCGAAGTCCATCGCAATATTCTTGTGTAACGACACGGTGCCTTTCCAAACCGTAGAGAGAAGCGGCTTTTTAGTAGGCATGGTGAAGATGCTGGATCAACGGTACGTGGTACCAAACCGCAAATATTTTAGCCAGGTGGAAGTGCCCAGACTGCATGACGAGGTCCGCAATCAAGTGGGAAAAGAGCTTCGTGACATAAAACACTATGCAACCACCACTGACTTGTGGTCGAGTCGCACTATGGACCCGTATATCAGCCTGACAATCCACTTTATTGACGACGACTGGAAGTTATGCGGCAAATGCCTGTGTACGGCCCATTTCAACAGTACAGGTGTACTGC
This sequence comes from Paratrypauchen microcephalus, assembly GCA_036785185.1. Lineage (NCBI taxonomy): Eukaryota > Metazoa > Chordata > Actinopteri > Gobiiformes > Gobiidae > Paratrypauchen > Paratrypauchen microcephalus. The sequence continues at coordinate 1,504,703 of JAVJIX010000052.1, read as the reverse complement.
AAACATCGTATTTCCCTGACGACCATACAGGGGAGATGATTGCCCAGGGACTCAGGGAAGCGCTCGAGTCATGGGAACTTGACGAAGAGTTGCAGGTATCAGCACTGACACCGGCGCCAATGTTAAAGCAGTTTCATTTTCGATTTACATTGCCTTGTTCAAATGTTATACTGCTTGAAAGTGAAGTTACTTGTTTTATGTTTATTACAATTACAGTTTTGCACAATACATTTTCTTGTAGTAATATTCTTGACTTTTATGTTATTTAATAGTTTAAAAAACAGCTTCCTGCTTGAATGCTTTTTCCATGTGCTCTGGTGACCATTAAGAAGCTGTTAATACTGTTAACAGTTGATACTGTTACATACCAAAGTATACCGTGATATATACCGTCTATGGTTCAAATTATACCGTGATATAAATTTTAGGCTATATCGCCCACCCCTAGTTTTATGCAAATCTTTAATTCTGTCTCTTTTCTGTAGTTATGTGTTGGGCCATGAGGCGATGAAACGCATGCAAAACTCCAATGTCCTGATCTCAGGAATGAGAGGACTTGGAGTAGAAATCGCAAAGAACGTAATCCTGGGAGGTGTTCGAAGTGTCACAGTGCATGATGAGGGTGTTGCAGAATGGAGGGACCTGTCTTCACAGGTGAATGACGCTTTGCTCTTGTAATTATGCCATGTTTGTTATTTTGCTTTACAATAATTGTTCATACATTTACCAGCACATGGCCTGTCTGGGTAATTTTCATTGTAAAGCGCTGGCCTAATTTAGAGTTGGATGTTGGTATTTATGTTGTGCTTCTGTTAATTTAGATTTTGTGTAACCAACCTTGTTATCGACGTGTAATTGGCACAGTAGCTGAAACTAAATGAAAGAATTATCTAAATCTGTCGTTTTGTGTGTAATTTCAGTTTTACCTCCGAGAAGAGGATTTGGGAAAGAACAGGGCAGAAGTCAGTCAGCCTCGTTTGGCTGAGCTCAACAACTATGTCCCTGTCTCCTCTCACACTGGAGCCCTTTCTGAGGACTTTCTAACCAGATTCCAGGTAAAGTTTTATTTGATCCTTTTGTCATCTTTTTGTCTATCACCCTGAAATGGTGAATGTTAACTTTTGTGGTAGGTGGTGGTATTGACGGAATCCTCCTTAGAGGAGCAACAGCTATTGGGCGAGTTTTGCCACGACAAAGGGATCAAGTTCATAGTTGCAGACACACGTGGTCTTTTTGGGTAAGCCTTAACGCTAGTTCAGATGTTTGAAATGGTCTTGATTTTATAAAATGTGTTTCTCTTCATAGCCAGCTTTTCTGTGACTTCAATGATGAAATGATTGTGTATGACACAAATGGGGAACAGCCGCTGAGTGCCATGATTTCCATGATCACAAAGGTTGGTAAGACATTGGGGCTAAACTTTAAAAGTGATCACTGATTTTAAACATCCGATTTTACAGGACAGTCAGGGAGTGGTGACGTGCCTGGATGAGGCCCGTCATGGATTTGAGAGTGGAGACTTTGTGACTTTTACGGAGATTCAGGGTATGACAGAGCTCAATGGATGTAAGCCTGTTGAAATCAAAGTTCTTGGTGAGTCAAGTGAGAAAATGAGAACTGTAATGAGCATCATTGTATTAATTTGCTTATTACCTTTTGTTTAGGTCCGTACACCTTTGGTATCTGTGACACTACAGGGTTTTCAGACTATGTGAGAGGAGGAATAGTCTCTCAGGTTAAAATGCCCAAGAAAATGTCTTTTGTAAGTGTCAATTACATATAGCAACTTTGTTTCCATTTCAGTGTCATTGAAACTTTTTTTTTTTTTTTTTTTCCAGAAATCAATTTCCTCCTCCTTGGCTGACCCAGAGTTTATAATAACAGACTTTGCTAAGTTTGAGCGCCCTGGACAACTGCACATTGGATATCAAGCTCTTCACTCATTCCAGAAAAAACACGGCCGTCCTCCTGTTCCTTGGAATCAGGTAATTGTGTTTTGTTTTTTTTAATATCACCAAAGCCTGAGTTTGAAGTTGGTCCTATCTGCTCTGTTTTGAACCACATTTGTCTTTGCTTAGGCTGATGGAGAAGAGCTCTTGACTTTGGCCAAAGAAATCAACTCGGCACAGACTGGGTCAGCCAAAGTGGAGGAGCTGGACGAGGCTTTACTTAAGAAGCTGTCGTATATGTCTGCTGGAGACCTGGCCCCTGTCAATGCCTTCATTGGGGGTCTGGCTGCTCAGGAAGTCATGAAGGTCAGTGCACAACACTCCTCTGCATCAGAGACTGTATGTATTACAGATTTTATTTGTATAACTGTAAATTCATTAAAAGAGCTTGGATCCAGTATTTTTGGGATTTAAACAAAAAAAAAAAAAGAGATTCAGTTCTGACAACTGTATTTGCAGCATAATCCCATGTGTCAACACGTTTAATAATATACATATAATAATATACTCAGCTACTTTGAAGACGAGATGAATATTACTAATCACAAATTACACTCTGCAAACTGTGAAATGTGTCTAAAACTAACCTACCTCTTGAGATTGTAAAGGGGAGCATTTTACTATGGCAGCCAAGATTTGGAAATATAAGATCTGGAAGATGAACCCGAGATGGTGTCATGTTGTTTTTAATTGCCTGTGCCAAAAGTTATTTTTGATGTCAGAAATGTGTGCAGTCCTGACCAATCATAGCTCTAGCTGCTAGAGCGGAGCTAACGTAAGCTCAGAGCGGGGTGCTTATATTGTAAAAAATACACAAGAATTCCTAGAAAATTCGACCACTAATCAATCTCGCTCAAGGGGACTCTTATCTTGTTCTTATTATAGATCTGTGCTAGTGATTGGTAAAATGAAGTCTCACAAACTAACAAAGCTCTACTAAAATGAATCTTCAAAATGCTGCCATCTGCTGTGGATGTTGTTGTATTGCAAAGAATGTTAAGTTTATGGTCATGCTTTCCTAAGTGTGGTGTTTTTTTGTTTTAGTTTTTTTTTTAAATTAAAAATAGTAACGCGTATTAAACATTTTATAGTTTTTCCTGTATTCACACACTTCATGCTTCAAAGCCTTGCTTCATTTTGCACACCACTAGACATGGCAGGCCCAATTTTATACAGTAGAAACTCTGAATGTATTTTTCTGGTGCAAGTTGCTAATTTAAGTTCATGCCATTTTCCATAGGCCTGTACAGGAAAATTCATGCCTACTGTGCAGTGGTTGTACTTTGATGCCCTGGAGTGCCTGTCTGAAGAAGGAGCTGTGCTCACGGAGGAAGAGTGTGCACCTGTAAGGGATAAAACAGTGCAAATCTGTCTGCAAGCTTTCAGTACTCATTCTGATTGTTTCTGTCGCAGAAAAACTGCCGTTATGATGGACAGATTGCAGTTTTTGGCTCAAAGTTGCAAGATACTCTTGCTAAACAGCGGTACTTCCTGGTAGGTCTCAGCTCTTATTTCTTTGTGACTGAAAGCTGTTACTAAAATGCAGTTTTTGTAATATGCCAGGTTGGAGCTGGTGCCATTGGCTGTGAGTTGTTGAAGAACTTTGCTATGATTGGATTGGCATGTGGAGAAGGTGAGGTCATAGTGACGGACATGGACACCATTGAAAAGTCCAACCTGAATAGACAGTTCCTCTTCAGACCTGCTGATGTGACAGTAAGTCAGTGTGTGAAATAAAGATGGTTTTCCTGCGATGACAGTAACCCCTGAGCTTTACACCTTTCCTTTTATGACAGAAAATGAAGAGTGATACAGCTGCTGCGGCCGTGAAGCAGATGAACCCCTCCATCAAGATCACAGGTCACCAGAACAGAGTGGGCCCAGACACAGAGAGGGTCTATGACGATGACTTCTTTGAGAATCTAGATGGAGTTGCCAACGCTCTTGATAATGTTGATGCTCGTAAGGGATACATTTTACATTTAAAATGTAAGCGTGAATCGTTTAGTCTCAGTGTGGTTGTTTTCAATATTTTATAGGTATGTATATGGATAGACGATGCGTTTACTATCGTAAGCCTCTGCTTGAATCTGGGACTCTGGGCACTAAAGGAAATGTCCAGGTAGTCATTCCGTTCCTCACAGAGTCCTACAGCTCCAGTCAGGACCCCCCTGAAAAGTCAATCCCCATCTGTACCCTCAAGAACTTCCCCAATGCCATTGAACACACTTTACAGGTCAGAAAACATATGCATCATGTGGCAGAAGACTCACTGGGGCTTTTGTAACAGTTTTTTTTTCTGCTCCTTCAGTGGGCACGGGATGAATTTGAAGGACTGTTCAAACAACCATCAGAAAATGCCATGCAATACCTCACGTATGTGGAGAAATTGTGCTGCGTGCCAGCTGAAATTTTATTTGCTAAATATGTTTGGTTTTTCAGGGATCCTAAGTTCATGGAGCGAACTCTAAAACTTCCAGGTGCCCAGCCTGTGGAGGTACTGGAGGCTGTTCACAAGACCCTGATCACAGACCGACCTCACAGCTGGGTAGACTGTGTGGCCTGGGCTCGCAACCATTGGCAGTGCCAGTATAACAACAACATCCAACAGCTGCTGCACAACTTTCCTCCAAATCAGGTAAATGCTAAGGTCCTCGTGTCAATCTATTCTGACAGTATTGTTGGGATTTGGCCAGTCTCCTATGATGATTCAGCCATGCTAATACTGATACATCCAGGGTGTAAATGAGTTCAACTCACCTTCTCACACTGATTGGTTCAGTGTGTGCTGAGGAGGACCAGTCTGTATTTAGTTAATATAAAGCATGTGGTCCATTGTTTGAATTGAATACCATCAGAATGAATTGGATCTTTTGAATTTCAGCTCACTAGCTCTGGTGCCCCCTTCTGGTCTGGACCCAAGAGATGCCCCCATCCTCTGGAATTCAGCACTAGTAATGTAAGTTTGTATTTCTGAAAGCAAGAATACAGTTCTGTCCATAAATGGTAATATGAGCATTGTCTTTTGTAGGACCTCCACATGGATTACATAATGGCAGCAGCAAACCTGCATGCTCAAATATATGGGATCCAGGGCAGCACGGATAGGGCTGGTGTAGTCAGAATCCTGCAGGATGTCAAAGTGCCAGTGTTTACTCCTAGATCAGGCGTCAAAATTCATGTTTCAGATCAAGAACTACAGAACAGCAATTCTTCAGTTGGTAGGACCAAAAAAATCACAGCAGCCCTTAATTTATTCAAGGTCATATTTTGAAACTTTGTTTACTGCTTCAGATGACTCAAGATTTGAGGAGTTGAAGTCGCAATTGCCAACTGTAGAGACTTTGAAAATAAAACTGTGCCCTATTGACTTTGAGAAGGTACATCTTTTCTTTGTTTAATTACACTTCATGTTGTCAACCATGTCTCATGTCTGTGTGCTGGTGATTTGTTCTTCAGGACGATGACACAAACTTCCACATGGACTTCATTGTGGCGGCATCAAATCTGAGAGCAGAAAATTATGACATTCCTCCTGCAGACAGGCACAAGGTAAGATCCATTGTGGACTTTAAGCACAAATGACTTTTGTGGGGATGATTAGTATAAAACTATTCAATGTCTTACTATACCTTTCGTTATTGTAATCCAAAATATTGATATAAAACGGCATAAAAACGATTTTGTTAACTGAGATGCCCTGCCCTCTTGGTGGCGTTCCACTGTAACAAGCAGTTCTTGCATGTTCCCTTTTTAACTTATAAATGCCACCTTTCTTTTCAGAGTAAATTGATTGCTGGCAAGATCATTCCTGCCATTGCCACGACCACTGCTGCAGTTGTCGGTCTGGTGTGTTTGGAGCTCTTAAAGATTGTTCAAGGACACAAGAAGCTAGAATCCTATAAAAATGGCTTCATGAACCTGGCCCTGCCTTTCTTTGGTTTCTCAGAGCCTATTGCTGCTCCCAAACACAAGGTTGGCACACTCTACAAATGTGTACTCTTCAAATGCGCTGCCATTGGTCAAAATGCTCACAGAAGGAAATTGTCTAAATTTCTATTTATTTGCTTTGAAGTACTATGAAATTGAATGGTCTTTGTGGGATCGCTTTGAAGTCACAGGAGTGCAGCCAAATGGAGAAGAGATGACACTCCAGCAGTTCTTGGACTATTTTAAAGTGTGTTCATAATATAACAATATGATTTGTCCTTCTGTTAACAACTCAAGCCTTTTGATAACCTGATTTTCCTATTCATCTTTAGAACGAGCACAAGTTGGAGATTACCATGCTTTCTCAGGGAGTGTCTATGCTCTATTCCTTCTTTATGCCTGCTGCCAAACTCCGAGAGAGACTGGCACTACCGTGAGTATTACATTTACCCACCTTCACCTTACTGTGTTAACATTAGTCTCTTTATCAAATGTATGCATTGCTTGTCTTTTTTAGGATGACAGAGATTGTGACCAGAGTGTCTAAGAAGAGGCTAGGAAAGCATGTCAAAGCGCTAGTATTTGAGCTGTGCTGTAACAACCTGAAAGAGGAGGATGTGGAGGTTCCCTATGTGAGATACACCATCCGCTGAGCTGCTGGTACCTGCGTGGCACAGGGGCAGACGGGACATCCGGGTGGGAGAGTTGATCCGCATCAGCTTGGGGATCAAAGTCTTGTTTTGGTTTTTTTTTGGCCTGTGTTTTGTATGAACCAGTGCCCGAGTGTACATAGCCCCAGTAAAGCTGACTCCAGGATGTGTTTGTTTGTTAGGATCCAGTCTGTGATGGGTTATGTAAGGAAGAGGGCATGTAAACTGGACCATACAAAGCAGACTAAAGGATGTCTCCATGATTCTTAAAAATGGTTCTTGCACTCCCAGTGGGCCTTAAAGGGATAGTGCGTTTTTTTTTTATGTTAATCTGTATGGGTTTCCTTCTAAAAGTTGTGTGTGTTGACACCGGCTTACCTCTGAGTCTCAGCTGAGCCCGGTTCAGCTCGCTTTCTGGAGCCCAAGTAAGTAGGTCCGGTAACTTTCCTGGAACATGAAATAAAGCTTGTTTTTCTTCTCAAAACAAAACATGTGTCCAAAAAGTGATATATTTACGTCCCAAACACTTGTCCACGAAACATCCAGCAGTGTAGATTGCGTTTGCGTATTGTCTCGATTCGTGTCACTGCGCGCATATTAGCTGTATTAGCCTGTTCACTTGTAAACTTCCCCGTACGGCGGACCGCCTCTGCCGTACACTTCTGCTAAAGGTTAACAGGCTAATACAGCTAATGTGCGCGCAGTGATACGAATCGGGAGAGGCAATACGTGACCGCAAACTACGCTGCTGGATGTTTCATGGACAACTGTTTGGGACGCAAATGTATCACCTTTCGGACAAATGTTTTGTTTTGAGAAGAAAAACGAGCTTTATTTCATGTTCCAGGGAAGTTGCCAGACCTACTTGCCTGAACTCCAGAAAGTGAGCCGAACCGGGATCACCTAAGACTGTCAGAGGTAAGCCGGTGTCAACACACATAACTTTTAGAAGGAAACCCATACAGATTAACATTTAAAAAAAATAAACACTATCCCATTAAATGCCTACAATTAATATTTTGATCCATAAACTTTTCTACTTGCTCTCTTCCTTACTGTACCCCTGCCTCTTTTCCTAAGGCCCAAGATGTTTTTACATGCTAAGTTTAAGAGAGAAATCTTCTAAATAAACTTAAATGTTCCATAGCCATTGTCACAGCCCAATTCTTGAAGTTAAAGCGCTAAAAGCCCAAATTCAATCCTGATCCAAGTCTGCATTACTTGTATATCCACCTCATCAGCAGTGGTTCTGTGGCACTGGCAGGGCTCTTGCACAAACATTTACTGGTTTGATTTCCCATTTTATTTTTCTATGTGTTGAGGTTCAAGGCAGAGTTTTGGTGCACACGTTGTAGATCCTAAACTTTATACTTTTAACTCCAAATGGCAAACTGTATAAGCAAGACATTGAGATGTATCTGGAAATGGGAGCACTTAGTGTGATTAGTGAAAATAAATAAACATGTTAAACAACCAGTTTCTGTTTGGTTTTGTTTTTTTACACTAATTTTAAACTGAGCAGAGGGGATGGTATTCTGTATTGGGTTTACTGTATTACTCAAAGGTAAAATTCAGATTAAGTCCCAATTAAACATGACAAACCTGTATAACTTTACATGTTCAGAAATAGTATGTATAGTAAATGGTATGTATTTAATGTGCCTTGTATTGTTTTGTTTTATTATAAATATGCTGTATTAAAAGCATTAAACAACTGCCCTTTTAAACCCGCCCTGAGAAAAGCGGATATATAGTGATGAACAGCCCTGAAGGATGTGGTTTAGGCTGATGAGGAAGGAGAAAGAACCTACAAGTGTATGACAACTCGTGAACAAACTCGGTGATTATCTGGTGTTCCCTCATTTTGGGATTATAAAATATTTAAGATGCTTTGAAGACCAACATGGAAGTGGAGGCGAATGGTGATTTGAGGGCTTCCTGGTGAGTTCCCTTTCCCTTTCATCTACTTTGTGGTTTCACTATCTCTAAGTACAAAGAACCACTATTGTACAGAACAATTAAAATAATCTGAATGTGTTCTGACTGAAATTTTAACTAAAGCTTGTCAGTCTATTGTATTTTACTCTAATGACTTTGAAATGTTTTGCTTGTTTTATTGTGAATTAGGACATCCACACCAGGAGAGACGTCCATCCTAGTTGACCATGCAGCTGTAAGTAATGTCCAGTTTAATTTCAATTTTTTTTTTTTTGTCAAATCACAAATTTATATAAGAAATGAGAATACTATGAGACCACTGTGATGTTTTAGGCTATTAAACACAATTCTAAATATGTTTTTTCCAGAAGAAAAGAAAACAGCAAAAGAGCCCTATTCCAGTGAATCAGATCATAGAGGTACATGATCTCTATGCTAGCCTGTAACACCTTTTTTTATTTGTCTTTTTCCTGCAACGGAAGTTAGTCAACCTTACCTTTGCAACCACAATGCTGAGTGCAGAGATCTCTACAAGTTTTCCCTCAGCTGTGAACCCAGCACATTTAAACTTAGTATGTCATGTATTTCTCTCTCTCTCATGTTCCCATTTACTCTGTTCTGTCCATATTTCAGTAGTTGCTTTGTATTTGAGTAGCAGAAACGGGTAGCCGTGCTTTTGTACATGTATTTTACTACAGAGGCAAGAGTTTAAACTTTCTTCCTCTTTGAAACACACACAGGAAATGCGCTTTCTGCACCATGCAACATCTCGCCCTCTCAACATCTTTCTCTGCTGCGCTTTTGCTCTGGCCCTTTCTGGCTATTCTTAACTGATTGTTTTACACACTGATGCTGCTGTCCCATCAGGATGAAGAAGAGGAGGAGAGGCAGAGTATGACTGACCACAGCAAAGATTCAGAGGTGAGGGACAATTTGTATTAAAATCAGAATGACATATTATCGTACTGTTAATGCTGTTTGCACACTTGCTTTTTATATTTGCTGTGAAAAATCATTCAACTTAAAATAAAACCATCCCAGTATTTCATGGTAATCTTTGGATTACACAATGGAATGGGAATTTCTTACTATAGTTTGGATCCAATTGACTCCTTATTTTCCTTTTCTTCTAATTTCAGGAGCCCAGTTTCAAAAGGGTTAAACCAGTGACCAAGTCCAACAGCCTGACAGGTGTGATAACCCCGGTCAAGACTCCTGCCTTGAAACGCATTGGACAGTCTATATCGGTAAAAATGTATAATTTACTGTGACCTGTGGTTTCACATAAAGATATTTACAGTACAGCACAAAATTGTAATGCTTATAAGTTATCGGAAAAATGAAGTTAATAATGGGCACTGCTAATATTTACTGTATATTCAGCTTCCTGTTTATCCCAGTGTTGTTCATCATGCAGTCATTCAGTAAAGTAGAACAGCCACGCTCACAAACTGAACACGTTGAAATTCAATGCTGTTTTGACAGAGGTCTATCAGTTTTCGCACTGAGGCTCGACCTTTACCCCCAGCTCCTCTGAGGTCCCGGTCCAAGGCCTCGTCATTTCCACGGAGACGGAACAGCCAGTGTTGGAGTGACACCGTGGAGAGTCATGACCTCACTGCCAAAGAGATCAAACGACAAGAGGTACTTAACTTTTCTTGGGCATTATGTTGAAAAATAAGTGACAGAGAGGGAAAATCTACTAAATCCATGTTTTTGTATTGTACATTTCAATTGCTGTTCATGTGTTTGAAGACAGAGCTAAGCTGCTCTTTGGAATCAAGTGTCATTTGTTGTGAGAGTGAGTGTCTTTGGAAATATATGTAAAAGTGTACAACCTGCCTTATTGTATCAGCTTTTGCATTATGTGAAAGGTTGCCACAACTATCTGACTCATTACCAGAACAGAATCAGTAACTTCATGAAAGAAACTGCCAGAGTTTCTGAAACTCTTACTTACTATTGTAGCACTTGAAGTAGTCACTGCGAATTAACCTTTATTTTAAGATATGATATTTTAATATAATAAATTCTGTATTGCTGTTTTTCATATAGAACCCCAGAAAGAGTAGCTGTGAATTTTATGACAGCTAGGGGGATCCAGATTTATAAACCCTGAGATCACTCAGTTCACACTATAACTAAAATAGAACAAATATTCTGTACTTGCTGCTTTATTTTTCAATATTAATGTAGCTTTACAGTCAGGTTTCTGGGTTCAAGCCAGGTTTGGATGGGACAAGAAATGTTTGGCCTCATTACAACTATGTTCATATTACATACACCTTTTAACTTTCAAATTTACGTTAGTATTTTTAATTTATTATTTTAAAGCAGCAATAATGTTGTGAAGTGCTATGTCCATTTATGTTGTATATATAGGTCAGTTGACGAGTGTAGCTGAGTTGTGCACAGATTCTGAAAGAGGATGTGAGCTGGCAGTGAAACACACTTCCTCTCTAGTACAGTCAGCTGTCAGGGCTCGTGTAGCACCTTGTGTTTGTGGCGTATGTGTGTATGTGTACTATTCACAAGTTCTTCTGGTCTCTGTGCTCACAGGTGATCTATGAGCTCACGCAGGGAGAGAGGCAGCTCATTGAGGATCTGAGTCTGGTTAAAAAGGTTTATCTCTTCACATACCAGTTCCATATTTAGTCTAAATACATTTTAAACACATTTTTAACTCATTTTGACTTACAGGTTTACTATGAGCCCATGCTGAAGTTGGACATTATGACAGAAAGTGAATTAGGACAAATCTTTGGGACTCTGGATTCACTTATCCCTCTTCATGAAGGTAAGATGCATGATATCATCTAGTACCAAATGTTATTTATTAGTTTTTGTGTTCCTTCATCAATGTGGCAGAAAAGACATTTTAAAACAATTAACTAGTTAAATGTGACAATTGCACATTCAAACCAAAATATTTAAGAAAGTGTTGGCTCCTAAGGGTCAGAATATTAAAAAGTGTGCTTATTGGGCAATGAACTTATTGCATGTCAGTGTGACAGAAAACACTATTCACTTCAATATAAACTGACATTTATAGACTAATAAATCTGATCTGATTAAAGGTAGTGAACATTTAAGGTAGTGAACAACGCATTCTTCCTTTCTGAGATATATGATCAATTATTGAACTGTTTCTAATCTCACTTAATGGTGCAATCAACGAGTGAATAGTCTTCTATATAAAATTTTGTCAGAATTTACCTTTTATGTCCTACATACTTCAAGTATTATTTAAAGTGTGTCTCTTTTCTAGATCTCTTGGAGAGACTTGAGCGTCTCAGGGGATCAGAGAAGACTGTTGGGGAAGTTGGCCCTACACTTTTAGACTGGGTATCTCCACATTCACATACATTATCTTGTATTACATGTGTCAACATATGTCAAATGTGCCTCTTTCTTTAACAGTTCCCCTGTCTGGAGGCCTATGTGACCTACTGCTGTAACCAGGTAGGAGCTAAAGCCTTACTGGACCAAAAGAAGGGTGAGAAGCGTGTGGAGCACTTCTTGCGATTGTGCCAGGAGTCCTCGTTCAGCCGAAAACTGGATCTCTGGAACTTCCTGGACCTTCCCCGGAGCAGACTGGTCAAATATCCGCTTCTGTTAAAAGAGATTCAGAAGTGCACCCCCCCTGACCATCCCGATGAAGACACACTGCCTGATGCTGTGAGTTGAATGGTATTCCTTATTGGTATAACGTAACATTTACATACTTTAATTAGTACATTAATGAAGTATGTAGAGAATGTGTTTTGCTCTATAGTGGGCAGCAACTGATCAGTTGTTTATTAAAGTAAAGTTGGACAGTGAAAACATTTGACAGAATCTCACATTATATTTGAATGGAGTTTTTTTTATTTAATGATAATGGAGGGACACATGCTTATTCACTAAAATGAATAATTGTGGTCTAGTTGGAGATGATCCAGAGCATTGTGGCAGAAGTGAATAAAAAAACTGGGGAGGCGGAGTGTCAGTTTTACAGAAGGGGTCTGAACTACCTCGAGGAGAGCCAAAGGTTACCCGAAATCCAACAGTCTCGCTTCCTGTACTGCCACGGAGAGCTCAAGAACAACAAGGGACAGGTAACAACTCAACTTTCTCTTTGTGAACTTTGTCATAGACTTGGATCATTCAAATTACCTAAAACAGTCAAAAATGTTGCTTCTTGACTGTCTGAGTGGAGTGGAGTCTTGTTTAGATCCCCCAGTAAATTTGATCAATGGCTCTAAAGCTACCTTTTGTCAGTTTTTTTTTTCCCCTCTTCACTTTTTTACTAGTACATTGCAGATGTAAAACCTGTTCCCTCCTCCTTTGTCCTGGCATTTGTTCAGGCTCAACGGTCTTCTTCTGTCAAGCCAAAGCTGGCGCACTATCAAACAGCAGTAACATAGATAGCATCTAGTGGTGACATATGAGAATACAACATGGGAGAGTCGGCCATTCTAATGGTACAAATGGTAGCTTTAAAGTGAATTTTAAAAACAAAGTTTATATGAAATGGAAATTAGATGTAAATGAACCAGCAATGAAATTTAATTACACTATATGAATAAATCCAAAATAAATAAAAAGATGTGAGCCGTCCTCCTGTGGACCCACCACCCGCGGGAGGATTCATGGGGGCTGGTGCATTGTGTTTTGGGCAGCAGAACACTGCTTGGACTGCTGCTCCCACGACCCAGAAAATGGAAAAGCAGAAGATGAATGGATGAATGAATAAATAAATAAAATATATTATGTTTCTTCAGTAACAGTTTTATGCTTTCTGATATCCAATTTGCATAACATACTGCATTACAAATGTGATGTGTATTTTTTTTTTTTTTTTTTGCCCTCTAGCGATTGCATGTTTTCCTGTTTGAACTGGCGCTAGTGCTGACCAGAGCTGGAGAAGACAAAGATGGTGGTCAGGCCTTTAGCGTTTACAGACAGCCTCTGCCAAACAATTTACTGAACCTGGAGGAGATTCCTGATGGAGAGGCCGGAGGCGGCGGGGCCTTCAGGGGGGCCTTCACAGGGGGAAATGACAAAGGTAAACATCTGAACAAACTCATCACAATGCATACACTAATCAGTGAATTTAACATACACACCTGTTGAATGTACACAATAAGGATAATGTTGTATATCTCAGTTAATCCTTGTTTTGTCTCTGTTGTAGTGAAAAACTGTTTCCGAGTGAGCAGCACTGGGCGATCTAAAGGAAACTCCTACAGCCTCCAGGCTAATGACTCCTTCAGTAAACAGCAGTGGATCACCAGTCTGCGCCAGGCCATAATCCAATCACGAGATAGGAATGCTCATGCCGGCCACTCACTGTTTTCCTCCTATGCAGATCCTGCTCTCTGTCACATAGCTGACCTGAGCCTCAGTTCAGACACAGAGATGGCTGTCCAAACAAGTCGCTGAGTGGCCAAATCAGACTTTGAACGATTTTTTGGGAGGACTTCGGAGATTACCTTTGAGTGACTGGAGATTATATATGAGTGACTTTGGAAAAAAATGTATAGGCCTATATTTTGTCATTGTAATGTAGGCAGATTAATTTTATATGGTAAAATCTCCTGATAAAGTGAATTTATATAGCACATTTCAAGACTACAAAAAAGCTTTACATTGCATTATCAAATCTCTCCACATTTGGTGTTTGTAAGATACTATTGTAGCCACAGCTGCCCTGGGGTAACCAGAAGAGAGGCTGCCAATCTGCGCCATCTGCCTCTTCTACGACCACTCATCACTCACACACCACATTCACACTAGGCAATGTGGGTGAACTGTCTCACTGTAGCACCTGGTATTCCCAGCAGTCTCCCATCCAAGTAATAACCAGGCCAGTCTTGCTTAACTTCTGAGATCTGACAAGATTATGCATTGACATTGATATGGTTTACTGATAGTTCCTATTGCTATGTCCATAAACTCTTGAGGTGGAAAAATTTATATCATTGTCATGCACAGTAGAGATGTTATTCAATCATATTTTTATGTTGTGATATATTACGTTTTTGTGCTGTCTGAGTGTTAACAGAACCCATTGTGTAATATGAATTTAAATTGTACTTTGTTTTGATACTTTTTTAATAAAGTGACACCCAAATGTCATAGTGAGGCACTTACATCAACACTAAGTATAGATCTCCAGAGAGAAAAGATTACAAATGATTATCCTCCCCTCCCTTTCTCTCTCCCCTTGTCTTTGCCTGTCCCGTCCTGACACCGGTGACAGGGAACAGCGCAGAGGTAGACTTTCAGAGTCCGCCCACAGGAACACACTGTGAAACTGAACACTGGGCCTTATGCATTTTTAACAGCTCAGCAGGTGATGAGAACAGTCTGCTTGGGACAGTTTGTCCAAAGATAGAGTGACCAAATGATCAGGTGAGTCCGCATCACTCTTTATCAAATGTAAATAAGTAGGAAATAGTTTATTTGCATGACATTTTTTATAGAAATATATTCTAAAGCAACCGGAGGGCATTTAGGAGCTTCAAGATGAAGACATTCCATGGTAATTGTGAGATTGTACTTATTTATTTCTGATTGTTAAAATATAACAAAACACTCAATTCTAGTTGTGTAGCCTAAGTTCAAGGTCCCAAATGCCCTTCTAAAGCTTGTTTAATATATGGCTTTTTTGTGGTCTGTGAAATAATAGTCATTATTTATCCCTTACTCTGCTATAAGGACACTTTAGTCAGTATTATTCCCTGCATGACCACATACTGTATGTCGTCTTAAATTTCTTTAAAGGTCGTCTGTATGATCCTATATATCAGGCTCCTGGAACACTAGCTAAGTTTTAGCATCAACAAAACCGTTTTCCGGAAGACTCTTCCCCACAGCATCCTGATCATCTTTGACTCTCAGGACCTACACCTGTCTCAAGTTACAAAGCACCCACCTAGACTACTACAACTACTATGTTGTATTGGTCTGCCATAGATTGGTAGACTTTAGATAATGCCAGGATCCAGTGGAGTGAATGTTGAGCCTTCTTGTGAGGCCTTGTGTCGGACTTTGGTGTCCCAGAGCGGGCTACGGCAAGAGACAGCAGACATATCTCAGTCAGTCCTCTATACTTCACTCATGGGACTACTACTTGTGGCTGACACAGAGGTAAACCTACACAAATGATAACTTTTTTAGTAAAACATTGGTGAGTACAGTACCTCACACGTGTTTCAGCACATGTCAGCACTCTTGGTTTCTAATAGGATGAGTGCATGGGACTGACCTCCTTTTAGCCTCTCTGTCTATGTTAATGACATAACCTGCTAAATCCGGTGTGTCACCATCATACACACCCTGAAGGTGGAGCTAATACAGAAAGATAAACATAGAAAAGAATCAAACAGTGTAGCCCCAAGATTATAAAGTACTAAATTAAATTTTAATCTTTACTGACATATTTTATCCTCATAGTCATGAATTACTATTGTGAGAGAAGAAGCAAATAGGTTTTACAAGCAAATATTACATTGTACACCCCATATAAAAACAAAAACAAAACATCTAATTATGTTTCTTTTAGCAAGTGCAATATTTATAAACTTAACAATGGCACATAAAATGATTATTATATTATTATTAATTTTATTAATTTCCCCAGAAAGAGACGCTCACTTTGGGAAATGGCAGAGTTGGTTTGAGAAATATTGGAAACACGGTGAGTGTTTACCAATAGAGGACACCAATTTGACATACATTTTGTATCTACCCATTGTCATATTTGTGTTATTTTTGAAAAATAGTGCTTCCTGAATGCCATTGTCCAGTGTTTGTCTCACACACATGGACTTCGAGATTATTGCCTTCTCAAATCCTACAGACATGAGAAGTTTAGCAAAGAGGATGCTAAATTAATGGAAGGTATGTACCACATGCAATATTTTCAAGTACCTTTTTCTATCTTTTTCTCAGGTTTTGCTTTTTGTCTCCAGCTTTTGCCAAAGTTCTCTCTGGTCTTTGGGATGTAAATAGTGATGGCAGGGTGGTAAACCCAAAACAGTTTTATAATGTTTTTAAAGATGTAGTGCCTTACTTCAGTGGATACAGGTGACATTTATAGCCTTTCAGTACATTTCTTATGTGCTTGTATTTTAAATTAATCACATTCTATTAATTATAGTCAACAAGATGCTCAGGAGTTTCTCAGGTTCCTTCTAGATAAGCTGCACACAGAAATCAACCGGCGAATGTATGTTCGACGAGTTAAAGAGTCAGAGCAAAAATATGCCAGATTCAGGTACAGGTGTGAAAAATGTATTGATATTTTGTACTAAGAGCTTCCTACTCATCATCATGTCTCATTCAAAGACTCTCTGAAGAGGCGGCTTCCATGTGGAAAAGACACTTGGAGAGAGATGACAGCCGGATAGTTGGTGAGTTAATGACAGTATTACTCAGTTGCCAATCGGTTTTGCAGAATTAATATATTTATATTAGTGAATGTTTATACTGTTTAATAATTGTCACGGTTTGCGATTTACACACCACAGTGTTTATTCATTCATACTGATTAGGCTATTCCATATCTGAAGATGAACTATTTTGTTATATGCATAATTTTTGTTTTTATTTTCCATGTATTTATTCAAAGATCTGTTTGCGGGACAGCTGCGTAGCTCCCTGCACTGCTCTGTTTGTTCCCACTACTCCAACACTTTTGACGTCTTCTGTGACCTGTCTCTGCCTCTTCCCAAGAGGAGCTCCGGAGGTGAGGTGACCTTGAAGGAGTGCCTGGATCTCTTCTCACAGGAGGAGAGACTGGATAAGGAGAACTCACCAGTAAGTTTACTTAATGTTGCATGATATTGGTTTAGATGGTTTTGAGCTCAGAGGCTTAAACAAAATGCATAATTAATGAGTATTATAGTGCCGAATTATTATAACAATTATTATTACAATCACCTAGATGCTTGGTAATCAGCACGCTAGAGGCAAATGGATTGCCGCCATGGTTATCCTTAATAAAGGAATTTTGTAATGTATTTTCAACTCATTTCTTTTAATTTCTTATTGTTCCAACAATATTTTTTTTTCAGATGTGTGAAAGATGCAACAGGCACACAGAAAGTACGAAAAGGTTGTCTATTCAAAGGTTTCCCCAAGTCATTGTAATCCGTATCCTTTGTCTAATTAAAGAACAGCCCATCGGTCTGCAGTCTGTTTTAGTATCGTATATTATTGTCCTTAACATGCTGGATCAGATTTGAATCGTTTCACGACATCACGGTGGAGTATCAGTAAAAGCACAGTGCAGGTGTCCTTCCCCCTCACAAACCTGGATCTGGGACCTTATGGACCAGTTGACTCAGGTAACTGCAGTGGCACTTTTCAGCTCTCATGTCATTATTGATATATCCTAATGACTGTACAATATAATAATAATTATGATATAAAATGATGTAATAATGATAATAATAATGATCATGATGTAAAAGTGCATATGATGTAATTAGTCACAGAGATGTGTAGCAAAGACGTGTCTTACAATCAGCAAACGCCCAATACTGTATCATTTGCTTACTAGTCTTTAATATTCACATGATTATTATGACCTCTATGCATTTTCCCTACTATCTTAATATTCAAATGCATTATGTATTTTCTCATTTATGGCTGAACTTCATTTTCTCCTTTAGGTCCAATTCTATATAATTTATATGCAATCTGTAACCATTCTGGCACTGTCAACATGGGTCACTACACAGCTTGTTGTTTAGATGAAAATGGATGGTGTTTCTACAATGATTCCAGGTAAACGCTGTTATTTTCTTCAGTTCTGTGTAAATGGAGATAGGAAAAGATTAATACCCTGATATGATTTTTTCCCCTCCCATTTCAGTGTGACTCAAATTTCAGAGAACCAACTGCAGACTAATCAAGCCTATGTGTTATTCTACAAGCGCAGCAACAGCCCCACTGCTATCAGGAAATAGGCCAAAAAGACTGGCTAAGGAAAGCAGCCAATCAGAACCATTGTGCTCCTGTGACCATAGAAACAAACCTGAATACCCTCACTGTAATTCCTGAGCCTGAGAAATGATGAGGGAAACATACCTCAACTGAACTAACAGTACAGTACAGGAGTGAGCCTTGTGTATAGTACAGTACTGAAGTCTGTGCTCTGTGTTGTGGGTGATAAAATGACAGCAGCGTAAGGAGAGATGCGCTTGAGGTTCCAGCTGAGGTCTTTTCGTTTGACATCTTGTATTGCCGACATCTTAATCACCCATAGATGCATTGCAGCATTTTTTATATAGGTCTATAAATATGCTTGGAAATTTAAGAAAGTTCTGAAAAACCTGGTTCATTGTTTCTGTTCTTTTTTTTCTTTTCTTTTTTCATCAAAAGATGTTTTTCAGTTGTCTGAACTTAAATTAAAAATAAATAAATAAATAAATCCCTTTTTGTACATAATTTTGTGTGAAATTGCTACAGCATCTTACTTTTTTCATTTACGCCCCATTCAATACAGGCATTTATAATTACCACTGATGAAAGGGTTCCCTTCTTTTTGCCTTTATAAGCCATTCTCTATTATAATAATAATAATAATAATAATAATAATAATAATAATAATAATTATTATTATTATTATTATTATTATTATTTCTCAAACGAACACGTCTACAAATGACGTAGCCACGCACGCGTACGTACGGTAGGAGGAGCTTGAAAGTCGTTCAGGAAGAAGAGAAAGGCGGCGGCGGACATATCACGGTAATCATGGAGAAAAAACTTTTAAAGCTGTTAAACCTGTATATTTTTGGAACCGTATTATCATCCACATGATGTTTTAGTATTATACTCAAGTAATTCCATAAACATATTAGCAAATGATTGAAATAAAGTTGTTTACTGAAGTAAACCTACCCGAGAGTAGCTTTTTGGCTAGCTGGTTTGACAGGCCCCGGAGACCATAGCACAGCTCTTAGCAGTTATACAGCACACAAATGTAATGCTACTGTTTATAGCGCATTGTAGGATTAGCCTATACTATAATGTATAATGCAGTATTATAACATTGCTTACGATATAGCCTTAAATAAACGGCTACTATCCAGTTCTTCTCTCAGCATCGTGCTTGGTGGAACAGGGCATTTATATGCTCCAAAGTTATTCTGAGTTCTAGTAATTACTCGAATTACGTTTCCCCCTGTCTTATTTGTACGATAACTTCAACATTGTATGTCTTTGTTTGTTCTAGATGGCTGCCATCAGGAAGAAGTTAGTAATAGTTGGAGATGGAGCATGTGGCAAGACCTGTTTGCTTATAGTCTTCAGTAAAGACCAGTTCCCTGAGGTCTACGTCCCCACTGTATTTGAGAACTATGTGGCAGACATCGAAGTTGATGGGAAACAGGTAACATATTGCACCCATAGTCCACATTATTGCTCATTTGATCATAGGATTACATTTATGTTTCATTAATGTATAAGTAATATTTCTCATTTTAAAATTGTGACACTGGCACAGGTAGTGACCTTATAGTCCAGTACTGTTGAGCTATCCATGGATGTTCCTAAAATGTATGCTTCTTGTTATTTATAGGTGGAGTTAGCTTTGTGGGATACAGCTGGTCAAGAGGACTATGACAGATTGAGACCTCTCTCCTATCCGGACACAGATGTCATTCTGATGTGCTTCTCTGTTGACAGCCCTGACAGTTTAGGTACAACACCATACCACCATATGTTAAACAAAATACAATTAAATTTAAGTGTGTTGATGTTTTAAACATCATAACTCTTCAATTTGTCAGAAAATATTCCAGAAAAGTGGACCCCTGAGGTAAAACATTTTTGTCCAAATGTTCCAATTATTCTTGTGGGTAACAAAAAAGATCTGCGTAATGATGAACATACCAGGCGAGAGCTTGCCAAAATGAAACAGGTACTTTTATTTTATTTATTTTTTTACATTGGTATAACTTATTCTGATATATGATTATAATTATGTTTAATCAACTTTTCCTAAATTTATTTAGGAGCCAGTTAAACTGGAGGATGGCAGAGAGATGGCCACCCGCATTAGTGCTCATGGTTACCAAGAGTGTTCCGCCAAAACCAAAGAAGGCGTCAGGGAAGTCTTTGAATTGGCAACTAGAGCAGCCCTTGTGTCTAAGAAACGCAACAAGAAGAATGCCTGCAATCTGTTATAAGGAGAAGATGGGACTGCCCTCAAGCACAAACACAAGGACAACCTAAAGTTAATCATGTTTTGAGGAGAACCCTGTCCAATCTCTTATCACCCAGTTAACCTCAGAATGTTCATGCAGGTTTTTAAATGATTTAATAAGCTTATACATCATGGCTTATAATAGATTGATAAAAGTAGATTTTGTGCCAATTTGCATCTACCAAAACTTGTAGATCTCTGCATATGTGAGACAAGTTGGTAGTGGGTGATTAGAAGTTGATATAAATGAGGGTTTATGTGTGCCATGATGGGAATAAAGATTAACGGTCCTCACCAGGCCAAGACAATGGGGACCTAAACAACAAAAAGGGGGTTTAATAACTCAGTAAGTGTATCTTACACAATGTCGCCTATATGTAGTGCCTTGAGTGCAGTGTCAGAAAGTTAACGTTAGGGACTCATGATTACAAGTGGGGTATTTTTTCCACTTCAGTGTCTATGAAAGTTATACGAGTGCTTTCTCATTATTGACTTGGCTCCCACAGGTCCATGTTCTGACTCAGGCGCAGTACAGGGGTGTCCCTAAAGTGGATTGTATGACATGTTTCTTCCCATGTTTAAATAATTACATATACTTCTAATAGACGAGTGGGTGTTGTATGATTGTTTTCTCTGGTGCAGGTCAGCATGCAGTGAATGTGAGGTGATATTTTGTGTGTATTAACAAATTGTCCATGTTTGGTATGCATGGAAAGCCTTTAGCACTCCCTGTGTTCATCCCAAAGTTACCCAAATGGCCCAGTTTGAGGTCATGGCTTTACAGTTTCCTCAGTGATGAACATATACTTTAGTGAATGCCAGCGGCACAGACAGTTTAATGAGATTTGAGGACCTTTTGAGCATAAAAGTGATTGGTTAAATGTGTAAGACCATAAGTGATGTAGTTGATAAGATGAATATTCCTTTTAATTTAGGCATATCTTATAATTCTGTATGGAATGTCTTACAAGGCCTTGTAAGGACATGTTTATGTGTTTTAAGTCTGCCTTTTATTCTTCTTTCCATTGCCCCTTTAAACTGTAATTGTGTAATTATCACTTTCTATGGTTGATGTTTCTAATCTTAGTATAATTTAATCATTTTAACTAATCCTGCTGTTATAATTTTGTGTCTTCTAAATGATTACATGTAACCTTAATAGCCTATTAAACATTGCTAATTAAACATCAAGCTTTGAGTGAAAGTATATATGAAATGGGTATCCTGTTTTGTGTGTGACTAGAGTGCAGTTGGTACAATGATTGGGGTGACTGTTGAACTGTGGCTTTTCTTGGTTTTAGTTTATATCTACCTCTCCCTGTTTCAAATAAAGTCAAAATAATTCAAGTTTTAATTAAAATGTCATACACATGGAAGCCATACTAACTCAACATACAGCTATGTTATAACCGCGCCAAACTACCAATGAAATCAAGGATCAAGAAGGATCCTGCCCACTCTGAAATGTCATGCCGCTGTGGCCATTTTCCACTTTAACAAGAAAAAGAAAACAGTGTTTTGTTCGGAAGAATACAGCACCAAGACTATGTCTTGTACATGTAAATTGTGACAGTGGTGAGTGGCACTGATCTTCTGTTAACTTGGCGATAAGATATCTGTAGACATAACGTAGCTGAGGGTTAGCATTAGCGGGTTTACATAGCTATGCTACCCAGCTTCCCTGCTAATACCGCTTTTCTACTGCTTCAGAGGCTGACATATATGTGCTTTATCGCTGTTTTGTTAATATCTCCATGTACAGCAGGCTACTATCACAAGTGTCGTTAAAATCCACTCTGCAACTTTCCAATGGATGCGATGTACTTGTGCACATGTATCTGGTACTGTGTTGTTACAGAGTAATTACGTCCACACATGCCGCATACGTAGTCCAAATCGGGTCCACAATATGGACTCTGAGGAAAGGTAAACCAAGCGTTATAATGGAAAAAGAAACATTCGTCAAGGTACTTGACAGTCTTTGTCCGTGTCTCCAGAGGAGGGCGTGGTGATCGAGCGGGGCGCTATGGAAATGCACCCAGAATTCACCACTTACAAGACCAAGACTACAGAAACTGTGGACAAGAAGATGAAGAACCGGGGTCTGACAACATGGCTATAGGGGTCAGATTTTTGAGCTTTACGAGGTATAGACCAACTATGGATGTGTGCAACTTCTCACAAGGTTGTTTACAGGAGTTGAGAGAGTTTCAGCCTGACCTCTGCATTTCAATAAAACAAGATGGGGTAACATCAGACAAGACACTTGAGCATCCTTGCATTGGCAATGGCAATGAAATATTGAGCCATGTAACCAAACAGGGCCTTTATGGTGCAGAAAAGCAATGTGGGGCTGACAGGTTCTCTCTCAGTGGTGAAAAGAGAAAGGTTAGACATTTTCACATAATATACTCATGTGAATATAAATGAACCAAATTTTAACTAATATGTATAACTAAATCTGCAGAGTGTTCCAGGTGAGATAGAAGAGTATTGCACTTCCTTGGATGAACCGAGGGACCAGGATTATCGCACAGATTTTGACTACAACCAGAAACCTAGCCACATTGTAATGCTTCGTATGCTCCCCCCTAATGCCACCACCATAGAGGTAAGTGTGGTCATAGCAGGCTTTTTAAAAGCACTGTGTATTTTTGAGAGTGCAATTTACTTTTTATAGCAATAATGCTTGTGATGTGTATGTTTCTGTCTATTCATAGATTCAAGCTCATTTACAGGAACAGGGGATTCAGCCAAAAGAGGTCCGCCTCATGAGAAACAAGACATCAGGTAAGACTTGGTCTTCTTTCCCTCCCTGTATTAATATACTATTGATACTATGGTGCAAGCTCACATGCCTCTGGACAATAGCTGCAGCAGTAATGTCTTGCTTTTTTTTTTTCATTGGTTCAATTGTATTTAGAATGATCTTGGTGATGAAATGCTGAATACTTTCAGATAAGGAAAATGATTGCTTTATATTTTAAACTAATAACAATAGCAATAGCTGCTTAAGTTGGAATGTTTTTTATGGTTATAGCAATGGTTATGGTAATGTTTTTATGGTTGTAGATTATTGTGTGCTTCATTCAAAGACTTAACGAGTCCATACTCAGATTGGAGTGAGGTGGTTTCTTTTTTCCCCCCCTTTCCATGACCCTGTTGAAATTCATGGCATTGCATCCTCAGACTCTTCACAGTTTCTAAGTTGGAGGTGGTTTCATGTTCATAAAAGGAGTAGAGAATGCGATGCTATGTCTAATAAGCGCTGACACAGGGTCATGATCCCAGGCTGTACCAGAGGCACTAACTGCACTGCGTTGTTGTTATGTTGTTGTCATTTGGTGACCATGGCGCTGGGCGGTGTCCAGGTCAGAGCCGAGGATTCGCCTTCGTCGAGTTTAATCTCATACAGGAGGCCACCCGCTGGATGGAGACCAACCAGGTCACTCTCATACTCAGACACTCACATATATAGTAAGCCTAACCTACATATGAGATACAAGGCAAAACATTCCTCTGAGAAGTGAGGTAGGTAGTGCCATCTAGTTTAATAGAGATAATCTTTCATTGAGTAAGGCCTAGTGCAAATTAACACAATAAGCACTACATCGAGGTTAAATAATAGCTAGGAGCTAAGGACTTGACCGATAGCACAATGTGCTTCTTGATGAATCTTCAATTCTTGCATCACCAATAAATTCCTTTACTGATTTTATGTCCCTCATTGTGACAAATGGAGTCTTTCCAAAAGGAGGTCTCACAAACCTTAAAAAAAGTTGCTGTTCTTTATGATAGACACATAATTTCATTGTGAAAGAAGCTGAAAGCTGATGGAAGAAGTTCTATTGTTTGCGGTTTCCTAATTTTATGTTGATTTAACAGCTCTATTCCTTCTCTCTCTCACTCTGTCATCTTTTCTGAGATGAGGTCTCTCTCGCCTGTTCAGTTAAATTTAAACTTGGAATTAATGTTATGCTTTTCTTCTGTTGTTTTTTCTTACAGGGAGTGCTGTTGATACTGGGTCAGAGAGTGTCCATGCACTACAGTGATCCGAAGCCACGTGCCAATGAAGACTGGCTTTGCAACAAGGTTCTGTCTATTGTCTAATGTTTTTTTTATTATTAACCGTGTTTATTCAGGTCATTAACGTTTGTATTTGATTTCACAGTGTGGTGTACAAAACTTTAAACGGAGGGATAAATGCTTCAAATGCTGTGTTCCCAAAGCAGGTGTTTAATAATTGTCTCAGTTCTATATTCTATTTTGATGGTGCAGTTTAAGAGTGGGTCACATTATTGCAGAGGCGGAGTTGAAGTTGCCCCAGTTACAGCAGGTCTTGGTTGGTGGACTGCACAATAGTGGGGTCCAGGGATTGCTGCCCTTGCCTGTACATTACCAGAACTCAGGGCTTTCTGTTGCTCAAGGGCAAGCTGCACAACAGCAGACAGATACTGCCAATGATAGTAAGAAAATATAATATGTTCTCAAGTACATTTTTTTTTAAATAAGATCCTTAACAATCATTCTGTGTTTCCCCAGCATTGATCCTTCGAAACCTTGGACCACATACTTCAGTTGATGCAATCTTGTTAGCTTTATCTCCTTTTGCGACTCTTTCAGCTTCTAATGTGCGTTTGATTAAGGACAAGCACACCAATCTAAACAGAGGTTTTGCATTCCTACAACTGTCAACTATAGTGGTAAGAATTATTTTACCTCCAATGGCAAATTGTACATATAAACATAAAAACATAATGATGTACATATATTGTTGTATTTAGGAGGCTTCTCAGCTACTGCAAATTCTACAGACTCAACTACCATCTCTTTCTATTGATGGGAAGACCATTGTGGTGGAGTTTGCCAAAGGATCCAAACGGTAAAAACATTTCATAACTTTCTATTCAGTATTACATGTAAGCTGTTAACTTGTAGGGGGGGTTAGGGTTAGGAATATCTAGCGGGTGGGCCACGGTGGGCATTATTGGGGCCGCGGCCCTTCTGGCATGTGCCCAAATGCCAGACCGCCCAGTCCATCACTGGTCCCAAGTTTAATATATAGACTTGTAAATCAGGGTGGAAATCATTTTAATATTACAGCAGGTTTCCTTAGTGGCAGTGAAATGAAAAATGGGTCAAATGTAAACTTAACAGTGGCCTATAGTTAATGCATGACCTTTTTGTGTTTTAGTGATGTTTTCCAATCGGATGGTAGCAAAGTGAGTGCTGCAACTGTGGCTAGTACAGCTATAGCTGCTGCTCAGTGGGCTGTGACACAAGTATGTTCAATTTAAAAATCAGCATGATTTTGCTAGCGTTAAACGGTACACTTCACTTGATAATATATTTGCTATTTGTTTTCAGACTGCTCAAACCGTTCCTGGTGGTAGTTCAAGTGGAGTGGTGTTTCAGCAGGCTGCAGCAGTGACATATAACCAGGAAGCATTTACTGGGTCAGATAGCATTACTGGATTTACTGCCCTGCCCACCAAAACGCTAGAAGACTACACAGGTTGGTAATGTGTTATAGATGTCATCTCATCTAATGGCAATTTTTTGTGTTCTGGTTGTATTGTTTATGCTTATTCTTTATTAATTCTTAGATACTGTGACCCCAGAGGGACACCAGCCTTTGATTCACACGCAGGGCCCTCCCATCTCAGCAACCACCACACCAACCCAGGTTTTGTCTGAACTCAGCTGAATTGATGCTTTTTGTAATTTGTAATTATTGCATTTTTTTTCTATGTGTTTAAAGGCCGAGATTGTGGGGACAACAGGTTCAAGTCAGCCAGCTATTCCTGGAACTGAACTTGAGCTTAAACAATACCGTGAGGGCCACTCTTTAATACTAAAATTACAACTTACAGTATGTACAACACCATGACTGTTCATTAACATTAGCCTTGTGGTACCTAATGTTATAAGAAAAGAACTGTATGTAACAAATATGTAGTAGTATGGTTATGACCATATCCATTTCACTCTATTGTTTAAAACAGCTGTCCCAAACATGTCAACCTACCAGTATGATGAGAGCTCTGGGTATTATTATGACCCTCTCACAGGACTATACTATGATCCAAATTCACAGGTAAATTTGCTTAGAACAACTACTATTATATACTTAATTAAAAAAAAATTTTTCCTGATGTGACATTTGTACTTTTTTTTAGTATTATTACAATCCTCACACTCAGCAGTATATGTACTGGGATGGAGAAAAGCACTCATACATTCCTGCAGATGGCCAGTCCAACAATGGCAATGCGGACACAGAGTCAAAGGACAAAAGGGAAAAGAATAAGAGTAAAACTGCGCAACAGGTAGTCTATGCACAAAAGTTGAAATATATTGTAATATAAACAGGCTCTCTTCTATTAAGCCTTGGTATGAAACAAGAATATGCACTTTTGTATTTTAATGTGCATACGTATGTTGATTTATTATTATTATTTTTTTAGATAGCTAAAGATATGGAACGTTGGGCCAAAAGTCTGAACAGACACAAGGAGAACATGCGCTCATCATCTGGCAATCTTGGCCCGGGGCAAACAAGAGGCCGCTCAGAGGACTTCAGGGAGTCTGCTAGTGCTGATGCTGGGTATGCTGTTCTGGAGAAAAAGGTACATGGAGCAGAAGTGGTCGCTTGCATTTAACAAAGGTTCTGCAAATAAAATGATCTCTTTTCTATGATTCCTGCAGGGGGCGCTGTTAGAACGTCCTCAAATAAATCTGGATCAGATGAGGCAAACAACTGCAGTGAGGACTTGGACTCATTCATATAAATTAATTACTTATTAATGTTTACTGTTATTATAATGTTTTTTTTAGGGTTCACCTGTTCAACAACTGGGTCTTGTGCCAGCCTACAATGGAGATGTTGACAGTGATGACGAAGGAGGATCCAAAGATGAGAGAGAAGGTAGAATGACTGACTGGTCTAAACTGGCATGTTTACTTTGTCGAAGGCAGTTTCCAAGCAAGGAGGCGCTCATCAGGCACCAGCAGCTCTCTGAACTCCATAAGGTAAGGTTTATTTGCAAGTAAGATGTGTTTGTCTATTTGTCTTCTGCATATGGAAAATACAACAAAAAATTGTAAAAGAGTAATTTTTCAGTTGTTTGTTTTTTTCAGCAAAACCTGGAACAAATACAGTTCAATCCTGGCAAAGAAGTAAGTAACACTTTTCTTTAGTAAAAACATGTTTGAAAACATTGTTACCCTAATTACTCTTGATGCAATGTTTTATAGACATCGACAGTTGGATTTCAACCTCCTGAGTTTAAGAAGAGAAAGATTATATCAATGTAAGTGTTCATTAGTGAAGGGAACAGGAGCCCATTCTGGTGCCTGAGTAGTGAAATGAAATGAGAACTAACTGTGGGCCATATGCAAGTGGATTAATCCCCACCACCTTTTCCTGCACATGACTTTGCAGTTTAATTCAAAGCAACAAATATTACTTACTGTAACATGTTTAGATACCTCAATAATTTTAGTTTGCTAGAATATTTTTTGCAGCAGTGTGCACATTGTTTTTTCTTCCTCAGTTGCTTTTTGGAGCATAGCAAAATGTAACGTTATCTAATTAAACCTTAATTTTATACAGTTTGTTTCTATGCACAGTGGTGGTAGATTTTGTGTGATGAAATATCAACATTCATTCAGTGAATGATATGAATTCTGTAAAAAATAAATAATTAATCAAAAAATTACATAATGCATTTGTATTTGGACCCTCAAAGAATGAACTAAGATGCGTGCGCATACAGAAATAAAGATTGGCCTATATTCCATCCATCTTTTTCCGCTTCTCCATTTCTGTGTCGCGAGGGCAGCAGTCCAAGCAGATCTGCTGCCCAGAACACAATGCACCAAGCGCCTATAATGAAAGCAAAAAATCTAAGCCTAAATGATTGTTGTGGATTCTCACTGGGTTCTCTCCAAGTATCATGTAATAAAATACACTAAAATGGCAAGTTTCTCAAAAGTGTCTTTTAAATAAAGCACACTTACTTTACTTTATTGTTTATTTGATAGGGACAGATACAACAAACAGATTAACATCTGATGCAGGTACCACAGTGTTTTAGCCAATGGCTAATTCGCAACACCAGTCCCTATACTCGCTCCAGCATTAACCCTTGTATTATGCTGAAAAAAAATTGATTACGTTGTAGATCATTTTGACCCGTACTGTGTAAATCAACTCAAAACAGTAAAAAAAAAAAAAACAGGTTAAACCAATAACAACTTTATTTTAGATTATATGAACATTTAGAAAAGAGAAATAGAATACATTTTTTAATTCCAACACTATATTTAAGAACTATTTAATTTATTTGTCTTTTGTCATTCGACTTGCCCCATTTTCAGTGTTCAGCATTTTCATTGTTCTCCACATGATGGACAGAATGTAAATGTGTGCTTTTTGCAGATGTAATTCTTGCATTTCACACAACAGGTACTTGAATCTCTTCTGTTTCTTCACACCTGTATCCAGTGGATCCATTGCCGATTGGTTGGGTGCCATGAGCTTGACCTTTTCAATGACAGCGGCAGCTGCTGGGGTTTTAGGTAGCCTGGCTTGACTCTGCATCTTGGGAGTGACAATTGCTTTGCCGAGTTGTTCCAGGAAAAGCCAACATTGGAACAATCCAGCATTCCATTGTTGGTTGATTTCAGTCCACAAGACATAGGCATTGTAAGCAGACACGTCCACAATGTTATAGAAAATCACCATGGGTCAACGGGCAGTCTTGTGCTGGCAGCTGTATGTTGATGTGACTTTATCCAGATTGTCAACTCCTCCTTTCGTGGAGTTATAGTCAATGATCATTTGTGGCTTCATGTCTTCTCTTGTGCTCAGAGATGCATATGTGTGCATTGTGCTCATTACAAGAACATTTTTGTTTCTCTTTGAGCAGTATGAAACAACTGTTGCTTTGTCACTGAAAGCAAATATTGAAGAATGCAGAGGTCTGCCCTGCATCTTCAGAATTTCCTTGGGAAGTTCTGGCTTATTTCTTCTGACTGTTCCCAACATAGTCAGCTTCCTCCTCTGAAGTTCCTCCAAGGTGGTAGGATGTAAAGAAGTTGTCACATGTGATGTTATGACCTTGCAGCCCTTCACTCATCTCCAGCACGACACACATCCCCTGATTCTACTCAGATGCTCCTCCGGGTAACTTTCCAGTGTATGCTTGCAAATATTTCATGCATAGCTAGATTTTGCATCACAAGCTACACATATTTTGATGCCATACTTGGCAGGCTTGTTGGCCATGTACTGTCGGAAAGGACAGCGCCCCCTGAATGGAACAAAACGCTCATCAACATTAACATGGGGACCAGGATTGTACAATAAAGCCAGAAGTTTGATCCATTTATCCCATACATCTCTGATCGCAGCTAACTTGTCTCTTTCACGTCGACCAGCTCTTGTGTTGCGGTTGTCAAATCGGATCACATGAGATATCATGTGAAATGTCTCCAAAGACATTGTGGCTCGAAAGATTGGCCTTCCATTCTCTTCATTCCACAAACTTGCAGTTGCTTCTCCCCTTGACCTGTACACTCCAGCTAATAACAGAATTCCATTTCTCTTGAAATACACGCCTCCCCTCCAAATTGGTCATGTCCAGTATAATCTTCTCTATTGGTGCCGATATAAAGAGCTGAAATGCTGATTGAATATCATCAACTCATGTGACAGCAAATCGTGTAGGACCGGGAGTCATTTTGATGACATTGGAAGATGACAGTCTACCTTGGCTTTGGTGTGGTGATGTTGACCATTTTATATTACCATCTTTAGATGCCCATGTCCCCTCTGTGGATGGTGATTGCTGCATTTCTTGGTTTTCTGCTGATGGAGGTACATTGGCAGACTTGTCCTCTGAATCCTCCTCATCGGAAGAAAATTGACAATCTGGATCATCAGTAACATTGTCCTCGGTCTCTGAAAGATCCTCTGTCTCTGAAATCTCTTCCTCTGCATCACCATCGCAGTTCAAAATCTGTGCCAAATTTTCTTCAAAGATCAAAGTCAGCTTTATTGTCAATTCTGCCATATGTGTTCAACATACAGTGAATGGAAATTTCGTTTCTCTCTGGCCAGGTAGTGCAAAAAGACAGTGTACAAAATACAATATAAAGATGAAACAAAACAAAAAACTAAGTAAACCTTCTAGAGCTCATTTTTGGTGTGTTTGTCAAAGAGATGACATGAGAACTAGGGATGTCCCAATCCAATCACGTGATCCGAAATTGGCCTCAATCACGTGGTTTCGGACTCGATCGGAATCTGGCGTTATCTTCCGATCAGGATCGTATATATATGTATATATATTCGTATTATTTTTTAACATCCTAGATGAGATCTATGATTATGCGGTGGCACAGTGTGAGACTTCACACAGAAACATCAATGCGTGTGGCACACTATTGGTTAAATACACGGAAGCAGGCAGCTTGAAGCGCAAAGCGCGAGTACAGAGAGGAGATAAGAAGAGTGCTATAAGAACGCTATGTTTGGTGAGCATGTCTGCGGTCTGGAAATACTATAAAGTTGATGACAACAACATTGCCATAGCAAACTGTGGGATATGTAAACTTGGGATTGCAAGGGGTGGAAAGGAAAGAGCTACATTTAACACAACAAACCGATACGGAACCTCAAAAAGAAACACCCGACACAATACAGCGAGTTACAGGCAACCCAGCCAAAGACGAGTCAGCTCACGCTGCAGGAGAGTTTGAAAAGGAGAGAAAAAATGGCCCTTGACAGTGCGAAGGCACAGGAGACCACAGCCAAGATAGCACAAATGATCGCAATGAGTGACCTTCCATTCGCCTTTGTAGAGAACCCTGGATTTCTTATACTTGTGGTATTTATATAGATTAAATTGTGTGTGTATATGTATATATATATATATATATATATATATATATATATATATATATATATATATATATATATGTACTTTAGATTTTATGTTAATGTAGAAAAGCTCAACCAGGGACGGGGGTTGAAAATTACCACTTGCTAAACTCTGTATGCATCACATCAGCTGCAAGCTCTGTTCTGTAACTATGTCCGATTGCATTGTCCCTGCCAAATAAATAAATAAATAAATAAGCACGTCGAACCTTGATCTGAAGTGCCGTCTCGCCACTATTTCACTGAGAAAGCTCTGCAGCTCGTTATAAGATTTCTGACAAACTACATGTCCTGTTATCAGATGTACCCCATGTTCCGTTCACCACAGACATCTGGAGTTCATCCGTGACACCCAGAAAGATAAATAATAAGTGTACTTAACCCATTGATGCTTAACATGGGTCAAAAGTGACCCGGATGAGTTTTTATTTTTGATACCTTTGCAATAAATTAATCTCATCATTCAGTAATCAAGGTATTCCTCCATTAACTTGTTTTGGACCATCATACATAATTATTTTATTTTTTCCTTTCTTACTTTTTGAATAAAAAATGTTTTTGTATCACTACCACTGTAATGCACAACATGGGTCCAAAATGACTAGGGGTAGATATTGGCAAAGAAGTCACGATTCAATTAGAATCATGATTCACATGCCACGATGCGATACTATCACGATGCATCACGATACTTGAATTATTGCGATGCATTGCAATATATTCGACATACTTCAGTGAAAATGTACCCCAAAAAAAAGAGGATAACTTAAATATCAGTGGCTGTGTATCTGGGTAGTGTCTTCAATTGATACATAACTCTGAGCAACTCAATTCATAACTGAATTTATTGAATAACAAAAACAAATAAACCACACCAACAACAAAAAATGATGTTCAAACATTTGCCATTTTGGAGGTAGCTACCATCATAACAAACAATACCCTTTCACAAAGAAAAAAGTGCATAGGATTTATAAAAAAAAACAAAAAACTAATAATTAATTAATTTGTTAATATTAAATTATTAAATATAAAATTATTAATTAATAATAATCGATTTTTGGCATCAAGAATCGATGCAGTATATTGTGAAAGTTAGTATCGCGATGCATTGTCATGACGATTATTTTTGCACGCCCCTAAAAATGACCCATATCCATTTTCTTTGTTAGTTCTGGTATGGCTCTGTGTTTCTATGATATATCTTTGAAATAAATACATTTTATCATTTACTCTTCCAAGTATGCAGTAAATATCTTGTTTTTGTTTACCACAAATAATCATTTTTATTTTTACTTTCTTATGGTATGGACAAGCAGAGCTTTTGTATTTCTACCTCGACTTTACACACATGGGTCAGAAATGACCCACATGCATTTGCTAGCTTTAGTATTTGGAATGAAAAGACAGTTCACAGCTCAGCACAGATCCCATCTCTCTCTCTCTCTCTCTCTCTCTCTCTCTCTCTCTCAGTACATGTAAGTATTGTTTTTCAATTATTCTAACTCAAAACATATTTGATGACAACTGTGAACTTTACATAATATTTGAATAGGTTTAGCTTACTTTAGGAGTGAGTACATTATTTCTTAGAAAGTTACAAGTAATTATTAGCTAGGTAGTGGTTCTTGCTAGTGGTAGTGGAGATAAATACAGGTAAATATACAGTATAATAGAGAAAGTATTTAAGTATAGTATAGTATATAATCTTTCATGTGTATTGTATATTTGTATTTGATTTCTTTATAAGCAGAATAGAATAAAATGCAATGCAACAGAATTCGGTGTTAGGGAAGTAGATTTTTACAGTCTTTCGCAACATCACAATGGACAACATCTTCACCAGTGTCCCTCTGGCTGAGAATTTCCTTGAGAAGAACCTGACTATTGTTGGCACTCTTCGCCAGAACAAGCCGGACATACCACCTATCATGAAGCCATCTAAATCATGGGAGATTCATAGCTCAGAATTTGGATTCTATGGAAACATCACCATGGTGAGCTATGTGCAGAACCAGGGAAAAGCTGTTGTCCTTCTGAGCACATGCATGATGACAAAGCAGTGGATGACAGCTGTCAGAAGAAGAAACCAGAAGTGATCCAGTACTACAACAAAACAAAAGGAGGTTGTAATGATATACCGCGGCGCCAGACAGCGATGTCGCATTGCAAGCTCATACGTTAGGCTGACCTATATATTTGGGGAGGCAGTGAAAATAAATCAGTATTGTCACGCAGGTTTTGTTGTCAGTTGCCACTTATTACATGGTGTCAGAAAAGACAAATCCTCGTCAAAATGGAAGCGCTAAAAGCACCGGACCCCCTGCGTTTGGAAGGAAACATCGCGGAAAATTGGAGGAGATGGAGAGAAAAATTTGAACTTTACTTGATGGCTACAGGAATCGAAGGAAAGTCACAGAAAGTACAGAGCTGCACGCTGCTACACGTCATCGGGGATGAGGCACTGGAGATATACAACACCTTTGAATTCACAGAGCAGGAGGACAAAACAAAAATCAAGGTACTGCTGGAAAAATTCGAGAAACACTTCACCCTGCAAAGAAATGTGACGTTTGAGAGGCATGTGTTCAACACTTGTGTACAGAACCCCGGCGAAAGCATCGACCAGTTCGTTACGGACTTGAGATCAAAGGCGAAGTCATGTGAATACGGACAGTTATGTGACAGTTTGATAAAGGACCGAATTGTTGTGGGAATAAGGGATGACAATGTAAGGGCAAAATTGTTGAGAACAGCGGACCTAGACTTAACCAAGGCTATCGACATATGCCGCGCTGCAGAGGCTAGCCGTATACAATTGGACAGATTGCAAACACCAGCACAGGCTGACTGCGCTGTTAAAGAAATCAAACGGGAGCGCGGGAAAACTCCCCAGAAGCCATTCGACACTCAGCGCAGGCAAAACATGATTCAGGACTGTAAATACTGCGGCCAAGACCACCAGAGGGGGAAATGTCAAGCATATTGCCAACAATGCAAGAACTGGGGGAAATTGAATCACTTCGCGAAGTGCATGACCAAAACAACACCAATGACAAGGAAGCCAGTGCGCATGATAGAAGAACAATCCAACTCAGACTTAGAAGAAATGTACATAGACATGGTAAAAGCAAATAGTGGGGATGACTGGGAGGTGGACCTCATCATTAACGACAAAAAAGTATGATTCAAGATAGACACAGGCGCGCAATGCAATGCATGGGGCAGTGGGAAAATGCCACCTGCTCACGGAATACAAAGGACAATTCCACCACGTCGGATTCCAGGTGCTGAATCAGAATGCAACACTACTGCTGGGCCTAACAACTTGCGTCAGCCTCGGACTCATAAAGCGCGTCAGGGAGATAACAACAAGCCCAAGTCAAGAGATCCAGGCAGAATACGCGGACGTCTTCGAGGGACTGGGATGCTTCGAGGGAGAACAGCGCATCAAGATCAGAGCAGACACACAGCCCATCATCCATGCCCCGAGAAAGGTCCCCGTCGCATTAAGAGAGAAGATAAAAGCAGAGCTGAAAAGGATGGAAAACCTGGACGTAATCGAGAAGGTAACAGAGCTGAGGCAGTGGGTAAGCAGCATGGTCACAATATGGAAACCTGAAAAATAGAAGATACGGATATGCATGGACCCAAAGGACTTAAACACCGCCATCGAGAGGGAACACTATCCCATGAGGACGATTGAAGAGGTGATGGCCCGGATACCAGGAGCCAAGGTATTCAGCACACTTGACGCACGATGTGGCTACTGGCAGGTGAAGTTGGACAAAGAAAGCTCAGCGCTGTGCACGTTCAACACCCCCTTCGGACGATACGCATACAAAAGACTGCCATTCAGGATAAACACAGCCGGAGAAATATTCCAAAGACTGATGACAGAGATGTTTGAGGACATGGATGGAGTGGAGGTAATCGTCGATGACATTCTCGTATGGGGGGCAAATGAAGAGCAACACAACCAAAGACTGAAACGAGTGCTGGTCCGAGTGAGAGAGAAGAACACCAAACTCAACCCAGAAAAATGCACATTCAGGGCACAGGAAGTGAAATACATGGGACACATCCTGACAGCAGAGGGACTCAAACCAGACCCACAAAAAGTGGAAGCAGTTAACAAAATGAAAAGACCTACAAACAAAACTGAACTACAGACTTACCTTGGAATGATCACATACCTGGGAAAATTCCTACCGCAGTTATCCACCGTCACCGCCCCACTCCGGACGCTGCTGGAGAAGATCACAGAATGGACTTGAATGGAGGAACACAGGAGCTTCAAGAAACTACAGGAAATGGTCACGGAGGCTCCAGTGCTGAAATACCTGTTAAATCAGGCATCAAAGCCTGTTAAACTAAGCGTGGACGCCTCCAGTTGTGGAATAGGAGCTGTGCTCTTCCAAGACGAGTGCCCCATCGCATACGCATCAAAGGCCTTCACCGACATCCAAAAAAGGTACGCACAAATAGAAAAAGAATTGGCTGCCATCATGTTTGGATGTGACAAATTTTACCAGTATCTGTTCAGGCGCACATTCGAAGTCGAAACTGATCACAAACCCTTAGAGATAATAATGAAAAAACCATTGGCCGAGACTCCACTGCGACTCCAGAAAATGTTACTCAGGCTCCAGAAGTACAACATGACTGTAAAATACAAAAAAGGAAAAGAA
Organism: Paratrypauchen microcephalus; assembly: GCA_036785185.1. Classification (NCBI taxonomy): domain Eukaryota; kingdom Metazoa; phylum Chordata; class Actinopteri; order Gobiiformes; family Gobiidae; genus Paratrypauchen; species Paratrypauchen microcephalus. Next base: position 1,468,395 of record JAVJIX010000052.1, on the reverse strand, counting down.
CTGTACATGGCTGACGCCCTGAGCAGAAACTTCTTGGAGGAGACGGACGAAAATGAAAACAGCGACGATGTGCAAGTGTGCGCAGTGATGTGCTTACCCATAGCACCTGAGAGACTCCAAGAAATACGCACTGAAACCGAGAAGGATCCAACCCTCCCAGCAGTGAAACAATTCATCCTCCAAGGCTGGACCAACAAAAAATCAGACACACCAGACGAGGCCAAACTATACTGGGACTACAAGAGCGAAATGACGGTAGAAGATGGACTGATATTCAAGGGCAACAAGCTAGTAATTCCAAACACACTGAAAAGAATGATGCTGAAGAAAGTACACTCCAGCCACAAAGGTATTGAGAAGATGAAAAGGCTCGCAAGAGACATCATATTCTGGCCAGGTATGCAAGCACAAATTACAGACACGGTCTCGAGATGCGCCACATGCAACACATACAAGAAGCAGAACAGAAAGGAACCCATGATTGGACATGACATACCCAAAAGACCATGGCAAAAAGTGGCCACGGACATCTTCGAACTTGATGGAGAACATTACCTCGTTTTAGTTGACTACTACTCGAGCTTCATTGAGATAAATAAACTGAACACCACAACAAGCCAAGCAGTCATCAACATCTGTAAACAGCAGTTCTCCCGACACGGCATACCAGATGAAGTCTGCTCCGACAACGGCACTCAGTATTCATCCACCGAATTCACGACATTCAGCGAGGAGTACGGATTCAAACACACCACTTCATCACCCACATACCCTCAATCCAATGGGAAAGCAGAAAAAGCAGTGCAAATAGCAAAAAACCTCATGAAGAAGGCCAAAGCCGACAAACAAGACCCTCACCTCGCCCTCCTGGATTACAGAAATACACCCCTGGACGGACTACCCTTACCTGCGCAGCTGCTAATGGGCCACAGAACGAAGACGAGACTGCCCACAGCACAAAAACTACTGGCACCGAAAACAATAGGAGTTAGAGACAGAATGAAAATGAACGACAGAGAAATGAAGACAGAGAAAAACACTTCTACGACCGAGGATCACACACACTACCAGCCGTCACCCCGGGAGACACGGTAAGATTGAGAGACGGCAAGCAGTGGAGACCAGCCAAGGTAATACAACCAACGCCCGAGCCACGGTCGTACATAGTAGAAGCAGACGGACAATGGTACAGGCGAAACAGAAAGGAACTCATCAAAACTAAGGAAGATACCCGTCCAACAGAAGAAAAGGGGAACATCAACAACCCTACTGAAGAGGAAAACAACAACACAAAAAAAAGAAAGAAAGAAAAAGAGCGAGAGAAACTAAAATGTTGAATTGAAATGAACTGTGAAAAGCTCAATGGTGATTCCCTTACATGTTACCCAGCATGATTGATGTTCTTAGCAGTGGTTACTGAACTCACTTAATATCATGTACAACCCTATGTTGTGAAAGTATGTTCACCTTATTCATAAGTATGTTCTAATGTTGATACTCTTACCACCCTGTAATTCAATCTAATCATTCAGAAAAAGGGAGATGTAATGATATACCGCGGCGCCAGACGGCGATGTCGCATTGCAAGCTCATACGTTAGGCTGACCTATATATTTGGGGAGGCAGTGAAAATAAATCAGTATTGTCACACAGGTTTTGTTGTCAGTCGCCACTTATTACAGAGGTGTGGGCAATTATTTCTGTCAGCAGAGACCACAGAGGTAGCCCATGGTTCTTTGGTACAATATACTGGATGTACAATATACTGGATGTTGCCACCCTCAATGCCTACACCAGCTGAAGCTCAAACCGCTGAAGCTGGTGTAGGCACAACACCCTGGTTATATGGGTGGTGTCAACAATGCGCGTCAGTGGATGTAGAATCCCTCAGTCGTCCAGGTAGAATACATGGCAAAAGGAGAAATTCAATTTGTCAACTGGACAAAAGTTTATTTGGTCAAATACGTTTCGCAGCTCATCCAAGTAGGGATGAGCATAATTAATCGATTAACCGATAATTGATCATTAAGAATTTCACCGAGCAAGTTCATTTTCGTCGACAAACCGATTAAAAAAAACAAACAATCGCCTCAGTTGGTGCGCCTCAGTTGATATATGCGAGCTTCCGTAGGTCAATCGCCAAAACATGAAGAGGTCGCGGCGAAGTGTTGTGTGGGACCACTTTAATTTAGAAAATGACCAAGTGCACTGCAAGCACTGCAATGCAGCATACAAATATACCTCATCGACAACAGAAATGATTTATCATTTGAACACCGCGCATCCAAATCTGGTAAAAGAAGGTGGCGGCGGTTCATCATCTCTATCACAGGCTAGCCTGGACTCGGTGCTAGCACGGACCAGGAGGAGCTGCAGTGGTCAACGAGCAGAGAAGGTCACCGAACTGATAGCGAAGATGATCGAAACAGACATGCTCTCCATCAGTGCCGTGGAGGGCAATGGTTTTCACGACTTAATAAAATATTTGGAACCGGAATACACCATGCCGTCAAGACGCACCGTGACAAGGCGGATAGAAACACACTGCGAACAGAGGGCGCAGGAGCTGGTTAAGGAGTTGACCATGGCTGACAAAGAATGTTAACGATTAACCGATTATTACTCATTAATTCTCCCGACGATCGACGAAGAAAACTTCACCAAATGCCCATCCCTACATCCAAGCTACTTCTTCAGCACTCTAGCCAGAGTGCTGGTGGACACTGCTTATATCTGCCTGAAGGGAGGAGCTAACTACAATGAATTTGCAATGAAACTATCACACCTATTTGTTTACAGTTTCTAGTTAGGTAAGTGTATTCAATATGCAGTGGGGGTGTGGGGTCTTGTGTAGCATAGTCATTCATGGCTTGCCTGGAAGAATCCATGACTCATCGCTGTACCAGCGAGTGAGTCTGGTAACGCTTGGTGCAAAATGCGCTGCTGTTGCGCGTAGACAGACAGCTAAGTGAACCAATCAGAGATTGCGCCATCTTGATTCAAAACTGAGGAGGAACTTCCGCTGCCTAAGAGTGACTTTGCGGGCAAAGGCGGGTGCACTGACGTCACCATCTTTGAACGAATCAGAATCGCGGAGTCCGTTGTTAACCGGAGGAGCAAGGGTGGATGGAGGGTGTCCAAATGGTATCGCGTTCTATAGGAAATACAGAGAGATATCATTTGGCTGGCCAGGTAAATTCATGGCCATAAATGGAGTTAATGTGATTAACTGAAATTCAGGAGCAGGACCACGCCTCAACCACCTTCTCCTCACCAGCGAATCACAGTTCACCATAACCACACCTCTAATTTCCTGGAGCTATTTATAGCCACTCATCCGTTCATTCCAGTTCGTCTTGGTTAACTCGACCCCTCCCTCCCACCCCTATCTCGTTTGTCTTTCAGCCATAAGACATCTCCTAAAGGGGGGGGGGGGGGGTGCCGTTCCGCTGGGCCAATCGAAGATTGAGACGGAGCCCCCACCCATCGTCTCAACCCAGCCATTACTGCCTATTCACTCAGACATCCACTATCATTCAATAATAAATATCTTCACTGCATTATATTGATAGCGTGGTCCTAGCTAGTGAATGGGTGTTTTCACACTTCTGAACCTGACCTGCTGTCCTATTGTTTTTGTTAGGTTTGTTAGTTATAGATGGGAGACAAATTATGTCTGGGACCTCCATTTCTGTTTAAGGAAGGATTCTCTTTCTTGACAAAAATAGCCTCTTTAACTCCTCTCAAATCAGTTGTTTTATCTGTCCAAGATCTGTACCTCACTGTCCTCAAAGGAGTGGCCCATGGCTTTTACGTGTATGGCAGATGAAGGTATGTGGCATGGTATGTGACATGGTATGTGGCATGACAGGCAAAAAGAGCTTGTATTGCCACATATGAATGGAGGGCACGCCCAAACTCCAAATATCTCTTTGTGGATCTTTTTCACACAATGTTTACGTGTGAAAAATGCTGCACGTTCCGCGCTGTCCACGGGTGCATTAGATGCGCGTATATAAACGACAAAAACATATTATCGAGGCAATGGGAAGATGTGGGTTCAAAAAAAAAAACCACAGCCACCACCCAGCCACAAGAGACCACCAGACAGGAGGGCCAAAGAAAGAGGAAGAGGTGCGCGATCTGCCCAGTTTCCAAAGACAGAAAAGTCAGTAGCTGGTGTTCCCAGTGCACCAGGCCTATGTGCAAGGAGGACAAACTTCAAATTATAAATGTAAAAATTTAGGTGGCAATTTGTGTTCTAGTGATGTTCCACATTTCACCACCAATGCGCCATTTTCCTCCCCATTTTTTCTAGCTGGATGCATGTGTGAGTTGAATGCCTGGGGGTGAGCTGGGGAGGGGTTGTTTGTTTCGCCTTTTAATTTCAATTATTTTAAGAAGAGGGTCACTCATAAGCCTTTCCTGCACTGTTCTGTTATTTTCGATTAAAGTTTATTTTCAATTTGAGTTTGAGTGAAATCGGCCAAAGTATGCACGGATTATCACTCGAAATTTGATGGCGAGCTGCAAAAACAAACCTGAAATTTGTGGCGTTTTCACGGAAACACCATTCACTCTTTTAGAACGCTTTTAATGACTTTTAATGTCCCACTTGTCTAGATGATACAGCACGATTCTGGTGAGTCTGGGTCAAAAACCCGAGGAGGAGTTTGTTAAATGAGTGAAGAGATAGTGGACAAAGAAGTCCACTCCAGCCACTTTTAATGACTATCGCCCTGTTGCACTGACCCCCATCATAATGAAGTGCTTTGAACGGCTAGTCAAGGCACACATTAAATCCATCCTCCACCTTGGACCCATTCCAGTTTGCATACCGGGCCAACCGCAAACAAATAATAGGACTAAGAATTTCACAGATCAAACTCAAAGTCAGCTGACTTTGTTCTTTGATTCCTCCAATGAGTGTCCTGAGTGGGCGTGGCTGCGTGGACTTAAGTCACTACCTCGTCTCCTGTCCTTCCTTCACTGCTGTGCTCCGTAGTGTGTGTGGCGCAGCATTTCAACAGCAGAACTGTCAAGCTTTTGTGCGTGTAAATTAGCAAAAGTACAGTCTTAAGTAAGTGCGACTGTCTGTGAATCAACTCAACATCATGACTAGCTATCATAAACCCGATGAGAAAACTCTGCAGGGACTGAGAGACGTCGCCAACAAGCTAAGAATCAACTCCATAAAGGCGACATGTGCCTCCAACTCTGGGTAAGTAATTCATCATGATTCAGGACCAGTGATGAACTTATGAACGATCAGAATAGTTTACGTCTGAGTATCATATTAACCCGTGTATAAACTGCGCTTTCTAGTCAATGAACAGAGCAGTACCGGGCCCCACCCTGGGCCATAATGCGTGTGGCACATTATCTTGCGATGAAACCCGAGAATGTACGGAAAGTTTTATTTATAACGCTCTGATTTGCAGGTAATACATAATGGGTTCCTCTTCAGCTCAACAAATTAATGTGCAACTGAATGCACTGCCAAATAGAACAGGATGTATGAAGCAGACATAGGGACTTGAGACTTAGGCTACGTTCACACTGCAGGGCTTAATGCTCAATTCCGATTTTTTTGTGAAATCCGATTTTTTTGCGAGGCCGTTCACATTTCCAGTTACACTCAACAAAAACATAAACGCAACACTTTTGTTTTTGCTCCCATTTTTCCTGAGATGGACCCCAAAATTCACTCCAGATACACAACACTACAATTTCTCTCAAACATTGTTCACAAATCTGTCCAAATGTGTGACAGCGAGCACCTCTGCCCCGCCGAGACAATCCACCCCACCTCACAGGTACGCCACATCAAGGTGCTGATCCGACATCATGACCAGTGCACAGGTGCGCCCCAGACTGCCCACAATAAAAGGCCACCCCGAAATGTGCAATTTTTTTTTTGCTTTATTGGGGGTCTGGGGACTCAGAACCAGTCAGTATCTGGTGTGACCACCATTTGCCTCATGCAGTGCAACACATCTTCTTCGCATAGAGTTTATCAGATTGTCAGTTGTAGCCTGTGGAATGTTGGTCCACTCCTCTTCAAAGGCTGTTATGGACGAAGAACACAGGTGCATTTTATTGATGGCATTTTGAATGCACAGAGATACCGTGATGAGATCCTGAGGCCCATTGTTGTGCCATACATCCATGAACATCACCTCATGTTTCAGCAAGATAATGCACGGCCCCATGTTGCAAGGATCTGTACACAATTCTTGGAAGCTGAAAATGTCCCAGTTCTTGCATGGCCAGCATACTCACCGGACATGTCACCCATTGAGCATCTTTGGGATGTGCTTGACCGGCGTATACGACAGCGTGTACCAGCTCCCACTAATATCCAGCAACTTCGCACAGCCATTGAAGAGGAGTGAACCAACATTCCACAGGCCACAATTGACAATCTGATAAACTCTATGCGAAGAAGATGTGTTGCACTGCATGAGGCAAATGGTGGTCACACCAGATACTGACTGGTTCTGAGTCCCCAGACCCCCAATAAAGCAAAAAAAATGCACATTTCAGAGTGGCTTTTTATTGTGGGCAGTCTGGGGCGCACCTGTGCACTGGTCATGATGTCGGATCGGCATCTTGATGTGGCGCACCTGTGAGGTGGGGTGGATTGTCTCGGCGGGGCAGAAGTGCTCGCTGTCACACATTTGGACAGATTTGTGAACAATGTTTGAGAGAAATGGTAATATTGTGTATCTGGAGTGAATTTTGGATCTTTGGGTCCATCTCATGAAAAATCGGAGCAAAAACAAAAGTGTTGCGTTTATATTTTTGTTGAGTATAAATGCGAATTGTATGTGATCTCCAGTGTGAACGCGAAACTCCCCAAAAGTGTCCCGCATGCGCCTTGGAGGACACGAAGACGTCACACGCAGCGAACGCGCTCAATGTTTACGGAAGTAGCCTAAAGTTGCTTTCGTACCGGAGCCAAAACATGTACAGCTTATTTGTTTTAAGGAGGAAACGGAGAAGGACGAGGTTTTTGGCCACAGCGTTTTGCGGGGCAGTGGCAGCAACGTGTGCAGAAAGGAACATGTGGGTGCGGAGTCACAGGCAGGAGGGGTGGGATTGCTACGTGCTTCGCCGCTTCACTGATACGAGTTTATATACTATTTTCGCATGATGAGAAGAACGTTTGTGCACATTTGTGAACGCCTACTTGTACCACTCTCATTGGAGGAAACACACTGAGGTCGGATGAATGCGACCTGGCCGTTCAGACTGCAGTCGCATGTCAAAAGATCGGATATGTATCGGATTTAGGACCACATATCCAAGTGGCCTGGATCGCATTTGAAAAAATCGGATCTGTGTCGTTCACACTGTCATTAGAAGATCAGATACAGGTCGCATAGAGGCAAAAAAATCGGATTTGGGTCGTTTCAGGCTGCAGTGTGAACGTAGCCTTAGTGACTTGGACTCGAGTCGACTTGAGTCGCTGTTTTTATGACTTGTGACTTGACTCGACAAAAAATGAAATACTTGAGACTTGACTCTGACTTGGAAGTCTAGGACTCGGGACTTGACTTGACTTGAGACACGATGACTTGAATGACTTGCGTGTTCACATAATGTTTTCATGCTCATTCAACGGCACTGCCATGCACCACATGCACCACCACCGGCACGAGGCTACGCGTACACCGGGGCTGCGAGCACAAAAACGATCCGCGGCGCCCGGACGGCGTACTCTCAGCCCCAGCCACAAACCAGCTGCACGAAATCAGCAAAGAGTGGCCCGTAGTGGTTTAATCCCGGTTTAGTCCAGGTCTAGACCTGGTCCAGTCCTGGTTTAGTCCAGGTTTAGACCAGGCCCGGCGCCAGACATAAAATGTTAAAGGCAAATTAACGTTTTTTTACAATCTGAGCCTTCTTTCGGCAATAAAACAAGTAGTTTTACTCACCCATAGCATTTTTCTGTCAATTGGAGCAGTATCGCAGAACTTATGTTGAGCCGTTCTGTTCTAGTAATGATCCCGTATCCGTTAACATGGTGCTGTATCATTTGCTCGGGGCATTACTTTGCGGTGTCCAAATAACACAAACTTTAGCACTTTTCAAATCATAGAAGCCCGATGTCTTAATGAAAGATTTCGTTTGAAGCAAAAGTGGCCTGTAATCCGAGATTTAGCCATAGTTTCGAGTAGATGAGGACGCCAGTGCGCATGCGCGGACTGCTCCCGGGACCCAAACATGAAACGCAAAGCTGAAAACTATGGATAAATCTCGGATTACAGGCCACTTTTGCTTCAAACGAAATGTTTCATTAAGACATCGGGCTTCTATGATTTGAAAAGTGCTAAAGTTTGTGTTATTTGGAGACCGCAAAGTAATGCCCCGAAAACAAATGCTAACGGATACGCTACAACATAACTTTCTTCAAACAGCTCCAAATGACACGAACGTGATATGGGTGAGTCAAACGACTTGTTTTATTACCGAAAGAAGGCTCAGATTGTAAAATAACGTTACTTTGCCTTTAAGGGGGCGATGAGTTTATCACAGGGGGCGGGGTCGCGTCGCCCACACACACACACATCCCACTCCTCGCGTGCGTAATGTGTCAGGCGCGCTCCTCGAGAGCTCGTGTATTTAGACTACACCTTTGTAAGAGACTGACTGAATAAGAGTAAAAAGTTATGAGAGCTTTTTTTATTATTATTATTTGAACGTAGACCCTCGGTCAAGTGATCTCCTGTATACCACAAAACCAAACCAACAACTGATCTGAGCAACACCAAGAGACAGTACATTAACGCCACATAGCCCTCCACCACAAGCGCAAACAAAGCGCATATGGGCAATGCGCAACACAGCGCAACTCACATCTGAGGCGGCGGGACTGATGACGTGAGGGGGCGTCGCCACCAAATGCCCCCTCATGGCGCCGGCCGTGGTTTAGACCTGGTTTATTTCTGGTCTAGACCTGGTTTAGTCCACGTTTAGTCCTGGTCTAGTCTCTTAGCCAATCAGGACGCAGAACACAATGTTCCGCTATAAAAAAATGTTACACTATAAAAAGAAAATTGGAAAAAAAAAAAAAAAAATCTGCGAACCGCGATAGAGCAAGGGATTACTGTATTTTGTTATTCAGCATCAATACATTTGTCTGCTTTTTACTAAGGAATAATTAATTGAGGAATATACAATATAATAATACAGTGAACCCTCGCTGTATCGCGGTTCACTCTTCGCGGCCTCGCTGTTTCGCGGATTTTTTTTTCCAATTTTTTTTTTTTTTTTTTTTCAATTTTTTTTATAGTGTAACTTTTTTTTTACAGTGTAACATTCTGTCCTGCGCCCTGATTAGCTAAGAGACTAGACCAGGACTAAACCAGGTCTAAAGCAGGTCTAAACCAGGACTAAACCAGGTCTAGACCAGGGATGGTAGGGACAGAGTCTCAGATTTCCTTCACGAGAGCGCCTGGGTGACAGGGGGTGTGGCCTTTGTTTACTTGCACGAGCCATGGAAGAGAGTGCGAGCCGGACCATGGAAGAGCCAAGAATCAACATGGACTCTTCCAAGAATCAACATGGACGGGCCCGCTGCGGCGTCCGGGGGAGCCGCAGCGGGGAGAGGACACTCGCGCGCACTGTGGAGACAGTGCCTCTTCCCCGTGAGAGGACGAGAGGACGACCCCGACCCCGTCCTAGAGAGCTGTGGAGTATTGGCGGCGCATTGATAGCGGACTGATTTTGGAGCCGGGGTGAAATGCAACCAACTCTTGTGAGCGCAGGTTGGTCTTACCTGGTCTTGTGGTGCTCAGAGGCGTCTGTTAGCGGTTTGGCACTGTTAGCATTGGCTTGAGTCTTGCCCAAAATGATATCCAGGTCGCTTTCCACTCGACTTTCGCACATGGCATGGATATGTGGTACCAAAACAAACACGTGTCCGCGCGCACGTGCCCGCGTGTCACGTGCCCCCGCCCCACTATTAATATATTTTAATGAAAATCTACAAAAGTTTGAGTGTTTAAACAAGAGAAAAATGTGAGAAAATGTTAATACCAGTCTCAGAAAGGTGTATAATGTGTCTGGTGAAGCATTTTCAGCCTTAAAACATGTAGAATAATTGTAAAATATAAAATTGTCCTACTTCGCGGATTTCACTTATTGCGGGCTATTTCTGGAACCTAACCCCCGCGATAAACGAGGGTTCACTGTACTATGATATATTTTTGACTCAGTGTTATGTATACTATAGCTTATATTCTTAAAGACCCTGTTGAAACACAAAAATTCAGGTGAAAAACGCCGCTTATCAATTAATCGTAAGTCGATCGATAAGGTCAATCAACTATAGATTAATGAATTGTGAGAGAGATTGTGTGTGTGTGAGAGAGAGAGAGAGAGAGAGAGAGAGGAGAAATGTAACAAAGTGTAATATTAATAAGCTATTTGTTTTTGCTATTATTTGTTTCCTCACAAAAAGGGAATGACTTATGGATAAACTGTGTGAGTGTGAGTGAAAGCGTGTGAGAGAAATGTACAAAGAAAAGAGCAAAGAAATGTGACAGTTTAATTTACTTTAAGTTAGTATTTGTTTTAGCTGTTATTGTTACTTTCTAAAAGGATAGCTACTTGTGGATATTCTGTGTGTGTGTCTTAGAAAGTGTGTGTGGGACAGAGTGAGTTAGGGAGTGTAACAAAGTTTAATACAAGTTTGTTTTAGCTGTTACTGGTTTCAACTCAATGCTGAAACAATGTTGAAAACATGTGAAACAGTTTGGTTTTCGATGTACAGATGACTTTTGCCAATAAATAACCAATAATTACATTATCACTGTTTTGTTTGAATCTATGATGTATTTTACTGAACATGAGTATTTACAATACAAATATTTTATAACAGGTTGGGCACGTTAGCCAGTGATGATTACGTACACTTTCTTATATATTGCCTTTCACTTATTAAGATCAGATTCTGCAGCTAAAATTACAACAATACAACAAAGGTGACTTGACTTGCCCAAGAAAAAAATACTTGGGACTTACTTGTGACTTGAAGGTGAAGACTTGAGACTTACTTGAGACTTGCACATGTGTGACTTGGTCCCATGTCTGCTATGAAGTAAAAAGGTCTTGTGTAATTCAGGGATGAAAGAGTTCCGTCTTTTAGCGGATCTCCGCTTTTTTTTTCAGCCGCGGGGTAATTTTTTATTTTATTTTTTTTTATCTATGCAAATTCGTTGAGAAAGATTTTGGGTGTATATATATATGTATAGTTGTGTTTAGGGTCGCCAACCGTCCCTTGAAAAAACAGAATCGTCCCGTATTCAGAACAAACGTACGTGTATCTCGTATACACCCCTTTACTGTTAGTAAACAAACGTGACGTCACTGGCATGCGCGCGCATGCCCGACTCAGAAGCAACCATGGTGGACCATAGCGGAGTATCTGAACTATAGGGAAAGCTACATTCAAGAGCTCACGTTGAGCAACAGGGTTCGTCTACCAGATCCTTATGCGATCATGGAGTGGCAGTACGACCGCAGAAAGTGGCCAGATTTACAGTGGCCAGATATCCACTGTTATTTAGTCGAGAAGCCCAGCGTGTATACAAGAGAGAAAGTGCGCGCATACAAATCCATGGATGCCTACCAGTTTGCCGTGTGTGGCCATGTACAGGAGGTAAAATACCACGATATCGATGGGGAGTTTCTCCGTAGTATCTTCCTTCCTACTACCGGCTTTCCCAGTCGGCTTCTACGCCGCGGCCTGGGGCCCCGTGGGGGCTGACTTTGCGCCGTCCGCCCGGGGGTGAGCAAAGCTCGCGGGGAAAAGAGAAAGCGTCCCCCCCTCAGCCGGTGTACTGCCAAAATGGGCCGCTTCGTCGAAATAGGCCACCTCGTCGCTACTGCTCATGCACACCACCCCTTTAAGTGTTGTTTAAATTCCGTCGAGCTGAGTTCTCGAGGCAGAAATTGAGTTGTTTTCAACAGTGACAACGCAAGTAAGTAACATTCTAACAATCTATTGGTTTTATTGTATGTTTTAACCAATTAAGCATGTAACGAATAGGGCTGGGTTCAAAAGATCGATCCATGATATGATATCGATTCACTATCAAAAAATACGATATCGATTCAAAAATTTGCGGATCGATCTTTTCCAAATGGTATAGGCACTATTTTCTCGACCGCGGAAGGAGAACTATAAAAGGCGGGTGCCGGTGAACGAAACTGAAACTTAGCGCACCTTGCAAGATGGCTGGAGCTGCACAGCTAAAATCACCTCCTGGTTTGAAGGCTGATGTGTCGCATTACTTTGGATTCAAACGTTACGAGGACAGGGAGGAACTCGACAAGACAACAGTAGTGTGCAAACTGTGCCAAATAGAGGTAAAATATAGTGGGAATACCACAAATCTCTGCAACCACACAGACACTGTTTCAGCTAAACCTGCAGCGAACCAAACTGCATTGGAGAAGGCATTTGGTGTTAAATTGCCTTCTAATTCTCAGCGTGCCTTGAGCATAACTGAGGGTGTTGGCATATTTATTAGTAAAGACATATGCCCGTACAGTGTGGTAGAAAATGCTGGATTCAGACTACTCGTAAAGAGACTGGAACCACGCTATGTCCTGCCCACTCGCAAACATTTGAGCAAAACTGTTATCCCAAAGATGTATACGGAAACTAAAGAAAAACTTGCACATTCCCTGAAGTCTGCCGAGAGAGTGGCACTGACATGTGATTGTTGGACATCAAGAAATACTGTGTCATATCTGACTATCACGTCTCATCACATTGACGATAAATGGAGGCTAGTGTCTAATGTGCTTCAGACCAGAGCTGTTGAAATGAGCCACACCGCAAGCAATCTTGCTGATCTGCTTACCGAAGCCATAAAAGAGTGGGAAATATTCTATTATTATATTCTATATAATATATATATTCTATAATAATGTATAATAATAGAAAATATATTTTTTACAATATAATAGAATATAATAGAAATAATATATAATAATAGAATGAATGAATATATATATATATATATATATATATATATATATATATATATATATATATATATATATATATATATATATATATATATATATATATATATATATATATATATATATATATATGGGGCGGCAGTAGCTCAGTTGGTAGAGCATGTCTCGTGATCCAGGGGTTAGCGGTTCGAATCCCACTCTTGACCGCATATGATCCCAGCTCCCACAGATGAGCGCTGCCATTGTGTCCTTGGGCAAGACACTTAACCCCACCTCGCCCCCAGTGTCTGTGGACACTGGTAGCCCCCATGGCAGAAGATACATCAAGGCCTGTTGTGACGTGAGCCGTCCTCCTGTGGACTGTGGATTCATGGGGGCTGGTGCATTGTGTTCTGGGCAGCAGAACACTGCTTGGACTGCTGCCCCCGCGACCCAGAAAATGGAAAAGCGGAAGAAAATGAATGAATATATATATTTTATTATTATTATTCTATATAAAATATAATAATATAATATTCTTGACTCGTCTCTCTGTGTATATTCCTCTTACACATACACAGATAAATGCACAAAAACATATGGGGCTGTTCCTGTCAGTGGTGACTGTCAGGAAATCAGGATCGATACCCAGCCCTAGTAACGAACGATATGTGAATGTTAGATTTGCGGCAGAATATCTACGTCAGATGATTATAGTTTGGATTTAACATTTGACTGCATCGTTATTGTTTTCATTCCATCGTATTTTGTTATTTTGTGATGTGAACGTAGAAAACGTATATATATGTTATATGATGTTCTCATTAAATTTGTTTAATGTTCCCTGCGGTACAGTTTTTTCATTACACACTTACCGTAATTTCTCCTGTGTGAGATCAATAAAGTCACTTCTTCTTCTTCTAATTGTTTCTAACAGGAACGCGTTCATTAGCTCAGTGAAGATGTCTTGAAGGCTCGACTAGAGGTCACATGTGCTCCTAGACGCATCATCGTGATAAATTTCCTTCCTTGGATGTATATACTGCATATATTTTTGTAAATAAATGTTTTTTCTGTTGTCCCTTTTCTCATTAAAATCATAAATCATTATTTAAAGGTCCCATGACATGGTACTTCTTGGTGCTTTTATATGGTGCCTTAATGGTTCCCTAATACTGTAAATGAATCCTTCTTCAAAATCAACACTCAGTGCATGAGAAAGACACATGTACACAGAGTCAAAAAATAACTCTCTGAACACCTCATTCTGGGCGTTGTTGCTTGAATGCAAATAAGAAGGACAGAGATAGGTGAGAGCTGCGGGTGGGGGGCAAACTCTCCGCTCTTTCCTGGATTAGTGCTGCGCTGTGGAGAGGCATTTCACAAAAAAACACATTTTCACAGAAAATAAAATTAAACCACTGCTGTTTCAGATGTCCACAGGCTCAGATAAAGGACTTCTGAGCCTAGAAACACTCACACGTGCCTCCAGGCAAATAAAAAAACGCATTTCGCATTGCGTAGCTCATTCGCGGTCCAAACTCTCTGGGCGTGATTTACAGAGAAGGTGGGTAGACATCCAGACGGGGGGTGGAGCTGCATTTTTCGATGTGACGTCACATAGTTGCCTTGTTCAGAATCGCCGGTTTGAGCTGTGTTTTTTTCTAACGCAGCAAAGGACCGCAAATGCTCAGTTTAGACATTTCGCAACTTTTAGCCATGGGAAGGGGGGGGGCTAAACAGGGTAGGGGAGCTCACATTAACGTTCAAAAACCTCAGAAAGTGAAAATTTCATGCCATGGGACCTTTAATGGGTCAAGTGGGCTGTCAAAATGAGCTCCCTTCAGTCAGAGCCTGATTTGATAGATAATATAAGCATGTCGGAATGAGCTCCATTCAGTCGGAGCCTGATTTGATAGATAATATAAGCATTCCGACATGCTTATATTATCTATCAAATTAGGCTCCGACTGAATGGAGCTCATTTTGACAGGCCACTTGACCCATTAAATAAGGCTCCTACTGTAGAATCACCATTATTTACTCATTTATATGAATATAGGTAAGGGGAGCTCATTCCCACATGCTTATATTATCTATCAAATCAGGCTCCGACTGAATGGAGCTCATTCCGACATGCTTATATATCTATCAAATCAGGCTCCGACTGAATGGAGCTCATTCCGACATGCTTATATTATCTATCAAATCAGGCTCTGACTGAAGGGAGCTCATTTTGTCAGCCCACTTTACCCATTAAATAAGGCTCCTACTGTAGAATCACCATTATTTACTCATTTATATGAATATAGGTAAGGGGAGCTCATTCCGACATGCTTATATTATCTATCAAATCAGGCTCGGACTGAATGGAGCTCATTCCGACATGCTTATATTATCTCTCAAATCAGGCTCTGACTGAAGGGAGCTCATTTTGACAGCCCACTTGACCCATTAAATAATGATTTATGAGGACAGGAAAAGGGACAACAGAAAAAAACATTTATTTACAAAAATATATACAGTATATACATCCAAGGAAGGAAATTTATCACAATGATGCATCTAGGAGCACATGCGACCTCTCGTCGAGCCTTCAAGACGTCTTCACTGAGCTAATGAACGCGTTCCTGTTAGAAACAATTAGAAGAAGAAGAGGAAGAAGAAGTGACTTTATTGATCTCACACAGGAGAAATTAAGTGTGTAATGAAAAAACTGTACCACAGGGAACATTAAACAAATCATATAATCATCATATAACATATATATACGTTTTCTACGTTCACATCACAAAATAACAAAATACGATGGAATGAAAACAGTAACGATGCAGTCAAATGTTAAATCCAAACTATAATCATCTGATGTAGATATTCTGCCGCAAATCTAAAATTCACATATCGTTCGTTACATGCTTAATTGGTTAAAACCATCCATCCATTCATTTTCTTCAGCTTATCCGGGGCCGGGTCGCGGGGGCAACAGTCTAAGCAGGGACGCCCAGACCTCCTACACCCCGGACACTTCCTCCAGCTCCTCCGGGGGGACCCCAAGGCGTTCCCAGGCCAGCCGGGACACATAGTCCCGCCAGCGCGTCCTGGGTCTTCCCTGGGGCCTCCTCCCGGTGGGACATGCCCAGAACACCTCCCGAGGGAGGCGTCCAGGAGGCATCCGAAACAGATGCCCGAGCCACCTGAGCTGGCTCCTCTCGACATGGAGAAGCAGCAGCTCTACTCCGAGCTCCTCCCGCGTGACTGAGCTCCTCACCCTATCTCTAAGGGTGCGCCCGGCCACTCTACGGAGGAAACTCATTTCGGCCGCTTGTATCCGTGATCTCTTCCTTTCGGTCATTACCCAAAGCTCATGGCCATAGGTGAGAGTAGGAACGTAGATTGGCCGGTAAATTGAGAGCTTCACCTTTCGGCTCAGCTCTCTCTTCACCACAACGGTGCGGTACAACGACCGCATCACTGCCGACGCTGCACCGATCCGCCTGTCAATCTCACGCTCCATCCTCCCCTCACTCGTGAACAAGACCCCGAGATACTTGAACTCCTCCACTTGAGGCAAGGACTCCCCACCCACCCGGAGAGGGCAAGCCACCTTTTTCTGGTCGAGAACCATGGCCTCGGATTTGGAGGAGCTGATCCTCATCCCAGCCGCTTCACACTCGGCTGCAAACCGCCCCAGTGCACATTGGAGGCCCGGGTTTGATGAAGCCATCAGGACAACATCATCTGCAAACAGCAGAGATAAGATCCTGTGGTTCCCAAACCGGATCCCCTCTGGCCTCTGACTGCGCCTAGAAATTCTGTCCATAAATATAATGAACAGAACTGGTGACAAAGGGCAGCCCTGGTGGAGTCCAACATGCACCGGAAACAGGTTCGACTTACTACCGGCAATGTGAACACAGCTCCTGCTCCGGTCATACAGGGACCGAACAGCCCTTAGCAAAGGGCCCCGAACCCCGTACTCCCAGAGCACTCTCCACAGGACCCAACGAGGGACACGGTCGAATGCCTTCTCCAGATCCACAAAGCACATGTGGACTGGTTGGGCAAACTCCCAAGCACCCTCGAGCACCCGATGGAGAGTATAGAGCTGGTCCAGTGTTCCCCGGCCGGGACGAAAACCACACTGCTCCTCCTGAATCCGAGATTCGACTATCGGTCGAATTCTCCTCTCCAGCACCCTGGAATAGACCTTACCGGGAAGGCTGAGGAGTGTGATTCCCCGATAGTTGGAACACACCCTCCGGTCCCCCTTCTTAAACAGAGGGACCACCACCCCGGTCTGCCAGTCCAGAGGTACTGTCCCCGACCGCCATGCGATGTTGCAGAGACGTGTCAGCCAAGACAGCCTTACAACATCCAGCGACTTGAGATACTCAGGACGGATCTCATCCACCCCCGGGGCCTTGCCACGAGGAGCTTTCCAACCACCTCAGTGACTTCGGCCAGGGTGATGGACGAGTCCGCCTCCAAGTCTCCACCCTCTGCTTCCTCCTCAGAAGACGTGACGGCGGGATTGAGGAGATCCTCAAAGTACTCCTTCCACCGTCCGATAACGTCCCCAGTCGAGGTCAACAGTTCCCCACCTCCACCGTAAACAGTGTTGGTGAAGCACTGCTTCCCCCTCCTGAGGCGCCGAACGGTTTGCCAGAATTTCTTTGAGGCCATCCGATAGTCCTCCTCCATGGCCTCCCGAACTCCTCCCAAACCCGAGTTTTTGCCTCTGCGACCACCCGGGCTGCAGCACGCTTGGCCCGCCGGTACCCGTCAGCTGCCTCAGGAGTCCCATGAGCCAACAAGGCCCGATAGGACTCCTTCTTCAGCCTGACGGCATCCCTTACTTCCGGTGTCCACCACCGGGTTCGGGGATTGCCGCCACGACAGGCACCACAGACCTTACGACCACAGCTACGGGCGGCCGCATCGACAATAGAGGCCGAGAAAAGAGCCCATTCGGACTCTATGTCCCCAGCCTCCCCCGGAATCTGGTCAGCTCTCCATCCTCATACTCCTGGATCTCACTGCAGCATTTGATACCATCAGCCATTCCATCCTCCTCTCTTGTCTCAAAAACTGCTTCAACATCACTGGATCTGCTCTGTCCTGGCTTCAATCCTACCTCACAAACCGTCAACAGTATGTCATGGTAAACAACTGCTCATCCTCCACTGCTCCTCTGCTCCAAGGTGTTCCCCAAGGTTCGGTGCTTGGTCCACTCCTGTTCATCCTCTACCTCATCCCCCTTGGTAATATCATCCGTCGACATGGTCTATATTTCCACTGCTATGCTGATGACATACAATTGTACATTTCCACCAAATCCATCAACTCCATAACTCACTCCACACTCACCCACTGTCTAACTGATATCAAAACATGGTTACAACAGAACTTTCTCAAACTCAACTGTGAAAAAACAGACATAATGATAATTGGTCCAAAAAACATTACAAAATCCATCCAAAATTTTCAGGTCAACTTTGATAACACCACACTCTCTCCATCACCTGTCATCCGTAACCTTGGTTTTCTTTTTGACACCAATTTCACGTTTGAACAGCACGTCAACCAAATAACCCGGTCTGCTTTCTTCCACCTTAAAAACATTGCCCGCCTCCGTTCATCCCTCTCCTTCTCTGCCGCTGAAACACTGATTCATGCTTTCATCACTTCCAGATTAGACTATTGCAATAGCATTCTTTATGGTACATCCTCCAAAACACTCAATAAGCTACAATACATTCTGCTGCCCGTCTCCTCACACACACCCGCTCCCGTGAACATATCACCCCTGTCCTCCAGAACCTCCACTGGCTCCCCATCCCTCAGCGCATACACTTCAAAGTTCTCCTCATCACCTTCAAAGCCCTCCATAAACTGGCCCCAGCCTACCTCGCAGACCTGCTCCACCGCCACACCCCATCCCGCTCTCTCTCCGCTCCTCCCATTCAAACCTCTTGTCCCTCCCCTGCAGGACCAAGCTCCGAACCTGGGGAGACAGAGCCTTTTCTATTGCTGCCCCCACCCTCTGGAACACTCTACCTCAACACCTCCGAGACTGCACAGACCTCACCATCTTCAAAAAAAACCTCAAGACCCATCTGTTTAAAGCTGCTTTTAATGTTTAAATTATTTGCTATTTTAATTCTTTTTTTTTTTTTTTTTGACTGTTTTATGGACTTATTTTATTGTATTGTTCTGTGAAGCGTCTTTGAGTGTCATGAAAAGCGCTATATAAATAAAATGTATTATTATTATTATTATTAAGGTCTCCCGGAGGTGTAAGTTGAAGGTGCCCCTGACAGAGGGCTCTGCCAGACGTTCCCAACAGACCTTCACGATACGCTTGGGCCTGCCAGGTCTCTCCGGCTTCCTCCCCTGCCAGTGGACCCAACTCACAACCAGGTGGTGATCGGTTGACAGCTCTGCCCCTCTCTTCACCCGAGTGTCCAAGACATGCGGCCGGACGTCAGATGACATGACAACAAAGTCGATCATCGACCTCCGTCCTAGGGTGTCCTGGTGCCACGTGCACTGATGGACACCCTTGTGCTCGAACATGGTGTTCGTTATAGACAAACTGTGGCTAGCACAGAAGTCCAATAACAGAACACCGCTCGGGTTCAGATCAGGCAGGCCGTTCCTCCCAATCACCCCTCTCCAGGTGTCACTGTCGTTGCCCACGTGGGCGTTGAAGTCCCCCAGGAGAACAACGGAGTCCCCGGTCGGTGCACTGTTCAGTACCCCTCCCAGGCACTCCAACAAGGCCGGGTACTCTGCACTGCTGTTCGGCCCATAGGCCGACACAACGGTGAGAGACCTGTCCCCGACCCGAAGGCGCAGGGACGCGACCCTCTCGTTCACCGCGGTGAACTCCAACACTCGGCGGCTGAGCTGTGGGGCAATGAGCAGGCCCACACCAGCCCGCCGCCGTTCCCCGCGGGCAACGCCAGAGAAATGGAGGGTCCAGCCCCCCTCAAGGAGTTGGGTTCCAGAGCCCAAGCTGTGCGTGGAGGTGAGGCCGACTATATCTAGTCGGTAACTCTCAACCTCCCGCACAAGCTCAGGCTCCTTCCCCCCCAGCGAGGTGACATTCCATGTCCCCAGAGCTAGTCTCCATGCCCGGAGATCCGGCCGTTGAGGCCCCCGCCTTCGACTGCCGCCCAGATCTCTCTGCACCCGGCCCCTATGGATCCTCCTGCGGGTGGTGGGTCCACAGGAGGACGGCCCCACGTCGCTTCTTCGGGCTTCGCCCGACCGGGCCCCGTGGGGAAAGGCCCGGCCACCAGACGCTCGCTGGCGCGCACCCACCCCAGGTCTGGCTCCAGGGTGGGGCCCCGGTGACGCCAGTCCGGGCGACGTATCTGGCCATGCTATTGAACTCATCATAAGGGCTTCTGAACCGCTTAGTCTGACCCGTCCCCCAGGACCTGTTTGCCTTGGGTGACCCTACCAGGGGCATAAAGCCCCCGACAACATAGCTCCCGGGATAATTCGGGCACTCAAACCCCTCAAACCCACGTTAAGGTGGCGGCTCAAGGAGGGGATTGGTTAAAACATACAATAAAACCAATAGATTGTTAAAATGTTACTTACTTGCGTTGTCACTGTTGAAAACAACTCCATTTCTGCCTCGAGAACTCAGCTCGACGGCATTTAAACGGCATTTAAACTTTAAACAACGCTTAAAGGGGTGGTGCGCATGACGAGGTGGCCCATTTTGATGAAGCGGCCCATTTCGACAGTACACCGGGATACCGGGAGGAGGTGAACTAACAACCGAAAGGAGGGGAAAAGCCAAAATAATCTAAAAAGTTCAAAGAAAAAACGAAAAAAAAAAAAAAAAACACCAAACAAAGACAGCCCTAGGGAGCTCACCACACATACGACCGTGTACAATGCTTGGGCTATCATCAACACATTACGCTACGTTCCAGAACACGCTACGTTCTGACCGCCAACTGCACTTGCGTTGCGGGGTAAGTAACATACTACGACTTAATTCACGAGTCACAGATGTGATCTCAGTCATGTCAAATGCCATTTATGATGGTCATGCGAAAACTTATGCATTTTAACAAAGTTATTTGTGTTCGTTTACATGTGTCTGTCGTAGAGGTTACCCGGTTAATGTCTTTGCGGTGTCCTGTGCTTGCTAGTTAATCAGCATGGTTAAACACCATTCAACACCGGGGCAAATTACCCTAAACAAGCAGCAGGTGTTCACTTGTGTGTATGTCACTTGAATGGTATGAACTATCATTTATTCCATCTGTTTCTCTTTATTTGAGTTCTTCTCTTCTATATCTTCGCTGGGAGTTTTATGGCAGCAGTGGCTTTTTTTGAGTCGGAACTGCGCGCGCATTCAGTGATGACGTAGCTTTGAAACTGGTCTATTAAACTTCGTATTAAACTGCGGGCCGCGCGAGACCGTGTCTGGAGCCACGGACCGAGCGAGTGAGCTCAGCTCTCGCAACAGCGTGTACCATAGCGCCCCCCGAGCGCCGAAAGATGGCTGCTCACTGCTCCTGAAAAGGATGGGTCAAATTTCTCCCGTGTGTCATTGTGTGTGAGACCAAATAAAGACTTAATCTTAACTGCCGGTTAATATTGCCTTCTTTGTAGAAGGAAGTGCACTGCATGAATGAATGAATGAATGATTGAATGAACAATAGCTTTGTCTTCTTTACAAAGACCGAAACAAGACAATAGTTTTGTAAGATTACCTTTGTGTTTTCCTCCAGTAAACTATGCATTCGGTTTGAGGTTCAACTTGAAAAACTAAACTAATTGTTGTGAAATTTAGCATGTGTAAATAATGGCACAATTTAAATTTTAAGGAACTTAATTTTCTCTGTGTGGTAATGTTGAGTTTCTAAACCTGTCCCTTACGATACTGAGACCACTAAGTGGCAACTAACCTTTGCACATGTTTGATTATTGACTTTGTGGTTTGAGCACATAGACATTACAATCTATTGACAAAATGCCTCAGAGGTGGAGTAGGCCTTAGAGATTGATATTTGTTATGCTAAAAGATTGGCCAACTGCATGAAAAATTAGAATTGTATTTGCTTCTTGTATCTGATTATACATTTTGTCTATTTAGTCACCCTACATCATGCTGCAGCGCTGCAGAACTCATGTCCGTACTGTTTTTTCACACCATGCGCTACAAAGCTGACGATCCTCGCAACCAATGCAATGACCGCTTTGTACTGTCAAAGGTTAGTACATTGTGCCATTAATTAACCGTGAAGCTTGTCAAATGAAAAATTGAGGATCCCCTTTTCAACAGGGTCATGCTGCACCAATCCTGTATGGTGCCTGGGCTGAGGCTGGATATGTAAAGGAAGCAGACCTTCTAAATCTTCGTAAGATTGACTGTGACTTGGAGGGACATCCCACGCCAGTATGTATACAAAAACACTTGTTTCTAAAGGCATAAATGCAATGCTCATCTCTCTCTCTCTCTCTCTATCTCTATATCCATATATATATATATATATATATATATATATATATTTTTTTTTTTAAGAAACTGGCCTTTGTGGATGTAGCTACAGGATCTCTAGGGCAAGGTCTTGGAGCTGCATGTGGTATGGCCTATACTGGGAAATACTTTGACAAGTCGAGGTATGTTTCAGAAATTGCAAAATTAGCCTGATCATTTTTGGTTTAATAGTTTTCAGTGTAATTGAACTGTAGCTGGAGTGATGAATGTATACTATATTGCCAAAAGTATTCACTCACCCAAATAATCAAAATCAGATGTTCCATTCACTCCATGTCCACAGATGTATAAAATCAAACATTTGTGAAAGAATGGGTTGCTCTCAGGAGCTCAGTGAATTCCAGTGTGGTGTTGTAATAGGATGCCACCTGTGCAGCAATTCCAGTCGTTTCATTTCCTTGCACCTAAATATTCCACAGTCAACTGTCAGTGGTATTATAACAAAATGGAAATGATTGGGAATGACAGCAAATCGGCCATGAAGTGGTAGGCCACATAAACTGATGGGGAGGGGTCAGCAGAGGCTGTGCAGAGGTCGCCAACTTTCTGCAGTCAATCGCTACAGACGTCCGAACTTCATGTGGCCTTCAGATTAACTCAAGAACAGTGCATAGAGAGCTTCATGGAGTGGGTTTCCATGGCTTAGCAGTTCATCCAAGCCATACATCACCAAGTGCAATGTAAAGCGTCGGATGGAGTGGTGTAAAGCACCGCCACTGGACTCTAGAGCAGTGGAGACCCATTCTCTGGAGTGATGAGGCGCGCTTCTCCATCTGGAAATCTGGATGAGTCTGAGTTTGGCGGTTGCCAGGGGAACGGTACTTGTCTGACTGCATTGTGTCAAATGTAAAGTTTGGTGGAGGGGGATTATGGTGTGGGGTTTCTCAGAATCTGGGTTTGGCCCCTTAGTTCCAATGAAAGGAACTCCGAATGCTTCAGCATACCAAAAATTCACATAAACACCCTCCTAAACCTTGTGGACAGCCTTCCAAGAAGAGTTGAAGCTGTTATAACTGCAAAGGGTGACCAACATCCTATTTAACCCTATGGATTAAGAATGGGATGCCACTTAAGTTCATATGTGAGTTGAGGCAGGAGAGCGAATACATTTGGCAATAAAGTGTTCTTGTTTTTATCAGTGTTGCATCTCCTCTGACAATGTTTGATTTAATTAATAACTCCTGTATAATGCAGTGCTCTTATAAAACTAGAATGTTTAGGTTGTGATTAGGAAGAACATTTGGTTTCAATTCACCTGTCTAGTTTCAAAAACCTAGGAAGTTGATAGCTATTTTTCTTTACTACTGTATACATGTATTGACATTTGTTTCCACATCTTCCTTTTTATTATTGCTAGAAACATGCATAACTTGTAAAATTACTTTTATAGCTACCGTGTGTACTGTATGCTGGGTGATGGTGAGTGCTCAGAGGGCTCTGTGTGGGAGGCCATGGCCTTTGCGTCTTACTACAAATTGGACAACCTGGTGGCTATAATGGACGTGAACCGACTGGGGGGTGAAGCTACTCCTCTTCAGCATGATATGGAGACATACCGCAAGCGCTGCGAAGCTTTTGGGTTAGTTTTTGCATCGCTGCCTCTTTATTTGTCTTTTTACATTTCAAATGTGCTATTAAAAAAAGCTATGCTTGTGCATGCACTTAAATTCCAGATTAAATGCTGTCTTTGTTTGTGTAGGTGGAATACATATGTTGTGGATGGACATGATGTGGATGAGCTGTGCAAGGCTTTCTGGCAGGCTCAACAAGTGAAGGCTAAACCTACATGCATTGTAGCCAAGACTTTCAAAGGCAAAGGGCTGAAAAGTATGTCCCTTTTAAAGGATCTAATGATTTTAATGTGAAAATGTTTTGGTTATACAGGGTTTACTAATAATTATTTTGTCATTTGCCTTTGGGTTGCCAGATCCTAGGGTAAAAACCAGTTACAGGACCTAAAGCATTCTCTACCTAATTCCCAACATCTGTCCGCAATCATACGTTGTATTTAGTCTGAATTGGTGGTTTATTTTGGCCTACAGTAACTGGGCTGTCAGTTTTATCTTCATCTAAAATTAATTCAGCAACTGAATTTCAGGTTTTGGGCTTTCAAATATAGCGTCTTCATATTTACCTGCATAAGCACATGCTACAATTGCTGTTTTAGACTTTGTAATGTTGGCTTTTTAGATATTGAAGATTTTGACAACTGGCATGGAAAGCCAATCCCTAAAGACCGTGTTGAGGGCCTCTTGAATGACCTCCAGGCCCTTATCCAAGTCCCCAACAGAACCCTCACCCCTCAGATACCGGCTGATGATGCAGCCCCTGTTGACCTTTCTCACCCAGTCACTCTTCCGTCACCCCCACCTTACAAAAAAGGAGACAAGGTACTGTTCATTTGAGATCGAAGCACCTTTGTGATCAGTAGATGGATAAAGGTCAGGATGAGTTTGGATTGAAGTTGTTTTTACACAGTCACTAGTTGACATAAATGAGCATTCACTCAGTGGTGCGTTTGCGGGCAGCAAGCATGCGCGTGCATATTCACATATTTTCACATAGAAATATGCTTGCCAATCAGCTAATGGACTATTGCATGGCTCACGGTGCGTTCTCGAGGTGAATCATGTGTGGTGCATGTGAATAAGACTGACCCACAAGTAGATCTAGTGTGTAATGTTGTCAGTCCAGAGTACGCAACATGTGTGAAACATGTGTGATTTTGTTTTTTAGATTTCCACAAGACGTGCCTATGGCGTTGCTCTGGCCAGACTGGGTCAGACTAGCCAAAGAGTGGTGGCCCTGGATGGTGATACCAAAAACTCGACTTTCTCAGAAATATTCAAGAAGGAGTTCCCCGACCGCTACATTGAATGTTTCATTGCTGAACAGAACATGGTGTGCACATATTCACCCATTAGAAATAAAAATTGTTAAACTTGGTGCAGATGTTTACATTTTTTCTTGCTGCAGGTGGGAGTGGCCATTGGCTGTGCCACACGAGACCGTACAGTTGCATTTGCCAGTACCTTTGCAGCTTTTCTGTCTAGAGCTTATGACCAGATTCGAATGGGTGCCATATCGCAGACTAATGTGAATCTGGTTGGCTCCCACTGTGGAGTCTCTATCGGTAAGATGTTGAAAGTCAAAGTTTTGCACTTATTCCAATTGTCCTGTCATTAAACATTTGTGCTTTAAACATTTGTCAACGTTCTTTCCATTTTAGGTGAGGATGGTCCATCTCAAATGGCACTTGAAGATTTGGCTATGTTCAGGGCAATCCCAACATGTACTGTGTTTTACCCCAGTGATGGAGTGTCCACAGAAAGGGCAGTGGAACTTGCTGCCAACACGCAGGTTTGTTGTCATTTTTACTGAGCGATTAAGTTTATGTTACTAGTGTTTTTTATTTAAATTTGATTGCTGCTTCTCAGGGTATTTGCTTCATCCGTACCAGCAGACCAGACACTCCTGTTGTTTACTCTTCAGATGAAAAGTTTGAAAGAGGACTAGCAAAGGTATAACTGAGTTGGTCAAAAGATGCATATAAATT
This sequence comes from Paratrypauchen microcephalus, assembly GCA_036785185.1. Taxonomy (NCBI): domain Eukaryota; kingdom Metazoa; phylum Chordata; class Actinopteri; order Gobiiformes; family Gobiidae; genus Paratrypauchen; species Paratrypauchen microcephalus. The sequence continues at coordinate 1,442,332 of JAVJIX010000052.1, read as the reverse complement.
ATAAAGGGCAAAATTGCGTTTGTTTCTTTTCAGGTGGTGAGGCAGTCTGACACTGACAGTGATTGCGTCACAGTGATTGGAGCTGGGGTCACTCTCCATGAAGCCCTGGCTGCTGCTGACATCCTGGCCAGTGAAGGTAGACTAATGCTGCCCTCTAGTGTAACCGTGCATAAATGTCTGTAATGGCTCATGTTTGTGGCTCCCTTTGAGTAAAAATAAATGTTTTCATTTCCTAGGGAAAAATATCCGTGTAATTGACCCTTTCACCATTAAACCCCTGGATGCTGGCACAATTGTGTCCAGTGCTAAAGCAACAAGAGGCCATATTATTACTGTAGAAGACCACTACAAAGAGGGTAGGAATTATTGCATAAAGGCTGTTGGGTGTGCATATTTGTCTAGAAAACCAGGTTTCCATTGCATAAGTATAGATATTTATTTGTAATGTGCTGTATTTATCCCTTGTTCCAGGTGGCCTAGGAGAGGCTGTCCTGTCTGCTGTCGCCACTGAACCTGGTATAATTGTTACCCGCTTGGCAGTGACTGGTGTACCACGAAGTGGAAAACCTCAGGAGCTCCTGGACCTTTATGGCATCAGTGCCAAACACATTGCTAATGCTGTGCGTCAGACCTTTGCAAACTAAAGTTACTTTTTACATGCTTAATAGCTTCTATTCCCATTTTGTTGATGTAAAACCAAGTCCTGATCGCTGAATGATGTATTCTACCAAATAGATATGTTACTGTCTCATCTGCAACAATTTTCTTCTTTGCCAGAACCAGTAGCAGACAAAAAATTACTAACATTCCAAACTAAACGTTTCTAATCATGATGTGAATAAAATGATACCCCTCAACCTCTTATGTTTGTCTTTTATGCAATAATGTTACCTGTCTTTAATAATTATGCTTTATCTGATAATGGGAACACTTAAAAGTTTAAACGGTTATATTTTTGTTTTACAGTTAATACTCAATTCTGTGGCCTCAAAATTACTGACAAAGATATTGAAAATGTTGCCTGGAACCTTACAGGTGACATGTTTGACAGATCTATAGTGTGTTTGTGTGGTTACAAAACAAATAAAGGAGCTGTTGGCAGATTTTACCCATAAGTGAAAATCCCAGCCGTCGCCACACTGGCCTGGGGCACCTGTTCTGTTTGGCACTTGTACAGCTCTTTTAGACTACATGTGTATACATTGTATGTGTGAAGCAGATTGTGTGTCCAGACACCCTCATGTTTTGAGTGCTTGTATTTAATTTGATACATAGATGTCACTGGACTGTGGCCATACATGCTGGACACTGAACTTTTACCAACCTTGTAATTGATATCTACCACTTAAAACTACCACCACATCACTCACTGTATTAATCACCGACAAGTTATACAAAAATACCCAAAACAATTTCCCTTGTGGATCAATAAAGTTTGTCTAAGTACATAATGGTATTGTATGTATGGATACACATTTTTGGTGCACTATGTGGTCACACCAAGTGGTTGTTGTAGCAAAGAAATTGTAAATTCAATATTTCAAAACAAGTATGCCAGTCAGGTAGCTCTTCAGTAATACTATTTGTAAAAAAATATTCATTTTGCACATATCCCAGTGCAGGATGAGCAGTCTGTTGGAATGGGAGAACATGGGGGAATCACAGGGAGCAGGGCAGACAGCCTAGTAAGGCCTTTTTTTAATGTATGTCTATGTAAAGGTTAGGCTTTAACAGTGTCAGTTCTAGGATTTTTCTGAAACAGGGGAAATTAAAGGGCCACATGTTACATTCGGGGGCCAAGTACAGGGTACATCCAAGTACACAAATGATTAATTCAGTATTCAGGTCTGTTTCTTCTCCCATTAAGTTGTATGGGTGCAATAGGTCCACTGCCGCCAAGAGTTTGGGGTGGAATTGCATCAGTTGTCATTGAATTCTCTGGTTGTTTTTCTCGTCAGTTGATTGACAGAAGAGGGGCACTTCAGGGGCCAATCAGAATAGAGGCACTTCAGGGGCCAATCAGAATAGAGGTGGGGCCAGGGCCCCTGTGGCACCTCCTCTAAACTGCCCCTGGGCTTTCAAGTGGGTTGTGGGAGCGTTCAAATACAGTTTAAAAAAATACCTCATATTACAAACATTATGGCCATAGTAAAATAGTGGCCATACCAAAAAAAAATCTGTGTAAGATGATTTGGTCTCAGTTTAAGATGATGAATTCTTGGCTACCCCCTTGTGGTAATTCAATGAAGTATAAGCGTATCACATACCGCGCAGGCCTCCAGGTGTTGAGAGCAATGGCTCTCTGGTTCAGCAGGTTGTGGCTCATGTCCAACACTGTGAGATGGACACAGCCCCTTAGTGCCTCCTCTTTCATCTCTTCAATGAGATTTTCACTGATCTCCAACTCCTAAATAAATAAAAAACAAAACTGACAGCGCTCGTCTGCAAATTTGTGAAGACTTGTGTTTATGTTGCAGAGCCTTTTGCCTGCAGAGAGGGAGGGAGGCCCAGGGGGAAGGATCTGAAGCGGTTATTGTCAAGTTGAAGATGAAGGAGGTTCTCCAGTGGTTTAAAAGCCTGAGGTGAGACTGCACCCTCATGAAGCAAGTTTTGCTCCATCTCCAGACTCACAAGGTTAGCCAGACCTAAAATTAGGATAAGCTTTTAAGGATTAGATATATCAACAAGTAATATTATATCTGGTGAAATAGAGGGGTCTTGTTGGTGGTCTGGTGCATGTGCCAAACAGCAATATGATGACAACCCAGAAAGTAATAGCCAAAAGAAAGGGTTACAGTCTAAGTGTCTTTGGTCTGTATGTGTTTCAGTGATGGAATGTAATGAAGTAAAAGTAGTAAAGTACTGTATTTAAGTACATTTTAATACATTTTACATTTTAAATACATTTTACAGTGGATATTTACTTATTTGAGAGCAGATATCTGTAATTTATGCGCCGCTACAATTTTTCAACAGGACTGAAGAGTAAAAGTATTTTTTATTACTATTATTGTTTGACACATGCAGAACATTTTTTACTGTTTAAGTTCATTTTTAAACAGGTACTTTAAAACTTTTTTTTTTTTTTAATGTGATACTTTCTGATTCCAGTATCGGTGTTTTGGTGCTTTTGCTTAGGTATTAAAACTGAGTACTTCTTCCACCACTGATTGATTGAACTACAGAACACCATAAATTAAAATATACCATGTGGCTGTAGCATATTTCATCAGATAAAAGTAAGAGAACCTTTATTTCAAAATTGCATACCTCTAAAGCTGTGAGGGGTGATTGTAGAGAGTCTGTTGTTGTTAATTGATAACATCTCCAAAGACACTGGAAGTCCTGGTATTGTGGTGAGCAGGTTATCATCCAGGTTTAACATCTTTAGAAGGGTCAAATTCTGCCACATCGATTCAGATTTAAAACAAAAACAAAAAAACAGTCAGTTATAAAATAGACTTAATGCATACATGTCTCTAAGTCCATAATTGGCATCCAGAGTTCACCAGAGCACACCAAAATTAGAAAATCTCTTCCACGTCATCCATCCTGTATTTTTAGTCACAGTGGTTTATGTGCTCTTATTTTGCCCCTGTTTGAAAAAATTGGTGCTTTTTCCACTTTGTTTGACTCATGTGATGTTAGAACTCTTGTATCACCATCTGTCCAAACATCAAAAGCTTGTCCTGTCAAAATCCAACAATTTACAGAAATGACAATAATCCACATAGTTTCCATCTGCAGAAAAATACAGTTTTAAAACTGTAAATCCCCAGCTTCTGAGATGCTGAGAAAAAACAGGCTTATAGTGCACCTGCCTCCTCTTCTGCGAGGTGAAAGTGCTAGACAGGGCTAGACTTGAGAATGGAATAAGTAGGAGGCGGAGAGGTAAAAAAACAACCTCACATTGGTTAAAGGATACGCATAAATCAATAGTAAATAGGACTAAAATGGGAGATGAATCAAATCAATATACATATGTATGCTCTTTAGATGAGGTCCATATAATAGATCTACAATTACATTTCACCACCACAAGGGGATAGCTTTGTCTCATTTTTTTTGACTGAGTCTTACATAAGCCTTCTTTTAAAAATGACATCTTATGGACAGTTCACTTTCCTTTAGCATGTGCAAAAACGACATTTCATCTGCTTGACTGAATTTCACATACCACCCAAACTCCAAATATCTCTTTGTGGATCTTTTTCACACAATGTTTACGTGTGAAAAATGCTGCACGTTCCGCGCTGTCCACGGGTGCATTAGATGCGCGTACATAAACGACAAAAACATATTATCGAGGCAATGGGAAGATGTGGGTTCAAAAAAAAAACCCACAGCCACCACCCAGCCACAAGAGACCACCAGACAGGAGGTCCAAAGAAAGAGGAAGAGGTGCGCGATCTGCCCAGTTCAGTAGCTGGTGTTCCCAGTGCACCAGGCCTATGTGCAAGGAGGACAAACATCAAATTATAAATGTAAAAATTTAGGTGGCAATTTGTGTTCTAGTGATGTGCCACATTTCACCACCAACGCGCCATTTTCCTCCCCATTTTTTCTAGCTGGATGCATGTGTGAGTTGAATGCCTGGGGGTGAGCTGGGGAGGGGTTGTTTGTTTCGCCTTTTAATTTCAATTATTTTAAGAAGAGGGTCACTCATCATAAGCCTTTCCTGCACTGTTCTGTTATTTTCGGATTATCGGATTATATTCACGGATTATCACTTGTCGAAATTTGATGGCGAGCTGCAAAAACAAACCTGAAATTTGTGGCGTTTTCACGGAAACACCATTCACTCTTTTAGAACGCTTTTAATGACTTTTAATGTCCCACTTGTCTAGATGATACAGCACGATTCTGGTGAGTCTGGGTCAAAAACCCGAGGAGGAGTTCGTTAAAATACAAGGACAGGAAAATTTGCCTTCAGCACCGGGTCACGTGCTCGGTCCAATATGGCTGACTTCCTGTTGGTCGCCTAGCAACGATGTTTGTGGGTGCCCGATGTGTGTTCTGCACATGCGCACAATGACGTATAATGACGTATCATGACGTATCAGGAAGGAGGGTTTATCTGCCCGATTCGGGCTTTTTTTTTTTTATTATTATTTTTATTTACGACAGACACGTATTTTGACAACGAAGGCAATTTTCGGCATGATAGATAGATAGATAAAGATAAAATAAATAAATAATACATCAAAAATAAAAATAAGTATGTAAATAAATACTCAAATAAATAAATTAATGTATTATATTATGTATTAAAAAATACATAATATATAAAAAATAAATAAATAAGAAATCAAAAGTGAGTCTAAGAACTTTTTGAGGCAACTGTAGAACCTTAAAAAAAAATGTTTTTGTTAGGTTAACTTCACGTGGATTTAACACCAAAATGTCCCCGACGTCCATTACAGAGGACATGTTACAACATGAGGAATAAAAATAAAATTAACAAAATGCAAATGCTAAGGTGTTAATTTACATCCAAACAGAAAATAATAATAATAATAATAATAATAATAATAATAATAATAATAATAATAATAATAATAATAATAATAATAATAATATTATTCCCATGATGCATCTGTGTACCAAATTTGGTTTGGCTACGACAAAGTTTTTGCCGGGCGTCCCATTGGAGAGGACAGATTATTTGTAAATTCATTAAAAAAAAAAAAATAATAATAATAATAATAATAATAATAATAATAATAATAATAATAATAATAATAATAAATATAAATTGTACTTAAATAATAATGTAGGCTACTTAAATAATAATAAGTGGTGAGATAAATAAAAAAAAGGAACATCCTGGATCTGTTTCTTCGCTCTTCTTTATTCTTTTGTATGTATTATGTAAGTATCGGATCGCACGCGCGGTGCCTGCATTATCTAACCGATTTTCTGGGCACAGAAGCGCTATGCGTGAGAAATACCATGCGTGGCGTGTGAACACGTCGAATTGTGTGTGTCACACTCTCAATGCGTGAGACTTGAGGAGAACAGTGACAAGGACAAGGGCGTGGAAGTTCCTCCTCCACTCACACATGGGCCTCTGGGTCTGGATAGATTCAAAGGCAATCAAAATACAAATAATTGAGCAATCTAAACAAAGTACATCAAAGAAATCAAAGAGTCCAGATTTTACACACCAGTTCATGACCCAAGATAAAGAAAAGTCACAAAATTATAGGAAGCAAAAGAAAGGATAAACTTAGGTCAACATGAAAACTGAAATCGGTCAAATTACCCGTAACATAATACAAGGGTTAAACTTGTATAACGAACCTTACGCAAATGCGTGCCTTGCGTCGTTTCCATGGACACCACGACACGACGCTACAGTACAAGTTACGCTACTCGTCCAATGCTGTTGCAGTGTGCACTTTATCAGGCCTATAACAATCATTCGGGCAACGAAGCGATCTGAGTTGGCCAACCCAATTTTGGGAAAAGTGCAAACATGTCTGATGTGGAGGAAGACTCGGTTCGGTCAGATGAGGAGGATGGGCCAACAAGGGAAAAGACTGAAGAAGTAACCCAGGTGCGCAACTTGCTTATTAACTTGACATAGGCTGAAGTTATTTTGTAATCTGGGTTTAATATTTAGGCAAATTTTTGTTTTGCACAATTATTAGACTAATGGGTCCAACTGCCTCACTGCTTAGCATTTGTCAGGCTACTGTCAATTTAAAGAAATATGTTTCCACTTCTGATTTCATGAATAGAAATTGATTTCGTGCTTAACCCAAGAGGACATACAAGAAGGCCTTTCATTACTATGCAAAACTGGAAATGGTTTAGCTCATGCTTTTATAAAACTGGACCTAAAGGAAAGGTAGGCTTACTGTATGGATAAGCTCCAATAATGCCTTTGTTATTTTATGACATAATTTTACCTCTCAGTGCCATTTATTTTCTGCAGGGGACTGAGAGACATTTCTGCAATCAGCAACTTTATTCACATACGCTTCCTGGATTTGTCAAACAACTGTCTCAGTGACCTATTGCCTTTAGCACCACTGACACAGCTGCTTTGGCTTAAGGCAAGTATTCTTCAGTAGTGCCATAAACTGTTCCTCATTCGTCATAGAACATACTTTCTTTTGCAGGTAGACAATAATGAAATACAGTCTTTCAGGAGACAGCCTTTTGCACAACTCGCATTCCTTCAATGGCTCAATGTGGCTATGAACGTACTGACAGATATAGAGGACCTTGTTGGGCCCTCGTTAGAAACCCTCAATCTCATAGGTCAGCACAGTTTAACATACCATTTAAAAATATTTATATTGTAGGCCTGTGTGATTTTATGTGTGATGTCTTATAGGTAACAGAATTAAAAAGCTACCATGTCTTGATGGTCATTTTGCCAATCTGACTACATTAGAGCTGAGAGGAAACCAACTGGAAACAACTGAAGGAATTAACATACCAAATTTGCATCACCTGTACATGGTAAAGTCTTATATTTGATAGTAATTGTAGTTTGTGTTTGGTGGAAATGTATTCATCATCTGCTCTTTCCATCTCTTGTTAAGGCCAGAAATGTTATTAAGCATTTGGAAGGACTGGAGAAATTAGAGAGACTTCAAACTCTGCACTTAAGAGATAACCAAATAAAAACTTTGAATGGGCTTAAGTTTAACATGAAGTGTCTTCAGTACCTCAATGTCAGGTCATTAAAAACATTGATTTTTTTTTTTTTTTTGTTCAATATTATTTTTTCAATTATTGTGTATTTATGTTTAACTTTTGTTTATGTAGAGGCAACAAGATTGAAGATAGGAGTGCCATTCAGAGCCTGGAGCACGTCTCAAAATCCCTGCAAATATTAGTGCTTTCGGAAAACCCTGTGGTGGAATCCCCAGAGTACCGTATAAATATAGTGATGCTTTTGCCAAATTTGAAGAGGCTTGATAAAGATCCTGTTACATCTGATGAAAGGTTTGAGGTCAAGGAAAAATTCAAGGTATAAATATATAGTTAACACAGTGCGGTGGCTGAGTGGCTAGTGCTCATGCTTCACAGCAAGAAGGTTCCGGGTTTGATCCCGTGTGGAGTTTGCATGTTCTCCCCGTGTCTGGGTGGGTTTCCTCTGGGCACTCCGGTTTCCCCCATCAACCCAAAACATGCTCCATAGGTAAAATCCTCCAGCTTAGGTCCTGACCAAACCGAAGCAAGAAGATCATGGAGATGGTCCCCGGGCGCAGTAATGTGCTGCCCACTGCTCCTAATAACAGGATGGGTTAAATGCAGAGAAGAATTTCTCCAGTGTGAGATCAATAAAGTCGCTTATTATTATTATTAGGCTATAATTAGGATGACTGCACCTGTGGTGTTTTCATATTGCAATCGTGTACTTTCAGGAACTATATGAAGAGGAAACAGTTGAGCCATGAGCAGTTGAGTAACCTGTGTGAAATGAGGAAGTGTTTGAAATATTTTTCCTGAAATTTAGATTTTTGTTAATAGGCTTACTTAATAGGCTTACTGCAACTGAAACGTTAGACGCACAGGCGTGTTTGCGTTTTTGTTTACAATTAAATAAATAAATACAAAATGAGTGAAGAGTCGTTTGCATCACCATTCCTTTCAGCATTAGACAGTTTAAAGGAACAAAACTATTAAGCCTATAAGCATGTGGTGTTTTTTCTCCATTCATACTCTTGTATTTCCCTGAATAAGGATGAGAAAGCAAAATCTGTGGCTCCTTCCCGTCACTGTTGTTAAAGTGACAGTGACAGCAACGTCACGTCCTGATTCATTATATCTAACTTTTTAAGAGCTAGTTGCGCAGCCTATGACTGTCATCAACGAATATCAGCCGTTTATGGAAGTGATTCCATTTAGCCACTATTCCGTGTTTTAAGCCTGTTAGATCTGCTTGGTGAAGAGTAGAATATAGCAGATATAGTAGAAAATAGGCTATGTCTCTGAGCCAGGCTGTCGTTCCCTCCTGCTTCCCTCCAGCCACTTTTAAGATAAGATATGCCTTTATTAGTCCCTCAGTATGACTATCGCCCTGTTGCACTGACCCCCATCATTAATGAAGTGCTTTGAGCGGCTAGTCAAGGCACACATTAAATCCATCCTCCACCTTGGACCCATTCCAGTTTGCATACCGGGCCAACCGCAAACAAATAATAGGACTAAGAATTTCACAGATCAAACTCAAAGTCAGCTGACTTTGTTCTTTGATTCCTCCAATGAGTGTCCTGAGTGGGCGTGGCTGCGTGGACTTAAGTCACTTCCTCGTCTCCTGTCCTTCCTTCACTGCTGTGTAGTGTGTGGCGCAGCATTTCAACAGCAGAACTGTCAAGCTTTTGTGCGTGTGAATTAGCAAAAGTACAGTCTTAAGTAAGTGCTACTGTCTGTGAATCAACTCAACATCATGACTAGCTACCATAAACCCGATGAGAAAACTCTGCAGGGGCTGAGAGACGTTGCTAACAAGCTAAGAATCAACTCCATAAAGGCGACATGTGCCTCCAACTCTGGGTAAGTAATTCATCATGATTCAGGACCAGTGATGAACTTATAAGGAGCCAGGCGCCTACGAGCAGAATAGTTTACGTCTGAGTATCATATTAACCCGTATATAAACTGCGCTTTCTAGTCAATGGACAGAGCAGTACGCATGTTTCACCCCGGGCCATGATGCGTGTGGCACATTATCTCGCGATGAAACCCGAGAATGTACGGAAAGTTTTATTTATAACGCTCCGATTTGCAGGTAATTCATAATGGGTTTCTCTTCAGCTCAACAAATTAATGTGCAACTGAATGCACTGCCAAATAGAGCAGGGTGTATGCAGTAGAACGGTCTTGTGTAATTAAACATTTTGGTATATTGATGAGAAAATTGACTGCTTGCTGCAAATCACATGTTGGGCCAGACTCCCGCGGTCAATGCTTTGAGTTAAACTTTGGCAGTGTATTACTGTACAGCTAGTCTTTAACTTGTGTAGCAATTGTTCATAACATCTGTTTCTCTCTTGATCTAAATTCACATAACAATTTCCAAGAGGAATGGCTCCCAAGTTTTAAAAAGTGCAAATGGAAATTGTTCAAGTAATTTCCTACCAGTGATCAAAGCCAAATCATAATTTTAGAATAGTCAACGGAGTGTCACTTTGACAATAGATTTGTGTATAATAGAGGGGTAGATTTTTTTTTCCCCTTGAAGCAATGGATTTAATATATAGTCCTGTAAGACATTGTGGCAATTGAATCAATTGTTGCGCCCCCCGAGCACCGAAAGATGGCTGCTCACTGCTCCTGAAAAGGATGGGTCAAATTTCTCCCATGTGTCATTGTGTGTGAGACCAAATAAAGACTTGATCTTAATCTTAACTGCCGGTTAATATTGCCTTCTTTGTAGAAGGAAGTGAGTACTGCATGAATGAATGAATGATTGAATGAACAATAGCTTTGTCTTCTTTACAAAGACCGAAACAAGACAATAGTTTTGTAAGATTACCTTTGTGTTTTCCTCCAGCAGATCTCTCAACAAAGGCACACTGGTAAACTATGCATTCGGTTTGAGGTTCAACTTGAAAAACTAAACTAATTGTTGTGAAATTTAGCATGTGTAAATAATGGCACAATTTAAATTTTAAGGAACTTCATTTTCTCTGTGTGGTAATGTTGAGTTTCTAAACCTGTCCCTTACGATACTGAGACCACTAAGTGGCAACTAACCTTTGCACATGTTTGATTATTGACTTTGTGGTTTGAGCACATAGACATTACAATCTATTGACAAAATACCTCAGAGATGGAGTAGGCCTTAGAGATTGATATTTGTTATGCTAAAAGATTGGCCAACTGCATGAAAAATTAGAATTGTATTTGCTTCTTGTATCTGATTATACATTTTGTCTATTTAGTCACCCTACATCATGCTGCAGCGCTGCAGAACTCATGTCCGTACTGTTTTTTCACACCATGCGCTACAAAGCTGACGATCCTCGCAACCAATGCAATGACCGCTTTGTACTGTCAAAGGTTAGTACATTCTGCCATTAATTAACCGTGAAGCTTTTCAAATGAAAAATTGAGGATCCCCTTTTCAACAGGGTCATGCTGCACCAATCCTGTATGCTGCCTGGGCTGAGGCTGGATATGTAAAGGAAGCAGACCTTCTAAATCTTCGTAAGATTGACTGTGACTTGGAGGGACATCCCACGCCAGTATGTATATAAAAACACTTGTTTCTAAAGGCATAAATGCAACGCTCATCTCTCTATCTCTATATCCATATATAAAAATACATAATTTTTTTTTTTTTAAGAAACTGGCCTTTGTGGATGTAGCTACAGGATCTCTAGGGCAAGGTCTTGGAGCTGCATGTGGTATGGCCTATACTGGGAAATACTTTGACAAGTCGAGGTATGTTTCAGAAATTGTAAAATTAGCCTGATCATTTTTGGTTTAATAGTTTTCAGTGTAATTGAACTGTAGCTGGAGTGATGAATGTACACTATATTGCCAAAAGTATTCACTCACCCAAATAATCAAAATCAGATGTTCCATTCACTCCATGTCCACAGATCTATAAAATCAAAACATTTGTGAAAGAATGGGTTGCTCTCAGGAGCTCAGTGAATTCCAGTGTGGTGTTGTGATAAGATGCCACCTGTGCAGAAATTCCAGTCGTTTCATTTCCTTGCACCTAAATATTCCACAGTCAACTGTCAGTGGTATTACAGTGGTCCCTCGCTCGATCGCGGTTCACCGTTTGCGGCCTCGCTGTTTCGCGGATTTTTTTTCAAATTTTTTTTTTTTTTTCAATTTTTTTTTATCGTGTAACTTTTTTTTTTTTTTTTTTTAATAGTGTCACAATGTGTTCTGCGTCCTGATTGGCTAAGAGACTAGACCAGGACTAAACGTGGACTAGACCAGAACTAAACCAGGTCCAGGTCTAGACCTGGACTAAACCAGGACTGGACCAGGACTGGACCAGGTCTAGACCTGGACTAAACCAGGACTGGACCAGGTCTAGACCTGGACTAAACCGGGACTAGACCAGGTCTAAACCAGGATTAAATCACTCCGTGCGGCTCTTGCGTTCGTTTGTGCGTGTTTGGTTTGTGGCTTGGGCTGAGAGGACGCGGTCTGGGCGCCGCGGTTCGATCCGGTGCACGCGTGGCCTCGTGCTGCTCTGTCACGGATTTGTCCACGATAAACCACTCATCGTGGACAAATCCGTGACAGAGCAGCACGTGTGGCGCACTTCTCCAAGGGGTTGGTGCGCGTCGCGTCCCGGGACGTGGCAGTGCTCCTCGCGCGTCCGACGGGGCTTCCGGAGCCGTGTCTCCCCTCATGCGTCACTATTAATACATTTTGTTGAAAATCTATGAAAGTTTGAGTGTTTAAACTAGACAAATGTGAGAAAAGGTTAATTCCAGTCTGAAAAAAGCGTATAATGTGTGTGGTGAGGCATTTATAGCCTTAAAACATGTAGAATAATTATAAAATATATAATGTTGTCCTACTTGGCGGATTTCTCATATTGCGGGTTATTTCTGGAACCTAATCCCCGCGATAAACGAGGGATTACTGTATAACAAAATGGAAATTATTGGGAATGACGGCAAATTGGCCATGAAGTGGTAGGCCACATAAACTGATGGGGAGGGGTCAGCGGAGGCTGAGGCGCATAGTGTGCAGAGGTCGCCAACTTTCTGCAGTCAATCGCTACAGACGTCCGAACTTCATGTGGCCTTCAGATTAACTCAAGAACAGTGCGTAGAGAGCTTCATGGAGTGGGTTTCCATGGCTTAGCAGCTCATCCAAGCCATACATCACCAAGTGCAATGTAAAGCGTCGGATGGAGTGGTGTAAAGCACCGCCACTGGACTCTAGAGCAGTGGAGACCCATTCTCTGGAGTGATGAGGCATGCTTCTCCATCTGGAAATCTGGATGAGTCTGAGTTTGGCGGTTGCCAGGGGAACGGTACTTGTCTGACTGCATTGTGTCAAATGTAAAGTTTGGTGGAGGGGGATTATGGTGTGGGGTTCCTCAGAATCTGGGTTTGGCCCCTTAGTTCCAGTGAAAGGAACTCCGAATGCTTCAGCATACCAAAAATTCACATAAACACCCTCCTAAACCTTGTGGACAGCCTTCCAAGAAGAGTTGAAGCTGTTATAACTGCAAAGGGTGACCAACATCCTATTTAACCCTATGGATTAAGAATGGGATGCCACTTAAGTTCATATGTGAGTTGAGGCAGGTGAGCGAATACATTTGGCAATAAAGTGTTCTTGCTTTTATCAGTGTTGCATCTCCTCTGACAATGTTTGATTTAATTAATAAATCCTGTATAATGCAGTGCTCTTATAAAACTAGAATGTTTAGGTTGTGATTAGGAAGAACATTTGGTTTCAATTCACCTGTCTAGTTTCAAAAACCTAGGAAGTTGATAGCTATTTTTCTTTACTACTGTATACATGTATTGACATTTGTTTGCACATCTTCCTTTTTATTATTGCTAGAAACATGCATAACTTGTAAAATTTACTTTTATAGCTACCGTGTGTACTGTATGCTGGGTGATGGTGAGTGCTCAGAGGGCTCTGTGTGGGAGGCCATGGCCTTTGCGTCTTACTACAAATTGGACAACCTGGTGGCTATAATGGACGTGAACCGACTGGGGCAAAGTGAAGCTGCTCCTCTTCAGCATGATATGGAAACATACCGCAAGCGCTGCGAAGCTTTTGGGTTAGTTTTTGTATCTCTGCCTCTTTATTTGTCTTTTTACATTTCAAATGTGCTATTAAAAAAAGCTATGCTTGTGCATGCACTTAAATTCCAGATTAAATGCTGTCTTTGGTTGTGTAGGTGGAATACATATGTTGTGGATGGACATGATGTGGATGAGCTGTGCAAGGCTTTCTGGCAGGCTCAACAAGTGAAGGCCAAACCTACATGCATTGTAGCCAAGACTTTCAAAGGCAAAGGGCTGAAAAGTATGTCCCTTTTAAAGGATCTAATGATTTTAATGTGAAAATGTTTTGGTTATACAGGGTTTACTAATAACAATTATTTTGTCATTTGCCTTTGGGTTGCCAGATCCTAGGGTAAAAACCAGTTACAGGACCTAAAGCATTCTCTACCTAATTCCCAGCACCTGTCCGCAATCATACTTTGTATTTATAGTCTGAATTGGTGGTTTATTTTGGCCTACAGTAACTGGGCTGTCAGTTTTATCTTCATCTAAAATTAATTCAGCAACTGAATTTCAGGTTTTGGGCTTTCAAATATAGCGTCTTCATATTTACCTGCATAAGCACATGCTACAATTGCTGTTTTAGACTTTGTAATGTTGGCTTTTTAGATATTGAAGATTTTGACAACTGGCATGGAAAGCCAATCCCTAAAGACCGTGTTGAGGGCCTCTTGAATGACCTCCAGGCCCTTATCCAAGTCCCCAACAGAACCCTCACCCCTCAGATACCGGCTGATGATGCAGCCCCTGTTGACCTTTCTCACCCAGTCACTCTTCCGTCACCCCCACCTTACAAAAAAGGAGACAAGGTACTGTTCATTTGAGATCGAAGCACCTTTGTGATCAGTAGATGGATAAAGGTCAGGATGAGTTTGAATTCAAGTTGTTTTTACACAGTCACTAGTTAGGTTGACATAAATGAGCATTCACTCAGTGGTGCGTTTGCGGGCAGCAAGCATGCGCGTGCATATTCACATATTTTCACATAGAAATATGCTTGCCAATCAGCTAATGGACTATTGCATGGCTCACGGTGCGTTCTTGAGGTGAATCATGTGTGGTGCATGTGAATAAGACTGACCCACAAGTAGATCTAGTGCGTAATGTTGTCAGTCCAGAGTACAGCAACATGTGTGAAACGTGTGTGATTTTGTTTTTTAGATTTCCACAAGACGTGCCTATGGCGTTGCTCTGGCCAGACTGGGTCAGACTAGCCAAAGAGTGGTGGCCCTGGATGGTGATACCAAAAACTCGACTTTCTCAGAAATATTCAAGAAGGAGTTCCCCGACCGCTACATTGAATGTTTCATTGCTGAACAGAACATGGTGTGCACATATTCACCCATTAGAAATAAAAATTGTTAAACTTGGTGCAGATGTTTACATTTTTTCTTGCTGCAGGTGGGAGTGGCCATTGGCTGTGCCACACGAGACCGTACAGTTGCATTTGCCAGTACCTTTTCAGCTTTTCTGTCTAGAGCTTATGACCAGATTCGAATGGGTGCCATATCGCAGACAAATGTGAATCTGGTTGGCTCCCACTGTGGAGTCTCTATCGGTAAGATGTTGAAAGTCAAAGTTTTGCACTTATTCCAATTGTCCTGTCATTAAACATTTGTGCTGACTTTCTTTCCATTTTAGGTGAGGATGGTCCATCTCAAATGGCACTTGAAGATTTGGCTATGTTCAGGGCAATCCCAACATGTACTGTGTTTTACCCCAGTGATGGAGTGTCCACAGAAAGGGCAGTGGAACTTGCTGCCAACACGCAGGTTTGTTGTCATTTTTATTGAGCGATTAAGTTTATGTTACTAGTGTTTTTTATTTAAATTTGATTGCTGCTTCTCAGGGTATTTGCTTCATCCGTACCAGCAGACCAGACACTCCTGTTGTTTACTCTTCAGATGAAAAGTTTGAAATAGGACTAGCAAAGGTATAACTGAGTTGGTCAAAAGATGCATATAAATTATAAAGGGCAAAATTGCGTTTGTTTCTTTTCAGGTGGTGAGGCAGTCTGACAGTGATTGCGTCACAGTGATTGGAGCTGGGGTCACTCTCCATGAAGCCCTGGCTGCTGCTGACATCCTGGCCAGTGAAGGTAGACTAATGCTGCCCTCTAGTGTAACCGTGCATAAATGTCTGTAATGGCTCATGTTTGTGGCTCCCTTTGAGTAAAAATAAATGTTTTCATTTCCTAGGGAAAAATATCCGTGTAATTGACCCTTTCACCATTAAACCCCTGGATGCTGGCACAATTGTGTCCAGTGCTAAAGCAACAAGAGGGCATATTATTACTGTAGAAGACCACTACAAAGAGGGTAGGAATTATTGCATAAAGGCTGTTGGGTGTGCATATTTGTCTAGGAAACCAGAAGGTTTCCATTGCATAAGTATAGATATTTATTTGCAATGTCCCGTATTTATCCCTTGTTCCAGGTGGCCTAGGAGAGGCTGTCCTGTCTGCCGTCGCCACTGAACCTGGTATAATTGTTACCCGCTTGGCAGTGACTGGTGTACCACGAAGTGGAAAACCTCAGGAGCTCCTGGACCTTTATGGCATCAGTGCCAAACACATTGCTAATGCTGTGCGTCAGACCTTTGCAAACTAAAGTTACTTTTTACATGCTCAATAGCTTCTATTCCCATTTTGTTGATGTAAAACCAAGTCCTGATCGCTGAATGATGTATTCTACCAAATAGATATGTTACGGTCTCATCTGCAACAATTTTCTTCTTTGCCAGAACCAGTAGCAGACAAAAAAATTACTAACATTCCAAACTACACGTTTCTAATCATGGTGTGAATAAAATGATACCCCTCAACCTCTTATGTTTGTCTTTTATGCAATAATGTTACCTGTCTTTAATAATTATGCTTTATCTGGTAATGGGAACACTTAAACAAAAATACAACTGTTTAAATTTTTACAGTTAATACTCAATTCTGTGGCCTCAAAATTACTGACAAAGATATTGAAAATGTTGCCTGGAACCTTACAGGTGACATGTTTGACAGATCTATAGTGTGTTTGTGTGGTTACAAAACAAATAAAGGAGCTGTTGGCAGATTTCACCCATAAGTGAAAATCCCAGCCGTCGCCACACTGGCCTGGGGCACCTGTTCTGTTTGGCACTTGTACAGCTCTTTTAGACTACATGTGTATACACTGTATGTGTGAAGCAGATTGTGTGTCCAGACACCCTCATGTTTTGAGTGCTTGTATTTAATTTGATACATAGATGTCACTGGACTGTGGCCAAACATGCTGGACACTGAACTTTTACCAACCTTGTAATTGATATCTACCACTTAAAACTACCACCACATCACTCACTGTATTAATCACCGACAAGTTATACAAAAATACCCAAAACGATTTCCCTTGTGGATCAATAAAGTTTGTCTAAGTACATAATGGTATTGTATTTATGGATGCACATTTTTGGTGCACTATGTGGTCACACCAAGTGGTTGTTGTAGCGAAGAAATTGTAAATTCAATATTTCAAAACAAGTATTACTATTGTAAACATAAATTCATTTCAATAAACAAGTTGTTTTGCACATATCCCAGTGCAGGATGAGCAGTCTGTTGGAATGGGAGAACATGGGGGAATCACACGGAGCAGGGCAGACAGCCTAGTAAGGCCTTTTTTGACCAAAGTGAGAGGTTTTTTTTTCTTTTTTTTTACCTCTCCGCCTCCTACTTATTCCATTCTCAAGTCTAGCCCTGTCTAGCACTTTCACCTCGCAGAAGAGGAGGCAGGTGCACTACAAGCCTGTTTTTTCTCAGCATCTCAGAAGCTGGGGATTTACAGTTTTAAAACATTTGTACAAATATATTTTTCTGCAGTTGGAAACTATGTGGATTATTGTCATTTCTGTAAATTGTTGGATTTTGACAGGACAAGCTTTTGATGTTTGGACAGATGGTGATACAAGAGTTCTAACATCACATGAGTCAAACAAAGTGGAAAAAGCATCAGTTTTTTCAAACAGGGGCAAAATAAGAGCTCTGGCTGCATACGATTTGGAAACAAATGACACAGTAGGTAAGAATGATTTATTGTTTCTACATGACTATAGTGAACATTGTATCAACAATATTAAAAGCATGTAACACGCTGTAACATAACATGTTACTTCATGTAATTTAAATTTAAGCAATTTAAGCAAAATAAACTACTGTGTAACATGTTGTGCATAACTGCAATAGCAAAGCACTGCTGTATGTATTGTTTCACAACTGATTTTCTATACTAACCTAGAAGTTTAATTATACATTTGGGAATAGCAGTGTATGAAATAATCATTTACAATGACATTATTAAACAAACTTATTTTGTTTTACAACAAGAATCACATAAAGACAAGGACTTTGAAATGGACCAAAAGAATCATCAATGGGAACCAAACTTCAAGGAGATCATCAGAAGTAAGAGAGGCATCTGGGGCAGAAAGCACGTGGAAACTGTGGCATCTACAGCCTATCGAATAGTACGAATGCTCACCAACTTCAGCAAAGAACATTTCTTTTTCTCTATGTGACGTTTACACTTTTGTGCCTTTTTGTGGCTCTTTCACTTTGTGCAGTTGGGCCTGACACAACCTCTGAAGGGATGGAGAAGTAAAACTGAAAATGCCACCAGTGGACTCATGTCTGCTCTGAGAGACCTGTACACTGAAAAACAACACCTTATGGACAAGAGCAAAACTAAGGTAGAGGAGGAAGAGGAGGAAGAGGATGATGATGATGATGATGATGATGATGATGACGACGATGACGAGGAGGAGGAGGAGGAGGAAGAGGTTTTTGTTTTTGATAATAAAATGTTTGCTGTAAGTGAACTTTAATTTAGCTGTGTGTGTTTCTGTATTACCAAGGAGGAAGAGGAAGAGGAAGAAGAGGAGGAAGAAGAAGAGGAGGAGGAGGAGGAGGAGGAGGAGGAGGAGGAGGAGGAAGAAGAACCTACAGAGGTCCCCAATAACCAAACAGAGACCCACAGTAGCCTACAGCCTACAGAGTGTGTTGTTGCTGATGGGGAGATCAGCTGCAGAGGCTTGGGCCTAATTCAGTTGCCAAACATCAAGAGCCTTGGCATCACCAAAATGGACATGACAGGTTGGAGATTAGTACTATTGTGTAGGTCTACGTATGAGGACCCTGGAGTTTCTGTACATTTAATTTCGAAGGTTCTAGTACTGTGTAAAGATAAAATGAGTGTTCCTATACATTATCATTTCTTCTCATGTCTCTTCATAGGTAACAGACTCAAAAGCATACAACCGAAAGATTTCTCTGGCCTGACAAACCTAGAGACACTGGACCTGAGCAAAAACGATTTAGGGGATGAGGCACTGAGTCAACGCCCCCTTTCTGTGAGTAAGAGAAGTGCAACCTGTATGAGCCTTAGAATACTGTCCTCTAGAGGCTATGGATGCAATACGGAATATATTTAGGGGCCAAGCACCGTAGGTGCTAGGCACAGGGTACATCTTTCTGAAGAGAGAAAAAAAAGTGCTTTGTGACTGTTATTGTGGTGGTGAAATATGTACTATTATGTGCCTGAAATGTGTATTATCGTGTACCTTGTAATATTAAAAGATTAAAAAAAAAATAGTGTTTGCTCTGCGTTGCCTAGCGACGTTGCCTAGCGACGTTGCCTAGCGACGTTGCCTAGCGACGTTGCCTAGCGACGTTGCCTAGCGACGTTGCCTAGCGACGTTGCCTAGCGACGTTGCCTAGCGACCCTTTGATCTTTCCTTTGATGATAGGAATAGGAATTGCTTTGCGTTGCCTAGGCAAGTTGCCTAGGTAAGTTGCCTAGTAACCCTTTGATCTTTCCTTTGATGTTTTGGTCTCCTGATTCTTATTATTATTATCGTTATTCCCTATTCCTTTCACCATGGGGAGTCTATGGCAGCCCCTAGAACCGTCTGGTAAAAAGTTGTGAAATTTGGCATGCACATTCCAGCCGGTCTCCTCATCATCCACAGCAATTTATAGGTCCCCAGACCCAACCGTCTAGTGGCACCATGCAGGTCAAAGTTGCAGAAAGGTGTCAATTGCCTAGCAACGCACCTAGCAACCTTTGATCTGTCTTTGATGTGTCTGTTCTGACAGGGTCTAGACCTGTCAGAACAGACCCTGTCACACCCTGTCAGACTCTGTTAGACCCTGTCAGACTCTGTTAGACCCTGTCAGACTCTGTTAGACCCTGTCAGACCCTGTTAGACCCTGTCAGACCCTGCATGCGGCCTACATGCTGAGGCCTACATGAACCTTCAGTGCTTGGCCCCACATTGCTGCTTGCAGCTATATTTTTGATAGAAGTTGATGTGCTGCCCTGAGGCTGCATATTGACTCTGACCTTAAAAGTCATTTTATAAGCTACCCTTCCATTAATTAAAATAAAACCAGTCTTACACCATATCATTTTGGTAATTTGCGAGTGTTTAGATCTGCATTAGCTTATCTAAATATACTGCCACAGGCCACAGTGAGGCTGCCCTACCACACTGTGACCAATTGACTGCCATACCACATTTTAACAGCAGGATCAAAATTACACAATTTGTATAACCATTCATGGGGAAAAATAAAAACTTAAAATATTCACATTGCACTTACACATGTTGCTATAATAATAGAGTAAAAGGCAATACTTTGACTTTCCTTGACACATAAACCACTGTGACTAAAAATACAGGATGGATGACGTGGAAGAGATTTTCTCATTTTGGTGTGCTCTGGTGAACTCTGGATGCCAATTATGGACTTAGAGACACGTATGCATTAAGTCTATTTTATAACTAACTGTTTTTTGTTTTGTTTTTTTTGTTTGTTTTTTTATCTGAATCGTGGCAGAATTTGACCCTTCTAAAGATGTTAAACCTGGATGATAACCTGCTCACCACAATACCAGGACTTCCAGTGTCTTTGGAGATGTTATCAATTAACAACAACAGACTCTCTACAATCACCCCTCACAGCTTTAGAGGTATGCAATTTTGAAATAAAGGTTCTCTTACTTTTATCTGATGAAATATGCTACAGCCACATGGTATATTTTAATTTATGGTGTTCTGTAGTTCAATGAAAACGTATCAGTGGTGGAAGAAGTACTCAGTACTAGAATCAAAAAGTATCACAAAAAAAAGTATCACATAAAAAAAAAAAGTTTTAAAGTACCTGTTTAAAAATGAACTTAAACAGTAAAACTTTTTCTGCATGTGTCAAACAATAATAGTAATAAAAAATACTTTTACTCTTCAGTCCTGTTGAAAAAAATGTAGCGGCGCATAAATTACAGATACCTGCTCTCAAATAAGTAAATATCCACTGTAAAATGTATTTAAAATGTACTTAGATACAGTACTTTACTACTTTTACTTAATTACATTCCATCACTGAAACACATACAGACCAAAGACACTTAAACTGTAACCCTTTCTTTTGGCTATTACTTTCTGGGTTGTCATCATATTGCTGTTTGGCACATGCACCAGACCACCAACAAGACCCCTCTATTTCACCAGATATAATATTATTTGTTGATATATCTAATCCTTAAAAGCTTATCCTAATTTTAGGTCTGGCTAACCTTGTGAGTCTGGAGATGGAGCAAAACTTGCTTCATGAGGGTGCAGTCTCACCTCAGGCTTTTAAACCACTGGAGAACCTCCTTCATCTTCAACTTGACAATAACCGCTTCAGATCCTTCCCCCTGGGCCTCCCTCCCACTCTGCAGGTAAAAGGCTCTGCAACATAAACACAAGTCTTCACAAATTTGCAGTCGAGCGCTGTCAGTTTTCTTTTTTATTTATTTAGGAGTTGGAGATAAGTGAAAATCTCATTGAAGAGATGAAAGAGGAGGCACTAAGGGGCTGTGTCCATCTCACAGTGTTGGACATGAGCCACAACCTGCTGAACCAGAGAGCCATTGCTCTCAACACCTGGAGGCCTGCGCGGTATGTGATACGCTTATACTTCATTGAATTACCACAAGGGGGTAGCCAAGAATTCATCATCTTAAACTGAGACCAAATCATCTTACACAGATTTTTTTTGGTATGGCCACTATTTTACTATGGCCATAATGTTTATAATATGAGGTATTTTTTAAAACTGTATTTGAACGCTCCCACAACCCACTTGAAAGCCCAGGCGCAGTTTTAGAGGAGGTGCCACAGGGGCCCTGGCCCCACCTCTATTCTGATTGGCCCCTGAAGTGCCCCTCTTCTGTCAATCAACTGACGAGAAAAACAACCAGAGAATTCAATGACAACTGATGCAATTCCACTCCAAACTCTTGGCGGCAGTGGACCTATTGCACCCATACAACTTAATGGGAGAAGAAACAGACCTGAATACTGAATTAATCATTTGTGTACTTGGATGTACCCTGTACTTGGCCCCCGAATGTAACATGTGGCCCTTTAATTTCCCCTGTTTCAGAAAAATCCTAGAACTGACACTGTTAAAGCCTAACCTTTACATAGACATACATTATAGGATACGCATAAATCAATAGTAAATAGGACTAAGATGGGAGATCAATCCAATCAATATATGTATGCTCTTTAGATGAGGTCCCTATAATATAATATATATACAATTACATTTCACCACCACAAGGGGATAGCTTTGTCTCATTTTTTTTGACTGAGTCTTACATAAGCCTTCTTTTAAAAATGACATCTTATGGACAGTTCACTTTCCTTTAGCATGTGCAAAAACGACATTTCATCTGCTTGACTGAATTTCACATACCAGTGTCATGACTCATGTATAGATACAGTATGTTGTTACCCTAGACCACATAGACACAAAGTGATGGTGTGAGAAGGGAGGGAGAGTGTCATAGTGTGCCTTGTTTAAATATAGTGAATTCCAGTGTGATTTCCCTTTTTCTCAGGCACCATTTTGAACCACAGTGGAAAAGAAGAGAACAAAAATGAAAAGGAAACGCTGCCTCCACAATTTAGTGAATCCAAAAGTGAACAAATATTTTTATAGAGACTTTTATACAGACTAAAGATAGTGATGCCTAAATGTGTTCTGTCATTTTTATCTAACAAAGACAGTTAATGCACTTAGAAGTAAGAAACGCTTCAACAACCTTGTTTTCCAATGCAATTCTTGTCCTCAAATTACTCACATTAAGTGTTCTCTTGCTCATTCAAACTGTTAAAATCAAGATAAATGTCATAAAAGGGACATTATGTAACTTTTTGGTTGCAATCCATCAACTACAGTGGTACCTCACCTTACGAAATTAATTCGTTCCAGAAGTGGTTTCGTAACGTGAAAAATTCGTAAGTTGAGTAGCTATTTCAATGGAAAAAGCCTGATCCGTTCCAAGGTTTTTTTTAATAGTGTAACTTTTTTTTTTTTATAGTGTAACGTTGTGTTCTGCGTCCTGGCGGGCTAAGAGACTAGACCAGGACTAAAAGAACGTGGAATAAACCAGGTCTGGCCAGAACTAAACCTGGATTGGACCTGTTATTATTATAACATGGCAGTGCCGTTGGATCAGCGCGTTGCTCGTGTCTCCGCGCTCCTTGCGGTGCGGGGCGGGCTCTGCTTCTATCTGACCTCCAGAGCCGGGGCGCTGACACTGTGAGCTAACAGGCCGAGGAAGGTGCTCTATTGGCGGTGTTGTGAGATGTGTCTATCTTGTGTCTATAGCTCAGTGCAGAAGAGAGAGTCTGCGAGTGTGTGCGCGCGCGCCGTGTGTAGAGGAGTCTCCGCGGAGTAGAGGAGACAATAATAATAATAATAATAATAATAATACATTTTATTTAAAAGCGCCTTTCAAGACACCCAAGGACACTGTACAAAACAAAGTTAAAACATAAAAATACTTAAAATACAAAGATAATAAAATACAAATACAAAACTGGAAGATGGTGAAAGTGACTGTTATGTGGTGTAGGATTGTCTGAACAGGTGTGTTTTGAGTCTGGATTTGAAAGTGGGAAGAGAGTCAATATTGCGGAGGTCAGGAGGGAGAGAGTTCCAGAGCAGGGGAGCAGAGCGGCTGAAGGCTCTGCCCCCCATGGTGATGAGACGAGCAGAGGGGACAGAGAGCTGGAGAGAGGAGGAGGAGCGGAGGGAGCGAGAAGGAATGGAGATGTGGAGGAGGTCAGTGATGTAAGGTGGGGCCAGGTTATGGATTGCTTTGAATGTGGTTAGGAGAATTTTAAAGTGAATTCTTTGTTTTATGGGAAGCCAGTGTAGTTGTTGGAGGATGGGGGTGATGTGGTTGGAGGAGGGGGTCCTGGTGATGATGCGGGCAGCGGAATTTTGGAGAAGCTGCAGTTTCTGGAGGGATTTATTGGGGAGACCAAAGAGGAGGGAGTTGCAATAGTCAATCCGGGAAGTAACAAGGCTGTGAACGAGTATGGCAGTGGTGTGAGGAGTGAGAGAGGGGCGGAGACGAGAGATATTGCGGAGGTGAAAGTAGGCGGAGCGGGTGATGTTATTAATGTGGGATTGAAAAGAAAGTGTGCTGTCAAGGATGACACCCAGACTCAATAAAGGAGAGGAGACAATAAAGCCCCACTCTGCAGCAAAACTGCCTTTTTAAAAAATTTGCATTCTCCACCACTGTAAGCTCGCGATGTCCACAAGAGAGTTAACCCCGGAGGGAAAGCTATCTCCGGCCATGGAGAAGACGATCTCCCCTGTGTCTCCCAACCACGGTTAGGAGATGAGAGCAGGAATGGATAACAGCGGGCAAGACCGCGGGGTCTCGCTCGGGTCGGGCGCTGGTTCTATGTGACTTCCAGGTCTAGACCAGAACTAAACCAGGTCTAAACCAGGACCGGAGCAGGAATAAATCACCCCGTGCTCGGCCCGCGTGTGCTCTGCCCCGAGGAGGAGGCACGGCTGCATCCCGCAGCCCCGGTGTAGCGCGGCCTTGCGCCGTGCCGACGTGATCCTTCGATGTCGGCTCTTCCTATCACTGTGAAGCAGAATTCACCAAGTGTTGCATTGTTCACTCACTAAGGGAACGTGAGCTGGGTTTAGACTGTTGTGAGACAGGTGAGTTTTACCATACTGATGATGTGTTGTGTCTCCGCTCGTTTCGGGGCGTGCATCTGAGCGCGCATTAATTGAATTTTTGAGATTTGTTGTTTTTAAAGTGCTTTATAAATAAAGTTGGATTGGATTTGATTGGAGATTTCGCGTTTCGTAACTTGAAATTTCATTCGCATCTAGAGACCAAAATTTGACGTGAAGGCGTTTCGTAACTTGAAATTTTCGTTTGTTGGGTCATTCGTAAGGTGAGGTACCACTGTACTTGTTTCTATGTATGTCATTTCTCCACCTGGAATGTTCCACAGTATGGTATTAAATAGCTCTACTTAACATTTATTCAGTTACAGGTGGTTATATAGCTCAAAAATAGAGGAAAAACATGCATTCTGACTGTTAGCGGGGTTGCCTCTCCATATACATCTGAGCTGTAACTTCTAGATCTAGTTTTATTTCCATGAAGATAGAAAGGTGTAATAACGTACTGTGACACCTTCAGACAAAGCAATAATATCTCCATGGAGAAAAGCATTTGATGAAAAGTTACACAATGCACCTTTTAAAGTCAGACGTTTCAGTTGCTACTAAAAAATAACAGCTTCTAACAGCAAATCTTATATTTCAGGCAAATTGACAGATAAAGTGCATCAAATAAAATGCGCCTGTAGAGTTCACATCAGTGTGGTCGGGTTGAGCCAAGTACCCAGTCAATGTTACGGTTGCCTCCCACTGTGTCTGGGGATTTGGGGCCTAATTAAAGCTCCAACATGGTCAGAGTCTTTTGGCTGAGAGGCAGCACTTAATATGGGTCATCTGGGAATATATTTTCACTGAGTTGCGCAACAACCAACACATCTGTTCACCATTTCAACGCAGGTATCGTGTGCACATTATTCAGTAGCCCCATAATAAATGTTATTTTTCTATCAGGCGTATACTTAAACTGCTTAAGGCACCACACACTTAACCCTGGCTTTTATCTATAAAAGCACCAACCATCCACAGTTCTTAATCTTTTCCAACATCTCTATTTCTCCCAATCAAATAGTTACATTTAAGTACTTCAATTACTGCAAGGATGTTGTTGGTTCAGTTCTACATAAGCCTGTCTGATAATTAGTATCTACGTCACTATATTATAAATGGAATAATAACTTTTGGGGGTCGGAATTTATAGGGACTTGTACCAGTGGGAGATTTTGAGCCATAGAAGGTGAATTATGAACTAAAATTACATTTACATAAGTGTTGGAATCTGCTGTTTATTTATACAGGTCAACAACATTACACAATATTGCAAATTTGGATTTTTTTGTGTGGATAATTCTACTTTATGGTTTGATTTCAGTATTATAGTTTACTGTCTATATTTACTTCAACGATATATGGCACTTCAAAATGCGTTATTGTGACAGGCCTAGTTCTACATAGAAGAAGTTACAATAGGAAACATAAATGAGTAAAAATGTGTAAGGTATTGTCTTAAATACTGTATTTTGTATGTATTTTGTATGTGCTACAGCTCAACCTGACTCAGCCCTGTCACTCCAGAGAATTTAATGGGATTCCCCCCCCCCTCTTTGTCTGTCAGATTTATACTACATAATGATTTTGGCTGCAGGCTCAGAGGGACTGACTGGAGGTTCAGAGATCTGAGCATGTGCATGTTGTGTCACAGCCTCATCAGTTTTATTGTTAAACCAACACTAATTAGTTTTACCAAAACATTTGTATAAACACACTTTACTAATGCTACCTAATTTTGGTTTTCAGAACACACCATGTAAAATTAAAAACATATATTTTTTATATTCATAATTAATTATTCATATTGTATGATTTACAATGGTTGGAAGTTGTTTTGGCTGTTGCTAGGAGAGTCTTTCTAAGTGCTTTTCTAAGAGCAAAGAGCCTTACAGTGCATTTCATGCCTTTGGTTAAGGTCATTTATAGGAGAGAGTCTGCTACCAGCCTGTCTCCATGCAGTTACTGCTTTGCTTGGAATGTTCCACAGTGTGGTATTAAACTTATAAATCTTTAATTTATTTAATCACTGGTGTATTATTGCTCCCAAATACCTTCAAGAACAATCATTCTTATTGTGATTGAGGCTGTATCTTCATAGATCTGACATGTTAATTCACCTGATAAGGCCACCTTGGAAATAAATAAGTACGTACTGTGGATCATTCCAGATAATACACTTCAGGTTAAGGTACACTTTATTGTCCCAGTAGGAAAACCTGTCCTCTGCATCTCCTCAGGAGCAGTGAGCACCGCAGCGCCATGCTCGGGTACTCATCTCCAGATCTTGTTGATAGGCTTTGTCAGTATTACCTTAGCTGGAGGATTTTACATGGTAACAAGCAGGTGGCAGACCCTTTACCAAAAAAGTTGCATAGGCTGTAAATATACCTGAGGAAAACTCCCTACAATTACTTTATAATTAGTGGTTAATTAAATCAACCACTGTTATACTACTACTGTACTGTGTATTCATAGCCTCTCCTAAAGAGGTGACAAATACTCTTTTCTCCATTAATCATATTCTTATTTCCATTCCAGTCTTAGCCTGTCTACTCCATTGGCATGGTCTCCTATGGCAGCATTACCTGTGGTTCTGGTAGGATTTCACAGTGCAGGGACAGCACAGTCTGAGCTGTGTTGGCACTTTACTCTGGCATAGATGGAAATATCTGAGTGAGTGTGAGACAGATAGACCACTGTGCACTCATCCATAATGTAACTATAAGGATGAGTAGAGCTTAAATTGATTAATAATGTCTGCAATTAGAAAGAAAAAACATGTCTCTTTTATAAACTACTTTATGACAACAGGCTGTGTGATCCTCAGGCTGAGCAACAAAAAATGCCATATTGTGGTCAAAGCTAAAATGCAGCTTCATACGCCTCATGACCATTGGATATTTAACATATGGATGAGCACACAGCACATATTCCCATGGTATATCAGTATGGGGAGGCATTTATTCCATAAATATCAAGCTTTTTGTTTATTATAGGTCTTATACCATATGTTTTATGGTAAAACCCCTTTGTTGCTTGCATTTTCCAAATTATGCCTGGATTCCACTAGTTATCCTTAATCATTATTGCATAATTTATCCAAGCTGCAAGTAGCTTTAAGTATGGGCTCGCAACTTTGTATTGCTATTGGCACAACTGCTCTGTTTTTCTCTCCCTGGTTTGTAATATTCTGTATACAGGGGGTCCTCGGGTTACGACGGTCTCGGGTTACGACGTTTCGTGGTTACGAACGCGCCCCCATTAAAAAAAATATGTATATATTACGCGTCATTCCGTCTTACGCGGTTTAGCGTGGTAGGAGATGTAAACAAACGCGAACGGCGCGCGGCGCACGGCGCAAGAATACGCTCTGTTGTGGTTGTAGGGAGAAGAAGACAGCCTCGTGTGCGTGCCCAATATGGGCGGAAGTACCTGATGTGGGCTCTGATCTGCTCCTATGAAAGCGGCAGTGATAACCAAGCAGCGTAGTGGTCTAATTATTGAGATGGAAAGGTTATTGGTGCTTTGGTTGGAAGATCAAAGGCAAAATCCGGTTTACGACGAAATTCGGGTTACGACGCGTCTTAAGAACGGATCAACGTCGTAACCCGAGGACTCCCTGTATTGAATTGGCATTTCACCAAAACACATTTTGAACTTGTTTGCCTGACTTCATGCAGCAAATTTAAAACAGCTGTTTTTTTTTTAATATATTGTAGTTCACGTAACTCAGTTCAGTTCTGAGTCTTGGGCCTGTATCTATCACTAACAACTGAGGTCAGGTGCGGACTGGCAGTCCGGGCGCCGGTCCTCAAATTCCACCGTGGGCCAATTTGTGGGGGAAAAGTCCATGGCCATTATTTGGTCCCAGTCCGCCCCTGACTGAGGCCTCCATGCCTTTGTGCAGTGCAGCCCCGGGCACATCTCCTGCTGCTCTCCCCATAGTTTAGCCTTTCACTCTGAACTCCCAGCAGCACCACTCTGGGGGAAAGACTACAAAAACAAAAGCAAAGACCAGTTAGCCATGTTTATCTACTAGGGATGCAATGATATTTGATATATCGTTCAATACTGGTGTCACAATTCGATACACGTGTTTGGTTGATATGCACGTGTCCCTCCAGGCGCTCTGTATTGTCATTTATTAAGAGAAACAGTTATTGCAGCGTCCTTCTCAGACGCAGCAAGAAAACAGCCCCATAGGGACTTACAGCTGAAATATTCTTACAAAGGTGGGTTTTATCTTTCAGTCACTTTTTATTTTACATTGATAGACCCAGGAATGACAAAGATATTAACTCTTACTTTAGAATCGCTTTTGGTCGGCTTTAATCAAATTCGTTATATGCAGTCTTTTTCTAAACGGTCAGTTGAGACTGTATTGTTGCATCCCTAATATCTACCGGCACATTTAACAAATTCAAAGTTAAGGGACAGTTTGGGTTTTTTGATCTGAATCTGTATGGCATCCCCTTCAGCAGTGTGGTACATTAACACTGGCTTACCCCTGACAGTGGCCTGTGAGCCGAGTTCTGCCCCAGTTCTGGTGCTGACGAAAGTAGGTCCCGTAGCGGGAACATTAAAGGAGAATTAATGTTTTTTACAATCTGAGCCTTATTTCTGTAATAAAACAAGTTGTTTTACTCACCCATAGCACTTTGGTGTCATTTGGAGCATTTCCGGAGATGTTTTAG
Source organism: Paratrypauchen microcephalus (assembly GCA_036785185.1). Lineage (NCBI taxonomy): Eukaryota > Metazoa > Chordata > Actinopteri > Gobiiformes > Gobiidae > Paratrypauchen > Paratrypauchen microcephalus. Next base: position 1,412,819 of record JAVJIX010000052.1, on the reverse strand, counting down.
ATTAGCGATATCTGTTAACGTGAGTGGTTGGGGCACGACGTTTCAATCATCAAAATAACACAAACTTTTCAAATCATAGAAGCTTAATGTCTTAGTCTACACTTTCGTTTGAGTCAAAAGTGGCCTGTAATCCGATATTTAGCCATAGTTTCGAGTAGATGAGGAGGCCAGTGCGCATGCGCTCATTCACATCTGTTTTGCAGATAAGAAGATGCTCATAACTTTTCTATTGCGAGCGACACATGGCAGGAAATTCGGACTTTGAGGCTAAAGAGGACTTATGGAGGACTGAGGACTGAAGAGGAGTACATGCATGAGGAGACAGAATGGATACGTAAAGAATGAAGCAGAGACAGTTTTAGGAGCAGCACACCAGAGAACAGCCGTCGGTATCACATTACTTCTCAGAATCGTGCGCTGAATCCGCTGGCCTTCTTTCTTTTCCTTTGCTGGTAAAAAATCGTCCTGACTGAAGTGGGTACTGCAAACACGATGGTCCAAACGTCTTACAGCTTTGCGTTTCATATTTGGGTCCCGAGAGCTGAGAGCGAAATAAGATGTGACTGCGCACATGCGCACTGGCCTCCCCATCTACTCGAATCTATGGCTAAATCTTGGATTAGAGGCCATTTTTGATTCAAACGAAAGTGTAGACTAAGACATTGAGCTTCTATGATTTGAAAAGTGCTAAAGTTTGTGTTATTTTGATGATTGCAACGTCGTGCCTCGACCACTCACGTTAACAGGTATCGCTAATCTGAAACATCTCCGGAAATGCTCCAAATGACACCAAAGTGCTATGGGTGAGTAAAACAACTTGTTTTATTACCGAAATAAGGCTCAGATTGTAAAAAACGTTAATTCTCCTTTAAATAAAGATTGTTTTTCTTCTCAAAACAATATTTGTCCAAAAAGTGATATATTTGCATCATAAAACAGTTGTCCAACAAAAAGTCAGAAGTCATAAAGAAGAAGGAGAAGAAGAAGGAGAAGAAGAAGAAGAAGAAGAAAAAGAAGAAGAAGAAGAAGAAGAAGAAGAAGAAGAAGAAGAAGAAGAAGAAGAAGAAGAAGAAGAAGAAGAAGAAGAAGAAGAAGAAGAAGAAGAAGAAGAAGAAGAAGAAGAAGAAGAAGAAGACAATAGATATAAAATAGGGCAGACCTATGATTACCCAGGTTGTACCAAGAAAGATGAACCGTTTTCCTGTCACTGTTTTCCTGTCACAAATTTGTCTTAGGCAACTTTGGCTTTTTGCCATAGGGTTCAATGCGTGAAAAGTCCCTCAGTCGTCCAGGTAGAATCCATGATAACAGGAGAAGTTCAATTTGTCAACTGGACAAAGTTTGTTTGGTTGAAAACGTTTCGCCGCTCATCCGAGAGGCTTCGTCAGCTCTAATAAGAATACTGGTACGACACTTGCTTATATCTTGCTGTAGGGAGGAGCTACCTAGCTAACTACTTTAGGCTTATTCCATTCTTAAGCCTAGATCAAGCAAACAGGGAAACAATAGGGCTAGCCAGGTCAGGGCCAGAGGTGTGAAAAACAGGCGTGTAGGGATGAATAGGGATCGTTAGCTAGACGCCAGAGAAACAAAAGACGGAAACCAATGAGATAGTTCCGGAAAGTAGTTAGCTAGGTAGCTCCTCCCTACAGCAAGATATAAGCAAGTGTCTTACCAGTATTCTTATTAGAGCTGACGAAGCCTCTCGGATGAGCGGCGAAACGTTTTCAACCAAACAAACTTTGCCCAGTTGACAAATTGAACTTCTCCTGTTATCATAGGGTTCAATGTGGAAACAATGCACATTTCAGTGAAGAGGATTACGTATGCCCAGGAAGCTTTTGAAGAGCACTGCTGTCCCTGCACCCCAGGTAAGTGTAACAAGTGGCGATGTTTACAAGTGAACAGACTAATAATAATAATAGGCGCGCAGTGATAGGAATCGAGAGAAAATAGCACCAAGCGATTATGACTTCTGACTTTTTCGTGGACAACTGTTTTGTTATGCAAATATATCACTTTTTGGACAAATATTGTTTTGAGAAGAAAAACAAGCTTTATTAACTGTCCTGGCTAACTTGCCGGACCTACTTTCTTCAGCGCCAGAACCGGGGCAGAACTCGGCTCACAGGACACTGTCAGGGGTAAGTCAGTGTTAATGCACAACACTGCTGAAGGGGATGCCATCCAGATTCACAACAACAAAAAAACGAACTATCCCTTTAATGCTATACTGAATAACATTTAATGAAAAGAAAAGTGGAGAGGGGTAACAACCATCCATCAGAAAAAGCTTCATAGTGCACCTTAAACTTGTCATTTTGTGTATGCTTCCAGTTCCCTTGAGTCCCTGGACCTGTCCTTTAACAAGTTCACCTCCGTGCCCACTGGTCTGCCCCGCTCGCTGCTTAAACTGACCATGCACCACAACAACATCATCAGTGTCCCCGCCTTCACCTTCAGACACATGCGCCCCGGCCTGGCCTTGCTGCGTCTTTCCCATAATGCTTTGGGGAACCAGGGGGTGGAGCGTTACTCGTTTGTGGGCACATACCGGTCCCTTGGTGAGCTGCGATTGGACAACAATAATCTGAAGGAGGTCCCCCGATGTGTGAGGCAGTTCAAGAACCTGCGAGTACTCAGGCTGGACAACAACCAGATCAGGTGAATGAGTTAGTTAAAGGTGCACTGTGCAACTTTTTGGTTGGAGACCCGTCACCTTATTTCTATGGCTATATCATTGCTCTGCTTAGACTGTTCCAATATGACATTAAACAGATCTACCTTACACTTATTCAATCACAGGTAGTTTTATTGCCAAAAAAAAAACCTAAAAAACTAAAAAACAGGCATTCTGACTGTGGATGGCATTACCAAGCCAAAAGTTGACCAAGCCAAAGTTGGACAAAGCAATAACATCACCATGGAGAAAGCAAGTTACGTACCAGCAAAGTTACACAGTGCGCTTTTAATAAGATTTTTTTTATAATGCAACAAGAATACTAGTATACGTCAGTCCTTCAGTCATTTGCAGTTAGCTCTGCAGATGCCTTTTTAATTAAAAAAATGTTACTATAATTACAGCACACAGAATAATAAAATTACCTTGAAACATAAGCAATGGAACATGCAATTAGGAGCTTACTTTTCTACATGTTCCTTAGGCTGGTGAACAAGTGGGGAGTGTGCCATCCTCGAAACTCAGGAACCACTCTGGCCTCTGTCCACATAGAAAACAACCAGATTGACGTGGATAAAATCCCTCAAAACGCTTTCAGCTGCCTCACTGATGCCAAAGGACTGGTCCTGGTTCCACAAATGGGATATAATGGTGAACATTAGAAGTGTAAAGGCTATTCAACATTAAAGGGCCAATATTGTTCTATGATCTATGTTATAATGTTGATTACTCATTAGAGTTTTGTTTTGTTTCATTTACACATGTTTAACACACAAACAAACCCTGCATATTTAGTTCTTCTCTCAAACAGAAAACCCTTTGTTCCACTTTTTCATGTCATGTGAAAAGGAAGCTTTTTCTTCACTAGACTCATTTGGATAATTTCAGCCCTGGAATTTCCAATCTCTTAAACAAAAGTTAAAAGATAGCTGTTACCTGTTAACTACCGCCTCATGACATCACAAAGTGGAACAGAGGATTTTGAGCTTTGGAGATGTAGACAGACTAATAATAAAGGGTTACTCCAACATGTGGGAATGAAACAAAAATCTAGGATAGTAATATAGGATCTTTAACTGCAACACATATATGCAATTCAAGTGCAATGCATTCATGTTTTGTGTCGTACAATGTCAATAAAGTAGTGTTTTTATAAAGTATTTTATATATGTACTCTAGATGTTATAATACACATATTCATCACTAGCAGAGGTTAAGGTTGAGGTAAAAATTATAATAATAATCATTTAAAAAATCATCACATTGTTACACATTTTAAAAATAAAGTCTTCCTGGCTACATGTTTACTCTTTAATGGATTCTATATAGGCCTAGTAAAAGTAATACTAACAGTGGTCAGTTAGATTACGATTAAGCCTTTATTGGTCTCACACACACAATGACACACAGTGACACACACGGGAGAAATTTGACTTCTGCATTTGACCCATCCTTATTCAGGAGCAGTGAGCAGCCATCTTTTTCGGCGCCCGGGAGGCAGTACCGTGAAGGGTCTTGCCCAAGGACCCACACTGGTTAGCTCATTGCCGGGGGGGAGTTAGCTATAACAGCAGCTATAAAAAACTAGTTCAGAAACATTTACTACCTTCTATGGATTATGGGTCTACATGTTTCATTTCATTTATTTATTCATTTCGAGCAGGTCAACACAAGGAAATAAATACATGTAACCAATATACAGTCAAATACCTTCACTTTTTTGCTCAAAAAGAAGTGGGAAGAAGAAAAATTATTGAATCCCACCCCTGTACGTATGGTTACATGTAATATTAAATCTATATCAGTCTTCTTATAGCTGTGTAGTTTTCATTTAGACCAAAAAGACATTGTTGGAATAATATTATGTGAATCCTGTCAGGAAGTCAAACATAAACCTGTATCACTCTTGTATGACCAGATGCGCTCCAAAATAAACACCCAGTAACTATTGTGTGAAACGCAGATATTTTCACATGGATCCCTACAGATGTACAGATGGCCTCCCAATGTAAAGCGTATTGTGTCATGCAGGGTAGGATCACATTCAGTAATTGTGTTGGAGAGTATATGCGTGACTGGCCTGGGCTGGGATACATGGAGAGGAGTGGGAGTAATTATTTGGGTTAGCAGTGGGGGCATTTGGGAAGAAAATGATGTTTGAGAAGACAAAAAGCCAAGGAACTTTGTACAATATAGAGACTGTTCTGGGAAGGCTTGTAAGCTGATTAGAGCAACATGAGACAAGTAACTAGACTGAATCGCATAGGGAAAAAGAAAGTGCAGTCTGGAGTAATGGCTACCTTTTGTTGAAATTGTTTTTATACTATGTGAACTAAAGCCATTGAATTGTTTAAAGGTCTTATATTACAAAAAAAATAGCTTAAAACGATGTTAGAATGACTCAAAAACATACCTTAAGTTGTGTTTTGTTTCATTCACACATGTTTGACTGACCCTTTATTACACTGGTCTACAAGCAAAATGCTTCTGGAACAAAAGCAGTGAAATTTTTCTTGGTTTAGGTCACTAATAAAGAAAAAGTAAGTCAGAAGTGTTGATTGGCTATAGTTTCCAAGATATAGTATTGGGTCGAAATAGGACATTTATGCAAAATAATGCAAAAACGGTAGTTTATCAGAAGGTACACTGTGTCTACAAGCAACCAGTTCTATCTCAAAGCCTGTCTGCACATTTCAATACATTCATTTTAATGTGTCTAAAGTTTTAACATATATCAATATATGGCAAAAGGAGAAATTCAATTTGTCAACTGGACAAAGTTTATTTGGTCAAATACATTTTGCAGCTCATCCAAGCTGCTTCTTCAGTTCTGGTTAGAGTGCTGGTGGACACTGCTTATATCTGTTTACAGAAACTGACAATAACAGAAACTGAAAACAAATAGGTGTGATAGTTTCATAGTAATTTCATTGTAGTTAGCTCCTCCCTGCAGCCAGTTATAAGCACCAAGCTATAAGTGTCCACCAGCACTCTAGCCAGAACTGAAGAAGTAGCTTGAATGAGCTGCGAAATGTATTCGACCAAATAAACTTTGTCCATTTGACAAATTAAATTTCTCCTTTTGCCATGGATTCTACCTGGACGACTGAGGGATTCTTCACATATATCAATATATATAATATATATTATTATTATATCAAAGATCAAAAAAGATCAAAGTCAGCTTTATTGTCAATTCTGCCATGTGTGTTCAACATACAGTGAATCGAAATTTCGTTTCTCTCTGGCCAGGTAGTGCAAAAAGACAGTGTACAAAATACAATATGAAGACAAAACACAACAAAAACTATCTAAGACAGAGATCTAAGGTTAAACTAAAGTCTAAGATCTAAAATCTTAAAACAGTGCAACATAATAAATAAATACCTATATACAGATTTCCAAAGTGTGCAGTGTGCATCAAAAATGTTCATTAATGTCTTAAAACATTTTAGACTACCATAAATCAATCTCCCGTCATAGGGACCTTACCTGGTGTCAAACATGACATTTCTAAAAGTAACTAAAACAACAACAATAGTTTAATAAAACTATTTATTGATTCCAAGCAGGACCAAGACAGATAATGTTACAGGGGTTGTCACAAAGTGTCATTTTGTTCATACACAAATAATCATACAGCCCTCAGCAGACATCAAAAGCACATCCTTTCTAAAAATAGCCACTACCACAGTGTATTAAGTTTTTGTTGTTGTTGTTGTTTATTCCAAGATGTTTCATGGGTGACATGTCATTCAATCATGCATTGTACTAGAGCATATAATAAAATAATAAATAAAATAAAACAAACATTTGATGTTCAGCACCAACACTTATGCAATATACAATAAGTGTCTAGATTCAGCACTCCCAGTCCCAGTATTATGTCACAAAGCACTCCCAGTCCCAGCACCTGGTCCCGCCTTGTTGACAGCTCACAGACCTATGAGAGCACAAGACAGGTTTTACGTCCCGCCACAGATTGACTGCACACCCCACCTATCACGTGGGGTATTCGTCTAAGAGTCTAAGTTGGAAATTGCACATCATTCGGACCCAGGGCCGCCCGCAGGAGAGGTCCTCACTGATGTGCACCCCCAGGAATTTGGTGCTGCTCACCCTCTACAGCAGCACCATTGATGGACATATCTTGAATACATTAGCTAACCAGCACAGTTATCAATTGATTTTCAGTTCATCTTATCAATATAAATGAGATTCAGCCACTTTTATCTCGGAAGCAGATCAAGTCCAAAAATTTGTAGATCAGTTAGTCTGTCTGCATCATCAAAGCTCAAAGCACAGTGAAGCACTTCCCACATCACAAGGTGGAACTGAATGTTTTCTATTTAAGAGAATGGTTTGTATCTTGAACAGGTGTGAATCAAATAAAACACAATAAGGTCCGTTTTAGATTCAGTCAGAAAATAGCGTATTATGGGCCCTTTAACCCAAGACAACCATAGTGACAAAATGGCTTCCCAGAGTCTTTTCAATGTCTGTCACTTGTTTAAACTGACTGACCGCTGTTAAGTTATTTAAAATGTAACAATGAACTAATTGTTCTGCCACCATCTTAGATCCAAGCCTTCTCACCCTTGACGAGGCTAGAAAAAATAAACACCGGTGCACTTGCGTAAATTTGCAGCAGATTCAAGCTGATGCAAGTGAGAGTAATTGTGCTCATTTTAAAGTGAAGTCACCTCTGTCTGATCAAAAAGACTAAATACTAAATTTCCTGTGGTAGTTAAAGCAAAACGGTGATTGCAACTTACAAGTAGGAAGAAACATCTCTGTATTTATTCACTCAGCAGTCACAGTTAAGGTAAACTATAATAAACTCCAGTACCTGAACTTGAACTGGGTTGAAAGTCATTAGCAAGAATGGTTTTAGTACAATAGTGCCAACAGTCTCTAGAGAACCGGCTGGTTAGCTCAACTGGTAAGTCACTGACTTTCCCCCTGGGGGTTGTGGGTTCAAATCCCCCCCCGGGCAATGAGCTAACCAGTGTGGGTCCTTGGGCAAGACCCTTCACGGTACTGCCCCCCGGGCACCGAAAAAGATAGCTGCTCACTGCTCCTGAATAAGGTTGGGTCAAATGCAGAAGTCAAATTTCTCCCGTGTGTCACTGTGTGTCATTGTGTGTGAGACCAATAAAGGCTTAATCTAATCTAAAATCTAGAGACGCTGTAGTGAGAATTTTGACATGGAAAGATTTACCAATTACAGTAGAGTGGAATACACAAAACTAAAAGATTTGTCTCTATCAATCCTAAGTAGATACTGCAGTATGTTTTGTAAGTACCATGAAAGTTCAGCAGCTGAGGATCAGAGGACCACGAGATAACTTGACACGGGATTATGCAGGACGGTAGGGGAGCTAAAAGAATATTAAAAGAGAGATTCAATCATGTCTTATCGTCACTTATATTGTTGGATTTTTTAAATTGAGGGGTTTACAGCCTATAAGCTTTTGTTTTGGAGCATAGTTTAAATTTTGAATAGAGAAGAATAATTTGGGGTACTTTTGTGTTAAATGGAACTGATTGAATCTATCTTGTTCATGTTCATGTAATCAATACCGGAAGCCATTTTTATTTGTTTTTGAACAGAGGTTACATATTTATTTATCTTTTGCCATATCGCTCGGTCTGTAGACTTTGAATGAATCGTGCAACAGATCTGCAGCCGTAGAGAAGAATAGAGTATGTTTGACTGTCCAAACACTTCAGCTCAGAATTCCAAGAAAAGTTTTATAAATAAGACCCCGAGCCCTGTATATTGGCATGATGAACATTGTGACACTGAATCGCGTTGCCTCCCCTCTTGGCCTGGGCGTGTAATGACATGTTATACGGGTGCTCTCAGTCTTTCTGTGCATGTGGTGTACCGTCTCCATAATTGTACAGTCATTTTGCAAATGCCACATTACTGTCTAAGAACCAACACATTCCCTTTATACAGGAGTTTGGCACACACACGTTTAGAGGCACTCACAAACTATTTCCTATTCACTTAAACTGTATAACCTTTCCTTATTTGAATGTCCAAAATTCACCCAACACTTTGTCATTGTCACTATATATATATATATATATTAGGGCTGTCAAACGATTAATTTTCTTGATCGCAACTAATCTCAGAAATTTCATAGTTAATCGCGATTAATCGTGATTTATTTTGCATGTTTAAAATTGATATCTTGCAGTAAGACCGTTCGAATCTAAAGTTAAACTCACAATGCAAAGTATTTCTCACCATTTTTTTTATTTCAAAAAAGTGCAGAGAAAGGAAAAAGTAACAATGAACCAGTAATAGTGCTTACTTTGAGAAATTGTAAATAAACGATTGAAGCCCGCTCGAGCTGCCTACGGATGCGTAGAAGGAACAAAATACTAGCAAACTCAAAATTGCACATTTAACCGACAATGAGTTTAATTAATACAACCAAATGAGCTGCATATGGATGGTAGAATTGCGGAAAATGCTGGCAAACTCTGATCGCGATTAAAAAAATTGTTCGCGATTAAAACTCTACCGCGATTAATCGCGATTAAGGCGTTAATATTCCCAGCCCTAATATATATATATATATATATATATATATATATATATATATATATATATATATATATATATATATATATATATATATATATATATATATATATATATATATATACTACCACTCATATATTTTATGAGGTGATATTTTTCACTGCAGATGTTTAGGATCTCCGTGACAACTGTTACGTTTATGTGGTAAAGCAATGCTTTTTGTCCCAGCAAATGGTGCACACATGAGTGACAGCGACTTCCTGTATTTATTATTAAAGAAGAGGGGACATTGGCCGTTAAAAGCAAAACAAACAGGGAAAGCGCAGATAGGCAGCTTAAGAATGCAACACAAATTAAAGTATTAAAAAATTTGTGGGAAAGAGACTGGAAGCAAGTCATTTACAAGTTAACATTAAGACTATAGCTTACTTTTCTATAATGGATCTTTTACATCTTGTGTCTTATATTTGAATCTTCTCTTGAGAACATGAGCTTGAAATGGCATAATTATTCTAACATTTAAAGGTGTATTTAGATGTGTTTTTCAATATTCTTAATTCATCTTCTGTATGTTTTATTTTAAGCAATTATTATTATAATGTTTGCGCTGCAGGTCACAAAAATTGCATTGCAAGTTCTCAATGCTTGGGAAATAATGTCCTTTGAGGCTTTTCAGATAAAGAATGTATTCTATCTATCTATCTATCTATCTATCTATCTATCTATCTATATATATATATATATATATATATATATATATATATATATATATATATATATATATAATCAAATTTAATTGTGATTTATGGATTGCAGCTAAATGTCCAAGTTGTATTTACTCATCAGTTATATTAAGCTTCAAAACCTCACATTTCAGGCCAAGCAGGGTCCCTAATTTATGTTCCACGTCACCCCAAATAAATCCTTCACTCTTTATAGACAGATTAAAGGTGCACCTATGCAAGTGTTAACAAGTGGGTGCACTAATCTCAAAGGTGCTCGTACTCATGGTTCAACACCCATGGGACAAAATGAGTTTAATTTGGATGCCAAGCCCTACAGCTACAGACACACATTATAATCAAGGCGACCACAGTAAGGCATAGACGGGCAGAGGCAGAGGAATAACGAATGAAAGAAAACGTAACACAAAGATGCTGAGAGGAAGCACAAAAAGCTTTAATGTTATCAGTAAATCCAAATGCGGCCCCATGCCAACAAACCTGCAGGGGACCACTGTCTGCATGCCTTCACTGCCTCTGTGGATACTGCAAATACACTCTTTGCCCACAATATTAGGTACACCCACTTTTCCAAATGCAAACAGGCTAATCCAATCATCAAGTCAGATGTCAGACATTTGGCAAGAGACAAGATGAAAGGGCCAAACCTACAGAATTCACTTAAAATGGTCTTTTTTTATATCTCTCGTATTTGTGAATTTTGGGAATAGAATCAAAACACAAACAAATTAAATGTGAATTCAGAATGTTAAAGCAACATTGTACCTTTATGGAGTTGGCCCCTCACCTGCACGATTCCAAGGAAAAATAACCATACTTTGAAACTCAGTGGTGATCTATCCATTTTATGCTGTTCTGTGGAATATCCCTGCCAAACGAACAACACTTGCACAAAAACAAGAAGGTGGAGGCTTTCCTCCAGGCCAAGTAGGTCAGGGTTCTGGAGATGCCAGCCCACTCGCAGTAAGAACATTTTCAGCGTAATAAAAACACTGTCCACATGTGCAATTATCAAAATAATGTTTGGCTGTAAACACATAGCAAATAGTGGAAAATAAACAACATATACTTGCAGAATATTGCATGGATGACTCTTGATGTATGATCTTTTTCTGCTGAGGCTGGGCCCAGCCCCAGACAGAAGTTTGCCAAGCTCCCTGCTTCTCTCTCCAGGCACTGGCAGAAGGCACAGGAAATCAGGGAGTCAGAGAGAAGAACATTTCATCCTGCCAACAGCCAAAATTATAAAGAAAACTGTGAGGGACACACTCTAAAGCTCTAGTGATGTCACAGCAAACAAATGTGGTGTGGATTTTAATCTCTGAATGCTCAATAGTGTGGAAACGTGACAAATTGGGCCTGGATAAACAAAAGCCTGTGTGTGTCCTAAACAAAATGTCAATACTCAGTTATGGCTTTTAACTAGGCCTATTTTTATTAGACCTATCTGTAGCCTACAAAGTTCAATGGCCTGTCTGGGAGCCTGTATTTAGCTGGCCAGTGGGGTAAGTAAGCACGACAAAGACTATAGGCTACTAATTTGGTGTTTACAGAGGGTGGATACTAATTTGAAAAATTGCAAATCACACGTTCTATGATTTTCTTCCTACCAGCTCAGTAGGCTCACACTTAGCTCTAGAAACCTCTCCCATCATACTCCTTCCCTCCTCCTCTGCTCGGCTCTGCTCCATCCAAAAAAGGGGAGAAAGGGAGAAAAGAAGGCAGGCTTGTTCACTTTCTGGGCACGACCCCGCAGCACAGTCACTTCCTCGGATTGGACCGGCGACACAGCCAGACGCACGGGGACCCATAGTTTAGCTGCGCAGGCGAGTGGCGCACTGTCCGCGGAGGAGGAGGTTACAGAGCCCAGGAGACAGGACGCACGGCGGCTGTCCCTCAATGTGATTTACGCACGCTTCGAGACACTCCTATGCCCAAAGGGACTATTGTCTGGATTTCGTAATTGATTTTTTTAAAGGTAAAGAATTGTATGAACTATTTTACTTTACACTGATAAGCCAAACAAACTTTAACCTTTAACCTTTGTCAAATTATACAAGATTTAAAGGCTTTTATTTGTGATCAGTAAAAAAAAAAAAGAAAAAAAAAATCAGTGCTAATGTATTATTCACCAAAACCTACATTCTACAATACTTCAAATATAGTGACAAAAATAAGCGTTTTTAAGTGTCCATTGGCCAATTCATTAATCTTAGATGTTTTTTTTTCTTCTGTGCATGTTTTTCAGTTTTTGTTGAATAATCAAAATCTCACTCTGATGCTGATGTGATGCGCGCGTGTCTGTGCCGCTAGATGTCACTAATCTCTGCAAAGGAATGTGGCACCAAACCACAACAAAGTTAGAATCTACAGCCTCTCCGCCTCATAAATTCATTTAAACTTTGTTGTCACTGCGAAAACACGGGGTTTTGCGTTCTAAGCTTGATTTATGGCACTTCTAGATACTACCATAACATACCCCCGTTTACAGAGAAAAGTAAAGTCTAGATTTTGGTTTTAGCAGATCTGATTTAAGAGTCTATACTATGTTGGTTATTGCTCTTTCACTGTAGCATTTTTTTTTTACAGCATTCAACAAGGATTCCCATGTCAAGAAGGGCATCTGACATAAACAAATGACGACTAATTATGATCAGTGTCATTTAATATACCCTGAAATGAATTTAAGGGTTCCAGCTTCTTGTCATATGCAACATTTTGAGAATTTATTTTCTATTCAAACAATTTAATTTTTGCTAATTTACTAATTGCTATGCTCTTTTTTATCACTCTGAAACGCACAGATAAAAGTGATAAGTATGATTCTGAATCTGCTATAATATGCTTTAATAACTGTTAGAAATTAAGAACAGCAGGTAAGGTTTGACCAACTAAAAGTGGAAAAAAGTTATTTTTTACTTTTATATTGTTTTCTTATTTTCATTTTTATATCCATCTGAGTGTTCTATGTATATATTTTTTCACTTTTAAGTTGCTTCCCCTTGCTTTTGCCCCTCTGTAAGGACTTTGGTGTGCATTTTCTGTTTCATTTGATCATCTAGAACTAAAGCCAGGTCTGAACTGTGCCTAAGGACTGCGCCATTGTCTTTTTTTTATGGAGGACTCAGGACCATAGCATTTTCCCTTGCCAGTACCTTGTAATAGTCCAGTGTTTCTGTTTAGCGGTTTGAATTGGCCTATCTTTGTTCTTGTCATTGTTGCTGAAATGTGCTGAATCTGTCATTTTGGTTTTCAACAAGTTGCCTTTGTTTAGAGACCGTTATTGTAGCCCACTCAGTCCTACTGCATACTCAGGGCCACATCCAGGACTTCTCTGGCCACAGTTTGGGTCCTGCAGGTCACATGTCCCCACTGCCTGGACCTCACTTGTGTTGTTATTTCTTAGTCTTCTTCCCCTCCATGCTTTGGTTAGTCCCTCGCCTGTACAGAACTGAACAGCTGCAGACCACATCCAAGCACGTCGGCAACAGTGGAGCTGCCAAACGGTTCCTTTTTTAGGGCACACGCACTCACCAAATTACAGCCACAGGGCCAGCTCACTCCACCCAGGAGCTGCTGCTGCTGGATCTGTAGACCTGTATGAGAGTGTGGGTCGTAGTATGCATGGAATAATTAGTAATGGGATTCAACAATGACTAATTGTTAAAAATTATTAAAATAAAATGTTACCCCCATTATTCTACATGCCTTCAATGGCTGTAAATTGTAATAAGTTACTTGTTACTGATGTAGGTAATACATGTAGTAGTAATAGCAACAGAAATTCACAAAATCATATGAGTGGGCTAATGCTCTGTAGTTGTTTCAGGGAGGGCATCTGATATAATAATAAAAAAAACATGTATGGCTGCCTGAGTGGCTCACCTGGAGTGGCTCACCTGTGTCTACCACACACTTCCACTCACTAGATATGCATACTCAACTTTATTTCTATCTAATGACAGCTCACAGGTCAGAGGAAAAAATGCTTAGTCAGCACTTCTCCATGTGATTTTAATTTGTGTTGATTTGGCCACTGCCAATCCATCGTCAGCCACTGCCACTGCCAATCCATCCAGCTGCTACTTATGGTAAACCCTATGAGCATACTTTAAAAGCATCCATTAAAAACTATAGAAAGAACAAAACAAAATTGTATGCTTATGCCCCAAAATACCAAACATTTTATGAGTTGCAATAAACTGCGCTTGTCATCTTCATCCATCAGACATTTTATGTCAACTGGCACATTAAGCAGTGAAACTCAAAAAAGAAAAAGAATCTGCACTAAATAAACACATTAACAGTGTATAAAAATACGTGTTAGCGTTGGTGGTAATTATTGCCTTTCTCTAGACTGTGGTCTCTGGAGAACAAACCTATGCATTGTCTCTATGATTATACCTTGCTTTGCAGTAAACATATAGCTTACATACATTTGTTCAGGTCCACTCTGTTGGCCGTGGGAACTCCACTGGTATCAAAGTAATTGTAGAGAATAGCGGTGCCACTGGACTGACACTTGATGAAGAGCTCATATAGAAATGTTAAGCTAATGACAGTCTGTGTGGGAAACTCAAACAGTCGGAGCAGAGTGGGTTCCAGATGGTGCTTATCGCACCATCTATGCATCCAGGCCATAAATCCAAATACTTCTACTGTAATCTCTTATTAGTTCAATTATAGCTGGAATTATATACATTACTTTGTTTGAAGTCATTTGAATAAATGGAGATTATATTTGCTTTCTGTAATAGCTGTTAAATATTTACCCTGAAGAAACTGTTTAAACATTTTGTTAACTATAAGCATATGAGGTCAATACTACTAGATTGTCAGTGTTTAAACGGTATTTGTCATTTTTGTAGGCAACTAGTAACTTTTTTCATCTTCCATCAGAATTTTTTAAATCCAGATGCCCTCCTCAACACTCTCATTTGGACTTGAAAAATGGGATGCAGAGTACTGTGGTATTTAAATAGTGACCAAGAATAGCAGAATTATTACTGGCAAGGTTTTTATGTTGATCTTTTGTTGTCTATTAAGGGCAAACAAAGAACAGAACCATTCAATAGTCCTTTGCCTCATTTTATTTCAGGACAATAAAAACCCAGGGCAACCACTATTGTCTATTGCAGTGGTTCTCAAATTGCGGTATGGGTACAGCGCAGATGCACAAGCTCCTCCTGGTGGTACATAGATTAATATGCATTTCTTGTGTTTATTTAGATATAGTTTAGTCCTAGTTTTGACCTGTCATAATCCAGTTATAGACTTGGTTTAGATCTGGTGGCACTTGGAAAGCCAAATATTTTCTTAGGTGCTGTGTGGTGTGACAAGTTTGAGAACCGCTGGTCTATTGTTAACACAAGCAGAGCCTTGTAAAGCTGGAAGATGTTTATTGTGGTTTGTATGGTTGTTTTTCCTTAAGGGTTTGACTCAAAACTGTTCCAGTTTATCTAAAGTGGATGTGCATCTGTTTGTATTGTGTACTGCATACTAGTGCTGGGAATCAGAGAGTCCCTCAGGATTCGATATGATACACGATACATGGTTCACAATACTATATGATCACGATGTGGTGATAAATGCGATTATTGATACATTGCACATGATACTCTGTAATATATTGCATTTTTTAAAGATCCAAATACATTTTAACAACAATATTTCTTTGTTAAACCACATGTGCAAAGTTAATATGAAATACATCTATTTTAATCATAAACAGTGAATATTCCAAGTGTAATGCATAAACAATTGCTTGCTCCCACGAAATAAGAAACAAAATTGTTGTGCAGTCTCAAAGAAATTGCTAAAAGATACAAAAAAATCACTTGGCAAGCAGCCCACAATAACAATACTGTATCACCAAATTTAGTATCATGATATTTTTGCACATCCCTACTGTGTACTGTGTGGCACGAAACTGTAGGTGTGTACTAGATGTTGTGTATTCTCCCAGTGTCACGTGTGCAATGCTGCTGCATACACTGCTCCTGGCTCTGTCCCATCCATTGCATTCCTCAAACCAACTCATGGCCAGTCCTGATTTTTCTTTGCAGCAAAATGGTATAATTTGCAGCTATTTTTATTGCAGAGAAACAGACTGAAAGGACTATTTTCTATACTCTCTGACCAAATCCACTATAAAACCATAACCCCTCTTTCAGATACGTATATAGTTTTAAGGATGCATTATTTTAGTTAGGTGTAAGACATATACATTTGTAAGTCTTTATGTTTTTTCCAGAAGTAAAGTGTGCAGTTATAAAAACGGTGCAATTTGTTAAAGTGGTGGTATCAGAATAAATGTTTATTTTGATTTTATGTTTTTTTTTATTTCTAGATGGATAGATAGATAGATAGATAATACTTTATTATCCCGAAGGAAATTCATTTCTAGTTCAAAAATGAAAAAAATAAAATAAATAAATAATATAACAAAACAATAAACTAAAATTCAACACAAAATATCCAACTACCATTGTATTCCTGATATGGTATATGACATTTTCTATATACAGCAATCCCTCGTTTATCGCAGGGGTTAGGTTCCAGAAATAACCCGCAATAAGAGAAATCCGTGAAGTAGGACAACTTTATATTTTACTATTATTCTACATGTTTTAAGGCTGTAAATGCCTCACCACACACATTATACTCTTTTCTCAGACTGGAATTAACCTTTTCTCACATTTCTCTCTCGTTTAAGCACTCAAACTTTCATAGATTTTCAACAAAATGTATTAATAGTGAAGCGTGGGGGAAGACACTCCGGAAGCCCCGCCAGACGCGCGAGGGGAGCGGAGTCACTGAATGAGTCAATGAAGCACCGCGCTCATCCAACAGGACTGCCACGTCCCGGGACACGACGCGCACCAACCCCTTGGAGAAGTGCGCGACACGTGCACCCATCATCGTGTTCAAATACGTGACAGAGCAGCACAACCGGCGCGAGGTCGCGCGTACACCGGGGCTGCGAGCACGAGATCGAACCGCGGCGCCCGGACCGCGTCCTCTCAGCCCGAGCCACAAACCAGCCGCACGAAACCAGCAAAGAGCGGCATGTGATGGTTTAATCCTGGTTTAGACCTGGTCTATAGTCCCGGTTTAGTCCAGGTCTAGACCTGGTCCGGTCCTGGTTTAGTCCAGGTCCAGTCCAGGTTTAGACCTGGTTTAGACCTGGTCTAGACCTGGTTTAGTTCTGGTCTAAACCTGGTTTAGTCCACGTTTAGTCCTGGTCTAGTCCCGGTCTAGTCCCGGTCTGGTCCTGGTCTAGTCCCGGTCTAGTCCCGGTCCCCTGCGTCCCCCATCTATCAATCGGCAAAGGTCTACAGTCTCTTAGCCAATCAGGATGCAGAACACAATGTTACACTATAAAAAAAATGTTACACTATAAAAAAATTGAAAAAAAATTTGAAAAAAATTGGAAAAAAAAAAAAAAATCCGCAAAACAGTGAACCGCGATAGAGCGAGGGACCACATTTGATTTTATACAGTATCTGACTCCTTGTTTTAAACTGAGAAACCATACTAATACGATCAGCTCTTTTGTCCAAAAATCATTCAGTGTGTTGCCCCTCTGTGGATTAGACACAGATCAAGGATTGAGGTTTTCGGTCACTCTAGAGTAAAGTGCTGGTTTCCCCCATTCACTGTATTAGCCTGGGGTCAAAGTTCACAGTGTAAAGGATGAATTGGCCTGGCAATAATTTGTTTTTTTCTAGGAAATGGTTTTGAGGTTGCACAGAGGGAAGTTCATGATAAATCACATATGCAGGACTACAGTTACTGCATGCTACTGTGTCTATAACCCCAATTAGCTGAGTACACCCATGACATCATGGAGTTTTACGACATGCTTAGTCACACCAGTGTATTTGGAGCTGCACTTGCACACCCTGAATGAATGGTGGTATTGTGTGCATGGAGACTGGCTGCAGAAATGAGGTTGTTCCACGGCTAAACTGATGTGTCTTCTTTACTTCCTGTTGAGCTGCCCAGAGGAGACTCCTGGGAAAGCACAGCAGTAGTCACTTGATCCTTTTACTTAAACACTTTCCAGATTTAGTTTCAGGATATATACACATTCTCAATTTCTTTATTTGTATTTGTATATAGTTTATTGATTAGTTTAGATCTGGATAAAGTATTTTGGACTGCAATGGTAATTGTGGCCAGCAGCTAGACAACCACTAGTAATACAGGTAAATAATTAATACAAACAATAGAAATCCATCCAAAAGAGGTCTCAATTCAGTATAGTCTTTGAGCTAACTCTATTAGGAAAAAATAAAAGGAAGAAAAAGTGCTTTCTACAAATGTTTTACAGAAGTCTAATGTTTTTGTTGTATTTTTTTTGAGGACTACTTCTTTACTTTTGAAGAACCAGTGTATTTTTTGTACTTCACCATTTTCAAAGGTGTGAAATGAGGGGCCCAGATGGTGACAGTTAGTCCCAGTGGTTTTAATGACATCAAGTTCACTTAAAACCAACACTCAGTCTCATTTCCTCAGACACGTGTCACTTAAGGTTACAGTCTGAGGTGTGGTACAAACAGTGGGCCTTTATATTTACACATGACCAGACCGTTTCATCATGGACTAAGTCTTGCCCACATTTATTCATCACTTTTCATTACTGTAAATACTGGAGGTTTTCCTATTGGCTCTGACTGGATAATCTGAGTAGTGCCCAGTAAGAAAAGCTTTTTGGTCATTATTGCCACCTGCACTAACTGTTACCCTGTCATCAGCAGTTAGATACAGTGGACACTTCAGACTAAACCAAGTGGGATAATGTTAAGCACGTCACATAGAAACTCTAGTAACTGTCCACCATTATTATGCACTGGCAACACATGAGTGCAGTCAGAGTTGATATAATTCTAGTCTTTTCACCAACTTCAAAAGGAAAATTTCAAGTCCTGGAGTACAAAAGTTCTGTACTTCACATGCCTCAATAAATTAAGAATGACTTCAGGAATGACATCTGATGAAAACATCTAAGTCAGCCTGAATTTGAACATTACTGGAATATTTTTCACGATGTACCCATTGTATTTTTGCTGTCTGTTGATAACTTAGTAATACTTTGTAATAACTTAGTAATGTTATTGCTTTGTCTGAGATGTTTAAACCTTTCTATCTTCATGGAAACCAAACCAGACCAAGTAAAAGGTCAGATCTGTGGAGAGGCGACCCCGATCACAGTTTTTTGAGATATAAAACCACCTGTAATTGAATAAATATAAGGTAGAGCTGTTAATGTCATACTGTGGCAGTGACATTTCCATAGAAACAAGGACCTTGAACCAAAAAGTTGCACCTTTAAGACCCTCTTGCCACGTACTAAATAGTAAATTGAATTTGAACTTTTAAAAAAATGTATTATTTGTTGTGTTGCGTGTCTCTTTCAGGTTTGTGTTGAAGATGTCTGCCCACAGCCCACTCCTCTTTCTCCTTTCTCTCTCTCTCCTGCCCCATCTGTTGCCTGCACTCCCCTTTGAACAGAGAGGATTCTGGGACTTTGCGCTGGACAATTTTGACAGCAGTGACATCACAATGATGATGAGAGACGAAGAGGAGGGCTCCGCGATAGGCGAGGTCCCCGTTCCTGGTCCCTCCATGTGTCCTTTCGGCTGCCACTGTCGCCTAAGGGTGGTCCAGTGCTCAGACCTGGGTCAGTCATACATCTGTGTTAGTTTACACACATGAACTCAAACTAATATTTCCCTCTGAATAGTGCCAATGTCTGCATAACTTCATATCCAAGAGATTAACGCTGGTGTTTTCAAAGGGTGGGTTCCTTTATTTGAAGAACAATGGTATATTTTAGTGACAATAATCTCTGGATTTTCTGTTCCTGAGACGAAACGGGGAAAAAGCAAGAAACACCAGGATAATAGAGGATAAAAGTATCATGGCAGAACGAGAAGCCACAAAAATACTTTGAAAAAATAAGATAACTCAAAATGTTTTAATATTTCAAAGATATGAACAAAGTTAAAATGACCCTTTCTCTCTAGATTTGGTTGTTAATATTGAATAGCAGTGTAATTTGCAGCTTTAAAATTCAAAGCTTAATGAAATAGTGTGCAAACTCCCATCAAAAACCTATAATTACTAGATTTCCTCTTGTTTCATTCAGCAGTATATATAAAACCATATTATACAAGCTCTTGACTAATACTGCCTGGGTTTGCACATAATGGTTTTGTTGAATCACCATTTTACCATCTCCATATACTTACTGTCCCTTTGGTCTCTGCGATGGGGTAAATGTGGAAGCGTATAATTTGCAGACATGTCAAGTGCTTATTTGGAACACATGTATTTTAGCGGTGGCGTCTGTCTCCTCTCTCTGCGTGCATCTCCACATCATATGGGGCATTTGTGCTCAGGGGCGCTGGGTTTAAACTAAGCGTTACTTTTCTCAGTTTGGTGGTTAACAGTTGTGAGATTTGCGGTAGATATGGCTGCAGCAAGGCGGAGATTGCGGTTTGGGGTTTAAGCGGACTTAGGCTTAGGGTGCCCATGGAGATAAAGGGACTGCTATACCAGAAACTAGAGGACAGATTTTACCTCTACCACTAAACAATGTGATTTATTTCTTATTGACATAGTTGAAGTAGAAAGATTGGGGTTTTACTATTATACGGTGGGGGATCATGCCTTTGCCATTGCCTGATCTCAAACCCACTAAACACTTTTAAAAGACTGCTAAAAATTCACCTTTTCATAACTGCCTTTGACCTCTTCTGATGTTATTTTGTTGAAAAGCTCTTTATAATCAACAAGCGTTCTACTTTTTTATTTATAAAGAACTTATCATACCTATCAATGACTATTCATACAACTTCAAAAACATTATTATTATTATTATTACTATAAAGCATGGCATATACTGTACTTTAGATTAAGGAGAAATGCGTGACTATTCTAATTAATAATAATAATTTTGAATTTTGTGAGTGGATGAATTCTTACGTTTACTTCACAGAATCTCCCTACCTTAAATCTGAGTCTGTGCGAGTGTATAAAGATGAGTTTCGTAGGGTTTGTCTCCGTGTGGTGACAATGAGGGTGTGTCTGTTGCAGTCTAAGTCGTATATTTAAACATAACTCCACAGATGGATAGGAGAGCAGCACTACAGTGTGTTTAGTGGTGCCGTGGATCCCGGTGGGACAGCTGGTACTCTCAGACTCTTCCGGACAGCCCATGTTGCATCATAGTCCTGGTCCAGGCTGAGGTCGTTCCTTGGCTGAGCCTGTCTCAGCTCACCACATCTGATACAGGCTTCCACGTGGCCCTGTGATGTGGCACTGGAGTCAGATCAACTAAACTGTCTAATGAAATTTAAGTACATGCAATCCTAACAGGATCAGGTGCATAACTAGAGACTACCCTTTTAAGCTCAAATGCATTTATTTGCCAATAAAAAGCAGGGTATTTCTTGCATTTGGTCCATATATACAGTGTGAATACAAAAAAGTCAGTAGCATTAAGGACTCACTGAAACAAACTTACATATAAATAGAAAGATACTGTATACAAAATTTTTAAAAAATACAATTGCTGTTTTAGATTTTGACCATCAAGTAGGCTAAACTGCGTATGATAATTTTTTTTTAAATAGGCTGCAAAAACACTTGTGATATAAATTGTAATCTCATAATGGTGTTAATTTTACAGTCCATTCATGTTTACAATCACAACCAACACATTTACAGGTACATCTTAGCACATTTCTGACTAATTGCATTAATACTGTCATCAGAGGCAAACAATAAATAAAAACTTATGTACTAAATACAGTTCCAATTATAGTTCTAAATATTATTTTTCATTATTCAGTGCTAAACTACCATTTTATTTCTAAGGGTCTTTAATAAAAAAAGAAGCAGAGGGAAAGAAAACCTGTTGTACTGTCTACAGGTCCATTTGTGAATAAGAATAATATACAAAGGAGCTCTAGCTAGTCCTTCTGTCAAAGTGAGTGGGTGGTTAACCTCTGTTACAGCCAGTACTTATTTTTCCAAGTCTACATCTGCCTCACACGCGTTACTATTGTGGTTTAGGGAGTAGATTCGCGAGAACCCCACTGATGCGTTGATGTTTCCTATTTGTGTTTTATCTTTAGGGCTCACTGAAGTTCCTAAGAATATTCCGCCAGACACCAAGTTCCTGGATCTGCAGAACAACCGAATCATGGAGCTTAAAGAGGATGACTTCAAAGGCCTCACACATTTATATGTAAGACACATGCCCCGTCTGTCTGTGGATTCTACACGATACACACTATTATACTCCATATATCATTTTACACGCAAAATGTATCTAATTGTGATGAAGGGTGGTGATTAAGTTATGTTTCAGACTTAGGCTTACTTAGACAAACTTTATTGATCCAAAAGGGAAATTATTTGGACACAGTAGCTCACACATCATGATATATTATAATAACAAAGAGAAAAAAATATACATAAATACATACTTACATAATGTGGTCTTTGCAATATGTTCATTGCAACCATCCAAATTTTGACTATTGTGATAATAAATCTTGCAGTCATATTTTGTAGCAGCATCATTTCAGTGGATGTACTTATAATACAGTCACTTGTTTTTTGTTCGTTTGTTAACATGCTTGCCAGATGCATGCCCTCAAAAACATTTTATTGCTTACAGTTGCGAGATAGAGTCTTAATGAAGGTAAACTCCCAATCTACTCCTCTACTTCTTTATCCACTCCAAAGTTTTATTCACACATAATTGACCAAAAGCCGCATAGAGTTTGGAGGTGTTAGAAGCTCACACATCACATTATAATGCCAGTTCTATTAGAGCTGTTTACCTGAGCCTGTCACCCTCACAGTCGTGCAGTCAACCCCAATGACAGCCAGGCTCTGTTTTATTTCACTGGCAATGTAGGAAACACAAACATTCTTGTGTTCAATTTTGTTTGGCAAAGATCTCCCCTTTCCTGCTGTGATTTTTTTATTTATTTACCTAAATTCACATTTACTAGTAGCTACAGTTATTAATTTCAGTTTTCTGAAATTAAGTAAAAGAACATCAGTAGTCTGTGTTAACATTTAACATTGCGATACCAGCTAAGAGTAATTAACGTTAACTTTTCTGGTTGGAGTCTGTCACCATGGCGATGTTATTGCTTATCATTTATTCTATCACAGATGAGTTTTTCTTTTGCTCTGAATACCGGTACCTTGAAAACATGCATTCTTACTGTGAGCAGGTCGTTTCCCCACAGATCTGACCTGTAACTTGGCAATGGGGTGTCGCCTGCTTGTCACCATGGAGATAGATAAGTTTAATATAATATTGTCAGACATTCTATGCAGGCAATGCAAACAAGTGAAAAATCTGAAAAATTATATAGTGCACAATCTCTTATTCTAGATAATGTATAGGTATGTATAGAGACATTTAAGTCAAAGTAATTAAGTCTTTATTTCTGAGCATAAAATATTGTAGTTGTCACCTGAGGATGCTGAGGAGTGAAGCAGTTTAAATGCAGCTTCAACAATAGCTGCTCACTTTGAAGTAGCGATGTGTCATAGAGAGTGCAATTTGAACTAAACTGACACAATTAGAGTCTGGTGAAGGTGTCACTAATGACTGACTATATTGTTTTCCAGGGTTTGTCTCTCAGGAATAATCTGATTTCCAAAGTGCACCCGAGGACATTTGTGCCATTGAAACACATGCAAAAGCTCTACTTCTCCAAGAATTATCTCACCACCATCCCCAAGAACTTGCCCACATCTCTGGTCGAGCTCAGGATCCATGAGAACCGCATCAAGAAAGTGGCAGCTGGGGCCTTCTCAGGACTCACCAACATGAACTGCATAGGTCAGAGTCTGAATCACAGTCTATTTGTGACTTTATGCTGAAGCCGCTGCACTGTGTAAATTAGAGGGACCGCTAAAGACGCACGCCACTCACATTCATTTATCTTTCAGAGATGGGAGCCAACCCAATTCACAACAGTGGATTTGAGCCTGGAGCCTTCAAGGGACTAAAACTCAATTATCTGCGTATATCAGAGGCCAAGCTGACAGGAGTACCGAAAGGTAAAACATATATGGGAGAATGATTTAGAATACAATTTTAAGTGAAATGTTATGTGCTCAGATCTTCCAGAGAGCCTCAATGAACTTCACTTGGACCATAACCAGATTCAGGCTGTAGAGCTGGAGGATCTCAAACGTTACAGAAACCTCTACAGGTACAAGCTACATCTGTTACTACAGCAACTGCCCGCAAGCTTCTTTTAGGACTTTTATTGACAACAGATTTGATTTATGTAGCACTTTCTAAACACTGAAAGCATATTATGTGATGTGACCCTCTTCTGTAGCAATAACTGCCCCATGCAAAGGCCCCTCCAGCTCAAACACACCATCACATTAACAGGTTCAAACAACAGTGCCGCAGACATGAAGGGAAGTGGGTTTAGAGTCTGAACACAGGCAAAAGCTATGGGGGGAGAAAGGTTCAACATCAGCATTGTGTCGGGTGGGAGACTGACCTACAAAGATTCAGCGATTTAGTTCAATCCAAACACCAACCATGAAAGAGCCATGACCAGAGGTAAAAGCTATCTTTAAGGAAATAACAGCATGCTAAAGGGTAAAATATTTGCCAGGAGGCACAACAAAGCTTATTTGAGGTTTGGATGTGAAGGATATTCAAACTGAGGACAAACTTGCTTTTGCATTTCAAGGCTAGGATTGGGCTATAACCACATCAGGAACATAGAGAACGGCAGTCTGTCTTATCTGACTATGCTTCGAGAACTACACCTGGACAACAACCGCCTGAGCAGAGTGCCCAGAGGTCTCCCGGACATGAAATACTTACAGGTGCATATACTATGAGTCATTATCTGTGTTTTCTTGTATTTTTCAGTAACTCTATCATGTACTGTATCTACACTGTATCATGAATCGTTCATTTACCTGCAGGTGGTGTATCTTCACTCTAATCACATTGACCAGGTAGGAATAAATGACTTCTGCCCCAGAGGATTCGGGATGAAGAGGACTTTCTATAATGGCATCAGTTTGTTTGGAAATCCAGTCAATTATTGGGAGGTTCAACCTGCCACTTTCCGCTGCGTCAGTGACCGACTTGCTATTCAGTTTGGCAACTACAAAAAGTGAATAGTAGGAATGATGAGGAAATATTTTTATCATTAGACCTATAGTTTTTATTGTGTTTACTGAGTGAATAAAAGAACTTGAAATGAATGGAAACAGAGCTCACAATACAGAATTTTCATATTATGTTTTAGTAAACTGCCTATCTTTGAATGTTTTATCGCTATAAAAAGCCACACGTTTCATTTGTTCATTTTATCATATAATGCTTTTCTAGATATGGTACAAGTATAACTGATTACATTGCATATTTCTTAAGGTGCTCTGTAGAATTTTGTGCTGATATGTAACATTATTTGCATAATTTGTTTTCAGCCCTGTACTGTGAGGTCATAGTGTTTGACATATAAAAGTAATACCACAAAGTGTTTGAGATCACAGGCAAAAAGCAAGTTTTTTTTTCTTTGGCCAGGTTGAGGGTTGGTGGATACTGGTGTTAGGTATGTTACATATGGACTTTTAGACTTAACATGTCTAAATACTGTATGGCTCCTTTGACCAACAATACTCAACAAGCACTTCACATTGAAAGCATTTCACTCTCCTGTTTAACAAGTAATAGTGTTACTGCATTGTTTTGCACAGTCCTGCCCCTATGCTTCACCTGCTTTGGTGTTTGGACACCACTAGTCCTTTGGGTCAGCTCTTAAAAAGCTACTGCTGCAGCGTGTGAATAAATGCATTTTAAGCAATGTTAGCTGCTTTGCCTCAGTATGGCTGTTGATGTACTGATTTGGATGTGGGAAATAAAAGATTTATTTAAATGTATGTTCTTTATTATTGTTATTCTCTTTATCACACTCATATATTTTTACACCTATTACTTTTGCAGTAATCAGGCTGGAGCAGGCTTGTCACACGATGTCCTGTAATAGATAACAGACAGAGGAAGCTGACTAGATAATGCCGTTTTGTGTGTGTTTGTGTTTGTTTTCTTTGTCTCTTTTTCTCTGTGTTTTCAAATGTGGCGCTCCGTGCGTCATGGACACCTGACTCCCTCTCCCTAGCGAATATGTTTCGACGAAGCGGCGGTAGACGTAGAGACCACTGGCACTGTTTGTGTTGATGCTGAGGACGGGTATGGCCAGTGCTCTTGTGCGTAAAGGCGTACAAACGTACAGAAATAACGGGATATTGCGCGCCGAGTGCTTTCTTTAGAGGCAGAAGAAGGCGGTATCTAGAGGACGCGGTATCGGCTGGTGCAGCGCATCTTTGTGGCTGAGGCCCATCGGCGGTGTGCGGAAGCCGGGGGCTGGATTTGGAATGTCGCAGGGACGAACTGGTGAGTGGCTTGTGTCCGGAGCATTCACAACATGTCAGTGTTTGGCGCGTTGTAAACCACTGAGATACATATGGTACATGTGCAGTAGCCTATGAATATGACTCGTGTGTGGTGATATTATTAATGTAGAACAATTTACCAGGCCTGACAGTTTGATAAAGCTAATCATGTAAATGGATGTCACTGGTGGCGCTGTTTCAGCGCTTTTGGTGGTCTATTTCTGAACATTTCGCTTAGGTCAAATTAGAATGCACACTTAATACTCACTAATGGTCCTTTCCTATTCATTTAGATGTGTTAAACTGATAACAAAGGGGCAGGGCTGCAGATATAGACTGCTGAATAAAGAAACAGTTTAACATTTGTTCCAGCTGCTGTCATGAGGTTTGAAGTGTATTTGCACTGAAAGAAACAAGTCGCTGAATTTGCGTAAAAATCACATGGAAAACGGTTGCGTGCAATGAAATTATGTTTAGGCTTTGAAACTTATTCGATATCCTCTGCACATATTTTTCTTTGAACACAAACATGACTTTTTCATGTGGACAAAATATGAAGAAATCACGCTTGATGCGTATATTTATAATCACAAATCATGAAACTCAACATTTTTATATATATATATATATATATATATATATATATATATATATATATATATATATATATATATATATATATATATATATATATGATTTAAATGATTCAATCTACACAACTACATGTAGGCTTACAGCAACATAAAATGGCCTTAAAATATTTTAAATTAAAATAAGTACACAAAACCTCTCTTTGGTTTTCCACAGTTCCACAGCCTGCATTATCTTAAATGAATCAAACACAGAGCTCAGGTACAAGCTGAAGCTCTGGTCTCGCCCTGTGGAGACAGGAATAAAACATGATTACAATATGATTATTTACTCTGTGCTGTACACATTTAAATATACTGATAGAACTTATTACTCTGTAATACAGTTCAGGACAGAGTCACAGAAAATGCAGAAAGAATACTCACCATGTGATTTTCTTCAACTTTCCCAGCATGCATTTTGGTAACAGGCAGAGCAGGTTCTAGTCCAGTCCTCCTATTGCCACAGACCTTGTACATAAGTGATGACACTTGTCAGTAACAGGAAGGGCAGCATAAAATTGCCACATACCTTTTAAATACAAGTGATGATACTTATTCATTCTTCTTCATTAGGGAATGTGTTGTAAAAATATACTTGAGTTGGTTCACGTAATTTATTCATCTGCAGCTTGTGTTTTGGTCATTCTTCAAGTCCTGTTTTACTGAAACAAATGCAGAAATTTCAATGTCTCACTCTCTGTATTTTAACTGACAAAATAGTGCTGCACAAAATCACTAACTAACATGAACTATAATATGTGTTAGCTTACCAACTACACACACAACTACAGCAGTGCTCTGGATATCACTCTTTCATATCAAATTTTAATACAGTTCTCACCCTCTTAATAACAATTTGTAATTTGTTTTTTGCAAACAGCCCTTACATTAACCCTATTTTCAAATAATGAAAACATAAACATGTGTTTACACTGACCAGATTCAGGCAAACCAGAAAGCATATAAAATCTCTGTAAAGTCGTTCCTCCAAGCAGCTCTCATAATCCTCTTGATCCACACTGCAGTGTCCTCCGCAACTGTCCTGTGTCCTGCTAAATTTGAATTTTCCCTCCGATGGTTTTGGGCAATTCCACTTTGTAAGATTTAAACATGTTTGACAGAGAATCTTAAAAAAAAGTCATGTTACTGTTGTAAAATTTGAGTTTGCAATTTGAGCAACCCCTTTCAGACAATTTTTTCAGTGTGGGCTGAAGCAGACAGTGAGTGTTGCTGTGTTTTCTTTCTCTCTGCAGTCAGTGCAATGAAAGCAGGAAGAGGAGAGAGGAGGGCACGCTTTATGACCCAGGACTGATGTCAAGCCAAACCAGGTAAAATGAAACCCGGTCAGTAACATTACAAAATCTACCCATTGTTGGAAGGGTCAATTTACAACCAACCTTGGAAGCTGATACATGGCAAAAATGAAAATGACATTGAGTAGTAGAAGAAGTAGTGAACTTTATTGATCTCACACTGGAGAAATTCTTCTCTGCATTTTAACCCATCCTATATATATATACATATATTAGGAGCAGTGGGCAGCACACACATTAGGGCGCCCGGGGACCATCTCCATGATCTTCGTGCTTTGGCTTGGTCAGGACCTAAGCTGGAGTACCTATGGTGCATGTTTTGGGTTGGTGGGGGAAACCGGAGTGCCGGAGGAAACCCACCCAGACACGGGGAGAACATGCAAACTCCACACAGAAAGGCTCGGGTGACCCGGGGATCGAACACAGACCATGGATGCAAACTCCACACAGAACACACACGGAAAGGTCTGGGCGACCCGGGGATCGAACCCGGAACCTTCTTGCTGTGAAGCAAGAGCGCTAACCACTCTGCTACCGTGCCGCCAAAATGGAACAATGTGTCACTTTCACTTACTATAATTATTAGTGATAGTAATATTAGTAGGCCTAATTAGCAATATTATTACATTGCTATTACATCTGTTGTTATTCCATAATGTATGCAGTTTCAACATCTATTATGTAGATAGATTACTCAATTATCAAAGATCAAAGTCAGCTTTATTGTCAATTCTGCTATATGTGTTCAACATACAGTGAATCAAAATTCGTTTCTAATTTTTGTCTCAATATTTTCCCCTCTCCAGTGTCATAAAGTGATGGCAGTGCGACCTCAGCCAATCTACAGTGCCCACCGATCACTACAGATGGACAGGCTGCACACCTGAGCTCTAGCCTCTGTGCCTGTCCCTCAGCCTCCCCCTACACCCCTCCTCTTCCTCCTCTTCCTCTCTCCTTCCGCCTGTCCCTTTGGTTCACTCTGTGTCAACCCCACAACTGTATCTTTGGACTATGGCGTGTTGTGGTCGCTCCCTGGACTCTCCCTGCACACTGGGACTGCTGATTGGTTTCCAGTTTGCTTTTGTGCTATACTTTTCTCTTGGTGGATTCAAAGGGTTAGTTTCAGTGCTGGTTCACACCATAGAGCCAGAGTTTGACTACTCAAGACCCCATGATGTCTACACCAACTTAAGTCATTTGGGAGTACCACCTCCACCACCCCGCAATGTCGGCACGGGACCACCACCAACAGGACCTCCGCTTAAAGACTGCCAGATTCCCTCACCTTTTCTAGGCAAGTGAAAGAGATAGGAGTTTAATAGAGAGTTAAAACAGAGAATGCAAATTATTCTATTTTGCAAGTAATTAGCAAATAATTGAGTTAATTTATATACTTTTACTAGATAGACACTTTTGCTGTCCTAACTGCCTTCTTTACTGGTTTTCCTTGTTTCAAATACAAAATGAGTTGCAGTATATTTGGTGATACTTGTTCGCAACAATGTCTGACAACAAAGAAAACAATAGGGCAGTCAGGTCAGGTCCAAAGGTGTGAAAACACCCATTATGACCCTGAATGGCTATGCTAACAAGAGCCCACACTCTCACTGCATATTTAATAGGCCAAACAGAAACTGTAAACAAATAGGTGTGATAGTTCCATAGTGATTTCATTGTACAACTGCAGCCAGTTATAAGCAGTGTCCACCAGCACTCGAGCCAAAACTGAAGAAGCAGCTTGGATGAGCTGCGAAACGTATTTGACCAAATAAACTTCTGTCCAGTTGACAAATTGAATTTCTCCTTTTGCCATGGATTCTACCTGGACGACTGAGGGATTCTACACACTTGTTCTCAATGTTTTGGACTCATAGTATAATTGTAGTTGTAGATAATCAGTGCTATACATTCAATAACACTCAAATACAACATACCACAACTTTACTGATCTCCACATTTGAGAAATGTGAGTGACAGTACAATATTATCATGACAGTTCTTCCAATAAAGTAAAGTGCACATAGTAATACAAGTAAGCATATAATCACGATACAATCAAGATTTTTTGAAGGAATAAAAATGACATATAACCTTGTGTGTTTCTATCAGTTGGTCCAGTGTCAGTGCGCCTGTCCTCACCCCTGTCCATGGAGGAGATCAGGCAGAGGAACCCGCTGGTGCAGCCAGGGGGCCGATACAGACCTCCAGACTGTGAGCCACGGCACCACACGGCTATAGTGGTGCCCTATAGAAACAGACAAACTCATCTGAGGGCACTGCTCTACCACCTGCACCCCTTTCTACAGAGGCAGCAGATTCACTATAGCATTTATATAGTCCAGCAGGTGAGAGTGCATTTCAAAACGTTGTTTTTGTTCCAAAATAGTACATAGTCTGAGTTTTATTACAAATAATTGTTTTCCTTCTGTTATACCTATGAGGAAAATAGTTTCTTCCAACATCTATATTAGAGCTACACAACTTAACACAATCTTAAAGATGAAAATGAAATCACAATTTGAGTTGGTGATTTGTGAATGAAACAAAACACAACTCCAGGTTGTCTTAAAGCTCACAAGAGACCAAGGAGCTAGGGGAGATTAGACACATATCTAATATCTAATATTTCCCATATTAGATGTGAATACAGAACATATGTGACTGTGTCTTGGTGACCCCTGACTCATCAGGGTGTATCCCGCTACAGGGCCAATGCAACTGAGTCATGCTCAAGCCAACCGCAGCCCTGAAAGGATTTGTGAGGGAAATTAAATTAAAATAAAATTAATTATGACAATAGTTTCCAATAAATGAAATCTGATGTGTTAGCTGTTGTTGCAAAGTTAGTTATACATTCTTATTGTTATAAAATGTTCTTGTTCTTTGCTCCAGTGGGGAAACAGTACCTTTAATCGAGCTAAACTTCTAAACGTTGGAGTCCGAGAGGCGCTCAGAGATGAAGACTGGAGTTGTATTTTTCTGCATGATGTGGATTTACTTCCAGAAAATGACCACAACACCTACACCTGCCACAAACAGTTCCCCACACACCTCTCAGTGGCTATGGACAAGTTCAGATACAGGTACAAGCACCACATTCACTTTTATTATAATTAACTTAAAGATGATAAAAGGAGAAATTCAATTTGTCAACTGGACAAAGTTTATTTGGCCGAAAACGTTTCGCAATTCATCCGAGGTGCTTCGTCAGTTCTGAACTGATGAAGCACCTCGGATGATTTCTCCTTTTATCATGGATTCTACCTGGACGACTGAGGGATTCTTCACATAAATTAAAGATACACTGCACAACTTTTCTGGTGGAAAGTCCTACTTGTCTCCATAGAAATTTTGTTGCTTTGCCTGGAATATTCCATGGTAGGACAATAAAACATTCAGCATTTATTCATTATGAGTTTGCGCAAAAATATAGTTCCTACTGTGAATAATGCAACTTTGTCTCCCTCATGATAGATACTGTAGATAATGTAAAACATTCTAGACAAAGCCATAATATTTCCATGGAGAAAGCAGGTGGCCTCTCCACTAGAAATGTTATGCAGTGTGCCTTTAAATCCTTGATTGTACAGTTGTGGATTTGTCCCTTCCAGGCTTCCATACCCACAGTATTTTGGTGGGGTGTCTGCTGTGACTCCAGACCAGTACATGAAAATGAATGGCTTTCCAAACCAGTACTGGGGCTGGGGCGGGGAGGATGACGATATTGCTGCCAGGTTGGAGCATTGAAATTACTAAATAATCTAAAGAACTTTCCATGAGTTTTGCGCATCTCTGCTGTATGTTCATTTCATCTGTCTCTGTTTTCATCTTTGTTACATGATTTTTTATTATTTTTTTGGACATAATTTTCCATCTTACTATCCTTTCATTGCTTTGGCTTTGCAGTGTTTCTCTTGGGAGTAAGCTCAGTAAGTATTGGATTTTTGGTTTAACACCAGATTTTGGTTGGGCTTTTATCTCTTAACTGTGGTCTCTGTCCACTGTACAATACAGCTGTTAACACATTGTTGAGAAAAGCAACTGTCAATAAAAACGATATTTTACTATGTACCAACAACTTGTGAATGGCCTACTACATAAAGGAAGAACAGGAACAGATGGACATAGGGACCACAGGGCTTTTTACCCTCTGTAGTCTAATACTGTGTGTAGGCGAATGTTTCAACCCCATATGCGTTAACACTGTACATATTGTTAATATTATTTATTAGTAATTACATTTTATATGGAATTGAACTTCAATAACTTGACATAACTCTTTTTCTGTCTGGCAGAGTTCGACTGTCTGGTATGAAGATTGTGCGCCCTCCAGTGGCCATTGGACATTATAAAATGATCAAGCATAAAGGAGACAGAGGAAATGAACAGAATCCACGAAGGTATACAAAGTCTGATTCTATAAAGATGAAAAACAGTAATAATAAAACCAAAGGAGCTTGTCAACCCTGCAACACATCATTAAAACTGACCATAGATAGGCATGACAATGATAGTAATGAATAGCCACCAAAAGCTTTAAACTTTTTACTTAGACTTGGACTTGGACAAACTTTTGGACACAGTAGCTCACACATCACAATATATTATAATAACAAAGAGCAAAGTATAATTTGAAATAGCAAAAATAACAAAAGACTGGTGGTATAACTATATAAATGTATATGTACAAACAAAAAACATAGAAATACAAATATATCTCAGCTATATACAAGAGGTCGTAAGGAGAAAACAGTGCAAATATGAAATAGTTATTGATATGACGTAGGTTATCTATTACATAAGGGTGAGTTGTTATACAGTTCTATGGAGAATGGTATGAATGTAGTGCTGTATCTCTCACTGTTTGAGTGGAGCTGTAGGAGCTTCTTGGAGAATTAGCTCCTCTGTCCCCACAAACATAAAAACACAGATGACCAATTGCATGGTTTTCCTTCTCTAGATTTGACCTGCTGAAGAGGACCAGGCTAAACTGGCGCTCTGATGGCCTTAACTCTCTGACATATGAGCTCCTGTCTAAAGAGCTGGAGCCCCTCTACACCAACCTCACCGTCAACATCGGAGACGACCCCCACCTGCCTCACAGAAAAATCCCAAATCCTGCCAAAGTACCAGTCCCGCAAGCCAGCAACAAGAACGGACCAAAACAGGAGCCAGAACCAGAGAAAAACAGAACTGCTGCAGCCAGAACAACTGTCAGTGTGAAAACAGAACTAACTAAAGTAAATGGGACCACGCAGAGGAAGGCCCATTAGACTCCTGAGGAGAAATAACCACTTATTGCTGCATTAAGACAGAAACTGAATGATCAACTCAGTCATATCCAAGTAACCATTCCCAGTGTAATAACCAAGACAGTCAATAGATGCTGCTTTATTAGACTAAATCAAACAGGCATAACATTATGACCACAGACAGTGATGAAGTCATAACCAGTCTCTTTGTTGAAGCTAGGCCTGTTACGGTATATTATTGAAGTAACTATAGACTATAAACCTTAATATTGAAACCAAACCATAAAGCAGAATTACATCCCCCAAAGGTATTTTTAATGTACAATGTTGTTAAAGGTCCCATGGCATGAAATTTTCACTTTCTGAGGTTTTTGAACGTTAATGTGAGCTCCCCTACCCTGTTTAGGGCCCCCCCCCCATGGCTAAAAGTTGCGAAATGTCTAAACTGAGCATTTGCGGTCCTTTTTTGCGTTAGAAAAAAACACAGCTCAAACGGGCGATTCTGAACAAGGCAACTATGTTAAGTTTGCCTGGAAGAATCCATGACTCATCGCTGTACCAGCGGTGAGTCGGGTAATGCTTGGTCCAGAATGTGCTGCCGTTGCGCTTAGACAGACAGCTAAGTGAACCAATCAGAGAACAGTTAACGGACAGCGACGTGAACCAAGCCAGTAGGAAGCAATGCAAAAACATATTTTTTGAAAAGAAAGGCCTCTAGAGCTGTCAGCTGCTGTGGTTTTAAGGAATCAATGTGTTTTAGGTCATTTAAGACCAATTTTACAGCTGAATGGAAGGGACGTTGCGGGCAAAGGCGGGTGTACTGACGTCACCATCTTTGAACGAATCAGAATCGCGGAGTCCGTTGTTAACCGGGGGAGCGAGGGTGGAGCGAGGGTGTCCAAATGGTATCGCGCTGTATAGGAAATACAGAGAGATATCATTTGGCTGGCCAGGTAAATGTTACGACACATCGAAAAAAGAAATGCAAATGCAGTTTCACCCCCGTCTGGATGTCCACCCCCTGTCTCTGGAAATCACGCCCAGAGAGTTTGGACTGTGAAGGAGCTACGCAATGCGAAATGCGTTTTTTTTATTTGCCTGGAGGCACGTACGAGTGTTTCTAGGCTTGGAAGTCCCGACCCTCTGGACCTCTGAAACAGCAGTGGTTTAATTTTATTTTCTGTGAAAATGTGTTTTTTTCATTGAAATTCCTCTCCTTTCTTCCTCCGCGCTTAAAACGCGGAAGTGGGAGACAGCGCACAGTAACAAGGAACCAGTGGCGCATTTGCCCCCCCCCCCCACCTGCTCCTCTAACCTATCTGTGTCCTTCTCATTTGCATTCAAGCAACAAGGCCCAGAATGAGTTGTTCAGAGAGAGAGATATTCTGACTCTGACTGTGTACATGTGTCTTTCTCATGCACTGAGTCTTGATTTTGAAGAAGGATTCATTTACAGTATTAGGGAACCATTAAGGCACCATATAAAAGCATCAAGAAGTACCATGTCATGGGACCTTTAAATATTGTTGAGCTGCAATAAATAACACTTACGTTATGGGTTTATAATTTGAGTTCACCACCTTCTTCAGCTCAAATCAAACATTTTCAGACCAAAATGACGAGGCTCAAAGTAGCAGTTATAGAGAGAGGGGTGACAATTTTTCAATGTTGAGTCAAACAGAGAGGGAAACAGATGGAGCCAGAAGCGTGCCCATTTGGATCTATTACGTTTATGTGGACTCACGTTAGATAAGAGAAATAAGATCTAGGAAAACTTTGATTGTCATTATCAGTGAACAAAAACATGACTAAACTTATATAAAATGCATGCATAAAATAAGGTTAAAATAAAATAGAGGCTTCACATTAGCATGAGGAATAGACATGTGGTCATAATGTTATGCTTGATGAGTATATAAAAGTTGTAAGTGACCCACGCATATTCAATGACACTCCAGGCTACTGTGTGGGCGAGCATTATCTGTGCCTTCTCTCTTTTCTGTGCATTTTATAGACCAATAGAGATGCTTTTAGATGTGATCTGGGGCTTTCTGAACAGTTTTTTCTCTGGCTCATTGATCCCAGATGTTTGTGAGGACTGCCGTTTTATAACTGTGTGCATTGCTTATAATCCTAGAGTTTATATTTCTATAGAGACTTTTTATCTTTTGTTTAATATTCTGTTTAACTTATTACAGTCTGGTGCCTCTTTTAGTTTCTAGACAATCAAAGTAAATTTCATACATCCTTGTATGTTTCAAACAACATACAAGGAAATACAGTCATGGCCAGATATTCATTATAGTGACATGATAGTTTTCATCTAGTCTAACTATATTCTCAATACACAAAGACTTAGAATACAATATAGATTAATTTATACATTTACTTTGGTGTTGGTGTGAAACAAGCCAGCAAATGATATATGTGGTGACACATTCAGTTTGAATGATAAAGAAGCACTGTGTTTTTATTTATTTTTTAGGGCTACCGACTTGCAAGAAAGATGCTTACTTGAGCCTAGTGCACTGACTATTACTTAGTATACGTGAAAAGTCCCTCAGTCGTCCAGGTAGAATCCATGATCAAAGGAGAAGTTCAATTTGTCAACTGGACAAAGTTTGTTTGGTTAAAAACGTTTCGCCGCTCATCCGAGAGGCTTCGTCAGCTCTGGTTATTGTACTGGTTAGACCCTGCTTATATCTAGCTGCCGGGAGGCGCGTCCTACAATGACAAAGCTCTGAAAACAGTCCCCCCTAATCTGTCTCTTTGTTTTTCAAATTACTCTGACGGCTAGTTTTGACCCCCTATTCAACGTCTAACGACCCTCTCCACCCCTCAGAGCCAGGGCAGAGGGGTGGAGAGGGTTTTCAGAGCTTTGTCATTGTAGGACGCGCCTCCCGGCAGCTAGATATAAGCAGGGTCTAACCAGTACAATAACCAGAGCTGACGAAGCCTCTCGGATGAGCGGCGAAACGTTTTCAACCAAACAAACTTTGTCCAGTTGACAAATTGAACTTCTCCTTTGATCATTACTTAGTATACTATTAACAGCCCTTCTGCTATAATTTTCTTCCAGCAAACATGATTTGATTATTTTTGTAAAATAGGCAACAGTTCATATGAATATAATCAACACATAGCGTAATTATCAGAGGTGGAGAGTTACAAGACACATTTACTCCACTAGTCTTCTTGATGAAAAGAAGTACCTTTGATTTGCACAGTCAAACTAATCTCGTGGTAAAATGTCTTGCTTACCCTTCATTTGGTAGCAGTTTTGTTAGTAGGCAGTTCTGTTTATTTTAGCTGTTTTATTTCAGCTCAGCTCCACTGCGCATTTTACCTCTACTTGAATAGTATTTTTGAAGAAACATGGGCATATTTCTGTCTCTGATAATTATTACTCATTATAACATCCATCATTATAATTTAAACACCATGCCTCTCGGGTTTAGGCCACACTCCTCAACCATCATTTTGTTTCTGATAATTTATGTTGTTGTTAAACT
Organism: Paratrypauchen microcephalus; assembly: GCA_036785185.1. NCBI lineage: Eukaryota > Metazoa > Chordata > Actinopteri > Gobiiformes > Gobiidae > Paratrypauchen > Paratrypauchen microcephalus. The sequence goes on along the minus strand of JAVJIX010000052.1, from coordinate 1,375,658 downwards.
GAATTTAAAATATAATTTTAAAATGATGTTGACGTTGTTGTGGTGAAACAGCGCCCTCTGGAGGTGCAGTGTTATGCAGCGCCAGCTTTGATCATAACTGCAGTGTTGTGACATGAATGTTGATGATGAAAAGTGGCCATTCACAGTTTTCAGCCAATCCAATCTTTGCTTTGCGGTTAGCATAGTGTCACATGACTGCGTTTGTGAGCTTAAAGGTACAGAACCGCATTTCCACTGGCTACCTTACTCCAAAACATGTATACACTTTTATGAATGAATAGGCCTATAGTTTTATATGAAGAGTAAAATTATTAATACAGAGAAATATGATAATAGTGATAATCCATTGCTGATTGTACTTTGGTAGCTTTATATTACGTACAGGAAACATTTAGTTGCATATCAATAAGTATTATACATTTATCATATTGCCTTCTTTAAAGGATGTTATGTGAACACAGCCAATAACCGTTAACTGTGTGCTACCAGATTGTTCTATATTTATGCATAGATTACTGTATAAAGGTCAGTGTTCATTTCTGACAGATAAGGTATTCTAAAGGCAAAGTGCTGGATTATGTGTCGAATGCATGTGGCAATGTTTGTGTGTCAAGTCATGTTCAGATTAGAAGACTTCAGCAAAATGGGACATGACTGTATTCATAGGAAGTGAATAAAAGTAATTATTTATCACATGGACATGCTTATAGCCTATTCCTGATGAACATAGCTGTTTATTTGTGATTTACATAATGTCGAGTTTGAACATTTGTCACAATCTGTCTCCATAAAATGGAGACAGATTGTGACAGATTGTGTTTGAAATATTATTTCAAATGTTAAGATTATAAATATACCATAAATGCACAGGCCTACTACTTTAATGCAATGCGGCTTGCAGAACAGCACAGATCTGATCTCCCTAAGCGTATAAACGATTAACTTTATATCATCACATATGCTCTGCAGACGCACCCAAAGAGCAGGATTGCAAAGTTAGTACACATGACATCACACTTAGAGCTTACTAAAAGAGAGAAGTTGCATAATGCAATTTAGAAACTGACCAGAACCAATGAAAAATGTTATTTAATGTCCAATCAAATACAATACATTTTCAGATTGATGGAACTGCGCCTTGTGCAGACTAGCACAGGATGCTGTGTGAAAACACTTGACCTGTACACAGGTAACTAGCAGAACACATTTCCATAATATTTCATATTAAATCCAGTTTTTCATATTTTTGCCGCTTGTAGAGGTTTCAGCTCTTTGGTCACTCTTAATAAGTAATTCCAGTAGCATTTAGGGAATACATAGAACAAAGTACAACAGTCCTGTGGTGTATGTATGCTTCCCCATGTTTATCAGTAAGTAAGGAAGGCCCCATTTGTCTTTTTTGGATAGGTGTGAGTGTTACAACCATGACAGCAGTGACAGTCCAGTTTGCACTTCCCCTGCACTGGGCTAACACACAGGACTGACACAGTGACCTTCTGAGGAGACACAAGCCTGAGACGAGCTTTAGTCACCTCTTGTTACTGTTCGGACACAAGACAACGCTGACCTCCGCCAACACACTGCTGCCATTCACACAATAAAGACAAGCTGCTAGGGAAGCTTCACAGCGGCCAGTGTCAGGAAGTCCTACCAAGTCTTGCTATACAATTGCAATACACTTGAAATTGACACTGAACAACGGCTACCCCAAATCTAGTATATATAATAAACCTATAGGCAACTATGATGTGCAGCAAAAGAAAATAAGGCAGAAAATGACACAATATCCCCAATCATCTTCTCCTTCAATAACTGAATTAGTGCAGAGATTTGCCATGATAGTAGGTCACATTTGATTATATAACCTACTCTTAAAGTTCTGCTTGGAAAAAACAAAACATCATCTCACATTGCAATAAAAGAGTTGAAAGTACAGACAAAAATCCTGCAGCGCATCCCATATACGAGGCATTTTAATGAGAAGAGCGGAGGCGGTTGAGCCTTCAGGTCATCCAGTTGGACCCTTACCCCTGTCTCATCCCTGGCCTGCTCAGCTGTTCCTGTCATCCATATTTGCAGCTTCACTGGACAATTTCCTCAGCTGCAGGCCCTCTCAGCCTCACAACAACACATAGATCAAGTCAATTAATTCTGCTATTGTGGCAGCACACTAGATCTGGGTCACGTAGGCATGGCCGTGCGCGCTCAGTGGGCACTTAAAAGTCTCGTCTACATCCTGCTGTCCTCCTACATCACCTGACCTTGACTTTCACAGGTGATTTTCCACTAAGGTGTGTGTGTGCCGAACAACTGCTACCTCACACTCAGCCCTGTCCATGTCCTTGTAGTTGGATGTAACACAAAGAAAACCACAGAAGCGGCTTGGTCTGTGTCTAGGTAACATAGGTAGCACAATGAAAACGATTGCTGTCTATACTTAGGGCTTGCCTGCGGCTATGTGTGAGGGAGCATAGTGAATGTGGGAGAGATGACACAGAGGGGAAGGAGGAGGAGGGGGTGAGGATGACGCACACTGAGCGGCCATGCTCTCCTCTGATTCGCCCAGAGAGCTGCTACTCACCCGAGCTGAGAGTGAGCCAGTGCTGGAGGAGCAGATTATGAAGCGCAGCTCGACCAGCGGCAGTCTCCTCTCTGTGTCTCAATGGCTGCACACGCGTTCCTCCTGTGCTTTTTGGCCCTGTTGTCAGCACTCCGGCCCGGGCTCGCCTTCATAGACGAGGACCTGCAGCCTGAAATCATCTATGAAGAAGTGCCTGAAATCCTGGATAGAAGGTAAATGCATCAGTCTGTGTGCTGCTATGGGCAGAGAGCAGGAGGAGGGGGAGGGGTATACTCAGATGCATGCGGGGATGCTGATGTCTTCTCTGTTATAGGCTCCTATATTTCTTTATACTCTGCTTTTTAGCCCAATTCTCACCTTGACTGTTGTGGCTGATGTTACAAAGTGCATGCTGTGGATGGGGTGTTTCACAGTGAGCCACACAGCAGGGCTTTTGTTTGTCTGAGAGCTGGGCACTGCATCAGACGCTGCTCATCGATCATGGATGTTGTCTCTGTACAGTTATGTTAGGAGCTAAAAAAGGCTGGAGCAGTGGGCCTGCAGGAGGAGGAGAGGAGAGAGGAGGAGAAAAGTAAACAAAGATGGGACAAAGAGGATGCTTCAGGGCTGGTCCGTGGGCTCTGTTTACTGATGCAGTTGAGAGAAAGGAGAGAGCGGGAACGGGATAGGGAATTCTAGCCGGCCTTTTCTGCATAATGCATATGAAGTTGTGCAGGTCAAATCTGGATCAAACATTCAGGGCGCAAACTCCTCCTCAGCAGAAATGAATGGGAATCAGGGCTTTAGAGCGGTTCTGCAGCTTATACAGACGTCCAGGCGGAGAGCTATAATTCTGTGCCAAAGCCATGTAAGGATCTTGAAACTGTGCCATGCATGATGCCTTACAAAATTCTCTATAGTACAAGTACTGCACACACACATACACCGCACACAGCACTAACAAAGCCCTCTGATCAGTCTGTACTTCATCTGCTGTGTCTCTAACTAATGACAACACTTAGACCTGCTCACTTACCACTGATGGTTATTCCTGACATGTTCTCACAATCTTATCTGAACACATGCGCAGCAGGCGCAAATGGCTGGGCTTTACAATTTAATAAACCTTCTCTCCTGGGATTGCATTCATTCCAGTTCAATCTACTGTTTGTGAATCCAGCAGATCTCTATCTTAACTTCTCACCACTGCAGCTGAGCAGACCCATGTTAAAGTCTTGTGGGAATAAGAAGCTATTCCTCTGGGGGAACTTTGTTCCTAACTCAAGATGCAGTTATATAATATAGAATATATGTCCATTATTATAGATGTCTTCCACAACACATTTTGCGGAAACACCAGTAATCATTAGTATATTAGTTATTACTTTTATTACATTTATAACTATAATATTACATTTAACCAAAGAGTCAAAATATGCTTGATGGAGAGTAAACTCAGAAGAAACTAAATTGAAAACATGATGGCTTGTCAAATCTGTTCTCACAGTAAAGATAGTGTTTTTACTGACATCTAACAAATAGTGTGTCTCTTGTGCACTGTACATATATTGTATTTGTGCTGATGTATAACATACACATGTCTCTGTGTCTGCTCACTGTGCTGTGTTTCACTTTTCTGTCTATTGTACACATTCTATATTAATCAACTGTTGATGCATTTGGGCTTTTAACATGTTTTGTCTTTGAGTGACCGAGTGATTCATTTAAGATGAAAAACTCAGGGGGTACTAGAGAAGAAACTAATAAACTCAAGAAGACTTAGTCATAACATAGGGCAAAGTAAACAGGAGGCTTTTGCAGATCAGAGCACAAGGAAAGACAAACTGGGACACACTGTCACAGGTGTCAGAGAGCGTGAACTTTTAAGCTGCAAGTTTCCAGAGTAACTGCACTGGGCTGTTACTGATGGCTTTTCTGACATCACTGTTGTAAGCTCCACACCCAGTGGAAAATAAATACACTCAGCAAAGACATTATATAAAATATTATATAAAATACAGTGTCTTGTAACTTGTGATAGACATATCTTATGGTCATATCTTAAGAGGCACTATAAGGTGTGACAACATTGTGACTAAGTCTATACTTGATACATTTGATCACAAATGACAAATATGACACATTTTGTTTATTTAACTCAAGAGGCTGGTTGCAGGTTCCTTTCCTCATTTGTTTCAGAGCCTTATCTGTGTCCAGTCAAGTATGATTGCATTAATCCTAAAACCATTAACTGGCTACAGCTACAAGACACCCGTTAGAGATTAGAGGACACGTAAAGCACTTAAATGAAAACAAGATTGACACGGTCAAGTAGGTGCATTTTAACATGAAATGAAAATAATTTTTAAATCTTAACTGAATCTCTAATAAAAAAACAACAACAAGTCTAAACCTTTCCTTCCACAACAGGCCAACACATTTTCACACAACATGGGGTCCCTATATTTGCCCTCAGAGACACACAGATGTCAGTAAAACTGTGGCTTTTGACCGGTGGTTCAAGTAAAATTGCAGCAGTCTTTGGGAGTCTTAGCAAACACATAAAGACTTATCTGCATAGATAAATCTATTAATAGTCACACACCTGCTCAGGTTAGGGGTGTTCCTATCTGTTTACTGCTGTTATTATTAGTTCATTGAGTTCAACATGAAAGTGTATCTGGGGTTGAGATTGGAAATTATACAAAGAAATGTGAGAACCTTCTACACTACTCAAAAAATCTTGCAGAAGGACTAATGATAAGAATCTGCTTAAATGTGTTTTTTAACAGGATACTGCATGTGCCAGTCTCAAACAAATATTATCAGACCAATCAACATGGAAACCACTACAGGCAGATTACTGTTGTAAAAACAAAACAAAACAAAACAGAATGACAGAAATGATTACTGTAAATATTACGCCGATCCTTCTTTGGAAATGTTATTGAAAGAGGAAATATTAAATAGGGCTGACTATTCATCAGTTACTTTTTCGATTAGTCGAGTACTGATTGATCATTGATTGATTATCATACATATCATACATTGTCTATTCTTTTTTGACACTTTGCTTTAATAATGCCATGGTACGTATCTAAGAATCTACATAGTTCAGATAACAATTTAGTTTCATAAAAAAAAGAAAATACAACTAGTTGGATAACTAATGGCTGCAGCTTTATTATTAAATTTGACCTTTTTTTTTCCTAGAAGTTGGGAAAACATGTTCCTGAAGCTGGATTAAAAAATAAAACGTCCTACTGTATTTTCCCTCCAGGCTGTTTTGATGATGGGGTTGAATGCAGGGTGTGATGCAGTAGAGTTGTGCCCTAAGTTGTTAGTGCACATATTTAGGATGCAGAGGTGGACAAGGTGTGGTTCTGGCCTGGCTTTGATTATATAAAGGGCCAGTTCAGCACCCAGGCACCGTGTGATGGGGCTGAGCCAATGACGCGGCCCGTAGCAATCCTGTGCTGCTGACCTCGCGGAACTGGCACAGGAACAAGCACTCAGGCTTTAGTTAGCACTCACACACCACTTCTATGGTCCCGTACACAGGGTTCGCTGGCCAGGCCTGCCCAGGACGGTGCAGGGGTAGGCAAAGAAGGGCTTAATCACTTGTGGGAGACATATGGCAAGACTTACGCGCACTGGCCATTACAACACAATCACAGCTGTATATGAGGCAGAGGATTACACAGTCTATCTTTAACTGCCATTTGAAAACAAGCTATGCAGATAAAGAAAGTAGAATACACACTTCTGAATGCACTCAGTGTGCTGGGGTTATGGTCTAGACATGAGAGATATAGACATGAGAGATATAATTCACAAATGTACATAACGGCACGATACTAGAACAACAACAGTAACACAGGCTAAATGTTTAACACAGAATCCATAATAAGAGCTTAATAGTCATTGCGAACAGGTACAAAACTATATTTGAGGGGAAACGTTTAAAAAAAAGTGTCACACTATAAACCTTGTTACCAGGCATTATCACATTACCATAATGGACTACACACATGTAAGTTATGTGCTTTTAGTTACAACCAATTATTACCATGGTCAGGACACTTATCTCTGATCCCAAATGGATATATTATTTGACACAACCGAAAATACTCTGTTACTAAAGCCACCAGATTCATGTTTTCATATTCATATTTTTAACATTCAGATGTTAAAAATAAAACTTGAACACTTGAAGTCACTGATTGAGTAAATAACCCCAAAACAACAATAATATCAAATTCTGTAATAATTATGGAGGAACAAAGTGGTCTAAAGTACTATTCTACTAATGCTCTAACTAAAAGATGTCACCTCCAATCATAACGATCAGAACAGTCCTTCATAATACGTAAGAAGATTAGGAAGATTTGAGATATATGCAGCCATAGACTGTATGGATGCTGCATGATACAACAATTGCAAATGTAAGCATGTTAATCCATCTAATAATATTACATATTTGCTGATACTGCAACAATAAATGTGCTACTTGTTGTGATGTCCTCACAAGAGTTCAGAATAATAAAACGAACATCCCACTCTTTAAGATATACAGGACTTAGATTACATTACTTGGTTGGAATAGAAGTTTTATTAACACTGACACTTATTTGTCCAAGTACAAACGACTGACATCGTGCTTAATCTCTCAAGCCTCCATCATTTGACTGCACTGGACCAGGCCTGCACCTCTAATCCTAATCCAAATCCAAACTAAACAATACTGTGCAAGCAGCAAAAACACAGTGGATAGTTGTGAATAAAAATTAGGGTTAAAAGTATAAAAATTAAAAGTAGGGCTGGGCGATATGGGAAAAAATGACTCATTGATCAGTCTTGATTTTCAATTTGATTTCTTTCCAAAAACAAAATTAAAATGCATATTTTTATGGTAAGTAGCACAGATGAAAGTTCTGTGCTACTTACCATAAAAATATGCTCCACACCGCATGCTTTTACTGACAGAGGATTGGCTGTAGACCTTCAGATTCAAAACCTCCATCCATATCATTGACGATTAGACATGCCTGATGTATTTAAAAGCTTTACTTGCGCTACTACTACTTACCAAGAGACAAATAAAACTATGAGCACAATGAGATAACCCACATGTTGAAATTCAAACCAAAGCTATGAAGATAAGCTATGAAGCCCTGATAATCACACCATAGACAGTTTGAGGACAATAAGGTTTATGTTATATTTTAAATAGGTTCATAATAAGCCTGTATCATAGTGTATGTCTGCACTGTAGATTAGATTATATGAAATTTCCAAATAATAAAAAGCATTTGGAAATGGCAAATGCTTTTAATCAATTCTACCTCAGATAGGGTTACTTTGATTTTGGTAAGGACATATGTAGAAGGTCTTAAATCTACCTTACAGGATAGCCAGAATCTGAAGACCAGCAAAAGCCCTGGTCCAGATAAAAGCTTTTTCACGTTACTGAAATGCTGCGCATAACAACTGGGTTTTTATCTCCTGTTACCTTTTCAATTTGTTCTTGACCCTGCAGAGGGTACCAAAAATATGAAAGCAAGCTTTGATTATACCTGTCCCTAAAGGATGCAGAACTAAGGTTTTAGGTCAGTCACAGTTTAATTATATCCAACCTCACACACTTTTTTGGAGCATCAAAACACACGAAAGACTGTCTTTTAGTCTTTTATTGACTTTTCTTCAGCTTTTAATTATGTCCAACCTCAGATTTTAGCCACAAGATTGAGCATTTTAACTTAAAACCTAACTTGGTGGGTTGGAATTTATATTTCTTAAACAACACATGTATTATTATCTTCAAATATTTCCTTGTGTCCTATCTCTTTCACTTTTACACTTTCTACTAACATCTGTCTGACCAAACAGATACATTCTCAAATTCACAGATGACACTGTTATTGTTAGTTTACTGCACAACAATGAAACAGCCTGGAAGAGCCTTTAGAGTGTGTGGACAATTATAAATATCTGGGAATGATCGCAGACACAACTCGAGCTTGTAAAAAAGGCCGCCAAAGACTGTCTTGCCCGAGGAAGCTGGCACACTCTAATATTGACAACACCATGCTGACGATCTTCTACAGAGCCTTGATTGAGCCTGTGTTGTCCCTTGCGTTTGTGGCCTGGTACGGTAACTCTGCAGCAGGTTATGAAGTAGGCGAGTAGATTTTTGGGTACGCCCCATCTTAGTGTGTCAGAACTGTATTCAGCTATTGTAGAAGGCCACGTCTGGACCCCACACCCCCTGCACCAGAAGCTCCATCTCCATTGCTCTGGACGACGCTATGTGGTCCCTCAGGAGAAAGCCAAACACTACATGGATAGCTTTGTTCTTGCAGTGTCCTTGTGTGCCTGATGTATCTGTGTAATTTTATGTCTTAATTTTAATTTTACTGGACTGCTGTGATCCCTTCTGCAAAACAAATTTACCCTCAGGTAGTAATAAAGAAACCTTAAACCTGATGACTACAAACATCAGCCAGGTCAGCTCTGCACTGTAAGCCCATGGGTGGCGTTTGACGTCTTTGTTTAGACTGCTAACAGGATCAGGATTACCTCGTAGACATTCAGAACGGACAAGGTTTAGGCTGGCTGATGCTGGAGAGCTCAGGTCAACACGTGAAGGCACAGCAAACAGGCAGATCTTTTCTATTGTGTTCAATATAGGTCACTCACATTCACACCACCAAACATGCACTAGCACTATATCTGACAGGAAACTTACTAATAAGTTTTATATTGTCTTGGATGGGTAGTTATTAAGGAAGTTGGGGAGGAATATGAGATGTGCAAGAAAAGTTAGCCATACAACACATACACCCACACACGTTTTATGACAGTTAAATGACGATTACCTACACCAAAAAGTTACTGCCTAATTGAGTTTCCCATCTCATTCTGCTCTCCAGAACCTGCAGCAGTTGTAAATGATATTGGCTCCGTCCTCGGCCAATCAGAACAATTTTTACTACCACCCCAATTTTTGTTTTGTTTTTGTATTTTCTTTTTCTAACCACAAATGGTTTGGGGATTTGTGTATTGTATTGTATTGTATACAGCTTTGGAAAAAAATAAGAGACCACTGCAAAATTATCAGTTTTTCTGATTTTGCTACTTATAGGTATGTGTTTGGGCAAAAGGAACATTTTTGTTTGAGTCTATAAACTACTGACAACATTTCCCCCAAATTCTAAATGCAAATATTGTTTAGAGCATTTATTTGCAGAAAATGACAAATGGTCAAAATAACAAAAAAGATACATGTTTTCAGACCTCAAACAATGCAAAGAACAATATCAAATTCATTGTAAAACAACATAATACTAATGTTTGCACTTAAGAGTTCATACATCAATATTTGGTGCAATAACCCTTATTTTTAATCAGAGCTTTCATGTGTCTTGGCATGCTCAAGTCTTTCACATTGTTCTTGGGTGACTTTATTCCACTCCTGGTGCAAGAACTGAAGTAGCTCAGCTTTGTGTTTGTGTTGGATTTCAACAGACGCTGGAATGGAATGGCTGTAATACATGTAGAGATGCTGATTTCATTAAAAAAATACAGCGGTCTCTTATTTTTTTCCAGAGCTGTATGTGTATAGCATGCTATAACTCATTTGTCACTTCTGATATGGGTTTATTCGTATAATAATAGTTTCTGTTTCCTTTCCACAGTAATGAAAACCCCCAAAAGGCCACACGAGTCACATCAAGTAAGTATCTATCAGAGACAGCAGTCCTGATTCAATAAACACTGCCAATTTAGATCAGATGTGTTGTATTGTGGGATATGTAGCTCTGACGTTTTCACATGATTGATATGATTACACTGGAGGCAGGAGACTTTTCCCACTTATTTGAACCGAGCCACACGCAGACGGACCTAAACAGAGCGTGCACACACCTCAATGCTCAGGCTCCTCTCTATTTCCAGTCTCTTGCGTCATCCCTGTGACTCATCAGCACTTTATTTCACAGTTACGCTAGTATATTCTTCTCTGTTTACAAATAGACTATCATGTTCCCCCACCACATGATTCATGATTGACTTGTTTAGGAAGGTTATTTTTGATATGCTAAATAAGCTGTCTTCAAAGCTCACAGTCACAATCACAGTGAGATCATGCTAACTACATTGCTCCACTGTAGTGAGATCATGATATGTGATCTGTACAGAGTAGGCTAAAAGCCAAGTTTTTAAAGGTGCGCTATATAACGTTTCGTGTGGGCCACCTGCTTGTCTCCATGAAAATGTAATCGCTTAGCCTGGTATGTTCCACAGTATGGCTTTAAACTTAATTATCTCTATGGATGTGGCACCAACAGGCCAAGAAACAAGCAAGATCTGGGGATGTAAGTGATAAAGCAATTAAAAAACACACACACACACACTGATGATACTACATACAGCTAATGCCATACTGTGGAACATAGTAGACAAAGTAATAACATATTGACAGCAGATTGCACACTCTGCAGATAAGTTATATACTGCACCTTTACAGACACAGTATAAAAAAAGAAAATATATATCTCAAAATGGTAAAGAAATAACTAATCGATTTACTTTTGCCGCAATGATAAAGAAATGCCCAGACATGGAGACACATTTTAAAATCGTACACGTATAAATCCCATTTCTACACGCACAATAGTAATTTTATACTCTCTTAAAATGGTACAGAATAGAAATGGAATCTGTATCCAAACCACAAAATCATACAAATATGCAAATTATAACACTCTTAACTGACTGTGTTCGCCTTATTTCAAAACCAAATACAAGCAAAGAAAATGATGTAATTATGGACCATGTGTTTCTATTTTCAAGCTGGCGGGTTTGGCTTACAGAGTGAAGAAGTTATTTTGACGCCTGAGGATGAAAACCCACTCAGGAGAATACTGCAGGTCGGTACACACTCTGTATCTCCCCCTTAATATCTTTATTCACCATCAGCCCTCTCTATCTCTATCTATTTCTGCGCATACAAGCATCTGCCCTCTCACCACGCACACACAAATGGAGACACACAAAAACATGCAGGCAAATAGAGCACACCTCAGCCTGACCTTGAATGTGATTTCACATTTACCAGCAGTAAAACATCCTCTCCACTCACCCAGAAACACCTTTTGCAGAGTTGGACAACTAAATGTTAGGCTCACATGGTTCAGATTTATGTCTCAACCTTTGCAATCGATATATTTACTTGAGTTATACTAAATTACTCATACTTTCTTAGATTTTCTTATAATTTATTGCACCCTATGATGTCATGGTATCACAATGTGCAAGTCATGTATTATTGTTATTATTAAGTTATAGAAGATAGAAGTAATATGCAGTAAAGATACTACTTTACATTGCAGCTTATTAGTGCACAGTGAAAGGATGTGGGGAGCATACAGTAGTAGTGTCTGGTTAGTCAGCATCAGTTTATTTGGTTGTGCAGATGTGCTGCTGTGAGGAGGTGCCTGAGCTCATCACTCACACCACAGTGATCCTCGGCTCCTGCAGTTTTAGAGGCACACGTGTTACTGAGGCTGCTCCTGCACTCACATCAGAGGCACCACGTCAAACAACTTACAAATGACATGTACCATACAATGTGAGGCTGACAGGTGCTGACCAGACTGATTCTTGAGTCTGACTTGTGGGTCATTGCTAGCAGTGGAAGTTTGTTTATGCTGTTATTCACAAAGCTTCAATGCCGTATTCGATGACATGGCTTGATCATTTTAAAAAAGGAATGGCTTTAAAGTTAATATTGTCTCCATACAGTGGGTGGTCTCTCTGTCTTCACTTCAGAGCCACAATATCTGAAAAACTTATGCTATATTATTTACTTACAGCGGGTAAGGTGGACTTATGGATCCAGTATTGCTCACAGCTGCCAATGCCTTACATAAATCTGATTAAAGTATATCAGGCAGATCAGGATGCAGATAAGGCTGATTCTTGACCAGGACTTGTGCAGTCATAGGTTAACATCTATGTGGGCCACTGTCTGTAAGTAATCCTCTGAAGTGGGACATGCAGCTCATGTAGTATGTATCTTAGTGTGTGTGATTGCTCCTGTACTGTGCATATGGACCGCCCACTCCTGCCCACTACCTTTGTGTCTTCCCTGATGTATGCCTTCTTTGTATGTTTCAGCCTTTTAACTGGCACCAGCCGGGCATGTCTCTCAATAAGAGAAAGCTGCTCCAGTCTCTGATGGGACCTTATGGGCCACTGAGTGTGTCGTACAATGGGAAAACATGCATTTTGTTCAAAGCAAAGCGCCTGGCAATTCGCTACAGGAACCACACTTTCATCGACTTGACTGAGAGGGTGTTCAACCCCAACTCACCTGTGGACACGAAAGGCTCTATCTGCACCAAGGAGAAAGCCACGTATGTATCAGTCTAACACACACAGAGCTTAGTCTGTGCCAATATTACATACTTCTGTTGTGTGTGTCATTGAACAAAGCACTATGCAGCTATGACTATAGTGTTCTGTGTGTAGGGATGGAATGGAAAGGACTAAAGTAAAAGAATTAGTTTCTTTTAAGGTGCTGTATTACTGATATGCTTAAATGCACACCTAGAATATATTTGAATAACATCCAATGATTATCTTTATAATATGGTATATGGATTGACTCAGCATGTGTTTTAACAATGTATGTGGTGTTTTCTTTACAACAGGCTTTCACTGAGGTTTGGAGATATAGAAGACCTGCGAGGCCTTATCATCAGGTAGAATTTACTGCTTTTCTCTCATTCCTTTTTACAAAATGAGGCAGTAACTTCACAGACACAATTCCCCTCTATCCTACAGGCTTCAGATGTCCAACACATTTTACGAGGCAGCAGGACAAAACTGGTTCACTTTAGACAGTGTCCACATTCACTATAACTGGACCCAGGAGGCCACTTTCAACGCCAGTGAAGTCTACGCACCAGCCACGTCATCCTACCACTGCCAGCACGTCAGCAGTCTCCACAAATATGACACTCTGCTCGTCCCTAGTTCCCACACAGACACATCGGCGAACTGGCACATCACATTCACCGATTTTCAGGTATGGCGGCATTATGTGGGCAGCACAGAAATGCCAAGTCCTACAGAAAAGCAGCATAATTTATTGCACAAAATAACACATTTTAAAGTGTATAAGTCTATGTCTATTACTGCAGGCCTCATTATGCCAGTGGCAGTGACACAATAGCTATAATGCTTAAAGGGATATGCCACCCCCAGGTCAAACTTGGGCATCTCCCCACAGTCCAGAGACTAAAATAAGTGATGGAAAGCGTTTTCCTGGTCACCCACCCATTGTCCGAGTCTGTCAGCACTGACCGCCGCGCGCAGCTGCAGCTACTCCGCGTTAGACTGGAGGCTAACGTCGCCAGAGAAAGATTTCGGCCAAAAGGAATTAATTTGCTCGATGCTTTTCCCAATTATTTTCTGTGTAGTGCGCATTCATATCGAGTGCAAATAAATGTACAAATCAACGCGGAGAGCTTGCCTTGGTCATTTTGGGGTGGGAACTATTTTACAGTGCGGAAAAACACAGCCGAAGCACACAGGGGAATCCCTGTTACGCACCACGTTGGGAGTTCCCCTGTTACGCAGCGTGGTGTGTGCTTCGGCTCTGTTTTTCCGCAGGAAAACGCTTTCCATCACTTATTTTAGTCTCTGGACTGTGGGGAGATGCCCAAGTTTGACCTGGAAGTGGCATATCCCTTTAAACAAACCATATTGTAAATAAAATGTAAAAGAACATTTTAACAGTAGTAGTGAATTTGTATTGAGTAATTTGATATATTAATTATTTGACCCTGTACTCAAATGTCTTGTATTGCAAAAAATAAAACAAAATCTAATTAATAAAAACAACAAATCAATAGTAATTATTGTGACAGGCCTACTTTGAACTGCCGATTCTGATTGGCAGCCAACCACTGTCACCGGTTAACTGTAAAAACACAAAAATAAGGATCACTACTAACTTTGGGAGAAGGGGTGGGATTTAATAAGTTTTACTTCTACCCACTCCTTTTCGGGCATGTACAGTGCCGTGAAAAAGTATTTGCCCCCTTCCTGATTTCTGTGTTTTTTGCATATTTATCACTCAAAACATTGTCAGATCATCAAACCAATTTTAATATCACACAGAAACAACCCAAGGAAAGACAAAATTCAGTTTTTGAATGATGATTCCATTTATTAGTGCACAAAAAAAATCTAAACCTATCTGGCCCTATGTGAAAAAGTAATTGCCCCCTTAATCTAATAGCCAGTTGAGCCTCCTTTGACAGCAATAACTGTAACCAAACGTTTGCGATAATTGGTGATGAGTCTTTCACACCGCTGGGGAGGGATTTTGGCCCACTCTTCTATGCAGAATTGTTTCAATTCTGCCATATTGGAGGGTTTTCTTGTATGAACTGCCCGTTTAAGGTCACACCACAGCATCTCAATCGGATTTAAATCCGGACTTTGACTTGGCCACTCCAAAACCTTAATTTTGTTTTCTTTGAGCCATTCAGAGGTGGACTTGCTGGTGTGTTTTGGATCATTGTCCTGTTGCATGATCCAAGAGCGCTTGAGTTTGAGGGCACGAACTGATGGCCGGACATTCTCCTTCAGGATCTTCTGGTAAACAGCAGAATTCATTTTTCCGTCAATCACAGCAAGTTGTCCTGGTCCTGAGGCAGCAAAGCAGGCCCAGACCATCACACTGCCACCACCATGCTTTACTGTGGGCACCATGTTCTTTTTATCAAATGCTGTGCCATTTTTACGCCAGATGAAACGGGCTGCAGACCTTCCAAAAAGTTCAATTTTAGACTCATCGGTCCACAAAATGTTTCTCCAAAAGTCTTGAGGGTCATCAAGGTGCTTTTTGGCAAAGGTGAGACGAGCCTTTGTGTTCTTTTGTGAAAGCAGTGGTTTTCTCCTGGGAACTCTTCCATGGATGCCATTTTTGGCCAGTGTTTTTCTAATGGTGGAGTCATGAACACTGACCTTAACTGAGGCCAACGAGGCCTGTAGTTCTTTCGATGTGCGTCTAGGTTCTTTTGTGACTTCCTGAATGAGCCGTCGTCGCACTCTTGGAGTAATCTTAGTTGGTCGACCACTCCTGGGAAGGGTTGCAACTGTTCCCAGTTTCCTCCATTTTTGAATAATGGCTCTGACAGTGGTTCGCTGGAGCCCCAGAGCTTTGGGAATGGCTTTGTAACCTTTTCCTGAATTATAGACTTCTATCACTTTTTTTCTCATTTGTTCTTGAATTTCTTTGGATCGTGGCATGATGTGTTTGTTCTTGAGATGTTGTAGCCAACTTCACTTTGTTTGACAGGAACTATTTAAGTGATTTCTTGATTCAACACAGGTGGTGACAATCAGGTGTGGGTGTGGCATGTAGAACTGAACTAAGTTTTCTCAAAACTGTGGTTAGTCACAGTTAGTTTGTGATTTAACAAGGGGGGGCAATTACTTTTTCACATAGGGCCAGATAGGTTTAGATTTTTTTTGTGCACTAATAAATGGAATCATCATTCAAAAACTGAATTTTGTCTTTCCTTGGGTTGTTTCTGTGTGATATTAAAATTGGTTTGATGATCTGACAATGTTTTGAGTGATAAATATGCAAAAAACACAGAAATCAGGAAGGGGGCAAATACTTTTTCACGGCACTGTACATATATGCAAAAAAAACAACAAAAAAACCTATTTGTGTCTATATATTCTTTCTTTTTTATGATCTTTTTTGTTGTTTATTTAAATTGTATGACACTGTACATTTTCTGTGCACTACAAGTATCATATGCTCGAAATAAATTACTACTACTACTACTACTTCTGGTTATGGGGCTGCAGATTAGGGAGGTACAAACATTTTGATGGTATATCTGATCTGTCTCAATGACTAGTTGTTGCCATATGAGTGTATAGTGCATAGTTCTGAACCTTTGCCAGATATTTTTGGGGCTTGGCTCTCTGTCTATCAGTCTGCCGGTTACCGCCTGTTTGGCAACTTTTCAAAGTGTCTGTTGAGCCATCTGCTCTCCTGTGTCTATCCCTTTTAACATACTGAGCTAGTCGAAGCCTCTCAGAACTAGTTGTCCTCTGTATGTTTGACTATTATTTCATGTTACCTTGTCCCATTTCAGATCCAGGCCTTCAACGTTCAGTCGGACAAGTTTGCATCAGCCAGCGATTGTGCCACATTCTTGACCCCGGCCATCTTGATGGGTCTGGTCACGTCTCTGATCCTGCTGCTGGTTCTGGCATACGCTCTGCACATGGTGGTTCACCTCAAGCACATCGACCGCTATGAGGAGCACAAAGCAACGGTGTACTTTCCCCGCAGTCCAGAGGCAGAGCTACCGGACAAGAACAGCCTGTGAGAGCAACATAGGGGCGATAAGGAAAACCAAAAGAAGAGAGGTGGAAAGCCAAGTAAATGACAGTTAGTCAATACATGAGGGAAAAGTATCAACCACAGTTTGATAAAAGGGCAACTTTACCTGAAAGATCACAGAAAAATGTCATATAACCAAGGTTGGATACTTTTCTTTTTTTTATTGACCTAAATCTTGGCATCCTAATCATAAAAGGCCTTTGGATGCTCAGAGCTCCCCTGAGAGATGGTTTGAGATCCTCATGTCAAGGACAATCCCGGGGTCCCGAAGGGCACACTACAGCCTTTACCCCAGCCAGGAATAAACAGAAGACGGATGCAGCTAGCATCCAATCTGCTATAAGCTTCAGACTTATAAGGTTGTTCCAGCTTTTATTCCATTCTACTTTTCTAATACCTCTGCAAGTATGTAGGTACACAGCACTTCAAACAGCCACTTGTAGAGCCACAGCAGCTGCATGACTAAAGAGCTAGTCTTGTAGGCTTGCTCTGTGTTTCATAATGTTCATCTCTGGAATTCTTGCATGAGTTGCAGCTTAAAATACATTTGGCACAAACATGGAATGAGCTTGAAAAGCTTTGAAGCAAAAGAGAGGGGATCTATCAGGAAGTGCAGGTCGACGATCTGGCTGGAGTGAACGGACCAGCACTTCAGCCCTTCAGAGCCTCCTGGCATTAGCCACCCCTGGTAAGGACTGTTGGACTCAACTGTGAAACGGCCTTTCACAGACCAGCCAAGAAAGGGGTTTTAGCACAACATCTGTTAGCTGCAAATGCACTAACAATAGACTTTTAAAAACAATTTAAAGAACTATGCTGCACAAGATGCCCGAGTGAGGGCATGGGATTCAAATACACGTTCTTGGGCTCTGTAAGAGCCACAGTGGACAAGGGAGGCCCAGGGTCCTCGGTTCACACAACCACATGAAGCTACAAAGAAGTTGCCATAAATTATGGAAAATGTAAAATAATGTGAAAATGATGCTAAGTGTTGAAGCTACATGTACAAAACAAAAAAGTGTACAGAAGTGTCACTCTGCGGAGGTCTTTTTTATATTCAAAGTAATCATTAAATATGAATAGGTACAGGATGACTATGCTAATCCTCATAACCAAAAGGATATACAAAGCTGTAGATACATTAGATCTCTCTATACGATCATAGCCGTTTACTATCTTCAATTATTGCACAACTAATAAACTTAGGTACCAGTAAGATTGTGCTATGAGGATTGGTCAGAGGATCAGTACTGATACTTTTTCTACAACATGTTACATGTGTGTCTCTTTGCTTTAAACTGAGCCCTGCAGGCTCAGTGTCATCTGACTGTAAATTACAGTACAAACCTTCAAAATAGTGGGTGATCCTGAAATGCCATCCACTCTCTGACTTTAGCTCCATTAGTTCAGGCCACTAGACGCAGTACCATCAGTTTGTCATTACTACTGAGAAAACACAGCATGACAGTAAATAGATATCTTATGGCAGTTCTGTCAATCTGTAGCAGTGTGAAATGTGTTCTATGGTCATAAATGTATTTTACAAACTATGAACTGAGTGCAGGCAGTTTGTCCAAGGACCAACTGATGTTGAGTGAACAATAAATAATGTTCAGACAAAACTGTGCACTTCATTTATGGTGAAATTATGAAGCCAGTTCTTTAAATGAATCTCACCATCTTCCTCCTGTATCCTCAGTCACAGGACCCTGACCCCTTTTGACCTGCACAAGGATGCACGAGCACACATGCAAGATCTTAAAGAGTGATAATAAACAATTGGAATGTCTCCGAAAAACGTACTTTTAATAATGCCCCTCTGTATGCGATACGAAACAGCCACATTGTCTACTTCTAGGGACATCTAGTGGTGCCACACGTGATCCTGCAGCCACAGACCATGCCCTCTGTCCAGCCAGCTACAGGTAAACACTCAATACTGTGCCCATTGCATTTTCATCAATGCATACAACATTACATAACTACATAATAACATATTTTGACTCACCATAAACTACTGGGGAGTTTCACCTGTTCAGAACGTGCCACGAACATGCTGACTGCTAATGAACGATGGGATGAAATACTACTAAACCAACGCAAGGGGGCAGCAACGTCCCGCTGTACATTAATTAAAGGGCTGGTTGGTGTAAACAGAATTAACAAAGACAAAAACAAACGTTTAATTAAGAGAAATAGCCTAGATGCATTTACTTTTAATCATTACCATTGAAATATACAGATTTTTTTAATTTTTTTTTTTATTTTGTCTACGCTGATTACATGAACACGAGCGTCACGTAAATTTTGGCTGCTTAAGTAGTTTTTCTCCAAAATGTCCTTTTACTGTGACTAGAAAAATCCTGAAGCTGTTATTTTATTGAATCCCCGCTAGATGCCAGTGTCTGTTCGTGTGTGAGTATTTGCTGACTTGAACAGATCTTAAGTAGCCTACTTGTACCATGGACCATACAAAGACATATGACTTCTTCCTTGTATTATTCTGTATTATTCTTCTTTGTATTATTCCTTTTCTATTGGTCACTTTAGTCATGTGTGCAATTTTAAAAACGTGAAACAACAACTTCATCAAATAGTAAACTTCTTTCATCAACAACAGAGGGCAAAGAGTACATGTTGGTCAGGGTGGAATATTTGCTTTGCCTTTTTTCTGTCACATATCAAAAGAAAAGTCATGTTTAGTGTTTGTTGTTAATCTTTCCCAGTGCAGAGGTCCAGGGAAGTCCAGTACTCAGGGAGGACCCGCTCAGAGCCGGGCTGCTTTGTGGATGCAGCCTGCACAGAGACAGATAGGCCCCAGCTGTTTTATATGTAAAGCTGGCAGGCAGAAAGCAGGGACCCACGGGGATCTCAGCACAGCCTCCTTTGTTGGAGCCAAACTGTGGCGCAATGCTACTGTCTAAGCCGCTTTGCATTCTGGGAGCACAAGAGACGGGCAGGGCACTGAGGATGGCAGGTGGGTAAAGCTGACATATTTTTGTGTTGTTGTTTTTAAGCCACAAAAGGTCACATGCCAGTTTGTCTGCTTGGCGAAATAGGATACATAATAGTGTGAGATTGGGTCATAAGGATATTTGGCCTAAAGAATGTTCCATGGTATGGCATTAAACATATCTCCATGGAGACAAGCAAATCTGTTAATTCCAGATCTGTGGAGAGGCAACCCTGTTAAAAGTTATAATGTTTCAAGGTTTTGTGTAGTAAAAACATCTGTAACTGAATAATAGGGAGACAGAAGTTTAATGCCCTAAGTGGAACATTGCAAGCAAACCAACAACATCTCTGTGGAAACAAGTAGATGGTGCACCCCCTCACCAAAAACGTATAGTGCACCTTTTATTCAATCAAAATGTTAAGATGAAATATGTAAAACTCATTAAATAATAAAATAGGCCTATAGCCTATTAGATTACACTACTCTGCTAATTCAGCTGTTTAGACACAGTTACCATATTTAGACATTTTATGAGCTATGTTTTTTTTTTTAACATAAATCAATAATGCCACTATCTTACGCCACTAAATTGAGCTACAAACAGATAAAATGGACTTGACTCTTTTGTGTCTCTGAACAATTGGTGTGTGCTGTCAATCATTGTCTCTTGCTAATGGGGGGCTTTGGTGCACATGTTCAGATTCAGTGAGGGGATTGTTAATTGGACATGATAGTTTTTCATCTACTGAGCCCAGTGGAAGTGTCTGGCCTCATTCTAGCCCCTCGGGCGACTTACAATTGCAAATGAGTTAGTTATCAGTCGGTTTTTGGGCTCTGTCTTAACATATTTTGTGCATCAAAAAGCAAGGATTTAGTTGTTTGAATTCTGTAATCCTTATAAATCAGACAAAAAATAATATGGATGCTACTGTTCATCAAGCCAACAATGTAAAAAGGAGATATTATAATTATTAAACAATTGTTATTAATGTATTTTGCTAAATACTGTACACACATGGACAAAATTGTTGGTACCCGTTGGTTAATGAAAGAAAAACTCACAATGAAACTTGAATCTGACAAAAGTAATAATAATTAAAAAAAAAATTACATTGACACTTACAGGAATCGTTTGATTGCAGTGATTGCCTCAAAAGGTTGTGCAACAAAATATTAAGTTAAGGGTACCATGATTTTTGTCCAGGCCTTTTTCATGAGTTTATTT
Organism: Paratrypauchen microcephalus; assembly: GCA_036785185.1. Lineage (NCBI taxonomy): Eukaryota > Metazoa > Chordata > Actinopteri > Gobiiformes > Gobiidae > Paratrypauchen > Paratrypauchen microcephalus. The sequence continues at coordinate 1,354,477 of JAVJIX010000052.1, read as the reverse complement.
ATTTTTTAATAATTCTGTTGAAGCATGGTTGAAAAGCGATGGCTGACTTTCACTGGTTAAATTTCATAGAATTTTTATTTATTACTTTTGTCCGATTCAAGTCATTTCTCTGACCATGGTGCGTTTTTCTTTCATTAATCGAAGGGTACCAATAATTTTGAACCACTTGTGTATATTTTTGAAACCACCTTTATAATATGATTTTTTCCCCAAAAACATAACTGACACTGTGCTTTGTTTAAAGTTGCACCATGGTTGTGGTCCCGCTCTTGACGGGTTGACCGCATATGAGCCCAGCTCCCACAGATGAGCGCTGCCGTTGTGTCCTTGGGCAAGACACTTAACCCCACCTCGCCCCCAGTGTCTGTGGACACTGGTAGCCCCCATGGCAGAAGATACATCAAGGCCTGTTGTGACGTGAGCCGTCCTCCTGTGGACCCACCACCCGCGGAAGGATTCATGGGGGCTGGTGCATTGTGTTCTGGGCAGCAGAACACTGCTTGGTCTGCTGCCCCCGCGACTCAGAAAAAAATGGAAAAGCGGAAGAAAATGAATGAATGAATGAATGGTTGTGTCCATGGAGATATGCTAGGGAGATCTCTTTCGTTGGAATGTGCCACAGATTGGCATTATTTAATTATATCTGTTTTTACAATAAAAACAATTCCTTGAAAAATATGCATTTTACTTTAATCCGGCCTACCTCTCCAGAAACCTGACCTGTAATTTGGGGGTTGTCTCCATGGAAAGATACATAAGTTTAATATCATACTGTGAAAAATTCCAGGCAAAGCAACAGCATCCCTATGGTGGCGGACCCTCCACCCAGGATGTTACACAGTTTACTTTAAGTGACTTCAAAATACATACATTAGAAATGAGGAATGACATGCTGTCCATACAAATACTACCGTATTTTAATTTAAGTTATACAACTGTACAACTACCAGGTAAACTGAGGACATGCAAAGGCAATATGTGTTTTATCTTAATTGAAGTGGCTCAGAAATGTAAAATGAAATGGGCTGCTTTGGGCGAAACTTGTGTGAGCATGTTCTGAATGCAGATACATACAAGCTGTTTTTAATCTGCTAGACCAATAATGCAAACGTCACTTGTGTTTCACTGCATGAATAATGAAACCAGGTCCAGCATCAAGGGTTTGTACACAATCAAATTTATATTGTTTGTTTCAAAGTGGAGAACGACAAACAGCTTTGTTGAAATAATAATACTTTACAGACACATTCATTTCTGTTTTCCTAAATTGTAATTATCTTTAGGTTTGTTTCAAGGAAATCCAAGAAACTGAGATGGGAGACCAGGGGAATACCAGGAGCCTTAGTGAGCATAGACTGTGTATATAAATGGACATGGATAACCATAAGCTATTTCGTGAAGAATCCCTCAGTCGTCCAGGTAGAATCCATGATAAAAGGAGAAAATCAATTTGTCAACTGGACAAAGTTTATTTGGTCGAAAACGTTTCGCAGCTCATCCGCGCTGCTTCGTCAGTTCTGGTTAGAGTGCTGGTTAGACACTGCTTATATCTAGCTGCAGGGAGGAGCTAACTATACTGACATTCTGAAACTATCTCAACTATTTGTTTTTGAGTTTCTGTCTTTTGTTTTTCCAATTTCTCTGGCGTCTAGTTTAGCATACCTATTCAACCCCTAATGGCTGTTTCCACACCTCTGGCCCTGACCTGTCTGCCCTATTGTTTCCTTTGTTTTGACTTCGGTTTGAGAATAGAATTATAAATGGGAGACAAGTTATGTCTGACTCCCCTATTTCTTTTTAAAGAAGGATTCTCATATTTTCATATGTAAAAAAAAAATCCTATTCGTAAAAAGGACCTGGCTCCAAATTCGCTCCTGCAACTGCTAGCCTCATTAGCTTCATTTGACTGGAACGCTATGGGTGACGTCACACTCCCGTAGTCCACATAATGTGACCCGCCACAGGAAAAAATGCTACAACTCGGCATTTGTGAAACTGAGAAAATGACGTTTATAAGTTTTTCTTTCAAAATTTGTGATTTTTGTTTTTTTGCAGAATGTGCTAATTGAGATCATGAAGAAGCCACTCCATGTTTCAGATAACATCATTTGTTGCATTAAAAGCATACATTTTGTTTTTTTTGTTTTTTTTTTCCGGAACAAAAAGGGGGCGTGTTTAAATCACCATAATTACCCACCGATCGCGGTCTATGATAGTGAGGCAGAGGTAGCTCTAGTGGTGTTGTGTCTTCACCCACCTATGAATGTGTGTGTGTGTGTGCATGTGTGTCAAAGTCAAAGTCAAAGTGTACTTTATTGTCAATTCACTATGTAACGGACATTACATTTCACCAGACTCCAAATGTGGAATTTACACTAAAAACTAACAACACACACACGCACACAAACACACAGCTACACTCATGGACAAGCGAGTGTATACAGACATCAACAATAAATAGACATAAGATATACAGGTAAACATATACGCTTCAACAAGAAGGAAAGTTCGAGATATAATAATAATAATAATAATAATAATAATAATAATAATAATAATGATAATGATCATAATAACACATTTTATTTATTAGCCGCCTTTCTGGACACTCAAGGTCGCCTTCCAACAAGTATAATATACATTATAGGCAGTTAAAAGCAACAGTTGGAATACAAACAGTTAAAAACAAACAGTTAAACATTTAAACAATACACATTTTAAAAACAGTAAAACATTTAAACATTAAGCAAATGTGCAATATGTAAGGTGCAATAAGTGAAGGTGCAATTTGTAAAGTGCAAGAGTGAAAGCAGCATGGACATCAGTGTGTGTATATGTGTGTGTGTGTGTGTGTGTGTGTGTGTGCATGAAATGAGAGCTTTTTCCAGGCTCACTTAGCTTTGAGCGTCTTGTATATCTACAAATCCATGCTTGCTAGTCATTGCCAGTTCTTTTTTATGCATTTATTTAGTTCTGAGGCAATTTAACTAAAGATAACCTACTGTACTGTACTGTACTGAGTTAAGGAAAAGTAATGCCAAAATCTGAAATTAAAACGGTTCAGAATAGAATACATAATAATACATAATGGATTCAATGCACACAGTACACAGATCATTAATTGCCAGTGATATCCTGTCATAGTGCCCTCTGCTGAATTCCTCCCTGTCCATCCTTGTTTCCTCTCTCCTTGTTTCCTCTGTCCTCATTAAGCTCTTCCTCTTTTATCTCCTCTCTGTGTAGCTCTGTCCCACCTCACACTTCCTCACCATTGTTTTGATATATGACCTAATTCCTTTTTACAAATCGAAGTTCCACGATTATAGCTACTGCAGCCTTTTTTTTTTTTCTTGTGTCAGTATTGTGCATATGGGTATGGATAGTTTTTTGGCTATTGCAGTTGTCATTTGAACTTGCCATGATACACCGGCTTACTTGAGTTTCATGAATAGGGCAATGTTCTGATTCTTATCTCGGAGCCAAGGAAATGAGTGGCGTATAATTGCTATAAAACACAATTATGTTCACCGATATGCATCCTATTCTGCAGATTACTTTGATGACAGTTAATCTTTACTATCCTTTTAAGAAGCCCTCATCAGTCTTTCACTCTTTTTCTTCTCTTCCTGAATTGGATCAAGCTTCAATGGTTTCTCAAGCATTTGATGAACAAGCTTGTCTTCTCTGTTTCACCACTGACCATTAAGTAGGCCTGTCATGATAATTACTACATCGACTTATCGTTCAATATATAAAAGCTGGAATTTTTTTGTATCCATGGAGATACACTACTGAGAAACTGCTGAATTTTTTTGGCTATATAATCAGATTTAACTTCTACGACTCATTACAGATGCAGAGTAAGTATTAAAGTGTTACATTCTGCTCATGTTTTTTTAACCATATTGTAGATTTTGATTTTTTGTTTAAATTTTCTCTTGAGTTTGAGTCAGTTGCAAAATAATTTATTGTATATACTTATTATAATATATCGTACTTCAAAATTTGTGATCGTGAAGGTCTACCAGTAAGGAAGACTTTATTGTACTTGTTTTGTTGTTGTATTTATATTCTTGACTGTCCCTGGTCCTGTGAATCTTGCCATTAGAGAGTTTGTGCCACTACTATGCCCTGACAAACGGACACGGTTGTACTAAAGAAGGATTATTAGTTTGGCAACACAGGATGCACGCGCAGCCTGAATGCAGAAAGCGCCGCTTTTTTGTGCGGTAAACATGAAGTAATAAAACAGTTTATCACCATGTGATAAAAAGTTATGATGCTAAACGAACATTAGTGAGAGGGATATGTCTTAATGACCCTTATGCGTTACATGCAGGTGAGTGCGTAAACAACAAAAAGAAATGTACAACTTTAGTAGCCGGATGTCCACTCATACCTGAACGATACACCTAGCCCCGCTGAATTCCTCGTTGGGTGTTTCCCAGTTGCCAGGATTCCATGGATCTACACAGGATCCTCGTGTCTGAACCACTTCAGACAGATCCATATCATTTAGATTTCATTCTACAATAAAAAAGGTTTAAATATTTTGCTATTCTAGTCACATTGCTGCAAATAACATTATTATCAGATCGAATGAATTCAAATCAGGACAAATGCAGCAAAATCTTTTGGAAGAAGAGGATTGAGAATACAATTAGCCGATCATCTGAAAATGTTTCAGCCTGTGCATTTATTTCTGTAGGCTAATTATCAGCCTAAACAACTCAATAGATGATTCACAGCCTTTATTATTCACATGTTTTAATCCAGGTTGACAAATAAAAACACCTCTGAATTGTTTATATTTGTTTATCATTAATGCTTATTAAAACTCTGAGTTTTATCGCATTTGATTTGGTCACGTGACACGGCACTCCCTGTACTGTCTGTCTAGGACAGCGGCTCTTTCTGCAGGAGACATGCGCAGTAGAGTGCGAAGTGCCCGATAATCATTCTATAAACATACCATCTGCAATAAACTGACCATCGAATCACTGTTTACCAAGACTGCATTAATACTGGTGTGATTACATCAAAATTGGGACTAAACCTGGAACTGCACCTGGACTAGACCAGGACTAAATCCATAACTCAGATGTTTTGCTGACTATAGTGGACCTGAATGGTAAGCTATTTTTAATTGAAAGTTTATGATTTTGTGAGAGGTGTAATGCGCATGCTCTTTTCACAACTTCTTGCATTGACTACATCTTGAGAAAACATCAGAAAACCCCACAGACTGATGGCCATCCTTGAATAAATCTTAGATGTACACTTTTTTACCTGCTTATGTGCCTGTCTCTTGGTGACTGCTTTTACAAACATTGCAGTGTAAAAAATTTTCTGCTTTTTACAGTAACACACAATAACACTTAATTCTCGTAGCTCTCAGGAAACATTTTAGCCTTGAGCATAAAAACTTCCATTTGGTGAGAGTAAATGGTACAAACACACAGTTTAGACAGGAATGGTTCCCAACTGGTGGATCAGGACTTTTCAGTTTGTCAGTTTTTTCCTCTCTTATCTGTAATGTTGATTTTAAATTCCGAAATGGTAATAATTTTCATTAACACCTGGAGTTTTAATTCAATTCAATAAAAATTTTAAGTCATCTCATATAACACTTAATCTGTTATAATGTTGTGTTTTGTTTCATTCACACACGTTTAACACATAAACCCTACATATTTAGACTCTCTGTTCTCTCAAACAGAAAACAATCTGTTCCACCTTGTGATGTCATGTGGTAATACAGGAAGTGCTCCACTGTGTTTTTAAAGTCCATACACCTTCACTAGAACTGCTTAAATGATTTCATTTCTGGAATTGCCTGAGCTAAAGGTAAAGCTTCACAACATCACAAGATGGAACAGAGCATTTTGAGCTCTGGGGGTGTAAACAGACTAATAATAAAAGATTACTCAAACATCTGAATGAAACAAAACACAACCCCAGGTATGTTTTTGATGAGGTAACATCAACAGTTTTCCTGATTTTACTACTTATAGGTAGGTGTTTGGGCAAAAGGAACATTTTTGTTTGAGTCTATAAACTACTGACAACATTTCCCCCAAATTCCAAATAAAAATATTATCGTTTAGAGCATTTATTTGCAGAAAATGACAAATGGTCAAAATAACAAAAAAGACACATGTTTTCAGACCTCAAACAATGCAAAGAAATGAGAACAAATTCATTTTAAAACGACATAATACTAATGTTTACACTTAAGAAGAGTTCAGAAATCAATATTTGGTGCAATAACCCTTATTTAAGCTTTTAATCAAAGCTTTCATGCGTCTTGGCATGCTCTCCACAAGTCTTTCACATTGTTCTTGGGTGACTTTATTCCACTCCTGGTGCAAGAACTGAAGTAGCTCAGCTTTGTGTTTGTGTTGGAATTCAACAGACGCTGGAATGGAATGGCTGTAATACATGTAGAGATGCTAATTTTAGAAAAAAATGCAGTGGTGTCTTATTTTTTTTCTAGAGCTGTAAGGTCATGTAAAAAGTGGGCCAGGAGATAATCATACTTTATTGTATATTTGTTGTGATTAAAAGGTCTTGTATTGCGTTTCCGTTTCCTGCAGCTTGCATCCCAAGAAACTGAATATTCAGACGCACCGTGAGTCGCCTGAGGGATCTCCCACACGCGCTCACACACCAGCGACACATCAGCGCTGCGAAGTGCGCCTAATTGACCTGTTTATCATATGGACATTTTGAAAACTATTCCCCTTCGTTTGTCAGATCTATAGGCCTATTGGTAATCCCTCTTCAATGACCCGACCCTAAACACTAATCTAACAGAAAGGGGAAAGGATAGTACATTCCTCGGTGTGTGGAAGAGCGGTCAGAGGACGTATGGCGCATTTGAACAGTAAAAGCCTCCAGATGTAGAAGGGGAGAGAAAGTAAACTCCAGAGCGCGTGGAGACGGTCTGGACACATCAGTCAGCACGAGGAGGCGTGCTCTCTCTCTCGTGCACCGCAGCGTTTGATGATCCCCGTTCGCTCTCCCTGTGGGTGAGGTCGCTTCACGGTGCAGCGGAGCAGACTTTACCTATCCGACCGGAGCTTCGCGTCGGCGTGATCCGCAGCGGGGCAAACGACGCGCTTGTTTTTGGTTCACTCACTCCGTATGGATCTTTCAGACTCTCGCGTTTGCTGCGTCCCAGACCAAGTAACTCCTGGTTATGAAATATGAACATTAACAGTTTGGTCACAGTTGATAGCGTTTTTTTATTATTATTCCAGGAGCGAAACCTATCCATCGTGACAAGACTGTTATTACTGGCACTGTTCTTTTTGTTTTGGTAAAATGCGGGCTGGACTGATCCGCGTGCCTACCGGAGCGTGTCTGCTGGTACTTTTCGGGACTCTGAGCTCTCGGGTCACGGAGGTGGGAGGCACCCATCAGAGCATCCCGCCGTCCGTGTAAGTGCATGCTCTTTTACGCACAATCTGCAGGGGCTCATTCATTCATATGAGGCGTTTCGTCGACAGATTAATACAATTATTCAACTTTATTAGTGGTGATTTTAAGAATTATATCATTTTATATTTGGATTAACTGTATACATGCCTGTCTGTACAATCTATGTACAATGTGGGTATTGTCACTGGGGAATCCAATAGTCTCTGAGCCTCATAGAACAACTTACTAAGAGCAATAAAAATGTACCCACATTTATGAAGTAAAATGTTACTACACTTATAATGCGGGTACAGATCTATTACATTTTCCCTTTCTGATTTGGTGATTTGTTCTTGTGTGCAGAGTGAAGCTATGGGCTTCAGCGTTTGGTGGAGAGATGAAGTCCATCTCTGCAAAGTATTCTGGCTCTCAGCTGCTTCAGAAGGTAAACCAATGTTACACTTCATTCAGAAATGTGTCTATTTTTATATTATTTTATAAAGGTTTGTAGTGCAATACTATGAGTTAAGAAGACACTGTCAAATGAATGGGAATAGCTCACCCCAGATATTGTTTTACATTTTGTATTGGCTGTATACATACATATATTATTTATTAGTCATAGAGGTGTGCAGTGTGAGCTATTTTGCATATACATTCTCACAGTTCAGTTCAGCACAGATCATTGTATGTACTTAGTATAAAATATGAACTGACAGTGATTTGACTTTTAACATTTACATAAATAACTCCTTTTTAAACTCCCTATTCTTGTGTAATCTCTGACATGAAAGCAAATGTGTGAAAAGACGTTGTTTTAAATCGTTCGAAGAGAAATGTCACTCTTCCTTTTAACTACGGGGCTCTGTGTTTTTCCGCCTCTTGAGACTGTGTAATGCATGCTCTTTTGATAGCTGCATGTTTAAAGATTGTTCTCAACAAGTGTCCTTGTTTTTACGCTCATTTGATTTCTGAGTACTTGACACAGCTCTTGGTGCATACATAGATTGAGTTTGGATCACATAAGGGAGTGTATCTTGCATAGTGATCGTCTTTTAAACTACTTCACGTTGGCCTCTTCGTCTTTTTCACGTGCAATATTTGAGTGTGATGGAATGCAAATTTGTCCTAATGGAGGATCCTCTGATGAAGCATGAATTAATAGTGGCTAATGGATTGAGAGGGCCAAAGTTGTGTTAACCCCAGTGGGTGGTGAAAGCATTAAGCTGTTTGGTGGTTTGGTGATTTGAGCCTTGTCGTCTAGGACTCAGTGTGATCTGACATTCCAGAACATACATCAGTCTTGTTGTTTTTCCAGGAAACATTCCGACCAACAACCAGTGTCCTTATTATGAAATAGGAATGTCACAGTATCAAATTTTACTGTTATGATTATTATTAAGAGAAAGATGATCACAATTTTTTCACAATTTCACCAAACAAAAGTAAAATGCTTTCTTTCACATTGTTTAATAGATAAAATTTCTCTATATTATCACTTGCTTTATGAACTCAAACTTTCTGAATCTAAAAGTGATGTTATTGTGGGTAAGCAGACAAGATGTGGGTACATGTGGTCTTATTGTTGTGGAGCTTGTATGTTTGCTTCTAAAATATTTGCAATACTGTATATATTTTTTTAGTTCTTATGTTGTGACCTTTACTGAAGAATCTTCACATTCCAATTAAGTGACCTCTGATGACAAAAGTTACATAGTGGATCTTTATGAAAAAATAGACATCAATTAATTGAGCTAGCAAACATTTTTTATACCACAAGCATGGCCATCTTAACTGTTTATCTTTTGAGCCTTGTCCTTGGGGAGCACCTGTTCAGGACTTTTAATGAAGAAAAAATCTCTCACTCCTTCAGTGTATTTATAAATTAATTGAGCTTTATGTACTCTTTATTACAAACAGATAAATGTATTTCCAGTTTCAAGGGTTATATGATAGAAAAGAACCCTGAAGCTCTCACTAATTCCATGTTTTTATCATTTATTTTAGCTTTGTGTCTTTATTACAGGCATATACATGTATTTCCTGTTTCAAGGGTTATATGATAAAAAGCAGCTTGAAACATATCCCTGAAAGTCTCATGTACCAGGGCTTGATCCACAGTCACGTCCTGTGTCCTTATCATAGGCCCACCCGGACCAGAGTGTATGCGCTGTTCACACACTCATGCACTTGCTCAGTCTATGCACAGTGTGTGTTTCATCACAGCTGATAAGTCAAAGAGCCACTGTTATCTGTTTGACAGGATAAAAACTCTTCGCTCTTCTCATCTATTTCCACCTTCTAAAAGCAGATAACCCTCCCGCCGAGTGACGACCTCTTTATGAAATGCAAATCAGGGCTTCCGGGTTAATTGAGCTAAGAAAAAGGCTCGAGACCTCTTGTTAAGAAAAGTGTATTTTTTGAAACCTCTCAAATCTGGAAGATATTATGTACATCTGTATTGACACAGACATATGGATGTTCCAGTTCCTAAATCTCTAAGGACTGCGAATCGGCCAGAACAAGGCAGAACAATATATTTCACAATTTATTCACAGCAACCTATAGCAATGAGTCATTCTGTTAATACTAAATGTGCAGAATTATTAATAGTAACTAGAATTTTGAATTTATTACAACATGGATACAAATGTATGAAATTCATTGTCTGCATTTTGTTTAATATTAGTGTTGTTAATATTGCTATTAGAGTAATTAATAAATATATGATTTTTATTACTTATTTTCTCAATATATCTTCTGCGATTCAAATGTTTTCTGTACTTAATGTGTATTTATATTTGTGTTGGTATCTGCCCCGCTTTTGTCCAGAGAAGCTGAGAAGGCACAGTATCACCCCGGGGTGCAAATGCTTTTAAACAGGAGTAGGCTGAATGAGGGCTATACTCTAGTTGTACACAGAAGGAGATGCGTGTGGCTGAAGGAAAAAGGCGGTGTCTTGTGTGAATGTGTGTGAATGTGTGTGTGTGTTTGTGTGTGTAAGATTGTATTCCCTCGGGGCTGTGGACAGATGGGCCGCGACACTGTTATCTGCCTGACCCCAGCGCAGCACAAGTCCCTCAGAAAGACCTCCCTGATGCACACATTCAAATGCGTGACCTGGATCATGGTCCGTACACGATCACAAAGACCTTTAAGAAGAACGCAGTATACAAGAGGCACACATGTGAAACGTGTTATCATGTATATACTGTAGGTAGATGAACAACTGTGTAGAAAAAGGGTCAAATTTTATATCTGAAAAGTCATTATACAGCAGTTTTTAACAAATAACCATACCTTCTGTTTTTAATAGTTTTACACAAGGTAGCATGAAGAGGCTATAGGCAAAGTGCGCTATGTCCCTGTAAATGTAATTTTGGTTATTATGAGTAACTATACAAATAATGGATCATATGGCACCACTTTATAATAACTACACTTTAATTAACCTTGTAGGGACAGATGCCTCCGTCAGGGACAGTGAGGGGGTGGTTGTGCGCACAATTACTTCAATATTAGACTCTTTGATTCAAGACAACTTTCCTGTTTTTATTCTTTGCAGTTTAGAAATTCCACAACAACCTTTTTAAAACAAAGACTTAATACATGATTTGTTCATTTTGAATTTGTTAATTTCATGCTTTATTAAGGCTAATCAAAATTTAGATAATTGTAAAGTGTTATCACTTATACTTCATGTTTTATGGACTGGTACAATTCTTATCTGTGTTATGCTGCAATTAATAAATAATGTCGGTTTTGCAGTAAAAGGAATTAGTCAATTATAACAGCATGTACATGTTTAGCTAATGCCTAAACAAAATATTCCATCTCCATGTGCTCGTTCTGTGTGTAACCTATGGTTCAACCTCTTCCAATAATTATATTTTTATCATTCACTCCTAATTTGCATGATAAATAGGCTACAGTATATGCAATTTGATATTCCAGAATTCATTTAAATGACAAGTACCACCTCATTAAAACAACTGCGTATGATTAGTTTTTGACAACCCCACTACCCTGTTTTGTCTCCCCTTACCTTGGTGCCCTGATCTGTCCTCCACTCACTTCCTGTATTGGAAACAGATCTGATTTCAAGGTTATACCAGCCAGGACATAGGTCTCTGTGTGCCATATATACAATATACAGCTCTACATGCACACCTCATAAAAAACACACAATCAATGAACATCTCAACTTCATTAGTTTTACAGTGAGTCACATGTTGTATACAAAGTGTGTTTGGGGCACAGTTTACTTCTCCCCAGCTCCCACTGATTTGAATTAGCTCTGTGAGTTCTACCTTCTGCACTGCTGTTCTGTTGAAATCTTTAATTTCATGTATCATTGAGCAACCTGTCTATACGCGCCAGTCTGGCTGTAATGACTGTGTTTGTGGATGTCTGAGGTTCGACCAGTTTTCATACCACACTGCAGTTTACCCCACGTTTTCATGAGGTCTTTGGGTGGAAAGGATGACAATTATTACAATTTTAGTTACCTGGGGATTTGTGCACTTAAATGAAATAAGGATAGAAACAAGTCCACCAAGACCAGGGAATGTGTCTGGTTTAATTGTCATTTGCCCAGCCCGTGGGGCATCCACCGTAATTTATTAATTTGATTATTTTGAGATTAGCAAAATTAATTATATTCATATTTTACTCAAGGGTAGATAGAGAAGTGTCTTCCTCCAGATTACACCACGTTAATGAATTGCACAAAGCCTTAACTATGACCTTCTAAGAAACAATACAACCTTTAGCAGCCAAGTTTAGTGTATTACTTTTATTATTATTTTCAGATAAAGTTGTTTGCACCTGGCATATGTTTTCAAGAGAATATGACTTGTTTAAGGAATTTTTAAAGAATTGAAAATAAAGGTGCACTATTTAATTTTTTTGGTGGAAGATCTGACACCTAATGTTATTTATTTGCCAGAAATATTCAACACTATGGGATTACAATCTTCTATCTCTATGGAAACAAACAGATGACACAATCAGGCTATTTAGGTCTTTTAAAATATATGTTTACAGCATGTAAACGCATGTATTTGAATAAATGCAAGATGGATAGTCTTAATTCCATATTGAGCAAAACCATAACATTTCCATGGATACATGCAGGTAGCAGACTCCTCTTTTGAAAAGTTAGTGCACCTTCAAGAGATCGCAACCATGCTGCTGCTCCAGGACCTGCCACCGATGGAAAGTTATGAGGTCAAGCTGTAAGCTGAGACAATCAGTATAGTAAGTAAAAAAACATTTTTTTTTTCTGTTGTAGGATAATCCGAGCACTTCTGATACACCAGACTGAACACGACCCCATTCCAAAAGTACAGAAGGCATGTGTATTGGTGAGAAACAGGCAGCAGGTGTGTCACTTTGTGTTGTACTTAAAGTCACACTTGAGCAGCATACATCATCTAGGAGATTCAAAGGGAAAAGAGGAGTGCAGATAGGGAACGGTAATGATGTGTGACAAGAGTCTTCTCTGCATCTATTTGCCTGGCAAGGGGCAACTTACATTATACGCTCTCTGCAGAGTGCTGCTGTCATTTCCTTCTACCTTTTTCTCACAGAGATCTCACTACAGCAAGTCAGTGTTGCTATTTTACCAAACCGAAAGGGACATTTGAGGATTAGAGGGCGATAATATAATCAGATGGTGAAATGTTTGTCATAGCAAAAAATCCTATTTGTTTTTTTTGTTTTTTGTTTTGCTGTTTTGCCCTTGATGCAACATTAATCCAGGCTTAATGACACAACTCTGTCCTTTTAATGTTATTTTGCAGTACCACAGTATTCAGATGTATTTAATTTTGTGTCTTGTTACAAATACAGGACAGGTTCAATATTTTCTAGTATTTTTTTTTATATTGTTAAGCCTGTGTTTTGAAAGACATTATAGACATTCCCTATATTCTAAATGTTTATCATGGGTAATTAGTCATTTAGAGATCTGAGAGCATTGTTTTGTTTCAAAGTGAAGTTGATTATACATTATGTGTGTTTCAGTTTAATTACATATTATACCAATAACTGGTGCTGCGTGGGAAATAGCACTGTGAGCCACTGAATCCTTTGAGATAATAATCCACACTGAAGTAGATTTTAATTATAAGCAAACCCTCATTACAATTCATTTAACTTGATTTTGCAAACTTATTTTTCCAGGTCCTAATCTTTATGTTGCTTAACTGTTTTGATAGGCTTGTTCTAATAAAAGTAATATATAAATTTAAAAATGCAAGTACTTCAGAAGGGTATCTGCAGAATCAACAATAACTCCACAGAAGCAAGCGAACATGAACGCTCATTAAAAGTGACTTGATGTTGTAAAGAGAACAGTTGATAATGGTCAGGAAAACTGATGCAGTCCATAAACATGTGGAGAGAGATTGACAGAGATGAGATAGAGGCTGGCAGTGTTGTGTTTGTGATGATTCATGTGGCATTTTCAAATGTTTCTCCTGGGGGAATAAAAGGTTGTTAAATGTACTTTTACTTTATTTATTTATTTGTGCATTTTTGTGTGTAGCATTAAAACAGCCTATGCATCCTAAACCCTGGCTTCTCTTCCTCTCTGTTCATTACATTCAGTAAATTATTGCCCTTACAGACTTTTGCCTCTTTATTCTTATAAGAACCAATATCTCAGATGAGTGGCAACAATGAATACTATAGTTGACAATATAACACGATAATGTTTCATCATTAAGATTTCTGTAAACTAATTATGTGTTCTAGGGGTGATTTTTTGTAACTGATACATTTGATTTGATTTTTGAGACAGTATCTTATATTGAAAAAATATCTCCATTTTGTTAATAGTATTACCTCTGTATTTTTGTTTGTATTGGTTTGTTTGACTGGACCTACCTAAACTAGACTATACAGCTCTGGAAAAAAATAAAAGACCACTGCAAAATTATAATTTTTTCTGATTTTACTACTTATAGGTAGGGTGACATCAGGTAATTTGAGCCACCAGCTAAAATGAGACATTTAAGGTTTGAGCATCCTAGCTCTTTAAATGTTAGCAGCCAATGGCTGCAAACTATATCAAATGCATGCTACAACTGTACTTGATAGAAAACAATACATTTGATTGGTGTATGGTTGGTATGGTGGGCGGGACAATGCCACACTTACATACTGCTGAGGAGAACTGTGAGGTTAGTGGCCTGGCAGACAATTCTTTCTTGAAACTTATAAGGTTGATAAATCATTAAAGGTCCAGTGTGTAGGATTCATGTCGCATAGGTGGATAGTGGCTATGGCACTTCCTGTTTTAGCTACGGCAAACCTCGAGGGTCACCCGGGCGCGCCGTAGCGTACCCGCGTGCACCCGGCGCGCACACGGCGCTGCGAGCCCTCGCCGACAACAACGGTATTAATAAAACGCGGTCTCCCGTTCACTGTTTTTTTTTTCTTTCCGCATGAAAACACACATTCCCGATCGTGTACCATGACAATCTTCATATTAAATGAAACCTTACAGTCTCCTCTGTTTGACTATGCAATTCATTTCCCGGCACAACAATCAGCACATGGGGCTTTTATACGGAAAAGCACAAAATGAGGTTTGTTACTTAGCTTACCTTTGAAGGCTCTGCACAGGTCAAACTCTGTATTTCACCATAAGCTTGGTCTCAACCTGTCCATAAGGATCCAGCGAATAAAATCCAGTAAAACAATTTAGTCCAAAACACGTGTTAGATCCATTACGACGTGTGATACAGCAGCATGCTTGTTGTTTACCCAAAACCACGAGCCCTTGCTTTGCATTTTTGGTGGCTCATTTAAGCTGGTAAGTGGCTCATTTTAGCTGACCGGGTGGCTCATTTTACCTGAACACTGATCGTTTAAAAAATGTGGGACAGCTGATGTTTTATAAGCTGTAAAACCTAAATGATTACATTTTATACAATAATTCAACCCTAAAATATTAAAGATTATATTTATTAACTAAAATAAATATAAACCAGTGTCATAGATAGTTTTTTACGAGTTTCCTAAGACATTAACCAAAATGTGGCTCAAATTACCTGATGTCACCCTATGTGTTTGGGCAAAAGAAACATTTTTGTTTGAGTCTATAAACTACTGACAACATTTCCCCCAAATTCCAAATAAAATATTATCGTTTAGAGGTAACAGGAGAAGTTCATGGATTCTACCTGGACGACTGAGGGACTTTTCACGCATTATCGTTCAGAGCATTTATTTGCAGAAAATGACAAATGGTCAAAATAACAAAAAAGATACAACGTTTTCAGACCTCAAACAATGCAAGATCAAATTCATTTTAAAACACTTAAGAAGAGTTCAGAAATCAATATTTGGTGCAATAACCCTTATTTTTAATCACAGCTTTCATGTGTCTTGGCATGCTCTCCACAAGTCTTTAAGTGACTTTATTCCACTCCTGGTGCAAGAACTGAAGTAGCTCAGCTTTGTGTTTGTGTTGGAATTCAACAGATGCTGGAATGGAATGGCTGTAATACATGTAGAGATGCTGATTTCAGAAAAAATGCAGTGGTCTCTTATTTTTTTCAAGAGATGTAGACTACTAGGCTGTTACTATAACACATTTTGAAGCTTGATATTTTGTTATAGAGATACTTTGATGCCACTCATTCATCATCATCATCATCAGGGGTATGATGGGGTAAAAGGTATGAGCTGAAACAAAAAAAACAGATTGAACCAATAATTAGCAATAGAAGCTACTTATTCAACCCTTTACAACTCAAGACTAATCATAAAAAATACTCCAAATTTCCCCACTTTTACAAAAAAAATGTACATGCGATAAATACTGAACCCATAAATAAAGTGTACCAGCATTCATTATTGAACGATAAGTCGATATAGTAATTATGGCAGGCCTAGACCTACCCCTGTCCTGTACTGAGCAACTTTGTAAATGTCTTGCCCCCCAGTTACCCCCAGTGAAAGGGGGAGCAGCTCATGGATGTCAGTCTCTCTGCCAGCCCGTGATGGCTGAGGAGCCTGTCAACACACGGGAGACACACCAGATTAGATTTAGCTTTGGGAAAATTGAATAGCTGTCAGGATTGGTTGGGGAACACTGGAGATGATCTATAGACAAGAGGATGAAATAAAATACAGAAATAAAAACACATGTGATTGAATAAATACAGCTCTGGAAAAAAATAAGAGACCGCTGCATTTTTTTTCCTGAACTCAGCATCTCTACATGTATTACAGCCATTCCATTCCAGCTTCTGTTGAATTCCAACACAAACACAAAGCTGAGCTACTTCAGTTCTTGCGCCAGGAGTGGAATAAAGTCACCCAAGAACAATGTGAAAGACTTGAGCATGCCAAGACACATGAAAGCTGTGATTAAAAATAAGGGTTATTGCACCAAATATTGATTTCTGAACTCTTCTTAAGTGTAAACATTAGTATTATGTAGTTTTAAAATGAATTTGATCTTGTTTCTTTGCATTGTCTGAGGTCTGAAAACATGTATCTTTTTTGTTATTTTGACCATTTGTCATTTTCTGCAAATAAATGCTCTAAACGATAATATTTTTATTTGGAATTTGGGGGAAATGTTGTCAGTAGTTTATAGACTCAAACAAAAATGTTCCTTTTGCCCAAACACATATGTATAAGTAGTAAAATCAGAAAAACTGATAATTTTGCAGTGGTCTCTTATTTTTTTCCAGAGCTGTATGTAGACATGTTTAATGCCATACTGTGGATCATCGCTGACAAAGCAATAACATCACAGTGGAAACGAGCAGATGGCAGACTTTCCTCCGGAAAAGTTACACAGTGCACCTAAACTGATATTTCTGTACATTTGTAGTTAATTTTAATATCTGTTCACAATTCTATGACACTTAAATTTCAACCAGGCACATTTTAGCACATCGTTAAAATGTCTGAATATTGTTTTCAAGATGCAAAAAAAAATCAAGACATTTTTGCCCGCCCTATAGTTCCATGTAAAGTGTTGCTTATGCTGTATTATTTTTCTATTATTGAATTAACCCAGCCAAGTTACATTAGTTGCACCCTTCTCTGCTCCTTCCTCTGGTTTCCATTGACAGCTTTGTGATCCTTCTAAATTTAATCCATAGGCACAGTAGGCTAAATGTGTGTGTAAAAGGAACTAGCTGCAATAGGAGGGATGCCCTGTCACCAATAATTACACAGTTAGTACGTGTCTTGTGTATCCTTTCATGTCCACACAGGGCTAGCTTTAGCTAACACAGCCACTCACTCAAACTGTAATTAAGCCTTTGTTGGTAAGAAAAGCCACAGGGAATCAAAGAGTGTGGCTGTAGTGTTAAGAGCAGTAGCACAGAGCACGGCCTGGGCTCAGACAGGATTAAAGAACTTCCATTTTAAGGACCACTGCTGCTGACACTGTGTGTGCGCTTAAAAATCATATATGTGTCAACTGTATTATTTTAGTTAGGCCTTTCATTCATTCTGCCGTATTTTAAACATGTCCAGAAGACTTACATTTCTTCTGGGTTATAATTTTCATTCATTTTCATTTCAAAATATCAGCCTTTGACATTTGTGTCCATTCAAATTAAATGTGCTGACAAAGCAAATCACATCTTTTGGTCCACATCAACCTCATGTTTAATGTAGCCACAACACTGTGAGGATTGTTTGTTTATCTCATTCATAAACTTGACCCCCGGTTGGTTAAAGATGATCACATTTTTCTTTTTCTTTTTTTTTTTTTGCACAGCCCTACTTGCAGCCCTTGGCCTTAGAATGACCATAGCCAATTTCCCATTTGAAAAGTAAATCATAATAGCAAAATACCCATATGAAATCTAAAGAATTTACAGACCACTGCAAAATGATCAGTTTTTCTGATTTTACTACTTATAGTAGTAAAATATTATGTATGTGTTTGGGCAAAAGGAACATTTTTGTTTGAGTCTATAAACTACTGATAACATTTCCCCCAAATTCCAAATAAAATATTATTGTTTAGAGCATTTATTTGCGGAAAATGACAAATGGTCAAAATAACAAAAAGATACAGTGGTACCTCACCTTACGAAATTAATTCGTTCCAGAAGTGGTTTCGTAACGTGAATTTTTCGTAAGTTGAGTAGCTATTTCAATGGAAAAGGCCTGATCCGTTCCAAGTTTTTTTTTTTATAGTGTAACATTTTTTTATAGTGTAACATTTGTGTTCTGCGTTGCTCGCATCTCCGCGCTCCTTGCGCGTTCCGCGCTAGAGCTAAGAGGCCAAGAAAGACGCTCTTTCAGCGGGAATAAGAGCGGGGCGAGGCGGGCTCTGGTTCTATCTGACCTCCAGAGCCGGGGTGCCAACACTGTGAGCTAAGAGGCCGAGAAAGGTGCTCTATCAAGACCGCAAGACCGCGGGGTCTCGCTCGGGGCGGGCTCTGGTTCTATCTGACTTCTAGGTCTAGACCAGAACTAAACCAGGTCTAGACCAGAACTAAACCAGGTCTAGACCAGAACTAAACCACGCGTGCTCGGTCCGCGCGTGCTCGGCCCCGAGGAGGAGGCACGGCCCGGGCGCCGCGGCTCCATCCCGCGCCCGCAGCCCCGGTGTACTCGCGGCCTTGCGCAGTGTTGACGTCGCTTTTTGATCCTTCGATGTCGGCTCTTCCTATCATTGTGAAGCAGAATTCACCAAGCGTTGGATTGTTCACTCACTAAGGGAACGTGAGCGGGGTTTAGACCGTCGTGAGACAAATTAGTTTTACCCTACTGATGATGTGTTGTTGCGATAGTAATCCTGTTTCTCCGCTCCCCTCGCGCGTTCGGCGCTATATTGAGCCGTGCCCCCCCCCACGCTTCACTATCAACACATTCCGTTGAAAATCTATGAAAGTTCGAGTGTTCAAACAAGAGAGAAATGCGAGAAAAGCCCAACTCCAGTCTGAGAAAAGCGTAGAATGTGTGTGGTGAGGCATTTACAGCCCTAAAACGTGTAAAACAATTGCAAAATACAAAGTTGTCCTACCTCACGGACCTCTCCCACCGCGGGCCACCTCTGGAACCTAACCCCGTGTGTGTTGATAAAGTGTATTTACGTTTCAGGGCGTGCATCTGAGCGCGCATCTGAGCGCGCATTAATTGAATTTTTGAGATTTCGTGTTTCGTAACTTGAATTTTCTTTCGTATCTAGAGACCAAAATTTAACGTGAAGGTGTTTCGTAACTTGGATTTTTCATATGTAGGGTCTTTCGTAAGGTGAGGTACCACTGTACATGTTTTCAGACCTCAAACAATGCAAAGAAACAAGATCAAATTAATTTTAAAACAACATAATACTAATGTTTACACTTAAGAAGAGTTCAAAAATCAACATTTGGTGCAATAACCCTTATTTTTAATCACAGCTTTCATGCGTCTTGGCATACTCTCCACAAGTCTTTCACATTGTTCTTGGGTGACTTTATTCCACTCCTGGCGCAAGAAGTGAAGTAGCTCAGCTTTGTGTTTGTGTTGGAATTCAACAGACGCTGGAATGGAAAGGCTATAATACATGTAGAGATGCTGATTTCAGAAAAAAAATGCAGCGGTCTCTTATTTTTTTCCAGAGCTGTATATTGGTATTGTTAGATGGAACTACTTGATTCATACATTCATGATTGATAGCCACATATGTAACCTCATTCACACAACTGTTTTGTAATTGTGATAGATTAGACCTAATGAAACTGCCCACAGTGAAGATTATCCAGTGATCTAAAGGGGCAGGGCCTGTCCAATTAAACACATTACAATGTGCAGAGCCGTGTGAAGGACTGTGAGACATTCTCCTGTCCGCATCCATCAACCTGACATCTTTCTGCTACATCAACACTACAGGTGAAAATTCAGATACAAGATACATACGAAAAACTACATTGCATTTTAGCAGCCATATTAAAGGGCTCATATTATGCTATTTTCTGATCTGTAAGGTTGAGGCTGAGTTCTTCTCTCAAACAGAAAACACTCTGTTCCACCTTGAGATGTCATGCAGTAATACAGGAAGTGCTCCACTGTGTTTTCAAGCCTCGCACACTGTCACTAAAATCATTTGGATAATTTCAGCCACAGATTTGCCAATCTCTACTTGTTACATCAGGCTTCCTGTTCCTGCTCTGAGTAAATTTACCTTGGACACACTGCACTTCACATTACAAAGACTTGGGTGCTTTACCCTTGACTGACATACCATCCACAACACTCTCTAACCTCTGAACATCATTAAAATTACAGTGTCCCAAAATCTCATGCCACGTCTGAATATCATGGTAACTCATACATTGATCATCACAGTCATTGTTCACAGGCACAATAGGCAAATAGAACAGTCTGTTATGTTCATGAATGAGAAAACATGTACCGTCTTTGCACTGCAGGATGTCTTCACCCTCCTTGAAGATCACTGTCGCACCACTGGAAGTTGCAGCTCTCACGGCCGTATCTACAAACATCAATGCATCTGTTTAACACTACTAAACCTAACCTGAAAACAACCTCTTCATGACGTCACAAGATGGAACAGAGCATTTTGAGTTTGGGAGATCTAGACAGACTAAAAATAAAGGGTTACTCGGACATGACATAATGTGAATGAAACAAAACACAACTCCAGGTATGTTTTGAGGAGGTAACATTATAACATGGCTTAAAGCTCACAACAGTCAGTTTTGTGTAATATAGAACCTTTAGTAGTAATGTAGCTTTCTATCTCTACTGGATTTTTATATACAAAATACACTATCTTTCCACTGTGTTGTGCAGTATGTTAAGTTCTTTTGATTTGGGACAGCACATAGTGTAATTTATTGACACGTGGCTATATTATATGAGTATTATTTTTAACCTGGGTTGATTTTTCCTCCTCTCTAAGCCTCCCTTATGCCTCTCTCTCTCTCCTTTAATAATGAATGTAACCGCAGCACTAAAGAACATACAGTATGCGAAAAGAGCAGTCCTGGGACACTTGGAACCCACGCCTCACCTTTGAAAAACACTTCCACTGACCTGGCACTTTGTCCTCTCTCTATATCTTCATCAAAATATGTCCCAAGTCACACATTTTTGGTCCACACAAACTTTATGTATGTACACGCACTTTTTGTCACCATGCCCTGTTTGCACCAGCGAAAAACTGCGAGTCTGCTGCCAAGTCCTGCTCAGTGGGACTCTACAGCTCCTTGCCCTGACCTTTACCTTCACCGTCTATATCACCTCTGCTGTACAAACACCGGGTTAGTCTACATGACACAGCTGTTGTGGACAAGTGAGGTACACCTGACCTTGCCTGGAAGAATCCATGACTCATCGCTGTACCAGCGGCGAGTCTGGTAACGCTTGGTCCAGAATGCGCTGCTGTTGTGCTTAGACAGACAGCAAAGTGAACCAATCAGAGAACAGTTAACGGACAGCGACGTGAACCAAGCCGGTAGGAAGCAATGCAAAAACATCTTTTTTGAAAAGAAAGGCCTCTAGAGCTGTCAGCTGCTGTGGTTTTAAAGGGATATGCCACCCCCAGGTCAAATTTGGGCATCACGCACCACGTTGTGCAACAGGGGAACTCCCTTCCCGGTGCGTAACTGGGATTCCCCTGGCAGCGTGCTGCGTGATTCGGCTGTATTCTTCCGCACTGGAAAATAGTTCCCACCCAAAATGACCAAGGCAGGCTCTCCGTGTTGATTTGCACATTTATTTGCACTCGATATGAATGCGCACTACACAGAAAGTAATTGGGAAACGCATCGAGCAAATTAATTCCTTTTGGCCGAAATCTTTCTCTGGCGACGTTAGACTCCAGTCTAAGGCGGAGGAGCTGCAGATACCGCGGCGGTCAGTGGCGACAGACTCGGACAATGGCTGGGTGAGCAGGAAAACGCTTTCCACCACTTATTTTAGTCTCTGGACTGTGGGGAGATGCCCAAATTTGACCTGGGGGTGGCATATCCCTTTAAGGAATCGATGTGTTTTAGGTCATTTAAGACCAATTTTACAGCTGAATGGAAGGGACGTTGCGGGCAAAGGCGGGTGCACTGACGTCACCATCTTTGAACGAATCAGAATCGCGGAGTCCGTTGTTAACCGGAAGAGCGAGGGTGGAGCGAGGGTGTCCAAATGGTATCGCGCTGTATAGGAAATACAGAGAGATATCATTTGGCTGGCCAGGTAACACCTGACCAACATTTTGGCTCAAAATCAAGAGAAGGGGAAGAAGAGAAATTCAGAGTTCTTGAAACTCGGGATGCACCGATCCAGCTTCACCAGGTCCGATAATGATATCCATACTTAAAGTTGCATTGTGTAACTTTTCTGGTGGAGCGTCCGTCAAATGCTTTTCTTCATGAAGATGTTATTGTTTTGTATGGACTGTTTTACAGTGTGGTATTAAACCTTTCTATCTTCACGGAGACCAAATCAGACCAAATTACAGGTCAGATATGTGGAGAGGCAGTCCCACTCACAGTCAGAATGCAGCCAGTTTTTCTAGGTGTGTAGAATCCCTCAGTGGTCCAGGTAGAATCCAAGGCAAAAAGAGAAATTCAATTTGTCAACTGGACAAAAGTTTGTTTGGTCGAATTCGTTTCACAGCTCATACAAGCTGCTTCTTCAGTTCTGGCTCAAGTGCTGGTGGACACTGCTTATAATTGGCTGCAGGGAGGAGCTAACTACCATTAAATTACTATGAAACTATTGTTTGAAAATCCTCTGTAGTAGTGTACTACAGAGAATTTTCAGACAACATGAAATCCCAGTCTGTTTCAAACCCACAAACACTTTAAGACAAAAACTGGTCCACCCAATGGACAGCGCTACATTGGAGAAACAAAACAGTCACTTCACAAGAGGATGTACCAACACAGACGGGTGAGCCAGAGTGGACCTGCATCTGCTGTACATCCTCAACTAGAAGCCACGGGCCACTCCTTTGAGGACAGTGAGATACAGATCTTGGCCAGAGAAAAGAACTGGTTTGAGAGGGGAGTTAAAGAGGCTATTTTTGTCAAGAAAGAGAATCCTTCCTTGAACAAAAATGGAGGTCTCAGACATAATTTGTCTCCCATCTATAACTCTATCCTCAAACCTAAAAGCAAACAAAGAAAACAATAGGGCTAGCCAGATCACGTCCAGAGGTGTGAAAACATCCATTATGGCCCTGAATGGCTCCGAACAAGACTCCCACTCCCTCTGCATATTGAATAGGCTTAACTAACAGAAACTGAAAACAAATAGGTGTGATAGTTTCATAGTAATTTCACTATAGTTAGCTCCTCCCTGCAGTTAGATATAAGCAGTGTCCACCAGCACTCTAGCCAGAACTGAAGAAGCAGCTTGTATGAGCTGTGAAATGTATACGACCAAATAAACTTTTGTCCAGTTGACAAATTTAATTTCTCCTTTTGCCATTTTTTTCTAGGTATTTTTGAGCTATAAAACTTCATGTAATTCAGTATGTGTAAGGTAGAGCTGTTTAATGTCATATTGTGGAACATTTGAAGCAGAGCGATGACATCCATAGAAACAAGCAGGTGACACACTCCAACCAAAGTTACACAGTGAACCTTTAAGTTTTAAGTATCTGCTGATATACATGATATTAACTGATTTAACTGATACCACTGTAGGGACTGAAAATTGTATTTTCCCCCTAAATTATTACAAATTTTATACAATTGTTTTATGTAACAATTACTTATCCTGCAACTAACTACTGAGCAGCTTTGTGTAAAGTAAGTCCTAGACCTATATTAGCCGGCAAATAGTCTTATTACGTCAAATTAAAGGCCCAACCAGGGTATCTTATGGCTGAACTGATATCAAGAAACCCATATCTGATCCAGTTAAATTTCCTCTATCATCACTGATATCTGATACCAGTAGAGATATCAGCGCATCTCTACTTGAAACTTTTCCAGTAGAATTGAAGAAATGATCAAATTCTGAGCGTTACAGTGACAAAGTCTATGTTAATCTTAAATGCAACGTCCAAACAAAAGGAGAATGGGTTTTTCTTATCACACACTGAACAGCCACTGATGCAATTAGAATTTTATGTCAGAATCGTTACATATTAAAAGTGAGGTATGGGGCAGTTAAAAGCAGGTCAAAATGACACTTGGAGCCTTCTCCTTCTGTGTGTTTATTACTTCATTCACACCAGAGGAAAGCTGCACTTAGACACTGACTAATAGCTACTTAAACATGAATCGGTGTGACTCACTATTGAACTCTATTGATTGCTGATGTCACGTCCAGAAACAAAGGAGCTTTCTTTAGTGCTGCAGAGAGTGTTAGGCTGAAAAATGTGAGTTTTATTACTTTGCACGACAAGCTAATTTAGGAAGTTCAGGTCAAATAGTTCTGCACAGGAATGGTTGCACTTGTTTGTAGAGTTATGTGTGTATATTTCGGAATACATTGTTGTTGTTATTATTACTGTTTTGTGACTGTGGCTTGATCTTGTGGTTTGGTGCGTTGGTGCATTGTGCATATAGCTCTTTTTGAACATTTTTGTTTTACATTATCATTCCCTTCACTCCTTACGGTGATAAGCGGTGGTATGTTACTTCTATAACCACAGCTGCACTGGGACTAGCTTACACAGACATGGCCTCCAGTCTGCACAAATTGCCTCTTATTACGACCGTTTTGTATTGCATCACCTGAGATCCAAAAAGCAAGCTATGATTTAGATACTGCCACCCCTACTTTTATAGAGATCATTTTAACGGCAGTATCCAAAAAATTGAATCAGCAATCCCAAGAACCATCACTATTTCAGTTGTTACAAAGCACAGGTTTTGTTAAACAATATAAAATACTTATTTGACAAGTTAATGTCAGTTTATTTATTCAAAAGAAGAAAAATGTGCTCATTAAAAGTATTTCAAAGTATTTTCCAGGTGTACGACAGCCAAAAGGCCCAGTATTCCTCACGGCGCACAGCAGGCGCTAACCAAACTGAACTGTGTCCGTTCTTGTGCGTTAAGATTAGGGAGTGTCACTTTCTGTGTGTGAGACTGTGGGGTAATGTAGGTACTCATGATGACCATTAGCCCTATTGTATTTGTGATATTGGGGTCACACTAGCCAAGTACACTCCTTCTGGTTCACAGTGGCTGGTCAAAACCATCAAAATTAACCATTAAAATTGCCAAAACAGTAATGACAATTTTATTTTAAATCCAGGGAAGAATATGGTATTTATATTGTAAAAAATATATAAATAAAATATAAATAAATAGAGCTCCGCTGACTGGGATCAGGTAGTAGACCTGTGCATATTTGCATTGGCTGTCTTTACACTAGCACCCCCTTTTAAAGGCAAAGTAACGTTATTTTACAATCTGAGCCTTCTTTCGGTAATAAAACAAGTCGTTTTACTCACCCATAGCATTTTTCTGTCAATTGGAGCAGTATCGCAGAACTTATGTTGAGCCGTTCTGTTCTAGTAATGATCCCCTATCTGTTAACATGGTGCTGTATCATTTGCTCGGGGCATTACTTTGCGGTCTCCAAATAACACAAACTTTAGCACTTTTCAAATCATAGAAGCCCGATGTCTTAATGAAAAATTTCGTTTGAAGCAAAAGTGGCCTGTAATCCGAGATTTAGCCATAGTTTCGAGTAGATGAGGACGCCAGTGTGCATGCGCGGACTGCTCCGGGGACCCAAATAGGAAACGCAAAGCTGAAAACTATGGATAAACCTCGGATTACAGGCCACTTTTGCTTCAAACGAAATTTTTCATTAAGACATCGGGCTTCTATGATTTGAAAAGTGCTAAAGTTTGTGTTATTTGGAGACCGCAAAGTAATGCCCCGAATACAAATGCTAACAAATGCTAACAGAAACGCCACAACGTAACTTTCTTCAAACAGCTCCAAATGACACGAACGTGATATGGGTGAGTCAAATGACTTGTTTTATTACCGAAAGAAGGCTCAGATTGTAAAATAACGTTACTTTTCCTTTAAGACAAAAGGTGTGCTTTAGGACTGACTAGATCAGGTCCCAAAAGTTAAAATTTCTAGTAATAAATCCTTTCTTGGGAGGAGGATGAATATTGCCTTTAAACATCCAGCACAATGTTTTGCTCTCTCTTTCCACTTTCACGCCGGCTGCTGCTAAAATCAATTTAGCAGTGTGCGGGAGTATGGAGTGGAATGGGGAAGCAGCAGGTCTCTTTGTTGGCACTGCTAAGCATGAAAAATGTTCAGGACTTTGGTGAAGCCAGCGGAAAGCAGGGAACTCTAGATAGACTGCGGACTATTCATCAGTTTCATATGGGCAGATTAGGCTTGCTCAATGCTATTATGTTTTTAGTCACTTGAGTTATGACTATATAGAGGAGTGCAGTGAGGTATTGCATCTTAACTTTTCAATGGAAAAGCCAAACATACTTTAAAGTAATATAGGTGATATGCTGCACTTATTG
Organism: Paratrypauchen microcephalus; assembly: GCA_036785185.1. Lineage (NCBI taxonomy): Eukaryota > Metazoa > Chordata > Actinopteri > Gobiiformes > Gobiidae > Paratrypauchen > Paratrypauchen microcephalus. The sequence goes on along the minus strand of JAVJIX010000052.1, from coordinate 1,327,599 downwards.
TATTGACAAAATTCAAATTAGTGGAGCGCATTTCCATCCTTTTCTCACTACTCCCTGTCACTTCATGGTTTCATAAGTTACCAGGTAATGTGAGAAATTTCACTGGATGCTGTTACGTATGCATCTGGCAACCATGATGTGGAGCTCTTGTTGCTCTTGTTGCTTGCTTGGCTATGAATGAATTTGACAGACCTAAACTCAAAATATAATTTCTGCAGAACCAAAAAGGAAAACCAAGTGCCATAATGGGGCAGCAGTAACCCAGGGGTAAGAGCTCTGTCCCACTCAGACTTGTGTGTTCTGTTGTTGTGTCCTTAGGCAAAACACTTTAACCACCTTGCCTCCAGTGTCCATATTTGTCGGTGTATGAATGACAGTGAGAGCGAAGGTGGAACAATAGATGGAAATTAGCCAGTGTCTACAAAACGGCGTGTTTACAGCTTTTATATCATGGCACTGCCCCAATAAAAGGCACTGTCCCAATAATGAAACAATAATATCTGACAAATCCATTGATTTATTAATGATTCAATATTTTGTCATTAAAAAACATCTTCTTACCTTTAAATAACCATTAAAGGTCCGATATTTCACACTCCTGTGAACTTTAAACCAACTTATAATGTTAATACCTTATATGTGTATTTGTTTCATTCTCACATGTTTGAGTAATTATTTATTTTTAGTCTGTCTACATCTACAAAGCTCAAAATGCTCTGTTCTACCTTGAAATTTTTCTGATGTTATTCACATGATTCTAGTGAAGGTGTATGGAGTTTAAAAACACAATGGAACACTCCCTGTATTATAACATCACATGGTTGAACAAAGAGTTTGTTTGAAAGAAGACAGCAGACAGCAGCAAGAACACAGCAGGATATTTACAACACAGTATAGAAAAAAATAGTGGAAAAAAATTAGTGCAAAAAAGTCCTCTACAAGCTGGTACTGCACATTAGTTACCAGGTTATTGCAAGTCTTTCTCAGATATTGCAGTAGGGGAAACACATACAACCATATATACACACACTTGAGAGTCTCTACATTGTAGAAGATGATAAAGGAGAAGTTCAATTTGTCAACTGGACAAAGTATGTTTGGTTGAAAACGTTTCGCTGCTCATCCGATAGGCTTACCAGCATTCTAATTAGAGCTGACAAAGCCTCTCGGATGAGCGGCGAAACGTTTTCAACCAAACATACTTTGTCCAGTTGACAAATTGAACTTCTCCTTTTATCATGGATTCTACCTGGACGACTGAGGGACTTTTCACGCATTGTAGAAGATGTTTCATAGAATACAGTTTAGCATATTGTTCTGTATTAAATGTTGCCAACAAGCTATAGCACTGGATATAGCACTGTAATTAGGTATTGCACAACAACAGGTGGATATGCTACAAAAACTATTTCCTGCATTCTAGTCCATTTTAGAATGACCTGTTAAACATGGTATATATGGGCTTTTGGAGTGAGATTATTTTTAAAGTCGCATAGGGGCGAAAAAAATCGTATTTGCGTGCGGTGTGAATGTAGCCCAAGATATGTGGTCCTAAAACCGATACATAGCCGATCTTTTGGCATGCGACTTCAATCTGAACGGCCAGGTCGCGTTCATCCGACCTGGGAGTCTTTCCTTCAGCGAGAGTGGTACAAGTAGGTGCTCACAAATGTACACAAACGTTCTTCTCGTTATGCAAAAATAGTATATGAACTCCGTGTCAGTGAAGCGGCGAAGCACGTAGCAATCCCACCACTCTTGGCTGCGACTTCACACCAACACGTTCATTTCTACGGCCGTTGCTGCCACTGCCCCTCAAAACGCTGTGGCCAAAAACCTTGTCCTTCTCCGTTTCCTCCTTAAAACAAATAAGCTGTACATGTTTTGGCTCCGGTACGACAGCAACTTTAGGCGTCTTCCGTAAAAATGTAGCACGCTCGCTGCGCATGACCTCGTCGTGTCCTCCGGGGCACATGTGGGACACTTTTGAGGCCTTTAAAGTTCACACTGGAGATCACATACAAGTCGCATTTAATTGGAAATGTGAACAACCTCGCAAAAAAAAATAGTATTTCACAAAAAAATCGGAATTAAGCATTAAGCACTTAAAGCATTAAGCCCTGCAGCCTGAACATAGCCATAGACACACATTTCTAGCGATTGACTGACACTCTACCTGCGATCAACTGGTTGGGCACCCCTGCCATATGGTATTATAATAATATGCCATTAAACTTATATAACATTTAACTTAAACATAATATGCATTTATTCAATCTCCATTAAGACAAGTGCCAGTCCTCTACCAGAAAAGTTACACAGTGCACCTTTAAGCACGCCACCTTAACCCCACAACGCACTTCCTTCCAGAGTTTTATGTCTTGGTGATTGTTGGGGTGTGCTGTATGACAAGCAAGGACAGTGAACGATGGCCGCCATTAGGCAGAACAGGCCCTGGCACCCTGCGCTCGGAGGGAAATGGTGCGTGCAAAACACAGTCCCCCCGACAAAGGCCTGACAGTGAACTCCTACATCTCTACATACTACAGCTGTTAGTCTGCTGTTCCTCTCAACTGCAGCCCCAAGCCACACACGCCAGTGACACACACGCACACACGCACGCACACACACACGCACACACGCACACGCACACACACACACACACGCACACACGCACGCACACACACATACACACACAGCGCTACGAGGAGGGTAAGTGGTTTCAATTATACTGGAACATGGCCACACTCAGATCAAGATTAAATCCATTCACTGTAAAGTCATTATGCTATTTGTAACCATATAAAAGCTGTTTTAGTATTTCAGTCAGTAACAGCATTATGGAAGCAATTAAAGTCGGAGCGCTAACTGAGTACATTTTGTTTTGTTGTAATGTCTGTATTATATGGAGAACAGACCTCCCCAATTGTCTACCTTACAATTGCGTAAATCTTGTACATCTTGCTATCTTGCAATCTTGCTACAGTGCCACAGGCTAGAACATAGGAAGTATTTTTATCCATGGAGCAATGAACATGATTGCTACACTAATACAAAAGAATATTGTTTCACAAAGTAGCCCCGCTGAAGTGTTTTTTATCCTACTGTTGTCATGACACCAACATTTCAAGCTTGACTTTTCATTGATTTACAGTACATTGCTATTTATGTACTTTATATAAAAAGTTTTAGTGTCGGTTAGTACCAATGTATACATTTTTGACAACCCTATTGCATGTATCAAAAATACTTCTTTTTGAGTTTGAAAATAAAACATATTATTAATTTAATAACACATTTTATCTCATGGAACTGAAAATCTTTTTCTACTGCTGTCACACACTGAGAAACAGAAAACCTTAATGTGTTAAAATGAGACCTCAGGAAAACACATTATTTGACTGGATCCATCACCAGAGAGGCTAAAGCAGACATAAAAAAATCATTTTATTTGTGTTTGGGAGGATTTTTCTTTGACAAGCTGCACAGCATAAGTGGTTATAATATGTAATGCTAGCATATATGAAGGTTTATTTAAAGATTTAATAAGGTGCATTTTTCAGCATGCACATAATACTGTATATTTCTCTACAACTTTATCATTATTGGAATGCATTTACTGATTGTCATTGTGGTTTTAGGCTATTTGTACTACATGTTTATTGACTAAAATCCTATATTCTCTTCCTGACTTTTAGAGTGAATTTGTTAAAAATATGTCATGAATACCTGTACAAGAAAAAATGCACTTAAACGTATTGCACACATACAAATATGCATTTATATAGAATTCCAATCAACATATATAATTACCATATTACCTTATTGTTCAATACATGGATGGAACAATTATTTGGGGTCAATATTTATCATGTGTAGTGTATTTTCTTTTCACCACTGGACATTTTTGGTTATTTTTTGGCTATTTAAGATTTAAGCTATAAAAGGTTGAATTAATAGCTTCTATGACTCATTGTAGTTGTAAACTATTATAGTATTAGAGTGTTTTATTCTGCTGTTTATTTATTGCAGTCCATGTTTTTAACAATATTGTACATTTAGAATTTAGAATTATAAGTTTCCCTTACATTTTGATGAGATGATGTGTTTAGTAGTTTTGCGATGACCAATGCAGCTGGATTTCCTTGGACTTGCACCACACTGTTTGTCACATCCACAATAGCCTGTGATAGAGCAGTCTGTCACTGTTATTATATGGGCATGTGCTCTCCACTCCCTCTCCATTCAAATGCATTGATCCAGCTTTGGGGCATTTTCACACTGAGATCAATACCTTATTCAAAGATGACAAATTGCAGTGTGTCCACTGAGCAACTATTATAATCTTTTCTTTTAAAAAAAATCAAGATTAACATTCACTTTTTGAGTCTACTCTACATATTGAACTGCAAGAATGTTTTGTACTAAATCTGAAATTAAAGGTCATATCTTACTCAAAATTGACTCTTGTGAGCTTTAAGTCAGAATGTGATAATCAGAAACATACCTGGAGTTGTATCATGTATCATTCACACATGTTTCAGTAATTATAGGTCTATCTCCAAATTTCAAAATCCTTTGTTCCACCTTGTGATGTAATGAAGCGGTAGTTTTCATGTTAACACCCACAGCTACCTTTTACTTTTTGTTCAGTAAAGATTGGCAGCTTGGCACAGTGGAGCACTTCCTGTATTACGACATGACATCACAAGGTTGAACAAATGTTTTCGGTTTTCGGAGAACTCAGCCTCAGTATGCAGGGTTTATGTGCTCAACAAGTGTGAATGAAACAAAACACAACTCCAGGTATGCACCACACTTGTGCTTGCTTGTGTGGTGTGTAAATAGTGTGTTAATATATTCATGTTGTGGTTGGGTGATTGTCCTATTCCGAATACTCTGCACTGGTCTGTGTGGTGTAATGTTAACTTGTTTTATATATATATATATATATATATATATATATATATATATATATATATATATATATATATATATATATATATATATATATATATAAATCTATACAAATTCTGTTTGATTTTCACTGTTTGATTTTCTACTGTATATATAAAAGATATATTGCACTAAAAAAATATGACTTTAAGTGAAAGAACATGTGACCAGATGGTATTTAGTCACACCCGGCACTACTTTGGCGCACCTGATGACGCTGTAGAAGCGAAACGCATTGTTTGCTCTAAGCCCAATAAAGGAATAAGAATAAAGTCAAGCGAGTGTGCGGTAAACTTCTTTTTTTCTGGAATTGTTCAATGTTCCTGTTTTTACCAGCACCTGAAAGCTGTGCATGGAGTTTTGAACTTTTGAAACAACTCCAGGTATGTTTTGATGAGAAAACAACATTATAACAGATCAGAGGCCCTTTAAGCCTTGCCATTTATAATCTATATTCAAACTTAAAATTTAAACTTTTCAGTAATTACTTACTCTACTCTAACTCTGTTCAAGATTCACATTTTAATGTGAATTTACATGCAGATCCATAATTAACATTTTAGATAAGACTGAAATATTAACTGCTAAACTAAGGCTACGTTTACACATACGTTGAGAAACAAATATTTGTCTCTCTCCATTTTCCAAAATGAGGCCCCGTTTACACGTACACTGGTATTTTTAAAAACAGAAAGATTTCCCTTTGTTTGTATCCATCTTTTATACGCAAACGGGGAATTTGCCACTGAAAACGAAGGAGAATGCTCTGCAAGCCAATCAGCATCGCACTTTTGGTGTGTCAGCTGCCTAAAACTCAGTTTTCCTCAGTTTACATGCAAACGCGAAACTGGAGTTTTCCAAAATGTCCATTTTTGCCATTGTTTGTGTATAAAAGAAAGGCACAAACGAAGGGAATTCTCTGTTTTTACAGATACCCGGGTATGGGTAAACAGGCCCTAATACAGAACCCTGTGTATTTAAGAATGTATTTTCTAAGGCATGTTATACAGCATTGTACAGGAAATTATTCTCATAAATAATTGTCTTTGCGATTGACTTCTTATGTGATTTTGATTCAATAGTGTTAAAACTCGGGGCCATATACTTCCCCCTGTGGTCCAGTAGGTATGTAAGTGAATGCATGTAGAATCCACAGGGAAATGTCTCCGGTGGCAGGAGATAGGGACCCGGACCAACAGGCTTTTGAGGCAGGGAGGACAGGCGTGAAATTAATTGTTCCACTTCATCTGCGGCCAGTGCTCTTCTTTTGGGGTACAATTTGTTGGGTGGCATAAAGAAAGAAGAAGCTGCACAGAAGCGTAGCATGGGAGGGCAGAGCAGAGCAGAGATTTGGCTTTGTGGAATATTCGGTGATCCAGAGTAAGGTTTCCACTAGATGCTTGTCTCTACTCCTAAAACCAGGTGTGAGAATCGAAATGAAAAGTAAAAGGTAGTGATCAAAATATGATGAGGGATTAGCAATGATGTAATCCTCTCAATCTTCCAAATGTGTTTTTAACAATTTAAATAAACTTAGAGGTGGAAGATATACTGGAAAATCTGCTGTAAATGCTGTAATTGTTGTTTTGGAGATATGCTAAATTAGAATATCAAGCATATAGTCTAAGCAAGTTTATTTGTGTAGCATCATTTGTACACAAAATAATTCAAAGTACTTTAGAGAATAAGAAAGACTTTAAAACTACAATGCAAACAAGTCAAAACATAAATAATCATCATCAAATTAATGTTAAAAGAGAAGAGAGTAGAGCATGGAATAATGTCAGTAAGTCATATGTACAGCTCAACAGAACCGTTTGTAACCTGAATTTAAACATTGTCTATAACTACGACTACAAAAAGAAAAATAAGTGAAAACAGTGAAATAAAAAACTAAAATGAACTCAGTGTAATCAATTAAGTAAATATTTCAAACGGATATAGTAAAGTGATATTTCTGCACTATTTTTTGTGCACTAACTGAACCTTAAAGGTGCACCTGTGACCTGTCCGGTGGAGGGTCTGTTAAGTGCTTGTCTCCATGGAGATGTGCCTAGAATGTTCCACAGTATGCTCATAACTTTAAGAATCTCTATGGAGCATTACTGGTGAGATTTGTGGAGAGGTAAGAGGATTTGTGTGTGTTTTTATATATACTGTATATATTTGAGCAATTAATTACACCTGTAGTTGAATAAATGCAATGTCATACTGTTTATTTAAACCAAAGCATTAACATCTCCATGGAGACAAACCAGACGTAGGCACTTTCTGCTATATTTTTACCATAGTGTACTAATATTGGCAATACAAAAAAATTGAGATACTCATTTTTTTATTTTTGTTATAATCACCCAGCCCTACTTGTACTTAATCATACTAAATGCCCTATAGTATTAGAATTTTTTGGACTACGCACCAGTGAACCCACAGACTGATGCTAATGTGAATGTCAGTGCAGACGTGCGACACCTCTAGTTGCCACCTTGTCTCCTCACCTTCTCCTTTCATGTCAGCTGTAATTACAAACACGCCTGTAGGGAGCGACAGCACTCTCCATGAAGCGATGACACTGTAAAAACTAGTCTGAGCATTGGATGCTTATTCTACATGTGTCTTTTACAATGATTTGACACAGCAAATGATTAGGAAACATGAAAGCAGTTGTTTCTTCAGGGTGTCCATCTAGAAATCTATAACTGTTTGTGTTTTCCTTGTAAAGCTTCTCTATGTGGCCATATCATTCACTCTTGTAGTGTTAGGCTGCGTCCCATTACTCTGTCTTACCCCTTCCCCTTTATCTACGTCTTTGTCTTGCCCCTCGATACTGAGCTGAGAGGGATCGGGGTACAAATGTTCCCCTAAGAACTGGGACACCACTCAATTACCGTTTGCATCATCATCCCTTGCCTCTACCTGAGATGCTACGTCTACAGACGTACAACAACTGACGCTAACACATGTAAACAAATGTCAAGGATTATCGGGTACCTCAGCTCGACAAAAAACTAGCTTGTTTATGCATGACAATGAAAACGATAACCTCGGCTAAACAGACATCACTACACTACAAACAACAGTTCACTAAAAGTAACGTAGAACATACGTGTCATAATTGTAAACCATGCTATATTGTTAATCGATAATTACAAGTGCTGAAAATACATTTATGAGACTCCTTGGCTGGTCGATGTGACGTTGCCATCCTGATCCCAAAACCTGCCTGAGCTTGTAGGCGTACCCCTTCGTTTCAAATCTGGTCGAGAGCTTACTTAGTTTCAAGGGGTATGCACCCCTTGGTCGTAGCCCTAGCCCTTGATCAAAATTAGAATCGGGACCCCCCTTGCCCTCACATGAACGCACAAAACCGAGGGGTAGGGGTAAGATGAAGGTGTAAGACAGAGAAATGGGACACAGCCTTAGTGTTGCCAGTACTGCTCTAGGGGCTGAGTGATGTAAACATGGCTGTATTAGAATCTTCAACCCAAAAAACATGCACCATAGGTAAAATCCTCCAGCTTAGGTCCAAACCGAAGCAAGAAGATCATGGAGATGGTCCCCGGGCGCAGGAATGTGTCGCCCACTGCTCTCTCTCTCTCTCTCTCTCTCTCTCTCTCTCTCTCTATATATATATATATATATATATATATATATATATATAAAGGATGGGTTAAAATGCAGAGAAGAATTTCTCCAGTGTGAGATCAATAAAGTTCACTTCTTCTTAATGATATAGACCCCACAATATACGATACATCCAAATGTTTGTGTAATCCCTCAGTCATCCAGGTAGGATCCATAGCAAAGGAGAAACTTTTGTCTAGTTGAGAAATAAATCTATTCTTTACTATGAACATCCAAATATTTAAGAAATATGCTGTACCTGATTAAAAGAAAGAAAGAAATTTGCCCCAGTACAAATATATTGGAAAAGCAGCTTTAGGATCAGACTAAGATTATGTTTTGTCTGCTGCCTGCATCTAATCCACAAACCAAATGGTTTAAAATGAACTTCATTTAACCATCTAAGTTTTTGATATTTTATTTGTTGTCATCGATGGCTATGGCAGCGGTGCTAGATTTGTAGCCCTGCCTTTTCCTTAGGTGGAAATTGACTTCACATGGCACTGCGCTCATGTTGGTTCCTCTCCAGTAAATCCAATACGTGATGTAGGTCACCCTTGTAATTACCTTGCAGTTTCCTGGTGCTGTTCTGTGTTATTAAATACAATTAAAGTCTAGATTATTACCCACAGCCATTTTAGACTCATAAACGTATAATTGCCATGTTGCCAGAACATGTCAGGGAATATGCACTTTCACATTCCCCACTTACAGTTACAAAGTGTCTCCTGTGTGCTGTCATATTTGCTCCCGTCTGCTCCAAACATCAGAGAGTCTGTCGAGTGGCTTCATTCTGCTGCTTTCTTGTCTTTTACCACACACACAAGCATACACAGACATACACACGCACACACAGAGGATTTCCCAAGAAGTACCTCTTTTGTTCATCCATTCATTCTCATTCTCTCTCGCCGAACCCGACATGCTGCCAGTCGCTAACAAAAGTCAATCTGTTTTTTCATGAATGAACATCGAGGCGTGAATGAGGCTGGATAATATTCTGCAAAGACATTCAGTGGGTTGTTTATTTAAATTGCTTCTTTCACATCAATGAGTATAAATGTAAATCAAAGGTTTTTTTATATTGTGCTTTGTAAATGAAGATAATTACGTTTACATGAGAAGGCTTTTGACACTGGTGTTGAATGCAGCTCTGTGTGGGAAAGATAAAAGGTAAAACAGCAGTGTAGGCAGCTGTGATGGTGAGCCAGGATGGTGATGGTGAGGGGGTCTCTGCTCGTCCGTAAAATGAGCTGGGATTTGGGGAAATGGTGCCGAATCTTTCTGCGAGATGAACTTTTCTCCCTCCATTAAACACTTAATTATATAAACCCCCACTGAAACACTGGCCCACAGATGCTAATCAGATTATGTCACTGGCGTCTGCAGAGAGAGGCTGGGATTGAGACTGACAAAACCACAGACACCTGTCCACTGTGATCACACCTGATCTTTAGTATGGGGAATAGAGATCGATTGGCTGATATCAATAGGATGGGAAAAGGAGAAATTAAATTTGTCAACTGGACAAAAGTTTATTTGGTCAAATATGTTTCGCAGCTCATCCAAGCTGATTCTTCAGTTCTGGTCAGAGTGCTGGTGGACACTGCTTATATCTGCTCGAAGGGATGCACAAGCCAGCGTTTTCTGCTCTGATACCGATACAGTGGGTCCTCGGGTTACGACGGTCTCGGGTTACGACGTTTCTTGGTTACGAACGCGCCCCCATTTTTAAAAAAAATGTATATATTACGCGTCATTCCGTCTTATGCGGTTTAGCGTGGTAAGAGATGTAAACAAACGCGAACGGCGCGCGGCGCACGGCGGAAGAATACGCTCTGTTGTGGTTGTAGGGAGAAGACGGCCTCATGTGCGTGCCCAATGTGGGCGGAAGTACCTGATGTGTGCTCTGATCTGCTCCTATGAAAGCGGCAGTGATAACCAAGCAGCGTAGTGGTCTAATTATTGAGATGGAAAGGTTATTGGTGCTTTGGTTGGAAGATCAAAGGCAAAATCCGGCTTACGACGAAATTCGGGTTACGACGCGTCTTAAGAACGGATCAACGTCGTAACCCGAGGACTCCCTGTACTGTCAATACTTTGGCTTATCTGTATCTGTAAATCCTGGATAGCAACAGATACCAGGGCAGAGACTGAAAATGTAATAATAATAATAATAATAATAATAATAATAATAATAATAATAATAATAATAATAATAATAATAATAATAATATTTTAATAATATTATTTTGGGCCAACATTGTCCAGTAAATCATCTTATTACACCAGTTTATAGACAAAAATTGGATATTGACTGAAGCAATATCTTCGAACCGATATCTGATGTACAAAAATGTTCAATATCAGCAATTATATCTGATACCAGTATTGTATCGGTTCATCCCTAGCTGTTATATCATGCTTATGTTTGTAATTACGTAAAACACATACAGTAATTTAGTGCAAAAGAGCAGAGTTCCCTAAATGTGACAACCCTTTTACAACAAGGCTGTGGATGCCTAATTATTATCAGTTTTAAAAAATATATAATTTTCTTATGCAGAGTATTAGAATTGATCTTCGCATTAATCCACCCTGACCTAAGTCAAGAGTTACATTATTCAACATTTAAATAAGTGAAAACTAATCAGTGTCAAAGAGGTAAATCAGAAGCCATCATGTTATAGGCTCTTTTTGCTCTGTCTGTGACCTCAGTGCCTCCTCCTAGTGAATCCTCAGGCGATGTATCTCTTCATGACGTGCCTCCCTCCAGCAATCCCACACAACATGCACACAGAGAAGAAAATGCTTTTTGAACTTAAGTTGATTTTTTTCGGGGGGGACTAAAAAGCCTTGATTTAAACTTAGACCTACACAAACTTAATTGATCCACAAGGGAAATTACTTGAACACAGTAGTTCACAGAGAAAAAATGTAAATGGTAATAATAAATTCTAAATGAGTAGCAAAAATAGCAAGAGACTGGTGTCAAATAAGGCATAATTAATTATGTTAATGCATATGTACAAGTAAAAATAAAATAAACTAGAAATAAGTAATAAAAAAGAAATTATAAGGAAAACAGTGCAAAGATGATATGATGATTGACAGGACATAGGGTTATCTGTTACATAAGGGTGAGTTGTTGTACAGTTGTATGGAGTATGGTATGAATGTCGTCCTGTATCTCTCACTGTTTGAGCGGAGCTGTAGGAGCCTGTTGGAGAATGACCTCCTCTGTCCCTCTATGGTCTGGAAAAAAAAGATATTTTTCTGAAATCAGCATCTCTACATGTATTACAGCCATTCCATTCCAGCGTCTTTTGAATTCCAACACAAACACAAAGCTGAGCTACTTCAGTTCTTGCACCAGGAGTGGAATAAAGTCACCCAAGAACAATGTGAAAGACTTGTGGAGAGCATGCCAAGGCGCATGAAAGCTGTGATTAAAAATAAGGGTTATTGCACCAAATATTGATTTCTGAACTCTTCTTAGTATTATGTTGTTTTAAAATGAATTTGATCTTGTTTCTTTGCATTGTTTGAGGTCTGAAAACCTGTATCTTTTTTGTTATTTTGACCATTTGTCATTTTCTGCAAACAAAAATATTCCTTTTGCCCAAACGCATATCTATAAGTAGTAAAATCAGAAAAACGGATCATTTTGCAGTGGTCTCTTATTTTTTTTCCAGAGCTGTATAATCTGGTGCAGTGGGTGAGATGGAGTGCCCATGATGGAGAGCAGTTTGTCCAATATCCTCCTGTCTCTCAAAAACTGTGACAAATATCTCCAGCTCAGAGCCGTTTTTAATTTTAGACATACAAACAAAAAAGTCAGACCTTCCATTTCCCCATGGTCTTAGTTGGACCATATTGTAGTTGTAGGTTGTAGTACAGGGTGTCTGTGGTCTGGGTGCGCCGGCTGGGCTCCCCTGTGATGATGATGATGTGAGGTGAATAGAATGGCTCGGGGCTAATTGGCCTTGTCTGCTCGGGTCTGTGCTCTGTGGTCAGCCTGACTGCACATCTCCAGACAACATGAGGTGTGGAGCCTGTCATCTCAAACACACTGCGTGCACAAAAGCACAGAAAATTCACAGAAGTGCCTCTGCTTTGTTGTACTTTTGCTTTTCCTTTAGCTGAGGCTAACTTATATCTGTGACACCTGTCCTTCTTGTATATACTAGTATTTTAACAAGCTTAAGGGGGATTAGGCCTGTCACGATAACACATTTTGATGCGCGATATATTGCTGAACTAAATACAGATGATAAATGATAATATTAAAATGAATTTATGATGCTGACTCAATAAACCAATAGCTAGGGCTGGACTGGGATGAAAAAAGGCCATGGTATTTCTGGCATAGACCGGCCCCTCATAATTACCGGAGCACAACGGACTAATTCAATTCGTGTTCCCTGAAGCAAAGTATTTTACTATTGTTACGTCTGGGCCGAGGGGAAACCAGGGCGCAACATTTAAAGGAAAAATTCCAGCTCCCAAAAAACACCAGCAAACTGGAAACAACTACACATCCAATGGTTTATTTAAAATGCATCTTGCGCACACGCACACACACACAATCAAATCTACACGATTCATGTAGGTCACCTGTTTTGGCTTCAAAACGGTGAATTTTGCCGAAAGGTGAGCGATTTTCATGCCTGTTCATCACCTAAAAGTCCTAAAAGTCCTAAAAGTCCTAAAAGTATTATCCGAAAATCACTACCTGCTTACCTGCTGTGCCTGCGCTACACTTCCCTGGTCACTCTGTCTCTCGGGTTCCCTCGGGTTCCCTCAGGTTCCCTGTCTACAGTCTCTGGCTGCTCCTCTCCCTGTCCACCTTCAACCTGGGCTACAGAGGACGTGGAGGCTCCAGCAGATCTTCCAGAAAATATGACTGTAGCGTCTATAGTGAGATTTTTAAATCTTTTAGCCCTTCTCCGCTTCTCCATGTTTCCACACTCAACACTGAAACTGGCGGGGATCAGCGCAGAGAAAGGGGTGGGACCGCTCTCATAAGCTTCTATTTCCTGATTGGTTTAGTCCACTGTCTATATTGAAGATGGACCAATGGGCCGCCTCCTCTAAATTGTGAGCCGGCTTCTCTAGAAAAAACAAAACAAAAAAACAACAGCATCGGCCCCCTAGGACTAGTCCAGTCCAGGCCTGCCAATAACAGATTTAAACCACAAAAACTAAATGTACAATATTGTTAAAAAATCATGAGCTTCAATACATCAGAAATAAACACTGCTATTTCCATCTAATGAATCTTAGAAGTTATTAATTCAACCTTTCAACCTTATGGCCAAAAAATCCCACACAAATTAGTGCAAAGCTGTGCAAAGAAAATGTACACAATATAATTATTGACCCCAAAATATTTTTCCAGCTTTCATATGATACAGTAATTATTGCCATAGTTATTCCTGTTAACGGGTGCCCAGTTGGCTCACTTTTACTGGAATGTGGGAGTTTTTATTTGGACTGAAAGATTTGGGAAAAATATCTAACTGCAGTTACGGTTAGGTTTGTAATTTATGTTTTGATAATGAGACTGATTTCAAAGTTCACATTTGAAACACATCCACAATAATTGACAAATAAATTACAAGAATCACATGTACAGCTCTGGAAAAAAAATAAGAGACCTGCATTTTTTTCTGAAATCAGCATCTCTACATGTATTACAGCCATTCCATTCCAGCGTCTGTGTAATTCCAACACAAACACAAAGCTGAGCTACTTCAGTTCTTGCACCAGGAGTGGAATAATGTCACCCAAGAACAATGTGAAAGACTTGTGGAGAGCATGCCAAGACGTATGAAAGCTGTGATTAAAAATAAGGGTTATTGCACCAAATATTGATTTCTGAACTCTTCTTAAGTGTAAACATTAGTATTATGTAGTTTTAAAATGAATTTGATCTTGTTTCTTTGCATTGTTTGAGGTCTGAAAACATGTATCTTTTTTGTTATTTTGACCATTTGTCATTTTCTGCAAATAAATGCTCTAAACGAATTTGGGGGAAATGTTGTCAGTAATTTATAGACTCAAACAAAAATGTTCCTTTTGTCCAAGCACATACGTATAAGTGGTAAAATCAGAAAAAACGATAATTTTGCAGTGGTCTCTTTTTTTTCCAGAGCTGTATATCAGAAAAATGTTGGTATATTCTGTTTCAATTAATCTTGAAGCCCTAATCTTTCATGTTGTGAAATAATTAGGAAGATGTGTTACCATTAAACTAAAAGCAGTGGTGAAATGTATAGTACTGTAGGTAAAGTCAATTCAGACATAATAATTAATAATAATAATTCATAGCATTTATATAGCGCCTTTCATGACACCCAAAGCGCTTTACAATTCATTATTTATCCACTCCACACTTGGTGGTGGTAAGTTACTATCGTAGCCACAGCTGCCCTGGGGCAGACTGACGGAAGCGAGGCTGCCAATCCTCACCATTGGCCCCTCCACACACTCCACTTTCATACTAGGCAATGTGGGTGAAGTGTCTTGCCTAAGGACACAACAGTTTTTTTGCGACTGGCGCCCCACATTTCCATTCTCCAGTCAAATCAGCACAGTTCATTTGAATACTGATTCTCAACACTGACTGAAAGATAATGTTTCAGATTCCAGGGCTGGACACTGTTTAAATTACAAGTCTTAGGTTAGGCTGACCAGTAGCATTTGGTCAAGAGTTTTACATAAATTTAAACTTGGTTTCTGCTATTTCTTTTGCTCTCTTTTGGGACTCAAAACACAGCACTGCAGGCTACAACATGAGACTTTGATGTTCTTTCATTTTAACACGCTCTATATTCAGAAAACTCTTTCAGGTCACACTCTTATTGTTCCCAGGCATTTCTAATTCAGGTGATCGGGCCTATTGTTTTTTTTTTTAAATGTGCTTTTTCTGTTTGTCTTTGTAATTGTTCCAGTGTTGCCATATGTGGAGAGACACTTTTTGGGCTTTTGAACATGGATGTGAAACTCAGAATTGTTTTGGCTGGAATTCACTCATGAATCTGGCAACGAGTGTGATGGCAGTAAATCAAAAGTTGAACTTTGAAAGTAGTTTAGACCATTTTATGCTATAACACATTTTAACAACTTTTGCCCAAATATATAAAGTATAATACAATCTAATCCACCGAGAATTAGGCCTGTCACAATAAATACTATATTGACTTATTGTTCAAAATATGACAGGTGAAGCAATATATTTTGGGAGTCAATATTTATCAGGAGTATTTTTTGTTGTTGTACTAGTGGGAAACTTTTTGTTAATTTTCGGTACTATGATGATATTTATGTGGTTCGCCTGTATTCAGCCTCATGTTTTGCTATATGTAATTTTATGTATTTTAGCATTTTAGCATGTGTGTGAGAGTGTGTGTGTGTTTGTGTGTGTGCGTGCACCATACATTACTTTACTGCAATTAATCCCAGTTGAGGCTTGCTCTGTTCAAACCTGCATTCCATAGAAAAGAGTGATCAGAGCACTATTTGCAAATGTTGTGACTAATGAATGACACGTCAGGTTGTCAGGACTTTATGTTATAGCACTGTGCACCTTTTCTGGGGCGGGGTCTGCCATCTGCTTGTCTTCAATAGAAGGTTCCACAGTATGGCATTAAACTTATCTATCTCCATAAAGACATGTATGTGGCACCACCAGACCAAGCTAGAGGTCAGATCTGTGAAGAGGCAAGCACACTCAAAATTGGCATGCATGTTTTTCAAGGTATTTTTGTTCACTGATAATTGCATCTTTTAAATCACATATTTAAAAAAAAAAAAGTACTGCATGTGGGAAGATGGTGAGTGGTTTAGTGGGAAGTGGCCAAAATAGTGACTAAACAGGGGGATAGTTTTGGTTCATACACGTCAGCAACTGTATAAATGTGTGTTTATCTGTCATTTCTGTAAATGTTACTATACACTTTATTATTTTAGTTTTTGTTCTATAATAATAATAATAATAATAATAATAATAATAATAATAATAATAATAATATCAAATATTAGGATGTTAGTTTTTACTTTTTATTAATACATTATTTCATGCTTTCTAATTTTTGCTCTAGATTTTTCCTGAAACTTAATCATTTCAAGTTACTCCAAGCCCTCCTGCCCCGTTCCTCTCGCTCACTTTCTGCACATCAGCTTTGTGCCTGTGTGTACGCAGTTGCCGTAACATTAGAGAGGCCATGCCATTTGATTTGGAAGTAATCTGCTAAATCCCCAGTGCAAATTCTCAAATATTCCCCTGTCCCTTTGGTAAGACCATGCAGCAGTGGAGCCTACTTCAGCTCTTCTCATGACGGCACATGTGTGTAGTATGAGCAGTGTGTAAGGAATTAGAGTGACTTAATGTCACTGTCCCAGACTGAGGTGCAGTTAATCTGAGAGCTGAGGTTGGAGGGAGAATAATGTGATTTTCTGTGCAACTTGGTGTGTAATTTCTTCCATTTAAGCTCTAAAAATCTTGGTTGTATTTCCCTGCTTTGGCCAAATGCTTGATTTAGATAAAATAAAATAAAAAACAGTAACAAAATTACAAGGTACAGTTAGGCCGACGCAGTGAATTGAAATTGAATAGCTTCAAATCGTCATTGATCAACTTGGTATTTTTTGAGAGGTCAACCTTCAAGCCTTCATCAGTAAATATGTATTCCCAGACTTTGGATACATACATTACAAAATTTCCATAAGAATTTGAAAAAAAACAAACAACAACAACAAAAACACACTTGAAAATGTGATCTACTGTAGACTGAATCATGATATGAGTAAAATATACTGTGCTTCACTTTTATGTAGTATGTAATATGTAGTCAATATCTTGTTTTGGCTATTTTTTTTTCTTGCTTCTTATTTCGGATGCACATTGTATTTTCAATGTTAGTGATATCATTTGAATGTTTCATTTTGTGTTTCAGAAATACAAAGAGTTTGAGCGGGCAGTGCGTGTGGAGGAGATCGACGGACTGCGCTTGGTCAAACAACTGGCTCAAAATATGGAAGAGATGTTCCATAAGAAAGCACAGGCAATGAAGGTACACAATATTACTGTTTAGTAAACACAACAAAATAACCATACTGTCGCACTATTACCCTAATATTTTGCAAGCATTTATATGTATATAAAATAGGGATGCACCGATGTGAAAATTTTAGCCGATACCACCGGCCGATACCAACCGGCCGATACCAACACCGATATTGGTGTTGCTGTTATCTGCCGATACCGATATTAGCCGATACCTATATTTATTTATTTTTAATTCTGAGATAACATTTTATACAGGCTGAAAATCATGCAAAATGAATTTTTGAATGTCTTCTTTTATTTTCAAAACGTGTTTTGACTCCTGATTTTTTTTTTCAATTTCAATTTTTTTTTAATAGTGTAACATTGTGTTCTGCGTCTGGGACCAAACTGGAACTAGACCAGGACCAGACCAGGACCAGACCGGGACTAGACCAGGACTAAACGCGGACTAAACCAGGTCTAGACCAGGTCTAAACCAGGTCTAAACCTGGACTGGGCCAGGACTAAACCTGGACTAAACCTGGACTAAACCAGGACTGGACCAGGTCTAGACCTGGACTAAACCAGAACTAGACCAGGTGTAAACCAGGATTAAACCACCACGTGCGGCTCTTTGCCTGGTTTTGTGCGGCTCTTGCGTTCGTTCATGTCGAGGTTTGATGTGCTCGGACTGCGTGCCTGCATGCACGGTTTGGGCATGGGTCTCGTGCTTGCAGCCCCGGGTGGGATGCGCAGTCTCGCGCCGGTCAGGCTGCGCTATCGCGGATTTGAGCACGATGAGTGCACGTGTCCGCACGCACCCCCTCCGCACGCAACCCCCCCCCCCCCGCTTCACTATTAATACATTTTGTTGAAAATCTACAAAAGTTTGACTGTTTAAACGAGAGAGAAATGTGAGAAAACGTTAATTCGAGGGATTACTGTACTGACAAATATCGTTCGTTAATATCGGCCCACTTTTACACATTGGGCCGATACCGATATCTTTTTTTTTTTTTTTTTTTTTGCAGTATCGGCCGATACCAATGTTAATGCCGATATATCGTGCATCCCTAATATAAAACTAGACCGTGTTTGTGGAGAGCCATGAAGATTTCCATCAAAGCTGCCATCACTATGCAAGTCATCTCTCTGTATTGACCTTATTGGATGACTCTGGTGTAGTGTCATTTAGCTGCAGTGAAACCAGACACCTGCATGTATGGGAGATGAGAGGGCATCCATAAAGAACAGGCCATTTGGGGACAAAGAATTTCTGAATTATTACAATTCTGGTTTCAGGTCAGTCCTTCCATGGCAGGAATGATTGATTAGTAGACACACAAATGGACACAGGTTTGATTATAGACTTCATCTTCAGACATGACGATCTGAAGACATACTGTGACACATAAAGATCGTCAGTGTTTTCATCTCCACGAAATTAATATCCCGACTGTTATCTACAGAAATGATCGTAGCTGTCACTCCTGCTGTAAGACATACTGCGTCTGCATCTCAGTGCAGGATATGTCCTGGAAGCGAGGCCGCTCGGCTCCAGGTGATAGATTCTATCAGGACAACATGATGCTGCAACAAAATTGGATTTTTCTCACACACTCAGGTCCAGGGATAGACCAAAAGGGGGACAGAGATGGAGACATGGGTATTTTGACATCCCATTTTTATGTTTGGGTCTATATGGAATGGCTCTGAGCTAATACAACACCATACCATTTTAAAAAACAATACTCCCTTCTCATTATACATGTGCTTATCTAATTTCATATAATAATTTCATATAATAATTATCTTGACTTCCTGTAATGTCTTTTGTCTAAACTTTAATAACATCAGTTGCATTAGCCCTCCTGTAGTTGTCCCATAAAGTATCTTAAGCCCCCTTAAGATCTTCTAACTTGATTAGCTAATGGCTTCTCCATAGGCACTCCAGATGAAGGCTGCGTTCTAATTTTACATATAGTAGTGGCTGGTGAGGAGATTCTCCAGTTATAATCAAAAAGCATAAATTATGGCCTTTTTAGGATTATCATGTACGTCCTTTTTAGGATTATAATGTATATGTATATCTTGGGAAACTATTTATATTTATGTATGTATATGTATATTTTGGGAAACAATTTATGGTTATTTGCACTCTGTAACTTCAGATGGCACTTTACCTTTACCCTTTTATTCAATCATATCAATCTATGAACTGATTATGCACAAATACTCTGAAAATTGTCTATCATTATTTAATTAAATGTTTTTACTTTGCTTATTTTACTTCTTAATGTGCATGGTGATTTGATTTCTACTCTGCTCATCCGTACTTGATGCAACCCCATTTATTCAGATTTGGCACTTTACAGACACTAACTTGTGGAGTCTGGCTTCTGTGGTTAGATTTAGTAATTTTGTTTCTTACTTATGAGACATTATAAGTAAGCAAGATTGAAGTATTCTGGTGGGTTGTCCACCATCTGCTTGTCTTGGAAATGTTATTGTTTAGCCTGTTTTTTTTTTAGATTAAGCCTTGGCCTATTGGCCTTTATTGGTCTCACACACAATGACACACAGTGACACACGGGAG
The DNA here is from genome assembly GCA_036785185.1 of Paratrypauchen microcephalus. Classification (NCBI taxonomy): domain Eukaryota; kingdom Metazoa; phylum Chordata; class Actinopteri; order Gobiiformes; family Gobiidae; genus Paratrypauchen; species Paratrypauchen microcephalus. Next base: position 1,307,371 of record JAVJIX010000052.1, on the reverse strand, counting down.
AAATTTGACTTCTGCATTTGATCCATCCTTTTTTCAGGAGCAGTGAGCAGCCATCTTTTTTCGGCGCCCGGGGGGCAGTACCATGAAGGGTCTTGCCCAAGGACCCACACTGGTTAGCTCATTGCCCGGGGGGGATTTGAACCCACAACCCCCAGGTGGAAAGTCAGTGACTTACCAGTTGTGCTAACCAGCCGGTGTTTTGTTATACAGTCTGGCATTAAACGTCTTTATTCTCAGCGAAGTTACAGGTTAGTAAGAATGCATACCTAAGGTAAGATAAGATAGTCTTTTTAGCCATATAAAGCTATACAGAGGCTTATGTCATATTGTAGAGCAATTCAGAAAAATAATATACTAGAAACAAGCAGATGGCAGGCTTCCCCAGAAAAGTTATATAGTGCCTTTTGGGCATTTATTTAATTTATTTATGCCAGATGCCCTTCCAGCTACACATATGTCGGATGCCCTTCCAGCTGCATACTTTTGTTTATTCATGTTCAGATTGATACAAACATGACCCCCCCCCCACACACACACACACACACCCTCTCTCTCCCCTCTACTCTCCCCCCTCTACTCTCCCCCCCTCGCTCTCTCCGTCCGTCCGTCAGTGCTGCAGTTTTATCGCTCTTCTCCTCCTCGATTGGCCCCGTCTTTATCGCTCGCTGCCACCTGCTGAGACACACAGCTCCACAGTGGATGCTTGTGTTAGCTCATGTCAGTGAGGGCTAGATGAGAGATACAGACTTACAATGAAAAGTAAATACATGAAAATAAAGGTTATGGCGGAGAAATTGTTTGCCGGTCTGAATAAATGGTAGAAGTCTGAAAGTTCATTTCCATGCAAAATAAAAGATAAGCGTAGATCAACTTCACACATATTACAATGTTCCAATGTTTAATGCTGGCAGAAGTGGATAAAATGAAGGCTGGTTGATATTTTTTATTTAATTAGAGTTTGTCATATTAAAACTTTCTTCTTATAACTTTGGTGCTTTTAGAAGACTGGTGATAAACCTCTGAGTTAAAATGGTCCCAATGGTGCCGTTATTGAAATTTTTGATGGATTGGATACCGGTTACAAAACATCGGTTTAGTCCCATTTTGGTCTATAAATGGGTGTTTTTTGATTTACTGGCCAATTTTTTTTTTTTTACTTTACAAATACTCAAAGCCAAAATATCGACATTGGTATCAGGACAAAAAAGCTGCATCTGTGCATTTTCTAAGAGAAATAACTTAATTATAAATAACTTCATCTCAGTCTTGATTCATTATTATTTGCACATCCCTAGTTAAAATTCATAAGTGTATCAAATTTAATGATTACCATATTTTAAAATTATGCTTTTCTTTCTCCGCTTAATCAGACTTCATATTGTTTTACTGCAATAACATGTATAGACATTACTATGACCTATGCAGATTTTTCGGGCTCTGCATCGCTCTGAAATATTTATTAATTTTAACAACAATAATATTGCAACTTCGTTTATTCATCAATTCTAGAGGGGTGGCTCCTTTTGATAACTAGCTGTGCTCCATCCATCACAAAGCGCTTTGGATATTATCACTGTTTTGCAGCCTGCTTCTTTCCTCTCTCGTCCTCTCTTCTGAGTTTTGTTTCATGCTGTGGGTGAATGGGAGAAAACGGCACATGCTTAAAGACACAGTGAACATGTTGACATCAGAGTGGAAAAAGCCTGTGGCTATTATAATGCCCCTTTTGAAGTCAAGCATTGCTGTTTCTGGTGACAAATCCATTTCAAAGCCGAGTGTAGTCTCTGTGTCTTTGCTGTAATAACGTACTGTGCTGTACCTGCTCATATCATTTAGCTGTCGCAGCTCCTCACAGTACTGCGCCATTATCAGTGGAGACAAAAGTTATCAGTCACACACAAAGTTTTTCTCATATTCAAATCTGCAGGAGACAGACTCTGGAGACAATGGCAAATTTATGTTTTTGAAACTCCTATAAAATGCTGATGTTCTTACTGTTGTTATTTTTTAGTTTTTAATGTGATTAAAACTGCTCTTCTCGACAAAACATATTTGTAGTTTTGTTTTCGTTAATGTGAAAAATCCTGCATATTTCAGGCTGTTGAACTCTTGAGAAATTAGAACACACCTCCCACCATTTAATAAGCTCCTACTGTGACTGTTTTGGTGATATGATCCTAGATATACTTGTTAGACCTGGTGAAGGGCCTATTAGTATTACAAAGCGATGTGATGCTAAGAGTAGCCGGGAAGTAAACTGACGTGGAGTTTCCCGTAGTGACCAGGGACCCTTGCCATGTCGTAAGAATGTGCCAGAGCTTGTATACTTTAATATAGAGAAAAAAGTGGAACATTGTCGTATCAGAAGCTTTTTCTCCTAACCAACCCACCCATTTTTCACCTAGTGAACAGTGGCGAAAACTCATGAAAATTTGAATTAAAATTCATGCTTCTCTAACTTTTGGCAATTTCCAATTTCCAAAAAATTAATAAAATGGCACATCAGCTCCCCCACACAAGAAAAAAAATGCATTAAGGTATAGGAATGATACCAAAAAAATTGCTCACAGAATCATGAAATTTGACACAGGAGACAAGTTGAGTAAAAACATTTTTTGACAATGGGGTCCACTCCACAAGGGGTCACCCATATTGTATTAAACTTTGCAAAGCATTTCTTGTAAACATCATACTTTTATTAAATCCTCCTAGGGCATTCACCCAAATGGGCTCAAATTTGGTACACATTATCTTAAAGGGTGGGACATCAAAATTTTAAGACATACATCTTACAGTCTCGGCGCAGAGAAAAGTTGATGACATTTTGTATCTATACAAATGGTTCCCATTTGCACATACGAACTTTGATTTCAGTAAAACTTTAACAAGTTGTTAAACTCCCTGCCCTAAAGCTACTTAATGTGAAAGAATTTAATTTGGTGCACCTCAACAGATTGAGATCAAATTTTATATGGGGAGAAAAAAAATCTTGGATTTCTGAAATTGTGCACAAAAGTCCATTATGGCATCCTGATCCAAAAAGTCAATGACAGTCATACCATTTTTTTTCACGGCATAGCCATAGCAATAACAGAAACTATTTTATTTGTTTTGATTTAGCCCAAGTGCCAGAAGCTGGTGAAGGGCCTATTAGTATCGGGAAGTGAAGTGAGTTTCCCGTAGTGACCAGGGACCCTCGCCATGACATGCTGTAGGAATGCACCAGAGCGTTCTGGAAATGTATAGTTGAATATACAGAAAAAAATTGAACATTGTTCTCGTATCAGAAGCTTTTTCTCCTAACCAACCCACCCAATTTTCACCTAATGAATAGTGGTGAAAACTCACAAAAATTTGCATTTACATTAAAACTCGTCCTTCTCTAACTTTTGGCAGCCTTTACGCGTGTAACCTTGCAAAACTACAGCTGCACGTCAGCGCAAGGACGGCCACACTGGCAGCACCCGCAGAACGTATGTGCTCAGCACTGTGTTTCTCAATGGGAAAGCCGATCAAACTTGACTGGGCACATTTAGAACTTACAGTCACATTTAGCACTTACTTTATCTACAGGTATACCGTGAAACTAACCAGTTGAACAGGCTTGTATTTACCGTCTGTATGGGCTGATCATGGCAAACACAAGGATTTCAAAAGTTTATTTCAAAGCACTAATTAACAATCTTTCTGGGCCTGGGCTCTTGCAAACGATACATAACTGCCCCAGGAACACACTGGGTTCATGGTAAATGCACAAGTACAGCAACTGATGCATGCCCTCTGTGTATTTTGATGGGGATACTGTGCTCAGGTAGAGCGTCAAAAAATTGTTTTGGAATCTATTTTCTGAAATCTACACATGTAGGACATGCTGCTCCATACGTGTTCCTAGTGCGGGCAGTGTGGCGATCCTCATTTCCTTTTAATACATTCTAAAAAAATATGCATCCAAAAGTTGCAGTTTTACGCTTGTGTAGGATGAATTACACATGTGGCCAGGCCCTTAGGATATTGGAACGGCAGCAAAAAATTGGAGGTAGAATCATGAAATTTCACACAGAAGTAGATCATTACAAGATGAGTAAAAAATATAATTCCGCTCCATTAGGGGTCAACAATATGTGACTTAGATGCATAAAAACATGTTCTGAAATGCATGTGATCCTTGTATTAAATAGTTCATATATATAGTTATATAGTTCATTTCAGTCTTTTGTGCCAATCATCCTGAATGTGTTTAAATGTGTTTAAAATATGAACTTTAAGTAGAATCCTCAATCACAAAGCTTGTACTGCAATTAGATATTTTCCCCAAATCAATCAACCCTAATTCTTAAGTTTTGTTATGCTCAATCTTAAAAATCATATTGTCTAATCCCTTTGTAAATGAAGTTGTCTGTAACTTTTGATGTGTCCTTCTTTTCTCTATATACATTTTATGGCTCACCTTGTTTCTCAGTCACTGTCACTGAGAACTTGAATCTGAGAAGTTGATGCCTAGCAACATTTTTATCTTTTTCCTTCTCAAGTTGTTTTTGTCAGCATTAAATGATACTTGAAAAAATAAAATTGTTTCCCGGCTATGATGACATGACATTGTAAAAGAGGGGATGGAAAATAGATTGTCAAAGCTATCAAAAGTTTTCTGATTCTGAAGACTTTGAAGTAAAATGGCAAGGATGGCGAGATACTTGTACTTCTTTAGGATCAGCAGAAAATCTTGGAGCTTGTTGTGTATTGATTATTGGAACGCTCCCACCACCTCAGTGTCTTTGTATCTGTTCCCTCACACTGACTGCTTGGCATGTGTCCAGTGTAAATGGGCAAAAAAGGGGAGATGCCTGTTAGAGCACTTTTCTCTTTTTGTTGATGCTGCAAGTCTTCACTCTGACTGCTGTGATAATATTATACATGCTGGCCCCTGCAATTGACTCGATGATTTGATCCACGCCATCCGACATGAGACAGCGTCCACACACTCTGAACCTTTGGCTCATGCAACCAAAATGAAACCACCATGTCACTTGATGATGGAGAAACTAAACACAAACCCAGTATATAACATAGAAGACTCATTTGGACAATTTATTACACTATTTTTAGCAGGCCATCGATTATAGTTATGATGACAGCAAGATTTGAAGGAAGTAACATTGACATTTGAATCTAACTGATAAAGACCTATTTTTTTCAAATTATTAAAGTGGGGTACCCAACACTTTGTGACAAAATGAGACCGTTATGTGCTGTCTGCAGCTAATATTACAGTAGTTCCGATTGACTGAATTTGGACTGTGCATCTTAGATTTACTTCAGTGTATGAAAAAAGCTTTCCAAAACCAGTGCATGCACCCGAAAATGTATGCATGTGGATATTAATGTAACATGATGTCCAATATTATCTATATGCTGGTAACACTCAGATATATTTGCCAGTTTCTGTGCAAGGTAGTTCCTCTAAAACAAATATCATAAATGCTTAGAGGAAGTCAAATGGTGGTTGTCACACAATTTCCTTCAGTTAAATAAAACCAAAACAGAGGATATTTTATTTGGGCCTCGCACACATCACCGTAAAGATGCTCTTGGCCCATTGCCTGTCAACTTTTTAAAATCTGAATTCCTCCCTGCATTTTGAAAACCAAATGGAAAAGTACATACAGTATGTAGGTCTCCCAAACACGACAGCTACAGATTACAGCTTGTCTAAAATGCAGAGGCCAGGTTTTTAACAGGTACTAAAAAGAGGTCACCCCAGTTGTAGCTAAACTCCATTGGTTGCTATTTACTATTTGTTTTTAAAGCTCACCATAATATTGCCCCAGGTTACCTGATTTCCTGGCTCCTTACTCAGATCAGCCACCCAGAACTTACAGTGTACTGAGCGTTTCTCCATCCTGTCTCCAAACCAAAGGCATTAGGGCTTTCTCTGTTATAGCCTTGACACTTTTGAATGAGCTCCTGATCCATGTAAAAAATGGAATGACACATCCACTGATTGTTTTAAAACTCTATTAACCCTCCTGTCGTGTTCGGGTCAAATCTGACCGTTTTACAACTTATAATATCCATAAATATTATGTTTTTCATCTGATTACCTCAAGACCTTATGATATCCTCCACACTGTGGACTTGAACATATAAAAGTGATGATCACCTATTTCGTTCAATTTTGAGTGTTTTATTCAACCTTGTTACACCTGTGGTGTTCCCGGTCAAAAGTGACCGCCATAGGAAATGAATGGGTATCCAGAGTAAATTCATTCAACATACAGAAAACATCCCCATACACACTGCCCCAGCTCACACACACACACACACACACACACACACACACACACACACACACATACAAACCAGGGTATGCGTGTTGTGCTGGACATGACAACCGGTCTCCAAGGGCATAATATCACATGTGACAACTTCTTCACATCACATCACATGCTCTTGGTCAAGAGCTACTGAAAAGAAAGCTCACCATGGTAGGGACAGTGAGGAAGAACAAGCCCGCACTTCCCCCTGCGCTGGTATCGACCAGAGGAAGACAGGCACTCTCATCACAATTTGCATTCACTGACACTCACACTCTTGTGTCATACGTTCCCAAGAAGAACAGAAATGTCATCCTGATGAGCACAGTACACAAAGACGCTGCTGTCAGCACCACAGAGGACAGGAAGCCCCTGATGATCCAGGACTACAACAAGAACAAGGGAGGCGTTGACTGCCTTGATAAGGTAATGTAAAGTCTTATCATGCATTTTATTTTATTTTTATCTAGGTGAATCATAGCATTTTGTGTACGACAGATTGAATATTGTTCCTAATCTCTTATTATTTATTGTTCCTTTATTGCAGCTTACTGGTACATACACCTGTAAGCGGATGACGGCTCTCTGGCTGTGGCACTGTTCCACAACATCCTGGATGTGTCAGCTTTCAACACGTATGTGGTGTGGACAGTAATCAACCCAACCTGGAATCAGGGGAAAAGTTTCAAGAGGAGCCTTTTCCTCGCTTTGGTGACTCCTCTTATACAGCGACGCCAGCACATTCCCCGCACACCAGCCTCTGCCAGTCTGGTTAGGAGCATGCAAGCTCCAGCCCCAGCCCTGGCTGCTCTCCCCCAACAAGGACATGGGCAGAAAAGGAAGCGTTGTGGCCTCTGTGCCCGTAGAGACATCAAAACGAGCCTGACATGCTGCAAATGTCATGCTTATGTTTGCAAGGCCCACTCTGACCTGAGTGTCACATGCCACTCATGTGCATGAATACACACACACACACACACACACACACACACACACCCTGTTGAGTTTGGTGTTTGGTTTTCCATTTATTTTTTGTATTATATGTTCATTTTGTAGTTCATTTTCAGTGCCTAATTGTATTTTAACTGATGTTATTTAATGTTTACTTCTATAAATTGTTGTTAGACACTACTTTGAAACATTGTTCTCAACTAAAGAATGCTTAATAAAAAAATTGGTGTTGAAAAAAAAAAAATTGTGCTAATTTAAGAGCAGTTAAAACAGACCGGTCAATTTTGACCGGGAACACTAAAGTAGGGGGCTGGAGGCGAACACGACCGGAGGGTTAAAGCTGCACCTCTATGATCTGGCGTTTAACTAGTGCTACTATTTTACTCATGTCTTGTTGCAATTGTCTGGTTGTTGCTTTTATATCTTTGTTTTGTATTTTATTATGTTTTGCTTTTATGTCTGTGAACCGCTTTGGTACAACTCTGTTGTTTTTAATTGTCCTATATAAATATAGTGGCTTGGCTTGGCTTAATGTGCTAAAGGTTTGTGAGAGCTAAGGACGAGCTTTTAAATAGCCTACTACAACATAAGGTATCCCAGTTTTGAACCATCTGCATTTATTTGACATTTTACATAGTGGTCAAACTTTGACATGTCCTAACTTGTACTATCTGTTCTAAAACCTTGGGAATAATTTAAGAATCAAGTACTGCCCTGCTTTTTTCTAGGTCTAAATGTACTAAAAGTCTTCTCTCTCTGCTGGTCAATAATGCATATGACCAAGTGGCCAAGGCGTAGGTTCGTCTCACTGCAGTGCACTCCGCTCCTTGGCTCGGGATGACAGCTTTCATCAACTTTTACCACATTGGCGTTACATTCATAATACATGGGCATTCGTTAAGGTCAGCGGCTTCAACTGTCAGAGAGGCAGCTCTGCAGTGAGAGTGCCCTGAGAACAATGGGCCAATCAGACGGACACAGAAATGAGGGGGACTGTGATGAATTCAGGAGGTATAAACAAGGCCACCAAACCATTATCATAGAGGCAGATAATGAAAGGGGGGAATGAGAACAAATGCCAGGGAAATTACCACAAAAACATGGCTGTAAGATCCAACAAAATTAGAATATAAATTAGTGCCAGCTCATGTGCCAATGTTTTTGCACTAATCAGGCATCATAGAGGACTCTCTGAGGAAAACTTATCTGGATTCCTATTGTGGGCTTTGGGCTGTGTTATATTATACTGTACCTCTACAACTTATGGTGAACTTGGTGGTGAACATCCTGTCTGTCAGTTTTTATTTTCAACTTTTTACATACGTGTGGGACTGCAACAATTAATCAGAAGAAGTGTGACTAGTTCACTATTTTGATCATGGTGATTGTTAACTGAACTATACACAGTGTTGGGAAGTAACTGCAAGTAACTGAATGTACCGAGAATACATATTCTGAACTAATTTTGAGTAACTGTATTTGAGTCCAGTTACTTTTTCATTTGGTGATCTTTAGAATACACTTATACACTTTTCTATAATCAAAGGAATACATACAGTAGTGGTACTTTATCACACAATTTAGGCTTCAAACTGCACATAACAAGTGAGAAAAATAGAAAACGCTCTGCTCTTGTGGTGAGTCCATGTGTTGTTTTCCTTTCCTTCTCCAATTAGTGGCAACGCATAACAAACAGGGAAACAAACATAAATCTGTTTTGCAAATGCAACTCGATGTAAAAGTATTCTATGGACCACGTATCAGAATACATTATTTAAAAAAAACAAAACATTTTAAAGCAGTATTCTGAATTCTGTAATTAAAGGCATTTCAGAGTATTCTTCCCATCACTGACTATACAGACTCCAAATCATATAAAAAAGTATTATTAATAACTGCATTATTAAATCAAAACCATTTAGGATTTTCATCTGAAAGTCAGCCTTCAGTCGCCATATTTCAACCTTCATTTGGTTAAAACTATATTTATGTCCATTATACATTGGGATTTTAAATAATTTGACTAGGTGACTATAAAAGAATAATAAACTAATCACTGGCTAGTTTCCGAAGTGACTGTTAGTTGCAACCTGAGTTTTATTGGAGGAGCAAGATCTTTCGCGTTGGGTGTTGGGTTTAAATTTAGGTTGGGCTAAAATCTCACTTAGGCTCAATTTATCCAGGCTTGGAATTGCACCCACTTCCTTCTCTCCTGGAGCCTCTGTCCATCAGCGACCTGTAATCACTGACATGCCACACTCTTCTTTTAGCCCTAACAAATCTAATCCAGTTACCACCATGAGTCTTATTAGGTGTGTGGGACATTTACCCTGCCAGACCATGTGTGTGCGTGCGTGCGTGTGTGTGTCTCTGCCTGTGTCAGTTTAATTATTGCTGCCATCTCAAATCAAGCCAGCGCCTCGACAGAATGACTTGTGAAGAAAAGTCATTTCCTCTCTCTTTTTAAGCTGTTATAGTCTTTTGGCAGGACCACCCATTGTCAAAAAGACATTTGAATGTGTAGCAGACAGGTCACACACTCAGACACACGCCCATGTGCCTGGCTGCAAAACAGTCTGCCAACAGCCCCAGATATGGTTCAATAGATTTTCTCAATATAATAGGCTCTTGGAGAATCCCTCTGTTATACGGCGCATTGTTCTCTTTAAATGATAGATTATTTGACAGTGTTTTGTGTATTTTCACGAAACAGTGCTCTGCTGTTGTAAATTTCAAGCATAGGAAATACACGATGAAGCATAGAGACGATAGAGAGGATTAATTAATGAATTAATCAGTCAGTCTTATAAGGCTTGTCCAGGCCTATTAAAGACCTGATATTACAGGAAAAAAAACACCTCAAAAACATACCTGGAGTTGGGTTTTGTTTCATTTACAGCATCTCCAAAGCTCAAAATTCTCTGTGTCATCAAGTAGTTTTCAAGTTCAAGTTCAAGTTCAAAGTCAAAGTTCAAAGTCAGCTTTATTGTCAATTCTGCCATATGTGTTCAACATACAGTGAATCGAAATTTCGTTTCTCTCTGGCCAGGTAGTGCAAAAAGACAGTGTACAAAATACAATATGAAGACAAAACACAACAAAAACTATCTAAGACAGAGATCTAAGTTAAAACTAAAGTCTACAGTCTAAAATCTTAAAACAGTGCAACATAATAAATAACAAATAACCTATACTATATACAGATTTCCAAAGTGTGCAGTGTGCATCAAAATGTGCAATGGAAGATACAGCAGTGAATTGGTCATGTGCAGTAGAATGTGCATTGGAGTTAAGATAAATAAAAATAAGTGTGCAACAGTAGTAATTCTAGTGCAATAACAGGAGTAAACAACAGTACTAAAAATTCCAGTAGTAAATGTGCAATAACAGTAGTAAACAGCAGTGCAACGGGGGTAAAAATCAATAACAGGAGTAAACAACAGTACTAAAAATTCCAGTAGTAAATGTAAGTGTGCAATAACAGTAGTAAACAACAGTGCAACAGGAGTAAAATCCAGTAGTAAATGTAAATGTGCAGCAGTGCAACAGTCGTCCTTAGCAGCAGTTTTTTAAAGTGTCTAGAGTGATGTGTCTTTTATGGAATACAGGTTATGCCAATATGGGGGGTGGGGGGTGGGAGATGGGTAAGGTGGGAGTTCGGGTGTGAGTTCAGCCTCCTGACAGCCTGGTGGATGAAGCTGTTTGAAAGCCTGGTGGAGTGGGCCCGGAGACTCCGGTACCTTCTCCCCGAGGGCAGGAGGCTGAACAGGCTATGTGCGGGGTGGCTCGGGTCACCCACAATGCTGGACGCTCTGCGGGTGAGCCGGGTGTTAAAAATGTCTAGGAGGGAGGGGAGAGAGACACCAGTGATCCTCCCAGCTGCATTCACTATGCGCTGCAGGGCTTTCCTGTTCTGTTCAGTGCAGCTCCCGTACCACACAGTGATGCAGCCGGTCAGGACGCTCTCAATGGTGCCTCGGTAGAAGGTGGTCATAATGGGTGGAGGGGCTCCAGCTCTCCTCAGCTCTCCTCAGTTAACAGCTACCTTTAACCTTTTGTTCCAATTCCAGGGCTGAAATTATTCAAATAATTCTAATGAAGGTGTATGGAGTTCCTGTATTGCCACATGACATCACAAGAAACAGAACGCTTTATGTTTGAGAGAAGAACTCAGCCTAACTATGCAGGGTTTGTGTGTTAAAAATGTGTGAATGAAACAAAACACAACTCCAGGTATGTTTTTGATGAGGAAACAACATTATAACATAGATCAGAAAATAGCGTAATATGGACCCTTTAATTAGCCTACTTAAATGATAACCTGATTTGAAGTCATAATGCTTTAATTAAGTAGTTATTAAGCCTGAACAAGTCTTAATTAATGTACATTACCAGTTGTTTTCATGCTTTATTTAAGTAGTTAAGGAATAGTTTTTATAAATTGATATCAGTATTATTAATTGGGCCCATACCACACTTTGAGAAAAAAATATTCTTAGCAAATAGGAACGCAAAATCCAATAATAAAGATGTATTTATTTATTTATTTATTTTTATTTTACTTTATATTCAGAGTCTTTTAAATTCAGTGCACAGCCTGTAGTTGCTGACACTGGTTCACTATTATTCAGTGACTGACATCTCCAAAGCTGCTGTGGGCTCTATAGGTCATGGGGCTAAAATCTCTACACGCGGCACTTACATACACACACACACACATACGTACACACTTGTATTTCAAATGCTTTAAACTGTTGCTGTACATGCTCAGAGGCTCTGAGAGTGACATTTCCTGGAGAACGCAGGGCTAAGCGTTTAGACCTTTATAGAAAGTGCCTCTCTCATCCGCCTTTATTCCATTCCTTATCTCTATTTGTTCTTCCAGCACTATGTTGTGGGTTTCTGCACCTGCTTCCTCGGGCCTGGATGTTCTCACACACACTACTGGCTGTGGAGAGAAAATGAAAATGGAAAGGTGCATGTTCAGCAGTGTGGGGAGAATTCTTATGCCTGACGTCCATGCTACTTTCAGCACTCTTGCACTTTACAAAATTGCACCTTCACTTATTGCACCTTACATGTTGCACATTTCATTCTACCTCGAACTTTCCCTCTTGTTGAAACGTATATTTTTACCTGTATATCTTATGTCTATTTATTGTTGATGTCTGTATACTCTGTTTGTCCATGAGTGTTGATGTGTGTGTGAGTGTTTTTAGTTTTTAGTTTAAATTGCACATTTGGTGTCTGGTGAAATGCAATTTCAGTCCTCTGTGTAATGTCTGTTACATAGTGAATTGACAATAAAGTACACTTTGACTTTGACTTAAAGGGCCCATATTATGATATTGTCTGATCTATGTTATCTGTTATCTATATTAAATACACAGAATTGATTCTTGTGAGTTTTAGTCCATGTCAAAGTGTTGTTTCATCAAAAACATATCTGGAGTTGTGTTGTGTTTCATTCACACATGTTCAACACACAATCCCTGTATTTAGGCTGAGTTGGTCTCTCAAACAGAAAACACTCCAATTTGTTCCAACTTGTGATGTCATGTGTAATGTAGGAAGTGTTCCACTGTGTTTTTAAATACCTTCAATAGAAGAATTTGGCCCTAGAATTGCCAATCTCTACTGAACTAAAGATAAAAGGTAGTTAACTTTAAAACTACTGCTTCATGACATCACAAAGTGGAACAGAGCATTTTGAGCTTTGTAGATGTAGCTAAAGTAATAAACCAGGCTTACTCAAATGTGTGTGAATAAAAAAACAAAAACATTTTCAGCTATGTTTTTGGGGAGGGAACAACATTTTGACATGGACTAAAGCTCACAAGAATCAATTCTGCGTAATTAATGTCCTACTGGGGAAAATTCCAGGCAAGGGAATAGCATCTCCACAAGCAGTTGCAGATCTTCCACCAGCAAAGTGCTACAATGCATCTTTAATATCAAAGTAATAATTAAAGCTACTATATTGCCATCAGTTAATTCACTATCAAGCTCTGGCTATAAACAACAAATAGCTCAGTGCAAAATAAAATACAGCCTTATGCACTGACCAGGTGTGTTGCTATGGTGAGGGGACATGATTGGCCAGCCCTAAGATTACAGTGTTTGCTTCCCAAAAAGGTCTGCCGCTGCACCACCGGAGGCCCCCTCATGCTCATACACTCAGTAACACAGGCAGGCTGAAATAAGCTGGCTGATTGCAATAGTTTTACAGCTAAAGCCATCTGAATGGAAATGTGAAAGGGAAGTGCATTACCAAACTCGTAAACACCAGGAGCAGCTGTGAATGAGAGCTGTGATGAGCTGCACAAGTTACACAGTCGGAGGGCCATTCAGGTGTCTGGTGCGGCGTCAGCGAAAGAGAGAGATATATCTGTACATTTTGTGATCTAAATCTTAGTGTAGGACTGAATAAAATAGAACAAAGACATAAAAATAACAAATCATAAGTAGGCCTGTCATGATGATTACTATATCCAGTATTGGGAAGTAAATGAATACATATACCAAGAATACGTATTCTGAAGACTAATTTTGTGTAACTGTAATCAGATACAGTTATAAAATCAAAGGAATACTTGGCACTTACTTGATCACAATATTTAGACTTCAAACAGCCCATAATCAGTGAAAAAAAAAAAAAAAAAATATATATATATATATATATATATATATATATATATATATATATATATATATATATATTTATTTATTTATTTATTTATATTTATATATTTTTATTTTATATATATATATATATTTCTGTAAAAGTATTCTGAATACAGTACTCTGATTAACCCGTGTATCAGAATATGTTACGAAATATATTTTAATGTCTGCAACTGCAACTAAATACATTTTCAAAGTATTTCCCATCACTGACCATATCGACTTCTTGGAACAATATTTTTCAGGGATTCATATTTATGGTGGGTACTTTGTGCTTGAACTAGTACTAGTATTTGATATTTTTTATGTAAGATAAGATTTGAGCTGTGGGTTGAGTAAACAGCTTCTCTGATCCATCTTGTATCTGTCTTCACTGATGTCATTCATTTTGATGTTTTGATGTTGACAGTTTTTGACACGTATACTGTCTTGGTTCATGTTGAGAGGTGTTTGAGTGAGTCGGCTCAGGTGTAAATCTAGATGGACCCATGATAGAGCAAAGAAGGTCATTACCTTGTCTGCTGGAGCGTTTAGGAAAATCACTGCTCTGCTTGGGACACAAAATGACTGTCCAATGGGAGGGTTCAGGGTGGTCTCATCTTGTCCTGGCTCTGTACTTTTCAAAACTCCTCCTTAGATAATGCTTTTGGTTTAATAACACAGAATCTGCAGTATTTTATTTTGAGATTTGAGATTTCGTTTTCTTGTTTTACAGAGACTGGTGGAGGCAGCAGAGGAGGCCCACCTTCAGCATGAGGAGGACCCAGACCTACAGGTACGAGAAATGTATTTCAAAAAATAAGATGTATCTGACAGAACCCACAAACATTAGTTATAACTGGGTTTATATTTGTACTAGATAGAGACCGATATTTGGATTTTTGGAGTGTATCTGCCAGTATTTTGCACCGCACTCTTTTAGGTTTGTAGTAAAAAAGGGCTTGGGGGAAGTAAAAGTTATAGTTAATTTCAATTACTTAATTTGGGTAAAATAATCAAAATCAGTCCCAAAATATTGGCATAGAATATCAGCAATTGGTTGCTCTGTATTTTTAATAAACAATATCATCATCGGCTATGAACAAACACGTATGGTCAATCTGTACCTTGTACTTTTTGGTTTATCTCCAGAAGAGGACGATATTTAGTATGACTCCACCATCTGCCTTAACAGTATGCATGAAGATTTATTTGAACACTTTAGTGCAAAGAGGGTATAGTACAAATTGTGACTTCTCTCTCTATCCTGGGAAATAATGGTTTTAGCTGAGTTTGTAGTCATTTAGCTTACATAAATTGGATAAATTAATCGTCCCTAAATATTAGCCCAAAAAATATCGACAGAGCTTAACAGCCATTGGTATCATCATCCACACCCATATCAGTTGATCTCTATTTTTTAACACAATCTCAGATAACTCAGATAAGTAATCAAGTTGTGTCAAATACAGGATAATTGTTGCTCATTTTAAAATTAATAATGAAATAAATGAATAATTTCAACGCTCAGTCCCCTTTTTAGAGACTTGGGAGACTGGTTGTGCATGAAGTACTACAACCTTCTCTGCATGTTGCCTCTGGTCTCACAGCTCCAATTCCATTAGAGCAGCTTAGCGTTCACTTGAGCTTAGTCCTGCCTATAGCATTTTGAGATTTTGTGGTTGTTTTCAATGGATGCAAGTCTCTCAATTGTTTTCAAAGTTGGAATAAAAAGTTGGAATAAAAAATACAAAATTTGATGGGGAAATCTAAAATATCTATATAAGTGCTGTGTGTCTCTGTCTGTAGTGGGTAAGGCTATATTTACTCTGTCAGCTCTTAAAGGTCTTATAGAAAATGCCCCTGGTTTGAGCTGTCATGCACCATTAAAGACCGATTACCGGATTTAACCCCTTGATGTTATTCTAGTCACTCTGCACTTTCATATAGTAAAAGTTAGTGATATTATTTAATTATATGTATTTAGATAAGGTTAATATAAAATACTACACACGTACATTTGTTAATAATATGAGAACAAGTCATACGCTGCAACATTTTTATTTGGTTTAACACATCTCAAAATATTTGTGCCAGAGGCAACAAGACTGGAGATATGGAAATTACGGTGTGGAAATATTTTTAGTAGTGTTATTTAATGTTTATGGCAAGTTATATAGCTGCATTATGTTAAAGCTATTACATCTACAAAATATTGCTGTCCATAGAGTTTTCCAGGGGGACACCCTCAAAGAGTGTGTAGTGCCCTCCCCGAGCACTTGGTGCCCTACACGCTGTGCGTAATGGGAAGCAACAGTACTGTTTCCTACCCTGTCTGCGGTCCAAATACTGCAATGTCGGATTTCCTCACATCCTTGTAATATTTCTGTCATCAGCTTCATTTAATTTTGTGACCAAATTATTCCCATTGTGTCACTTTGGCTAGTGTATAAAGTTATAAGTTATAGTAGGTAGGCTATCATCAGAACCGTAGAACCATAACTACAGAGAACATGGAGTGACTGATCTCTGATCAGTGCGCACATTCACTGGCAGCTTGGGGCTGTGACAGCGGAGCTCCGCAGACACACGCCTTGTGTGGTGCTCTCTTGGCTGCAGCAGTCAGTAGAACTTTGTACAGCGGCTCTTGAGACGTACACATATGTTAATGGTTTAAGCCATGTCTGTGTGCAAAGCAGTAACATCAGAAACATTTATATGACAATAAACATATTCCATAATCTGTGAGGCACCTGTGTGGGACCAAATGCAGTGGACACTGCATTTATGAGACGAGAATGTGAGTGGTCAGCAGTAGCAGTGGTGGACACTTGTACCTCAGGTGAAAGTCACGGTGGCGGACTGCTGGCACAGGCGGGAGCGGGTGCAACCAGGGGGAGAGCAACGCTCTGCGGGTCTGCTGTGGAATGGAGAGCGCATGAGATAGACTCTGCTGTGGAATGGGAGGCAAATGAAATGAGAAACGCAGAGAAAGCTAAAAAGGTTGACGTGTGTGCGCGTGCACAGGCTTACAGGGGTGCACGTAGAGGGGCGCACCTGTGCACAGAGTGTTCGGGACACAAATGCAGCCAGTTCTGTCATGGCCCAAAACAGCTCAGTTTTATTGTACCCATATACATTTTCCCCACACCCCTCTTTGCTACCTGGCAATGAGGCAAAGACTGCAGACATTCCCCACACTGGCAGTGCTTTTAAACGCTACAGCGGTCACAGATTGGTTCAGATGCCATCACCATTAGGTACTTGTACCGTCCCACTCCAGCCCGACCTGGACACGCCCCCTCGTTAGCTAGCACTAGTGCTAAGATTGGGGGCAAGATTGGGCCCTATATTTTTTGACACTGATTCAACCGTCAGAATTGGTGGCTTTGAACGTATATGCCTTGAGTGTGTCAGCTATTTCTACATTACATAATATTCTTACATCACATTAAGCTGAAGTGCCTCTGTAGAAGTGCTAATTTCTTCTTGAAATTCTAGTTGGCACTCGGGACTGAAAAGTACTGGTGCTCCATATACATTTACATTGCAATAGAGAAGTATAATCATCCCTATCCCTGAACTACAATACCCATGATGCATTCTTTAATATATAAAACACAATGTACGACTATGCTGAGCCATTTGAGCACTGTGTGGGCTCAGTGGTTTATGGCAGTAATTACTTGGAAGAGCCCACTGTGTGTGTTTGTTTCACCTGAAATAGCAAAGCTTCACTTCCCAAAAGAAATAGACAGGAGGTTTCACCACAGAAGAAGAGAATCTGCATTCAGATTTTAAATATATGAAATCAAATTTTAGTGTCGTGATTATTGTTTGTAGAAACATCACCTTTGTTTCATCATTGATGTATTGACAAGAAAACAACAGTGAAACTGAATTCACTTCCATCTACACACGTTAAACCAGGGGTCCTCAACGTTTTTCAGGCCAGAGACCCCCAAACAGATGGCGAACTGGGCCATGGACCCCCTACTATATATACGGCATAGAATTGTGTTTTATATTAAATTGAGCTTAGTGTCATGTATAAACATTGCTACTCTGTTATGGTACATCCAATACAAGGAAATAATACACAGGTTAATACTGTATTTTACACTATAAAATATAAAATTATATTATTTTAAAGTGAAATCAAAAGATTTTGCGACCCCCCCTGCAGTACCTCCGCGACCCCCAAGGGGTTGCGACCCCCCTGTTGAAGACCTCTGCGTTAAACCATGAAACCATGAACTTTGTAACTGAAGTAAAGTCTACATGAATACAATATGGTTTATTTTTATGGAACCTATATATAAATTGTTCAGTTTTCACTTTTTTTTTTTGATGAATGTATTGTGTATAATCACATCAATCTTTTGTCAATTAATAATGTAATAATTTATGAATGCTTATATATTGCCACACCCTCAGAGTTTATCATTTTGACCAGTATTCATTCACTCCATACTCGGCGGTTGTAAACTACTAATGTAGCTACAGCTGCCAATCTGTGCCACTGGTCCCTCCATCCACCACATTCACTGGGCACATGGGGTGAAGTGTCTGCAGTTAAGCCAGCACTGCTACTGTGGAATCTGACATCCCCAGAGATCAATTCAGACCCAACCCTGCATTCCTGCATTGTCAACCGTAATTTACACAATTTAGCCTACGTCTATGTGATTGTTATAAAGGCATTCAAACTTTTTCCAAAAGTATATCATCCAATAATCTAGCATCCATTGTTACAATTTTTTTGTTATTAGCCACTATTTTCAAAAACTACCAAATAACACCAGCTAATTTCCATAAAATATATATTTTTGGTGCTCCTGTTTACTTCCTCAACCATCACTTTGCACTGACTCCAGTTTAGAGAAAAGCCAAACGAGGACACTGGGAGGAGGCATTATCAAACCAACATGGTTACTTATAATTCATACTTGAATAAGTCTTGCTGCATGAAAGAGTGTTCCAGATTAGTATTTGTCCTGCTATTACTGTGGGAGGATGTGGTTTCCAGGCGACACAAATGAATCTCCCCTCCACTGGCTCATACATAATATTACACTGTAAAAAGTGACTCTTTGGATCAAATTAAAAAATTTGCGTCAACTTGTCACATGTAATTTTTTTAGTTTCTCTCAAATTAAAAAAATAAAGTTTGAACAAAGTAAATAATGTAGTAATATCAATTCAAAAATATAATTTAAACCAAGGACAGTTTTCAAATACAATGAAATCATAATTTCAATTTAAATTTCCTCATATATTCAACCTGGCTTGAGCCAAAATCTTACATAACTTCACAGTAATATTTTGTATGAATACAATGCATTTTTTCACCTTCAGAAAAACTAATGAAATTGCGTCGTTTTGTCACAAGTAATCAAATTACTTAACGCCAACATACAATCATGAAAAGACACAGTTCCAATTTCTCACATTTCTTTTATTACAACAACCTTCTGAAATGATTTTGAGATGAGCTGGGCTAGAATAGAACTGTATAAAAATTAAATAAAAAATATATATAAAATTAAATAGTTTTACAATCTCAACTCCAGCTGTTCAAAGGCACAAGAAACCGCTCAAAATTGTGAGGTAGGCCAATCTTTCAAAAAAAAAAAACTGTATGAACATTATATGCATATAAAATTAAATTCCGTGACAGTGGCAGTGCATTTAGCAGACGCGCGTGCACACACGCACAGACTCACTCACACACAGGCGCGTGCGCACGCACACAGACGCACAGACAGGCGCGCACACACACAGACGCACGCACACACAGACGTGCGCGCACACACACAGACGTGCACAGACACGTGCACGCACACACACAGACACGCGCACGCACACAGGCACGCACACAGACACAAACACACGTACGCACAGACGCACGCATGCACACGAGTGCACTGCCCTCCACTAATCAACAAAGCATCAGACTGGTGTGAATACCCACCAACAATGTTGCATGACAACTGGGGCAGCAACACTCTCAATAAAACAAGTGCCATTTAAACTCCATGAAACATGTCCCATTTTAAAACAAAGAAACATGAACAAAATCACTGAATGACGGAACAATGTTTTCTCTTGCAATAGCAACAAGCAATGTGATGAATACCAAGGCTCAGACTAACCATGTGACAATGTGTTTCTCTTCACAAGTTTTCAGTCCTGCAGCTTAGCACAGAGGTTCTGAATCCTTCTTGACATTTGCCTACTTTCAATACCCATGATGATTTTTTGAAAGGTCTCAAAGGTATATTTGAGTTCCACTGGGTAACTCAGGTTGACTGCATAAGTCAGGCCAAATAGCATAGCACAAGCCGATGCAATGGAGAACAAGTTGTTGAGTACCTCAACACCATCGATAACAAGACCAATGTCCTTTGGAGGGGAGAGATCATCACCATCGCGGAGGACAAAGATGGCCATGGTGGCATTTTCAAGTTCTGCCTCTGCCTCTTCCTTTTGGACAACCTAAAATCACATAATTCAGTTAGTTTAGCCAATTCCCCATGGAGGGAGAGGGGGATTATTCATTCAGTAAATGATTACAATTGTTGACACTCATAATAAAAATGAAAATAAAATCTGCTACAACCAGTATTTTTTGCTCCCACTTAGTTAGTTAGCATTGTCACTTACCAGGTACTCTTTGATCAGGTGCCTTACATCCTCACCGAGGTAGATCACAAGTGACTTCAGGATGCACTCTCTTCTTATGTTCGAGTCCACACCCTGTAGCAACAAAGCCATATCAAAATATAAAATGCGCATCAGCTTTCAACTCACCAACAGAGAGAACTGAACTGACAAAAGAGGAATCAAATGCGAAACATCTGCATTTCATACCTGATCCAAAGGCTTAAGGGCGTCGCTGATTTTCTCCCCGACGGCTCCACCTTTTTTCCTCATGACCCGAAGAAGCTGACTGCTCTGCTTATCCAAACCAGCCAAGAATCATGGTTGTAGTGGTACTGTTGTGATCCGTAGAAATTCAGCATTGATCTAAAATACACAAATTAGACAACACATTTCATGTTAAGGCATATGAGTGGCAAAGTTAAATAGATTAGGAAAATATAGTGTTTGCCTGACTTGACTCTGAATAGAGTTTTAACAGATTTTGACAGTGAGTCTACCTCATCTTCTTGAAACATTGCTGGCCATCGCTCCTGGAGTTCTTCTACCCTGGGCTGTTTTTCCACAATTTCTTGCCTACGGAGGGCAAATGTCTTGGCCATTTTTTCTCGGATGATCTTCCCGTTGTTCCGTTTCTTCACCTCCTTCAAAAGTACCTGTCGCTCCATCTCAAGATTTTCTGCTGTCTCGCCAACTGGATAGGACGGCACATGGTTGGCCTCACCACGTTTAGGTCGCTTGACATTTTTTGCTGGATGGGCGTCATCTGTAGCTTTGGTCTTTAGAGAATTGACAGCTAGCTCAGGGCATCCAAGTCCCTTCAGTTGGGTACGAAGGTTTCCCATCTTGGTTTTAAGTCTCTGTGTCCAACCATAGCATCCATTCCAAGATCCTGCCTCTGCCAAGCAGGGATGCTTCTTGATCAGTGCCTCTGAAACCTCACAAAAGTCTATGTTTTTTGGGTAGGCTTTATACTTGTAGATCAGATCAGACAACTTTTCCAGAATGTCTGACTTCATCCTCGGACCGGCTGTCAATCTTGTTCCGTTTGCCTTAAAGGCAGCATTTCCCCTCTCTAATTGGACTTCAGTGTCATATGAAAAGCTTGGAATGGGAAACTCTTTTGGCCATTGCTCGACCCTTGAAGAATGACTAGAGGAGGGTGAGGAGAACATCAACGTGTCATCAGTATCACCGGAAACGGAAAAGGCGTCATCACTACAGAGGCCAACATTGACAGCTGTCTGTGCAGGAGCTGCATCTTCATCAGGCAAAGGGATTACTTTGATGGTACAAAGATCCTCAAGTTCTTCAGTAGATGTTAAATTTACAAATGTATCACCAAAATCTTGGTCCTGGTACTGGATCCTGAAGTTTCCCCTCAATCCACAAACTCCCCTCACATCATCAACAAGCTGATCCATGGACTCTGGAATCCCATTTGGCAGCAACAATTTCCTTTTGTCATCTAGACTCAGAAAAACCAGCAGCTTTGCAGGCCTCTTCCCAGCCATGCTCAAGAGTCTGAGAGACAGGGAAAGAGAGAGAATAAGATTAATTCATGTCAAGCTGGCTTTGAATATTAACAGTATACACATCATTTAAGCAGTTTTCATGGAGCTACGAATAAAATTCTTTCCCCCTCCTTCTCTGAGATCCGCCCCCCAAACCAACGAAGGGGGGGGGGGGGGGGGTGCGTGCGCGAGTGAACAATTTTTGGCGCTTGAATTGCGTGAGAAATGCCGTGTGAGCGTGTGAACACGTCGAATTGCGTGTTGAGAGCTCTGTTTGTCTAAAGAGCAAACTTAAACTACAAAGCAACTAATGAGAGTTATATAAATGAAGTTATTACCTGATGGTTCTGTTTGTTTTATCATCACCGCACTTTGTCAGTGTGCGCTGAGAGGGGCGGGGAGGAGGGAGCGGGACATTTTTAACGGATTCATGTAAGAGTCTGGTCAATGCACCGGGCCCGCGTCTCACCGCGTCTCACCATGGGCAGTTCGGCTCTGGGCCGCGCGTATTCCGCGCGTAAGCCGTCGGGGGGGACACGTTACGCACAGGCGGAGACACCGGGACCGGAGTCGGTGCGTCTCAGAGGAGACGTGGCACCGGGACTGAGGCTCAGGACGTGCCCGGGGGACGGCGAGCAGACGCGCCGCCCCCCCCTCCCCCTGTTCCCCCTGCACGGGGGAGCAGGGGGAGGGGGCGGCGCTGAAAACGCGCGGAGCCTGCATAAACTAAGGCCCTGTCCCCACGACAACG
Organism: Paratrypauchen microcephalus; assembly: GCA_036785185.1. NCBI lineage: Eukaryota > Metazoa > Chordata > Actinopteri > Gobiiformes > Gobiidae > Paratrypauchen > Paratrypauchen microcephalus. Next base: position 1,284,518 of record JAVJIX010000052.1, on the reverse strand, counting down.
TTTTTTGGAGGAAACGGAGAAGTTTGGGTGCGTTTGGGCCTGCCGTCCAGACGGCGCCGGCGTTTTTGGGGGCGAGAACGGAGTTTTTCAAAAACGGCTTCCAGAGTGGAGAAGTCGGAGAACGCCCCCCGTTGCGTTGGAATGTGGGCGGCAAAAAAGCGCGGCAGGTGAGAAAATGATGACGTCGCGCTGCCGTAATCATCACGTGACCGGTGACCAGAGGGTGTAACCCTGCGCCTTCCGCAGGTAACAACCAGATAACAACAGCCATGGCGGACAATGGACTTCAGTATCTTTTGCAGACTTTTGGAAGTTTATTGGCAATGCTGCATCAAACTCTGTTCATATGAAATGCATTGCGACAACAGCAGAGGACCATGCACAATTACGCCTTTCACGGAACCGGAGGCAGAGGAGCTTGTTTCGGGCTTCCTCCGTGTGCATGACATGCCACAATGTTTGGGATCGATCGATGGGACACATCCCCTCAACATACAAGCGGTGTGTGACTACAGGTACCGGTTTATGGACGCTACTGTGAAGTGGCCTGGCAGTACGCACGACGCACGGGTGTTTGCCAATGCAAAGCTAAACACGTATTTTAAAACTGGAAAGATCCCATCGCTGGAAAGGCAGATAGTGGACAATGAGGAGCACATACCAATTTGAGTGTGTTGTGTGCTGTAAATAAAGAGAAAGAGCAACCATTTCTTGTCTTTTTTATTAAATGAAAATTTACCTTTTACAAACAGGCACATGCAGTATCACACACAAAAATATATAGCTGCCCGTTGGTGATGGTCCCCGGTTGTATATTCTCGCCGAAAAGCCAACATACTCTGCTCACGCAGCGCAGATCTTTGTTCTGTGGCGTCTGTCTATGTTAGGGACGGTCAGCATTTTCACATTACCGGAGTGAGTCCCTGCTACATTGGTGGAGCAGGGGGACAAAATATATTCGCTTGTGTTGACGGCCCCTAAAGTACACGTGTTTGCTTGTTTATGAAAGAGAAAGGACTTTCTGCGCATGTGCTCTTTGTAGTCCTGCGTTACTGGTGGCTCTGGCTCTTTCCGGTTTCCAGCGCCACTTATCGGTGTGACATATGTACTACATCGTTTTCACTCAGCGCTCCGTGCTCATCTTGACACGAAGGTTTTCTGATCCAACACGTGTCTGGACGAGACTTTTTTTCACCCCGGGTAAAAAAAAAAACAGGAACGTTGTCGTGGGGACAGGGCCTAAGCCACACAGACCGATTTTCTGGGCACAAAAAAAACAAAAAAAAAAACCAAACACTAATCAGGCATTTTAGCCCGCAACAATCACAAAAAATGCCCGCGAAATCCTGGGGGGTCTGATAAAGTCACATTGTACACGAGTGGTGTATATATGTATGCACATTATTCAACAGTCATGCATATTTCTTACCGATTTCTTTCTCTGGTCTTCCCGTCGGTGTGGAGCTCCGAACTTCGTGCAGTTAAAGACAATGGCGGATTCAAAATTCAGTTCAAGCTCTGGTTGTGGTGGCGTGACGTCAGTACGTACGCACGTCACGTGACATGCAACGTTTTCACTTGAATGGAATTTTTTTATTTGATTGTAAGTGTGCCAATTACTTTGAACCAATGAGGCCTTGATTTACATTGGATGAAAGTAATATAATAAATTAAACCAAACAAACGACAGAAACATAGCGATAATAGGTCAGTTCAATTAGATATCCTTCCTTACATCAATGGTTGCCCATGTTCACTTTTTTCAGTGTATTAACAAGAGATTGCCTCAGCGGATCCCTTTGGATTGGGCTGGGCACTTATTTCAAATTCAAGTACATTTTCAATCAACACCAATTCTGAAAAAAGTTTTCACAATATGTAAATTAAAATAATGTTGTATCATCTCCGGTATAGTTTTTAAAAATGTAAATATTTTTGGGGATTGTTTTAGTTGTTAGAACTTAAATTTATTTCAAGAGAATGGAACGAAAACACTTGAAAACGAAAACAGTATCTTGTCACCTAACCCCAAACTTTTTGAGATACTGTATATATGACATTAAAATTAAATGGTAAAATATGTAACATTCTTGTGTTAGTGATGTCATATTGTAAACAAAACATTCTTAAATGTACCTTTAGTACTTCAGGAATTTTAGTTGCAGCTTTCCTTTTTAATGGAGATGTCATTCTTTGTTTTTGTTGACAAGCCAACCTTTGTAGCCGTACAAAAGCTTGTTGCTGTACCTGTGTTTAGTACAATGCTTTGATGGTGGCATTTTTAATAAGGCCTTTTACTGCAGTGAATAGATGGTAATTATCAACCAGCTAAGCTAAAAATATCTCTTCCACGCTGTAGGGTGGAACCTCCTCCATCACTATTTGAGTTATTGTAACATGTTTGTGTGTGTGTTTTCTCCTTGGATACATATTTGGCTGGCAGCATTTTGATAGGAATTTCCTTATCTATCCTTTCCAGAGCTCTTCTTCTTCCATGTGAAATTGGCACGGTAATCTTCTGCGGTTTTCCTCCCTCGCACTTTTAGCTTCCGTGCGTGTATACTGTAAACAGGAAAGCAAAGAGAGAGAAGCAGCCAATCAAATTTGTCCTCAGAGGTTTTAGACAAACAGCCAATTAACAGGCTCAATACTGGAGTGTAGAGGTAGTACGTTTCTGAGGGGCGATGCAGTGAAGGGTCGATTAATCGGTTCTGTTCTTGTTGTGACCTCCTGGAGTGGCGGTTTGTTTGTACACTATTACTGTTAATAATACTGTCATTCAGTTTAAGTGCCTCTCAGTGGTATTATTTTGGATCAATGTACAGGATTTGTTGCTCTGTCAATTGATGTAGTTTTCAAATACACACACACAAACATCTTTTTTAGATAGACAGTGTTTTCCATTAATAGAACAGACTTTACCGAGAGAGATTTACTGCAAAATTTGTATTCAATAAAATTATTCAGTGAGGATTCCCTCTGCCACCATAGGCTCATCTAAAACCTATGGGAAACACTGCATACAGTTTTACATGTCTAATTTGTTTATAACATTGCTACTGTTGGCTGCAGATAGTAATACAAAATCTATAAGTTTAGGAGATCTTAAACTTGAAGATCTTGATTCACCTTCTCAACAAAAACTTGGTTTTATTTGATCTGAATCATCTTAAGTTCTCAGTGTTTCCAGTCAGGAAAACATTTTGTGTTTAATTCTTGTTAAGGCATCTATGCCTGGTGGCTGTTTCATTTGTCTTCAGTTGTAGAAGTTATGCACCCACCCAAATCCCAACCATGACCAAACCATGGAGGATGAGAGAGGAGAACTGCAGGGCTTTTGTGTTTGGTGATGGCTCAAACTTCATATATTCTTCACTTATATTCTTGTATAAATGTTGCTCTAGATGGGTGTTTATTTACTTAGAATTAACAATACACATACTATTTTTTGTTGGCTACTGTACTGTACTGTACTGTACTGTAGTGTACTGCACTGCACTGTACTGCAGTGTACTGTACTGCACTGCACTGTACTGCACTGTACTGCAGTGTACTGTACTGCACTGTACTGTACTGTACTGTACTGCACTGTACTGTACTGCACTGTACTGGTACTGCACTGCACTGTACTGCACTGTACTGCAGTGTACTGTACTGCACTGTACTGCACTGTACTGCACTGTACTGCACTGCACTGTACTGGTACTGCACTGCACTGTACTGCGCTGTACTGTAATGTACTGCACTGTACTGCACTGTACTGCACTGTACTGCACTGTACTTCACTGTACTGTACTGTACTAGCCTAAACGTTCTATGACTATACTGTACAAAGTACAAGGCTAAGTTTGCTAGTTTAGGATGGCTAACAGCACAACAAATTGCACAGAAACCCTGAATAGTTCATACCGGCTACCTAAGTAACCACCAATGGGCACGAGTAGTTGCTATTTTGGGCAAATGGATGACGTCCTTTCGGGATATTTAACATCCGCCAACCATCCTCACTTCTGTTTGTGCAATTAACAACACAACAACTTCCCATTGTAACATGGGGAATGCTGCTGTTTGTGTATCCAGAAATCCAAATATGGGCCTTGAGCTTTAAACAGATCAACTAATTAGTGACAGCAGTAATAGAGAATCGTGTCACATAACATTATTCATAAAGCCAAATCTAAAAGAGTAGAAATTTGAAAAGTAAAAATGAGTTATAATTTTCAGTCCTTGTTCTAGTTGGCACATTGAGTGAGAGCTGTGGGAGGTGCACTCTGGATAATGCACATAGAAGTTAAAGATCAGCTTGTTAACACATGATCGGGGAATGCATTAGTGGCTCCGCTGCTCCTTCACTGTTAATGCTGTGATGGCATAATTGACACCTACACCCACAGCGACTATGCACAGCCCCACACTTACACCTGTTTGTATCAGCCAATACTGGAACGCGTCAAAACCCAAGATTTTAATAGGAGGTCAGTGTTGTTTTTGTGACAGTCCGAAGCTAAGAGGTGACACTGGGAAAGGGATTTATAATTTTATAAATGGCAGTAATGGCTTGTTGTTGATAAAACAAGAGTGAAATGATTAATTTTCTTTAATTTGCATTGTTAAATACGTTATAATTTCTCAAATACCTGACCAGCTTTATAAAATCTGTGCATTCACAGCATTGGTCAACCACAAGGTAGATACAAGGACTTGCATACAAGCCTAGGTCATCCCTAATACAAAGATTTGCTGACTACTGTTGGGGTGCGCGTTCTATCGAAAGATGACCAAGATTCAAAAAGTTCAACCAAAAGTTTAACCAGAAGTTTATTCCCCTAACAAAAGGTCTAATACAGAGCTCTGGGCCAGTCTCTTTCCCTAGTAGCTTACAATATGCAAGACTTACGCCAGGAGCATACAGACAGACTGCTTTCCCTCAAACCCAGATAGATATACAATATGAATATGCAAATAATATGTTGGTCAGGTTCGGCCTGGGCTCCTCCTCACTTCCCCACGTTTGCTGCTGCGGCCGTGAGGAATCACATAGTCATGATGTCTCCATTTTACTCCAATCAGAGACATCTTCGTCTCTCTGGTATCAGGTCAACCTGCTCATAAACAATATTCCAAAGGGCACAGCTCTGCCTGGTACCACCAGTGCACTCAGTATGAAGAGTTTTCCAGTATAAACATTAAAACAATTATATGAATCCAGTGGTTAAGTAATATAACAAATAGGTGACCTTAGTGTCTATATGATTAAGTAATATAATAAATATGTGCCTTCGGTGTTTATATGAGCGTGTGCATGCAACTGAAAAGCCTTTTTAATTTGACACCTTCTTCACTATCATAAGCTGTTTGTGACAATATCTAAAATATAAAGTTTCCTTATAGAATCTATAGCTATAGGAGAGGGTGTAAAGCCAGCGTGGAGAAGCAGGATGTCCTAATAAGGGCGAAAAGGGAACAGCTCAGAGACACAATGGGGCCTCAGCTGCTGCAGGTGGAGATGCCTCTGACTCAGTGTGTTTGCACATGTGTCCTCCTTTATTTTTTACATTCAACTCTAACACTTCTCCAAAGTTTATATATATATATATATATACTATATCTATATCTATCTATCTATCTATCTATCTATCTATATATATCTATATCTATATCTATATCTATATCTATATCTATATCTATATCTATATATATATATATATATATATATATATATATATATATATATAGTGCAGCATCTACATTAACCTTAACAATAGAGATGCATTGTGCCAGGTTATACTAGAGCTAATTTCCACCTGTAGTCCCTGGTGCATGTTTTTTAGGTTTAAGATCTAACGTGTGGAAGATTCCATTCATATACCCCTTATCCCTTATACAATAGTGACATAGGATACGTGAGATGAAGTGGAGCACTGAGAGGACTTGTATGACAGAATGAGTTGTTTCTTTGAATGAAGGTCAGGAAATGTGCCCTCTCAGCAAATCCATGACTGTTTAGTGTATGACTTGTAATACAGCGGACAAGATGAGAGAAACAATGTTTAGTCAGCACCTCAAAGGGGCCCATTCAATCATATGCACTGTGAGCTCTTGGCCTGCCCCTTCTGAAAATCCTGCTTAAATCCTTCTGTCATGCATACATTAGACCGGCGCTTTAAATGTAACTATAAAATGAATGTGTAATAGTTGTACTGTAAATTGTCAAAATTGTCAAACTTTCACACACAGAATTTCAAAACACAGAATTGACTCTTGTGAGCTTTAAGCCATGATAGAATGCTGTTACCTCCTCAAAAACATACCTGTGTTGTGTTTTGTTCATTCAGACATGTTTGAGTGACCCTTTATTATTAGTCTGTCTACACCTCCAAACCTCAAAATGCTCTGTTCCACCTAAATATGCAGGGTTTGTGTGTTAAATATATTTGAATGAACAAAAACACCAGGTATGTTTGTAATGAGGAAACGAGAAAGCGTAATATGGACCCTTTAAAAGAATCTATTGAAAAAAATCCATTAAATAAAGACATATAATTTTGGTGGATAAGATCTATTTTTCCTTTTCTTTTACTATACGCTCTATGCTATTCCCAGTTCTACCTGTCACAACCAGATTATGTTTCTGGAGCATGTATAGTATCTTGCTCAGGGACACAATGCCAGTATGAGTTTGGGTGAGGTTTTAACTGAGAATTCTTCAATTATTCCTTGTAAAGTGTGACAACAGATCGCAATGACACACACCCTAAAGGCTTTAGAGCATCCCGCCGTCAGCACAGGTGTATGTTGCAATTAGCACCCCCGCCTGGACAAATATGTTATGAATCACCCTTACATACAAGTTATAAAACACAGTACATGAGTCTTTAGCCTATAGCCTACAGCTTTTACATGCTGTGGCAGTTGAGGTCTTCAGGTCTTTGCAATCTCTATATTTATCAAGGCCTATAACTTATTAATAATAGTCTCTCCAGCATGTACCAGGCTAAAAATACATGGAAGGCCTTGCACCAGTGAGACTGTGCTTAGACTGCATGAGGACAGCTTTGTTAACTCAGCAGCTCCCCACCCTGACAACCCCACTGTCTTCGATGATCCAGGCATCATGTTACCCAAGTCCACTGGCTGCTCTTACTCAGCACTTGGGCCACATTGTTATTCTATACTGTGTGTCAATAACAACCACTGTCAATGCAGAGATGCTTGGAAGGAAAAGATTTTGCATTATTAAAAATAACTGTATATATTCTTGTACTTGCAGTATGAATACTTCAATGCAGTCTTGATCAACGAAGTAGATGAAGAAGGCAACAGCGTGGAACTCGGAGGAGAATTTGTCTTGCAGCCAAATGACCATTTCAATAATTTATCGGTTAACCTCAGTCTGAGTGTGGTGCAGGTGCCCACCAACATGTACAATAAAGGTACAGTATGTTTCTTATTTCTAAAACATGGTCATTTGGAGGATGGATTTAAATGTCATTATGATGAACTGGCAATATGCAATACCATATTTTTTGTGTGTAAAACATGCAGAACAGTGTGTTCTGTACTGGAGAAAAGCTTTGAGCTATTACTCACACTAAGAGGAGAGAGAAGTTAGAATAGATGTTAAATTGTAAAATAATTCTGAAGTTCAACCCATAAAAAAGGCAATGCTCAATGATAGTCGTTCCAGTTGTCTTAAAGGTCCTATATTACACAAATTTGACTCTTGAGAGATTTAAGCCATGTTATGTTGTTACCTCCTCAAAAACATACTCAGAGTTGTGTTTTGTTTCATTCACATGTCTGAGTAACCCTTTATTATCAGTTTGTATCTCCAAAGCTCAAAATGTGCTGTTCAACCTTATGATGTCATGAAGCAGTAGTTTATGTTTATGTTTATGTTTATTTGAGCAACTTGCAGGTTCCATTTAAGCAAAATTTCACAAATACAAACTCAAAATACAAACAAATACAAACTTATGTCACATGTCTCTGCAGTTCCTTTTGCTCAAAATGTTTTTGAAGTTAACAGCTACATTTTACCTTTTGTTCAGTAGACATTGGAAATTCCATGGCTAAAATTATCAAAATGATTCTAGTGAAGGTGTATGGAGATTAAAAACACAGCGAACCACTTCCTGTATTACCACATGACATCACTAGGTGGAACAGAGTGTTGGAGAGAAGAACTCCACCTAAATATGCTGGGTGTGTGAATGAAACAAAACACAACTCCAGGTATGTTTTTGATGAGGAAACAACATTTTAACATAGATCAGAAAATAAAGGCTCTTTAAAATATAAAGTAAAGTCATCTAAATGTATTTGGGGAATATCAACTTGGAATCACCTATAGTAATTGGATTTATGTGACTAATGCTGTTATTGTGGCTTAATTTTAATGTTTTATCTTAACTATACTTATCCATTTCGGTGACAGATTGGAGTGTAACTCTAATTGAGTATCTACAGTAGGGGATTTTTCTGTAAGCAGGCGTTCAATATTGATTTCTACACTAACTCACTATTCACCAATCCAGTCCATGATGCCTGCACTAATGTTAGAATCCACGTACAATGAATGTCTAGTTATCCTAACCAGGTTCCCACCTCTGCGATGACACAGGACAAAACAAAAACATGATGAATGGGGAAGGTGGTGAAGTAAATGAAACAGAAAGTAGGTTAAGTCAGACTGATGTAAGGTCTGAAACATATTAATTACAGCCAGGATCGACATGAGTGATGGAGCAAAGAGGGAAGGAAGCACGAGACAAGTGAATGAAAGTGAGAACGTAGACAATAGCAATAGCTCAGCAAAAGGAATAGGTTAGGAAAGGTTATTTCAAAGTCATACTTCATAATGGGTCCTCAAACACATAGATATAATGAGGTATTGTAACTTCATAATAAAAAATAGTCAAGCCTTTGGGCCTTTCTTATATATTTTCATACTCTGTAAATGAAATACATTGCTTGATTCCCCCCACCTCTGCTGATAAGATGCACTTTCTGAACTGCTGACTGCTCATTGAAAAGAAATCCGTGAGGAGCTTTAGGGGGTGAACGAGTCTGAGGAAATTCAGTCAAACTTCTGAAAAACACTTTGCCATGCTTTAATTATTCTGCTTTGAAATAAATTTGCGAAAGCCTGCATGCCTATTATTGCAGCAGTATCTATATTGTGAGCTGTGAATTTGAATGAGGCTTTTTTTTCACAGGGCTGGCTTGTTCACAGTTATTTACTTCAAACATCTACTCCAGGGTTCAAGTGTTGTGTTTTTATTATAGTGCAATTCTTCTTTAAACACAATATAAGCTTGTTCCTCTGTGCAGGTGACAATAACCATTTGATTGAACACATTTGATTCTTTGCTATTTCAGAAATGGGTCATTTTTGCTAACAGGCTATGGCTCACATCTGTTACGTATTAAGAGTAACTGCACTGAAGTCAGCGCTCTGACAGATGTTGTTGTTGACTGTTGTTGTGCCCTTGGGCAGGACACTTAACCTTCTTTACCTTTACAGATGCATCAGTGTGATTTGGGTTCATAGCGTGCCTCTTCATTAAAAACATTACGTGAATTCAAATGCTATATAAGAATAATGGTAAATGGTCACATCTTTATATAGCGCTTTTCCACCTTCAAGGCACTCAAAGCGCTTTACAACAAGGAACCACTCACCCATTCACACACCGGTGCACGCAGACACTGGGGGCGAGGTGGGTTAAGTGTCTTGCCCAAAGACACAATGGCAGCATTCATCTGTGGGAGCTGGTATCATACTGCCAACCTGTGGGTCAGTGGATCTGACAGCTCCACCACTGATGTTTGTTATGTCAAGAGTGGGATTTGAACTGCCAGCCTTTGGATCAGTGGACAAACGCTCTACCAACTGATTAAAGGCCCTGCACCCCATATTTCCCCCATGTATTTGAGTAAATTGCCCCAGAACAGATATAAGGTACAAGCAAATCTTGAGGTCAAAATAAGTTAGCTGTGAACTACTGTATGTGCATCGAATTATAAAGCATACTATTGTCAGTTAACCAGGAAGGGCACAGTTAGCATGCTAAAACTCCACACTGGTCTCTGAGACTTGTGAAAAGCGCTTCTAAACTCTAAAATAGAGGTGAATACTGCAGTGATGCGGTGATGGTAGGAATGCATAAGGTAAGTGAGGAATAACTTTGGACCACTGCAAACCATTTAAAATGATCTAGTTCTGGTTATAACTTTTTAAGACTGTAAAAACCAGGTACTGTGCCTTCAAGATGCATTTTGTCAGTTCATCCTAAGAATTATATTAGAAAGAGCATTATTCACATGAATGAGCATTCTAGGTTTGGTATTTTGTTCTTCCATGGAAGTGTTTTCTTTGCATTTGTATCTTCACTGCATTTCTTTTCCACTATAGACTGTGTGCTTATAGTATTCCATTACCTTTTATCATGTCTCTCTAGTTTCCCCATTATTGTCCATCGAGTCACAGTCATGGACACTTTATAAATGATGTCGGGAGTGATGCATTGTGGGTCAGTCCATGATCACAGAGCTCCTGGGGATTAATCTCAGGAGGAGCATGATACTCTTAAGAATCCATCTTTCTAATGCTCCCTACTATCAAAACACATCCAACAACACCATCTTTTATAGAGCTTTTTGACAGGAATATGTACCACTGCTTCAGTAAAGCCATGCACACATTTAGAGACGCTCAACGTTTTTCCCAAGATTAAGTAGCCTCCTCTTTTGTTATGTATTCAGGTATTATTGGTGAGATCATTTGAGGCATTTTCCTTTCTTTGTCTTTATTCATCACAGATCTTTACTTTTACCTATGATCTTAGTGTGCTGTGTGCATCCGGCATATACAAATCTGAAATATTAAGTTAAGTTAAGTTACTTCCAGATCCAGTCCAATCCATTAATCTTGACAGGAGTTGGGCCTGATAACAAACTGGATTGTGACAAATTGAGGCATTTCACATTAGTAGGAAATTTAACATGACCTTCATTCACAGCCATATGAATGATTTAATCTTTATTGGCACTTTATCTGCACTATGGTGGAAACTGCCCTTGCATTTAAACAAGGAGATTGATCCAAGTACAATAACTAGTCAATGCTGTAGCCCCACTTTACTATTCTCCTCTCCCAATGTGCCAGGACATACCAGGAGGAGAACTGGTAAATCTAAACTGAACAAGATAAAACTGTCACAAGATTGTCCATACATTTTGATTTTTTTTTTTGGCTTAGATAAAAAAAAAAAAAAAAAATGGGTTAGTGATGCTGGGTTACATCTCTTGCAAAGCTGTAGTTCCAAAAACCAAAAACAGCAACATATATTAGTTGGCCTATGGATATGTAGGGCCAATATTTGCACTTTTGAGCATATCAGCTATTAACTCTCTAGCAGAGGCCAGTATTATATGCATAAAAGTGTATGCATAAAGCTTTAGTCGAACACTTTATTTCAAAGAGGGCACTGCAATAATGTGATTTTACTGCTCTCTTATCATTTTTGTAGTAAGACACAGTCGTGGATGGGTTTGTACTAAATTCAGATTAGATATTTGGTTTAAATACATACTCAAATAATTATATTGCACCCTACATATCAGGCCAAAAATATTGGCAGAGCTTATTGGCCATCAGTTTCTCTAAATCCTTAACATTTATTTGCACCGACCATGAAAATCTATATCGGTCCATCTCTAGCAAAAATATTAAATACATCAGAAAAAACTGTGGCCAAAATTGAGAACTGAATCGTACCTTTATTTATTATAAAATATGTCAAAATGTCATCTCGTGTCTCATCATGTGGGAATTCAGTCTCGTCCTGTCCAAAGTTATGTACATTATGTGTCTATGTAAGCTCTGAGCCAAACTGACCCCTGTGTGCTCCTACGGCCCACAGTTGGTGGACTTGTCTGTTCGATCTAAAAGCAGCGAGTGGTATTAACTAAACTGCTTCATATCACACTTTTAGAATCCTCAATAAAGATCTGTATATACATTAAAATGGGGGTCAGAGCCTTCTACCCTTCATGAGGCTCTAAACTGCGCCACATTATAACCCACATATTGTTGTGTAAATGCGGCTGGCTCACACCCAGCCTCCACTCCACAGATATGGCCCGGCCTGTTTACTGTGCAGAGAGGCTTATTGTACATGAGCCTCCAGAAGACTAATTCAATCATGGCTTATTGGCACCACTGTTGACAGCAGAACAAAAGGCAGGAATGGAACTGATGGAAAATCTGTTATCTGCTTTTCATTCACTTCCCGTTTGTCTGTCTGTTTCTATAATATTCTGAGTTTGACTTAGTGAATATTAACTTTCAAAACTTATAGAGCCAATAGGCAGTGGTGAAAGTAGTTTTCATTTCTTACAGATGCTATAATGTCCAGTGCATCACTTTACCGTTTTGTTTTTTTAAAGGTCCCATGGCATGAAATTTTCACTTTCTGAAGTTTTTGAACGTTAATGTGAGCTCCCCTACCCTGTTTAGGGCCACCCCCCATGGCTAAAAGTTGCGAAATGTCTAAACTGAGCATTTGCTATGGAGATAATTTTGTCTCATAAAGATTTGTATAAATAAAAAAAGACATATATAAATATAAATACATTTATAAATATTCAAACACAAAATACAAATACAAAAACGCGACATACAAATAAATTATAGAATATATATAAATACACAGGCATTTGTAAATGTATTTTCGAGATTTGTAAATATATTTTCAAGATTTATAAATATATTTTCGAGATTTGTAAATATATTTTCAAGATTTATAAATATATTTTCGAGATTTGAAAACAAATGTAGTTGACTTTCTATGTGGAGTCTGCATTTGTGGATCCATTTTTTGCTTTCGTGTCTATGACGTAATTGTGAGACAGTCCTAGCGCAAACCATGATTTGTATAAATAAAAAAAAGATATATATATAAATATAAATACATTTATAAATATTCAAACACAAAATACAAATACAAAAACGCGACATACAAATAATTGATAGAATGTATATAAATACACAGGCATTTGTAAATATATTTTCGAGATTTGAAAACAAATGTATTGGAGTCTGCATTTGTGGATCCATTTATTGCTTTCGTGTCGATGACGTAATTGTGAGACAGTGCTACCGCAAACACACGATTCGCAAATAAATGTCACCAGATTTGAATACAAATAGGCTTCACTGGACATCCAGCAGATGGCAGTGTTGAGCAGCTTGTCGGTAGTTGCTCTTTAGATGCGTGAATGAGTGAATTTCTCCTTTTATCATAGTTGCTCTTTAGTAAATGAGTCTACAGTGGGCCCTTGCTCGAGTGGAAAGTCGAGTGGAAAGCGACCTGGATATCATTTTGGGCAAAACTCAGGCCACCGCTAACAGTGCCGAACTGACTGACTACGCACAACGCCTCTGAGCACCAGCCCTCACCACCTGACCAGGTACACAAGCTGCTCAACACTGCCATCTGCTGGATGTCCAGTGAAGGCTATTTGTATTCAAATCCGGTGACATTTATATGCGAATCGTGGTTTGCGATAGAACTGTCTCACAATTACGTCATCGACACGAAAACAAAAAGTGGATCCACAAATGCAGACTCCATATAGAAAGTTTTCAAATCTCGAAAATATATTTATAAATCTTGAAAATATATTTACAAATCTCGAAAATATATTTACAAATGCCTGTGTATTTATATACAGTCTATCATTTATTTGTATGTCGCGTTTTTGTATTTGTATTTTGTGTTTGAATATTTATAAATGTATTTATATTTATATATTTATGAGACAAAATTATCTCCATAATTGGCGGTCCTTTTCTGCGTTAGAAAAAAACACAGCTCAAACGGGCGATTCTGAACAAGGCAACTATGTGACGTCACATCGAAAAATGCAGCTCCACCCCCCATCTGTGTCTCTACTCAGCGTCTCTGTAAATCACGCCCAGAGAGTTTGGACTGCGAAGGAGCTACGCAATGCGAAATGCGTTTTTTTATTTGCCTGGAGGCACGTGCGAGTGTTTCTAGGCTCGGAAGTCCTTTATCTGAGCCTGTGGACATCTGAAACAGCAGTGGTTTAATTTTATTTTCTGTGGAAATGTGTTTATTTTTCAATGGAACGCTTCTCATCTCTTCCTCCGCGCAAAAACGCGGAAGTGGGGCCAGCGCACAGCGCACAGCTGAAGAGGAAAGAGCGGAGAGTTTGGCCACGCCCCCACCCACTACTCTGGCCTATCTCTGTCCTCCTCATTTGCATTCAAGCAACAATGCCCATAATGGAGTGTTCCAGAGAGATATTTATGACTCTTTCTCATCTTATCTCTCTTTCTCATGCTGAGTCTTGATTTTGGAGCAGGATTCATTTACAGTATTAGGGAACCATTAAGGAGCCATATAAAAGCATCAAGAAGTACCATGTTATGGGACCTTAAAAACAAAACACTAGTTTTACCCGTTTTTTATTTTTATTTTTTATTTTTTTTTTAAAGTTTTACACCTTTTTCATAGATAAATAACTTTTTTAATATACTTAATTATTTCATATTTTTTTAGTCAGCATAAACCCTCTCTTACAGGTGCAGGCAGCGCGCCGGCCTTAAATCTTCTACCAGTGTGCAGCACCGCCTCGCAATGGTTTAGGCTACTTTCACGGCTACAGTCAGATAAGTTTTGACAATCCTTGCTTAACAGACTGCAGATATCTCTGCATGAGAGTTTCGGGTAGCTTTCAGTTATTCTCTAATGGCATAGTGTGGTTGTTTGTGTTTTCTACTTAAATAGCGCACCTTACTTTTTTTTTCAAATGTGGGTTTTGGCCACCATTAACCATATTCTCTTAGCGGTGCTGCGTACCGGCTGTGAATTTTATACCGGTGCTGCGTTCCGGTGCGCACCGCTTTACTTTCACCATTGCCAATAGGTAATTTTGGGGTTGTGATAAAAGCTCTACATTTTGAATTAAAATAACACAACAAATATAGGAGACTACTGTTTAACCCATTCACCAAAGTTGTCCAGCAGCCCATGAAGTTTTCAATTAGCCTGTGTTAAACCAATGGAGACCATATTGTGTTATTTTCTTTTTTATAACATTCCATGTTATAATGTTCTCATCAATATGCCTAGAGTTGTGTTTTGTTTCATTCATTTAAAACACATATCCTGCATATTTAGACTGAGTTCAGATTAAAAACACACTCTTGCCAATCACTACTGAACAAAAGATAAATGGTAGCTGTTCACTTGAAAACTACCGCTTCATGACATCACAAGGTGGAACAGAGCATTTTGGATATGTAGACAGACTAATAATGTAAGGTTACTAGGACCTGCAATATGGGAATACTGAAATCAGTGTTTATTCAAAAGTATTCTGACGCTATAGTGCAACACGTTAACATTTTGTATTGCTTTTTGCTAATTCATCTCCATGGACTTTTGACACATCTTCGAACCTGAGATCTATCGAATTTCAAGGGTTTAACTACTGTGTTCCACTTTTTAAATTTCACATAACCTATATATATTATCAAAATACCATAGTGATAACTGTTATTGTATACATCTATATACAAAAATTATGTACATTATGTAGAGTAAAGATACTAAAAATAAATGCAACTTGCCGTCTAAATTTCAGATTCTGCTATTGTAAACGGCGTCTACTGGTCCGAGGCCCTAAATAAAGTCTTTGTGGATAATTTTGAGAAAGACCCATCTCTCATCTGGCAGTACTTTGGCAGTGCAAAAGGCTTTTTCCGACAGTACCCAGGTAAGCGTGTATTCCCCTGTGTGAGACTGTATTGCATTCTATCTGGTTGTATCTCTTTAATTAAGTTGCTGTTTCTCTAAAGTATACAGTGTGTGTGTGGGTGGCATCAGTGATTGTCAGACATTGGCAAGTTTGTTTAGAAATCGTACAGTGCTATAGAGATGATGCTTGGGGAGGTAAGAGAAAAAGGTCAATTTAAAATCTTTGTAAAAAAGTTACAGAGTCTGCCACCTCCTTGTCTCCATGGAGATGTTATAGGTTTTCTTGGAATGTCCACAATGTCATTAAACCTCTGTATCTATATGGACAAGCAGATGGCACCAAGTTATGGGTCAGATCTGTGGGAAGGCTGTGTTTCTAGGTATTTTGGAGAATTTTAAACACCTATTTTTGAATATTTTAATGTATTTATAAGGCGATGGAACATTTCAGGCAAAACAATAAAATCTCCATTGAAACAAGAAGTTATTAGTGTGTTAATGCAAAATGGTTGATGCTTGAGTCTTTTTTTTTTTTCTTTCAAAATAATCTTTCTGTGTTTCTGTAATTTCAAAAGGCATTAAATGGAAACCTGACGAACATGGCGTCATTGCTTTTGACTGTCGAAACCGGAAGTGGTACATCCAGGCTGCGACCTCTCCCAAAGATGTGGTGATCCTGGTGGATGTGAGCGGCAGCATGAAGGGGCTGAGGCTCACCATTGCCAAGCAGACTGTGTCCTCAATCCTGGACACTCTGGGGGATGATGACTTCTTTAATATTATTGCTGTAAGTGTAAACAAACCTACACCAGTGAGGCATACTGCATATCATTATGAACAGTGCTTACAAATAAGGAACGTAAAGAATGTTGGTGCTTTGAATCCAGGTTTTTTCAGTTCATACTGTTGTTGAAGTGAAATTTCCTGATTTTCGTGACATTCTGGAGTGTCAATTAAGTCAATTTGTGGCTACAGAAGTATCTTATTATCTCAAAGTGTGAAGGGTGACTGACTAAATTGTATGTTTTTTCTTCAAATTAACTGATCACAATTTTCAGTTTAGTATTTATTTCTTCGGTGGAGAGTCCTTGCCTCAAGTGGAGGAGTTCAAGTATCTTGGGGTCTTGTTCACAAGTGAGAGGAGGATGGAGTATGAGATTGACAGGCGGCAGCGTCGGTGGTCACTGTACTGGACCGTTGTGGTGAAGAGGGAGCTGAGCCAAAAGGCAAATCTCTCAATTTACCGTCAATCTACGTTTGTACGCTCACCTATGGTCATGAGTTTTGGGTAACGACCGAAAGGACAAGATCACGAATACAAGCGGCCGAAATGAGTGTCCTCCGCAGAGTGGCTGAGATAGGGTGAGGAGCTCAGTCACACGGGAGGGGCTCGGAGTAGAGCCACTGCTCTTCCATTTCGAGAGGAGCCAGCTGAGATGGCTTGGGCATGCCTCCTGTTCCGGGCATGTTCCAATGGGAGGAGGCCCCGGGGAAGACCCAGGACACGCTGGAGGGGCTATGTCTCTCGGCTGGCTTAGGATCTCCTTGGGGTCCCCCTGGAGGAAGTGTCTGATGTGAAGGAAGTCTGGCAGTCCCTGCTTAGACTGTTGCCCCCACGACCCGGCCCCGGATAAGCGGAAGAAAATGGATAGATGGATATTTATTTCACGAACATAAACTGTATAGCCTTTTAATGCCATTTAACACCATAAATATGTCAAACCTCATGTTCTTAAGGACAGGAGATTAGCTGTAGCCCTCTCAGTTAGATGGAGATCCAAGCATATCATTGACAATTGGAAATGACTGAATCTTGTTCTTGACTAAAATGACATTAATTGCACAGCATCAGTAATGTCTACTGAAGAGCCATAAGGAGCTTGGGATGTACAATGTCTATCTAAGACATTACTGATATAATCAATTAACACCAACATACAGGCTGTGTTGGTATTTGAGTGATATTTATATTTGTGATAGATTACTGGATGTCTGACTCTAAACAATGAACCAATAATGTGATGAATTGGTGATAAGTGATCCAGGTGGGGGCAGGATGTTTTGACAGAAATGTTGTTTGTACATTTTTAGGATGCTTATAATAACAGTATGTGTATAAACCTTTTTAAATGTTTGAGCTATGTGCAAATAGAGATCAGAGGAAAAGCTGGGACAAAACAGCTTCCTCTTCTGTCACAGTCACAACCAATTAGCACTGAGCTGAATGAAGATTTGAATTGCAAAACAGACAGTTATGATTGGATCCTGCCTGCGGCGCTCAAACCATTGTTATCATCTTTGCCTGATGAAAGTCCTATTCACTTATGTGTAGGACCCTGCAAGTGTGTGTTTGTGTTTTCACATCAAACCATCCCATCACACCACCAACCTCTGCTCTTTCCTTCTGAACAAATGTGTGTTATCATATGATATCCTAATCATATTGTTCTGAGATGTATCAGTTTGAAAATAAGATGAGAAATTCTACAAAAAGGAACAAAGTTTAAACATATTCATCTTCGTATTTGTCTTTTTGTCATGAATATTTTAACCTATTTTAAATCTGTTTTCAAAAATAAGATATATAAACAGCAAAACAGTATGAAAATGTTAAATAAACAAGAAGCTCTTCCCTTTGAAGAGTAGCTTTTATCACAGAAAAACAGGTGATACTTTACGCCATATTAAGTTCTCATAATCTTTATGAAACATTCAAAACAATAAACAATTAAGCTGATAATTTCTTGTTTGTGCTTGTATTTGCAGTATAATGAGGAGCTGCATTATGTGGAGCCCTGTTTGAATGGGACTCTGGTCCAGGCTGATGTCACTAACAAAGATGTAAGTTTGAGTTTTAAACGTTTTGTCTGTTTAATAACAATAAGTAACATACTACGTTTGATCATTTCCCAAAGCCCTACATTTGGACATGTGTTTTGTGAATTATCCAATGATCCTACCTCAATAAAGTTAATAAAAAATAAATAATGGTAGCAGTGAGTTCAAACCAGAACAGGGCAACAGCTTGTATCCCATACTTGTTATGCTGGACAGCTCTATTGGGTGCAGACCGTGTGTGCACCTCTCAGGATTTGTTTTTTTAGTGAGTTGCTGTTTGTTCCTAAATAAGTGTAAACTAATGCATATGGATTAGAGTGTTGTAGTTAAATGCAGTGTGACTCAGAGGCACAGTCTGTTTGCTCTGATAAGGGAGGCTAGAGTCTTTTAGTGGAGCTGGGGGCAGCACTGACTGTCACACTGAAGTCTGATAGAAACTGCAAAACTGCGCCACAAACTGGGTCATATACACCTGTGTCAAAGCTTCGCAGGATTATGCGCTTCCTGGGAGAATGGGAAGATTAAAATACAACCTTTTTGTTGAGTTAATATATATATATATATATATATATATATATATATATACACATGTGAGTGCAGCGAACCGCCTCACTAGCCTCGGCCTCGGTGTTTCTTGAAGTTTCTTTCCGATGCGTCACGTAATGTAAATAAAGAGTCTTGAATCAAAAGGTTTGTCTTTTCTATCTTTACTAAAGTGAAGGTCATACAGAGTGGATAAAAAATAAGGTGAATAAAGAGGGAAACGGAAAGAGGAATTTCTGAGGCTTGTGGTTTTCCTATGCGTGTTGTGTAAGGCTCTGTATGTGTTGTGATGTCCTTCTTGACGTCTTTGCGTGTCGTATAGTGGTGAGTTCCTGCCTGTCACTGGGAGACCGGGCTTCCTTGTACTTCTCGGCTCCCGACAGGACTCACCCTACGTTGCGTTGTTGACGATGCTACTCGACGTTCTTCTTTGCTGTCCGTATGTGCCTTGTAGCGGTGCGTATCCCGTCTGTCACCCGGGAGACGTCCGATGTTACACTCTTACGTGACTATTACGCGCCGTTTACATGACGATTATATGACGTCCTCATGTGCTACTTAACGTCCTTCCTGACGTCCCTACGTGACGGTCAAAAGACTGCAGCTTCTGTGGTCCAGGACGTCCTAATACCCCGTCATCTCGGCTCGTCCGATACTCTGTGGTCTCGGGGTATCCTCCTGGCCACCAGACTGCGGCTTCTTATCCACACTACCTACGTAGCGTGGTCTCTTTCTTCTTGTGTGTGCGTGTGTCTTCGTCCTGTGTCTTCGGTGTCTTCGTGTCTGTGTCCTCTCTGTCTGTGTGTGGTGAATATATAGCAAATAGCATCAAAGATAAAAGATCAAAGAACAAAGGATCAAAGTGGACCAATCAGAATGCGTTTCCTGAACATCAAAGCGGGACAGGAAGCCATTTTGAAAACAGAATATTTAGAACACATACCAAAATGGCTCCCACACACAGAATGTACGAAATGGCTCTTACATATCCCGGCCCCTAATTGGCTATACTTTAGCAAGTCAATTACTAACTTAAGATTTAGAGCCATTTACTAATTTACGATTTTTTCCTTAAAATAGGTTTAGCATTCTTCTCTCACATTTCCTTTTTTAAATAGGGCACATTTCCTTTTTTAAATAGCTCACATTTCTTTTACAAGTAAGCATAATTTTCACAATTTACAGTGCATATCGGACGTGTGGTAAGTCCTTCTCTTCTTCAGTCTTCACCCTGCAAGAGACACAACTTGGTTATGGGCCTTTGTATAATACTCATCTTCGTCTGGACTTCAGCACTGCGGACCATCCCCTTGGGAGTTTGGCATAACCTTGGTGATTCTGTCCAGCATCCAGAAATTTCTTGCCAAGGACGGATCAACGACGAGGACGACATCTCCGACCTTAAAGCTTCTCTTCGTTCCGAGCCACTTTTGCCGCTCTTGAAGCAATGGCAAGTACTCTCGGGTCCACCTCCTCCAGAATAAGTCCGTCATATATTGGACTTGTCTCCAGTGCCGCCGCGCGCAGACATCTTCCTTGACAAACACACCAGGTGGCAGTTTGGGCTGCGTCTTCATTAGGAGTAAATGATTTGGGGTCAGTGGTTCTAGGTTGCTGGGATCGTCTGTGTTCGTGGTAATAGGCCTTCCATTGATGATGCTTTCGACTTCACACAGGAAGGTCTGTAGCCCTTCATCGTTCAACGCTTGTTGTCTCACAACAGAATTCAGTACCTTTCTAATGGTACGAATTTAACGTTCCCAGATGCTGCCATGGTGGGACGCAGCGGATGGGTTGAATAACCACTGCACTCCCTTCTGCATCATGGCTTCATTGATGCGCGGCTAGTCCAGTTCTTTCAGTGCCTGTCTTAGCTCTCTCTCTGCACCGACTAGGTTGGTGCCATTGTCGGATGACGGAACGGATGACGGACACTTGGCCACGCCTGGCTTGAAAGCGACGTAGAACGTTAATACACGAATCTGTGTCGAGGGAATATGCGACTTCTATATGCACTGCTCGGACTGTCAAGCACGTGAAGAGCACACCATAACGTTTGACCTTGACACGTCCTCTTTGGATCTCAAAGGGACCAAAATAATCCATGCCTGTGTTGGTAAAAGGCGGTTTGTCGGGGAGCAGACGATCTTGCGGAAAATCTGCCATCTTCTGCTCTCCAGCTTTGGCATGCAGCCTTTTACAGAGGTTGCATTCTGCAATCACGGTTCTTGCTGCGGCGTTTGCTTTAAATATCCAATACCGTTGTCTTAACCTTGCCAGGATATGATTTCTGCCGCCATGTCCTGTTTCCAGGTGGATGTGGTGAAGAATAAGTTGGGTTGTTGTGTGTTGTTTACCGAGAGCTTGGCTTCCCCAGGCATCGCTGCTCTGTTCAGACGCCCCCCTACTGTAAACTTTTCTCTTTCTTTCTCTTTCTTCGATGGTACACCCAGTAGTGCGGTATGTACCATACTCTTCGGCTCCGCTGCTCATCTGGGACTCTTGTGGCGTATCCTTTCCCTAGGATTTTGATCATCAAATCTTTGTACTTCTGAAAGAAGTCTGAAATCCTGATGAGTTTCCTCCTCAAGGAGTCGAGTATTTCCTCGGCTATACCTCGGTTGCCTGGCATCTCCATGCAGTCATCCCTCAGAGGTAGCTCAATGCAGCAATGGCCATCCGAAAGATGTGCCGATGTGACCACAGCGCGCACAAACTGCTTGTCGTGTTGAGATGGCCCTTGCTTGTCCTCACGCCGGCGTTCTGGAAAATCTGCTTTGTAATTCATGTCTTCTACGGTCGACACAGAGATGCGATTAACGAAGTTCTGTTTTTCAGCATCATCGAATTCTTTCTTTTAGCATCCGCTGACAGGCCCGTTGACTACCCAACCTAGGGCCGCCTTCACGGCATGCGGTCCGTTGTTTTGGCTGTTGATTATCTCCCACGGCTCCTTAGCCTTGTGAAACCAGATCTTACATGACATGAAGCTCTCAATCTTCAAGCCTCTCGAGGCGAGGTCGGCTGGACCCCAAGAGGTGTCAACTCTCGAGATCCACTGAGCTCCTGTAACAGCCCCTCTGACAAAGGAGACACGGCCCGCCACAAATGTCTTTAAACGAAAAGCGTAATTTTCGGTGTACCTCAGTACTGTTGTGCTATCCGTCCTGAGGGCCAAATCCATCATGGGGAGTTGAAGTTCTTCCTTCAACATCCGGTCAATCTTGACTGAGATCACTGCAGCCGTCAACTCCAACCTAGGGATTGAAACCTGTTTAAGAGGAGCGACCTGAGCCACCAGACCGCGGCTTCTTATCCACACTACCTACGTAGCGTGGTCTCTTTCTTCTTGTGTGTGCACACGCACACACAAGAAGAAAGAGACTCTTCGTCCTGTGTCTTCGGTGTCTTCGTGTCTGTGTCCTCTCTGTCTGTGTGTGGTGAATATATAGCAGTTGGTATCAAAGATAAAAGATCAAAGAACAACGGCTCAAAGTGGACCAATCAGAATGCATTTTCTGAACATCAAGGCGGGACAGGAAGCCATTTTGAAAACAGAATATTTAGTTAGAACACATACCAAAATGGCTCCCACACACAGAATGTATGAAATGGCTCTTACATATATATATATATATATATGTAAGAGCCATTTCATACATTATATATATATATATATATATATATATAGCTTTAATTTTTATTTTCACTTTACATTTTTTGTCACATATAACAATATTTGTCAGACTCATAACTATTAATACAAGTAGATAATAATAATAATAATAATAATAATAATAATAATAATAATATTATTATTATTATTATTATTATTATTATTATTATTATTATTATTATTATTATTATTATTATTATTATTATTATTAATAACAATAACAATAATAATAATAATAATAATAATAATAATAAGAGACTTTTTCTGCTGGATCCCATGTTGTGCTTCCTGACTGCTGGTATAATGAGACAGGAGGCAGCAGATGAAAGGTTGCTGACAACAACATTAACTCATTATTAATTGCCGGAGGTAATTTACCCTCAGTGGTACAGTGACCCCAGTCACAAACACGCACACACACATTCAGAAAGGAAACATTTCAGTCTCTCAGGGCTTCCATGTGACATTTCCTGATGATAATAGGACAATTTGAAGAAAAAATTGCCCTGATCCATTAGAGAATCCATGTCCTTACAGATGGAGATAGATTCATCTTTGTATTTTCTGTTTTTCTTTGAACTTTTGCTTTTCACTTTCATTCATTTCTTTCTTTTTAAGTGACTATACTTTGCTTTAGATATTTTCAGTGGCCTTTAACTAGACTCAGCCAGAATCAAGTATTGGATAACTTTAAACTAAAAATATTGTAATATTTTAATCATACAAGACATAACATACAATTCTGTAGCACAATATTTACAGAGCATGTATAGACATATTTTTTATCTACTGTTAATCTATATAATAATAAAACAAACATTTCGAGTAGAGGGTCCGTCACCTGGTTGTCTTCGTGGAGATATTTTTGCTTTTCCTTTTATGTTCCATGGTATGACTTTAAACATATCCATCTAGCATTTATTCATTAGGATGTTTCTATTGCTCAAAAAACAGTAATTCCTTGTGTGAATAGGGGCGACTCTCCACAGATCTGAATTGTAATGTTGTGTAGTATAACCTGCTTGTCTCTCTCGTGATAGGTTTAATCTATACTGTGGAGTATTCTAGACAAAGCAATAACATTTCCATGGAGACAAGCAGGTGGCAGACCCTGAAATTGTAGGTGAATTTGCCTTTACTTGTCAGATACATAAACTTGCTACAGTAGGTTTTAGAGTTTACCCAAAGAAGGACCTTAGATGTTCCCTGTCGACAGCTAATTTATCACTGACATTTTTCCATTTTTGCTTGTGCTACTCCTTGTACTTGCTTCTTTTCCTTTTCCCAGCATTTCCGAGAGCACCTGGACAAGTTGTTTGCTCAAGGAATCGGAATGTTAGACGTGGCTCTGACTGAAGCCTTTAATTTGCTCAGTGACGTAAGTTATACATGTTTTCAATACACTAAAACACATTTTCAAGCATACACGCAAATCAACCCAATTAAAAGACTGCTCCATGCACAAAATTAATGAGTATTACCATAATTGAAGCAACAAAATCCTGTAAAAAGCCAGTAAACAAGGCACAAAGCACTTGTTTACTGGCTGTTGTATGTTGGTGTGTAATTGTGAGTCAGAGGACTTGACTAGGCTCATTTTGAACAAGCAGTTAATCAAATGCAGATACGCATTTCCATCATTTCCAAATCTCTTGTATGTTTGACTTGGATGTTTACAGTTGCCAGTTTCCACAATATACTCTCTGTGTAAATACATCACCAACATAATCAATAGGGCTGAACAATTTGGTCAAAATATCTAGTTGCCTTTTTTCTGTAAGCATTGTGATTAGATTTGTGATTTAGGTTTAATAATAGTATTTAGAGATAGATCAATATGGCTGATATTTGGAATTTTTAGCACATCTGTGATCATCCTTATATCTCCAGCAGAGGCCGATATTTTGTTTTAGTCACTGCTGCCTAAAAAATACATATAAAGCTTTATATTAAAACAAAGGTGTAAGTGTTGAAAAGATGCTGAAAACTGCTTTCTAAAAGGTTTGTGGTGTGCTGTGAGTGAGTTTG
This sequence comes from Paratrypauchen microcephalus, assembly GCA_036785185.1. NCBI lineage: Eukaryota > Metazoa > Chordata > Actinopteri > Gobiiformes > Gobiidae > Paratrypauchen > Paratrypauchen microcephalus. The sequence goes on along the minus strand of JAVJIX010000052.1, from coordinate 1,259,642 downwards.
TAGTACATTTAAATTACATAATTTAGGGAAAACAAACACAATTGGATCAACATATTAATACAAAAATATCGGCTGCCCATTTCAGCCATTGGTTTCTCTGATATCTAAACAATTGGCATCAACAATGAAAAAAAAAAACACATATTGGTTGATCTCTTATACTAATAATTTTGTTATTTGTGGAGAAATTACTATTAATCTTGCAGCCCCAATAGAATCCTTTACTATATATCTATAAGCTGTCTAAATCCCAAATTCATCGTAAATGTGTTTTATTTTTAATAGCAGTTATCTCTCTCTGTGTGTAGTTCAATGAAACAGGGAGAGGAAGTGAGTGCAGTCAAGCCATTATGTTGGTGACAGACGGAGCAGTGGACACGTACGACGCCATATTTGCCAAATACAACTGGCCGGATAGAAAGGTATGAATGCACGTTTTCTGTGGTATTTGTTTTGTTAAAAAAAAAAACATAACGAGATAAATGCTGGATGGATGTTTAAAGGTCCCATGGCATGAAATTTTCACTTTCTGAGGTTTTTGAACGTTAATGTGAGCTCCCCTACCCTGTTTAGCCCCCCCCCCATGGCTAAAAGTTGCGAAATGTCTAAACTGAGCATTTGCGGTCCTTTTCTGCGTTACACAAAACCAGTGTTGAAACGGGCGAGTTTGGACAAGGCACCTTTTTGACGTCAGATCGGCAAATGCAGCTCCAGCCCCTCCCTCTGTCTCCGCTCAGCGTCCCTGTATATCCCGCCCAGAGAGTTTGGACTGTGAATGCGCTACAATGCGAAATGTGTTTTTTTATTTGCCTGGAGGCACGTCCGAGTGTTTCTAGGCTCGCAAGTCCCTTACCCGACCCTCTGGACCTCTGAAATACCAGTGGTTTAATTTTATTTTCTGTGTAAATATGCTTTTTTTCATTGCAAAGTCTCCCATCTGTACACGGAAGAGAGGAGACAGAGCGGAGCCGAGCTGCGGGGGAAACCCGCCCCCCCGCTCCTTAGCCAATCTCTCTGTCCTTCTCATTTGCAGTGAAGCAGCAACACCCACAATAAAGCATTTTAGACACATATCTAGCCTCATGAAGACTGCCAGAGTCATATCTCATGCAGTGAGTGTTGATTTTGAAGAAGGATTCATTTACAGTATTAGGGAACCATTAAGGAGCCATATAAAAGCATCAAGAAGTACCATGTCATGGGACCTTTAATGCAATACTGTGTAACATACCAGGCTAAGCAATAATATCTCCATGGAGACAAGCAAGTGACAGACCAGAAAAGTTATGCACTGCACCTTTAAGCGTAAGCAATTTATACCTGCTTGTCAAAGCCTGATCCTGTCAGATCTCAGAAGCTAAGCAAGTCAGGGCCTGGTTAGTACTCGGATGGGAGACCGCTGGGAATTCCAGGTGCCACAGTGGGGCGCCAGTCACAAAAAAAACAAAAACAAAACAGTTGTTGTGTCCTTAGTAAAGACACTTCACCCACATTGCCTAGTATGAAAGTGGAGTGTGCATGAGAGTTGGAGGTGGTCGGAGGGGCCGATGGCGCAGATTGGCAGACGTGCTTCCGTCAGTCTGCCCCAGGGCAGCTGTAGCTACAGAAAGAAGCTTACCACCACCAAGTGTGGAGTGAATGAACAATGAACTGTAAAGCGCATTGGGTGTCATGAAAGGTGCTATATAAATGCTATGAATTAATTGAGAAGATCAGCTTTCTTCCATGCCAAAGAATAAAACAACAATAAAAGACAGTATTCCTTGGACTTTCTGTCTTTTATCAATTCTTTTTATGCTTTTGCGGTCTCCTTCAATGTTCCAACAGTATCTCTAATATCACAGCATCAGCAGAATGCAATGGAGTGTTAAAATCTAGCTAACAGCCCCTATTCCACCAGCCACCAAACCTCACTTTCCTTTGTCCTTTTACAGTGATTTTCTGATAAGCTTTGACTTCATAGTGATATGGCTGAGTAGTTTTGGAAAGTTTCCTGACATGAGACACAAGAGGCTGTATTGAGTGAGCCCAGGATGTGGTCCGTTTACAGGCCTCTAAAACACATTTAAAAAGCCCTGCGTCTCCTTGGACCGGGCTGTCTCTGCGCTGTCCTCACAGGTAATTGTGGAGCTCTTGTGACAGCCAGTGAAAGGAGGCAGGAGAAGAGGAACCATGGAGGGGAAGAAAAGGGGTTATTCTTGGGTCATTTTCTGTAAGAGAGAAAAAAGCCTTCAGGTCTTCACCTCTGAAAGGGTGAGGAAAAGAATTACACTCTGAACTCAATATATGTACAGCTTACCTGCTGGGATGTGGCCTAAGATTGGTTGGGTAACAGCTTTGACAACTAATCATTTGCACTGGAATAGTGTGTGATGTTGTGAGCAGTTTATAAACGTTTCTATGGTTTCTTTTTCATCAGGTGGCACTGCTTTGCTGGTGACATGGAGAAGGGCTCTGGTTGCATGTACTGCAACCTTCCCTCACCTCCAAGTCAATTTTCTCCCTTGAGGAGACGAATAAAGAAACCTTGAACCTTGTACTTATCAGCATGAAAAGAACTGTTTTGTCCTTTATATTCAATCATAATTTTAAAGTGCATATCACAGTTTTTTTGATCATTCTGTTATTATTCTCTAATTATATTACTATTGTATAGTTTTACACAAATCGAAAATCAATTTGTGAAGAAAAGTTGAAAAATATATAGAAAATTACTGGAAGTGGAGAGTTCAAACACACGATTTACACATAAGAAACATTTTTTTTCTGATACTGATATTTCTGAGCATGATTTCAACAAAATAAGGGTGTTTTCTTGTATATCTATTTGTCAGATCATAATTTATGTGTACATGTGTAGAGTTTTACGAGGTAACAGTTATGAAATTCCCCTGTCACAATTTTCAAACAGGAAGTGAAATTTAAACCTAAAAAAATTGGCCAAATTGGAAAAAACGAGTGTAATAACTGTGTTTTAGTACAATGAGTGGTTTAACCTGACATACACACTTTAAGTATTGTAGTATTTGAGCCCATGGTCTCATAATTACCACCATAAACACAGATTAAAACAGTTTAAAAATTCAGTGTGCGTTTGTGCGTTTGCTTTTCTAACTATTTAAATGAGCAGTTGTTGTGTCCAAGCAACTTTTTTGATGTAAATAAATTAAATGTCATAGATGTAAGGCTGCCACAATACATTTTTAAGTGTGATATATTGCTGAGGTAATACAGACTGTTAAAGATAATATTGAAACTAATTTATGACACTGACACAATAAACCCAATAGCAGAGTTAAACCACAAAAATGATTCTAAATCTACAATATTGTTGAAAAAAATAAATAAAAATAATAATAATAATGTGCTACTTAATTTGCACCTTTAATGAGTCATAGAAGTTATTAATTCAACCTTTTACAGCTTAAATCTGATCATATATCCAAAAAATGGTGCAAAGAATATGTACACACGATAACTACTGACCCCCAAAAATATTGTTTCAGCTTTCATGTATTGAACTTTAAGTTGATATAGTAATTATTGTGACAGGCCTACATAGGCATAATCCCACAACAAGGGTGACTAGAAAATGTATCTTTTTTTTTTTTTTTTTTTTTTTTTTTTCCTGTTTATGTGTATCTCTGAAATGAAATCCTCTTCTTTGGACTAACAAAGCCCCCATCCTTAGGCGCATCCTTCCTTTTGGTTGAAGCTTGAACAACAGTGAGCAGAGTGGGAAGAGTGCTGTGCGACAGATTCATTTAGAGAAACCCTGCTGATAATAGAAATTTTCTGTGCCTGCCACTGTCTGCCTCCTGACGTCAATGGTTTAATGTTTTTTTATGGCAATAAATATGAGGAACAGAGTGAGCGAAGATACTTCACTGAATGCCCTTTGCAAAATGAACAAACCTGTGCAAATACATTTAAGTGATTCAATAATACTAATGAAAACAATGCCTGTCCAGAAAATAGCCACCAGGTTAAGTTAGAATTTGGTTTGATTTCTATCCAGGAATTTCTGATTTCCAACTTTATGATATGGTATGTGGAAGTTTTAGTACATTTTAATATTCTTTATTTAGATTTAGTTTTACTCTGGTTACAGTCGTGTGAGTTTTCTGACAATGTTTTTGTTGGAATAGTTTATGGTGGTGGTTGCTTATGACTCATGTCTAACTCATTACATCTGACAATGGCCCACAGTGTCTGTGAGAGAAAGAGAGGCTGGTTTATAAAGAGTGGTTTATTCTGGATATGTGTCGACTAAAGGCGTAATCTGTACTGGATTTGTGACACTAAATGATTACTCTGAAAATTATGAGTTAGTGGAAATTCATCCTAATTTTGAGTCCATTTGTGATTGGATTTGTAAACATGTCCCATTTAAAAAGGCATTTCAATGTAAAAGAAAAACTTAATAACAAAAAAAACCTCTGGATGATACAGCATGATTATCCGAGAGGTGCCAGGCTGGCTATTCAGTGGAAGACCAAAAAGAAGGTTTATGGATGTTGTGGAGGAACAGGACATGAGGTTCTGTTCAGATAACAGAGGATGGAGAGCATTGACAAAATCATAGTTGCATGACTCACTCTAATGAGCTTGGAAATTCTTATAATTATAAGAAGAACAGTGTATACTTACTATTGCACTGCACATCTCACAAAAAAGTTTAATATTGTACTGTACACTTGTACACACAAGAAAAAAACTAATTCCAGAAATGCACCAGCCGTGTTGTCAGGATGAGGGGAGGCAGTGAAAAATGGAGGCATCGTAGCAATGGCAGCTGTGCCCCCAGAGGCTTACATCTGGTCCAATCTGGCAACCCTTTCCTCACACACACGTGCACTCACCTGCCAGATACACCTGCTGTTAAAGCCAGCTCAACCCTGCAGGGCAAGATGGCTTTGGCAGCTAGCAGTTTGAGATGGTTCTACAGTTTTCTTCTCACAAATATTTACTGCTACACTTATTTTTTTAAATGCATTTTACTTGATGATCCTTTAAACGTTTATCATCTTTCATTCCCCTATCTGTTATTTCTTTATTTGGGATTAATTGATAAGTGATTCACAATTAATTCTAATTCTCAAACCTGAACATAGTCTATAATTGCCTGTTAAATAAAGGGAAAAGAGCAGCTAATCAGTCCCAGATAATGTGTATTTCCTCTGACACAATTATCTGCTGTATACGGAGGGGCTGTGGGCACTATCTAAATGCGATTAAAATGACTGACGTGAGCTATCTCTCCCTAGGTCCGGATATTCCCCTACCTGATTGGTCGAGAGTCCGCCTTCGCTGATAATCTCAAATGGATGGCGTGCGCTAATAAAGGTTGGATATGAAATAATAAGTCATATTCAGGTTATGTGAAATGTAATGGGTCTATCAACTATACTATAAATATCACAACTTAAAGTACAGGTTTAAATGTGAAAGTCTTATTGATATAATAAATAATTATGGTAATTATCTTGCGTCTTTCAGTACAGTATAGGATTTTTTTGTTTATTATAGGTTGCTACTCTGGCTGTGTATGCATGTTCATCTAGAGACATGTGTTTGTCTGGGCTCCTTAGTTTGAACACATGGGTCTGACAGGAGGCAGCTGGCACCAGTTCCAAACACCACAATGTATTTTCCTCTAAGTGTTAGAGGAAAGTACATGTGCATGTGTGGTCCAGGCCGTCTATGTGGAGCTCTTGATATAGACCTGCAGTTTGCGATGTATCCAGAGACTGAGTATACAGGAAAAAAAATGTTTCAAGAACCACCAACTCTTTAGGTGTCAAGACATTTTTCAGACTTGTATTTTTCTCCATTCGTGGTTTGACACTTTACCTGAGGAGGTGTGCTCGCCCCACTGACCATGGTCAATTTCACTTGTGGCTTTCGAATGAACCAACCTTGAACCACTGCTCTTGTCTCTCAAAGTAATATTTTCATTCAGCTCAAGGTTCTTTTAAAATCTATAACCTGCCTGCCTGTACTGCAGTCCTCCTGTTCAGTATGTACCACAGGTGTAGCATGTCACCAAAGGCAGATAGCATACACTGTTTTTATCTGGTCCCACTCATCTCACCTGGCCTCAAGGGCACCCCCAGGCCTCCAGGAGGAGCACTCATTCTTCAGTCCTCTCAATGATGGACGATTTGCCTCACCACAGATGTGAATTTCAGTCAGTTTATGATGTCATTTTGTGGCCTGTGACGATAAAGGTCATTCATATTTTTCTATAGATAAAAGTGTAGCTTTGACATGTGGTAGGTCAGATGACAATTTCACATGTTTTTTTTATTTTTTATTTTAGTGTGTGATTTTAATTTTGTCAATGTTAACATAGCGTATACAGTACTATAATAAAATGTCAGATTAGCATTCCATGGATCATTGCGTCTTGCATCTGCATATTCGTGTCTCTTCCTGTATGGTAAATGTCTTAAAAAAGGAGAGAGGGATGAGGAAACAGAGGATGACCTGAATGTCTTTCTTTTGGTGATGATTTTCTACTTGGCTGCCTGGTGGTGATGGTGGCAGTTTGCTGTTTTATAGATGACTGAAAAGAAGTGCTTTCCTCTATGTTTCTTCATGTCGTCTCTCAGTCTTAATGTTATTCTGGATTCTCTTGCTGAGAAAACTGTATATCCCCTTCATGCTCTGGCACATTAGCATGATAATAACACATTACCATGATAGCTAATGGTACTACATTCAGTTTAACTCTGTCTCTCCCATTACATTTACATACCATTTGGCCATTCGCAATCCCATGCTGCTTTGCTCTCACGAGTACATCACTGCAGGAAGTTCTTGAGCCATTACTCACACATGTATCCAGTGATCTGCTCACTTCATCAGGCTAATTTTCTCCAACATATGTCATTTCTATACAACGATATTCTTAGTTTGGTTAAAGCTGATGTTGCCATGTTGCGATTACAGACCAAAATAAATCATCCTTTTGCATAAGCCATTAGGACTTTGCCTTAAAGCTGCACTAAGGAGCTGTTTGGACAGCAGTATGCCACCTGTTTGTCTCCATAGCGATGGTATTGTTTTACAAAAACATTTGACCGTATAGCTTTAAACTAACCTATCTACATGGAGACAAGCAGGTATCTCCAGATCAGATTTCTTAAAGTATTTTGTATTTTTGAGCGAAGCAAACACATAATGGAATATATGCAAGGCTGATCAGTTTAATGCCATACTGTGGAACATTCCCAGCAAAGCAATAACATATTCATGGAGACAAACAGAAAGGTTACATAGAGCACCTTTTTAAAAACTTACTTAATAACATTTGTTTCTGTTTTACACTGCCCAGGCTACTTCACTCAGATCTCTACACTAGCAGATGTCCAGGAGAATGTGATGGAGTATTTACATGTCCTGAGCCGACCAAAAGTGATTGACAGAGAACATGACACCGTGTGGACTGAGGCCTACATCGACAGCACTGTAAGTGGACACCACCCCCCTGTTTGACACACTGCACACAATTTTATCCTGGCAGTGTTAGCCCATTTGATTTGTCTGAATGCATTTGTTTTTGATATATTGGATGTTTCAGATATTTCCAGTTCTATAAATAACTAAACCTTATATGGGTCAATCACAATATTCAATTTCAATTTATTTTAAATATTTCTTGAATCTTGAATCTTGAAAGAGCATTGGCTGTAGACCTATCAATCAAAAACCCTCAAGCTATCATTGACTATTTGAAATTCAATTAAATGCGCAGCCTGAGGCCATTGCATTTTTGGGGATACAATTTGTACAATCTACGTCCCATGTACAACAATGTTAACAGGTAAACAATAAGAAAAAGATAATTCATTGTATTTGACCATTGTATTCATTTGTATTATCCAGGCAAAAGTAGCAATGAAAACAAAAACAGGAGGCTGACAATGTGTGCCATTTCATTGTCTTGTGATGTTAAAGTGTGAACATGAGTGTGCACCAGATGGAGCCATTAAGTCAATGAGCCACTGTGTGTGTTTTAGTCTTGTATCAGGACGAACATACACAGCCATTTCTCTGTATCTCAGGCCCCCATTACACATATAAAGAACATATATTTCATGTATTTTATTTTCATGTCCTGTTTCATATTGATAAAAATCATCCCATTACACATATATAGGCCTATCATGATAATTACAATATTGATTTATCATTCAGTATTTGACATCGGGAACAATATATATATTTTTAGCTCAGTATTTATCATGTGTAAATTTCTTTGTAAAAGTGGGAAGATTTGAGGTATTTTTGTAATATAATAACATTTGACTTTTAATGATACTGTCTATTTAAAAAGGGTTTACTGGGATTATCTTTCTTTATTGTTATTGTGTCAGTGGCATAAAGTAGTTTCAATATTATCGTTTATTGCAGCATGTCTGTGTAACATTATATTGTGCTTCAGCATTTATCACAACAGGCTTACATATTGTACAAGGAACATATATTGCAGTTTTCATGTCCTGTCCAGCTTCATATCAATAACAACAGTCCAATTACACCTATAAGGAACATATTTCCAGCACCATACTAAGCTTTAGCATTGTATTGACAATAGTCCATTACACATACATTTGTTTTTGGTCATAGAAGAAGTGCAGCCAATTCCATCATGATTGTAAATGGAGAGAAAGAGCTCCATAAATCTAAGGTGACAAAACCACCAGAGCTATTCACACAAGGCCACTTTCACCAGGTTCATCCACTACTTTAAGAGCACTCTCCTTTCAATCCACCAATCACTCAGCAGCTTTTTTCACTAACTGGTTTTATAGCCTACCATCAAAGTTAACACCTGTGAGTAGAAGTGCCAGTTTAGCTTCCACTCCCACAGTGACCCCTTTTCTCCTTTTAATGTGCCCTCTGTAGCTTCCTCAAGCCCAAAAGGTAAACTGAAGTTTATAGCTGTGGTGTGTTTGGGACCTGGATTGTTCATTTGTGTGCATGTGTGTTACGCTATACTCTCTGGACATGGTGAACTAACTTACACCAATTCATTTTGATATTTTGTCTGACTGAGCCATGCTCTGGTATAGTGGTTCTCAAACTATGGGACAAGTATCACTTGGACATTATCTACCGGTGGTACTCCATTTTTCACTTCAGTTAGACTTAGACTTAGACAAACTTTATTGATCCACAAGGGAAATTGTTTTGGGTACAGTAGCTCACTCATCAAATATAATATATAACAGAGGGTAACAAAAAATAGATGGAATTAGAGTTAGAGAAAGATATTTCTCATACCTCACACTTGGTTAGGCATAAAACTTACTGATTTGCTTCTTGGCTGATGTCTGACCTCTTCTTTTAGAAGTGGTTACGTCTTGGTTTAGCGATGCTTTTTCAAATCCATTACAAATCCATTACTAATGCATGGCTTTATTTCAGCTTCCCATTTAGACCTTTTTTGTTAATCTAAGACAGTACTTGTGTAAAAAGGTTTGAGAACCATTGTACTTGTACTAGCGCTTTTCACAGTTGCTCATATAGATACATAACATGTAATATAACCACAGGATAGCATAGCTTAGCTGATATATTTTTATGGTTTGCTCCTTAGCTTAGTGACTAACTATATAATTTTATGTTTTTGCAAGTTTTCATCCAAACGATACTGACAAACTGTATGAAGAATGCACTGCTGTTGTCTTTTTTGTGAAAATGTTGTTAGTCTATTAGCCCTGGCAGCCAATGATCGAATTTTCTAATTTAAGAAGCTCTATAGAAATGTGTTCTCTGGTAAAACCCTCTCATTACATTACCGGTACTTAGATCTTGACATGTATCTCTAATTTAACATATCATTAGAACTCACACAAATCAACTGTAAAGAGCGCTACTGGATATTGTGAATTGAGTCTATTGGTCTCATCTGCACACCTGTATCTATCAATACACATTCAATCACATGCTTTCATTTGTGGTGGTGTGTGTCAAAGCGGGCACTAAACATGGTTTTGCCATTTCCTTTGCCTGGGACTTTGGTTTGAAAGCAAGACTGGATTTATTTTCTGCTTTAAAATAGGCTGCTGGGTGATAATGTGTAATAGCCTATAATGATGTACGGGTTGAACTGTTCCAATGCATTTTTATTGTTTTTGCCATTTTATTTCTCAGTGTTTTATGAACCAAAATGTGGATTGGAATAAGTGGCTCTATAAACATAAAAGTGCTGAGTGGCCCACGGAGGTGCACAGAGCTGTCCCTTTTGGCTGTAGCTATAGCCCGAATGACATACTGCTGTGAAATAAAACTTGAATAGACTTTAACTGATAAATCACACATCAAACTATGATAATGAGTCAGTGTTCTCCAGTTGTAAAGGGAAAATCTTACAAAATGGGCCAATATGTATAGTATAGTATATGCAAATTATTAAAATTTGAGCATCTTTTTATTGACAAAGGTTCAGTCAATATACAAACTTTTAAAAAATCATCTTATTGTTTGCTAGGGGCTTAATGTGTAAATTATATACAGCAACATGGCTTACTAAGGTATATTCAAAGCATTAACCATTTCGCTCTTTTCTTATCACCTGATGTGTAATGTGTAACATCATATCCATTTCACTTCTCTCGCTTAAAGCAAGTAGTATTTTCTGCAAAGACACCCCTACTCTATCCTCCTCCAGTTTTTATTTATTTATTTTGGTGCACTTGTCATCCACCTACAGTATATCAGTCGAGCACACACTTACACGTGCGCACACACACGCGCACCCACATGCTGACACACACCCCTGCAGCCCATGCTCCAGCCCCAGCTTCATCCATCATCTTGTGGCTCATTTGGCTTTGTTTCCCACTCTGTCGGATAAACTGACACTGAAGCTCAGGGAGGACGGGAGGCAGGCGAGTGTGGAGAGGAGCGAGGGAGGAGAGAGAGAGGGGAGAGAGGGGTGAGAGAGGGGTGAGAGAGTGGTGGGGGTGTAGTGGCAATAGTCGAAAAGATTTTTTGATGTTGAAAAAGGGAGAATTTACATACTCTCTAAAAAACAATACAATGTAGCTACTTTTTGATTGTAGTAATTATGTCTGTGAACTGTAAGTGTATGTGGGGAAGTCACTGTATCCACCAAATACACCAACATAAATACAAAAGATTGCATTTTTTAAGCCATTTTATTTAGATTTTTTGTTTTGTGTTGATGGATAACTGGGAAAGCATACCTGCACAATTAACATGTCCATTTTTGATTATGGAGTATTTTTGCATTGCCACATGGCAACAGTAAACTGACTGTTGTGGTGAATGTGATGATAACCTCACTGGGGGTGACTTACTGTTCCCCAAGGGGTCTCTGACTCTGGAGGACGCACACATCATCATTAACCTGGTCGCCAAGGAGACCAGGGTCACCTTTTACACTCTGTAACATTATTTGTCTCACCAGACTAGAATATGAGGCTTCTGGCTCATAGATTCACAGGTCAGGGTGGGACACTCAATGCACCATGGTTGCATTATAGTAGTTTATACTATATAATGAATCATGTTTACACTCCTGCCCCATAGCATGTATACTAATTGTTGATTGAACTCTTCCCATTCAACTTTAGTACACAGCACCTATATTAATTATATAAATATTGTGAGACTGAATAAAATATTACGAATATTAATTTCTGTCCAGCCCTTCTCATCATGTGTAAATGGATTTACTCCTGACACCACACGAGACTCAGAGCAGTGATTATGGAGATCCCTCTGACCTTGCACTGCAGGTTGGCCTGGTTATGTGTGTGATAAGTCAAACTCCATATGCTAACAGCCCCTTTGAGAGTATAAGAACAGCCACGTTTGAAGACTTTCACTCAGGGTTCAAGGAAGCCCTGCTCTCACTGTCTCCTGGTTGATTTACATTAAAACAAGTGTGGGTTTTCAGAGGTTTTCAGGCCCCATGGGTGTAACGCATGCTGACCCTCCATATCAATGTATTTTTGTCCATGATAATATTTGTAATAGGGTTCCTTACTGGGCAGTGACAAAGACAGGATTGGAGCATTATCAGATGGTCCCAATAAAATGGCCTAACGTTTGAAGCTATTACAATCTCCTCTAATTTTGCTATTATTACTACTGCTTCTCTGTCTCAGGGGGATATGAGAAGGGATACGTAAAGATGCACCTGCTTGTCTCCGTGCATTTAATTTGTCTATCTCAGGGGAAATAATCAGTTGACACCACTAGGCCACCATTACAAGGCCTGTCTGTGGAGAGATGAGTCAGCTCACAATAATGCATTTTTCAAGTTTTTTTTGTTTTTTTTTTTTTTTTTAGAAATAAATCATATGTAACTGAATGAATGCATGAAGGATTAGTTTAATTCAACAATGTTGAAAATTCTAGGCAAAGCAATATAATCTCTAAGCTTTAGGTACTCAATATATTCACATTAAAATGTAAATAAACATAATAATGTATATATTTCTGTATTTATTATAGCATATATAATGAATAGTTAATGAAAAGCAGGTACATTTCTTACATATTTCCCTCCCCTGACCATAATATGAAGCTTACTTACTGTAGAGACCTGTATATTTGATGTGACTGGAAACTCTATTAACCATTGTCTATACATTAACAGGCCCCGGATATATGAGCCCTCAGAATGGAGGTTGGAAGCGTGCGTATTTTTAGCTTGTTTCTTGTGTCCTGTGATCGATCCCAGTGTCCAGCAGCAGGATGTTCATTGTTACATTAGAGCCACTGTATTTAGGGCTGCTGTGTTTTCTCTCTATGATGTCCAATACTTTGTCTTTATTTTTGCCATTGCTATTACCTGCTGTCTACACCTGGGTGACTAATTCCCTTTTTTATTATTGGGGGACCACAGAGAGGATTATTGTACTTTTTATCATAATTAGTATTGTTGTAAAAATATTGGATTGAGATGAGTGGGCAAAAACAAAAAGAAATGGAAGATTGGGTGAGTGCTTTATGTTAAAGGTCCTATATTGCACAAAATGGACTAGTGAGCTTTCAGCCATGTTAGAATGTTGTTTCCTCATCAAAAACATAACTGGAGTTGTGTTTTGTTTCATTCACACATGTTTGAGTAACCCTTTACTATTAGTCTGTCTGCATCTCCAAAGCTCAAAATGCTCTGTTCCCCCTATGAAGTTCATAGTTCATAGTTAGCTTTATTGTCAATTCTGCCATATGTACACGACATACAGTAAATCGAAATTTCGTTTCTCCCTGGCCAAGCAGAGACAGTGAGTGATGGCAGGAGGGGCCACAGCACATGCGCGCACCGCCATCTTGGAGATAACAGAGTAGAAAAATTCACAAACATATTACGACAAAAACAATGGGACAGGTAACACAGGGCATCTTTTTGTGTGGTGGACAAACAGGAGGGTGGGGAGGGGGAGCAGAACAGAATATTGATGAAATTGATTGGACTTGAGCTGAGGTGAACATTACTAAACAGACAGGGCAGAGCGTTTACAGAATACATGTTCAGAGTGTTCCAGCCGAATTTGATAACATGTCCTTTTGTTTATAGTGTGCCGTGATAACCACAGCTGTGTCCTTGGGGGTGTGTTGAGTGCAGGAGAGCAGAGTCAAAACAAAGAGTCCTGTTGATCCAGAGATTTTAGGGAGACTGATTAATTACACCAAGGGTGATAATTTAACATGATCAATACAGGTGTATGGAGTTTAAAAACACAGTGGAGCACTTCCTGCATTACCACATGACATCAGAAAACACAAGTCCAGGTATGTTTGTGATGAGGAAACAACATTATAACATGGCCCCTTTATGGAATTAATTGTTAAATTATACTTTTTTTACATACACATTTGCAATTTACCAGTACTTTTTTTTTGTCTCTCACTTTGGGTCAAATATGTGAAGAGATTAGCTAATGTCACTTCCCTTTTATTATGTATTTTTTGTCTTGTAAATAAAAATGATAGTTTACATCTTTTTGCATCCACTCACATTCTTGACAATGACATTGACTTGAGACAATGACATTTACATAGTAGATTAGATACCACGTTTATGGATGAGGTGTTGACTTTATTTATTCTTCCTTGTATCTCCCATAACACCGTCAAGCTTTCATGTCTAATGGATAAGAGCCTCACACCAAGATAAATTCATAATTATTCTGCTCTCTTTGGGAAGACAGGTACCCACATCCAGCCTAGAAGCACTGCCTCGATAAGCACAGTCTAGCAGATCAAAAGAAGCCACTGATTGAACACATTTTAGGGGAATAATAAGCATGAATAAAACATTTTGTGAAAGTTTTGCTCTTTCCTGATTTACTTGTGTCTCGAGCATTACTGTTAAGCCTGAGAGGACTGTGTGGACTATAAGTCATTCAAACTAAGGTGTGTACGGATAATGTATAACATTAGGGCAGTCTGTGATGTACACTCAACAAAAATATAAACGCAACACTTTTGTTTTTGCTCCCATTTTTCCTGAGATGGACCCAAAGGTCCAAAATTCACTCCAGATACACAACACTACCATTTCTCTCAAACATTGTTCACAAATCTGTCCAAATGTGTGACAGCGAGCACCTCTGCCCCGCCGAGACAATCCACCCCACCTCACAGGTGCGCCACATCAAGATGCCGATCCGACATCATGACCAGTGCACAGGTGCGCCCCAGACTGCCCACAATAAAAGGCCACCCCGAAATGTGCATTTTTTTTTTGCTTTATTGGGGGTCTGGGGACTCAGAACCAGTCAGTATCTGGTGTGACCACCATTTGCCTCATGCAGTGCAACACATCTTCTTCGCATAGAGTTTATCAGATTGTCAATTGTGGCCTGTGGAATGTTGGTCCACTCCTCTTCAAAGGCTGTTATGGATGAAGAACACAGGTGCATTTTATTGATGGCATTTTGAATGCACAGAGATACCGTGATGAGATCCTGAGGCCCATTGTTGTGCCATACATCCATGAACATCACCTCATGTTTCAGCAAGATAATGCACGGCCCCATGTTGCAAGGATCTGTACACAATTCTTGGAAGCTGAAAATGTCCCAGTTCTTGTATGGCCAGCATACTCACCGGACATGTCACCCATTGAGCATGTTTGGGATGTGCTTGACCGGCGTATACGACAGCGTGTACCAGCTCCCACTAATATCCAGCAACTTCGCACAGCCATTGAAGAGGAGTGGACCAACATGCCACAGGCCACAATTGATAATCTGAGAAACTATGCGAAGAAGATGTGTTGCACTGCATGAGGCAAATGGTGGTCACACCAGATACTGACTGGTTCTGAGTCCCCAGACCCCCAATAAAGCAAAAAAAAAAAAAAAAATGCACATTTCAGAGTGGCCTTTTATTGTGGGCAGTCTGGGGCACACCTGTGCACTGGTCATGATGTCGGATCGGCATCTTGATGTGGCGCACCTGTGAGGTGGGGTGGATTGTCTCAGCGGGGCAGAGGTGCTCGCTGTCACACATTTGGACAGATTTGTGAACAATGTTTGAGAGAGATGGTAATATTGTGTATCTGGAGTGAATTTTGGATCTTTGGGTCCATCTCATGAAAAATGGGAGCAAAAACAAAAGTGTTGCGTTTATATTTTTGTTGAGTATACAGTATTTCTGGTCATACATATGTTTACATACTATGACATACTGTGGTACATTTTAAGTACATTTAAATCTAGAACTTCATCTTTAAAGGTGCACTATATAACTTTTCAGTTGGAGGTCCGTTACCTTCTTGTTTCTATATATACAGCTCTAGAAAAAAAATAAGAGACCATTGCATTTTTTTCTGAAATCAGCATCTCTACATGTATTACAGCCATTCCATTCCAGCGTCTGTTGAATTCCAACACAAACACAAAGCTGAGCTACTTCAATTCTTGCACCAGGAGTGGAATAAAGTCACCCAAGAACAATGTGAAAGACTTGTGGAGAGCATGCCAAGACGCATGAAAGCTGTGATTAAAAATAAGGGTTACTGCACCAAATGTTGATTTCTGAACTCTTCTTAAGTGTAAACATTAGTATTATGTTGTTTTAAAATGAATTTGATCTTGTTTCTTTGCATTATTTGAGGTCTGAAAACATGGATCTTTTTTGTTATTTTGACCATTTGTCATTTTCTGCAAATACATGCTCTAAACGATCATATTTTTATTTGGAATTTGGGGGAAATGTTGTCAGTAGTTTACAGACTCAAAAAAAATATATAATTAAATTTGTTTTAACTATAATTAGTAAAATCAGAAAAACTGATAATTTTGCAGTGGTCTCTTATTTTTTTCCAGAGCTGTATGTCATTGTGTGCTTCAAATGTTCCACAATATGACATTAAGCAGATGTACCTTGCATTTATTCAATTACAGGTAGTTTTATTGCTCAAAAATGCCTAAAAGATCAGGCATTCTGACTGTGAGCAGGGTTGCCTCTTCCCAGATCTGACCAGTAACTTGGTCTGGTTTGGTCTCCATGATGATCGAAAGGTTTAACACCATACTGTGATTTCCAAACCAATAACATCTTCACGGTGGAAGCAGGTGGTGAACCCTCCACCAGAAAAGTTACACAACGCAACTTTAACTTCAATAATTTTCACTATTGTAGATTGTCTCTTGTAACACACAGGCCAACTTCCACTCTCCATGTGCACTGCCTGTCGCCCGTTCACCATCACTCCTGTCTGATATTTGCTTCACTTTGAATACAGAACAAGGGCTGAATTTTTGATCTGCTGATGTGTGGTCATGATTTTATGCTCATGATTGCGCATATGACATATAATTTCATTGTTCTTTTATTTTGACTTAGTTGGACGATGGTCAAGGTCCAGTTCTGATGACCACTGTAGCAATGCCTGTGTTTAGCACCAAAAATGAAACGGTAAGTGAAAACAAAAATTAGCCAATTATTATTATAAGTAATACATAATAAGTTACCATTCAGTAGTCCTCACAGATAATATGTATATGTTTTCAGAGAAACAGGGGGATCCTGCTTGGTGTGGTGGGGACGGACGTGCCTGTGTCAGAGCTGCTCAAGACCATCCCCAAATACAAGGTTCCTCCTAACTCCAGTCGGTTACAAACTCATAACTCACGTCTACACATGTGGACAAAATTGTTGGTACCCTTCGGTTAATGAAAGAAAAACTCACAATGGTCACAGAAATAACTTGAATCTGACAAAAGTAATAATAAATACAACTTCTATGAAATTTAACCAATGAAAGTCAGACATTATAAATATTGTTTGATTGATTGATTGATTGCTTTTCAACCACGCTTCAACAGAATTATAAAAAAAATAATAAACTCATGAAACAGGCCTGGACAAAAATGATGGTACCCTGAACTTAATATTTTGTTGCACAACCTTTTGAGGCAATCACTGCAATCAAACGATACCTGTAACTGTCAATGAGACCTCTGCACCTCTCAGCAGGTATTTTGGCTCCAGTGGTCTCAGGTTTGAAGGGTGCCTTTTCCACACGGCATGTTTCAGCTCCTTTCAAAGATGCTCAATAGGATTTAGATCAGGGCTCATAGAAGGCCACTTTAGAATAGTCCAATGTTTTCCTCTTAGCCATTCTTGGGTATTTTTAGCTGTGTGTTTTGAGTCATTGTCCTGTTGTGAGTTTTTCTTTATTTAACCGACGGGTAACAACAATTTTGTCTACATGCGTATTTGCAAAACAATTACACAGGTTGTCAATGAGCATCCGAATGTGTATTTTTTAAATATGAATAGTCAGAAAGTAGTGTATAGAAAAGTCATTTAAAATCAATTTGCATTTGTTGCTTATCATATGGCCTCAGCTGGTCTAACATTATAGCTGTGACCGATATTATTAAAAAAATGACTTTTTCTGAAAGGGCGTCACGGTGGATAAAAAACATTAACTAATTTATAAGAAAGAGGGTGGCATTTAAATCAGGCATCAAGTCTGTAATGTCTTAAATGTTCAATTTAAAATACAGTCCAAGTCCAATTTGAATTAAAAAAAAAAGCTATACACAAAATGCTTGATTAGGCATGTTCTATAGGCATTTCATATGACATTCATTTCCTTTGTGTTTCAGCTGGGCATTCATGGCTATGCTTTTGCAATCACCAACAATGGCTACATCCTCACCCATCCAGATCTACGACCACTTGTGAGTACAGCTCAAGTTAACATCATTACAGATAATTCAACTGTTATTATGTCCTTCTATATCCTACTACAATGCCATATTGCCTTTTATTACCATCACTATTAATCTTACTACAGTTGCTTCTTAAACTATTATGACTCTGTGCCTCTTAAGTCAAATATAGCTCTCCTAAAATTGGAAATTACTTTTAGCAACATATCTAGTTCACCTGAGGACACACTTCAGATGAGTTCATTCACTCCTGGCCTGCATCAGGTCAGGTACAAATGCTGTTTTCCTATTGATATTTTCCTGGAGTGTGTTTGGATTTGTGACTCTATGTAAAAGAGCAAACTGTGCTCCAGGACTGTGTTGTGCTGTGAATAGACTCTGATACAAGTGGTGAATGGTGTGATTAAGTCTATTGTGCTCAGTCAGGGCTCTCACAGGAATGAAGGGAGAGAGGGAGATGCAGAGTGAGGGACCTGTTTAATGCCGGAAACAGGTTATTCTGCAGGATGTGCTAAAACTGATGTAAAATCGTGGGCTGAATTTCCCAAAGAAAAAAATATGGCACTTGGCAAAGAGACTGGGATAATTACTGATAATAAAGAGCAGCCTTAGTGTGTGCATGTTCTTTATGACAGAAGAAAAGAAGAAGTTATCAAGTTTATAAATTTATAATGGGCCAAAGGCAACAGAAAAAAATACCAATACATCATTATATATATGTTTAAAGATAAAGATAGAGTTAAAAATGTTTTGCCTGTTTACAAGAAAGGTTGAATGAAGGTTTACTTACTGAAACTGCTTTAGCCACGCACTAGTTTCCCTATTATTACAAAGTTTATTTTTAGACTAACCCTTTTCATGCGTTTCAAGTTCTCACTAGTACTACTTATTACTAAAAATATCTCTACAGTATACTTATAAAGTATATTTTTTACTTGAATTGAATTGAAAATTGAATCAGTCACATCATCCACCAATAACTGTCCTCCTTGTACTTGTACTGTAGTGTTGGTTATGCTTTACAATATATGTTGTTTTCAGTATGGTGATGGTAAGAAGCGCCGAAAGCCAAACTACAGCAGTGTGGATGTATCGGAGGTAGAGTGGGAAGATAAGGATGACACGGTCAGAATTAAGGCAAATGTAATGCTAATAAATCACCAAAGTCACATCTTTAAATGTGGCCTGTTTGTTTTGTAGCTCAGAAATGCAATGGTCAACAGGAAGACTGGGACCTTCTCTATGGAGGTGACCAAGAGCATCGACAAAGGAGTGAGTTTTCCTTATAAAACGGTTTTGTGATGGTCCCGGAAGCATGATATACTCACTGGGGAGGATCCTGCCAACATGCTGGTACACTTGGCACAACACTGCACAGAGGATAGGCGCTGGGATTTTGTCTCTGATTTAGTTTTTGGTGCATGAATGAGTGTGCATGTGTCTGTGTGAGCCCCTTATCTTCCCTGCACACATGTTGAATGAGAGAGAGAGAGAGAGAGAGGGCAGAGGCAGAGAGCACGGAGCAGCTCACTGATTACTTTTAAAAGCGTCATAATCAGCATTAAACATAGGATTATTATTAAATACTTTACATATACATTTGCTTTACTTGCAAGGACAGTAGTAGTTAAAGTCTCCCATAACATATAATAAAATCTTTCACAAATGTGCATCTGAGGAATAAAATGGTCTTGCAAGCTTTTCTCTTTCACCACTAGATGGAGCCACACAGCAAGAATTCCAAAAACACTTGTCACGGCATGGCTTTCGCTTTAACATAATTATTTTGTTTTGGTCTTATTTTAGAAACGAGTACTGGTTTTACATAATGATTACTACTACACAGACATAGAGGGGACTCCCTTCAGGTAAGAATATTAAAGCATGTAAGATGGAATATTTCATCTGAAAACCCTTAAAGTAAATGTCTTCATCTCTAGTCTAGGAGTGGCTCTTTCCAGAGGTCATGGGAAGTTCTTTTTCCGAGGGAACGTCACAGTAGAAGAAGGTAAAACACAGCTGTTTTAATATTGGGAAATATTTGTATTATTTGAATGTTCATCAATGACACTGTGTCAGCTACATGCTTCAGCCTGTTGAGTGAAATAGATTAATTAATGAATTACCTTTGGTATTAACCACATGGAACACATGACAGCTAAGTAATAGTTATTAAAATGTAAGGCAATTGTAGATGAGTCATTTACTAAGTAATAGATATAGAACATTTTAATTGGACACTACAGGCAAGATTAAGATGGACTAGATGTGCACCGATCTAGATTTTTCGGTTCCGATACTGATATCAATGCTATGGCTCTAACACTGATAGTATCTGCCAATATCCAAAATTAACCAATACCAGTTCATTTATTACAAAATTGATCCGCTTGCATTCTGTAACTGTTATGTACACTGTTATGTATCTCTCAAGTCTCACGCTTTGAGAGTGTGACACACGCAATTCAACGCAATTCACACGCCACACATGGTATTTCTCACGCTGAAATTTAGTTACGCAATCGCACAGCGCTTCTGGCGCAGTCTGTGTGGCTCAGAAGAGTTAGTTATGCACTGCGTTGTTTTCAGCGTAAAAAAAACCTCACTCGCAACAGGGCACAGAGTGTTTAAAGGGATATGCCACCCCCAGGTCAAATTTGGGCATCTCCCCACAGTCCAGAGACTAAAATAAGTGGTGGAAAGCGTTTTCCTGGTCACCCAGCCATTGTCCGAGTCTGTCAGCACTGACCGCCGCGGTATCTGCAGCTAATCCGCGTTAGACTGGAGTCTAACGGGAACTATTTTTCAGTGCGGAAAAATAAAGCCGAATCACGCACCACGCTGTGCAACAGGGGAACTCCCTTCCTGGTGCGTAACTGGGATTCCTCTGGCAGCGTGCTGCGTGATTCGGCTTAATTTTTCCGCACTGAAAAATAGTTCCCACCCAAAATGACCAAGGCAAGCTCTCCGTGTTGATTTGCACATTTATTTGCACTCGATATGAATGTGCACTACACAGAAAGTAATTGGGAAACGCATCGAGCAAATTAATTCCTTTTGGCCGAAATCTTTCTCTGGCGCCGTTAGACTCCAGTCTAACGCGCAGTAGCTGCAGATACCGCGGCGGTCAGTGCTGACAGACTCGGACAATGGCTGGGTGACCAGGAAAACGCTTTCCACCACTTATTTTAGTCTCTGGACTGTGGGGAGATGCCCAAATTTGACCTAGGGGTGGCATATCCCTTTAAGTGCAGTACAGTTTGCTTAACTTATTTTTAGATTAAAATGAACATTTATCAGATAAAATGGAGATAGATTTATGAAAACTTATTTATGTGAGTCAGCCTTTTCCCACATGAAGATCATTAAGTACTGTTCCACCATGACTGATGATCATTTAGAAATGTGCTTGAGTCTAGCTGTCAGCAGCTATTGTCCAGACTATGCATCCGGAGCTGATTCCATTCAATGCAAGTCACATTTTGTGAGAAGTTAGTGCAAAGTGGCTGAAATGACCCCAGATTGCATCTCAGAGCATCTACAGTTCAAAAATTTTCCCCCCAGACCCCTATAGCTTTTCGGTGACTTTCAGCTTTTTCCATTACTGGTCACTATCATCCCTATTTATATTGATTTATACAGTATTAAGTTAAGCAGGACAGATATTTCTTTTATTCTAAAAAAATCACTTCACACATACAAAAAAGGGCTAAAAAGATTCACTACACCATGAAGGGTGAAGGCAATCGGGCCGGTTGGCCCGCTCCCCGGAAATCTCACTCCGACCGAACTTCAAAACTTGAGAGCCCTGTATCTACAGAACAGCTTTGTATGAGTTAAAGTTCAAAATCATGATATGTCCTGGGCCTACATCATTCAATAAAGAGTCTAACAGGAGATAAGCTGAACTGATATCATGGAATGATACACAGTACTGCAAATGTTCCTGGTTTGACACTGATATTCAATACTAAGATCAGTATCAGTGCATCCCTAGGGATGGGCAATGTAACTATAAACCCACTTGACTGCAAATATAGGTCTCATTTACAGCTGGTTGATGTGACCTATGACCCTCCTCAACTTTGTGGGTCACTGTAACTGACTTGAACAAACACACTTATATTGTAGGCCTATCTACTCATATAAATTTGGTTTATTTTATTACTCTGCTCTGCCTTTTGACTAATGTAATGATTAGCTTTCAAACCGCAATTAGACAGGAAGTTAAATATTTCTTTAGCGGCTTTAAAGTCCTCTGACAGTGTAGTGTGTATATGCCTGTGTCTATTTTCTTGTCTAGCCTCATGCATGTTAATATTCATGGTGTGGTCTTCTGTGTGTTTCTTTAAGTATGTCTATCAGAAAAAGCCCTCGAAGCATGACTTGGCTTTTCCTGATCTAATCAGAGCTGTCACAGTCATTCAAAAAACACATTTTTCACTACAACTTTCTGTCTGTGTTTAACCCTCTGTGCATGCGAGGTGTGCATGCCAACCACCATATAATAATACAAGTTCAAATTGAGTGCGTATGCTTATGTCGTCTGCGATATGAAATTCTGATATGTTCTTTTCAACAGGTCTTCACGACTTGGAACATCCAGATGTTGCATTAGCTGATGAATGGTAATGAGTTATTCCACTTTTCTCCTAAATTTTAGATTTTGCATTTATTCATCTTTTTTACTCATTAACTAATTTAAACAATGATCATTTTCAGGCATTTAGTATAAAACTATAACTTTCTTCATAATCATATGAATAGTATCACTGAAAAGCTCCAGTCAGGTTTTAAGTCCAAGCACAGCACAGAAACCGCTCTTTTAAAGGTTTTTAATGATTTGCTTTTAATCTCAGATTCTGGCCGACCTTCTGCACTAGTGCTCTTGGACTTAAAGGGATATGCCACCCTCAGGTCAAATTTGGGCATCTCCCCACAGTCCAGAGACTAAAATAAGTGGTGGAAAGTGTTTTCCTGCTCACCCAGCCATTGTCCGAGTCTGTCAGCACTGACCGCCGCGGTATCGAGCAAATTAATTCCTTTTGGCCGAAATCTTTCTCTGGCGACGTTAGACTCCAGTCTAAGGCGGAGGAGCTGCAGATACCGCGGCGGTCAGTGGCGACAGACTCGGACAATGGCTGGGTGAGCAGGAAAACGCTTTCCACCACTTATTTTAGTCTCTGGACTGTGGGGAGATGCCCAAATTTGACCTGGGGGTGGCATATCCCTTTAACTGCAGCTTTTGATACAGTGGACCATGCCATCCTCTTGGCTTGCCTTGAACAAGTGGGCATCAGGAACACCGCACTGAAATGGTTCCAGTCCTATCTAACAGACCGGACCTTCTCTGTTCAGTTAGGGCAGTTCACCTCCGTGGTGTCCAAGCTTAAGTGTGGTGTTCCCCAAGGAAGTATACTGGGCCCTGCTTTATTTGGCCTTTATATGCTTCCTTTGGGGTCAATATTTGAAAGGCATAATATTTCTTATCATTGTTATGCGGATGATGTGAAATCTACCTGCCACTTCACACCAGTTGCTCTGTTCAAGCTCTGGTAAACTGCTTAAAGGAAGTTCAGGAATGGATGCAGTCAAACTTTCTTAATCTTAACAAGCTGAAGACTGAAGTCATTGTTTTTGGTCATTCTGATCTATTGAACTGTGACAGTGCCATAGGCCCACTGAGCTCCTATGAAAAGGATTATTCTAGAAATCTTGGTGTCATCTTTGATTGTAATTTTAAATTTGAAAAGCAAGTCAGCTCTGTTCTTAAATCAAGTTTTTATCAGCTAAGGATTTTAAGCAAAATTAAATCGTACATTTTACATCTGCACTTTGAAAAGGCCATTCATGCATTTGTGACATCACGACTCGATTATTGCAATTCGTTGTACGCTGGCGTTGACCAGGCCCAGCTTAGGCGCCTACAGGGGGTCCAGAATGCAGCTGCTCGACTTTTAACTGGAAAAAAGCGGAGAGACCACATCACTCCTATTCTTAAATCCCTGCACTGGCTTCCTGTTCATTTTAGAATCCATTTTAAAATTTTAATGATTGTTTTTAAGAGTCTTAATGGCATAGCACCGGTGTATTTATTTGAACTCCTTCAGCCCCAGATCCCATCCAGAGGTCTGCGTTCTGCTGACCAGCACCTCCTGGTTGTCCCTAGGACCAGACTGAAGACCAGAGGGGATAGGGCCTTCTCTGTGACCGGTCCACGACTGTGGAACACTTTACCTTTGCACATTAGAACTGCACAATCACTGGAGCACTTTAAATCCCTGCTCAAAACACCCCTTTTCTCATTGGCCTTTACTCAGAGTTAGGAAGAGACACCTTGGCACCTTCTTGCTGTTGATGTTGTTGTTGTTTTATTATTATTGTTATTATTATTATTATTATTATTTTATTATTGTCACCATTGTTATTATTGTTGTTATTTTAACTCTACCTGATTTTATGTCACCTAATGTTGCTCAGCACTTTGGTAAGCTTTGGCTGTTTTAAATGTGCTATATAAATAAAATTGATTGATTGATTGATTGATCATAATCATAATTTGACATTTTGTTCATTATTAACTACAATATTGATATAATAGAGCAGACGGTGGAGCTAGGGGGCATAGGTGAAAATAGGAATTTTCTTAGCACTCAAATGCTACATAATATGCCCGGTTTAATTTCCTGGTTTGCCTTCCTCCAGTCAAGACTTGTTCCCTGAAAGCTTTACTCTCATAATCCTTCTACTCATATATTCATTGTCATTATCTCAACATGACCCAATTGACTGTATTTCAGTCTCATTTTACTCTTCTTTTATCAACAGGACTTACTGCAACACAGATGAGCACCCAGACCAACGATACCTGTCCCAAATAGAAGCAATCAAACTTTATCTTAGTGGACATGAACCACAGCTCAAATGTGAGTCAGCATTCTCATTTTAAATACAGTCGTAGATACATGTTTGGATTTACTGTGTGACTTATCCTCTGGTTAGGTGACAAAGAGCTAATCCAAGAAGTGTTGTTTGACGCTGTGGTCACTGCCCCACTGGAAGCCTACTGGACCAGCTTAGTTTTAAATAAGTCTGAGTATGTCCTTTATTTTTCCTTCCTATGTTTTTTTTGTCAAATAAAAATAATAAAGTAATGTAACCAACACGTATATAACAAACAATGCATCAACAATAAAGCCGTTTGTAAATCATGTTTTTACACTATGATATAATGCAATGTAAAAATATTCAGATACAATACAGTAATTTTAGTAAAATATATAGTCTAATTTGACCGTGTACAGCATGTTTTAATTTGGGTATTCAGTATTCTGTAACTAAAAAGATTTCCAAAGTATTCTTGGACTTAGACTTAGACTTAGACAAACTTTATTGATCCATAAGAGAAATTGTTTTGGGTATGGTAGCTCACTCATCAAATGTAATATATAATATATAATATATAACAGAGGGTAAAAAGAAATTATAATTATATAAAGAATATTCTTCCCATCACTGCTCATATCACTGTTGCTACTCTTAACAGGAATTCAGACAAAGGTGTGGAGATCGCGTATCTGGGCACAAGAACTGGCCTTTCTAGGATCAACTTGTTTGTAGTTCCCGATGAGCTCACTAACCAGTAAGCAGACACATTATCAGTGATATGTTTCCATTTTAAAATCTTGCCATTGATGGTTTGTATTTGCTTGTGCTTTAAGAGACTTCCTGACAGCTGAAGACAAAGAAGGAGTGTTTAACGCAGATCACTTTCCCCTTTGGTACAAAAGAGCTGCCGAGCAAGTTCCTGGGACGTTTGTCTACTCTCTGCCATTTACTGGTCAGTATCTTGACATTTTTGGTTTAAACAGAATTCTGTTCAGAACACAGAATTGTTATTAAAGGTTCTATATTACACAGCATTGACTCTTGAGAACGTTTAGCCATGTTATAATGCTGTTACCTCTACAAAAACATACCTGGAGTAGTGTTTTTGTTCATTCACACATGTTTGAGTAACCCATTATTATTAGTCTGTCCATATCTCCAAAGCTCAGAATGTTCTGTTCCACCTTGTGATGTCATGAAGAGGTAGTTTTCAAGTTAACAGCTCATTTTACCCTTTGTTGAGAAGAGATTGGCAGTTCACAGTATTCCAAATGATTCTAATGATGGCGCAAGGAGTTCAGCACTTCCTGTTTTGCCACGTGACATCACGAGGTGGAGAGTTTTCAGTTTGAGAGAAGAACTCAGCCTCAGAGAAAACAACATTATAACATAGATCAGAAAATAGCATAATAAAGGCCCTTTAACTAAACATTCACTACTACCTCTTCCTCTGAATTCTAGTGTACTCTTGACCCTAGACCTAGAATGGCACTTACAGCTACTGTTATTTTCATATCCCTTTGACCCCAACAAAAGAATATCGCACAAAATAGCAGCATACAGAACACTGAAGCCCCCTACAAAAATCATCCTCTCCAAAATAAAGTGTGCACTCATCTCACTTGGGCTTCCATTAGCGCAACTAGCAAGTCAACTGAAAGATAGTGATTTAAACCAGATTAACAACGTTCCTCTTGGCAAAACACTCTGCTGCATGGGATTTAGGACACCCATCTAGACTATTCTTTAAGGTTGGATTTTAATGAGAATTAGCAAAATACATACTTCTTTTGTTTTGCCTGGTGGCATTTGAGAGATCTGATCCAGCTTTTTCTGTTCCAATTCTTATTTTGAGCTTCAAGTATCTGCCGATACCAATGCGACTGAAAATGGTATTTAATTCCTTTCAGTACAAATAAAATAAGCCAAAACTGATCCAAATGTGTTATGTAGTTTTATCTCTCAGGTAACAGACTAACTTTGCATAAGTACCAATTTAAACATTATGAGACCAGCTATGACCAGTAAACTAGTCTATATGTCCAACCAGAATATTGGCTGCACTGATATTTGGACGCCGATATTAGATCCAGCTAATTTTTCTGTGGTGATATACAATACCAGAATTGTATTGGTGCATCCCTAGTTTTGAATATGCTTTTACCTATGTTTAGTCCTGATGAATAAGTTCTATGACCCGGAATCAGACAAATAGTTGGAAATTTACACTCTAATTAAACCTGATCAGCAGTTACATAATAAGTCACAGGGCTAATCTGAACTTTGTGTTGCGTAGGATCTGAAAACAAGAGCGTAGTCTTGGCCAGTACAGCCATTCAGCTCCTGGATGAGAGGAAATCGCCGATAGCTGCGGGTAAGTGCTCACTAAAGTAGCTTTTTCCCCTCCTCTCACACACTTCTCTACAATTACAACTGTCAGTGTGGGCTCTGCATGCTTGTCCTGTTCTGAGCTCTGCCTTTAGTGCCCACATGCAACAATTCTGCATTCAACACACTTTTTGCAATCCTCCATAATCATATTATGTATGATGGAGTTTATTTTGATGTTTTCTCTGGAGCATTTGGTTAGGTTTACTTATAGTCTGAGTGAAATCATTTATACATGACTGTTCCTAAGGCAGTGTACATTTGACATATACTCTTATATTGAAGATTTTTTTAACTGATTATATTTTGTTGGAAGGAAAATAAAATGGTGTATCATATCAGTAGTCTAGTTGCTGCTCAATTTGTACAGAATAATGCAGCAGTAGCCTCTCTTGTGAGCTGAAGTGATAAGGCTTTAATATAAAACCCACAGATGCAGCAGAGATGTAAGCACTGAGCATGGACTGAGATGTAGGCTGAGAATGCAAATTGTGTGTAGGCTGGTTAGGGCCAGTACTGCGCTGGATCTGTGGAGCTGCAGACTCTAAAGACGCTAACATAACTGGACAAGTTGATGACATCATCACCACGAGCCGCGGGACATTGTTTGAGTCACACAGTAACCCTGAATACGCACACTGCATGTATATGGATGGGTTCACATTCCAGTCCACGTGCAGCCCGGGTTTGGCCATGAGAGTCTAGCCATACGTGGATGTATATAGTACTGCTAATTATCATTGTGTATGTGTAATGTGCACAGTATCAACCCCCACTTGAATGATTAAACCGAGTTATTCAAGAAGAATGAGGCTGCGGTTTGAAAGATATGAATATATTTAGAACATTAGAGAAAATAAATTCAGTTGTGTCAGTCAGTTAATAAATGTTCAGCTATAGGATCTCAAATATTCCTTTTGAGTAGTGCTTCTTTCTATTTACATAAAGTACCGTAATGAATAATGAATATGCTTCACATTGTTTTCCAAATCAGTGTCCAGTTCTTGGATGAAATACAGAAAACACAATAGTCATCCAACAAAACAAATGTCATAGTGGAAGCCACTCTTGTAGACAAATTGTTTAGAAAAAATAGCCATGACATCACTTTAGTTAGTTTGATCAGGAAATTTGAGTAATATAATGACATGATAATTATGCACATTGTTTAAACATGTAAAATAATCCATATATTTGTTTATTTTATAAAATACAATTATCAATAAAATTACAAATCCCTGAACACTTCTTTAGAATGGTTGTTCTGTAGCATTGGCAGGTAGCTTTAAAGTCTTTTTATTCAAAAGTTAATATAGAAGACGTCAGGTCTATGTATACTTATGTTCTCATTAGTTGCATTATTGCTTCTCTTTATCAAAAAAAAAAAAAAAAAACTCCTTCAATTGCAAATAGGCACAGTCTTTATAAACTCCAAACATGGGTTAGTACAACGCTAATGTAGACACATACACTCCCAGTCAACAGGACACAACTTCAGTGACAGCTGCCTACTGCTTTTGTATTTTTTTCAGAGAACTATCTAGTACATACAACTCTGACTTTACTAATATACCTACAAAGACATATTATAAATATATAGATCTGTATATATAGATTCTGATATGTATTTTTCAGACAATAATGGAATTCTTAGCTTGACCACCGTCTCACCCATATTATTCCTCACACCAGTCCATTTATATTTTAAGTTTATTGTACGTTTGTATTGAGCATTTTCAAAACTATAACCAGATATTTTGACTTTCTCAAACGTACATTAAACTTATTTTTTAAAGATTATTTTATGTTTACAATATATACGTGTGGGGTAGTTTATTGTTCTCGGAATATTAGTGATTTCATATTGCCCATTGAACCATAAGTACGGTAGTCAGCCCAAATATCCTTTTGTAACTGACATATTAAATAACTTTTATAACAAAATGTAAACTTAATAGAGTGACCTGATCAAGGTGAGACAGGCAGTGGATGCAAGCCTTAGTGCATAGTCAGATATTGGTATTTTTTGCTACTTGGAAGTTTTTGCTAAATGATTTGATGCACATAAATAAAAACAATTTCACTCACTCATCTCATTGTCCTCCCAAACACTTAGTATGGCCTCTGTATTTTAGCTTAAAGGGTTCAAACCTGTAAATTCTGTGTTCATTTTTCAGTTTTGTTTTAAGCGATTGCATTTTCCAGTGGTTCTTTCTCATCTGCTGTTGCATGATCCGCCCCCTGCGCTGCTGCCAACTCCTCGTTCTTCTTGAGCTCTCTCTGATATTTGGCCATGATAGCAGCGTAGGCACAGCCATATACTGCGGCTGCTAGCATCATGAGACACACAATCCCACATACCACTCCAGTTATAATCACTGTAGCTATAGCGTGGCGCAAGTTCGCTGGTCTTTGTTTTTGCTTAGCTTCGCACTCAGGCACGTTTCCCCCTCCCACGCCACCTCCACCATCTCCCACGGTGACATGGTGGGTGTGACCTGAGGGGTGGTTGCCGTGGGCGTGGCCTCGGAGCAGCCTGTCTGACTCCAGGTGTTGGATGTTGGCGAATAGGTAGTGGTAGCTTGTGGTCATGCAGGTGTGGAAGAGCTGGTATGGGATCTTTGGTAGATCTCTGTTCTTCATCTCATCAGGTTGGGTGCAAAGAATCTCATCTACGGCGCCACCTAGATGTTAAAAGTGTATAATTATAATAATGTGACATATGCAAAGTAGTGTACTATGGATAGTACTGTTCCTAGTACTAGACTAATTTTATTGCTTAAAGGTTGTATGGAGGATTTTTGTTTTGTTTCAAATTGTCAGTGATCGCATTATAGAGATGCAGCAGCCTTGTAATTATGATGACCAAGAGAGATAAACATTAGCCAATAGATAACGAGGCTACCTCATTTTTGATGTCGCTGAAAGAAGAAGAGAAGAGGAAAAGGAACAAAGCCAAACTAAGGTGATTCTCGGTGATTCCTTCCAGCGATGGCGTGCACTGAAGCAGAGGGTCTAAATTACTTCTGGACAGGTAACTTCTGCTTATCATTTCAAAAAGTTGCAACAGCGATTCTGAACGCGCTGGCTGTAAACAAACATATTCGATTTCTCGTTCCTTGGAAAATCCTCTATGCAACCTTTAAAAGCCCTGTTCGACACTGAATTACGGTGATACATTTTCAGAAACATTCCTAGAAACCTATCTATTCTGATTATGATAGTGCTCACTTTACATTCATTATAAAGACTCACTTAAAAGGCTTCACGCTCTTCACTGTTGGCAGTAACTGTTCAATCAGTGTCTACACCTGCTACTTTGAAGTCCAGCTGTTTTCAGCAATACCAGTATTAGTATTATTTTTAGTTTCTTACGTAATCTAGTTGTAGTAGTTGTACCACAAATTCAGTCATTTGTGGTACAAGCAGTACTTGTATGTTTGGGTTTGGGCTAGATACATGTTTATATAAATATCTCAACAGCAAATCCTATAAATGCTCTGTGACAGTGTATTAACTAAGATTCCACTTTTATAGACAATGCACTAATCCTTCCTATAATCTCATTGTATAATGAGCTTCTTGTATGATATGACCAAACACGTGTTAGCTGAATCCCTGGAGTCAAATGATTGAGGAACATTGAGACTCCATGAGTTTGCCTGCACATACTGGAAATCTCCTCTCTCTGTACCAGTACTGCTGTAGTGTGTACCCCGTCACATGCAGCCTACTCCATGCCTCTGTGATTAACTCGTAACTCTGCATTAGCTACCCATCCTTGTATCTGGCAGCATTGTTCTGTTTTCCAGTAATTAGAATTTTCAGCTGCAATGTCAAGCTCAGCGGGCATGTGGGAGGTTCAGCCAACCAACTCTTACTGTATGTGAGCTTGTGAACCTAGCTTTGACTGAGCAGTGGGTACTTTGTTATCTAATGCAGGCTGGGGTTGGTGCGGCATGGAAATGAAAGTGGATGGGAATTTATCTGCTAATCCTTCTTACATACTCTCTCTCCTCCTGGTTGGACTCACCAGTAGAGTTGGATGAGCTTAAACTGTGCATATGTCTGTACACGTCTTGTCATTGCATTTTTTGCAGTAGCATTTAAACATAAAGATCAATTATTTGTCATCTCTTATTTGGATGAAATGACATCATAAACCCCATTCCAGACACTCTGCACCCTCATAACCAAGAAAGAAATTTCTTGTTATCCCTCCATCAACTAGAATGGAATGGTTATTTGGAGTTTGAGTTTAAAAATAATATGCAGAAGTCCACATCAAAGCTACAGTTGTTATGTATTGACAGCGTGTGTTGAGCTAAAATGAAACTGACCTTTGAAGAGGTAGGTCTCGAGCCAGAGCTTGAGGCCTATGAGCTGACAGTCACACCTCCAGGGGTTTCCTCTCAGCGTAATACTGTTGATGTGTTCCAAGCTCTCTAGCAGGGTGCGCTCTAGTCTGATGAAGCGGTTATGAGCTAGGCCCAGGTGGCTCACGTTCCTCAGGCCTTCCCCTATGGCAATGGGCAAACTGCCCAAACTGGAATAGAGCACAGGGACTTCAATTAATACAGCATCAATAGTAGGTTCCGTAAAACCTCCAGTGGCCCTTTTAACTACTATTAGTTATTTAACTAGTTATTTATTAGGAATGACTATCTCAAGAAATATTGCTGTAAGTTATGGTTATGATTTTTTGCCACTTTGCTTTTCATTAATTGCAGCGTACAAGGATTTACCTTGGACTAACCAGGACTTAACTGAAAACTCACTGTGTCAAAGCTAAACCAGAATCAAGATTAAAAATGGACAAAACTGCAATTTATTTAAGAACCACATGGAAACATGGTTGAAAGATGGTTGTTATTATCGATCTGGATTTTTGTAGCATACCTGTTGTGTGATAGATCCAGGTGCGATAGTGATCGCACTGGACCCAGTAGCCTCTTATCCAGCTCTCGGAGGCTGTTATGGGCCAGACTGAGGCGCTGAAGCGTCCTCAGACCCAGGAGAGCTGTTGGGGAAATCATTGATATGGAATTATTTGACAGATCCAGAATTCTGACAAGAGGAATGTCACGGAATGCCATGGAGCCCAGTCCTCTGATCCGGTTGTCCTGCAGATAGAGTTCCTGTGTGTCCGGATGGAGGCGCCTGGGAATGTCATAGAGGCCGCGTCCACGGCAGTCCACTACTTTGGTGTTGCTGTTGCAGGTGCATTCTTTGGGACAGGCAAGAGATGGAGCGAGGAGGAGGGGAAGGAGGGCCCATACCACTGCCACTGCGGAGAGACCAGACCATTTATTCCCAGATTTTAAATACTTGTTGATTACATTTTAATTTTCACACCACTATGGCCGTAAAATTATCTTTCATTAGGAGTGAGATCACGTAACAAGTGATTTCCAAGTGAATTATTTGCTATAAACTTTAATAAATTATGAATTTACTGTTTACTTTTAAATCTAGTTCAAAGAAAAAATTAACATAAAACCTTCAGGTGATGTTGCCACACCTTTACAAAAGCCCTCCCATGTTGTGTAGGCAAAGCAGTTTTGTCAGATACTTTCTGCTTTTTGCTGATGTTACCCTATGATATATAGCCTTCAGTCACAATTACAGTCACATCACAATTTTGTGATGCCTGGTGAAGTCAGACAGCAAGGCAGCAAAGCTTAATAAATAACAAAAGCTTGTGTTACACCCATAGACTACAGGACACAAGTTAGAATATTACGGAATATAAGGTCATATTTTACTTAAACATCATTTACAGCCATTTTGATCTTTTGTAAGTGATTCCACATCTTGTTCTCATTCATCCTTTATTTCTGTATAATAAAGACCCTTATGCAAAATCTTTCCTCCCACCCCTGTTCAGGAGTTGTGACCCCAGATAAAGACTGGCCCCTCACCTACTCTCCACCCACACTCAGAGCCATACGCAGCAGATACCACTGTCTGATAGCCTTTGAGATGTCTATTCCATCTGGAACATTGCAGTAGTATTTTTAGCATTGCCTGGGCTAGCTTCAGGCTCAATGAACTGCAGCTAAGCCTGAAAATGCAGCTAGCACCAAACACATGACGTCTGAGAGGGAAATATACTATTTTTCTCTAGATGACCTCTAGGAACAGATAAGATTGTTGAAGTGTATTTTCATATCAAATGGCTGTAAGATTTTAGCACAAAATAATGCTAAGTGTAATCATGAATGACAAATGTCATGTATAAGGTCATGTTCACAAAGGTCAAAATGCTTTTAACTTTAAACGTGCACAATTATGTATTACTTATCATGAATACAATTGCGATGGAACAGTAAATGAATTTCTGTACATGCCCAGTGCCTTTATAGTGTGCACTGATTTCCAAAATGGTTTAGCATATCGGTTTCATGTGGGATTGCCACCCTGAATGAGTTATTTTGATTTGGGACTGGCACAAAGATCAGTCTAGCTTGTGATCAAATATGACTGTATTGTGTTTCCTTTTATACAACTCAACTGGAATTTAATTCATTACAGTATTATATATAGTATTACATAATCATCATTCATTATTTCATTATTTGCATATATATATATATATATATATATATATATATATATATATATATATACACACACACACAATATATATATAAACAATACTTGTTCCATTATTTCTGAAGTTACAGGTGGGCAATCATGATTTGCAGGTTAGAAAATAACTGGTGTTAACACTGACACCTGAGGGTCTTGCTTTTGTAGTATGTTTTCATTTTATGAGCCAAAAAGAGGGAAAACATCAGCTCAGAGCATGGTTGACTTGACATGTGATGTGCTGCTTTGTTAAGCCGTCTGTTAATCACTATCCTTGTTAACTATGTGAGAATGCATGTAATCAAAGGTGCCCGCACATATGTGCATTCACAATAAACATACAAAACATACCTACACATATAACACAACATTAACAGGGCATCAGCGCACTGGAGCATGATAACAGCCGCTCTAGAATGAGGTCAACACAAGCAAATAGCTTTTTCACTGTGTTCCTTCAGCACAACACAGTCAAGCTTGTCAAAATGCCCAAACAAATTATGTAAATCAGATTAATGCCTGTACGGGTAAAGGTGCTGCAAGTGGAACCTAAAGCTGCACATTAAATCAGTAACAAGTGAGATGCTAAATTTACTCCACATATTGTGTGCTTTAAAGCGTTAAATTGTTAGCTCATTGTTTCCTAGTTACACAACAGATCAGCCTAGATAGTCACACATGCACCAGACACATGCATTATTGTTCACATCCCTGGTGACTTACCTCTCATAACTGCCAATCTTGGGGCAAGCAGCTTAAGCCCAATGTCGCCTTAATTTCCTTTTTTGAATTTGGGTAATTGTTGTTGGTTGGTGATCCATTAGTCGTTCATTTCAAAGATGTTGCCTCTGGAAAGCTCCAAGGATCCTCAACCCTGCTTAGGCACCCATGTTGTAACCCCATTGGACTGGTCAGGTCAGAAGGCAGAGAGCATGATCCAGCCAAGCCGAGCAGGCAGTCTGGAATGACTTGGAGTTAAGGCAGCGCTGCCTCTCTCTCTCTCTCTTCCTCTCTCTCACTCCTCACACTCTCCCCATTATCATTTTTTTTTGTTCCTTCCTATTGAAATTCACTGCCTTTTGATGTCTACCTCAAAGCTATACATCGTCCCAAGTGTAAAGCACGTGTTAGCGCTACCAGTGTGACGTCCCCCGGTGGACAGCTGAACCCCTAAATCTCTCACACTAGCAAGATCTCCTATTTCTGTTGCAGACTTTAACAAGACAAATATAGATCGGGATAGCAGCATGTCAACACAAATACTCAAATGGTTGGACAGGCATTGCAGCAGCGATCTCAGTTTTGCCAGCGTGCCATGTCGTTCTGGCATGAAGTGATTATGCACAAGCCATGGGCAAAGGAGAGGGGGAAGGGGGTGGTATAAGGGTACACTGTAATACAACACGCACCAATGCACAAAAACATACACACAAACAGGGTACAGTGGCACTAAGCTTTGGCAGCCCATGTGCGTGAGATGTTTGTGGTAAATGGACTGACAGTTTTTATGAGCTGATGGGTCATTTGAAGGAGAAGCACCAAAAAGGATTGAGGAAAAGATTAATGATCAAATTATATCAGCGGTGAATATGATCATGTTGTCACACTGACCTTGACTTGTTCCTTATGTTGTGTCCTTCATCCTTCTGACAGGGCTTATTATTCTAATGTACATTGTGCACGGCCATATTGTATTAAATTGATTTATCTTTATATATGAGCCAGGCTTGAACAAGCCTTGGAGAGCATCTTAGCTTTAGTTTGTAAGATATGTCCAAAATATATACAAATTCAGGGATTGTAGACTTCTTGTTCTTGGTTCAACCCCATTTAAAGAGTTGCATCCAGAGCATGAAGGGCTGTCGTTATAAAAATATATATATATGCAAATTCAGTGCAAATCATCACACATCACATCTGTGGCAAGGCATGGTTGAAAAAGAGACAAGAATAGTGGCAAACATTTCAGTCAATTCAAGACCACAAAATATCGATATCTAAATTGATTCGATTTTTTAAAAATCTATCCTGAATTCATCTGAAAATATGCTATGAGAACTGCAGTTGTGAAAAGCCCATGATTTCTTGTGATTTTTCTCTAAGATAATTATGAAGTTTGCTTCTCTTAACATGTGGGAGTGTCCTTAGCTAAGTGTGACTAACTCCACTATAATTTCATCAGTATTTCGCTTTCATATTGATTATGTAAATACTTGTCTAACTAAAGACAAAACAAAATCTAAATTTGCTGAAAGAAATAATGAGAGATCAAGAAATAGACCAAATGGTCTTTATAAAGTACCTTTCCCTCAACCTTCCATCCACACAAGGCAATAATAACCATTTCTTTAATCAATGTTCAAAGTCAGCTTTATTGTCAATTCTGCCATATGTGTTCAACATACAGTGAATCGAAATTTCGTTTCTCTCTGGCCATACAATATAAAGACAATACAAAAACTAAGACAAAATCTAAAATCTAAAATTAGCGCAAAGAATAAATAAATACCTATTTACAGATGTCCAAAATGTGCAGTGTGCATCAAAATGTGCAATGGAAGATGCAGCAGTGAAATGTGCAGTAATGTGCAATACAATGTGCATTGAAAATAAAGAAAGTAAAAATAAATGTGCAACAGTAGTAATTTCAGTATTAAATGTGCAACAGTAGTCCTTAGCAGCAGTTTTTTTTTTTTTTTGTAATAATAAGACATAATAAATAATAAGTGGGACAATGTGAATCTAAACTTTGAAAGGATCTGCTCTGCTTGTTGAGTCACATTAGTGCAACAGTATTCTTCTAGTGGGAATGTAAAGGTCAGTCTTTTTACTGGGGTCCAGTGTTGGGAAGTTCATTTTCTACATGAACTAGTTCAAAGTTCAGTTCACACATTTCAAAATGAACTAGTTCGTTCATAGTTCATAATTGTTTATAGTTAGTAGTTCATTCATAGTTCCAAAAAATGAACTAGTTCATAGTTCTTTTTTTTCCCCAATACATTGCAGTGAGCTATTATTTTTCAATATCATTGCCAAAGCCCATATAGAACCATAGACAGCAATTATTATATCAGTTTTAACAATCAAACCATGTGTTAGATTCCATCTTCATATCCAGTTTCACATCCTTATCCAACTACAAATAACGGTCCCCATAACGGTCTCCACCTGCAATTCAACATAATAAAGAAAATACTTAAATAACCCCCATATGATATGACTTAATTAACTAAGAGACTTAAGAAAACAAAATAAACCCACAAATTAACATTAGTGATTCCCCCTTTAATGTGGCCCCTTTAGCGCACCACTATGCGCTGTTTCTCGCAAGACCAGGAAGTGCCGCAGTTTGTACAGAGCGTTCAGTTCACGTTCACCCAAAATATGAACGCGTTCATGAACTATCGTTCAGTGAATGCGTTCAGGGACAACACTGCTGGGGTCATTGCCTTCTGTTGGGCTCTTCTTCTAAATGTTAGTGCGCTCCGTGACACAGTTCACCCCTGTGTTTGTGTCCGAAGCTCTTCCCTGCACATGAGCTCATCACAAATCCGTGTGTTTCTCTGAGAGGGCAGCGGAGCGTGGGCCTGTCCCCAGAGGTGCGCTACTGCCCATGGTTTAGATTGGCTGTTCATGGCAACACCTACACTTGCTTCTGCCATTCACATCATTAGTGCATGGCTCTATTATGTGTTATGAAAGTAGCTTGCAATTTACGAAATTAATAATTTATTAAATTAATAAATATCCTCCTGAGACCCGGCCCATTCATTTATGTCCTTTATAGTGGACATTGAGTTAACTAGTCTTATCTTTTAAGTGTTTTGAGATAGACTCTAGTTTGTGGGTGCAATATGATAGATAGATAAATAAATAAATAAATAAATAAAAAGCCCCTCCACCTTAACGTGGTGGAGGGGTTTGAGTGCCCGAATGATCCCGGGAGCTATGTTGTCGGGGGCTTTATGCCCCTGGTAGGGTCACCCAAGGTAAACAGGTCCTGGGGGACGGGTCAGACCAAGAGCGGTTCACAAGCCCTTTATGACGAGTAATAAATCGAGGCCAGTTACGTCACCCGGATTGGCGTTACCGGGGCCCCACCCTAGAGCCAGGCCTGGTGTGGGTGCACGCCAACGAGCGCCTGGTGGCCGGGCCTTCCCCGATGAAGCCCAGCCGGGCTCAGCCCGAAAGAGCGATGTGGGGCCATCCTCCCGTGGACCCACCACCTGCAGGAGGATCCATAGGGGGCCGGTGCAGAGAGATCTGGGCAGCAGCCGAAGGCAGGGGCCTCGGCGACCAGATCTCCGGACATGGAGACTAGCTCTGGGGACATGGTCACCTCGCTGGGGGGAAAGAGCCTGAGCTCATGCGGGAGGTTGAGCGCTATCGACTAGATATAGTCGGTCTCACCTCCACGCACAGCTTGGGCTCTGGAACCCAACTCCTTGAAGAGGGCTGGACTCTCCATTTCTCTGGCGTTGCCCGCGGGGAACGGCAGCGGGCCAGTGTGGGCCTGCTCATTGCCCCACAGCTCAGCCGCTGTGTGTTGAAGTTCACCCCAGTGAACGAGAGGGTCGCGTCCCTGCACCTTCGGGTCGGGGACAGGTCTCTCACTGTTGTGTCGGCCTACGGGCTGAACAGCAGTGCAGAGTACCCGGCCTTCTTGGAGTGCCTGGGAGGGGTACTGGACAGTGCACCGTCCGGGGACTCCATTGTTCTACTGGGGGACTTCAACGCCCACGTGGGCAAAGACAGTGACACCTGGAGAGGGGTGATTGGGAGGTACGGCCTCCCTGATCTGAACCCGAGTGGTGTTCTGTTATTGGACTTCTGTGCTAGCCACAGTTTGTCCATAGGTTCGAGCACAACGGTGTCCACCAGTGCATGTGGCACCAGGACACCCTAGGACGGAGGTCGATGATCGACTTGTCATCGTCGTGTCATCTGACCTCCGGCCGCGTATCTTGGACACTCGGGTGAAGAGAGGGGCAGAGCTGTTAATGGATCACCACGTGGTTGTAAGTTGGGTCCGCTACTGGGGGAGGAAGCCGGAAAGACCTGGCAGGCCCAAGTGCGTAGTGAAGGTCTGTTGGGAACGTCTGGCAGAGCCCTCTGTCAGGGGCACCTTCAACTTGCACCTTCCGGAGAGCTTCTCCCGGATTCCGGGAGAGGCTGGGGACATAGAGTCCGAGTGGGCTTTGTTCTCGGCCTCTATTGTCGATGCGGCCGTCCGTAGCTGTGGTCGTAAGGTCTGTGGTGCCTGTTGCAGCGGCAATCCCCGAACTCGGTGGTGGGCACCGGAAGTAAGGGATGCCGTCAGGCTGAAGAAGGAGTCCTATTGGGCCTTCTTGGCTCGTGGGACTCCGGAGGCAGCCGACGGGTACCGGCGGGCCAAGCGTGCTGCAGCCAGGGTGGTCACAGAGGCAAAAACTCACGGTTGGGAGGAGTTCGGAGAGGCCATGGAGGAGGACTATCGGACGGCCTCAAAGAAATTCTGGTAAAACGTCCGGCGCCTTAGGAGGGGGAAGCAGTGCTTCACCAACACTGTTTACGGTGCGGGTGGGGAGTTGTTGACCTTGACTGGGGATGTTATCGGGCGGTGGAAGGAATACTTTGAGGATCTCCTCAATCCCGCCGCCACGTCTTCTGAGGAGGAAGCAGAGGCTGGGGACTGGACGCCTCCCTCGGGAGGTGTTCCGGGCATGTCCCACTGGAAGGAGGCCTCTGGGAAGATCCAGGACACGCTGGAGGGACTATGTCTCCCGGTTGGCCTTGGGAACGCCTTGGGGTCCCCCCGGAGGAGCTGGAGGAAGTGTAAGGAAGTCTGGGAGTCACTGCTTAGACTGTTGCCCCCGCGACCCGGCCCTGGATGAGCGGAAGAAAATGGATGGATGGATGGAAATAAAGAAAGAAAGAAATTAAAAGGGAGCCTAAAAACCTTTTGAGGCGACTGTAGATGCTTGTCAGAGATGTTGGTCATAAAAAAAAAGAAAATGTTTTTATTAGGTTGTTAACTTCACATGGATTTAACACTATTACAGTCCATTACAGAGGACAAGTTACAACATTATGAATAAAAATAAAACAACAAAATGTAACAAAATGTAAATGCTAAGGTGTTCATTTACCTCCAAATAGAAAATCCCAAAAAAAGAAAGAAAAAGAAATACGCTTCATTTCTTCATTATTTTCTGTTAAAAGTATTATTATTCAATTCTGTTAAAATACTAGTATTTTGATAATACAGAAAAGTCTCAACATCCAACAATATTTTTTTTTTATAAACCATTTGGTCTTTTAGCAGCTCTGATATAGGCTAGGTCAAGATAATTTAAAAACTATTCAGGAAATGTCCAACTTATTTGTCTTTTTTCCAGTTTTGTTACTTGTCCCAAAATAGTTTCAGCACTACTTTTTGTATAGATTACTATCTGTTAATTGATTTATTTGATAACCCTTTAAATTAAATGTAACAAACTTGTGAATGATTGTGAATTTTAACCTATGTATGCTCTATAATGTGACTAATTTTCAGTTCATCTCATGACACACATAATTAAACAGGATTCAAAATACTACAG
This sequence comes from Paratrypauchen microcephalus, assembly GCA_036785185.1. Taxonomy (NCBI): domain Eukaryota; kingdom Metazoa; phylum Chordata; class Actinopteri; order Gobiiformes; family Gobiidae; genus Paratrypauchen; species Paratrypauchen microcephalus. The sequence goes on along the minus strand of JAVJIX010000052.1, from coordinate 1,219,015 downwards.
TAGTAAAATGAGCTTTAGTCTTTTTGTTTTACGATGAACTCCCCTGAGCCATAGTAGTATAGTGATTGTCTACATCATGGTACACTGGCAGACTAAATAGATAAAGGGCTATTTTCTATTTTTCTGTTTATGTTATAATGCAAAAGAGGTGTGTTTTGTTTCATTCACATGTTTAACACACAAACCCTGCATATTTAGGTTAAGTTCCTCTATCAAAATTATTCTCTTCTACCTAATCATGTCATGGAGTAATACAGGAAGTGCTCCACTGTGTTTTTTTAAACTCCATATACTTTTGCTAGAATCATTTGGATCATTTCAGCCTTAGAATTCCCAATCTCCACTGAACTAAAGGTAAAAGTTAGTTGTTTACTCCAAAACTACCACTACTGTACATGGCATCACACACAACTCCAGGTATGTTTTTGATGAATGTGTAATATAGGACCTTTAATGATTTGGGGTTCAGACACCCCTAAACGTACATTTGGATGATATTTTAAACATACAGGACTGTGAAATGATTCAGAACAAGAATTTAAGGATCTAAATTGGACACTACTTTATTATAATGTCACATAACATTCTTTAAAATATCCAAATTGTATCCCATACCCAGACATTTTAATTAGAGCATTTAAATCTGTGGTTTTATTTTTTACTCTCTGCTACCACGTGTAATAAAAATAGATCTGTATTGCTTGCGTGTTTCCAATGCTGTTGCCCATGCCTCCTTATTTAGTCTATTATATCAAGGTTGTTGTATGTGGGTGACGAAGAGAGAGGAGAGATGCTGGCAAATGATCTGACAGGATAATCTGCACCTGTTCCCCTGGGCTCGGGCTAAAACAGGATACAGCACCCCACTTCCTTTAAACACTCACTAACAACAAGCCCGCTATTATTCAGTTCATTCAAGTGCATGTCTATTGTCCGTGTTTACTTTGGTAACCGCCCCTTGTTCTCAATGAGTTCCAGACAACTTGCTACAAAAGTGGTCAATAATTCAACTTTTTAGAGAAATTCAAGTTAACTCAATTTATCATAGAAGCAATAGACCTGCTATTGTATTGCAGTACATTAAGTTAGAACTGGTTTGACAGATAAATTGAAATTATATTGTATTATGTATTGTTGTCACGATGCTAAAATGTTTAACTCTGTTTTACCAAGGAATAGGCTTGGTACTCGATACAAATTTCAATACTGCTAGCATAGTTTTTGAAAAAAGAAGTAGTCATTTTCTATACAAAACAATAGTATTTTATTTATGTTATTATATGGTAATGTGCTAGTTCTGAGAAAATTCAAGACCATTCTAAAACTGTTTGGGAATAGTAATGTTGTTCTGTTGTGTGTGTGTTTTTTTAGTATTGATACTTGTTAAATGAGTATCTACTAGTTTTAGTAGTGCGTGAATTCAAATAAAAATATACTTTTTCAACTTCTTTTCTTCCAGCTGTTGGCATTCAGATGAAACTGGAGTTTTTTCAGAAGAAATTTTGGACGGCCAGCAGACAGGTAAGGACATTTTTACCACACTGTCCTACCGATGTTAAAACTATTGAAGCTAAAACTTCAATTTCTCATTTTCCCATCTATAATTTTAACGTGCGTTTTCTTCTTGCAGTGTACAGCTTTGGATGGAAAGTGCTCTATCAGCTGTGAGGATGAGGTCTGTGTACCTTTAATAGTTACCTTTCCCATTTAGGTCTTCTCGGCAAGTGCAGCTAATGTGTACTCATTTATTTGTTATTCTCTTTTTTCTTTTTAACAGAACATTAACTGTTACCTCATAGACAACAATGGCTTCATTTTGGTAGCTGAGGATTACACTTTGGTAAGGCTAACTAAATGTAAAATGTTTTGTTTTGGATTGGCCTCAAGTGTTATTTTACCCCACATTCAAGAGAAAACTACTGCTGTACAATGTGCTTAACTGTCACCAACCATCTCATCACTCTGGCTCATCCCAGATATCAGACCCCTGGCGGTCTTTGGTCTTGGTGGTCTCATATACAGTTTACACATCAGTTTGACAGTGGTGGAACATAACAAAGTAAAAGTACTAAAGCACTGTATTTAAGTATATATTTTAGGTAACTGCACTTTACTAAAGTAGATTTTACTTTTTACTTTTACTTCACTACATCTGAGAGCAAGTATCGGTACTTTCTACTCCACTACTTTTTCTAACTGGATTGAAAATTGAAAGTATTTTTTATAATTGTTTGAGACCTTCTGAAAAGCCTGGAGGTTTATTTTAACACATTTGTACTTTGAGCACTCTACAAATATACAAAGAAAAATAGACTGATTTAACTGTTTCTGTGAAACAAAATTCAGCACAAATCTTTATTCAAATCAATGCATTCAAAGCTTTATCAGATGTCAAAATCTGCATGAAAAACTTTTGAAACAGGTATTTTTATTTAATTTAAATTTAATAAAATGTTTGCTTTTACCTGAGTATTTCTTTTCTCTGGTATCTGTGCTTTTACTTAATTAAACTGACAGTATAATAAATAATTGAGTACTTCTTCCTACTATTATTATTACTATTATCATTATTATCATTATTACTATTTTCCATTATTATTATTATTATTACGTATTACTATTTGTATTATTTATTACTTACTTTATCCCCTCCCTGCCTGCATGCACTTTTTCCCTCTTGTCCAAATGTCCTGGAGCTACTGTGGCGAGTAAATTTCTCCTGTGTGAGATCAATAAAGGCTTATCTTATCTTATCTTCCACCACTGGTTTGATAGAGGACAAATTTCAAATATTGTTTTATTGTTTTAACAATTCTACATTTTATCATTTTTTTCAGACTGGAAAATTCTTTGGTGAGGCTGAAGGAGCAGTTATGAACAAGCTCCTGCAGATGGGCTCTTTTAAAAGGTAAACGTCTCTGTCATCACAAGTGTAGCACAAATATACAATGTATGTTCTGTTCATGTAAGTGGCCGCTAACTCAGGCCTGTCTCCTGTGGCGCTGACAGCTCTTGACTTCACTGATCATGTTAAGCTATTCATTACTGAACCTTGACCTCACGGGCACAGCTCTCCGTTTGGGGATTACAGCAAATCTTTTCCTGAAGCGAGGAATTAGGACAAAACTTGAAGTTGGACACACATTTTCTCCGATCCGTGCTCTCTACTGTAGTCTGATGCCTGAAGACATGGGCAGAGACTTTCAGCTCTGAATTTGGTAATACAACCCAAGAAGACATCATTCCTGCTATTATTTCTGTTATGACGACATTGACTAGAGTGCTTTCATGGTGTGCTGTAGACCATTTTTCAAACAGTGCCTTGATGTAGAATCACATGTGACAAATAGTCATAAAAACTGACAAGGTTTGGTCTTGGGACTTGACAGTTGATGTTTTACAACCATACAAACAAATGGCTTTACTCATGTCCCACAACTGAGCATTTCTGAAAATTAAAAGTGTCAGATAGTAAATGAATGAGTAGTGATGGGGGTTTTAGGATGATGACTAATTTCAAACATCTTAGTAATGAGTCCAATATGATCTGTCATAAAGGATTTTAAAGCAGTTCCAGAAATCTCACATGACAAATGATGCCATCAAAACTGGATCAAGTGTTCATTGATTTAAGTAATGATACACAGTCACACTAAAATTAACTTTTATTCTGTCCTTTGCACAGTTCAAACCTGTGCTTCAAACACATACCAAAATACAGTATATAATTTAGTATTTATCAGTTTATTTATAAGCCTATTTTAATACTCTTCAGTCACGGCCATCTTTATTCATAAGATTGTTTTGGATTGTTAATTGCTATTAGGGATGGGGGGTAAATCTGTTCCAATATTGGATACAGATAGTTGGAAAAACTCTCTCATATTTATCAATCTTTTTTGGCGCTGCCCCAGTCTCTGTGTGCCCCATTGTCATATGTACAGTAAAGAAACACGTTTCCCTGTACAATGAAATTCTTACTTTGCTGCCCACACTGGATGCCAAGAGTATGCAAAAAAAAAAGAAAATAGATAAATAAGATAAAAAGAAGCATGTAAAAAAATATAATCAAATACAAACAATCTTTACAGAATATACACTATGAAAAATATAGGCAGGATATTATAGGATTGATATTAAGAGCTAAATATTGGTATCAACAAATATTGGTTATTGGCCACAGCAAGCCAAATACTGCATATCTGTATCAGCTCAAAAAATCCATAATAAACCATGCCTAACTGCTATGGAAATGGTGCATATTTTTCATCACTCTGATATCCATGAATACTGTAGATAATGTGGATTGATTACACGATACGACCTCGGCTCTTAAATAAGCCTGTATGACCCCGTGTCCTCACTATGATGAATACTGGCCAGAGGCTGTGGATATACCAGCCCCACTCATACATTCCTCTGCCCTGGACCACAGCTTAGGAAACACTGTCTGGACTTTCAGAGCGTACATGTGTGTTAGACCACCTCTCCATAACCTCACAGACAGACGGCCCCAGACATCACCTCCTCTGGGTCCACTAAGCTTCTAACCCCACAATATCCCTCTCAATATCCTCCAATCGTCTACACACACCTCTGGACACCACTTTGGGCAACCTCCTGGGACACTCTCAGCTTTCAATATTTTATTTTTCCTTTTAATTTATATATCTGAGTCCTTGTGGGCAAACACACTCCTCACCAGGGGGCAGAAGACATAACAAAGAAGAATCTACTAGTATAAAGCAGTGCTTCTCAAATAGTGGGGCGGGCCCCCATGGGGGGGCGCGGTGTGATGCCAGGGGGGGCGCGTGTGACCCTGGGAAACATGCTTTTTTGCCATACTGTACTAGAACGAAAGTGTAATTGCACATCAACAACAGTAGTTGGCAGTAGCGCTCTCGTTGTCGCTCTGGGGCAGGGTTCGGCGACCTTAAATACGCGATATACGCACAGAACAGACTTGCCATCAGCAGAACATCCTCTGTCACAGAAAAAACACGTTATATTCCACTGAGCTTTGAGTTTATGCAAATGGACCATGTGGTTTTTAAGTTTCGTTTCTGTAAAACGTAAACAAATGTGCACAAAGCTGCATTAAAAGCACATTAATATTTGAGTCCTCAGTGCAAAAAAAGAGTGCAGTGTTTGTTGGAAGTTTCTTTCTTTTTTTGTTTTTAATGTTAATAAAAGGATACATTGTTATGCAGAGGTGTACTAATAATTTTCTAGACAAATAATACTATTAATAGTCTATTAATAGAGGGGGGCGTGAATTTTTTTCTTCTTCCTAGGGGGGGCGTCATAGAAAATAATTGAGAAGCACTGGTATAAAGGAACATGATCATGTTTTTTTGGACCAAGTAGGTTTATAAAATTCAAATTTGGTTTCACATTTTTTTATTATTATTATTATTTTTGTCTCAGTCCATTTTAAATTTGCTTTGGTGTTGAGAGCAGTGTTAGGTTTACAGCATTTGTGCAGTCATACACCTACACCATTGGCTTTATCTACCTAAATAAACCCATGTATACAAAATCCCACGGTTAAATATATATACATGTTCTCTTTCTATGTCTATGTGTGTTGATGATCCTTGGTTTTCTTTGCTTTGTGTTCCAGGGTGACACTGTACGACTATCAGGCACTGTGCTGGGTCTTTTCAGAGAGCAGCGGCAGTGGACACACTCTCCTAGATGTAAGCAATTGTTCAGCTGTTTCTACATTGTACGAGATGGTTATATAATTGGAGTATATGCATAGTTGAAATATGTGAAAACCTGACCCATTATCATTAATTCAAACACGTTTTTATACAAAAGGGTCTGCTTTCTATCAACAACTTTTTCTGTTTCACTCTGTAGCCGTACTTTGCCTTCTTCTCTGCAATCAAGTGGATTTTGACTGAACTTGTCATGTAAGATTATATCAAAATGATTGCACATTAGCTCAGATAGTGTACCGCATAGTGGATTTATTGACAATACATTGTAGAGCTGATTTTAAATGTATATATCATAAAGAAAATTATGAGTGCTAACTTGAATGGCATCGTAAATTTGTGTAATTTTTTGTTTAGCTTTCTGGTGGAGTTCAACCTGTACAGCTGGTGGTACTCGGACCTCACAACAAAAGGTACAACTGACCACTTGTAATTCTATACTGTTCAGAAAAAGATAGATAGATTACTGTATTTTGGGTAGCAACAAATCAGCACATCAAATCAGCAAGTGTAATGTAAGGAAAAAGTGAAAACACAATAATAAAAATGTTTCTTTCATGTCTACTCCTACAGTAACCCTTGTTGTCAGTCCTGTCCAAGACTAACCATTCAGTCTTGTTAACTGGGTTTAGAAAGTAATGTAACACTTATTGATTTTTTACACTACATGTGTTATTAGAACAAACCAGGCCCATTTCTGTTTGTAACACGAGAACTATTAAATCTTCACAATGTTGCTTATGTCTTTGCTCCTCTGGTTTTATTCTTCCCTTTCTTCTTCTGTCTCTTTTTGCACTCACACACTCACTTGCACATACTTAACACTGTTGCCAAGAGCTGAACACCATGTAGCCTTGTGCTTTATGAAGTGTTGAATACTTGTTGCCTGTCAGAAATGCTAGACCTTTAAGCTGCATTTTAATTTTAGGCCAAAACTAATATGCAGATAGCCGGCAGAGTGAGAGAGACACAGAGACCGCAAAATGGAGGTCTATAAAACACTTCCCTTGCATACCCTCATCCCAAATAATAAAGTGAATCTAGCCATTGCAGTCGGCACAATTTCACAGCTGGCTAGCCTCATGTCTTAGCCGAGTTTTCTATATCTTTTTACAACAGAGACACAGAGCTAAAACAGCCGGCGGTTCGGTCCGTAACCCAATATGCACAGCCTCTCGAGCCTGACTAAGACCAGTTTGTGCACGTAGCCTTTGTTCTCACATAGTTTATACAGTACATACACACACCGCAAAGCAACATTAATTAAACCATGCCACCCAAACATAGAGAATAATCTGCTATCTAAGCAGTCTACATATCACAACACTATGGTACTTCAATTTCAAAGTGCGGGTTAGATGAGTTGTGCCTTAAACTTCCCACATATTGACTTAAGGGGAATTAGTGTTTCCTTTCCGTGCAGTGCTGTTGGAGACCTCTAGAAGGCAGCATAGTTTAAGTAATCTCTTTTGGGGCGGTGGAAGGCAAACAAAAAGGATAACTGCACATTTTGGCTGCATTTACACTACACAATCCACAGCATAATTGGGACTGAACATGAAAATAAACCTGGACTAGACCAGGACTAGGACAGGACCAAACCAAGTCTACATTAGCACTAAACTGGGTCCATACCAAGCCACCTTTAAGTACACGGAAATGCTTTACCATCAGGACAAACTGGTGGTAATAGTAATTTCAGTACTAACTGTAGCTCATATGTACATTTTATAACTCCAGATTTCCTAACAATATTGTAAATGTATTGTACTTATATTATACATTTTATTTTATTTTTTATTTTGTTTTTCCTTTCTAGCTCAGAGGATGGGGCGGTCCATGCAGGTCCCGTGTGACACAGAGTACCCAGCCTTTGTTTCAGAGAGGACCATCAAAGAGAACATGGGCCACACCGACTGCGACGGCTGCATCAAGTACTGTACAATCACACATTCAAAATACATTCACAAATAAACACTACACTGCTTTAGACTAATGAGCTTTTAACTTTTGGCAACTACGGCAGAAGATAACAATGAAGCACCAATTATGGTTAAGTGGAGACATTTTCATCTGCATAATGCCCCATAATGAGCAACGCATTCGAGTCATTTGTTGTGTGTTGAAAACGCTTTTATCCGGGTCATCCATCAGAGACACACACTCAGGCTCTCCTCGGGCGTTTGAAATACGAGGCATTTAGAGACCAGGGAGAGCGCTGGAAAAAACAGCTTCCTTTAAAAATGGCAAAATGAGTGTGGTCCCCATTAACAATTGGGGCTTTTCTGTCAGGCAATTGTGGGGTGTTCTCCGGATCCCTCCACTGGGCTTCATTGCTCCCAGCTGTGGATCTGTCCCATGTGTGCTGTATTGTGTGCTCTACATACTTCTACTTTATTTGAGAAAATAGGAAATTTACTTAAATACTTTTTAAAGTGTTATGGCCCCATTATATTAGCAATAGTACTAGTAGTATTACTAGTAAAGTATTACTAGCATTAGTGTTGCTGTGACACCAAGATTTCAGTTTCGATACTAAGGAATCATCTAAATACTCAATATTCATTACTCTATAGATATAAAAAATGGGATTTTTTAGAATATGTTTTTCAACATTAAATAATAGTATTTTCTTTTAAATTACCATGCAGTCTTATATCTTTGCAATCTTTAAGTCATCCAGGTATAGTACTTACCATATAATAATTTTAGTTCATACATCACGTACACATCATATTAAAGCTGAGATTAGCACACTCTGTCTATAATGTCACATTGGGGCAACTCCTTTTAAAAGTCCACTGTTTCTGACAAAGTAAAATGGAGCTTTTATTCATAAATGTTTGCACTCTTACGGTATTAGTAATAGAGAAAATTGGTGATACACATCTGTGTTAGGTTATACACTGGCCGGGCTTTGCTCCTACATTGGGGCACGTGTGAGTGCTTTACATTGGTGGAAATAGACCCTAAGCTATGGCCCACTAAAGCCCTCTTTACTCTCCGCATGTGTGTCTGTCAGGGCGCGGATCAGAATACTGTGAGTCTAATACTTCCCAAAAGAGAATAATATACTGTATATTATACATTACATTACCCTATTTTTGAAATGCAAGATTTAGAACAAGTGCCATATTTCAGCCCAGTCATTGTGATGTTATTAGGGACAATACTGAGAGCCGTATATCCTCTCTTACTATGGCCTGTACCCCATATGAGCTCTACATGTTCAACATTCAAAGCCATATGGAAGTTTATGCTGTTATCCTTAGCCTTTGAAAGCTGTTTGAATAAGATCCTAACATTATATATTTACTGAAGAAGTAGCTTGGATGAGCTGTGGAACGGATTCGACCAAATAAACTTTTGTCCAGTTGACAAATTCAGTTTCTCCTTTTGCCATGGATTCTACCTGGACGACTGAGGAATTCTACACATATTATATATTTAGATATTTAGAACATTTTCAAACATTTTTAAACAAACGATTATAATATATAAGTGCATGGGCGGTATCCAAAAATGGTTAAATGCGCTTAGGAAATTCCTTTCCTTATCATTGACCCGGATGTGTGTCATCGTGCGCCACGACAAGGACCATCCGAAATGATCAGCGAAGTTAGGAAGGAGTAAGGAAAGGAGCAATTACGCTTCCTTTCGTAGCTCCTTTAGCATGGGAAGCTCGGGACGTTCCTAACCAGTGGTAAGGAGATATGAGGTATCCTACAATCAACTCTGCAGATCAAACTGAAAGTTTACAAAGTTTTCCAAATTCTATTTCTACTACACTGTCTGCAGCAGATTATTAATTAAAATCTTCTACATAAATAAACTCAACTTTACAACATATAAACCATAACTACTATAGAGCCACATCAGCCGTTTGTTATAATGTGTTTAATGCAGCTTTGTGTACATTTGTTTATATTTTACAGAAACGAAACTTAAAGCCACATGGCTCATTAGTATAAACTATAAGCGCTGAGGAAAAAAAAGAAAAAGCTTGCTCCTTGTACAGCTTCTGTCAGACTAAAGGACAGGAGTCAGTGGGATATGCGTGTTCTGTCTGTGACAAAGGCATGTGCTGTCTGTTCTGTGTAGATCGCTTTGGACGTGGTTCATTTATACTTGTGCAGGTCATACGTGTGCAGGTTTAGCGCATCTCTTTATTTAACAGTAAAGAAAAGACAGTTCACGTAGAATTACTGCTAAATCAAAGTTTTTACATGTTTACAGAAAACCTGAAACCTTGAGCAGCCCTGTAAAAAATGTGTTAAATGAAGTCATAGTATCTTATGCTGCAAAAGTAATAAGAGAGATGGAAAAGCAATTGTGTGTTTATTGAACTTTGGAGTAATTTAAGACATTGAATTAGTATTTGTAAAATTATATTGCATAGTTGTTGGTCACATTTCCTAAACTGTGAAGACAGATGTTTCTAAGAGTCATACCACAGCTCTGGCCCAATTATCTAATTATAAAATGACTGGAAATAAAATGACATCCAAAAGTGTTAAGACCAATGAATCCCATGGTTTCAGACCATAGTTCTTGACGTTATAAACCCTGATAATTTAGAATGTTAGAATTTCTCATGGATTTATATTGGACATAGTTTAGAGTAGAATATGTAGCACAAAATTAAAATGTGTGTTTTAAAATATTACAGTTTTAATTGGTACATTTTAAAGTCTTTATCTGGAATGTTTGGCAGTTTGTCATTTAACTGTCAATTTTTCCAATTACAGATGTTTGTATTGCTCAAAAATATATTGAAAAACATACATTCCTCTTACCTTTTTCTTGGCCTGGTTGCATTACCTTGTCTCCTTGGGGATAGATCAGATTTAATATTACTGTGGATTATTCTAGGCGAAGCGCTAAATCTTCATGAGCACACGCAACGATGATGGTTCCTCTACAAGAACAGTTACATAGTGCACCTTTGGGACTATGCGAACTTGGCGTAAATATTTTTCTCTGTTTAGTAATGTTTAATCACTTAATCATCATTACTTAGCAGCATTGTGTACCCTTCCCTGTTTGTGTCCCAAGGCCTCAGTCACTCCAGCAGCTGTCCTGTGAGAATGGGTTTGGCCATTGGAGCTCTGTTTTGTGTCAGCTGGTGAAGCGTGGCTGGCTTTAGTGTGGATTATTAAATATTGGCAGATCTCACTTCACCCAGATCGGAACTGGCCTGGTCTATTTGTGGATCTGGTTGTGCCTGCTCTTGGTTATGGTGGGATCACTATATTAGCGTGTGGTGGTGCTGGAACTCCTCAGGGTTTGTCGACTTAACATAGCCACAGGAAATTAGTCATGGTATTAAATTAGCGGGGTGGATATATTACTGAAGAGGTGTTTGGGTTTTTGCATTTCCTTTTTCCTTTTTACAGGCAGGAACAGAGAGCAACTGCATAAACTCAAATATCTCAAATATTCTCGTAAATAAAAGAGTAATTCATCCAAACCCATGTGAATCAGTAAGTGCTTGTTTCTTGACATTATTGTGTGTTTATTTTAATATTTATGTCTTTGTCAGGTCTTTTGTGATCCAGCAGATCCCCAGCAGTAACCTGTTCATGGTGGTAGTAGACAACAAGTGTGACTGCAGCATGTTTGAGCCCATCACCATGGACCCCATCGAGATTATGTATATCCTTTACTTGACTAATGCAATTTTAAAGTGTACTTTTAAACGCAAATGGAATGAGTAAGTGCATTTAAAGGCAAAGTAACGTTATTTTACAATCTGAGCCTTCTTTCGGTAATAAAACAAGTCGTTTTTACTCACCCATAGCATTTTTCTGTCAATTGGAGCAGTATCGCAGAACTTATGTTGAGCCGTTCTGTTCTAGTAATGATCCCGTATCCGTTAGAAGCCCGATGTCTTAATGAAAAATTTCGTTTGAAGCAAAAGTGGCCTGTAATCCGAGATTTAGCCATAGTTTCGAGTAGATGAGGACGCCAGTGCGCATGCGCGGACTGCTCCCGGGACCCAAAGAGGAAACGCAAAGCTGAAAACTATGGATAAACCTCGGATTACAGGCCACTTTTGCTTCAAATGAAATTTTTCATTAAGACATCGGGCTTCTATGATTTGAAAAGTGCTAAAGTTTGTGTTATTTGGAGACCGCAAAGTAATGCCCCGAATACAAATGCTAACAAATGCTAACAGAAACGCCACAACATAACTTTCTTCAAACAGCTCTCCAAATGACACGAACGTGATATGGGTGAGTCAAACGACTTGTTTTATTACCGAAAGAAGGCTCAGATTGTAAAATAACGTTACTTTTCCTTTAAAAGTAGTACTATTTTTTTGTTTGTTACTATTTGTTGTTTGATCTTAGGCTATATTTTTTACACCAAATGTAAGTAATTCTACCACTATAACCTCAGTAACATCACATTAGATCGTGATACAGACCTAATATTAATGTTCCAAGCAATGGCAGTGTGTCAAAACTATGTAAAATCCACCCATCTGAATGATCCACTTATTGACAATCAGACTTTGGTCCTCCTCTTCGAATGTGATTCAATATTTGGCCCTTGGACATCCCTGTGTCAGACACTTCATCAGAAAAGTTACATAGTGAACCTTTGCAAATTTTATCAGTACAATTTTGCTTTGAGATAAAAGGTGACACAAATTCATCGTGTTCATATGCTCATACTCAAAGTTGAAGTTCAAAGTTCAAAATCAGCTTTATTGCCATATGTGTTCGACATACAGTGAATCGAAATTTCGTTTCTCTCTGGCCAAGCAGTGCAAAAAAGACAGTGTACAAAATACAATATATGTCCAAAATGTGCAGTGTGCATCAAAATGTGCAATGGAAGATGCAGCAGTGAAATGAGCAGTAATATGCAATAGAATGTGCATTGAAAATTATAAAAATAAAGGTGCAACAGTAGTAATTCCAGTAGTAAATGTGCAACAGTGTAACAGTAGTGATGCTCACAGAAATTATAAGGCATTTGCACTTCAAAATCATTATAAAAATACTGTTCCCATAAAGTATAAGTAATGTAAAAACAAAAGTAATGTTTGAAATTCAAATTCTCTGATCTACACTCACCCCACACACCTCATCCAGACACCATAATGACGTGCTTATGTTAGAAAAGTGATGTGCCTTTGATTCCCCCTGCTGGAATAATGGACTGTGCATGTGTTCCTCTCCCCTGTGACAGAGATGGGAAGACTGTACATTGTTTTAATTTATGTTGAAGTTTGGGGGAGTTTTCTTGCCCTCTGTCGTGGTGATGGATGAGAGGGTTGTGGGGAGCCCTCACAGTGCCCTGTCTATCATCTTACACAACAGACCAATGCTCTGACAGCACACTGATCACTAACAGACAGAGGCTCTACCAGTATGTGAAGGCATTAAGCTGGAACAGGGCAGGCTTTTATGTTGCTGCATGTGGACGGACAAAAATCTACTAAGATGTGGAAAATAATGATTAAGAATTATAACACGGACACAAACTGAACAAATACATGCATGTAATTAATAGAACTGCACTATGAAGGTATGTTGTAAGTACTACGCTAATTATGTACCTCATTATTTTGCTGTTTTACTGTTGATTGTTGACTCGATAATGGCCAAAATGTTGATTCATTTTTAGACAACGAAAATACATATTTTTGTATATTTATCTTTTGAGATCAAAGATGTTTTAAGAAATTTTATGATCTACATTTTCCCATTTCTCAAACAGCCACATTTCATAGGGGGCTTGCTCAGTATACAGTACAGTTTATTTTCTGAGGAGACATGCTGTTATGTTGCTATGGGAAACTAAAAACCCCCACATACATAATCATAGTCAGATTGTTTTATTGCCTTAACTTCATGTGCACATAATGAATCACTGAAATGTGAGCGGCTGAAGATGCAGAAGGATAGGAGACGTCCAGATACCTGCCACCCTTTCCACCCGGAGGTATTTGCACAACATGTTATATCAGCAGTGCTGCATAGTAGAGCTGCAGTTTCCGAGCATTAATCATTGGTTTTCTGCTTCTAGGAGAATTCGATGGAGTGTGGAGGAGCCAAGGATCTTGCACCATCTCTATCTGCTGTACTCCTTTGCATCCTTCTGGCAGTCTGTCCCAGGTGACCCGCTCCATGAGGATCGGCTTGGCTGGGCATGTAAACCAACGGCGACAGTGCTACAAGAAAATGACAACTCTAATCTATAAAAAGTGACCAATGCAAACCATCTGCTGCCCCTATAGCTCCGAGGTATCCCCCAACCTGGCAACACAAAAAAGCAATATATAAGCCGCAAACAGGGATATACAAACTACTGAACATAGTAAAAATGGCAATAGCACACCTAGTAGCTTACACTATTACAGTATAATGCTATGTTCAGTTCTTTCTGGGTTCATGGTGTGGTGCTGGGCTTTGAGGCTGGAGCCACAGAGAAAACACATCATATAAAGTAAAATAAAGAAATTTAAAAAAAAAAAAAATCATCAAATGGTGATAGTTTGTCAGAAGGGGCAGAGACTGTAAAAAAAATGTCTGTCTATTTTATTTTATTTTTAATGCCAAGAAAAGAATAAAATATTAAATGTACTGTACTGTGCAAAACAATCTTATGGGAGAAAAGTTGAATTTATCTATTTTATTTATTTATTTATTTATTTATCTTTGACACTTTTGGGTTCGAAGGTACTAATTAAATATAAAATAACAAATAAATCTTTTAGTTTATTATTAAACCCTAATGTGATTTAAATAACTGCTTTACATTTGTATTGGGTTTTACAAACATGACAAGGCCCTACACCTTAGTATTCTTTAATTTACTCCCCACATTCAGTTCTTTTTCTTTTATCAAAACCTTTTTAAAACCAAGACTTTTTACAGACTTTTGCACAGCACTGTACAGTCATTTTTAAATAAAATGATATTGATAATTTGAAGTGTTAACCATAAACTGTGACTCTGAGATTCTTGTGAGTGGTTGTGGATATGTGAGCTTTGCCTTATTGAATGACATGGTCCTGTTTGTGTACTTTTGAAATAAAACCTATGTTAAAAGTCTATAACTTGAATTGTGGCGCAAACACTCCATTCTAAGCCTCAGTTCTCATCCCTATAGATCGCTCTATTGTTGTTGGCAGATTTAGCTGATTATTGCTGTGGTTTAGCTGAGATTTGGCTCTTTTTGTCAGAGTATTGTTTGTGTGTGGCGTCCATTGCCTTAGAGGCCTCTTCCTTCTCTCAAAGTCTGACTGAAGTTGAGGGCACATTGATCCAAGGCTTACCACAACATACATCTGTATTTGTTTAGGAGCATGTACAAACAGTCTTTCAACATTTATGACATGAGCGTGTGGGTCCCATACTATAGAGCAACAAGTCTCTCATAGTAGAAGTTGAAGAATGCACTGTTCATAATGTGACGACTAAAATTAGGCCATGTTTTTAATGCTTATATATTCTTTTGTATATATATATATACTATATCTATATAGTTTCATATACAAATACAGCCATCATTGACTTTATTGTAAAAAGAGCCATTCCTTTATTTTCTTTTTTGAACTTGATAGCAGAGTCTAATATGAGGTATTTTTAATCACTCCATTGTACTAAGCATAAAAGGGCAAAATAGTATAGGGCCCTAACAAAGCTAGGGACCAGACTGTGCATCACATATCATGAAGAACTCCTGGAACTTTCCATTAGTTTGACCCATTTTAATAATTACCACTGCAGACCATGAAATGAGTTAATAATTGCAGTAAAATGTGGCTTTTATACTTATATACATTTTTTTCCCCCTGTGTTTTGTATTTTTTCCTGAGTTTTTTAGTTATTCTCTCAGTTGACAACACAACTGATTTATTTCTCTTTTTTAAAGAATTATGGCCTAAGAAAACATATGGCTGCGTTCCGTAGACGCTGTATTTTGATTTGTGATTCCAAGTTATGGGAAAGTCTATCCTTTATGTGTACAAAACAGCCTTTATCAGTTTGGAAATTCGAGCATGGAAAAATCCTCTTTTGGTTTTCAACACATGCAAGATATGCAAATAGATACACATTTAGTCACCAAAGAAACTTCGACTTCAAAACAGAATCATTAGTAGTGTCCTTTTTCCTAAACAAGTTGAATATTACCATCTATCACATTGTGTGACCCAAGGCCAAATCTACCATCTGCATTCCTTTCTATTGATCTTGAGTGTTTCTGGTCTAAGATGGCCTGTCAGAGGAGTCACTCATCACTGACACACAATGGCCTGGAGGGGCCCTGCAGCTCAAAACATGACCATCCATCAGCACTCACACTAAGGCAGGCTTGTTTGGTCACCATTATCTGATCTACATGAGAAATCTCTTTCACTTACTTTCACACCTTTGAACAAGATGAGACTGTCCTGTCCATCCATCTCCCCCCTCTTCTCTGGAGGACATGTTGTTGATGCAGTGAAGGAGGTGCCTTTTTGTTCACTGAGGCAGGTAAGCATGTTCACTGGTCTAATTTTCAGCCCTGTGTCCCTTATACCAGTAGATCTATTCAAAACCATTGATTTGTCCCAGTTTTATACAAGACATCCAGGTGTCCCTATTTTGACCAATCTGATAACCGCCAACAGTAAAGGGGGTAATGTCATTTTGTTTAGATAAAATACAGAAAACCATGCTTGAAAATTAACAAGCAAAACAAATGCACTGACCTAAGTCCCTCAGATTATGAGTGAGTCACAAATGAGTCAAGAATGGACAATATTGCGTGCTCTTTTCACAGTTTTATTTATACCAGCCATCCCAACCTGGGTGTGTTTCAGTTATTAATTTTAAAAATGTGGTCACTCTACATTGGTCAGGACTGCAGTACTCAAATAGTTAAAAATGACAGATTGCGCAATGTGGTGAAACATGGTGGGATGGGAGTTACCCACAGATTATCCACAGATCTGACGTGTAACTTGGCCTGGTGGCGTTATGGTAGCTAAGCAATAAGATTCAAGATTCAAAGATTCAAGATTCAAAGCATTTATTGTCATATGCACAGCAAAGAAGCAGTTTCCCTGTACAATGAAATTCTTACTTTTCTGCCCACACTGGATGCCAAGAGCATGCAAAAAATTTTAATAGATAAATAAGATAAAGAGAAGCAGGTAAAAAAAAAAAAAAAAAAAGCATCTCTGTAGGGGCAAGCAGATGGCGTACACAAGTTACATAGTGCAATATGGTGCTACATGGGCATAATTATCCCCATAACTCAGAGGGAGATAGAAAGAGTGGAATAGCAAAAGGTCCAAACATAAAGGGCCAAAAAGGGAGCCTAAAGGAAAGTGTATTAATAACCCAGATTCTATTCAGAAATTCTATGGATCTTCACAACTTTTTGAAAATACTTGAATTTTGTTTAATTTCACATTTGGCAATCACTATGACTTTCTTAACAGATATTCTCCATCTATCATGGTCAGAGCTTTAGTGTTACCTCAAATGGAGCAGATCCCATTAGTGGTTTTCTTTGAAGACCTTAGATATACGTTTGAATGGAAATGATATCTCACAGCAGAATCAAATCCAGACCACACACATAGATCGTGGGACCACAACAAGGCACCGCTAAGACAAGATGGGAAACTCCAATTCTTATATATTTGGCATTCAGAAAAGGACTACAATAATGAACCCTTAATATTACCGAAACAGACCATTGCTTCTACTCAGATTGTCATTATGTTTTGACTGGGCATGTGCAGTATCCTATGTCCAATTTCTTCACCCCCTGTCCTTATGTACCTCCTTATGTATGTCGCTGGGCCCACGCTCACTAGCCACAGCTCTGAGAATGAGCAGATGCCTTGACTAGTTCACCCACACATAAAATGCACACATCGGAGACGCAGAGAACGGACCAAAACCCCAAAGACAAATTTGTTCCTGTGAATGCCAGAGGAGCGTAGCAGCCAGGGATAAGCAGTGCCAGCTGAAAATACCCTCTGGTACTCTCACAGCGTGGGACCCCTGCTGAGGTGGAAAGAAAAGCCCTCAGTTCTTATAAACCTCTTGGTGAGTTGGAGAACCTGACAGCCTGTACTGTAATGCTGGATGAAAATATTTTGCATGTCAGTATTTTGTATTAGATTATAATTTGAAGATATTTTAAATGACAGTATGCGTGACGTGAGTTACTGATGAAAACCCTGCCTTAAATGAGATCTCAAGTGAACCGTGAAAGCAGATGATTACACAGTGTTAGCCAGAAATACCAAAATATGCACGTGTGTGGGTGGCACTGTCTACGTGATTGACAAACCACCACCAGTTTGGGCAATGACAGAATTAAAGGGATTCACTTTACACTGCAGACACTTTACACTATTGGAACTGTATTTATGATGCTTTTTTATCTATCTATTTATGATACTTTTATCTTTATGCTTGTTGTATTTTTATACTTCTGTAGCTGGGTGTCCATCAAAATTTCGTTATGCTTGCATAATGACAATAAAGAATCTTGAATCTTGAATCTTGAATTTTGAATTTTGGAGGGTCTGCCATCTGCTTTTCTTCCATGGATTTGCATTGCCTGGTATGTTCCACAGTATGGCATTAAACTTTCACTGTGGGTGTTTTTATTACTAAAAAATATTTTAACAAACATGCATTCTTACTGTGAGTGGGGTCACCTCTCTACAGATCTGACCTGTAATTTGGCCTGGTGTCACTCGCTTATCTTCATGGAGATACAGTAAATGCTGTTTAAGGGTCCTATATTACTTGACCCTTGTGAGCTTTTAACCATGTTATAATGCTGTCATCCATCCATCCATTTACTTTGGCTTATCCGGAGCAGGGTCGCGTGGGCAGCAGTTTAAGCAGGGACTCCCAGACTTCCTTCACCCTGGCTCCTCCGGGGGGACCCCAAGGCATTCCCACACCAGCTAAGAGAGACATAGTCCCACCAGCATGTCCTGGGTCTTCCTCAGGGCCTCCTCCCGGTTAAATATGCCCGGAACACCTCCCAAGGGAGGCGTCCAGGAGGCATCCAGAAGCCACCTCAACTGCCTCTACTCCATGTGGAGGAGCAACAGCTCTACTCCAAGTTAATTCCGTGTGACTGAGCTCCTCATCCTATCTTTAAGGGAGTGCCCAGCCACTTGTCCCTTTGGTCATTACCCAAAGCTCATAACCATAGGTGAGGGTAGGAACATAGATTGACTGGTAAATCGAGAGCTTTGCCTTTTGGCTCAGCACCCTCTTCACCACAATAGTCCGATACAGTGACCACATCACTGCAGATGCTGCACCGATTTGCATTTAGCTCATCAAAAACCTACCTGGAGTTGTGTTTTGTTTGATTCACACAGGTATGAGTAACCATTTCTTATTAGCCTGTCTGCATCTCCAAAGCTCAAAATGCTCTGTTCCACCTTGTGATGTTATCAAGTAGTAGTTTTCAACTTAACAGCTACCTTTTTCCTCCTCTGTAGATACGTATTGGCAGCACTAGAGCTGAAATCATCTACATGATTCAAGTGAAGGTATATGGACAGAACTCCTGGTATGTTTTTTGTGAGGAAACATTAACAATATTATACCATGAATCAGAAACAATGTAATATGTCCCCTTTAAAATCATACTGTTTAAGCAAATCAACATCTCCATGGACACAAACAGGTGACGTGCCCTGCACCAAAAGTGCACTATTAACCTTAATACAGCGGTTCACTATGTTCAAGTTAGCTAAAAGTTACACGATAGGCAAGGGGAAAGCTTTCTGATAGCAGATTGTAGGTGGTCTGCAGTTATCATGGCCTTGGCTCTGCTCCTCCACTGGTTCCTATGCAGGCTCCTCTGATCATTATTCATCAAGATCAGCATGTTTTGTTTGGATCAATCAGTCCCCCAGGTTCTATTGGCTGTCTGCTGTTGGCACAGACAGTATTAAATCCCATTGCACCGATGAGGGCTCAGAGCTCATGTGATAATTAGTGCATTGATGTGTGGTCTGTGGCATCTCTGGGCTCGGCCTGGTTTGATCTTTGGACACTGGCTGCTCCTCATAACCTTTCTGAACTGTGGTTTGCAATGCTGAGCTCAGGCTTTCACACAGGCAGAATGGCAATTGCCCCTGCCTCTTACTAAGAAGATTGGGTCTGATATACTTGGAATCAATGAATTACTGGATTTAATTTCTAGTTTCTGGTTATGCTACCCCTTGCTGAGATTTTCTTTTTCTTTTTTTTTTCTTTTTTTTTTAAACCAAGATTTTCTGGACCAAAAGTTTTTATGGGATGGGACAGCTGTAGTGTAGATGTGGAGAGGGTAGAGACATTCGGCAGATGGACAAGGCCAGGAGGCAAACCCAAAATGCATCATATATGGCAACAACCATATCTGTGCAATACCTTGCACTATGTAACTTTCTGGTAAAGGTTCAGCACCTGGTTGTGCCCATGGAGATATGCTAGAGAAATTGCTTTCCCTGCAATGCACAGTATGTGTGTTTTTTTTAAATAATAAAATAATACCTTGAAAAATCTCCACAAATCTGAGCTGTAAATTGGCCTGATGCTCTCCATGGAAATAGATAGAGGTTAATACCATACTGTGAAAAATTCCAGGCAAAGCAATAACATTTCCATGGTGGCAGACCCTCCACCTGGAAGGTTACACAGTGCACCTTTAAACCACTATGCCACCACCAAGCATCAAGAGCTAAACTGTCAAAGCAGGCCCAGGTCTACAAGGGTGAAAAAGGGTACATTGCAATTTCATTCAAAAGAGTTTGCACCCTTATTTGAGGCAGGTAGGATAATACATTTACTGGAAGAGCACCATTTTTGCACCCTTTTAAAACTCAAAAGCCTCCTCAGTTAGTCTGATCTGCACCTGGGCCTGTGTCTAAGGCTCTTAGATGTGTGTGTGTGTGTGTGTTTTTTAACCACGGATTACATCAAAATCATTACTCAGCCTTTTAATGAGTATGTTACAACATTAACCATGGACTTGAGATTGACCATAGCTACATATCTCCTTACAAATGCATAGAACCCATATCTTATGTGCCTGTCTACTGATGGCATTGCACTTGCACACTACAATCTACTGCGTTTGAGGTTTGCATTTATAGTTGGCATGCGTCACATTAATGTGTATATGAGCCTCTGAGTGCTTGACCAGAGTGACCAATGTGCATGTGTGTGTGCACGTGTGTGACCGCTGGACCCGCCGCATGTTCTGGCCTGAAACTGCGACGCCCTTCTTTTGCAGAGCACAGCAGTGAAGGAGGGGAAGTCTACGGTTACAACCACAGCCCTGACTTCAAAATCACTACAGCAGAATGACATTTATATGTACCCCGATGTCTGCCAGGCACCCTGTACTCCCCCCGTCCCATCCATCACTACCCTGTGACCGACGGACTGTCCAAAGACTGCTTTGACAAGAACCACAAGGTTAGACGTCCTCCTCTCTGTGACCGCATTCACACCACTCGCCTGGCTATATGGCGGACTGGAGACTTGACTTTAGTTTGTGTGTGGTTTTGCTGCTCTTAGTTTAAATGTCTGGAGCAATCGGCGGACATGACATCATCCCTTTTGTGGTGTAGGGGTCAGGCAGCGTCACTTGCTTTACCCTCAGTTTTTGGACCCTTTTGGCACAAAACTGTTAGAGGAACTAAGCCCACCACACACAAATGCAGGGACCTCTCACTGACCCCTTTACAAACCCAAAATCTTTCAGAAAATATTATTCTCTTCCATTACAGGACTCAGCACTGAACCCATGACCTAAAGTGAGTCGGCAATGAGTCACACCAAAACCTTTGCAGTAGGTCCAGAGTTCATTTCCCAGACCAGATTAGGGTCCCTCACAATTCAATACGATAAACAATACATGACTTACAATACGGAAAATCGATATATTGCATTGCATATTGCATATTTTACAATATTTCACAATTTTTTAACCAAACATTAAAACAAAATATTTCTTTGTCAAACCACTACCTGCACAAACCTATTATGAATCATCAAAAAGACTAACTAGAACTAAAAAAAATATTCATGTCAATATTGATACAGCAGCCCACAATCACCTGTGATACTTAAATTATTTAAATACTTGGGTGTTTAAATTCGATTAGTTTATTTGTCATTTCTATGTTACATAAAAACTGAACTGTGTTTCACACAACCATCACAATTCAGTGCAACATGTACTAGTATAGTATTGTTTTCACTCCTATGGGGCCTTTTTGTGTGGAGTGTGTATGTTCTCCTCTTGTTTATATAGTAGACTTTTAAGAAAGTTCTTCAAATTTTCCTGTCCTTATCTCTTTACAGAGAACCTGGTCTTGGCAACATGGTTATTTAGTGAAGTTTTAGGGAAATTTTAAATCATTCCATTAAAAAGCCCTCTGAGCTCCTGTGGAAACAAGAGTAATCTGAATATGTGTAATGTTTTCATAACACAAACTGTGCTACATGATAAAACTTACCCACAAGTTTGTTTTTCTGAGTGTTAAATGGCCACCCACTTCCTTAATTAAACCTACCGCTCTGCTGTGGAAAGGTAAACACATGAGCAGCTTATTAAAAAGACTGGGCACCTTCTGGCAAATAGTCCCTCTTATTTCTGTTGTCATTTTTTAGGCCTTTTTCCAATTGGATTTTTTTTTTTTAAATAGAATTTGCCTCCATAATTTATAGCATGCAGGAATAAAGACATTGTGGGCAAATAAATCAAAAGATTTTTATGAAACAAAATTAAAGCTGTCTCTGTTTAGGATATTTCACCTCACATCTTCAACATTCTGACAGAGGCTCAAAGAAATACTGGAGATTTACAACAATGGAACAATAACACTTATCACGATAATACAGTATATGATGAAAGACACTTCAAAGACTCAGTGTCTATGTAAACATGTATCAGTAAACAACTTCAGTTAAAAAAATAAATCTTTTCAGGTGGAAAGTACATCACCTGCTTTTCTCCATAGAGATGTTATTGCTTTGTCTGGAATATTCCACATCATGGTATTAAACTTGATCCATAAAATAAACTTTTACTACTACTAGTACCACTACCATCCATGGAGATAAGGTCAGATCTGTGGAGAGACACTCAGAGTAAGAATAGATTTTTTTTTCAAGGAATTTAGCAATAATAACATCTGTAATTTAAGTTAAGTTCCATGCCATAACCTACTGTGAAGCCAAACATTTCCACTAAGATAAGCGGGTGACAAAGCACCTAGCAGAAAAGTTTCATAATGCATCTTTTAATCTTGTACGTTTTACATGTTTGTGGCTCCAAAAAACTTGCACTCACAGATTTCACTTCAAAACATCAATTTATACACACCACTTTGAACCCCATACTATATTTAAACAGTGACGTTCACATAAAGTTATGTCTCCCACCAGTCACCAGCCAGTGCAGAGGGACAAACCTAACAAGAATGTCAGTGTGGTAATAACCTTTGGGTCTGCACTTCAGAAACACTCTTTGACTCAAAACACCTGCACCTTGCACACCAAGAGACAGGGAAAGGGAGCTAGTATATTAGTAGCAGTAGTAGTAGTAGTAGTAGTAGTAGTAGTAGTAGTAGTAGTAGTAGTAGTAGTAGTAGTAGTAGTAGTAGTAGTAGTAGTAGTAGTAGTAGTAGTAGTAGTAGTAGTAGTAGTAGTAGTAGTAGTAGTAGTAGTAGTAGTAGTAGTAGTAGTAGAAGAAACTAAACTGAGGCTGTTAGGCTGTTCCTGGTCCTTACACCATGCTGTACAGTCAGCGTTTCCAAGGCATAGAACCCCCCACTAACATCATAATCATCATATTCTGAATCCTTTCCTTCTAAAAGCTAAAGTGCAGTGAAATATTAGCCCAGGACAAGACCCAAAAATGCTTTAGACTCCCGGACACTTCCCTCTGCTGCTTCAGAATCAGAAAGAAAAACACTGGTATGAAACAGGGAGGTATTTGTGCAGGTACAGGGGAATGTCTGAGAGCCTGACTGCACTGGAGCAGCAATGGGTGACTGGTTTTACTGGTCTGAATATAGCTCTCCTCAGAGCGCTCCACAAGAGGCAGAGTGGAAACTCTTCTCATTAGTAATGTTCATTTGAAACAGAGGAGTAGTCAAGCACTGTGTGCTCTTACAAAACAAATGGCCCGTCTACACAGGTGTGTGGCTGTGTACTGGCTTCACAATTGTTTTGATACATCACATCATGTCATAAAATAAGTGACACTGAATATGAATATTAACACATTCAATGTCTGCACCTTTGCACACCCGAAATGTACTCAACTAGCACTAATCAAGGATGGCTTTATGCTCACATCTCCTTAGTGAATTCAGAGCCTCACAGAATGTACAGAATCTTATATTCCAGTGCAACACCTGGTTTATTTCAACTTTTCTTCCCCAAACCACATTTTAGTTGCTTCCACTGTATATGCTTTGGTTAGCTGCCATGTTGTGTGGTTAGAGGTATGTGGTGTGTAAAGAGGTGCCACAGAGTGGCATAACTTTATAATCGAATCAGGTCTTGTTAGCTGGGCCTCAGGCCTGATGACACATGGCACTGTGAGGTTAGCTCATGGTCACTGCTAGTCTTTGCTTATTTTTGTAGGAAGAAGGCACAAGTGTAAACCTGCCCCAATCATTACTGCTCAGATTGCAGAAACATACACCAATCAGGCAAAATCTCTATGACCATATGCAGCCTCTTAAAATCATGATATGATTGAACCTTAACAGAGAGACCAAGAACAAGGAACACCCTACAGTACGTGCAGTTCTAGAGATGCACTCCCTCAAACCAGGCCCACACTCACATCATTCCTTTTTCCTGTCTCTAATACATCAACTTAGAGGACAAAATGTTCTCAAGTGTCATAATAGGTCAGGTGCCATGAGGAGGTGGTTATCTGGGTTATTTAACATGTCAGTGGTCATGTTATGGGTGGTGTAGGCACAGGTATTTCTTGGTAGCACCTGGAATCAATGTTTAGAAAATACCTGCAAAGTCTTCCACTACTCCAATTCCTTTAATGTTTGTGTATAGAGTACTTCTTCCATGTGACTTGTGGCAGTACTATGTAAAGAGGAAGCCTCATACCTCTTTGTTCATGTCTCAAACAAAAACAGCCGAGGCCCAGAGTTCAAGAGGGAGCCCTGATATACGGGTGAAGAGCTGGGCTGTATAGAATCAAACTGGCTCCAGATATTTCCACTCTTCACTGTTTGGCTGCACAGAACATCCAGGTGCAGTAGAGCTTTACTTATTATTGAATTCAGTAAATGATATTATTGAGTAAATGTTAATCCAAGTACTGTGATATAGACTCTGCCGTCATTACAGATGGTTTAAATAAAAAATAAAAAAAGACTGTTGCCCCCTCACACTGTTTTGTGTATATGTCGTTGTTCCTTTATTACAGAGGAAAGTTGTTTTTTTTTTTTTTTTTGAAAATGAGTAACATTTGACAGTTTGGATGTTAAGTTTAAAATGTCATTTGAAAGCAGAATATACAACTTGTCGACATTTGTTGTAAACATGTTTGTGGTGTATACAAGGATCTCAACTGTAAACTGTTTTATGATGTCTTTACACAAACATGTATTGATTAATGAGTCTACAT
The DNA here is from genome assembly GCA_036785185.1 of Paratrypauchen microcephalus. Classification (NCBI taxonomy): domain Eukaryota; kingdom Metazoa; phylum Chordata; class Actinopteri; order Gobiiformes; family Gobiidae; genus Paratrypauchen; species Paratrypauchen microcephalus. The sequence goes on along the minus strand of JAVJIX010000052.1, from coordinate 1,193,642 downwards.
TATTATTTGTATTTGAGTTTGGCAGGCCTCAGATTATGAGTGTTCATGCTCTAGGGCTCTAGTTCCCTCTGTAGATCCCTCAGTAGGTCCCTTCTTGCTCTATATATCTCTGTAGACACTCTTGGTCAGTCACCTGTTACACTTGACAAGTACCACCAGACCCTGAGTGCCCCCGAAAGCCCCCGAAAGCTCCGTAAGCTCTCTCATACACTTATAGCCATAAACACACCTAAACCCACACACATGAGCAGCCTGGTGCCAGGTCCTATCCATCAGCCCCTCAGTGTACCTCAGTGTACCCCCCTCCCACAGCCCCAGGCCTCGGGCCGTAGGCCTGAAGCCAGGGGCTGGAGTTCCAGGCATGCCGCCAGTCTGTCATGGTCCTGGGACAGGGGCCAGCCCTCCATCAGCTTTGATGTGAGCTGGAGGAGCAGAGGGGCGGCCCCTGTGCAGACAGGCCAGGTCACATGCATTAATGCCACTGAAAGGCACTGGATGTCTCAAAATATCTCTGAACCTTTTGTTTTGTTTCATGTGAACAAATCCAAGATTTCATGGTGTCTGCTCCACAAATTGTGCTTCAGCCACCATGGAAACTCCACAGTCTGGAGTATGAAAGAACTAATTAGTGCTGCAATAAATATGTGCTTTATTGTTTCTCACACTGGACAAGAATATGTATTCTTTTTATTTTGCTGAAGATGAAATATGAGATGGCGTGACAGATGTGTGCATTGTGCAAAGGCGGTGAACTGTTGAATCATGTAGAAACCAAACTCTGGTGCCAACCTGAACTGGCCCAGAATCTGATTTTGTTTCTCCCAGTGTCCCCGCAGGACCTCAGCACTAACCTCATATTTAGTCCCATTGCAAAGCGACTCAATATTAAGAATGACCTGAACAATGGATGGACCACAAACAGAGACATGTTTGCACCATATGAAATGTGTCTCTATTAATGAAAATTGATTCTAGATGTAAAATGGATTCTTGATTTAGTCTGAGGCCTTGTGAAACAAATCACTTCCCAAAAGACAAGACCACAATCAACTTTAATTTACAATTGCACTTTATGTTCGTTTTGGCCGGTTACCATTACGTCTTCATTTTCATCCTTTCCAAAAAAGTAAGTTGCTAGATTTAACCATTGAAATCTATGGAGTGAAAGCAACAAACACAATATGCTGAATTTCAGGGCAAAGATTCAAGACAACAACAAAAAAACCAAGTTAACAGCTTGATGGATTATTTGTGCCATTTTTCCATCCTCCCCACATTGTGTGTGTGAAGTGCAGGTTTAAAGACCTTATTTCACTAAGTGTATTTTAACGAGGGCACTAACTAGCCCTAGTGTCAGTCATGTGGACAGCTCCAGCCAAAGACACTGGAAAAATCGGCCTTTCCCACCATCTGTGACACTTTCCTGTGTCAAAGTCTGCTTGTTCTGTCCCAGACTCAGACAGCCTGAGCACTGCCACATTTTTATACTATATAGGTATGATAAATACTTAATACAGTACACTGTAAAGATGGATAGCTCCATAGAGCCTAATCATGTGATTCAAAGTAGAAACACATCCATCTAGAAATCAAAATACGCTGAAGTACACGTTGCTGCTTGTTTGTTATATGTACTGGATCAATAACCTTGTTGCTAGCCTGTGTTACCACTGTGCATTTGGCAGGATATCTACATTATGACCTGAAAATCACAGAAGGTGGCAAGATGTAATACTTTTTTTTTTCTTCTACAAGATCGTCTTAGGTTCCATGTTTGGTTTCTGTCATCTGAATTTTTCATAATAATTCTTCATCTTAGCCAGGTGTCCTATGGCCAAGAATCACAGTGCATGACATAAGTTTGTTTGAATAGGCTTATTTTATGTGTATAGATATGGAGTAAGTAATGTTTCCTTGTGGTTGGGGTGAAGGGGTTGTTTATAAAAACATAACTTTATTAAAATACTTCATCAAAATGTGACATTTGTGGTCAGTCTCTTGTATAAAGATATGTATCCTCTACAATACATTGTCACACAGATGAAACACAGATGAAGATAAGATATAAGAAATATTCATCTAATCAGGCCTGATCAGGTACCATGGAGGAGGCCTATATGTCTCTGATTTGATTTTGGGAAGAGCATTCACTGTCTGTAACTAATGCCCCTTTTGAAAAATCATCTTGCATTTTTGTTGGATTCTTGTCATTTATCCCCAAATGTGTTTATATCATGAACATATATTTTTTTCTATTATCTAAAGTAATTTTTTTAAGTACATTGAAGCACAGCTTAAACTGTGACTTTTAATGTCTGTATTGCATTTGTATGATAAATTGAACTACCAAAATGTGTTGGTGTTTTCACAGATTCAAAAACTGTACTTCGAGAGTCCTGACCTCTGAGTTCAAGTATAACCTTTCCACTCTGGTCTGTCTAAAACAACTTGTGGTGCGGTGGTTTCTGGTGGGACAGTTGTACAGAGGAGGGCGAGGGCAGGCCTGCGGGACCGTCCCATCTGAGTGATCCTGTCCAGACTGTGCGCGACGTCACAGCTGCACTTCTGCCCACTCTCTCAAACACACACAACCGCAAGCCCAAATAAGCTCTAAATGCAGCTGGGCCCTCTCCATTCACTTATATTATAAGAGTTTTACAGTAAGAACCACAGAATGTAACTATAGCGATTTGAGTTTAGCCAGGTTTTTGGCTCTGACAGCTCATGTATGTAAGTATAGTAAAGATTTAGTCCATAAAGCTCACTGATCTGCATGGGGACAGAACATTTCTATGTGTTTCATTGTTGAATCCGCTCAGACCAGATTTCATGTTCCAAAATCTGGTGAACCCATTTTTGACTCCTCCACTATGTTTGTGTATCAATCACTTCCTGCATTTTACTTCATTATTTTACTGAAATTCAATATTAATTTATTTATTGGGAGGTGGTAAAATATTATTGGACAATGAATACTGGCGAATCTAACAAACCGTAAGTGTTGATGGAATTTTCCAATAAATTATAAAACCCTAAAACCCCTAGTACACTAAATTGTAATGAGTAGTGTAATAGTAGTTGCAATAGTTATATCAAATATTTAAACGCTTACAATCTTCAAATTTCACCACAGAATAATAGCATTGCATGTGTCCCATCAGTTGTCAAAGTGTAGTTATACGAGGGGAACATCTTGGTATTTCCATTGGCAGGAGCTCAATATTAAGAATTCTCACAAAATTGTGGTCAGCACGTTTGGCTCCAACTGTAAAATGTTGCATTATATCAAACATCTGCAGTGTCACGTAACGTTCCTCGAGATGCTCTGAGGAATTTTAATGCAATGGTCATAGAAAAGTCAAACCACTTGTTTCAGTCCTCCGCCTTGTTCTCATCATGCTAATTAGTCCTCAAAACTGTACGCAAGAACTCCACTAAACGAATGTGCACATGTAAAACGATGTAAAATTACTTTATGGGGGAGATTAATCAGTCTCTCTTCAGTAAAAGGACCATTTGAGATGCACATGAGGAAAGCCATTCAAACAAACGATTATATTTCTAGAACAAACTGTGAAGAGGAGGTACTGAAGCAGAGCCAAAGCATACAATGTTCAAAATATATTCTCTTCTTACGGCGCATGAGGAGCCTGTGGTCAGTGCTTAATTGTGTGTGCGAATTTAAATAACAACTTTATCGAAAACCACAACCGAAAAAGAGAGAACAAATATTTAGACAGTCACCCGCATGAAAAACCCAGAGAAAGAATGGAGCGATGAGGGCACAGGGCAGGGGCAGGTGTGGGTAAGTCCTGCCAACAATTCAGTAGATCTTCACAGTAGCAGAGTCAATGAGGGCAGAGCACCTGTGGTTTCAGTTACACTTCTAGCACCTGGAGCTTTTCATTTGGTTCTTATAAATCACCATGAAGCATCTGATTTAATTCTGTTTGGGTTTCTCTTCATGTGCTAATATTTCAGCTTCGTAGAGTAACACAATATGGTAGTTGTATTAGCAGGTACTAGTACTTGGTTTTAAAATAGTATATCATGTAGATCTAACATCAAAACTGTGCACATTTGGATCTAACATACTTCAAACAAACTTAAAACATACTTTGGGTACTTCTACTTTCTGTAATCTTTTTCTTGCATGTTGAAAGCAGTCCCAATCTTATTTTATACGCCTGTAAACACACTGCTTTTTATTGAAAGTTCAAATACGCCAAGACTTATTACCTTTGGTTTGTGCTTGTAAAGTCTATCTTTCCTATAGCTTTCTGTGACCTCAGTTTCAAATACTGTACATTTTCTGCAGAACTGTGACTTACGGGACCAAAGGCCAGGGTTACACGCGTAGGCTTATGCCAAGATAATTTAAAGTTTACGAATGAGGCAATGCCAGGGTCTTTTTATGAAAGATTGACTGAGCATTATTTCCTTAAAGCTCCTCTCCTCTCACTTCTAATCCTCTTCCTCATTTACCCACAAATTCTCGAACTCCACAAATTTATGATGAGGTCAGTCTTATTTTAGACAAGCATTTATAAATCTGCAACTCCAATGCGGAGCTGCTCAAAGTGAACCACAGGCACTGGAACAACGGAAAGACGATGACCACCAAAAAGACTGTATGTAATATTGATAGATTTAACAATTTTGGCATTGTTTCAGCTTTACATTATTTTGGGTGAACATAAAAACTAAACTGGGTACTATTCCAATGTGTTCAAAGAAAAATATACAAATAAATAAAATACATGAAGGTTTAAGTGCTGGTTTTATATGGATATTTATTGAAATAAAGTAGAGCATTGAGCCAATTTGTAAAAAGTAACAAAATATCAGCTATATTAACACATTTTCAAACCTCAACTCCATGGAGAAGCTTATAAATACACTTGCTTGGATGGGTAAAACATAATGCCGTTGTCTATGGAGAACCACCACAGGGACAGTGAGCAGATAGAAGTGGTATTGAACTTAAAACATTGGTGCACACATTTAAATCACAGATACATGCTTTTTTCTTTTGACTGAACCAACATGAAAAGTGAACAGAAAGATTATGTGTTTTGATAACAATAAGGTGCATTTCCCTTTACAAAGACCGTGAAAGAGCCACAAGAACAACATACAAAGTGACTTTCAAAACAAGAGAAGAAGAAAACGCCAGCAAACTATAACATGGAGATGGTGGCTTGAAATTGAAGTCTGGTTAAAAAAATAAATACATTTTACTGATTGGCTGGATAGACATACTATATACACAGAGAATGGATTAAGTCACTACTACAACATTGCCCATATATACTTGAAACCATTTACGTATTGTAAAATAATGTTAGATGGATATTTGGTGTTAATATGGAAAAGAATGTATGCAATAACAAATATAATATTACTCTTGGTTAACACATACAGACAGGTATTAGCTTCTGTCTAAAAGTGCATATCGGTTGAGGGATTGTTGCAGCACCCGGGGAATTTTAAGGCATTTGTACAGCTTAATAAAATAGCCCAATCCCCAATCTTAGCCCTCTGTGTAGTACCCAATGTACTCCAAAGAACTCATGTGGACCACCAGTGTTACTTACTTGAAATGCAGTAAGGTCAATGAGGTGAGTATGTAATTGTCTAGGACTGGGCCAGTGAACAAAACATCCATATGCACAGGCATCCTCTTCAGTCATTCTTTAAGGACAATCCCCAAACTCAACTATTCTGCAACATTTGGAGAAGGGAGTCCAATTCAGTCCATTTGAATATCCAAATTTAAAAAAAGCTTGAGGGAAGCTGGGCAGAGAGCTTTTCCAACAGTTTTTCAGGCACTTTGTGGGTATAAAACTGACTGTTGACGTCTGGGCCAAAATAAAATCTCAAAATAAATATTTCTCAGTTTCTGATTTGTTGTAAAAAAAAAAAAAAAAAAAAAAAAAAGTCAAGTCTTTTTGCAAAGGCATAATTGTTAACTCTATAAATATAATTTATATAGTTTCTTTCTTTCATTCTTTCCACTTCTTTGCTCCTCACACTGGTCTGACCACAGAACATGCACTCCGTCCGTTACTTGCAGACAAACTGGTCCACGATTTTGGTGCAGCGCTTGCACTTGACGTAGCAACACCAGTGGAACTTACAGTGACAGCGCTCCACTATCTGCGCCTTGTACTGGTCATAGCCCCGCCCACAGCACATGAGCTCGCAGCCGTCCATGCCCTCAGAGGTCTTGTTGCACAGGCGTCCCACAGTGCCCAGAGAGCCAGTGCTCTGGTTCTTCAGGCAGTAGTCCGGGCTGGACTCCAGGTACACCAGGTCGTGGTTGGTCGGGGCGTTGAACTTGCTGTTGAGCTGGACCAGTTTTCCACGCGTGTTGAGCTTCATGGCGGCGGCGCTGTCGTACTTCTCCTTCAGAGCATCTCCCACCTTCCTGAAATCGGCCAGCTGCAGCCAGCAGGTCTTCAGACTGCACGAGCCCGAGACGCCATGGCATTTACACGAGACGTGGGCCAGGTCGGACACAGTCTGAACCAGGACGAAACAAGAGAGCATTAAAACACCAAGTCAATGACAAAGGATTTACTGTAAAGAAATCTTTTGTAGGTGTAGCAATATATTATATAATATAACAAATTCTGTTATTCTACTCTATCCACTCCACCTGCATTCCAACAAAAACGTGAGAGTGACTAACTGAAAAAAACTGTTGGCTAATACTAGCTCGATTGTGACTGTAATTTTATGTCTGAGAGACTTGTTTAACAGTACAAACCATCTCTCCTCTTATTTCTCCAACTAAACCAGCCCTTTCTGGTTAGATTGTGTTAAAGGAAAGCTCAGAATAAAGTCTAACAAGCCTCAGATAGCGCAGCGCTTATAGTTAGCGTTATACCCCCTGGGACTTCAGCTGCAAAGTATCAATATAATATAATCACTATTGGCAGTGTCTCCATACACTTGTCTCCATGTTTTTAAGTTAACCAAAACATGCTCCAGTCATTTGTCCTTTTTCAGGGCTGGCAGCAGATATCTGGCATTGAACATGTCTGAGGTGGTTTCAAGATGTTTAGAGAGAGATGGAGTGCCTCGTGTGATCTGACAGCACAGAGATAAAAGTGTGTGGTAATGAGAGTGGACAGAGCTGTTACACAGATCATCAGCCAGATTCCTTTATGAGACCTGCACTATTTCACTTCAAACCTCCATATACTGTTTCACTACAGTCTGCACTTTGTTCAGTAACGCTGCACAAGTCCAGGTGAGGTGTGTGCTAAACTTTTTTCTTTTTTCAATTAAAAATACATATGATCAAGTTCAAGCAGGCTGTATAACATAACATAACATACCCTTTTATTATAATAATAAGGTTCTATATGAGTATTTCTGAGGTTTATTGAGGTTCCATGGAGCACTATGGAATTAAGAATTGGTGTTGGGCCCATATTGCGCTATTTTTTAAATCCATTTTGTAATGTTTTTTTCTCCTTCAAAAACACCCAGAGTTGTGTTTTGTTTCATTCACATCTTTCACAGAAAAATCCTACATATTTAGACTGAGTTCTTCTTTCAAATGGAAAATACTCTGTTCCATCTTGTGAAGTCCTGTGGTGATACAAGAAATGCTCCACTGTGTTTTAAATCTCCATACACCTTCACTAGATTCATTTGGATAATTGTGGCTCTGGAATTGCCAATCCCTACTGAACTAAAGGTAAAAGGTAGCCGTTAACTAAAAAAACTGGAGATGTAGACAGACTTATAATAAAACATGTGTAAATAAAACAAAACACAACTACACGTATGTTTTTTGAGGAGGTAACAGCATTATAACATGGCTAGAAGCTCATGAGAACCCATTTTGTGTAATATAGGACCTTTAAAGGGATAGTGCAGGTTTTTTTTTAATGTTAATCTGTATGGCTTCCCCTTCAACAGTGTCCTGAGATTAACACTGACTTACCCATGACAGCGTGATGTGGTCCCAGTTATCCTCTGTTAACGTAGCTCGTAAACGTAATTCCGGTAAGTTTGCGGGGACATTTTAATAAAGCTTGTTTTTCTTCTCAAAACAACATTTGTCTGAAAAGTGATATATTTGCATCCCAAACAGCTGTCCGCTAAAAATTCAGCAGCGTATTTCGCATTCGCATATTTTCACTCGATTCGTATCACTGCACGCATATTAGCTGTATTAGCCTGTTAACTTTTAGAGGATGTGTACGGCGGATGCGGTACAGCGACATCCGCCATAAGTTTACAAGTGAACAGGCTAATAGAGGTAACGTGGGCGCATTTATATGAATCTAGAGAGAAAATATGCAAATGCGAATTACACTGCTGAATTTTTAGCGGACAACTGTTTGGGATGCAAATATATCATTTTTCAGACAAATGTTGTTTTGAGAAGAAAAACAAGCTTTATTAAATTGCCCCCGCGAACTTACCGGAACTACGTTTACGAGCTACGTTAACGGAAGATAACCGGGACCATATCACGCTGTCATGGGTAAGTCGGTGTTAATCGAAGGACACTGTTGAAGGGATACGGATTAACATAAAAAAAAAAACAACATACTATCCCTTCAAGGTAACCCTACAGAATCTTGATAAAGGTGTCCAGTATGTATTCAGGAAACATCAGATACCTGTAAAACCTTATAATTCTGAGGGGATAAGGGAGTTTGTGGCTCAGAGAAAGTGCATTAACCCCTTCACCATCTCTTACCCGTCTTCCAGCTTCATTATTGTGTAGATTCATCATTTGTCGCGCGCTGTCGTACGAGCCTTTGGGATAGCTCTTCTCCCTCTCGCGAGCATCCACAAACTCCTTGGAGAACCTGTATCCGTAGTTGAGGTTGTCTCCACAGCCGCCCCACAGCCAGTCCCGGGGCAGGTCTTTAGGGCGCGCCGCTCGACTGCACCCACAGCTCGACAGCTCCCCCTCTCTGCAGGCCCGGCTCACCGCGTTCACTACACCCGCCGCACTGATGGCGTAGGTGAAGGCCGTCTCTCTGCTGGCTGTAAAAAGGACATAAGAACATTGGAGATAGTGTTCAATCACAAACAAAAATGTTCAATATTTTTTGGATACAATGTTAAATAAATCAAATCCAAAATTTGCATTTGTGAGATGTTATTACTTGGCCTCACATGCCCCAGAGATTGGCATTAAACTTTCATACATTTATTGCATTACAAGTGTATTGCTTTCCACAGCTCTGACCTTTAACTTGACCAGGTGGCGCTACTTGCTTGTCTCCATGGAGATAGATAATTTTAATGCCATACTGTAGAACATTCCAGGAAAGGTAACACGGAGACAAGCTGGTGGTGACAGTCCATCAGAAAAAAGTTACTTAGTGCACCTATAAATGTGTTATTTTAGTATTTTCCATAATGTTTGATAAGTGCATTTCTTTTTTTTGGAAACTGCTCCAAGCCCCTTGTATTTTGATCCATTTTTACTGATGTTTATTTTTTCTTCTATACCAAGGCCATATCAGTGTCCTTTTCCTTTAAGAATCCCCAGACAGACGAGATGTGATGTCATATGACAGCACTCACCATACACTTAAGATTTCAGAGCACTCCAGCCAAAACTGCTGCAGGCTCCTCATTACCAACATGTTCAAGTGCAGAGTTCGGTTTGCTGTTGTTGGGATTCAGCCAGAGAAAGCAACGCCCTCTAGTGACCAACACCCTTCAAAGCACGCGCAGTCTAATTCAGTTCAAATTAGAATCGACAAGAAGAAGAGCTCTCTTGGTTGTATCTGTCACAAGTGAGGGATGCTGGAGCCACTAGCCATTAACCACAAATTTCCTCTGCTGGGAGGGCGCAAGACAATACAAGAAAGAGATACGTGTAAGCATTTTTTCCTGCTGTCAGTGGACTTTCTATCCATTAGCGCCACTTTAAGCAGCCACAGTCTACAAGGAGAGGGTAGATAAGAAGCAAAAGACAAAACAGCTGACCAAAGTATGCTGACATTAAAGACAAGGAACACTAAAATATCTGAATGAAGTCTATACCATCTACCTGCCGGGCCAAATCTGAAGAAAATATGCTCTGATGGGAAGAACAGATGGAAAGAGAAAGACGCTTGACAACGGCTATACATTTGAGTGAAGGGAAAGCAGAACAGTAAAGAATGTATAGCAATATATGGCTTTCTCTTTAATGAAAATATGCACACGCTCTCAAAATATTAAGTAAAAAGAAACCCAGCTGTGTACATTTGGCAACAGATTATCAGATGTATTAGTCAAATTTTAATTGAGCTCTAGGACATTGGCAAGTTTCGCATTTTGCCATCTTCCACTTTGCAGTCTCACTCAATTGAAAAAAAAAAATTGAGACGTTGGTTCAACTGTATCCCGGCCTAATGTAACCACAGTGGGCCGAGGAGTAAGTCTAAGGACCCCCTGGAGCTCTGAATGAAGCCAGCAGACTGACTGACAGGCTTTGACTATTACAGGGAAAGTCTTCTGTGCTTAGGAAAGACCATGTTATGAAATATGCATAATTGTACAGGCAACTGAATAATACAGTGTAGTTGTTGAATGTTAATTTCAAACTTGAATGTGTAAAACCTTTTAAATATGTACGGATGTGTACCCTGTTATTATCTCGTGGTCGCATTTGTGGATTAAAACACTTCAAAGTAAACTTTTTGCTGGGCTGCATAAATCACAAGCCTGACTTGAAAGCATTGCTGGTGAACTTGAATTTAGAAACATTTAAGAAAAATATTTATCTGTAAATGATCTGCACTAAGAGGAAAAACTATATTGTAATCTTTTCTGATGCGAGAATAGAAATTGCCGCATGCTCTTTCTCAAACCTCCGCACTTAGAAAAAAAGGTTTATATTAAACTTCAACTTTTCGTGACAGCTTATTTGATTAATGGCATTGTGACATTGTATTTGAACTGATGTTGATGATTTAGGAAGCTCTGAGCACAAATGCAAAAACAATGCGATTTTGACAGCAAGCACTTCTACGTTGTTTTATATTTCTATACTTTCCTTTAACTTGATGAGAAGCAAAAAGCCACAAGTTCTTTACTGTGTACCTCACTCACCAACCATTCCCCCGCATGGCTGCCAAGAAGCAAAAGTCTTATACACTTTTCCAATGAAGCAATGACCAATCCAACGTCAAGCAAATGAAGCATACAGAAACTGTGCGAGTATGACCTTCAGGTTTATGCATACATATGCTATAACTTATATAGCCTTTTAAGCAACAAAGAAAATAAAATACTGATTTTTAAAATGCTGAAACAGTAGGTCGCACAAAGTTGGGTTAAATTAAAGAATGTTATTTAAAACTTTTGTGTTATGTGTGGATACATCCCAAAACCCTCATTCATTTTCAGCTGAAGTTATTTCTGTTTATTTAGATATTTGATAATGACTGTAATCAATCCACTTTTCTACCAGGAAATCCACATTGTTATTTTATGATGCTCAAGAAATGAAAAGTGAATCCACTTAAATTCTACTAAAAAGTTTTCTGATTAACTTGCACCACTTCATGAGACTTTATGAGATATTTAATAAAAATAAAAAATAAAAAAGACAGTGAAATGTGTGTTTTTACCTATATGCATAACACGTCCAAACACAGAGGAGTTGTCCACAGTGCTACAGTTCCAGCGCCGGTGTCTGAACTGGTATTGGCACTCCCGTATACCCGTCTTGGCACCCTCTCCAATGTACTGCATGTGGTCCTGGTAGAGCTGGCACAGTTTCTTCTGGCCCTGAGACAGGCCCACCAGCTGGCTGCACAGAGGCTGAGCTCCGATGATGTAGGCCTCAGGAATTAGCAGTGGATTCATGGCTAAAGACCTGAGAGGGCAAGGATATAATGGGTTTGAACATGTAAATGTAAAAGTGTTCATTTTTCTTTTTATTATAGTGGACAATTCATAATTTAACTTGTGTGCAGGTTGAGGAAGGTCTGCTGGTGATAAATGTATGCCATATTAATAAGGAAATGAATTAGACAATATTTGTATGTATGTATGTTTGTATACAAAATGTTGTATGTATACAAAAACTTTTTATCTATCCACAATGGGCCATTTCCAAGTCTGGATAAGGTTAAAACTTGGGGGGACTGTGTTGGCCCCAAGTCTAAATTATGATGTTTACTCTAAAAAGCACATTTAGTATGTAATTTACCACATTTAGTAATGCTGAAATTAATGCATGTCAACCAAGAGGCAGATGTTTCCCAGTGGCAACCTCCAAAGAGAAGGCAAAAAAGGTTATCAACTGGTACATATAAAGCATGTCCATCATGTGATCATAAAAGTGGCCTTTAAGTGCAATAGTGAACTACAAAGGGAGACAAAAGCTACATTTTTGAATGACTTATTGAAGACTCGCACTCATTTCACCATCTGGTTCCAGACCACAGGACAATTAGAGCGGCCCATCCCCGAGCCCCAAGAGAGACACAATTAGCCCCCAGTGTAACCCGATCGACTGGGGGAACTCAGCAGCAGCAGCAGCAGCGGAACGCAAGAGCAACACATACAATATACGCACAAAACATACACAAAACATATGCACACATAGCATATGCACGCAGCATACACACACACACACACACACCAGAGGGCGAAAAATAAAACAACACCCCACTCTGTTTGTGTGCTCAGCCACTCAGACTGTGTGCTGCTGCACCACTAAATCATTTACACCTGTGTCCCTCCAAACCGGAAACAGGCCGACAGTTTGGGCTCACTCCCCCTTCAGCGGGCCTGCACTTCAGCTGATTTAATGGAGCCTCTTATCAAAACAATGAATTTTAAAATATGGGCACACAATAAAAATGTTAGAGCTGTATATTGGTAAGCACAAAATACAGAAGATTTTGAAACTAATATACTGCCATAATGTTATGGTTATAGATGACTTAAAGGACATTGCTAAAGTATTTTATTTATTTTATTTTTTTGATTGATACCCAGTTTAGTCCCAGTATAGACCAGTCTGAACCAGGTCTAGTCTTGTAGTCTTTTCACGTTCCACGTTCCCATGTTTGTATTTCAATTTTGTCCATTCCCTAATCAAAGTTCTCCAGTAACCCTGGTATCTACATCTAGTATCTATATTATTTCAACACAGGGTGTTTATTTTGCTTATTAAAGCATAATTATGAATTCATAATTCAAACTCATATCAGTTCTGTCATTACCGTATGAAGTCAATTTCCTCATTAATGCCGCAATTACTGTAGTCTCCAACTCAATTACCAAGTGCAAAGCAGTATTTAAGTGGCTGGTATAGTGAGTGCACATTTCAGTGAACATTACCAGAAACTGGACAATATTCACAAGCATCCACACACAGGCTGTGACTGTATTTGTACATACTTGGAAGGTGACTCATACACCACTGCGTTTTCTATAATTTTCATAATTTTGGCTTGGCCAAGCAAGAATTTAAGTTAAAAAACGATCTGACTGTGCTATAGTCAACACTTTACTATTGTAAACAGATTTAGCCAGAGCAGGGGCTAAAATCCAATTTCACATGAAGGTGTTAAAAAAATATACTTAAAGCCCCCTTATGTAAAATGCAGGAAGTATAAATCATACGTACCACCATGAGTTGGCCTCCACCACCACCTGCATGAGGAGTGTGAGGATAGTGAGAGCGAACACACAGTGTCTGGAGTCCAACGTCGCAGAGCCGAAAGGCCAGCACAGCGGCCGGCACAAGCACCTCAGTCCCAGGTTCATACTGACGATCTGAGGGACAAAACAATCTCAGTTAATTACATAGAAAACTTACACTGTATATGTGCAGTTTTCAGTCCTTTAGGGCAAAAGACAAATCAAGATTAAAGTAGGCAGCTGGTGGCAGGTTGCACTCAAATACACACAGAAATGTGTAGGCTTAAAAAAAAATCGTTTCTATCAGATGATTTGGAAGAAATACATTTTTCCAATGTACATTTTTAAAAGATTGAAAATAACAGCAATTCTGTCAATATTTAGTATCAGGTTTAGAGATTACGGCATTATATATAAGTATAAAATATACAAGTATGAAATAGTAAATGAAAAGTAGTTATTATAAAGGGGCCATACAAGCTTATTTTATAATAAAGCAGAGCGTTGCCATTGCGTTTCGGGGATCATAAATCCATAGCTGTATAAAACGTGCCACAGTTGTGTGTGCGTTAATTTGCTGTGCCTGAAGTGTCAGACTGAGATTTTCCTCTTCTACTCAGGCCAAGTTCATCATCATCATCATCATCATCATCATCAGACACAACACGCACACGCTCATTCGCGCACTGAAACGCGAGCCCGTGTTTAAGTCTTCTTTTGTTTCTTGTTTTTCTATCTTTATTTTATCGCACATTTTAACGAAAATAAATATTTTACGTTCTACATTCTCGAGTGAAAATGCACTATATTTATAATTAGGCTGTATAATTATTCCTCCCAAGTTCATGATCTAAAATATAAAATAATAAATATGCCATGAAAAACAGAATACAATTTGTAAACTGCATAATAAAAGAAGACTTATTATCATTTTGAATTTGGGAACTTTCATTCCCTCTCAGATGTTTCATTTCGGCTTACCTATATGAGACTTTTGTTTGATATTTATTTCATATATATCAAATCATATACATCATATTTATTGTTCATTAAATATGAAGATTTCGGCAGCACGCGCCACACACAAATGGGATAACTTGTAACAATTTACAGAAGGTAAAACGCATGTCAAAAATGTATGGTATATATTTTACAATTACCTTTTTTTTTTTGTACAAATGTTGCAGATCTAACTAGGACTCGTCTAAAGCCACACTGTAACATTCGGAGGAAATATTTCAAAGCAAATCTCCAGTGCGTCGTGCGGCTCTCCGCGCGACATGGACTCCAGGAGCCAGGAGAGGGAGCCAGGTGCACGGGTTTATGACCACACCATCAAAAGGACTTTACTAAAACTAAGCGATTACAAACTTTCCCACTGGATCTTAAATGCCATCATAGACTAACAATAGACATAAGAACGGTTATTTTATGAAGGTCGTGCGTCCTGATTTGGAGGTGCCAATCAGAGAACATTTTCTGTGTCATTCTGTGTGGCTTGTTTCTCATCTGTCAGAAGTTAATTCCACAGCACTGGGCCTATCAGTGCAGCGGGGTCCAACTAAAACAGTTCTTTTTGGGAAAACGACACAAGACTAGGGTCATGGAGATAACAGCCGTGCAGACAACTCACCGTGCGTAAAACAGACTCCAAACAGTATTCCCTGGGCACACCAGTCCAGGTGACTTTAGAATCCCCTTTTGTCACTGCAGGAAAGAAAAAAAAATCGCTGTCTTCCCAGGTAATGTCTTGAAGAAATATTATTTGAAAAAAAAATGATGTTCTGGTGACAACAAAAGCGTCAAGTCTAAACAATGGATGAAAGTTTATCTTAGATTTGTGAGCAATATCTAATTTGAAATGAAAGGCTTCTAGTAGAAAACAAAGTGCCAATTTGTCCCATGAAAGTCTATAATGTCTTTCAGAAAAAATGTCAGTTTTGTTGTGTGGGATGCAGCTAAAACGTAAAATCCAGTCAGCCCGTAGCACAATTACCTGCGGAAAAATCCACACCGTGATCCTCGCCACAAACGACTTGTCAAATTCCTTTCCATTCTGTGCGAAGACAACAACAGAAACCGCTTGTGACAACTCCTTTTGCAGTATCCAGAGGGTAAAATCACAGCACAGTTGCGGACAGTAGACCAGGATCCCCAAACTTGTTCGTCCACCCGGCGTGCGTCGTGTCGCCTCTGCTGCGTCCACGCCGTGAGTTGCGCGTCTGTGTTGGAAGAGAAGTATCGGCGACTATTCCCGTTTCGCACCGTTTTTCTATTCCTCCTCTCTCTTCTTGTCTCACCTGCTGCTGCTGTCGCCTCCCCACACAAACTATCCGACTGCAGCGTGGATGTGCGCCGCAAAACCCCCTTACACTGCGGCGCATGCGCTTTTCCACATCTTCTTCATCTTGCCTTCCAGCCCAGGCAGCCACCACCACCACCACCAGCAACTTTCAGCAACCAAGGAGGAATTTGAGTGTAGGTGAAAACTTTGTGGAGGGAGGGCATTAGAGGGAAGGGGTGAACGGAACAGCCTGTAACAAAACAAGCGTCTCTATTACCTAAAATAAACGTATAAAGCACTCCAGGCTATTACCCTATCCATACTAGAGGAGAGGCTTAGGATTTCTTCCCGGGTTGGCAGATCAGGTTACTGTGAGGTAAAAATCAGGACTGCAGAATGTACACAGGGCGCTCTCATCACCTGAAGGCCCGGAGCATTACAACCATTAAGGTCATTATTATTTTATGGCACATCATCTCAAAACAGAGAGCTCTATGGCACAGGTTTTCAAATTGTAGTGTATTTTCATGGGCCTACTCTATGCTTTAAACCTCTATGATTTATTTAGTCCATTCAAAGTCAGTTTTATACCTGTTTTAGGGCTCCGCTGTCTGTTAACTCTTAGTCGATCTTAGAATGCACCCATCTAAGCCTTGCCCAGTCTTAGTTTAATCCTAGTTTAGTAGCTGTTTTATTCTAGGTTAGTTGTTTGGACCTGGACTCTGAAAATAGTTTTGACAGTTTGGTCCTAGTTAAGATCTGTTTCTGTGCCATCTTAGTTCAAAATTAGACCATGTTAGATCCTTGCTTAATCCAGATTTTAGAAGTTATATTATGTATGTATACCACAAGCGATACAGTACAATGTTTTGTTGTTTAAGTCAGAGGTCAAAGTACTCAATAGTTCCACTAAGTGATTATTTACAATTGCACCACGGACGTTGGGGTTCGAATAACAGTAGGAAAAACAATAGTAAAATGAATGGAAGGGGCATTAACCTGGCAATTTGGCAGTGTGCCCTGGTAATTGAGTGAAGATGGAAAATAAAATGGGTTGATCCCAGCGCAATGTATGACTAAGGAGGATAGGCCTCATATAAAACAAACGCACGTTACAAAACCTGTCTCACCAATGTGATGTCTGCTAGCAAATTGAGCTAAATGTTTGAGTAAAGTTTCCACTTAGTAATTATTTTCAATTGTTTCACTGTAGGAACAAAACAAAATCTGTGTACTGTCGTAAAGAGCCAACAAAACTAGGCCTAAACCAGAACTAAATTTGATTATCATTATAGTATCATCATAACAATAAGTCCTTTATCACAGTGTGAAAACGATTTATACCTGATTGCACTCGAGTATCTTTTCAAAACATGCTACAACCATGTGATCCCTGTAGTCATTTACCATGCCAGGATGCCCCTCCTTCCACTCGCCCTCACACCCCTCTTCCCTTAGGAAGAAAAAGCGGGCAACATCTGGCTGAGTTTATGAGAGACTAAGAAGGAGAGAGAATTGGTAGACCATGAAAACAGGGAGCAGGAATTTGTTCATGGTGTTGTGTATTGTTTAAGTTACCGTAAGACGTAGTGCAATATTAAATTTTTGTCATATTTTCTAACAACGTTTACTACAAAACATACGTAATATCCATATATCTAAATTGGGTGTTCAACAAGAAAAAAATTGATTGTATATTGGTAGAATAATGTGGTACAATGACAATTAAAGATGCACTGCGTAACTTTTTGGTAGGGGGTCCATCACCTGCTTGTTTCTATGGAGATGTCATTGCTCTGCCTGGAATGTTCCATTGTATGACATTTAACAGATCTACCTTAGATTTATTCAATTACAGGTGGTTCTGTAGCTCGAAAATGTCTAGAAGAAACGGCATTTTGACTGTGAGCATCCCTCCGCAGATCTGACCCGTAACTTGGTCTCCACGAAGATAGGTTTGATATAGTCTGGTTAACACCTGACCATATCACAAGTGAGATATGGGTCTGGAAACTCGCTTCGAAAAATCCCGTAGCGGAGGTGTGGTTAGCGATTGCCAACGGCCGTTTATTGGGCGTTATGAATGTCTATCATTGAGCGTATACGTAAGTCCATAGCCAATCATGTCAGTTCTCAGTTCAAACTACAAGCTTCCGTTTGTCATGTAGTACGCGTCACCGTTTTGCCACACCTCCCCCGCTCTCTGATTGGGGCCCTAAATCTGGGACTCTCGCTTGGACGAGTTTCCAGGCCGCCTTCCAGTTCGAAACGAACGGAAGCGGCCTGGGAATTCCCAGGCTAGGTTTGATAAGCATTTTTACGGCCCCTTCACCAGAAAAGTTAGACAATGCACCTTTACATGAACAATGCATAAAGACATGTTGAATCTGTTGTAAAACCAAATTTAATCCAAAAAAAGAAGAAAAACAGAAATACATGCGAACAATCAAAAATCAAATATGAACACAAATACCATGTACAAAACTGCTTATTAGATAAGCGGATAACGGAAATATTTTTCTGTAAACGTAATGCTACAGACAACATATCGATCCCTAATTCATCTAGGAGTGGTCTATGATATCAAAGGGTTCAAAGGTAGTCCTCAGAAAACTGCAATTTCGCATTCCAATAGTAATGACAATGTTCTGATAAAAATACAATTCAGTCAGGAATAACTTCATGACTACTTACTTATTATACTTCTTCAAAAACAAACTGTAATGCACTGTATCTACTGCTATCAGAATCAGTCACTTTTTCATATGGCAGAGCAATTACCAGAATTTTAATTGACATGCGGTCATTTCTAATCGTCAATATTATGCTTGAGTCTTTTTAATAGAAAGGTCCACAGCCAGCGCTCTGCCTGTAAAAGCATGTGGTTTGGAGCAGAGTTCAGATGTTGGAGGAAGAAAGGGACTATTTTTTGTGTTTTTGAAAAGAACATAGATGAGATTTTTTAAATTGTTTTTGCCATATCGCCCATTCCTACTTCCTCAGTTTTTGATCTGTTAAATTGAAGCTTACACTCCACACCATAATCGTTCATTGCAAATCAAATTCAGCTCTATCCCTTTTGATTCTAACTACTGCAGAATGCTGACACAACTCAAAATCTGCAGTTATGGCAATAAACCGACACAGTTATCTAACAGTCATAACTTTGTTTTTTGCTCAAATCCTCAGTAACGCCAGCAGCCATTTTGTTATTCTTGATGGAAGTACAGTCATGACTCACCTATCCGCAAAGTACGTCATATACAGCCGCACCAACTTCAGGATTTGTGACACATCAAACCATTTTTGACATAGAAAACCCAAGCAGAACATGATATTGGTGGATTAAACAAACACACAGCAGGCGAAAAAGAACAGAAGGAGAGTCTTATAAACAATATGTTCTTTCAGAAAGTCTTTTGTGTCATTAATGAACGGATCGTAGGCATGATGTAAGCTTATCCTCAAACAGTTTCCTGCGTAGGTATCTTTAGGTTGTATTTCATAGCAGTCCTTAGCAAAGAATGCAGCTGATTGGCAAACAAATGAACAACTTGTTTATACTGGGATTATGGAGGATTCAGATTTGTCCCGGGAAATTGTTTCAGTTTGTAGGGGAAGACGCAACTCTTTTGGCACGCTGTGTCAAGAAAGAAATCTCCAAAAATGAGGGAATGAACTCCTTGTATTTACAGAAGTCTAGTATTTAGTTGCACTTGTAAACACTCCATAACGGCCTTGTGCATGTGTATGAATGGCTAGCACTGCTGGGTCACGCTAGCCACAAAACAGCTTCAGCTGAGTATGTTGGGATACCTTGAAACCCAGGGCAGATTTGAATAAACATGATGTGGTATGTACTTCAGTCTACCATAACACTTTTCTTCAAGGCCTTGTTGAGTTCATGACTTGCTGTGTGTCTGAAGAAAGCCGAAAGAATTGTCATCTCATACTTCAACCTAGAAAACAAAAAGAAAACAGAAATGTCAGACAGGATACTTTTAAAGATGCACTGTGTAACTGAAGGGACTGCCACCCGATAGAATGTTCCACTGCATGGCATTATGTAACACAAACAGGCCTCTACTTTGACTATGTTTAAATCCAGGATCATTCTTCTCTTTTAATGTTAATTTTATGATGATTATTTATGTTTTGATCTGTTTGCACTGTGACTTTAATGTCTTTCTTATTCTGTAAAGCACTTTGAATTACTTTGTGTACGAATTGTGCTATACAAATAAACTTGCCTTGCTTTGCCATTATGTGACGCCATGACGGGTTTGATTTGTTTATTTGTGGAAATGTCTGTTTCCTGTTCAGATGCATGTTTTAAGGCATTCTTTAAGCAGAAAGAATATGTGAAGTGATTAAACAATAGATGTTGAATGTCATACTATGGAACATTCCAGTCTAAACAATAGCATTTCCAAGGAGACACATTCACCGAACTTTTTCTATAGGTTGCTACAACAACATCTGTTCATAAACATGGAGAGATTATATTTTGATTGGTGGCACTGGATGCCCTTTCAAATGATTTCAAGCAGTTTGTGCATATTCATTCCACAATCATTCAATTTACATAGCCTTGGACTGGCATCAAGATGTTTTCCTGTCCAGAATATCGCTGTATTTTTTTTTGTATAGAGTGTCAGATGTCTCAAATCAGATTCAGATTTTACCATGTACTCGGATTGGTTTATTTCGGTGATCAAAGGAGCCCATTGATCATTTTAACTAAATCAAATTTCTCTTACCTCAGATGAACAGAGTTTTCTGCTTTGCTCATTAATTCCACATATTTTGTTATGTTTTATTATGTTTTTCAGTCTGCGTGGATGTTTTTCCTTTCCTTTTCCCTTTTACACAGCCATCTTTGTTTTGATCCATGATATATGATCGGCTAATCATATTTGTCAATCACACTCATCTGAACTCAGGGAAATTCAACTGGTGACCAGACTCCAGGCTCACAGCTTTGTAAAGTATTGGAGAAGTGTGTATTCTGGATCCCAGGCAACCAGGATTGTATACTTTGGCTTGTATCCCCTTATATCACGAAATTCATACAGCATAATCTCCTCTGATTGGACTCTTAATAATAAATCATTTGCTCTAAACATTGAATGATTTATTGTTACGAAAACATTGGTGTATTTTCTCAGATCCTTCCTGATTCTCCATTTATCCGTAATTTAGACACTACCTTGCGATGTGAGTTTACCTTTACATTTCCTTCTACATATTGATCAAGGCATTAGGTAACTTTATTGATCCACAAGGGAAATTGTTTTGGGTACAGTAGCTCACTCATCAAATAAAATATACAATATAAAAACATAGGGTGCAAGCAGCTTTATTTATCCAGACTTTAAACTGACACAATACATTTGATCACAGCCTAGTAATGTTAATGGGTGAAATTCACATAATAAATCATGTAATTGTAATAGTGGTTGCCTTATCATTTTGTGTCATTTATCAAGTCTCACGCATTGAGAGTGTGACACACGCAATTCGACGTGTTCACACGCTCACACGCCACACATGGCATTTCTCACGCGGTCTGTGTGGCTCAGTTTATGCAGGCACCGCGCGTTTTCAGCGAAAAAAACTCTCCCCCTCCTCCCTGTCCCGCTCTCCGGAAAAAAAATCAACCAATCAGAAAATAGATTGTTCTGTTGTTGGGCAGACTGTAGAGTGTAGATTCAGCTGCTAAGCGCACACTGCGGTGATGATCAAACAAACTGAGAACCATCAGGTAATAACTTCATTTATATAACTGTCATTAGTTGCTTTGTAGTTAAAGTTTGCTCTTTAGACAAACATTTACAGCAGGGCTCTCAAGTCTCACGCATTGAAAGAGACAATTCGACGCGTTCACACGCTCACACGGCATTTCTCACGCAATTCAAGCCCCCCCCCGCTCCTCGGAAATTACGCAGTCTCACGCACGACTCCGCTCAAAACTTGAGAGCCCTGTTTATTGCAGAGTTGTAAAGGAAAGGTTAGCTCAACACACTTAGCTCTGGTGTTGATGTCTTGCTTATTTTGCGGCTTTAGCTTGACCATTTTGTTCCTCCCCCTGTCTGGCAACTTTCCAGAGCTCCTTAAGAATGCTCTAAATGCAGCTGGCTGTAGCCCAAACATCAAGTGCTCATTAATAAGAAAAGAGGGAAAAATGTTGGTGAATGTGTGTGTCTAAAAGTCAAGCTCTATGCAGCAGTCAGTAACAGCTCAGTCCTATCCCGGGGCTAGGTAGTGAAAATACAATGATGTATGTCTAGAACGCTGGGGGCGCCTCATTGGCTGAACAAACAGACCCCGAAATAACGACCAATCATCAAAGACGTTATCATCAGTCACAGGGGGAGCTTGGGCCTGGAAACACTGTGTCGGGGCCAGAGATGTGCACAGGTAAAATCCGAAGTTAAGAAACATATTGGGAAGGAAAGAAAGATAATTTCTCATATTACAAATTTGTCTATCACAGCTGTTACAAATGGCTATAGTTGTTTTATATAGTTGTTTTATCAACATTACACTTATATTATATTTAGTTGCTATGGTAATGGTTCATTTATTGAATATATCAGGATGTGGCGTAAATGAATCCAGTTAATTTCCAGTTAATTAGTAAAAGTCTCTTCCCACCCTGGCCGTTTCTACATTAGTCAGTGAGTATTGTAAGAATGACCATGAAGAATGTGGCCAGTTGTACTCTTCCTGTCTCTCTGTGATTGGCTGCAAGGCGTGGAAGGACCATCCATTACAAGCCGGGGTAAATAAACAGGCCCTGCAGTTAAAGTGCCATCATTTGTTGTGGAGCAGAGGAGGTGGTTGTGTGTGCGGCGCACTCATAAAGCAGTTTGCCTGAGAGTGTATGTCCGTGCATGCTTGTGTTCTTTCTCAGGTTTCTGCGCTGTCGTCTGCACGTAAATTAATGATTTCTTGGGGCAGAGAATCAACAAATATGTCCCGGGGCAGAGGGTATAATGGAGAGTGGGCTTGCCTGTAGATGTGTTTGAAGGCCGCTCCTCTTTCTCCTCAGTCAACACCTCAGCAGCCACACAAAACATGTATTCACTACACAACTGCACGAACGCACACGTAACAACTGCATTTGTCCTGCTAATGAGGAAGAGCTTGTCAATATTCAGTTACGGTTGTGTGCATGCTTAACAGCTTAGGCTTATTTAACTTGACAGAATGTTAGATGTTCTCATTCTAAGGAGGTTATATTGGCCGGATGGATTGTAGAGGCAGAGTTTTTTATTTACTCAAGTGAAAGTAAATCTATTTCAAACGTTATCCATGAAATTATTGTCTGATGAAAAAAAAGCTTTTAAACATAATATAAGTGTTCCCTCACCATAAGATCAAAGTTGTACTTCAACTGACTAATCCATGTTTGAGCTATCCTGCAATGTCCTGCATTTTTGACCTCCCCCCTATCCTCCTATCCACGTGCAATACTGTGAAATACTCTACTTACACCTTATTTAATCCTACCTGTACCTTTGTATTTTATTATATTTTATTACATATTTTTATTGTTTACTTTTTTCCCTTGTATTTTTATTGCATGCTATTAGTACTTCTCCACTATCTTAGCGAGTCAACAGGTTCTTCTGATCCTAAGCATTTCATTGCATTGTTGACCTTGTGTTGATCCTGCATAATGACAAATAAACAATATTTTTTAATTAATCTATTTTTATTGTTGGAAAAATGTCCATGTTTAAACAAACATGTACATTATCATTGCCTGCATGCACTTTTCTTTCATGTTCAAACTATCCTGGAGCTACTGTGGCAAGTAAATTTCTCCTGTGTGAGATCAATCAAAATCTTATCTTATCTTATCTTATCTTATTATAGCAGACACCAAGTCATGTCATGTCATGTGGACATTTTTCAGCAATAAAAACACATTAAAGGCAAATTAACGTTTTTTTTACAATCTGAGCCTTCTTTCGGCAATAAAACAAGTAGTTTTACTCACCCATAGCATTTTTCTGTCAATTGGAGCAGTATTGCAGAACTTATGTTGAGCCGTTCTGTTCTAGTAATGATCCCGTATCCGTTAACATGGTGCTGTATCATATGCTCGGGGCATTACTTTGCGGTCTCCAAATAACACAAACTTTAGCACTTTTCAAATCATAGAAGCCCGATGTCTTAATGTAAGATTTCGTTTGAAGCAAAAGTGGCCTGTAATCCGAGATTTAGCCATAGTTTCGAGTAGATGAGAACGCCAGTGCGCATGCGTGGACTGCTCCGGGGACCCAAACATGAAACGCAAAGCTGAAAACTATGGATAAACCTCGGATTACAGGCCACTTTTGCTTCAAACAAAATCTTCCATTAGACATCGGGCTTCTATGATTTGAAAAGTGCTAAAGTTTGTGTTATTTGGAGACCGCAAAGTAATGCCCCGAATACAAATGCTAACAAATGCTAACGGAAACGCCACAACATAACTTTCTTCAAACAGCTCCAAATGACACGAACGTGATATGGGTGAGTCAAACGACTTGTTTTATTACCGAAAGAAGGCTCAGATTGTAAAATAACGTTACTTTTCCTTTAATAAAAAATAAAAAACCTTAATAATCACAAGTGGGCAGGGATAGATTCAAGATTCAAGCTTCAAGAGTGTTTATTTGTCATATGCAGGATCAACACAAGGTCAACAATACAATGAAATGCTTAGGATCAGAAGAACCCGTTGACTCGCTAAGATAGTGGAGAAGTACTAAAAGCATGCAATAAAAATACAACGGAAAAAGTAAACAGTATAATAAAAAATATGTAATAAAATATAATAAAATACAAAGGTACAGGTAGGATTAAATAAGGTGTAAGTAGAGCATTTCACAGATGGATTATAATCTGCTGCTTGCTAGGATGAAATTTCACCATGAAGATTTGGGGACAATCAGCTATGCAGTTTTTAACAGTAAGTCAATGGACCTGCTTCTAATATTAAGCCATAATCTACATTGTGCTTTACAATTAACCAAATGCAATAACAGTGTATGTTAACATTTTAAGAGATTTCAGGTGACACTATTTTCAAGAAAAGTCAGAAATGGGAGCAGAAAATATCAGCTTTAGAGTGGAGTCAAAAAACAATGTCAAATAGAACTAACCATATAATACACTAATACTTCATGCCAGTTGCAAGTGGTAGCTTTAAAAAAAAGTATATCATGACATGTAAAGGCATGATTTTGAATGAGGTTAATTAAGATTTTCTACATATAAAGCTCTGTTTGATAAAGTATGTGAGGGAAGAGTCTAAAAGTTGGCAATATACAAAGACAAATTGAGTGTTCTAGATGGTAGACTGTAAAACATACCTTAACATAGCCATAATATCAACTGTCCAGCTTGAATACTTCTACATTTTGTCTTGATCTAATTGGGACTGGACTGTGAAAAAATATGTTTGATTCAAACCAGACACACTCTAATCTTTAGGTAGATTTGTACACAAGGAGGAAGTTTGCCAGAAAAACAGTGCAATGGGGGGAGTATTTCATTAATCAAACGTGAACATGCACATACACTGGGGCCCTGCTGTATGTTAACTGTACGTCAAGAAGTAGCCAAAGTAGCAATACTGAAGTCTCCAGCTGTACAATCTGAAAACATTAACACTTCGACATATTGGATGAGATCATTCTGTCATCAACTCAAGATCTATGCTTTGAATAAAACATGCAATATGAATTCTACAACTCATAGCTATAGCAACACATATCTTTAAATGGGCATATCAAATGTTCCCCTTAGCCACCGTTCAGTATCAGTTGCAATCACCCATTCCAATCTCCAACTCCCTGCACAAGCTCTCCTGAACGCTTCCTCTGCTAGAGCTAAATGGTGGGATTCAATGGGGTTAGGGCTTCCTCATATTAATACTCATTGAGCAGAAGGACAATGATTGAGTTATCAAATGTAGCCATAGGAAAATGTATTCCTTGTCAATACCCAACACTATTTTTATCATCTATTTCCTTCAGTGTAAAGATTGCAAACGTGTACATAAGCATGCTCCCTTTTCTTTAAGTGCAGTAAAATAAACCTATTAAATGGGCTCTTAAAGGACCACCAGTATTTTGTCTTGCCCTTTCATTCAGAGAGGCCCTGTGATTAGTGTTCTATCACTCTTAAAGAAACAGTAACACTCTAAATTAAATTACAAGTACAAAGATTAGCCCCCTACCAGGAGCATACTACCAGCAGATGTAAAACAAGATGTTGACAGCTCTGGTATCGGCCATATCAAAAAAATAACTAGCAATATGTGACAAATGTATTTGTAGCTGCAGCTGTCCCACAAAGAGAACATCTCTCCTATAACAATTCAAGCACTGAAGCCTTTCTTCTACATTTTCTTTTCCCTATTTGTTCTTTTTTCCTGTTTCAGATTGACTTTTACAACTTCCTCCTGGTTGGGACTGCAACTCTAACCCAAACAAAACTCCATTTTTTAGTTATTGGCCCTCATGGCATGTAATGGAGAATCAAGCTAATTATCCCTACAGCTGTTTTCACTTGCTTTTTATGTAAGCAATACCTGGCTGATCCAGAGAGCAACAGTGAGGCCTTCTCTGAGCTGCAAGCCTCCAGGCCAGCTGGAATTAGAGAGCCAAATGCCAGCTTTTCCTCCTGCACCCTACACCCTGATGCTGCTAGTATGTACCACACCATCTCTGCTTGTATGTATGTACCACACCATCTCTGTATCACAACATCTCTGTACCACACCATCTCTGCTAGTATGTACCACACTATTTCTTCTGTCGCACACAGACTGAGCCGCCAAGGGCTAAGCTAACCAGAGCCTCTCTACCCCTACCACAGCTGCCCATAAATATACACACTCCATACACATATACAGTGAAACTGTAGCCAGGACGGATATTGATCACTTAACTTCTTTCACTTTCAGTTAATGAAGAAAGTGAAGTCTGAGGTGTGACTAATAAGACTATTTTTCACAGATACATTTTGAATGAGAGAGAGAGAATTAGTTTGGGGTGAAGAGGGGAAAGAGGGAAAAAAAACAATCCCTCACTGGCTAATTACATAATTTCCTTCGTCTGAGCAAACACTCTGAGGGTGAGAGCAGGAGCGTGAGGTCCTCAGAGCTGCCAAGACAAGAGCACATGAAGACCTTTCAAACTAATAATGGACACTGGCAGAAAATGTCAAAAAGAGTGAGGGGTTCTCCATTTGCAGGCATTAGTGCGTGATACTTTAGGTCATACTTTCAAGAGGCACCATTTGGATTTTTGTGATATGATCATTTGCTTCGTCTTAGTTTTTGTCTTTGTTTTAGTCTTCATTTCATCCTGGCATAGTTGGAGGATTTAAATTGTAATGAGTCCCTGTTTTGTCCTATTATGCATATTTTAGTCCAAACAACTGTACTAGTTTTCATTCCAATCTTCAAATCCAGAACCCTCAGTATCAGTATTAATCCCATCTCATCACATCAGTATTTGAATGGACCAAGATTGAGTGCAGATAAACACTTGCTCGGGTAGTGTTCCCTTCATAACAGTTCATTACTCTGAGCAGCCAGACTCATGTTCAGTACAAACACCACTAGGTGGAGATGACTGTTGATGAAAAATACTGTATAGCTCATGTATCAATCTCATTAAAGTCCTGTGGAGAGGCAGTATTCTCCTGAAGGTCAATGAAATGGAGTATATTTCTTCCAAAACTTAGTGTATACAACCTACTATAGGCAATTTAAGATGAATTACAGATGGATTGCAGTAAGACAAGCACAAAAAGTCAAGGGAAAGCTTCATCCCTGCACAACTCTGTCTTTTGGTTTCTAATCCTCTGAGGAATGATGCAGGAATGGTGGTGTGTGCACTCAGATGTGTGCTAATGTACAAATGATACGGGTGAAACTGGCACTACCTCACACTAATGCACAGGTTGTTTTGACACTTCTCTATAAACGCAGTCTACACAAAGGGCTGCACAGTATGATATAAGATAATGTGATATATGATAATATAAAGTGTTGCTTAAACCAACAGATTAGATTTAAAGGGTTTTTTAAAGTTCTGTTTTCCTTTCATACAAGTGGCACTTAGGAACCATGGAATGATGATATGCAGCAGCTCATCTACCTTGCAATGTGCAGTTATGTGCACTTTTATTTCAAATAAGTTAGATGTCCAATTCATTTTAATTTACCCCCCAAAATCACAACAGCAAATGAATAAGTGTGTCAGAGCACCCCTGTCCTTAGACCTGCTTCTGTTGCACATCATTTTGAATATGGTAAATGGTCACATTTTTATATAACACTTTTCTACCTTCAAGGCACTCAAAGTGTTTAACAACAAGGAACCACTCACCCATTCACACACACACTCATACACCAGTGTACGCAGACACTAGGGGCGAAGTGGGTTAAGTGTCTTGCCCAAGGACATACTGTAACAACAACATTCATCTGTGGGAGCTGGAATCACACTGCCAACCTATGGGTCAGTGGATCTGACCGTTAAACCAATGATGTTTATGTCGACATTATGTCTACCAACTGAGCTCCTACCAAGAGTTTACTGACACAGGATTAACACAAAAGCAATCGAATTCATGTGGATCCAAAAGACAATTCTTTTAGATTTGCTATTACTTAACATTTGCATCTTTACACATTCTTTTATATTATTTATTACTTAACACATATTAATTTCTAACATGGCATTTCTCACAATAGATGTTACAGGCCATAGCGTGAAGATGTTATTAGCTGCATATAACCAAACCCCAGTGACCCCATGTTGTACAGTCAGACTAATATGCAGACCCCAGTGAACTTGTTTCTCATATAAACACCTCTCCTATACGCCCTGGGTGAACCTCTGTCCTGACACCAGCCCTAGCCTGCTCAGACCCAGACCCAGAGGAGGGAGGCAGCTGAAACCTGACCCTACATTAAAGCACCTCCATCAGGTAGGAGATCAGCAGAGGCCTCCATGCTCCCAGAGTCTGCAGGGGTCCGGGCCTCCAAGCGCCTATCTCTGTTCCATCTGGAAAGAGAATCTGAGGGTGGTGTGATGGAGCGATAAGAGGGCATGCCGACAAGTAGTGCAGTCAGCCCTATTCAAAAACAGTACTTGCAACTTCAACATATCTGCTGCTGAGTTGGGCCCTTCATGTTACTGTTAAAGTATTCATCTGACTTCATATCCATGCACTGGATTCCCTTCAGTTTGATATTACAAGTCATATTTGAGAAGACTTTCCGTACATGAGATACAGTGTGGGCTGAGAAATGGAAAAGGTGCATGCAAAGACAGAGTGGTAGATCCCACACTCTCCTCAAATACACTTTTATGATCCCTAAGTGAATAGTTCACATTTGATCATTGTCATTCTGCAGAAATTCAGTGAGCTACCAGTTTATTGCTTTCTAGAGTGCAACTACAGATCCACCCCTCTTCCTGATCTGTTTTCAAGACAAGACCTGGTTTGGGCTTTTTTTGTAATCTCCAGAAGTTTGTTGCTACGCAAATATTGTACATGTTTCTGTGAGCCATGTAAAGAGACATGTACATTATGTGTATTTAAAATCATACCAAACCAAATGCAATCTTCATTTCACCTGCATTTGACAGCCTTCTGCATTGTTCCCTGGTGTGAAAGTGTGCCGGATATTTGTGTCAACAATAGCTGATAATGGGTTCTATTCAGTAGCTACATCTGAGATGAAACAGTTCAGATGGAGATTTACAGTAGGCTAAGATTTGTGTTTGCTCATCAAACATTAGAAGCTGAGGCTATCCAGCACTAACAGTGACTTCATCCCCTCCTCTATGACCAGACAATAAATTATCTTTCCTTGTGAGCACTTCGTCCCATTAGTGCAGACGATTTACTGCCACATTTACTAACCCAAATGGACTCAAAATAAGATCTGAGACAATAAAACCAAGTCATGGTAGATGTCAAATAAAAGAGGATTCCTGATGCAGCTGTGTTAGCCATGTTTTCTACAAGCTAAGTCTGGGCTCAGGAAGAACCAATCATGTTGTTGGCCTGGACCGTTTAGTGCTTTTGGGGTCAGCATAGCCCCAGGATATGAGGCAAAATGATACACAAGTGAACTGTGAGCGCCCCCACCTGCGTGTCATTGATAAAAAGAAAAATAATAGTTGTAATGTCCGTATTAAATTAAGATAAGACATGATGTAAAGATTGTTGACTTTAGATGGTTATGATGTTCTTCCCACTTTCCAGGGAGGTGTTTGGTGTTTATGTGTGCGGTAGGTATACTCCAGGTTCTGGGACAGCATTAAAGGGGGAAGGGGGGGGAATACCCATTTTTCCAGCCTCAGGGCAGTAAGACAGATTGTGTGGTAGGGACACAGGGTAGGGAGGTACTCACAAATGTAAATGAGAAACAGTGGAAGTTATCTGATTTCTGAATCAACTGGAAATGGCCCCTGGATGACTGTAAACTCCTGTCTATTATTCACAAACACTAACACTTCAACTGCAACTAAACTGACCCTTTAACAACCCCAGTACAGCTCCATGGCAGGCGCTGGCTGTGAAACTTAAAAAGGAGAGACACTAGGCTGTAAATAAGCATCATAAAAACGTGACAGCACTTTGGCTTCCAGTGCAGATTGAGAGAAAATCATCTTCATTAGTTTTGACAAAATGACTCATCATTTTGTGATATTTATGACTAAAACACACTGTACCCATTAAACACATGCAGATAGAGATATCCACGCTGACAGTGCTAACGTTAATATTTATGTTTAGCCTCATGTGTTGATGCACAGTGTAGCATGTTATAGTTATGATAGTTAAAGATGATGCATGGGGTGAATGGGACAGTAAAGTATGTAAACATTTCTGCATTCTGTATACTAAAGTATGTACTGCACATTTATGTGCCAAATAAACAGATTTTCAAACCTGGTTCACATGACTAAAAATGTCAGTTTGCTCCATAAATTTATAAAATCAGTCTGAAATGTTCCAATATGTGTGATCTTGGGTCCATTTGTCTCAGGGGTGGTGCTGGGAATAGTATCAGCTTAAGGCTGGAAGAATTTCGGCCTCCCAAGCAAGGTCATGTGCTGATGTTTAGCAAGAGCTTTCTCAGGTCACAGGCTGCGACTGCACCATCACTCACATTACCCACCTCTCTGAGCATGGCCCACATGCAGCTCACTGTAATGACTGCTGACAGCCACCAAGGAGAGGCCATTCAACCATATTATATGTGTCAATGGACCAACTCCATTCAGATTATATTTATTTGAAGCAAAGGGATCCTAGATAACCAATGATGAACATTAAACGTATAAGTCCACATGAGAAGGTCTGTGCATCTATAGTGAATGGTGAAGCTCACACAGGCTGGCCTTTTGTGGCGGTGCCCAGTGTTTTTGAAACTAACAGGGGTTGTTCCCTGAGGTGCCCTCTGCACATTACAGCCATTGTTTGGATTGGCATCAGCGGCGCTCACTGTAGACTGCTCCCAACTTCACATGCTTATGCTTTTGATGTTCTAAGTGAAGAAAATATTTTAGACTCAACCAAAGCACTCTACTGTTGTTATAGTGAAAGTTAAAATCTTGTTCAGAACAGCAATCAAATGTTCTCACAGCGTATTCAAAAGAAATGTCATTTGTGCTATGAATGAAAAGTGTTAAGAGATAAAAATACATTGAATGAGCTTATAAAAGTCAACGTTTTGGGCATGTATTCACATCACAAAACCCCATGATTTTGAATTGGGATCATTCGTTCAGCTGCTGTCCTTTTGCTTCACTGAGAGAACACTGAATGCGCAGCAGACCACTATAAATTAGTATCAGATTTGTAATTGCCAGGGCTCTGTAATATGTGGCCTGGATTTTGCAGGGATAATCCCACTGTTCTCTGTCCACCTTTGACACATGGTAAACAGACACGCCTCACCACCTGAAAGAAATCACCCAGTCACGTCAGTACCCAATACATGTAGATATAAGACAGATACAGCATACTGCAGTTTGTGTACAGTGAAAAATGAGCACCCTTCTTATTGCTGTCATCAGTGCTTTGACAATCTGGACAGTTAACCTTGGATTTTTTTTTAAGTCCCCTGTTCTATTACTTAAGCTATAGTTTATTGCAAGCATCCCTTCCTGCTATGTCAGATTTATCCCTCTCTCATGCATGTAAAAAAGAACAAGACCGAGACGCAGCAGCTAGGAATGATGTGTAAAAACTGGGGCTAATAATAGTGTTTAAGTGCTAGTCTTTCATTGAGCAAATCTGGCCTCAGCTATTTCACACCGTAGGAATCTCTTGTGGTGCACATCAAAGACGCCTGGGTTATACACTGTATAGAACAGGTGACTCAGACAAACTCAGGCATTTGAACCCCTTTCCTTGACTTTACAACACACACATATTTCCTACAACATATCAGAAAGTGACAGCTCTTTTGTGTCCTCTATAAGCCTATGGGAAAGCCCTGTACAAACATATATCCACTTTAGGGGTCACATGGGTTTAAGTGTCGAAAGACTATGTAAATTTGAGGTAGTCATTGAACACACAAGTATGATAAGAGTACATACAGTTCAGGGTAATATTGAAGCGTGTTCCCAGATATTGTTATTGCTCTATTATATAAAAATTGCATACATTTGGCACTACATGTATTATTTCCAGTTTGTCCCCAGTGTAAAAAGTTGTTCTTTTTGAACAGAAGTTGGTAGCGTGCCAGTTCAAATCTCACTCTTGACATAAACTTCATTGGTTGAGCGGTCAAATCCACTTACCCACAGGTTGCCGGTCTGATTCCAGCTCCCACAGATGAATACTGTTGTGTCCTTGGGCAAGACACTTAACCTCCTCACTCTCTCCTACTGGTGTATGAATGTATGTGAGTGGGTGAATGGTTCCTTGATGGAATATATGAGTGTCTTGAAGGTGGAAAAGCACTACATAAAAATGTGACCATCATGCAAGAAATTATTTTATACCTCTTTTAAGTGTATTATGAACTTTACTTTACTTACTGTACTTAACATAAATCTGTTGGCCTTGCTACGGATTTTTAAATTCACAAATGAGTTAGTCCAAGGACTAAGCAGCAAGATAAACATTGTATATCAGTATCGGCTCCAAGAATCCATACCAGACCATCCCTAGTAAATTCAGATTTTACAAGTTTGAGCGTGACATGAGCGCTACAAAGGACAGTGATGGGACTAGCATATGTACAGACTCCAAGGAGAGGCATGTGGATTTGAGCTTGCTTTATGATAGATAGATCTAATATAGAGCGGGCCATATCCATTGGAGGTGAACAGGAGGCTATGTCATCACTGGCCCATCGCGCTCCATACTTTCACATCACTTTTCACTCCCGAATATAAACAGCAGGACAGGGGAACACTAAGACTCCCACATGTACATAAGGAAACACACAGGCTGACATGGGTACTACTGAGTTACATTAATTGAGTTTTTCGTATTCTTTTCACACCAGTAATACAGTTTCAAAGTATTGTTTCTTAACTGTTGTTTCCGGTATATGTATACTGTATACTGCCACGTGCTTGTGTCTATGTAGATGTTATCGCTTTGCTTAGAATGTTTCCCAGTATGGCATTAAACGTATTTATCTTCACAGAAACAAGCTGGTAACCTACCATCCCAAGTTACTGGTCAGATAATAAGAGATGTACAACTGTATGTATTTTTGAGTCAGAATACTCAAAAATTAAATACACAGATACATTCATAGCTATAATGAGAAATTCCAGGAAAAAACATAATAATAATAATAATAATAATAATAATAATAATAATAATAATAATAATAATAATAATAATAATAATAATAATAATAATATTTATTCTTCAGAAATACCAGTATATGTACAGTATTTTTTTCTGATAGATGTGTCAATCCCAAATAGTGCTGGATTACTTTTCTCCACTGTTACTAGGTTATAATATTTTGAATTAACAATAGTATTGAATGTTACATTTCCTTGAATGATATTTCTTGCTATACTCTACCCAGTCCTGACAAAGAAAAATTAATCCCGGGTGGTCCCAGATGGCGAAATGTTTCCACTTGAAATCGCTCTGGTTTTGAAATCACGCGAACCTATGCACGCTGGATCTCATTGCTTTCAAACATCCACACACACATAACCACTGAGTGATCTGAGAGGGATCAAATAAAAGGGGGAATAAATGGGCAGGGAAGTCCATGAAGACAGAATAAATGACTCCAGGGCTTCTGATACTATGCACTCAACCATCCATATCCCAGCCTGTCTCTTCTAAACAATAACAGCCTGGGTGACGCTCAAATGCACTGTTTAACATTGGAGAGGCCCCACCTAAAACATTTCTATTATGGCGAATAACTTGGTGTGTTTGGATAGAATATGAGAAGATTACGCATGCGAGGATGATGGGCCAATTACGTCCTTTGCTAAAACACACCTCTGTCCCGGCAGCGCTGTAATGATGATGGCTTAAATGGTTTGCCCGATATAAGGCCTGTTCAGAGCGCCTGGTTGTCACACACAAATATACCAGGCTGAAGAGGGTAAATACACACACGCACACGTCCGACTGAACAGAAAATGGACAAATGTGAAAGTGAGGGAGTGCTTCTTGGGTAATGTTATCAATGTGGAAAGCTATAGTAAGGGGCTGTTATCATTCTCTAATTGGTAGCAGATAAAATAATCCTCACCTGCCCTCTCTGTTTTAAACTATGGGCTCTTTAGAATGGTAGAATGTTATACCATGCCATAAAATCTATAATGTTTTGTCTGTTGTCAACATGACTTTATCATTACTTGCAAATTCTTGACAACAAAAGTAATCTGAACATGCAAATAAAAGGTTCCTCACCACTGGAAATAAGTTAATAATATTATGCTTTCTGGAGGTAGAGATAAAAAAAAGTTTTATGTCATACAGTAGAAAATTACAGTCAATGGAACACAATTTAAAGATGAACTGAAAATCAATTGATAACTGTGCTGGTTAGCTAATGTATTCCAGATATGTAATGATATAACAACAACAACAACAACAACAACAACAACAACAACAACAACAACAATAATAATAATAATAATAATAATAATAATAATAATAATAATAATAATAATAATAATAATAATAATAATAATATACTGATATATGTATGGAATGTGCAGACAGACTGGTTGCTTGTAGACACACTGTACCTTCTGATAAACTACCGTTTTTGCCTTATTTTGAATACATTTCCTATTTTGACCCAATACTATATCTTGGAAACTATAGCCAATCAGCACTTCTGACTTACTTTTTCTTTATTAGTGACCTAAACCAAGAACAATGTCACTACTTTTGTTCAGGAAGCATTTTGCTTGTAGACCAGTGTTATTTTAAATTGACTCTTGTGATCTTTAAGACATGTTATAATGATCTTAACTCATTAAAATCATACCTGAAGTTGTGTTTTGTTTCATTCATATATGTTTTGTAATCTTTTATTAATAGTCTGTCTTCACCTCAAATATGTTCCACATTGTGATGTCATGAATTGGTAGCTTTCAAGTTAACAATTACTTTTTACTTTTAATTCAGTAGAGATTCGGCTGAAATTATAATTCTAGTGAAGGTGTATGGAGTTTAAAAACACAGCGGAGCACATCCTGCATTACCACATGACAGTGCTTTAAGACTGAGAGAAGAACTCAGCCTAATTATGCAGGATTTGTGTGTTAAATGTATGTGAAAGAAACACAACACAACTCCAGGAATGTTTTGATAAGGAAATAACATTATAACATAGATCAGATGTTAACATAATATGAGCCCTTTAAGGTATGTTGACAAGTAGGTTTATATGAAACACTGATCCAAGTGCATGCTCCATGGATGTCATTACCATCTGCTAAAAGAATTTTATGAGGACAAATTTGAGGTGGTACCATCTCCACATCCTCTCACCCTCCCCCCGCGCCACTCCAATCGGCGTCACCTCTGACCTGCGCCCAATTCACTAGTGTCATTTTGCAATTAACACCAATTAAGTCATTTGGCTGTAAGGCTGATGTGTGTGCGTCTCCGTGTGTAAAGTCAGTGTGTAGATGTGTGTTACTTGCACTCGATAGGGCAATTACAGCAGCACAAGGGAGCCTTTTGGAAAACCGAGGGCCCAGCAATCAACCAATCAGCCTTCAGATGGCTTTGACATGAAAAGAGAGATTGGCCCCTGCTAACCTCCGGGGGTCAGCCACAATTTAGTCTATTTACCCACTCAGGAATGACTCTCCGTGTGTATGTTAAGGATGGCTGTTGAGGGGGGCCCTTGGAGTGATGAATAAGTATGGAAATGTCT
This sequence comes from Paratrypauchen microcephalus, assembly GCA_036785185.1. Lineage (NCBI taxonomy): Eukaryota > Metazoa > Chordata > Actinopteri > Gobiiformes > Gobiidae > Paratrypauchen > Paratrypauchen microcephalus. The sequence goes on along the minus strand of JAVJIX010000052.1, from coordinate 1,157,304 downwards.
AAGTTCAGAATAGCAATACGAAGAGAGGGGGCAAGAGAGAGGGGAGGAGGCTGTCTGGGCAGGTGAATTGTGAAGCGGTGGGTGAGGGGGTGGGAGTGGCCCGCAGAGGGGATGTGGGGCCGCCCTTCAGGTTGTGTTTGTGGAGCTAAAAGGCCAGCAGTTGGAGGCCATTTGCTAACAATTTCCCATGGCAGAGTGGACCTCTTTGCACACATACATGTAACTTCCCCCGCAAATCAGCCTGACAACAGACGGAGAACGACAACTTTAAACTTGGCGTGGACTTGATAAACATAAAGATGCTACATCATGATGAAAGACTGCGTTAAACAAACCAGTGAAATTATGACGTGTTTTTATGGATTATTTAAACCTCTGTCACATGTTTTATGTGTCATGTTTATTGGAATGCAATCTTTTGAAGTTTCATATGTGTATTTCAAAGAATGTTTAAACAACATTTCTGAGCCTGTCTGAGTTTACTTAATTAGAATGAAGTCACAGCTAAAATAAATTGTTGCCAAAACGAGACAACACTTGGCTGTACTGGTGCAGTACTTCATGGTTTTCTTTTACATTATGGCTGTGTCCCAATTAATCATATCAACATCTAACAAATTGTATCCCTATATACATAGTAGGGATACACCAAAACCGATACTGGTATCGGCCTGATACTTTCTTAATATACTCATACTCGTTAAACATTTGTCGATACCATGCACCGATACCACTATTACAAGACACATTACTCAGCATCCCAGTTAAGCCAGTATCCCGGTTATGAGAAACCGGGATTAATAAAGTGATGGAACATGAGTGAAATGACTGAAAAGGTTTTTTTTTTCAGCTCTTTTTATGCAAATGAAGAAGAAGAAGAAGAAGAAGCCGAGGAAGCAACTTTATTGATCTCATACTGGAGAAATTCTTCTCTGCATTTAACCCATCCTGTTATTAGGAGCAGTGGGCAGCACATTACTGCGCCCGGGGACCATCTCCATGATCTTCTTGCTTCAGTTTAGTTAGGACCTCAGCTGGAGGATTTTTACCTATGGTGCATGTTTTGGGTTGATGGGGGTAACCGGAGTGCCCGGAGGAAACCCACCCAGACACGGAGAGAAAATGCAAACTCTACACAGAAAGGCCCAGGCGACCCGGGGATCGAACCCAGACCATGCATGCAAACTCCACACAGAACACACACAGAAAGGCCTGGGCGACCCGGGGATCAAACCCGGAACCTTCTTGCTGTGAAGCATGAGAGCTAGCCATGAGCACTAGCCACTGCCGCATGTGAGCATGTGGTTTTAAGTTTTGTTTCTGTAAAACTAAACAAATGTCGCAAAGCTGCATTAAATACATTATAATATCATGGTTGTTTGTATTTATTAAATATATATTTTTTTGCACTTGTGCATTTGTAGAAACTAGGATACTACATTTGATCATGTACACAGGGATATGAGTATTAGCGCGCATGTAAACAGCATATCCCAAATACTGCCATAACCGGGATATGGCTAATAACTGGGAAACTGATATGCATGTAAACGCACTCAGTGTATTTTCGACATAGCCTATCCACTAGGGTTCCAAATAGGAAGTGAACATGGGGGCGCTTTTGTCTCCATCTAATTGACTTACAGTACATTGAAAAAATATCACCCCTCTCTCTGTAACTGTTGCAATGAGCCTCGTTATTTTGGTCTTAAAATGTTCATATTAACCCACTCTACATGATCCTTAATATGGAGTTCATCTCCATATTCACCCCTATAACCGCTAGCATCATGATCTTAATTTCACTGGAGCCGAACACTATGGGTGACGCCGCATTCCCTTAGTCCACTTCTTTATACAGTCTCTGTATTAATTCCACATTTATTTAACTCAAGCAAACAGGTAAAACCGATTTTCACTCAATTAAATCACTCGTGTTCATATGTTTAATGTCATGACCAAAGTCCTTGAGCATAAAATAGACAATAACCTGATTTAGTCTTTGACAAAGCTGCTGTTTTCACAAAATCACCTCATGTGCAGATCAATAGCCCAGCTGTGAAGTCTGGTGCCAGTCCGCTCTGCAGAGTAACACACAACAGCACCAGTCAGCCTCTTAACCATCGCACCAAACTAACTCCTGGCCACAGAACAAGGGACAGGCACTCAAAAGCACAAACGTACATTCAAACCTTCAAAGAGAGAGAGAAGTAAACACAGATGCTCATTATTCCCACTGCTTCTGGTCAATAATATCACATACACTATCTGACAAGCGAACCGTGGCTTATCCTATATCTATTGTGTTTCGAAAAGTGTCTTATAATCACAACCATATGACGATAAAGGAAGTCTTCCAGTAATGAACAGGAAGCAAAGTAACAAGAACCGAATCGTTAGCCTGGAGCTTACAGCCAATCACACGGCCGGAACTTTCAGGAAGGGGCGTGGCCATGATTTGCATGTGTATGTGTGTATGTGTGTGTGTGTGTGTCTGTGTGTGTGTGCCTACAGGCCGGTATTAATGACTGTTTGTTTACAGCACATAATGAGAGCCGCTTGTGTGTGATTGGAAACGTCAAAGTATAGGTGTGCGGCAGGTTTAGGCCTTGAGCTAACGCGGTGCACACAGATTTTAAAATACCAAAGACCCAGCATGTCCAGTGGAGACAAATGAGAAACAAATGGCCCCACTGTATGGAATATGCTTGGTCTAACCTTCGCCTTCTCCTACAGGGAAGTAAGAGCGAGAGAGAGTGAAAAAAAAAAGAGAGAGCGCTTTAAAAATGTTCAAATATTCTACCCAGTGAGCCCTCCTGCCACTTTTTCACTGCCCCCTTCCTCCCGTGTTCTGCAAACCATCAAGACTAAAGAGGCTAATTTTTGTCGATAGCTTACAGGTGGCCAGTGCAAGGTGAACCACATCCACTCTGCAGGAAGACACACACATGCACACGTATACAGGGCGCACACACCAGCACTCTGCGCCTCTAAAAGCAACCCTCTTTTTTTTTTTTCCAAACCTGATGCCGAACTTCAAAGAGCCAAACACACCTTAACACAGCTCAAAGGCACCAGAGACACACAGTTATGCACACCAGCTCGCAAGCTTTAAAATGGGCTCAAACTCAAACATGTGTGCGCTCGTAAACCTTTAGAGCACTGAGAGGATTTCCAACAAATGGTTTGGAGGGTCAATCTTAGGCCTAGGACTATCTCATGTTTCCAAACAGAGTAATGCCCGGCCTTTAGTGCTCTTGTAACATTAAGAGATGTTTCACTTCTATAAACACAGCTGGACCAAGGATACAATTGGAAATGCAGGGACTTGGTTTTGCAAGTAAAAGTATCTGTAATATGTTGACAAATGGGAGTAATATAGTGAGGAGTGTGGTTTGGTGGAGTTTTATGTAATTCAATACAGATAATTGTCTGATGAGGACATACAGTACACCTGCAGCTTCTGAATATATAAAGAAATATGGAAGATAATTTGTGCTGTCAGGTGATTAAAAATTAATCAAATTAATTACAGGATTTGTAATTAATTAATCTAATTCATTGCATTTTAAGAGTGTGAGAGATAGAGATAGAGAGAGAGAGAGATTGTGAATGAGTGAGTGAGCAAGTGAACAAATAAACCCACTTTGCGATTGCGTTTGTCAGTTTTCATGTGGGCCCTTTGCTCAATCGTTTCCCAAATTCTGTGAGCGTGTAACGATCACCAGTAATGATGGAACTTGCCTGGACATGTTTATCATTCAAATGATCCGTCAGATCGGAAAATTCTTTTTTACAAAAGCTACAAATCACCACGTTCTTGTTGATAGACCCGTCTTCGTTCTTTTTATAAATAAACTTGCCGTTCAAAGGCCCGAGCAGTGATTTGCTCGCTGCACACCAAATTTAAAATGTGCACGCATTGAATTGCCACTCTTAATTAATTGCGTTCATTTTTATAACACGTTCATTTGCAGTGTAATTAATTAATCTAATTAACGCCTTAAACTGACAGCCCTAAAGATGTGAAAAGTAATACAACTAAACCAGGTTCAGTTAAGCCAGACCGCTAGGAGTCTAATATTTTAACAAAAAAATTGCAAGTACCAATAGAAAACTCAAGCTAAAACTCCATGAGTCCCCATTTTCATTTGTTCATTTGGTCTTAAAATTATCTAATGTTTGCAGATATTACAAATCGACACCATACATTACAGCCCCCCTATGTGTTGGTTATGTAATGTGTTTGAAAATTACAAGTCTGGACTGCCTGCCTTATGTTTCAGTGACAGCATGGCTGTTGCATATGTGTGTGTGTGTGTGTGGTGTGTGTGTGTGTGTGTCCCTTTGCACATAGCTTCTATTCTGCTCTTTGATGCTAAGCTTGCTCCTTCATTAAACCCAGTCCTGAAGTTCTTCGGGAATACGTAACTAACATCAACACTAATTGTAATTCCAGTAAAAATGACCAGCACTCTTTGAAGCTGGTGTCACTGTTTTGGAGATAAGATGAAAGCTAAATGTCCCACTCAAAGTGAATTTGACCCAGTGTACCAGAACTGGGCAGCTGATCTAACTGCTTCATACCATCCTTATCTGCAGCTATCTGATGAAGTGGAGATTCAAACTGTAGTGGAGTGGTTATGGCAAACCTGGACTCCAGTCGTGACCTTAAAATCAACAAACACAAGGTTTTAAATTTGTTTGTATGTGGCCTTGCATGATGTCTGGAATAAATATAGATTCAGAAATAAGATTACATTGTAAAATAAGGAAATAAGCAAAATACATAAATATGGGTTGTCAACTGTGAAATAAACACAAGTGAAATTATGTTTATAATGCCTGATATGAGGAGCAAACTAAGAGTAAATTCATTGAATGTATATATGAATGTTTTATAGACCTTATTCTGGGGGTTGCCATGGACGTCGCTATTTTTACTCTATCATCAATATAGTTGTATGATTTTGCATAGACCTGCTGATCTCAACAGCAAATAAGTTATATATAGACTACTCATCAGTTTTCAAGTTACCCAGAGAAAGGGGGAATTGCTGACTTTTTGGTGGACATCAACATTTTATACAAATCAACCTTCTTAATATAATATTTATATATATGATTTATCACTAGTTTTCCATTGAAAAGAATGGGATTCTTAAAAGGAAGTGCCACTCACAACAGAAGTGGTATTTTTAGGTAATAAAAACAATAGTAACTGAATAAATACAAGACAAAAAGTTGAAATCCATACTGCACATTCCAAGCAAAGCAAGATCATCTCCAATGAGTCAACCAAGTGCTAACCCCCCACCAGAAGCCAGTACTGTGAAAGATTAGAGTTTAAATCCAGGGACAGACTACATAATTACCATTGTGGAATAGAGTGGGAGCCACTTGTCTAATCTCAAATCTGTAATCTGACATTTCTTCTATTTCGTGTATTTTTCACATGCCACATACTATATACTAAATCCAGGATAATAATTGTAATATTTTTAAACAAACATAAAATATAATGTTTTTTTAATAGTCACAACACTGTGCAGAGCAAACTTGAATGTGAGTGCAGTGTTTGTAGAGCTAATACCACGTTATTCTTTAATCACTGTGCAGCAGTGATGGAACTGCCTTCTTACACGCACCTGAACTTGGACGTAACACATAACTTTGATACACCACCTTGATCTAATTACCTGAATAGAATATTTTACACCGTCTGAAGAATGCGTGTGTTGCAACTGTCCAATGTTGTCTTGTCTGTCAATCTCACTCATTTAACCTAATCCTGGAGATGACAGGTTCAACCCTCTCTGTCAACCTGTGCCTTTACAAGTGCACTCAGCCAAGACCCTGGGTTTAGCAGGCAAGCAGTCTCTCCATCCCCCCACATGCCCATACACATGCATACAACCTGCACACTCATCAGCTCACACCAAAGCCAGCCACCAGGAGAAGAAAGCATTTTTACTTGGCAAGAAAAGCAAACAATTATGTGCTCCTGTATACACGTGTGACACTGTATGACAAACACAAAGAAAGAGTCAGTCAAGCGCCACTTCCTGAGTTTAGCAAAGAGCTTACAGTGACCACTGTAAAGCAAACCACACAAATATCCACAGACATTCATTACGCTGCTGACCACCCCCAATTCCCCCGCACCCTCTCATCCCTTCCTATTTTTCTTTTGCCAAAAAGGAATCCGAGAAATGCCCTCAAAACATCTTTCAGCAGTTGTTAATATTGTTTCAGCTTATGATAAAGTAATGGTATGTTACCTCAATCACCCTCCCACACAGATCTGCACAATCACACAGAGAGCATCATGTATGTGGCCATACAAACAGAAAGTCCCCCATCTGTGCAAGATGTCAGGAGTCAAGAGTCAGAAAATTTAAATTTCTTATATGAATCCAAGATACACAAAACCCAATCGTTCTTTGACTTTTCTCTGTATCGATTAAAGCATAATGTGTATGTTTAATAGCAGGAAAGCAGAGCTGGTAAAGCTAACACAACAGCTGACATCACTGATAAGGCCAAGGCTGACTCTGATCTGTACTCTGATCTCTGTGTGGGACTGGACTCACCATTTGGCTGCAGACACTGCACTGGCAGGGCCTTAGCTGATCTGGCAAAGCCCTGTGAGGCCTGCTGTGGAGGGAAGTATGCTCTCAGTAGGTGGTTTCTATGTTTAATACACTCTAAAAGCTCCCATTAGATCAATGGGGCCTATCGGTATGGAAGAGAGCTAACTTGTAACTTTAGAAAGCCCTCTGTAGTACAGTTCATTTATGAAGGAGCCTGTCCAGAGGTTGAGAGGGGCTTATTATGGATGCCTGCTCAAGTCTACCTGGCTTTAGGTTATCATAAAGTACTTTTTAGATGCATTAGGGGCCCATTAGTTTCCTTTGAAAAATAATCACCATTACAGCTGACAAAACAACAGTTTTATTATTTTGAGAGGAGCAGATCAGAGGTTTTAAAAACATGTGCCGTATGTGTTTTATCTAACGAGTGCACTTAAACAAACCACGAGCAAACATGGTAAGATTTGATCTTAAGACTGAACACATCACAGTGGCTTCAAGAAAAGACAATGGTCCTTTGATAAGAGGATACTTATCCTCTTACTTACGGTACTTGTCATACATTTTCAGGTATGGTCTTTTGTGTAAACAAACTGCAGTGGTTTCTTTGAAAGTGACACACACATTCATAGACACAGACAAACATACACACAAACAAATGATGACTGAGCCTTGTTATTACCGAGTCATCAGCATAAGCTTGAATGGAATGCCTGCTGTGCAGCTCACCAATGCCAGACACAAAGCCCAGTGTTACAACAGCCAGATGCACACACCTGACACACACTGTGTGAGAGAAATAACTATGTATATAAGTAATTAGAAGGCAAAACACAGCAAACATATGTTTGGGTCTTGTTCTCCGGCCTGCACTTGTGCTCATTTGCAGTGTGGTGCAGGGTGAAGGTAGGCCTCTGCTAAACACATGTCTGAGGAGCTGTGCAGATCAACACTTTGAGCAAACAGTTGGCTGCACAACGGTAAAGGGAGCAGAGGCGGTTCTTGGGGGGGGCGAGTGGGGCAATTGCCCAGGGCGCAACTTCGTGAGGGGCGCCGTGCCGAGCGCTTGAAAAAAAAAAAAAAATCTATCATATCACTGTGTAGGAAATTGGCAAATTGGCATCCCTCTGGCTGCAAGCGCCCGCGCAATACATTCCCTTCCACGCGGGCCAATGCGCAGCGCAGAGACCTGCTGGCCCCTACACTGGCGCGAGAGGAAAAGGAAGAGAGAAAGAAAGAGAAGATAGAGAGAGGAGTCACACCTTCCCTCTCTGCGGCCGGCTGCGAGTCGAGCTCACACTACCACGATTTGACCAGTGTCACGGCACTAGTTGCTACCAGGAATTGACCAATGATAGCTCCTACTAGCTCCTACCAAGAACGCACACGCTCGCATCGGGAACACGGAAACTACAGAAGACAATAGTAAACGAAGTTAGTATAACGCAACATTTAATCACTTTTAAATCGATCGTTCACCCTCCGTGGTATTTACTATGACTAAAATGTACAAAGACACACTTTACATGGGACTTTGTAGAGATACGCGATCATCATTTTCAATAGAGGCTACGTGAATTACTTAACCCGGACAACACTTCATCTGGGAGCTCTTTCGGATTTGCTGGACAGTATCTCATCTTTGCTTTTGGTAAGTCATGTCATGAAATGTGTTTGTCATATCACTATTCTATTTTAGCGCTATTATATTATATTGTATTAATTATATTAATTATATTAATTATATATGTTATATTATGTTATATTTATTATATTATATTATATTATACTGAGGAGAAATCTGTGTGAAGAAAGTGAGGAATAGCTGTGTGCGATAACTTTTTGTTTGTGTGTGTGCCTGTGCAATCTGTAAAATAAGACAGAAGAAGAATAAATGTTTAAGGGGAGAGTAGCCCACTTTGTGTGTGTGTGTTTTGTTTTCATTCCTGGGGGAGGGGGTGCTCGGAGGGGGTCTCGCCCAGGGAGTAATTCAATGTAGAACCGCCACTGAAAGGAAGAAAGATCACAAAACACTTGGACTGATAAGTGATTTGCTGTTTGATTCCTGGACACTGTTTCAGGCTGACTCAAACATATGTCAACACATATGCTGCTGTTCATGCCAGCAGACTAGCTTTATTGGCTGGGAGCTTGTACTAATTAGGAGCGATTTCTCACAGCTATGGGCTATGTGTCACATTCTTGGTGCCTGTTTGCAAATTCCTTCCTTGAAAATGCAAACAAATAAGATGACTTATTTAATGCTTATGGCAAAAAAATATCCCTTTAAAACACAGATGCCATAACAAGCATTCACACTCAGAAAACACTCCTAACTTACCTGCTAGTCAGTATTGCTTCACATATTTCTATGGACAGTAATTCATCGAGTCAGTAATGAAGGAGCGAATTCAAGTTATAGAGGGCTATGAAGAATGCAGCAGAGTGAGAGAGAGGAGAAATTAAAATGAAAAGTAGAGGAAAGAGACAGATTGCACTGACTGTGGTATGCCATCTTTATGATCTGTCTGTGAGAGAGCTAGTGAAATTGAACTCAGGTGTAGGCTGATGCAGAGAAAGCCATTTCCCCATTAGAGCACGGGAATCTCACATAAACAAATTACACAAATACATTCTTTATAAGAGCAGGCTGCGTTTGGTCCCAGTGTGCAGTGAAACCGGAGAGGGTCCATGTTTATGTGTGTGACAGTGTGTTTACATTGACTGCCCTCACATCACTAGAGCAGCTCAGAGCGCTCCACTGCTGTCACACTACCTGTCCAAGGCTTATGGGGAACATGTGCGCACTTTCTCTATGTGTATATGGGAGCAACAAGTGCAAAACAGATATACAAACTCTTTGACATTTAGAATTATCCCTGCTTAGTCATTGATAAATGTAACAAAATAATATTTGTTTTGTCCCAGTACAGATAGATATACTGGGTTAGTTTCTAACAGTTTTTTTGGTGTAACGCAGTAATGTAACGCATTACAGGGAAGAAAATCGGTAATATATTACTCGTTACAATGCCAGTAATGCACATTACAATGCATTTTTAACCTGCTTTGTTTTTGTGGGTTTTGCGTTTTCTTCATACAAAGTTCGCGGATCACCGTGAGATCAGCTACTGAATCTGATAAGTCCGCGCAGAACATTACATTTCATACAAAGTTCCGTGAGATCAGCTAGTGATATAAAAGTCCACGCAGACCATTCCATTTCCTTTTACTTCGTCTCGAACTGGCAGACTGACAAAGGATGACAGAACCAGAAGAATCAGATGAGTGTGCTAGCTCCTAGAGGGCAATACAGCTGGAACTATCTTAATAGCTATACATATGGGCTATATTCACAGATGTGTATACCAAATGTGAAAATGCCATTTGCTACAGAATTGAAGAGGATGGCAGTGAACAGGTGCTGGAGTGCATGGTAAGGTGTGGCAAGAAGGGAAAGGACGATTTATCTTTTGGTATTGTAAGCGGGTAAGAAGCAATTACTGAACATGTTGGTTTTCAGTCTGCAGGCTCCCAAAACCTCCTGGAGGCAGGTGAAAGTCATGACACATGAGAGATTTGCACTGTAGAATGCCAAATCCTTATTTCCAGTCATTTTGGCGAGAGTAACTAAAGTATTGCAAAAGTAGTGTAATGCCTTACTTTTTATTTAGAGTAATATTGTAATGTAAGGCATTACTTTAAAATGACAGTAACAAGTAATAAGTAGTGCATTACAGTTTTTGAGTAACTTGCCCAACACTGGTTTCTAATGGGTAAACAAACCGCAAACAAAGTAAGTAGCATGCTAGTTGTTGTTAGCATTACTGTAGGAACAAAAATCTGGCCTGTAATCATTAGTATTGTATCTAATAATAATTCCAATAAAAGGGCAAAGCATGAGTCAGTAAAGAAGAAACTATGGAACAGGCCATTATTCGTGTGGTGAGCTAATTAAGTGAAAAAATCATGTCAAACGCCCCTAGTTGGATGCTTAATTATTTTGAGTCACTCACTTCATTCGCGTGTCAAGGTCACTCGATTTTGGGAATTTGGTCGCATGATTAAATCCACTCTATTCGCTCTACACGCTCCAGAAGGATCAACTACGACTGCGCAGTGCCCTCTGCATCTGTTGTTTTCATTTTGAAAAAGGGCGGACTTCGACTACATCAGGCGGGTTACGGTGCTTTATTTAATGTGGAGGAGACGCGAACCAAGGCGTACTCTGCGCTGTTTTTGGGTTCACCCAATCCTTCAGCTGTGCTCTGAGTTTGGAGAGTTCCACCAAGATCCTTGAGATATTATATTTTCTACATGCTGTCTTAAAATTAATAATTTTTTTAAATAATCTTTTAGTTATTGCCATAATCCACAATGTGTTTGGTAGTGTATACTAGCATTATATCCTATTGTCAATGATGATGAAACATTAACAGTTACAAATGGTTTATACATAACCAGTAACAAATATGATATGATATTAATAATGTGCATAAAAACACCATAGAATGCCAATTTTTAAATGTACAAAATACATAATGTACAATTAAACATATTACAGAGAGTGGAATACAAAAGGACCTTGCTTGGAGAAGGGAAGAGCTGAGGGACAGAATAAAGGAGAGGAGGAAAGAGACTGGTGTAGGTCTTGCTCAGTTGAGCTTATGTCACTATCAAAACATGGCCCGATTGGTCGACGCAGCGCAAATAGATGCAGAAAGTTCAACATTTTCAACTTTGGCGAAGTCACGGCATCATTCGCGTGCCCCTCTTGTTTCGCCCATCTGCACGTCAACACCAGATTTGCACAATTGCGCTGCTCAAGCAAACACGCAATATTTGCTCCACTCAAAATGCTCAAAACGTGCAAACTGTGCCGCCCCGCAGAACTGTTACTCACGGGTCAACGCGCCTTTACATAGGGTTAATGTGTAAATCACTCGCCTTTGCTGCGCCAGACGCTTTCAGTGGGAACAAGGCTTAAAGAGGGTTCTTTTGACATAACTTCCGTTTCCCTTTGGGACAATAATAATAAGTTGAAATATGTCAAGTTTGATTTCTACACTGTAAGAAAAAATACACCAGCTAAAGAAATCTTGATCAATCCTAACACAAGATCTGAAGATGGGTCTCCAGGTGTTGCCTTGCATTTGCTGGGTACTCCCGACGGGTTGCCCCAGGAGCATTGAAGTCAAATGAAGAATATAATAAATCACTGTATCTTGAATTGAAAGATAGAGCCAATGTTTCAGTGGATGAGTATTCTTTCCTGGAACTTTTGTGTTTATACTATACATGTAAAATCTTACAGGATTTGTAACTTACTTTAACTTTTTTTTTTTTTTTTTTACTTTAAAATCATTTGAATAGACATATCCATATAAATTAACTCTTCAAACATGATGCTGCAGACTAATCTCCAATCTTGTTCAGGAGGAATGCTGATGTAGCTGCCTGCCCCGTGCTCCTGCCTGCACGTTTCCTGTCCCACCCGCTGTTTGCCACAGTGAGCGAGTACATTTCTTCATGCCAGTTCTGGTCTGACCGCAGCATAATACAACCACAGTTTTCACATACTAGCCACAGCGCAGAAATGTAAGGTCTCCAGCAGAGCATATTTACAGGGTTGGTGTTACAAATTCAATGTGGGTCCGTACACCAATAAGACAGCTTTATACCAATCTCAAAGAATACGTTTCTGATAGTCCTCCATGGAAAGCATAATATTTTCAGAAATCAAACTTAAAGCTATAGCTACAGTCATCCTTTGCATTCCTGATTCAGTGTGTGAGCACCTCCAGACTCAGGTGCAGAGGGAGGGGGACCACCCAGCACAGCAGATAATCCCATGGCTGGAGGGCTGGTACACACCCTCACAAGCTGTAGGCCACTCCTGTTAGGATACTGCACCGGAGCGAATGTACAATGGGACCTATTGATGACTGGTGTTAACTTTTATCCAGATAAAGCCTAAGACTGTATAAGAGGAACTGATCATAAAACCACATTTTAAGTCTACTTCAAGGATTCTTAGAGTAAATAGTTTTGTAACAAGTGAGGAATGTAGTCACTTCTGTAGAGACAGGTATTACCGAAAAAGTGCTGGTTGATGGTTTTACCCTAACATTCTTGTTCCTCTTATATTGGTGGTTATGTACCTTCAAATTGACTATTATAAAGGTCAAATATGATGCAAAACTGAGCTTTTAACCATGTTATGACTGTGTTTACTCAGAGTTGTATCTTGATTTATGTGTGCGTGTTTGAGAAATCCTGCATTTGAGGCTTGAGTGCTCAGAATATTTCAGTTTTCACCAAACTCCTATCCCCGCCCACAATCCTGTACTTTGTTGCGATTATTTGAAAAATTCAGACTCCAGGTCATACATGTAGTATTCTATAATGTTCAGTAGCCATTAAAAAAAAACAAAAAACAATATGCTGCTTGTGCCATTACGAAAAGGCGGGGCCTTTCGGTGCAGTAGTTTTGAGGAAGTCAATGGATCTGTTATTTCTGTTATTAAACATGTTCAGTATTGCAGTTTACATTGAAGAAAATGTGGAATTGTGATATACTAATGATGTAATAATTCAACAGTAAGTACCAGAAAAACTATATTAACTATATCAAAATAAACGCTATATGCTTAGAAATAGTAAGAAACAGAAGACAAAATCAGAAATTGCATTACAGTACTAGTTGTGCTAGTTTCAAGCCTGGATAAAGTTTTATGCTGTTTTCCCCAGACAGAAAAAATGAACAAAATGGACAAAAGCCAACACTACACACTAAGTTTACTCCTTACAACATTATTTTTACCCCAAATCTCATTAATTGTCTATTGTAATAAAAAATAACCTTATGTATCTGCATCTGTATACGGAGAACAGAACAGCCCACTCACTGCTGGTTTTGCTTTAGTCTGTCAAACACACTCACATCAAACACACAGCCAGTGGCATTCAACAAGACACTGAGATGGAGAGAGAGCACCAGAAGCAAAGAAACAGACAAATCAAGAGTCACCGTTGAAGATCCGCTGATTCAAAGTAACCCCCAAAGTGGAGGCCCGGGGATAAACAACCAATCAGAGAAGGATCGTTGTCTAACCCAATCAGAACACATTCCAATACGAATCCTCCCCAGACTCAGAAAACCCCTAGAGTTAGGATTTGAAAAATATGTTTGCGTACAGTCAGTGTGACCCAAATAAAGGAGCTTCTTCAGAGGTTCTGACCGTGGCCCTTTAGCACAATACTCAGACACCCATTCTCAGATAGAACGGGTAACTGAGTATTGATGAGGAAGATATAAGCAAAGCAAAGAATCATGTGTATAGAAAGATGACAATAGGATACTTTTAATGTCCATCCATCCATTTTCATCCACTTATCCAGGGCCGGGTCACGGGGGCAGCAGTCTAAGCAGGGACTCCCAGATTTCCCTCACCCCGGACACTTCCTCCAGTCTTCCGTGGGGACCCTAAGGCATTCCCAGGCCAGCCGACTTGTCCTTGGTCTTCCCTTGGGTCTCCTCCTGGTGGGACATGCCCGGAGCACCTCCTGAGGGAGGCGTCCAGGAGGCATCCAGAACAGATGCCCGAGCCATCTCAGCTGGCTCCTCTCAATGTGGAGGAGCAGGGGCTCTACTCCAAGCTCCTCCCATTATCTCTAAGGGACAGCCCAGCCACTCTGCTGAGGAAACTCATTTCGGCCGCTTGTCCTTTTGGTCATTACCCAAAGCTCATGACCATACGCGAGGGTAGGAACGTAGATTGACCAGTAAATTGAAAGCTTTGCCTTTTGGTTCAGCTTCTTTTTTCACCACAACAGTCCGATACAGTGACCACATCACTGAAGACGCTGCACCGTGAGCAAGACCCCGAGATAGGAAGGGACTCTCCACCCACCCAGAGAGGGCAAGCCACCTTTTTCCAGTCAAGAACAATGGCTTCAGATTTGGAGAAGCTGATGCTCAGCAGGTTCACACTCGGCTGCAAACCGCCCCAGTGCATGTTGGAGGTCCTGGTCTGTTGAAGCCATCAGAAAAACATCATCTAAAAACAGCAGAGTTGAGATCCTGTGGTCCCAAACCAGACTCCCTCTGGCCTCTGACTGTGCCTAGAAATTCTGTCCATAAATACAATGAACAGAACCGGTGACAAAGGGCAGCCCTGGCGGAGTCCAACATGCACCGGAATCAGGTCTGACTTACTGCCGGCAATGCATCATACAGGGACTGGACAGCCCTTAGCAAAGAGAGGGCTCTTTACTAGGGTTAGGGACCCCATACTCCCAGAGCATTCCCCACAGGACCCCACAAGGAACACGGTTGAATGCCTTCTCCAGATCCACAAAGCAGATGTGGACTGGTTGGGCAAATTCCCATGAACCGTCAAGCAGCCAATGGAGAGTATAGAGCTGGTTCAGTGAATCCAAGGTTTGACTATCGGTTGGATTCTACTTTCCAGTACCCTGGAATAGACCTTACCAGGGAGGCTGAGGAGTGTAATTTTCCTGTAGTTGGAACACACCCTCCGGTTCCCCTTCTTAAAAAGAGGTACCACCACCCCAATTGAGGATATCCTCAAAATATTTCTTCCACCGTCCGACAAAATCCCCAGTTGAGGTCAACAGCCCTCTACCCACACTGTAAACAATGTTGCTGAAGCAATGCTCCCCCCTGCTGAGGCGTGGGATGATTTGACAGAATTTCTTTGATGCCGTCCAATAGTCCTCCTACATGGCCTCTCAGAACTCCTCCCAACCCTGAGTTTTTGCCTTTGCAACTGCCCAGGCAGCACGCTTGGTCTGCAGTAACTGTCGGCTGCCTCAGGAGTCCCACGAGCCAACAAAGCCCGATAGGACTCCTTCTTCAGCGTGATGGCATCCCTTACTTCCAGTGTCCACCACCGGGTTCGGGGGTTTCCACCATGACAGGTACCACAGACGTTTTGACCACAGCTATGAGCAGCTGCATCAACAATAGAAGCCGAGAACAGAGCCCACTTGGACTCCATGTCCTCAGCCTCTCCCGGAATGTTACGCGTGAGTTGAAGGTCCCCTGACAGAGGGCTCTGCCAGATGTTCCCAACAGACTTTCACTATACGCTTGGGTCTGCCAGGTCCTTCCAGCTTCCTCCTCTGCCAGTGGACCCAACCAGGTGGTGATTGGTTGACAGCTCTGCCCCTCTTGTCACCCGAGTGTCCAAGACACACGAGGTCAGATCACACAACAACAAAGTCGATCATCGACCTCTGGCCTAGGGTGTCCTGGTGCCACGTTGCCTGGTTTACACCTGACCATATCACAAGTGAGATATGGTCTGGAAGCCACCTTCGAAATATCTCGTACCGGAGGTGTGGTTTACGATCGCCAATGGCCATTTATTGGGCGTTATGAATGTCTATCATTTGGCGTATATGTAGGCCATAGCCAATCATGTCAGTTGTCAGTTCAAACTACAAGCTTCCGTTTGTCACGTAGTACAAACCATCTTGCCACCCCTCCCCGCTCTCTGATTGGCTCCCAGAATCGGGAGAGCTTGCTTGCCATAGTTGCCAGGCTGTCTTTCAGATCGGAACCAACGAAAGCAGCCTGGGATTTCCCAGGTTAGGTGCCACGTGCACTTATGGACACCCTTGTGCTTGAACATGATGTTCGTTATGGACAAACCGTGACTAGCACAGAAGTCCAATAACAGGACACCGCTTGGGCTCAGATCAGGGTGGCCAATCTTGCCAATCACCCCTCTCCAGGTGTCACTGTCGTTGCTCATGTGGGCAATGAAGTCCAATAGAACAATGGACTAAGAAGGCCGGGTACTGCACTGCTGTTTGGCCCGTAGGCCGAAACAACAGTGAGAGACCTGTCCCCAACTCAAAGGCGCAGGGATGCAACCCTCTCATTCACCGAGGTGAATTCCAACACACGGTGGCTGAGCTGTGGGACAATGAGCACGTCTGCCCACCGCCGCTCCCTGTGGGTAACATCAGAGAAATGGAGAGTCCCACCTCCCTCAAGGAGTTGGGTTCCAAAGCCCAAGCTGTGCGTTGAGGTGAGGCCGACTATATCTATTCGGTAACGCTCAACCTCCCGCACAAGCTCGGGCTCCTTCCCTCCCAGCGAGGTGACATTCCATGTCCTCAGAGCTAGTTTTCATGTCTAGAGATCCAGTCGTCGAAGCCCCGGCCTCCGACTGCCACTCAGATCACCCTACACCAGTCCCTTATGGATCCTCCTGGTGGTGGGTCAGGAATATCCTGGATTATGTTTTGTCTTTAAAGAAAATAAAGTAGATCAATACCAAAACATGATGTCTTATTCTCAAGCAACAATAAAATAAATGCTGTTTTAGTAAAATAAAAAGCTCACAATCAGGTTTAGGTCACAATCAAAATGAGACCTTACTGTACTTTAGTTGTAAATATGGAGCTACCAGCGAAAACATGCACATACACAAAATAAACATGCAATTTCTATACAGAAAGACTTGTTTCACCATGTCTGTTACTCAATAAGTAAAGTTTAACTTGGACTGAATCGCAAAAGGATGCCAGTGTGTAAGAAAACTGCCGACAGAGACTCATTGGTTTACAGCAAAAAAAGCATGACAAGTCAAGAACAGAGGATACAGGGACATGAGTGTGAGAGAGCGCCTCTCACCAACTATACTTGTGTTACAACAGCTCCTGTGTGTGTGTGTGTGTGTGTGTGTGTGTGTGTGTGTGTGTGTGTGTGTGTGTGTGTGTGTGTGTGTGTGTGTGTGTGTGTGTGTGTGTGTGTGTGCCCGCTGTGCGTCCATGCTGCCTGTAGATCCCCTTTTGGCTGCGGCTCTGTAAACTGAGGAGGGTCTTACATGGACCATAATCCTTTGCTGAATGTCATCTTACAGGTGTGGCTTTTTACAGGCTTCAGATAATGTGCAAGAGAAAGTGAGTTTCACTGTTCTTATGAGTGTGTGATGTGGCATGGAGAAATTAATGTTGACTGTGAAGGTCATTGGTTTGATGTGAGGATTATGTACAGTAAGTAGAATGTGACTGAGGCAGGGCAGTTCCAGTGCTAATCTGGTTGTCTGGACTGATCTAATGACAGAGGCACTGCACAGGAAATAAAACTATAAGGTTTCACTGGAGAATTCAGTCAGAAGAAAGCACTGGACAAGCATTTTGATTAAAGCAGTGCTTTACAGAATATAAACTTTTGCCTTTGTTTATAACTGTGTGCAGCAATTGGAATTTGTGTGAACAAACCCATAAAAATCAATACTGTCTGATTCGTTTGGGTTGACCAAAGGCGTGGTGGGTGAGGGTTTTTCAGACTAGGTCACGTGACACAGTGAAAATGCAACAATTGAATTTGCTTTTTCACAACAGGTGAAGGTGGCATGGTGACTGCGTGACTAGCACAGGCCTCCCTGTACTGAGTTTCCTTGTCTCTGGGTGTGCTTCTTCCTGGGACTCTGGCTTCCAACCAAAAACATGCACCACAGGTACAATCCCTCAGCTAAGATGCTCCCAACCAAGCCAAGCTCAAGATCTGGGCATGGGTCCCTGAGCGCTGTACAGCAATACCTTACTGCTGACAGGTTGCTCAGCGGCACTGGTTGAAGGATGGGTCAAATGCAGATAATTCATTTTGCTCACAAGAGATCAATAAAGTATGGCAAAACAAGACACAACTGTAATTTCACATTGAGAATAAATACATGCGAGTTGGACAGACTCCATGTTGGAGTGTTTTAATGGTAAAATACAGTAATTTTTAGATACCTTTTTTGACCTAATTCTTTTGATGCAACTTTGCTTTTTTTTTTTTACGTGTCAAAGCATCAGCGGTAGATGTTTATTTTTTAAACACCTATAAGTCATTTAACAAGTTTGGTTAATAAGAACCCTGTAGCAATAGGTCAATGTGCCAGACTTTGAACAAATGCATCAAATAAGCACATTTTCTATTGACAGTTGGATGGCAGATCTGTTGAGTGTAAGGAAAACATCTTCTTGGATGAACTGTTTTCACAAATAGTTTAGTTGTATTTGTTGACTTTATAAACTTGTTTTTTTTACAAGCTCTCTGGAAGCACTGATGTTTGCTACATAAAGTGCAACCTAGTGTTATACAAGGCCTAATTAGTGACTCCTAATGTTGAGTGGCAGTTCAAAGATGGTTATTGAAAGACTGGTGTTGCAATATCGACCCAAACAAGAGTAAACAGGATTTTTATTATTCTTCAAAACTCAAGATTTTTTTGTAAAGGAAATAAACAACATAATTTCACAATTCAGTCACTACAATTAAACTACAATCAATATATTTTTGATACTTATTTTATATACATCAAAGAAATTACATATTTAATGTATTTATTATATTATAAAACAGACTTAATACCTGTTTTTACTGTGCAATTTAATTCTCAAAAGTGTGCATACAAAATCCAAGTACTATTGTTTTGTTAGGTTTTCAATTAGAGATTATTTTTCATGGCTGATGCTGATACAGATATTTTATAATCCAGAGAACTTGATGCTCGATAAGATCTGCCGATATTTTTTGGGAGCTATGAGTTGCTGGCAATTTTCTCCAAATTATCTCATTTGAAAACTCATCCACAACCCTGTTTTACTAACAACTCTAGCCATTTTTGCAGTACCCTCATTGGACTAAAGTGTTCAAATAAAGCTATACATGTAGACTTCTTCCTAAGCGTAGTTGAAGCCCGTTGGCGTGACCACCATTAAATACACTGCCATCCTTCTTTATCTCTACAAGAATCCAGGCTCCCTGGTCCAATGAGCACCTGTTTTTGGTAAGTTTGGTTCCAGTGCAGCACTCTAATACTGCTATTTTTATAAAGCTTTATGTGTATTTAGCTGCTGGTGGGCCAAACTAAATATCAGCCTCTGCTGGAGATTTAAGGCCTACACAAAAAGTGCAAATATGGGCCCAATATATCGGATAACTGATATATCATTCAATCTGTTTTTTCAGTCTATTTTAGTAATTGAATAATCCTTTTCCTTCTCTATACACAGACTCAAATACATACCAAGTCTGCGAGTTTGTATGAGTCAGACAAAGCAGTATTTACCTTGAAATTATCTTCATCTCAGTAAAACTATGTAAAAATTCTCCTATTCATGGACCTTTTGCTATCCTAGTAACTGACCAATTAAATGAAAGAAAGAATCGCAAGATGAATCGATTACCAACATAAGCTTCAGTTGCAGTAGACTTAAGTAAAGCACACGTGACTTGTTGAAATGATCACTGTGAGAGCTCATCATCCATAACCATAACTTACAGCAAGAGAAGACTGTGCAAAATAAAATATTTAGAGATAATACAGTGTGTTTCCCTTTCGCCCCTCTCTAAATCCCTGTACCTCCCACCATCACTGAGGGCCTTTGTGGATGTGAGACTTTCTCTTTGGTTTGTAATCCGTCCTAGCATGGGCTGAGCGCCCCATTCACACTGAAGACTCAGCTCCAGGCTTAAGCCAAACACTTGGCTGTGTCTTTCCAGGTGCAAGTGTGTCCTTGGGGGAAGATCTTTGTGTGCTGCCATCTCCATAATCTCACAAAACACTGCTATAATCCTGTCAAGATCACTATATATATGTCTTTTACCTCTTGCACTCACCTACACATCCTGGAGGAGGAGAGCAAATCATTTAATCTTCTGGTCCTATCATTGAGCTGTTTTTATAATATCTACTCTGTGTTTGTGCGACGTAATGTAAAGATCAGTATCAAGAAGGAAAACGTGAAAAATATGAACAGATTTATGGAGTTTTTTTGGGGTTTTTTTGCTATGAAAGGAGTTTACAGACTTGAATGAATTACACCTGGCATGTTGAAACAGAAATGGGAGGACAAGATGGTTCACAAAACTATTTCAGCCTATGGACATCCACCACCCTGGAATGTGTGAAGGAAATAGTGTGGAAAATGATTACAACGTTCATGTCATTATCAGACCAGGGCAGATTTAGGTAAGGTATAGCAGCGAAGAGAAGTTAATGTGGTGAAACCAGACCTCCACGAAGGCATTTCTGTGTTGCAAGTATTGCTCCGGGCAATACTGCAAAATGTCTTAATGTAATGTAATTAATGTAGAGCTACATCATAATGCTTTTGACGTGTGCTGCTGACTTCTTAGCCAGGTCACCCTTGTAAAAGAGATTTCAATCTCAACAGGTGTTTTCAACCACAGTTATGTGTCTTTTGGCCACTTCTAAATCTGAAGAAAATTGAAATTAAAAACAAAAATACCTCTCAATGACCTCAGAGGATTCTAAGAGGATTCTAAGAATGAAAAAATGAAGAAAAAAAAAATATATCACGCAATTTATAATCATGCATGGGATAATTGTCAACTATGTTACATAACTAAGGTATGTGGTGCCTAATTAGGATTTAATTCCATAAAATGAGAGCAAACATGCACATTCTTCTTGCATAGTTTAACACTGATGAAGAAGGTCTGATACCTGTAATCTTCACACTCAATAATTAAGTCCCTTTACATTGCAGCTTTGCACGAGCAGCATGTGTGTGGGGCCTTGTTAGCGTGTGTAATGAGTGCATGGTGGGTGGAGTTAGGGAGCTTACTCAGACAACAGCCCTATGATCCGTGCATCAGGAGTCTACACTGTGATATCCTTCAGACAACTTCAAGAAAACCACAGAGACTACAAGAACTAACCTGTCTGACTCTCACCAGGGCACTCTTCGTTGCATTGTCCCTTCTCATTTATCTCTTCTATCTTTGCACATGGACAATGACAAAGCAACTATGGATTAATTTAGTTACACACTTAAGTAAAAATATCATATGTACCTCTAACAACACAACAGGGTTTATGGTCAACTGGCAAACAATGCAACAAGCAAAATATGACACATCCTCACTGTTTGTATAGGCAGACGAAAGGATTGGGAGAGGCACAAATGCAATTTCTCACCTGTTCACATGTGAACATGTATAATAAAAAAGTGAACAGATTTCCCTGAAATTAATTTTATATTAAACCTTTAAATCTATCTGTCTATCTATATATCTGTATCTTGTAATGTAAATGTACTAAGTAAATGCATCCTTTATTCCACTGCACTTTGTGAAAGTAATTTTAATGTACATTTAATACTGTGTAGAGAATCAATACAATGAGTCTCCAAATCACAATTTCAACATAAAAACTACTTCTGATTTCTGGTTGTGTTCAGGTGTTACAGTGTTATTGACTTCTCTCCATGCATGTTTAACCTTGTGGTATAACCTTTGACCCCACAGCCTGATGATGCTGACAGCTGAACTGAAGGATGGCTTTGGTCAGACACCTTGTGTGACCTCAGTGCAGTGCTTCATTGATCTCCAAAGAGCTTCAGCGTGATCTTGTTCAAACGCACGTGAGAGGAGGCCCATGAGTAAACATACAGGGAGACTATGCTTATTGATAAACCATTGTCACTTGTTTTTACAGTTAATTATACTTACCTGTATCTTCTTTTTGTTTATTATAAGTATTTTGACAAAATTAAAATCACATTTTTCCTTTCTGTATGCCTAAAGCAAGTAGGGCGGTGCAACTTATCATATTTGAATGCTGTTCACTTCTTTTGTTTCAATGCAAAAACTTACAAAAATGGTAAAAAAGTAAAAATCAATAAAAATAAAATTAACAATGTACATTAGGGGATTTTAAAAGAATCATCACAAAACATTAAAAATTATAAAGCATATTCTTCATAAATTGTTAACAATTGTTTATAAAATAATTTTGATGACTACCCAAATAATTATACTACAATAATAGTAGCTCTACATAATAGTAGCTCTACAGAAGTGAGCGTTTTTATTGTCAGGTCAGGTCCTGTTGAGATGATATTTGATAATATAGTGGCTATGGGCAATGAGTCAGAAGCAGAACTAAAACAATAGGGCACATTAACAACATTATAACTTAGCAAAATACATAAGCAGCTGAGATATCTGATGTTCTCTTGTGAGAATCTAATGCTACCAGGGGAAAAAAAATAACTCTACTATTTGTATATTCAGCACAATCATGGCACAGGCAGAAGAATCCTGGGTACTCTACACTCCCAAATGCAAACATATTTCTGTCCCCCACTTGGAAAGCCTCTGAGCCTCTCCTTGCTTCATTCAGTACAAATAACTTCACGGTGGGATAAAAGCATAATGTTTCCAGAAAACCTCTTCCCCCTGAAATGCTCCTTTTGGCCTGGTGCACTCTGCGCTTCCCCCTCCACTTGTGCTCTCCAAAAGGACATTCTTATTTCATTAGACGCGAGTCTGGGAGGCCAAGAGGGTAAACAAAACCTTAGTAATCAACAGCAGGACATATACACAACCACAAAGAGCCAATCAGAGGACAGCATCCGCCTGAACACAACCATAGCTAACCAGTCCAAGTCAACACCTGGACGCGCACCACTTGAACTTGCCAATTTCAACTCAGCACTTTGCTTTTATGGGGCTCAAAGTACAGCCTCCATTGGGAATCAAGATTGTCCGTAGGAAAGACCCAGGTTGTGGTCATGTGAGAGTGGATAACATGGATAGGACAGGAAAGAAAGTAGGCTAGTTCTGGAGATCAAAATACAATTCAAGTAACGTGGTTAAAGGTCCTATATTACACCAAATTCACCATTGTGAGCTTAAAGCCATGTTATAATGTTATCACTTCAAAAACATACCTGGAGTTGTGTTTTGTTTCATTCACACATGCTTGAGGTATCCTAGTTTATTAGTCTGTCTACACTGCCAAAGCTCAAAATCCTCTCTTCCATCTTGTGATAGATATCTGTTAAAGGTCCCATGGCATGAAATTTTGAACGTTAATGTGAGCTCCCCTACCCTGTTTAGCCCCCCCCCCCCCCCCCCCCTCTGGCTAAAAGTGTAAATGTGTAAACTGAGCATTTGCGATCCTTTTCCGCGTTTGGAAAAAAAGACAGCCCAAATGGGCGATTCTGAAAAAGGGAAATTTCTGACGTCACACTCAGGGAAAAATGCAAATGCAGTTCCACCCCCCGTCTGGGTGTCTACCCAGCGTCTCTGGAACTCATGGCCATAGAGTTTGGACCGCAAACGAGCTACGCAATGCGAGATGTGTTTCCAGGCTCGGATGTCCTTTATCCAAGCCTCCGAACCTCTGAAACAGCAGTGGTTTAATTTTATTTTCTGTGGAAATGTGCTTATTTTTCAATGGAAAGCGTCTCATATCTTCCTCTGCGCTTAAACGCGGAAGTGGGGCCAGCACACATCGCACCGCTAAAGAGGAAAGAGCGGAGAGTTTGCCCCCACCCCCCACCCCCACCTGCTGCACTGGCCTATCTCTGTCCTCCTCATTTGCATTCAAGCAACAACGCCCATAATAAAGTGTTTCAGAGAGATATTTTTTACTCTGACTGTGTTCATGGGGCTTTCTCATGCACTGAGTCTTGATTTTGAAGAAGGATTCATTTACAGTATTAGGGAACCATTAAGGAGCCATATAAAAGCATCAAGAAGTACCATGTCATGGGATCTTTAACAGCAGTTAACAGCTACCTGAACCTTTAGTTCAATAGAGATTGGCAATTCCAAGGCTTTGAGAGAAGAACTTATCCTAAATATGCAACATAACATGTGTGAATGAAACAAAACACAGCTCCATGGATGTTTGTGATGAGGAAACAACATTATAACATAGATCAGAAAGTAGCATAATGTGTGCCCTTTAAAGGTGATCTTCAGTGTGGTGTAAATATGTCAAATCTGTCAGATGGAGGCATTATGTTTTCAATAGTCTGGTAATTCATTAATATACAAAGACACTTTCTAATTACAAGTTATTTGAATAAGATAACTGGCATTGCTGGACAACAATTTTAGATATTCAAAATAACAGGATACATGAATACATTACTGTCAATTCAGCAGTGGCAAAAGGTGGGGTGCCTGTTGGGCCCCATGAGGCAGCAATAGGAAGAGCAGGCCATAACAGACACTTACCCACAGACAGGGATTGGGGCCTATTTGTCTATCTGTGCTGTCATCTCTGTTTGTTCACATTAGGAGATCTCATTCAGGGACAGGATATAAGGATTTGGTCAGGCTTTATTGCGCTGTAGCTACATACTGCTAAATAGCTCCCATCTGTTCCCCCATAGCGTCCGGCTAATAATGGCTAGCTGCGCTCACGTTTTACACCACCAGAATAACATGGGCGGATAGATGAGCAGCGCTGATATGGCTAGCCACAACACCACTTTGTGCTAAAGGCTAATGTCCCCAGCTTATTATATTAGATCTGGATAAGACACACTAATACATGGCGACGGATACACACACGTGCGGTTGCTGTATCTGATTGAAGATACTGGGCCAGTGGACTAGTCATTGGTCCAACTACCTTGAAGGAGTATACATTAATGAAGAGGAGGAAAGAAAAAAAACTATGTGGAAGTGGAAAGAGAGACAGAGAAAGGGGGCAGTGTGGTCTTTTTCATTACGGTGAATCTTGACACTGCCGCATTCTCCGCACACATGGACCGGATTAGAGACAACTATATGTGGGGCACTTCAGTGCTCTCAAATGCTCTTTTACTTGCAAAAATTATGACTAACGTGAACAAATTGATGTAATTGCCGCAAAAAAAACAAAAAACTATTTGCTTACAAATTTGCATGACGCTAACTAATCCTAAAAGCTGCATGAAGCCAGAGTGCACAACTCACTAAGTCATTGAGGTTAGAGGAAAAATCTGTTTGTGATGGTCCACCTGTGGATTACTGAGGGCAAGGAATGAGATTCATTGGAAACTATTAGTACCATTCAAACTGATTCTCACTTTACAATCTGAATGCACCGACACATGTCCTCCACACTGTCTTTCATTTATGCTATTTAAGGAATTCCTTGCTTTTTCGATCCCAGTTGTATGTTAAATGTAAAGGTTTAAAGGTGCATTGTGTAATTTTTCTGGTGGAGGGTCTGTCAAATGCATTTCTCCATGGAAATGTTATTGCTTTGTCTGGAATGTTTCACAGTATGGCATTAAACCTATGTATCTTCATGGAAACCAAACCAGACCAAATTATAGGTCAGATCTGTGGAGAGGCAATCCCGCTCACTGTCAGAATGCCTATTTTTCTTAGTATTTTTGAGCTATATAACCACCTATAATTGAATAAATTCAAGGTACAACTGTTTAATGTCATTCTGTGGAATATTCCAGGCAGAGCAATGACATATCCATAGAAACAAGCAGGTCATGGACCCACAACTAAAAAGTTACACAGTGCACCTTTAAATACTTGTATTTTTGTATGACATAATTGCATGGAATAAATTATTTACGTTACGTCGCCATGTACTAAAACAATTATGTGTAAAAGTGTGCTAAACCCTCAGAGTGCAGACAGAGAAATGCCCGCCCACCACTGCTGCTACACCAACCCACATTTTGAGGCCAATTGCTTAGGGCTATTGCTCCGTCCTATTTCCATGTACATGTGTGCATTCAAAAGCATCCTGAAAGTCAGTGGGGGGCTCAATATAAACTCCCAAAACAGGAATTATGCTTTATGACTTCACATTCTTGATTTTATGCATTTTAAGCTTGCAGCCTAAGAAATCTGAACTGTTCTATATTCTGTTGTAATTAGGTGCCCCACACACTGGCATCAGGGCAGGGAGGTGGAGTGCTAAAAGTTTACTACAGAAAAAGCAGGGCACGGACAGAGTAGTTCATCTCTGGATCTCTGTTTTTTCTCACTCTGTCGTTTTTATCACCACTGGGCCCCGAAACATGCTTTTTAGCCTGCTAAGTATGTACGGGTCTAGCGGTGCAGAGCATAGCCTTAAGACTATATGAACAAGAGGCCTGCCCATAAGCCCTCTATAGAAACACAGCCATAAAACTGCGAGGCTCTTAAGTCAACTAAAATTCATATGTAAAAGGAAATAGAGAAGGTCTTATTACAGCCGCTTCAGTCAGAATGGGGTACTTTTGTGGTTATTGTGGTGCCATCCATGTTTCCACCAAAACCCACAATAGAAACCCATTGTGCAAAAAGGTCATTAAAATACATGGAGCAAAGGGAATGTACAAATGAGTAGTGTACTATCTATAATATAAGAAAATATCCATGACTTACTATGAAAGGTGCACGGGAGGTGGTTGTCATGCCCAAATCCCCTCTTCATCGTCCTATAAGAGAAAAAAGTAAGAAATATTGTATCATCTTCTTTTATATATAACTAGAAAGACATTTTAAATATGTTAGAAATAATGCAATCACAGGTTAAAACATTCACAATTTTACAAATCCACAATGCAGGAACTTTGGTTTATGGTTAGGGTTGGAGCAGACAAAAGAAATTCTTAATATTCTTAAATTATTAATATATTTCATGTGGTTCTGTCCATAAAGAGGACAAGGCATGGTAGGTTACTACTTTACCATGTAGGCCTATGTAATCTGAAATTCACTCACGAGTTCATGGGAGATCACACAAAAACAAGTGTATTTACAGCATCTTCAAATGTTAAAAGGTTACTGTACTTTCAAGAGAATACTCACAATTCACCCCCAAAACTACAGCTAACTCACTTGATGCTTTCTCCTGTCTGCTGTTGCCATACAAATCTTTAATAATAACAATAAAATAATAGATTTTTGGAACAGTTATCATACCATTGACCAGTGAGTTGAGAGTAATGAATTTACTGTAAATCTGCCCATGCCGTGGTTGTGTCATCTCCTTTGCAGTGACCCAACACTCCTGGTTTGCATCTACAGAATGTTTCATAAAAGCTATATATGATATCTATCACGAGGAATGCTTTTGAGTAGAAATTGCACCATTGTTAGAAACCAATAACTTTAAACACAAGGGATTTCCGTGCGATTGAAACAGTGCAGAACGAGTGCTGCTATTAAGAAGACTTAATTCACCCAGACACGTACATTACGATTGTTAGCGTGAGCTGGCAGCTGACTGTAGTCTGTGTAATGCTAAACTCAGCTTACACTAAGGCACAGTTGCTAATGTTACAGAAAAAGCTCCAGTCCAGTCTATTCTTTGGCTGGACTGAGTGATTTTGACAGGACAGGTAAACTCTGTACGCTACACCTTAGAGCGGCTAAGCTATCGATATAATGGCCTTTCACTAAAACATGCTAGATGCTAAATGCTAACATGTCGCTGAATGGTTGTGACAGGTCTGTAAACAAAGTCGGACTTGGTCAAACACACACCAGCCAATGACCTGCTACTTCACACAATGTATGAAGCAGGCATGTGCTAAGCTTCAGAAAATACCAACATTTGATAAGTGTTTGAAATTGTTACCACTGATTTTGCCTCTACATGAAGTTCACACAACACTTTAAAACACAGTTGTGTGGTGTGTGTGAATATGCCTTGCTGATTCTACTGCACAATAAATAGGCCTGGGGTCCTAATAAAACAATAAACAACAAATAATATCTACAACAAAAGTATAGAGAAAGAAAAAAGATACTTGGTTAATTTGAGCCACACACAATCTGTCAATCAGTAGACAAAAGACAGACACTTTGACCTATGCACACCTCCAGGTCCTGGCTGTGATCTCAGATGAACTTCCTCTAAAGGTAAAAGGTCAGATATGAGGAAAAGTTGCTAAGTGATTGGGTGACCTCTGTCAACAGCACAGACCATTGTTTTTTGCATATGGCCTTAGTATGATATTATTATAAGAACAGGGCTCTCAAGTCTCACGCTTTGAGAGTGTGACACACACAATTCGACGTGTTAACACGCTCCCACCCCACACATGGTATTTCCAACGCTAAATTTTTTTTAAGCAATTCAAAACTGTAGCCACTGTTCACAGCGCTTTCGAGTTGAGGGGGGATGGGGGGAAAAAATAGTCAAAATCATCCCTCTTCTAAAACAGTCATCCCTTCTTCCATCCCTTGTGGCATTTTATCAATCAGGCATGAAAATCCCTCACCTTTTGCCGAAATTCGCCGTCTTTTAGTCAAAATAGCCAGTGCCAAGGGCCAATCATAGGCCGAACTGCGCTCCAGCTTCCAATCATGTTGCAGCATAATTACGCACCGATCGCGCTCCCGCCAATCATGACAATTACCGCTGTTGTGTTTGCGCCTGTTCGCCGATCAGCTGTGAGCGAGCCGCGTGATATTTACGTGGCATTTCCAAGAGAATAAGAATCCTTAACTTGCTACGTTAATGCTACGTAAGAAGGAACTCTCGCCTCGGGACACGGGATAAGTTCGGGATATGTCCTTTACTCCGGAGCTCCGGATTATTAAAGACCGTGACACGTGCATACATGGATACACAAACTATCGGGAGTGACTGCGTTCTTATGGGTGAGTCATATTATCAGATTATTTCTGCATCTATTTCGGCACTAAACCAGGACTAAACCAAGACTAAACCAGGACTAAACCAGGATTAAACTGGGACTAAACCAGGACTAAACCAAGGCTAAACCAGGTCTAAACCAGGTCTAAACCAGGACTAAACCAGGTCTAAACCAGGACTAAGCCAAGACTAAACCAGATCTAAACCGGGTCTAAACCAGGACTAAATCGGGACTAAACCAGGACTAAACCAGGACTAAACCAAAACTAAACCAGGTCTAAACCAAGACTATGCCAGGACTAAGCCAGGACTAAACCGGGACTAAACCAGGACTAAACCAGGTCTAAACCAGGTCTAAACCAGGACTAAGCCAAGACTAAACCAGGACTAAACCGGGTCTAAACCAGGATTAAACTGGGACTAAACCAGGACTAAACCGGGACTAACCCGGCACTAAACCAGGACTAAACCAGGTCTAAACCAGGACTAAGCCAAGACTAAACCAGATCTAAACCGGGTCTAAACCAGGACTAAACCGGGCCTAAACCAGGACTAAACCAAAACTAAACCAAAGCTAAACCAGGTCTAAACCAAGACTAAGCCAGGACTAAAACAGGTCTAAACCAGGTCTAAACCAGGACTAAACCAGGACTAAACCAGGACTAAACCAGGACTAAACCAAAACTAAACCAGGTCTAAACCAAGACTATGCCAGGACTAAAACAGGTCTAAACCAGGTCTAAACCAGGACTAAGCCAAGACTAAACCAGATCTAAACCGGGTCTAAACCAGGACTAAACCGGGCCTAAACCAGGACTAAACCAAGACTAAACCAAAGCTAAACCAGGTCTAAACCAAGACTAAGCCAGGACTAAAACAGGTCTAAATCAGGTCTAAACCAGGACTAAACCAGGACTAAACCAAAACTAAACCAGGTCTAAACCAAGACTAAGACAGGACTAAACCGGGACTAAACCAGGACTAAACCACGTCTAAACCAGGACTAAACCAGGTCTAAACCAGGACTAAGCCAAGACTAAACCAGATCTAAACCGGGACTAAACCAGCACTAAACCAGGACTAAACCAGGTCTAAACTAGGACTAAACCAGGAATAAGCCAAGACTAAACCAGATCTAAACCGGGTCTAAACCAGGATTAAACCGGGCCTAAACCAGGACTAAACCAAAACTAAACCAAAGCTAAACCAGGTCTAAACCAAGACTAAGCCAGGACTAAAACAGGTCTAAACCAGGACTAAACCAGGACTAAACCAGGACTAAACCAGGACTAAACCAAGACTGTGTGATAACATATTATCCTGTGCATTATTGAATTATTGAATGATAATATGGACTTTTTGTTATTAAAGCATTTCCATTTTAACAAAGTACCTTCTATTTTCTTCTATAACTTTATAGTCCAAATCATTGGATAAATATATTCTTTCATTTTACTTTTTTTTTTCTCTATGATGACAGGTGATGCACGGCCTCCTCTGCCTCCAATGACCACACGTCACTGCTTTACCTTGAGAATATATATATGTGCTGTGACACAGTTGCACTATAAATGTCTCAGTATTGATTGTGAGAACTTGGAGGAAAACATGATCCTTAAAATCAAATGTTAATACCGGTAGATTATTTTCATTTGTGCTTAACCAAGATCACTTGGAGTATAATTATATAAATAATTAAATTAAATTATAATTAATTAATTAATTAAATAAATAATAATAATTTCACACACAAATACAGATGTTATTAATTAACTTCTTCAAGTTTGTGCAAGACTAAGTATTGTGTAGTGATAATTTTTACAGTAAAAACACAATAGAAGAAAAATAAATAATTTATATTATTAACTTTACCAGAAGTATTTGTTCAACCTCAGGGGCATTCTGTGATGTAATAAGCAAGTTTCAACGCCAGGGTATATTAAAACACAAGGGGGATTCCCAGTGCATGTTTGGATTGAATTCTCACAAAGGCCGCTGATTTGTTAATTAAATCTTAGAAATACTGTATAATCTGAAACACTTTTTGGAACATTCTTAGGTGGAAATCCCCAGGTATCTGTTTTTACTAAATACCCCCGCACATATATATAGAAGAGGTTAATGGTTAAAACACACAGAGATTGCAATAGACAAACATTTCTCATCTTTATAGACTTGGAATCCCCCTCAGTCTAGCTCCCTGAAAACAATAGCACAGCGACGAGTTTATGATACATTTAAATAATGGAAAAGCCTTCATCTGCTAATGGAAAGATAGTAAAATCATCTTTGACATGTTTCCTAGAACTCCCTTGACTGGTTTCATCCTAATATCCACATAGGATCACCTGTCTCTATCTCTAAGCCATCTGTACACACCTGTGACACACTTCATGCAACTGATCACAACAGTTGTATTTTCGTCTTCATACTTGCAGATTAAGTCAATGCTCGGGGCAGTCTGGATGCTATACTCAGACAGTAAGGAGGGCGAACAATACATAAACTAATCACACACAACAACGCCATCCATCAAAAACACTCATTTGGCAGTTCGTAGCTTCGGGGGCCTTATCTAAATGATGTGAATAACCCGCACTTGGCAGGAAGTCATAGGGCTGAGGGAGAGGAGACTTCGAAAGGGGATTTTGAGAGCTGTTAAGTGCAACCACAATTGACTGATGGAGGGGATGGATGTGAGATTGCAAAGGCAGCGATGTGGCAAACTATGTAAACAAGATCATGCCTCAAAGTGGTAGATCCCCGTGCTATGGTATGCAGCCTCAGATGGCGCACTCCAGTTCGGGTGTTACTGAAAAAGGTTTAAACTTGTGTTAGATTAATAACCTGGAAATTGGGCATGGGTACAATAACTTGGACTGAGATGATTTGCAAATCATTTATTATTATCCTTTTTTTTTTCTTTTCTTTTTTTTTTTTCCCCCAAAGAATTCCAAATATATTCACCACTCATCCAGGTTACTTCAGCCTTACCTAGAAAACAAGCAGGTGATGTCATCAAGCCAAGTTACAGGTCAGGTCTGTGGAGATGCGAGCTCACTAACTGTAAGAATATGTGATTTTCGAAGTATTTCAAAGTAAAAAAAATAAAAAAAAATAAAAACGCCTGTTAAGGAATAATTGCAAGATAGATATGACTAATGTAATACTGTGAAACATTCCTGGCAACGCTATAGCATCTAAACAGAGACAAAACAGGGGCAGTCTTAACTAGCTGGCTTTAGTAGACAGAAAAACCAAGACTGAGGATTTGAGAGAGATTTGAATCGATACTAAAACCTGTGTAGTCCTGACCTGGTCCATGTGGGGTCTGTGGTTGGCGTGTGGGGCTCCTCTCGGCAGACTCCGGTGGTGCATGTTCGCTGAGTGCAGATGGTGGGAGTGGTAGGGGTGGTGTTGGGGGTGCATAGGCTCCTCTTCATAGTTGTCCGAGATCAGCTTCATTCTATTCTGTGTCTGAAAAAGTCAACAAAACGTGAGGGTAGGGAAAAGTGGCAAATATCTGTACATTACAATGCAAGTTTACCAAAATCATAATTATATGAATTTCACAAAACAATTGTCTATTTCTAATTCAATAATAGAATTCAACAATAGAATGATCCTTTTTTTCATGTGAAATTTTTTTAAAGTGGTTCACGTATGTGGTTATGATTAAGTAAATAAGAGGAACACTTTGCATTCATTATTTTCAACATGTTCAAAAACATCATCTCAAAAAGTTATTCATAGCTATCAACCAAGGACTTTGTTTAGTCTAAATGTTTATGGGATCTTAGAGTGATTATGCTTTTAGGTTTTTGGATGACGGCAGGGAGTGTGGAAAGACACAAGCAACAATAAAACTGTGAGCCGCTAACAACCTCTGACAGCTCATAAACTGACTCAGTTATGTTTGACAGATGAGAAAATCATAAGTCTGTCAAAGGGAATCCATAATGCCCATCATCCTTTAATTGGATTAAAATGGCTCAAATGAACAGTGAAGGTTTCATGTTGTGTAAGACCACAGGCGTTTTGGCTCAGGGCTACAGTAGCCTTCATTTTAGATGCTGCTGATGACTTTTAAAGACACATTTCTGTAAGGGTATAAAAGGATAACTATGGCATTTGTTTGTGTGAGTTCCTACTTTTCTGGGAGTGACCTGTCAAACTGCCAGCTTTGATGCTTTTTAGTTAGAAAAAAGCTGTTGTTGACGAATATTACCAATCATCCATAATCCAAGGAGGCCAGCTGTCAGAGAGGCTGACGGAGTGGGTGCAGAAACACTGACAGTTTCAGCTTTATTCTCCTAAGTACTGACCCAAGCACAGAGAATGTGAGGGAGCTGGATATGGAGTAAAGAGTGATCATGACAGTAGTAGGACTAATAGTTTTAGGGATTAGTAGTACGAACTCAAACTACGAACTCAAACTGACTATGTATCATATATATATGTAGAGTTCAAACACGTCATGAAGCCAATGTAAATGAAAATCTGCTGCTGCTTAAAGTGAAATGCTGTGAAAAAGTGGAGTCTATCTACGAGTATATGCTCTACAGTTTTGAACCTTTTTCTATGATAAAGCCATTTTAGATAAATATTGCACTTTATAATTAACACAATGTAAAATAATGCTCAGTGTATGATATAATTTAATACTAATAAAACACAAACCAGAAAACAGCATATGCTTTATTTAGGCTGCGTCCCATTTCTCTGTCTTACACCTTCGTCTTATGCCTACCCCTTGGTTTTGCGTGTTCATGTGAGGGCAAGGGGTGTCCTGATTCTAATTTTGATCAAGGGCTAGGGCTACGACCAAGGGCTACATACCCCTTGAAACGAAGTAAGCTCTCCACCAGACTTGGAACGAAGGGGTACGCCTATAAGCTCAGGCTGGTTTTGGGATCAGGATGGCAGCGTCACATCGACCAGCCAAGGAGTCTCATAAATGTATTTTCAGCAGTTGTAATTATCCATTAACAGTTTAGCATGGTTTCAATTATGACGCTTATGTTCTAGGTTAGTGAACTGTTGTTGCGGTTTTAATTGTAGTGATGTCTGTTTAGCCGACGTTATCGTTTTCATTGAACTTTCATGTATAAACAAGCTAGTTTTTTTGTCGAGCTGAGGTACCCGATAATCCTGGACATTTGTTTATGTTTGTTAGCATCAATTGTTGTCGTCTCTGTAGATGTGGCAGCCAGGTAGAGGCAAGGGATGATGACGCAAACGGTAAATGAGTGGCGTCCCATTTCTTAGGGGAACATTTGTACCCCGAGCCCTCTCAACTCGGTATCAAGGACACGTAGATAAAGGGGTAGGAAGACGGGTAAAACAGAGTAATGGGAGGCAGCCTTAATCTATTAACTGAGGTAGTAGCATTAAGTACTATCACATCTACATGAATCAACTTTATACATATTCAAATTTCAGTCAATCAAGTGATCATTTTGTTGTGTGTAAATGGAAGTATATTTGTCTGCATCTGAAGAGCAGATTTATTAGCAGAAAGACATGATGAAAAGCAGAAGATATTCCAGCAGTCAGCAGCCTGAGGCCATTGCAGCTGAGATAAGAAACTCTGGCCTATAATGAGTTAGGAAGCGAGCCAGGCGGGATCACAGGAAAGGATGTGGCTAGCACTAAAGATGTGAGCCATTAGCTTTAATTGAAGAAGAACTACAGATAAGGTGAGAAGCTCAACACCACGGCCAAAGAGGAATGCATTATAGATTAAGATTAGAAACTGGAGCAGAGGAGGGACTAGACAGACTAGACTGAAGCTGTAATGGACAGGTTGAGGTGTATTGCCCTATTTGACCTCAGGTGTTGACACTAGCAGGTGTGACTGGGTGGAGCTTGTTTCAGTTTAACACTTGCAGTCAGACACCTGTCATTGAAGCCTGAACAATTACTATTATATTCACTACTAGACAAGCAGGGGGAGCCTATTCAATTGTTCTGCAGGAAATGCCATATAGCAGTGGAAAGGTACTGAGTAATAATACCCACCTTTTATACATAGATATATATTTTAACTAATCTGTACAGGCCTTTTTGCCTTCGAGCTTCAACAGAGTAACCAATTTAAATATATACAAGCATTCCTGAAGTTGTGTTTCATTCACACCACTGTGTTTTTAAACTCTGCACATAGATTACACATACACTAGATTAGTGTATGTACCTTTTTATAATGAGAACCAGTACAATACAGGAACTGGCAGCGCAACAGTTTGTGCATTTTAATATGTTACAGATAGATAGTGAACAGGAAATTAACCTTGTTTTAGCACTCTTAACACCTTTTTAGGCAAATATGATTTTAATATTAACTTTTTATTGACGGACCTAACTTCGGGAATTGTCAGAGGTGGTGACTCTTCTCTCTTTTCGCTTCGTTTTTTGGAGGAATGATTATTTTGTAAGAACATATGCAGCCAGTAAACAGGGCAATAAAAACAGCCATGGTATGAATGCGCTTTAACTAGTCTTAATTAAAGGCTGTGCAGAGTAAACACGGTGGACAGACGGCCTGCTTGTAGACACAGGTGGAAGTGGACAGAGCAGGAGACCAAAGAAGATGAGTTCTTCAGTGACATTTATGGCCATAACAGATTTGTCCTGTATTTTACGATGGTGTATTGTGTGTGTCTGTGTATATCAAAGTGCAGCTGCTGACATAAACATAGCCAGGATGCTCCCACGGCAGAGCTAGCAGCTGCCTCACAAGTTTACTGTCCGAACCTGCGCTAAATCATAAGCCTGTCCTGATTACGGGGACACGCTGTTAACACATAAGGACAAAGATGGTTGGAGAGAGAACCCTTAAACAAATACCACAAAACATCTTGATTTCAGTGCCGCTATAAATGGCTGTATTTGTGAAAGTGATTCATGATCTTTCCAGAAATAAGCAGAAAATAGTAGTCAATAATGATCATGTCTAGACACTGTCTCAAGTCTAGACACATCTCGAAATTCATTAGCGACCACCCAAGTGAATGCAAGGACGCAATCAGACAGTATACCATGCTAGAATCAACATTTTGTTGATTTGATTGATTATATTTTGTTGATTTGACGCATTAAATAAAAAAAACTAAATAATCCAAATGCCTAGAGGATATGTACCTGATTTTTTCATGTATTTGAGTCTTGCCCCAGTACAGATAAATTGGATTGGTTCTTGAGATCAAAATAAGTTAGCTGTTTACTGCATCATAAAACCTTTTCTTGTCCGAGAATGAGGAGTTGTTGTTGTTGTTGTTAGCATTACTCTGATGACTCCTTTCTGGCGCTTATAAATTCAGTGACTAATTAGGACGCTTGGAATGAATAAGGTAAGTGAGAAATAACTTTGGACCACGTCAAACTGTTTAAAATGAACTAGTTCTGTTTTTTTTACCTTTTAAGACAGTAAAAATCAGCACAGCACCTTTAATACAATACACAAATTGCAACGTGCTTGGATGCAGATGGGTTGCTGTTATTGATTTATTTTGAGCTGGTAAACTTTATTAAATATGTGACCTGTATTTGAATATTATAACAGCAAGAAAGCAGTTGTAGGAAGTTTATATATGCAAAGAACTACATTTATTACTGCACCTTGAGTAAAACTGAGCACAGGATTAAGATGAAAACTACAGGAGTAAAAGTAACTGGAAAAGGATAAATTCCGAATGATTTTTTCTCAGCGTCA
The DNA here is from genome assembly GCA_036785185.1 of Paratrypauchen microcephalus. Classification (NCBI taxonomy): domain Eukaryota; kingdom Metazoa; phylum Chordata; class Actinopteri; order Gobiiformes; family Gobiidae; genus Paratrypauchen; species Paratrypauchen microcephalus. Next base: position 1,120,600 of record JAVJIX010000052.1, on the reverse strand, counting down.
AAGCACCATCAAAGTTCAGTCATTCATCACCAGGATGGGACCACTCTGAGAACTCCAAAAAGCATACTATACTTACTGACTCTTGGGATGTCTAAGCACTCTACATTCAGTGTGTGTGTGTGGCAAAGTATTTTATGTGTTTGTCCATGGAGTGGAAGCTGAAGATTTGTCTAAAAAGTGGAGCATCCAGAAGTAGGATCCAGAGAGGTCAGACGGGCCACTGCTATCTGTAAATCTATCGGTTGTCTACAGATCAGATTTCACCTCTGAGAATTTCACTCCCATAATTTTTTGGTATTTCCTGGTCAAACTTCCTGGTCCCGTTGGCTTCTGAGGGCCTTAAAAGAGTATCCAAACCTGATATGTGTGTCATTGGGTCAGTAGACTGGGAATATAACCCCCAGAGAGATTGCATTGAGGTCTTAGTGGTACTTTTAAGTCTCTAAGTATCATAGATTACGAATTCTCACATAAAAAGCTTGTGATGGTAGGTGGTCCTAACTGACACTTCGTGGTAGATCAAGATCAAGATCAAGATTGTTTATTTGTCATATGCAGGATCAACACAAGGTCAACAATGCAATGAAATGCTTAGGATCAGAAGAACCGTTGACTCGCTAAGATAGTCAGAAGTACTAATAACATGCAATAATAGTACATGGTAAAAAAAGTGTTGCAAAGTGCAGGGGAAGAAGTAAACAATATAATAAACAATATAATAAACAATATAATAAAATATGTAATAAAATAAAAAAGCAGGGTACAATGTACAAGGTGCAGGTAGGATTAAATCAAGATCAAATAAGGTGTAAGTATTTCACAGATTGCACATAATAGGGTGTGGTGTAGGTGTTGCATGTGGATTTCGTATTGCACATAGTATGATATAAATATTGCACATAGGTTATTGCACTGATTATTGCACATGTAACAGTAATTTACAGTGAGGTAGTGACAGACATGATATATTACAGTGGTACAGTGTAATATTATTTTAGTGCATGCGTACTCTAATACTTTTTAAGAAGTGCTGGTATGAGAAAATGAGTAACATTTGTGCAGCTAGCTCTCCCCACATGCCAACCTCTCCACTCAAGTCTACTTTTCTTCTTCTAAGCTCTCCTCGATGTTCCAGGCCCGTAGGCTGGTTGGCCCTTTTGCAAATTGGAACTCATCACATCATCAGGTGGACTGTAACTCTTGCTTCACCCAAACGGGAAAAAATGACGCACAGGCTGGCGATGAACAGATAATAGGTTTTCCTTGAAATTCCATGAATGGAATGGCACCCCCTCGGGACCTGTTTACAGTTTACGAGACGGGAACAAACATTGCTTCGCACTCCCAACCACACACCCAGTCAATGCATCTGCTTGACTTTTAAAAATACTTTTCCCAGAACCCCCCCGTGTGACTCAGGAGACTGTATATGTGAACGTCCCGCGGTTGGCTCATTATCGTTAGTGTTCAGGTTAGCTCAGTCACTGATGTGGTCCTAGCTAAAGCCTAATCACCCACATACCCTTATTTGCCTGTAGTCATAGTAGAAGCAATGCATCATGGGTATCTGGGTGCAATTGTATGCATATTTGGAAACTGACCAGGAGAAGGTAGACAGGAAAGTACACATCTGACTCAGCGATGATACCAGCCTCAGTTAACAGGTCTGCTGCATGATGTTTTTAGCCAATAGCTTAACATCTGTTTTTATGAGTTTGCCTTTAGAATCGCAGCTTCCTATCAACTGGTTTACTTTGTGATGACTGATTGCAGTAAATGCGGTTTGAGGCGGAGAGGTCTATTTTGTTTATTAGCACGAATTATTAACCTCTCTCTGTTTCTGGTTTGTAAGTTCAAAAGTCTGCCCAAGAGGCTGCTCTAATGCACACAAGACTTCCCTTTTGTTCTGCAGCAGGTTTGAATTTGTTGTGCTTGCTACGATGTATAATACCACTAAATGTTAACCACAAGGCCAGGATACAGTGTGCCTAGCTCAAGGGCAGAATCGCTGGACTCTTATTGATCACATTGTCACATTGTTATAAAGTAAATGCATCATGGGACTCTACCTGCTGTTTTAGCTGGTGCATAAGTCTGTCCTTCTCCCTCTTCAAAGCCATCACTTCTTCTTGGGCCTTTTTTCGATTTGAGGCGGATATCTCCAGAAGAGCAATGTTGGCGTCCTTTTCACTGATGGCTGCCAATAGAGCCTGTTGCCTAAAAGAAAGAAAAGAAACACATTGTATTTATGTTACAGACTTTATTAATTTGGACATACATGAGTGTGAAAGGGAGTGAAGAGTGGGAAAAGACATTCAGGAAAGTGAGCCAGTAATTGAAAAGATTTATTTTCTTATATATGCCAATAAGTGGCAACTAAAGTCATATGATGATTCTGAGAGTTGTTTAAATCCAGCATGAGACAGGCTGACCAGTAAGAGCCCTCTGTGAACCCAAAACCAGACTAGAAATCTGGTTAAAAGTATAACCCAGCCCTAATTAGACTGCATAATTTGTCCAACTTTTTCTTATTTTTAAAACTGTAAGCATATGTACAGTATTCCATGTCTCTTAAATCCTACAGATTGAAACCTTGGCATTCTTTTTGACACCACACTCTCATACCAACAACACATAAACTACATAACCCGGACTGCTTTCATACCTCTCTGACCTCCTGCACCGCCACACCCCATCCCGCTCCCTCCGTTCCTCCGACACCAACCTCCTGTCCCTCCCCTACAGGACCAAGCTCCAAACCTGGGGCGACAGAGCTTTCTCCGTTGCTGCCCGGACCCTCTGCTCTGCTCTGACCTCCCCACCTTCAAAAAACTGCTCAAGACTCACCTTTTTAAAACTGCTTTTAATGGTTCTTAATGTTTAATGTTTTGTCTGATTGTTTATCGTTTTATTACCTGTTTTATTACTGATTTTACCTTCTGTACAGTGTCTTTGAGTGTCTTGAAAAGCGCTTTATAAATAAAATGTATTATTATTATTATTATTATTATTATTATTATTATTATTATTATTATTATTATTATTATTATTATTATTATTATGATTATATTGGCTGGTGTCAACTAGAGATGCACCATTTCAGTTCCGATACAATTCCGATACCATGGCTTTAAGTATCTGCCAATTCCTGATATCTACATATACCAATGCGGGCACTAATAATAGTCTTTATTTTCCTAAAAACAAGAAATATTGCATGACAAAATGTGTATGTAGCTTTTATTTATGTCTCAAGTAACTACAAAACAATTTTGTATATTAAAAGCTCAAACATTATGAGAATTTCTGGACCAGTAATTACATCAATACGTAGCCCCAACCAAAATACAGTGGTACCTCACCTTACGAAATTATTCCAGAAGTGGTTTCGTAACGTGAATTTTTCGTAAGTTGAGTAGCTATTTCAATGGAAAAGGGCTGATTCGTTCCAAGGCCCCGTTCCAAGTTTTTTTTTATAGTGTAACTTTTTTTTATAGTGTAAGACTGCGTTCTGTGTCCTGATTGGCTAAGAGACTGTAGAGCCAGGACTAAACGTGGAATAAACCAGGTCTAGACCAAGGTCTAAACCTGGACTGGACCAGGTCTAGACCAAGGTCTAAACCTGGACTGGACCAGGACTAAACCTGGACTAAACCAGGACTGGACCAGGTCTAGACCTGGACTAAACCAGGACTGGACCAGGTCTAGACCTGGACTAAACCAGGACTAGACCAGGTGGATTAAAGCGCCGCGTGCGGGTCTATTTCCTGGTTTCGTGCTAGCTCTGCCGGTGTACCTCACGAGTCACGGCTGAGGGGAGCAGCGAGGAGGGGAGGTGCCTACCCGCACGCAGTCCAAGCTCATGAACGAACGCATGCAAGGTTTAATCCTGGTTTATACCTGGTTTAGAGGAGGCACGGTTTGAGCACGGGTCTCGTGCTCGCAGCCCCACGCCGGGTCATGCTGCGCTATCACACACGTGTCCGCGCGCACACTTCTCCGCCCTCCCCCTTCCCCCCACACTTCACTATTAATACATTTTGGTGAAAATCTATGAAAGTTTGAGTGTTTAAACAGAGACAAATGTGAGAAAAGTTTAAATCCAGTCTGAGAAAAGCGTATAATGTGCGTGGCTGAGCGTACATTATTTGAATTTTTGAGATTTCGCGTTTCGTATCTAGAGACCAAAATTTAACGTGAAGGCGTTTCGTAACTTGGAATTTTCGTTTGTTGGGTCTTTCGTAAGGTGAGGTACCACTGTATCTGCAGAACCGATATTTTGGAGCCGAAAACCAATCCATGGATCTCATGAATCGATGCTGATATTCAATACCAGAATTGGTATTGGTGCATCTCTAGTCTCAACCATTAATGGCCATAAATAGACAATAAGAATGAAGAGATTCAAAGATTCAAGATCATATGCACAGTAAAGAAACACGTTTCCCTGTACAATGAAATTCTTACTTTGCTGCCCACACTGGATGCCAAGAGTGTGCAAAAAAATGAAAATAGAGAAATAAAATAAAGAGAGGCATGTAAAAATATATATATAATCAAATACAAACAATCTTTACAGAATATACACTATGAAAAATATAGGCTAGGTGCCTATATGAATGACTATTACAGACAAAGGCAAACAGGTGGAGAGTGAAATGACGCAGATAAACAGCTGTGTGCCACTGCAGACATAAACTGATGTCAATGAAAAGGCTCCTCTCTCAGACTGGCTTTCCACACAGAGGAGGAAGACATCTTTGAAGTGGTCCTCTAAGTGCAGTATTAGCGTCACCTCAGTATGAATCATGTGGAGGTAATCGTGTAATGGAGTGGGCTGACATTATATGACGTTGTCTGTTGCTGATTCAAGTCACTGTGGTCACAGCTGTGGTTAGAGTGGACTGATAAGAGCTACCACTGTGTCCAGGTATCCAGGAAGTGGTATAAGAGGTTAGCCAAAAAAAGGGCCAACTGACACTGAGAGATTGGAATGGTAATGTAAAAGCAAGGGGATGACTATGCCAAAACCCAGGTCTGGAATTTAATCACGCCTTGACCATAAAAGGTGTTACCACTGTCTTAGTGTTGTCACAAAACAAAAATTTCAAACTTGATTTTGATAGTATGAAAAAGGCTCATTACTGATTTTGATACTACAATAATAATAATAATAATAATAACAATAATAATAATAATAATAATAATAATAATAATAATAATAATAATAATAATAATAATAATAATAATAATAATATAATAATAATAATAATACAATAGAATTTATTTTCTGAATATTAGCATGTGATACTCTTCTGTTATTATTATTAATATTATCTGTGACTATTCTTATTTTGTTGAAAGTATGGGCAAATATGTAAGGCAAAAAGTAAAGGTCATAGGTCATAGATGTGGACTACATTTAAAATGATCTAATATAATATTGTCAAGACCAACAATCTCAAAATTGTCCTTAATTATTCTCAGTAGTGTATTTTGTATTCAGTATGTATTTGTCTTACACAGTGAAGCATGACAGGACTGTTATCAATGAATGAAAACGTTGCAATGGTCAAATCACAATCAAAACACCTCAATCTTTTCCAATACAAAATTTCTTCAAGTGGCCATTTATAGCATTCCAAGTTAGATAAACAATATTCAGCTCACAACAATCAAATTAAGTGTGTATTAAAATGGGGCAACAGTACAGCTACAGTATTTCAAAGTTTGTGTGAGGTAAAGGAAAGAGCAAAGGACAGCAGTGGGAGGGTCACTTTGCAAATACACTCTATTAAAAACTGACCTGCAATAGACCGTGTTTTTATTCCATGATTTAAGTCCCTGCAGAAATAACCCAATTGTAAAAATAAACAAGCTGAACTTCGAAGTACGTCTTACTGGGCTGGGACTTCACATTCCGTGTTTTTAGTACAATTATCTCCACGCAGCATCTGGCCTCTGGATTCTCCCATTGAAGCATTAATAGGGCTCTGTGTGTTTGTGGGAGCATGCGTTGGGCCGTGCGTACATGTGTGCTTGACAGAGATTGTAGCAGCTAATCATACCATTAATCACAGAGCTGGACTGGCCTGACACATTTCGTCTCCCCACACCTCTGCTGTTATTTCTTTTAACGCTGACTGTAATGGACACACACACACAGACCCACTGCCCTGGACGTGCGCAAATGCGTTACAGTGACAGTTTTTTGCATGGCTGGAACAGGGGCTATGGAAAAATGGTTTGACCGAATGAATATGAAATGATGATGTAAATGTGTATTTGTGTTTGAAGAGTATACTTCAGATAAAAAAAAGTTGAAGGACTGAAAAATAAGAAGGACATTATATCTCTTGTCTTGCCTTTTCTGGAATACTTGGTAATGTATAAAGTAATGTATAAACTAATTAGACTTCACACAAAAATTTAAAGATTGACAGCCATGAGTTCATAATATGCACAGTAACCGCAATACATCACATGCAGCTACGCAGCTTAAGTAGCCACGAGGTTTGCTTCTCGCATACAGCTGATTGGCGGAAAAAGAAAACAAAAGAGCGCTAATCATCACGTGAATGGCCACTAGCACCAGTATGGTAATTATGGTAATTTACACACGCCCTGATTCTTTCTGAAAAACTAGCCAATTTCAAAGACAAAATGTATGCTTTTAAAGCAACCAATGTTGTTATCTGAAACATGGAGTGGCTTCTTCATGATCTCAACTCACACATTTGGCACAATAAATAAATAAATAAATAAAAATAATTTTGAAAAAAAAAAAGCTTCTAACGCAATTTTCTCCTATTCGTGCTGAGTGACTTGTGGCGGGATTTGCTGTGGTTAGTCGCATACGTTGACCTGTATTTCATTGCAAGATATTTGGAAATGTTTCATGTTTTCATGTCTCATTTTTCCTCATAACAATCCACAACCACTAAAGCAAGTAATCTGCCCACAAAGTTAGTGATGTTATTTCTGCAGTACTATAACCATTAATGCTACAAATACTACCACTAGTATAATGTGCTACTATTACTACTATTTCTCCTAATATTGTAACCACAAAGCAGACCTGAGCCCCAGAATAAGCAAGTAGTTTTGCCAGCAATATCAATTTGTGAAAGTGAAATGATTCTGGAAGTCATTAACATTTATCACTGATTTATCTGTCTACCTAAACTGTTTTTTTCCTAACGAAAGCACAGACCCAGAGTAGCCACATGCCTCATTGCAAATTATTTCCAGGTTCAAAATTAACACTGCAGAGCTGTACTGTTGATGGCCCATTCCCTGTAGGCGCTTTCTAAGTGGTACAGGGAGATTGTGCTGCTGACTGATGTCTTCCTAAAACAATAAAACAGGCATTAATATGATTAGCGTCCCTGTAATGTTTGTCTCCCACATCCTCAATCAGGGAATGCACCGTGGACATTACCGCTCACTGATTACTTTTACTTGCTGTCTCTGAACCTAGTACACATTCGCATATTTCACCTAGTCTAGTTTGACTGAATAGCTGTCTTTAAATGTAACTTAAGATTCAGGATAGAGGCATGGAGGTGGGAGGGACACAGATATTAACAAAATAAATGACTGGACAGTATCTATTGCCTCATTTCTATAACTTTGTTTGTAGAGCCGCAGGATTTTGGGAAAATATAAATAAATAGTGATTTTTCTGACCAATATTCCAATTAGCTGTGCAAACTGTATATGTTTAAAAATAGGATTAAGTTAGGAATACACATTGTAAACTTCAGGAGTGACTGGAATATAAACTGATACACAAAAAGTTTGAAGAAGTCTTTTTCTATAAAATATCAGGATATTTTTGTTTTTTGCAGAGAACGTTCTAATTAAATATTTACTGCCTTTGTGATTTGGTAATTAAAACGATTAATTAAAACTAAAACTAAAATTTGATTGCGAAATATTGTGTACTTGTTTAGGCTGCAAACAAAAGAATATATTTGTTTCCTGTCTGACTGAAAGAGGCAAAGTTTCCATTACTTTTAAGATGAAGTTTGAGTCTTGACACCATGCACTAAATAGACATCTGATGGTCCAATAAATTGACAAGTAACTCCCAAAGCGCAATATCAAAAGACTCAGTAGACTTGTGTTGCCTGATATGTGTGAAGTGTATTATAAAAGCAAGATTAAGTGATGGTCCATGCGTGTCCAAAGCCTGCAGCCTTAGCCCAAAGATGCATGGACACAACTGACAACTTATTTATAAGGGGTGAAATTCTTTGCTCCACTACAACATGTGATTCCAATTGAGACTTCATGGTCCCTGGGACATATTGAGACATTGAGATGTACAGAGGTGGGAGATGGATGGCTAAAGTACATGACCATGCGATGAGAGGTGAGAGGGAAATGCATACGAGGGGGTTGGGGTCACAGGGGAGGAGAGAGAGAGCAAGAGAGGACAGACAAGAGTAAAGACATGAGAAAAACAAAAATGCATGAGAACTAAATTGAGAAATGGCCTCTTCAGTTAAAGGTGCAATATGTAACTTTTCTGGTGGGAGGTCCGTCACCCGCTTGTGTCCATGGAGATGTTATTGCTTTTCTTGGCATGTTGCAAAGTATGGCATTGAATGTATGTATTTTGCATTTTTCAGTTACAAGCATTTTTAATACCGTAAAAATATGCATACTTCATTCCTCTCATACATCTGACTTGTTCCTTGGCCTACAACCATGAGTTTAATGATCAAAAAAAAGTGTAATGCTACACTGTGGAACACTCCAAGCACAGCAACAACATCTCAACAAATTTCTTATTTTAATTTGGATCATTTAGGGGGGGAAATCAGACTGAAGAGACTTATAATAGAAATATTTTGAAAGTAAAATCACTTATGTGTGGCCTCCAATAATTCAATTCTGTATTCTCTATCAGTTCACCCTTTGGGGTAATATTTTGTTGAAATAGTTGTTGAGTATTTTGAAAACAATTCCTGGCAAACCTTCCCATGAACTCAAAGACACACTGAGCCCAGCTCTCTGTGGCTATTGCTCTGTCCGATAATGTCATATACCATCTAAATTGCAATAAAGACACTGAGGTTCTTGCTTTTAGGAGGAAGTAAGGAATAAAGTGAGAGAAAACAACATGGCAAAAGATGAAGGAAATGGACAGAAAGATTATGTGTTTGACAAGCCACTGACACCTGTGCAACATGGGGAAACTGAGGGGATGCAGAGGGGAAAGGGGAGCAAAGGTAGAGATTTAAGTGTCCCAGCCTTCCCTAAATCAGCTCAATGCACTCCGTGTTGTTATTCCAAGGCGTCATGGTTGAGGAATATGTGTTTATAATTTGTGTTATGACTTACTTGAAATTATGAGTGCGGAGAGTCAGTCGGACAGAAACAGATGCGTCCGTGTCGTGCCCGGGGGAGCCATCCATACAGCCTTCCCCCGAGCACTGTACATATGAGCACATCGGCCTTTCATGTCTCCCTGTGCATTCATGACGCATTTTCTTTAGCTACAACAACTAATAGTGGCCCCAAGAACATCCATTACTACCAGGGTGCTGTAGTTTGAAGTCATGCCTTTCCACATTAAGCGCGGAGCTGGGTCGAAACATTCCAGTGACGTTTTATGGCGGCGCGTTGATTGTACGTGAGCGAAGGTGCGGCAGTGAGCCAGAGGCCAGCGAGAGGCTTGTGGTGAGAGCAAGCAGAGGACATGAGAATGGGGCATGGTTGACTGACATTATTATTTATGGCTCTGGAACACTGGGTTATTTACAACGGAGGAGGTGGGGAAAATGTCTATTTCCAACATAAAACACATGCTCTGGCTTCATTTAGTAAGCTTACTTTAAATCCTGTTGATGGTAAATCTGTGTTTCAACTCCAAACATATTTTTAGGAGGAGGCCTGCTCTGGCTACCTTACGAGGGGTGAGCAGGATGAATTTAAAAACTATTAAGGAACCACATGTCCTATGCACCCAAAGCCAACTTCCTTTTGCATTGCAACGTTTTGTACAGTAACTAACCCTGATATGCAAGATTAAAAATCCAATACAAAACAATATACAATGCAATGCCAATGCTACTATTAAGATCTGTGCTAATAATAAAGATTTATAGTATTATTTTTCACATTTTCTCAATAATGAAAAACAACAAAGAGGCTAACACACAAATTTGGAATGCAGTCATTAAAAATAGTAGCCATCAAAAAGTCTGTTATCTTAAATAATTGTATATTTATTAATAATTAGTACTATAGTATAATATAATATGTAATTATATAAACAAAAAATGTATTTAAAAAAGTCTATCACTATAATAACTACACCTTAATTAGATTTAATAAAGCATGGTTTATTAAGAATAATTCAGGCTGAGAAGGCACTTACTTAAATGTTTAGGCTTAGAATATGAGGATGTTAATTAATATGGATGCACCAATATGATACTGGTGCCGATCTTGAAAATGTGGATTGAATATTGGCTTCAGTTGATATCCCATTTTAGTCTATGATGGCCCAAAATGTCTATTTTAAACTTGTATTTTTACAAAGCTCTTCTAAAGTTACAAAACACATTTGCATTTTTTACCTCATCCTTTTTGTTTTTAAAGGAAATCAATTTTATTTTCAGTCTCTGCACTGGTATCGGTTGATATCAGGTATGAACAGGTACTTAAAGCTAAAGTATTGACATCGGTATCAGAACTGAATAACCTAGATCGGTGCATTCCTATAATTATAATAATTGAATTTCTTCTTTTATCATTCCTATAATTAATTAGTCACTAAGCCTGAATCACTCTTAATAAAGTATTTATTCATTATGAAATTAGTCTTTCTTTAAAGGCAAATTAACATTTTTTTACAATCTGAGCCTTCTTTCGGCAATAAAACAAGTAGTTTTACTCACCCATAGCATTTTTCTGTCAATTGGAGCAGTATCGCAGAACTTATGTTGAGCCGTTCTGTTGAACGTAAGTAATGATCCCGTATCCGTTAACATGGTGCTGTATCATTTGCTCGGGGCATTACTTTGCGGTGTCCAAATAACACAAACTTTAGCACTTGTCCGATGTCTTAATGAAAGATTTCGTTTGAAGCAAAAGTGGCCTGTAATCCGAGATTTAGCCATAGTTTCGAGTAGATGAGGACGCCAGTGCGCATGCGCGGACTGCGTCCGGGACCCAAACATGAAACGCAAAGCTGAAAACTATGGATAAATCTCGGATTACAGGCCATTTTTGCTTCAAACGAAATCTTACATTAAGACATCGGGCTTCTATGATTTGAAAAGTGCTAAACTTTGTGTTATTTGGAGACCGCAAAGCAATGCCCCGAATACAAATGCTAACGGATATGCTACAACATAACTTTCTTCAAACAGCTCCAAATGACACGAACGTGATATGGGTGAGTCAAACAACTTGTTTTATTACCGAAAGAAGGCTCAGATTGTAAAATAACGTTACTTTGCCTTTAAGGCTTGAATGAGTGCAGTTATGAAGTGTTACCAAAAATAGCAGTGCTTTTCCAGCTAAAACCATTAAGCATGTGTGAATCATAAATGACATGCTAATCCAATACAGCGCTAACCTTTACACTATCTTTGAGCTGTGCTTCTCAGGAAAATACTATAGCGGCAGATGGCTCTCCCAGCACTAGCCCTGGTTGTGTGTGTTTTCACTTCACTAATAAAATATACAACCCACTTACACTGCTACGGCCCACTCCCACATTCAAGGTACGTTCTCTGACCGCTCAAGGTATGGGAGAGGGGGCTCTAATTGAAAGAGTATGTATCGGTTTTACAGCAACAAGACGGGAAAATACGAGGGGACAAAAATCAACAAATCTGCCAAAACTAGCCAAATGTTTAGAGTGGAAGCAGGGACGAGGAGCAATGGCTGACTGCTCCCTGGGATGAGCTGGAGCAGAAGGACACAGCAGCATTCCACAGTGTGAGGGGGAGAGAGATGACGGGAGGAGAGAGGCCAGGTGACTTTGGAAATATGTGTTAAAGAAAAAAACTAAAGAAAATATGGACCAGAAAGAAAATTAAGTTCAAAATAAAATATAAAGTATAAAGTGTTTAAGGGGAAAAAAAATCTCTTCTTCATCAGTTCTGGCCAATTCTAATATTATGTCTGTAATGTCTATAAAGATTTATTCAATTGTAAGTCCTAGATGTACTTTGTATAATTATTGTAATATTATTTGTACTGCATTTCATGGCATAGCAAGCATAGCACTATGTAACTTTCCTGGTAAGAGTAATAAATAATAGCTTTCCCTGTTTTGCCTGTTTACCCTGTGCTTTTTACAATAAAACAATACCATGAAAAACATGCATTCTACTGTAACCCCCTCTCCACAAATGTGACCTGTAAATGCTGGTGCTTGTCTGCATGGATAATTTTAATATCATAGTGTGAAATATTCCAGGCAAAGCAACATCTTCATGGTGACAGACCGTCCACCTGGAAAGTTACACAGTGCACCTTTAAGTTTTCCAAGATTTAAGCAAAATTATTCTAATTTTAAACATGAATCACTGATCATAATCCAAAATACTGTTATTAAAAATATATCAAAAAGAAGCAGATTCTTATGATATAGATATTGTATTTGCTAGAAGTAACAGAAAACTGACAACACAACATAAGTACAAGTAAAAACATGGTACACTGCATAAACAAACCCTTAGGGGATGTCGGAGTTGACAGTGATTGACAGCAGTCTTGTCCATTTGCATGTCTTTCTGTGTGCACTTATCCCCTCTCATTCCTCTCCATTTTACCTCAGCGTTAGAAAAACACAACCTTTCTGGGGGCCCACCTACGCTGTCTCACCCTACTAAGGTACACGCCATGATCATTCGCCTCCTGGAACCCTTTCGAGAGCAAACCCCGGCATTTTGATTCTTCTAAAGGGGAGGTTTGTTCTCTGTCTTCATCACCACACAGCTGACTGACAGTGTCTCCCCGAGGCATAAGACAGAAGACCGGTACTGTACCGTAGACATTGAGGGATCAGGTAGAGGCAAGCACACACGCACAAATACAGCAGCTGGCCTGTTTAAAGCCCCTGCCATCTGGGAGAGGTGAGGCGCGCTGAGAGTGAGTAACACCAGGTCTATAGTCACACAGTCCTAAGAGCACACTTAGAGAGAGAGCAGGGATGGAAGAGTATACACACATATACATGAGTGTTAGCAAGAACCTTTAGGCCTCAATGTAAACATGGATGAGTTATGTCCCATTCATCTGTGTCTGACTGAGACCAAGCACTGTCACTAAACCTCCCATCCAACATCAAAAGGTGAACACTGTGGTTTATAGGCACTCGCCAAATTTACAGTAGGTGTCATGCTAAGGGAATTTGACTGGGCAAGATAAGATAAGAAGTTGAGCCTGCTGTCACAAGGTTATGTCTCATTAGGGAACAATTTGAAGGTCAAGTTTTTACATTTGTCACAATTTACTACAAAAACAGTACATTGATTATTTAAATACATTGTAAGTAGATAGGAGGACTACGCAAAGATTCCGATTTTGTCATGGTAAATATAATTTTCAATAGAACACAAAAGAAAACTTGTCCAGCTAGATCAGGGGTGTCAAACTCATTTTGGTCTAGGGGCCGTATCCAACCTATTTTGATCCCAAAGGGGCCTGATCAGAAAACTCATGGCATATATACCCCAAAAATAGCAATAAGTCCAAATATTTGTGCAGAGAAATGCAAATCTATTACAGAAGTCTATTTATTTGATGACCTCTTTCTTTTAGAAAATATTATAATATTTTAACAACCTGAAACTTTAAGAAAAATGCAGTTTCTACACAAGCATACAGGTTTCCCATTCACCTCCATGAACAAATGGGAATTAGTCAATTTTTCTTGGAAAATCCCGCACTTGGCGTCCACACACAGAGACGCTGGAGACGCTGCTATGCTAAGCTGTGCAGAATAGAGGTGCAGAAAATAACCAATATTTTAATGGAAAATTCAAATATTTTAATAGAAAATCAGCCGAGGGCCAGATTAAAGGTCTTGGAGGGCCGGATCTGGCCCCAGGGCCACATGTTTGACACCCCTGAGCTAGATGGTCCAGATCAGGCCTTGCTCAAGATCTGGAGATGTGTCCTGAGTCACTGACGTTTATTGGAGCCAGCAAAATCAATAGACATTTCTAAAATTGCGCAACAAAACAACAAATGTCTTCCAAGCTCTGAACTCTGCTCCAAACCACACACTTCAACAGACAAAGGATTGGCTAAAAAAGATCCAAGCTGATCACCAATGATTACAGAATGTGGTCAAGCTTGATTAATTGCTTATACAAGCAACCCCCTAGGAGTTGCAGTAGTCTTAATGGTTAGGCTTAGTGGTTAGGCTTGTCACAATAACAAACTTAAACATGCAATATACTGCTGAAGTAAATATAGACGACAAATAATAATATTGAAACCAAACCATAAGAAAAATGATTAACTTTTTTTTCTAAACATACAATATTGTTAAAAAAAAAGTTAAAAAATTAACTACAATAAATAGATTAGTAGTTAGTAGTTAGTTAATAACCAAACTAGTACAAAGAAAAAGCATCCATGTTAAATATTAACCCCCCAAAAATAATTGTTCCACCTGTCAGGGAGTAGGGAATAAGTCAATATAGTATATATTGTGCTTACATATAATTTTATTAATGATAAAATGATATGTAATAGAGTGACACAAGTGATTTCACCAAGCAGCACCTTGTCTTGTTCACAAATACAGACACCAAATTCTTCCACTATTGCCTTAGCTCACAGTACCATTGCCTGTGAATGCCAGATGGACACCTTGTACATTGCGTCACTCAAATTGGAGGTTTTCTTTATTGTTGTGTCCTTTCCTGCACTAACACAACCTCCTATAAGAGTCAGACAACATCACAGGTTTCCAAACAGGAAGGTCATTACAAGTGTCATCCTATCTTTTTACATGAGCTAATCAAAGAGACAAGCACTCACTCTATTGTCTAAGAAAATGGCATCACCTCCGTCTGCTCTATCATTGCGTATCGTGGCCCTGTCATGTCCTGTACTCCGCAGGACAGAGGGGCTAAATATTAAGTTCAAGGAGGTTATGCAAACACGTTGAAACAGTCATCCTTGGCTTAAGTATTACCCTGCACCCTTCAATTACGAGTCTTGCTTTCCTCTCCCCTCATTCCTCCAGCCCTCCGTACACTACTTCTCTCACTTTGGTCATCGAAACCCGAGTCTGGAAATACAGCTCACACTTATGACGCGGGCCAGAAAAGCTTAAAATATCAAGGGGCAAAGAGTACAATATAGTGGTAAAACACATGTACACTCAAAAGCGAGCACACACACACAAACTGATGAAAGACATGTCCAAAAACAGTGAAAGCGAGGATCCCTGGAGTATTTTCTGCTCTAAATGTAGGGACCACAGGCGGACCACAGCCGAAAAGCGGACACCACACTCACTTCCTTCATAGTACCCATAGAGACACACAAGTACAACAACACATGACTCCTGGACAGCCCTGTTGTGGTCATATATGTAAAAAAGTGGTTTGAGGTGAATGGACAGGGCTGTTTCCCACAATGCTTTGCCAAATAATTACACAACCCAATTAATGTGGTTACTACTTATTGTAGGATGTGTGTGGACAATGACCAAATGCTTTTTTGGCCTGTAATATTTTGTGAATTATAGCTTTCTTTGGAGCTTGGACTGGTCTTATTCCCGTCAATGTGTAAAGGACACACAGGGTCACACCAGCACAAAACCAAGAATCAAATAGCCAATATGTTTATTTCTATCACAACCACATCATCAAAAGTTTAAACATTTAAGCTGGAACTACAAAAGTTGTAGTTGGGAAAAGCTTTAAGAGGGAGAGTGTGTTACTATCAACAATAACCCAATAGTCATAGTTCACTTGACCACCACTACATCTTTGTCAAGAGCTCTATATATAACTCGGTTTAACGTTGTAATGTGGAATACTACAGTAGACAAATAGAGGGAAAAGACTACCTTTTATGTCTGAGTCAAGTCCATTTTGAATTAGCAAGTTTAGCAAGACATAGCAATCCAAGTCACACATGAGTCACCTACATGTATCACCATCCAGCCCAAATCAATTACACTAACAATCTAATAACATGAATATGAGTCACGAAAATGAAACAAAATGGGGTATAATTATGACACTGACTCTGTCCATACTGTATATTTTGTATTTAAATGAAGTTAAAGTGAATTTGATTTTTTTTTTTTTTACTATTAGCACTCATTGTTATTGTCTAAGCATTTTCTTAGTTTGTATTTTTTCACTAACAATGGCAGTAATGCTTTTTTTCATTCTGAATGTTTTTTTGTTTTGTTTTCCATTTTCTTCCGCTTGTCCGTATTTTCGGGTTGTGGGGCCAACAGTCCAGACAGATCAGCTGCCCAGATAGCGCACCGGCCCCCATGGATCCCCCCGTGCATGGACCCACCACCATTCTGAAAATGATCATATTTAAAGAGTTACGCTCTTTTTAAAAAAATCTATGTTATAATGTTGTCTCACCATCAAAAACATAGTTGAAGTGTTTTTTCATTCACTTATGTTTAACGCACAAACACTGGATAAGCTGTGTTTTTTTTTTCTCAAATGGAAAACACTCTGTTCCACCTTGTGATGTCATGTGGTCATACAGGAAGTGCTCCACTGTGTTTCTAAACTCTCTACACCTTCACTAGGATCGTTTGTTAACTTGAAAATGACCACTTCAAGACAGAGCATTTGAGTAGACAGACTAATAATAAAGAATTACTCAGAAACCAAATAAAACACAACTCCAGGTATGTTTTTGAGGAGGTAACAATGTTATAACACAGGTTAAAGCCCAGGAACCCACTTTGTGCAATATAGGACCTTTAACTGTACAGAACATATTGATAAGAGATCGCTGTGAAAGACGTAGAGACTATATAGGTAGACTGAGCTGTTTGCATGGCTTAAACAGTCCTACTTCAAATGAAATTGATCCCAAAGCTAGACCTTTCACAAAGTAAATGCTGGTTGTATACAGTACAGTCAAACATAACAAGGCAGAGAGAGGCTGTGATTATGGGATCTGTATCCATGTCTGGACAGGTCTGCTGTATTTAAACTGATCAGTGAGCATCTTGGGATCAAAGCGAAACAAGATTATAACCTGGGCCTTTAGATACTATTGTTAACTTTACTCCATTCTGCACAAAACAACAGAAAAATACGCAGCATGCCAATTTTGGATAATAGTGAAAAACATTAGATCAATACCATATTTCATGTAATAAAACTATTTGAAAGGAATGTATGGTAGGGGTCCACCTGCGCTCACAGACATATACACTAGCGGCCTATAATCTAGTCTAATTTGTACGTTGAAGCTAGTGCAGACAGATCACGCCGCTGGTAAACCCATCCAGTTGTGTCATTGCTGTTACCTGTTCATCATCAGCCAATGTGAATTCCCAATTGAGACATACGCTTACTTGTAAAGGATAGTTTTGAATGGCTTTCGAGTGAAGATGATTTATTTTATTTATTTATTTGGCAGGGACAATGCAATCGGACATAGTTACAGAACAGTGCTTGCAGCTGATGTGATGCATACAGAGTTTAGCAAGTGCTAATTTTCAATCCCCGTCCCTGGTTGAGCTTTTCTACACTAACATAAAATCATAAAAAAGTACATATATATATATAAAAAAAAATACAATTTCATCTATTTAAATACAGCAGTGCAAAGACATGTAACACTCACTCATTCACTCACTCGGCTCATTCATTCTCTCATTCTAACACTATTTACACATGGGTACATCTTTGGTTTCTCTTGAGCCAAGATTTAAGTTTAACGGTGAACAGTTTTAACTCGGCGATGGACTTAATTTCTGTGGGCAGAGAGTTCCACAGTTTACAGCTCTTGTAAGAGAAGGCCGACTGTCCAAATGACGTCCTGCACTGTTACATTGAAAGCTGTATCTCCAATCATAGGAGGCTAAGTGCATGCTTGTTTATCATTTTTACAAGACTTCGGAAAATTGATGCATCGATCACAGAAATTCCTGTACACACATGAACAGAAATATCTTTGCTGAGTAAGGTAGCAGATTTTGTGCACCTGCAAATGTAAAAATTTTAATAAAGGGTCCAATGGTAGTATGCTGGTGAATGCTGACAGATCCAGTGATTTCTGGATAGATAGCACATTAAGTAATAAGATCTGTTCTCAAGCTAGACTGCATTAAAATACCTTATTGCCAGAAGAGCTAAATGTGAGGGTTAATGAAGGCTCTGTGTGGGTGTTTTGTTCGTACATGCTGGTTTAGGCAGTTAAGCTCATTATGCTGTTTTAAGATGCAGATGCGCACCGTTTATGTTCAAGAGTAAAGGGCGAGGGGAGAATCATAAAAATAAAAAAAATACGTTCCTGATGTTATCTGACTCTGTATTGTCTTGAAAGAAAATTTAATTCAACTTCCCACGCTGCAAGGAAGGATATTGTTTATACAGAGGGATATCATTGGTCGCCATAATTATGAACAAAATGACATTTTGATAAAGTTTGATAAAGCTAGTCTAAGTAAGATCACGGAGATAAATACCACACATTGTCAGGCACATTATAGTTTGTTTTGTACTGTACATGTGATGTTTCAGGTGTCCAAGTGACATGTTGGGACAATCATGTCAGGAAACTAAATCTGACAAACAAAGCAGACTCCAAACAGAGTGGTGCTATTGCTTTATTACTGTATGTTTTCTTTGGGTGTCATGTTTCAGAGGTCTCCACAGCACAAGGCCTTCCTCCTGGTGGATCCCCTGTGTGAGAGTGTTTGCCCTGGCAAAGGCTCCCCTGTGACTGCTTATGTTAGACATGCTCAAACAAAGCCAAACACACACAACAGGAGCCACAAGCAATTAGGGCCTGCCATAGAGCATAACTCTTCCCGGACGCCCATAGATTCTTCACTTGCCATGCACCAGTTTAGCTACATTCAAACTAAAGACAAGACTATGTACATTTTTACACGCATGCTCGGCATTCTCTTTTGGTGCTAACAACTTGTGTGGCATCACCAGAACTAACACTGTATTTGTTTATTTAATGTTTGGCATGCCACACCACCTCATTTGGTTAGAACTTTGCTGACTGTCATGGGAAAGACTGAAATTCAGTATTTGAAAGCTGCCTCATGCACTTGATTAATAGCTATAGGAATAATCTTTCCCTTTTGGTTTTCACGTCTGGGGTGGTCACTGCAAATCATCTGTCTCATGTCACACATTTTGACTTTTTATATGCATTTTCTTATGCAACCTTCTGCAGTCATTCAGGCTTGAAACTAGCCCAAAGAGTACATTGGCCTGTAAAACATGTGGTCGAAGGTTGCCTCAATTTGGAAATTGATCAATTTAAATGGAAAACACACTTACAGGGTCTCGTTTTGCAGTAAGATGGTTTCTGAATACTGTGGGTAATTGTATAGTGATTAACACTTCACTTAACACTGATTCACTTCAACTGTCCAGTTTGATTGAACCTGAGAGAACGGTAGGTCTGTCTATACCTTACCCCCAGGTCCATCTTAACTGAAAATTCTATCCATCTTATTTATAACAAAACGATTATGTTTAGAGGACATACATCTATTTTGAACCTCCTTTTGTATTGGAGGTGATGTCTTAGAGCCTGAAATTGGACACAGCATGCACACCAGATCTGTTTTAAATCAATGCAAAGAAAATCAGGGGCCCTCGATCTAGGTCAGCTCCTCTTACTCCCCTGGACTGTCTGTTGTTCTGTCTTTTAGAGGCTTTATCAAGGGCCTTTGTCATTTATCACCAAATAAACGTACATTTTTGTGATGAATCTATGTCAGTGAATGTGCTGGACCAGTAGAGTGGAAAGGCCTCTAAGCTGGGTGTATGTTTGTAACTGAGGTTTGCTATCAGTTGTGTACTAATAAAGATAATGAACGCCATCTGGCTGAATTCCTGAATGCTTTTTTCATGTTACTGTGTTACTAGGCTATTAATCCATCCCAGTCTGTGTAAGACAGTCTAACATAAAGCTTGAGACTTTCAAGTCTGAATGACAGTTTGGGCTTAGATGATCCTGATAAGGACTCAGCTATGTGCACAAAATACACACTACTAATTGGTGAGTATTTCAGGGGAGTGCATGGCCTGGTATGTTTGTTCTATGCGCATAAACCTTTTGTAGTGGGTAGCGTACCTCTCCTATTACACACACACATATGTTCTTTATGGGTTAGCTAATGGAGGCCGTGCTCTTCCTGCCGCTGTGATGTGGCTTACTGTTGTTTGATGTGCTCAAGAATCCTGCATAGAAGAGCACCCTGAGTCGATCTTATCATGTAAAAGCCCCTAAGATGGAAGAAGACACTCAAGTCTCATTTTTAACTTAATAGAGATGTGTGTGTGTGTGTGTGTGTGTGTGTGTGTGTGTGTGTGCGTGTGTGTGTGTGTGTGCGATGACCAGCGCTTGTGTAGTTGTGTGTGCACCAACTTGGCTAATTCAATCGAGTGTGTAACCCAAGGCCAAACACACACTTTTGATTTGAGTAAATGTTGAACTCAGGGACCTGTGGGTACAGAGGCATGTCAGATCTGTCAAGTCGTAGCCAAGGAAACGCGGTGTTCTGTACAGTCGGTATGATAACATCTTTAATTACCTATTTGATGCCATTGTTAAGCACTGTATATATGAATCCACCTGTTAAGGTGGACTTTTCAGCCCCCCATCTACATTCCTTCCAACTCCAACAATATGAATGTGTTCCAAACGTAATCACAAAAAACATGTTGTATTTACTGACTATACCGAGTGATGTGGCTGGGCCTTATCATATCGCAGCTGATATATTGTGACATATTTGATGAGGCTATGAAGTTTATGCACACGCTGCACTAGATTTTTCTCTCACTTGTGAGGGGGGACAAACAAGGATTGTGGCTAACTGCTACCGCTAATGCCAAGAGCGACTTAAACACCGGAGGCTTTGCAGAACTTAGGCTGTAACTTAAAAAGCCCAAAACAAGTAAGTCCAAATAATACAAAATCCATCATTAAGCAGCTTTAGGTATATCCTATTATATTGCTAATAACATTTTTAGTTTATGGTGCCTAAAACCAAAACTTGATTGGAAATGATGTTGTCTTATGTGTTGTCTTCAGCTTTATTTGTCACTATGGGAATCCTGTGTTTGTTTTGTGGTGACCAGTTTTAACTCTGCCCCTGTCTCGGTATTATGCTGTAAAAACATCTGAGATTTTTGTCTGTGGCAAACAAATGTGGGGTTATTATTTCTCTACAGGGCTTGTACTTAACCTACTTGTGCCTCAGACATCATTTTAAAACAGGATATTTTCACAAATTTTACAGTCTAATTGTGAAAGTTAATAGCGCTTGCGAATTATAATGTCTGTTTATGCACAAAAAGGCTTATGTACTTGAAACATACTTAAAGGGATAGTTTGGGTTTTTTGATGTGAATCTGTCGGCGTCCCCTTCAGCAGTGTGGTGCATTAACACTGGCTTACCCCTGACAGTGTCCTCTGAGCCGAGTTTTGACCCGGTTCTGGTGCTGATGAAAGTAGGTCCAGCAAGACATTAAATAAAGCCTGTTTTTCTTCTCAAAACAATATTTGTCCAAAAAGTGATATATTTGCATCACAAAAGAGTTGCCCACGAAAAAGTCAGAAGTCATAATCGCTTGGTGCTATTTTCTCTCGAGTCGTATCACTGCGCGCCTATTATTATTATTAGCCTGTTCACTTGTAAGTGGCGATGTTTACAAGTGAACAGGCTAATAATAATAATAATAGGCAAACTAAAACCCAAACTATCCATTTAACTCAGATTCTTTTTCTGTTTGCTGCCTGTTTAACTTTCAAACCAAAAACTTTTTAGGTTTCCCAGTGTTAAAGGTCACATGGCATGAAATTTTCACTTTCTGAGGTTTTTGAACGTTAATGTGAGCTTCCCTACCCTGTTTAGGCCCCCCCAATAGCTAAAAGTTGCGAAATGTCTAAACTGAGCATTTGCGATCCTTTTCTGCGTTTGAAAAAAACACAGCTCAAATGGGCGATTCTGGACAAGGCACCTTATTGAAGTCAGATCGAAAAAAGAAATGCAAATGCAGTTCCACCATCGTCTGGATCTCCACCCCCTGTCTCTGGAAATCACGCCCAGAGAGTTTGGACTGCGGAGGAGCTACGCAATGCGAAATGCGTTTTTTATTTGCCTGGAGGCACATGCGAGTGTTTCTAGGCTCGGAAGTCCTTTACCCGACCCTCTGGACCTCTGAAGCAGCAGTGGTTTAATTTTATTTTCTGTGAAAATGTGTTGTTTTTTCACTGAAATGGCTCTCCTTTCTGTCTTCGTGCTTCAAACGCGGAAGTTGGGAGACAGCGCAGAGCAGCGCTCCAGCGGCTTAGAGGAGCGGGTGGGGGGGGTACAAGAAGTACCATGTCATGGGACCTTTAAATTTATAAGACCTACTGACCCTTACAGAACCATCTAATGTATCTCCATTTAGAAGAAATCAAATGAACAGCAGGAGAATAACTAGAGCATAGAAAACCCTTCCAAAGCCATTGGCACAGTGGACTTATCTTTGTCTGTTAATAGCTTTCATGCCCTCACTATCAACTCACTGGTGTTTGCAGACACTGCCAGCATGCGCGTACATATGCCAGTGTGCACATGTTATATGCAAACAAACATTACAAACAAGAATCACAAAGAGACTCTAATCCAAACTTGCTTGGGCTGTTTCCTGCCTCCGCTGAGAAGTACATAATGATAATTACAGTTTGGGTCTATATCCCTGTATTAACCCTATCACACACACACATAAAGTCGAAGTGCCAGGGGCTGCTGTGGTAAAGTTGCACATTCTCATTGCTGGGAAGGAGGGGACTCTAATATTGTTTTATATTACAGCTTCCTGAGAACCATGCAAACAAAATGGGCTGATGTTTTCTGGCAATAAAACTTCACTTCACCAAGCAGAAACCTGTATTCACACGTAACAGAGCTAAATGGTTGTGACAGACAAAAGTCCCTGGCACCTCATTCTGGGAAGTGCGTTTAACAAATGCTTTAAGGGTAATAAAATAACAAACATTCAGACACAAGAGCTGATAAACAGAGACAGTCAAAGCCACAAAAGCAGAAAACAGGAGTTAAAGCTCAGGTGTGTGTGCTAACCGCAGAGGGCTGGGAGGTGTTAACAGTGTGCAAATATATGCCAGTAGGCTCCATTGACTCACTGGTGTGGCTTAGGCAGCAGTTCATGTGCCCATAATGGTAAACCATAAGGGTACTATGCTAAGCCGCTGTTTTTAATGGGACTTTTACAGCAGAGCACTTTCAACAACATATAGTCTACAATCCACAAGAGGTTATAAACACCGGTTTGGAAGACAAGCTAAATTGTAAATCATTTATCATGCTATTTAACTCATTACCTTAAAGGGCCTATGTAATGCTATTTGGTGATTTATGTTATAATCTTTCCTCATTAAAAACCTACCTGAAGTTTCATTCACACATGTTTACCTTA
Source organism: Paratrypauchen microcephalus (assembly GCA_036785185.1). Classification (NCBI taxonomy): domain Eukaryota; kingdom Metazoa; phylum Chordata; class Actinopteri; order Gobiiformes; family Gobiidae; genus Paratrypauchen; species Paratrypauchen microcephalus. The sequence goes on along the minus strand of JAVJIX010000052.1, from coordinate 1,096,943 downwards.
TTTTCAATGCACATTCTATTGCACATTTTACTCTAAATCTGTAAATAGGTATTTATTCTTTGCACTACTTTTCAGATTTTCTTTTAGATAGTTTTTGTATTGTCTTTATATTGTATTTTGTACACTGTCTTTGCGCTGCTTGGCCAGAGAGAAAGGGAATTTTGATTCACTGTATGTTGAACACAATTGACAATAAAGTTGACTTTGAACTTTGAATTCACATACTATCTTTTTAATACTACACAAACTTTGGATCATTTCAGCCCTAGAATTGCCAAACTCCACTGAACAAAAGGTAAAAAGTAGCTGTTAACTTGCAAAACTACCACTACATGACATCACAAGGTGGAAAAGAGCTTTGTGAGATTTTGAGATGTAGACAGACTGATAAAGGACTGATAAAGGACTACGCGAACATATGTGAATGAAACAAAACACAACTGAAATAACATTATAACATGGCTTAAAGATCACAAGAGTTAATTTTGCGTAATAAACAATCATCTGGAGTAAATCAATCAAATATACTCGATTTAGACATTTTGATGTGTTTAAGCTTGCTTTACTCAGTCAAAGACATATTATTTGTAAAAAAAAAAAAAAGACTCTTATACTTATACTGTATCTAGTCATCAACTGAATCAATAACTATTTGTAGTCAAGACAGTGCATTTCAAACTAAAACCAAACACGCCTAAAGAATGTGTAAACAAAAACAAAGTGAAGTGGAACATAATGTGATTTTAATGGTGAAACTGGGATTAATCACAGAATATCACAACATATGAAGAATCAGGGCACATTTGGCAAATGAAGACCTCTTGAATACATCTGAGTGATACCAGAGCCCAAAAACATTTACAATTGTGTTTTAGGTTGTGTGTTCATTTAAGAAAAGATTATGATAAGCACTAAGCTAAACTAAATCTATCTATCTACCTACCTACCTACCTACCTACCTATCTATCTATCTATCTATCTATCTATCATTTTGCTTCCACTTGCCTCCATTCCGGACGTTTTAACATTCTGATGATATTGCTGGGTTTCAGATGATATCACAACATTCTGTCTGTCATTCTGTTGATATCACAACATTCTTCAGCTAAAGATAAAATATGTGTAGAATCGCTCAGTAGTCCAGGTAGAATCTATGGCAAAAGGAGAAATTCAATTTGTCGAGTGGACAAAAGCTTATTTGTTCGAATACCTTTCGCAGCTCCTCCAAGCTGCTTCTTCAGTTCTGGTCGGACACTGGAGGACACTGCCTATATCTGCCTGAAGCTAATTACCACACCTACTTGTTTTCAGTTTCTGTTAGTTAGGGAGGCCTATTAAATATGCAGTGGAGGTGGAGTTGTGGGATCTTGTTAGCATAGCCATTCAGGGTTATAATGGGTGTTTTCACACCTTTGGAGCTGACCTGGCTGCCCTGTTGTGTGAGGATAGAGTTATAAATGGGACACAAATGATGTCTGAGACCTCCATTTCTGTTCAAGGAAGGATTCTCTTTCTTGACAAAAATAGTCTCTTTAACTCCCCTCTCAAACCAGTTCTTTTCTCTGGCCAAGATCTGTACCTCACTGTCCTCTGTCCTGTCCTGGTAGTTTCAAAGTAATTTCATTGTAGTTAGCTCCTCCCTTCAGGCAGATATAGGCAGTGTCCCCCAGTGTCTGACCAGAACTGAAGAAGCAGCTTGGATGAGCTGTAAAACGTATTCGACCAAATAAACTTTTGTTCAGTTGACAAATTGAATTTCTGCCACAAAAATAAAATAGTTCAAATAAAGTAAATGTTATACTGTATAGGAAGTTCTAGGGTCTAGTTACTATTAGAAAAGATTAATTACCATACTTGGGAATTTACCTTTCTGATATTTCATGGTAAAGTATTCAACAGGAAAAACGCTCTTGCCCTCATTTTAGAATCTAAAGACCAACAATAGGATTTTAAAGGGTCTATGAGGCAGATTTATCCATCCATCAAAGTGCACCAAACAGAAATTAGTTCTAATTGCATGGAGCACAACTACAAAGCCTTTGTGTACTTGCATCTATTTATAATCCACACCCTTTGACCCCCCCCTTGCTTCTCCTCATTCCTGTGCTGACCCTGGGGCTATGGTGGTCGATCAGAAGGCCGTCCCTGCTCACCTCTGGGTGCTGGGACATTTATTAGCTCTGAAGCTCCACTATTGGCCACTCACATGAGGATTTTCAATCAATCCAACCTGCCTTTTATACTGCCAGCTCCTGTCGGGGGTGTCAGGCTGCTTAGGGCCAATCAGATTGCGCTTGTCTGAAACTTTCAACTGCCTCCAATCACACTCATTAGCTGTGTGAGCGTGTATATGTGTTTGCGACAGACAGTAATTAGCAGGGCTTGTACACCTACTTCCTCTGGACCATTTCCTGTGATAATAATTATTAGGTATGTGTGATAAATTCCAGACCTTTTCAAAGAAGAGATAAGGCAAAAGAACAAAGGTGTGAAAAATTGTTAAAGGTTATATATTATATACTATATTAAGATGCAGGAAAAGTCCCTCAGTCGTCCAGGTAGAATCCATGATGAAAGGAGAAGTTCAATTTGTCAACTGGACAAAGTTTGTTTGGTTGAAAACGTTTCGCCGCTCATCCGAGAGGCTTCTTCAGTTCTGGTTCTAGTGCTGGTTAGACCCTGTTTATATCTAGCTGCAGGGAGGAGCTCCCTACACTGAAATCGTTCTGAAACTATCTCAACTAATCTGTATCTTTTGTTTCTCTGGCGTCTCGTTTAGCATCTCTATTCAGCTCTAGGAGGAGCTCACTGCACTGATATAGCTCTGAAACTATTTCAACTCATTTGTTCCTTTTTGTTATTCGAATTTCTCTGGCGTATAGTTTAGCATCTCTATTCAGACTAACGACCGTCTCTACGTCTCCACCCCTCTGTCCCTGACTTGTCTGTCCTAATGTTTCTTTCGTCTGTTTTGACGTGGTTTAAGAATCGAATTATAAATGGGAGACAAGTTATGTCTAACTCCCCCATTTCTGTTTAACGACGGATTCTCTTTTTTGACAAAAATTGCCTCTTTAACTCCCCTCTCAAACCAGTTATTTTCCCTGGCTAAGATCTGAACCTCACTGTCCTCAAACGAATGGCCCGTGGCTTCTAGGTGAAGATGTACTGCAGTCTTCACTACACTGAATGGAGTAGACCACATTGCTTTGTTTGTGGCTCGGTGTTTTGTCCTTTGGGTGGACGAGTTTTTGTCTTAAAGTGTTTGTGGGTTTGAAATAAACTGGGATTTCATATTGTCTGAAAATCCTCTGTAGTTTTTCCGAAACGCCGGCCAGGTAAGGAATTGCTACCCCTTTCCTCCTGGGTTCGGATTCTCTGTTGTCTTGTTTCTTGCCCTTGTCTCTCTTGGTTTTGTTGACAGCCCATTTAGGATATCCACAAACAGAGAGGGCTTCCTGCATGTGTTTTTCTTCTTTCTCCTTACCCTCTGTGCTTGTGGGAACCACTTGGGCCCTGTGTTGTAATGTCCGAATAACACCCAGTTTGTGCTGCAGTGGGTGGTGTGAATCAAAAAGCAGGTATTGGTCTGTGTGTGTGGGCTTCCTGAAGACTTCTACTTGGAGTCCCCGCTCTCCTCCTATCGTTACTGCACAATCTAAGAACGCCTATATTAAGCAAAATTGTCTGTTGTCAGCTTTTAGCCGTATTAGAATGCTGTTACCTCATCAAAAACATACCCAGTTGTGTTTTGTTTCATTCACAAATGTTTGAGTAATAGTATCAGTCTGTCTATGTCTCTGAAGCTCAAAATGCGCTGTGCCACCTTGCAATGTCACGAAGCAATGTTTTTAAAGTTAGCGGCCACGTTATACCTTAAAGGCAAAGTAACGTTATTTTACAATCTGAGCCTTCTTTCGGTAATAAAACAAGTCGTTTGACTCACCCATATCACGTTCGTGTCATTTGGAGCTGTTTGAAGAAAGTTATGTTGTAGCGTAACCATTAGCATTTGTTTTCGGGGCATTACTTTGCGGTGTCCAAATAACACAAACTTTCGCACTTTTCAAATCATAGAAGCCCGATGTCTTAATGTAAGAAATCGTTTGAAGCAAAAGTGGCCTGTAATCCGAGATTTATCCATAGTTTTCAGCTTTGCGCTTCATGTTTGGGGCCTAGCAGCACTCCGCGCATGCGCACTGGCGTCCTCATCTACTCGATACTATGGCTAAATCTCGGATTACAGGCCACTTTTGCTTCAAACGATTTCTTACATTAAGACATCGGGCTTCTATGATTTGAAAAGTGCTAAAGTTTGTGTTATTTGGACACCGCAAAGTAATGCCCCGAGCAAATGATACAGCACCATGTTAAAAGATACGGGATCATTAGTAGAACAGAACGGCTCAACATAAGTTCTGCGATACTGCTCCAATTGACAGAAAAATGCTATGGGTGAGTAAAACTACTTGTTTTATTGCCGAAAGAAGGCTCAGATTGTAAAAAAACGTTAATTTGCCTTTAAGTTCAGTAGAGATTGACAGTTCCAGTGCTAAAATAATCCAATTGATTCTGGTGTATCTTAGCAAGTTTTGCAAGGATTTATCTGAAATAACTTTAGCTAAAGAAAAGAAAAAAAACAGAGGATGTGAAAAGAAATACTATCTTTTTAATCCTCCTATTTGCATTATTAGGGCCTGTTTACACGAGAATGCTTACGGGTAAAAATAACAAAATATTTTATCTGAAGTGCCTTTCGTTTTGACGGTGACGGCGTTTTGGGGGCTTAAAAACACAAAAAAAACTAAGCTGCCCTCCAAAGTGGAATACGCTCCTCCGTAGCGTCAAATCTGCTGACGTTGCGTATGCGTTTACGTCACATCGGTCCATATATCTGTGTACTTTGTTTGGCAGGACTCCCAGTGCACACCATGTTGCGCCTTCATTGCCTTGTAGTCTAGCGTGGTCTGAAGCAAAACTTCTTTGTCTGACCACACAAATGTTTTGTTTTCCTTTTCGCGGCGCAGATGAGAAGAAGCAAGATTCTACGCATGCGTGTGGACATAGTGATAATGTATCACAGCACCACCGCCTGGCATGCATACCCCATCTAAATGCGGAATAAAAAGTGACGCCATTTTTGCATCTTCTGTTCAGACCGTCATCATATAAACGTGGCGTCACAGCAAATCTTCTGCTTGATAGAGAAACCTGTAAATAATGGAATTAAGAAGAATTAAGCTCATCTTGACACAACCCACGCCACTTCTTTTGGCTTTGGGTCAAACTTCTCTGGCTTGTGTCAAAAACTAAAAGTCGAAATTTTGCCTGTTGCGTTACTTTTCCAATATGACAATCCAATATCCATTATATTTACAGCGGCAATTATTCATTAAGAAAAATTGAACATTATGATTTTAATTTCTGTTGAAGCTTGCTATACAGAAGCCAGGTTGGGCTCCTCGATTCCTTTAATCAAGTACGCTATTGGCCAGTCCCAGGGATTTGTAGGTGATGAAGCCCTCCATTGACAAAGTGGAGCAGAGGAGGTGGTGCAGGGTGGAGCGTGCTTTGGTCCTGACATAATAACAGGGGTAGAAGGCGCGCGGCCGGCACATATGTGGAAGGTAAACACGTATGTCAGAGGGCATTGGCTCACAGACAGACATGATGAATGGCCTGAGGTTCCCACGAGGGGACACACACACAAACTCAGGAGGAGCGAGAGGAAGGCCATGTGTGGTCAGGTCTGCCTCATCAACGCAGCACACTGAATCCTTTCTATTCAAGTGAGAGCTCTTCACGGCTCATCATGACCTAGCACAACAATGAAACTGTACCGCCACCAACCTGTACTGCAGTGTTGTAGTATGTGTGTGTGTGCGCGTGTGTGTATAGTGTATTTGTCCACGTGCTCCCTACATTTGTGAGTCCAGCACCCTCAGAGACTCCTGACGGGGATATGACCTTGCCAAGTGCAGCTGGTCTCGCTGTTTAGTTAGCGTTGCCATGGCAAAGGTGCCTGCAGACTGGTCGTCTACACTGAGGATTTGAAAGTCATAATGTTGCTACCACTTTAAGCTTCATTATGCCATGAGGAACTGTGCAAGCAGCTAAGAAGACAAACGCCCACAGAACAAGGGCAGAACTGTGCTGTTTAATGCGCTCTTGTATCATCAGCTCTAATGTAAAGATGATGGGGGTGACTCAGCAGCAGAGCTCATGAAGTCACACTTTTAAAGCATTACTCACTACTGAGATATCATTATTCACCAGAGCTATATATGTCAACATTAATAACAAATATGTCATTGTAAAAAATAATAAAATATATCAATAATACAAAATTTTGACTTGTATTTTCTATTTTCATCTATGAGATAGCATGTATCTCTATAAGTATCTATGTATATTCCTATCATTTACACTACCAGTTAAAAGTTTGGACATGCCCTCTGATTCATTCTTTCTTTCTTTTTTTCTTTCTACATTTTAGATCAGGGGTGTCAAACATGTGGCTCGGGGGCCAGATCTGGCCCTCGGATGAATTTCTATTAAAATATTTTAATTATATTTAAATTTTCTATTAAAATACAGTGAACCCTCGCTGTATCGCGGTTCACTGTTCGCGGCCTCGCTGTTTCGCGGATTTTTTTTCCCCAATTCTTTTTTTTTTTTTTTTCAATTTTTTTTATAGTGTAACTTTTTTTTACAGTGTAACATTCTGTCCTGTGCCCTGATTAGCTAAGAGACTAGACCAGGACTAAACCAGGTCTAAAGCAGGTCTAAACCAGGACTAAACCAGGTCTAAACCAGGACTAAACCAGGTCTAGACCAGGGATGGTCACGCAGGGTGGTAGGGACAGAGTCTCAGATGTCCTTCACGAGAGCGCCTGGGTGACAGGAGGTGTGGCCTTTGTTTACTTGCACAAGCCATGGAAGAGACTGAGTGCGAGCCGGACAAATGGAAGAGCCAAGAATCAACATGGACGGGCCTGGCGCCTGGCCGCGCGGCGTCCGGGGGAGCCGCAGCGGGGAGAGCCGCATTCGAGGGAGCCCGCAGCGGGGGGAGGACACTCGCGCGCACAGAGGAGACAGTGGCTCTTCCCCGTCACGCCGAGAGGACGAACCCGACCTCGTCCTAGAGAGCTGTGGAGTATTGGCGACGCATTGATAGCGGTCTGATTTTGGACCCGGGGTGAAATGCAACCAACTCTTGTGAGCGCAGGTTGGTCTTACCTGGTCTTGTGGTGAGGACTGGTGCTCAGAGGCGTCTGTTAGCAGTTCGGCACTGTTAGCATTGGCTTGAGTCTTGCCCAAAATGATATCCAGGTCGCTTTCCACTCGACTTTCGCACATGGCATGGATATGTGGTACCAAAACAAACACACGTGTCCGCGCGCACGTGTCCGCGCGCACGTGTCCGCGCGCACGTGTCCGCGCGCACGTGTCCGCGTGTCACGTGCCCCCCCCCACACTATTAATATATTTTAATGAAAATCTACAAAAGTTTGAGTGTTTAAACAAGAGAAAAATGTTAATACCAGTCTCAGAAAGGTGTATAATGTGTCTGGTGAAGCATTTTCAGCCTTAAAACATGTAGAATAATTGTAAAATATAAAATTGTCCTACTTCGCGGATTTCACTGATTGCGGGCTATTTCTGGAACCTAACCCCCGCGATAAACGAGGGTTCACTGTATTGGTAATTTTCTGCGCCTCTTTTCTGCACAGTTTAGCTTAGCAGCATCTCCAGCACCTCTGTGCGTGGCCTCCCACCAAAGCAGCACAAATGAAGACTTGCCTCTTTCCAAACGCTCTTAAAGGACCATCGTTTTGACTGTTGAACGTGACACCCTCATCAGCAAAATGTCAAAAATGAGAAAAGTGGACGCAGAGTGCAGGATTTTCCAAGAAAAACTGACTAATTCCTGTTTGTTCATGGAGGTGAATGGGAAACCTGTTGAAACTGCATTTTTCTTAAAGTTTCAGGTTGTTCATATTATAATATTTTGTAAAAGAAAGAGTTCATCAAATAAAAAAGACCAAAATGAGTTTGACACCCCTGTTTTAGATACATATGGAAGACAAATATATCAAATATCAATCAATCAATCAATCAATCAAACATTTATAAGGCGCTTTTCATACAAAATTGTAGCACAAAGCGCCTATGGAGCAAGAATATATGAATATATGGAGCAAGATTAATGGAAAGTTGCATTTTATATTCAAATCCTCAAACTAGCCACCCTTTGCTATGTGTCCATTCATAGTCTTGATGCCATCAGTGAGAATTGTGGAATTAAAAAAGAAACATTAAAAAAAAATGTATCTATGGTATTTCTGCCACAAAGAGTTTAAATTATGCAAATACTGATACTTTGCAATAACATCACACTGGGCATGTTCTACATGTATCTATATTGGCGGAATGTTCAGCAGGCCTCATGGTAACACTACACACATTAGCAAACACAGACAACATTTTTAAGATAGTCTGAAAGCTCAAGAAAAAATACTAAATGGCTTTGAGTAGCTTGTGATAAATACAAGCTTCCATGTTCCTGTTTAGGTCATTTTCAGCAAAAAGGTGAAAGTGACTAACTGAAAAACCTTTGGCTAATGACTGTAATTTTATGTGTAAGAGACTTTATTTAAGTGCACAAACTAACCCACATGTTGTAGTTCCAAAAAGTCAGCTCTTTTTGGTCAAACTGTCTAAAAATAGAGCTCAGATTAAGTCTAACTTGAATAACAGAGCTTCTACCAGAGTAGTGCTCTTAGTATCAACTGGCAGAACCCACAAAAGGCACCTGTTTGTTGCCAATTTCAAACATTATTTATCGTGCTCACTAAAGCAAGCATTTGAACAGTTTCCTGCAAAGATACAATAGATACCTTGGGCCAACATGTTGATCTGTTTTAAATACACTTTCTGTGACTACATGTACTTCATCTTCTTCCACCACTCCCTTCTTTATCCCTTCCTCCTCCCATCCATCTCTCCTCTCTCCATCATCCCATTTTCCATCATTTACCATTTCCTCCCCAACTTTCCTTATTGCTGTGCTCCTAACCCAATCCCGTACTACAATTTTTCAAACTGCCATCTACTTCTAAAAGGAAAGCTTAACTCTTTGTACATTTCACTGCTGCCACCAATTTTTTCCTCTGTGTATTATCGTCTTCAGTCAGTAAAATGTAAACAGAGATGCTATCGTGACATTCCAAGTGTCTGCTGCAGGATCAGGTTCAGTAAGCTGCTGCAATGTTGTGGCATGTTGTGTTATCCCATTCACACAAAAGCAACAGTTCAATGATGGGCTATTCAAAATGTCCAAACACATAATTTCTCCATTGTGTAGCTCCACCACAGGACCCCAAACCCTGTTAATGGTTTGCTCCTACAGGCCATGTGTGTCTGTGTGTGTGTGAATGTAGAGCAGAGCAGTGGAAACTCAATCTGGTGTGGGTTGATACAACTGAGCCCTAATGTTCCTCTTAGACATCAAGGATCTGAGTCTGCAGTCTGTACAGTATCTGCAATATAATTTTAATTCATCTGAGTTTACACACTGTGACACAATTATTGCATTGTTCTAGGGAATACTTATTTTTAATAAGACTCAGACTTATACAAACTTTATTGATCCACAAGGGATATTATTATATTTGAAACAGTAGCTCACACATCACAATAAATATAATAATGTTATGATATATTTAATGGCAAAAATAAATGATATTAAACATAAGTAGCAAAAATAGCAAGAGGCTGGTGTCAAATATGGCATAATTATACAAATGTATATGTACAAATAAAAAAATAAAATCTAGAAATAGTAATACAAAATATACTTTGTTTGTACTAATGAAGTCACAAGAAGCTCTTCAAGGCACCACTGCAATGAGATTGTGCACAGACTTGAACATATTTGGGAACAAAATAGATTCAATCATAATGCCTTTACATTGATAGATGAAAATTCCACAAAAAACTACAAATTTGTACTTTTGCTGACCCCTTGTGGCTGGAGCATAATTGGTTAGAACTTGGCCATAAGTGCCCCCAATATAAAGACACAATTAGGAAGCTAGTCAAACATGTATTAACTAAATGTTTCTAAATATTTAGTCAAAAGAATAATACTTGTGCAGTAAAAGATGAAGATGCAGATGTGAATGTGGGGAAAAAAAAAAAAAAAAATCAGAAACCAGAACCAGAGTCTGCGTCCTCATAGTATGCATAAGCATGCTGACCCCATGGACACACAACAGCTTGGAGTAGATATTAAAAATGATTTCTCCCTTTTGTCTCTTTCATTAACAGTGTTGAAAAGCTGTCTGTTTGTCATTCAGCCTTACACAGCACCGCACAGAGCTTTCCGCTTCACTGGGGAACGTGCTTCTCATGGTTGGCCTCAGCTGGCCGTCTTGACAAATGCAACATTACAGAGAGAAGAAGAAAAGACTTGGCTCTCAATCAAACTTCTCTCATGATTTCTAAGATTTAAAATAGTTTAGCTTGTGTGCCCCCCAATCCCCTGCCACACACACTTTTCATTTTTTCTCCATCTGATTTCAGATCTTTATAGTTCCTGCACAGGTGTTACTGTTGCCCAAACAACAATAATGGACTACAGAATGAATACAAAAGGTCAGTAATTGGTCAGTGTTTTTAGTGATTTGATGATTGTGTTGAAGGATTCTGTATTTAAAGGATTCTCTACTATTGTCAGACAGGGTCAATGGTGTCAACTAAAGCCACAGGAGGCCAGTAAATGACAAATTATTTATTTTCTGCATTTTTAGAATAATAGGAAAATGTATGTCAAATTCAGAATTAACGATAGTAATAAATTTGTTTTTGGTAAAGATTTTGATCTACTATCCCACATAATCCTTAAAAAAAACTGACTGCAAAAGTTGTTATTCTTAAAACATTCTTCTGCTCTTTCATCTTGTCATGTATTTTTGTTTCCCAGGGTAATCTAGGTCAGGGTAACTTGGCCCTATTCTGAGACATTTGTCCTCGTATGAGTGATTGCATGTGAGTCTGGATACATTCTAGATTTTTGTGGCTTGTTCAAATGTAAGTCATGAAGCTTCGGCCCTTGAGCGATTCAACAGTCCTTTAATCCTCATCACCGCTGACCCTGAACCTCAGACTCTGACCTCTCTGTACATACAGACACTGAGTCCAAAGCCCTGGGGACCACACACAGGCCGTGCCCCCTCTGCCCCTGCATTAGACAGTGGAGACCTCCATTCCAGTCCAAGTAGAGTCATATTGACTTGTTGCTATGTATGTCAACCAACCATCACAAGGACTAACCTATTTTCCAAGCTAATAGCAACATAATCATGATTTACAGGCAGACATGGAAAGTAATTTGACTCTGGACATTTTATTAATTACAAATTTGTGACATATTTTTAGGCACACATTTAAAACATGTTTATTTATATATTTTGAGTGTCAAAAAGTAAAACATTTTTAAAAATTGTAGGTGCAAGTATTATTACCGGTACTAATGGCAATTGTTGTAGAATACAGTGGTACCTCACCTTACGAATGACCCAACAAACGAAAATTTGAAGTTACGAAACGCCTTCACGGTAAATTTTTGTCTCTAGATACGAATGAAATTTCAAGTTACGAAACGCGAAATCTCAAAAATTCAAATAATGCGCGCTCAGCCACACACATTATACGCTTTTCTCAGACTGGATTTAAACTTTTCTCACATTTGTCTCTGTTTAAACACTCAAACTTTCATAGATTTTCAACAAAACGTATCAATATTGAAGTGTGGGGAAAGCGGGAGGGGGGAGAAGACTGCGTGGACACATGTGCGCAGCATGACCCGGCGCGGGGCTGACAGCAGGACTAGACCAAGATCTAAACCTGGACTGGACCAGGTCTAAACCTGGACTAAACCAGGACTAAACCAGAACTAAACCAGGACTAGACCAGGTGGATTAAAGCGCCGCGTGCGGGTCTATTTCCTGGTTTCTCACGAGTCACAGCTGAGGCGAGCAGTGAAGAGGAGACCGCAGGCAGTCTGAGCGCATGTGAGCGAGAGCCATGCAAGAGCCGCAGTGGTCTAGACCTCCTCTAGACCTGACCAGGTCTAGAGGAGGTCTAGAGGAGCCGCGGTGGTCTGGACTACACCTGGACTAAACCTGGACTAAACCAGGAGGAGCCGCGCTCACATGCGCTCAGACTGCCTGCGGTCCCCTCCTCCCTGCGGTCCCCTCCTCGCTGCTCGCCTCAGCTGTGACTCGTGAGAAACCAGGAAATAGACCCGCACGCGGTGCTTTAATCCACCTGGTCTAGTCCAGGTTTAGTCCAGGTTTAGTCCAGGTCTAGTCCAGGTTTAGTCCAGGTTTAGTCCTGGTTTAGTCCTGGTCCAGTCCAGGTTTAGATCTTGGTCTAGTCCTGCTGTCAGCTCTGCGCCGGGTCATGCTGCACACACGTGTCCGCGCAGTTTTCTCCCCCCTCCCGCTTCCCCCCACACTTCAATATTGATACGTTTTGTTGAAAATCTATGAAAGTTTGAGTGTTTAAACGAGAGACAAACGTGAGAAAAGTTTAAATCCAGTCTGAGAAACCATTCAGACACATTGTTACACTATAATAAAAGTTATACTATATATATATATATATATATATATATATATATATATATATATATATATATATATATATATATATATATATATATATATATTTTTTTTTTTTTTTTTTTTTTTCACGTTACGAAACCACTTCTGGAACGAATTAATTTCGTAAGGTGAGGTACCACTGTAAATGAAACAGCCTGACAGTGGATGTCTATTTACTGTTTATTTACTGTCAGTGTGGGGCCTGTAGACACATTGTGGTTTTGTCCAGCCAAACCTGGCTATACCTCTGATGTAGGGAGTATTATAATTCTGATGATGTAGTAGGGATGGCCGATATGGTGATGAAAATCAAGTAACACTGTCACAATCTGCTATCTTTGTTAAATCATCATATTGTGTGTTTCTCTATTTAATGAAGCTGTATGCTCAAACAAAGACACTTTTCCCACCCACTCTTCCTACTGGTTAGGTTATTGGTTATTTCCAGAGTGAGTGATTTAACCAGTCACAGTGAAGCGTGAACTTCCAGAAGAAGCCGATGTAATATGCAGTACAAATATAGCAAATATACCTGTGATCCAACTCCATAAAAATTATGATCTTTATTTTTTGCCATATTGTACACATGGGCCAGTAAAGAAGGACTGGGCTGAGTTCTTGGCACAGCAGTATAATTTCCCTTTCAGTAATAAAGTAGAAATAGTGAATATTCCAAGAGCAAATTCAGCAAATGTATGGTACTGTACAGGAAATTTCCACATTAGCACTATATATATATATATATTATATATATATATATATAAAGCTAAATATCTAAATATCTAAATTGAACCAGACTTGCTGAACATCTGACTCACACAGGTCTACATGCAGACACGCAGGTGGCTTTTTTACTGTAGTACTAAACACATAGGCGAGCGCAGTACTTTTGTGTTAGAGGGGCCTGCAGGGCACATTGGAGCAGAATAAAGTTGTGTTTTTAATATATGTGCCAGGCTGCTCTTTTGTACTGTTCCGAGTAGCTGACATTAAAGGGATTTCTTAGCAGCACATGACATCCAGATATGTGCCTTCATGCTCCTTCAATCAAATAGCTCAAAGCAAACACATATGTAGCCCTCCACTGACAGATCACTGAACTCGCTCACACATTCAAGCATTCCCACCAAACCACATGGTTTTTCGACTTGTCCGCCGAAAAGAATAGACTTGGACATATTTTCGATCCTTCTGTTGTAGCTGCACCACCTGCCCTCAATAAATGTAACTTTTCATAAGACAGCTATATATGACAGCTAATTCAGTTTCAAAACACACCTCAGTCCTGATGTCTTTATAGACAGAGATGCACGTGTTATCAGGTGAGTGGATACAAATGCGTAATGTTGTGGTACAGCTAAAACGCTGCAGGATATAATGCAGTGCAAGGCCATGCATCTGCACAACTTGTGTGGTTTGTGTCAATGTGTTTAATATTTGCAAAAATAGAAAGTTTGTGTGAAAGATGGAACTGAATGTTTGGCAGAGTGGTTAGAGTTTTCAAGGAATGGGTGCAAGCGTATACATTAGGTTTAAAGGATTTTCTGATCTACGTCATAATGTTGTTTCCTTATCACAAACATACCTGGAGTTGTGCTTAAAATAATTTCCCTTGTGGATCAATAAAGTTTGTCTAAGTCTAAGTCTAAGTTTTGTTTCATTCACACGTGTTTTACACAAACACTGCATATTCAGGCTAAGTTCTTCTCTCAAACAGAAAACACAGACTAATAATAATAAATGATTTCTCAAACATGTGTGAATGAAACAAAACACAACTCTGAGTATGTTTGCGCAATATAGAACCTTTAAATTGTGACTAACTTCATTTCCAGGATTTCCTCCAGTTGTTTCCTTCGCTCTTGACGCAGGTTGGTGAGATGGCCGTCCCTCTCATGTAAGGACTGCTGAGTGGTGGAAAGGCGCATCTTGGTGGCATCAAGTTCCTCACGGGTCTTCTCCAATGCCCTCATCAGCTCCTCCAACTGGATGCACAATGAGTAATACATAAATTATAACTGGACGAATAAAGGTGTATAGTGAGATCACATAGTAAGTGCTATTGTATTGGTATGTTAGTGTTATTTAGGTCTAGGTAGTGTTTATAAAGCATCTATTAATGCACCCATTATGATGCATATGATGCTAAAAAAGATAAAGGGAGTACTAATGAAAAACATTTAAAGGCTAAAGTTAGAAAATACAGTCATACAGAATAAACATTACTACGTTAATACTTTATACACAGAAACAAAGATCTGATTAATTACTTAGCATGCCTATTACTACATGTTAGCCAAAATCTTGCTGAAAACTTAAGTGTTACCAGATGTTTAAGCCAAACGTATTTTTATATAATTTGAAAACTGCAGTGAAGATTTTTACGTAAATATTTCTAACTAACGTTTTGTGTTTTTTTTTTTTTTTTGACTGACATTGGTTTGAGTGCACACGCAACAGCTCCAAAAAGCAGTTTGACTTTTACAAAACTGTCAAAAAAACTCATAGTGATGGGCCAAAGAGCAGCTAAGTTTTTGACGTGGAATCAGATGAAAGACTTTTTTAAAGAATTCTGGACGAGTATGCTAGAAAGGTTTACATTTTTTCTTTTGTGCCTATACATATAACATATACAGACATATTATCCTTCATCTAGATAAATGGCTTAGATCTACAAAGTGGAAACAAGTGATGAAATGCATATCATCTGAGCATAATATTCAATCATTCTTTTCCAGTTCTAACACTACCCTGTCCATGGGTCTATTTGAAAACAGGTTAGAATCTGGCCCAATCTCTAAATTACACCTCTCCCCTCCTCCTGAGCTCAGATGCCCTGCAGCCACTTAGTCCTGTGTCCAACCTACCCCATCGTAAGATCCCACAAACAGGATGTGACCTCAGGGGGTCATTATCACAAGACAGGAAGTCGATAATTGTCTAAAAACAAAGATTTCACAAATAGAAGGTACAAGGGAGGTCCACGAAAGCAGTAGAACACTTGAAAGTAACAAAATTACAGGCCAGTTTGCAGAGTAAGTGTCAATGCGTTACCCTATGGTGTCATTAAATGCATGATAAAAGCAAAAGTGCAAACATACAAAATGGCAGTGGGAAAGAACTCCATGGGGTAAAGGATGGAAAAATCTTTGGGTCTTTTTTATGAAGCGGGCAAATTGTTCACACATTTTCAGGATGCTCTATCTCTAGGTGTGTTCCACAGATGTCAGATAATGTGTGCAGTAACTCTTCATGAATATCGCACATGGGCTGAGAAAAGAGGGCCTACAGGCCAGAGGTGGTGGATGTATCTCTAAAGCTTAGTAAAAAAAAAAAAAAAAAAAAAAAACATTTGTAAAGGCAAAATGTAAAAGTTATAAAAGATACAGGCTCCACATTACCATCTTTAATCAACATTAGAAGAACTTTTACTATGATATTTCCATTCAAAACTCGCTCATATACATGGGTTTCAGAACGATGAAAAGTTATAACTGTTGTCACAGAAAAGTCCTCAAAATGTCACTTTATTTGAAGCTGTTATCCATGTGTTATCCACTTAACTTCACATTTATTCACAAAAATTAACATTTAACATAGATATTTTCCAACACTGCTAGAGACATGGAAACAGGGATCAAATAAATGTAAAATTATGGGGGAGTAACCCTCAGTCAGAAGTTCAGTGGTAATATAAGAGTGCGTTCTTTCAAAAGAAATACAGTCTACTAGTATATCCTTACCAAAACTGAACTAAAGGTATCTAACTGCTTCTAAGGCAAATCTAAACACAGCTGTCTATAGTCAGACTACTTCTTATGCTTTCAGTCTTTTGGCCATAAAGGAATCAAAAGTCAAAGGTCGTTCACACATAACTCTTATTACACCTCATGTCCATCAATCCTCCAGCAAAAGACCCCATTCGCCCTAGTGCCCTATTAGCCCACCAACTAACCAGGCTAACATCACATCACGATCACATCATTAATAGGGAATACAATGCACTTTAGTGAAATGAACGACCTAATCAGCTTATCATCCAGCCTGTGCGTGCTAATTTAGCTCAACTTCAAGGCAAAGTCCCCCAGCCAGGCTAAGGCTCGCTAAGACAAGCCCAAAGCCCCTTTAGATGCTAAGCTGATTGAGGGCTCAGAGGTAAGGGCCAAATCCATCTTGTCCATTAGCGTTGGCGTTGCTGGTTCAAAGGGCTGGTGGAAAGGCCAAAAGGGGACTGAAAGACATTGAAATAATAATGGCAAAAAAAACAGACAAAGTTAGAAAAAATATGGAAGGAAGAATTTGCTATTTTTTAAAGATAATAACATTTTCTGAAGAATTGTGCTTGGCCAGAGTTAACAGGAGCCATTGAAGAAAAAAACAAAAATGTAGGCGATACCAAAGAATGGGCAACACATTTACACAAGATTTTTGTGTCTTGGCAACGTGGCATAAATACCTTGGCAATGATTTACTGTATATACTTTGTATATAATTTTAACACAATCACGGGGTATACTTCACTTGTTTAATTGCAGCAAGACAAGCCAAATGTACCAATTTTGTTCTTATAAAAAAAGCCATCAACTTAGAAAGGATCACAAGGACTATGCACTTCACATACATGCAGACAAGATGTTGAAGAGGCTATTTTCTCAGAAAAGCCTATATAAGGACCTCAGACAAGCAAAGGAAAAACTAAGAGGATGGGGCTGTGAAGAAAAGTGACCCCGGGCATTACCCATGCTCCATTTGAGCAGGTCAGGCTGATGGAAGACTTTCAGCGCATTACACATCATGAGACTGATTACTCTGAGACGGAGCGGGAAAAATGGAAATCAAGAGAGGGGAGGCGCGGAGACGGAGGCAGGGGGGAATATGTGAGAATGTGAATCTGGCAGGGTGCTCTGAAAGCCTGCCAGGATCAGGTGATGTTTCAGCTTCTTCAACTCATTTCGCAAAGTCCTTCAGAGGCAAGGACACAGATGACTGACAGCTGTGTAAGTGCATGGTAATGGCATGTTGACTGGAGCTCCCTCTTCAGTTGGTGATGTCACAGGTCTCTCCCTGTTAAATGTGTTGACAGGCAGCAGCTCGTCAGGGAGCATCACAGGGACAGAGCAGCTGAAAGTGCAGGGGCAAAACTGATGTCTCCTAAGTGTCGACATGGTGACGGCGAGTCCTCTCAGGCTCAATATGCGTCAAGTGGAATCGCTGAGTTTCAAAGTGGAGGGAATGAAAAGGCTGTTGGAGTCAGGAAGTGGGAACAGGTTAATGCAGACCTGATTGTCAGGCTAGCAAAGGGTCATTTCAGGGATTTATGATCTGATGTTACTTTAAAAATAATTTTTCCATCCAGGGATGCGTTGATATGACATTGGTATCGGATATCGGCTTCCAAATATTGGTTCATTTGATATTCCAATTGGACATATACAATGATGTAATATGACTATTTACTGGTCGTAGTTGGCCCAGACAGTCTCACAAAGTTTGAACTTTTACTTATACAAATTTGTTCTGTTGTTACTTGAGAGATAAATAAGAGCTCTGTAACATATTTGTATCAGTTTTGCCTTATTTTATTTTGGTTTTAAAGGGAATAAATGGTGTTCTCAGCCTCTGCACTGGTACCGACTGATATCGGGTATTGCCAAATGCCAAGCTACTATAAGGTGTAGTACCGGAATCGGTATCAGAACTGAAAAAATCTGGAATGGTGCATCTTCTAACTCCAACCTTGATTTTGATGTCTTGCAAAATCAATTTTTATGAGCTTTTAATTATGTTATATTGTAATTCCTTATTTGTTTGCTTAGAATTGTATTTAGATTGATTCATGTATGTTTGAGCAATACTGTACTGCACTGTCCTCTTTGAGGCTAGAGCACTCACAACACCCCCTATACTCACCCACTTCCCTAGAGTTGGGTTAGCAACAAGTATTAAAAACTTTGATTGCAAGTCATTCATTTATGGTTAAAAAATGTCACATATTGTTTTTCAAAGATAACACAAAAAATGTACTGTTTGCTATGGTGAAATACCAATATGAAGAGGCAGGGCCCACTAGTTCTGCATTTTTAACAGGAAAACAGTCATTATTGTTTTATTGTTTTTATTTCATTGTTGTTGTAATAAGATGATTAAGTTCTACTGTCCTGAATACTTCAAAATGACATAAATGGGCCAATGCCACATTTGGGTCATCAAACCAAACTAACAAAGTTTTTGGCTAAACATGGCGTGCAAAAAAACGTTTCAAAAACATGACTGAAGGAGCAAGAGTAGGGCTGTCTGTCTTTCCAGTTATGTCCAGCCAAGCTCTCCTCATCTGTTCAATTTTCCACTACAGGCTTCAGTTGCGAGGCAGGCGTATGTGCAAATAACCGGGAGCATATGTACTGTATATATGTTAAAGTCATAGAGCTACAGTTCTGCCTGAAAAACCACTGATTGCTCTCATGTTACTTGTGGCAATCATAAGCAATGCAAGGTCATTCTCATTCAAATGCACACTCACACCAGAAGGAAACAGACTCCCTTTCACTTTAAGTCTTTCCCACCACCTACACACCTATTCTGTGTGTATTCAACTTCTGATAAAATATCTGATGAAAGCACATTATTTTATTTAATTGCTAATTTAAGGTGGCAAATTTATGCTTCACGATCACCCTATGATCAATAAACATATGCATTATTTCTAACACTTTAACTCACTTTTTAATCTAAATTAGGAATGACATTTTTTTCATATAAGCAATACAATATGAACTTTAAATGAGATGAATAATGAAACATTGATTATTTTCCCTATAAGATGTGACCCGCTTTTAGATACAACATAATGTAAACCAGTATTTTTGATCTTTTGCACATCTGTCATATGAATTAGCTTGCATTCCTCATCTTATTTGTAATGGAATAATACATAGTCCTATGTGTTTCATGGGTCAACCTGTCTTTGAGCCTGTACTCGTGCGGCCTCCTCCTGTGCCCACAGCGCCTCTCTATGTGCAGACGTTTTCATGCTCTCCCTCAGCGCCTTCTCCAACTCCCCAATCCGCTCGGCCGTCTCCTGCATTGCATCCTGGGAAGTAAGCTGAGGAAAATAGATGAGACCAGAGCCAGAGCGGGAAGAGGAGCAAAGCAGTGAAGGCCAAAGAAAGAGAGTATTCATTTTTGAGCATGTTTTGATGTTGAGTCAATCAGTTAAGGTACATTTTACTGTGTTATCATTATATGCTACACTTCACAAAGAAAACCAGGGACTGTCTTTGACACTCAGACCTATATCATCTTAGGGACCAGAGACAAAACAACAGCAGGCACTTTGAGTAAGAGGCAAACCAGGAACCCTCTGGTCCTAGAGTAGGGTGCCTGCCATCTGGGTCCCTTACGGCTGCTACTATTAATGAACAAATTCATCTAACTCCTCAGTAGCATACACGCAGACAACTATGCAGGTGCCTTAACATGCTAAACCTATATTTAAGAACAACAAACACATAACTGACTTGACATAATAAAAAAGTTGAGCAGTAGATAAGTAGCCCTCCTACAACCTCTGGTACGTGCACCACAGCTTGCAACCCACTAAACTAAACAATTAGCGCTTCCCTCTCTGCTAGACAGCGCTGTCTAAGTAGCCTGACCTTTGCTACATCCCTGTGAGCCTGTATGGGCAGAGGCAGAGTGTGTGTGGCCCACAGTGAGGGCTGGGAAAGGATAGCTCCCCTCACTGGGTGATGGAACTGTGAAAAAAAAACACTGGGTAGAAATAATAAACCTCCAATCGTCTCTGTGTGCTCGCAGTACCCCTCCCCAATCACTTACTGAGGCAAGTTCACACGTTAGCACTTTTTCGACATCAATGCCCAATGCTAGTGTGACGATAGAGCATTTAAATAAAGATAATTTACATTCTGTTTGTATAGTGAACTAATGTCTTTCTGCACGCTAGCATTTTGACTGTACCTTAGCAGTGATTTTACCATGGCACAAAATGTGTATATTATTGATAATGTCTTATGAATATATATGAGTGAGAATCGTGTGTATGTTATTCAGTTTGTTGATTCTAAATGCCACATTATGAATTATTATTGGCCTTATTTAACATTGTAATAATATAGTATATTGTTACATGTTACTGTATGTTAATTGCTTATGAAGTCCTAAGGTTTCTTTTGCTTGACCATAAAAAATTAACATCATATCAAGGAAGATAATCTGATCTATATCATAACAGTAAAACAAAGTATATTTATTGTGTGGTATTCTAGTGTTATAGATATGACATACTGTATATGCATTGTTTTGTGGTTGGTTGGTTGGTTGATTTATTGATAAAAAATATACCATAAGCATGCATGAATGTCTAGTGTAATACAAAAGTACAAAGAGTATGAGTGATACTGACTAAAACAGATGCCCTGGGATTACTGGAAGTGTGTTGGCGGAGCGTGCCAGGAGCTAAATCACAAGCGGATACTTGTGGCTGGTCACGTCGGGCGGGCACAGCTGGAGGTGAGCGACAATGCGCCGCACACGCTCTCACAGAGGCAGCCTGTGTGCTTCACTGCTCCACACGGGTAATTGGAGGTGGCACATGAGCAGTAATTCGATGCACTAGAATCAACAAGTGCTGGTCTAACATCACCAAACACACACACACAACTACACTGATGTATGTGCCCAGGCTCCCTGCTGATATGGGTCTGCCACACCTGGACCCTAACTGAAATCTAATCTAATCTGAAGACCCTGTCTGTTTACAAAGTTCAAAGTTAATGTCTGAACAGTTGGGAAAAAAGATTCATTCTTTGTTGATTTAAACAGAAATTTCAGTCTCTGTTGTTGCTGGGCACAGACCGTTCAAAATTATTACTTTGACTGAAAACAGACTGAAACAAGACTAATCACATATGTGTGCATTTTGTGTTTACAATCTGATGGTATTTTGACAGTCTTAAAGTTAAGATACCTTTGTATTTTCCATTTTTCTTAAGCTAGGTGATGTGCAGTCCCTTAAGACCATAGACAGTATATATAAATGGACATAGCTAACCTGCTAGGCGCTGCATTCCAAATAGGAAGTGAGCATGGGGGCGCTTCTGGCTCCATCAACTCTGGATCAAATTCACTTTCTATTAAAATATGTTGCCCCTCTCTTCGTAACTGCTGTTATCAGCCTCCTCATTTTGGTCTAAAAATGTTTGTATTAACCTCCTCATGATGATCCTTATTTCGCTATTTTGTCAGCAAATCAGTTCCTATTCCTAATATGGAAATTAGCTCCAAATTCTCTCCTATCTCCTCTCTCTGCCAACCTCGGTGAGCTTCATTTGACTGGAGCCGAATGCTATGGGTGATGTCACACTTCCTTAGTCCACTTCTTTAAACAATCTATGCTTAGGACCCTTCTCCAGATCTTAGTCAGGACTACGTATCTGTAGGTTTAGGTTGTTTTAGTTTCTCTATCAAAGTCATCTGTAGTTGCTCATGACAAGGGTACTGCACAAAGCAAAATACAGTGCAGCCCTAATGTGAGAATGGCTAGTGTGAGCATGACTTTCTGCACGGATGGGAGAAAATGTGCAAACAGCAAATCTCTGATAAACAGATAGAGAGCAGTGAAAAATGTAAAGATAATTGCCTGTGCAGCAGCAATCATCACCTAATGCCTTTGGGAAGAGTCATTATGGAGTCTGGCCTTACTGGTTTGATGGAGGGATTATAATCACTAAAATAAATGAGCAGGAGTGAGAATACACATATTTCTAGCAGCTGTGTCCTGACAAATCTAAGCATTTTCACACAGCACTCCTGCCCTATATTACAAAAGGCACACATAGGGAAAATAATCTTAGTGTGCAATAATGTATGGTATAAAAACACTTTATTATTTCATTATATAGCAATGAGTGGCATTTGTTTAGCATTTCTTCAACAGATTTTTTTATGCATTATCACTTATAATCAACAGAGGAGAGTTACAGAACAATGAAATAAGTGCAATTAAAGAAAATTGGCTCCTTGTACTATAAAATATTATACTTTATCTTATCTTTTTTACATAAACACAAAGGGGAGGGAGAGGGATTTTTGCAGATAAAACCCATCTGAACTTAAAACAATAAACGAAGTTGGCGTAATGTTTGAAGTGAGCATTTCCGAGGCAAGCTGTCTCTATGTTTTGGAAGTGCAGCATGGCGCGATGGAGACGATCAAACAAAGAGATGCTATCGCTCCATCCCACATAAGCTCTCTGGAAGGAGACAAGAGGAGCGGACATGTTTGTTTGTGTTTATGCTCAGAGTGTGCATGTTCCCGATCGATCAAGATACAACTGGAGATGGAAAGAAAGAGATGGCCGACTGGATAACTAATCTGATGCATACAAGAAAAGATTTTTCTAAAAAACTTTTTCAAATTTTCTTTTTAGTGGATTCCAGATTTTTTCCTAATTAAACAAGCATGACATTCTACAAAACATATCTTGTGAGATCATATGCACAAATTGCATCACCACTAGTCCTGATTTTTAACAATGCTAAGCACTGCAGAGCGAGAAGACCTTAAGAAATCCATCCATCTATTTTCTTCCGCTTTTCTGTAGTTTGCGCAACAGTCCAGACAGGTCTGTCGCCCAGATCACACTGGCCCCCAAGCATCCTCCTAAGGGTTTTTATTATTTAAAGGAAAAGTAACGTTATTTTACAATCTGAGCCTTCTTTCGGTAATAAAACAAGTCGTTTGACTCACCCATAGCACGTTGGTGTCATTTGGAGCTGTTTGAAGAAAGTTATGTTGTAGCATATCCGTTAGCATTTGTATTCGGGGCATTACTTTGCGGTCTCCTAATAACACAAACTTTAGCACTTTTCAAATCATAGAAGCCCGATGTCTTAATGAAAGATTTCGTTTGAAGCAAAAGTGGCCTGTAATCTGAGATTTATCCATAGTTTTCAGCTTTGCGTTTCATGTTTGGGTCCCGGGAGCTGATAGCACAGTCCGCGCATGCGCACTGGCGTCCTCATCTACTCGAAACTATGGCTAAATCTCGGATTACAGGCCACTTTTGCTTCAAACGAAATCTTTCATTAAGACATCGGGCTTCTATGATTTGAAAAGTGCTAAAGTTTGTGTTATTTGGACACCGCAAAGTAATGCCCCGAGCAAACGGATACGGGATCATTACTAGAACAGAACGGCTCAACATAAGTTCTGCGATACTGCTCCAATTGACAGAAAAATGCTATGGGTGAGTAAAACTACTTGTTTTATTGCCGAAAGAAGGCTCAGATTGTAAAAAAACATTAATTTGCCTTTAAGTTACATATCCTCAAAACCACAATAACATTCACAAAGTACTCAGAAGAAAAAAACATGTGGGCACAGGAACAAACACCACTGGGTATAAGGGCCAAGGGGGGCAAGGGCGGAGGGGGGCAGGGGTCAGAAGTCCAATCGAGGGGAACCGGTTCGGGAACCGGAGAAAAGACTATTGTCTGGGGTGAAGGTGCTGCGGAACTCCGCTTCTCTTGCGGAGTGGAGATGGTGAACGTGGGGAATAAGGAGTGCTGTGAAGAGGGGCCAGTGCTCCGATGCAACCGGCCTTGATGTACTTCTGTCATGGGGGCTACACTGGGGGCAAGGTGGGGTAAGTGTCCTGCCCAAGGACACAACGGCAGCATTCATCTGTGGGAGCAGAGATCGTACCGCCAACCTGTGGGTCAGTGGACAAACGCTCTACCATCTGAGCTACTGCTGCTGCGCCTTAAGAAATGCTCTGATCTAATCTAGTCAACGCAGCTTGGAGAACCTGCTCAGTTCAAAACTTGATATTTTTTTCATCTCCCTAATGCACGAAGTTTAAGGACATATTGTTTGCTGTCTGCTTAATAGTCCATATTACACCCACTGACAGGTGCCACTGTGAAAATATACTCAGTGGTGTTCTTAGTGTTATTCCTGTATATCAGCTTTTGCCTCAAAGGACCTTGAATCTTGTTCCAAAGCTCATATAACACTTGACTTAAAATTGAAGACCATATGTTTTAACAGCACTATTTCCTTGTGTCAATATTTTACAAGATGTGAAATACATACCCCAAATAACACTTTTCCACCTCTTTCTAAAATACCTTTCCTTAACAGACAACATCCATCACCCTATATCAGTCTATCACTCCACTTTACAAGTCTCTCAGCGACTTTAATTCTTCCATGTTTTAGTAATATACTGTAAATGTGTTCTACCCAGACACGGTTTAATACAGGAATCGGATGTAGGATGTTGCCTGCCAGTGCACACAGAAATAACAAAATCATACAGAGAGAGCGGAGTAGAGAGAGAGAGAGGCTCGCACTTCATTTGGCAGAAGGATACAGAGAAGTGTACTCTACTTCATCGGCCTCATGGGGAAACCCTGGCAGGGCTACATTCTGCATATTAACACTACTGCACTCATAGGCCTGATACGTGTATACAGAGGAGCACGTTGCGTCCACTACTGCTGACATTCATGACACTTTGTACACAAGCTTACAAATTATATTGCTTGATGTTGGATATCAAAAATTTAATCTACAACATTACTGACATGGCTTAATTCAGTAATGTGGGATCCCTAGAGGTGTTGCACTTCTGGCAAAGATGTTGCTACACTAAATACCCGTCTTTTTCGTTTAACATTTAGTAAGATAAGTATGGCAGGGCACATGAAATGGAAAAAAGCAAAAGAACAATGTAAAACACCAACCTGCGATAAAGAATGTGGGTGCGCATGTCCATCTGGAACTGAATCCCTTCTCATCTCAGCTGGGATAATCTGCTTCTGGATGTTGGGAGATTTGATTTGGCTTTAGTGGAAACAAAAAGCAGAAGAGTAAGATAAGAGTAAGATCAAACCTAAATCTATAACCCACACCAATTTAAGCTCTATATGAGTTATGCAGCTTTTTGGAGGTGGCAAGTCACCTGCATGATTTCATAAAACCATACTCAGAACATTTCTAGTGGAGATACAGATACGTTTTATACCATACTGTGGAAAATTATAGCCAAAGGAAAACAATTTCCATGGAAACAAACAAGAAGAGCCCCACCTCCATGCCAAATAAGAGTCAGGCTTGTGGGGAAGCAAGTTTTTCAGTGCAACAAACAAAACCAATGAAAAAAACATGCTTTCATTTTGGTCTACATTTTGGCTAAAAAGTTACATACTGTGGCTTTAAATGAGATAATTGTGGTTTAACCTAATTTTAAAATTTGAAGTATGAAATGATATGATTGTGTGTGTACATTGTATAAAGTTAGGTTAGGACTGTGGGGCAGTTCACCAGTGAGGTACAGAGTGCATGTCTAGTCTCAGTGACAGAGAAGACCAGAACAAGTCCAGACAGACCTGATGCTGGTGAGACACTGCTGTGTAAATCATTCAACAACATAACACAAACAGATGCAGACACAAGCACATGCAAGTATAATGATACACCGCAGAGCAATAGAAATGAGAAGAGAGGAACACCAAAATTACACAAAATTACTTCAGTATTCTGGCAGTGTGTGCGCTCTGTTGAAGCATTGATTACACTGTTCTTTTAAATGCCCAAGTCAGTAGCAACTGTTTGCAAATGAGTCGTATTTTAGAAATGCAAAGCTTCCTAATCATTACTATATGCAGAAACCAGCAGTTGGAGTGCTCGTGAGATTCAGTACTGTAGAGTTCTTGGTACTTGACACTTCAACATTGTTTATTTATTAATGTGGTGTATTTAGTGTCAAAGAGGCCAGATATTAAGCCCAGTTTGGTCAGGATTGCCTAGCTGGAGGTTTTGACCTATTGTGCATATTTTGGGTTGATGGGAGAAACCAGAGTGCACAGAGAAAAACCACTCAGACACAGGGAAAAATGTGCCATCTTTATATTCTATTTTGTATTTTACTTTATATGCTGTATTCAATTAAAAAAAGAAAAAAGAAAAAAATATATATATATATTAGGGCTGGGAATATTAACGCGTTAATCGTGATTAATCGCGATAGAGTTTTAATCGCGAACAATTTTTTTAATCGCGATCAGAGTTTGCCATCATTTTCCGCAATTCTACCATCCATATGCAGCTCATTTGGTTGTATTAATTAAACTCATTGTTGGTTAAACGCGCTATTTTGAGTTTGCTAGTATTTTGTTCCTTCTACGCATCCCTAGGCAGCCCGAGCGGGCTTCAATCATTTATTTACAATTTCTCAAAGTAAGCACTATTACTGGTTCATTGTTACTTTTTCCTTTCTCTGCACTTTTTTGAAATAAAAAAAAAATGGTGAGAAATACTTTGCATTGTGAGTTTAACTTTAGATTCGAACGGTCTTACTGCAAGATATCAATTTTAAACATGCAAAATAAATCACGATTAATCGCGATTAACTATGAAATTTCTGAGATTAGTTGCGATCAAGAAAATTAATCGTTTGACAGCCCTAATATATATATATAAAGGTAAATGTAAAAGGTAGCTGTTAACTTCTGCTTCATGACATCACAAGGTGGAATAAAATATTTTGAGCTTTGGAAATGTACTAGTAAACTAACTAAACTAACTAATTAACTAATAATGACTTAATGACTAATAAACCAAGGTTACTCATAAATGTGTGAATGAAAGGTAACAGCATTTCATCATGGCTTAAAACTCAGAAGAGTCACTTTAGCTGTATTCAGTGTCTTTGTTTGTTTTGTGCATGATTTAATGGCTAAGGGGCTGAAGGGCAGTAGTATCTGAAATCAGTGAAGGAACGTGTGTCTATTAAAAGCTGTACAATTAACAAACTTATGAGGAAAGATGGCATATATGGTACATGGCCCAAGGCTTGTTTTGACCTGCAAATATTAAGCTAACCTATAAACAGATACATATAGACTGACACACAGCACTGAGTCCGCAGCACACATGTCCACACATTCAGACCCGCAAAAAGCCGAGGAAAGTGCAAAGGAGCTGACAGTGACAAATTAGTGCTTAAGAGAACCCTCCGACACTGTAAACAAGCTGTGACCACGCAGCTGCTCACCTCGCCACATTATTATTCTACATCCACACTGCACTGTTGACTCTGGGCACCTCTGACAAGACAGCCCCACATAGGCACAAATATCTGCTGTCACGGTCCACAGAATACCCTGTGTGTCTCTGCGACTTCCAGGCTAATTTTGTTGTAAAAATAGTCAGTACGATGAATAATTAATAGACATATATTTAGCACACTCCTATGTACGTTGGTTACGTTCATAGACATTCTTTGGTTCTGTAAGGAGAGATTAAGTAGGAGTTCTTGACTGTTGTACCAATATTTACATGTGTAATGGCTACTTGAAAACCCTTGTAGTTATCAGTATGTAGGTTTTAAAATACCTGATAAGGATTATGATTTATTTGGAAAAAGTACATGTATGGGAGAGCGTCTGGGTAGTGGTGGGAACCGGGCTGTTTCTACTGATCTTTGATGTTCCTGTGAATGTTTTTATTAGCTTCGAGGCATGTCCATAGAGAGCCCACTTGCCATGAGGGCATATCACCTATCAGTCACAGGCACTACTGGCGCAGGTGTAAAAACCAACAGACGTGCTGGTGCTTTTTGATAAACGATCCGCCCTCATCAAGCCTTCAGCACTCGCAATGAGGTAAGTGTTTTGATCAATGATTAGGGAAATGAGGTCTGCGAGCTACAAGTATTTGAGCTTGGCCGGAAACTTGGGATGATATTTGTGATATGTTGATTACTAAATGATTGAATTTAGGAAGGGGGAATATATTTTATAGCAGTGACATTTATTAGAGAGGCAGCACGCACATGAATTCAGCCTTTAAATGGAGTGTAATAAGTAATTTTTCACGTTTCCTCTCTGGAGCGCTCCCTGTCTCCTTAGTCCAACACAAGCAACTCTGATTCAATTCTGGCTGTCAATGCATAGCTCTCGTACAAGTGGATTCACATATTTTTGTCTCTCCATTCTTCTATTTTCTTTATATTTTTTCTGATTATTTTCTCTGATGGAAAGAGAGGGTTAGCTGTAAAGAAAGAGTGCCCAACATCAGGAAGTTGCGGTCACCTCAGGCCGCTCCCAAATCTGAATGTGGGAAACTGTGGATATAAAGGAGGTTGTTGCTGGAACAGGTTGTGCATTCTCATTGGACTGATCTGTGTACATAAAGTTTAAAGGCATAATAACCTCTGAAGAAATCCAGCGTGTGAGTTTATTGCTATTACTCTTAATTCTCTCATTTTTAATAAAACCACATAACAAAGACTATCCAGTGTGCAAGGTTATTACAGAAATAAAATAAGAATGATTTGGACTAGGAATGCCCTAGGAATACCATCTCCATGATCTTCTTGCTTCGGCTTGGTCAGGACCTAAGCTGGAGGTACCTATGGTGCATGTTTTTTGGGTTGATGGGGGAAGTGGGAGTGCCCGGAGGAAACCCACCCAGACACGGGGAGAACATGCAAACTCCACACAGAAAGGCCCGGGCGACCCGGGGACCGAACCCGAACCTTCTTGCTGTGAAGCAAGAGCGCTAGCCACTCAGCTACCGTGCCGCCGGATAAGTTCTTCTCTCAAACAGAAAACACCTTGTGAGGTCATGTTGTAATACAGGAAGTGCTCCACTGTGTTTTTGAACTCCACCTTCACTAGAATGATTTGGATCATTTTAGCCCTGGGATTATCTACCTATACTAAACTAAAGGTAAAAAAGTAGCTGTTGCCTTGAAAACTACTCCGCTTTGGAGATGTAGACAGCCTAGGTTACTCAAACATATGTGAATGAAACACACTTGAACACAACTCCAGGTATGTTTCTGTTTCTATCAACATTTTAACATGGCTTAAAGCTCACAAAAGTCAACTTTGCATAATAAAGGGCATTTAAATAGTAGTTCTTTGGCAAAAACAGTTACTGTTTGTCAGCAGGAAATAGCTGATACTTCAAATAAAAAATGAATAACCAAAAAAAACCAACATTCAGTTGGTGATTCAATGTATTTATTTTGCTTTATTTCTGTTGCCAGGGTTTCGACGCTACTTAGGAAAAAGTTAGGAACTCATGGCCAGATTGGACTAAGAAAAAGACATCCACTGACAGTTATTCCATAACATTCATTCACTATGGGATTAAATATTTTTCTATTCACCTATACAGGCACATTTTTGGCAAATGGGACCAAACAGGAAAAAAAAATTGGTCTGTGTAAATGTTTTCAAATAATTTTATGATGACCTGAATACTTGGACTTAGTCTTGCTGGCAGCTGGATGGTTGAAAACCTGTACTTTCTCTCATCGTTTTAATTAATTTGCCAGAATAATAGAAGATAATTGCCCTTATGACCTTGTTCCAATGCTAACACTCTGATTAGAAAAGACATTCTTATGTCTAGATACAATTCATACACAAATTGAATTAATGGACAACGCTATACTGATCTGCCAAATATATAATGATGTGGTGTAGAGCTGTTGTTACCCTGCCAATCTCAATAACAAAACCACTGTATTCCTATTAACGCGCATATGAAGAGAGAGACCACATACTTGTAGTAAGATAGAATAATAGTTGTAATGTAAACTGACTGTGCTATTAGGCTTTTGAACTTAGGGCCAATCTCGCTGAAGCAATCAACAGGCTGTCGTTTAAGTTTGGTTCAATGTTAGCAAATCATGCCTTTTAAAATGATGCATTGGATTAGACAAGTTGTAAACAGCTAAAAACCTATTGTTTAGTAAAATATACTGGTGTGTAATTGGCTCTGACTCAGCAGTGTTCTCGTGCCAAAAAGTAGAGTCTGTAAAACGGGTAATAAATGAGGAAGGAAACGCTTGAATTCACAGCACACAGCCAATTCTGATCCATCCTAAACCATTACAAACCACAGCTAACATATTTGGCACTCCTGATGGGGCTAACGCTAGGTCAACGTTATTATCAGTGTGAAGGATTTTGTCAGTAATAATCGAGCACATACTGATAGCATTTTAAAACGGCATCACATGTAGTTCATTATCACTTCATGCTAATCCAAAAATCGGATAATAATTGAATAGTATCTTGCCAGTAGTAAATACCGCAAATTAACAGCTAGTGTTTGGACCAATCCAACACCACCTACTGTTCTGGATAAGAAGATAAGTAAAGTACAGAATTTACAGTATGTAGGTATATAAAAGGTTACGGAAAATCGCAGTAAACATTAAGCATAGTAAGACACAAAGCAAATGATTGAAGTGAGTGTTGTAATTGACGGAATAGATTGTATTAGGGATCTTAATAGGGGCATGTTTATTGTCCCAAAGTGGCTGTCAAAAGTAAGAAATGTGGGAATCCAATTTAAGGCATTGTAAAGTTTTCCACTATTATACCTGGGAATGCTGTAAAGGAGCCATTAAGACTAGTGGGTTAAATAACAGTATTGCAGTTATGTTGACAGTTGTGTGCGAGGGTTTGGAAAAGCAGCATCAGGAAAATGAAGGAGGAGATATTGACATGGTCCTTGTACATGATTAGAGTGAAAATCATTAGGAAGAGCACAATAGATAGGGCTGACATGGGGACATTACGTTACAGAGCAAAATGACTTTACAAAGATTTAGATAGTTAGATTTAGATTGATGGATGCAGAGAAGATGCGGAGGACACGATGAAATGGTGACAGATAAAAAAAAAAGCACATATAGTATAAATTTCCAGACTTACCCAGGTCTGAAGACAGGAATACATAGGAACAAATGATAACTTAACATTACAATGTAAAATTGTGAATATTTTCTACTTCTAAAATGCATGAGACTGCATGAAGTTTGTGTTCAAAGACAACACATTCATAAACAAAGACAATTTCAACTTTATACTTGGCTGTCTACAGAGCTCAGGATGGAATGTGATATAACCACTGTTACTACAGTTGCACATTTATTTTTATCTTTATTTTTTAATGCACATTCTATTGCACATTTTTATGCACACTGCACATTTTTGGACATCTGTAAAAAGGTATTTATTCTTTGCACTGCTCTTAGATATTTGTCCTTAGATAGTTTTTGTATTGTCTTATATTGTATTTTGTCTTTTTTGCACTGATTGGCCAGGGAGAAACAGAATTTCGATTCGCTGTATGTCGAACATATATGGCAGAAATGACAATAAAGTTGACTTTGACTTACCATGAAAATCTGCCATGTTTAAAGCAGCAGTGCAAAAAACTGGTTCCTGTCAAATGAAGCTTCGAGGTTAGCTGTTAGAGCGGCAAATTTGGAGTTGGAATTCTTACAGCGAGTATCATAGCAATTAAAGCAATCGCCCCTACCTGCCTGCACCGCTGGTTTAGCAGAGAGTGGGTATTTAACAAGGCTGTCAATCAAACCTGTTGCTAAAGCTAGTAAGAGATGACTAAATTTATTTATTTAGTGACTTTTGACTATATGACCCATCCTTATTATTAGGAGAAGTGGGCAGCACATGACTGTGCCCGGGGACCCATCACCATGATCTTGTTGCTTAGGCTTGGTCAGGACCTAAGCTGCTTTTTACCTATGGTGCATGTTTTGGGCTGATGGGGAAACCGGAGTACACATCCAGACACGGGGAGAACATGGTCCCTCAGCCACCGTGCCGTCATTAATGTTCGTTTCTTGATTCATGAACTAAATAGCAAAATCTGTAAAGTGGGTTAATACGAACATTTTAAGACCAAAATGACAAGTGAAAGCAGCAGTAACAGAGAGAGGGGCAACAATTTATCAATATAAAGAGAATTGGAGCCAGAATCGAGGGAGCCGGAAGCACACCCATGCTCATTTCCTATTTGGAACGCAAAGGCTTGCACGTTAGCTACGTATGTCCATTTATACAGTATATATTCAGTCTATGGACACTACTGGTAAATACATTTATCACTCTATAATGTAAGGATACTTTTGAATGCAAACAAAATTTACTATTGGGCATATTAAAACCTCCATTGGTTTAACATTGGGCTAAATACAAATTCTATGTCACAACACAATCCTGAGCTCTATAGATATGTGTTTATCTTTATTCTGAGTCTGCATGTGACCCTTACCTCTCCAGGTCAGATATCTTTTTGTCCTTGAATGATCGGTCTGTCTCAGCGTCCCTCAGAGCCGCCATGAGCCTGTCCACTTCGGCCTGGGACTTGACCGACTCCTCTCTGTAACGGGACACTTCCTGCTCCAGCAGCCTCAGACGCTCGGTGATGTCAGGGCTTCGCGATGTTCCGTTTAAACTCGGTGTCTTTGAACATGAAAGACACAAGTGGTATTTTAGACAAACGTGGTTAGATCAAAGCAATTATAAACGTGAAGATGCAAACGAAACAATTGTAAGAGCATTAGAGGCGTTAAATTAAAAAGTAGTAGAAGATGACAGAGACTTTGGAAACTGACATGACTCATGTCTGGTGAGATGAGACGCTCTGTAGGGGATGTGATGTTGTTAAATGACCATCAAACAAACAAGTCAACAAAGGACACTTTAATAGAAAAGATCCTGTAGGGCGTGAAGCAAGTGTCTCCCATTTTGTACCAAGGGACAGATTGGAACATCTGAAAATGTCTTAATGCCTTTTGTTTTATTTTATGTTCCATTTCTCAATCTATATTTTGTTAGTATTACGGCTACAGTAGTTCAGTTGATAGAATGTCCACTGATCCAAAGGTTGGTGGTGATCCCACTTTTGGCATAAAAACCATTGATTGAGTGGACGGATCCACTGATCCGGTGTCTGTATACACTGGTGTATAAATTTGTGTGTGAATTTGTGAGTGGTTCCTTGATGTAAAGCGCTTTGAGTGACTTGAAGGTAGAAGACACTATATAAAAATGTGACCATTTACCATTTACTAACAAATCAGCTACCAAAACTAAACTTTCAATATTGTTTTCAACAGTTTCAGTGTGTTGATGGTGGATAAATAAGGCCTACCACTAGATAAATTCATATTAATATGAATGCATATGGCATATAACTTTTTATTTTTTATAAATGTTGTAAAAAATGTTGAAATCAGTAAAAAGAATGTGCGGACAAAGCTATGTCTACACTGAGCTCATGCTGCTGGTGGTCATAGCAAACAGAGATGGAAACTGAGAGCTTAGATCTTACAGTCAATCAGCTGAACAAAAGGGCCAGTGTGTGTCATGTAGTAGCAGAACTAATAGGGCGTCTTAGACTTAGAATGAAGACTGAAATGGCCCAGGGGTCACGTGTGAGCCTCAGCCAGGAGAGGTAAGGTATCGTTCACTGTGGTCGGAGTCACCATTTAGCCAAAGCGTGTCCAATCTGGCTCATCCGTTCGCATCCTCTCATCACCCTGTGGTCCCTGTGCTGCTTTTCTGTGGTCCACCTCCTCAGGCCATCCTTCACATCCACTTTAGAGTTCACTTATTACCATTACAAAATGACTGTCTGCTCGTGTTTGTCTGCGGGATTTTATGAGGCCACCTAACATCTCCACATTTTTCTGATGTAAAATGTTTGAAGTCAATGAAGCACTTGAGACTTTTCCAAGAAAAATATCCCAAAGGAAGAATGCAACCTTAAATTACCTTTCACATTATTTCAACCAAGCCACTTTGTCCATATTTGTCTTGTGCAATGAGACATAGCTCTTGGGGCTCTCATTTAACCATCATAAAACAAGCCAGGTTAGAACAGTGTATTTGCTTCCAAACATCTATTTTTGTACATTTATAGCAGGTTTACTTTAATTTGTGTGTAAACAAAAATTATCTAATGTTCCAGGTTCATGCAGGTTCATGCAGTAATTTTTTAGTAAAAAAAATAAGCAAGATTTTGTTACAGTGCAACAGATATGAATTACAACTAATACTATAAGCAGAGGCTTTTCTGTAATCGATCTTAAAGGTCCCATGGCATGAAATTTTCACTTTCTGAGGTTTCTGAACGTTAATGTGAGCTCCCCTACCCTGTTTAGCCCCCCCCATGGTTAAAAGTTGTGAAATGTCTAAACTGAGCATTTGCGATCCTTTTCTGCATTACAAAAAATCGGAGCTCAAACGGGCGATTTTGAACAAGGCATCTTATTGACGTCAGATCGAAAAAAGAAATGCAAATGCAGTTCCACCCCCGTCTGTCTGTACTCAGCGTCTCTGTAAATCACGCCCAGAGAGTTTGGACTGCGAATGCGCTAGGCAATGCGAAATGCGTTTTTTTATTTACCTGGAGGCACGTCCAAGTGTTTCTAGGCTCGGAAGTCCTTTATCTGAGCCTCTGGACCTTTGAACAGCAGTGGTTTAATTTTATTTTCTGTGGAAATGTGTTTATTTTTCAATGCTTCAACGCTTCAAATCTCTCCCCCGTGCAAAAACAAGGAAATGGATCAGCTGTGGGCTCTGAGCTCTGAGCGGAGAGTTTGGCCACGCCCCCACCCTCTACTATTGGCCATCTCTTTTCTCCTCATTTGCATTCAAGCAACAACGCCCAGAATAAAGAGTTTGAGAGAGATATTTATGACTCTTTCTCATCTTATCTCTGTTTCTCATGCACTGAGTGTTGATTTTGAAGAAGGATTCATTTACAGTATTAGGGAACCATTAAGGAGCCATATAAAAGCATCAAGAAGTACCATGTCATGGGATCTTTTAAAGTATGAGTTATACCTATGCCATTTTTGGTTTAAACATGTCTGGAGAAGGGTTAGAGGAAGCAGTGCTCATTTGTTCCAACATCTTGTTCAACTCTTTACATTTTCTAAAATTTCTGCAGGAATAATACACCCACTTGTGCCCGATTATACAAATGCCAAAGCCTATGTAAAATGAGGAACACCTTTCCTGATAAAAAGTGCAGCTCCACACCGCAGTACCTCTGTGCCTGGCCTCTACTCTTTCACACACATCAGAATCAATCTAAAGCTGAACAAAATACATTAAGTCTAAGTGGAGTGGAATTTGTTATGGACATTTCAGTGGAAAACACCGGTGTCACTGGAGTTGGGGTTCAAAGGTCAGCCCAATGTCCAACTGGACCTTTTTATATTATGACAGAAAATGAGAGCCTGTTTGGATACAGTTACAGCCTGCATGTGGCTGTGAAAATTATTATTATCATTCCAAAGGGTTTTTCTTTCTGAGTAAATGTTACAAATTAAGTAAACGTGTGAGGTGGTGGAGGTTTTTTTGGTAATTCAATTCCTATTGCAAGGTAAAGTGTACACTAAAGCTGACAATAAGGCTTACTGTACCGCACTAAAGAATGTTAAATCAAAGTACCAATACTACTCAACATGTATTATAAAAATGATCTACTTCCTGCACACCGTTATTAGTCATCAACATAGAAAACAATGAAGGAAATCTTAGAAAAATAAGACGTAGATTAAGGTGTGTCTTTTTGAGTGCCTTCCCCGAGGTTATACTTTGAAAAGAAATGTTTAGTTCCAGAAATCCATTATTTACTTTGAAATCAACAATGTAGGACACTGAGGTCAACTTGAATAACTATCACGAAAACAAACATCTGCTAATACAAAATGATCAGCCAATAAGAATCTTCGAGACAGTTCTGTTTAAAACATGCTGTATCATGGTAGGCTTCAGGTCAAAATGAAATCAGTCGTATGTATGAAGCAATGCCAATTGTAATACTTTTTATGCTTTTTATTCTTTTATTTAAGATTATGTATTTGTTTTGGAAATACCTGAAAGCCTTAGCTGGCATAAAATTTGTCTGTATAAAACCCCATGCACAGATTGTTATGATTATGACTGCCTCTTCTGGCACATTAGAAAGTAATTTGCATGAAGCTAAAAGAGTTTTGAGTAAATATGCTGGATTACTAAAACCTGTGCGGATGAAACAAACGATGAGGTTACAACAGTTCAACTTATTATATTACTATACTGAAACATTAAGCACAGAGGGCGAGTTGATGGGACAAGATGATTTATTGTCTTTTCTGAGCTTTAAACCATGTTAGAATGTTGTTAATTCATCAAAAACATACCTGGAGTTGTATTTTGTTTCACACATGTTTGAGTAATCTTTTATTATAGTGTGTCTACATCTCCAAAGCTCAAAATGCTCTGTCATGAAGTGATAGTTTTCACGTTAACATCTACCTTTTACCTTTTGTTTAGAGAATAGAGATTTTCAGATATTATTAAAAACTGTTGTTATACAATGCAATCAAATTTTCTCTCCTGAATATGTGTGTATTTTGTCACTCAAAACACAACCACCTTTCTACAATCTACATAAGCCTATAAAAAACAGTGTTACAAGAATTACCAATAAAATATCTTAGGCCTATACTTTTTTCACAGATTAATTTTGACAATTAAGAAATACTGTACCTTTTGCCATAATCAAGCTGCCCTAGTTTAACACTGAATTCTGTGGTATAATTAACAGTGTTGTGTTCACATAATCATGCACTTACCTGAGCATTCCGCAGAGGATGAATATAAAATTTTAATCTTACGGAAGATCAGATTTGAAGTCATAAAGATTATTACAGCAGATGAGAAGAATGTTGTAAAAGTGAACTAAACAAAGAGATTATACATTTGACGAGACATGCCACAATGGTTCACTGTGTGCTAACATAAACAATAACTTTAAATGTTTGTGATCAGTGTCAATGACGAGCAGTATTATGAACTTGTGTAACTTTTTTGTAAGTGGTAGCTATATAAAACACCATAAAACAAGACCCAATTTTCCCATAAAGTTGTCATTGAGATGGCTCGAATATTGCACCCATCCAACTGAACTGACTCATACTGAGCTAACAACTACTTTGGGAGTACAGGGCTTGTTCAGATAAAATATAATTAATATTTTATATATCCTGTGTTTGAATTACTATATGATTGACAATGGTATCTCAATCCAAAGTACATAGAATGTGATTTTATTTGACCAATTGTATGAATTATTACACTTTTACTAGAGGTGGCAATGGAGCATTCATTTCAGCGATATGTTTTGACCCCTGTATGCTTCACCAGAGATTGGCTGAAAAACACCCGGAACTCAATTTGCCCTTTTTGAAGTTTACATAACAAGTCTGACTCCTGCCAAGTACACAAAATAGTGCAATTATGGCCACACTTCTGTCAAGAGTGAGAATTTACTCCTAAACTGAATCACTGAAATGCTACTGCTTTCATGTGGTACCGCATCAACATTCAGCAAGATATTATTTCACATGCGTATCATATAAAAGAAGCATTCCCATAAATTTGCAGACTGTGTTCTGGCTTGTAAACCTGAGAGAGGAGGAAGAAAGAGTAAAAAGACAACAGGGCCTCTGACCTGGCAACCACAGTGGCATAGCAAGATATTTTAGGACATAAATCAGCCAGTTTTAAAGCAGCTCTTAATCCTGTAAGCTAGTAGTGCAAAAAGGCCCTTTACCAGACTATGTAACAGTCAATGCGCACTGGGCGGTAGAATTAAGAGTGGATGTTATCTGGATAAATACAGAGCACAAACAGCCTATTACAACCTCTACAGTAGCTGACACATCTTTTCTTTTTGTTCCATAAAGATAATTATAAAGTTCTTTGGTATTTCTTTGAAGAAGAATAAAATGTTTGAAAGAAAGGTAGTTATTAGATTTTTTTTCTTTATGGACTATTCACCTTTGTCAGGGTAATGTTTTCACCTGCTTTGGTGGGTTTGCTGGTTCAACTGAAGATGAAAGATACTGGAAATGTCATAAATAGGGTGAAATTTATTAAATATACCTAGAACAATTTATCTAATAATAATGACTCCAACCACATGGTGTCCAAATGGAGCCAACAGTTAGCTTTAGTGCAGAGGTGTCAAACTCATTTTGGTCTGGGGGCTGTATCCAACCTACTTTACAACCTACTGAAGGGGCTGGATCAGCAAACTCATGGCATATATCCCCCAAAAATAGCAATAAGTCCAATATTTGTGCAGAGAAACGCAAATCTATTACAGAAGACTTTTTTTATTTGATGAACTCAATAGAAAATCAGCCGAGGGCCAGATTAAAGGTCTTGGAGGGCCGGATCCAGCCCCCGGACCGCATGTTTGACACCCCTGCTTTAGTGTATGGGAGCTAAATAGACCAGTGAACAAGAAGATACAGATTCAAGCATTTCCTTTATCACTGCAACATAGGTCCAGATTCTTTAAAGAATAAAAATAATAATTGTAATCAAATACATAAAATTACAAATACTGATAATCTGACCTCTGTTTCCATGTGTTGGGTTTGGTTGGGGGCAGGGCTTGTGGACTGGTTGCTGGTTTGCAGTAGTCTCTGAGGCTGTATGGTGGACAGTCTGTCTTTTAATTCTTGGTTTTCTTTCCGCAGAAGCTCCATGTCCTCCAGCCTCATCCTGTCCTCTCGCTCCTTTTGTTCTCGCAGATTCTCAATCACACGCTCCTGAAAGTGTAAAGTAAAATGAGGAACAAAACAGAAGCAAGGTCTTGGATTTAGATTATGATGTATAACCTTAGTAAAATGAAGTATAATATTAAACCACCATTAGTGTTTGTTTGGTGCAATTTCAGGTCTGTGGCAGAAATGGGCAAATCAATCTGGTCTAATCTCAGGTTTGGAGATAGGCCCCTGTAAGTTCATCCAGTTCAGTAAATAACATTATGGAATTTATAATATGCCTGTATTGTGCAAGAATAACCATTCAATCATTTAGTGTTCAATCTTTTTTTAAAAAATCTGACTTGGTCCGTGAGCGAAAGGTTTTGCCAGCAAGCTTCAAGGAGCGCGGCCAAAGACAAACTCATAAATGCCATTCATAAATAATACTTGAATAAATAACAGAGAATAAGGCAAACCTGGGCCAAGTGGAACAGTGAGAGAATGAGGAAGGGAAGAAAAAGTGTTGAGGGACAAAGACAGATTTATAGAGAACTCAATTGGAAAGTACCACAGATCACTTGTGAACTACTCTGTGTTGCCAACTGATAAAGCAGACTGTGAATGTTGAGGCCATAACTTTCCCTCTTTAATCTCACTGGACAACAGCCTGACATAGGTGGAGGTGTGGACTGGAGGGATTATGAAGGTGTTTATTCAGTTGTTTATTTAGGCACAGAGCACGGGCCGGTAACCAGGCTTTACGATGCGGCATCACCGCATGATTGGCAGCTCCAAAGTTCTGGGTAATTGGGCAACCCCCCCGCAAAAAAAAAAAAAAAAAGAAAGAAAAACTGGCACTGTATCCAGGACTCTGCAATAGACAGACAGGCCACATGGTTAATAGGTCCTGGGTGTTTTCCCTACATTATAAAATATCTGAAGGATGTTTGGGGTTTGGGGAAGGAGACCAGGATGTGATAATAAAAAACGGCCTCAAAGAGATTATAAAGTGAGGCATTTGCATAAACACACATAACATCCCAGGCAAAGGATGAAAATAAATAAATTCTCATCTAACTAACTCAAATATTTCAATAAAAGGCACATTAAGTTTTTCAACATAACATTCAATGCTACGTAAATGTTTTGGCTTCAATCAGATCATTTTACTGGACTCCAACTTACGTGACCTCACAGGCAAATAAGTCAAACTTTGATCTGTCAAGGCCATGTTTATAGGAATAGAAGTTTAAGTGACAATGGCAAGGGGAAAAAGCAAACTACACATTTAACAAACATGTAAACACAAAAAATCAGAGTATAGTATTATTAGAGTATGTAGAGGATATTAAAACTGCTTTTGGGTTAGGCTACTTTGCTTTGAGTACAGAATTTGGACCTACCCAGGCAAAGACCAAAACTCAGGCTTTCAGCCGAGCCAGTTAATTAGGACCACAGAACTGTGGCTAGAGCCTGGCTCCAACAGCCAGTTTGTGACAGCCTGTGCAATTAGCAACACACACTCTGCCTCTTGTAAACACAAATACACACACCCTTTCTTCACCGCAAAATCCAAAAGGCTCACCCAGCACACTCCTCATCACTGCCGAAGGCTGTGTAGGCGACATCTGAAGTGGTTTCTGGGTAAATACATGGGCTGACAGAAAAAGAAGTTGCTTTTTATATTGCTATGGTCCTGTCCTTTTCAAAGCCTTCTGACAACACAAAAACACATTTAGGTGATAAAAGATGATTTTAAGCAAAAACATTGGGTCCCAGTGAAGTTAGCCAAGAGGACGCACATATCCACAACTTCCATTACTCAAAGCTGGCAATTGACAGAGTAAGCTTTTTAAGCCTGGAATGACTCTGCCTCATTTCAAATGAATATTGTGAGTAATACATGCAAATTCAATACATTTGCTCAAAAACAGATGCAGGACAATACACAACTAATTTTGAGAAATAGAGCTCGACATTTGCATCTGGCCTCACTGGGAATTTTAGCCAGCAATCAGTGCCAACACAATGTAAACCAGAATCCATCTTTTGGTTTACAGTAGAAACAAACATGAGACTTGGAATCCTTCTCTGTGCCTATTGTGCCAAAGCAATCATTTTAGAGTATAGTCCTAACAATATGCGTGCTTGTACTAACTCTAAGCATGCAATCGACCGAAGCAAGACAGAGTCCTTCTGACATCAGGCCAGTCATTTCAGATAGTGTTTGGACGGGCTAGGCTGTCTGACATTTCACGGTCATTTTGAGTCCATATCATAATGTTAAACCTGCCTCAAATTAGAAATTAAATGTGCCCTATCAAAAATAAGTACTGAAGCCCTCCTGTTATTAAAGATTAGGCATGAAAATTAAAACTGTATAACTTCATTTGACTTAATAGTTGAAGAGATGAAAGAAAATCCACTATTTAAAGGGAATGACATGCTTGTACAGTAGAGGGAACAACCATGAAGATTATCTTTGAAAAAAATGGCAAACAGAAAATTAAAGGAAGCCAACTTTTCACATCATGTACCAGCTTTCAAAGTGCCAATCAATGAGTAAAAATAACAAATATATCAAAAAAAATAAATAAATAAAAAAATCAAAACGTATCCACTAAACGTACTAAAACAGGAATACTGGGCAACTGCCTTCAATCTGGATTGGTATAACTTTTGAGTACCATCACTACAGGGATTATAGTCTAAGAAGTATGTATTAGTAGTATCAAAACCCACAATGTATTTTGAAATAC
Organism: Paratrypauchen microcephalus; assembly: GCA_036785185.1. Taxonomy (NCBI): domain Eukaryota; kingdom Metazoa; phylum Chordata; class Actinopteri; order Gobiiformes; family Gobiidae; genus Paratrypauchen; species Paratrypauchen microcephalus. The sequence continues at coordinate 1,055,103 of JAVJIX010000052.1, read as the reverse complement.
TTATACTTGAAAATGACTTGGAAAAGTACTTTGTGCAGATGGTGAGATCTGATAGAGCTTCAAATGTAGTGATTTTGATAAAGAAAGAGAAAGAAAATAACCTTTTCAGCAGGTCTAAGACTATCAGAAAAATACTTTTATTTTTCATTCCTGTTAAAAATGTAGCAGAGTAGATACCTCCTCTCAAACGTAGTGAAGAAAAAGTAAAAGTATCAACTTTCAAATGTACTCAAGTAAAGTACATCTACCTAAAATGTATACTTTTACTTTGTTACGTTTCGTCACTGGCAATATTATAGAAACAACATCATTTTGTGTCAAAAAATGCATTTTATCATCTAAAAATATATCATTATGTTTATCTTTTTTTCTACCATCATAATATAATCTAAACTATTATTGAGTACCAAGCCAAGTTTGACATTTCAGTAACATAACAAGACTACAAAGTTCCAAAACAATGTTGAACACTCATTCTTCTTTTTTTCCCCCTGTGGTCCCATTGTACATTTCTTAGTACCATTTTTATTCATAGCTCTCTTTGCATTCCATGACCTCTTGACGCTTCCATCTAAACATGCCTCCTCGGACCATTACATTCCCTTATATTTCTATCCTCCACTCATCCCATAGATCTTCTCCTCCCGTGTCCAGTACAGTTACAGACATGAACTAACACTGTGTCTATGTAAACTACAGCTCTTTCTCTCTGTCTCTGCCTGCATGGTGTGGCTCGTCTCATGTGGTCCAGTGTCTATAAATCCCAGAATGATGTTAGCAAATAGGGCCGCTGAGTCATAACAAAGCATGCACTTTAATCAGGCATACCTTTGAGCGACTTCCTGTAACAACCCCTTTTCCCAGAGTGAGACGTACCTTTTCTGATAGGGCCTCCTCCAGTGTGGCCAAGGCTGTGTCGGTGTTACTCGAGTCAGTTTGAAGGCCTTGGACTCTTTCCCTTAACCCAGCCAGCTGTTTGTCTTTATCCCTCAACTGTTCCAACAGGTTTTCAATCTAGAAAGCAGGACAGAAACAAAACAAGTGGAGAGGTGGGTTATTGCACGTACATCATAAAATAGAAGCTGAATGTTTACAATGTGACTCATGTGAGTTGTTAAAAGGTAACCAGGCTTTTGCAGTTTGATAGAAACACCACACTCTTCATTCATCAATGAAAGAGAGTGGTCAATATTTACCCTTTTTAGCATATTGGTTATCGGCCTTAAATCTCCAGCAGAGGCTAATATTTTGTTCAGCTCAACCAGCAGCCTAATATGCATGACAAATATAGCTGCATAAAGGTTGTTTGAACACTTTAGTCCAAAGAGAGCACTGCAAAAATGTGACTACACTGGACTCACACAGTCTGTAGTAAAAGTTGTTTGTACTAAATTTTAACTTGATCATTTGGGAAAAATTATCTCAACTAATTGACAACATTTTATGTAGCTTGTGTGTGCCAGTCTGCTAGTAACATTGGCCAGTGCCGTCACCTGATTATCTCCATGGAGTTAGATATATTGTGCAGTGTTTCCCATTAATCCAGTAGACTATGGTTGCCCCCATAGTCTAAACCTCTCCCCCACGGTCTGAAAAAACAGGACTGTTAATTGGAATAGCATAATTAGACTTTGTTACTCATTGTAGTATGATAAATTTAGAAAAGACACTGATGAAAACACTGGTCAGAAATGCTTAAAGATTAAATACAGTATAGGCAAAGTGACATTTATCCTCCACAATTAAATGATTTGAATAGAGATTATTTGTACTACCCTATTCTTATCAAAATCTATGGGAAACGCTGCTGTGGAATAATCCAGGCAAAGTAACATCATCTCCACAGGAAACAAAGTTGCATAGTGCACCTTTAAGACATCTAAATGTACATCAAATATCTAGTTTATTGTTGGAATAGACTGCTTTATTGTTGGATCCACATCTTACAACAGATTTGATCCTGCATCTGTAAAATGGATCAGCCTGATGTTGAGCTGACTTCAACAACTTTTTGAGTGTTGCAATAAAATGCTGGATGGCCGTATAAATATGATGGACATATTTAAGTTTTTTAAGTTAGGTATTTTAAACAACACCAACTGGAAAGTCTGGATGATTGATAAATGTCAAATATTACGAAATATTATGGATCGCACAAGTGAAAGTATGGGAAAATTGCAAGACCATCAAATAATTTCTTTTAAAGGGATATGCCACCCCCAGGTCAAACTTGGGCATCTCCCCACAGTCCAGAGACTAAAACAAGTGATGAAAAGCGTTTTCCTGGTCACCCAGCCATTGTCCGAGTCTGTCAGCACTGACCGCCGCAGTATCTGCTGCTCCTCCGCGTTAGACTGGAGGCAACGGCGCCAAAAGGAATTAATTTGCTCGATGCGCTTCCCAATTAATTTCTGTGTAGTGCGCATTCATATCAAGTGCAAATAAATGTGCAAATCAACACGGAGAACTTGCCTTGGTCATTTTGGGTGGGAACTATTTTTCAGTGCGGAAAAAGACAGACGAAGCACGCACCACGCGGACAGGGGAATCCCTGTTTACGCACCAGGAAGGGAGTTCCCCCGTTACGCTGCGTGCTGTGTTCTTCGGCTTTCTTTTTCCGCACTGAAAAATAGTTCCCACCCAAAATGACCAAGGCAAGTTCTCCGTGTTGATTTGCACATTTATTTGCACTCGATATGAATGCGCACTACACAGAAAGTAACTGGGAAAAGCATCGAGCAAATTAATTCCTTTTGGCCGAAATCTTTCTCTGGCGCCATTGCCTCCAGTCTAACGCGGAGGAGCAGCAGCTGCGCGCGGCGGTCAGTGCTAACAGACTCGGACAATGGCTGGGTGAGCAGGAAAACGCTTTTCATCACTTGTTTTAGTCTCTGGACTGTGGGGAGATGCCCAAATTTGACCTGGGGGTGGCATATCACTTTAAATGCAAATAAAGGGGCAGGCAAACATACTAGTATGATTTTTTTTTTCTTCATATCTGCTCCTTTCTGATAATGGAAATGTACATGTACATTATGTGTTGTTATTCATTGTACTACTGTACATTTTCATAAGATGTGTGTAGAATCCCTCAGTTGCCCAGGTAGAATCAATGGCAAAAGGAGAAATTCAATTTGCCAACTGTACAAAAGTTTATTTGTTCAAATACAAAGAAGAACTGAAGAAGCAGCTTGGATGAGCTGCAAAACATATTCGACCAAATAAACTTTTGTCCAGTTGACAAATTGAATTGCTCCTTTTGCCATTTTCATAAGAACAAATAAAATAAAATGAAATGAAAGTTTTAATCATTTAAATTAAATATTCAACTTGAAAATCATCAAACTGCCCTATTTTGTCCAGGATTTTGTCCACATTTTTGTATTTTAGAAAATTTAAGTAAGCAAGTGTGAATCTTTCTGTGGCTAGCCTAGTGTTGCAATTGTGGTGGTAGGAGTTCTGTTCACATAGCTTTATCAAATGGACACACACTAAGCCCTCTATATAACACACTGAGAACTTCACCAGACAAAACACTAGCAGATGCAGCTGAGGTGGGACAGTGTGCCAAAGACGTCCTCCAGGCCTCTGACTGCATTTCAAAGCATGAGAACATCTGGAGGCTTGACACTTGCTTGTGGCATATCAACAATTTGAACACAATCATTTTAGTGTAGCAATAATTCTTTTCTCTGGTTGGAAAAGTAGGTCAGTTTTAAACTAAATGCACGACTTGTGTATGTTTCCATTTTCATTTTTGACTTCTTTTTTTAAGGACAGACAAAGCGCCATTCATGACTTCTGCAAAGCATTAATACCACATTTGACCCAAAGTGAAGTTTTTTCAAGATCAGGGCATATGTTGTACAAAGCAAGACACATATCCACTGAAAGAATCCATTATTTTGTGAACATGAGAATCCAATAATGGCAAACTAGCAAGCACTTTGGGTCATCAAAAAACCAAAGTGTAATTGAAAGTGTGACGGGGTAAAAATGCCCATTGGGGGAATGAGCCACATACCAGTCATGGGTACGCAGATAGATAATGTCCAAATCTGTACAAATGAATCCAATTAGACTGCAGACTTTGGTGTTCGCTGGTCTCTGGAGTGCACAAGTGAGGATTTAATGGGGCCATCTTGGTTTTGGCAAAGGCGGGTAAGTGGCAGGGGGGTGGGAAAGGCCCATGAATGCTCTTGGGCAGATCTTGATAGGTTAATAGCAGTCATTACTGAACCAGCTATAGGCTCTGATGGGTCACTCCACAGACGATAGGAACACTCAGCCCTTTGGGAATGACGGGAAGGCTTCACACTATCAAAGTCTGATAAAACTCCGGGCAATTTATGGTTTCCGTGGGTGTGTTTGATACTAACTCCAGAGCCTGAGAAATTTGCTGTTGGACCACGCCATATTGATTTATCTGAATATTTTTCTTGTGATGCCAGGTAAATTTTTAATCAAACTTTTATGATGGCTATTTCAGTGCAAGAAACTACACATTACGTAATCTAGCGCTAACAATAGCAAGGAGTGGGATAACATTCTTATCGCTGCTGTGGTAAAGCAGTACAAACAAGATTAATATCTAGCTTCAGCCTTGAGCTGTGTTGTCTATGTTTGAGATACTCTAGCATACACAGAGTTTTAAGCTCTTCATAAACACCAATGAGCTTTATTTCAGTTCAAATGGAGCATGTGGGCTCTGGTCTTCAATAAAATTGACAATCTTTACAAGCCTAAGTTTGCTTTGGCCTTGTTGTGCAAAATGTAACTGCCTCTCATTGTGAAAATGACCCTGTAACATGGTTTTAAGTGAAATTGTGCAGAAAAACATTAAGTGTTGCTTAAATCATATAGGAGCTGATGGGAACATGTGACATGAGTCAAGGAAATGGGAAAGAGGCAGAGGAATTCTTTCATAACTCTGGGAGCCTAAACATAGACTGAAGAGAAATGTCTTTTGTGCATGGTGGAGGTGCAGAATAGCCACATGCCTTTTTGGGAGCACAGGGGCCTCTACCATTCCAGTAGCATAGATGTTATGATGAGAACAGCAGCCAGTCATTTTATCTCTCACTCTGTGGGGCTAAACTAAACTGCACTCCTGCATCCCAGAAAGGAAATATACAGCCAGATGCACGCAGGCCTTTATCATTAAACTATACCACGAACACTTCCTCTCAAACAAGACCACCTACTACAGGGAGCTTGTGTGTCTGTCCCAGTCTGTCTGAGGCTCAGCATGCGCTCTAAAGAAACCATGACACTTATCTTAGTCACATCCAACGCACAACACCTTACATGCCCCACGGTTTACTGCTTTACTGTTTAGATCATGAGAAGTACTTCAGAAGTACTTGATGACTCAGTTGCCTTCTGATGACCATGAAATTGACATCTGAAATAGGGCTGGCTGATATGAAAATATTTAGTGTTTTATGTTCGCACCTTATCACCGAGACAAGTTCCTAGTTTTGTGAATTGTGTCCATTTGACAATGGCAATAAAAGTCTTTCTGATTCTGATTCTGATTCTGAAAACTATTACTATCACATTTTTGAGTAATTTTAAATCTCAGTTACGTGAATTTATGTATTGTCAAAAGTTAGCCTGTCAGGGAAGAATATATGAAGAGGTCAATAGCAAAAATAGATATCTCCATTTTGAAAAACTGCCTAAAGATTGTGTTTTTTGTTACCATCTTATTACAGGTACTATCAATGGCAATAATGTATAGTGGATTTTATCAAGAAGAGATGGAATATTAATTTGATAGCAGTAAAATAGATGGATCTATCTTATCCCGAAGGAATTTAATTTGACTTGAAAATATTACAATAATAAGCGTAAACTACAAGCCTCCAATGACTTTTTCAAATTACACTTACTTGTTTTTGCAAATGCAATCATATTTAATGTTATTATCAATAATTTTTGTTTTAAAAGACATTACAAAGACATTTTTCAGTGCATTCATGAACAAACTTTGTAATTTTACCACCTATACACTAATTCAAAACCTCTGCTTTAAACTGTAATTGGTTCAGGTTAACTAATAAATAACAAATCACACTGTTTTGTTTTGGTAGTCACTTTCTGATTCATGTAAAACAAATAGCTGTCAAAGCCGCAATTTCCACTTCTTGCCCTATCAGCCTTATTGTCCTGTGGGAGACTTGTTGATTCCTTGCGGTTGCAACCAAACCTTTTCAGACCATTAGAACAAGTTGAGCACTAATCTAATGGGAAACAACTAAAGTGTATCAGACTGTTACTTTGAAAAAAAAAAAAATCTTCATCTAAAAACGGTTTGCTCTGGGGCACTACCACAAACCTCTTTTTACTCCATCCAAACTCCAAAGTCAAATACTCTGCCACCAAAAGGAAGTTACACACAAAAGAGACCCGTGTGGAGCTTTGGCCGCTGTAAAAATAAAATCATTTGTATTTTTTAAACTTTTATGGACCAATAAAAACACCAAAACAATAATGGAACGGGCTTTTCTAAAATGATTCTTGTTGCAGTAAGCTTGTCATCGCCTTCTGAAAATATGACAGGGACGGTTGTAAAACCCAAAGACCCTGGTACCAAGATGTCAAACAAACATATATGCGAGAAGGGAAAATAACCACAAACTGAACAATAAGTAGTAACTGTCAATATTCCTCCTACACAGATCTAGGCCACTGTCAGAAACACAGAAAAGACTACATTTTGTCATCCAAATACAACACTTGAGACTTTTATGGGATTTCAGTCTGTTTTCACTGAATTCGGGGCATGTTGTTCCCATTTGTACAAAGTTTTATTTTATTCCCACAATAATTTACAAGATTATTGAAGAGATTTGTTCAAGATGGATAAGAATAAAAAATAAATAAACACCTTTTCAAATAGAAAGTTTGAATCTAAGCCAAACAGGGCAGTAGTGTGTGTTAAGGTCATCAATATTATCACAAGTCTAATATATGATAAAACTAGTATTAAAAATCATTTGAGCGAGAATAAATACAAAACAGTTTGAGAATGATTTTGAGCTGATCAAAACAAGTATAAGGCCACATGGCAACATTTTGTCTATAGCATTTTTTTCCCCTATTATTGTGATATCAAGATCTGTATCAAATATCAAGCCTATCCGCCAGTATCAAAATCAAGTTTGAAATGTTAGTACTGTGACAGCACTAGTCTACTCTGTCTCATTCCCAAATCCAGATACATAAAAAGGTGCCAAGAAAAATACCAAATCAACAAATAAATCCAAGAATACTAGACAGATGTAGCCAATGCCAGAAGAAAAATATCTGAAATAAGATATTTTTTTAAATTTTTAGAGAAAGTCACCTCTCTACTGTTAACTTCAGGTCTACTACATTTTTGTGCCATCAGCGGGCAAAGCTGCTAGGGCATCATATAATGTAAGCTGGCGCCCCCATGTGGTAAAATATAGCAATAGTTGTATTTCGTAGCCTCATGTAATTACTGAGATGTAATGAGCCACTGAAGAGGAAGTTACAGCAACCCAAAAAAAAGTCCCCAGAAGACCTGAGTTTGCCATGTCATAACTGGCAATGAAAGAGAGAGACAATGTAACACAGAACTAATTCACACCTCTCCCCTTCCCCACCTCGAATGACCTCCCTTATGTCACGCTGTTTTTGCTTGAGCTGCTATTACTCATAGGTTATCGTCCGGAACAAGAGAACACTGACTTCATATAACACACGGTACCCAGGAGAGAATGAAAGAAAGAGAGAGAGTGTGTGTGTGTGTGTGTGTGTGAGTGAGAGAGAGAGAGAAAAAGACAGAGAGGAAAGGAGGGCCAAAGCGTAATGTACAGAAGTCATCTACCAGTTTCCCAAAATGGAAATGCCATAAATATTTATGTTTAGATGCCATAAATATTTATGTTTAGCGACACCATTTAGTTGCATCGTACTGCACATTTCACTGCTGCATCTTCCACTGCACATTTTGATGCACACTGCACATTTTGGACATCTGAAAATAGGTATTTATTTACTCTTTGCACTGCTTTTAGATTTTAGACTTTAGATTTTGTCTTAGATAGTTTTTGTATTGTCTTTGTATTTTGTACACTGTTTTTTTTTTTTTTTGCACTGCTTGGCCAGAGAGAATCAAAATTTCGATTCACTGCATGTCGAAAACATATGGCAGAATTGACAATAAAGCCGACTTTGTACTTGAACTTTAACTTAGTTGAGAGTTATCAATGAAAAAAAGCAATGTTAATGTTAATGTTAATGTTAAATCTTAGTGATATAGTAATAATATGTAGCAGTAATCTAAGATGAATACATTTCATAGTGAAAAGTTGGTCCAGTATGGCAGTTTCCCATTAAAGAAGTATTGTTTCTATAAGCAATAATATTAAAAAAAACAAACAAACAGATATACAGGAAATGGGATACTTTGCTGATGTAGTATATAAGTGGTATTACAGTGCACAGCCCCCTTTCAATACAAAATAGAATTAAGCTGTCTTTTTGAATGTCATTAAAAAAGCCTGGTCTGGCTCGGGAACTTAACATTGTGGACTCTTTTGATCAACAACTGTCCAGTCTACAACAGCTTAAAAATATGAGCAGTCACAGAATACTGGTTTCTTCCATGTCTCAGTACTTTATGTACACAGTCTCCAGAAAGCATTCACAGGCCAAGGAAAAAAAAAACACTCATCAAAGCAGAACCAGGATCAAGTGGAAGAGACAGAATTTTCTATGGGTCTCACTTGGATTAGGACCGAGGCCTGTGACTCCCAAGCATTTATTCTGCTCCTATAACAAAGTTGGCAAATACAAAAAAAGCACCAGGTATTCCTCATGATAAAAAACAACAAAATGTAGGTGCATAATATGTAATTATGAATAAACAAAACCTGCGCATTATAAGAGGCACGCACAAGGTAAAATGGTAATATTTCTTTGCTCTGAAGACAGTTTTTGGAGGTTTATGTTATGTTATTTAACTTAATTTTCTTAAATATAATCCAAAAATAATTATCAGATCTGAATATGCATGTTTTTAACGTATTTGTGATGCAATAAAAACACTTAAGATAGAGAAATTCAGATAAGCAGGACGATCAAGTTTACACAGTTAAAGTTAAAATCTTACTTTTACTTCTTACTTTGATCTGACTGTAAGCCAAAGTTAATATACATTTTCTGTGCTCTGAAAACAGTTTTTGGGGGGATTTATGTTGTTTACTGTTAAATATAATACAAATACTGGTCAGATCTGAGAATGCATGTTTTTGTGGTATTTTTATACAACAGAAACACTTAAAGAAGATAAGATAAGCAAGACAATCAAGTTTAACGCCATACTGTGCAACATTCCAGGAAAGCAATAACAAAGTCAATGCAAAAAGAAGGAATTTGCAAAACCACACACATAGGCTCCATGTAGAAATATTTGCCCATAAATACTCGTCAGACATGAAAGTATGAGATAACAATATACAGTCATGGTACGAACTCCAGGCATTATTCTCGCTGAGAGACTGAGCACATATATGCATTTAAGTTGTGATTGTTATCATAATATTATTCTATGTTAGACCTGTGTGCACATGACAAGCAGACATCCTCCCTCCCTTCTCCCTTTCTCCACATTTTTCAACATATTCATTCATACCAGGGCTCTCCTCTGCATTCATACATACTAATTAAACAATAACAAACTGCCATCGCATCTGCATATAAATTAATGAATGGGATAAAAACTTAAAAGAAGAATGAAAGACATTTGTTTTAGATTCACTTGAACACATTTGTATGGCCGGTTGACTTGTCCACTCTCTTTTTTGTCTCCAGACCCCTATCTCTGCCTGCCTCAGCTATGGAATGTGGTAATCAAAGCTGGGTAATTGCACTTTATTTCACTAACACTGTGAAGATTTTTCTCTTGCTTGGGGAAGAGGAATGGCAATACTTTGATGTACAGAATGCAAGCTGGAAATAGATTTAGTTGAAGATTTAGCGAGAGCGCTGCAGAAGTGATGTACGGGATTAGGTTTAAAAAAAAAAAAAAAGTTGTCCGTGACTTATAGCTTGCCATCAACATCTCCACTGAGTTGCTTATACATGTAGTACAACCTGTGGTCAAGCTGGAGGAACAGAGCGTTTTGTCTTGAGTGATTTTTTGCCTGGCTCCAATCAGTGGCCCTCAGGCTTGTACCATTAGCCTAGCGCTGATTGCTGATAGCAGCTGAGGGGGCCACAGTCGCAGGCGCACGGCCGTTTACAGGAATCCCCCATGTTCTGACGGTCTTATCTGGAGGCCTGTCTCTGCACTCTGATTGGTCAGATGGAACCTATTAGGATGAAAGCCATTGGTGGCCTCATCACACATCTATCAAAGATCACACAAACTGTTGGGAATGTGCGCCGTGTTACCATCTAAGAAAGAGCACAGTCCCACACATGTGTTTAAAAACCGGTGATGACAGCACACTTTATATCAGAGTGATTAATTCACTTATTTGGTTTACGGAATCGAGCTGTTTGACTCTGAGATTAAACAACATAAACTGGATAAAACATGATGAGAATCCATATTTTGCGAATTAAATTGTCACTTGATTTCGAAAGTGACATGAAATCAAACTTTCTGAAGGAACGCTACTGCTTAGTTCACGTTCAGGTTTACTTTTTTGGAGTATGATATATATTGAAATTATTTTTAGACTTTTGCGGGTCTCCATGAAGATTAAGCCAACATCCTCTCAGAATATCAGTTTCAGAAATTAACAATAGAAATACAAGATATACAAAGTAGCGAGGGTAGTGGTTGCTATTGATCACAAGTGAATTTAGTGAAATGAATTACATATTTCATCACTGTGTGTTGTCTTTCCCAGATACGTAGGTAAGTCGGTAACTCAAATCTTCCAGCAGTGAATGTGACAGTGAATGGTTTTCCAAATGATTGCATAATATGTAAGCCATTTCCTATAACGTTTAGATTACTACCAAAAACAGACACATTCCTCACATAAGTCATTTTAGCAGAAGTTTAAAAGTGAAGAAATATATGACCCATCACATCTGTGGCCCTTCCACATAAACCCAGAGAAAGTCCATATTTGTTTACCCACACAGTGCGTGCTCTCCAACATAAATCTCACAACAAACACTACACCAATATTTAGCTTTCTATCAAGAGGGCACCACTTCCCCTTGCTATCCATATGCATCACACTCAACAGGGCCAGTATTGTGTTGAGGAAGTGTGCACACGTGGGAGGAGGGAGCGAAATGAGAACCCGGAGTTTTTTGGGAGACGACGCTCACCGTAATCCTGCTCTTAAGTGCAGTCGTTTTTTACACTAATATCCAGCAAGAGACACTTTGGTTTACTCGACCAGGTGAAGCAGGAGTTAGAAGCAGAAACTGATAATGATAAAATATTGACAGTTTGCAAGAGGAAGTATAAGGCAGGAAACATTTAATCAGACTATTCTTTTCTCCGGTGGCTCTCTCGTTCTCTTCTATTCAGCTTTTCAACACAGAAGAAGCCCGAGCTGTGCTGATGATATTAGGCCTGAGCCAGCGATGAAACCAGGCCGGGTGAGTGCTGACAGGGCAGGCACGCAGGCAGACTGGTGCAGGTCTCCCGAGACACTGCTGTTAGACACCATTAGAAATAAACTGTTATGTACAAGACATCACACTTTACAGAGACTCAAGTGTCTGTATGTGCAGACTATAGGGAAGAAACGTGAGAGTGTAAACCATCCTTCGACGGACACAGGCCGACCTTTAAAAAGCATGAATATGTATCAAGATGACCACAATGTTTGAACATGAATAACACATGTACGCCAAAACCACACAGCGTCCAGCTCAGCATGTGTTCCTCCAACAGCCACAGCACATCAAACCAGGCAAAGAGAAACAAATAAATAAATACATCATTATGCATTGGTCATGGTTTTGTCGAGGGCTGCAACAGAGCTCCACTGTTCTATGTTATCATACATAAGAGCTAAAAATGCCTACAGCTACTGAGGTGCTTCTTTTTTTGTTTTTTTTTTGCTCATTATTTTAATTAAACCAGCTTTACCTGTTAAAAGCTATTTCAGATCATGTGCCGTGTAGTAATTTACGATGGTCAGAAATGACTAAGAAAACACAAGACCTTCCAGAAGTTGTAATGAAAGCTAATGTTAGGTAGTCCAAACTCTTAAACTAGAGCTTAAACTAGTTTCTGTTTCTAAATGTGAAATGCTGTGATGTCTGTTTTATAGTTTAAGCTTGGTTGGCCATTTATCATTTTTATTTACAAATTACAGCTGTCGCAAATCTTTATATACTGTCATTTAACTTTGTACACTCAATGTTTCGGTGTAATTTGTATTCGGTGTATTCAGTTTCCCAGATGCTTTTATAACTATAAATTATGTCTACTTACAGGAGGGACACGGGGGAAGTATGTTGTATTCCCTGTAGAAAAGAAACTATACTGTCACTATTTTATTTAGTTGGTTATTTATTTGACAGGGACAATGCATTCATACATAGTCACTGATGGCGTTAGTATAGCTAGTTCTTATTCTTAACTCCTAAATTGTAGACGACATTGGTTATAAAAAACTGTTTTGTAAGAATGAACAACTACATTGTACTTTAATTTCCACTTTTCTTGTCACTAATAATTGACATTAGACATTAGAGGCAGCAGACCTATGCCAAGGCGGTGCTCCAATGTTGGCACTGCGTATTATAGACTAATCATTGTGATCGAAAGGGAAAGCGAGGGGGAGAGATAGTGATCTACTTTGAGGATATGAAAGAAAAAGGGGAAGTGAAATGGGAAATTCATGTGCATGCTTTGTTCCATAGACAGAGCATAAATACAGGTGGCCTAATGACCTTTTAAAAATCTGACCTTACTATATATCCCGTGTGTGAAAGCAGGTGCTCAGAAAATGTCACCGCTGTGAACACTATTATTTGTCATCGAGTTCGTTAGCCAATAATTTACAACAAATGTCAGATGTTTTTTATACAGGAAAATTACTCTCAGCCCACTGCCATAATCCTGCGGCTTTACTGGGCTTTGTTTTGTTGTGGAGACAGTGTAATGATGTGAAATTCAAACTGCTGAATGGTCCCAGGCTGTATTCTTATACCTTCTTTTGCAGGACATTGACCTTCCTCTCCTTGACGTCCAGCATGTCCTTCAGGTCCCGTATCTCTCCGGTGAGCGTGCTCTTCTCATCAGACAGATCCTGCAGCTGTTTTGTCTTCTTGGTCAAAACCTGCTCTTTCTCCTCCAGACGCACCCGCAGAGCATCAACCTATAACAAAACAAAATCATTTAGCTAACTATCCTCACTATCCTATATTACCCAAAATGGACTCTTGTGAGCTTAAAGCCATGTTATAACGTTACCTCCTCATTAACATGCCTAGAGTTGTGTTTTGTTTCATTCGCACATGTTTGAGTAATCCTTTATTATTAGTCTGTCTGCATCTCAAAACTCAAAATGCGATGCCCTTGTGATGTCACGTAGTGGTAGTTTTCAAGTTAACGCCAACAATTTACGTTTTGTTCAGAAGAGCCTGGGCTGAAATCACCAAAAATATTCTAGCGAAGGTGTAGTAGAGCCCTTCTTGTAATACCACATGGCATCACAAGGTGGAACAAAGTGTTTCCTGTTTGAGAGAAGAATTCGTCCTAAATATGCAGTGTGGCTGGGTGTTAAACAATTGTGAATGAAACAAAACACAACCCCAGGTATGTTTGTGATGAAGAAACAGCATCATAGCATAGATAAGAAAATAGTGATGGGCCCTTTAAATTTAGCACAGTATAGTGACTGAAAGTGACAAGGGAGGGGGTGTACTTAGCACTATGGAGATCAATAACGCCAAGCTCTATCAAAAGCTCGACTTAAAAAGATATGTCTTCATCTGAATCATGCACACTCATACTCCCACACCGTTCCACTCGCTGTGAAGCTGTGTTTTCTTGACACTTTCAACACTTACTGTAGATTGTGAATTTTTGTTGCCATGGTGAAGTGAGTGAGCTGGAGTGAACTAGAGAAATCAATGCGCAACACTTTTATCCACATTTAGCAAAAAAGGTCCACGTTAACTGTAAGCAAGTATTTTTGCTGCATCCAATTGTTGTGTCATCTGCAATTTTCTAATATTTGGTTTTATACTTTATGATACCACTGTAGCCTTTTCATGAGTTTCAGCTTCATGTTTAAGGCTGACATTTAGAGGACCATTCAAAAAATATTATATTTTCTTTTGAAAACTGATCATTGCTATGGCATTTTGAAATCCAGAGAATGGGAAAAATCCATAAATTAAGACTTTACAACTGTCTCATTGAACACATTTTGTCTTTAAACCTGTCCCAAGCCCTGATAATGTATTGAACTGTGCCAAGATAACTTAATGGCATCTCATTAAAATAATAATAATAATAATAATAATACAAAATTAATGAAATGGCAAATCACGGTTTAAAAGGAAGCAGGGAAATTCAGAAAGTGGAAATGCACATCAATAAAAACCATGAAAGAAGAAGTAGATATTTGTCCTAACCTAAAATTGTGGTTGTTTTACCGTAAGACTGCAAGTTTTTCCACCATAGCTGTCAGTATGAATGTGCATCTCAATGTGTAAAGTGAGAGCGCACTGGGCAGGCTGCAGACACACAGAGGTCCTCTCAAGTGCGTCCATTAAAAGCAGGCCAGGACCCCCAGGTGTAAGATGGTGAAGTATTTATCTCACATTGCGGGTCTGGCAGTGAACCAAAGTCCAATACTGAGTTCAGTCTTTGTAGTCTCCCCTCTGCATAAAACACAAGCCATTATTCAAAAACAGGCATAGTGGAGTGACAGTTAGAATGCAGTCTGTATTGGTCTAGGCACATCTTTATAGTGCCCTGTGGGGTTCCTTCACATCTGCAGCAGACGAGAGAAAAAGACCCCCAACTTCACACAGCAAAGAACAATTTAGCAAGAATGTAGTGAGGAGGCCGGACAGGAAATCCCCGCTGTCTCACCTGCTCGAGCCCACTAAGCTGTTAAAGTGCGGCGAGACACCCTGCTAATACCCTCTTTTAAGCAACAGTGCACCATTTCAAGATCAAAACATGATCAAAATACCACCAATAGCTGGGGAACTATGTAAAAGAAAGTTTAAAACAAGAGCTTTTGCCAGTGCCTCACCAGACTGTATAAACTACAAACATTACATCATAGGGGGAAAAAAGGGGACACCAAACCAAATTACAGAGCAGATCTGTAAAGAGGTGACCCCAGTAAGAATGCATGCTGTGCAGATATAGTCTTAAAATATAGTTAATAAGAAAAAAGAGGGAAAATTTACTCTAAATAAATGGTGATCAATAAGTTTACACAACTCCATGGAGACAAGCAGTGTAGCAGACCCCCAGCTAGAAAAGTTACTTAGTGCGAGGGTTGTTAAAAGTATCAAAAATCAGATACCCAATAACCAGTACAACTAGTATCGAAACAAGATACTCATTTGAACAAGTACTGATACTAAAAAGTAACATCAACCAGACAAAAATGAACCTTTCCTTTATAGCATTAAAATGATGTATAAGAACACATATATATTAGAAGTATACACCCAAGGACATCTGCGGGATTACACAGATATACGACCACATGGTAATTTTTTATTTTTTATTTTTGTTTGTTTGTTTGTTTGTTTGTTTTGTTTTTTAGCATAATGGTATCAGAATCGGTGTAGAGTATGGACTCTAGGTCTGGACATTTTTCTATCAGAACATAATATCTGAATATGAATGTTCATTTTAGGTGTTAACATTATGTTAACACCTAAAATGAACATTTATGTAATGTTATACTGTAAATCCTAAAATATTGTCAGAGAGCATTTTAGTTAGAACTTTTTGCAACAGAGCATGACGGGTATAAAATAACACTATATTAAAAAGATATGGATTGTAAATTTTTATTATTTTGTATAACAACTCTCTACAGCTGCAACACATGTGTGGGGGATGTTGTCAGTGTGCCCATGTTATCGGCTAAAACACATGCTGAGGTGACAGACAGCTAACAAGTCAGGCTGATTAACCTCCCTGCTCTCTTTCAATTTCCTCTCCAGTTTTCCTACTCCTCATCTCCCCAGCTCCATCCAAAAACACCGATCTTTCCCCAGAGCAGCGCTCTTTCAGCACCCCGGACCTCCAGCTCTGCACCATCATCACAACATGTATTCTTCTATTGCTTTTAAAGATGCACAGCCCGTTGTGATATGGGAATATGAGAGCATGTTGTAGTTGGTCTATGTTTGTCTGTGTAACACTGTCTTTAAACTGATAATATTATTTCTATCACAAAATGTTGGTTTACAGGTCCTATATTACACAAAATTAACTTTTGTGAACTTTAAGCCATGTTCGAATGTTACAATGTGTTACTTCATCAAAAACATACATAGATATATCACTCACACATGTTTAAATAACGATTTATTATTAGTTAGTTTGAAAGCTCAAGAAGCGGTAGATTTCAAGTTAACAGCTACTTTTCACCTTTATTTTGTTGTTGTTTTTTGTTGTTTTTTTAATTAAAAATAAAAAATGATTGTATGATTCTATTGAAGGTGTACAGAGTTTAAAAACACAGTGGAGCACTTACTGTACAGAGTGCAGAACAGAGTACTGAACAGATGGAATTATTCAGTGTTCCTGTTGTTACCAACACCTGGAAGCTGTGCAGGGAGTTTTGAACTTTAGAGTACTGAACAGAGTTTTACTGTTTGAGAGAAGAACTCAGCCTAAATGTGTATTTTTGTGTGTTAAACATGTGTGAATGGAACAAAAAACAACCAGGTATGTTTGTGATGAGGAAACAACATTATAACAGACTGAAAATATTGTAATATATGCCGTAACTCAAAACTGTCAGTCAGATGTTGATGAAATTTGGGGAACAATGGTAAAAGAGGGCACTATACAGTATTGTATAACCCTGCTATTCACTTTGGCCACAAGGGGTCAGACACAAAATACTAATTACATTGTCTGACGGACTGAAAAGAGCATTTACCCCTGAACTAGAATATTCCCATGTGCCAGCAACAATCTGCACTTTTTTTTTTTTTTTTTACTTCGGCCCAATAAGTAAAACAAAACTAATAACTACTAAAAAAAAACTAATGAAAATGTGATTTAATCCAGTCCTGACTACCTAACACGAAAAGGATCACAGGATTAAGTTGCATCCAATTATTTATCCACACAGAAACAGCATAAGCAGATACAGAGAAAGCTCTTTCAATTCATTTATTCATACAAAAATAAACCTCACTCAACACTACATAATTAAGGTAGTGTTTTTGAAAATATGATGTTTCAATTCAATCATATTTTGGCCTTTAAACAAAACAAGCGCCTAAAAGCTTTCAGACATTTTCGTGATTATAATAAGAAACAAAATTTAGTATGTGTGCGTGTAAAGTTATGAAATATAAGAGCTTTTTTTTCTTCTGCAGTGTTTATTACAAAAACAAATTCAAAACAAAAAAAAATTCATTCCTTTTCTCACATTTCATAATGCTGTCTTTTCTGGCTCGTGTATCATGTGGGGAGCCAGACTCAGCTCTGGCCAGAGATAAACAATTCCATGAGTTATAAGGGAATAACAAAACAAAATGAGCTATTATCACATAAATCATGTTCAGTGTTGGTTTAGTATTGTTTCTTGAGTTTGTGTTCATAAATCTGGAAATCATATTAAGCGTGTCATTTTAGAAGTTGTAAATAAATACTACTGTATTCTTTGACAAGAGCCGTGTGAGCCTTCACTTCTGTGGATGACTGCAGTCTATCCATCTTTTCATAATGTTTGAGGGTTTGTCCAAATTCATCTTTAAAATAAACTCCACAGTATACATTATGCTTAGGGATGCACCGATCCAGCTTTTACCGTTTTACTGCTGATACCCAATATTAAAGGGATATGCCACCCCCAGGTCAAACTTGGGCATCTCCCCACAGTCCAGAGACTAAAATAAGTGGTGGAAAGCGTTTTCCTGGTCACCCAGCCATTGTCCGAGTCTGTCAGCACTGACCGCTGCGGTATCTGCAGCTACAGGAGTCTAACGGCGTTAGACTGGAGTCTAACGGCGCCAGAGAAAGATTTCGGCCAAAAGGAATTAATTTGTTCGATGCGTTTCACAATTACTTTCTGTGTAGTGCGCATTCATATCGAGTGCAAATAAATGTGCAAATCAACACGGAGAGCTTGACTTGGTCATTTTGGGTGGGAACTATTTTTCAGTGCGGAAAAAGAAAGCCGAAGCACAGAGCACGCTGCGCAACAGGGGAACTCCCTTCCTGGTGCGTAACAGGGATTCCCCTGGCAGCGTGCTCTGTGCTTCGGCTTTCTTTTTCCGCACTGAAAAATAGTTCCCACCCAAAATGACCAAGTCAAGCTCTCCGTGTTGCTTTCCACCACTTATTTTAGTCTCTGGACTGTGGGGAGATGCCCAAGTTTGACCTGGAGGTGGCATATCCCTTTAAATGATACCAGTGCAGAGACTGAAAATATTATTTATTTCATTTAAACACAAACAGCATATGGTAAAAAAAAAAAAAAAGTTCACCAACAAAACACCAAAATGTTCAATATCTGACACTGGTATGGTATTGGTGCATTCGTAATTATGCTTTATGGTGACAGGGGTGGGATTCAATAAGTTTTCGTCTTCCCACTCCTTTTCGAGCAAAAAAGTGAATGTATTTGACTGTATATTGGTTACATTTATTTATTTCCTTGTGTTGACCTGCTCAAAATGAATAAATAAATGAAATGAAATGAAATGAAATGAAATGAGATGTTGTCAATCCTGGACTATGATTATCAGCTGTCACATTATCGTGTCACTGTCAGAGATCGAGAGTGACTAGTTACTCTCAGTTAAGATTTAACTGTGGATCTTTTATAATAATGAATGATTAATGATTAAGAGATATTAATATTGAATGTATTTTAGAGTACTGTGCAATGTCAAAGAAGTGGTGTAAATTAATCTGTATAGTTTCGTGATGAGGCAATAGAAAGTGTTTAGGTTATTGCCAGAGGTTAGACAGCCGCGCATACATTACAGTAAATATTATTCATATGACCACATGTCAGTTGTCCTGCTAGTGGTGGGTGCAGGTGCAGATAGGTTTGATATTGATACAAGAACAAAGCCAAAATAAGCTTGCTATAATTATGGCTTTCCATGCATACTATATACACATGACTGGGCCAACATAGGGGATATTACCTGACCCAGAACTTCAATAGGTGATAGAACCAAAGTAAAAACAGGTCAGTCGGAAAATCAAAAAAAGGAAACGCCACTACAAAGTCTTTATGTACAGTAAGCAGATGTAATATAAAAACAAAAGGGATGTTATGTAAAGTTTTGTTGTCAACATCAGGATCACACCATGTCTGCCAATCCAATGGCTACAATTAAAATAACATATGGAAAGGTTAATGAAAGGTGTTCTGTGTAAACCATGTCATGCTTTAATGCTGGACTATAGGATGGCTATCTGACTGAACCAGCACACACTCTCACTGTGAACAGCTGCTGCTCGGCCCGCTCCGGCGCTCATTAATCATCATTACTTTGTTCAACACAGTCATACACCAAGAGATATCCACAGACAAGAGACACATGCACACATCAAGGAAGAGCCACAGCAGGCGTTCCCCCTCATTAACACTTGCTCCATCTTTGATTACTTTTCCTGATCATTTCCAGTGCTGCACGCCAGCTCCACGTCCGCTTTCCAAAGGATCTGTTTCCGGGCAAACCACACAACGCTCTGGCAAACATATGGAAACGACCCATTCCGCTGCTTATATTTGCATAAAATCTGGAATATTTCAGTTTTTTAAAAAATAATATGAGAGCCCTGCTATTTTACAGCAGTAATAGAAGGGAGATGAATGTTAACAAATGGCAGGGCTTTGATCTACTTTTAGTGCAAGCTCCACCACTTGTTACTACTTGGAATGTTCCATAATATGGCATTCAGCTTCTCTATCTTGCATTTGTTAAATTGTTTTTTATTGCTCAAACTACTTACAACATACTCGCCACAGATCTCCTGAATCTTTCCATGAAGATAAATCAGTTTAATGCCAGTAACAGTAACAGTAACAACCAGGGTGATAAAAAGGTGAGGGATCTTCAGAGTTCATGATGCAAAACATATATCTGGTAAATAAAAGAATAGAGTCAACATCTTCGTTGCCATAGAATCTGTTCTAATGTGATTATCCAAACTGCATATTCTGTTATTCCAATCTGAATGTAGTGTATGAGTGTTTTGTCGATGTGCATATATTGACTGACTTTAAGTCAACCATTAAATAACCCATTCAGTTTCTGACCTCTCTAACTTTTTATGTTCTTTCCACATGGCCTCCAAAGAACTTGCATGGGCTTTATTTTGGATCGCGCCATGTTTGTACTTAGGGGCCCAGCCACTGTGCAATTCTCACTGCATCTCAAACCACACCAGGAACAAAGGAGCAAACTGTGGGGCCCAAGAATAGGGCCCGTAGTTAGTTAGGTTCATACGAGGCTAGATCTGGTCATGGCCTGCATTTCTTGCTTGAACACTTATGCTTATTGACAGTATGGCAAAAAGTTCACTTTTATTGTCAACTCTCTACATCTTTAAAGCATTAAGGATAACTTGGAAATAGGGCTGATGATGAATTGACTCATCGTGACTAGTTGACTATAAAAAAACAGTCATATTTTGATCACCGTAGTTATCTAGACTATACGAAAAGACCTTTTTATAACAAAGACAGTGGCATTATTACATCAAACTGTCAAAAAAAACAATAAACTACTTCTGTTTCTTCATCAATAATACGCTTAATTTGTAAATATTCTCAGAAGCTTTCAGTCACCGTATTTCAACTTTTATTTGGTTGAAAATGTATTTCAAAAGTCACAATGTAGAATGGAATTTATAATTTGACTAGTATGCCGAATGGGTGATGACTAAAATAATCATTAGTTGGAGCTCTACAATTGGAAATAAGAAGAAAGTTCAGAAAATTAGAGATGACAGACAATTTGAAAAAGCACAGAGTGGAATGAGGCAGGAAGGAGGGACTCAGTAGGGGATGGTCCTGGGTGGAGCGTATCCAGGTCAACCACATCTTCTCTCCGTCTCAGTGCCTTTATGAACTATTAATCAGTAATGAGAATGTAGAAAGATCAACACAAATAGTCCTACAGGGACAGAGCACGCCACAGCGTCTCATCGCTCACTGACAAGTCCATAACCTCCAACATTCATCAAACAGCTCAGTGCTCCAACATCTCTCTTCCGGCTGCCACCAAGTCTTTCCCAGTGCGTTTCTTCTGCACATACCGCACGCCACTATGGATGACGACTCATTTGCAGTCATTTAAATCTTCTGCGAGTCATTACAACTTAACCACAAAATCAAAACTGAGGAATGGCTCTTCTGGCAGACACCTTGCACAGCGCGGTGATGAAAGACAAAGTAGATTATATTTGAGGTCACATATGAAAAAGAAAAGCGCAGGCCAAACACACAATGACACAACGTTAAATGCTAAAAAGCTGTTTGGTAGTAATTGCAAACTTCCACATTAGACCGGTCTATTTTTCCCAAACTGAAATACACAAAAGTATTGCAAAAAGTGGTGAAAGCACTTTCAAAATATAGCTCAAATGTGCACTGTGTAACTTTTCTGGTGGAGGTTTTGCCTTGATTATTCCACAATATGGAAATACATAAACTTGGTAATCACAGGAGACAGGTTAATGGTCAGCTCTAAAGAGAAGCAAGCCTGCACATGAGAATAATTCATGGTATTAAGCTATAAAACACATGTAATTGTACAAATACAGGGGATATATGTTTAATGCTCTACTGTGGAATATTCCAGGCAAAGAAATAACTTCTCCATGGAGAAAAGTAACTAGCAGATCCTCCACCATAGAATTACATAGTGCATCTATATAATAATCAGAATGTTTGATGACCAGATCAGTTTAGAGCATGTAAAAATATTAAAATATAATACCTTTTTGTACACTGATATTATGAGTAAACAACTGAGTAATCAGCATTAGCAGTTGACACCACTGTTTAGATCAGAAACAGTAGAACTAAACAGACAAAATGCATAAAACAGGACTTAAATGTTTTAACAAAGCTGACACAAGGTCATGCGCTTACCCAACCAGCCTGTATCCTCTGCCTTCTCTGCTGGCTCATTAAATATGCAGGAAGCTCTGATATGTCACCTGAACCTCTGGGCTCTAGTTACTGCTCTGCATTGTCCCGATCAAGAGGCCAGACATGCACGACCCGAATAGCACACAGCCTGACACAGCACTTATTTTCCACTTTTTAAAAAGAAATTCCCAAGATTTGAGAAAAAAACACAGATCTATTTTCTCATTTCAATTAACAGACGCTTGACTGTACCATCCCATGAACCATCCCATTTTCCTCACACTGTGGAATGAGTGGGCTGTAGAAGTAGTCCTGAAAAGGAGGTCTGTAATGATCAAGTACTGTCAGCTGAACATTTAAATTGAACCTTGATAGGATGGATGCAGTGGTGGAACATAAAAGTAAAAGTATTTAAGTATTGTAATTAAGTATACGTTTTGGGTATCTGTACTTCACCTAAATATATTTTAAAGTGGACACTTTTTACTTTTTATTGGTACGTTCTACTCCACTAGATTTTTGAACAGGACTGAAAAGTAAAAGTATTTTTTATTATTGTGTGAGATCTGCCTTCATTTGAGCAAACAAAAACATAACAACAAATATAAACAAATAAAAAAGCTATGAAAAATAATTGATTGATTTCTTCAAAGATTGATTCAACTGTTTCTGTTGAACAAAATCCCATAATTTGAATTAATTAGATCTCAAAATCTGATCTTTAAGTACATGTTATACAGGTAGATTAATACTTAAACTTTAAATTTTGGTCAGGTATTTGCACTTTTACTTAAGCAACAAATTGTAGTATTTCTCCCAGCACTGGATGGATGGTAGGAGAAACAATGGTATTCTGATACTTTACAATATAAGTATAAGCATCATTATATCAAAACTAACACAGAAGAGTAGCGAAAAGTAGAGATGTGGACTATAGCAATGCATTTCTGTACTCTTCTTCATTCAGGAAACCTGAGACGTTCAGGAGCACAAGAATGCTACTTCAGCAAAGGAAATGACTGGAGACAAAAGTGCATCAGTGACTAAAGGTTGTTGTAGTGTGCCAGGACAATCTGGCCACATTCGTTCTAAACTGAATGAGCCCACGTGTTAGGGTTAACCCTAACTCTATCCCAGTGTTAACTTAAAAATGCCCAGTGCAATCCTGTGGGGTCATAATAGAAAAACTGATCCTGGTTTGAATTTTTTCCCCTTTTTATTATAAGGTTAATTCAGGCGATATTATGACCATCAGAAATGTGCTAAATCTGCTAATGTTTAGGTTCAGGTATTGCACAAATAGAGAACTGATTGTAAATAAGCTACAAAATAAACTCTTATGACAATCTTTCTTCGTAGTTTTTTAGCGTAATAGAAAAAAGTTCATTTTTTTTTCTATTACACTTATGACAAGTTGGCCTTTTTTGCACACTTAGAACTTATTTTGTCCCTCATTGCTTCCTGTTAAGATGATTGAACATAGTCAGCAGACCATACTCAATTGGGAAACTGAAAAAGATCTCCATGAAAATAATCTCCTACTTCACTCTACTTAAAAATCTGGAATCTCTTTTTCTCTATAACAGTTATTGTTTGTAATTATATAAACAACTAAAATGCTCCTTTTATTTGCACTCACCTCTGTCTGAAGAGTATTGGCACGCTGCTCCTTGGCGGTGAGTGACTCCTTCAGCACCTCGATGTGCTGCTTGCAGTCTGAGTTCTGATTGGTCAGTGTCTCCAACTTGGTCTGTAAGGTCTGCATCTCAGTCTCCTTCTTGCTCAGTTCTTGCTTCAGGTGGTCAATCTGAAAAACATGATAAAAAAGAACACATTATAACAGGAAGAATCAAAGATATCTATGTACAACACAAGTTAGCCAGATGGAGGCTACAATAGCAAACAAAATATTTAGATTTGGTTATGGTTCTTGTTAAGAATTCTTGTTAAGAATAATGCAACAATTTACAAATCATGTATTTATATGAAATAAAATAATACTTTCATTTACTTTAATTAATTCATTATTATAATAAATAATAATTAATACATAAGTTGAACCTCATGTTTCATTTCATTCATTTCATTTATTTTTTCATTTCGAGCAAGTCAACACAAGGAAATATATACATGTAACCAATATACAGTCAAATACATTTTTTTACTCGAAAAGGAGTGAGAAGAAGAAAACTTATTGAATCCCACCCCTGTATATTCATAATTTAGCAGTAAGAAGCTTATAAATTCACATTGTTTCTTTCATTTCATTTCATTTACAACTGTAATCACTCTAGTTGTATTAGTTGAACTATTCACTGATTACTTTCAGGCCATATTCAACCAAGAACACACAGAGCAAACAAACATGCACTTTCATAGTCAATAAAGCAATGCCATATACTGTAGAACAGGTCAGGAACCACAAAGGAAAACAAATGCACTAACAGTGGGAGGTTTCTGCACTGGGGCTGGCTATGTGCTCAAGATTGCCATCTGTCTACTGGCGCCAAATATGCACAAGGCTGATTTTAGGAGAGATTTGTCTGATTGTGTAAGCAGTGGTCACCTCGAGACATGGGAACTCTCCACTGTGACCGACCCACAACTAGAAAGTACACTCAGAGACAGAACCCAAGAGAGCCAGTACAGTGTAATAGGAGACACGGGGGTAAACGGTAGGGTGGTTATTAGAGGTACTAAAGCCCCAGGATGATGGAAATGGTCCAACATTAGTATAGGACCATGACAAATGAAATAAATGAGAGGGGGGTGAAGAAAATGTGAAGTGAAAGAAATAATGAGGATGGGGTACTTCTGGTTGCTCTGTGATCCAGGGTTGTGTGGAGGGGAGGAGGAAGGTGGGAGCTGGTCTGATGGAGCTCTGAGACACACACGGAGACAAGGTCTGCTCCTATAGAGACACACAGGAGACAAAGAAGACAGCCAGCTTCCAATAATGACACAAGGTCTGCTGCCAAAGTGGTTGTATACTACACATACTCTGCGCTCCCCAAAACCAGCCACTGAGGTATGCTTGTGGTCTGTAGTGATCATGACAAATATTCAAAAGATTACAATATTTAAACAGTTGAAGAGAAGCGGGAGAGTTGTGCTCGTGTAGTTTGCTCTCTTTCCATCCAAAGGTAGAATTGTCCAAGATACCCCAAATACTTGATTGTGAGTTTATCTACAACGCCATACCCACACCTAGGCTTGTCACAGTCCTTACTATATCAACGTTCAATATAAGAAAGACGGAACAATATTTTTGGGAAGTCAACATTCATCGCATGTACTTTTTTTTTGGCAATTCAGCTAGGTCATTCCAGTATTGGAGGACATTTTACGTCCCACCCATCAAATATTAAATAATTCACATACAAAATACTAAAACATACAGTTTCTGAGTGAATTTACTTGTCCTGAGGCCAAATCTAAAAAAAAAAGAGAGAAAAGAATGCTTGAAAATAGTTTTTAAAATACCAAATAAGTCTGGAGTACCCCCCAAAATGACATTTTCCTCTTGTCCCACCCCTCTAATGGCCAAATTGAATTTCAAATAAAACAGTTAAAATTAAATTTAAATGTCTTTTTTTGGGTATTATTTGTTTCAATGCCATCTCTTGTAACTGTGGGAACATTTGTTTTAATAGACATAATATTTCAAATAATAATTATTATTCATGAACATGTGTCCCACAACATGTACGCAACCCTGTTACCATAACATTTTTAGCCTGGTAGAAGAAGAAGAAAGCAGTAAACCACATGATCCCCTGGACATGACATCATCAAACAGTTTTCCAAAAGAATGGGTAGAAGAATGGGTTATGTCTTCTCTTCTATTTTTCATATTTTTATAACATAGTTAGCCTTGATTGAATGTCTCACTCTACCTCATTCAACCCTGTTATGCATAACAAGACTATTATTATTTTTTATTTGCATAAATAAGTTTTTCCTCTTGATTAGCAGCTAGCTTCTACTGCTGAGATAAAGCTAAGATTAGTGCAGATTTGCAACCCTGTTACTTGCAACCCTGTTACTGTGATTAGAGTAAATCAATCAATCAATAAATAAATAATAAACCAAATAAATCATGTAATAAAAATTGTACCACTGATCCGTAAGCTGAGCTAATCAAGCATTTGATAGTTTATTACCTATTATTGATGAAAATGTAGCAGAAAATCAGAAAAGTGAAGGTTTATTTTTCAAAAATTTTAAAGACCAAATGTCCTCCAATTCTGGAATGACCCAGCTGTAAAAAAAAAACAAAAAAACAAAAGTAAGCTGTAAAAAGCTCAATACATTACCTGACTCATTACAGATGCAAACTAAGTGTTTCATGGCAGCTCATGATTTTACATAAATTGTAGCTTTAGATTAGTGTTGTGGTTTAAATCTGATTTAGAGTTTGCTTATGCCACTGCTTTTGTCTGGGCATTAATTAGTTTCAATATTATCATTTTATTGTCTATATTTACTTCATCAATATATTGCGGTTAAAAATGTGTTATCAAAACAGACTTACCCACACCCTGAATGGAAATGATAGAATGACTGGGCCTAATTCTCCACCAATGATGCATAATAAGGCTAATCCTTCATCTTGGTATTTTTAATCAAGGTTCAAGGTCTGAGGATGGGGCCTGTAGCCAGTGTAGCATTGAAGGATCAGTTATTGCAAAGGACATCATTTTCCAAAAGAGAAAATACAGTCTTTTTGTCTCGTTCTACTCTCCCGAACCTGTGGCATATGGAGGTGCAGGTGCTCCGTCTAATGAGAAAGATTTTTACAACCAAGAATACCCAACCGAGGCCATCAAATAGACCGTTTATTTTAAATTTTCCAGAAAACTTTGAAGAATTACCAAGACAATTATACTAACAGGCTAATAAATTGTTCCAGTTTAAAGTGGTACAGAATAGTACAGTTTGACCTGTTTCCACATGAGTGAGCCTTTAATAATTTAAATATGTAGAGCGCATGAAATGAATATGTGTTTACGGTATGGCACTTCTGGCAGCCTGTATGTAGAAAGCTGAGACCGAGCAGAGCAAGCAGAGTGATGCATTCTGGGCAAGGTCAAAACAGGTGAGGAAAGAGCTCTGTCCTCTGTCTCTGCGACCCCACATTAACCTGTCAGCCGGGCCCATTCACAAAAACATCTCTTTTATGATTGCATCAGGAGCTTCCTCGCTGCACTGACAAATGCCCTGATGGCCTCACAAAGAGCACTTTTAATAAATCCAGGGGTACATTTTCACATGCAGTTTCAGCTATCCCGACTATGCAACTAGAAACTCAACACAAGTACGAAAGTTTGAGGTCTTGGTGGTTGGGAACTTTAGTTAGCCTTTGTAAGCTCTTTTTGACAGCTGATAATAGCTCTGTAAAAAGACACCATGTAGTGCAAGCTGATAGGATGAGTATGTAACCGCACACAGAGAAAAGTAGAGAAATTAAGACATGCAAACAGCAACAGAAACCAACCAAAGACTTATTTTATAAGCAAACGCTATTGTATAATTTTGTCAAACAGTATAAACTATAAACCAACTTATAGATGGAAAGTAATTTGTGGTAATTGTTCTTTTTTGGTTGGATTTTTAAACATGTACTAGTAATGGAGCATAATTCTATCTATGTTGATGCAATTACCTACAATAAACTTAAATTGAATTTACTAAGTTACTGAGTACAGTCCCAGTTGTCTCACCGCTGTCTCTGCTCACACATGACAGCACTGCATCGCCTGCTCTGAATGTCCAGAACTCAGACAATATGAATTGCTAATGTATGGTAATTCAGTTTCAAATTGTTTAATTAACCAAATTATCAGTGAGTATTTATATTGGGAGCATTTATTCAAACAGTCGTCAGCATTATGGCATGCCGTCACACATCATGATAGAAAACCATGCACATATCAGTTAGCTTGGGAAGTCTACCTTATTCTTCATGAATTTGGAGTGGCTCTTGTAGACGTCCACCTGCTTGAGCTCATTTTGTCTATCGTCAGGGTGCAGCAGGCCACTGGTCTTTAACATCTGGACCTCATCCTCTAAGTCCCTGATGTTCCTCTCCAGGGATGAGATTTTAGTGTCCTGAACCGGCAACAAAAAGCAAGCAGAAAGAGTCAGCAATAGACTGATCAAGCATAAATAGATGACGCTATAGACGGTATGTGACATGTATTTGACACATGCTTGATTAAGACAAATAGCAGACATACAAATGATTAATGTACATGCTGCAAAATAGGTTAAACATTTTACCACAACCCAATCTGGAGGTCGCTTTATAAGACACGCTCAGAAACGGCCACCAGTGAAAAAGTGCACAAATCATACAGATCTGACATCAGCTTTGTCACTCTTGTGGTGGTTCCCCCACAAAACCCTAGTTGCCAGTGTGATCCCACCTCAGACCAGTGCTGCCACTGTGTTTCAGGGCAAGGCATCAAATGTTAGTGATATGTGTAGCAGACAGTATATTCTCAAATAAAGCATGCATGTGAAAAGCTATACAGACATCACATTGCATGGACAACAACAACCAGGGACATGCAAGGACACAAACTCAAACAGAGACATTGACTTAAAACACTCCACCAAAACCAAACTTGACAAGTCTTGCTATCAAACACAAGCAGATTTGGGAAGAAGAATCAAATATTAAATCATCCTAAAAGGTCAACTTTTGTTACTCTACCTGCCAAACAACGTCAGGGTCAAAACAGAAAGGTGGGTTGGTGGTCTGTAATTAGAATAAACAAAAACAGAGCTGTTTCTTGTATGTGGTGATCATTATTCTTTCTGAAAACATTTTCTCATCTAGTTATGCTTTGTCTTTCCTAGCCTAAATGCAAAAAATGCTAAATTCAGACATGAGTTGTCATCTCACATGAACACTGTAAGTAACATGTGCATTGAGTTAATATATAGAAACAGTGTTTGTGTAAAAATAATTGTGGTTTTACAGCAAAGGAGGCTCTTTAGGAACATCACTGCTGAAACTGTTCTAGTGTATGTGTGTCAGAGAAACATGTGGAGTCAACTGCATGTTTCACAGCTCTCTCAACTTCAAAGGCTTCAGAAAAAAGTGAAAGCTTCCATATGTGACATTTGAAACAAATTGAATAAGTGCTTGCCTCCACATGGGCCAATAATAGTGTTCATTTGGGCAAGGCTGCCATTCAGACGAAAGGGAGCAATGAAACATTGTTTGTGATAGGCTTACATGTGTGTTTGTGTCTGGATTTACAGCATTTACCCTCTACCCACACTCACTTAAAAAAAAAAAAAAAAATTCAAGCAGAACTCTTCAGTGATGACCTGACCCAAGCTCCCACAGCTGGTCCTACCTTCATATCGTTGACAGTCTGAAAAGCCCTGCTTTTCACTGGCTCAGTCTGGAGCTGGTTCCGACGGTGGAGCTCCTGCGGTGGGACCCGGTAAAAATAAGCCTGACGGTTGATCATCTTCACACTGACTACCACAGACTCAGAGTCAGCGACAATTCAGCAATCTGTACTCTGCTTTTCTTCTACACTTTCAGGCTGCAGACCAACTCTACTTGAGAGCACATCTTTAACTGGACTATTTTTATAATCCAGTTGGATTTGTCACTCTTTTAAAGATCATTCCATTTCCAAAAGAAGGTGTTTGCATCTCTTCTCATTGCGTTCCTGATCCCACTATTGCAGCGTGGACACGTCCAGGTTTATAGATTAACCACACATGCCACTGTTTTGACAGTTTCTTATCTTATCTCATGTTTTCTCTGTCTGTCTCAGATGTCTCTGGCATTCAAATGCTTTTGCTTAGCAACACTTTCTGCCAGCACATGCGCCTACGTTCTTTTTTTCAATAATTAATGGTATCTCTATGCCTACCCCAAACACAAACACACATCCAAGTGAATCTACTACATAACACAACAAGGAACTATAGGGCCAAAAAGTAAAGAGAAAATATCTACACATATCAGAGTAAGTATTAGTTATGTACATTTGGCAAAGATGAAAGAAACAAGTGCTGAATAATGTTAATATTGCCCTGTTACAGTTATGTACATTTAAATAATTATCATTTACCAGTGTAGTTTAAGTGCAAATAAATAAATAATACAAGTGAGTAAATAATTGTAAACTTATATTTATAGAATTGTCATATAAACATAAAGAGCATCAAATTTCCCAACAACCCGTAGTGATTCAATGGGCATGTCTAAAAAATGCCTTTTAAATGTGTGTTTACTGTACTTTAATTTATGGTATTTTCATTTATTTATGTATTTATTTATTTATTGTAATTATTACAACTCCCTGAAAAGCATACCATTCAATTAGGTACTTACACAGTTGTAATAAAAGCAAAAGGGTAAACAGTTATTAAGTCAATAAAGTATATATGACAACAGAAAAACGTGTGTGCGCCCTTGGCAGCCAGTCAGACTGCACCAAAGCAGAGGTGCAGCTCTTATTATGAGGTCTACAGGGACCTGGATCCTGGGGAGTGTCGATTAGGTCCAACTTTATGCCTCTAAGCGCGTGTATAACCTGTATGCACGTCCACCCTCAACTGTGAAGGTGAAATCTAACCAAACACTGCCTCCATGTGTCCATTCATAGTACTGCAACATGGGAATTTGAATATTTATAGTAGAAATCTACTACACCTACAATCACACACAAAACTATCGAACAAATATACATATATTTTAATCATATATATGCACCTAAAGATAAAAAGTTCATCCCTCAATATGAAGGCACTAACTATTTTCCACCACTCAAACATGACAGAGTATGTGATAAGTTATAAAACTAGTACTGTGATATTCAAGTTTCTGTTGCAGAAATAACTCACCTTCTACAGAGCATGTTCAGATTCCAGACCAAAAATACAGGACAAAAATGTTCAAGCATGACACTCAAGAAAAGAGAAATATGTGGAAGTATCCATGGAAAGGGGTGCTGAGCTAAAAATCTACTGACACCACGGTGCCATATCTGAAACACCTGCTTAGAATGATGGAAGAAAAATAAGCAAACAATAACACCAAAACCTAAAGTAAGAAAGCGCTACATGCTCTCAGAGAGCGGCAGTGAAAGTCTCGGCTAAGAAGATTTAGGAGTTAAAAATAAACAGTTGTGTGGACAAGAATACACCAACTGTAAATCAGCACCTTTACGTAGGGCCACACGTGCAACTTATCAAATTTTAATCAAGGTTGAGATTCAGTCGTTTCTAGGTCTAGAGCAAATCCTCTGTCGTGTAAATATTTGTAGCAGAATATAGAGTATGTGTAGGAAGAAAAAAATAGCACTAGTAGTAAAGTACGTAAGTAAAGTTTTTGAAGACTGCTAAGTCTGTCTTGTATTTGTTCAGGAGTTTAATAGTAATAATAATACTATTTCAAATTGTGGAAATATATAATAAAGAACTTATGTAGACTGTATCTTTATAAAGCCTTTAAGAGGTCAATAAAGGAATCTGCTTCTTCTGAATGTTAATATAATGTAATGTAATTAGCTAAATTGACCTCTGTAAGGTGGTGGGTGGTGTCTATGTTTGAGCATAGAGCTGAATTAAAAAGTAAATCTGTCAAACATGATGTCACTTGTTCAGTGATGATGTCACTTACTTACTTACTTACTTACTTACTTACTTACTTACTTACTTACTTACTTATTTTCTTTCTTATGTATCTCTCTCTCTCTATTTATTTATTTATTTATTTATTTGACCGGGACAGTGTCCATTAATGAACATTTCTGTAAATGCACCAGATTTAGCCACAAGGCTCATTTTCATCCGTAGTCCCTGGCCAGACGTTACATTGTCACCCTAGAAAAAAGACCAGTTAAAACAATGCACTTACAAAACTATTAACAACTGTTTTTTTGTTTTTTTTGTTTTTTGTTTTTGGTCACAATTCTGCCCGTCTTGGACCTGGAAGCGACACACTACAAGAGGTCAAATGCACAGCTCAAATGGTTCAACAACTTCCAAGCAATCCAAAACCAGCCAATCATATTTTTCATGAGTTAAAAGCTGGATGGCATGCACTACTATTTACTCACCTCTCTGGTTTGCATGTTTTCCATCTGGGCTTCAGCCTCTTGAGTTGCTGCAGAGATAACCCCAGTCCTTTGCCCCCAGCTCCTCTGGTTCTGACTCTGGCCTTGCAGCATCTCCAGTAGCCTCTGGATGCTCTCGTCCCGGGCCCCCAATGTCTGCTTCTGACAGTCTATCCTCTTCTCCATCTCCTCCATGGTTTTCTTTAGCCTGAACAGCTCTTTGGCTTGACGATCATGCTCCGACTGTAAACGTAAGTAGTTTTCTGCAGACGAATCCAGAGGAGGAGGTGAAGAGCAGCCGTCACAGCCGGGCACCTGGCAGGGACTACAGGGTTCCTGATAATTAGGGCTTGGCACTCTAGCTGACCCATGACTGGGGCTGTAAAGAGTTACATTTGGACCTTTTCTAGGTCCTGCGTGGAGAGGGTTGGTTAGACTCACTCTCTGGGCAGACCCCACAGGGCTACACCCAGAAGCAGGGTTGTGGATGATAATATCTGCTTCTTGGGGTCGTAGTAAGGTCATAGTGTTGGATGGGCTGGGTTTGGGGCTTTTCTTTAGACTGGGACTATGTAGGTGGCTAGGGCTCTGTCTGGGACTGGGGCCAGGGCTGTGGTCCCCTCTGTGCTCTTGGTCCAAAATAAAGGAGTTTCCCTGGTACCATTGATGCTTCAAACGACCATTCATTTCTCGATGTGCTCTGATCTCCTCTTGAAGCTCATGAACTGTCAATGGAATCTGCAATTATAAAATATAAGGACCACAAAAATATATAAATTTTTTTGTCATATTCATATACAGCTCTGGAAAAAAAGAGACCACTGCATGTTTTTCTGAAATCAGCATCTCGACATGTATTACAGCCATTCCATTCCAGCGTCTGTTGAATTCCAACACAAACACAAAGCTGAGCTACTTCAGTTTTTGCACCAGGAGTGGAATAAAGTCACCCAAGAACAATGTGAAAGACTTGTGGAGAGCATGCCAAGACGCATGAAAGCTGTGATTAAAAATAAGGGTTATTGCACCAAATATTGATTTCTGAACTCTTCTTAAGTGTAAACATTAGTATTATGTTGTTTTAAAATGAATTTGATCTTGTTTCTTTGCATTGTTTGAGGTCTGAAAACATGTATCTTTTTTGTTATTTTGACCATTTGTCATTTTCTGCAAATAAATGCTCTAAATGATAATATTTTATTTGGAATTTGGGGGAAATGTCACTAGTTTATAGACTCAAAAAAAAAAAAGTTCCTTTTGCCCAAACACATACCTATAAGTAGTGAAATCAGAAAAAACTGATAATTTTGCAGGAGTCTCTTTTTTTTTTTTTCCAGCGCTGTAAGTACAATGAGTTAAGAGGGTTGCTTGAAACAAACCTTGTTTTTTTGTATTCCCACTGTTCGAAAAAGCTGAAAGATATACAACAGTGTTGAAGTGTTAAAATTAAAACTACAGCATCCTAAAATACTGTATATATTTTACCAACTTGAGGAGATGACATTTATCTTGAAAATGAAAGGAAAACTCAGGAAATGACTTGAGGTTGCTGCAGCAGAGGGCAAATGGACAAATATGAGGCAATGATGAAAAATTAGTATGAATAACAACAAGAAATGCAGAGAAAGAAAAGATAAATCACTATTCACTAGACCAGATTTTTGGGGAAATGTATCTACATTGGGTACTAGTGCATTCAAAATAGTGAGGATGAATATATGTGTGCACTGGCTTTAAGGATGGTATTTTACAAACATGATAATGCACACACATTAAGTCAAAATAAGCAGATGGAGGACAACAGGAGAAAAGAGGAAAAAGCAGTTGAGGGAAAAGGTGACACTTTCTATGCTAATGACTAAGTTGTCCTGTCAGACAGTTGACTAAACTCTAAAAAGGGCAAATGCTGTGGAAAAATGTTCATATAAAAGGCAAAACAATAAGAGAACTGGATAAGTCAGGGCAATGTGGGTACAGATAAAACACAGATAGGAAAAAAGACTTTAAACTGTGACATCAAGTAATGGGTAAAGGTAGGGGAAGAGAAGCTAATAGCTGCACACCTTTATTGTTTTTTATTACCATTGTCTGTCTGTAAATTGTAGGTTTCAATTCATTTTCATATTAATATTAATTCATATAGATTTTTGGCAATCTATTTTAAGGTATATTCCAAGGATTTGCCAAATTGTAGTCTTCTGAAACACTGAGAAGACTACAGTAATAGTCAGGCTTATTTTATAAAAAAAATATGTTCATAATATAAGCAAATCTAAAACAGATATCTTCATCATAAGCGAAATCACCTCCACTTCCTCATGGTTCCTGTGCTGCTCATGGTGGTTCCTGTACTGGTCCTTCAGAATTGAGCCTCTCATTCTGTCCTCTGGCATGAGCCCTTTGCCTTGCTTTATCTCGGAGTTGCTCCACATGCTGGCATTGCTGTTAGGACCAACTCTTTCTTCTCTTCCTCCATCCATTTCTCGCTTTAGGTGATCATTTTCTCTCCTTAGCTCTCTCAGCTCAGAATGGATATCAAAGGTAGAAACCTGGAGAGTGTGTGGATGTCTAGCAGATTGCTGCTGTGGACTGCATGAGTTGTGTATGTTCTGGTCTTCACATTGGCGTAACCGTGGTGGTGGTGATCTGGATGATGCAATGTTTGGGCTGCTGCCAGAGGCTGCCGGTGGTCCAGTGTGAGAGTGGTGACTGCTCCGGCCCAGAGACAAAGTGCCTTTGGGATGCCCAGATTGCTCTAAGGGATCACAGTCACTGGGATACATTGTGCCTGAAGTGGCATAGGCAGCACTTAAAGACTGTATGTTCTCCATGGAGAGGGTCTTCCCTCCACTTGCTAGGCCATAGTTAGTTGTTTTCTCTGATGCTATGTTCTGTTTTACCTTCAAGCTTGATTTGGAAAGAGACCCTGGTCCCTCTGGTCTGGAGCTTGGTGCAGGCACACCTCCTGACACTGAGCCTGGCTCTAGACCAGAGCGGCAGCCTGGAGTGGAAGTTAAAGTCTTGCCTTTTGCATGTTTAGGGGCTCTGGAAACACGAGAATGGGGCACACTGGCAGCAGCATGGCCACTACTCTTAGACACAGCAGACAGCTTGCTCTGAGCAGGTTTTGCTCTAATATTTAAAGGCATTTTTGTATGGCAATATAGTATATCCAATTAAAACATAGAGACATGGACTGTCTTTTAATGAAGTTAAGGCTGCATTATAATTTTCTAGACATGATGAAGAATCTTATTCAGCACCAAAGGCAAAGGTGTTTTCGAATGTGCAGGACATCCTGCTATCTGCGGAGAAAAAAGTAAGGGGAAAAAAACATTAAGCCAAAGCAACATGTTTATAATGGTGAAAATAAATAATAATACAAAGGTAAAGGTAGCCAAGCCATCTAATAAGGTTCCAAACACAATAAAACATGTTTTTCATAAAAAGATACACTGATAACAGACCATTAGGGACAGTGGCACAGAAAGCATTGGAAAATCCAAATGATAATCCCTCCTCTAATCCAAGAGGATTGGGTGCAGGGAATCACTGCACGTGATACAACTGAGAGATTGGTTGGAAATGTCTGTCAGTCACTGTCTTCTTCTATGACAGCTGTTAGTCTGAATGTACTAAAACATGTTCATACAAAATCATAGTCTAATTATAGTGTATAGGCCCAACACAATGCTGATATTTTAAGTTAAAGTAGCTGCCTACATTTTGGTTGCAAAGTAGGCTATAAGAAAAGAAAGTAAAAATGTAATGCAACAGCCTAAGCTCTGCACAGTCGTGAAAAAGAATTAGGGACTTCTATAAACATTAACATTTCAGTTAAGGCTACTGCAAAACTGGACTCTAGCTGCTGCAATAAAGACAGAAGAATTCTACATTCCAAAGATAATTTAGTTAACACATAGCACACAATCGCAAAGGACATGCAGCCAAAGTAAAGTCTGTGCTCACTGTAAACTAACAGGCCATGTCCTCAACGCGATTAAACCTCAAAGTGTCACATCCAACATACATTTATTACAACCGTGCCATAAAGGATTAGTTTCTTGCTGATATACATGGCTATGGGAATTTGCGCTTGGTTCAAGATGGAACATTACATAATAATTAATCTTTTACACAAAATACAAATATATCTATTTAAGTGTAAAGTACATTATGTAGTCTCCGGACATATCTCACCTGATCCAAACTGATCCAAAGTGTTTCTGACGCATCTCTCCATCAGCGGAGAAAAGAAGCGGCGCAGCTCAGAGCAGCTCCATGATGCTCAGCTGTGACATGTACTGACCTGTACTGACCAGCAGGGTGCGCTGATGGCTCTTCTTTAGGATGCTGTGATGGATTCTCCTCTTCAAGCTTAGGGGAGTCGAAAAGCTCTAAGATAGGCTATGCAGTTCTGTTTTTTAATATTGTAATAATACAGATGATAACAACGATTAAGCATTTCCTAAAGTCCTTTTTACTAGGACCTTTTAGTTTGATTTAACACTACAAAAAACATAAATTAGAGCTAAATGAAAAAAACACACACATGATACAGAAGAGGGAAGTTGCTTTAGTTACACAGACAAGGCTTTAACCACATTTATGAGCCATCTATTATGTGGAACAAGTAGACCTACTACTTTTAAAATTCATGTACACATTATATTTAACACTGCACTATGCTCTACTGTAAATAAGAGCACATTTTAGAGGTAATCAGTGACTGAGAGCAGCCATTGCATGATTGGGGATGTAATGTAATTGTACAATAGATATAGTTACACAAAACTTTCGCTCATTTTTTTGTCATAAAACTTGAGGTTGTCCAAAGATAATGCTGTTCTCATTTGATTCCAGAACAGAGGCTGAGCCTTTGGGTTTTTGGGCCAGGACAGAACAGATCTCCTGCACAGTCTTCTTCTCAGCTGCAGATATTTGAGCTTTGGAAACATGTCATCCAACAGCACTAGTACAGCTGAGTCAACCTGTGAGGGACACAATCGCACATGTCGTAGGCTACTTCACTCTGTACAGAGCATAAATGACACAGATCAAATATTCTCACCTTTTCATCCAGAAGTCTCTGCTGAACCATGAAGAAGGCCTGGCGTATAACCCCATTCGCTGTGTCTCCTCCACAGGACAAGACAAACACTGTCTTCACACTTTTGTAGACAGCATTGTGTAGATTCTCAATACAGGACAGTCCTGGGACCCAGTCCCTCTCTTCCAAACAGAGGCAAAAGTTTCGGTACTCCGTGTTTTCCAAATGACAGACTAACTCGTTGTAAATCCAGTCTCTCACAGCTTGGTTTTTAGTGTCAAACAGCACAAATGCATCATAAAGGTGTTTGGAGTCTTCTAACTGAGAATAACCCCTGTATCCAGCCCAAAGCACTTGGATGCTGTACCACAAGTCCCAGCTGTAGAGATGATTCAGCAGGGGAATGGCTGTCAACATCACACACATGAGGGTGCACACGAGGAAAGCCAGACCCCCATATATGTCCTGACAGGAACTCTGTCCAGCCAAATGGAGAAAGATTTTCCCCTGCTGTGACTCTGGAAATCCACATTGCACTAACGTGGTGAGATAAGGGATCTCTAGTGGAGTTGTACTCAAAAAATCTGCAAACCAAGCCGTGCCACAGTCACACCTAAAGGGGTTGTAATGAAGCCATAGTTTGCGTAGAGTGCTACCATTTTTGAATGGGACTGGGAATAATTCCTGATTAAACTCCTTTATCTGATTGTTATTGAGGTATAAAGATTGTAATGATTTAATGTTTAAGAAAAAGAGATCAGGAATAAAAGCAATCCCATTGTGACTGAGGGTCAAAGTGGAAAAATTGGCTCCAAACTGTACTCTTTGTGGTAAATGTTGAATGTGATTGTGACTAAGGTCCAAGTATTCCAAATGTAGTAATGTGGACAGATTTTGCCATGGAAAACTAGTTAGTTGGTTCCAGCTGATTCTAAGAAATGTTATGCTTGTTGGGAAGTTACACCAAATTTCTGGTATAATCTCAATTAGGCGATTATTAGAAATGTCAAGGTGAGTTAGATTTGTCAAATTTTGAAAAAAATGGTGGTAGTTATAGTTTTCTGGTTCCCACATAACACCCAAGTGATTTCCATTGAAATATAAATAATTTAAAGAGCTACTGAAAAGACTCTTTGTTATGCGCATCCCAATATCATTGTTTGCTAAACTCAAAACTGATAATTCTGTCATATTTTTAAGAAAATCAAAACTATGAACCAAACCCTTTAAGTTAAAATGGAAATTATTATTACTAAGGTCCAACACCT
The DNA here is from genome assembly GCA_036785185.1 of Paratrypauchen microcephalus. Lineage (NCBI taxonomy): Eukaryota > Metazoa > Chordata > Actinopteri > Gobiiformes > Gobiidae > Paratrypauchen > Paratrypauchen microcephalus. The sequence continues at coordinate 1,016,402 of JAVJIX010000052.1, read as the reverse complement.
TAAGGGTGTTTTTGAGTTCACTGAAAGCCTCAGTGAAATAAAGATCAAATCTATTGTATGACAAATCAAGATAAGACAAATTTCTCAAATTGGTGAAAAGTCCTTTCTTTAATTGCTGATTCATGTAGTTAAAGGAAAGGTCGATGCAAACGGCATTCTCCATCCCTATAAACGAATCTTGGTCAAGGAGGAGAATATCATTTGCAGATAAGTTAAATAACAGTGTATTGTTGCAGATTTGTCTTCTAAAGTTTGCTATAGTTAAAAACGTATCATCTGATGTTATATCTGGCTGATCTTGTGAACTATATTCAAAAGTGGGGACTTTTTTTTCTGTTTGTACAAAGGATTGCGCAGAGTGTGAATATACCTGAGGATTGTTGCACAAACTGACACCTTTAAGTATGTTTTGGGAAAGATCAATGTATCTGATTGATGGTAATTTGCTGAGAGCTGTCATATTAGTGATGTTAATGAAGTTCATAGAAAAATCTAAAGTGTTTAGATAGTGAAGTTTTGATAGAACTTTATAGCTGTCATTTGACAGCTTATGGAAAAAATAACCAGTAAGACGTAGAGTTCGTAGTCGTGACATTTCAGCAAGATGTGATGAAAGGTTGAGTTCACTGTATGTTGTTTTAGGCTCATAGTTATAAACAAGGCTTATCCACACTAAGCCTTTCAGCTCTGTAAAGAAGTCACCATTTTGAATCTCTGGGGCAAGAAAATTGTCAGATAAATCCAACCTTCTCAGTTTTTTTAATGCTGAAAAAAAGCCTTTTGGAAAAAATTTTAGTGAGTTCCCTCTTAAGCTTAGATAGGAAATTGAACTATTTCTACAAAATAATGACTTTGGGTTTAATCTCAAGGAAGCATTATTTGGACAAGGAAAGCATGGTCTTACTGCATGGTCACAGCGCTGGCAATTCCACTCCAAACTCAGATAAGTCAGTTTGGTCAAATTGGAGAATGCATAATCAGGTATTTCTGTAATTGTGTTCTCTTTTAGATCCAGATGTTCAAGGGACGAAGGTAATCCTTTGGGAATTTTTGTTAGGTTATTATATCCTAAAGTCAGATTTTTTAAATTGGGTAGATTTTTAAAAACATCCTCACCAATGTGGAGAGACTGGTTGCATTGGTTGGCGTAAAAACAATTCTTTCCGAGCAAAAGAAAATTAAGATTGGGGGTTTTCAAGCTGTCAATATGAAAGATGCTGTTACTTCGTATATCCAAATACTTTAGACTTTCGGGGAACCAGGGGAGAGATGAGAGGCCGTTTCCATAAAGAGAGAGGGTTTCAAGCTTTTGAAGAATTTTAAAAGTGTATTTCTCAATTTCTAATTTGTATGGCTTCAGTACTTCACAATTGGGTACACAATTTACTTTTAAAGTGTGAAGGTGTGGGATACCCTGAAAAGAACGTTGTTGCAGATTTCTTAATTTAGTATTACTCAAATCCAGCAGTGATACAGTTTCTGAGTGAAATAAGGGGACATGGTTGAGTGGTCTGTTAGAGCAGTATACTTCATTGCCTCTGGCATTAGTATCACACGGGAAGAAGGTCATGTTTATAGTCCAAATCATTGGAAGATGTCCTAGCAACAAAACTGATGTTAAGAGAGCCTGAAAAAGAAAACAAAGTTTTAACAGCAGCTAATGTCACAGTAACATACTCTGCACAAATGTAGAAAACGGAACACATTATAATGATGGCAATAGTGTGGCCCACAGAAAAGAAGAAGTGCGCTGATGTAGAGACAACACCGTGATATTGAACGTCACCAAAATAACACTGACTTCAGGAAGTACCCATCAAAACACTCCTAGGCAACAATGAACACAAACTATAAGAAGAGAGCATCATCATCCCAGTGCTGAACCCCATTCACTGGTTTCCTGAGGACTTTAGAATTACATTTAAAATACAGGAAGGTGACAGCTGCTCACTGAAACAAACACACAAATATATATAAAGCCATTAATGGTATGGCCCCATCCTATGCTATTGTACCACACCATCCAAACAGCTCCAGCACTCCATTCTCAAAATGCTAGACTTGGGCCTACTTTGTTTTTAAGAGACTCTAGGAACCAAACTCTACATTTTAGGTTTCCCTAGCAACAATATTCATTACTAAATGTGCATTTTTGGTAACTTTTCTGATGAAGCAAGCATGTTAATAAATTCACTGAGATGTTAAGGTGCTTGCCTGGAATGTTCCAGTGTAGCATTAAATTTCACCTGTAGTCTGTTCATTGTCCCCTTCTCTGATTTGGCTGGATGACCATCACCCACAACAATTAAGGAGTGCAGCTTGTGCAATGTGAAGGGCATAAGGTAAGGACTGTTGGATGCTGTGAAATGAGCTGGGTTATTTTTTGGTATCCATGGATATATGGTGCTTGGAAGTAGCAAAGGGCTGTGGCAAAAATGCACCAAATGCAGATGATCCTGCACAAGTGCCTTCAGTGGAAATAATTCAAATGCCCCTTGAGGATAAATACAGTTATTTACTTGATATTAACACAATATTCATATATAGATATGTTTTATAAGATTGGTATGTTTTTTGGTTTTTTTTCATGATTTTGACCATTTTTTATTATTACAAAACAGATGCAATATCATTCTTGTTTCTCTCACTGTTCCAGTCAGTCAGCATTCCTCCCCTCATATGACCAGCCTGTGTATAGACAACTGTTGTAAGGAAAACTTTGTCGTCTTAAGTCTGGCTCTCGAGTTTAGCACTTGTGTGCACACTTTCAGTCTCAATTGCTGTTTTTATGAGGTTTAAAAGTGTATTTTTGCTGCACTCACATATTTCTTGACCATATATGAATGTCACAAACCACAAATTCTATAGGAAGCAAGTCTCTTCATTTCTTTTGTAATGAAATTCTATAAAATGTCAATTTAGAAAATGCACACTTACCATAATTTCTGGTGCAGTTGAGTTATTAGGAAACAAGCTAAATCCTAATTCCTCTTTGCTCTTGGTTTAGTGCTTTAACAGGAATTGAAAGTGTTCTGCAATTTATATGTCTGTGTCATGTGACTTGTGAGGGACTGTCCTACTCCCAGTAAAACAGCATCATGTTCCCATGTTTCAATGTTAACCACTGTTGTTTTGGGACTGGTAAAAAAGTGAAGTAAATGTTGAAGGTCCTCTTCTCATCAGACTATTATACAGTGGTACCTCACCTTACGAATGACCCAACAAACGAAAATTTCAAGTTACGAAACGCCTTCACGTCAAATTTTGGTCTCTAGATACGAATGAAATTTCAAGTTATGAAACGCGAAATCTCTAATCCAATCCAATCCAACTTTATTTATAAAGCACTTTAAAAACAACAAATCTCAAAAATTTAATTAATGCGCGCTCAGATGCACGCCCCGAAACGTAAATACACTTTATCAACACACAAGGGTTAGGTTCCAGAGGTGGCCCGCGGTGGGCGAGGTCCACGAGGTAGGACAACTTTGTATTTTGCAATTGTTCTACATGTTTTAGGGCTGTAAATGCCTCACCACACACATTATACGCTTTTCTCGCATTTCTCTCTCGTTTAAACAAAGTATCAAAGTAGGCTATAAGAAAAGAAAGTAAAAATGTAATGCAACAGCCTAAGCTCCGCACAGTCGTGAAAAAGAATTAGGGACTTCTATAAACATTAACATTTCAGTTAAGGCTACTGCAAAACTGGACTCTAGCTGCTGCAATAAAGACAGAAGAATTCTACATTCCAAAGATAATGTAGTCAGTGTTGCCAACTCCCCAGCATCGGAAGTAGCTATTGGCCCGCCCAGAAGTAGCTAAAAGTAGCTAGACGAGCGAGCGAGGTGGGGGGGCACATCCTAACCTTCTTTACCCCGTGACACTAACCTTTTATTGGTGTTGTTATTACATATACTTGTTTGTTTTTTATTTTTTTATTTGGTTTTTATTTTTTAGATATTTTTTTTGGAGCTGTAGTCCAAGATCTATAGCTTGCTTTTTTATTTTGTGCTGTAGTTTAACTAAAGCTTTTTTATTTTTTTTTATTTTTTTGTGCTATAGTGGGCAAACTATAGCTTTTTATTTATTTTTTTGGTGCTAAAGAATTAGCTTTTTAAAACTTTTCTGTGCTGTACAACTAGCTTTTTCCCACTCCCGTCTGTACTTTTGTGTATACACTTTTGGTTGTGGCATTGCGATTGAATACAAGAGGAGAAAAAAGAAATGCTCTAAAGAATGAGAGGGATATGCACGCGACGACAGAAACTGAATGACAGAAACAGAGAGAGGAATGACCAGACTCCGAGGCGATCTGACGAGATGGGAGGGAGCAGAGGAGAGACTGGTGAGTCTGTCTCTTCCACTGCCCCTCTCTGTCTGTGTCTCTCTGTCTCTTTCTCTGAACGGGGAACGAGAGAAAACGGCGCAATTATTTTTTCCCCCTCCCGCGATCTTGGAGCCTCTGATCACCAAAAAAAGTCGCTAGATTTGTCGCTAGTCGCTTTTGTCTAATTTTCTCGCTAGGGGGGTCCAAAAAGTAGCTAAAAATAGCGACAAAGTCGCTAAGTTGGCAACACTGAATGTAGTTAACACATAGCACACAATCGCAAATGACATGCAGCCAAAGTAAAGTCTGTGCTCACCGTAAACTAACAGGCCATGTCCTCAGCGCGATTAAACCTCAAAGTGTCACATCCAACATACATTTATTACAACCGTGCCATAAAGGATTAGTTTCTTGCTGATATACATGGCTATGGGAATTTGCGCTTGGTTCAAGATGGAACATTACATAATAATTAATCTTTTACACAAAATACAAATACATCTATTTAAGTGTAAAGTACATTATGTAGTCTCCGGACATATCTCACCTGATCCAAACTGATCCAAAGTGTTTCTGACGCATCTCTCCATCAGCGGAGAAAAGAAGCGGCGCAGCTCAGAGCAGCTCCATGATGCTCAGCTGTGACCTGTACTGACCTGTACTGACCAGCAGGGTGCGCTGATGGCTCTTCTTTAGGATGCTGTGATGGATTCTCCTCTTCAAGCTTAGGTGAGTCGAAAAGGTCTAAGATAGGCTATGCAGTTCTGTTTTTTAATATTGTAATAATACAGATGATAACAACGATTAAGCATTTCCTAAAGTTCTTTTTACTAGGACCTTTTAGTTTGATTTAACACTACAAAAAACATAAATTAGAGCTAAATGAAAAAAACACACACATGATACAGAAGAGGGAAGTTGCTTTAGTTACACAGACAAGGCTTTAACCACATTTATGAGGAATATTATGTGGAACAAGTAGACCTACTACTTTTAAAATTCATGTACACATTATATTTAACACTGCACTATGCTCTACTGTAAATAAGAGCACATTTTAGAGGTAATCAGTGACTGAGAGCAGCCATTGCATGATTGGGGATGTAATGTAATTGTACAATAGATATTGTTACACAAAACTTTCGCTCATTTTTTTGTCATAAAACTTGAGGTTGTCCAAAGATAATGCTGTTCTCATTTGATTCCAGAACAGAGGCTGAGCCTTTGGGTTTTTGGGCCAGGACAGAACAGATCTGCTGCACAGTCTTCTTCTCAGCTGCAGATATTTGAGCTTTGGAAACATGTCATCCAACAGCACTAGTACAGCTGAGTCAACCTGTGAGGGACACAATCGCACATGTCGTAGGCTACTTCACTCTGTACAGAACATAAATGACACAGATCAAATATTCTCACCTTTTCATCCAGAAGTCTCTGCTGAACCATGAAGAAGGCCTGGCGTATAACCCCATTCGCTGTGTCTCCTCCACAGGACAAGACAAACACTGTCTTCACACTTTTGTAGACAGCATTGTGTAGATTCTCAATACAGGACAGTCCTGGGACCCAGTCCCTCTCTTCCAAACAGAGGCAAAAGTTTCGGTACTCCGTGTTTTCCAAATGACAGACTAACTCGTTGTAAATCCAGTCTCTCACAGCTTGGTTTTTAGTGTCAAACAGAACAAATGCATCATAAAGGTGTTTGGAGTCTTCTAACTGAGAATAACCCCTGTATCCAGCCCAAAGCACTTGGATGCTGTACCACAAGTCCCAGCTGTAGAGATGATTCAGCAGGGGAATGGCTGTCAACATCACACACATGAGGGTGCACACGAGGAAAGCCAGACCCCCATATATGTCCTGACAGGAACTCTGTCCAGCCAAATGGAGAAAGATTTTCCCCTGCTGTGACTCTGGAAATCCACATTGCACTAACGTGGTGAGATAAGGGATCTCTAGTGGAGTTGTACTCAAAAAATCTGCAAACCAAGCTGTGCCACAGTCACACCTAAAGGGGTTGTAATGAAGCCATAGTTTGCGTAGAGTGCTACCATTTTTGAATGGGACTGGGAATAATTCCTGATTAAACTCCTTTATCTGATTGTTATTGAGGTATAAAGATTGTAATGATTTAATGTTTAAGAAAAAGAGATCAGGAATAAAAGCAATCCCATTGTGACTGAGGGTCAAAGTGGAAAAATTGGCTCCAAACTGTACTCTTTGTGGTAAATGTTGAATGTGATTGTGACTAAGGTCCAAGTATTCCAAATGTAGTAATGTGGACAGATTTTGCCATGGAAAACTAGTTAGTTGGTTCCAGCTGATTCTAAGAAATGTTATGCTTGTTGGGAAGTTACACCAAATTTCTGGTATAATCTCAATTAGGCGATTATTAGAAATGTCAAGGTGAGTTAGATTTGTCAAATTTTGAAAAAAATGGTGGTAGTTATAGTTTTCTGGTTCCCACATAACACCCAAGTGATTTCCATTGAAATATAAATAATTTAAAGAGCTACTGAAAAGACTCTTTGTTATGCGCATCCCAATATCATTGTTTGCTAAACTCAAAACTGATAATTCTGTCATATTTTTAAGAAAATCAAAACTATGACCCAAACCCTTTAAGTTAAAATGGAAATTATTATTACTAAGGTCCAACACCTTAAGGGTGTTTTTGAGTTCACTGAAAGCCTCAGTGAAATAAAGATCAAATCTATTGTATGACAAATCAAGATAAGACAAATTTCTCAAATTGGTGAAAAGTCCTTTCTTTAATTGCTGATTCATGTAGTTAAAGGAAAGGTCGATGCAAACGGCATTCTCCATCCCTATAAACGAATCTTGGTCAAGGAGGAGAATATCATTTGCAGATAAGTTAAATAACAGTGCATCGTCGCAGATTTGTCTTCTAAAGTTTGCTATAGTTAAAAACGTATCATCTGATGTTATATCTGGCTGATCTTGTGAACTATATTCAAAAGTGGGGACTTTTTTTTCTGTTTGTGCAAAGGATTGCGCAGAGTGTGAATATACCTGAGGATTGTTGCACAAACTGACACCTTTAAGTATGTTTTGGGAAAGATCAATGCATCTGATTGATGGTAATTTGCTGAGAGCTGTCATATTAGTGATGTTAATGAAGTTCATAGAAAAATCTAAAGTGTTTAGATAGTGAAGTTTTGATAGAACTTTATAGCTGTCATTTGACAGCTTATGGAAAAAATAACCAGTAAGACGTAGAGTTCGTAGTCGTGACATTTCAGCAAGATGTGATGAAAGGTTGAGTTCACTGTATGTTGTTTTAGGCTCATAGTTATAAACAAGGCTTATCCACACTAAGCCTTTCAGCTCTGTAAAGAAGTCACCATTTTGAATCTCTGGGGCAAGAAAATTGTCAGATAAATCCAACCTTCTCAGTTTTTTTAATGCTGAAAAAAAGCCTTTTGGAAAAAATTTTAGTGAGTTCCCTCTTAAGCTTAGATAGGAAATTGAACTATTTCTACAAAATAATGACTTTGGGTTTAATCTCAAGGAAGCATTATTTGGACAAGGAAAGCATGGTCTTACTGCATGGTCACAGCGCTGGCAATTCCACTCCAAACTCAGATAAGTCAGTTTGGTCAAATTGGAGAATGCATAATCAGGTATTTCTGTAATTGTGTTCTCTTTTAGATCCAGATGTTCAAGGGACGAAGGTAATCCTTTGGGAATTTTTGTTAGGTTATTATATCCTAAAGTCAGATTTTTTAAATTGGGTAGATTTTTAAAAACATCCTCACCAATGTGGAGAGACTGGTTGCATTGGTTGGCGTAAAAACAATTCTTTCCGAGCAAAAGAAAATTAAGATTGGGGGTTTTCAAGCTGTCAATACGAAAGATGCTGTTACTTCGTATATCCAAATACTTTAGACTTTCGGGGAACCAGGGGAGAGATGAGAGGCCGTTTCCATAAAGAGAGAGGGTTTCAAGCTTTTGAAGAATTTTAAAAGTGTATTTCTCAATTTCTAATTTGTATGGCTTCAGTACTTCACAATTGGGTACACAATTTACTTTTAAAGTGTGAAGGTGTGGGATACCCTGAAAAGAACGTTGTTGCAGATTTCTTAATTTAGTATTACTCAAATCCAGCAGTGATACAGTTTCTGAGTGAAATAAGGGGACATGGTTGAGTGGTCTGTTAGAGCAGTATACTTCATTGCCTCTGGCATTAGTATCACACGGGAAGAAGGTCATGTTTATAGTCCAAATCATTGGAAGATGTCCTAGCAACAAAACTGATGTTAAGAGAGCCTGAAAAAGAAAACAGAGTTTTAACAGCAGCTAATGTCACAGTAACATACTCTGCACAAATGTAGAAAACGGAACACATTATAATAATGGCAATAGTGTGGCCCACAGAAAGGAAGAAGTGCGCTGATGTAGAGACAACACCGTGATATTGAACGTCACCAAAATAACACTGACTTCAGGAAGTACCCATCAAAACACTCCTAGGCAACAATGAACACAAACTAGAAGAAGAGAGCATCATCATCCCAGTGCTGAACCCCATTCACCCATTTTCCTGAGGAGTTTAGAATTACATTTAAAATACAGGAAGGTGACAGCTGCTCACTGAAACAAACACACAAATATATATAAAGCCATTAATGGTATGGCCCCATCCTATGCTATTGTACCACACCATCCAAACAGCTCCAGCACTCCATTCTCAAAATGCTAGACTTGGGCCTACTTTGTTTTTAAGAGACTCTAGGAACCAAACTCTACATTTTAGGTTTCCCTAGCAACAATATTCATTACTAAATGTGCATTTTTGGTAACTTTTCTGATGAAGCAAGCATGTTAATAAATTCACTGAGATGTTAAGGTGCTTGGCTGGAATGTTCCAGAGTAGCATTAAATTTCACCTGTAGTCTGTTCATTGTCCCCTTCCCTGATTTGGCTGGATGACCATCACCCACAACAATTAAGGAGTGCAGCTTGTGCAATGTGAAGGGCATAAGGTAAGGACTGTTGGATGCTGTGAAATGAGCTGGGTTATTTTTTGGTATCCATGGATATATGGTGCTTGGAAGTAGCAAAGGGCTGTGGCAAAAATGCACCAAATGCAGATGATCCTGCACAAGTGCATTCAGTGGAAATAATTCAAATGCCCCTTGAGGATAAATACAGTTATTTACTTGATATTAACATAATATTCATATATAGATTTTATTTTTTTATTTATTTATTTTATTTCATTCATAAGTATAAAAAGACATCAACATTTGTGATAACAAATAACAAAATATTGAATGAAAGGGAGCAGAAAGAAGAGTTATCTTATGTTATCTGCCCCCTCTTCCCTTTTCCAAACACCAACACCGATAGTGACTGTAAAACCTTTCCTCATTACATTCCATTTCAATCACAATTATTAATCAATTGTAAACATAAAGCTTCATTTTCAAGTGTAACAATTTAGTTTTCTTTTTCATACATACACATTACATTGGATTTTATGTATTTTTTAAATGCCATTATTGTACTTGATTCTTTGATTTCTTTGTCAAGATTATTCCATAAATTAACTCCTTTCACAGCGACGCTTCGCTCCATAACCTTGGTTCTGAATTTAGGTTTTTTAAACATGTAGGTTCCCTTTAAATTGTATTGGCTTGTTCTCATCTCAAACAATCTTTGAATATTTACAGGTAACACTCTGCACTTTGCTTTATACATGACTTTGAGGAGACTTAATTCAACAATATCACACATTTTCAACACTTTAAGTTTAACAAATAATGGGTTGGATGGCTCTCTATAATGACTGTTGGTGATAATTCTCAAAGCCTTTTTCTGTAAAATAAATAATGGCTGTAGGTAAGTTTTACATGTCGGCCCCCAAATTTCCACACAGTACATCAGATATGGTGCGATTATGGAGTTATACAAGATTAATAATGCTGCACTGTTTAGTGAGAACTTTACTTTATGCATCACCGCAATTGCTTTAGCTATTTTGCTTTTTGTGTAATTTATATGAGACCTCCAGTTTAGTCCTTCATCAATCATGACTCCTAAAAATTTTGTTTCACTTACTCTCTTAATCTGTATCCCATCTATTTCTAATGATATGTCGTCTTTTTTATTTTAGATATGTTTTATAAGATTGGTATGTTTTTTGGTTTTTTTTCATGATTTTGACAATTTTTTATTATTACAAAACAGATGCAATATCATTCTTGTTTCTCTCACTGTTCCAGTCAGTCAGCATTCCTCCCCTCATATGACCAGCCTGTGTATAGACAACTGTTGTAAGGAAAACTTTGTCGTCTTAAGTCTGGCTCTCGAGTTTAGCACTTGTGTGCACACTTTCAGTCTCAATTGCTGTTTTCATGAGGTTTAAAAGTGTATTTTTGCTGCACTCACATATTTCTTGACCATATATGAATGTCACAAACCACAAATTCTATAGGAAGCAAGTCTCTTCATTTCTTTTGTAATGAAATCCTATAAAATGTCAATTTAGAAAATGCACACTTACCATAATTTCTGGTGCAGTTGAGTTATTAGGAAACAAGCTAAATCCTAATTCCTCTTTGCTCTTGGTTTAGTGCTTTAACAGGAATTGAAAGTGTTCTGCAATTTATATGTCTGTGTCATGTGACTTGTGAGGGACTGTCCTACTCCCAATAAAACAGCATCATGTTCCCATGTTTCAATGTTAACAACCACTGTTGTTTTGGGACTGGTAAAAAAGTGAAGTAAATGTTGAAGGTCCTCTTCTCATCAGACTATTATACAGTGGTACCTCACCTTACGAATGACCCAACAAACGAAAATTTCAAGTTACGAAACGCCTTCACGTCAAATTTTGGTCTCTAGATACGAATGAAATTTCAAGTTACGAAACGCGAAATCTCTAATCCAGTCCAATTCAACTTTATTTATAAAGCACTTTAAAAACAACAAATCTCAAAAATTAAATTAATGCGCGCTCAGATGCACGCCCCGAAACGTAAATACACTTTATCAACACACACGGGTTAGGTTCCAGAGGTGGCCTGCGGTGGGCGAGGTCCACGAGGTAGGACAACTTTGTATTTTGCAATTGTTCTACATGTTTTAGGGCTGTAAATGCCTCACCACACATTCTACACTTTTCTCGTATTTCTCTCTCGTTTAAACACTCGACCTTTCATGCGTGGGGGGATGACACGGCTCAATATAGGGGAGCGGAGACACAACACATCATCAGTATGGTAAAACTCACCTGTCTCACGACGGTCTAAACCCCGCTCACGTTCCCGTACAACGCTTGGTGAATTCTGCTTCACAATGATAGGAAGACCCGACATCGAAGGATCAAAAAGCGACACGGCGCGGGATGGAGCCACGGGCCCGCGCGGCTCGGCCCCCGCGGCTCACAGTGTCAGCCTCCCCGCTCTGGAAGTCACATAGAAGCAGAGCCCGCCCCGCCCCGCTCTTATTCCCGCTGAAAGAGCGTCTGTCTTTAGGTAAATCTTCCAGCTGAGGTCCTGACCAAACCGAAGCAAGAAGATCATGAAGATGGTCCCCGGGCGCAGTAATGTGCTGCTCACTGCTCCTAATAACAGGATGGGTTAAATGCAGAACTGGAATTTCCCCACTGTGGGACTAATAAAGGCATAGCTTTCTTTCTTTCTTTCTTTCTCTTCCTCTTAGCTCTAGCGCGGAACGTGCAAGGAGCGTGGAGACAGGAGCACAGCGCTCCTCCAACGGCACTGCCATGTCCCGGGATAATCCTGGTTTAGTCCAGGTCCAGTCCAGGTTTAGACCTGGTTTAGTTCTGGTCTAGACCTGGTTTATTCCAATCAGGACGCAGAACACAAATGTTACACTATAAAAAAAAAGTTACACTATAAAAAAAAACCTTGGGACGGATCAGGCCTTTTCCATTGAAATAGCTACTCAACTTATGAATTTTTCATGTTACGAAACCACTTCTGGAACGAATTAATTTCGTAAGGTGAGGTACCACTGTATTTGCAGAAGAAACAATATTATGCAACTGGAAAATTTGTTGTTTCCAAATGGAGACTTACTGTATTTTCTGAATTTAAGGATGGGAGAAAAAGGAAGCAAGCACGTTTTAAATCATGTAAATTACTAATGAATTGTGTTTGCACTAGCACAATTTATTTTAAATAATGTGCTAATACAGGTTTTCATGAGTGCATTTTTTTCTATAATTATTTAGAACATCATTAAAAAAAATTAGCATTTAACATGCAGCTCAGAGTTGAATGATTTCAGCATAAATTGCTTAATATTATTCTTTCTTTCTAGATGCAACAGTGGGGCGCCAGTTGCAAAAACTGTCATTGTGTCACTTCACCCACTGTTGGAGGTGGTTGGAGGGTGGCAGATTGGCAGCCTCGCTTCCGTTAGATTTTGTTTGATTTTATATTGTAAATTTTGTGATATTTTAAATGTTTGACTTTATGTTGTAAATTTTATATTTTATTCTTTCATGATTTGTGAAGCGTCTTTGAGTGTCTTGAAAAGTGCTATATAAATAAAATGTATTATTATTATTGTTAGTCTGCCCCAGGGCAGCTGTGGCTACAAAAGTAGCTTACCACCACCAAGTGCGGAGTGAATGAACAATGAACTGTAAAGCTCTTTGGGTGTCATGAAAGGCGCTATATAAATGCTATGAATTATTATTATTTCTGTCAACTATATTACAAATCAACATAGAATATATTGGGATTATATTAAAGTATTTTAAAAACAAAACAATGACTAAGGGCTCAAATGAACAAAATTCTATTTTCAAGTCTAAACAATTTATGATTGTTCAAGGATATAAATATTACATTAACAGTACATACTTATGTTTGATTAAAAGTGTCTGATTGTATATATAAAGTATACATAAGCACAATGTTCTTTTTACAATACATAGTAAACAGCTAGTTGCATTTAAAATGATTCACTTCTGAACTGCAGTCACCTGAATCCAATATGCACAGAAGTGAAATTGTATTGTAAAGGGTATTTATCTCTATAAGTATCATTTCCTCTTTCTTCATGATCTATGATATTTAATAAGTCCAGGAACCTTATCATGTGATTTATTGAACATGGCTTTATTAGAAGTTTGCACTGACAGCGTTGAGAAAAATCAATTTAAATATTTTTACATCATAGATTATAAGTGCTCAAATAGGATTATAAAAAGACTTTGGCATATAATTTGAAAAAAAGCAAACTATGATTTACACATCTTTGCTACTTAGTGAGAAATGACCTCAATAAACTTAACCTTGCTTAAACAGATGCTGTATGAACCAAAGAGCAATGTTCATGAAGCCATCCGACTCTGCGTCCACCTTTGACAGAGAGTGATTATTTCCTGGATACCACAATAGACTGGGAAGAAAAACACAGACAAAAATGAAGCATAACAGCCTTACTAGTAACACAGAGCTATATCCAGTCATGAGGTGTGGCTTACCGAACAGGGACCTTCTTTGCTTTCAGAGCTCTGTAATACTCAATGCCTTGCTTGCTAGGGACACGTTTGTCATCTTCACCTATTGTAAGCAACACAGGTGTTTGTACCTGTAAAAAATATTATCAACTGTTATTTGCAGATCCATGATGTATAAAAAATATAAAAAGTATACAACTAAAAAGAGGCACCTTTGGAACATGTTTAATTGGTGATAAGCTCAACATTCGTTCTAAAACTGCAGGGTCAGGAAGGCTGTCAACGCTATAGTCAAAGCCAGACACAGCAAAGCACCTGCAAAATCAAAAAAAAAAAAAAAGAGTTTTCAATTATTATGATTATTTGTAACCCTAGAAAATTTCCCTAACATTTACCAGTCTGGTATGTCGGTGGAAGTAACCATTGATGCTATGTTAATGACAGGGTTGCGTGCAACACATGCTTTGTAGAAACCAGGGTATTGTCCAATCAGGTGACAGGCCAGAAAACCCCCATGAGAGCCACCTGATATGGCCACCTTTTCTGAATCAAAGTCAGTGCCTTTTATAATACTTTCCACTGCAAACTGAAAGATCAAAACCAACTTATGTAAATATATTATAAAAAGCAAAGGGCCACTTTCATGAATCATTCAAATTTACTTGAACATCTTTTACATCCTGTGTACCGACATTGCCCGGTAACGAGAGTACACCATCTTGTCCAAAGCCAAGAGATCCACGATAATTCACTGTAAAATACACCAAAGAAAAAGAAAAACATTTTTGAAACGCGTACACAGTTTTTAATACTGAATTATTACATTACTCACCGAGTAAAGAAGCAAAGCCCATTCTGCACATCACAGCGCAAGAAAACATCCATTCAGCAACAGAAACAGAGTGTGGTCCCCCTATACTTACATTTAAAAAATATGCATAGTCAAAAGTCACGCATAGTCAAAGTATTTGCAAAGTACAAGTTCACGTTCACTTACCATGAGGAATTACAACCAGAGGAAGTTTCACACCTTCTTTCATTTCTTTAGGTTTAATGAGTAAGGCTTCAAAATCAAGCCCGGCTAAAACGTACATATTACACACACACCATTGTATAAAGAACCTTACAACTACACCCCATTAAAGGTAGATTTGCATACTTACAATATTGGCTGTTGTCTTGCTCTGGAGGAGGGGTTAACGTCAAGATATTCCAGTCAATATCTTCTAAAACATCGCAATCTTCCAGAGTTAACCAGGCCACTTTCTCCTGAGATTCCCTGGCTGGAAGGAAGCCCACTCTCTAAACATGTTCACAAAATAAGTTCAGAATGTAAATGTAGTGTATTTGTGTATTCAGAACTGGAAAAAAACAATAACTGGCTATGTAATTCATCCTACCAGACGTGGAGGGTGATTTGGTGAAGAGCAACTGACCACCATCAAATCTCTAACTATGTTCAACAGACACCAGTTTCCTGCATCTGAGTCTAGAAATTGGAAAAATATTTTAACACTGTATAAACGCAATACATTAAAATTACACTGAATTATCACAGATCTAATATTTCTGATTACATTATGTTAAAATTGTACTCACTTGAAGTTAAAGAAGTGACAACACCAGTGTTTATGTCAACAACAAGTAGATCCTTAAAAAGTTGACAAAATTTATGTTTTTGTTTTTTTATGTATTTGATTGGGACAGTTCAAGCCACTATTACAGAAATGACATACCTTACGACTTTTCTGGGGAGTTGCAACAATTATACGCTGGCTATCTGCTGACCAGCACTGAGGAGAGAGCTGAAAGCCATAGATTCCAGTGAAGCCATCTGTAAAACCAACATAAAAATAAATTAAATTATAATTATCTAAATGACAAAAACATAATACCCAACAAGCAAATACCTTCTCTTGGCCTGTCCACTATATCCACAATCAGAGACGTCTTTTTGGTATACCAGTCATACTAGTATCATGCAAGCATAACACAAAACACTTGGCATATATAAAAGATTTTTGTACAGAATGTATTGTGTAATGACAGTTACAAGATAAAAATATATTGTACAATCCATAAAACATCAAGATGACATACAGTGCGAGGCAGAGGTCTCTTAAGCACTGAGAAATGTATGAGACTTTAACATTTAGGCATATAACAATAATAACAATAATAACAATAATAATAATAATAATAATAATAATAATAATAACAATAATAATAATAATAATATGTGTGGAGAGAAAATTGTGTTTATTTACCATGCACAACTTGCTACACTGCATATGTGGTCCATACACAGAGCACTCCAAGTATGCAATCCTGCAGTGGTCTGGACTGAGCCTGGGAGAGTACGCTGCAGTGGAGCCTGAAGTTAACTGCTCTGAGGGAGACAAACAGATTCAACAATGATTATATGAAACATTTGAAAAATATTTTAATTTCACAAAATGTTGTATGACTAGTAAGGGATGCCACTGCTGCTCATTATTGATAATATGTTAATTGCATGCTTTATTGAAACCAGAAAACTGTCCAGGCTGGACAGAATACAGCAAATCCCTATGAGAGACACCTGATATGGCTACCTTTTCCGAATCACACCATCTTGCAGCACATTACAAAAAAAGTGATATGAGTAGTTCTTGTCATAACTTACCACATTTACCGCCAGTGAGATCCACATAGAACAAAGAGGACCTAAAAAACACAGAAATATATAGATGTTTAGGCAACATAAACAATAAGCCAGTATTTAATTTGTATTACGATCCATGTGTACAAATCAAACCTCCTATTAGGGCAGTATGTAAGGCCAAGTCTGAATGGTTCATGCCACCAGCCCACAAAGACGACTCCTGTGTCATCTGGAGCCCAAAAGGCCTGCAAAACGGTGATATTAGGGGATGTTGAATTAAGAAAATATGAATCTGCAAGATATAACAGAAGTATAGACCAACCTGCCCAGGAGAGATATCTTCAGGCACACCTTCCAAAATAGACACATTGTCCCCTTCAATGTCCAAAACACAAAGCACTGGGCTGCTCTTGCTGACCAGTGCCTCGCCCCAGTCTTCATAAAAGGCAAATTGCTCCCCCTACAGAACAGTAACCAGAGAAGATTTTACCATAGAGCTGAAAGGGACAATATCATGCATTCAGAAAGCACTCACTTTAACAGTATCTTTTTTCTCAAATCTCAGAGGTTCATCGTCATCCCCGATTGCAGACAACTCTGGGGCCTCAGTCTATGAGACAAAGAAATCATTACAAATTGCATGTACAGGATGGAAAAGTGATTCATCAACAGTGAGAGTAAACAGATACGGTGTTATGTTGCAAATTTGTGGTAAAACAATATTCATGTTGAAACAGGAAGTAGTATTTGCTTGCTTAAGATATCTGGTTTAACAGAATTACAAAAATGTAGTAAAAATGATAACTCTGCAATTTTGTGAAACCGCCTTGTGAATGGGCAATTGGTTCAGAAGACAAACCTGGAAAAAGGACTCGGTTTTGGGTCTTTTCTTTTCAGCCACATATAGAAGGTGGGTTTCTGAGTGAGACCAAACCAGACACCCGAACTGATCTAAAAGAGTAAATATCAGCTTTATGATCAAAACATATAAAACAAATTTCATAGATTTTATCAAAATGACTCACTGTCTTCAAAGACTTTTCCATGCTTTTTTAAGGCTGTGAGGTTGATACTTTTCATTTTGATGTTTTTACTCCAGATCTGAAAAAAGGCAAGTGAAAACATCTACTTATGTGGTAGACAGATACAATATACAGTAGAAACAATGTATTCAAAACACAGTCACAACACATCAGCTGACCTCCAAGTATTGCTTATCTTCCCCCTTGATGGTGCACTCCCTGACAACAGCTTTCATTTCCCCTGAAGGAGAATCTTTACTTAATACCCTAATAATAAAATGGAGAAGTCCATTACACAGTGTATAATTTGTTCCTGTAAAATACTTTAGTTAAAAATGAGCACGTCACTCACTCTCCTTTGATTTCAGAACAGTTTCCACAAGCCCCAGAGAACACCACTGATGCATCATCGTGGAAAACTATGTACTGTCTGCAAAATTTGACATTCTCATTTCTATCCAAATCACGCTGACTCCATTCTGGGGAAACATGAGACAGATTACATTCAGTTTCAATAGAGAACCTTTGGGAGGCGATAAAACCACAAGACTGCAAACCTGTGTAAATGTTGCTGTATTTGCCTCCGTACTGAGAAGTGATGACTGGTCCCACATCAGCTCTGGTCAAGGAAGGGAAGAGGCTCAGCTCTCTGTACAGTTTGGAGATTTCCTCAGGGTTGGTCATCACCTGGCAAGAGACAGCAGAATAATGAAAACTGCGGCTCAATGGCACAAACTGTCTCGCAACAGATACAAATCTATTCATGGTTTTATAAGAAGGGCACTGCGCATTCACAGTTAACAATCAAGAACACAATGTAAGACTGAAACTGAAAGAAATAAATCGTAGCAAGAGACATAACAAGATTAAGCAACAGGAACTTCCTGTACAAGTGTTTATTATAGCATTTCCACCGGCTAGCTTAACTTGTCTGAGCATGGATTTAAAATATACTTTCTCAAGGTCAGAATTCGTGCCAATAAAGTCATTACATAAAAGCCAGGTGTATCAAATATTTAATATAAAATTGGGACATAAATTCACAATAAATCCGGTAGAAAAATACAACGTTTACCGGAGGCGTCATGGCTACGTGATCCAGTCTTCAGCACAGTGAAGAAACAAAGGTCCGGCCCAAGCTTCCGGTGTACAAAATAATTACGTGAAGCGACATGTTCAATTAAATATTAAACTAAATAACGCAAAATTTAAAATAATGCAGTCTGTATATTGTTGGCTGATTCACATAGTTTTTTGTTTGTTTGTTTTATTTTATTTTGCAATAGCTCAAACTCAACCGGAAATCGCCTCCTTGGGCATTTCTAAGGGCACGTGTGGCCATCCCATGGTGCCAGGGGTCGGCAACCCGCGTCTCCGGAGCCGCATGCGGCTCATTGATCCCTCTGATGCGGCTCAGTACAGTGGTCCCTTGTTTATCATGGGGGTTACGTTGTAGAAATAACCCACGATAGGCAAAATCCGTGAAGTAGTCAGCTTTATATTGCATGTATAACAGGCAGGGCTCTCAAGTTTTGAGCGGGGTTGTGCGTGAGGGGGGGCGAGTGAACAATTTTGTTCTATGTCACAAAGGTAAAAAAAAAAAAAAAAAGCCATTATATGCAGTGTTATTTCATTTTAAATTTCAAAAGGGTTTTGCGGCTCCCAGTGTTTTCTTTACTGTGTGAAACAAGTCCAAATGGCTCTTTGAGTGGTAAAGGTTGCCGACCCCTGATCTACCCGGTAGTGATCAGTACTTAGGCTATTTGGGATTTCTGAAACACCAATTGATTATCTCTGGTAGCTGTTTTATGATATGGCTGTGGCTACTGCAGTTCGAGAAAAGAAATGAGGGGAAAGGTTACAATGCCTGAATCAATTATTTATTTGATTTACAGTAGGCTATTTATAGTAGTATAAATAAAACGAAAACATTCCAGTTTAGATAATGGCGTGTTTTAAGGCAGAGACAAATGAATATGGTTAACAATGAAGTACAGTACGAAACACTATTTTGTGAGAGATTACAACAATGACATCTCTATACATTTCAAAGCGGTTACACTATATTAATGACTTTGAATTAAAAAAAAAAAAGCTTAAGGTTGCCTTCTAGCACCTTTTCATAGTTGACAGTAGTGGGCGGCGTTGACCATTTATCCAAACGCTTCTCGAGAGGCTGAGTGACTTGCACACTTCAAGAAAGATCTGGGCCTTTCTGTGTGCGGAGTTTGCATGTTCTCTCCGTGTCTGGGTGTGTTTCCTCCATGCACTCCGGTTTCCCCCATCAACCCAAAACACGCATCATAGGTACACCTGCAGCTAAAGTAGGACCAAGTCTAACAACAAGATCTGGATTGGGTCCTCACTCCTGATGACATGTCCAGCAGCAGTGACGGATTTGTCCCCAAATGCAGAGGACAAATTTCCCTATGGGGACAATAAAGTGTACCCTGAGATCTGTGCTGTACACCTTGCACCTGTGGCAAAGGCAATAAAAACATAAATAATATAATTCTAAAGGCTTTGTTTCTTAATCTGCTTTTGTTTAGACCTAGTCCAGAGTCTAGTGCAAAGTATCACTTTTTTGTATTCAACAGGAGAAAGAAAGATACAGTAGCCTGAAAGAAAGATACAGTAGCCTATAAGAAAATCAACAGTAAACATATACCTGGTTTTCATCTTAGAATTATAGAAATTAAGTGTATACAGTAATACATACAGTATATTCTCAATAACATTTTACCGTAGCAACTTAGCAGATACTAGACTTAAGTTATTATGTTTCTGTTGTGCTCTTATTATTGTATTTAAATTTTATTTACTGTATACATAGCTACAAAGCACATTTACATCTTAGAGGAATAGAAATAGCAGATCTTTATGTAATAAATTTCAGTAGGGAAGTTCTGGATAACTTATGTGCTCAGCTTCCATCACTATTCAAAGTACTCCTACAGTATGTTTATTTAAAATAGTTTTATTAATGCTACAGAGGTAGAAGCAGGCCAACTCCTTAACTGAACAGTTGAGTTTTTCATTATTCTTTGTTTCTCAATTGCAATTATGTGCTACAAGTTGATTCAAGGGTGTAAATCAGTTTATCCAAGTTTTAACTGTTAACTGCTGGATGACAGGACCAGATCGGGCTCTTTGGCTCCCTCCTGCACACTTTTCTCTCCACAGTTTCCTGACATCTCTGGGAAGTGGAGATTCCTAGTGGAATGACTTGGGGAGCCAGGAGTGGGACTCATGCCTGGCCTTTTGGGGGGAACTGGAGGTGGATACGTGCGCTCCGAGCGTGGAGTGAGTGGTGAGCGAATGCCTGGAGATAATGGCCCTGATGAGGGAGACTTTGGACCAGTAGGGGAAGACAAGTTGCGGTAATCAGTACCAAAAGGAGAGCTGCTGATAGGGGCCAGTTTAACCCCAGCCTGTTGGCTTGTGAAGCGGGACAGCACCTGTGTGACAGTGTTGCGAGCCAGTTGTTTGGCAGTGCTGTTCTCTGGTGGAGGGGGGGCAGAGGTGGTAGGGGATAAGTCTCGAGGAGACAGAGGCCCACTGCTGTGATGCTGCTGCTCCAGTTCTGCCTGAGTCTGGAACTTGTGCCTGGCAGCTTGGAACCGCTGATTGACTCCAGCCTGGTAAGCGGACTGATGAAAGCCTGGGCTCCCGAGGCGCTTGGCCAGCACTGGGGAGGAGACAGGGGAGGAGGAGAGGGAAGAGGAGGCTGTGCTAGAGGGAGAGCGGGGCTGAGAGAGAGGGTGAAGAGGTGACTGAGACAATGGTCCACTGCCGTTTTCCACTATCACCTCATTTTCATGGTCTTTCCTCTCTTTTATGGACTCTGTCCCTTTGTTAGTGTGATTGCCATTTGCCTTGGACACTGAGACTGGTTTAGAGATGCTGTTAACTTTTCCATCTGGTTCTGTCTGAACAGATGTGGACTCCGATGCCTTGTTGGACAGTACATTTTCTCCCTTTACATCACACAAGTGTTGTACAGAAGCTAATGTCTCTGTAAGCTCGACTACCTGTCTCTCAAGCTCCTTACATCTATCCTTTTCTTTATGGAGCAGAGATTTTAACTGCTCTCGCTCTGTATGAAACTCAGCCAACTGCCTCTCAGACTTGGCTTCTAATTGAGCCGAGTGCCTCCTTTCTTCCTCTAGAGTGTTCTGAAGCTTCTCCAGAGCACTGGTTTCCTCCTGCAGTCTGCTGTGGAGCTGGGTAGCCTTCTGGGCCTCCTCCTGTGCTTGGCTGCAGGCCCGCTGCAGCTCCAGACTCAAGGTGGAAGAGAGCTGCTGCTGCTGGGACAGGGACTCCTCCACCTGACTCACCGTCTGAACCTGCTCCTTCTCCAAGCGCCGCACAGTGGTACGCTCCGCCTCCAACTAAATAAAGGAAACACAAGGTAGTCAGCGCGTCACTGCCTATTTGACCACAAGGAGGCAGTCAAGACAAATATTAACTAAATGTAACAATAACCTGCTTTAGTATATTTTGATGGTTTATTGAAATGAAATTAAATGCAATAATTTACTTTTAGAAATGTTTATTATATAACATTCTGATACACTGCACTGAGAAACCCTAGGTGAGGATGTATGAATCTTTTTGTCACTATGCATTTTCAAAATATTAAGAAGAAAGACTGGGGGTGACTGGGGAACACTGAGAAAGCCTCTCTTACATAATGTTCCTGTGCCGGATTTAACAGTGCCTCATCTTTAGCTCCGTGAGTGTGTCTGCACAGTGACCCCGCATTAGTCATGGCCATCCTTTATCTCACATTTCCTGAGGCCATAACAGCCCAGAGCTGTAGAACAACCAAACAATGGCCCCATCCTCATCGGTTTCCTCCAAACCAGCTCCACGCAGACAGAGCCACAGACACCCTCCAGTGCCTGTACTTTCCCAGGCCCAGCCCTCTCCTCCCTGCTGAGTCATACAATACGCTTCTACTCAGACTAAGCAATACGAGATCAAATAAGGTAAATGATCTGCTAATGCCTCAACTTGAAGCTGGTTATTTCATTTTACAACACAGTGTACTATAGTAATATACCCAGTAGTTGACATTTATCGGTGAAATTCAATTTATAGTACAAATTTGTATGTAAAACAGTCACTACTAGTGCCAAGATTTTATAAAATAGTTTAGCTCTGATACCTGTTGAAAAAGTTTGTCCCTTTCCATTTGGAGAATACACAAGACATCTTCACTTCTGGCAGATTCTTGAGCCCTGCACCGTTTCTCCTCCTCCAAATCAGCTATCATCTGTCAATCACAGAGTAAATACTTCACATTATATTAAGTATGAGACAAATTGCATGTCGTTGCATGTTACTGTTGCTGAAGTGTCAATATGAAGTTGTAGCCTGCTTTTATTAAATGAAATTAACTGGATTAGACAAGGAAATGCATGGCCTCCCTTGCAAAGTCTAAGCATTGGGTGTGTCTGTCTGTATAAATTCATACCTCTACCTAACCTTGCACTCACCTAAATAGCAGTGTGGCTTTTGATCAGATACCATCTTCAAGTTACTTCAAGTTACACCCTGAAAGTATGAACTAATGGAGAAAAGTACATTGTTTACACTGTGTTCACACGCACACACAGACCACATCAAAATTGGGACTAAACTGGCACTAAATCAAGAACTAAACCTGGGCTAGGTCTTGCCTTAAGAGGAAGCCCCGACTTTCTGTTCAAATTAAAAGGGGTCTGGAACAAGACTAAGAGCATGTCCAATTTTCACAGTTACTAACTTAAAGCATGTGTCTCTCCTTTTGAATACTGTTGTTACATTTAGAACAAACATGTATCTTACCTCATTTGTAAATTTACAGAGTTAAGTGCTTAGCTCATTGATTCCACAGAGATCTGGGTTGTCTCACAGTCCTCTATTATTCTTCTTTCTTTTTTGCTTCTAAGCAGCCATGTTTGGTTTGACACAGTGAACCATGTCTTTCTCTGACTGGTTTATAGGGAGACATGATATAGTTTTGGACCTTAAGTCTTTGCAAAGTAATGTAAAGAGGCCAGGACCTAAACCAGGATCAAACCAGCACCAAATCAGGACCAAACCAGGTCTAAAAAGTGAACACACCCATTAACAAGTGTAAACTATGACTAAACTAAAGATCCATGAAAACAAAACAACAAGATCGACTTTAAACACTTCTCTGTTCGACTTTACCCTTTTATGTCTTCTTTCTGTGGCAGCCAGTTGACCCATCATCCTCTCCTGCATCCTTTTGCAGTGAGCCATAACCAGCTTGAGTACAGCCAGAGGGTTTGGGCCCACTGTGCGTCCCGTTAGGCTGCTGTTGTTCTGGGCCAATGCATTCTGACGTTCCTCTGCTTCACTGTCCCTCTGCAAGGCCAGGAATGGATCACTGAGGTCATATTGTCTGTAACGCTCCTGGACGAAAGCATCTCTGTGCTGGGCCTAAAGAGAGAGAGAGAAAAAAAACTATAACAAATTTTACATCTGGTATTTGCATTTATCTTATTCCTATTAGGAGAAGCAGGTGGCATAGTTTTCATTTAATGGGAAGTACACTAAAAAAGTATGAAAAAGTATGATTTATTTACGTAACTGGTGGACAACTGTTTGGTTCACTACTAGTAAAAGTAGTACTAAAAGTTACCAATTTACTGATTGCAAGCCAGTCTCTGGATGGTGAGGCTGCTGATGAGAACAAAAGAAAGACATGTTGCCCGCGACTGCCCTTATAAATGTCGTGTCAGTGGCCCAACTCTGATTATACAAAAAATGTGAATCTTCTTTTCCTAAACTTCATACAACACAACTAAGAACTGAAGAAACTTGGATGAACTGTGAAACATATTCGACCAAATAAACTTTTGTCCAGTTGACAAACTGAATTTCTCCTTTTGCCATTCATATAACACAGTAAAAAAGATACACAATAATATGAAAAAGACTTGCCAGTGCCATAAAAACATTTGCACCTAGAGGAAAGCATGTGTATTTGTACAGGAAATGAGTGTGAAGTTATTATTGTGAGCACTACAGCAGATGGTCCCTCTCCTTTAACCCAAACACAAAGAGGTGAGGCCTGGCCAACCCCCCACACGGGGCACGTGAATCTCTCCCAAGGGACATCAATGATTTAATGACACTGGATCTGAAATCTGACCAAATGAGCAAATAGGATAAATGAAGTGAGCAGCGCAAAATGTCTCCTTATCATTGTCATTACCTGCCTGTGTTTGCTCTGGCTTAATCACCAGGTTTGTGTGTCTGCCACCCACAGTCCTGATGCTGAGTGCATAATATTTATCATCAAAATGAAGGGCAACATGAATCAAACTCCCTCTTACACATTTATAGAAATAATAAAAGGGACTTTTATGATGCCAATTTTGCTTCAGAATCAATAGTCACAAAAACAGTCAAGTTTGGAATCATGGTGGTCCTATTAGGTCCTTACAATGCTGGTGCATGCGTCCACTGTCAGAATTATGCGAATTAATTCTTTAGTCACTATTTTATGAAGACATGCCTTTGTCAAAACTGTCCGTCTTTCCATGAAATGTTAACCAGACAGATGTCCTATAGCCCCCTCTGTCCGCTGCCCATACTTGCATGACACCACATTCCAATGTCTCTTGATCATTTCTCAGAAAGTGCCTCTTGTTACTTGGGTTCTTCTGTCAGTCTGTCTCTCTCTCTCCACATACGCACACAGCCCTGGGGGAGTGCTGTGTTGCAGGGTCTTTTCTGTGGCTTAACAAAGAATCCAGTAAAAAGGAGTTTACATGGGGCGCTCCGAGACACTTGTTCAATGCCTTACGTTACCTCTGATGTCCAGTCTCTATGGCACACCACAAGGCTTTGAGCTGCAATAAGCTGTTAGAACGGTCTGGTTTCCTCATTATAGCTAATGATTTATGTGGTCTGGTGTGAAGTAAATGATCACATAACTATAACTGGATAGGGTAGTTAGTTAGTTAGTTAGTACCTGGGTGTTCACCTCAACAATAAACTGGACTGGTCCCACAACACCAACGCCCTGTACAAGAAGGGCCAAAGTCGCCTCCACCTCCTGAGGAGACTGAGTTCCTTTGGAGTGAGCAGGCCTCTGCTCAAGACTTTTTATGACTCTGTGGTGGCCTCTGCTCTCCTCTACGCTGTCGTCTGCTGGGCCCCGAGCAGCACAGAACGGGACAGAAAAAGACTCAACAAGCTGGTCAAGAGGGCCAGCTCTGTCCTGGGCTGTCCTCTGGACTCTGTAGAGGTGGTGGCTGAGAGGAGGGTACTGGCCAAATTCACGTCCATCATGGACGACACCTCTCACCCTCTGCACCGGACTGTAGAGGAGCTGAGCAGCTCCTTCAGCAGCCGACTGAGGCACCCCCAGTGCAAGAAGGAGCGCTACCGCAGATCCTTCATCCCCACCGCCATCAGACTGTATAATTCTACTGTATAGTCCTACCGTGCAATATCGTTTTCCCAATGTGCAATATTGTTGTTGTTTTTTTCAATACTCCTATCGTGCAATATAGTTTTTCCAATTTTTTTCAATACTCTCCCGGTCACTGTTTTTTATTATTATCACTACTATTATTATTATTCGATTTATTACTTATTTTTTTTAAATTATTATTATCACCTATCTTTATGCCTTTTTTTGCCTGCATGCACTTGTCTTCTTGTTCAAACTGTCCCTACCTGGAGCTACTGTGACAAGTAAATTTCTCCTGTGTGAGATCAATAAAGTCTTATCTTATCTTATCTCTTATCTTATCTTAGTGCTAGTCAGTAAACAGAAGCTCTTGTGCATGCAGATTCTAATTAGATCCAAACCTTTGTATTGAAAGGGAAACATTAAACATTCATTTTATATTCAAACCATACTCCATATAACTGTACAACAACTCACCCTTGTGCAATAGATAATTTAATACTCCCTACAACTGTATATAGCTGGTATTGTACATCTTATTTGATATTGTATTTTATATTTGACTACTACTTTTCTATTTAAATCCGATTTGTACATATACATTTATTATCCTTATTTTTTATGTCTCATCTGACAGTGGTATGTTTCTCTTAGGTTGCTATTCCATCTATTTCTTCATTTCCATCTTCTTCTTTTACTTTTTTTAACTTTACCCTCGGTTATATATTATATTTGTTGAGTGAGCTACCGTACCCAAAACAATTTCCCTTGTGGATCAATAAAGTTTGTCTAAGTCTAAGTCTAAAGGGTCATATATTTCTAGTATGCAGGCCATTTGAATGCCAGTGTGAGGATCTGCTGGCTCAATAATCAAGCTCTAAAAACTGGAATGACGCAACTAGCCATATTTACAACCTTGTATGTTTTCATGCCTTAGATGAGGAGTACTTTAGCAGATCTTTGGGCTGGACTCAAACTGCAGTGGTGTGTTTTTACCCAAGTGCCCAGGGCTTGGTCCCTCATGGTTTTCTTGGGACAGTTCAGATCCTAATGACAGAGTGTGGTTTCCTTCATGAGAGGGAATAACATTACCCTGCTTTTAAGCTCTAATTTCAGGTCATGTACTGCAAAATTTTCTTCCAAGCAAACGTTTGTTTTCGGTACCAATTTCTGGAACGCTCTTAAAATAAAATGTCTTCAACCAAATCAATTCATTCAACATTTTTTGCTGTACTTGCTTTCCTCAGTGACAATCTGGTTGTGCATATATATTACAACAGTATTACTGGCTTATCAGTAGGTTACCTGCAGCTCCAAGGCACAGTCTGGGCCTTGTGTGAGGGGACACA
This sequence comes from Paratrypauchen microcephalus, assembly GCA_036785185.1. Lineage (NCBI taxonomy): Eukaryota > Metazoa > Chordata > Actinopteri > Gobiiformes > Gobiidae > Paratrypauchen > Paratrypauchen microcephalus. The sequence continues at coordinate 989,157 of JAVJIX010000052.1, read as the reverse complement.
GAGGAAGGGAGTAAGGTTTCTGTCATAAGCTTCTGTAATGAGCTGTTAACAATACACGGAGCAGCTGGAGAGGGCCACCTAACACATCTCTCCTGTTACACATGCACTCAGAGTTAATCCTCACGCCAAATACGCATAGAAAAGTCCCAACACTGCTCTGCTTCTTTTAGGGTCGCCAAAGTAAATTACTCACATGTGTACTGACATGTCTTAGCCTGGCTGATTTCCATGATACAACCCTTACAATTCAAACCTAGACCACATCAGGGAATAAGATGCTTATTTCCTTCAGAGGACCACTGATCACAAGTCAAAATGAGCATCGCCTACTGAATTAATATAGTAGAAATAGAAAGTGTCCATACCTCCTAAAACATTAAAAGTAACTTGTTGCTGTTAAAAATATAACTACTATAGTACAATAGATGTATATTACTGCCATCTTTGCCTTGGTGATTTCTCCTACTTTATTTTATTCTAACTAAAGCGTGTTTAAGAAAATATACTCCAAGTAAATCAAATACATAGGCCCAAGTAGACTTTCCCATCTGACATTGTCAGCTTGAACACGGTGGTCTCCACGGTAACATGTCAAGTCCAAAAGCGTTTCCTGGGGTTGGGGTTAAATCAATGCATTCCTTCAGAATTAGTTTGCTCCTCTGCAGCTCAACCACTGCACACACAAAGAGGCAGCAGGCATGACTAGGCATGTCAAATATCAAAAAACCTAATTCTCTCTTTATTCCTAAGACTACCATTGACCTTTCAAGACCTCTCATCAGACAGCATAAAGTTATACTGTTCTGCACATCAGTACACAGCAGATATACCTATAGTTTTAGTAACAGCAATCAATATGCTGAAAATTAAAATTTCTGGTATGGCGTTTACTGACAATTTAGAACAATCAGATAAACAATTCTTAAGTTATTCAAAAGGTCAATATATGTCCACTATGCAATGATGTTTTTCCCTCTTGTCCAAATGTCCTGGAGCTACTGTGGCGAGTAAATTTCTCCTGTGTGAGATCAATAAAGGCTTATCTTATCTTATCTTATGTTGCCACAAATAACACAAGTCTAAAATGGTACGTAATGGCCAGTTCAGTAAAGCACATTTGAGAGTAATCTTGACACTCTGACACTGTACAAGGGGGACAAAGGACTTGCAGTCAAATTCAAGCGAGGGAGGCAAATTACATATTTTTGCCAGTTCGTAATACCATACCAAACAGCAACATGTTGTACAACCTTATCAGAGCTGTCCACTCTAGCCCTTTGTGCACCATTGTCCAGAAACAGGAAAACACGTTAAGCTGCAAAAATAGACATTATGGGACAAGAGGAAATGATATCATCTTCAAAGCATAACACGAGCTAATCAGAGCAACAGCTAGTTAGCCATTTTCATCTGATCCATCTATTTTTTATTTATAATGGGTGCAGCACAAAAATATTAAAATGGTTTTCTTTGGCTTAAGACATTACTTAAGGTCTCTATTTATTTGGTATGTCTGACAGAGTAAGAATAACAGCAGCATTCACTTCCTTGTTAAAAGACAATGATCGACTTTTTGGTACTGCCACTCCTGTACGACCTGTTTTCTGAAGTCATGCTCCAGAGAATGTTCCCACTCTGAGACACTTATTATCTGAGTAATTAAATAATAAAAATGTAAACAGAATCAGCCCTCTGCACTGACATGCCCCACCAATGACACGCTTCAATCTGAAACCAAGTTCCTCACAGATAGGGAAATTAAGATAACTATGATCATTGTGGTCAAACCTATTCTTCAAATACTACTGAGTAAAGCCAGAGGAGTTAAGCATCTTGTCATATAGCTAGAAGGTTTTAGATTTGATTTTGTGCATCTGTTTTATTTTTAAACATGTATTACCTTGATAATACACATATAATTGTTACCTAAAGGAACGAAAAATTGCAAATACACATAATATACAATACACATATCTAACTATTGTTACAAATAAAACTCTAATAAGATGTAATATAGGCAGATAGAAGATCTAAAAGAAGGCAGAGATTTCCCTCACTGCCCATGCTGTGTTGATCTTTTCTAAAATATAAATAACCCAGGTTTAAGTAGTACCATATTTTATTTTTTTTATACATTTTATACATACAATCCCCAGCCCTAGCAGGCAAAGTGATAGCAAATCAGGTGACCTAACACAGTTCAATGCCTAATTCTGAGGGCCAGACGGCCTAGTAAGAACAGTTTTTAGAAGGTCCCAGTGGGCAGAGGGGAAGTGAGCGATTGGGGCCTACAGCTCTGTACATCCTCTCAATAATAAACACAGCAGCCTAAGTGTCCCCCCTGAGAACACTGTGAGTGTGTGGAGGCGAGATAGGGTCTGGACTGTGGTCAGTGGTCCAACATCAAAGACCCCCCGTAATGTAAATGTGTGTGTGAGGAAGGGAGGAAATGGTCACAGGATGGAGGGGAGACTCAAGGGCAAATTAATATTTACAATTGTTCACAATGTGGTAGTCTTAAACTTAACCAATTCAAAATATTTACTATGAGGAATTTTAGCAACAAATATGACATTTCTAATTAACCTAGAATGTTATGACTGTATATATACAGTCTATGGTTATGATATTGTGTTTTTAGGTCTTGATTTGGTCTAGCTATGCATCATCTTGATCTTGCTTTTCCACACTCTCAGACAAGTCAAGAGTTCTGTGCTCTTGATTGCTTCCTTGACCCCTTTACACTTAGATTGTGGTAAATTCTATGGCATGAACATTTTGCTTTAAACTGACCTACCCAGTGGAACCATAGCCCCTAGGAGTTGTTGAAATGCTCTTATCTGGTTCTCTATTGTAATAACAGGCAGTGGAAACCCTCCCTTTACCATTGTCTTATAAGAACAGATTGCCTTGTGTACACAGCCACTCCTTTTCACCCGAGACACTTTGGAGGGTTTCTCATTCAAAGGGATTTTGAGTCTAACCATGTCACTGTGAACAAACTACCCCCATATAGATTAAGCCAAGTATAATTATAAATCATTAAATCTAAATTCATGTTCCAAGAAAAAAGGAAGACTATAATTAGCTAATGCTATGTTAGTAAGTCAGAAGAACAAAGCTGGTAATGTAAGCGTCCTGATCTACCTGAGGGAAGGTGAGGACCACAGCAGGGCAAATGCCCTGCTGTGGTCCTCACCTTCCCAAAGGTCCCATGGCATGACATTTTCACTTTCTGTGGTTTTTGAACGTTAATGTGAGCTTCCCTACCCTGTTTAGGCCCCCCCCCAATGGCTAAAAGTTGCGAAATGTGTAAACTGAGCATTTGCGATCCTTTTCTGTGTTTGAAAAAAACACAGCTCAAACGGGCGATTCTGAACAAGGCAACTTTGTTACGTAACATCGAAAAAAGAAATGCAAATGCAGTTCCACCACCATCTGGATGTCCACCCCCTGTCTCTGGAAATCACGCCCAGAGAGTTTGGACCGCGAAGGAGCTACGCAATGCGAAATGCGTTTTTTTATTTGCCTGGAGGCACGTGCGAGTGTTTCTAGGCTCGGAAGTCCTTTACCCGAACCTCTGGACCTCTGAAACAGCAGTGGTTTAATTTTATTTTCTGTGAAAATGTGTTTTTTTCATTGAAATTCCTCTCCTTTCTTCCCCCGCGCTTAAAACGCGGAAGTGGGAGACAGCGCACAGCGCAGCGGAACCAGCGGGCGCATTTGCCCCCCCCCACCCACTCCTACACCCATCTGTGTCCTTCTCATTTGCATTCAAGCAACAAGGCCCAGAATGAGTTGTTCAGAGAGAGACTTTCTGACTGACTGTGTACATGTGTCTTTCTCATGCAGTGAGTGTTGATTTTGAAGAAGGATTCATTTACAGTATTAGGGAACCATTAAGGCACCATATAAAAGCATCAAGAAGTACCATGTCATGGGACCTTTAACAAAAACTACAGTGCTCTACAACTCTGTGGAACACTAGTTTATTTGCTAAAACTGCTACTATTTTACTTTAGCCAGTTGTTGTGGATTGAATTAGTGTGGAACCATAAAGTAAATAAAAATCCCCAAGAAAGGTTCATTTTGGGCTGCAAGCAAGTTGTGACAAAGTCCAGTTACACTAAATATAATCTAGTGGTATCTCACCCGTAGCGCATGGATGACCACATCTTGGGCCTCCAGCTCTCCTTCCAGGATACTGAGCAGAGTCAGCAGCTCAGCCCTGCTCAGAGCCTCCACGTTCATCTTCTCCTGAAAACAGAGAATGTGATTACACAGGTGCACACTGGGAGACTTTAGCAAATACAAAAGATGCAATTTGAAACCAAGTCCTATCAGGATCAAGATCTTGACTCAAGTGCTCCTGGTGAATTCCAGTTTTATGAATAGTAAAGAGAAACCATCCAGATGTTTGAGCCATGCAGGCACAGGTAGAATAAAGCTGCAGATTTTAAACTGGAGTATGCAGGCCTAACTCATAGGCAGTTGTGGCCAGGGTAAGAAAGGCCAAAGCCATAATTATCTGGTCTCAAGGCTATATTTGTGTTTTCTCAATTACTTTAACCCATTTTATGAAACTTGGAACATGGTGGATTACTCTCTTCAACTTCAAACATTCATCAACATTTCTGTACTCATATAACTGAAGTAAAAAGGGAAGAAATGGGAATCAGAATCTCCAAAAATGTGTTAATACTATAAACACAAGGGTAAGGACGAGCCAGACCACAGCTCACAGCTGAGGATTTAAAATGACTGATGTCAGGGTTTTGGTGGTAACATTATTAAATATTTTCCATATTTGTTTTTGTGCATATCACAGTGTCAAGTGTGAATGCAACACACAACCCTAACTCTTTAGGCAGCTTTATAAGCTTTTCTGATCAAGTGTAATGTTTGGCATTTATGGAGAAAGCATGATAACTCTCATAAAATACTCCATTTCCCTTTGTGTTTATAGCCAACACAATACAACTTCCTTGTGAAAAAAAATCCCTTGTCATAAACATTGTTAACATAGTTTTATACAGAGTTTTTATGTTAGGTAAAAGTAAAAACAAGGGTAATTGACATCATCCAGCACACTACTAAATGTATGGAAGCACATACACATGGCTCACATAAAATAAGAGGCCCAGGCTATATAAAATTAATGGTATCTGCTGTATACTTCACAATAGGCACCAGTCAGTGAAATTAATGTTCACTGCCCCACAAAGACAAAAGAAAAACATGATTTGAAGATACTGTCCTGTGTTCATTTTGTCAAAGGCAACACACTGCCCCAGTGGTTGCTCAGAAACAGATCCACCTGCCACAACACCCTTTGTTTAAAACCAAGGCAATAGTCCTTATATTCCCATTTTGAATAACACATTACCAGCAAAATTGCACTCATTACCCATTACCTATGTTGACTGCCATGTGAAAATAACAAAATCAATATTGCATCAATCATGAGAGAAAGAGGTGCACAAGTCAAAAATCACCTTAGTAGTATCACGTCTCTCAGAATAGACTTGACATTTTAAGGTGACTACAAGATCTCAGAATGTACTAAAAAAAAACACATCTTTGATATGGACAAGTAACTTGACGGTAAATGGCAAGGCTAAACTCAAATATTGCACGAGGCAAGTGAGATGATAGATACTTTGACAAACAATCCAAAATGAAATTAAATATTTAAAATTGCACTACCTTCATGCGCTCCTCTCGTTGCGCATATATTTAAAATAATCTTCCAGAGTGAGAAATTCGTGCACAAAAAACATGAATCACAGCAATCCACTGTCAAGGGGCGCTCCTGCTCCAAAGCGAGTGTGAACAACAGGCATTCAACAACCAAACCACGGAGCCAATCAGAGAACCGTAGAACCTCAATCTAACCAATCAGAATTAGAGTAGAGGAGAGGGGCGGGATGAGGGCGTTCCCTCGTGGGTGGGATAAGACTCTTTGTTTCGGACGTCCAGGGGCTTAGGCTGAGTTCCCAATGAGCACGCTGTTGTTGCCTACAATTCTGACCCCCGGTAATCATTCATAATAACAACTAATAAATAATAACTAAAGTTATATTATATTAGACAGAAAAGACAGAAATGTATTAGAGTGAAAGAATCCGTTTACACTTTTCAAGGTAATGACAGCAGCGCCATCTGCTGGCAAAAGGCTCACATGAGGATCAAATGGTGGGCATAGGAAATGGTTCACGTGATATTTTATGGCTTTGTCCTGGATGAAGAGATTTGTTAAGTAAGTACATTTAGGTAGGACTGCTCGATTATGGAAATAAATTTATGATCACGATTACTTAAATGATCATTTAATTAAATTATAATTGCAATCACAGTTTTAAAAAGCTGTGCATAAAAAAAAAAAAACATTGACATAATGAACTGGCTGACGTCGTATGTCACAGAAGCAGAATGTTAAAACGTTGATTTACAAATACGAAGCAGCTTTTCGACTATATTCTTTTCATTTTCATTCAACAAACAAGCTTCCCTTGGTTTGAATTTGCTTTATCTGTCCTGTATTGTTCTTAACTGTTTTAACTTGCTTCATTTAGGCTATCCTTTACTAAACCAGAAAAAAGTTCATTCAAGAGCGTCTTGGCCTGGAGGCAGCAACAGTGTTCCACAGTTCTTAAACGCACACGGCCACATTCATTTATTATGGTCATGAGCATTACTTTCTGCTAGAGGGCAGTGCAGGCTTTTTGTTTCTTGAGGTAAAGTCCATGCACTTTCATCACTTCCCAGACTGTATTGATTATTTTGTAACTATACATCCAATTGCAATTACATTTTAGACACACTTGGATTAGGCCAGGTGTTATAATGCCCATAAATGTCATACAGGATAGTTTTAGTTATTATTACATTTATTTAATTAGTGCTGGTCATTTGAGTGTCTTATCTGGATAACAACCTCTATAGCAGTGTCTGACTAAATTACCACAAAAGTAGGTTCATTCTGGGACATAGAGTCGTCCTGGGACAGCTGATGTCCAGTCGGCAGGTGCACAGTGTGTTTGTACAGCCCCAACACCAAACCTCTGGGAGCTCACATAACATTGCTCCTGTCCCCAATGCAAAGTCACACACGTCACTGTACAGAATGGACGTGCTTTCTGCTATTTCTGTTTGAGGCATGGGACAAACAAGAAGTTACAGAGGATGCTGCAAATTGTTTGTCCCGTTGGCATGGGACAAACAAAAAGTTACAGAGGATGCTGCAAATTGAGTTAGGATAAAGAGATAATTGGATGCATACATTATTTAAGCAAAATAATGTGCTCCAGTGTTTCCAGTTGACAAATATTCACTCCAACACATTCAAAGTTTTGTGAGAGGAAAACTTTTTTGGGTTTCGACACACTTATTGTCAGTCTAGATGAATTTTTCAGTTGTGAGTTTCTGAACCTGAGAAAAGAAATACTAAAAGTAGCTCCATTATTTCCAATGTCTTGACCACATACTGTTTACTTTGACTTAGACCAGTGTTTCTCAAATAGTGGGGCGGGCCCCCCTGGGGGGGCGTGGCGTGATGCCAGGGGGGGCGCGTATGACCCTGGGAAACATGTTTTTTTTGCTGTACTGTACTAGAACTAAGTGTAATTGCACATCAACAACAGTAGTTGGCAGTGGCGTTCTCACATGCGATTTACGCACAGTCTCACCATTAACAGAACATCCTCTGTCACAGAAAAAACACGTATATTCCACTGAGTCGTGTCCTTTAGTCCGACAGAAGCTGACGCATCAGTGGCACAAGGAGAGAGCGTTTGTTTTTTTTTAGTCTTTTAGCTTATGCAAATGAGGTGGTTTTAAGTTTCATTTCTGTAAAACGTAAACAAATGTGCGCAAAGCTGCATTAAAAACACATTAATATTTGAGTCCTCAGTGCAGTCTTTGTTGTAAGTTTCTTTCTTTTTTTTTGTTTATAATGTTAATAAAAGGATACAATGGTGTTCTAATAACAATTTTCTAGACAAATAATACTATTTATAGTCGCGCGCAGGAAGGGGGGCGTGAAATTTTTTCTTCTTCCTAGGGGGGGCGTCACAGAAAATAATTGAGAAGCACTGACTTAGACAAACTTTATTGATCCACAAGGGAAACTGTTTTGCGTACAGTAGCTCACTCATCAAATATAATATAACACAGTAGGGATGCACGATACATCGGCATTAATATCGGTATGGGCCAACATCGCAAAATTTTAACATATTGGTATCGGTCCGATGTGTAAAACTGGGCCGATATTAACAAACTATAAATACCTTGCTTTGAAAAACAAAAGTTCTATCACACTTCAGGCAGAGCACTGGGAACTGTCCTTAATAAGGTCAAGCTGTATAGGGATCTTGGTTATAAAACGTTGTGTTTATCTTGTATCTGTTCATGTTTAAGTTTATTGTAATTTAACAAAATGTGTTGCAGTCCCTTTTCTTGGCAATAGACAAAATGGCCCCCAAACCTGAAGTATATGTGGTGATATGGGAGCCATGTGAAATGCAGATTAAGAGTGACATGAGCCGTTTTCCAATCCAGCGACTGCACGCTTGTGAGTGTGGTCTTGGTCTGCAGTCGAGACGGCGCATACTTGCTCGGTCCTTAGTGCACTACGTTTCTCGCATGGCCGTCTGCGAAATGGAACAAGTCCCGCCTCAGCTCAATGAGCCGGGTGGTCTGCTCCTTGTTCCCTAAAGACAAAAATATTATTCTATTGCAACTAGTAATACTTGGAATTGGGACATGGCCAATGTCCCCCCTAATTTTTAACAGGGCTCTCAAGTCTCACGCTTTGAGAGTGTGACACACGCAATTCGACGTGTTCACACGCTCACACGCCACACGTTATTTCTCACGCTGAATTTTTTTTAAGCAATTCAAATCTGTAGCCACTGTTCACAGCGCTTCTGTGCCCAGAAAATCAGTAAGTTAATGCAGGCGCCGCGTTACCTGGCCAGCCAAATGATATCTCTCTGTATTTGCTATACAGCGAGATACCATTTGGACACCCTCGCTCCACCCTCGCTCCCCCGGTTAACAACGGACTCCGCGATTCTGATTCGTTCAAAGATGGTGACGTCAGTGCACCCGCCTTTGCCCGCCACGTCACTCTTAGGCAGCAGAAGTTCCTCCTCAGTTTTGAATCAGGATGGCGCATCGGAGAACTGAACGTCCCTTCCATTCAGCTGTAAAATTGGTCTTAAATGACCTAAAACACATTGATTCCTTAAAACCACTGCAGCTGACAGCTCTAGAGGCCTTTCTTTTCTTTCTTTTCTTTTGTTTGATTGGTTCACGTCGCTGTCCGTTAACTGTTCTCTGATTGGTTCACTTAGCTGTCTGTCTACGCGCAACGGCAGCGCATTCTGGACCAAGCGTTACCAGACTCGCCGCTGGTACAGCGATGAGTCATGGATTCTTCCAGGCAAGGCACCGCGCGTTTTCAGTGAAAAAAAGTCACTCGCACACCAGTACTGGAGTTGAGCGATCAGCTGTGAGGCCGATCGCTCACAGCTGTGAGCGAGCCGCGTGAATGTTTACGCGGCATTTCCAAGAGAAGAAGAATCCTTAACTTGCTACGTTAATGCTACGTAAGAAGGAACTCTCGTCTCGGGACACGGGATAAGTTCGGGATATGTCCTTTTCTCCGGAGCTCCGGATTATTAAAGACCGTGACACGTGCATACATGGATACACAAACTATCGGGAGTGACCGCGTTCTTATGGGTGAGTCATATTATCAGATTATTTCTGCATCTATTTCGGCACTAAACCAGAACTAAACCAGGACTAAACCAGGACTAAACCAGGACTAAACCAGAACTAAACCAGGACTAAACCAGGACTAAACCAAGACTAAACCAGGTCTAAACCAGGACTAAACCAGAACTAAACCAGGACTAAACCAAGATTAAACCAGAACTAAACCAGGACTAAACCAAGACTAAACCAGGTCTAAACCGGGTCTAAACCAGGATTCAACTGGGACTAAACCAGGACTAAACCAGAACTAAACCAGGATTAAACCAAGACTAAACCAGGTTTAAACCAGGACTAACCCGGCACTAAACCAGGACTAAACCAGGTCTAAACCAGGACTAAACCAGGTCTAAACCAGGACTAAGCCAAGACTAAACCAGATCTAAACCGGGTCTAAACCAGGACTAAACCAGGACTTAACCAAAACTAAACCAGGTCTAAACCAAGACTAAACCAGGTTTAAACCGGGACTAACCCAGCACTAAACCAGGACTAAACCAGGTCTAAACCAGGACTAAACCAGGTCTAAACCAGGACTAAGCCAAGACTAAACCAGATCTAAACCGGGTCTAAACCAGGACTAAACCAGGACTTAACCAAAACTAAACCAGGTCTAAACCAAGACTAAGCCAGGACTAAACCAGGTCTAAACCAGGACTAAGCCAAGACTAAACCAGATCTAAACCGGGTCTAAACCAGGACTAAACCGGGACTAAACCAGGACTAAACCAGGACTTAACCAAAACTAAACCAGGTCTAAACCAAGACTAAGCCAGGACTAAACCAGGTCTAAACCAGGACTAAGCCAAGACTAAACCAGATCTAAACCGGGTCTAAACCAACACTAAACCAGGACTAAACCAGGTCTAAACTAGGACTAAACCAGGTCTAAACCAGGACTAAGCCAAGACTAAACCAGATCTAAACCGGGTCTAAACCAGGACTAAACCGGGACTAAATCAAAACTAAACCAGGTCTAAACCAAGACTAAGCCAGGACTAAAACAGGTCTAAAACAGGTCTAAACCAGGACTAAACCAAGACTGTGTGTGATAACATATTATCCTGTGCATTATTGAATGATAATATGGACTTTTAGTTATAAAAGCATTTTCATATTAACAAAGTAACAGAGAATTTAAAAAAATAGAATAGGAACCAAAGAGCAATAGACCAGTGTCAAGTGAGACATAATTATAAAAATAATAATATGTATATAAATAATAATGTGTATATGTCCAGGTAAGTCCACAATCTCAGCAGGTTGGATGTGCGGCAACTTTACTTTTATCTAAGTTCCCCTGTTAACTTACTGAAAGGGCCTAAGTCCTCCTTTAAACAAAAGTGCTCAACATAATCTACAAACACCAAAACATCAAAATCAAATTCAAAACCCAACAAAAGGAACTAAAACCAATACCCCACCCCACCCCCAGAGGCTATAAATATGGCAACCTCAGGGCATGCCCCCGCTTTTGTCTCCAGACCATGTGGTGTAACAGATGAGCAGGTAAGTGAGGTGTTTGACCAAATGTACCAAATTTAACCAAATAAAATCATTTAAAATAATTTGAATGTGTGGTGATTAACTAAACAAAACTAAATAAAACAAACCCAGGATAATTGTATTTAGCAGTTTAGTTGAATATGGAAAAAATAATATGAAATTGTGAGAATACAGGGACAAAGGCCCTCTTTGTCACATATTAAAGTATAAAATGCAATATCAAATAAGATCCCAACAAGTCATCTGTTTATCTTTTACAATATCTAAATGGTCTCCATAGAGATGTTATTGTTTTGCCTTGAATGTTCCATAGTATTCTCCATGGAGACAAGGTGACACCACAAGTTACAGGTCACATCCGTGGACATTCAGAGTTTTTTCTCTTTTTTCTCACAATACACAAACCTGTACATGAATAAATGCAAGATAGATCATTTTAATGCCATACTAAGGAATTACAAGCAATTACATCTCCATCGGACAGCACCCCCCCACCAGAAAAGTTACATAAGTGTTACTCTCTTTTGTTATATTCAGCTGTCTGAGTGTTAATCAAAGATAGTATGATTTTAACACACAGGTTAGTGAACAAATGCAAGATGCATCAGTTTAATGGCATATTGAGACCAACTAACATCTCCATCGGGACAAGCAGATGACTGAACCTCACCAGAAAAGTTAGTGTTATTCTCATTTGTTAAATTATATATATTAAATTATAACACGCCATTGTCATTTGAACATTCTGTGCAAGTACTGAAACTCGACTTAAAGCCTCACCACAAAGAGAGTCTCTAAGAAGCAGCATTACTCCTCTTATGTTTTGTCATAAATTGCTGATTCTCTTCTGTCTGCTTGCACCACACTGGGCTGCCACTTTCAGTTTCCAGCAGTACACAGCCAGTTGTTAGCGAGTTGAAATCCCAGCTCAGAGAAGTGCCAAACCAATAGTTGAAACAGCCAGAGGGCACTGAGCCTTAGTTTGCAAGTCTGGACAAGTTTTTAGTGACATTTCCTTTCCAGTAATAGGGAGCTTTGGTGATATTAGTTCAGTTAGCCAAATTAAAATGATAATAGTTGCAATAGATATCTTAGGAGACATTTCACTAAATATATTTTATCCTTGCAAGGCTACAATGATCACGCTTGCCTCTTTCAGTGCAGTAATTAGACTTCAACTAGTGCAAGATCTAAGCTGAATGCTCTTCCAGATGCAACTGACTGATGCCAGTGGTCTGTGTGAAGGTGTTTCTAATATGGTTTGGTAAGTTTCACTTGTTAATCAGTCATAGAGTCCTATTGCACAACTTCAAGGATATTAAGTGCATTTGAATAAGCCTTAAACCATTATTGTACGATGTATGATGATGATGTATGTTGTATGATTGAATGAGGTCATTTTACATGATTAATTATACACTAAACATATAGTTCCACAGAACTCTTTGCTGTGCCCTTTTGAAGGTCATGTTGAGGTTTTTTCACATTCAAATTATTCCATGATACTAAAGACAGTTTGAAAGTGACTTGGTGTCAACTTTTCTCATATTTTATATTTGGGTCATTCCATAAGCTTGTGATAGTTTGTGAATATTATATGGCTAAAATTTTTCCAGTGGTGATTCCGTTTGATGTGTTGAGATGACATGTTGGGAAATTCTGTTGAACTGTTTTATTGATCAGAACGTTGTCGTTGGTCTTGTTGCCATTGTGTCTTTGGGCAAAACAAGAGTTTCCCCTGTTTATGAACTTTGGTTAGGTGTGCAAGTGTGTTTCCTTGCTTTGAAGCCACACTACATAACTTTTAGCCAAAAATTACACAAAGATAAAACCATGCTTTTTGTTTTTTATTGCACTGAAAAAAAACAACAACAGAAAAACATGCACCCTCACGTTAAAACATCTAACGTCTCTTATTTGGCCAGGAAAAGAGCTTCCTCCTGCTTATTTCCATGCAAACTGGCTATAATCAAGTGCTTTATGACAAAAATGACTGGCAGTGGGTACACGTCTCCACAGATCTGAACTGTAATTTGGCTTAGTAGCATCAGATGCCTATCATAGATTATAGATCACTTTAATTTTAGAATAATCTAGTGAAAGGTTTATTTCACTGGAGACAAAGAGGGAGCTTTAGTGCACCGTTAAGTAAATATTTGTTTTTTATACACAAATAATAGTGAATTAATTCTATCCACATAACATATTCATGGGTAGCTATGGCTATTGTCCTCCGTGTCATAGCAATTAAGCAATTCAAATCAAAATAATGTACGTTTTGAATGGGGATAGGTCCTCTATGAGTCCTCACAAAGTCCTTCAAATCAGGAAGGAATTGTTTGTATGAAACCCATCTATAGTCCTATTGCACACAGGCAGTTATGTACATTTTTAAAGCCAATTGGATTTGACCTCATGATCTTGCATATTGTTTTCTTATGAATGCAGAATTCACATTGTACCTACATAAGTGCATTCACATCTCCTCTGCTCGATGTCTTACAGCTTATTGTATTCCATAGCTCTATCTACTGTATTTGTGTGCCTGTCTTTCTGCTCCTGCTTGACTGCCAGTGCTCCTCTCTGTACTCACTGAATAGGACTGGGGCTTATTAAGATGTATAGTGTGACACAGCTGTTATCAGTTTAAAGCCTCCAACCGTGCAGCTGACATTGATCCTAGTTTGGGATTTCATCTGCCAAACACACGAGCCACAAATGCACATAAGCTGAAGCCTGTGTTATCAGAATGTGCAGACGTCACAGGGAGTTTTTGTGCTGTGGTCTCTGTGTGAAATGTGTGCTGCAGAGGAGCTTGTGTTGACTGCTTATCCTCTAAAGGACAGAGCAAAGGGCTCCCATACTCAATGTATACATTATTGGATTTGGTCCCTGATGCAACATGCTCTGTTCTGTTGTGCACCTTATGCAGCCCCTTTCCTCTTTACATCGTGTTTTAGACCTGAATATAACACAAGCATCGATGCCCCTATAATAACCTCTCAGTGCAGATCCTTCATCCCCACCGCTATCAGACTATATCTTTACTATATAGTCTAAACGTGCAATTTTTTTTCTACATTCTCTTATTTACTTATTTTTATTATTAATACTTATCTTGTCTGCACGCACTTCTTTTTGTTCTAACTTTCTTTGCACTAAACTGTACGGAAGTCAACAGAGGCCATATTCATAAACAGTATTTTTTTCTTCCTTGTTATCCAGAGATAACGAGATAATTAATTCATGATCTCTAGAAAACAAAACAGTTATTTCGAGATCTCGGGAAAATGAAACAATTATTCCGTGATCTCAAGAAAACAACTGAAACATCTACCGCCACGTTGTGACAGGCTGACTTCGGGGCTATTCCTCATTCTGAATAGACGCATTTTTGGTCATTAGAATCTCTGGAATAATAATCGATCATCTGATAAGGCAATATTTTTGATAAGGGGTTGACACAGGGGGAGATTGCATTATGTCTTTTAATTCGGGATAATTTCAAGATTAGTCCATAGAAGACTGGCCCAGCAACGGAGATACAGTGATCGTTTTCTCAAGATCACGGAATAACTCTTTGTTTTCTCGATCTCGAAATAACAGTTTTGTTTTCTCGAGATCACAAAGTAATTGTGTCTTTTTCTGGAGATCTCAAGTTAATTTTCTCATTATTAAGGTGCAAAATAATCATTACGAACATGGCCTCTGTCGGCTTCCATAAAACTGCCTGGAGCTAATGTGGCAAGTGAATTTCTCCTGTGTGAGGTCAATAAAGTCTTATCTTATCTTAAAATCCTACGATCTATGTTGCTTTAAGTTCTAGGTAGTTTTCTGTTGCTTGCTGTGCTATTTCTCAGTCCTCTGTGCTAATTTTGTTTGTCTTTTGCTTTAAAGCTTGTTTAAAAAAAAAAGTGTTTGTTTTTACTTTGATTACTTGCTTAGTCACCGTTCTAACCGAAATAATAATAATAAGGGAAGCTTCAGTTGTTGTGTAGTAAATCAATATAATTTTCAGTGCATGGGGATGTATCCAGCTGGACTTGTTCTGTCTTTACAATAGTGCTTACAGTCCAGAGGAAAAAAAGATAATAGTTATTGAGAGAGAAAGAAATGGCAGGAAAAGTGTGTAGGCCACAGTGGTTCATACTTGGTCCTGTATCCCACATATAATCCCACAGTATACTCTCTGCACATACACAGACCATACATTGAACCCCCGTGACGAATACCCAGGGGAAGTGTGGATGAATCATTTTTCAGGCCGTGGCCATCAGAGCTGTGACAGACTCACAGTGCTCATGGATCACACAGTCTCTCACACTGACCTACCATTCATCACCCACAACAGCCCACTGTGCAAACGTGTGCTGCAGGTTTACACATGAGCACAGCTGATTTCAACTGTTTTACTCATAAGCTGATCCTCATTTTCAATTCAGTTTGATTAAAAAAAAAAAACTGAAGGTGTATTGTGTAACTTTTGTGGTGGAGGGTCCATCAAATGCTTTTCTCCATGGAAATGTTATTGCTTTGCTTTGAATGTTTCACGGTAACCTTTCCATCTTCATGGAGACAAAACCAGACTGTTACAGCTCAGATCTGTGGAGAGACAACCCCGCTCACAGTTTGAATGCCTGTTTTTTTGAGCAGTAAAACCACCTGTAATTTAATGAATGTAAGATAGAGCTGTTTAATGTCATACTGTGAAACATTCCAGGCAGAGCAATGACCTATTCCCTAGAAACAAGCAGGTGATGGACCCCTAACCAAAAAGTTACATAGTGCACCTTTAAATATTACAAACTTTTAATATTATTTCTTCAAAGTCTGAACTCTCCTCCAAACCTCATGCTTTTACTGACAAGGGGATTGCCTGTGGACCTTGCAATTAAGCCCCAAGATGAACATAGACTATTCGAAAGTACTGAATCTAAATTAAAATGTGATTAATTGCAGAGCCCTAATTTAAATACAATCCTTGGAGAAGGTTATAGTGTAAGAAGTAATTTCGCACCATTGACTCCTGCTGCTATAGTGATATTCTTACTTTTAAAAAATTGTAGTTTTAGAAAAGGGAGAATCTGCACCTATCATCTACATCATAAATGGTCTCGTGATCAGTATAAACTAGTGATGCTAATGTGGCTGACAATATATTTCTGAATAGAGAAATGCACTAACTAGCAAGCAATTCCACATAGACTTAAAAGTTTATTAAAGTGAAATGTCCTATATAATGGAATATTTATTCTTGTGAGCTTTATATTATGTACAATGCTGTCCTCCTCAAAACATACAAAGGAAAAAAGCACAACTGGAGTTGTGTTTTGTTTCATTTACACAGGTCTGAGTGACCCTTTATTATCAGTCTGTCTATACATCTCCAAAGCGCAGCATGCTCTGTTACACCTTGTGATATCATGAAAGGGTAATCTTCAGCTACCTTTTATCTTTAGGTCAGTAGAGAATGGCAATTCCAGTGCTGAAATTATAATTAGTATGGAGTTTAAAAACACAGTGGAGCCCTACCTGTGTTATCACATGACATCACAACTCCAGGCAGGTTTTTTGATTAGGAAACATAATAACATAGCTCAGAAAATACAGTAATATGGGCTCTTTAAGTGATTATACATATTAGGATACATTTTCGGATTTTTTGGCTTTATTGGACAGGACAGCTGGAGTGTTAAACGGGGAGAGAAGGTGATTAGCAAATAGCCTCGGCCAGGAGGCTAACCCAAGATGCCAAAGTGGTAACAACCAACAACAAACACTTTAAACCACAACACCACCACAGAGGCTATTACACATAACACTGGTCTACAAGCAAAATGCTTCCGGAACAAAAGCAGTGAAATTTTTCTTGGTTTAGGTCAGTAATAAAGAAAAAGTCAGAAGTGTTGATTGGTTATAGTAGTTTCCAAGATATAGTATTGGGTCAAAATAGAAAATTTATGCAAACTAAGGCAAAAACAGTAGTTTATCAGAAGGTACAGTGTGTCTACAAGCAACCAGTTCTATCTGAAAGCCTGTCTGCACATTCCAATACATTCATTTTAATATGTCTAGAGTTTTAACATATATATATATATATATATATATATATTTTTTTTTAATTATTATTTATTATTATATCATTACATATCTTGAATACATTGAATACATTAGCTAACCAGCACAGTTATCAATTGATTTTCAGTTCATTTTATCAATATAAATGAGGTTTAGCCACTTTTATCTCGGAAGCAGATTGAGTCCAAAAATTTGTAGACCAGTGTAATTTTTTAGGATTTCTTACCTGGCATTTTCAGAATTGACTTCCCCTTTAGGAGTAATGTGGGTGAGTGTGACTTTCTCCTGAGTATATTTATTCACATGGATTGCCTCAGTGGTGTCAGTAGGTTTCTGGTTTATCCCCATCACAAATCCTGAGTGGACTGCAGTGACAGTAGCAGATGTCAGTGTGCCTGTGTGTATATATGTCAGATAAATAACTCAATATGTGTGAGTTATTTATGCCTCTTCTCTGACTCTGCTGTGGCTCCAGTGAGAACAGCCCAAAGCTGTGACAGGCAGTATCACATCCTCACATCAATAATTAAGAGCCACAGTGATGCAGACGCAAACACACAATGACTGAATGAGAATTTTGCTGTCAATGTGTATCCTTTATGATAATATCCCAGAAGTGATCAAAACTTGTATATATGGGAGTATTTTATGGTTATGTTTTACGTTTATGTTATATTTTATGTTGTGGAGTTTGCATGCATGGTCCGGGTTCGATCCCCGGGTCACTTGGGCCATTCTGTGTGGAGTTTGCATGTTCTCCCCATGTCTGGGTGGGTTTCCTCCGGGCACTCCAGTTTCCCCCATCAACCCAAAAACATGCACCATAAGTAAAAATCTTCCAGCTTAGGTCCTGACCAAGCCTAAGCAACAAGATCATGGAGATGGTCCCCGGGCGCAGTAATGTGCTGCCCACTGCTCCTAATAACAGGATGGGTTAAATACAGAGAACAATTTCTCCTGTGTGAGATCAATAAAGTCATTCTTCTTCTTCTTAAAGCTACTGTACCTGTACCTGCACTCTAACAACATCCCAGTTGTTCAACATGATGAGTTTCTAAACGATTTTCTCAACTTGGAGTTTTGCAGTGGCTAACAGCGACCCAGCATTACTTCTTGGTCTTGGTTTGGTCTGTGCCCCCCCCCCCCAAAAAAAAAAAAAGAAAAAGAAAGAATAGGTATATTTACAGGCTGTAGCGGCTGTAGAGGCTGTAGAGGCTGTAGAGGCTGTAGAGGCTGTAGAGGCTGTAGAGGCTGTAGAGGCTGTAGCGGCTGTAGCGGCTGTAGCTGCTGGCGCGGAGTTGGTGCCTGCCGTGCACACTGCGTCTGTGGTGGAAGGCCCCTTCCCCAAATCAATTAACAAAGAAAAACAACTATTTATATGGAAATAAATTCCCCCTTTAATATAGAAAAATAATACATTTTACCATAAACAAATATATCAAAATAATAGGCTCTAAGCACAAATAGAAAAAACGGCACGACGGTACTTGTGACGTCACACATGTGCACCCTACGTGTGACGTAACATAATCCAGAAGACAGCGACTGTCGGATTGGGCGATTGACACCATGGATTTTATTATAGTTCTATGATTGAAACACGCAGGGAGGAGACAGTGGACACGAAGTAAAGTTTAGAAACGAAACAATGACTATGGCGAGAGGAATGTTTGAGCAGCAAGTGTGCACCCCTGACTGTTGATGACTATGTGTGGAAAAGTAAATAACTTCTAAAATAACTATTCCGGGTGTAATTTTGGCTATTGGAGCTAGTACTATAGTACTAGTCAAGCAGTTTAAGCAAACAAGTACAAAAATAACATTGAATGTAATAGGAATTAAGTGGAATTAAGTGGAAGGTGACGGAGTTGTAGCTATCTTTTATAAAGATAAACTGTTCACTGTAGGGACTATGCTGGTGTTGTTTGTTTTATTTGCAGGAAATGCCACTAGAATCTTTTTTTAAATTTATTATTAAATGGTGATATGGCACTAATACGACTGCAAAGACTAAACAAGTGGTTGTATCTTCATTAGAATGTTTCAGTTACTTATCCTGGACCTCACGGCATGCCCACCCAGCACAGCACTGTGTGACCCATTCGATATGAGAGCTAATTGCTTGGTCTCTTTAGGCTGAAACGACACCATATACAAAGTATATGTCAGAAGCACACAATGGTGGTGCCACATCCACAGTGCAGTCCCATAGAATTACTTCACAGCTTTGTTCTCGGCAGGAGGAAGACAATGAGTGTTGCTTGGTTTAGTATTGCTAGTTTAGTATTAGTATTTAGTATTAGTTTTAGTATTTAATATTGGGTATAGATTGCTTTGGTTTGGTACCGCAACAGGCTAGACTCTGCAAGACCAGTAAATATAACCAAGAAACATTGTCACTTTTGATTGCCAAATAAAGCAGACAATTACAAAGAAGAAAATTATATAGTTCAAACTAAGGATTTCCACCAGTTTGTGCTTCTCTGTTCTCAATATGACCAAATCTATTTCCTCAAAGGAGCCCTGCAAAAGCTTTTAGTAGGGAAAAAAAGTGCGTCACTAAAGAAGGGGTCCTGCTGCGATGGTAGGTCATGCTCTGAGAGGGGTGTAGTGAGCGCAGCCTGTGTGAGACCTGTGCTCTCAACCCAGTGCACTGTAGCCTTTTCACCTTCAGCTGCTTCATGCACACAGAAAAGTCATACAATAAAACCCAATGCTTTCTCACAACTACAAATGCAGATGAATGAGATGAGATGAAACTTTGATATTTGTGCTACTGATTTATTCATCCTGGACAGCAGTAATTGAAGGCTGACAGAAACTCATTTATACACATGGTCCAATTTCCATACATGATACTTACAAAGATTCACTGTTTCCTGAGCAGGAACAGCATAAAAACATGCATTTACTTCAACAGTGTGTGAAGAATCCCTCAGTCGTCCACGTAGAATACATGGCAAAAGGAGAAATTCAATTTGTCAACTGGACAAATTGAATTTTAAATTGAACTGAAGAAGCAGTTTGGATGAGCTGTGAAACGTATTAAACCAAATAACCTTTTGTCCAGCTGACAAATTGAATTTCTCCTTTTGCCTTAATGTAACAATTCACATTTGCTAGCATGTGATCAAACAAAACAACAGATTTCTTTGTTTATGATTCAAACATTGAATCCCAGATAATAACTGACTGAAACTAGTATAGAAAGTAAGTAAGTAAGTAAGTTTTTAATTTATATAGCACTTTTCACAGACATATGTCACAAAGGCGCTTTACAGAGCATTAGTCATTCACCCCATACCCGGTGGTGGTAAGCTGCTATTGTAGCCACAGCTACCCTGGGGAAAACTGACGAAAGCGCGGCTACCAATTTGCGCCATCGGCCTCTCCGACCACCACCATCACTCACACACATCACTTTCATACTAGGCAATGTGGGTGAAGTGCCTTGCCTAAGGACACAACAACAATAGTTTTTTTTTGCAGCTGGCGCCCCACTGAGGCACTTGGAATTCCCACAGTCTCCCATCCAAGTACTAACTAGGCCCGGCCCTGCTGAACTTCTGAGATCTGGCGGGATCAGGCTTTGACAAGCCGGTATGGCCACAAGAAAGTATCACTTACATGTAAGTTTGCATCGGATATCTCAGTTCTTACACAGATTTCAATACTAAAGCTTTAAGTATCTGCGATTACCCGATATAACCCGATACGAGTGCAGAAACTGAAAACTGCATTTATTTCCTTTAAACTGCTATTAGCTGTTATTTATTCTTCAGATAACTACAGAACAACTGTGTAAATAAAAGTTGAAATATTACAAGAATTTCTGGGCCAACTACGACCAGTAGTCCTATTACATCCTTTTATATTTCCAATCTGCTGAACTGATATTTAGAAGCCATTATCCAATCCAGCAAAATGTTCAGGATCACCTCCGATATCTGATACACAGTGTCAGACTGGTGCATCCCTAGTGCTCCTAGTGTAATCACTGTAAGGCGCTTTGTGTTACATTTTGTATGAAAAGCCATACCTGCTTGTCAAACTCTGATCCCGTCAGATCTCAGAAGCTAAGCAAGGCAGGGCCTGGTTAGTACTTGGATGGGAGACTGTGGGAATTCCAGGTGCCACAGTGGGGAGCCAGCTGCAAAAAAAAAAAAAACTGTTGTTGTGTCCTTAGGCAAGACACTTCACCACATTGCCTAGTATGAAAGGTGTGTGCGTGAGTGTTGGAGGTGGTCGAAGGGACCAATGGCGCAGATTGGCAGCCTTGCTTCTGTCAGTCTGCCCCAGGGCAGCTGTAGCTACAGAAAGTAGCTTACCACCACCAAGTGTGGAGTAAATGAACAATGAACTGTAAAATGCTTTGGGTGTCATGAAAGGCGCTATATAAATGCTATGAGTTAAATTGGGCTGCAAGATTAATCACAATCTAATACTAAATAATAATTTGTAATTAGCAAATTGTAACGACTACAGTTTTTGACATACCATAATTTCCTCTACATTTATTCTCTATGTAACTGCTAACCCTGCTTAGATTTGTACAAACATGTGCCATACAGTATGTGATTCTTGTATTTGTTCACATCAGTCTTTTTGTCTTTTTGTAAATGCTTTTGGATGTGCATGAACAGAATCCTTTGATTAAAGCACAGATCACAAATCTAATCACAGTCAAAATGCTCCTCAGAAAAATCATAATTAGATATTTTGAACTCAGATTTTAAAAAATCACTGCACTGTAATTGCTTTATGGTAAACAGGCCCAATTTGCAAATGAGACTCACCTGTATAAATAATGAATGAATATTAAGCAAAATAGATGCTCAAATTATAACAGCCCATAATGAACATGGTATAAATCACCCAAGCGCCTGCTCTGTCACTCCCTAATCAGAACATGGCGTGTGTTGTCCACAGTTGCCTCTTCATTTCCTCTGTGCGAGAGCAGACAGTGCAGATAACACTGCTCCCAATGAGATCCCACTCAAAATATAACAGCCAATCAGCACCTACAGCGCCCCCTATCTGATGCTCTGATCACCTGCCTCTAAAATGATTTGTTTTAAATTGTTAAATCTATGTCAGTGGTGCAAATTATTCATCACTCTGACCACAAAGTGAAGTTGGAGATGGTCTGATCCACTATACAGTTGATTTATTGAATTATTTGTAGCTGTATTTTCTGTATTAGATTTTCAAAACCAGCTCATGTTATCACAAATTGCAAACTCAATTCTGATACGAAATTAAATACTTGAATACATTTTAATACCACAGTCACAAAAAATAATTCTTCAAATAATAATTCACCTGTCTTTATTATTTCCATATGGTCTTTTATTAGTTCTCATATACATCAAATAAATTAAAAACTTAATCAGAAAAGGCTCATTGTGATTTATGCTTATTGATATTGAAAATGAGTTTTTCATACTAGTTTCGCTACAAGTTTTTTTTAATTGATTAGTGTGTAAGTATTGATATTATAAGTATAATTCACCAGCTCCAAGCCTAGAAAAACTGATAGCACATTCTTTGCTCTTTATATATTTAAATAGAACTGTCACGTCGGCTTTATTACCCTTTAACTGTGAGTGTAGCCACTAAGCTTCTCATGAGGCATTCTTTATAATCTCCTCAAAGCTCTATAGTCTTTAGAGTCAGAGTGCAAATCATGCAGGGGCTTATACTGAGTAAAATAGTTGTCCATTTTAGTTTTACGGAGTGGGAGATTTGCCAGTGCAATTCTTTAAAAGGGTCAAATAAAGCAATCTATAATACCATAGGGCTTTTCAGGGTTTTCTGCAGCTATATGCTAAAAAATATATTCATCTGAACAATAATAGTGCAGACTGTGTGCTCTGGGCATTGAAAGTGATGCAGTGTGAATTTAGATATTACAATATTTAAAACATCTTGGATCATCTGAAGCTCAAGGAAAGGGAGGCATATGGACATTTTACCTAATGTGATAACGCACTTGAAGGGAAAGGGGCAACAATTGAATAGCATTGTTCAAATATCATTCTACTTACAGATAACACAAAAGTGAGAAAAGTAAAGACTAGAAAAGAATAAACAAAGTTGTGTTACTTTAAAGTAGCACTATGTATGTATGTATTTATGTATGTATGCATGTATATTTATATTGCAATAAGTGTGCCTTAAATTCATACATAAAGTATAATCTCGTCTTTACTGCATGGCTCAGGGAAGCGATGGTTCAAATCCCATCTTGAGGCATTTTTCCTCATATATTTCCTATTCACCAACCAAATCTTACGTAACCAATGGGTCTATAGGCGTTATGCAAAAACATAACTGTAATTTAGCCCATACTGCTAAATATAAAATATATTGAGTAATCTAGGATATGAAAATATGAAAAAGTACAAAATGTGTACATGTATTCTTGTTGCACATATGAAATCCTTTACTTTTTGGTTGCTGAGTATTCAACCATTAAACTAATAACTTAAAATGCAAAAGAAGTACAATTTTAGTCATTATTAAAATAGTGTAATTTGAAATGTGTATATTAGTAGTAGTAGTAATTTATTTCGAGCATATGATACTTGTAGTGCACAGAAAATGTACAGTGTCATACAATTTAAATGAACGGCAAAAAAGAACAGAAAAAAAAGAAAGAATATATAGACATTTTTTTTTTTTGCATATATGTACATGCCCGAAAAGGAGTGGGTAGAAGTAAAACTTATTAAATCCCACCCCTTCTCCCAAAGTTAGTAGTGATCATTTTTTTTTGTGTTTTTACAATTAACCGGTGACAGTGGTTGGTTGCCAATACTTGAATATTTGTACAGTGTAAAACAATTACAATAAGACAGGAAAAAAAATAAGAAAGAAAAAAATATATATATATATATTATCTTATTGATATCTTATTAGTATCATCATCATCGGCATCATTTTGCTCGTATGTTTTACCTCTGGTTATCACTATTTATGTAATTTCTTAAAGTGTTACTTATTATATCTGCATGAAAATTATGTTTATTGGAAGTATTGGTGCTGATGGTATTAAAACTTAATGTGAAGTTGTTTTGTTGGTGTATGTGATGCATTAAAAGTGGCAAGGTGTTTTTGTGAACCTGCTGCCAGAGAGGGGCTGCCCCCGGACAACAGGACCACCCTTTGCCTTGTGTCTTCAGCTGTGCATTAAAAGAGACAAGGTCTGCTGCGAGAAGAGGAACATCCATTATAATGCAAAGCTATTATTTTCTATTCCTACAGAAATCACATAAATATGTAAAAATGTTATTTTTTAACATATTTCCTGTATGTATCCTGCATGTATCCAACTTCCATGCTGCATGTGTAAAAAGACTATATAAAAATATCCAGTGCATTATCCAGTAGATGAATCATGCACCTTCATATACTTAGCAGCTAATGGTCTGTAGCCTACTGCACATGTAAGCATATCTATGAAAACAAAAAATCATACAACACACTGCCTTGTGTTATGTACTTTTCCCTTTAGCTACATCAAATGATCTGACTTTAATTCACAGAATATTATTTTGGGGTCAGTAATAAGTTACGTCTTGCATCTGTAATAGCCTGCTCCATATTAATTGTTGGGTAAAATACCAATGCTTCAAAAATAGATTGGGAATATTGTAAAAATACTCATAATTTTAGTTGTTTTAGCAATGCCCATGTTCCCAAGTCCAAGTACTTTATTGTAAAATACCTGTGTTTTCAGACCAATAAGAGGCTCTGTTCACTTAGCAAAGGCTGATATTTACTGCTACCTGTCACAGACATTATGCAAAATCATTATAGTCAGTCAATAGGGTGCAGTAAAAGCAGATTCCGGGTAAACTTTTCTCTTCTGAGGAAAATCTGCATCATCGCAGAATAATAGTATTTTTGGGAAATCTTGTTTATTTCCATACTATATGTAGAATCCTTCAGTCATCCAGGTAGAATCCATGGCAAAAGGAGACATTCAGTTTGTCAACCCGACAAAAGTTCCTTTGGTCAAATACATTTCGCAGCTTATCCAAGCTGCTTCTTCAGTTTTGGTCAGAGTGCTGGTGGCTCCCATCTGCCTGAAGGGAGGAACTACAGTGAAATTACTCTGAGATACCACACCTGTTTGTTTACAGTTTAACTAACAGCTAACTAACAGAAACTATTATATTACGACAAATGATTAATTATATTATAATAATATAATGATATAGTAATATAATAATATAATAATCTTGCCAGTCAGAATAGACCATAACTTAGACCTATATCAACTGAACTATGAATAGATTTCCCTCAGGGCTACTAGATCTAGTAATAGCCCTCCTTTTCCCATGAATGTCTGTTCACTGAAACAGAAACAGCAACATCCTGAGCTAAAATTGAACATTTTGAAAGGTGGCTTCATGTGCACATGCCAACTTCTGTCAATCCGGCACAAGGGGGATACATCAAAGGCGTTTCTAAATTTAGCCCTGACTGGGAATTAGTGAGATATTGTGTAGTAGAAAGTAATGGGCTGTGGTTACTAAGCAACTGGTGCTATGGAAACCTTGTTGGTAAGCATTGATCGAGCTTTAGGGGAAGATAGAGGCAAGCAAGGGTGGATCCGATCCAAAAGATAAAATACAAATGAAATAGTATGTATTTTGTGTGTATAGTGTATGGGACTGTCCTTTGAGAGGACTGTAGCTAGGCCAAGATCTTCAAAGAAGAGTAATAAGTAAAATCTCTAATTTTCGGAAAAGTGAAAGGGAATTTTGTTGTAGTGTAAGTACAAGAAAGGGACTCACAAACTTGACTACTGCAACTACTCAGTGCAACAGCTCACTGCACTCTGTAGCTAAATTGGGTAACGCACAGTGTTGTTTACACAAATGCACTGACAAGTTCTCACAGGCAATTTTAGTAGAAGAATGAAGTTGCAGACTGTAAAATCTTGGCTGATCATAGATTGCCCTATTTCTAACATAGTGCGTGTGTGTGTGTGTGTGTGTGTGCGTGTGCGTGTGCGTGTGCGTGTGTGTGTGTGCGTGTGTGTGTGTATAAGGCCAGGAGACTGACTCACAGCTCTGGAGCATGTGAGTGCTTCTTGTAACCACATTTGTCATCAGTTGCCACTGAGCCGATAACGTCATCAATTACTGAGACCTTCGTTAGTCAGAGGCTGGTTTGCATACTAATCAGAGACTGTAGGCCAGCTAAACACGTTCCTAAGTCGATTTGAACTTGCAATGATTAAATCAATGGAGACTGAAAGTGAGGGAAAGTTAGAGTTCTTTGAGTCTAATGACTGAATTTTACTTGTGGTGTGGACTTGGAAATAATGATCAAACTTTTTAGAATTTGAAAACATGAACTGAACATATTTTGTTTATGATTTACGACGCATTCCCAAATTTTGTAAACACTTTTGCAGTTGGGCAAATTGGTCGTTAATAACACTGACAGAACATTTTTTTTCTCCGCACACATAAGTATTGCTATATACATTTAGCATCATACAAACACAAAGGAGAGGATCAATTCAATCATAGCCTAGCATACATTATAAAACGGATCCATACTCTTGATCAAAACACAATGCTTGTCTGCAATACAAGTGAATATGAGATCCTTGGTACGTCCAGGGTCAGGGAGTATCATAATAGGCTCCTATAGTGAACATGTGAGCTTGAGATGGACGCACACTCCACAAGAGAACAACACCAAGTTACTGTATATTGCCAAAAGTATCCGCTCACCCATCCAAATAATGGAAATCAAGTGTTCCAATCACTTGGCCACAGATGTATAAAATCAAGCAACGAGGCCTGCAGACTGTTCCTACAAACATTTGTGAAAGAATGGGTTGCTCTCAAGAGCTCAGTGAATTCCAGTGTGGTACTGTGATAGGATGCCACCTGTGCAACAATTCCCGTTGTGAAATTTCCTCACTCCTAAATATTCCACAGTCAGCTGTCAGTGGTATTATAACAATGTGGAAGCGATTGGGAATGACAGCAACTCAGCCACAAAATGGTAGGCCACGAAAATTGATGGGGAGGGGTCAGCAGACACTGAGGCACAGAGGTCGCAGATGTCGCCAACTTTTTGCAGTCAATCGCTACAGACCTCCAAACTTCATGTGGCCTTCAGATTAGCTCAAGAACAGTGCGTAGGGAGCTTCATGGAGTGGGTTTATGGCCGAGCAGCTGCATCCAAGCCATACATCACCAAGTGCAATGCAAAGCGTCAGAAGCAGTGGTGTAAAGCACGCCACCACTGGACTCTAGAGCAGTGGAGAACTGTTCTCTGGAGTGACAAATCACTCTTCCCCATCTGACAATCTGATGGACGAGTCTGAGTTTGGCAGTTGCCAAGAGAACAGTACTTGTCTGAGTGCATTGTGCCAAGTGTAAAGTTTGGTGGAGGGGGGATTATAGGGTGCAATTGTTTTTCAGGAGCTGAGCTTGGCCCCTTAGTTCCAATGAAAGGAACTCTGAATGCTTCAACATACCAAGAGATTTTGGACAATTCCATGCTCCCGACTTTGTGGGAACAGTTTGGAGATGGTCTCTTCCTCTTCCAACATGACTGTGCCCCAGTGCACAAAGCAAGGTCTATAAAGACATGGATGAGAGAGTCTGGTGTAGATGAACTTGACTGGCCTGCAGAGTCCTGACCTCAACCCAGCAGAACACCTTTGGGATAAATTAGAACAGAGACTGAGAGCCAGGCCTTCTCATCCAACATCAGTGTGTGACCTCACAAATGCGTTTCTGGAAAATTGCTCAAGTCAAATTTCCATAAACACACTCCTAAACCTTATGCACAGCCTTCCCAGAAGAGTTGACGCTATTATAACTGCAAAGTGTGGACTAACGTATATTATTAAACCCTATGGATTAAGAGTGGGATGTCACTTACTGCAAGTTATGCGATTCAATGCAGGTGAGTGAATACTTTTGGCAATATAGTGTATGTTCTCCACTACAAATGTGTGTACTACATATCCTGGTCAGGCTTTTTTGTTCAAGTGTGAAATGTCAGCTCTGATCAATTTTGTTTTTCATTCACCCTGTACGCGAGCAGATGGGAATGATGATCTATGATGGCTCAAAGGTCTAGCGCAATTTCCAGTGGCCAATTTAGAAAAAGAGAAAGGAAAATAAAACGCTGTTATAAGTGCGCCACACTACATTAAATGGATAAGGCCAAAGAATGGTAATTTATTGTGTGCTTTTGACTTGGGGTCCTAACATTATATTGAGATTAGCCTGTTATCCCTCTCTAATAGTGTTTCCAGCACATGAGGAGACACACAGAAGTGGTTTAGGAGGTTAAGTCTGACAATATGACAAGAAAAAGGTCACATTGTCCAGAGAGTGCCGCAATACATGGGTGTAGTCTCAAGGAACCATTGATTTATTTTGTTTTTGTTCATGGCTTTTAAAAATATTGTTTTACACATTTAGTTTCTGTTTATAACCAATGGTGCAGACTATTTAAAACAAATGTGGGAGCAGTTAAAAAGTTGGGGAGGTATATTAAAAGTAGAACTGGTCAGGTGTTCTTTGGAGATTGCAAATCTTCTATTAAAGGTCCCATGACATGGTACTTCTTGATGCTTTTATATGGCTCCTTAATGGTTCCCTAATACTGTAAATGAATCCTTCTTCAAAATCAACACTCACTGCATGAGATATGACTCTGGCAGTCTTCATGAGGCTAGATATGTGTCTAAAATGCTTTATTCTGGGTGTTTCTGCTTCAGTGCAAATGAGAAGGACAGAGAGATTGGCTAAGGAGCGGGGGGGCCGGGTTTCCCCCGCTGGAAGCGCAGCTCTGCACCGCTGTCTGCTCGCTTCCGTGTTTAACACAGGAAGACAGATGGGAGACTTTGCAATGAAAAAAAGCATATTTACACAGAAAATAAAATTAAACCACTGGTATTTCAGAGGTCCAGAGGGTCGGGTAAGGGACTTGCGAGCCTATAAACACTCGGACGTGCCTCCAGGCAAATAAAAAAACGCATTTCGCATTGTAGCGCATTCACAGTCCAAACTCTATGGGCGGGATATACAGGGACGCTGAGCGTATATACAGAGGGAGGGGCTGGAGCTGCATTTGCCGATCTGACGTCAAAAAGGTGCCTTGTCCGAACTCGCCCGTTTCAACACTGGTTTTGTGTAACGCTGAAAAGTATGCTCAGTTTAGACATTTCGCAACTTTTAGCCATGGGGAAGGGGGGCCTAAACAGGGTAGGGGAGCTCACATTAACGTTCAAAAACCTCAGAAAGTGAAAATTTCATGCCATGGGACCTTTAAAAAAATAAGGAATAGTCTCTTAGAATGGAAAATAAAGAGACAAAAAATTCACTGTTAGAGGTTAAAGTTAAAAAGCTTTATTTAAAGATGGTTTATTTAATTTAAAAATGCACCAACATTGTGAGCATATTGTGAAAACATGTGGGAGCAGCATCTCTAGAGGCAAGAGATTTTCTTTTCTTACAGACTTTTACTTAGTTAAACAAAAAAAGATTTAAAATAAAAGTACTTAGGTATATTGTGAATTAATCAGGCTTTTCCGATTACGTTTGGACACCATTGTTACCGCTCTGGTTGTGTAACTTAAAATAATATATGAAAAAGAACTTTTATTAATCCAAGGCCATGTTTGTGAATACGAATCACCGGCAGAGGGTGAATACACAAGTCACTGTTTGCATAATAGGAAATGTTTGAATGCACTGCTCTATTCCATAAGATTAGCTGGAGCTCACATCCAAACACCTGGAGTATTTTCCAAAGCTCATATTAGACACACATTATAGTGAGCATCATCTTGTATGCATAATTTGGCCTGGGAAAGTAGAAAATGAATATAATAATGAAAACCCTGCGTCTGTCTTTTCCCCTGAGGGCATTTCATTACATGCAGTGAGACCATTGTTTATCTATTGCTGTTGACAGTTTTCTAAATAGATTATTCTTACCATTTGGGGACAACTGTCATCTTAGCAAACAGGATGCTCAGCTCACGTACTAATGTATAGTTGATAAACAAAATGCAAACATCAAATCAGCAAGATGGACATTTGTACAATAATATCCTCCTCTGTATAAACATGAATGACTGTTTACTTCAGATTCCAGTAAACACCTTTTTAGTGGAATTTCTCATCTTTTATTGTTCAATGAAAAACAAATCTAACTTTGAACCTCTACATTTTTTCACATCAAAGACATTTTCCCCATTGCTATCTAATGATGACAATACATCTTACACACCTCCCTTTGCGGTCTCCCATTCAGAGTTTGTAATTCATAAAGCTGCTGTTTGTGTGTTTGTGAAAAGCCCTGCAAAGCTGAACGGAAACCTATCCATCCTCATTAGAGTGATAGCAAGATCCGTCACTGGGTATGGTGCAATGTTTTTCACATTTTCTTATGGTAAAGCCTACCCTGCTACAGTATAAACAAGTGGTATTGTAAAGCTTCTGTTTTTTTCTTCTCAAACTATTTCTTTTAAACGACGATGCAAAATCGGCTTTAACCATGTTGTGATTTTTTCTGCTTATAGATATCCATTCATAGTGGTATTTAGAGTTATTCATGCATGTTTGAGTATTTCTCTGATCAACCCGTTTTCACCGCCACCATAGATTTTTGTATCTATGGTGGCATTTTGTTTAGATTGAA
This sequence comes from Paratrypauchen microcephalus, assembly GCA_036785185.1. Lineage (NCBI taxonomy): Eukaryota > Metazoa > Chordata > Actinopteri > Gobiiformes > Gobiidae > Paratrypauchen > Paratrypauchen microcephalus. The sequence goes on along the minus strand of JAVJIX010000052.1, from coordinate 958,095 downwards.
AAATTGTCACCCTTCTCTCTATAACTGCTGCAGTGAGCCTCATCATTTTGGTCTTAAAATGTTTGTATTGACCCACTCTACATGATCCTGGTGTTTTTATTTTACCATTTTGTTTGTATATAAATTCTTATCCCTAATCTGAAACTCCAAATTCACTTCCACTTCTTTATACAGTCTACGGCCACCACCAGTATGCCTACTGCTCTGTACTTACTTACTTCATTCCCTAATTTTAGTTTCTTAATTGGCAATACATGTAGGATTCTGCAGCATTGCATATTCATTTTAAGAAGTTAACTTTATTAAGAAGTTAACTTTATTGATCTCACACTGGAGAAATTCTTCTCTGCATTTTAACCCATCCTATATACTGTATATATACATATATTAGGAGCAGTGGGCAGCACACATTAGGGCGCCCGGGGACCATCTCCATGATCTTCGTGCTTCGGCTTGGTCAGGACCTAAGCTGGAGTACCTATGGTGCATGTTTTGGGTTGGTGGGGGAAACCGGAGTGCCCGGAGGAAACCCACCCAGACACGGGGAGAACATGCAAACTCCACACAGAAAGGCCCAGGCGACCCGGGGATCGAACCCAGACCATGCATGCAAACTCCACACAGAACACACACGGAAAGGTCTGGGCGACCCGGGGATCGAACCCGGAACCTTCTTGCTGTGAAGCAAGAGCGCTAACCACTCTGCTACCGTGCCATTTTGGCACAAACTTAAAAAAAAAAAAAAAAAAAAATTGAAAACTTTTCCTCATCTTAAAGCATCCCGAGCCAGCAGATATTTCCTGGTCCATGGACAGTAAAACTACTTTAATAATAATTAAAGGCTCACAGTGGTCACAGTGATCTTATTGGGACCTTAAGAGCGTTTTTACAATAGATCTGCACTGGGACAGGACACATTTAAGAGCTGTTAATAAGTTGAAGGGCTCAAACAAAGACATAATACAATACAGTGAAGCACTCTGATACAGACTACGCTAGTTTACCACATGCATTTGTTTGAACAGTGACACAAAGATAAAGAAAGCCTTTAGGAATATTCCTTCAGGTGTAAATATGACTCAGACTGTGCAGTATTTTTTGATATGAAAGTGAGATTATTGTAGCTTTTGGGATCTTTTCTGAGAATGCCAATTATAGCTTGGCTCGTCTTTTTCAGCTGTGGAGACAGATGAGGCAGGATTGTTGGATTACAATAGTCTGACTAACTCACAAGCACAAACACACTGGCATTTACTCAGAGCTAAACTGATTTAAGGAGAATTCGTCTGTGGCTTTACGATCTGCATTTGGAGTCACGTGTGCCCCTCTGATGACCTTGATATGAATGAGATGTCCCTCACACGACTCTGGGTCGTCATGGTCACCCTTCTCTCCTATCTACAAAGTGCTGTCACATGTAATCTAACACAGGTAAACATAGCATTGCTTTCTGCATAATTTGAGGCTTTGCCCTTTGACCATATCATTTAATAGTTCAAATCAAGGTAAAATGCACAATAAACACATACGCACACATATGCACACATGATAGATTCACATATTAGACATTACAGTGGAATGTAAAATCATATTTCTTACAAATATTATTACACATTGAAATAAATTTGTTTAACCAGGAAGGAAAACAAAAGTGAATTATAGGTGGTGGTGGCGGTGGTTGGAGATTTGCAGATTGGCAGCCTCATTGACCCCAGGGCATGTAGCATACTACCAGTATGAAGTGAATGAATCATGGGCACACCTGTTAAACAACCTTGAGTGTCATTCTAATACATGTTTAATAAGAGAAAAAAAAATGTATAAAATAAATAAGCACATGTTCCCTTCAGGGTTTGTTGGTGATAGAACATTCAGATTTCAAGTGACCTGGGATTTGATCACACAACCACACGAAGTAACATAAGCACTGCAAGACCACTAAGCCTCCCTAATACATACACCTTATTTAGCTATGATTCATTCAAAGACTCAGACTGTTTCCTGGCTATTTGAGGAGCAAAAGTGATTGATAACCTCATCAAAGATGTTTCTAATTTGACAGTTATCATCTTAATTAATATCCCATAATGAGTTTCAAACTGAGTTAGAGCAATACATTTGGCTATCTTGTTTTAGAGCGCTATTTATATCAAATTTATCCCCCATATATCTATACAATGGTTGCAATCCTACAGCAATGGTAAGATAGAATGTATAGTCTTCTAACATAATCAATATTTAAAGGGAAGCTTTAATCTCAAATATGCAAATGAGTAAACAAAGTTGCACATCATCGCCCTCTGTTCTCCTGAGATTTTAGTGAAACGACTTGGGAAATTGCTTGCTACAAATAGTCCCTCCAAGCTGCATCTTTGACAATGATTAATATGTAGGTGATGTTAATGATATAGTGACAGGACTCAAATCCTTTCTGCTTTGATGGATTTTGTCTAGTCATTATCACGGACAGTGGAACGGGGCTACGCAGGGCTGTACCCGTCTCTGGCTGCTTTTGTCCAGATCCTGTTATCCCACATCTCTATTGCCTCCATGGCCTTCTGCTTCAACCTAGAATTAATCTCTGTCAGAGATGAAAAAGCACTACAAAATATCCAAGGTCAAAAGTCTTCATGGTTCTTCTCACGAAAAGGTTTGATATCATGGTGGTTTGGGAATTCACACGCTATAGAGCTGGATACCATCAGTAACTTTTTTAGAGGCAGAGTTTGATCATTCTCAGTAAGGAAGCTGTGTGTACAATGTGATGGTGGACTCACTGTGATGGAATTCAATACATGAATTCTCCGTTCTGCTACAATTACCAGCACCTGTTAGGCCCATAGTTGTTGTTTTAACTTTCTTTTACAGAAAGATACAACAGGACTACGTTCATACATACAACAACTAACCCTCATGTTATAGATAACCCTATGTCCTGTCAATCATTATTTGCACTGTTTCTCCTTACGAGCACTTGTATAGCTGAGATACTGTATATTTGCATTATTATATTTCTATATTTTATTTTTACTTGTACAACATTTATATAATCATGCCTTATTTGATATCAGACTCTTGTTACTGAATATATTATTACAATTTATATTTTTGTGCTTTGTTATTAAATTATATTGTGATGGGTGAGCTACTGTGTCCAAATAATTTCCCTTGTGGATCAGTAAAGTTTCTCTAAGTCTAAGATATTTAGTATACACATTCTTCATCATTTGTGACCCATGTTTATGTACATACAAGTTATTTCATTAACAGAAGAGAACTCTTTCAAAAATATTAAAACCATTAATGAACAAATGCCAGCAAAAACCTTGGCCAACAGATTTTCTTTGTCTCTAATAGACTTACCTAAAAATACAAGCTCTTTCTTTTCCTCATTCTTTCATTACTTGAATAAGACGATTAACTTAAATGAGTGCCAAATCACTACCTGTTGCAGTGAACAGTATTTTCAGAGCCCTGTTCTGAGTGGCTGCTCTACTTTTCCTTCTTGACTTATTGTAGATGTAGTTCACTTCCTGATTTGGCACCTGCTGCAGGAAAAATTGTGCTGGGGAGCCATTGTACTTTCTTGCTCTGGTATTGTGTGAAAAATCCCTCAGTCGTCCAGGTAGAATCCATGGTAAAAGGAGAAATTAAATTTGTCAGCCGGGCAAAGTTTATTTGGTCGAAGACGTTTCACATCTTATCCAAGCTACTAGTGGACACTAGCACTATATGTTGCTGCTATCACTGAATGCTCCTGGTTGCTGCTTCCCTGTTGTGTCTCCTCTGCTTTTGCCTAACTGCCATAGACTGTGTAAAGAAGTGGACAGCTAATAGACAGCTATTACCCCCAAGCTGTCAGACTACTGAACTCTGGGTAATACTCTAAATAATACTGAACTCTCAATAATACTGCACTAAACTACTCTTCATTATGCATAATATGTTTACTGCTGCTGCTCTGTATGAATGTATCATGTCTGTCACTTACCTCACTGTAAATTACTGTTACCTGTGCAATAATCTGTGCAATAACCTATGTGCAATATTTATATCATACTATGTGCAATACGAAATCCACATGCAACACCTACACCACACCATATTATGTGCAATCTGTGAAATACTTACACCTTATTTGATTTAACCCTACTTGCACCTTGTACATTGTACCTTGTATTTTTGTATTACATTTTATTACATATTTTATTATATTGTTTATTATATTGTTTACTTCTTCCCCTGCACTTTTGCAACACTTTTCTTACCATGTACTATTATTGCATGTTATTAGTACTTCTTGACTATCTTAGCGAGTCAACGGTTCTTCTGATCCTAAGCATTTCATTGCATCAATCTTGAATCTTTCTTGAATCTTGAAAAAAAGGGAGTGTGACATAACGTTTGGCTCCAGTCAAATGAAGCTCACTAGGGGTGAATATGGAACCAGTTCCATATTAGTAGTAGGAATTTATTCAAGGACAAAATTACAAAATAAAACCACCAGTATCACGTAGAGCGGGTTAATACAAACATTTTAAGACCTAAATGACAAGGCTCTCCTGTAGTGGGCTGTGTTATTTTGGTCTTAAGAGAGAGAGGTGACAGTTTTTCAATGTAAAGTCAATTGTAGTCATTGCAGCCAGAAGCGCCCATGCTCACTTCCTATTTGGAACGTGGTGGCTAGATGGTTAGCTATATCAGTGTTTCCCAACCTTTTTTGTCTTGTGTACCTCCTGAGCCTTTTTGTCATACCTCGAGTACCCCCTCACTCATACATGTTGATACTTCTCCAAAAGTAGAACGTGACACAACAGATTATTAAATGAAAATCATTTTCTTTCATCTTCTTAATTTGAAAATTTCATTCTCATCGTCTCTCTTTTCTTTAACTCTAATTTACTCAAATTAGAATTCAAAAATTCAAAAAAATCTCCCCCTGCACCTAGCAGCGACACTGCCGAGTACCCCCTGCAGTGTGCTCGCGTACCCCTAGGGGTACTTGTACCCCTGGTTGGGAAACACTGAGCTATATCCATTTATATACAGTTTATGCCAACTACGTGTTGCATGATAACAAACGTAATGACAGCTGTATCTATTTCAGGTGATCCTCTTACTCTGTATTTTTCCAACAGTGAGGATTCAGGTATTACTGGTGTTGCCTATGTTCCTGGCAGCTCATTCAGTCTGTATCGTATGTTGCTTATTTCATAGGTTTGATCCTTGGTGTCAATTTACACGTAAAGCTATACTGGATAGTTTGCATGGATTGGCTTATCTTGAGCTATTTGCTAGCCAACTTTAAAAGAGCAGTGTTTTTTATGCATACAAGAGGCCATGTTGCGACCTACTTTCAGAAAAGGCAATCTATGAATACTTAGCCTCACTGGCATCATAACGCCAAATTAAGATGTAAAGACGATTTCATTAACACATATAAGTAAGGAGGCGGGCCAGACTTCAAAGTAGCCAGAAGAGGCCTGAGCACATCACCAGGACAAAGTGAATCTAGGTTACCAGCGCACATTTCTTATGAAGTGCTTTTATGTAGCGGCCTGACACACTGATTTGGACTTTCATGCTGAGATAAGTTAATATCCTCCCACCATCAATCTAAATTCACATTATGAATAACAGTTTGTTTAGATACTGGTACTGCATACAGCGTTGTTGCTTCAGGGGAAAGTGTCTCTGTACTGTATTGTTTGAATGTAATACCCATTGAATGTAAGGCCCATTGCCGGTTGTGGGGAATACAGACATTTCATTAAATTATTAGGTATAAACAGAAAAGATAAATCAATGTCTTGCAGTTATCTCATTAATGCCCCTGGGGAAAGTCTGTCGTATTTTTCTTACCAAATAAATTACCCACCATCATCAGTATTGGTAACAGTTATTCTTGATGAAATTAATAAGTGTCAGTCTAAATTCTCCAGTGGTTGAGTGGGCCTCCTGAAGTGATGAAGCATAAATTTTACAGCTACGTCTTAATGTGATGTTGGCGAGTGGATCTGATCTTGGTGCTTGCATTTGAGATACGTGTCAAATCTGCTCTAATGATGAAGCTAGCAAAAGTATTTGATAAGGGGTCTTATGGTGACAGCTAAGAGTAGTGCTGTACACTGTTGTAGTCATTTCTTATTTAAAGGTGCACTGTGTAACGTTTCTGGTGATTTGAGGGGATATTATTGCTTTTCCTACAATGTTACACAGTATGGTATTAAACGTGCCCACCTTGCATTATTCTAATAACAGGTTTTTAAAACATTCTTACTCTCCACATCTTGTAACTTGGCATAGTAGCGTCACCTGCTTTTGAAGTAATGTTATCCTGTGGAGCATTTTAAGGAGAGCAATAGATCTTCATGGAAAACAGCAGGTAGCAGAGCCTCCACAAGAAAAGTTACACAATCTGCCTTTAATATATTATAAAGTCCGAAATTATGCTTTATTGTAGTTTAGTTATATTTTTTCTTCTACCACTAATGGCTGTTTGTCTGCGTTATTTTGTTGTGCTTTTCCTTTTACTGCATTTTTGTGTCCTAGCATGCATCAGTGTCAGTTGCTCTCCCCACTGGCTTTTGATTTATGAATCTTATCTTTTCTGTCATTACAGCTTGTACAAGTGTGCTCTGATGGCCCAATATGTTTGAGTGGGTCACAGACAGAAAATCACTGCATGTCCACTATGACCATCCATTTCTCTATAGCCTTCCCCACTTTCATTTAGATTATACAAATAATATAATAAAAGCTGGCGACAAAGTCTGTGTTGTTATACATGACTGTGGTTCTCATTCACTTTGACAGTATGTCTTACAGTGAGTGGTGTGTGTGAGACTGCTCATAGTGTTTTTATGCAGACACTTCTTTGAGATTTGCCCTACCAGCTGTCCATCCACAGAATGACAGCCCCAAGAGGAGCGTGAATCAGGACAAAAAGTCAGAGGTGCACACTTCATAGCAAGCACAACCTGTTCTTGGAACTGAGTCAGGAGATCCGAAGTTTGATTACACAGGCTAAAAAAGGTATAATTTTTCAAAGTCTAGATATCTCATCCTAGTTCTTACCTTGCACATAGTAATACAGTAAGCAAGTGAGAATACTGACCTCTTACGTCTATCACTAACACCTTCCCCACATCTGATATGAAATAAGAATCTCTCATTGGCAAGATACAGTTTGTCTCATGCCCTTGTAAATACCTTACAATGTACCACCTATTACACTGGTGCTGGCTACATGACTAGCACTTTTATTTCACATCTTGAAGGCCCCACTTTTCATTTGTGGATTGAGTTGTAGCCATCTGAGTATACTTTGCATGTTTTCTCACTATCTGAGTGGATTTCTAATGGGCTTTAGATTCTCCAGTTTCCAAACCTTAAACATGCACAATAATTCTTCAGCTACTAGTCAGACTGATCTGGCTAACGTCATCAACATTCCCTGAGGGTGATTATAACTGTATGCATGCTCTGAGGCTTTCTTATACTTTAATCTTACCCAAAACATGCACCATAGGTACTCCAGCTTAGGTCCTGACCAAACTGAAGCAAGAAGATCATGGAGATGGTCCCCGGGCGCCCTAATGTGTGTGCTGCCCACTGCTCCTAATATATGTATATATATATAGGATGGGTTAAAATGCAGAGAAGAATTTCTCCAGTGTGAGATCAATAAAGTTCACTTCTTCTTATTTCAACAAAAGCTGACCATAGAGAAACTGACTTAGTTGGAACTACAAACTGTGAGCTGATTAATGCTATTAAACAAGTCCCCTTACTGGTTTCCTTGGAGATGGAATTTTGCAACAGGAACCTCAATCAAACTGATAATAAATACTTCAACTCTTCATTGTCTTTGAGTAGTGACATTTTTACATTGATATTGTAATTTTTTTTCTGTATTTTTCTCTCAAAATGGAACAAAACATTAGACTTAAACTTAGATTTAGACAAACTTTATTTATCCACAAGGGAAATTACTTTCATGCTCACACATCACATTATATTCTAATAACAAAGAGCAAAAATATAAATCGTAATAATAAATTCAAAAGAAGTAGCAAGAGACTGGTGTCAAATAAGGCATAATTATATAAATGTATATGTACAAGTAAAAATAAAATATAGAAATATAGTACTACAAGTATATCTCAGCTATACATAAGAAATCGTAAGGAAAACAGTGTAAAGATTGTATGATGATTGACAGGACCTAGGGTTATCATAAGGGTGAGTTGCTGTACAATTAGAGTATGGTATGAATGTAGTCCTGTATCTCTCACTGTTTGAGCGGAGCCATAGGAGCCTGTTGGAAAATGAGCTCCTCTGTCCCTCTATGGTCTGGTGCAGTGGGTGAGCAGGAGTATTCATGATGAAGAGCAGTTTGTCCAGTGTCCTCCTGTCCCTCACTGTGACAAATGTCTCCAGCTCACAGCCAATCACGTGACCAGCTTTACAGATCAGTTTATCAATCTGTCCAATGTTCCTTTTGAAAACATCAGTAACCACCGGCCAATGCCAATACTACTATTATTAACGCAAGAATAATTATCACACACTGAAAGGTGCACTTGAAATTGTGTCATGAATTTCTTGGTTGTATTAAGCCTAATTTGGCTGTTACTCCATCACTGTCTTCCATTCATGCTTTTGTCTCTGGCCTAACTGTACACATCTACAGTCCTCTTGCCTTACTTGTCCCCACATGAACTGAAACCTAAGAATACAAAAGTGTCCATTTGTGAGGGCAACTAACATACACACAAAGATATATCAGTCCATTTAGGCACACTGGCCATTCCACTAAATGCTTCTGCCATATTGTTGCACTCTGCCCTTCAGCCTCATTTATGTGACCGACAGCGGCAAAACCAGTCACAAGTTGTCCCAGAGGCGTTTTGAGTTATTCACAGATTCTGAAAGTGTAGTTTCTAAGCTTTCCAACGATGCCTTACACATGGAAATCTGATAACATTTAAATAGTTTGTAGCCATTTGAAAGCAGCACATCTGAAAACACAAAACTGAGAAAAGTTCTCTTGAAGATTTGTCTCACTGTAGGGCTGGGGGTCATTTGCATGACATTAAGATAAGCCCTCCCCCATCATGACTATCACTGCAGTGTGGTGTTTACATTCAGGGCAGATCAGAATTAGAAGGTACTTTGTTAAAATGGAAATGCTTTTATAACAAAAAGCCCATATAATCATTCAGTAATTCAATAATACACAGAATAATATGTATATACACATGTAAATACACATAATGAGTCACCTGACTCTGAATGTATTCAGTTTCTCACCCTTATGAAAAAAACTGCAGTGTATAACAGGAAAACTGCAGTTTTTTCATGTCCAAAATACTGCATTATGCAGTACAATGCAGTAAAATAAAGTATTTATGGTAGTCTATTGGAATAATGCTTGAATTGCTTGAAGTGACTGGTGCTTTTTAGCACCTAGTCTAGGAGTCTAATGATTTAGCAACCAGTACTGCAATATCTGCAATCATTATTTAATCACTAGCATTTCACGCACTAGTCTAGCAATTCACACAATTCAAGCATTATTCAAATTAATCACCCATGGCAAATCAAAGCTATGCTGTAATGGGAGGTTTTGGCTAATATATGATGTATAATGGCAAAAGGAGAAATTCACTTTGTCAACTGGACAAAGTTTATTTGGTCAAATAAGTTTCGCAGCTCATCCAAGCTGCTTCTTCAGTTCTGGCTAGAGTGCTGGTGGACACTGCTTATAACTGCCTGTGGGGAGGAGCTAACTACAATGAAATTACTATGAAACTATCATACCTATTTGTTTACAGTTTCTGTTAGTTAAGTAAGTCTATTCAGTATGCAGTGGGAGTGTGGAGACTTGTAGCCATAGTCAGCATAGCCATTCAGGGCCATAATGAGTGTTTTCACACCTCTGGACCTGACCAGAGGGGTATTCCACGAATTTATTCCGGCTTTATTCGACAGTTGGCGCTAGTTTTAGTGAGAGTTCGGTTCCACGACGCTCGCTAAACTTAGTCCCCGGTGAGTTACTGGGGCAACATGGTTTTAGCTGAAAGTCTGGTACCGGGCAGGCTAATCAGGCCGTGTCGCAGAGAATACGTACCTGATGTAAACAGAGTGTCAAACAAACAGTTCCGCACACCTCCCGCATGACTATCTGTGTTGTCCGAAAACAATATCAGCAAAAAAACAAATTACCTTACGTTCTTGGTTCTTGACAAATCTCCGGTAATTTAAAAATATGCTTTTGAACCGCTGTCTTTACGACATCAACATATAGAAGAATTCCAGAGGTGTCTCAGAGAAAGACTTTGGTCGAGTGGTTATGTCCTGTGTCTCTCATATGGGTGACCCGCGTTTGATTCCCGCTTTTGACCTATTGATGCCCAAGTCACATTTGAGTTAAATTTTCACGCATTTATATTTGCAACATATTACAGAAATGGAAATTAATTTAACCTACAATTATTGTTATCATCACATAAGTTATATCAGTTGGGCCTAACATCACTCTCACTTGACGACATTGACACTTTATATTTTATGTGACATCTCTATCAAAGAATACAGTTACAGGTAAACCTTTACTTTTAAAACAAAATGTAGCCAAATAACAGGCACACTCCACGATGCAACATTTCAGTGATTCAACAAATTTGCTTCAGAGATGCTGTGCAAGCCTTTTTAATGAAATCCTATTTATCAATTTCCATCAATAGGCATAAAACAATAAAAGACATTAGGTATGACATTCTGGTGTGAGGCCACTGCTGGAGGACTGCTGAGGAGGGTCCAAGTGTACACCATCTTCAGTAACTAGAACACAAGCATACTATTAAAATATACAAATGCTTTGATCACAGCTGAGGCAAGCATTAGCCTAGAGAATACTGTACCTTGAATATACTCTTCAGGAGAACTCGCAGGAAGGATCTTTGATGGAGTCCCTCCTTCAATTACCTCCACCAGTGGGCGACCCCGGTTTAGGGCCAGTGCCAGCTCCTCTGCAGGTGAAAGATTTTGAGGGGGGCTCCCACCTCCTGTGGCTTGGTAGCTACTGTTCATTTTAAATTAAATTAAGGTACCATTTCAACAGTATTACTAATTTCACTGAATAATAATATTAATATTAGCCTACTTACCACTCTGCAAAATGTTATTATGCTTTGTCTTTACCTGCAAAACAGTCCTCTTCACATTATTCCTGCTCAAAGACAAGATAACACAATTTAACGTATTAGTTGGAGCAAATACTTTTACACAGTAAAAATAAATTACAACTGACAAGACTGCTATACAAATATATAATAATTATGCCATCAACTGCCCACCATGAGAATCAAACTCACATCTCCCACACCGTAACTTTTCCCCTGCACCACAGATCAGCGTTGACATCAATGGTGAAAAACATACTTAAAAAACTCAACCTCCAGCACTGTTATAGGACTTAACTTACGTATTTAAGCGTTCTGCGAGCTTCTGCCACGCCATGTCTCTCGCCTTGGTTATTGCAAATGTGTTGTAGAGTTCCAAAAGCAACTTCTGTCCTGATGCGCTGAAGTAATCGGCCCGAATCTTCGACATGATCACGTTTTCAACAGTCGCTTGTTCAGGGCTTCTTACCTTCCCCGTGCATGCGTCTAGGCCCGGCCTGCTTAGGCCTGACTGAACTTAGCGCTGCTGAGGCGCAGCTGAAATGCGTTAGTGGAACGGCTTCACGCTTTAGTCTAAATTGTGTCTCAGTCAGGCGAGGACTTAGCACTTAGTCACCGCTAAGTTTAGCGACGTTCGTGGAATACCCCTCAGGCTAACCCTATTGTTTTCTTTGTTTGTTTTGATTTAGGTTTAAGGATAGAGTTATAGATGGGAGACAAATTATGCGTGAGACCTCAGATGTATAATGTTGACAATTAAACAAGCCCCCTGTTTTCATCTAAATATCTCCACTTGATGCAGAAATAATATGAAAGTTTAATTAGTACATAAAGATGTCCTAAAGTATGTAGTGTCAAAGTTTAGAGGCACTTTACTCACCCCATAAGAAAGAGAAGTGTTTCTGCAAACATCATTGCCTCCAGTGAAATATGTATTTCAGGGACACTTATTTTGTCAGGGGCTTTCTGCTGGATGTGGTCACTGACGTAACTACCGTACGTCTGTTTGCCTCTAGATGTCCTTTTGGCACCTAAAGTATCCGATTGCATTCTGTACATAAGCTCCGGAAGTTTCTGGCTACGTGAATGTGTCCCGAGTAGAGAGTTCTCCTTCCTTCTTACGTAGCATTTACAGTCAAAGTTACGGATTTTCTCCATTTCATTGTCCTTATCCTCTTCAAATGTTACTGTAGATATAGCATATTATATCTTACGATCCAGCTCCTCTGTGTGAGGCCGACAGATCGGCGTCCGGTAAAACAGCCACGATTCAGCTCATCCACAATACATTTTGCTTGGTCCATCTTCATTCAATAATGAAATTACATGCAGCTATGCAGCTTAAGTAGCCACAATGTTTGCTTCTAGCATACAGCTGGTTAGCAAAAGAAAAAAAACAAGAGCGCTAATCATCACATGAATGGCCAATAGCACCAGTATGGTAATTATGGTAATTTACACACGCCCTGATTCTTTTCAAAAAACTAGCCAATTTCAAAGACAAAATGTATGCTTTTAAAGTAAACAATGCTGTTATCTGAAACATGGAGCGGCTTCTTCATGATTTGAACTAGCACATTTGACACAAAAAAAATGAAAATCACAAATTTTGAAAAAAAAAGGGCTTCTGACGTGATTTTTCTCCTGTCCGTAATAATAATAATAATAATAATAATAATAATAATAATAATAATAATAATAATAATAATAATAATAATAATAATAATAATAATAATAATTCAATTTGTAATTGTTTGTAATGTTTTTTCTTATACTTTCTCTAAAACATTTGTGGGACAGTATTTTTTATGAATTGTTGCTATGTCTTTCTTTTGTAAAAATGTTAGCTAAATGTTAAAACCAGTGGAGAAGTTTGGTTGAGAAAATAAACCAATATTTAATTAAGGAAAGTGTTGCTTTTGCATCTCCTTCATAACTTTTGCTCATTACACCAAAGGTTATTTAGGGTGAAAACCAAACCAGTTGCAGGCCAGAAGAGCCAGTAATGAAATATTCAACACTGGTAAGAAACTGAACTCACCACTGTCCACTCTTGTCTGATTTGTAGCTAAATGTGGCTTAAAATATCAAATGTACAAATCTAAAATGTAAATAATGAAATCAGAATGTCTCTTAACAAATCAATGTCTTTGACAATATTATTTTATGACTTAGCACAGTTATTAAAGTTGGCCATTTAGTTACATTTACATATTTAGGTTCCTGCTGTTTTAGTTTTTTCCAAGATGGCTGCTTCTCTCCAATTATAAAACTACTTAATTTTTTTCTTTCCTTAAAGGTGCATTGTGTAACTTTTGCTTTGTCTGGAATGTTTCACAGTATGGCAATAATACCTTTCAGAATGTCTGTTTTTCTAGACATTTTTGAGCTATAAAAGCACCTGTGAATAAATGGAAGATAGAGCTGTTTATTGTCATACTGTGGAAAATTCCAGGCAGAGCAATGATATATTTATAGAGACAAGTAGGTGACCGAACCCCAAACAAAAAGTTACATAGTGCACTTTTAAAATGTTAGCAAAATCACTCTGTAGTTGTTGTGCTATTTTCATCACTTCTTTTTAGAATTTGTCCCCATCAACTAAGGAGTGAGCCATTGCCAGCTGCTTCCATTTCCACATGCCAACTATTTTGCCATTAGTTTTGTAAAAGAGACCTTTATGAACACACACACACGCGCACACACACACGCACACACACACACATATCTGCTGACCAGATCACTTCCAAACACAAACTGTGCCAGTGCGTTTAATGTGGCGTCTCCCACTGTGGTATCAGCTGTCCAGTGCAGATAATGTCTCCAATGTTTCCATACCTTTCCCCTGTACACATGCATTCACCACTCTGACACGCGCATAAAGGGTGCCAGATAGAACCACCGATATCCTCCGGCCTCTCCTATTCAGGCCCTGTCCGCCGCTCAAGCACCCCATTATGTGAAACCCAACGCCCATCCAAACACCACAGACTTGGACCACTCCACCACTGTTTCCAAACGCCGACATGGATAGGCGTGCTCTTTATCCACATGTGGGATAGGGAGCATACGGTGTAATTAATCAGTCCAAAGCTCCGTGCCGATGGGGATTCTGACTTTCTCACCGGATCAGGAGTCAGATCATTGTGTATAAGCAGATTGGATGGTTTTCAACATGACGTTCTCAGACAATGCACTCAGCAGTTTTCTATATGTTTTTTTTTTTTTACAATGAGGCTTTTTAATATATAAGATGACAAATTGAGTTAAATAACGGATTTAGTATCTTATCCAATGACATAGGATGGCTGCCTGTCTCTTAGCTGTCTTGCACAGTTGTATAGGCCTGTTATTCTTTATTCTTTACTTAGAAAGCAACATAAATATTCTTTTCAAAAAAAATAAGTACTTTGTGGGGATTGTTACTTTCTGGGTTGGAATATGTTGCAACCTATATTTCCATCTGTGCTATATTTGATATGGTTGGTGTCATAGTTATTATCTACTAGAATAAGTCTTCATGTCCATCCCACCATGTCCCATCACACTGGACCACCTGTCCGACTTTTTCTACAGTTTGAGGTGGTCTACGAACAGACCATTGACTTCAATGTAGTGGTAACCAAATGTGAAGGGAAAAAAATCAGATTCACTACTATTTCTACTCACGATTATTTGAAACAGTTATTTCAAAGGGAGATGGAAATCTCAACAGCAACTTGACCTGGACCTGACCGCTCTAATATTGTGGTTTATTTTGAGAATTTGATTCTTTTTGATGGACCAATAATGGAAGTCATTATTGAAGATGTATAAAACACTATTACATGAAATGGCACTTTGTTGCATTACACAGTTGGACCATGTCATATGTTACAAATCTAATTCACTGATATGAAGTAATTAGTAATAATAAGTGACGAAATACGTGATGATAAACTGTGGTGCCAAGAAAGTCAAAGGAAAGAAAAGTTTCCTCATGTTCGCAATCTGACCTTATAATTAGTCGCATACCAAACATCATTAACATAATCATTAAGATAATTACTTTAGTCATCAACGGAAACATCATACCAATGTTGCATTACAAAAACAAGTCAGTACATTGGGACTTTTTCATGAGAAAATTCAATACTTAAAGATATTTCCTTCCTAATGCTACATACGAATGAAACATAACATACATACATAATGAAACATACAATAGACTGACAGCCCACAGGCATATTTAAATACAGTGCAGATCTGATGCTCAGATATGCCAGCCTCATATACGTAAAGCTAATTGATTTCTTATCAGACTTTACCAGGTTTAACTGGCATGTGCTTTTTAAATGTCATCATATGAGTTCAAATCTGTGCACTTATCTCTTTAGGCCGCATTAGTTACGCATCACTGTTATGATTACACAATTTTTTGTGTCATGCCTATACCGAGTGTTGGAACATAACAAAGTCAAAGTAGTTAAATATTGTACTTAAGTATACATTTTAGCTATCTGTACTTTACTTACATTTTAAAGTTAATACATTTTACCTTTACTTCACTACATTTGAGAGCAGGTATCTGAACTTTCTAGTCCACTATATTTTTGAACAATACTGAAAAATAAAAGTATTTTTTATCATTGTTTGAGACCTGATGAAAAGGCTGAGGGAATTATTTTTTATCAAGATCATTGTTTGAGCAAATTAAAATATCCAAATAAAAACAGCTATAAAATAAACAACTGATTCAATGGCTTCTATTGAACAAAATTCAGCACAAAGCTTTATCCAAATCACTACCATATAAAGCCTTATATATATATATATATATATATATATATATATATATATATATATATATATATATATATATATATATATATATATATAGTATATATATATATATAGTATATATATATATATGTCCTTCAATACTTTTTTTTTTTACTTTTACTTGAGTTTTTTTTTTTTTTGCTCCAATATCTGTACTCAAGTAACTGCCTACCTCCACCAGCCTCAGAGGATCTCCTATTTTCTGATTCACTGTTATGTGATACCTTATGTGAATATCTGGAGTTATTTGAATTTGATAATTAGACAGTAAAATATGTAGAGGTGATTTAGTACCTGATGATAAATGGACAGTGGAAAAAGGAGGTTGGCTTCTGCAGGTTCGTTCTTCAATAGAAAAATGTTTGTTGTTGTGAGCGAGTGGTAAGCTGTTGAAATGTTGAAATGTACAAGCACCCAAGAATGATAACTCTAATTTGAGATCTGCTTGTCCTGACATTGCCTTTCGTCTGTCTGACTGATGATAACGGCTTTGGTACAGCTGTTGTGTCTAGGCAAATTGTACATGTCCCTTGGCTCACTTATGAAGGTAGCTACTGTATGTTCAGATTGACTTATTTTTAGCAAAGGTAGGTAGAAATATTTGTGTTACATGAAAGCACATGGCAGTTGGAATAGTGGTGCACACATCTGCAAATTATTGTGTAGAGTGAATGTATTAACTGGGTGTATTTAGTATCGTTGTAGCATAGAATCTAATATTTCAAACTTCAATTTCGATACTAAGGAAAAGACTTGATACTCAGGACTGATTTTGGTCCCTCAATGATAATAAAAGGGCTTTTTATTTAGACAATAGAATGTCATTATCAACTTTAAATCACAGTACTTTCTTTTATATTACCATACAGCTTTATATCTGTGTAATCCCCTCAGTCGTCAAGGTATGTTCCACAGTGGTCCATGGGCGTATACTAGTCTATGTGTTCTGATACAGCTCAAGATCATGCTAAAGCTATTTAGGAAAGGTTCATTTCTGTCTGGTTAATGTTTTCAGTATCTATACTTGTTTTAATGACTATCTTGTTTCAATACTATTTTTACTATCAAGTAGCATTTGATTTTCAATATGTTTGACAACCCTATTACATACACAATCAAACTAGTCTATGAGTGGAAGTATTAAAAAAACTTAAAGCTTTAACATACAGTACATCAGACACACACACACAGCAACTTCTTCTGAGAAGTTAATTTGAGACAAACTTCCATTTACAAATAAACCAATATAAACCCATAAACCCCATGCTGTTAATATAGGCTACAGACCTTACCCAGCAGCCATGTCGTAAAAGAAAAAGTAGTTGACCAATGACAATGAAAAGTGCCTCTATGGTGGCGTGGTTGATGTTTGCTGCTGCTGTGCAGTGATGAAGTGATTTAATATCCACATCGTCTGGGCTGCTCCATTCACTGGTGCCAGCAACAATTACCATCATCAATAATCAATAAGTGATAAATGCCACAAGTGGAGATGGGCTTCTCCCTTCACTGCAGAGCATGATGGGCTGGAGGACTAATGCCACTGAGTACAAGGGAGAGTTCATAAGGTCAACTTACAACAATTATACAGTACTTTTTGCAGCAAATAGGAAGAATTTTCTTTCCATTGTTTCAATTTAACAAAAACAAATACTGTACTTGTGCTGTCTTTGAAAACATATGAATTATAATTACTATGTTTTAGCTCTTGCAATTGCAGTGGTTCAACAATGGTAAATATTTCTGTCAAAATTAGTGGTGAATAGTGTGAAGCCCAACAGTCTGTCAGACTTGTTTCCTTGACAGGTGAGGGAGAGGAGGGAGGAAGAGTAAGGAGGAGCATTCTGTCCATCCCTTTGTGATAAATTCTATTACTTGCCTTCTGGACTTCCCTCTTGGAGAAGTAGTAGAAATAAATACTCATTTATAGCTGCAGCCATCACCATTTGAAATGCCAGTCAGGGAAAATGGCAAGACCAAAATGATGAACACATTGCCTTTTTAACTTATTTTAACGTATCTGTGGTATCTGGAGTCATGTTTTTAATGTGTATGTGTATTCCACATTTGTAACTGCCTTTTTGAAAAGGCACAACACATGTGAACATAAAACACTGCCTATGCCTGAGTTGTACTAAAATGGTTTCACTCTTCAGGGACCAATCCCACCAGTAGCTCTGAGAGGTTATACCATGGACCTGCTCACAATGGCTTTTCCAACTCATTGCATCTCCTTGTACTTTTCCTGAGGCAAAGCATTGTCGTACAGATATTTGTGCTGTGAGTGGTCATAGAGGGGGGAGCAGCCAAGCAAAGAGAGAGATATGGCTCCAGAATCACCTCCCTGTAATATGTCCTTGTTCACTGAAGTAGTGAACTAATCAGATACAAGCACTTAGAGCACAGGCCTGACTTTCAGCTTCCTGTTATATGCAATTACATGCATTATATGCAAGTTCATTGCTAAGGCATTGGCTCTATTTTTTTTATTTTTTTTTTAAATAATTCTGAAACCCATGGATAGTGCCCAAAGCTGTTATAAGGATGTTGGTTGATGAAGGAGCCAAAATTACATGAATTCCCAACATGTATTCTTTTAATTTAGTAAAGTAACTGGATTCTGAATGAAATGCCGAAATGCAGTTACACAAAATTACTATACAGAATAGTTTTTTTTTTTTTTTGGTACATGTATTCATTTACTTCCCAGCATTGATTGCTGCTTTATTTGAGGACTGATGTGTCTAGTCAACCTTTATTTACCTGGAAAACAACACTTGCTCCCAGTGTACAGCCCGCCCCTGTAGGTTGGGGGTTGGTGTTAGGATCCAGAAGTTACACCTTTTCCACTGACACGACCACTGAGAGGAGGACTGCCCTGAACAAAGACTGTGATTACACCACAAGAGCATGCTGATTGCGTTCTGTTTTACACTGACAGTTCATTTTCTCTCCAACAATGTTCTGGGAGAGGCATGCTAATTCATTTACACTTGTTATTGTAACATAATGACTATAGACCCTATGTAGCCAAGACATACAACTTCTGTCAGGAGATATGGCAGGAAAAAACTTCAGATATATTTTTGGAGCTTTTAAAACTTTGGTTGATTTTATTGTACTGAAATGTGGGTCCTTACCTTGAGCGGCTTGCATCTCCACAAACCTGACTCTTGGCCTCCTCCTGCTTTTTCCATGGAAATGCTGTTTCTTTGGCTATAATCGTCCACTGTCTGCCATAAAGCATATCTATCTACATGGAGGATGAACACTGGATATCTTCCCTGGTACTGAAAAAAAAAATAGCTGGATCGGATATCGGCTTCCCAATATCAGTCCTGCCGATACTGATCATAGATAGCCTTCAAACCAATGTTTGAATTTTCATTTATACAAAGCTATTCTGTAGTTACTTGCAGGATAAAGAAATAACTTCATATCACATTTGGATCAGTTTTGTCCTATTTTATTTTTGTTTTAAATATTGTACATAAATGCTGTTTTTAGTCTCTCCACTGGTATTGGTTGATATTGGAATTGGCTGATACTTAAAGGGACAGTGTGTAAGATTTTTACCCATTAATTACATAAATTGAAGATACCCATTCAAAAATACAGTGTTTTCCAAGCCTTTTCACTTCCATCATGAAATCAAAGTATTCTTTTGGACTTGGATATAGTCACATAAAAGGGGGATCTTCCCCATATTAGAGGCAGCCATTTTGAATACGAGAGCCGCAGAAGGACATTTGGGCTCATCCTTTGCCTAGGCTCCTGCTAGCGCCTGCTCAGCCGCGCTACATGTGGGAGCGAAGGAGAGAAGGAGAGAAAGGGAAGGGGAGGGGGGAGGGGGGAGCCTCGTGGTTTTTTGGTAAACAAGACAGGCTGCTGTATCACACGTCGTAATAACACGTGTTTTGGACTAAATTGTTTTACTGGATTTTATTCGCTGGATCCTTACGGACAGATTGAGAGCAAGTTTATGGTGAAATACAGAGTTTGACCTGTCCAGAGCCTTCAAAGGTAAGCTAAGTAACAAACCTCGTTTTGTGCTTTTCTGTATAAAAGCCCCATGTGCTCGGGGAGTGATTGTTTTGCAGGGAAATGAATTGCATAGTCAAAAAGAGGAGACTGTAAGGTTTCATTTGATGTGTAGAGTGTCATGGTATACGATCAGGAATGTGTGTTTTCATGCGTTTTTCATGCATTTTATTTATACCGTAGTTGTCGGCGAGAGCTCGCACAGCGCCGGGTGCGCGCGGCTACGCAAGCTGTCTGCGTTACGGCGCGCCCGGGTGACCCTCGAGGTCTGCCGTAGCCAAAAGAGGAAGTGGAATAGCTACTGTCCACCTATGCGCCACGAATCCTACACACTGTACCCAGTGTTGCCAACTTAGCGACTTTGTCGCTATTTTTAGCTACTTTCTGGACCCCCCTAGCGAGAAAATTAGACAAAAGCGACTAGCGACAAATCTAGCGACTTTTTTTGGTGATCAGACGCTCCAAGATCGCGGGAGGGGGAAAAAATAATTGCGCCGTTTTCTCTCTTTCCCCGTTCAGAGAAAGAGACAGAGAGACACAGACAGAGAGGGGCAGTGGAAGAGACACTCACCAGTCTCTCCTCTGCTCCCTCCCATCTCGTCAGATCGCCTCGGAGTCTGGTCATTCCTCTCTCTGTTTCTGTCATTCAGTTTCTCTCGTCACGTGCATATCCCTCTCATTCTTTAGAGCATTTCTTTTTTCTCCTCTTGTATTCAATCGCAATGCCACAACCAAAAGTGTATACACAAAAGTACAGACGGGAGTCTGTACTTTTGAAAAGTACTTTTGAAAAGCACAGAAAAGTTTTAAAAAGCTAGTTCTTTAGCACAAAAAATAAAAAGCTATCGCTTGCCCACTATAGCACAAAAAATAAATAAATAAATAAAAAGCTTTAGTTAAACTACAGCACAAAAAAAAAAAAACACACAAAATAAAAAAGCAAGCTATAGATCTTGGACTACAGCTCCAAAAAAAATATCTAAAAAATAAAAAACAAATAAAAAAATAAAAAACAAACAAGTATATGTAATAACAACACCAATAAAAGGTTAGTGTCACGGGGTAAGAAAGGTTAGGATGTGCCCCCCCCCGCTCTCACGTTTGGATTGGACCGCTCGCTCGTCTAGCTACTTTTAGCTACTTCTGGGCGGGCCAATAGCTACTTCTGATGCTGGGGAGTTGGCAACACTGACTGTACCTTTAAAGCTACAGTATCAAAATTAGTATCAGAACTGAAAAAGTTGGATCAGTGCATCCGTAGTTTTAACTAGATTTGAAGGAGGCAGAAGTTGGAAATGCCAAAAAGTAAGAATACAGAAGTATAAATTGAGGGACTGAAAGATACCTGAATGTAGTAGGAAAGGCAATGGTGAATCGATTGTGTGATTCAGTTTTCTTTCTCTGTTCCTGTGCTGTTAACTTTTTCTCCTTGAATGTAAAGTATGAGAGGAAGTGCAAACAGGACTATACAATGGAGCGGGCTCATACATCAGTGTTCTTTCTTCTTCAAGGTGACATAAATAAATCTTCTAACAGCAGATCAGCCCTGAAATATGAAAAAGATTATGAATCAAATCTGCTGAAAAGCATGCAGGAAAAGATGTGAAGTTTTACCAGGAACCTGACTGTACACAAATACTTTTTGAAGTATTTTAAATTGTAAGTAACTTAAAGATGCTGTATCTGATTGTAAAATATTAAAGATGTGACAAGTTTTGGTTTGCAGTGGTCCAAAGTTATTCCTCACTTACCTTATGCATTTCAGTTATCCAAATCTTCACTGCAATTTGTTTATAAACACTTTTTACAACTCTCAGAGACCAGAGCCATCCCAATAAAGCCAGCAACAAGTAGCATGCTAAAGCTTACTTCCTGATTACCAGACAACTTCAAAAGCATCTACAATCCATACTGAGATGTTGAGGTTGGTTGTTCTTTCCTATCATAAATCATAAGCTTCAGTAGTGTCTTCTTCACACTTCTGCACACAGACCCAATCATTTGTTCCCACATGTGTGAGATGTACAGTGCCATTTTGTGCCCCGAGTCACGCTTGTGTCCTGCCTCAATCCACCCAGAGATATTTGTCATTTCAATCTCCAACATGTCTCCGTACATCTCATCTCACGCAGGCAGGGGCTTAATGAGAACTGTCAACTGTGTGTTCAGGCCCCATGCTTCCAGACACACTCTCCACATACAATGCAATATATAGGACATTGGTTGGTTATATCCGATTCAGTGCTCTGAACTCAGGTCCAGACTGTGACTGTGTAAGCTCAGTATTAGCTCAGTGTGAGGTGTCTCGTTGATTCTCCAATGGAAATGAGATCTGCTGTAGGTTAATATTTGAACAGGCCTCGAGTCTAAGTCATTTTCAAGACCGAGTTACTAAAGGCTGGTCCAAGTTTGGTCATCACTTTCAGTGAATGGACACAGTAAAATAAACATTAACTATACACTGCTAATATTCCAACCAGGTTCATTTCGTCATCTGATAATTCATTGTAAACAAAAACATTATGTTGAACTTTTATGCAGTTTTACTTTGCTGCTTTAGTTCTAAGAGAACCAGTGTAACAAAAAGGAAGTCAACCTTGTCATTTTCAGCACACCACTGAAAGTGTAAATCCACACACTGACATTTCCTCTTACAGTTAAGGACATATTTCGACTGTTTCATCCATTTTAAATGAAGCTTTATACACAATCTGTTGCACTGGGAGCCGTGTATTACCAGTGATATATTTTCACATTCAAATGTGTTGGTTTCTGTGGCCATAAATTATTACAAAGGAAAGTCACCTAAATGGTGTTGCCATTTTCTATAACTTTTTTCAAGGCGTTTGTGACACTAAAGATATTTCTGTGTGTCAATGAATCCAAGGCAAATTTGGCCATCGTGCAGCCAGTCTGTGTCCCTTGGTACAGCTGAAACATATGTGATAGTTGGGGACTGTAGAGGCACATCATTAGGTTTTATGGCCAGTTGGACCCCTACTCACCACTGCCATGCCTCATTTGGAGTTAAATGCCCATAATGATATCATAGTTGTGTTGTGAAATACAGCTCTGGAAAAAAAGAGGAGACCACTGCAAAATTATCAGTTTTTCTGATTTTACTACTTACAGGTGTTTTTGGACAAAAGGAACATTTTTGTCTATAAACTACAGACAATATTTCCCCCAAATTCCAAATAAAAATATTATCATTTAGAGCATTTATTTGCAGAAAATGACAATGGTCAAAATAACAAAAAAGATACCTGTTTTCAGACCTAAAACAATGCAAAGAAACAAGATCAAATTCATTTTAAAAGAAAGAAAGAAAGAAAGAAAGAAAGAAAGCTATGCCTTTATTAGTCCCACAGTGGGGAAATTCCAGTTCTGCATTTAACCCATCCTGTCATCAGGAGCAGCGAGCAGCACACCACTGCGCCCGGGGACCACCTCCACGATCTCCCCGCTTCGGCTTGGTCAGGACCAAAGCTGGAGGTACCTATGGTGCATGTTTTGGGTTGGTGGGGGAAACCGGAGTGCCCGGAGGAAACCCACCCAGACACGGGGAGAACATGCAAACTCCACACAGAAAGGCTCAAAACAACATAATACTAATGTTTACACTTAAGAAGAGTTCAGAAATCAATATTTGGTGCAATAACCCTTATTTTTAATCACAGCTTTCATGCGTCTTGGCATGCTCTCCACAAGTCTTTCACATTGTTCTTGGGTGACTTTATTCCACTCCTGGAAGAACTGAAGTAGCTCAGCTTTGTGTTTGTGTTGGAATTCAACAGACGCTGGAATGGAATGGCTGTAATACATATAGAGACGCTGATTTCAGAAAAAAATGCAGTGGTCTCTTATTTTTTTCCAGAGCTGTATATGGCTAAATCCAGCCGTATAGATGCCCTGCTCTCTGGTCTTCCCAAAAAGAGTATTTCAGGTTTGCAATTACTACAAAATTCAGCAGCACGTGTCCTGACTAGGACCAGAGGGCGGGACCACATTACACTGGTCTTAAAATCTCTGCATTGGCTCCCTGTGAGTTTCAGGATAGATTTTAAAGTGCTTTTACTGGTTTTTAAATGTCTTAATGGTCTTGGGCCTTCTTATCTTTCAGAACTGCTTTCCCATTACAAACCTACACGGGCCCTGTGCTCCTCCAGCAGCAGGCTCCTGGTCATTCTCAAAGTCAGGACACACACTCACGGAGAGGCGTCTTTTCAGTACTACGGCCCTCGTCTATGGAACTGCCTGCCGGAGGAGCTCAGAGCTGCAGAGAACGTTCATGTTTTTAAGAGTGGGCTCAAGACTCACCTGTTTAGCTTGGCCTTTGATTGACTTCCGTCGTCTGTTTGCTTGTCTTTTGTTTGTTCTTTTGTTTGCTTGTATATCTGTTTGTTGTTTGTTCGTCTGCTTGTTTGTCTGTTTGCTTTTTTTTTTTTTTTCCCTTCCTGGCAGCACGGTGGCTGAGTGGCTAGCACTCATGCTTCACAGCAAGAAGGTTCCGGTTGTCCGGGCCTTTCTGTGTGGAGACTGCATGTTCTCCTCGTGTCTGGGTGGGTTTCCTCCGGGCACTCCGGTTTCCCCCATCAACCTAAACATGCGCCATAGGTAAAATCCTCCAGCTTAGGGCCTGACCAAGCCTAAATAACAAAACAAAATCATGGGGATGGTCCCCGGGTCAAATATAGAAACAACTTCTCCTGTGCGAGATCAATAAAGGTCAATCTTCTAATCCTTGACCACTGTAAGGCGCTTTGTGTTACAATTTTGTATGAAAAGCGCCTTATAAATATTGTTTGTTTGTTTGTTTGTTTGTTTGTAAATCAAGACCCAGGGCATATGGTGTGGAATTTAATAGCATCTGAATATAAAATGTTATTTGTAGTACAATTCACATTCATAATAATGTTTCTGTAGGATTTTTAAAAATAAATATCATCAAATAAAGAAACTATAATACTTGGCAATATACCAGTAAATAGATTTATAATAACTTATGAAATGCAGGCACATTGCTGGGAAAACAGTGCTTAAAAGTGCATTAATGTTAAGGATAAGGTACACTTTCTGTTGTCCCCCACAAAGAAATTTGACGCATCTTTCAATGCTCTGAGACACCTTACCAGTAAGACTTGAAAATGTGACTATAATGTTATTTGAGAGGGACTTGTTTAACAGCACAAATCAGCTCACCTGTTGTAGTTCCAACTAAGTCAGTTCTTTGTGGTCAGATTGTATTAAAATAAATCTCATTAAGTCTAACTTGAGTAAAAGAGCTTCTAACAGAGCAGTGCTTTGAGTTAGCTTCACACTCCCAGGAAATGGTGATGACTTCTGCTGCAAAGTATACAGTAAGTACATTTGAAGAGGACAGTATACATGTCCTTTAGTCAGTATAGCTTACATGATCTGTATGCACATCATGTCCTTTTATCAAACAGAATATTGTATCCATATTAACTAGATGGACGCCAACTGTTGCGTCTCTGCCATATGGACACACGAACATATACATGATTGTCAATTAACCTTTATCCAAATATACACTGTCATAACATCCTGGCTGAACATAGCATACAGAAATGCAAATAAACCACAGTAAGTAAACATATATTCAGTGAGAAGTTTCAAATGATATGCCTTTATTTCCCAATGGGCTTAGTCCTACGAGAGCACAGTGATGGACAGGCATACCATGATTTGTTTATGACTTTTGAAAGTACATTTCATTAAGCGACCACATGCTGCTACTCCGAGTAGACTTGTTGGAGCTCAATTCCCATTTTCCCACAGCACAATGCAACATGCGTGGGCAGTTAGAGTTGTAATTAACCAGAGCCGACCACATTTATTGAAAAATACAGAGTTAATTTAAATGTGTTATATGCCACTGTGCCAGTGTGCGGCGAGTTTGGCAAAAGTATTCTAATTTCACACTATTCACAGAAGTAGAATCACAGTCTACAGCTCTGGAAAAAATAAGAGATCACTGCATTTTTTTTCTGAAATCAGCATCTCTACATGTATTACAGCCATTCCATTCCAGTGTCTGTTGAATTCCAACACAAACACAAAGCTGAGCTACTTCAGTTCTTGCACCAGGAGTGGAATAAAGTCACCCAAGAACAATGTGAAAGACTTGTGGAGAGCATGCCAAGACACATGAAAGCTGTGATAAAAATAAGGGTTATTGCACCAAATATTGATTTCTGAACTCTTCTTAAGTGTAAACATTAGTATTATGTTATTTTAAAATAAAATTGATCTTGTTTCTTTGCATTGTTTGAGGTCTGAAAAAATGTATCTTTTTGTTATTTTGACCATTTGTCATTTTCTGCAAATAAATGCTCTAAATGATAATATTTTTTTGGAGTTTGGGGGAAATATTGTCAGTAGTTTATAGACTCAAACAAAAGTGTTCCTTTTGCCCAAGCACAAACCTATAAGTAGTAAAATCAGAAAAACAGATAATTTTGCAGTGTTCTCTTTTTTTTTTTCAGAGCTGTATTCTAATTCTCATTAGAATTTGAAGACAGTTTCCTTCACTATTTTAAAATTTACCATAAATACCTGTAAATAAGAGGGATCATTTTTTCACCACTTATGTTTGTGGTGTTCAGTATTCAAGAGTTTAAGGATAGGCATAGTTTAAAATTAAGATAGAGGGCAGGTAAGAATTCTGTGGTGACATTTATTGTTTAACCATTGCAGATCTGTTGTCCTGGTTAATGGTTAATGGCCCTGTTTCAGGAAGCAAGTTTAGTCAAACCTCATACTTTGTTTACCCCAAGCTCAACTCAGAGTTTTTAGTTTCACAGAGACCCTAAACCCAGAGTTTAATTAGACTTTACAAATTCATTTGTATCTTCATATTAAAATAGTATAAATTGATTAAACAATGTGCTTTTCACATTTCTTTTATCAAACCTAAGCATGAGCCACAGTCACATGACTTCTTGTCCCTCTAAAATGGAACCCTCCTCTTGTTTACTGTTGCCACTGCCTCTTTTCCATGAATTAATAAACCCTGCTCTAAATCTGGATCTGAAACAGAAAACGCTGTTGTCTCCGGGGAGATTAACCCTGAGTTAACAGTTAACATATCTATTAACGTCTTCTGTTAACAAAATTATTTTTACATAATAGTCGGTTACTAGTAACAGTTATTCAGCCCAATAGAAGTGATTGTTGTCAGTTGAAAGCACTGTACATAAGCAATAAAGTGTATTGAGCCAGTTCACAACAAATAATGACTCGACAACCTTTGTGGATTTTGTGTTTGGAGTTATTTTGGCTCCTGCCCTCTATCTGAGATTATGACATCATTCCATTCTAGGATTGTTCACTTTATAAAAAACGTCATTTTATCAACATTTTAAAAGTAATCTTTTTGGCTGAAAAGGTGATTTAGTTTAGTAATATAAAAATAAATAAAAATGCCTCTTATTTTAACTTCAGCAAGTTTCTCAGATTTTACTACAGTATACTGCAGTGGTTTCTGTTAAAACTTCAGAGGACAATACAATTTTATGAAGGAAGGAGACACTATAATTATATGAAGTACAGTATACTGTCTCATTGTAGTGATGGGACAGGTTATAGGTGTACAGTATTCACAGTGGTACAATAGTCTTTCTGCTGCTGTCATCAGAAAATAGGACAGTTTTATAATGTCATCTTTTTGTTAACGTTGATACAGTATTTATTATATTCTGCTGTGTTTTATAAAGACACACATGAAACTCAATTAACTTACTCACATTCAGCATGTGAGTCTGGAGCAAGCCTGGGCTTTATCACAAAACAGCAGCGCGAATGAGGGCCAACTCAATTTCACCTTCTTTCTATCTGCACACTTATAATGAAATGAAAAAAGAAAACTACATGACAAAAAGTGTGATTAAAAAAGCCATGTTTCTGTGTTACATTTCTGTTGGTTTTGTGCCTTTTTTGCATCTACACAGCTACACTCTCACATCAGCACACTGTTCAAGTTTGGGTAATGAAGTAGATGGAAATAGATGACACGCACTGGCCTATGTCAGAATGCTAATATGTTTTTATTATAAAGCATCTGTGAAGCATCTTACCCCTTCTCCTACCCCTTTATCTACATCTTTGTCTTGCCCCTCGATAACAAGCTGAAAGGGATGGGGTACAAATGTTCCCCTAAGAAATGGGACGCCACTCAATTACCGTTTGCGTCATCATCCCTTGCCTCTACCTGAGCTGCTACGTCTACAGAGGCGACAACAATTGACGCAAACAAACGTAAACAAATGTCAAGGATTATCGGGTACCTCAGCTCGACAAAAAAACTAGCTTGTTTATATATGAAAGTTTGATGAAAACAATAACATCGGCTAAACAGACATCACTACAACAACTGCAACAGCAGTTCACTAAAAGTAACGTAGAACATAAGCGTCATAATTGTAAACCATGCTAAACTGTTAATCGATAATTACAAGTGCTGAAAATACATTTATGAGACTCCTTGGTTGGTCGATGTGACGTTGCCATCCTGATCCCAAAACCAGCCTGAGCTTGTAGGCGTACCCCTTCGTTCCAAGTCTGGTGGAGAGCTTACTTCATTTCAAGGGGTATGTAGCCCTCGGTTGTGGCTCTAGCCCTTGATCAAAATTACAATCGGGACCCCCCTTGCCCTCACATGAACGCGCAAAACCAAGGGGTAGGGGTAAGACGAAGGGGTAAGACAGAAAAATGGGACGCAGCCTAAATCAAACCTGAAGGAGCTGTGCAAGAAGCACAAATGCTCAAATCATTTCATACTGTCCACGTAAAGCGTTTGTCACTTGTAGATTTACTGACAGAGGGAAGAGTAACAAAAACTTTTACTCAGGTAAGAGTTAGGACATTTTATAGGACAAATTATTGCCTTGCCTAGAATGTATCACAGTATGATATCTAATATCCATGAAGAGGACTAAGTGGCGCCAAGTTACAGGTCAGATCAGTGGAGACGCTACCCTGCTCACAGCAAGAATGCATGTATCTTAAAGGGATATGCCACCCCCAGGTCAAATTTGGGCATCTCCCCACAGTCCAGAGACTAAAATAAGTGGTGGAAAGCGTTTTCCTGCTCACCCAGCCATTGTCCGAGTCTGTCGCCACTGACCGCCGCGGTATCTGGTGCTCCTCCGCCTTAGACTGGAGTCTAACGTCGCCAGAGAAAGATTTCGGCCAAAAGGAATTAATTTGCTCGATGCGTTTCCCAATTACTTTCTGTGTAGTGCGCATTCATATCGAGTGCAAATAAATGTGCAAATCAACACGGAGAGCTTGACTTGGTCATTTTGGGTGGGAACTATTTTCCAGTGCGTAAGAATACAGCCGTATCACGCAGTACGCTACCAGGGGAATCCCAGTTACGCACCGGGAAGGGAGTTCCCCTGTTGCACAACGTGGTGCGTGATACGACTGTATTCTTACGCACTGGAAAATAGTTCCCACCCAAAATGACCAAGGCAAGCTCTCCGTGTTGATTTGCACATTTATTTGCACTCGATATGAATGCGCACTACACACAAAGTAATTGGGAAACGCATCGAGCAAATTAATTCCTTTTGGCCGAAATCTTTCTCTGGCTACGTTAGACTCCAGTCTAAGGCGGAGGAGCACCAGTTACCGCGGCGGTCAGTGGCGACAGACTCGGACAATGGCTGGATGAGCAGGAAAACGCTTTCCACCACTTATTTTAGTCTCTGGACTGTGGGGAGATGCCCAAATTTGACCTGGGGGTGGCATATCCCTTTAAAGGGACAGTGTGTAAGGTTTTTACCCGTTAATTACTGAAATTGAAGATACCCATTCAAAAATACATTGTTTTCCAAGCCTTTTCACTTCCATCATGAAATCAAAGTATTCTTTTGGACTTAGATATAGTCACATAAAAGGGGGATCTTCCCCATGCAGAGGCAGCCATTTTGAATACGAGAGCCGCAGAAGGACATTTGGGCTCCGCCTTCGCCTTCGGCAAGGCTCGTGGTTTTGGGTAAGCAACACAAGCATGCTGCGGGATTAGACGTCGTAATGGATCTAACACGTGTTATGGACTAAATTGTTTTACTGGATTTTATTTGCTGGATCCTTACGGACAAATTAAGAGCAAGTTTATGGTGAAATACAGAGTTTGATCTGTGCAAAGCATTCTAAGGTAAGCTAACCTCGTTTTGTGCTTTTCCGTATAAAAGCCCCATGTGCTCGGGGACTGATTGTTTTGCAGGGAAATGAATTGCATAGTCAAAAACAGGAGACTGTAAGGTTTCATTTGATGTGTAGAGTGTCATGGTACATGATCGGGAATGTGTGTTTTCATGAGAAAAGAAAAAAAAAAAATGGGAGGGTGACCCTCGAGGTGTGCCGTAGGTAAAACAGAAAGTGCAATAGCATCATCCACCTATGTGCCACGAAACCTACACACTGGGGCTTTAAGGTGTTATCATGCAATAAAAACAGCTACTGAATAATCAAAAGTTCCCGTTCATAATCATGAACATTCCAAGTACATCAATGACCTCTACAGAAAAGCTGTAAAGTTCCATAGTGTGGCTTTAACTAACTGTACTTTTAAAGCTGTCTGTTTGATCTTCCAGCCTGGACAAATGAATGGCTGTAATCACATCTCCTCACTGAGAGCCCCATGAATCATCTATATCAGCAGATTAAGAGCTCATAAATCTCACCACCAACATTAGATCTCTTCAATTAGAGCGCTCGGCTGTGGTACTAGCTCATGGTATATTCACTATGTTTTCTGAATATTCAATATGTGAAAGAAATCTGTCAGGAATACAGAGCTGAGTGGGGTAAAAACATGCAAACAGTTGTGGAGGGATTTGGTAATGAGAGAAGATACCAGAAGGGGCAAATTGCCACTCTTGATGTGAATGATGCAAGGTTTGACACAGTTATCCACATGATAATGTTTCTGTTGCAGAGAATGACTGCTGTGAGAGGATGTGGTCATTACAACTGAATCGTCTGCTCTAGAGGCTCTTTCTATCCAGTGAATGACAAAGACTAATATGAAAACAGCATGTGCTTGTCCAAATGTGTCCAACATGAGTCAACATGAAGAATGAGTGGAATTTATCTTTCAGTGGCCTCGTGGTATGGTTTTCAGATTATTACATTGTGGATTCGGAGCATTTCCTTCAAAGCTATTGTACTTGTTATGTAACTTAGATTATAAAATAGCTATTGTGTTGACGCATGGTTTGATCTGCTCTGCTGTTGGATCAGTGATGTAGCAGGACTAGTGCATGTGGACAGGTTTAAAGTTTGGGGAGAGAAATAAACGTTTTATGCAAACTTGTCAAAAACATAGCACTTTTAAAAACTTTTATAACATAGACTCTTGAGAAATGGCTAAATGAAATACTTTTTTTTTTTTACCAGTGAAACTGTTTTGATGGTAGATCTTTACCTTTGCTTCCTTCTGTAGTATACATGAGTGGAGTCCTCCTCCCTGCTCTTGCACTCACAGGAACAGACTGTGCCTTCAGTGCTGTTCTTCCTGTGGGAGTAGTCACATCTCCAGAGCTTCACAGCTCTGCCAACATGAAGATGTTTATTATTTTATTCATGGCCCTGAACATCACTGCATTGTATCCCACTGATTTCAAAAGAAGGAACATAGTTGAGATGTCAGCAAATGTGAAAAGCATTCATTTGTATTGTTCTTGTGAATATACACTCAACAAAAATATAAACGCAACACTTTTGTTTTTGCTCCCATTTTTCCTGAGATGGACCCAAAGATCCAAAATTCACTCCAGATACACAACACTACCATTTCTCTCAAACATTGTTCACAAATCTGTCCAAATGTGTGACAGCGAGCACCTCTGCCCTGCCGAGACAATCCACCCCACCTCACAGGTGCGCCACATCAAGATGCCGATCCGACATCATGACCAGTGCACAGGTGCGCCCCAGACTGCCCACAATAAAAGGCCACCCCGAAATGTGCATTTTTTTTTTTTTTTGCTTTATTGGGGGTCTGGGGACTCAGAACCAGTCAGTATCTGGTGTGACCAACATTTGCCTCATGCAGTGCAACACATCTTCTTCACATAGAGTTTATCAGATTGTCAGTTGTGGCCTGTGGAATGTTGGTCCACTCCTCTTCAATGGCTGTTATGGACGAAGAACACAGGTGCATTTTATTGATGGCATTTTGAATGCACAGAGATACCGTGATGAGATCCTGAGGCCCATTGTTGTGCCATACATCCATGAACATCACCTCATGTTTCAGCAAGATAATGCACGGCCCCATGTTGCAAGGATCTGTACACAATTCTTGGAAGCTGAAAATGTCCCAGTTCTTGCATGGCCAGCATACTCACCGGACATGTCACCCAATGAGCATGTTTGGGATGTGCTTGACCGGCGTATACGACAGCGTGTACCAGCTCCCACTAATATCCAGCAACTTCGCACAGCCATTGAAGAGGAGTGGACCAACATTCCACAGGCCACAATTGACAATCTGATAAACTCTATGCGAAGAAGATGTGTTGCACTGCATGAGGCAAATGGTGGTCACACCAGATACTGACTGGTTCTGAGTCCTCAGACCCCCAAAAAAATGCACATTTCGGGGTGGCCTTTTATTGTGGGCAGTCTGGGGCGCACCTGTGCACTGGTCATGATGTCGGATCGGCATCTTGATGTGGCGCACCTGTGAGGTGGGGTGGATTGTCTCGGCGGGGCAGAGGTGCTCGCTGTCACACATTTGGACAGATTTGTGAACAATGTTTGAGAGAAATGGTAGTGTTGTGTATCTGGAGTGAATTTTAGATCTTTGGGTCCATCTCAGGAAAAATGCGAGCAAAAACAAAAGTGTTGCGTTTATATTTTTGTTGAGTATATAAGCAACAAGTAAAGATTTTCTCTATTGTGTGTTTGGCCTTGTGGTTTGTTATACAAATGCTTTCATTTTCTTTGTTAAAGGTAAGGTCATTTTTCTCAGAAATGTTGTTTTTCAGAGGTTCAGAAGCTTTCTATCACCTTTATTAGCTGAAAACATTGGACTAACCATAAAAAGCAAAAAAAAAAAAAAAAGATTAAGTTCTACAGTATACTACTACTTTTGCAAATGTTGTTACGGGTTCTCAGATGTTTTGACAATAAAAAGCTTCGCTTTTTTTGACTGCAAGCCTGATTATGTTTTTCCATTTGGTGCATCCATATAATTTTGTTCATTTGGTTTGTGTGTTTTATTGGCCATTTCAAACTCAGCCTTGTTAACATGACAATTGCAAGCACACTGAGTCAGGCAGCAAATGCATAGACTGTAATTTCAGCATATAGGTCTATAATTACACTTTCTGTTATTTTGTTGGAAAACCATTTTTCTCTGTTGACACAAACATAGCTATTACCAGACATTTACACTGTAATTTCATATACATTAGTACAATTTCAACCTTTATACTTTAAACTACTTATTTTCTGTTTTTACTTTAGCAACAAGGCATTTTTAAACTATTTTGTAACAAATTACTTTTGGAGTATACAACAAGAGGACTACTTCTAATACTACTCCAAAAACTAATTCCCTAAAAATTAGCTCATTATCCATTGAATAAATTGGTTAACCTTAGTTGCTCATCTGTGAGTGGTTAACAGTAGTTTGTATGCCTCTGTATATTTCAGTGTCAGTGCTGCTCTAAGGCCCATAGTTATTGAGACCTCCTTCACCCATAAAAAAAACTGAAATAGTAATAATCTGTTCTTGAGTATGCCCAGTTTCTCACCACTATAGCAAAAACAAATGTTACAAAATAGCCCAGTAATAAGACATACGGAAGCATTTTTGCATGGTTGATAATTTAATATTGTAATAATTGAAACTCCATAGTGCAGTGGAGTGAGAACCCAGAGGACCCACCAAACACAGAAAATCACGAGTGTCACGAGTCAGCTTGAAATCCACTGGGTAAAAATGTTTCCTCGCTTCATTTTGGAGCCAATAATTAGTGTTCAAAAGAATGTAACTCCTACAGAGTGATAAGACTTTCATTGCCTGTAGTACACCACACTGACCCTGAATTAGCTCTGGCTAAGTTATGTAAAAAGAAAATATTGTGGTGTAATGTCCAGAAATATATATTTGTCTTCCCATGTATTTCAGTACAGATATATTGTATAAACAGAACTTGAGGTCTATAAGCATGCTACTTGTTGTTTGCATTACCGTGACGTAAAAACTCCCTCTCAAAGTAGTGAAAAGTGCTTATGTACAGTAGTAGTCATGGTGAATAGTTAGGATGCTTGGGATACAAGGTAAGAGGAATAATTTCAGAACACTTTTTCTGTTTTTCACCTTTTTAAGACAATCATTTACAGCCTCTTTTATTAGCATTCTTTCCATTATTATTTTGGTGTACAGGTGGGCAATAAACCCTCCCTGGCTCACACACTGAGCCGTTTTTGAAATGTTTTGTTTTTTTGAGCTCAGTTTTTAACAACATATCATGGGATTTTAACCAACCAAGAAGTGCATCATGCGCAGTTTAAAGGACACAAATAAGAGACTTTTGGATTTTGTGAAATTAGCTTTTTTCATAGTATCCATGGAGACTGTGCAAGAGGCTAGCAAAAGAGCTAGCTATGGACATTTGAGATGCTACAGGCCTTTTACACCATATGTGGGAGCAAATGCGGCAAAAGACTTGCAAAAATACTCTAAGACCTTCCAGGGGAATTACTTAGAGGGAATGAACCATTTCATCACCAACCTAAACACCAGAGCAGAGTGAGAGTGAGGACTTTCCTGTTGTGTTTTCCTGGCTCCCTCTGGACACTGCTGTGATGCTACAGGACACAGAGGAGGGACACTTTTGGCTCTTCCTCTCCTCAAACTGCCCTGACACAGATCTGCTGAACGTACCTGACCAGTCCTCCTGTCAAACTGAGACATTTCACTGAGACACGAAGATGACTGAGAAGTGCAGTGTAAATGTTGCAGCAAACTTCAATTTCCCTTGGGATAAATAAAGCATCCCTCTCTCTCTCTCTCTCTCTCTCTCTCTCTCTCTCTCTCTCTCTCTCTCTCTCTCTCTCTCTCTCTCTCTCTCTCTCTCTCTTTCTTTCTCTCTCTCTCTCTTGCTTAAGTACTTAAGTATTTGTATTTTTTCCCCCTCCGGTATCTGTAATTTTACATAACAGAATCGAGTACTTCTTCCATGCCAATATTGCATTGTCGGACTCCGTACAATTATCACTTTACAGTTTTATATAGCCATCACATTCAGCCTTATGGAGTAACACAACTTTTGAAACACTGAAAAGTTCCACACCCCTGGTTAGATCAA
The DNA here is from genome assembly GCA_036785185.1 of Paratrypauchen microcephalus. Classification (NCBI taxonomy): domain Eukaryota; kingdom Metazoa; phylum Chordata; class Actinopteri; order Gobiiformes; family Gobiidae; genus Paratrypauchen; species Paratrypauchen microcephalus. The sequence continues at coordinate 922,688 of JAVJIX010000052.1, read as the reverse complement.
AAGAGCCAAAGGAGTGACTCTATAAATAATTTTCAGTCAGACTCAGAGCTGATATTTTGCCCATTTCCTTTGGTCTGACTTGTCAAAATAACTCGGACTGGTTTAAGATGGTGCAAACTGGAGGCCCTACCTTTGTGTGGACTGAATAGAACATCTGTGATCTAATAATATCGCTGGCGACATGCATATTTCATGTGTTTTTACAGCTATTTCTCAGACCTGCTTTGGAGCACTGATTTAGTCGTACATTTGCCTGTCATTACATACCTTTCTATTTCCTGTTCAAATTACTGCTCATGTTTAATGCACACTCGAAACATGCATTCTCATTTAACCAGGATAAATTATTCAAGTAAAAGATGATAGATGGCAGCGGGAGACATTACTGCACCAACTTAATCATAGCACTGGATTGAATGCCTAAAGTAAACTGCACATTTGGCCACAATAATATCTGTGACATACCGCTCTAACTGCAATAGATTTTCCAGACTTTGATCTATGGAGAATGATCAGTTACAGTAAATGAGATATGGGTGGGATTAAAATGCTCTCCTTTAATGAACATCTTATATTCCAACATTTGAAAGGTCCTACAGTATATTACTCAAAATTGACTCTTGTGGGTTTTAAGACGGGTTAGTTTGTTGTTTCCTCATCAAAAACATACCTGTAGTTGTGTTTTGTTTCTTTTACACATGTTTGATTAATCCTTTATTTTTATGACGGAAGAAGATGTGGTAGTTCAAGTTAACAACTACCTTTTACCTTAAGTTCAGTACAGATTGGAAATTGCAGGGCTGAAATTCTCCAAATTATTGTAGTGACGTTGTAAAAACACAGAGGTGCACTTTCTGTACTTCCACATGACGACATAGGGTGGAACAAAATGTTTTCTGTTTGCTAAAACATAAACGAACGCAACAACATTTATGTTTTTGACAGTTTAAAACTATTCCCAAATATTTATTCTTTCATTCTCTTTACAGAATTGTCAGTATGGACCACAAAAACATTCATTCTCATAGGAGCCAAAGAGAAACAAAGTTGTGACTCCTATGCCACAGTTGTAGTTAACTTCCTTTTATCTTTGTTTGCATGCTTTAAATTAGTGTCAGTCTTGCAATCTCTTCACACCAAGCCCAAGGTCCCAGGTTTGACTCCCAGTCTGGGTTGTGCCTACCTGTGCTGAGTCTGCATATTCTCCCTGCGCTTGGGGACATAGGTTTCCTCTAGATGCTCCAGTTTCCTTCATCAATCTAAGGCGTGCACAATGGACTAATCCTCCTGGTTGTCCCAGTGGCATTGATGGATGGATCAAAAGCAGAAAATGAATTTTCAGAGCTCAATAAAAAATATCTTATACCAACCATGCCATCATTCCAAAGGACAACTTTTTTAAATGTATGCATTTGAATTTATGTGCCTGGTTTTAGCAAAAATGTCAGTTTTGCAGTTCCTGGACAGGTTGATGATTACTATTAGCAATGTCAATGATCCAGGAATGCACTGAAATAAAACTGAGCCAAATGTGTTATGTAGCTGTTCTCTGACATAACTACAGAACAACTTTGTATAAATATAAATGCATATACTATTTTTCTGAGCCAATCAGTAAATTGTCTTATTATATCACTTTATAAGACCAACCACAATATCAGCTGATTTCATATTTGGAAGCAGATATCTGATGATTCAATTTATTTTAGTATTGGCGTCGATAGCAATACCAGTATTGTATCAGTGCATCTCTAATTATTATACTGTACATAAAAAACATTACACAAAAATGCATTATTTCAAAGGGAAGTATCTTGTCCACCTTGCCATGCTCTACTCACACTCACACTTCACTAGAAACACCTGTTCTTTATCCAGTTGTATTACTCAGTCTCACTCCCCTCTCTCTCCTGTCGTCCAGGACTTCACGCACAGCCTGGCTTTTCTTGTGTTGATTGTCTCTGCCTCTTTTTTGATCCCTATGGGACTGCCGATGAACTTTGATCTGTTGTTATTTGAAGCTGCCCCATTTATGGAGTCCAAGTGGAGTTCTTAAAATGTGGTGTTGTCGCTCAGTGTTTTGAGTGCACAGTCCTGCACAACTGTTTTTGTTGGCACTTGGCACCTTTGTAGAGAAAGAAAAATGAGTTCAAGAGGAGATACAGTAGATTTATATATTGAATCACTTTTAATGCCCAAATTCAATAACACTGTTCCTGCCCTGAAGCACTGCCCACTACTGTAAGGAGCAGCACTGGAGATATCTGATCTTTTTGTCCAGATATAATGTTTTTCTTTGTCACTCCTGCTCAAATCAATATATGCCATCTTATCTGCTTCCAATGAAACAACTCATCTTGAATGTCCTGAATAACTGTATGATATAATCCTCTCCTGTGTGCTGTCAATAGGCTTAGCTGGTATGTTACTGTATTTATAACACAAATTTATATTGGCAGCTGCTCCTCCTCCCCAGAGAGGGTTTCTTGACATAACCTCACAGACCTCGTTCACTGGCTCTAGGGAAAAGACAACGTCACAATTAAGCACCTGACACTCACAAGGGTCCCACATGTCACCAAACTGAGGAAGACTGCAGCTGGAATGAACAGATGCACTGTCTAAAGTGTTTATTAGCACTAGTTTCATTGTTTCAGCATCAGTTTATAATTTATAAATACACAATTATTTTATGTAGGGGTGTGCATGTTGATAAATTATTATCTTGATATTTTTGGGAGTTTTCAATGACAGTGAAGTTATTTTACAGTGCAAATGAAATGTGTCAGTGTCTGTGTGCCCGTAAATGCATTAAGTATCAGAAAAAAGTGAAAGGATGATCAAATTAACCAAAAGTGCCCTTGTGTAACATAATTTTTGTACATGTAGAATCCCTCAGTCACCCTTTTGTCATGCATTAAGTATCAGAAAAAAGTGAAAGGATGATCAAATTAACCAAAAGTGCCCTTGTGTAACATAAATTCTACATAATTTTTGTACATGTAGAATTTTTGTACATGTAGAATCCCTCAGTCACCCAGGTATGCATGACAAAAGGAGAAATTCAATTTGTCAAATGGACTAAAGTTTATTTGGTTGAATACTTTCAACCAAATAAATTGTCCTGTTGACAAATTGAATTTCTCCTTTTTCCATATTTTTTGTACATTTTTTACCTTTTTATCAGCTCTTTTTTGCAGAATTTATTTTATATTTTTCAAAATGCTTACAAGATTATTGGTAATTTGATATACTGACCATTTAATGATGGATGGAAGTTTATGAATGGAAGAAGTTCCCAGTATGTACTATACTCCAGAGACCAGTTCTGGCTGGGTACTCCCATCAACCCAAAACATGTAGGCTAATCTATCCCACTAGGTACTGCTGAGATCCTGGCTAAGAGTCTAATAATGTTTGCCCACTGCTTCTGTCCTAGAGTTACTGAGGGTTACCATGGGGACAAGTCTAAAACAAACAATATAATTAAAAACAATTCAATTACGTCTGGCCTCTACAGTTCAGGAGAAAAGCTTTATTCATTTCTTATAATCCCAATAGATCTCTGCAGCAATGATTTGACCCAATTTGTCCAAATCAAAATAAAGTATTCTTTGCCAATAAATGCTTTGAAAATGTTATCAGCCCTTACTTGAAACTCATGGATATTACTGTCTATTTATAACTTAAATGATAAAAAAATATATATTTTCACCTCCATAGAGTAATTTATAACAATGTGGCAGAGAGCAGACACAGCCCCATCTGTTCGAGTGGCTCTGAATCACCGCGAGTGAGCAGATGGTGGACTGGAGCAGGGCCATACACTCACACATAGACTCATATAGAGGACAGGTACATCAGCGGGACAGGTATGTGGTCAGCCTCATCATAACAACATCTACAACACTGCCTGTCTGCTCATAGAAGTATGATGACAGACTGTACTGCAGAGGAGACACAGGGAAGCTGGGAGGATGCTGTTACCATATACTCAATTCCATTTTGTGTTGGATACTGGGTCTGGGAATCACAGGGTCCCTGCCGATTTGATATGATACACGATAGATGGCTCAGGATATAATATTGCACATGATACTCTGTGATATACTGATGTTTTTTAAAGAACCAAACACATTGATGAATTTAGTGAACGTGTCAAATGTATTGTACAGTATAAACAAGTTTCTTTACAATAAATAAGAAACAAAATTGTAGTGTGGTCACAAAAAATAGCCAAAAGATACAAAAAATACTTTTGGCGATATATCAATACAGCTGCTTGATCGATATGGTTGATTCATGCTCAAATCACTATTAAAGCCACCATCTGGAATTTTTAAAATATTTTTTATTCCCCTCCCTTCACTTGTTCAGACTCACCTGTGCTCTCTGGTCTTCTTCTGTCAGGCCAGGCACACTATCAGGCTGCAATAACATAGATAGCATCTAGTGGTGATATGTGAGAATACAACAGGGCTAGCTCAGCAAAACTGCAAAACATTTCAGACAAAGCAAAAACAGTTCCATGGAGAAAAGCAGATGCCGGACCCTCCACCACAAAAGTTACACAATCTGCGTTTAGGCTGCGTCCCATTTCTCTGTCTTACCCCTTCGTTTTACGCCTACCCCTTTGTTTTGCGCGTTAATGTGAGGGCAAGGGGTGTCCCGATTCTAATTTTGATTAAGGGCTAGGGCTACGACCGAGGGCTACATACCCCTTGAAACGAAGTAAGCTCTCGACCAGGCAAAGGGGTACGCCTACAAGCTCAGGCAGGTTTTGGGATCAGGATGGCAGCGTCACATCGACCAGCCAAGGAGTCTCATAAATGTATTTTCAGCAGTTGTAATTATCGATTAACAGTTTAGCATGGCTTACAATTATGACTCTTATGTTCTTCGTTACTTTTAGTGAACTGTTGTTGCAGTTTTAATTGTAGTGATGTCTGTTTAGCCGACGTTATCGTTTTTATCAAACTTTCATATATAAACAAGCTAGTTTTTTTGTCGAGCTGAGGTACCCGATAATCCTTGACATTTGTTTACATTTGTTTGCATCAATTGTTGTCGCCTCTGTAGACGTAGCAGCTCAGGTAGAGGCAAGGGATGATGATGCAAATAGTAACTGAGTGGTGTCCCATTTCTTAAGGGAACATTCGTACCCCGATCCCTCTCAGCTGAGTATCGAGGGGCAAGACAAAGACATAGATGAAGGGGTAGGGGAAGGGGTAAGACAGAGTAATGGGACGCAGCATTAATGTACTCTTTATGCACCTTAAAGGTCCCATGACATGAAATTTTCACTTTCTGAGGTTTTTGAACGTTAATGTGACCCCCCCCCCATGGTTAAAAGTTGCGAAATGTCTAAACTGAGCATTTGCAATCCTTTTCTGCATTACAAAAAATCGGAGCTCAAACGGGCGATTTTGAACAAGGCACCTTATTGACGTCAGCTCGAAAAAAAAAAATGCAAATGCAGTTTCACCCCCGTCTGTCTGTACTCAGCGTCTCTGTAAATCACGCCCAGAGAGTTTGGACTGCGAATGCGTTAGGCAATGCGAAATGCGTTTTTTTATTTGCCTGGAGGCACGTCCGAGTGTTTCTAGGCTCGGAAGTCCTTTATCTGAGCCTCTGGACCTTTAATTTTATTTTATGTGGAAATGTGTTTATTTTTCAATGGAACGCTTCAAATCTCTCCCCCCGTGCAAAAACAAGGAAATGGATCAGCTGAGCGCTCAGAGCGAGAGCGGAGCGTTTGGCCACGCCCCCACCCTCTACTATTGGCCAGCTCTTTTCTCCTCATTTGCATTCAAGCAACAACGCCCATTATAGAGTGTTCAGAGTGAGAAAAATTACTCTTTCTCATCTTATTTATTTATTTATTTATTTACCTTTATTTAACCAGGAAAAAAGTCCCATTGAGATTCAAAGATCTCTTTTTCAAGGGAGTCCTGGCCAAGAGGCCCACACAGTACAACTCACAAGACGACAATTAAATATAAGGTCAACACAGATAAAATGTTAAAAACAATTAGAAACACAATACGACTCACCAGACAACAAATAAATATAAAATCAACACAAATAAAATGATGAAAAACAGTTTAAAAACATTGGCATATCATCGATTGCGTTTCCAGGTCCTTTAAAAGAGTATTAAAAGAAGCCATAGGTACGAGTGTTTGAAGTTTTAAAACTCTCTGCAAACAATTCCAGTCTGCTGGAGCACGGTACTGAAAACACAGTTTTCCTTTCTCTGTTCTCACAGTAGGAACCAGCAACGTGAAAACATCCTGAGAACGTAAATTCTGGGGTCCGTCAGGCCTCCGCTGAAGATACACACTGAGGTATTGAGGGAGCAGCCCAACAAGTCCCTTATAAATAAGTTTATACCAGTGTGTGAGCCGCCGGGTCGCTAAAGCAGGCCATCCAACACGAGAGTAGAGTTCGCAATGATGGGTCCGAGCACTACAGTTTGTAATAAAGCGCAAAGAGGCGTGAAATACTGAGTCCAGAGAGCGCAGAGCTTGGGCTGGGGCATGCATATACAAAAGATCCCCGTAGTCTAGCACAGGGAGGAATGTTGCAGCAACAAGCCTCTTTCTGGCATTGAATGAAAAAGACAACTTGTTTCTAAAATAAAAACTCAATTTAAAACGCAACTTTTTGACAAGAGAGTCGATATGAAACTTAAAAGACAGTCCATCATCAATTATGACACCCAAGTATTTAAAAACATGAACAACTTCAATAACCGAGCCATCAGGTGCAACAACTGGAGGAACATTTTGCACAATCTTACTTCTAGAAAACAGCATTACTTTGGTTTTGTTTGCATTAAGACAGAGTTTCAATTCAGAGAAGCTGTGGCAAACAATGTTAAATGCATTTTGCAATTTGTCAATGGCTTCAGTGAGTGAAGATGCGAAACAATATATAATCATGTCATCTGCATAAAAATGGCAATTTGCATTTTTTACATTCTGCCCCACATCATTTATATATATATAGTGAAGAGAAGTGGTCCCAGAATAGACCCTTGTGGTACACCTCGAATAACAGGAAGATCATCTGAACACTGGTCACCACATTTAACCCTTTGAGATCTGTCACAAAGATAATTTGAAATCCAACTGATTGCTTGTTCCGAAAGTCCAATGCTTACAAGTCGTTGCATTAATAATTGATGATCTACAGAGTCAAACGCCTTGGACAAGTCAATGAAAATAGAGGCACAATTTAGTTTTTTATCGGATGCTGAGCAAATATCATTTACAACCTTCAATGCTGCCGTCATGGTGCTATGCTTTTTCCTGTATCCCGACTGAAATTCCGAAAGGATTTCACAAGTTTCCAAATATGATTTAAGTTGTTCATTTATCAAACTCTCTAAAATTTTGGAAACAACAGACAATTTTGAAATTGGTCTATAATTACTTAGGACACTTTGGTCGCCTCCTTTAAAAAGTGGAAATACAAAAGCAGATTTCCATATTTCTGAAGTGGACAAGGTCAAATTAAAGATGTGTGTAAGCGGCTCTGCTATAGAATCAGCTGCCAATTTCAAAAAATGGGGATCTAAAAGATCTGGGCCATGTGATTTTTTAGTATCGAGATGTTTCAGCTGTTTATGCACATCCTCAACAATGATAGGCTGAAAGTTAAAAGAGGAAGGCCTGGAAGCTGGAAGAAAATGGCCATCATTTGCCATGTTATCGTTTGAATGTTTTGACCCAGAAGCTACAAAGTATTTGTTAAAACAATTTAACATTTCATGTTTGTCTCGAACAACAATTGATTCATTAACAATGGAAACTGGCAAAGACTGAGAATTATCGCTTACAGAAAGAGATTTGACTGTTTTCCAAAAAGGTTTTGGGTCATTCAGACTGTCAGTAGTAATAGATAAATAATATTCTGCTTTGGCTTTCTTAATTAAGTAAGAACATCTATTTCGTAACCTTCTGAAGGTAAGCCAATCGTCAGTAAGACTGGACTTTCTTGCTTTTGCCCAAGCTTTGTTGCGTTGATAAATAATATTTGAAAGCTCAGATGAGAACCAAGGATTATTTCTTCCTTTTATTCGGAATTTCCGGAGTGGAGCATGTGAATTAACAACATTATTAAAAATTTCGTAAAAATAATTCCAAGCCAATTCAACATCTGGAATTAGACAAACACGATTCCAGTTGCAGTTTCTTAAATCAAGAAGAAACCCTTGCTCTGAAAAATGTTTTAAATCCCTCTTTATGATGATACGGGGTTTCCTTTTAATAATTTTTGTGCTTCTGACTGCTGCCACAATACAATGGTCGCTTAAGTCATTACAGAACACCCCAGTGGCACTGTATTTATGGGGAGCATTGGTCAAAATAAGATCAATCAAAGTAGATTTCTCATAACACTTTGGATTGGGACGAGGGGGAGAACTAATGAGCTGGGTCAGGTTCAGAAAATCACATAAGGATTGCAATTCATCAGATATTGGGCTGAGCCAGTCCCAATTTAGGTCACCTACCAAAACCAATTCACTGGTATTTAACTCAAGCAAAAGCTGTTTTAAAGATTCTAATGTACTAGGTGGAGCTGATGGTGGCCTATAGCACCCTACCACATTTAAAAAGATATTTGTGGAAAGTTCAATTTTTAGTGCAAGCAAGTCCAGTTGTTTAGGAAGAGATGTAGTATTGCATATTTCAACATGCAAAGATGATTTAACGTAAGCTGCAACCCCACCGCCCCTCCCAGATGCTCGATCACAACGATATACATTAAAACCACTAATCGAAATATCATTATCACATACAGATTTCTTAAGCCATGTTTCCGAAATAATAATAATATCAGCTGCTGTTGAACGAACCCAAATTTTAACAAAGTCCATTTTGGGCAGCAAGCTTCGTGCATTTAGGTGGATGATTTTTAGACCAGCATATGATTTAAATTCAGATGGCATCTGGAGTTCTGGACCTGGGTTTGGCTGCACATTTCCAGACATCAATAAAAGTAAAAGAATCAGAAACCTTCGCTTTTGGATATTTTGCTCCTGAGAAAAGACACATCTGTTCAAAGAGTTTGATTTGTAAAAGGTACCTACACCCATTAAGAAATGGTTCTTCATAATGAACAAATACAAAAGATTTCTCATCCCGAATCTGAAGACCTGGAAATGCAATCGTGTATTGGTGTGTGAATTTGGACTGGGCTCATCATTCATCTGAACACTTAAAGTAGACTTTGAGTAGACATTATTTGTACATGTACTTTCATTTGTGACCCTATCACAGTACATATGGCTGGGAACAAGTATTAAAAGAAATATTATCAAAGACTTTGTCATTTTACACAGTCACACGTGAAATCCACAAAATAAAAATGATGAAAAAGCTAACCTTGGGTTAGTGGAAAATTTGATGTTGTGTGCTGGTAATACTGAGCAAAGCTGAGTCAAGGCCTGAGTCCAAGCAGATGGTGGAGGCTAGCAGTGCAGGCTTGTGGCTAGCAGAACAGGCTTGTGGCTAGCAGAGCAGCCTTGTGGCTAGCAGAGCAGGCTTGAGCCAGGGCCCAGATCCGGGCAGATGGTGAGGCTAGCAGAGCAGGCTTGAGCCAGGGCCCAGATACAGGCTGATGATGAGGCTAGCAGAGCAGGCTTGTGGCTAGCAGAGCAGGCTTGGGTCAGGGCTCAGATCCAAGCTGATGGTGAGGCTAGCAGAGCAGGCTTAAGCCAGGGCCCAGATCCAGGCAGATGGTGAGGCTAGCAAAGCAGGTTTGTGGCTAGCAGAGCAGGCTTGAGCCAGGGCCCAGATACAGGCAGATGGTGAGGCTAGCAAAGCAGGTTTGTGGCTAACAGAGCAGGCTTGAGCCAGGGCCCAGATCCAGGCAGATGGTGAGGCTAGCAGAGCAGGCTTGTGGCTAGCAGAGCAGGCTTGTGGCTAGCAGAACAGGCCTGAGCCAGGGCCCAGATCCAGGCTGATGGTTGAAGCTATAAGTTAAAACCAAGCTTGACAGCCATAGAATTGCACAGTTCGGCTTTGTAATCCTTTTAAAATGCAAAATGTTTAAAATAAATAAAATAAAGATTCCTCCGATGATTTTAAACACTTAAAAAATCATGCCCAACCCAGAGCAAACAAACAGGAGGTTGCATGTGCGGCCATCTTATCTCTGTTTCTCATGCACTGAGTGTTGATTTTGAAGAAGGATTCATTTAGAGTATTAGGGAACCATTAAGGAGTCATATAAAAGCATCAAGAAATACCATGTCATGGGATCTTTAAAGGAAAAGAATCTGTTCATTTCCCTTTCTCCAAATAAGTTAGTTTTTAGACTGGGCAGGGAAAGCTATCTTGCTAATACTGCCGTGAATCATAAGTGGATGTATGTGACAGGAGGAAATGACGATGATGACAATAGCACATGTTTGAGGAGTAAATGATGACTCAAATTACACATCAACTTGACAGTAAAGCATAGTGCAGCTGTAGCCTTCTGTGTGTGTATGTCTAATGGGCTGTGGCAGTAATCAAAGGTACCATATGGCAAGGGCCACACTGGGCTGCTGTTACTGCTGTTAAGAAGAACATGACACAGCCGGCAGCAAATTCACATCGGAGAACGTGTGTGACCGTGGTCGTTTATGCCTCATTATATAGGCCCTATAACCGCCGCACAACGGAAATGATAAGCTACACAGAGAATAAAGTTATATGTGGTGGAGAAACAGATGGGAAAATGTCCAAGGGCTGCCAATGTTATGATTCAAATTTTGTGCTAAACTAAACAGCATTGCAGAAGTCTAAGTAATTTATTTAGTTACAGCAATTGGTGCATAATAATGAAATGTATGAAATCTCTTGTCTCTGCTTTATTGATTCCTTGAACAGCCTTGGATTGTGCAGACAACATCTGAGAGCAGACAAGATGAAACAATGGTTAGTTAGTAGAAATTTTAGTGCTATAGGGAATTTAGAAGAATGGATTCCTGCATATCTTTGTGGGATTAAGACAAAATAGCCAGAAAGAAAACGCACAAAGAATTTCAATTTAATTTTAATGGTTTGGGTATATATTATGCTATGTTTGTCTAGCTTATCAAAGTTCTTGAGTTAACATGAATTCATTCAAACACACTCGGTGACGGAGAACTACTGTTGTAGGCATTGCAATTGCCCTGGGACTAAATGAAAGAAATATGGCTGCCAGTTGGAGCCAAACACCTCTCCGATCACCTCTAATGACTCATATTGATACTTTGCAGGTGATGTCATTAACATTTCCTGGGGGTGTGAGGTGAACTCACACTCACAGGATCACATAAACAGGATCATGAACACTTGTATTGATCACAGGTTCCTGAAAATGTGTTTAAATGTATTTTGTATGTTTTTCTGGAGTTTTCAGATTATCTTACAGTTTTTTTTGACACCGTTTGCTGATGTGTGTATTGTGTCATCATGGTAATATTCCACCATTAGGGAAATCTATTGAACACCCCCAGCATGATGCCACTGCGGATGTCCATACCTAGTCCATACCTAGTCCATGCCTAGTCCATGCCTAGTCCATACCTAATTCATACATAGGCTAAGCATCTATAAAGTGTTGTTGTTTTTTTGTTTTGTTTTGTTTTTTTTATTATGATTTTATTACTGCATTACTGCTCAAGTGGAGGAGTTCAAGTATCTTGGGTCCTTGTTCACGAGTGAAGGGAGGATGGAGTGTGAGATTGACAGGTGGATTAGTGCAGCGTCGGCAGTGATGCGGTTGCTGTACTGGACCGTACTGGAAGCTGAGCCAAAAGGCAAAGCTCTCAATTTACTGGTCAATCTACATTCCTACCCTCACCTATGGTCATGAGCTCTGGGTAATGACCGAAAGGACAAGATCGCGGATACAAGCGGCCGAAATGAATTTCCTCTGTAGAGTGGCTGGGCACACCCTTAGAGATAGGGTGAGGAGCTAAGTCACACCGGAGCCGCTGCTTCTCCACGTTGAGAGGAGCCAGCTGAGGTGGCTCAGGCATCTGTTTCGGATGCCTCCTGGTGGCCTTCCTCGGGAGGTGTTCTGGGCATGTCCCACAGAGAGGAGGCCACTATGTCTCTCGGCTGGCCTGGGAACACCTTGGGGTCCCCCCGGAGGAGCTGGAAGAAGTGTCTGGGGTGAAGGAAGTCTGCTTAGATTGTTGCCCCCGCGACCTGGCCCCAGATAAGCGGAAGAAAATGGATGGATGGATGGATGGATGATTTTATTACTTGGTGCCCCATTTGCTATTCTGATTTAAAAATTGCTTTGATTTAACGTTGAAGGCCATACTTTACAGACACATAACCATTTGACTCTCCACCTCCTGTATTTTGATCCAACATGTGTGTGCCTATATTGTGGCGCTCTCATTGCTTTTATGAGACGGCTGATGCAGGGATGCTCACTTAGCTGTGACTGCAGGGACCATTAGTGCAACTATCTAAACACACCTGGGACTCTGAATACTGACAACACAAAGCCATCACACACACGCACACACACACACGTACACGCACATAATCCCATACAAACTGTGTCTTGAATTCACAATGCCCTGGGCCCCTATTTGCATGCATCACATATATCCTCTCGCCTTGCTTTTTTCATTGGTGACAAAGACAGGCAGAAGAGACGGCTAATTATCTTAACCATAGAAAAAGAGCAGGCAGGTTAAGAAAACATGAGAAATATTAATTACCATCCACATCACGTTTATTAATAATCAGTTATAGTGCCGAGGCTGCGTTGTGGTGAATACGTAATTCTTTATGACAGAAGCAATACACTTGAATATGCTGCGTGCCTAGGCAGATCTGACATTGAAAGGGGAGCTATACTTGTGTAAATGAACAGGGTTTGCAAAGTCAACTCAATGTCACTAAGCAGCTTTTGTAGTGTGCCAGTGTGGAATCTCCCAGGCCTTTTGATTATTTGGGTGAGTACCTCGTGTGTGAAGGAGGGTTTTATTTTATTTTTTTCATTCTGTAAAAGGATAATGAACAAAGGGGAGATGGTTTTGGCAGAAACAGAGGAGCAGGAGGATTGATGTAGTGAAAGCACAGATCAGTGAGCTTTTGTTTCACACCGTTTGATTCATTGAGGTTTGGGATCAGAAAGGACTGTTATTTTGGACATTTTGTAGCTTTGAGTTGAAACATTATTTGGACTTTTTTCTTTTTATGTTAGATTAAATAGGGTGGCCACAGCTAATAGTAAACTTACAGAACCGCGGATTGTCAGATTTCGATTTTGTTCAACCTTTACCAGTATTTGACTTGCAGATTTGGTCTCTGTTTGTAGATCAATATCTTAAAATCTATAGCAATATATTGTTAAATTATTTTTTTAAAAATATCACAAATATCTGGGGTGAAAAAAGCTTTTTTTATTAGAATAATGTATACAGCCACCTCTTTAGCTTCATTCCACTCACTAGTTTGTTTAAAGAGACACATCTGAAGCATTGAGAACACTGGGAATGACTCATGGGCATATAGAGTTTGAGGAAGAAACATTTTGCAGTATACATCAAGTAGTATATAGTTACTGATAACTGGAGGGGGAAAAATCCTGGATATCAGCAAATATCAATATTATTGATCAATATACAGTGTCCATCTCTCATGGGTGTGGCCCCTCAATATTAAAATGTAATATTTTAGATGGTGACATATTTGACCCTTCAACAGTAACAAGCTTTAGAAAAGTGTGGGAGTTCTCTTATGAGCAGTCACTGTGTTCCACATCAAATCCTCTGTATATTAGGGAGACTTGAATTTTCTTTTCCCTCTAAGCATTATACATTTTGACTGTTTAAAATATTTCCATTGAACAAGTTGTAGTTTTGGTAACCACACTAAGCAGCTTTTGATCTCAGTGGGAGCTTTTTTTCTGATGTATTATGTTTTAGAAAATAAAATTGTGCTGAAAAATCAAGGACACAAGGATATTGTGAAAGCATAATCAATGATTACCATGTAAAGTGTATCATTCTGGCACTATGTGTGCTCACCTGGGAGATTAGGAAAACAAGATTTATTTTGATAACACTCCTAACTGAGTAATCATAATTTTGATCACAATATCAATATCAAAAACAAGAGAACAACATGTCCACTTAAGCAGACAAAGTGGAGGCAGTCAATCAGCCCGCCTCGCTAAGTGAAAATAATTTCCTGTTCTATTCTAGGCATCATCTTATTATCTGTCTGTTTTTCAAAAGGTCAAATAATCCATCTTATGTTTCTTATCAATTTTAGTGCAGGATCAAATCAGCCTACCATGTTAGGGGATTTTATGGAGAGCTTCATAACCTCTACAATATCTTCAAGAACAAGAGATCAGCCTATGTAATTTTATATGAAAATATTACACCCAGGAAATGGAAGAAGTAGGCAAAAAATATACTTTTTTGCAATAGGCAAAAAATATACTTTTTTGCAATATTGAAATCAAAGACATACCAATGCCAGTGTTTTCTTTACAGGTATGTGGGGCAGCAGAATGTCTATTGCATATTGTTGTTGTGTCCTCTGGCAGGACACTTTACCCTTTGTCTATGTATGGATGTAGTGTGAGCCTGAGTGATTTCTGGTGATCAAAATTGTCAGATTGGCAGCCTTGTTTCTGTCAGTCTACTCCAGGGCAGCTAAATTAATAACATGAGCATTATATTATTAACAGCGCTATATTAATTAAAAGAGTTCTTTATACTACATAGATGCCACTGCCTTTAAATAACAGCCAGCACACAGGGAAACTGCGCACATGGGCCACTTCAGCACCATGGACAGCTCACCCCAATCTGATTCACTAAAAGTAATGTGAACTGTCAAAGGAGGACCATATCTGGCATTAATCTGGATTGAGCTGTAAGGCCCGCTGTGTATTATATGTGCTCTTATCATGGGCCAGCATATACTGAAGCTTTGGTAGAATGCACCATGGAGAAACATCCCGACACCACATTTATACACTTTATAAGATTTCACTGTATAATATAACATATACCATAACTTCCAAAGACTTAACAATTCAAAGCCCATGAGGTTAGTTTAAGTTTATTTTATTGGTTGAAAAATAATGGCTTGGGAAAGTGAATATGATAAATTCTTACTGTAGGAACAAAGCTCTGTCATAATCAGTTTCCAAAGCAACAACAACATATTCTGCTTATTAACACTTAGATTTTTTTTTACATTTTGAATCTAACCATTGTTTTCTAATTTTCCCTCACTTCTGATGAAATAGTTCAGATGCTAGATCCCTTTAGTTTTGGTACTCGTCATTTAGCTACATGTTCAAAATAATATGACTTCATGCACAACTTCTGCACCAAAAGACTCGCGATTTTGGTTGTCCAGATTGTTGCCCTTCTCTCTGTAACTGCTGTTGTGAGGCTCATCATTTTGGTCTTAAAATGTTAGTATTAACCTGCTGGACATGAGCATGGTGTTTTTATTTTGCTATGTTAATTCTAGGGCTGTCAAACGATTCATTTTCTTGATCGCAACTAATCTCAGAAATTTCATAGTTAATCGCGATTAATCGTGATTTATTTTGCATGTTTAAAATTGATATCTTGCAGTAAGACCGTTCGAATCTAAAGTTAAACTCACAATGCAAAGTATTTCTCACTATTTTTTTTATTTCAAAAAAGTGCAGAGAAAGGAAAAAGTAACAATGAACCAGTAATAGTGCTTACTTTGAGAAATTGTAAATAAATGATTGAAGCCCGCTCGAGCTGCCTACGGATGCGTAGAAGGAACAAAATACTAGCAAACTCAAAATAGCGCGTTTAACCGACAATGAGTTTAATTAATACAACTAAATGAGCTGCATATGGATGGTAGAATTGCGGAAAATGCTGGCAAACTCTGATCGCAATTTAAAAAATTGTTCGCTATCATAACTCTAATCGCGATTAACACGTTAATATTCCCAGCCCTAGTTAATTCCTATTCCTAATATGGAACTTGGTTTCAAATTCGCCCTGTAACTGCTAGCCTCTGAGAGCTTCATTTGACTCAACCAAATGCTATGGATAGTGCCACTCCCTTAGTCTACTTTTTTACACAATATGGTTATGCACCTTGATGTAGAAAAACAAGCTCTCTTCAAGCAGAATCCAATCCCATTTGAATATAGTCTACACATGTTTTTCTTTATTTTTATTTTGTTTATGATCAAACGGGAGATGTTGAAGTAGCTCAGTGGGCATCCCATCAGGTGGCAAGAGTGAACGATTTAACATTGTAAATCTTTTGAAATGAAGTCATTAAAACAATTGGGGCATATGCTGTACATTAATATTTGATAGTTGTTGCCACTAAATAGTTTTGTTCTGTTTGTACAATACATAAGACAAGGTAAGTTCTAGTGTAGTTTTTACATAACAAATTTAGATAACCATGATACCTTACCAGTTATGCATAAAATGTATTCACTTATTTTATCATTTTATGGAGACTTCATAGATGAGAGTCCAAATGGTAATCATTTGATAATAAATCATTCTGCATGACTAATAAATCTCCATGTAGCATTGCACTTTGACCACTTTCAGAATACAAATCATCTTTAAAAGGTAATTATGTAAACACAGGGCATTTGGGATAAAGCCACTTGTCAATTTTATTGCCGTCTACAATATCAAAATGTCAGTATCCACCACATTTAATGAGTTCTAACTAGAATTCAGATGGGAATAAAGTTTAATTAAGTGAGATGAATTGTTCTAGCAACAAGAACTTCATTTCTATCTCAAATTGCTATTTTTCTGCTGCATAGGACTATGTGAGCATGGGGGGTCTTGTTTGTTTATTGTAGTTGCTTGAGACCTGATTGAAGTTGACATTTGGGGCGTTATGTTGCAATTCTCATGGATTATTATGTGATTATGATTATGCACATCAGCCATAATACATAATTACGCTGCATAATTGTAATCATCTACTTATTTACATACCAGCTACTAAAACTGACAGGTGAACGCCCCTGTCTGCCTGGCTTATGTAAACAGAAGTTTTGCCAAGACAATTTCTTATGGCCACTGAACTTGGTCAACATTGTGGCAGTGGGGCTCTATTACATTGAAGTTAACCTCTGGTCCAGCATTGTGCACTGGCTGCGTGTTCTGCTCACGCTTGTTTTACAAAGTACTGACCTCACAGTGAGACGATGATAATGGCCTGACCTCTCTTGACACCATTTGAATTTAAAATGAAGGGAAAAATAATGATATGGGTGGTAACTAAAGGTTTGTGTGACTGTGTGAGCCTGATGCCATAAACCCGCTGAAGAGAGAGTTCCATTCTGAGGTTGAGTCCTTGAGCCAGACACTTCAACCTTGTATACATGAATGGTGTGTCCGTAATTGGTCCAGAAAAGCCCTGTACACAGATTAGTACAGTGGTACCTCACCTTACGAAAGCCCCAACAAATGAAAATTTCAAGTTACGAAACGCCTTCACGTTAAATTTTGGTCTCTAGATACGAATGAAAATTCAAGTTACGAAACGCGAAATCTCAAAAATTCAATTAATGCGCACTCAGATGCGCGCTCAGATGCACGCCCCGAAACGTAAATAGGCCTACACTTTATCAACACACACGGGGTTAGGTTCCAGAGGTGGCCCGCGGTGGGAGAGGTCCACGAGGTAGGACAACTTTGTATTTTGCAATTGTTCTACATGTTTACGGCTGTAAATGCCTCACCACACACATTCTATGCTTTTCTCAGATTGGAGTTGGGCTTTTCTCGCATTTCTTTTTTGTTTAAACACTCAAACTTTCATAGATTTTCAACAAAATGTATTAATAGTGAAGCGTGGGGGGAGACGACTCCGGAAGCAGCGCGGAGACAGGAGCACCGCCCGCGAGGAGCACCGTGCGCAATGCACGAGGTGCACCGAGGAGCACCGCACGCACCGAGGAGCACCTGGCGCGAGGAGCACCTGGTGCGAGGAGCACCTGGCGCGAGGAGCACCTGGCGCGAGGAGCACCGCGCGCACCAAGGAGCACCTGGCGCGAGGAGCACCGCGCGCACCGAGGAGCACCGCGCGCACCGAGGAGCACCGCGCGCACCGAGGAGCACCGCGCGCACCGAGGAGCACCTGGCGCACCGAGGAGCACCGCGCGCACCGAGGAGCACCTTGCGCACCGAGGAGCACCTGGCGCGAGGAGCACGCACCCCTAGTCCTAGTCTGCACAACCGGCACCGGGTCTGCGAGCAAGAGAGAACCACGGCGCCCGGAACGCGTCCTCTGGAGCCCGAGCCACAAACCAGCCGCACGGCCCAGGTCCAGTCCTGGTTTAGTCCAGGTCCAGTCCAGGTCTAGACCTGGTTTAGTTCTGGTTTAGACCAGGTTTATTCCACGTTTAGTCCTGGCTCTACAGTCTCTTGGCCAATCAGGAAGCAGAACACAATGTTACACTATAAAAAAAAAACTTGCACTATAAAAAAAACCCTTGGAATGGATCACGCCTTTTCCATTGAAATAGTTGCTCAACTTACGAAAAATTCACGTTACGAAACTACTTCTGGAACGAATTAATTTCGTAAGGTGAGGTACCACTGTACTGCTTCCATCAGTCTTCCCCAGGGCAACTGTGGAGGATTAATGAAAAATCTTCTAAAACGACCAACTGACACAGGACACACTGTAATCACCATTTCTCTGTCTTACCCCTTTGACTTACCCCTACCCCTTGGTTTTGCGCATTCATGTGAGGGCAAGGGGTGTCCCGATTCTAATTTTGATCAAGGGCTAGGGCTATGACCGATAATCCTTGTTTATGTTTGTTTGCGTCAATTGTTGTCTCCTCTGTAGACGTAGCAGCCAGGTAGAGGCAAGGGATGATGACGCAAACGGTAATCGAGTTGTGTCCCAGTTCTTAGGGGAACATTTCTACCCCTAGCCCTTTCAGCTCGTTATTGAGGGACAAGACAAAGATGTAGATAAAGGGGTAGGGGAAGGGGTAAGACAGAGTAATGGGACGCAGCCTAATTTGTACCTCAACTATGTACCTCCACTATGCCACAACAATATTATCCCCTTTTTATACATTTAATTTTGATACTGCAACTGATGTCCCTGTAATCACCACTACTACAATTAACTGCTACCTCAAGTACACCACAATCACAGTACAGTGGTACCTCACCTTACGAAATTAATTCGTTCCAGAAGTGGTTTCGTAACGTGAATTTTTCGTAAGTTGAGTAGCTATTTCAATGGAAAAGGCCTGATCCGTTCCAAGGGTTTTTTTTTATAGTGTAACTTTTTTTTTTTATAGTGTAACATTGTATTCTGCTTCCTGATTGGCTAAGAAACTGTAGAGCCAGGACTAAACGTGGAATAAACCAGGTCTAAACCAGAACTAAACCAGGTCTAGACCTGGACTGGACCTGGTCCTGGTTTAGTCCAGGTCCAGTCCAGGTCTAGACCTGGACTGGACCTGGACTAAACCAGGACTGGACCAGGGCCGTGCGGCTGGTTTGTGGCTCGGGCTCCAGAGGACGCGTTCCGGGCGCCGCGGTTCTCTCTTGCTCGCAGACCCGGTGCCGGTTGTGCAGACTAGGGGTGCATGCTCCTTGCGCGCGGTGCTCCTCACGCCATGGGTGCTCCTCCGTGCGCGCGGTGCTCCTCGGTGCGCGCTGTGCTCCTCGGTGCGCGCGGTGCTCCTCGGTGCGCGCGGTGCTCCTCGGTGCGCGTGGTGCTCCTCGCGCCAGGTGCCCCTCGGTGCGCGCGGTGCTCCTCGCGCCAGGTGCTCCTCGCGCCAGGTGCTCCTCGCGCCAGGTGCTCCTTGCGCCAGTTGCTCCTTGCGCCAGGTGCTCCTCGGTGCGCGCGGTGCTCCTCGGTGCACCTCGTGCGTCGCGCACGGTGCTCCTCGTGGGCGGTGCTCCTGTCTCCGCGCTGCTTCCGGAGTCGTCTCCCCCCACGCTTCACTATTAATACATTTTGTTGAAAATCTATGAAAGTTTGAGTGTTTAAACAAGAGAGAAATGCGAGAAAAGACCAACTCCAGTCTGAGAAAAGCGTAGAATGTGTGTGGTGAGGCATTTACAGCCGTAAACATGTAGAACAATTGCAAAATACAAAGTTGTCCTACCTCGTGGACCTCTCCCACCGCGGGCCACCTCTGGAACCTAACCCCGTGTGTGTCGATAAAGTGTAGGCCTATTTACGTTTCAGGGCATGCATCTGAGCGCGCATCTGAGCGCGCATTAATTGAATTTTTGAGATTTTGCGTTTCGTAACTTGAATTTTCATTCGTATCTAGAGACCAAAATTTAACGTGAAGGCGTTTCATAACTTGAAATTTTCGTTTGTTGGGGCTTTCGTAAGGTGAGGTACCACTGTATCTCATTTTGATACATTCAATATAAAAAGCAGTACCTTTCAGTTGTACTTGAGTATTTATTACCTTCTCCTTCCCTTTTATTTAGCCCCCATCATCACCAACTGCTCCCTCGCATGCCAACATTTGTATGATTGACGTGGAATTAAAGCATGATGCCTTCACTTGAAACAGACATGGACTTTGACCTTTTGTAGACATATTACTAAAAAATGTCTGGAGGAAATGCCACAGGGACACAGACAGTATAAGGTCTTCAAAAATATACAGGGCATGAGAATATTCTTGTAAAATATAGATAACTCTGCTTGTGATGTGTTTTCCTTAGGGGAGATGGGAGTTGCAGGGACCAGGGCAGGGGCTCTGTTGTTCCCAGTGACGTGAGCGCACAGCAGTCCAGCACCTGCAGCCATGACTGGAATATAAAGGTCATATGTGCCTTCAAAGGTCTGCTCGTACATTTAGGCAAAGAGACCCGGTGTAACAGAGGTCAATACATTAGTAATTATAATGGATAGTGGCATAGCACCCTAGGCACTGCACCAATATTACCAACACTTATTCTGGTGTAGCTTTGTCTCTTTTTTTAAATCTCTTTTTACTGGGTCTATGAAGCTTAGGCTCAGATTTAGACTCAGACAAACTATATTGATCCACAGTAGCTCACACATCATGACATCCAACACAGAGACTACTGTAATGCCCTGCTCTCTGGTCTTCCCAAAAAGAATATTTCAGGTTTGCATTTATTACAAAATTCAGCAGCACGTGTCCTGACTAGGACTAGGGGGCGGGACCACATTACACCAGTCTTAAAATCACTGCATTGGCTCCCTGTTAGTTTCAGGATAGATTAAGGATAGAAAGTTCTTTTACTAGTTTTTAAATATCTTTATGGTCTTGGGCCTTCTTATCTTTCAGAACTGCTTTTACCTTACAAACCCTCGTGGACCCTGTGCTCCTCCGGCAGCAGGCTCCTGGTCATTCCCAAAGTCAGGATTCACACTCAGAGAGAGGCGTCTTTTCAGTACTACGGCCCTCGTCTATGGAACTGCCTGCCGGAGGACCACAGGGCTGCAGAGAACGTTTATGTTTTTAAGAGTGGGCTCAAGACTCATCTCTTTAGCTTGGCCTTTGATTGAAATGTTATACTTTTATCTGTTTTATTATTCATATTTTATTTTAGGCATTTTATTAGCTTGAACTAATATTCATCTGTCAATTTTGGGATTTCCAGTGCTTCGTCTGTAGGAGCCCTCTGTACCAGGACTGGTGGTCGGCTGTGGCTGCTGGGGACTTCGAGTTATGAAACTTTTATTTCATATTACAAGGAAATGGATCTCCCTTCTGGGGAGAAATACCAATATGTCTTTATTGATTTAGCATTCACACTAAACAATTTTCAATTGTCTAATAAAGGTTGTTTTACAGAATTTACACACAATTTTCCAAAATAAGTCTAGTTTTCACAAATACATTTTCTTACCTGACCTTGGTCTGACAAGTTTATCAAAACCTGACAATCACTTTTTGCCCTTTTGCAAAAATACCAAAATTGTCTGTCTGTCTATTTACTATGAAAGCAATTCCATGCATCCAAAATAATCACCGCGGAGAGGTCTGGCTGCCGGATTAAAATAATTAGTTTGCTGTATATCAAATGTACTGATCTAAAATTGGATGAAGTCCCCTTAAAGAACATGATCTGGACAGGTTGAGTGTGACACGAGCTGGGGTCCTCCAGTAGCCCCAGTGGGGGCCAGGCCAATCTCTGTAGCACTGACTCATGATAATGGTGCAAACTCTGGGGGAGAAATGCAATCTCAACATGATCAAGCTCTTCATTGTGCTGTATGTGTGTGTGAAAGTGACACCAGCCCACGAGGCATGGTCCAGTCAGGCTGAAAAACATGTCCCTCACTTGGAGAGGAGATAGAGCAGACTGGAAACAGCACCCACTGTCCTCTCTGCTGAGGCTGTGACAAGAACCCACTCCCCTCTAGAGTCACTCAAGATATTTTGGTCTATTTTTATATTTCATATATATTATATTTCATACATGTGACAAATTTTAAGTTATTGTGAATGTTTTAAAATATCTGAATGTTCATAACTAATGACTGAATTCCTAAATACAATGTGAACTTAATTGTGACATGCTGCCCTGCTGGATGAGATATTTTTAAAAAGAAGGAAAAAAAGTGGTGGAACGTAATGAATTAAAAGTAGTAAAGTACTGTACTTAAGTAAAAATTTTAGGTATCTGTACTTTACCTGAACAGGACTGAAAAGTAAAAATTTTTCATTATTGAGTACTTCTTCCACCACTGACTCCAAGACTAATGTAGGCTATGTATGCAGAGGTATACAGTAATATAAATAAAAACCAAGTACAGTAATCCTTCGTTTATCGCAGGGGTTAGGTTCCAGAAATAACCCGCAATAAGAGAAAGCCGCGAAGTAGGACAACTTTATATTTTACAATTATTCTACATGTTTTAAGGCTGTAAATGCCTCACCACACACATTATACACTTTTCTCAGACTGGAATTAACATTTTCTCACATTTGTCTGTAGTTTAAACACTCAAACTTTCATAGATTTTCAACAAAATGTATTAATAGTGACGCATGGGGGGAGACACGGCCCCGGAAGCCCCGCCAGACGCGCGAGGAGCACTGTCACGTCCCGGGACGAGACGCGCACCAACCCCTTGGAGAAGTGCGCGACACATGCTGCTCTGTCACGGATTTGTCCACGATATCGTGGACACAAAAACGAGATAGAACTGTGGCGCCCGGACCGCGTGCTCTCAGCTCGAGCCACAAACCGAACACGCACAAACGAATGCAAAAGCCGCACGGAGTGATCTAATCCTGGTTCAGACCTGGTCTAGTCCCGGTTTAGTCCAGGTCTAGACCTGGTCCAGTCCTGGTTTAGTCCAGGGCCAGTCCAGGTTTAGACCTAGTTTAGACCTGGTCTAGACCTGGTTTAGTTCTGGTTTAGTCTAGGGCCAGTCCAGGTTTAGACCTGGTTTAGACCTGGTCTAGACCTGGTTTAGTCCACGTCTAGTCCTGGTCTAGTCTCTTAGCCAATCAGGACGCAGAACACATTGTTACACTATAAAAAAAAATGTTACACTATAAAAAAAAAAAAATTTTTTAAAAATTGAAAAAAAAATTGAAAAAAAAAATCTGCGAAACAGCGAGGCCGCAAACAGTGAACCGCGATAGAGCGAGGGTTCACTGTAACAAATCCTCAACTTAATCCTTTTTAGAAGCAAAAGATGCTATGCCAGTATTATATAGTTGTTTACACTTTTCAGTTTCAAGTATTTCCTAGATGCGTTCCTCATAATTGGGCATCCAGCCATCTCATTTTCTTTCTTGCTCACTTATTTAAAATCTAAATATAACTTTACACCAGTATATTGCAAAACTGTGCTCTGTCAGCATACAAACCCAAATGTATGATAACAACGCTTGGAGAAACTTCATATTTTCCAAGTCAAATCATAAATATAATATAACATGTTACACCCATTTTGTTGAATATGTTATTATGACTACAACTTTGTCCTTCAGGATTATACAAACATTCTGTCAATACTTTCATAGTTTGTTGAGGGAGCATGGTAAACTGCCTGTGATCAGCGCTTTATACATTTACAGAAGGTGACGAGTGATGAACGGAGGCTGTGAGGAATGCGACAGTGAGATGTCTTGATAAAACATTCATGTGACAGCACAGTTGAATAAAACATACAGAGATGATCCACGGGTCAAGCAGCCAGTAAGTCTGTGTATGTGTGTGTGTCTACTGTATGGAAATATAGGCTAAACACACGCATTTCCACATTCCAGCTTTCCATATGTGAAGATGCTAAAGTGCTAAAGCCACGAGGAAGAAGTGGCTTTGGTTGACTTGATACAGTATGTTTCTTGTATGAAAAGAGATTCATTATGTATTCAGCAGCTCTGAAGAGAGGCCTTAAATAAATGAAATGGCTATTGTCAGGCAGAGATAATCAAAGCGCCTGAGATAAGGAGCGGACATTTTGACAGGCGCAAGGGGAAAGAGGTAGAAAATTACAAACAGAATTTTAACGTCAATGAGCTATTGTGTCTAAAATGGTGCAAAAACAAAAACTCCCACTTCATGCAAGAAGTGGGAGTTGCAACATTATGTGAGTTCATGAGAAATAAAGAAGTAAATATCTATTTCTGAGTGATATGCATAATTTGGGCGTGTATTTTTACAGTTTTCAAACAGGGAAAAACAGGATCAAGTGAATTTTAAACTGTTCACTGTTAAAAAAAAAAAACATGACAATTTTAAATAAAAGATTGATTTGAGTACATTTAGACTGTCTTATAATCAGATTGGCCAATGGAACAAGCATTGTTTAATGTGTTTAATGTGTTTAAAGGGATAGTGCGTTTTTTTAAAATGTTAATCTGTATGGGTTTCCTTCTAAAAGTTACGTGTGTTGACACCGGCTTACCTCTGACAGTCTCAGCTGATCCCGGTTTGGCTCGCTTTCTGGAGCCCACGTAAGTAGGTCCGGTAACTTCCCTGGAACATGAAATAAAGCTTGTTTTTTCTACTCAAAACAAAACATTTGTCCGAAAGGTGATATATTTGCGTTCGAAACAGATGTCCACGAAAAATCCAGCAGCGTATTTCGCATTTGCATATTGTCTCTCTCCACTTGTATCACTACGCCCATGTTAACTCTATCAGTCTTTTCACCTTCAGCGGATGTCTACGCCGAAGTTTACAAGTGAACAGGCTGATAGAGTTAACATGGGCGTAGTGATACGAGTGGAGAGAGACAATACGTGAATGCGAAATACGCTGTTGGAGGTTTCGTGGACAACTGTTTCGGACGCAAATATATCACCTTTCTAACAAATGTTTTGTTTTGAGAAGAAAAACAAGCTTTTTTCATGTTCCAGGGAAGTTACTGGACCTACTTACGTGGGCTCCAGAAAGCGAGCTGAACCGGGATCAGCTGAGTGTCAGAGGTAAGCTGGTGTCAACACACGTAACTTTTAGAAGGAAACCCATACAGATTAACATTTTTAAAAACTGCACTATCCCTTTAATGTTTTGTTTTTTTTTAAGCATTTTCTCACTTGCTATTGCAGTTGAAATATGATTTAAACAACACTTTTCTTTTCTCTTCTATTGGCTAACTAACTGAATGTATTCAAATCTAGATTCTGATTCAAGCACTTACCAACATATTATCTTATTTAAGACTGTAATTTTCTCGTGTTTGCAGATACAGCATCAGAAGGGGGGCTTAGGGGACACTACCAAATCATCCTTATTTTCTTGACATTTCGATTTCGACACCACAAAACATTTCTGGGCACACTTCACAACGTTCTATTGAAAAAGCTGAGGCTTCAGTGTCAACAAGGTTCAACAACAATTGCTAACAGCGCACCAGCAGCAACTTCCAGTTTTGCAATCAATAAAAAGGCTTTATAATTAGATAAAGACATAGCAGGGCTCTCAAGTCTCACGCATTGAGAGTGTGACACACGCAATTCGACGTGTTCACACGCTCACACGGCATTTCTCACGCAATTCCACGCACGACCATAAGAGCTGCTGCCCTGGGCCAAACAGCTTTATGACAATAATGTACATAGCCTTGAACTTACACTCAATCAGTAAGTGTATTTATTAAAGATACAGTTATAATCACCTTGTACTTTGATTGCAGCCTTTAAAGCATGCTGTAGAGTCCTTTCCCAAGTTCTGTTATACAGCTATAATTCCTATTTATTAGGCTCTTAGTCACAAACCGTGACTAATGTTTAATATTCAATAGAAACAGGAGCACTGTGATCAATGTGGCTCAAGGCTTTAAAAGGAGCAGCAGACTCCATCTTCCTGAGCACAGCCCCCCTGTACTCTATAGTGTATCTGTACCCTAGTAGATACACTATTTCCATTAATTCTATTTATCTATATGTGAAT
The DNA here is from genome assembly GCA_036785185.1 of Paratrypauchen microcephalus. Lineage (NCBI taxonomy): Eukaryota > Metazoa > Chordata > Actinopteri > Gobiiformes > Gobiidae > Paratrypauchen > Paratrypauchen microcephalus. The sequence continues at coordinate 896,308 of JAVJIX010000052.1, read as the reverse complement.
ATTTGGCCCTTTTCTTGTGGGAAAAGAGAGAGAGAGAGAGACAGAGAGAGACAGAGAGAGAAAGAGAGACAGAGAGGCATATATCAATCAATCAATCAAACAATATTTATAAGGCGCTTTTCATACAAAAATGTAACACAAAGCGCCTTACAGAAGAAGAAGAAGAAGTGAATTTATTGATCTCACACTGGAGAAATTCTTCTCTGCATTTTAACCCATCCTATATATATATATATATATATATATATATATATATATACATATATATATATATATATATATATATATATATATATATATATATATATATATATATATATATATATATATATATATATATATATACATATACAGGTGGTTGCACCTGTATATGGCAGGTTGCACAGGTGGCATTCTATCACAACACCACGCTGGAATTCACTGAGCTCCTGAGAGCTAATTTATTTTCACAATCTTTCACTATATATATATATATATATATATATATATATATATATATATATATATATATATATATATATATATATATATATATATATATATATAGTCAAAAGTCAATTTTGTATAATATAATATAGAACCTTTAATAGGATGAGCAGAAAATGCACATTTTAACATTTTCCATTCTTTACCACTGCCCAACTTGGTTCTTGTTGTGGAATTCAGTTGTATGCTATGTCCTACCAACTGCCTTATGGAGTCACCATGGCACCAAAGGCTTGTAAACTGACCTCATGTAATTAGGTTGATGCATTACAAATCAATGAACACGAATTGTTGAATGTGGCAGCAGTTCTTTAATTAAAATGGAACAAAAAAAATACATTGTATGTGAATGTATCCTGAAAGTTCATCTGTTTTTATAGCTACAGATAAGACTTGCTGGCTTTAGTAGATGAGGCTCTGTGTCCTTGAATGTGCACACTGCCAGATTTACTTCAAAATCTTCCATATTTTTCTTCCTTTTTTTCTTTGAGCTGTATAACTGACATTTGCCTGGATCACCTCACAGTGCTCCACTGTGAAAGCAAACAAAAAGCTGACAGAAATAAGTGCTTTGTGATTGTTGTGTAATTTTGCAGAAAGAAAATACAGACTTTTGCTTTGAGAGCCGCGGTGTCGAAGCTATATCTCAGGTCCCAGCAAAACATGAATGCTCCTGCAGTTCAGGGCTAAAATCTCATTGTGCACTTCAATTATCACTGAGACTTGAAAAAAATAGTGTCTGTGTCAAAGTTTCTGTGTGTTTCTACAAAAGAAGGTGTTGACAAAATATATAAATCAATAATTGGGTTTATTTTTTTACTTGATATCTCTTTCTAACAGAGTTGAAGGAAGTTTCAACTGTAATTTTAAAGACTCAGTCATTTCAAAATTCAGTTTCCAAATCAGTATCATGCTTTATGTTTTGGGTGGCAGCAGGGCAATAGACTTGGGGGCCAAAGCAGTCTGTTATCCTGGTCCCTGGGGTTTTAGGGGCAGTAATCCACTTTCCACTTTTTTTTGCTGTTTATCCTCATTTATTGAAAGGATTCTATCACATAGGGAATAATTTAATATTGGAACATAATAATAACCAGTAGAAGAGGTTGTTTTGAATGTCATGTCACAATATCATCAGTAACAATAATCTAATGTAGGTTTTCATAAACATCTTTCTAATTACTATCATTCAAGTAGTAAGTTTAAAACAAATTGTAGAAACATTTTTAAATAAAACCTCTTTACTTCTTGATCTTTAAATTAGAATATAGAGTAAGAGAATAAAAGCTTAAAAGATACTGGTTCAAGTTTCATTTTCAAAAAGAGCTCACTTAAAATGTGCTGTACTATTTAAAGGTGCATTCTGTAATTTTTCAGGCTTGCCACAACTTTTTCTCCATGGAGATGGTATTACTCTGTCTGAAATGTTTCACAGTGTGGCAGTAAACCTTCTGACCAGTATCTTGATCTGGTCACATCTCCTGCTTGTTTCCAGGGAGATATTTAAGTTTAATACAATACTGTGAAACATTCCAAGCAAAGCAATTGCGTTGTCATTTATCAACTGCGACAAAAATGTAGGCAGACCTTGCCCCAGAAGAGTTACATATGCACCTTTAAGTCTGAGTCTCTAGTCATAGGCTTCAGCGTCCTGTTTATAGGTGACATTTTGTGGATTTTTTTTTTACCATTTAAAAGAATATTTTGAATATCTGAATATCTTAAGAATCTGAATTGCTATTTTTTTATGACAATGGTGTTAACTTTTCATCATTGTGAAACCCATAGATATGGTTGGACAGACTCGTTGGTAGGACTAGGTGCTGGAGCAGCCCATGAATAAAGGATTAGACCTAAAGTCCAGTGGGTATCTGAGCACAATCCTTCTAAGATTCAGGTCTGTGCCCGCGGGACATTCTACTCATTCATCATTAACTGCAGCTTAAGGTGAGTGAGAGCACACAGAGCGTCCAGATGAGAGACACCGGCCACAAGGAAGGCGACAGATAAAAGAAGAATGAAGTGAAGATTGTTGGGGGATTTTGGAAGCAGGTCAGGTTTGAGAAAAGGAAAAGTGGCGGGGAAAAAAAATCAATGGATGTGTGAACAGCTGAAAGGGAAAGTTGAATTAAAAGCGGGAAGTCAGATAAAACATACTTGAGATGTGATGACTGCAAAGCTGAGGGAGGAGCAGAGCAGCAGGAGGGCCAGGGGGGTCAAAGGTCGAGGATCAGAAAGAGAGAAAAAGACAGGCCTGTACCATAGTATCTCTGAAAAGCTGTTGGAATATGCTGAACTATACTGGAAGAGCAATATTAACTATGCATGGAATATAGAAATGATAACATGAAAACAGATAAGCCCCATGTTTCAAGACATGATAAATCAAAAACTGTACATTGAAATAGCTTATTTCTGGTGCACAATGTTCAAGAAGATGTTATCTGCTTTGGAGTCTGAAACATGGCAACATAAATGAATTAAAAGTGTCCCAGATAAAATAAAAGCTTGTATCAGAGTGCACTTGCAACTCATCCTACTTGATAATAATAGATAAATATAAAGCTTTGGAATAGTTTAGAAATATGATAAATAAGTAAGATGGTAAATTCATACACCTCCACTAGAATAATGGGATAATTTCAGCCTTGGAATTTCTTATCTGTACTGAATTAAAGGTAAAAGTTACCTGTTAACTCGACTGACTAATAATAAATGGTAACTCAAACATGTGCGAATGAAAAAAAAACACAATTCCAAGTACGTTTTTGATAGGGTAACAACATTATAACATGGCTTAAACCTCTTAAAGGGATAGTGCGTTTTTAGTTTTTTTTTATGTTAATCTGTATGGGTTTCCTTCTAAAAGTTACGTGTGTTGACACCGGCTTACCTCTGACAGTCTCAGCTGATCCTGGTTCGGCTCGCTTTCTCAAGCCCACGTAAGGAGGTCCGGTAGCTTCTCCGGAACATTAAATAAAGCTTGTTTTTCTTCTCAAAACAAAACATTTGTCCGAAAGGTGATATATTTGCATCCCAAACAGTTGTCAACGAAACATCCAGCAGCAAACTTAGCGATCGTGTATTGTGTCTGCCAACTCGTATCACGGCGCTCACGTTAGCGTATCAGCCTGTTCACCTTTAGCGGAAGTGTACGGCAGATGCGGTCCGCCGCAAGGGGAAGTTTACAAGTGAACAGGCTGATACGCTAACGTATCAGCGATATTAGCGATTGCTAAGTTTGCTGCTGGATGTTTCGTTGACAACTGTTTGGGACGCAAATATATCACCGTTCGGACATATGTTTTGTTTTGAGAAGAAAAACAAGCTTTATTTAATGTTCCAGACCTCCCTACCGGACCTCCCTACGTGGGCTTGAGAAAGCGAGCCGAACCGGGATCAGCTGAGACTGTCAGAGGTAAGCCGGTGTCAACACACGTAACTTTTAGAAGGAAACCCATACAGATTAACATAAAAAAAACCTGCACTATCCCTTTAAAAGTTTGTGATGTGGCGGCAACGAATACAGCTAAAATATATTTTTATGTATTATGTATTATCTTCTTGGCATGACATACCAAATGAATAATAATCAAGATGGATTTGCACATGATAATTAGCATGTAGTGATAAAATGCTGTTTGTAACATTGTCATTGCAGAAAAGAATTAAAGTTAAAAGTTGTTAGATCTGAGATCTGTGTGAAATTATATAATCATCCTTATCACTTATCTGTGTAAAAATAAAATTGAATGTATTTTTATGTTTTCTGTTAATTTTCTCCAAGCTGCAGTTGAAACCTTTCAGAATGCGTCATAAGAGTCAATAAAGAGAGAGGAGGCTTTTGAGACCTGTCTTGTGTTTGCATAGATCTAAGGCTGCTTGACAGGTCTTAATTATGGTGTAATCAATGGTGCATAAGCTCCAGTGAACTGCAGTGTAGGCCTGACAAAAACAAACAATAACTCCATATCATGTGTTCGTTAAGACCTGCCAGGGCTGTCACTGAGAGGACATCTCCCTTAGCTTCAAACAGGGATGACCAAATCTACAATCTGGCCATAGGAAGACTGTCTAAGAACATATTTAAAATAATTGGGTTTCACTGTGTCATTACATAGTGTATTTATTTATATACCTTACAGCTTCCCAAAACATTGCTTTATCTTTTGAACATTTTAAATCGCTATGTTGGACTTCTACAGACCCCAGTCTACTACCCCCTCAGCAGTGAGCATACAGGGACACTGAGAGAGTGGACTCATACAAGTACCTGGATGTTCAACAACAACAAACTGGACTGGACTCACACAGATGCAGTGTACAGAAAGGGCCAGAGCAGGCGCCATCTCCTGAGGAGACTATGAAGACTCTTTTGGAGTAAGGGGGCCAATCCTGGGGGCCTTCTACAACTCAGTCATCCTGTACTATGTAGTACAGTGTGGTATGTTGGACATGAGCGTTGCCCCCTGCAGGACGCTCTGTTTTCTCTAAAGAGCAGCTTCAGGACAGACTGATCCACCCTCACTGTGTGAAGGGTCCACAGGTCTTTCCTTCCTGCTGCTGTCAGACTGTACAATGAACAATGTTAGCCCTGCACATGTGTCATCAACCTGTAATAATCATGTGCATACTCTAAAAGAAAGTTAATCTTTACTGGTACAAGTCACTTTTATTAAAATAAAATATACATAAAATAAAAGTGACTTGGGTGAATTGTACCCAACTGAATTGTACTTTAGCTGCTATTTATTTATTTAATCTGCCCATATGCTGCACTGCAGATAACCATAGTTATAACCAAATGATGTACAAATAATATAATATACTGCAGTAATTCTAAGTTCATAACCACAACTTTTGTAACCTTAAGGCCACCACACACTACAGGATTTTTTGGTCTTAAACGATTTTTAAACGTGCGACAAAAAGTGCACACCACAGACATGAGGAGAATCTTATGAGACTTAAAATCTCTGATTGTTGCAGACTGCAGCGGGATACGGCTGCGGACCACAGGCTACACAGTTGTGAGCATGATCGCATCAGCTGTATCCTGTCTAGAGGTAAGATCGGGCCTAAAAAATCCAGCCCGAACCGGCCCGCGGGTATTAAAGCCCGACCCGGCCTGAACCCGACCAGTTAACTTGATTTGCAGGCCCGAGCCCGAAGCAAACCCGAAATTTCATATTTTATTTGTGAGGAGGGAGGAGGAGGGGTGATTTATGATAACAAATTAAAGCCTGTCTTTTGTAACGAAATCTAAGTTAAACAAGACTGTATAAACATTTACATCTTTTATATTTGTTTCTGTAGAGGGTACATTAACCGACAATTTTCCATCATTGACGGATTTTTTAAAGAGTTGACGGGAAAAATTTAAGGCCGTCCGTCATTTTGACGGGTTTAAAATTGGGCCATAAACCACAGCAGCAGTACGTCCTTAAGAATCTATCGCGGCGCAGCACTTTAAGAGAGAGAAGCAGAGAGAGCGGAGCGGAGGGGAAGATTATTAAGAGGGGGGCCGTCACGTGCGCAGAGCTCTGGCTCTGCGGCTCCTGTTTAGTAGTTAAATAGCAATTACATTACAGCGCCTTCTCTGTTTTATCCAAATTATTTATTTTAAAACAAGTATTCCTTAGTTTAGTATCCACGCATCGTTTTAGTATACATTTTTATAAACATATATTTATTTTAAAAAAGTCAGCGAGAGAGAAGCCCGAGCCCAACCCGACCTGAAGCAATGATTGACATTTTAGGCCCGGGGTCGGGCTCGGGCTCGGGCTTAAGATCTTACCTCTAATCCTGTCTACACTAACACCATTCACTTTGCAACTCTTTAAGTGTTCAAAAGATCAGAGCATTGTACTTCTAGTTTAGATAGAAGTCAAAACTGTGGTATTATTATTTGGGAAATGTGGTGCAATATTTCAGATACATGGTTTTTAAAGCCCCAGTGTGTAGGATTCGTGGCGCATAGGTGGATGGTGCTATTGCACTTTCTGTTTTAGCTACGGCAGACCTCGAGGGACCCGCGCGCCGCGCGGTCCTGTTTATTTTTTTATTTTTTTTTTCTCATGAAAACACACATTCCCGATCATGTACCATGACACTCTACACATCAAATGAAACCTTACAGTCTCCTCTTTTTGACTATGCAATTCATTTCCCTGCAAAACAATCACTCCCCAAGCACATGGGGCTTTTATACAGAAAAGCACAAAACGAGGTTAGCTTACCTTAGAATGCTTTCCACAGGTCAAACTCTGTATTTCACCATAGACTTGCTCTCAATTTGTCCGTCAGGGTCCAGCGAATAAAATCCAGTAAAACAATTTAGTCCAAAACACGTGTTAGATCCATTACGAGTCTGATCCGGCAGCATGCTTGTGTTGTTTACCCAAAACCACGAGCCTTGCCGAAGGCGAAGGCGGAACCCAAATGTCCTTCTGCGGCTCTCGTATTCAAAATGGCTGCCTCTATATGGGGACGATCCCCCTTTTATGTGACTATATCTAAGTCCAAAAGAATACTTTGATTTCATGATGGAAGTGAAAAGGCTTGGAAAACAATGTATTTTTGAATGGGTATCTTCAATTTCAGTAATTAACGGGTAAAAATCTTACACACTGTCCCTTTAAAGCCTAAAAGACTGGAGATAAAATTCACAGGAAGTAGAGTCACAATCGCTAATCTGCAGCTTCACCCAGATCTGTGCGCTGCGTGGATGTAAACAGACACACGTGAGGAGCTACTACTACGCCTTTTAACTTTTAAAGAACGCTTCAAACTAGATTAATAGCGTGGCTTTGTGGACTGGTTGACATTATATGCGAAGGACAAATTCTGTGGATAATGTGGATGTGATGCCGCACTTTAAATTGATCACTTTACGAGAGGTGACTGATAAAGACGCCTCATTATTTTTGGTTTATCTCGAATTTGTATCTTGTGCCTCTGTGTCCGTTACTCCTCTGCTCCTGATGTTCTGTTTTATTGACTCTTGCTGTCACATTGGTGTAGCTCTGAGTCAAACTGATGCCCCCCCCCCACACACACACACACAAGGAGCGCTCTGTGTGTGTGTGTGTGTGTGTCTTAAAAAAAATTCACACACAAAGTGTGTGTGAATTTTGAATGGACGCATGAATATATAGAATGAAACTTGAATATATTGAATGGGCGCTTGAATATATTGAATGGACGCATGAATATATAGAATGAAACTTGAATATATTGAATGGACGCTTGAATATATTGAATGAACATTCGAATATATAGAATGAAACTTGAATATATTGAATGGACGCTTGAATATATTGAATGAACATTCGAATATATAGAATGAAACTTGAATACAGTGGTACCTCACCTTACGACCCAACAAACGAAAATTTTAAGTTACGAAACGCCTTCACGATAAATTTTGGTCTCTAGATACGAAAGAAAATTCAAGTTATGAAATGTGAAATCTCAAAAATTCAAATAATGCGCGCTCAGCCACACACATTATACGCTTTTCTCAGACTGAATTTAAACTTTTCTCACATTTGTCTCTCGTTTAAACACTCAAACTTCCATAGATTTTCAACAAAATTATTAATAGTGAAGTGTGGGGGGAAGTGGGAGGGGGGAGAAAGCTGCGCGCGGACACGTGTGATAGCGCAGCATGACCCGGCGCAGGGCTGCCAGCAGGTCTAGACCTGGACTAAACCAGGACTGGACCTGGACTAAACCTGGACTAAACCAGGACTAGACCAGTGCTAGACCAGGTGGATTAAAGCGCCGCGTGCGGGTCTATTTCCTGGTTTCGTTTCGAGTCACAGCTGAGGGGAGCAGCGAGGAGGGGACTGCACGCAGTCTGAGCACATGAACGCATGAACGAGACCCACGAACGCATGCAAGAGCCGCGGTGGTCTAGACCTGCAGGTCTAAAGGAGGTCTAGAGGAGGCACGGTTTGAGCACGAGTCTCGTTCATGCGCTCAGACTGCGTGCGGTCCCCCTTGCTGCTCCCCTCAGCTGTGACTCGAAACAAAACCAGGAAATAGACCCGCGCGCGGCGCTTTAATCCACCTGGTCTAGTCCTGGTCTAGTCCTGGTCTAGTCCAGGTTTAGTCCAGGTTTAGTCCTGGACCAGTCCTGGTTTAGTCCAGGTCTAGACCTGCTGGCAGCCCCACGCCGGGTCATGCTGCGCTATCACACGTGTCCGCTTGCAGTTTTCTCCCCCCTCCTCCTTCCCCCCACACTTCACTATTAATAATTTTGTTGAAAATCTATGAAAGTTTGAGTGTTTAAACGAGAGACAAATGTGAGAAAAGTTTAAATTCAGTCTGAGAAAAGCGTATAATGTGTGTGGCTGAGCGCACATTATTTGAATTTTTGAGATTTCGCGTTTCGTAACTTGAATTTTCTTTTGTATCTAGAGACCAAAATTTACCGTGAAGGCGTTTCGTAACTTGAAATTTTCGTTTGTTGGGTCATTCGTAAGGTGAGGTACCACTGTATTCAAGTTTCATTCTATATATTCGAACGTTCATTCAATATATTCAAGCATCCATTCAATATATTCAAGTTTCATTCTATATATTCAAGCTTTCATTCAATATATTCAAGCGTCCATTCAATATATTCAAGTTTCATTTTATATATTCAAGCGTTCATTCAATATATTCAAGCGTCCATTCAATATATTCAAGTTTCATTCTATATATTCAAACGTTCATTCAATATATTCAAGTTTCATTTTATATATTCAAGTGTTCATTCAATATATTCAAGCGTCCATTCAATATATTCAAGTTTCATTCTATATATTCAAACGTTCATTCAATATATTCAAGCGTCCATTCCATATATTCAAGTTTCATTCTATATATTCAAACATTCATTCTATATATTCAGGTTTCATTCAATATATTCAAGTTTCATTCTATATATTCAAACATTCATTCAATATATTCAGACATATCCATTCAATATATTCTTTAATTTCCTAAACAGCATGCCATTATATATATATATATATATATATATATATATATATATATATATATATATATATATATATATATATATATATATATTAGGGCTGTCAAACGATTAATTTTCTTGATCGCAACTAATCTCAGAAATTTCATAGTTAATCGCGATTAATCGTGATTTATTTTGCATGTTTAAAATTGATATCTTGCAGTAAGACCGTTCGAATCTAAAGTTAAACTCACAATGCAAAGTATTTCTCATCATTTTTTTTATTTCAAAAAAGTGCAGAGAAAGGAAAAAGTAACAATGAACCAGTAATAGTGCTTACTTTGAGAAATTGTAAATAAATGATTGAAGCCCGCTCAAGCTGCCTACGGATGCGTAGAAGGAACAAAATACTAGCAAACTCAAAATAGCGCGTTTAACCGACAATGAGTTTAATTAATACAACCAAATGAGCTGCATATGGATGGTAGAATTGAGGAAAATGCTGGCAAACTCTGATCGCGATTTAAAAAATTGTTCGCGATCATAACTCTAATCGAGATTAATCGCGATTAACACGTTAATATTCCCAGCCCTAATATATATATAAATATATATAAATGGACATCGGTAAGACACTAGCCGCCCCACATTCGAAATAGGGAGTTAGCATGTGGGCAATTCCAGCTCCTACTGACCCCTGGCTCAAATTGACTTACATTGGAATATTGTTTGCCCTCTCTCTGTAACTGCTGCAGTGATCCTTATTAATGTCCATATTGTACATGATGCTGGTGTTTTTATTTCACTATTTTGACCATTAAAAAATCCTATTCCTAATGGAGGCTGGCTCCAAATTCCCCCCTGTAACTGCCATCATCGCGAGTTCATTTGAGTGGAGCCAAATGCTGTGGGGGACGTCACAGTTGTTTAGTCCACTTTTTTATACAGTCTATGTTTAAAGTATTCATTTTTAATTCTGTTATTTAAAAACAGCCCAGAGTCTTATCCTACTGTCTACCGTCTGTTTTATGTAAATAAGTCTTCACAAGAGACTTTGTTTTCTCATGTTTTGGTCCAAAAAGGGCAATTTCAGCAAGAAGTCAGCACAGCCTGACAATATAACCCAAACCATGTGTCAGAGTAAAAGTGATTACATCTCATTATTAATGGATTCAGCTTTGAATAGAGTCCAGCTCTCTTCATGCCAATGCCATTACTGTATTACTGTGGGGTATATGGGTGAGTATAGTAACACAGCCTTTTCTGTCTGTTGGCCTTGGAAAAGCCTGTGTTACTATAATCAGACTTTTCTGTCTTTTTTTCGGCCTTGGAAAATTTGATTCTGTCTACAACAATTATATTTTAGGTCATTTATTATGAGTTTATAAAAGATTTAAAGAACATAATGAATTGTAATAAAAAATGTTATTCTAATTGCACATGAAGCACATGTTAAATTGGCTGACAATGCCTTTAATTAGAGCTAAGCTCAAATTGGAGCAGATGAGTCTGTAAAAGGTTATAGCTCGTCAAACAAGCTGCTAATAAACAGGATTTGCATGAGCTCTGCCACAGAATCAATAATTCAGCCATGTAATATAAGGGAAAAACATTCATATTAAAGTGAAGACAAAATATGCCTTATATTTCACATAAAAGGCTTCAAACGCTTTTGTTCACATTTACATGACTCATGGGAAGGCCTTGCAAGTGTGAAACCCCACTACAACATATGGATATTCAGGTTGGATTAATGAAGAAAGAAGAAAAAAGAAAGAAAATAAAGCTTCTAGCCTCAGCCTCGTCCCAGTGCTTAATTTTCTGTCATCTTAAAGCTCCCATATTACACTATTGTCTGGTCTCTGTTATAATGTTGTTTCCTCATCACAAGCAAACCTGGAGTATTGTTTTGTTTTCATTAATTTGTTTGACACACACAATCCTGCATATATTACCACTACATGACATTTCAAGTTGGAACAGGGCTTTTGAGCTTTGGAGATGCAGATACACTAATAATGAAGGATTACTCCAAACATGAGTGAATGAAACAAAACACAACTCCAGGTATGTCTTTGAGGAGGTAACAACAACATCATAGCATGTCTTAAAACTCACAAGAATCCAATTTGCCTATAGTACCTTTAAACAGAGAAGGAGACATTTGGATTGGAGGATATAGACAAGTAAAGAACAGAGTTGAAAATCAAAGCCACAAATTTAAGTGTAACCCAGGTAATCATTGGGCAGTACCTGTTTTTAGCTGAATGTCAATTTTCTGTTACATTCACAAATCCAAATGGTTCTAAAAGTGGTAGCTGCTCATTCTCATCTGGATGTTTTGCAAACAGTAGATAGAGAGCACTTACTTAACACTGTTGTAATGTGATAAGTACTATACCTGCAGTCATGTTTCATCTTTGCCATTGATAACAACTGCTTGTGTATCCTTCGCACCAACTTTGAGAATTTTCTCCTGATTATCTGTGGCAGCACTGAAGCCACACAATGCCACTTCAGAGCTGAAAATGAAAGTAGAGAAGAGGGCTGAGACACCACATATTCGGGGTTATGCTGTTTACTGTTTTTGGTAATTAGACTCTCTAAATTCCCAATGCTCCTTTTGGCAAATTTGACACAACATACTTTAATTACTAACATGCAAAGATGTGATAAAAAATATTTGCTGTAGGGTGTAGCGATTATGAATGCACTCGATGCAACAATCTGAGCCTTGGGGATATGTAGCATTGCAGAAAAAGCAAATGTTTATGCGCATGGGCGAGCCAGATTGGTAGGCAAGGGTATATTCTGTGTGTTAAGTGATGCAGCATCAATATGATATCGAACCTGGTGTCTTCAATGCAATCAACCAGCTCCTGCATTGCCTTGAACATTGAATTTACCAACAGAAAAGCAGAAGAAGACATAAGGAAGGAAATAATTTGTAATGTAGCTTGTGGCCTGACATCTTTACATTGACTGTGACCTTCATTGGTTATCTGCTGCAGGCTCCAATTAAGACAAGTCTATAGTATAAATACTCCATGCACTAATACATGAAATACGTTTCATCCAGACTTACTGGGTCACAAGTAAATCAATTCTGCTTATGCTGATTTTAAGGAAATAAACACCACCAACACACCAACTTTTTACATTTAGTTCAGAAGAGATGGACAATTTCAAGACTGAAATCATCCAAATGATGATGATACATCCAAATGTATTTTATATATATATATATATCAACTTGACATAGCAGTGAAGAGATTGGGCACCACAAACTAAAAGTCGTTATCGCTAATATGGCGCAGCTTCACCCTGATCCTTGCTGTGTGAACTTAAATGGACACACATGAGGAAAGGACTCTTCCAACTGGATTAATAGTGCTGTTATGTGGACTGCAGTTTAACTTTACAACTTCACGAAAGATGAGTAAGAATGCTGTCTCGTTTTTTGCCATTTTCCAAGTTTGTATCTTGCGCCTCTGTGTCCCTCACTTCCTCTGCCTTTGAGACTCTTTTTTATTGGCTGTTACCCTAGTGATGATGGTCTGTGGTTATGGTATGACAAAACAGCTCAAAGTCGCACAGATATCATAGAGCACAGCAGATCAAAAATCGTTCATGAAGAAGTCAGGTCACACTTCCCTGAAATCTGCCAAATTATCCAAGCTTAAAAAAAAAAGAATTACTGCGAATGAAACAAAACACAACTCTTAGTATGTTGTGGTAACATTATAACATGGCTTAAAGCTCAAGAGTAATTTGGGGTAATATAGGACATTTAAAGAATTACTTTTAATTAACTTATTTTTCTTAATTTAATATATCTCTTCTAAAAAATATATACAGATATATAAAGTAGATACACACATTTTGACTGATCCAAATAAGAGAAATTTCTTCATAGTTTTGCAGTTTTATACTTGACAAATACTTTACACTATTATGCACCATTAAATTATGTACTGTATATAATGGCCACATTTACATGATGTTTTTTAATTTCAAAGTAGTTGTTCTGAATTAAATAATTCTGAATTAAAATATTCTCCTTCGAGTTTACATCGAAACAATAAATCTGAATTCAGGTTTACATGGAAAACATGTTAAATCACCTTAATTTAATTCCGCTCAATGTCTGGAAGGGTTCTGATTGGACAGAGGGTGCACAAACATACACTCAACAAAAATATAAATGCAACACTTTTGTTTTTGCTCCCATTTTTCATGAGATGGACTTAAAGATCTAAAATTCATTCCAGATACACAATATTACCATTTCTCTCAAACATTGTTCACAAATCTGTCTAAATGTGTGATAGTGAGCACTTCTGCTTTGCTGAGATAATCCATCCCACCTCACAGGTGCGCCACATCAAGATGCTGATCCGACATCATGATTAGTGCACAGGTGTGCCTTAGACTGCCCACAATAAAAGGCCACCCTGAAATGTGCTTTTTTTTTTTTTTTTTTTCTTTATCGGAGGTCTGGGGACTCAGAACCAGTCAGTATCTGGTATGACCACCATTTGCCTTATGCAGTGCAACACATCTTCTTCGCCTAGAGTTTATCAGATTGTCAATTGTGGCCTGTGGAATGTTGGTCCACTCTTCTTCAGTGGCTGTGCGAAGTTGCTGGATATGCTGGTCAAGCACATCCCAAACATGCTCAATGGGTGACATGTCCGGTGAGTATGCTGGCCATGCAAGAACTGGGACATTTTCAGCTTCCAAGAATTGTGTACAGATCCTTGCAACATGGGGCCGTGCATTATCTTGCTGAAACATGAGGTGATGTTCATGGATGTATGGTACAACAATGGGCCTCAGGATCTCATCACGGTATCTCTGTGCATTCAAAATGCCATCAATAAAATGCACCTGTGTTCTTCGTCCATAACAGATGCCTGCCCATACCATAACCCCACCACCACCATGGGCCACTCGATCCACAACATTGACATCAGCAAAGCGCTCACCCACACGACGCCACACACGCTGTCTGCCACCTGCCCTGAACAATGTAAACCGAGATTCATCCGTGAAAAGAACACCTCTCCAACGTGCCAGACGCCATCGAATGTGAGCATTTGCCCACTCAAGTCTGTTATGGCGACGATCTGGAGTCAGGTTAAGACCCCGATGAGGACGACGAGCATGCAGTTGAGCTTCCCTGAGACGGTTTCTGACAGTTTGTGCAGAAATTGTTTGGTTATGCATACCAATTGTTTCAGCAGCTGTCCGAGTGGCTGGTCTCAGACGATCTTGGAGGTGAACCTGCTGGATGTGGAGGTCCTGGGCTGGTGTGGTTACACGTGGTCTGAGGTTGTGAGGCCGGTTGGATGTACTGCCATATTCTCTGAAACGCCTTTGGAGACGGCTTATGGTGGAGAAATGAACATTCAATGTATGGGCAACAGATCTGGTGGACATTCCTGCTGTCAGCATGCCAATTGCACGCTCCCTCAATGCTTGTGACATCTGTGGCATTTTGCTGTGAGACAAAACTGCACATTTCAGAGTGGCCTTTTATTGTGGGCAGTATAAGGTACACCTGTGCACTAATCATGATGTCAGATCAGCATCTTGATGTGGCACACCTGTGAGGTGGGATGGATTATCTCAGCAAAGCAGAAGTGCTCACTATCACACATTTAGACAGATTTGTGAACAATGTTTGAGAGAAATGGTAATATTGTGTATCTGGAATGAATTTTAGATCTTTAAGTCCATCTCATGAAAAATGGGAGCAAAAACAAAAGTGTTGCGTTTATATTTTTGTTGAGTGTATTTATGTCTACCGGAAGAAAACACACACTTTGTCGTTATGCATGGGGGTGCATACCTATGTTCCCCGGTACCACTATTCCCCAGTGCCACTGTTCCCCCGCCCATACATAATTGGAGGTACCGCTGTTCCCCTGGGAAACAAAGGCACTGGGGAACAGAGGTATGGGGAACAGCC
The DNA here is from genome assembly GCA_036785185.1 of Paratrypauchen microcephalus. Lineage (NCBI taxonomy): Eukaryota > Metazoa > Chordata > Actinopteri > Gobiiformes > Gobiidae > Paratrypauchen > Paratrypauchen microcephalus. The sequence goes on along the minus strand of JAVJIX010000052.1, from coordinate 880,880 downwards.
GTACCTTTCGAAATTGGAGGTACATGATCGATTAATTAATTTGGCTTAAAAATCTGAATAATCTACCCATTTACTTCAAACTTAAGTTTAAGTCGGAAAAATCATTTTCTTTAGGAATTAAGTATTTACATGGTCTTTTTAAAGTGGAATTATTTTTTATTCAGAATTAAGTTATTTTTATTCAGAATTAAAGCTCTTATCTAAATGTGGCAAATATATAATCTGTTACTGACTCCAATTATTGCAATGTGCTCTGCCATTATAAAGCTGCTGTACAAAGTGCATACATTTTTTATAAGCAAGAGTCACTTTCAAAACTGGAGCAAAAATATCGGCCTTCAGATGTATTTTCTTATTACAACAATCAGAGCAGATATCCAAACCCAGCCGATATCCCTTCTCCCTGCGGTGTGTACCAGAAAAGACCATGCTACTGAGGCTTCAAATAGCAGTGCTCCCAGCTGATCCAGGCTGACCCTAAACCACCTGGGACCACCCCAGCCAATCAGCTCGCAGCACACGTCATGCCACTCACACAGGCCTGTTCAGAGCCCAGACATATGGAAAATTGGGTTGCATGGAACAGCAGCATGCAACATGTTTTTGACTTTGATTTTCAGTCTGTAGTCAAGAATGATAATTTTGGTTTGAGTTCTCTCTTTAATGTATTCATTAGTGGACCAATCCCTCTTGATGGAATTATGTTCCGCTGTATTAGAAACGTATAAAAAATAATCAGAATTGCATATGCATGAATGAGAAATTATTTGTTACACAGCAGCCTTATTTGTACGGACACACGCATGCACATGCACATTTGAATAATGCATGTATGTCCACTCTATATAACCCACATTCAAATAAAAATGCATGTATGAGTGAGTGCGCACATGTATGCTTTATTTATAGGCACTATGAACTCCTCTTTTGTAAATATGAGCAAAATGTAAGTAAGATAAGATAAGATAAGATAAGATAAGCCTTTATTGATCTCACACAGGAGAAATTTACTCGCCACAGTAGCTGCAGGACATTTGGACAAGAGGGAAAAGTGCATGCAGGCAGGGAGGGGATAAAGTAAGTAATAAATAATACAAATAATAATAATGGAAAATAGTAATAATGATGATGATAATAGTAACAACAAGCATCAACATGAAAAGGAGGATATTGCACATTTGGCCTATATGTTAGAATTATACAGTCTGATTGCAGTGGGGATGAAGGATCTGCGGTAGCGCTCCTTCTTGCACTGGGGGTGTCTTAGTCGGCTGCTAAAGGAGCTGCTCAGCTACTCAATAGTCCGGTGCAGAGGGTGAGAGGTGTCATCCATAATGGAAATGAATTTGGCCAGTACCCTCCTCTCAGCCACCTCCTCTACAAAGTCCAGAGGACAGCCCAGGACAGAGCTGGCCCTCTTGACCAGCTTATTCAGTCTTTTTCTGTCCCGTTCCGTGCTGCTCAGGGCCCAGCAGACGACAGCGTAGAGGAGAGCAGAGGCCACTACAGAGTCGTAAAAAGTCTTGAGTAGAGGCCTGCACACTCCAAAGGACCTCAGTCTCCTCAGGAGGTGGAGGCGACTTTGGCCCTTCTTGTACAGGGCGTCGGTGTTGTGGGACCAGTCCAGTTTATTGTTGAGGTGAACACCCAGGTACTTGAAACTGTCCACAGTCTCTATGTCCTGCCCCTGGATGTTCACCGGTGAGTGAGGTAGTGGTCTCCTCCGGAAGTCGATCACCAGCTCCTTTGTCTTACTGGTGTTAAGGCACAGGTGGTTGCGCCCGCACCAGTCCACAAAGTCACTGATGACCGAGCGGTACCCCAGCTCGTTCCCCTCTGACACACAGCCCACAATGGCCGAGTCGTCGGAGAACTTCTGGAGATGGCAGCTGTTCGTGTTGTATATGAAGTCCGAGGTGTAGATGGTGAAGAGGAAGGGTGAGAGGACAGTACCCTGGGGGACCCCAGTGCTGCAGACTACCACCTCTGACTCACAGCCGCGCAGCCACACGTACTGTGGACGGTCAGTGAGGTAGTCGATGGTCCAGGCAGCGAGATGTCCATCCACTCTCGCGTCCTCCAGCTTCCCCCGCAGCAGCGCCGGCCTGATGGTGTTGAAGGCACTGGAGAAGTCAAAGAACAGACCGGCGGTCTCAAGGTGGGTGAGCGCCCGCTGCAGAAAGTAGATGACGGCGTCCTCTACTCCTACATTTGGCTTTTAGGCAAACTGCAACGGGTCCAGGGTGGGGCTCACCACAGAGCGGAGGTGGCTGAGGATCACCCTCTCCATGGTCTTCATGAGGTGGGAGGTCAAAGCGACTGGTCTGTAGTGGGCCGGTTCCCTGGCGTTTGTTGTTTTGGGAACCGGGACCACACAGGAGGTCTTCCACAGGACGGGGACCTTCTCCAGGCTGAGGCTCAGATTGAACATGTAGCAGAGAACCTCACAGAGCTGGTCTGCACAGGTTCTGCACAGGTTCTCAGCAGGTTCTCAGCATCGGGTCCTGGGGATTTCCCCTGCCTGAGACGCCTTAGCTCCCTCCTCACCTTGTCCGGTGTGATGGAGAGGGGGGAGTGAGGGGGAGACTGGGGGTGGAGGGGGGCTGGTGCTGGGTTGAGTCCGTATGAAGGGGGAGGGGGGTATGGCTACTGGCCCGGGAAGGTGTGAAGAGGAGGAGGGAGTCGGCAGAGGGGCAGAGGGGGTGGGGGGGGCGCATTAAACCTGTTGAAATAACAGTTCAATTCGTCCGCCCAGCGCTGATCACCATCAGCTGTCCCTCTGCCACTCTGTCCAAAACCAGACATGCTCCTCAGTCCTCTCCACACGCCCCGTGCGTTGTTTTGGGCCAGCTGCTCCTCCATCCTCCTCCCGTAGTCCTTCTTAGCCCATCTGATCCTCCACTGAAGCTCTCTCTGGACCCTTTTCTGCTCCTCTCTGTCCCCTGAGTTGAAAGCCCTATGCTTGTTATGTTTCTTTGTTTTTTATTTTATTTTATTGATATAGTTAGTAAAGGTTCCAGAGAATATTCAACAAAGTACCTTTTATAATATGGTAAAATGTCACATCTTTATATAGCGCTTTTCCACCTTCAAGGCACCCAAAGCGCTTTATAACAAGGAACCACTCACCCATACATTCACACACCAGTGTACGGAGACACTGGGGGCGAGGTGGGTTAAGTGTCTTGCCCATGGACACAACGGTAGCATTCATCTGTGGGAGCTGGAATCGTACCAACCAACCTGTGGGTCAGTGGATCTGACCACTGATGTTTCTTATGTCAAGAGCGGGATTTGAACCCGGATCAGTGGACAAATGCTCTACCAACTGAGCTACTGCCGCCCGTAACATAATCAAATAATAATCAATAACATAATCAAAAGCTCTGTTTCTGTATTTTGAAGGCCAATGAAGATATGTTTTGTAATGTTACAAATAAATGACAGGTTAGACTGCTCATTTTGTTAAAACATAGTCAACATATTTATATTTAAGAATTTATTAAAACATCTTGCCTAGTTGTTTGGAATTTTTATTTTTTAGATCATATATTATTATGTGTTGAAAAGTTTATAATTGTACTTCCTGGCTGGACATGGGCAGCATGGATGTGACATATGTAGAGGTAATTCCATACCTGTTGCCTAGCATCTATACTGTAGTAGTTATTGTTAGACTAATTAAAATACAGCTCTGGGAAAAAAAATAAGAGACCACTGCATTTTTTTTTCTGAAATCAGCATCTCTACATGTATTACAGCCATTCCATTCCAGCGTCTGTTGAATTCCAACACAAACACAAAGCTGAGCTATGTCAGTTCTTGCACCAGGAGTGGAATAAAGTCACCCAAGAACAATGTGAAAGACTTGTGGAGAGCATGCCAAGACGCATGAAAGCTGTGATTAAAAATAAGGGTTATTGCACCAAATATTGATTTCTGAACTCTTCTTAAGTGTAAACATTAGTATTATGTTGTTTTCAAATGAATTTGATCTTGTTTCTTTGCATTGTTTGAGGTCTGAAAACATATATCTTTTTTGACCATGTGTCATTTTCTGTAAATAAATGCTCTACAATAATATTTTTATTTGGAATTTGGGGAAAATGGTGTCAGTAGTTTATAGACTCAAACAAAAATGTTCCTTTTGCCCAAACGCATACCTATAAGTAGGAAAATCAGAAAAACTGATAATTTTGCAGTGGTCTCTTATTTTTTTCCAGAGCTGTATATTACAAGCGCTTTATTTTCATAAATCAATGCGTGTATGATAAATATTCATGACAGGTACTAGCCCACCAAAGTAATAAATAGAAAAACATGAAAACCTGTTCTGTGCACTTTAATTTCAGGAGCAGCACATCCACGCCCTTTCCAGTCACTACTTACCTGACCACACACCTCTTTGTGTGTGTCTTCATAACCAGCCTCCTCACCCTTTTTTTCAGTAATTACATTCTCAGTTTTATCTTTCAGATATAGGAGGATATGTGGCTGGGGAGCCTATAGCCTTCATTAAACTCCCAAAATGGCCATCTCTCCCATTGCTATTGATAACTTATTTAACATAAATTCTTGCATTCAAGTCCTGAGGTTGTAGTCCTTGCTTATAAACGTGATCTGTATTTTTAATGGGCAGTATTCTCAAGATTTGCAGAACCTCTCCATCTCACATTATGGCTGCTCTCTTTGAGGTGACCGTTGCCATGGTGATGGGATTGGCTCCATCCCAGGTCCCGTATCTAAAAGTGACGGTTTGATCAACGCCAAGTCTCTCCCGCTCTCACCTCAGACCATTGAGCTGTCGGAGTCCATCCACAAGAGCCGTCCGTATGTGTCCCCTGCTGCAAAAGGACAGCCAGCTACGAGCCTCATGCCTGGGCCCGTAAAAGTCACTCCTCCCCTCACCAAAATACAGTCTGATCAGTCTCAATGACACGTAGAGGACTGGCACAGATCGAGCTGTAGCATAGAGGTACCTGGATGTGCACAACAAAAATGAAATCAGTAAAACAAAAGCAAAAATGAAAGAAATGTTAAAAAAATAAACAACTAGTAATATTTTTTACAGGGGTTTGAAAAGGCTTAACACAATTTAGGGCAACAGTGTGGCAGAGTGGTTGGTAGTTTGATCTCAGCTAGTAACACTGCATCGTGTTGTTACATTCTTGGGCAAGATACTTCACCCGCCTTGCCCGAGTTGTGGTGTGAGGGCAGAGATGGGAAGGATACTTTGAAAATGTATCTAGTTACAGAATACTGAATACCTGCATTAAAATGTACTTCATATTCGTACGTCTGATACATGGTCCCATCAGAGTACTGTATTCTGAATACTTTCACACACAGTTGCACATAAGTTATAGTGTAAAGACCTTACAACAGCTTTATATTTGTTCCACTGTTTGCTAAGCATTTCCTATCACTAATTAGAAAAGGAAGTATTACACATGCTATAAGAGCAATGTTTTCCATTTTTCTCATTAATATTGTTTGAAGCCTAATTTGTGTGATCACATATCACCATGTATTCCTTTGATTTAAGAAAAGTAACTGTATCCTGAATATCACCAAATGAAAAAGTAACTATAGTGGAATGCAGGTACTCAAAATTTGTATTCAGAATACATATTCTCTGTACATGTATTCAGTATCTTTTCAACACTATGTGGGGGTGAGTGGGTTTGTGCTGGTTGGAGTGGCTATCCATGTTATGGCAGGGCAACTACAGTGTCAGGCAATATAAAGTGGCACTGCATTATTATTATTATTACAGCACACACAGGACATACAGTGCCGTGAAAAAGTATTTGCCCCCTTCCTGATTTCTGTGTTTTTTGCATATTTATCACTCAAAACATTGTCAGATCATCAAACCAATTTTAATATCACACAGAAACAACCCAAGGAAAGACAAAATTCAGTTTTTGAATGATGATTCCATTTATTAGTGCACAAAAAAAATCTAAACCTATCTGGCCCTATGTGAAAAAGTAATTGCCCCCCCTTGTTAAATCACAAACTAACTGTGACTAACCACAGTTTTGAGAAAACTTAGTTCAGTTCTACATGCCACACCCACACCTGATTGTCACCACCTGTGTTGAATCAAGAAATCACTTAAATAGTTCCTGTCAAACAAAGTGAAGTTGGCTACAACATCTCAAGAACAAACACATCATGCCACGATCCAAAGAAATTCAAGAACAAATGAGAAAAAAAGTGATAGAAGTCTATAATTCAGGAAAAGGTTACAAAGCCATTCCCAAAGCTCTGGGGCTCCAGCGAACCACTGTCAGAGCCATTATTCAAAAATGGAGGAAACTGGGAACAGTTGCAACCCTTCCCAGGAGTGGTCGACCAACTAAGATTACTCCAAGAGTGCGACGACGGCTCATTCAGGAAGTCACAAAAGAACCTAGACGCACATCGAAAGAACTACAGGCCTCGTTGGCCTCAGTTAAGGTCAGTGTTCATGACTCCACCATTAGAAAAACACTGGCCAAAAATGGCATCCATGGAAGAGTTCCCAGGAGAAAACCACTGCTTTCACAAAAGAACACAAAGGCTCGTCTCACCTTTGCCAAAAAGCACCTTGATGACCCTCAAGACTTTTGGAGAAACATTTTGTGGACCGATGAGTCTAAAATTGAACTTTTTGGAAGGTCTGCAGCCCGTTTCATCTGGCGTAAAAATGGCACAGCATTTGATAAAAAGAACATGGTGCCCACAGTAAAGCATGGTGGTGGCAGTGTGATGGTCTGGGCCTGCTTTGCTGCCTCAGGACCAGGACAACTTGCTGTGATTGACGGAAAAATGAATTCTGCTGTTTACCAGAAGATCCTGAAGGAGAATGTCCGGCCATCAGTTCGTGCCCTCAAACTCAAGCGCTCTTGGATCATGCAACAGGACAATGATCCAAAACACACCAGCAAGTCCACCTCTGAATGGCTCAAAGAAAACAAAATTAAGGTTTTGGAGTGGCCAAGTCAAAGTCCGGATTTAAATCCGATTGAGATGCTGTGGTGTGACCTTAAACGGGCAGTTCATACAAGAAAACCCTCCAATATGGCAGAATTGAAACAATTCTGCATAGAAGAGTGGGCCAAAATCCCTCCCCAGCGGTGTGAAAGACTCATCACCAATTATCGCAAACGTTTGGTTACAGTTATTGCTGTCAAAGGAGGCTCAACTGGCTATTAGATTAAGGGGGCAATTACTTTTTCACATAGGGCCAGATAGGTTTAGATTTTTTTTGTGCACTAATAAATGGAATCATCATTCAAAAACTGAATTTTGTCTTTCCTTGGGTTGTTTCTGTGTGATATTAAAATTGGTTTGATGATCTGACAATGTTTTGAGTGATAAATATGCAAAAAACACAGAAATCAGGAAGGGGGCAAATACTTTTTCACGGCACTGTATGCAGTGTTACTATAAACATCATGCTTCCAGATACTTTCTTTGTTGACCCAGGGTTATATAACATCGTAAACCGTTACACTGAATTACATGCATAAAGTTGCAGTGGTTGAATGCAATATAATCTCATGTCAGACACAGCTAGTTAACTTTTTTATGCAATTATCACAAATCAGTGTTGTTATTGTGCATTGAGCCACTGTGAGGTTTATTCACTAAACAGAATATGTTATTATGTTTCACTTTGAATGTTAAGTAAAATTATAATTTACAAAATATTAATTTGGCTCAAGTCATTGGAGTGTGGATGCAACAAGATTTTCTAATAAAGATGAATTTGTTATACTTTATACTTTTTACTACACGCACGCACACATGCACACACACACACACACACACACACACAGCATGATCAGTGCTTCAGTCCCTTATTAACCTTTAATGATTACTTTTCATCAGCGCAATTAGGACTTAGTGGTCATCCAGGTACTTAAGCAATCACCTCCACCGAATCCCTACTTAGAATTCAAAGGAAAGACACACCACTCTAGATTGGTTTGCAACAAAAAGTAGTGAGTTAGTTAATAAATATCTGAAACTATTGCACTTCATTATGTTCAAAATTGAATCCTGTTTTCACTTTAATAAATAGACTTGCAATGAGGTTGAGAGTTTCATAATCTGACCACCTGACAATGCGCACTTAAGAGAAGGTTTCTTTCACCTCATGGTGGTCCTTATGATTACACTCAAAGAGCACTTATGGAAGTTGGTGTCCAGTAATTTGCCCATGTTCCTGTGTTACCCATGTCTTCTACAAGTTATGGTCATGCACAACTGTATTGTTCTAGAAGGTGGCATCTCCAAATTTTTGTAATGAAAAATACAATATCTCACAGTTAAATGGCCCTGACCAGTGGGGTGCCCCAAGGGTCAATTTTGAGACCTTTTCTGTTCCATCTCTACATTCCGCCATAGGACCAATTAATACGCAGCAATAATGTATCTTGTTACAACTATGCAGACAACACACACATATATATATACAGTAGATACGTCACATTATGTTCTCCTTTTTATGATTCTCTGCTCATTTCAAAAGATGTTTAGACTCAAGCCGAAAAATCAACTTTCTATTTTTCATTCCTAGCCTTCTAAAGTAAAGCCTACTGTTTTATGTATGGGTATGTTTGTGCGCCTGGCCCTGGGCCTCTTGTGTAATAGTGAATGATTAGAGGAAAAAAGTGTCTGTGCAATGTAAGTGTGCTGGTAAGATTATGACATGGCGTTTTGAACATATTTCAAATTTACTATACTGGAGCCTCATGGAAACCTGGAAAGATGCTGCAGACACAAAAGAGAGTGCAATTAATTGTTAGCCAGTGGCACAGTGTTTGTACAATGAAGCTTTCTAGAACGATAAATTATCAAAGTCTACATGGGACTTTAAATATAAAATATCCACTGTAACCTTTTTGCCAAACAAATTAATCATCTGTCTTTTTCAAACACTAACCTTGGCATTATCTTTTCTCACTGTGGTCATAAATGTTTTCTTTGGTCTTCCTCTTGCAGCCCTAGCCTCAGTATCTTTCTACCATTTCAGAAGTCAGTATGTAGATATTATATACAGTGACGTGAAAAAGTCTGAAGCTTTTGGAATTTCTTACATTTCTGCATAAAATCACCATCAAATGTGATCTGATCTTTTTCAAAATCACACATATAAAAAACAGTGTCTGCTTTAACTAAAACCACCCACATATTTATAGGTTTTCATATTTTTAATGAGGATAACATGCAAATAATGACAGAAGGGGGAGGAATAAGTAAATGAACCGTCTGCCTAAGGAGACTTTGAGAGCAATTAATACCAACTTATTTCACATAATTTAAATCAGGGGTGTGTCCAATCACTGAGAAGTGGCTTAAGGCTGCCCTGCCTACAATAAAACACACACTTGGTAAGAACTGTGTCTTGATGAGAAGCATTGTCTGATGTGCACCATGCCTTGCTCAAAAGAGCTCTCTGGAGATCTGCAATCAAGAATTGTTGATTTATATAAAGTTGGGAAAGGTTACAAAACTATCTCTAAAAGTCTGAATGTTCATCAATTACAGGTTAGAGAAATTATCTACAAATGGACAGAGTTTGGCACCCAAGGAGTGGCCGTCCACCAAAAATGACGCCAAGAGAATACTCAGCACAGAATACTCAGGGAGGTAAAAAAAAAAAAACAGAACTCTGTCTGCTAAAGACTTACAGAAATCACTGGCACAGTCCAGTATCTCTGTGCATACATCGACTATATATAAAACACTGGTGTTCATGGGAGGACTCCACACAGGAAGCCACTGCTGTCTAAAAAAACATTACTGCACGTTTAATGTTCGCAAAAAGGCGCTTGGACACTCCACAGAACTTCTAGTAAAATAATTTGTGGACTGAAGAAACTAAAGTTGAATTGTTTAGGAGGAACACACAACGTCATGTGTGGAGGAAAAATGGAACAGCTCATCACCAACCTCAACACCTCATCCCCACTGTGAAGCATGGTGGAGGGAGCATCATGGTTTGCTGCCTCAGGGCCTGGATAATTTGCAATCATTAATGGAAAAATGAATTCAAAAGTTTATCAGGATGTTTTGCAGGAAAAGCTGAGGCCGTCTGTCAGACAGTTGAAGCTAAAAAGAGGATGCAACAGGACAATGATCCAAAACACAGAAATAAATAAACTTCAGAGTGGCTTCAGAAGAACAAAATACACGTTCTGGAGTGGCCAAGTCAAAATCCTGACTTGAACCCCATTGAGATGCTGTGACATGACCTCAAGACACCAATTCATGCCAGACATCCCAGGAATCTGACTGAAATGCGGCAATGTTTCTGTGATTTTTTTGCATGTTATCCTCTTTAAAAATATGAAAACCTATAAATGTTTGGGTGGTTTTAGTTAAAGCAGACACTGTTTTTTCATGTGTGTGATTTTGAAAAAGATCAGATCACATTTGTTGGTGATTTTATGCAGAAATGTGAGAAATTACAAAAGCTTCAGATACTTTTTCATGCCACTGTATGATCAAACTACTAAATCTACAAAATAACTTGCAAATTTGCCTGATTTCTAAGCCAGTTCCCATGACATGCACGTGATATTAACACCCTTAAAGCTCTGTTCAGCTCCAAACCTCAGATCCACTTACTTTTGATTGGATTACATTGCACTCTTCACTTGCATATAGGAAGGCACATAATATTCTGCAAGGAAGTCTTCAAACTCAATTTATATAGGGAACATTACACTTGCACTTTCTCCATTATTGTTTTGAAAATGCTATGTATATGCCGAAAAACAACGTATTACATGGCCGTTTGGTAGGCTTGTGGGCAACTCCTTGTACAGGCTCCTTAATGGTAAGGAGGGTTCAAATAGTGCATGGGTGCACTTGTTTTTGATGAGTGAAGAAAGCTCCAAATTGTTGATTTTACATTATACCCCCTATGTAATGTCAGGTGCAATGAAGAAAGAAACAATTTCAGCTCTGATTATTTTCCCTGTGTAGTTTTAATTTGGCAAAACCCAAATCAGAAGTTAATAAGGAGAAGCATAAAAAGATTTCACAAGTTAGTTTGGAAAGACGCTGACTGGAGACAACAAAGCAGACCCAAATTAATTGACAAAGTGTGATATTTTACAGGACTGGAGCTGATGCAGGATGTCGTGTTCTTAATCAGTGTGGATGGGAGCCAAGTGCACTTCTATTACAATCCTTGTGCCACTGCCGGACTCCCTAAACAGCAGAGAGGGAAGCTGCCAAGTCCCATCTTGGCACATCCAGGATAAACTCAATAGTCAAATCTAAATCCCTGGTGAAAGATTTGAGATTTCTAATGAGAGCTGGATAATCTAAGCAGACAGGGTTTTGCATTGTTTTTTTCTGGGCCTCTAGGGAAATAACAAATTAAATGATGAAAATACTATTCAACCCAAAATTGGTATAACCCTGCAACTTTTTCCTTATAAATGCAGAGGATTGCTTTTAGTATAGTAAAGAGTGCACAGGTGCACTGCGTAACTTCTGCTGGAGGGCCCATCAAATGCTTGTCTCCATGGAGATGTTATTGCATTCTCTGGAATGTTTCACAGTATGGCATTAAACCTTTCTATCATCATGGAGACCAAACCAGACAAAATTACAGGTCAGATCTGAGAAGAGGCAGCCCCGCACACAGTTAGAATGCCTGTTTTTCTAGGTATTTTTGAGCTATAAAACCACCTTTAATTGAATAAATGTAAGGCATAGCTGTTTAATGTCATACTGTGGAATATTTCAGGCAGAACAGTGACATTTTGAAACAAACAGGTGACAGACTCCCAACCAAAAAGTTACATAGTGCACCCTTAATGTGCAGTGAATTGAATTCAAGTACAGTCTAAAGCAGACCTGGGCATTGTACAGCTCCCAGGCCACATACGGCTCTTTGGTTGACCCTGACCAACCCGTTTAAGCTAATTTGGAATTACGAAATAAACATATTTCATAATTTTACCAAATACATGGACTAAAGCTGCATTGCTATTACTTTAGATGTGTTTTTTAAATGACATTTTTGTAAGGCAACCTCATTTTTTCATTGCTTAGTCATAACATATACTCTTATCAGTCTTATCAGCTTGTCAAAACAATCCTATTTACTGCTTTTTTTTAATTTTTTTTTATTTTTTACTGAAATACAATTAATATTATACAGAATTGAGTTAAGCATTTTGGCCCGATTCCCCACAATATTTTCTGTTTCTCATGTGGCTCCATGGAAAAAATAAGTGCCCACCCCTGGTCTAAAGGATATCCAAGTCAAATAATACATGTGAAAATGACTGGACCTCTCAGTTATCAGCTCAAGTCTAAGGCTGAGCTATTGTCCAAGTCCAACTTAGAACAGTTACCAATGGTTCATGTATTTTTCTGGGAGTGTGAAAAGAGACAGATCTAAGTTAATGTCTTCACATTATTGATTACGGTCCAAGTTGAGTTCAAGTACAAGGGGGAAAAAAGGCCATACTTTTCAAGGGCAGTGGTATAGATTTAGGAATGGCTGTAAAGTAAATCTGCTTTGTTTCTTTGGAAGGAAAGAATTGGTGATGTTAATGTCAGTGCTGTATCCTCAGATAAGTGCAGAGGGCAGATGACCATAAAATTCAGCCCACCTTGTTATTCACTGACATTTGGGTTATTGGAATCGCTTACAGACTCAGCACTAGAAAAGGCCAGTCCGTGTGTTAGTATGTGTGTGTATGTCAATGTTAGGGATTGTTTTTCATGTGCTCTTTGACATGCTTAAACTTTAGGCATAAGTTTTACAAATTCAGCTATTTGCATTGTATTTTCATCATGCATTTTTCTGATGAAATGTTTTCTGTGAGGGTGTTCAGAATTCACATCTGCTAAAGTACCAAGTGAATTGTTCCAATAACAGATTGGCAAGGAGGTGAATAGTATCATAATTAGGTTGGTTAGTTATAAACACTGTTGGGAAGAAACTAAATACATGTTCCAAAAATCTGTAGTCTGAATAGTAATTCTGAGTATCTGTATTGTGGTACAGTTACTTTTTCATTTTGTGGCATTCAGAATACAGTTACTTTTCTAAATTAAAGAATACATGGTATTAGTGAGAAAAAAGCTAACATAGCTCTTGTAATATGTGTGCGGGCGATTTTTCCTTTTCTAATTAGACATAAGTTAATGCAAAACAAAAATCAAACTGTTGATACTTATACATCATGTTTTTTACACTATAATCTGAATGCAACTCTGTATAAAAGTATTCTGAGTATTCAGAGTACAGTACGCTGATTGAACCATGTTTCAGAATACGTTACAAAATACATTTTAATTTGGGTATTCAGCATTCTGTAACTAAATACAATTTCAAAGTATTCTTTCCATCACTGATAAACTGATAAACCTTATAGTCTCTGTAGTAAAGTACTACACAGACTGTCAGTTCATGTAATTCATCAATCTACAGAACTCTTATAGAACATACAGCCAACTGCATGTTTTGTACAAAGCTCATGCACTGTACATATAATAACAAGTACCCTCTGTCAGCTGCATTTATAGTGCATGACCTTATTGCGTTCTACCATGAACTGGTATCCAAGGGACACTATTCCACACCAATCTATTGGGCATGTACAATCGTCTCTTAAGGAATGATCAACAGTGGTAACTATCTAAAACCAATGCAAAGGCTGTAACTATCCACTTACACAAAGCAAATCATTAGAGGCTAAGCATTGGTTCACAGGACTACAGGTAAATCCACTAAAAACAACTGAAACATATGTTGAAAGTGATTGACCTACAAAGAAATGCTATTACCAGTGTGCCTCATCCTTTAGGTCAAAGATCCCCAAGGATGGCTGCGGGGCAACTGTTGGCCCTTATAGAGTCATGTGGTTGTGTGTAGCTAAAGATAGTCCAATTGTCCAGAAATATATTATAATTTTCTACCTAATTATATCTATGATTTATTTTTTTTATTTTAAGATGTGGAATTGCCAAACTCTACCAAACAAAGGATAAAAGGTAGCTGTTACCTGAAAATTACCTGTTCATGACACCACAAGATGGAACAGAGCATTTTGAGCTTTAGAGGTGTAGACAGACTAATAATGTAGCATTACTCAACTCTTTGTGACTGAAATAAAACACAACTCTAAATATGTTTTTGAGGAGGTACAAATATTTTCACATGGCTCAAAGCTCACAAGAGTCAATTTTGAGTAATATAGAAGAAGAAAAAGAATTACAAATTTTCAAGAACAAATAAACAGTGAATGCCCAAAACAAAGACCAGCTACTAGCAAGGCCAAGAAACAGAAAGCCATATATTTCCCCTCTCTGTCACAACAGGGTAAAGGTGCACGAGTCAGGGAGATCAATCATCTTCCTGGGCAATGAGAGCTCAAATATCTCAGCTGTGTTGAGATTGTAAGCTGTAATTTCTTACAAAAAAGAAAATAACTCTCTTCTCAAGGTTGGCAAATCTCTCAATGGCCTGCCACCAAAGTGGATCTCATGCCAGTGCCATATTTTCCCACTTTGAGGACCTGGGGGAGATTCAGAGTCAGGACTAAACCGCAGTTTAGTTTTATGCAGCTAAAATCTTCTTGAAAATGTGAGACAAACCTCTATTCTACTCTATATTTGGCGGCACGGTAGCAGAGTGGTTAGCGCTCTTGCTTCACAGCAAGAAGGTTCCGGGTTCGATCCCCGGGTCGCCCAGACCTTTCCGTGTGTGTTCTGTGTGGAGTTTGCATGCATGGTCTGGGTTCGATCCCCGGGTCGCCTGAGCCTTTCTGTGTGGAGTTTGCATGTTTCTCCCCGTGTCTGGGTGGGTTTCCTCCGGGCACTCCGGTTTCCCCCACCAACCCAAAACATGCACCATAGGTACTCCAGCTTAGGTCCTGACCAAGCCGAAGCAAGAAGATCATGGAGATGGTCCCCGGGCGCCCTAATGTGTGTGCTGCCCACTGCTCCTAATATATGTATATATATATAGGATGGGTTAAAATGCAGAGAAGAATTTCTCCAGTGTGAGATCAATAAAGTTCACTTCTTCTTCTTCTTCTTCTATTTAAATCCAGACTCAGAATGGTTGGTTTATTTGAGCATATTTGTGCATATGACTTTCTTTTTATTGGCACTCCTCTCTTTTACTAAGGGAGTGTGGTGTCACCCATAGTGTTAGGCTTCAGGTAAATGAAGCTCACGATGCTAGTGGTTAAGGGGGACAATATGAAATCCCAGTTTATTTCAAACCCACAAACACTTTAAGACAAAAACTCGTCCACCCAAAGGACAAAACACCGAGCCACAAACAAAGCAATGTGGTCTACTCCATTCAGTGTAGTGAAGACTGCAGTGAGCGCTATATTGGAGAAACCAAGCAGCCACTTCACAAGAGGATGTACCAACACAGACGGGCGTGCCAGAGTGGACCGTCTTCTGCCGTATATCTTCACCTAGAAGCCACGGGACATTCTTTTGAGGACAGTGAGGTTCAGATCTTAGCCAGGGAAAAGAATTGGTTTGAGAGGGGAGTTAAAGAGGCTATTTTTGTCAAAAAAGAGAATCCTTCTCTGAACAGAAATGGTGGCGTAAGATATAATTTGCATCCCATCTACAATTCCATTATTAAGCCTAGATCAAACAAACAGGGAAACAATAGGGCTAGCCAGGTCAGGGCCAGAGGCGTGAAAAAGCAGGCGTGTAGGGATGAATAGGGATCGTTAAGCTAGACGCCAGAGAAACAAAAGACCGAAACCAATGAGATAGTTCCGGAAAGTAGTTAGCTAGGTAGCTCCTCCCTACAGCAAGATATAAGCAAGTGTCTTACCAGTATTCTTATTAGAGCTGACGAAGCCTCTCGGATGAGCGGCGAAACGTTTTCAACCAAACAAACTTGGTCCAGTTGACAAATTGAACTTCTCCTGTTATCATGGATTCTACCTGGACGACTGAGGGACTTTTCACGCATTTCATACAGGCTATTATAGTTGTCCCTGGAGCCAGCTGCTTGGTTGATGGCCAGTACAGTAGTGACTTAAATTTATGCTGTTATAGCTCACGACTCATATTATAAAGCCTTTTTTTTATATGATGTAATATGTTAGGGAGAAGAGAGATTGATTAGTAGTCTATTTGCCGTCATGCCCTTTACGCCCTACTCAGTCACAGGTTTTATTAGAACATTCTTTATAAATTTCAGATGTTCCCATAAGTTTATGTCTGCGGTGATGTCAGATAATGACAATGGCCTAGATGTTTGAGAAATCGTTTTGTGAGTGTGTAACCCACTTCGCCGTGCACACAGTAGTGTCCACGTTGAGCCGTGCGCAGTGAGCGAACACAAGAGGCAGAGCGCGCTCCTCCTCCTTCTCTTCCTTCTGTCTCTGCTTCACCAGCGCCACTCGTCCTGAAAAAAGCCGAGCTGAAACGGCACTGACGGCGGACTCCTCTCATCATCAGCCTCGCATAATGGAAACTGAATTTAAACAGCTGTGCTACGTCCGTTTGCGACACTTAAACGCATTGATTTTTGAGGTTTTGAGATCGTAATTCATTCAAGACAGATAACTTGTTTTGGGATTTTTTTACCCCCCCTCACAAATAACCCAAGCTTCGTCTTGAACTAAATTTCTTGGAGGAAGACTGCGTTTCTGTGGATGGAGAATTTGGTGTCGGTGAGTTTTGCCAAATGGAGGGGTGTGGGGTATTTCGCTGAACACTTTGTAAACGCTGCGTTTACTTATCCACTGCTCCGGGAAGTGGAATTGTATTTAGGTTAACCTTAACTGTCACACTCTTGTCAAACTGTTGGGTTTGTGTCCAAATAGCAGTACCAAAAGGCAGAGTTTTCTCCAACCCTGTTAATGTTGTTTTATAGATCAATAACGCTGTTGCCTCTGGTGATTCAACAGGTTCCACTATGATCAAATAGATGTTTGTATGTAAGACTTTACGGAATAAGCAGACATCAATTACACAGGTGTTATTAATAATCTACAAAACCCACGCAATAAATAAAATCTGACTCAATCAGTGTAAAATGTGTAGTGAGGTGTCGTTGGGGGCTGCCAGTAACAGAATAATGCAAGTCTAAGATCTAACCTTATCCTATAAAGTAATTATAGGGAAGGCGATGCTTAGTACAAATTGCACTAAATGTGTATAATATTCTGTGGCTTTCTTATCAAATAATAGTTTTACTATTGTACATGATCAACGCCTCTGGTTCAGTGGAATCAAGAGTGAAGCCCATTAATAGTATGCTCTTTTATTGATATTCTCGCCTCACTTGCCCAGCTTCCCGCTTCCAGCTGTTTTTGTTCACACATATCCAAACAATTGTCCATTGAGGTTCTATTTAGATTTGTCTGTATCTTTGTCCTAAATCTCTGTGTCTGCCCTCTCGTGCAGATGGTGACTGAGCTGAGGTCAAACTGGTTGTGAAGGTGCTGGACTTGTTCCCCCCTGTGCCCCAGGCCACACACAGCATGGCGGCGGGAGTAGCAGCATGGCTTCCCTTTGCCCGGGCTGCAGCCATTGGCTGGATGCCTGTGGCCAACCTGCCCATGCCAGTGGCACCCGCTGAGAAAAACAAGCGACAGGACGAGCTCATAGTGCTGAATGTGAGCGGCCGGCGCTTCCAGACCTGGAAGAACACACTGGACCGGTACCCTGACACTTTGCTGGGCAGCTCAGAGAAGGAGTTCTTCTACAATGAGGAAACCAAAGAGTACTTCTTTGACAGGGACCCTGATGTATTTCGTTGTGTCCTCAACTTCTACCGCACTGGTAAACTCCACTACCCTCGATATGAGTGTATCTCCTCCTATGATGAGGAGCTGTCCTTTTTTGGCATTGTCCCTGAGATCATTGGAGACTGCTGCTATGAAGAGTATAAGGACAGGAAGAGGGAGAATGCAGAGCGCCTCATGGACGACCAGGAGGACAACAAAGATGCCAAGCTTCCCAACATGACGTTCAGAGAGACTATGTGGCGAGCTTTCGAGAACCCCCACACTTCCACCATGGCCCTGGTCTTCTATTACGTCACAGGTTTCTTCATTGCGGTGTCAGTCATCACTAATGTGGTGGAAACTGTCCCCTGTGGGTCTGCCCCCAACCAGAAAGAAGTGCCATGTGGTGAGCGCTACACAGTGGCCTTTTTCTGCATGGACACGGCCTGTGTCATGATCTTTACAGTGGAGTACTTGATGCGCTTGTTCGCAGCCCCTAGCCGGTACCGCTTCATGCGCTCTGTAATGAGTATCATTGATGTGGTGGCCATATTGCCCTACTATATTGGCCTGGTGATGACTGACAATGAAGATGTGAGTGGTGCATTTGTGACACTCCGAGTTTTCCGCGTGTTTCGTATCTTTAAGTTCTCACGACACTCACAGGGCCTGCGGATCCTGGGCTACACTCTGAAGAGCTGTGCCTCAGAGCTGGGCTTCCTGCTCTTCTCTCTTACAATGGCCATAATTATCTTTGCAACCGTCATGTTCTACGCTGAAAAGGGTTCAAGCTCCAGCAAATTCACCAGCATCCCAGCCTCCTTCTGGTACACCATCGTTACTATGACAACACTTGGGTAAGAGACGACACCTTTTCATCTCCTCTTTGTGTGTATGTGCGTATTCGCCTCAGCGTGAGTGTGAGTAAAATGTTTGACTGATCTGAAATGTGTTTCTGTCTGCACTGATGACCTAGAAGTTTTTTGTTGTGAACTGCTCTTTTCAAAATATGCTGGCAGCTCTTTGAAGACAATGAAACTTACAAGCAACTGTTCTTCCGATGCTCTGTACTTTTTACTGTTGGATTTTGGATTCTGCAGATAGACAGGGCCTGGCTGTAAATTCCAGCTTTTTTGTGATTTGAGAGTGGACTTGTTGGCTGTGAAAAGTATGCACAACCCCTGGCAAATCAAAAAATAGCTCTGTTGCATAATTATTTACTGGGTCATCATTTATGTTTTTCATATTAACTGTGTGAAAATGTGATCGCTCTGGAGCTACTTCTCTGCACAGCCACAACCTGTTTTGTTTCGTTTTATTGCGATCATATATTACTTCCATCATTTTCAGCTGTGGCTGGCAACACAAATAGATCATTAATTTCACCCTGCAGGCCTGTGCTTTCTCTTCTATGTGATACTCCACTATTAAGTTTAATGGTAATGTATTTGATGAGCGTTGCCTGTAGTGGATAGGCCTGCGCTTGTGATTCAGACAGAGTTGACAAATTGCAGCATCCTGGTCAAACTCGTGGAGGCCTTAAATGGCTGAGGGCCCATAGCGGTGACACACTTGGCACATTGTCACTGCCTTTCACAGGCGACTTCAGAAATCTGATGTTTGGCTCTAAAATGGAACTTATGATTTGCCAGAAGGGGGAGAAAATATTCTACATCCTACTGTCAATTCATAATAATATTTGTCACGTAGGAGAAAGATACATAACAAAAATACATAATACATATATTGTTTTAATAATAACTATTTCATTTGGTATTATTATGGCTGTAATGCAGTGCTTCTCAAATAGTGGGGGGGGCCCCCTGGGGGGGCGTGGCGTGATGCCAGGGGGTATGACCCTGGGAAACATGTTTTTTTGCTGTACTGTACTAGAACTAAGTGTAATTGCACATCAACAACAGTAGTTGGCAGTGGCGTTCTCACATGCGATTTACGCACAGTCTCACCATTAACAGAACATCCTCTGTCACAGAAAAAACACGTATATTCCACTGAGTCGTGTCCTTTAGTCCGACAGAAGCTGACGCATCAGTGGCACAAGGAGAGAGCGTATTTTTTCAATGCTTTTAGCTTATGCAAATGAGGTGGTTTTAAGTTTCATTTCTGTAAAACGTAAACAAATGTGCGCATAGCTGCATTAAAAACACATTAATATTTGAGTCCTCAGTGCAGTCTTTGTTGTAAGTTTCTTTCTTTTTTTTGTTTATAATGTTAATAAAAGGATACAGTGGTGTTCTAATAACAATTTTCTAGACAAATAATACTATTTATAGTCGCGCGCAGGAAGGGGGGCGTGAAATTTTTTCTTCTTCCTAGGGGGGGCGTCACAGAAAATAATTGAGAAGCACTGCTGTAATGCAACAACTACTATGATTAGTATTGAAATAGTATTATCATTACTTTGATTAGCCTCGTTCTTTTCTTACTGCCATGAGAGTACAATCAAGAATTATAATAACATTAGAAAATCATTCATTTGTGTTCACATTAGCTAATAATAATATTTTATAATGCTTATTACCAAAGTGAAAGTGTGTTTTGTACATTTTCTTTTCCGGTACCAGTAGTACCTTTTCTGTGCTGTACTGGTACATATGGTCCACAGCCCTAACTGCCAGTACTTCTTTTAGTATTCCTTTAGAGATTCAAAAGAGCAAATTGGAAGTACTCAAAATCATATACTTATTTACACAAAGTTTGTAATTTCCTGTTACTGTCACACCAGGCACCAGGCAGGTAAATACATTGGCGTTTTTAACCACCTGTTTGAGACACCTTTCTTGCCTTATGTGACCTGCTCTTCCCAGTGGAGTGAGACCTGAGCTGCTTGCCTGCTCTCCTGTTGCATTGTGGGTCGCTGGGAAGTGGTTTGTGTGCTAAGAGGATGCTAGCGGTTCAGCTTAACCTCATCAATAAAGCTAGGCCCACAAGTGGGTGTCACATTGAGTAATGTGTGGTCCACTGCATCTGCTGACTAATGTAAACCTGCGTGACATTCTGCTTCCAGCTCATGGTCAACATAATAAACATTTATACATAAAATGTAGTCATAAATGTGCAAGTGCCTATAACATTTGAATAAAAACACTAGACAAATAATGACTAACAATGTTCATTCTGCTACACAAAAACACAATGACACAGCAATATGCAATTGAATTCATTAAAACATAACACAAGAGCGTACGGAACAAAGTAGGGCACATGGTTAGAAAGATACTGAGTTTAAAGGTACACTATGTCATTTTTCTGGTGAAAGGCCTGCTACATGCTTGTCTCCATCCTTTGTCTTGAATGTTCCATAGTATGGCATTAAACATTATCTCCATGAAGACAAGCACTTAACACCACAAGCTGGATCTGTAATCCAACTCACCGTAAGAGTGCATGTTTTTCAAAGCATTTTCTTAAACAATCAATAGAAAACACATGTCGTTGAATAAATACAAGATTGATTAGTTTAATGCCATACAGTGGAACATTCAGGGCAAAGCAAAATTGAAAAGTTGTAGTCATTCATCTTAGAAGCAACTGAATATATGGTTGTAAGAAAAAATCGATCAAAATGATTCAAAAAGATTCAAAATGCATCCAAATCCATTTATAATAATATTTTTCACAAAAATATATATGTTTTTTTAAATCACTGTTCTCATGATTTAAAAAAATACAATAAATTACATTTCATACAATTTTGTTCTCATGAAGGTGTAGTTGACTGTAGTTGATAATTATTAGAAGTAATTATTGATAAATCGTAATATATCATCCATTGTTTTAATATCGGGATATATCGAATCATGACATTCATAACTCAATACAATACATACTCAATACATACATACTCAATACAAATCAAACTTTCAATAAATGTGTCAGAATATGATTGTTTTTTAAAGTTCAAAAGCAAGATTTTCTGACCCTAGCTCTGTGTGATATTGATAATCTTCTTTTTGCTGTTATTGTGCCAGGCTTAGTCTTATTTCTCTGCTGCTGACAGTATCATCTACCCTGAGACTTTCATATCATCTGCACCGTTATGTTTAATTTACTGCTATCTTGTTCCTTAGCCCTGATGTTAGTGGTACACAAGAGGAAAGAAATAAACTTCCTTTATTGTACTACCCAGCTATTGTTTATGTTCAACAAAAGTGTCTTACCATACTACTACCTATGGCTATGCACACTATAGACAAAACAATATTGTTAAAGGTCCCATGACATGGTACTTCTTGATGCTTTTATATGGTGCCTTAATGGTTCCCTAATACTGTAAATGAATCCTTCTTCAAAATCAACATTCAGTGCATGAGAAAGACACATGTACACAGTCAGAGTCATAATCTCTCTGTCTGAACAACTCATTCTGGGCCTTGTTGCTTGAATACAAATGAGAAGGACACAGATTGGGTTAAAGCCAACGGCGCAGAGGAGCGGGTGGGCCCCCCCACCCCCACCCGCTCCTCTGCGCTGTGGCTGGCTCCCATTTCCGCGTTTGAAGCGCGGAGGGAGAAAGGAGAGGAATTTCAATGAAAAAAACAAATTTTCACAGAAAATAAAATTAAACCACTGCTGTTTCAGAGGTCCAGAGGGTCGGGTAAAGGACTTCTGAGCCTAGAAACACTCGCACGTGCCTCCAGGCAAATAAAAAACGCATTTCGCATTGCGTAGCTCCTTCGCGGTCCAAACTCTCTGGGCGTGATTTCCAGAGACAGGGGGTGGAGATCCAGACGGTGGTGGAACTGCATTTGTCATTTCTTTTTTCGATCAGACGTCACATAGGTGCCTTGTTCAGAATCGCCCGTTTGAGCTGTGTTTTTTTCAAATGCAGAAAAGGAAATGCTATGCTCAGTTTAGACAAATGCTCAGTTTAGACATTTCGCAACTTTTAGCCATTGGGGGGGCCTAAACAGGGTAGCGAAGCTCACATTAACGTTCAAAAACCTCAGAAAGTGAAAATTTCATGCCATGGGACCTTTAAGAGGTGATTTCTTTATGGCAACAGTTAGTGGATTGGATAAAACAGTCAGTGCACCTCTTGTCCTGGTCTTGGTTTGGGTGCAATTTGAATCTTGATGTAGATTTGGTTTGGTCCCATTCTAGTCCTGTTTTAGTCCTGGTCTAGTTTAGTAATAAAGATCCTATATTACACAAAATGGACTGTTGAGTTTTAAACCATGCCAGAATGTTCATCAAAAACATAGCCCGAGTTGTATTTTGTGTTTGAGTAACCCTTTATTATATAAAGTTGTCTCCAAAGCTCAAAACACTTTGTTCCTCCTTCTGATGTCATGCCGTCAGCTACCTTTTTACCTTTAGTTCGGTAGTGAGTGGAGGCCAAAGGATTATGAATATGCAGGATTTATGTCTTAAACAAGTGTGAATGAAACAAAACTCCAGGTATGTTTTTGATGAGATAAGAGCATTATAACATAGAAATCAGAAAATAGCACAATATGGGCCCTTTAAGTCCCAGTTTAGTCCTAATTTTGATGTGACGATTGGGCAAGTGTGAATACACCAATGTCAGTGTCGAAACTGGACCCTTTTAGTGCTCATGGTCAGCTGTCGTTTCTTTCATAAGGGGTTAGCCACCAGCAATAGGGGATGCGTGTAGGTATTGAAGAAGACTGGTCTGTGCATCATACTCCTGATAGAAAGCTATTAGAAGTCCTGTTGTTGTGTGCTGATTATTGAGTGCATGTGGTATAGGCATTATATTTTGGTTATGTAAAGAGTGCATGATTTCTATTCATTAATGGCTATTAGGGATGTCAACAATTAATCGATTAACGGTTAATTGTCGATTAAGACGTTGGTCGATCAAAATGCATTAATTGTAATTAACCGCTAACCGCGGACACGCGCACCCGAAACAAGGCAACCGCGCTGCGCCAAGCTCGACTCACAGCCGACCGCAGACGCCAACGGCACTGCTCAGCAGCCCCGGGTGTACGCGCGAGGCGAGATCGAACCCGGAATGCGTGCCGCTGCGGGACTCGACCGGGTCTAGACCTGGACTAGACCAGGATTAAACCACCACGTGCCGCTGCTGCTGGTTTCGCCGCGGGGCGCGGGGCGCGGGCCGTGGCGAAACCAGCAGCAGCGGCACGTGGTGGTTTAATCCTGGTCTAGTCCAGGTCTAGACCCGGTCGAGTCCCGGTCCAGTCCAGGTCCAGGTCCAGACCTGGTTCAGACCTGGTCCAGTCCACGTTCAGTCCTGGTCTAGTCTCTTAGCCAATCAGGACAGAACACAATGTTACACTATAAAGAAATGTTACACTATAAAAAAAAAAAAAATTGGATAGAGGGAGGGATTACTGTATTTTGTTATTCAGCATCAATACATTTGTCTGCTTTTTACTAAGGAATAATTAATTGAGGAATATACAATATAATAATACTATGATATATTTTTGACTCAGTGTTATGTATACTATAGCTTATATTCTTAAAGACCCTATTGAAACACTAAAATTCAGGTGAAAAACGCCGCTTATCAGTTAATCGTTAATCGATCGATAAGGTCAATCGACTATCAGTTAATGAATTAACCGATAATTTGCATCCCTAATGGCTATCAATCTTAGTGTTTAAGATTTAATTAAAATAATAAATCATAATCTTACCAGAGAATTAGGACTGATGTGGAAGCACAGGTTTTTAATAAAAATAAAAAAACACATCTCTGGAGATGGTGTTCTTTTGTATTGAACTATCATGAGCTGCTAAACAGCTTACCTCAAATCCTGCAAATGAATCGCAGGCAGGTGCGCAGCAGCAGGGCTCAAGCTAAATTGTTTAGGCAATAGCACCCATGAGGGGCTGTATTTTTCTCAGGTTGTTAAACAAATTGATTTTGACCTTTAGAATATTAACTTCCGGCAGCAGTCACATTTGGATAAACCTGCAAAATTACATAACAGTCTCTTGTTATTTCAATAGGTTTAGCTGCGTTTAAGCTATGAAAGTCATAACTGATTCAATTTGTTGGACATAATTTATTACTTTTCTCTTAAAACAGTCTGCATACTTATGCTTTATTTTGACAAAATAGTTATTGCAGTAAATTAACATTTACTGTAATGTATGTACTGTATCTATGATTAACAGGGTCAGAGTGGTTAGCACCTCTTCTCATTTTAAATGCATTTGAATGTAAACATGGATCAGTGAATATGTAAACCTGACATTGTGAACAAAGACAAACATTAAGGTCTGTCATCTGTGTGTGTCATTAGGTGCCTCTCGGATTTACTCCACACATCTTACACATGTGATACTGTTTTTAAATGCAATCACTGACCACAACAGGCTAGGCATAATCAATGGCTAACAACATACCATATCATTAATTTGAGTCTAGGTTATGAAACCCAGCACTTGGTCCCTCCCTGCTCTACACCTCTGCACACTATGGTATATGGTATTGATGTGAGCAGCAGTGCTGGTTGTGTTGCAGTCATTAGTGTAGCTGGCTCAGGTATGATTAATATCCTTATCAAAGAGCAGTTTCTTTTGATCACTGCCCCTCTCAGATCAATGCACAAGTCTCCCTCACTCCCACACACAGCCCTGTAACTCTACTGCAGCTAAGAAGACTGCTGCAGATCTGGCTATCACTGGAGAAATGTAAAGTATATAAAGTACAGAAGTATATAGGCAAACATACCTATTGGTCTCAGAATTATGCAAAATTAAGACTGTTGCTATAGTGATTATCAATTTAAAACTAAATACAGTGAACCCTCGCTGTATCGCGGTTCACTCTTCGCGGCCTCGCTGTTTCGCGGATTTTTTTTTCCAATTTTTTTTTTTTTTTTTTTCAATTTTTTTTATAGTGTAACTTTTTTTTTACAGTGTAACATTCTGTCCTGCGCCCTGATTAGCTAAGAGACTAGACCAGGACTAAACCAGGTCTAAAGCAGGTCTAAACCAGGACTAAACCAGGTCTAAACCAGGACTAAACCAGGTCTAGACCAGGGATGGTAGGGACAGAGTCTCAGATTTCCTTCACGAGAGCGCCTGGGTGACAGGAGGTGTGGCCTTTGTTTACTTGCACGAGCCATGGAAGAGAGTGCGAGCCGGACAAATGGAAGAGCCAAGAATCAACATGGAGCGTCCGGGGGAGCCGCAGCGGGGGGAGGACACTCGCGCGCACAGAGGAGACAGTGGCTCTTCCCCGTGAGAGGACGAGAGGACGAACCCAATACTCCACAATACTCCACAGCTCTGTGGAGTATTGGCGACGCATTGATAGCGGACTGATTTTGGAGCCGGGGTGAAATGCAACCAACTCTTGTGAGCGCAGGTTGGTCTTACCTGGTCTTGTGGTGCACAGAGGCGTCTGTTAGCGGTTTGGCACTGTTAGCATTGGCTTGAGTCTTGCCCAAAATGATATCCAGGTCGCTTTCCACTCGACTTTCGCACATGGCATGGATATGTGGTACCAAAACAAACGCACGTGTCCGCGCGCACGTGCCCGCGCGCACGTGCCCGCGTGTCACGTGCCCCCGCCCCACTATTAATATATTTTAATGAAAATCTACAAAAGTTTGAGTGTTTAAACAAGAGAAAAATGTGAGAAAATGTTAATACCAGTCTCAGAAAGGTGTATAATGTGTCTGGTGAAGCGTTTTCAGCCTTAAAACATGTAGAATAATTGTAAAATATAAAATTGTCCTACTTCGCGGATTTCACTTATTGCGGGCTATTTCTGGAACCTAACCCCCGCGATAAACGAGGGTTCACTGTATTATATAATTTGAATGGGAAAATGTCTTCAAAAGGTTGCATGAAAAAGGGAGCTGAAACCCATGATCTGTCTATTGCTGGTCATGTTATTTCACTCACTTCTGTTCTTTGCTCGGTGCACTTCTGCATACTCGGAACTGCATGTTGGCCTTTTTATTTTAAAGGAGGTTCAATCTTAAAAATCTTTAGGTTTTAAGCCTTAATCTCCTGCGACTGTAACCTTCCCTCATGTGACTATGGGCTGGTTTGCTAGACAATAGGTAGACAGCATGTACAAACAATGATCAATGCAAATGTGTGAGTATCGATTTGGGCAGGACACACAAATGTGGCACCCATAGTTAGCACTAATAATTAAATGCAACATTGATTGATTGTTGAGAGGTTTTTTTTTCTGTAATCACATTTCAAAAAGTTATGTTCGCATTTGCAAGTTACTGTACAATTACTGAGAGATTTTACATTTTCTACATAGTGCATACTACATAATGATGATAACTTAAACAATGCAAACAATGGAGAAATGTTTAGGGCTTATATCTCACAAGACTGGTTTGTCTCTGTGAAGAAAAAAGTATGCTGGAGTACATAATATTGGTCTCATCATTCAGCTTTAGATCGCCTGTTACGGCTTCATAATTACTGTTGAATACGCTAGATTATTTGTGTGATCCTTCACTTTTTGATGCAGATCTAACACATAGTAGCTGCTTTTAACCCTGACATGGTTACTTTTCTGTTCTGGCCCCCAACTGAACCGACAGATATCACAATGATTTATTATCACAGTGACATCAAAGCATTTATCTGGAGCTCATGGCTTCACAGTCAACTTTGACCTCTGAGCTGATGGCGCTCCTGTTGCATTCCATTTCACCAGAGGAAAAAAGCAGAAAACACCTTCTGATACAGAAATGTGAGTCCATTTTGACCACTCTTCCTCCAGCACTGTAAGGACTTTCACTTGGGGGGACGCCAGTGTAAAGTGCTGGAATGGTGCAAATCCCAGTGACACATAATGTAAAAAAGCGCTTTGAGATCGTCAGCACAGTTCATGGCTTAAGTAAAAATAAATCCAGGTAATTAGTCTAATCTAGCTCTCAGTAAACAATGGTCTAATCTGTGCCAGAGTTTACTGTGGCCCCATTTAATAGCACTCTAAAGTGAGTCTTTCCCCCCAGGCTCTAGGTGCATACACATATATGGCCACGTAACCCAAGTAGCCAATATGCTATGTTGCTCAGTGTGGGATATGTATGGTTTGCATTTTGCTACACACTACCTGGTTTGCATTTTAATGTAATTGCTTGGTTATTTTCAATTGGTTGTTATAGACTGGGAGTAGGGTTGGGTGAAATGGGAAAGAAATAAACACTCTAGTTTTCCTGTTAATTTTTCCTATTCCTTTTTCTTCTATCATAAAACATAAACAGATGGATTTCAGGTATAGACAGCAGAGAGTCAGGATCACTACAGTTGATAGGACCATTAATTCGGGGAACTCCACATTTAGAGTTTAGAATGCGTTTGTACATTTTATGAAGCCTAAATGCATGCACCAATTACCACTATTGGCAGAAACACGTGCAATGTCCGTGCACTGAATGAGGTGTTAAGTTTCATAAGTTACATAAAAAAATGCAGCCCTATTGATCTTTCAATTTTTGACACAGGTCTGCTCCAGACCCTTTAAAAAACTGCCTAAACAATATATACTACTACATATAGATGAATACAAATCTGTATTGTGTCCATGAATGCAGCCACTGTATACTGTATCTAAGCAAAGGCTGGTGCTGTGGGTACCATTTATGTTTTGTGTCAATGTGAACTCATCAATATTGCTGTTCTCAAGTCTTTGTCTGAAAAAGTCTTTTCAGATGCTCAAACATACTGCGCACCGCTTTCATACCACATTCTGAGATGCTGGCCATTTTAAAAGGACTTATTGACCTCCAGTGCTTTTGTGTGGAACCTGTGGAACCTGGTCGCCTTATAAAGACTTAGGGGGGTAGTGTGTCCAATGTGTCTGAAGGATAATTGACAAGGAGAGTCTTTGACCAAGGTATTTTAAGCACCGTTGTTCTTCCCACTTCCATCATTGACGCGCCATGCATGCAAATCATGGCCCATCAAGGGACACTGTGTCCTTAGTAACTTCATTTCAGCGAGTGCACGGGAGAGATTGGAGTGATGGGATGGTCAGGGTGTTAAGGTAAATACAATAGATCAGAACGGAAAAGACAGAAAATATACTTTACGTGTGTGCACTTCAATAAAAAGAAGTAAAGACAGTAGATCAGTGTCCACTGATCCGAAGGTTGGTGGTTCAAATCCTGCTCTCGTCATGAACATCGGTGGTAGCGCAGTCAGCTCCACTTACCCACAGGTTGGTGGCGCGATTCCATCTCCCACAGATAAATACTGTTATTGTGTCCTTGGGCAAGACACTTAACCCCCCTCACTCCCAGTGTCTGTGTAGGCTGGTGTATCTGTGGGTGAACGGGTGAGTGGTTCCTTGACGTAAAGCGCTTTTTGTGTTTGAAGGTGGAAAAGCTCTATATAAAATTGACCATGACCATGTCACCATAAAGACTGCTGAAGGAAAAAGAAGAATACAGCACTAAAGCTCCCTGTATTACGCATACTTGTAGTTGTGAAGCAAGGGTTACTACACCACCTCTTATTACTGCAACCACTCACAATAAATGTCATTACAACCAATAATTAAGATAACATATGCAAATGACAGAGAACTGCGTCTGCATATGACCTCTTGAAGTCACACCACAATACGGCCGCTCCACCGGTTCAATTAGCATCTAACTCTTGAGAGAGGAGGCTGAAAATGAGGCAGCAATTATCAGTTTCCGGGGCATTTAGTTGAAACCTGAAAAGCTAAAGACCTCTGCTTTCCAAGTTTAAGACGAGCTAAGGCTTTGCCCAGAAAGAAGCAACTCATTCACAACATTGCCTACAAAAGTCACACACTTTAACAGACTGGTATTGCGCTTTTAGTAATGTTGAATTTTTAATGACTTTTTTGGGGGGTGGATTTGAAATAGTTAGAACTTAATATTCCCATTTTCAAGTCAATATTAAGCACCATAATAGGCTTTCAGAACTTGTTTCCCTTGTTTCCTTAGTTTCAGAATGGTTGGGACTGTGTGCAAGCGTTACAATAGGTGAATGAATAAATCCCAACCAATGGTCAATCAGCTCTGCCGATATTTTTGTGTCGACATGTTGGAATGATTTTGATTATTTTCCCCAAATTATGTAATTATGTTCATTTAATTTAGTCATTTAACTTGACTACAAACTACCCCAAGCCCTTTTTACCACAAACATATGTGTGCAGCTAACTTTTCATATTGAACTCTTGATAGTTTTGTGTGCCTTTAGGCAGCAGTTTGACCAAAACAAAATATTAGCCTCTTCTGGAGATTTAAGGCTAATAGTCAATGCGCTACTGATATCTTTGAATTATTTCTTATGGGCGCTCATAATGGCAGTATAAATCTTTCGGGGTGTGCAATTACAAAGACTGGCATGCTCTAAGTCCAAGATTTTCCAACATTTGTGTAATAAAAAAATAATATTTTCAAAGTTCCAACACTTTCCTTAAACTGTCCTTCAGTTCATTATGTTGTGTTTGCAGCTGTTGCAGCCCAAGACAAAGTTCTGATTCTGACTTTTTGATTGTAAAAAAGAAGCATAGTTTAGGTCACATTGAACCATATCAAACATTTTGTGTACATATCTCTCTTGTGTAGGTGAGCTTTGCCGAGGCCAGTGCAAACTCCGCTGGGAGCATGATGATTACAGAGTGGATAATGGGGGCTTAAGCCAATTTGAATGATTGTTCTCCAAACTGTATATGTAGGCCAAGTTATAGAAATAAATCGCCTATCATGTCCCAGTGGAGAGAGTGCTAACTGCTGTCTGGATAGCTTGGATTAATCTCTTTTTCACACTTCCAGCCAAGGCTTTTGAGCAGGTAGATGACATTGTTCCAGATTTTGCGCTGTCTGTCCCTTGTCTGTCTGTCTTCTGCGTTATCCTTTGATGCACACACACTTATCTTGTCTTGTACTGCATACTATAACACATAAGGAGTTTGGCTGTGATTATCCAGGGGTGACAAAAGCAATTGTTGTACAAGACTAATATGTGTTTGGGCGCATGTGTCAACGCAGATTTTTGCCTTTTCCTATATACTGACATGCTTCAAAAAGTAATTCCCGTGCACCCACAATCTACAGAGTTGTGCCTTTATAATGTACAGCAGTGTTTCCCAACCTTTTTTGTCTTGTGTACTCCCTGAGCCTTTTTGTCATACCTCGATTACCCCTTCACTCATACATGTTGATAATTCTCCAAAAGTAGAACGTGACTCAATGAATTATTAAATGAAAATCATTTTATTTCATCTCCTTAATTTGAAAATTTAATTCTCAGAAATTTTCTCTGTTTTCTTTAACTCAAATTTACTCAAATTAGAATTAAAAAATGCAAATAAATCTCCCCCTGTGCCTGGCAGCGACACTGCCGATTACCCCCTGCAGTGTGCTCGTGTACCCCGGTTGGGAAACACTGATGTACAGTACAGAACGATAAGTATGGCTATTCTTCTCTGAAACTGTAATAAATACAAAATCTAGCATCAAGAATTGTAAGAATCAATGTAATGTGAAGTGTTGAAAGGAACAAGTAAGGGGCCTATAGTATGCTATTTTCTGTTCAATATTATAATGTTGGTTCCTCATCAAAAACATACCTGGAGTTGTGTTTTGTTTCATTCAATGTTAAACACACTAATCTTGCATATTTAGGAGTTCTTTTCTCAAAACAGAAAACACTTGAAAACAACCACTACATGACATCACAAGGTGGAATAGAGCATTTTGAGTTTTGGAGATGTAGTTTAATAATAAAAGATTAGACAAAAAAACATATAATAATAAAGGATTACTCAAACATGTGTGAATGAAACCAAACACAACTCTGTTTTTGAGGAGGTAACAACATTTTAACATGTCTTAAAGTTCACAAGAGTCATTTTTTTGTAATATAGGCCCCTCAAGAAAAGGCACGGTTTGAAATGGATACTCTTTGTGAGATTTCCAAACTAATTTTTTTATTTTTATTTTGTTTTTCAGAATTGTGTTTACAAATTGCGGGCACGTATGTCAATCTCCAATAGCACTGTCAGTACAAGAGACGAGGACATGCCCTTCATAAAAAGTAGACATCAACTTTTTGATCCAGATGTCTTTGTGGATTATCCATGCTGTAGGATTACACACGTTTGACAGCACTGAGGACCAGGAACAGCATAAAAGTCAAGTCATGGCCTATAACACCATTAATAGATTTCAGTAAGCCCCTTTCCTTTCAGAGGTTGACTGCTAATATTAATTCAATCTCAGGAGAAACTCTCGTCTCCCAGTCTGTGCAGTGGGGAAAGCGGCCATGGTCCACTGGTGTTCAATAAAAAGTCTACTCAAAGGATTTTCACTGGAGACAATCTGCATTATGCTTTAATCTTATTAGCATTGAATTACCACCGCATCAGTGGCCTGACACTGGCACATAAATACACCCAGTTTGTGAAGGATATGCAAGACAGGTTCAGAAATACTTTATAGTGTTAGAAATGCTAATGAAGTATACAGTAGCTCACCAACAGTAGCTCATCACTAAGGGAACGTGAGCGGGGTTTAGACCGTCATGAGACAGGTTAGTTTTACCCTACTGATGATGTGTTGTTGTGTCGCCGCTCCCCTCGCGCGTTCGGCGAGCCGTGCTCCCCCCACGCTTCACTATCAACACATTCCGTTGAAAATCTATGAAAGTTCGAGTGTTCAAACGAGAGAGAAATGCGAGAAAAGCCCAACTCCAGTCTGAGAAAAGCGTAGAATGTGTGTGGTGAGGCATTTACAGCCCTAAAACATGTAGAACAATTGCAAAATACAAAGTTGTCCTACCTCGCGGACCTCTTCCACCGCGGGCCACCTCTGGAACCTAACCCCGTGTGTGTTGATAAAGTGTATTTACGTTTCGGGGCGTGCATCTGAGCGCCCATTAATTGAATTTTTGAGATTTCGCGTTTCGTAACTTGAATTTTCTTTCGTATCTAGAGACCAAAATTTAACGTGATGGCGTTTCGTAACTTGGATTTTTCGTTTGTAGAGTCTTTCGTAAGGTGAGGTACTACTGTAATTGAGAACAAATACAGCTCTGGA
Organism: Paratrypauchen microcephalus; assembly: GCA_036785185.1. Taxonomy (NCBI): domain Eukaryota; kingdom Metazoa; phylum Chordata; class Actinopteri; order Gobiiformes; family Gobiidae; genus Paratrypauchen; species Paratrypauchen microcephalus. The sequence goes on along the minus strand of JAVJIX010000052.1, from coordinate 848,119 downwards.
AAAAAATAAGAGACCACTGCAAAATTATCAGTTTTTCTGATTTTACTACTTGTAGGTATGTGTTTGGATAAAAGGAACATTTTTGTTTCAGTCTATAAACTACTGACAATATTTCCCGCAAATTCCAAATAAAAATATTATCGTTTAGAGCATTTATTTGCAGAAAATGACAAATGGTCTAAATAACAAAAAAGATACATGTTTTCAGACCTCAAACAATGCAAAGAAACAAGATCAAATTCATTTTAAAACAACATAATACTAATATTTACACAAATCAATATTTGGTGCAATAACACTTATTTTTAATCGCACCTTTCATGCTTCTTGGCATGCTCTCCACAAGTCTTTCACATTGTTCTTGGGTGACTTTATTCCACTCCTGGTGGAAGAACTGAAGTAGCTCAGCTTTGTGTTTGTGTTGGAATTCAACAGACGCTGGAATGGAATGGCTGTAATACATGTAGAGATGCTGATTTCAGAAAAAAATGCAGTGGTCTCTTATTTTTTTCCAGAGCTGTATTACAAGAAAGCTGAAGTCTGTTCATTCATTCATTCATTTTCTTCCGCTTTTCCATTTTCTGGGTCGCGGGGGCAGCAGTCCAAGCAGTGTTCTGCTGCCCAGAACACAATGCACCAATGCAAGGCTGTTCAATGTACAGGAAATAGTTTATCTTTTTACATTTTACTTTAGAGTACGTTCATAAAAGCAAACACTACTTTCCGTGTTCATTCTCTGCACTCACTGTGTGCAGATCATTGCTTGAATAATATTGATTCCAATTGTGGTGAAAAAATATTGTCTTTTTATTTCTATAATTGAGCCGCCATAAGCAAGCATGATGGTTCTCAATCTGTCAGGATAAGTGGTGGGAACTCTGCTGATTAGATGCAATTGTCTTTCAGTTTTAATCTTTGTTTAGCACGTTTAGCACTTTTAGTTCATTTTGATGTGGTTCAGACAGGGTTAGTTTATAGTTCTAGACTTTTTTGTGAGAATGATTTATTTATTAATATTCTGCAAAGTTAGCGTAAGACTAAAAGTAATTTGCTTTGCTAACTTTCTCTGACAAATGTATCTTTGTGTCTCTAAAATAATAACGTTCCTTACATTTATATTGTGATTTACAAGCCTGACAAGCCTGACTCAAAGCGCTATGTCATGATTCATTCTCTCCATATTTGGTGGTGTTAAACTCACAGCGAGCCTCTCATAGACTAATGTTTAATTACTTGTTCTGTGCTCAGTATCCAGAGTCTCATGCCTTTTTTTATCCTCTTTAATGAATTATGTCCACAAGTAAATTGAACTAAGATTTTAATCTATTACCTGCAAAATCCCTTTTTACAGTGTAGCAGACCACATTTCTCAGTGACAAACAAATCACAGTGAATGCTCCACAAGGGAAAAAGCACTTTAGCTGTTGCAGAGGAGATGGTGCATAACCTCGGTCCCATAAACATGCGTATATTTCTTCCATATACTTGAGGGACAATCGAATGCATAAGCAAATTGATTTAGATTCCTTTCAAAGGCACCCTCTCTTTGAGCGATATATAACATAACCTCCATGTAATGTAATAGAGTGTGCCTTAGATACAGTACACGAAAGTGGGCATGGAAAGTGCAGTTTTTTCTGCGCAGGTGTAAAAGAAATGTACCAGTATAAATCATACTTATTTTGATGTTTTGTAGAGACAGTGAAATAGGGATGAAATAAATGTTTATGGACAATAACACAATGCATCCATATATCTAACAGGCTCAGATACCACGAGCTTATCTTCACTTCCATTAATTCAAAACTTGCTCCTTGAAACATTGAAATCTCATCTGTACATTTGTCAAAAGAAATGACAGAAGTCCCACTCGACCCGATCTTTGTATCTCAAAAAGTTAAATTAGATTTGAAATGCTTTCAGTAGAGGCACATTCTCTTAGATGGCTGGATATTGAAAAACTCCTATTGAATGTGCTCTATTCATTTGGTCTACAGTAAGTGTTCCATTGGCAGAGTGATGGATTGAATGTTAGTTCTGTTGCATTTGTAATTGGAATGATAGCACAAATGATGGTGTCAGCCCATAGACGAATGCTGATGTTAATCATCTTTAAATGAAGCCACTGCTTATAATACCAAATGTTGAATATTTTATTGTTTACAATTGTCACAGAGAAACCAGAGCAAAAGCAGTCTTCACATGATATAACTGGACTAGACAGTAGAACAGGGCTAGTTGCTAGCTTTTAAACAGGATATATATATTTAAGGTGCACTGTGGGAAGGGTCCCCCACCTGCTTGTCTCCATGAAGATGTTATTGTTTTGTCTGGATTATCCTGGTATGGAATTAAACATATCCAGCCTGCATTTACTCAATAACATGGGTTTTTATTGGCCTAAATTTGGCCTAGCACTACCATGGCAAACCTCTTTGTAGTTTACGTCTGCTACACCATACGCACTGGCCAGACAGAAAATCATACTAAAATCTGAACTGGAGTTTTGTTGCATTCACACATGTTTAACACACAAACCCTGCAAATTTAGGCTGACTTCTCCTCTCAAAGAGAAAACACTCTGTTCCACCTTGTGATGTGGTTCTCCACATGACACTGTGTTCTCCACTGTTTTTTTTGTTTTGTTTTTTTACTCCATACACTTTCACTATAATCATTTGGATAATTTCAACCCTGGAGTTTCCAATCTTTACTAAACAAAAAGTAAAAGATGAATAAAAGAAAACACAACACAATGTATGCTTTAGATGAGGTACTGGCATTATAACATGGCTTAAAGCTCACAAGAGCCCATTTTGCGTAACACAGGACCTTTATACAGTATGAATTGTTTTATTATGGAAAACCCATATGTCGACCCTCTTAACCACCGTCATGACCAGTGTGGTTAATGGGACTTTGACAGTGATGATAGCAGAGACCTAATGTGTGGATATAGATCAGCCGGAGGTGATGGATGCTGTGGTCAAGTGCTCTGGACCAGAATGGATGTTGGCGGGCCAGGTGGGACAGCAGGCAGCAGGTGGTATGGGATAAGAGCAACAGATGCCACCAGCCCTGTTAGATGGAGGCTCAACAAAAGTGCTTTTTTTTTTTTAAAGATCTATATCATTTGATTTAATGGATGGTATGAGCCTGCACGTTGTGATAAGAAGGTGCAACTTTAAAATGGATGTACTATGGTAGATAAAAATTCATTCATTCATTCATCATTCATATATATTCCAAAGAAAAATATTTCATTTCAATTGTTCCTCTCATGAAAATTCACAGTAGTACAATGAATAACAATACATAATGTAAATGTACATAATAGAAGGCATTTCCATGATTAGAAAGGAGCAGATATGAAGAAAAAAAAATGTCTATTAGTCTCCCCCTTTATTTACATTTAAATGAAATTACTTGTCCTGTCAAGATCACATGAAAAAATCTGTTATGCACTTCCCAACTGAGTGATCATAATAATTTTTTATTTTTTTTTTTTTCCACTGGTGCATTGTGTTCTGGGCAGCAGAACACTGCTGGACTGCTGCTCCCACGACCCAGAAAAATAGAAAAGTGGAAGAAGATGAATGAATGGAATATATACTCACATATATGTAGAGAAGGCTTTTTGGATTTCATAAATTTGTATGTTTTTGGCTTGGTTCACACATCTTGGTACCAGGTATTGAGAATAATGTCCTTGTGTGCGTACCTTTTTCACAGATTGAAACTGTTGGGGGGTAGGTCACAACCATTTGCTCTACACACAAGGCATGCTGGGAAACAGATCCAAGACATATCTGTATGCCACTGATGCCAATACCAAACCTACAGTATACGTCCACAGATGGCTGGTTTGTGTGGTGCAACTGTTCCAATGGGCATGTTTTGCATCTAGCTCGAAATATAGCCTTTCTATTACACATTGACCATTTACCCATACACATTTTAATTATACTTTACTAAGCTGGATGCATATCCTGGGACAGTTACAGCAACATAATGATTTTACACTGAAATATTTATAGTAATGAATGAGGACGTGCTTCTTATTCATTATGAGAGATTTCTAGAATTAGAAGCAGGGCCGGCTCTTTCTTGTCCACAGGATTATATTTGCTGTGCACAAGAACAAAACAAATGTTGGTGTGTTCTGAATACACGCACACACTTTAGATTACACTGCAGCTACAGTCAAACAAATGAAGATCTATTTGTCATGGTCACACAATGCAGTTACAGAGGATATTTATTTTCCTGAAAGGCTCTCTTGTCACAAATACCTGTTTGTTTGGTTTGATCATCTAATCAATAAAAACAAAACACTGTGTAAGTTAAAGCTGGCTGTGAGACACTGAATGTATTTTCTGTACTGTTTTCCATGTAAAAATATGAAATTGGCACAGTGCTCTTAAACCTCTTAAACCATTTCATTTGCGTAGGTTCGCACATATACTTACTTTTACTAAAATTCGATAAGCAACACTCGCACTTGTAGTTTTATAATATATTTCTTTCCTGTATTAAAGGTGCACTGGATAATATTTCCTTTGGAGGATCCACTACCTGCTTGCCTCCATGGAAATGTTATTGCTAGTTTATTGTCTAGAATGTTCCACAGTTATAGATTAAACCTGTCTGTCACGAGGCAGACAAGCAGGTTTCAGCACAACATTACGTACAATTCATAAAGTACATACAAGAGATCTGTGGAGACACACCTATTCACAGAAGGAATTATTGTATTTTTGAGCAATAGAAACATCTGTAATGAATATGTCTTATGTCATACCATGGAGCATTCCAGGAAAAGCAATAACATCTCCATGGAGGTTTGTAGTGAACCTCCATAAGAAAAGTTGTGCATTGAACTTTAATTACAAAACACAAAATATTTTGTTTATATTGAGCCCATGTTACAACATAAATTCTCTAGCATTCAGTTTTTACAATAAATCTGTGCAAAGGCTATTTTTAGATAAGCCAGTCCTATCCGTTTGTCTTGAAATCAAATAAAATGGCCAAACTAAACTGGATCTTCATCTTGTTGAAATGTGTAAAAGGCAGTGGCACACCCAAAGCACAGCATGTAAACAGCAACATGCTGCAGCCATCAGTGACAAGTCCCCAACCCTTCCAGGGTCTGACTGAATCCATTATTGCCGTGCTGTAAGGCTGCTATTTTTAGATTCTTTGTTCTTGATTGCCGACTAATCTTGAAGTGCATTGGTGTGGAGGGAAAAGCTGCTGCAATGATGTTACAATCTTGTTTTCAATAAGGCTAATAGAATTGTGTAGGTTTTTAAATAAGTATTTTTTTAATAAAGGAGAAGACAATTTTACACAATAGAATACTTTATAATCAGTCTATGAGCCTCACATTGGGACGAGCTGAACCCAAACCCTTTTTACTGTCTTAAAAAAATGCCCAAATATAAGAAAGAAAAAAGAACAACTAAAGCCTCGGTCTATGTTTCAACCATTCGATATTAGAGACACAGTCCACACTAAATGATGTAATTGTGATTAGACCAGGTCCAGGGGAGAGTGCAATTCATTGAGGCGTTTATGAGGGAATGATAGAATAAATGCTTGGGTAAGTGGGGGGCAGTCATATTGCTGTGATTGATTTGATAGCCTCATAATCTAATATTAAGTGATCATGGACCCTTTAGCGCAGCCTCCGAAAGACAACTGTTCTAAAACGTACAGGACGCTGCTCTTGTATTTAACTGTAAAAGCTCTAAGTATACTGTACAAATCCAGTACAAATCCTCTATCATTTGGTAGTATTCAGAATACAGTTACTTTTAAATATCAAAGGAATACATAGTGGTACTAGATCTCCCAATCTGGGCTTCAGACTGCACTTAATCAATGACAAAAATGGAAAACACAGCTCTTATACCCAATTTAGTGTTCTTGAGTTCGTCCACTATGTGCACATCTGAAATAAAGATGGAAAGTTTCATTCAAACTGCCTTGAAATTGCATAGATTATGTAAATTCATTTTTATCTTGTCCAAATACATCCATCAGAGTTTTGAATCTTCTTTAAAGTCTGTATAATGTTGGCCTGTAGATCTGTATCTTTTCACTAAAATGTGGCCAAATCTCTGTCCTGATTTGACCTGTGTGTTGTGTCATTGTCAGTGTCTCTTTCCAGGGATGATGTTTTTGAATTTGTTCCACGAGAGGGATTTATTGATTTATGCCATTCATTAATCTAATCTATTATCATAGCTCTTTACACATCTTCCAAACCACAATCATTTTGGGATTAGCGGATGATTGAATGGCTCTAGCGCTGTAATCCTGATTTGATGTAATCATGGTACAATTTTGGTGGCTGCTGTTTCCATTGTGTACTTAATTGAATTTGAGCCTAGTTTGGGATGGTAAATATGAAAGTAATGCCACCTTTGACTGATGGAAGGAAAGGAAATTTTGGGGTCAACAGTTTTCTCTCCTCTTTGATCTGACCACTGAACACAATTGTACCAGTAAATGGTTATCTCTCCAACAATGCAGTTTAACAATGCTTCAAGATTGTTATTTATGTTGTCTTTAAATTTACTGAACAGGGCTACTATTTTATGTGTATAGAACTGAAGGAAGGGCAAAATCCATGTAAGAAGAACAATCTATTTCATAAGTGTTAATGTTGTAGCACTGGTATAAATCTAAACAGTGAAAACAGAAGTGTATTACTATCAGTAGTAAAAGGTTAAATGTTCACATTTATATAGCCCTTCTCTACCTCCATTAGCTCTCAAGTTCAACCGTCTTTATATCAAAGACCATTAAAGGAACACAGACGGTATACACACCAGTGCACACAGACACTGGGCAAATGGTAGTAATAATGGGTGGGTGATAGCGACAGATTTTTGTAACATTCCAAAGACAACATTTAGACATGGATATGGTAACCACTGTGTTTTTCCCCATATGTTTACATTTGGATTGGACAAGAAAGGGTTAAGTGCTGGTGAGTTACATCTCTTGTAGTTCCAAAAAGCAGTATTAAAATATGATATAAAAAATTGTGAGGCCAAATTTGGAAACTGAATTACACATTTTACATATTGTCTCAGGGACCCAATCTCGTATGTCGTCTAGTTAGCACAGTATTAGTTAGTTAGTATTAGTTAGAGCATCTCACATGTTCTTAATCCCTGTGTGTTTCTCCAAACGCTGCCTTTATGATGTGCTTTGAACACCTATTGGCATATATCACACATAGGGACTAAAAATAGCTTCCCTCCACACTCTCTTCATCACTCCCTCCCCCCTGTGATTCTCTCTCTGCTCGCGACACATCTTTTTCCCTCTGTCTCGTCCTCAGCACCTCCATATCCATTCACACACACATTTACATACAGACACAATAATGAGCTGCCTTTTTAGGTGTTAGCTTCTGCACGTCGTAAATGTATCAATTAGAAAGCATGTAGTTTTGATGTGTCAGGGATGATGTGACTCCCATTTTCTCCGCTTCTTTTATTGCACACTGTCTTCCGTGTTTCTTTGTATCTATACACCCATAAAGCGTAGCATCATGGCCATTATAATAGGTGAAACAACCACTATTGTTATTGCAGCACCTGTTAGCAACATGTACTGGGAAGCAAGGAAAGTAGAAAGTGTTGAGCTTTCATCATCTCTACTCTTGATAAATTGTGCCCATACCTTATTAAGTGCAATGAACCACACTGTGTAGCAAGCTTTTGCGATTTGCTAATTGCGTCCATTTAAATAGAGAGTTCAATTCGATCATGATTAATCTTACAGCCCTAATTGCAAGTGCCCAATCACTGAAAGGAGTTGAAAATCGGCACAGAAGTCTTAGTTTGTTTCAACAGGACTTAAAGGGCCAATATTATGCCATTTTCTGATCTATTTAGTAATGTTGTTTCCTCTTCAAAAACATACCTGGAACTGATTTGTTTCATTCACACATGCTTAACACACAAATGTATATTAAGGCTGGTTTTCTTCCCTTAAACAGAAAACACTAGGGCTGCAACGATTACTCGAGTCACTCGAGTAACTCGAGTACAAAAAATAATCAAGGCAAATTATTTGCCTCGAGGCTCCGTTTAATTTTCATCACGTGGCGATATATTTCAATTCATGCATCATCACGGCATTGTAAGACTACTGCGCTGTTCGGATAGACTGCATCACTGTTTCCATTAACATACATTTTTTATTATTTTTTTTTTTTTGTGTGTATATATACACTCAACAAAAATATATACGCAACACTTTTGTTTTTGCTCCCATTTTTCCTGAGATGGACCCAAAGATCCAAAATTCACTCCAGATACACAACACTACCATTCCTCTCAAACATTGTTCACAAATCTGTCCAAATGTGTGACAGCGAGCACCTCTGCCCCGCCGAGACAATCCACCCCACCTCACAGGTGCGCCACATCAAGATGCCGATCCGACATCATGACCAGTGCACAGGTGCACCCCAGACTGCCCACAATAAAAGGCCACCCCGAAATGTGCATTTTTTTTTTTCTTTATTGGGGGTCTGGGGACTCAGAACCAGTCAGTATCTGGTGTGACCACCATTTGCCTCATGCAGTGCAACACATCTTCTTCGCATAGAGTTTATCAGATTGTCAGTTGTGGCCTGTGGAATGTTGGTCCACTCCTCTTCAAAGGCAGTTATGGACGAAGAACACAGGTGCATTTTATTGATGGCATTTTGAATGCACAGAGATACCGTGATGAGATCCTGAGGCCCATTGTTGTGCCATACATCGATGAACATCACCTCATGTTTCAGCAAGATAATGCACGGCCCCATGTTGCAAGGATCTGTACACAATTCTTGGAAGCTGAAAATGTCCCAGTTCTTGCATGGCCAGCATACTCACCGGACATGTCACCCATTGAGCATGTTTAGGATGTGCTTGACCGGCGTATACGACAGCCGGTCAAGCTTCGCACAGCCATTGAAGAGGAGTGGACCAACATTCCACAGGCCACAATTGACAATCTGATAAACTCTATGCGAAGAAGATGTGTTGCACTGCATGAGGCAAATGGTGGTCACACCAGATACTGACTGGTTCTGAGTCTCCAGACCCCCAATAAAGCAAAAAAAATGCACATTTCGGGGTGGCCTTTTATTGTGGGCAGTCTGGGGCGCACCTGTGCACTGGTCATGATGTCGGATCGGCATCTTGATGTGGCGCACCTGTGAGGTGGGGTGGATTGTCTTGGCGGGGCAGAGGTGCTCGCTGTCACACATTTGGACAGATTTGTGAACAGTGTTTGAGAGAAATGGTAGTGTTGTGTATCTGGAGTGAATTTTGGATCTTTGGGTCCATCTCAGGAAAAATGGGAGCAAAAACAAAAGTGTTGCGTTTATATTTTTGTTGAGTATATACAGTGGCTTGCGAAACTATTTGGCTCCCTTGAACTTTGTGACCTTTTGCCACATTTCAGGCTTCAAACATAAAGATATAAAACTGTAATTTCTTGTGAAGAATCAACAACAAGTGGGACACAATCATGAAGTGGAACACACTTTATTGGATATTTTTAACTTTTTTAACAAATAAAAAATGAAAAATTGGGTGTGCAAAATCATTCAGCCCCATTGAGTTAATACTTTGTAGCGCCACCTTTTGCTGCGATTACAGCTGCAAGTCGCTTGGGGTATGTCTCTATCAGTTTTGCACATCGAGAAACTGATATTTTTGCCCATTCCTCCTTGCAAAACAGCTTGAGCTCAGTGAGGTTGGATGGAGAGCGTTTGTGAACAGCAGTTTTCAGTTCTTTCCACAGATTCTCAATTGGATTGAGGTCTGGACTTTGACTTGGCCATTCTAACACCTTGATATGTTTTTTGGTGAACCATTCCATTGTAGCTTTTGCTTTATGTTTTGGATCATTGTCTTGTTGGAAGACAAATCTCCGTCCCAGTCTCAGGTCTTTTGCGGACTCCATCAGGTTTTCTTCCAGAATGGTCCTGTATCCTCATAGTCCTGTATGCTCCATCCATCTTCCCATCAATTTTAACCATCTTCCCTGTCCCTGCTGAAGAAAAGCAGGCCCAAACCATGATGCTGCCACCACCATGTTTGACAGTGGGGATGGTGTGTTGAGGGTGATGAGCTGTGCTGCTTTTACGCCAAACATAACGTCTTGCATTGTTGCCAAAAAGTTCGATTTTGGTCTCATCTGACCAGAGAACCTTCTTCCACATGTTTGGTGTGTCTCCCAGGTGGCTTGTGGCAAACTTTAAACGACACTTTTTATGGATATCTTTAAGAAATGGCTTCCTTCTTGCCACTCTTACATAAAGGCCAGATTTGTGCAGTATACGACTGATTGTTGTCCTATGGACAGATTCTCCCACCTCAGCTGTAGACCTCTGCAGTTCATCCAGAGTGATCATGGGCCTCTTGGCTGCATCTCTGATCAGTCTTCTCCTTGTATGAGCTGAAAGTTTAGGGGGACGGCCAGATCTTGGTAGATTTGCAGTGGTCTGATACTCCTTCCATTTCAATATTATTGCTTGCACAGTGCTCCTTGGGATGTTTAAAGCTTGGGAAATCTTTTTGTATCCAAATCCAGCTTTAAACTTCTCCACAACAGTATCTCGGACCTGCCTGGTGTGTTCCTTGTTCTTCATGATGCTCTCTGCGCTTTAAACAGACCTCTGAGACTATCACAGTGCAGGTGCATTTATACAGAGACTTGATTACACACAGGTGGATTCCATTTATCATCGTTAGTCATTTAGGTCAACATTGAATCATTCAGAGATCCTCACTGAACTTCTGGACAGAGTTTGCTGCACTGAAAGTAAAGGGGCTGAATGATTTTGCACGCCCAATTTTTCGTTTTTTATTTGTTAAAAAAGTTTAAAATATCCAATAAAGTGTGTTCCACTTCATGATTGTGTCCCACTTGTTGTTGATTCTTCACAAGAAATTACAGTTTTATATCTTTATGTTTGAAGCCTGAAATGTGGCAAAAGGTCACAAAATTCAAGGGAGCCAAATAGTTTCGCAAGCCACTGTATATATATATGTATATATATATGTGTGTATATATATATATATATATATATATATATATATATATATATATATATATATATATATATATATGTATAGTTGTGTTTAGGGTCGCCAACCGTCCCTTGAAAAACGGAATCGTCCCGTATTCAGAAACAAAATTACGTGTTTTATATTAAACTTGTACCGGTGTGCGAGCGGCGCGAGGCCATGTGCTCGTCTGGAGCGCGTGCAGCTCTTACGCAACAGCGTGTATCACAGAGCTTAAGAGGTTAAACTTTATAAAACATCCTACCTCATCCTACCTGCCCATGCCTTTTCAGGCTCTCTCTCCTCCTGCTCATAGCGCGCATAATCTTCTCCTCAATGCGCTCTGATTAGAACAGCAAGACTAAGTGCAAAGCAAAAACTAATCTAAATTTATATATAAATATATATATATATATATATATATATATATATATATATATATATGTATATATATATATATATATATATATATACAGGGGTACCTCACCTTACGAATGACCCAACAAACGTAAATTTCAAGTTACGAAACACCTTCACGTCAAATTTTGGTCTCTAGATACGAATGAAATTTCAAGTTACGAAACGCGAAATCTCCAATCCAATCCCATCCAACTTTATTTATAAAGCACTTTAAAAACAACAAATCTCAAAAATTCAATTAATGCGTGCTCAGATGCACGCCCGAAACGAGCGGAGACACAACAACACATCATCAGTATGGTAAAACTCACCTGTCTCACGACGGTCTAAACCCAGCTCACGTTCCCTTAGTGAGTGAACAATCCAGCACTTGGTGAATTCTGCTTCACAGTGATAGGAAGAGCCGACATCGAAGGATCACGTCAGCACGGCGCAAGGCCGCGCTACACCGGGGCTGCGGGATGCAGCCGTGCCTCCTCCTCGGGGCCGAGCACACGCGGGCCGAGCACAGGGTGATTTATTCCTGCTCCGGTCCTGGTTTAGACCTGGTTTAGTTCTGGTCTAGACCTGGAAGTCACATAGAACCAGCACCCAACCCGAGCGAGACCCGCGGTCTTGCCCGCTGTTATCCATTCCTGCTCTCATCTCCTAACCGTGGTTGGGAGACACAGGGGAGATTGTCTTCTCCAGGGCTGGAGATAGCTTTCCCTCCGGGGTTAACTCCCTTGTGGACATCGCGAGCTTACAGTGGTGGAGAATGCAAATAAAAAAAGGCAGTTTTGCTGCAGAGTGGGGCTTTATTGTCTCCTCTACTCCGCGGAGACTCCTCTACACACGGCGCGCGTGCACACACTCGCAGACTCTGTCTTCTGCACTGAGCTATAGACACAAGATAGACACATCTCACAACACCGCCAATAGAGCACCTTCCTCGGCCTGTTAGCTCACAGTGTCAGCGCCCCGGCTCTGGAGGTCAGATAGAAGCAGAGCCCGCCCCGCACCGCAAGGAGCGCGGAGACACGAGCAACGCGCTGATCCAACGGCACTGCCATGTTATAATAATAACAGGTCCAATCCAGGTTTAGTTCTGGCCAGACCTGGTTTATTCCACGTTCTTTTAGTCCTGGTCTAGTCTCTTAGCCCGCCAGGACGCAGAACACAACGTTACACTATTAAAAAAAAGTTACACTATTAAAAAAAACCTTGGAACGGATCAGGTTTTTTTCCATTGAAATAGCTACTCAACTTACGAATTTTTCACGTTACGAAACCACTTCTGGAACAAATTAATTTCGTAAGGTGAGGTACCACTGTGTATGTATATATATATATATATATATATATATATAAGAGAGAGAGAGAGAGAGAGAGAGAGAGAGAGAGAGAGAGAGAGAGAGAGAGATAATTAGATAGAACATGCATCATTTGTTCTGTCCAGGCATGTTTTGCTTTGTATTGTTTTATATTAGAGTACTCGATTACTCGAAAAAATAATCAACAGAGTACTCGATTCCAAAAATACTCGATAGTTGCAGCGCTACACTCAAGGCAAGCAGTGGTTGCCAAATTAAATTTAAAATCATTGTGTGTCAAAAGTATAATTAAATTGATTTGAATTATCCAAATAATCCTGTTTTCCCTTCACTTCTGTCTGTTTGAAACATGGTTGTCATGGCGGAGTCCTTTACTACACTCTTCTGGTCACTGAGCAAACGGCAACAACCGCGGTCCCATGTTGTTATGCCCTTCTACGGAGGCCTTGAGGCACATGTTGAGAGCGCGGCTTACAGTCATTACAGTCCATGCTTTCTACATGAGCTCTTACAAGCGGAGAAGTCAAACAGTTGTTAGAGGTTTGCCCATGCGTACTGACGACCACAGTGGGCTCAAACTGCATTGAATAAACCCGCATCATCACCCATGCACCTGATGGGGACTAGAGATGTGCGGCGATTCCTAGTGAGTGTGCATGTGTGGCAGGAGATGACAACAGCAGTGCAAGTTTTAACACAAGTGTCTAAAAATAACTTGCTTTTAGCAACAAGTCAGTCTTTGCAACATCACGTTTGTAATGATTAGCTGTTAGTTAGAAATACAGGCTGTCATTTAATGAAACAGTGAGCTGGTTTCAGGCTGTTTTGTGTGAAATGGAGGATCCGGACGGAGAAGTGGCGTTAGAGCAGCTGGGGCAGTGAGGAGTCCGCCTCGTCTCTGAGTGTTTATGAAGGAGAGACAGTGTCAGTGGAATAACAGCACTATTGCACACGGGTGGAGGAACGTGTGTGTTCTGGACCTGCTCCACTTAAGGAAAATACAAGATGCTTTTGCATCTCTGAGAGGTGAGTGTGAGCTGTCTGTGTTAACCATATTATCGATTCACGTTTCTAATGCAGGGCTGTGTTTAAGGGGATGTTTGTGACTCAATCAGGCTGTATTATAAGTGCACCTGTCTGGCCAGTGCACCTGTCTGACCAGTGCACCTGTCTGACCACTGTTGTTGTTGTTCATGATCTTCATGAATGTACATATGGTGTAGTAAGTGCATTACACATCTGTACACAGTCATATGTCATTCATATGGTTTCTAGATGCATTATAATAATTACATAGATAAGAAGAGTCTTGAAGGCTCAGCTGCATAAATAAGGTGTAGGAGTAGAAACAAATAGCCCTGTTTGTTCAAAGAGGGTGTGAAAACAAAACACAATTCCAGGTATGTTTTTGATGTAGCATGTCTTAAAACTTATAACATCAAGCTCACAAGAGTCTCATTTGAACTTTAAGCCCACTGGTGAATATTTTGAACTTTATTTCAGCACCCAATGAAACTGAATGCTGGTGGTGTTAGAAAGGTATATTAGTATTTTTTGCATAGTCTTTGGTTTTTAAATCTTTACTTAACTTTATATTGTTCAGCAGAGCTATGACTTTAATTAGAGGGCTGTACTGATAAAGCCCTGTGGAGTAATTGTGTTTCTTTTATCATTCCAATCCACTGCTAGGACTAAGTCAATTTAATCAAATGCTGCTGCGTGCATCTGGCTTATACAAACACAGCCATTCTGCGTGCCTCCTCTCTACAGCAGACACCTGATGTGGCCAGGATCGAACAAGAGTAATGATTAATATGTCCACCATGTCACGCACATGAATGATTGTGAAACCAATGGCATGAAAGACAAGGCCATATGTATCATAATCCAGACATCAAACTTTTCCCATTAATTAACAAAAAGTGGACATTACATAACAAAAGCTCTCAAAGTCATACAGAGACAGCCTTACTATCTGACGACACATTTTACTGCACTTTTTATTCTTAGGACAAGCAAATATTATAATAAATATATATGCAAATTTATATGTAAGTTTTTTATATGTACTCTTTTTAATTGTATTCTTTGTACAGCTTCCTTATGATTTGAACCTTTCTGTAGAAGGTTGAATTATGAACTACCATTTGCATTGCAGCTCATATTTTTTAACTATATTGTACATTTAGAATACTTTTTGGTTGATAATTCTGCTTTATGGTTTGGTTTCAGTATCATCTATATTTACTTCAGCAATATACTGTACTGCAAAATGTGTTATCATGCCCTATATCAGCCCTATTTATGTGCACATTGTATATGGGCCAAACTGAGTCAGGTGGCCAACTCAAATACACACATTATATAGTGCTTGAGTTTCAATCTAAGTCAAATTGTACTCCTGTTCCATTTGTTTAGCTCATATTTTTGTTGTGCACTTTGAGAGTATAAAGAAGTGAGTGTGTTGTGTGCCTCCCCACAGGCTCCTCTGGGCTGATGATTGCACTGGCCATTTCCCGGTGTGGCTCTCCCCCGATGACAAATTCACACATCCGCTATCCTCCGCCTAGTTCCCACAAAATCAATAGTCTCTCCACTGTTCGTCAGCATAAGTGCTACAATACTGGTGTTTGCTGCAGTTTCGTTTTGGGTACTGATGGTTTACCACAAGAAAAACTCTGAGCAGTGGTTATCAAAGCAATGAAGGGACAAGTGCCTGAGTTTACATACACACCAAAAATCGGATCATTATTTGATTTGTCAGTGAGTAGTAAAAGCTATATGAAAAAGTGAAACTAATGTGTCAAAAACTAAAATGAAAGAGAAAATGTTCAAGATTGAAAGAATTATATTAAAAACCACAATGTCTTCCAAAAAAAAAACTTTGACAAACTGTAAACGGTCACATTTTTATATAGCGCTTTTCCACCTTTTCAAGGCACTGAAGACTTTACATCAAGGAGCCACTCACCCATTCACATACACATTCATACCCAATGACACAAAAACAGCGTCTATCTGTGGGAGCTGGAATTGCGCAGCCAATCAGTGGGTCAATGCTCTATCAGTGATGTTTTTTTTTATGTCGAGAGCAGGATTCGAACTGCCAACCTTCGGATCAGTGGACAATGACTGGTGATGATGGCTTGCAATATGCATTAGTCATATTTTAGTGTTCTTTAATCCTTGTCTAAACTTAGATAAGTTCTGTTTAAGTCCTGATTGATTAATTCTTGGTTTTGATGAGGTTTAGGTTTAGACTCTGTAGTCTGTATATCTTTAGTTCATTTTTTTCCAGTAAAAGTCAAGGACCAAAGAATAACTATTGAAAGTCCTGTTTTAAACAACAACAAAATCAAAGATCCATTTAAACATTTCAAGCTAAAGTGACTTCAATGAAAAAGGTAGCAGCATGTTAAAGGTGCAGACGATCAGAGCAGGGAGGTACTATATGTCCGATACAGCAAACAAATGGCTACATGAAATATCCATCTATCACGGCTCTGTGGCTGATTCTTACTGTACTGCTCCAATCTATTATTCATCAAGCTCAGAGGACGGCAGGGACGGCCTTAATGGTTCTATACTGACTGTGCAGGAAAGCAGTGCGTCCAGAAATTTCCTTCAAAGACAGAATTGCAGGGACTAGAATAGAACAAACTAAAGGGCATGTACCCATTTTACATAATAAAGTATCATCTGTTTGTCCCTGTACAGATATGGTACGAGTAATTCAGCCTCAAAATGAGACCGCTGTATGCTGTCTGCATTTAATGATCATTTTATCCACTGTGGACACCAGAAAGTGAAAGTGTGCCATTAACATGCTAGTTGGTGTTAGTACAGTAAAACTCTGCTCTGACCTCTGAAAGTTGTGAAACACGTTCATAAACTCATTATAGTGAATATCAGGATGCTAGGAATGAGTTTTATTTTACTTTTTTTTTAATTAACTACTTTAAAACAGTAAAAATCAGTACTTTTAGATGACCATGGCTATATTTTAACTTTTTTTTTATCCTACAAACAATGTCTTTTCTGGTAGTTAAATTATATAGTTTTGCCCCTCTTTTCTAATGACTATTACTTTTTAGGCTGTGACTAACACTGGGTTGTATGAGAACCCACAGCTTGAACATTTACTTCTCAATATGAAACCAAACAATGATTACTAACAATATTTACTCATTTTCAGGCGCAAATGTTAACTTGCTGCTACACTGCTCCCAGCGGTTAGCCTCTGTGGGAATCTATTGCCACAAGTGTTGATGTTATTGTCAAAGCATCCCTAAATATGTTGAAATGGCTTATTGCACTTCATTAGCCTAATTAGCCTTCATATTGTATCAACTTTGGCTCATAATGTGAATGAAGATTGCCCTCCCATGTACAAAGATTTTTTACTGTCACCAAACAAAGATCCACAGAAAAGTTTGATTTGCCTGGCCTCTTAGTCCCTCCTGCTTTCAGTTGGAATGCTGGATCCAGACGTTAAAGCACGTGAAACGACACTTGGGACGGTCCAATCGCAGTTGGTCATTTGTGGCACCCATCTCTCAAATCTCCTATCTCTCTATCTCAAATATCCTTGCATCATTCAGAACAAAATATAATATTACTTCATATATATAAAATATCATATTACTTTGTATTTTTTTGTCTTTGTTTTGTTTATTTGTTGTGGCACAAAACAAACTTGGACCTTGCCTATACAGTAGCTGATGTTAAAGGGATATGCCACCCCCAGGTCAAATTTGGGCATCTCCCCACAGTCCAGAGACTAAAATAAGTGGTGGAAAGCGTTTTCCTGCTCACCCAGCCATTGTCCGAGTCTGTCTCCACTGACCGCCGCGGTATCTGGTGCTCCTCCGCCTTAGACTGGAGTCTAACGTCGCCAGAGAAAGATTTCGGCCAAAAGGAATTAATTTGCTCGATGCGTTTCCCAATTACTTTCTGTGTAGTGCGCATTCATATCGAGTGCAAATAAATGTGCAAATCAACACGGAGAGCTTGCCTTGGTCATTTTGGGTGGGAACTATTTTCCAGTGCGTAAGAATACAGCCGTATCACGCAGTACGCTACCAGGGGAATCCCAGTTACGCACCGGGAAGGGAGTTCCCCTGTTGCACAACGTGGTGCGTGATACGACTGTATTCTTACGCACTGGAAAATAGTTCCCACCCAAAATGACCAAGGCAAGCTCTCCGTGTTGATTTGCACATTTATTTGCACTCGATATGAATGCGCACTACACACAAAGTAATTGGGAAACGCATCGAGCAAATTAATTCCTTTTGGCCGAAATCTTTCTCTGGCTACGTTAGACTCCAGTCTAAGGCGGAGGAGCACCAGTTACCGCGGCGGTCAGTGGCGACAGACTCGGACAATGGCTGGGTGAGCAGGAAAACGCTTTCCACCACTTATTTTAGTCTCTGGACTGTGGGGAGATGCCCAAATTTGACCTGGGGGTGGCATATCCCTTTAACAATCTGTCCTGTCCATTGGAAATCAAGAGAAAGGATATGGTCCAGGAAAATAAAGATGTTTGAGGAAAACCTACATTTTTAAAACTATGGAAAAGTATGGTTAGTATGTGTGACACTTAAACATTTTTGCCCAGACTAACTCTACTTGTCTTTCCCAAATAGTAGCCTATAAGAACTTTACCCTTTACTTAGCCTCACCCTTGAAATTGAGCTAAATCAGAGCCATTGTGGAGAGGAAAGAGCAGAGTTGAAAGAGAAAATCAAATAATAAAACATAAAGCAGGGGTGTGGATGGATAGGGTGGTATAATGACCCTGAGACAGGCTGTAATCAGTGGCTCTCCCCTTCAGTGCACCTGTAGGTTTGGTGTTGGGGTCAGGGGCCAGTGCGTCTGATTGGTGCAAGGTTGTCATGACGCAGTAATTTGGAAGGCCCGGCGATGGCAGGAGAGTGGCTTTTGGACACACTGCTGACACCATCTCTTAGATTGACGACGGCTGACTTCCCACCTCTGACCCCGCCTCTGTGGCGGTGTCTCACAGTGCTATTTTGAGCACCTGGGAGGGCATCTCTGGTGTGGAAAAATATAATAAGACCCAAGGATATTTTTCCATAGAGTGCACATTTTATTCAAGGATGTAACAGCAATTCTTCAGCCCACTGTGTATTTATATTATGAATTGACTAACATTTTACATATTGAATTACTAAAGGTGCTTGTTTTTTTCACTCTATGTAAAAATGCACTTTATACGTAACTTATCTAATTATCTAATTTATAGGGTTCACCATATCATGTGCCTCTTAATGTCCAGTGATCTGCTGCCTGCTATAGCATACTGTGATGCTGAATGATTTGCAGTAACAATGATCAGCAGTCCCTCTAACCCACTATGTAGAGGATCACCTATACACAGGGTTAGAAGGCCTGTATTAATGAAGGGGGTTGTACATTATCAGAGAGGACTCAGGGCAGCTAACATAAAATAATGTGCCAAATCATTATGCTGCAATCACCCAGATCGAAGAGCTGAAATGTTTGAAAAATGCTTCAAATTTATTCTTTACAACAGATTTGTTCTCACTATATTATGAATTATTCATAAGAACTTCTACTTATAGTAAGTATCACAGCTACAGTATGTATACATTGGATTATTGGAGCTCCCTCCCCTCTTTCCCCCTCTCTTCTCAGTGGCTCTTGTTCATAAAAGAAAATGGTGAGTGTTGTAGGTGGTACAGTTGTGCAAATGAGGAGGCGCAGAATGAGATGGGAGGTCAAATAGCCCCCATTATGTAAAAACAGTCCAAGGCTGAACACATGAAGCTGCTCCTTCAGAGAGGAGATCAGAAGAGCTCACAGCGAGTGGGATACTTCACATACACTGATCCAGTGATCAAAATCACTGTATAGCTTTTTGTCATCATCACTATGAAACAAAAATATGGAAGAAAAAAAAAACAACTTGTGATTTGTTAATTTAGTGTAATATTTGTGTTTCTTGTGTATGCATAGGCTTAAATTAAGCATCATTCAGAAATATGACTGCTATATTTCACAAAACAATCCTGAAACTATATCTTTGTTTGTAGTTAACATTAGCTGGTTAAATGTGCCAAACAAAGAGCACACACATGCCACCTCTCATGACTGTTCCTACCTCACCTTTATTTAAAGTCCCATGCGGTGCTGGGCCCTGCTGCGAGCTCAGACGAGTGCCAAAGGAAATCAAATTACCTCTTGAAATATCTGCCAGACTCATATTTTCCTCCCACATCACGGTACTGGTCACATGTGGCTCAAAAAGGAGGAATTAGCAAATATTATTTTTCTTAAACAAACTGTTTAAACAAACTGTGATTTGTTGTGACGTAGTGGGAGGTGATGGGCATGAGTCAAACTATATAAAGAGGCAGGTGCATTATTAGGCATGCCCCTCACTTTTGCATGAGTAATCTTTTGAATAGCAGCTTAATTGCAACTTTTTTGTATTTTATTTTTGTTTTGTTGGTTTCAAAACTGTTGTGAAACATTTTTTTGTGTGATTATTGGCAGGACCGCCCTTGATCTTATGACACTGAGGGTGAATCTTGTTATGTGACAACAATTTGAAATTTTAATTTGTTTTTAAAATGAAAATACTAAAGTTGTGTGTCTGCTTGTATTAACACTAAAAATAGACTATGAAGGATCTTTTAAAATCTGCATTTTTTTTTTGTTTTTACCTATATTTGGATAACATATCTTTTCCAATACAATTTTTGCTAGTCTCTAATTATTCTGTGACGAGCAATAGGTCATACGATCATTTGTAATCTGACTGCTAAGTCACCTTATCATCATTTACACTCCATGATGCTGCAATCACAACAGCAAATCAAACAACGCAGTGAGGGCAGGAGAAAAAACACAACAAAACAGAGATGCCAAGTCAGATGTCAAGAACTAACACAGGATTGATCACCAAAGATGTGGATATGATATGGAAAGCACTTCGATTGATCTGAGCTCTCCGGTCTGCCTCGCCGGGATAAGGGGCACACAGGGAGCCAAAGGTGTAAAGCCGTGATGGAATAACGGATTAAGTGTGATTTCCCAGTAGAGACTCAAGCTGTAGAACAAAGAGGAGGCTGTGGGGGAGCGTTCACCCTAATGTGAGGTCTTAATTAAGTATCTTACAGTTCAGTGTTGCTTGACTAAAACAGACTAATATGATTTTATAGTGAGATATCTTTGAACCATAAAAACTGCAATCTATTTTAGGGGTAAATTCATTCACTTTCACAACAGCCTAACAAATGATACTTTTTATTAAAGTAAATAAAACTTTTAACAACTTAACCCCTTGCAGCCCATATTGCGCTATTTTCTGATCTATGTTGTAATGTTGTTTCCTCATCAAAAACATAGAGTTATTTTGTTTCCTTCACACATGTTTAACACACAAATCCTGCATATTTAGGCTGTATTCTTCTCTCAAATGAAAAACACTCTGTTCCACCCTATGATGTCATGTGGTGATACACAAAATGCTCCATTGTGGGTTTTTTTTTTTTTAACAACATCCACCTTCACTAGAATCATTTGGATAATTTCAGCCCTGCATTGCTATTCTCTACTGAACTGAAGGTAAAAAGAGCTGTTAACTTGAAAACTACCACTACATGACATCACAAGGTGGAACGGAGCATTTTGAGCTTAGGAGATGTAGACAGACATGAGTTAACGACATTCTAACATGGCTTAAAGCCCACAAGAGTCGATTTTGAATAATAACTTTAAAGACCTATAACAGTTAACATACAATAACATGTTTTGCTTTTTGTCAATCATTTTCTTTCAAAGCATATCCACTGTGCCCTTAGATCCTTCAAAGTTGCAATATAATACAATTTTAATGTGTACACAACTAAACTATTTGTCAAATCCATGTCTGAATACCAATATCAAGCCCAAAGCCTAATAGAACAAATCAAAACTAGCTTGTATGAACCACTGTGCCACTGTCTCTTTGGTCCATGTCTTGGAATGGATAAATGGCATGCCTGCGGTCTGGAGCAGTTACTTAGCTAGCAGCTGGGGCCTATAATGATAGAACTAAATTAGCCCCAGGAGCACGTTCGCTAAGGTCTCACTAACCTTGGAGCAACTAGTAAATAGTGTCATTCATCTGTTTGAAACCCATGGTTAAGTCAGACCTGAATCATTGATAGAATTTCAACAATGGTACTGGGAAATAAGAGACTACAAATATTGTACTCAGTGGTGGAAGAAGTACTCAAGTTACTTAGAGGTTGTGTGGAGGATATATTTGTTTCAAATTGTCAATGATAGCATTATAGAGATGCAGCAGCCTAATTATGATGCCAAAAAAAAAAAAGAATGAAAATCCATCAACTGTGGATGTGGTGGGGCCAAATAAACTTTAGCCAATAGATAAGATATGACTTTATTGATTTCGCACAGTGAGGGGAGACTGGGGTGGATTGCAGGGGGTGGTGGCAGGGGGTGGAGGGACGCTGGTGCTGGGTTGGGTCCGTGTGAAGGGGGAAGGGGGGTGTGGCTGCTGGGAGGGGTGAAGAGGAGGGGTTAGTTTGCAAAGGGGCAGAGGGGGTTGGGGGCGAGTCAAACCTGTTGAAGTAACAGTTGAATTCGTCTGCCCAGCGCTGGTCACCATCAGCTGTCCCTCTGCCACTCTGTCCAAATCTAGACATGTTTCTCAGTCCTCTCCACACGCCCTGTACGTTGTTCTGGGCCAGCTGCTCCTCCATCTTCCTCCCATAGTCCTTTTTGGCCTGTCGGATCCTCAACTGGAGCTCCCGCTGGACCCTCTTTTGCTCCTCCCTGTCCCCTGAGTTGAAAGCCCTTTTCTTCTGGTTCAGAAGGGCTTTAAGCTCAGGGGTGACCCAGGGGTGGTTGTTGGAGAAACACCTTACCCTCCTGGTTGGCACAGTGTTCTCCACGCAGAAGCTGATGTAGTCCGTGATGTATTGGGTCAGGCCGTTGATGTCGTTTCCATAAGAGCCGGTGAACATGTCCCAGTCTGTGTTCTGGAAACAGTCCCTCAGTCTCTCACAGGCCTGAGTCCAAAGCTTCACAGACCGCTTCTGCACAGGTCCTCTTCGCACCCTGGGTGTGTATTCCGGGAGCAGGTAAACCAGACAGTGATCCGAGCGTCCGACCGGGGGGAGGGGGCAGAGGTGTAAGCGTCTTTGACATTTGCGTAAAAAAGGTCCAGAGTCTTATTGTCTTTCGTGGGGAACGTGACATATTGCGTGAATGTGGGAAGAGTAGTGGATAGGGAAGTTTGATTAAAATACCCGGTGATGAGAACAAGAGCACGTCCATCTGCATTCTCGTCACTACGCTATGGAGCTGCTCGCATGCTGCCACTCCATCCGCCGATGGAGGGATATAAACACAAAGTACAATGACATGTGAAAATTCCCGTGGCTGATAGAATGGCCACATACCCACAGCAAAAAGTTCAATGTCCCAGGAGCACAGCTGATGTTTCAAATGCACGTTCCCGGGATGACACCAGCGTTCATTAATAAATACAAGCAGTCAACCTCCTTTTGTTTTTCCGCTTCCTAACACCGTCCGGTCCGCGCGCTTTACAGTAAATCCATTCAGGGAAATGATATTGTCCGGTATATTCCCATTCAACCACATCTCTGGCTGGTTAGCTCAACTAGTAAGTCAGTGACTTTTCCCCCGGGGGTTGTGGGTTCAAATCCCCCCCGGGCAATGAGCTAACCAGTGTGGGTCCTTGGGCAAGACCCTTCACGGTACTGCCCCCCGGGCGCCGAAAAAGATGGCTGCTCACTGCTCCTGAAAAGGATGGGTCAAATGCAGAAGTCAAATTTCTCCCGTGTGTCACTGTGTGTCATTGTGTGTGAGACCAATAAAGGCTTAATCTTAAATCTTAATCTTAAAAAAATCTCTGTGAAACACATAATGCTGCAGCTCCGATATTCCCTCTGCTGCCGAGTTAGCGCGATCAGCTCCTCTGTCTTGTTGCAGATGGACCTCACATTCCCTGTGATTACCGCAGGTAAAATTGGTAAACCCGGTCTCCGTTTCTTTCGTCCACTCCTGCATCCTCTCTTCCTTCTCTGTATCTCCGCTGGTACTTCAGGTTTCCCGGCATAGAGTATAGAAGGCCCCCGTAGACTGAGCAGCTGATCGCGCGCATATGTGATATGATCCGTGGTTGAGTGCGACAGTCCCTCCTTGCACATCTCCTTGCTCGGATTTACAAAGTGCAAAAAAGCACTACAGCTGACGATAAAGCTGTAGTAAGAGTAGGCTTCCCAGGTGCACAACTGCACCGTGTTTCACCTACTCTAAAGAAAAAACGTGGAAAACGTCTATATACAGCACAAGTATAGGGTCGGAGCAGAGGGCAGAGGGTCGGAGCTCTGTAACAGGCAGCTGGCCTCTCCAGCTGGCCTCTCCAGCGCCATCTTGGGATAACGAGGCTACCCCGTTATCTATTGGCTGTTAGGTTGTCAATCAAACTCGCTACGCTTCTAGCGTAACTGACTTGCCAGTGTGCTGGAACACAAGACGTTGTTTACTCAACCAATGCAGTGGTTCTTAGCAGCTTTTACTAACTGTATATTCCTTGCAGTTAGCACAAAGTTTGTTGCAATGGCACAAAAGAATCCACTACCAGTTAGCCGCAAACGAAAGTAAATTTTTGAGGTCGCTCAAAGAAGAAGAGAAGGGGAAAAGGAGAGACACCAAACTAAGGTGATTCTCGGAGATTCCTTCCAGCAATGACGTGCACTGAAGCAGAGGGTCTGGACAGGAAACTTCTGCTTATTATTTGAAAACGTACAGTATAGTTATAGCAGGAACAGTGATTCTGAAAGCGAACCGGCTATAAAAAAGCAGCGTAAGCGTAAAGAGGAGGCGGGAGGAGGAGTTTATGGCTGCAACAATTAGTCGACAACGTCGACAATAAAATTTTGTCGACATGAAATTTCATTGTCGACTAGTCGTATTATTTAAGTATCATTTTAATTTGGAACTTAATACTCATCTGTGTCAAGAATCCGCATAAATCAATACGTGTACTGAAACTGCAAATCGCCGCCGGTAGTGGTGGGGGCTCCGCCGGGAGCCCCGCCGGACGTGCTCCCCTCGCGCTCATCCAACGGCACTGCTACATCCCGGGACGTGATGCGCACCAACCCCTTGGAGAAGTGCGCGACACGTGCACCCACTCATCATGGTCAAATCCGTGACAGAGCAGCACAACTGGCACAAGGCTGCGAGCACGAGATCGGACCGCGGCGCCCGGACCATGCCTCCCCCACAAACCGAGCCACAAACCGAACACGCACAAACGAACGCAAGAGCCGCACGAAACCAGCAACGAACCGCACGGGGTGATTTAATCCTGGTTTAGACCTGGTTCAGTCCCGGTTTAGTCCAGGACCAGTCCAGGTTTAGACCTGGTTTAGACCTGGTCTAGACCTGGTTTAGTTCTGGTCTAGACCTGGTTTAGTCCACGTTTAGTCTTGGTCTAGTCCTGGTCTAGACCCGGTCCCCCCTGCATCCCCCATCTATCAATCGGCAAAGGTCTACAATCTCTTAGCGAATCAGGACGCAGAACACAATGTTACACTATTAAAAAAAAAAGTTACATTATTTAAAAAAAAAAAAAAAAATCTGCGAAACAGCGAGGGCACAACAACGGTTTTTGTTGCATTTTTTCATTCATTTACTAAGAGACTTCGTGTTGGCAGACAGAGGTTGGAGCAAGCAACGTCGAGGGGGAAATAATCATGACTAATCGTTACTGAAGCTATAGATTTATCGACTACTAAAATAATCGTTAGTTGCAGCCCTAGAGGAGTTTCTTCTTAGGAAGTTGGGGGGGAGGGGAGGGGGGGGGGGGGCTAATAAAGCGTCAAATGACTTTTGTTCAACAGGAACAATTGAATCACTTATTTTCTAGCTGTTTTTATTTGTATATTTGTGTTTGCTCAAACTATGAACACCTGAAAAAAAAATTTTTTAAAGCCTTTTATGTTTAAAAAATGTAGTGGAGTAGAAAATACAGGCACCTGCTCTTAAATTTGTACAACGTAAAAGTAAAAAGTATCCACTTAAAATGTATGTAAATTTAAGTAAAGTACAGATACCTTTTTGCTATTTTTTGTTGTACTTTACTACTTGTACTTTGTTATATTCCACCAGTATTTGTTCTTAAAGGGACAGTGTGTAGGATTGGTGGCGCATTGGTGGATGGTGGGTATTGCAATTCCGGTTCTAACTATGGCAGACCTTAAGGGTCACCCAGGCGCGACAAAGCCCCAGCCGTGGTAGGTACTATGTCCTTCTTCTTTTCCACTTTGATGAAGGTGCTTGCTTCTGCGATGTATGTGCGGAGTAAGTGTGATCCGGCAACATGCTTGTCGTTGTTTATCCAAACACGTACTCTCGTTGTGTGAAAACCACGAGCCCTTGCCGATAACTACTGTATAAAGAAAACGGCGAAGGCGGAGCCCAGATGTCCGTAATCAAAATGGCTGCCTCTACATGGGGAAGATCCCCCTTTTATGCGACTATATCTAAGTCCAACAGAATACTTTGATTTCATGATGGAAGTGAAAAGGCTTGGAAAACAATGTATTTTTGAATGGGTATCTTCAATTTCGGTAATTAACGGGTAAAAATCTTACACACTGTCCCTTTAAGTAATATGTTTACTTCATACTAAGGAATATTGTGACTCGGTGGTATACCGGTTCATACCGAATACCGGTGTTTTTTTTTAATGATATGAATTTTTCATAAACAATACCGGTGAGTGTGTGCGTACAAAACGTCGGGAACACAGAGCGGCGGAACGTCGCGCCGGGGACTGTTTTGCAGTGGCATGAGAGCAGTGTAAGTGTAAGATGTGTCTCAATTCGAGGGCTGCAGCCTCCACTGCTTTTTCGGCCACTCCGAAGGCTGCAAAAGCTGCAGCCCTCGAACTAGCCTCCGTGGACCGCAAGGCCATTGCCGAAATGGGACAGGTCCAGCCCGCAGAGCTGAGACACGCGGCTAATGCTAATGCTAACAACACGCACCACGCAAATTACGCACACGGATCAATAACCCTCGAATTGGGACACGGCTACAGTGTGTGTTGAGCGGTGAACAACATGGACGTTGTTGTTAGAAACAGAGGAACTTATACCAAAAAGAGAAGCTGTGTCAGTTGTGTGGAAGTACTTCAGCTTTAAAAAATCTGGCGCTGATCAAACAACCATTCTGTAATGTTGTCAGCCTAAAGTTGTAGCCGCAAGAGGCAACACAAGCAATTTGCTTCACCACCTCCATCACAAACATGTCCTGGAATATGAAGAATGCATGAAACTAAGATCGTAACGTTCAAGTTGGCACTGCAACACAAAACGCGACTCAGACGTTACTCAAAGACACATTTACTAAGGGGACTACCTACGACAAGAAAAGCAAACAGTGGAACAATATTACCAACGCTATTACTATCCACTTCATCAAAGACATGTACCACTTAGTCCTGTTGAGAAAGATGCTTCAAGGAGATGATTAAAGGACTGGACCCAGATATGTTTTACCAAGTCGAATTTACTGCAAATTTACGGTATACTGCAAATACCGTGACACCGGTATAATTTTGAAAAATACCTTGATATCAACTTTTGATCATACCGCCTAGTTCTAATTGTGACTTTAAAATCTATGCTATTTAAGCACTGCTAAAGTTGGTGGGGTCTCTTTGTCATCTGGGAGTGTTTTATAGTTAATCACATCTTGACTCGTGACTTATGAATTATGTTTTTATTATTATGTTTTGAAACCTTTTAAACCACTCCTAAATATGATTTAATTCAGCATAAATTGAGAATAAACGTGCCACCTCCTTGAGAAGATGATTGCTAAATGTATTCTGTAATCACATTTAGAAACACTGCTTCTTGGCCAAAAACCTGACAAGAACCCAAACTATAAAAATATGCTGTACCTGAAGGCCGCGTGGTGATGGATAGATTCTGTAGCCAACCTTCCATCTTGTTCCCAGCGGAAACCAATGAGGAGGTGTCCAAGGCTGCTTGATCTTAGATTAGATGACTGTGCTCTCTCAGTGGGCTCCCTGGCAAAGATCTCCACACTGCTCCACACATGCTTTCCCACCCATGCATCATAAAAACCTCCTGCTACACTTTCTCTGTCTTTCTTTCTTTCTTTCCAAGCTATTATTGCTTGTATCTCAGAGCCGGTGTAATTTATATGTTTTGGTGTGAGTCATATGTGAGAGAACAAGTGGTATCTCAGTATCTTTGGATGGAGCTGGTATTTATAATGTCAGCGTGTTACGGTTGCTCTGTCTGTAGCACAAAGGCCTGCTGGTGTAATTATACTCTGTCGGGCTCATATTTAAGCGTAAGGCTGACACATGCTAGCTGTGTATTCACTTAGTTGTGCATGGGATTCTCACAGAAGTAGAAAGACTATTGAAAAAAAAGGTTTCCATAACCAAAATAAAATGGTAGATGCAAACATGATCCACAAGGGAAATTACTTTGCCACTGTAATTCAATAATACAATAAAAACATCTTTATAAGCACTTTCAAGAAGCAGTAGTAGCAGTGATAGTTGCAGAAACAGATGTATAATTATATATATATATATATATATATATATATATATATATATATATATATATATATATATATATATATAGGATGCAAATTATCGGTTAATTCATTAACTGATAGTTGATTGACCTCGACCATCGATCGATTAACGATTAACTGATAAGCAGCGTTTTTCACCTGAATTTGAGTGTTTCAATAGGGTCTTTAAGAATATAAGCTATAGTAACATAACACTGAGTCAAAAATATATCATAGTATTATTATATTGTATATTCCTCAATTAATTATTCCTTAGTAAAAAGCAGACAAATGTATTGATGCTGAATAACAAAATACAGTAATCCCTCGCTCTATCCAATCTTTTTTTTTTATAGTGTACAATTTTTTTATAGAGTAACATTGTGCTCTGTCCTGATTGGCTAAGAGACTAGACCAGGACTGAACGTGGACTGGACCAGGTCTGAACCAGGTCTGAACCAGGACTGGACCTGGACTGGACCGGGACTCGACCGGGTCTAGACCTGGACTAGACCAGGATTAAACCACTGGGGCGCGTGCTGGTTTCGCCGCGCTCCGAGCCGCAGGCCAGCCGCGCGGGGCGCGGGCTGCGGCGAAACCAGCATTCCGGGTTCGATCTCGCCTCGCGGTACACCCGGGGCTGCTGAGCAGTGCCGTTGGCGCCTGCGGTCGGCTGTGAGTCGAGCTTGGCGCAGCGCGGTTGCCTTGTTTCATGACCACGCGGGTGCGCATGTCCGCGTGTCCGCGGTTAGCGGTTAATTACAATTAATGCATTTTGATCGACCAACGTCTTAATCGACAATTAACCGTTAATCGATTAATTGTTGACATCCCTAATATATATATATATATATATACTCAACAAAAATATAAACGCAACACTTTTGTTTTTGCTCCCATTTTTCCTGAGATGGACCCAAAGATCCAAAATTCACTCCAGATACACAACACTACCATTTCTCTCAAACATTGTTCACAAATCTGTCCAAATGTGTGACAGCGAGCACCTCTGCCTCGCCGAGACAATCCACCCCACCTCACAGGTGCGCCACATCAAGATGCCGATCCGACATCATGACCAGTGCACAGGTGCGCCCCAGACTGCCCACAATAAAAGGCCACCCCGAAATGTGCATTTTTTTGCTTTATTGGGGGTCTGGGGACTCAGAACCAGTCAGTATCTGGTGTGACCACCATTTGCCTCATGCAGTGCAACACATCTTCTTCGCATAGAGTTTATCAGATTGTCAGTTGTGGCCTGTGGAATGTTGCTCCACTCCTCTTCAAAGCCTGTTATGGATGAAGAACACAGGTGCATTTTATTGATGGCATTTTGAATGCACAGAGATACCGTGATGAGATCCTGAGGCCCATTGTTGTGCCATACATCCATGAACATCACCTCATGTTTCAGCAAGATAATGCACGGCCCCATGTTGCAAGGATCTGTACACAATTCTTGGAAGCTGAAAATGTCCCAGTTCTTGCATGGCCAGCATACTCACCAGACATGTCACCCATTGAGCATGTTTGGGATGTGCTTGACCGGCGTATACGACAGCGTGTACCAGCTCCCACTAATATCCAGCAACTTCGCACAGCCATTGAAGAGGAGTGGACCAACATTCCACAGGCCACAATTGACAATCTGATAAACTCTATGCGAAGAAGATGTGTTGCACTGCATGAGGCAAATGGTGGTCACACCAGATACTGACTGGTTCTGAGTCTCCAGACCCCCAATAAAGCAAAAAAAAAAAATGCATATTTCGGGGTGGCCTTTTATTGTGGGCAGTCTGGGGCGCACCTGTGCACTGGTCATGATGTCGGATCGGCATCTTGATGTGGCGCACCTGTGAGGTGGGGTGGATTGTCTCGGCGGGGCAGAGGTGCTCACTGTCACACATTTGGACAGATTTGTGAACAATGTTTGAGAGAAATGGTAGTGTTGTGTATCTGGAGTGAATTTTGGATCTTTGGGTCCATCTCAGGAAAAATGGGAGCAAAAACAAAAGTGTTGCGTTTATATTTTTGTTGAGTGTATATATATATATATATATATATATATATATATATATATATATATATATATATATATATATATATATATATATATATATATATATATATACATACACTCCCAATTGACCCCCAAGCTTTGGATGTGTCCCCAAAAGCTATTTAATGCAGTTATTTGAATACTTCTCATTCACTACTTGTACCTTGTTCAGTGTTCTGTACATGTGATCCTGGCTTGCTTTACTGTAACAGATGGATAGCAGGCATGACGCTGTCCTATGGGACTCCATGGGCTGACTCCTAACAGTGGGAGACAGGAGAGGAGAGGATTGGATCGCCCCATGAGCCAGGCTAGGTTCATGCTTACGCCCATAATGAAAGAGTGCATGGCACTAGAGAGGCAGTACAACACATAGGGCATATTTTAAAGATGGAGTTGGAGAACCTAATGGAAAATGTGAATATGTGGAAGGCAGGTTTAGACCAGGAGACCTCAGAGTGGCAGGTAAATGGACGGTCTCCAACGTGAAGACAAGAAAAAAGAGGTTGTGTCACAATTTGACAGATCTAGGTTTGTTCTTAAGACTGTGAAATATTCTTAAAGGGGCCTTACACTATTTTCTGATGTACATTATAATTTTGTTATGAATATCATCACAAACATACCTGGAGTTGTGTTTTGGTTCATTCACACACATAACACACATAAATACTTTATATTTAGGAAAACTCAAACGGAAAACTCCTTCACTAGAATCATTTGGATGTTTTCAGGCATGGAATTGTCCCTCTACTGAAGTAAAGGTAAAAGGTTGCTGTTAACTTGAAAACTAACATGACTTCACAAGGTGGAACAAAGCATTTTGAGCTTTAGAGATGTAGACTAATAATAAAGGGTCACTGACAGGTATGTTTTTCAAGACCTTAAAATGAATATATTTCTGATGCAATATACTTTGAATTAGTGATATGTAGGATACATACATATGGTTTAGTTATTTTTTTGTATTGCAAATGTATTTAAATGAACTGTACTTTATTTTTACGGTCTTAAAAATATAAAAATTAATCTCCAAACTAATCTCTTTTTCCTAGCTCCCTCCAAGCATCTTAATTATTCACTGTGATGAGATTATAAATGTGTTTCACAACTTTCGGAGACCACAGCAGTGTCACAGTCATGCTAACAACAGCTAGCATGCCCACAGTGCACAATCCTAATTTTTTGTTTTGCAGACAATATTAATGCTTTGTAATTAGATGCAGACAGCACAAAAGTGGTCTTTTTCTAACACTAAGAGCTTCTTTAACAATATATTTGAACTGCATGGTGCAAGACAAATCCATTCAGAACCAATAATATATAGACAGGAAAGGACAAAATTAATATTGTTAAAATTTAAATTTGTGTCATAATATAGCATTCTTAGGTCTAGTCACTGATATGCTCAGATTCAGCATTTGCGCATTTAGCTTTTGGATATTTCATGGCAAAGTACAATGTAATTAAGATGAAAAACTGGCTCTTGCTCCTATCTGGGAGCATGTAATAATCACATTCTCTAACAACTACCAATGGACTCATACAAACCCTGGCTTGTGCCCTCATAGGAAATATTTGAGTCTTTTGTTATTGCATAGTAGAAGTGCTAATCACTTTGAAACATTATAGTTTTGATCATGCAGTATTAAGCAGAATTCAAATGTATGATAAAGGATTATGAGTAGTTTTTCCATACTCTAAAATATGAAGTCTTTGTGAAATACTCCCTGGTGATACTTAATTTTCCTTGTTATAATTAGTGTCTGGTTTTGATTGATTATGTGTCTTCTCAAAGTGAGATATGAATGAGCTCCAATGTATTCCTGCTGCAGCTGGTACCCAATTTATCCACATTATATTTTCTTTTTGTTAGACATGATGTTCATTGAATCAAGGCTGTGATTTATAGATATGTTATACAATACTTCTTTTCATTTTTCTTCTGCTTACACATGCATGTATCATACAATGTATTTGTGCTTTTAGACTGTGAGTATAGTGTTCTTGGATGTGAAAACACCTGTATCTTTGCAAAATATTTTGCTCTGTGAGAAAACCCAATGTGAATGAAAAATGGGGAAGTTGTGCACAGTCATTTGTAGCCATCTGTCTGTCTGTGCTTGAGGTTGGAGGTGCCTGGCTGGTACAGTGCGTCTCGTCTGTGTTTTGGTATTCAGGACTATATGAAATAATGACAAATGATCGGCTGGTGGGGGGCTGTATGTGGTCAACGGGACAGGGCTGTCTCATTCCTTCTCTCTTTGTCTCGCACAGCAGCACACTTGCATAAAGCCAGAGAATTAACCTTGTATCCACAGGCCCCTGAATACAGCTCTGTACAGATCTGTATCTCCGAATCTGTCCATTTTTAGATTTGTGCGATTTCCATTTGCGCCTTAATGACCTCTATTAGGAATCAAACAACCAAGCTTTTACCTGCTGCTTTACATGTGGAGATATTGTGTTGAAAGAGCGTTATCTTTCTTTCTGTTTGTGACCTTTTCTTCTCAGTGGGAAAGAAATGTGATGGTCAGTGTGTTTGTCTTCCAAGCTCTTTTAGGCTCATTCTCAATTTTATAGTCTATATTTTTGTGACTGTCTAAAATGCCATCAGCTACTTGATGTTTTATGTCCAGGGATAGAAGTTATTATTGCGCTGTTAAGTGAAATTTGGTTGGGTGGCATAGTTTTATTTCAGTTTTCTTATAACTAGAGTTGACAATGGCAAAAGGAGAAATTCAGTTTGTCAACTGGACAAAGTTTATTTGGTCAAATACGTTTCGAAGCTCATCCAGGCTCTTCTTCAATTGTGGCTAGAGTGCTGGTGGACACTGCTTATAACTAGCTGCAGGGAGGAGCTAACTACAATAAAATTAGTATGAAACTATCACAATTATTTGTTTTCAGTTTCTGTTAGTTAAGCCTATTAGATATGCAGTGGGAGTGGAGTGTGGGGTCTTGTTAGCATAGCCATTCAGGACCATAATGGGTGTTTTCACGCCTCTGGACCTGACCTGGCTAACCCTATTGTTTTCTTTGTTTGTTTTGATTTAGGTTTGAGGATAGAGTTATAGATGGGAGACAAATTATGTGTGAGACCTCCATTTCTGTTCAAGGAAGGGCTCTCTTTCGTGACAAAAATTGCCTCTTTAACTCCCCTCTCAAACCAGTTCTTTTCTCTGGCTAAGATCTGTACCACACTGTCCTCAAAGGAGTGGCCTGTGGCTTCTAGGGGGAGATGTACGGCAGATGAAGGTCCACTCTGGCACGCCCGTCGTGTGCTGGTACATCCTCTTGTGAAATGGCTGTTTTTTTTCCTCCAATGTAACGCTCACTGCAGTCTTCACTACACTGAATGGTGTAGACCACATTGCTTTGTTTGTGGCTCGGTGTTTTGTCCTTTGGGTGGACCAGTTTCTGTCTTAAAGTGTTAGTGTTTTTTTTAAATAGACTGGGACTTTTATGTCTGAAAATCCTCTGTAGTTTTTCAGAAACGCCGGCCAGGTAAGGAATGGATACACCCTTTCTCCTGGGTTCTGATTCTCTGTTGCCTTGTTTCTTGTCCTTGTCTCTCTTAGTTTTGTTGAAAGCCCATTTAGGATATCCACAAACAGAGAAGGCTTTCTGCACATTCCTTCTTTCTCCTTTCCCTCTATGCTTGTAGGAACCACTTGGGCCCTGTGTTGTAATGTCCCACTAACTCCCAGTTTGCGCTGCAGTGGGTGGTGTGGATCAAAAAGCAGGTACAGAGGGTCCTCGGGTTACGGCGGTCTCGGGTTACGACGTTTCGTGGTTACGAACGCGCCCCCATTTTAAAAAAAATGTATATATTACGCGTCATTCCGTCTTACGCGGTTTAGCGTGGTAAGAGATGTAAACAAACGCGAACGGCGCGCGGCGCACGGCGGAAGAATACGCTCTGTTGTGGTTGTAGGGCGGAGAAGACAGCCTCGTGTGTGTGCCCAATGTGGGCGGAAGTACCTGATGTGGGGTCTGATCTGCTCCTATGAAAGTGGCAGTGATAATAACCAAGCAGCGTAGTGGTCTAATTATTGAGATGGAAAGGTTATTGGTGCTTTGGTTGGAAGATCAAAGGCAAAATCCGGCTTACGACGAAATTCGGGTTACGACGCGTCTTAAGAACGGATCAACGTCGTAACCCGAGGACCCCCTGTATTGGTAAAGTTGACAATATTTAAAGGTACATTGTGTAACTTGTCTGGTGCTTTTCTCTGTGGGGCTGCACAAAATGATATTAAACCATTATATCTCCATGTAGACCAAACTGAGCAGAGTTACAGATCAGATCTGTGGAGCAGAAACTCTGTTCCTAGTCAGAATGCATGATTTTCTTGATATTTTTGAGCTTTAAAACTCCTGCAATTGAATAAATGTAAGGTAGAGCTGTTTAATGTCATACTGTGTAACATTCCAGACAGAGCAATGACGTATCCATAGAAACAAGCAGGTGACAGACCCCCAACTAAAAAGTTACATAGTGCTTACCTGGCCAGCCAAATGATATCTCTCTGTATTTCCTATACACCGCGATACCATTTGGACACTCTCCATCCACTCTCGCTCCTCCGGTTCCAAACCGACTCCGCGATTCTGATTCGTTCAAAGATGGTGACGTCAGTGCACCCGCCTTTGCCCGCAAAGTCACTCTTAGGCAGCGGAAGTTCCGCCTCAGTTTTGAATCAAGATGGCGCAATCTCTGATTGGTTCACTTAGCTGTCTGTCTACGCGCAACCGCAGCGTATTCTGTGGATCAAACGTTACCAGACTCACTCGCTGGTACAGCGATGAGTCATGGATTCTTCCAGGCAAACATAGTGCACCTTTAACTAAATGTTTTTTTGTTTTTGTTTTTTGTTTTTGTTTTTTTTTAATCAAATTTTTCTCTTCTTAGACATAACTTCAACTGCTGCCACCAGGAACACTACAACTTTACTACCACCTCTGTTAAAACTTTTTGTAAGGCTACAGTTACTACTTCAAGCAATATTTTAAATTCAGTGTAAGCATAAAATGAACTTGTTATGATGATTACCTCTCCTATATAAAGTTAGTGTTAGTATCAATTTTATTTGGATATTTAGCGATGAGGATGTTGTTGGAGCAGTGTATTTCGAGATTAAAGATGTTATTTATCATCAATGGCAGTAAACTCCTCAGGGGCAGGTTTGGAAGGCACTTCTTGTCTGCCTGTGGCTTTAGTCCAGAACAGTTGGTATCAGGAGACCACCTCCTCAGCAGGGAGTTCTGCTATAGGGGATGTCTCAGTTTGAACAATGGACACAAATACAAAGTGAAACTACATTATATATACAGTGTGTATGTATATATATATATATATATATATATATATATATATATATATATATATATATATATATGTTGTGTGTGTGTATATATATGTGTGTGTGTATATATATATATATATATATATATATATATATATATATATATATAATTTTTTTTTATATATTATGTGATAACTTTTTATAGCAACAAAAAATATGGGTTACATCCATCCTAAAGGCTCAGTACGTTATTTATTAAATTAATTTATTTTTCTAGACACCGGCGCCTGCTTTTTCCTAAAATGTTATACAGTATGGCATTTAATTTGACTGTATCCATAGCGACAAGCAGGCCACATCACCAGGCCAAGTCACAGGTCAGATCTGTGGAGAAGTGCACCCTCTCACAGAAATAATATGTTTTTGTGGTAATTTTGAGAAATAAAAACACCTGTAATTTAATAAATACAAGATACATTTGTTTAATGCCAAGCAATAACATCACCATTGAGACAAGCAGATGGCGGAATCTCCACCAGAGCAACCTTTAAAAACGTTTTATTAATATTACACAGGTTGCAGTGGTTCAAAGTTATTCCTCACTTACCTCACACAAACTGTCAGTTTAGAAGTGCTTTTGACAACTTTCTGAGGCTAATGTGGAGTAATGACAGTAATGATGAGAACAAGCATGCTAACGGAGCACTTGCACTTGGACAATGAAATAAATATAATTAGATGCAGACGGCACAATGCAGTCTTATTTTGACCTCAAGAGCTGCTTATACAATATATCTGTACTAGGTACACAAAACTCACGGTATGGTACGTACCTCGGTTCAGATCCCACGGTTCGGTACATTTTCGGTACAGTGCAGGGAAAAAAAACATAACCTGAAAGGCTGTCCTCAAAGGCAGCTTTTTATTGTTTAAATTTCCAGCTGAGATAGCTGCAACTTAAAACCTGTAAGTAAAACAAGTGAACACGCAAGCACCACATTGAGTTGTCATATATTGATATACTGATTGGTTACTGAGCTGGGTACATCAGTGAAGTTTTAACACATGGGTACCTTCACATACAATACACACAAATACTTAAACACTTTTTTTACATTCACATAGCTCAATGAACATGAGCTATAGGCCTGGCCTATATCACAGATAACAACATAACGCTGTTTTAAACATGTGCATTTTGCAATAACAAACTGTGTTCAGCTGTGTACACCTTCATTCAATTTTTCAACCGCGGGGTCTTTTTTTATATATATATCTTTGCAAATTCGTTGAGAAAGATTTTGGATGTGTATGTGTCCGTGACTTTCCGCTTTTTTCATGACTGATGACTTTCATCCCTGTGTATACATGTTCATCAGGGCTCCCAAATGGCAATGGTTAAAGAGTCCTCAAGGAAACCCTTGCAAAATGAAAGTCAGTTCAATATTAAACATTTGTACCGTATATTGTCCGTCAAAATGCATACATATACCGTGCCACCCCTAATCTGTTCTGTACTATATTTTGTTCAAAAACTCTCTCATGTACAGCCACTCAGATAGAGCCACTTTAAACTACACTCAAGTGATTTGGTAAATCTCAAATCGCCCATTGTTAATTAATGAAACAACAAGTCCCCATAGACGCCAGCACGAGTCAGAATAAAATGACTGCATGGGTATTAGAGAGTTAAAAATCTTAGGATTATGGATATGACCCTTAGGCCAGCCTCTTCTGAGTGGAGTCTGCATGAGCTCCCAGCCTTGCGTGCTCTAGCTTTCCCCATCTGTCCAACGATGTATGAAGTTGATTAGAGAATGCTTTAATTTCATTCATCCTTATCATTAATCTCATGTTACATTCAAATCACAAAAACATCAACATGTAACTGCATACAAACACATGGCTGACTTGTGATTACATCTTCCTGTTGATCTGTTGCAGTTGAGAGGATATTGTTTTTGAATTAGTGATTTATTGAGAATGTATGTATCATGAAAAGCCCGCTAAATGCTGACTATCACCATCCCTGCATATCTAACTTATTTTTATACATCTAATGCAATGGTCGTAATGAAAGTTGCATGTTATGTTTTTGCTACTGAACACAAGGGATGGTTTACCTTATAGTTTTGCCTTGGATGGATATTGTAGCAAACCTAAATTACCACTAACTGAGGAAGCTTTTGCATGGTTTGACGCACCCTTCTCAGTTGCTGCCATAATTTCATTTTACTCTTCACTTTGATTAAAATTAACTAGCCATTTGAGTCAATTACCGGGATGCTTAATCATAATGGCATCGTTGTACAATGCTGAAGCAAGCACAGCTGCCATTGACCTCTAGTCTCTTCCCTGCACTCTTTAACTAACACTGACATACAGTTTCCCCCTTACTCATGTTACTGAGGAGTCTCTTTTAATGTTTTGTCACAGGACACTTTTGAGCCAACTTTAAAATGTTATTTGTGTAGCTGATATTTTATCTGAAGGTGACCAAGTCTTGTTCACAGCTGATGCATTTACATTGCAAAAGCTGCATCAGAAAGGTGTTGGGTTTCAGGATAATAACTGCTAATTGAATTTTTACTGGCAACTATTACCTTATATTGATATCAATATCTCAATCTAATACTAAATGCATAATGCCATTCACAAGCTTGGATTATGTAGACTAATGGAAACCTCCATGTTGTACATTAAGAGACATGTGATTTATTGCAGTGAACCCAAACAACTAAGGAAAGACATTAACATCACAAAACATAAATATTATCATCATAAAATTGACATTAAAAGAAGAAGAGAGAAGAGTGCGGTATAAAAACACACTGGTACTGTGTGTGTGCATGTGTGTGGGTGCTTGTGTTGTCAGTACAGTGTCGGTCATACCCAGGTGTTTGTGTAATTATCAGTGCAGAGAGCTTGTTTCCATTCATATTTAATGAGCCATGAGTCTGTGTTGCCTCCATTAATAGAGAATTAGAGCGTCCATCAATGACGTCAGATAAAAGCCAGTACATTGAAAGTGTGGCCTGTAAGCCCGCAGTAACTTTGAGAACTAGAAATGGACAGAAAGAAGAAAGGAAGTAGGGAAGGGTGGAGGAGGCGAGGCTAGGAGATAAGATAAGGGAGCTTTTCAGAACGCTCTGCACTGTCAATGAGCCAGGCTACAAGTGCAGAGGTTTCCAAGGGATTTATTAGCATGCAGGGTAACGGGCCATATCATAGTACAGGCATGTGTGTGCATGTTTGAATGCATGTGTGTAACTGAGTTGAGTTTGTGTTGAGTTTTCAAAGTCATCCTTCCTTATAGACATGAATACACAAGTTAATCACCAAGCCGTTGGCTGCTAGATTGTTAGCTCTAACAGTGTCATTAATTCACAGCGGGATCAGCAGAAGTTAACCAACATTCAAGATATTTGAGGAGGGAGATATGCAATTAACATTCATCCATATAGTGCGGTGTTTTAAAAGTTCTTTTTCTTAGTCACTTGTAGCCTTACTCAATTTTGGAGTGAAAACGTAAATTTGCATTCTGTAATTTTTCTGGTGGAGGGTCCGTCACATGCTTTTCTTCATGGAAATGTTATTGTTTAGTCTGGAATGTTTCACAGTATGTGTCTATGTTCATGGACAGCAAACCAGACCAAGTTACAGGTCAGATTTGTGGAGAGACAACCCTGCTCACAGTCAGGCGGTGGGGTTTTCTAGTTATTTTTGAACTATAAAACCACCTGTAATTTAAAAATGTAAGGTAGGGCTGTTTAATGTCATACTGCGAAATATTCCAGACAGAGCAATGACAAATCCATAGAAATATGTAGGTGACAGACCAATACTATATATAGATTTTAGATGAGATGCGTGAAAAGTCCCTCAGTCGTCCAGGTAGAATCCATGATCAAAGGAGAAGTTCAATTTGTCAACTGGACAAAGTTTGTTTGGTTGAAAACGTTTCGCCACTCATCCGAGAGGCTTCGTCAGCTCTGGTTATTGTACTGGTTAGACCCTGCTTATATCTAGCTGTAGGACGCGCCTCCCGGCAGCTAGATATAAGCAGGGTCTAACCAGTACAATAACCAGAGCTGACGAAGCCTCTCGGATGAGCGGCGAAACGTTTTCAACCAAACAAACTTTGTCCAGTTGACAAATTGAACTTCTCCTTTGATCATTTTAGATGAGATTAAGATAGTATCTTATTCTTAATCTTAAAAAGACATGTTATCTCTTATTAGTAATGTTTTGTGAATCATGTTATGGCTCACTCCAGCTTTTGAGAGGCAGAAATGAGTGCCCATGAATTTAGAGTAGTTAAATGAATGTTATCACTATCGCAGCTGTGCTACATGTAGTATTTGAACTTGGGACTAGGATAAGGAGTACCCCCAGTTGAATTTGTGTGCTCCTAGAATTCCAAAATATGATAACCAAGTCAATTTTTCCCAACCCAAATCTTTTCAACAGCTGCATGGCAGATGTTGCTACACCGTAATTTCTCTCCCAGCCAGACTTCAACCCCTCTGAGTGCTGCCACTGCTTACCAATTCAAAAAATAAATCACATTTTTTTTCTTTTAAAGGCCCCAACATCAGCATTTCAGCACAGCCTACCTGCGCTGTCTGGCTACGCATACTCTGCCATTTCTCCCTTGAGTGGCACATTTAAGAATGAAGCCCATATCTGCATTTAAATCATGTTATTGAGAGCTACAGCTTTTCCTGAGGTTAATGGATTTCACTTAACCAAATTAATCTTTTCATGTAAATTAATGTACACCCACTTGTAAAATAGCTTGTTGGATGAGAATTTTAGAAGTTTTAGAAGTTTGATTAATTAATGAGAATATGCCATATTTTGAGCCACTTTACTACTATTCTTTGCTGTAATTTTGAAGATTACATTATTGAAATTTCTTTACCTACTTCTGCACACATGCCATCTGCTCCCCAAATGGTTGGACAGAAGAGAAACAGACCATAGTGGTCATTTGTGTTTGCTTCTAATGCAGATACTATAACCCCCATTAGTAACCCAATCACACTTGTGACTACATCTTCTGTGATGAGCTGAGGAGCTGTCCGTGGTGCTGCTACTGCTGCCTGTGTGAGTGGTAACAAGGAAGCATTGAACCTTCACCTCAATTTCCAGCAAAATGACAATGACAAAGATGGTATGTTGCAGAAGTAAAGGGCCCCAAAGCCATGTAACGCATGGGTAAAAAATGAGCCACACACCGGAACAACACGCAGGCTGGAGCCCTGTGTTGCCTGATGCAATGGCTGCCACATTGCTCTTCCTGTCAGAGAGGGCACCATCCAGGATTTATCATTAGCCTGCTGTATGATAGGGCCAGAGCATGTGAGAAGGTTCATTGTATCTGTGATCTGATTAGACTGGATTTAAATTAATTTAATTCAAGATCCCCCACTCAAGGGGGAATCTGAAATAAGTTAATATAATAAAAAAAAAAACTCACTGAACTATTTGTTTCTTTTGATTTGATAATGTCATAAGGACATTTTCTCAAATTATATTTAAAACAATAAACAACATTAGTTTTTTGCAGTCGGTCTTGTTTTGACCACTACTTGCATTAAGTATAGACGAATATGCTGGGAACTCTAGGACACCAGTTTCCATTTTACTATAAAGCAATCAGGAAAAGGCCCAGAGACTGTGTATATGTGGAGATGGATTTGTAGAATAAGAGGGAGCAAAGAAGGACAGGGTCTAACAGAGTCTGACAGGGTCTAACAGAGTCTGACAGGATCTAACAGGGTTTAACAGGGTCTAACAGGGTTTAACAGGGTCTAACAGGCTTCCCAGGCTCCCAGGCTTCCTATGAAGGGTTCCCGAGATATGAGCTCACTTCGGCTAGATCAAAGACACATCAAAGACAGATCAAAGGTACATTACAAAATTCCTGAAAATTCCTGAAAAGTCCTGCAACTTTGACCTGCTGCTGGCACTAGACGGTTGGGGCTGGGGGCCTATAAATTGCTGTGGGTAATGAGGAGACTGGCTGGAATGTGCATGCAAAATTTCACAACTTTTTACCAGACGGTTCTAGGGGCTGCCATAGACTCTCATAGGTAGAAGAATAATGTATAATAATAAGAATCAGTAGAAACACTATGCTCGTCTGTCCCTGACGGGCCTAGCACCTTCGGTGCCCGTCAAACAAAATTATTAAAATTTTCCCCCAAAAAAATTTTTATTTTTTATTTTTATTTTTTTTTCCCTTTTTGGGGGTTAAATACAACTTAAAAAATATATAAATAAATACATTGAACTACAATATGAGACTGGGTTAGATGAGTGGGCTGCATGTGCGCCTGTGCTACTGAGTGCTCTAAAGACCAGTCTCTAGGGTGAGTTAAATTTAGTTTAGCCAAATGTGAAACAAAGTCATGTGACTTTCAAATGCCCCCAAGAGGACCCAATCTGAATACATGTGTTGTATTGTCCAATTCCAATTGTCTTTTTATTATGACTCATTTATTATTTCACAATCACACATTATAAGCAGATTGTCAAAAATTATTCCTGGATTTAGTACTAAAATACAGGGACAGACGAGCATGGTTTGTTTGTTTTGTATTTTACTGGTTGAGCCAGACTCCACAAAAAATGATTGATTCAAAACTGTGTCCACAATATGGGCCACAATTGTATTAGGTCCAAGTTGTATTAAGAAGCACACCTGGCATAAAATGTGGTTTTGTATTGACATAATAATGTGTTCACAATATTTAGAGCAGCTAATAAAACCATCACTTTCCAACATGTTTAAAGAATTATTCAATACAACTTGGATTAGTTTTGTTTGTTTTAACCATGTGTCTTACTCTCGAAGATTCCCATGGAAAGAGGATTTTTGGCTTAAACGGACAATTGGCCATGGGAAGTCAGTTACTATGGTGCGTTCAAAAATACATGGAGCTTAGCCTTGTTTAAGTGGACCTCCATAATTCTGGATGCAGGCTCTTATATTTTCAAACAGTCAAAGTTGGCATATTTGCTGAACTAGGACTGACGTTACTTTAGGTCCAGGTATATTCTAGCATCATGCTTTTCAAAGTTAAACTAGATTAATATAACCAGAGCAAGCCTGTGCATCACAGTTACACATCTCACCATTTGAAAATAGCCACAACCAAAGACAGACCTATCAATTGTAACTCAGGCAAAAGCTCTTTAGAAACTAGTAAGTGGTTGAAATGGCCTAATGCTGCTGAACTGTGAATATAATGTGAATATAATATTAGGCTGGAGGAAGTGCATTTGTGAATGTCCTGGTGAGGTAATGTAAAATTTATTAGCCCTGGAGTTGAGACTTGGGGAACAGATCTAAATTTTAGATACATGTGTTCAGTAGCAACAATGCTCTGTTTCTGCAGGCCTTTCACTTTACTGGTAAATCAACACCATTTTCTGATCCAGAAACTCTCCATCTTTCTTCCTTAGCCAAAAGATGTTATGAGTACCAAGGACAGTGCATGGTTGTGTGTGTGTCTGTGTGTGTGTCTGTGTGTGTCTGTGTGTGGGTTGGGGCGGGTCTATGCTCCACTGCCTTAGTTTAGAGCCCTAGACTTTCTGAGTGCCTACATTCTACATTAGCAACACGGAGGCCACATATGAGCACAATAGCACAGATTTCATTGCGGCATTGAATTTGTAGAGAGCGTCTTTTTATAGTCCGTCAGGGACATGAGAGCAACAGGAAGTATACCTATGATTTATAATATACATCCTCAATTAAATTCAGTAGTATTTGAAAGATGTAAAACTCCAATTTCTGATATGTGTGTGTGTGTTTGTGTAATTGATTCATTCTGTGTAAATACATTGAGTCCAGTATTGATTTGCTTCAGTGAATCTATAATAAAAAATGTGGATTTGAGCCTGCTTGTAGCAAAAGTTTAGCTCCTGCGTGGTTTGGACCCCTGTGTTATGTTTCCTTATGACAGATTGTTTAATGCTGTAGTTTTATTTAGAAACAGACAGACTACTCATGTGATGGATTTTTGTGTAAAATTTTGTCATTGAAGTTATTCACATCATGTTGATATTTACTGTCACAGTTCTAACCTAGCAAACACAGCATTAAGAACAAGTCCAATGTTGACCTGCTCCTTCTTGGTTTTTCTCCATGTGTGGAAAAAATGGCATTACTTCTCAAAAGACTTTGTGTTGACCTGTTTCTTTACAAATCTTGTTTTGAAAATAGCCTGCACACTCTCTCTAATGGAAACACAATAGCGTGCACATAGACATCACATGCATTTGGCCATGTGCACTTCCACAACAGAAACCTGGGCTAATATTTGTATGGATTATTGGCCTTTGTGCTTATCAGCCACGCCATATTGGCAGCCTAAAACCTTATTACCAGCCCATTGAATGGTGAAAGGTTTTGCACATAGTTCAGCACAGACTATCCCATTCGTTCACACACGCTAAGCCTGGGTTTGAAGCTTTAGTCTTACTATTCCATAGAAATAAAGGTCTGTCAAAGCCAGAGGTCTGAAACTGGTTCTGGCTGATTTATTGTAGTAGTGTTGGCAATAATTGCTTGTTTTTGCATTGCTTCCAGAACAAATGGCGTTGAACTTTACTAGTAAACTATTTCAGACTTTTTTTGCAGATTTTCAATGCAGTTATGCCACACAACAGCCACTTTGTATTGGTGACTATGAAATATTAATTTGAGAAAGTGTATAAAATATAATATAAAAGAACATATTTAGTTTTTAAGAGCTAGGTAGCTACTGTAGGTCTAAACCAATATTTATCTACCTGAGTCATTACCAACAATGCTAAAACTATGACACTAGGCCTGTCATGATAACAAATTTTGAAGTGCGGTATATTGCTGAGAGAAAATACATATGATAAGCAATAATATTAAAAACCATTA
Organism: Paratrypauchen microcephalus; assembly: GCA_036785185.1. Taxonomy (NCBI): domain Eukaryota; kingdom Metazoa; phylum Chordata; class Actinopteri; order Gobiiformes; family Gobiidae; genus Paratrypauchen; species Paratrypauchen microcephalus. The sequence goes on along the minus strand of JAVJIX010000052.1, from coordinate 803,351 downwards.
TACCACTGAATCGATAACCCTTAAGCAGGATTTCCCCTAAAAAACAATTCTAAATGTACAGTATTGTTAATGAATGTAAACAGCAATAAATATATGAACCACTTAATGCATCATAGAACTTAACTATTCAGCCCTCTACAGCTCAAATCTTTTTTTTTAAATCTAGTATAAAACAAAACCAACTAAAGTTCCCCACTTCTACAGAAGAAAAACTGTACACAATAAATATTGACCCCCAAAAATGATTGCTCCAGGTTTATCAATTATTTGACCACATGTGTCTAAGACATTGAATTGTCTAACTAAGTTTTACTACTGGCCCATTGTGATCTCTCCCCCTCTCATCCTCATGTATTGATCTTGTGTCCTCTGTTCCATTGTAGATCTGTCCATGCACATCTGGGGCAACCTTTGCATGTGATTTGTGTGATTTTGTGTCAGGACAGGGCGGACGATATAGATGGGAACTGATGGGAGGAGAGAGAGGGGGTGTTGGTCTGTTAACACAAGGGCCTAGTGAGTAATGACTGAATTTACTGCTGGGAAATCAGGTATGCTCTCCAGTATTGGGCACATTGCATTGCATATAGACCACAGCTAGGCCTGACACAATAATACGTTTTGAAGCATGATATATTGCTACAGAGATATACAGCGATAAATAATAATATTGAAACTACTTTATGCCACTGACACAATAAAGCACAACAGACTGTATCATTAAAAAGCAACAAAAATACCCCAAATCTCTCCACTTTTACAAAGAAAATGTACACATGATAAATATTGAGCCCCACAATATACTGTTCCAGCTTTCATATATTGAACCATAAGTCAATATACTGCAGTATTTATCGTGACATGCCTAACCACAGCAAATCTGATATAAGTTTTGTACTGGTTTTAATGTTTAAAAATGCATACTGATTTTATATTGCCTCTATATTAATTCACATTATAAGCAATAGAAAGCCTGATTCAGTAATTAGTCAGATTAATTACTGTGAAATTTTAAATCTGTGGACTTAACCAACCTGACTGACAGTATGACAGATATTCAAGATATTTTAAGCATTGAGCTCAAAAGGTAAAAGATTTTTTTTATTTTTTTTTTCCAAATGCATCTTACATGTCAAGGCAGCTTCTGAAAACCGAGAATAGATACTTTCGATTTAGAAAAATTGGGTTGTTATTCTTTCTGACCCAAAATCCTCAGTGGACACAATATATCAACAAATCTTCCGCGGAGTTTGTGACCTGATGTCAACCCGGTGTGACAGATTCGTTCGTCAGAGCTGCAGATTGGGGACTGCATGTCACAATGGAGCTATAAGTATCTGTGTATTGACATCATACCTTGTTGCCAGGTCTGTGCACGTTTGTTCATTCCTCATTTCTGACAGCTAATGGAAAACCTGCTTTTGATATGTCACTTTTGCTCCCATCAAACCACATATATGGCAGAGATTAGTCAGTGACATGAGCAGTTTACACGGTGGGTTGGTGTGGGGGGTATGAGACAAGAGAGGAGCTGCAGAATACTTGGCATGTGTTCCAACACCAGGCAGATCTAGCAGAAAACACTTCCAGACATTTCACGAGGTCTCCATGTTCAAATGTCAAGCCCCAGGTTATTTTTAGCCTGTCTAATTAAACCATGCTCTGTGGCTCTGCCTTTGCTGTCTGCCTTTCTACTTCTGCCTCTAATATTCAATGACCCTTTTCCTACCAGTTTTTCTCACTTATTTTATTTCTTCATTTACAATTGCACCATTATTATTTTTGCCAGTTTTACCCACTGTGTCCTGTACACACCTAGTAGGGATTTGGCATTTTCTTTACATCAATACGCAACCGGCGATGTTTGACTGGACTGGTCAAAGTCATATAACCCAAATTACTGGCTGCTGTGGCACTGAAGCAGTTCCCTTTGAGAAAATTCTTTATTTATGTATTACATTCTATCAGCCAGGCTCATTATCATTATTTATTATTATTCATTTATTATTTAAAACAAGGACAGTGCACAGAAAATATTAATCTCAGTGAGAAAGCATTATTTAGCTACAACTACTTTCCATCTCCAGTCCTTGGGCAGGTCAAAAATACATTAAAGAAACCATTTACATTAGACCGACTCTAGCTACAGCATTTCATCAGTAAGTGTCTCCTTAAAATAATCACAACCCTATTCCTTAAACATTTAAAACAATCAAATTCATTCTAATTTCCATAAATACAAGATTTCAAATTCAAATCATTATCATCTAAGTCTTCTATATCCTCTAAAATGTACATTTACCAAATTCATCAGTATTATTACAATTAATCAACAACATTACCATCAAGACAAATGCCATAAGTCAAACACAACACATTTACGCAACACATCTACAGTACAATCAGCCAGAATGTGTAAATGTTTGAAGAAGCCTTTGTTTTAGCCCATGAGAGAAAGTGTGATAGTGCAGGTTTTAAGATCAGCTGGAAGTTCCAGCTGATTCAGTTTTTTGGTGCTGTGTATGAGGAAGCCGACTGTCCCATCACAGTACCTTTAAAGGGAATGGTCAGAATTTACAGATGAACGAGGTTGTATCTGTTCAGTATGTTACAATAATGATAAGTTAAAAAAAAAAATGTTTTTTTTGCGTGAAAAGTCCCTCAGTCGTCCCTCAGTTTTGTTTTTTTTGTTTTTTTTATCATAAAATTTTTTTAAGGTCTTTCCTGTCTGAGAACAACAGATTAAGCAATGATGTAAGTGAGAAAAAAATCATGGCATGAAGAAAAGCCTTTGATGCGTGAGTGTTTATGGAGTTTCGAATATGTCAGAGGTTCGCAATATTAAATTTCATAACTTTACTTTACTATATGTTTGATTTCTTATTCAAAGGATAGGGCCGAATCCAAATACAGGCCTAAATATTTCACTTCTTGTACATTATTAATAATTTTAGACTCAGACAAACTTTATTGATCCACAAGGGAAATTGTTTGTTGTTCAAATATAATATACAATATATAACAGAGGGTAAAAGAACAAAAAGGAAAAATAGATGGAATAGCAACCAAAGAGCAATAGAACTGTCAGATGAGACATAATTATATACATAAGATAATGATAATAAATATATATGTACAATCAGATTTAAATAGACAAGTAGTAGTCAAATATAAAATACAGTATCAAATATGATGTTTAGTACCAGCTATATACAGTTGTTAGGAGTATTATCTGTTACGTAAGGGTGAGTTGTTGTACAGTTGTAAGGAGAATAGTATGAATGTAGTCCTTTATCTCTCAGTTTGTCCTTGAACACTAAGTTGCAGACCACAGATTTGCTTATTATCTTAGAAGTTCCACGATTTGCTTGATTGTGATCCATTTGTGTCCATTTTAAGTGCTCCTTGATAAAAATAGACAGTGGTAATCTGTCGAGATTAGAGCCGTCGTGCCTCGTCAGCCGCTTGACAAGTACACACACAAATGGACACACATCGCGTGCATCACTTTTAACAAGACCTGATTGTCAGCTGGGATACGGTTACCGTGGAAACTCCAGAGGTAGCGTAAGAGGCCAGCTCCATGCCTCCGAGCCGTAGCCCTCTATCCACAGAGATACGCCCAGGAGATATTGATTTTACATGCTATAGTGAATAGGTCTTTTCATCATGCACACTTATGTTATCAAGCTATAGGCATTATTTGTAGATAGTTGGTGAGTTTGTCAGCAAGGTTTAACCTTCATAACACATTTTCCATTCTGGAATTTTCATTTGATTTGACTGTGGATTGTCACAATTTCTTGTTTACTACCCTTATAATTTTTTTCAGATGGAGAAAAAACAGATTTTCGAAACACCCTCACATCATCTTAAGCATCTGTTGGATCTTCTGTTTGCTCTGTCTGAAATGTAACACGACTGATGGTGCTGAGGTAATGCTCAAGATGTTATTCTAATGTCCAACCCAGTAAATGCTTCCTTTATAGTGCATTCTTAAGTGCTCAAGGATAGAGAAGGTAAATGACTAACATGGCTGGTATCTGGTAGCTTTTTATGTTTTTGACTTAAAGGTCCCATGGCATGAAATTTTCACTTTCTGAGGTTTTTGAACGTTAATGTGAGCTCCCCTACCCTGTTTAGGCCCCCCCAATGGCTAAAAGTTGCGAAATGTCTAAACTGAGCATTTGCGATCCTTTTCTGCTTTTGAAAAAAACACAGCTCAAACGGGCGATTCTGAACAAGGCGCCTTTGTTAAGTAACATCGAAACAAGAAATGCAAATGCAGTTTCACCACCGTCTGGATCTCCACCCCCTGTCTCTGGAAATCACGCCCAGAGAGTTTGGACACAATGCGAAATGCTTTTTTAAAATTTGCCTGGAGGCACGTGCGAGTGTTTCTAGGCTCGGAAGTCCTTTACCCGACCCTCTGGACCTCTGAAACAGCAGTGGTTTAATTTTATTTTCTGTGAAAATGTGTTTTTTTCATTGAAATTCCTCTCCTTTCTCCCTCCGCACTTAAAACGCGAAAGTGGGAGCCAGCGCACAGAGCAGCGCTCCAGCGGCGTATTTGCCCCCACCCGCTCCTACACCTATCTGTGTCCTTCTCATTTGCATTCAAGCAACAAGGCCCAGAATGAGTCGTTCAGACAGAGAGATTATGACTCTGACTGTGTACATGTGTCTTTCTCATGCACTGAATGTTGATTTTGAAGAAGGATTCATTTACAGTATTAGGGAACCATTAAGGCACCATATAAAAGCATCAAGAAGTACCATGTCATGGGACCTTTAAACCATTTATTCATTCTTTTTATAGTATTACACTCAGGGCCTGTTTACACGAGAACGCTTACGGGTAAAAACGACAAAATATTTTATCGGAAGTGCCTTTCGTTTACACGGTGACGGCGTTTTTGGGGCCTAAAAACGCAAAAATCTGAAACCACCCTCCAGAGTGGAAAAGTTAAATATGCTCCGCTGTAGCGTTTCCGTGTAAACTGCCCAAGACGCAAAACTGGTCAGATCTGCTCACATCACGTACGCGTTTACGTCACATAGATGCAGCATACCTTGATACCACGGATGTTCAAGCTGCGCTAGCAGCTCTGGTCAACATACAAGAGCCATTTCAACAATTGTATAAATCGCACCCACACACGTCTTCGGCGTACAAGTCTTTTTCACACTCTCACAGCCACACAGACGGCCAAGACAAGCGACTTCCGCATGAGGCACTTCAAATGTAAAACCCGATGTGATTTTATATTTTCTAATTCACTGTAATCCTCCTGTAATGGAACTATTTTCAGTACAATATTCAAAAACATGTAAACAAAAATACAAGTCACTGAAATGTTTGGAGCGGAACTTAACAACTCATTTAAAACGCAACTAGAACATTTTATTTTGAAGTTTTACCTTTCTCTTTTCCGGTACAGTCGTGGTTAGAAGTGTAACTTAACGCTGTTGTGATGTTTTGTTTTTTGTTTTTTTTCAGTCCAGCGCCTCCCTTCGCTGGCTTTTGCGTCCACTTTTGCGTCTTCGTATAAACGCAGATAAAAAATTGAAGACGAGATGCCACTTTTGCGTCTTCTGTTTTGATCGTCACCGTATAAACGTAGCATCACTGACACTTTTTTTCTACCAAAGTCACAGATTAATTGTTAACTTTTCCTGCTTTTGGCCTTTTTTTTTATCCTTTTACATTATCAGTCCCTGGTTTGTCTTCTCTACGAGGATGATCAGAAAGTGGTGTAATTAGGTAGCTGGCTGTAAAAATAGCTTGGCTGAGTGAAAACTCTTCTTCTGCTTGAATACAAATATGTGCTCAATGTTTTATGAGTGGAATGGGCTGAGCGTGCATGAGCCGGTCTCTGTCTCTGTGGTGTCAGTGAGAGCTCTGCCTGTAGGGCCAATTAAAACCTTGTTAGGATGACACTTGTACATCAGCTCTGAGCATGTTCAGTTATGTCTCTCAGCGTCCTAACCCTAAGATCTGTTTGCAGTGGCTCTGTCCTTTCTTGTTGTCATTCAAGTCTATAAATAAAAAGGAGAAAACAGGATGATGACAAATACTGCAATTAGGAAAATCCAGAAAGGTTGGCTTAGCTCTATTTTTTCCGATGGAGTTTATTTTGGTCGTTGTTTTTGCCCAGATAAATGAAGATATTTTTATCACCACAAAACCACCTGAGCCTCTACATAACAGATTTGCTATCTATTTATGTATTTGTGTAGGTTCATTTTTTGTTTTGTTTTTTAGTTTGGTAGGGACAATCACAGTTTTGCAAAATAATCTATTACTGGTATTATAGTCTTAATCTCAATATATTAATAGCCATCTCAGTCTTTGACACTTATAACAAAAATATGATTTTAATTGATATGAAAGCAATAAGGGCACAATGAGTAGTTAGAATATCTAAAACATACAGTCATACATGAGAAATGTGTCTTATTGACAGTCTTGTATCTTTTATATGTGATGTCTACTGCTACATAAACATAAAAGGCACAATTCTGACTCCTTAAATCCTTTTTCATTCTAGTTCTATCAGCTTTAAATATGAAATGTGGCTTCTGGACAGGGCAGTGCCACGAGGGGGCTTGAGGTGGCACTAGCCTTTCCTAGAATTGCCAATGCACCCCCATAGCTCCCCCATAGGGCATTCAATTTCAACTAAAATTGTTCAAATGACAACCACAGAAAAATCCATAGGCTTTATAAATGACTACAGGAGGCTAACTGCATTGAACAAACTTGTTTAAAAGAGCATGGCAGGGGGTGGGGTATCCTCCATTGTTAAAAGGCTCTAAATTAGCATGTTACATGAACACCCTTAGCTCCTCCAACCAAAATGTCTGGCGCCGCTTCTGTTTCTGGATTATATCTGACACTAATAATCCTTACACGACTTTATAATGACAATGTACAGATGACATTTTAACACTTGTTTTTATAATTGTGCAATCCATGTTCAGTGCATGAGCTTAAACAGGAGAACTGGTAATTTAAACAATATAAAATACGTGAAATATAGAGTACCAGAGTACACTGGTGAGTGGGTTAAGATAGATAGTAAATTAACATTTAGTCACCAAAGCACGTGTCAAAATTAAAATGACAAAGGCAGCTGATATGGCAGTAGCTGTATCCCATTATGTAAGGATTGGGATTAGTTTTGTTTAAGTTGCTTTTGTGACAATAATTCCCTGTGGATCACACAGACATACCCAACCTAATTAGGCTCAGAAAGGACTTAGCAAACTCTCTTTCTCTGTAGTTGACTCCCCCTTCCTCTGCTGCATAATGGCTATTCTATCTCTGCACAGTGCAACCTCAGGTCCCTTACCCTCTTTTCACAATTATTCTATTGATCCTGATCATTTAAAGGGCCTATATTACACTATTTTCTAGTCTGTTATAATATTGTTTCCTCATCACAAACATGCTTGGCATTTTGTTTACTTCACACATGTTTATCATGTATTATGTTTATGTCATGTTTATCAGATAGATAAACATTTTGATTTTTATAACACACAAACCCTGCATATTTAGGCTTAGTTCTTTTCTCAAACTGAAAAGACTCTGTTCCACATTGTGACGTCATGTGGCAATGCAGGAGTGCTTCACTGTGTTCTTAAACTTTATAAACTAAAATCATTTGGATAATTGGACTGGAATTGCCAGTCTCTACTGATCTAAAGGTAAAGGAACTGTTAACTTGAAAATTACCACTACATGACATCACAGGGTGATGTCATGTAGTGGTAATGTCCCAAGCATTTGTGAATGAAAGAAAACACAACTCCAGGTATGTTTTTGATGAGATAACAACATTCTAACATGGCTTAAATCTTACAAGAGTCGATTTTGTGTAATATAAGATCTTAAACACTTCATAAAAACTATGTATTAGTCCCTTTGAATATGGTTTCAATATTCAGAACATATATTAACTCACAAATACCTTAGTACAACTGCAAAATCAGCAATAAAGCCACAGTAGTGAAATAAGAATAAATAAATGTGCAAGCTGCCTTGTTAATAAACCAGTTGTCTGTGGCCCTGCTTTGCACTCTATGTGCAAGCTTATTTCAGTAGATTTAGAAAAAGATATTTGCTGCCATGAATGTTTAACACAATAACAAGCTATTTAGAATGTCTCCGGGTTGCTTTAGCAGCTGCATTTGTCACAGTAAACATGACTAGGCACTAATTTGGTCTCTGTGTTTATAGTCATTTTTCTCCTTTGGGATCTAATGTGGTTACAACAGTCAGTTTAATGCACTATATTTTTTTTATATTTTATTGTGTAGTGGTGTTCTTAATAAGCCTTCACCCAAGGTAGCCTAGACATAATATCCATAGTGTGGGTATAACCAGCAAAAATGGAAAAAGCGCAGACCATCACCCTGTTACAGAGTTACAGTGGTCAAGATATAAACATTTGGATCATTAGGCCATGTATTACATATAATTGACACTTGTGAGCTTTAAGTGATGTTATAACCCCTTTAAAAACATACCTGGAGTTCTCTTTTCTTTCATTAACACTTGTGAGAGTAACCCTTTATCATTAGTCTGTCTACATCTCAAGTTAACAGAGATTGGCAATTACAGGGCTGAAATTATCCAAATGATCCTAGAGAAGGTGTATGCACTTTAAAAAACCCTGTGGAGCACTTCCTCTATTACCAAATGACATCACAAGGCTGAACAGAATGTTTTCCATTTGAGAAAAGAACAGTCACATGGTTTGTGTGTTAAATATGTGAATGAAACAAAACACAATTCCAGGCATGTTTGTTATGAGAAAGCAACATTATAACACATCAGAAAATAGCATAATGTGGGCTCTTTAAGTTCCCTTTGAAGTACCTAATCCATTCATCTTTTACAGCAGTTGCCATTCCAAAAACTTTTTGGAATGGCATTTGGATTTATAAAACAAATCAGTAGTATTTGCATTGTGTACTTTAACTTGGATAAGACAGGTAAGTTGTAAAACTCTCAGTATATATTAAAAATCCAACTATGTGCAAGTCCATACTTGCATTATTGATGAAACCAAGAACAAAAGTGACATAGAGGAGATTTTGGTTTGCAGTAATGCCCCCCTAAGGTCTGATAGGCTGCACTGTTGAGCAGCAGACCATGGAGAGTTAGGAGCAGACAGACAGATGACCACTGCTCAGTAAAGATGTGCTAAGAAGAAGCAAAAGAAGTGAAGCAGGTGAGCAGAGAAGTTGCCTCTATGGCTTGTTTCAGCTAAATGAGTCAAGGTTAAAAACAGGGTTAAAGTCAAAAGTAAAATGGTCCAGATTATTAGTAGTAGTAGTGGTAGTAGTAGTAGTAGTAGTAGTAGTAGTAGTAGTAGTAGTAGTAGTAATAGTATGCTGGAGTCAACCATGAGGCTAGGATCTCAAAAGAAGTACCGGTAGTTAGCAGTAGTACTAGTAGTAGTGTTAATGGTGTTGGTGGTAGTAGTGGTATTAATAGTAATAGTAGTAGTAGGAGTAGTAGTAGGATAAAGAATAAAGATTTAACTAAAGAAAAAAGGTTTTACTGGGGTTATCCTTCTTTATCCTGCTTTAGGGTTATTGTGTCAGTGGCATAAAATAGTATTACTTTTACCGTGACAGATCTATCATCAAGGTAAAAATGTATTGTTCAGTCTTTGTTGTGTGTCTATTTCCTGTAACAGTCTTGCACAGTGGGTTTTAAACATACAACTTGATACTGGATTATGTGTGATTATGGCATCCTTCTCCTTGTACCTGTCATGTTACACCACATGTCACAAACAGGTTTCATATAACAAACAGCACGGCAGAGGCCCATTGCAAAGAGATTACAGGTGGATAAGCAGGACAACAGGTTTATGAGGCTTATATTGACAATGGACTGTATATATTATGTGCTTCAGTTATATTATGTGCTGTGTGTCCTCCTTGTGTTTCCTCGTCCGGACATGAGTTACTCTGTCCACCTCTCATCGCTCAACGTAAGTGATTTGTGACTCAATAAATAATGTATCAGTGTACATGTCTTTCCCCTGTGCCCTATCATTGAATTAAAAGGCTCTATACTAGGACTGCACAATATATTACAATTGAATCTAAATTGCAGTTTGAGTTGGGGTTATTATTCAAACTCAAAGATGGTATTAATTTTGATAGAAGATAGTTCTATTGAAAGAATAGAATATTTTGTCTTTTTATGGAAAACTAGTTGTACCTCCAATTTAGACGTCTACAAATATGTTTTGAAATGCATGGTATTCTTATATTGGCTATTATTCTTATTTTAATCAGTGAAGTGATTTAAAGTGTGCACTTTATACAGAATCGCAAAATTTATCACTATACCCTTTTTTTTCATTAAAAACATGCAGCCCTACACTAGACCAGCTAGTTGAAAAGCAAGGAACAGCATACTGGGTAAGAGGTCATCTTTCTGCCAGAGGTTTTGATTAAACATGTTATGATAGTCTGCCTCATTGTATGCATGTGGCATGTCTAGAACAATATATGCACAATAAATACAGGGAGAACGGGCCAGGATCTGTTTCATCTTTAAAAATCCCCCATTGCGCCGTAGACAGTGTGATGTGAGGGCATTGTGGGTTAACTATGTGCGGACAGACGGTCTAAAAATAGCCGTGGGTGCGGAGGTGTGACTGTGCAGGCTGAAAGCAGGTCAGTGTGTTTGCTCTGACAGCGAGCGGGAGGTGTCTTCTTACCATTATAGGCCATATTTGCACCTGTTTGTTACTCTGTGCGTGTCACATATGGCGCCGTTTGCATCTGTACTCTTCAATTTGTTACACAGACAGCGTGGCTGACCTGGCTGTCTCTCGAATTCACCTCCCACTACCAGAGCATGAGAACACAACTGTGGCTAGAGAAAGAGGCTAGAGAGGAGCTATTGCTACTGCTTCTACTGCCACTATTACTATTACTAGTACAAGTAATAATTTCTTTCATATTATTTTTTAGCTAGAGTAAAATAAAAGCAATATTTTTGTTTGACTGTTTTTATTGCACTGAAAAACTATGCACAGTGTAGCATAAATCGTATCTATTTTCCTGGAGAGTGTTCTGAAGTGTAGTTTTATCTTTATATTTTGATGGAATTAAGCAGGTAACGTGCCACCTCCAGCAAGTTACGCAGTATAAGTTTTGAAATAATTTTGTAAAAGCCAAAAGAAAGTTACCTAAAACCAGAAAAGTGCAAATTTCTTGTTTCTATTGTTCGTATCTTCAGGTGGCAGTAGAGTGTGACTCAACACCACTGCTGATTTCTCTTCACAGGTGAGCTGAGTTGAAAAGGAATGGGTGATTACAGGTGCTTTATTTAGGCACTGGAAAAGAGGGGAGCAATATCGAGATAGAGGTGAAAGAGAAGAGAGGAATTCACTTTGTTCCCACTTCAAAGACTAGCTCATAGACTCCCAGCATCTCTGCTTCAATGTAAGTCTGACACTTCATGCATCAGTGTAAAAGTGAGATGATACACAAAGGATCCAAGGACCTGCTAATAAGTTGTGACGCAAAAAAGAGTCGAGTTGACATGGAATATTCAAGAATATCCAAGAGGAGTTAAAGAAAGTATAGTTTGGTACATTCTTTTGGAGAAAGTGGTTTCTCACAAATAATGTAGTAAGCACTTCTTTAGAACTTTTTTCATCGAGAACCACATTTTGAAACATATTCTCAGCAGAGACTGGTGGTTAATAAAGGGGTTTAACTTTGACAGAGCCACTGTACTTTTAAAGACCTGACTTTAATATAAAGTCTGTTATTGAGGTTATAGTGGTAGAATTATTAAAGTTTACTGTAAAAACAAATGACTGTCTATTATCATTTGGGCCATTTCAGCAGAAAGCTTGAGGGTCAAAAAAGTTTGGTCTGAGGACTACTGCTGTCTACACTTATCTGTTGTTTTATAACTTATATATATATATTTTTTAATTCAAGTGTAGACAGCAGTAGTCCTCAGACCAAATGTTGCACTGAGCATCAAGTGTATATATAAATGTATGTATGTTACACATAGACACTGGTTGAATAGAAGGAGTGTATTCCCAGGGGAATACACTGTCACCCTGGGACCACCAGGCTTCAGGGGTATAGAGTTTTCTTCCTTCCCACATATGAAGAGGGTGCCCTGGGGAAAAACCTCCAGGCTCACCTATATCTCACTCCCTCGAGGCCCTCACCTTCTCTGTTCTCTGAAATGGTTCAAGGCCTGAAAATGAAATTTAGCATTGTCTGGCTGTTCAATATATGTATAGATTTGAAGGATGAAATCCTGAAATTGTGAAAGCCCAGTGTGTTACATTGGTTTCATCAAAGCTGAAAGAAACAAAAATACTTTCACAGTAGATTTTGGAATATAGATTTTACAGGCCAGAACTTAAAGGGACTATTCAGGTTAAATAATTATCAATAATAATGCATAAAATAAATAATTAAGCTACTATTTGTTTTATTTTTAGTATTCTAGCTATAATGCATTGTGCAGTGGTCATTTTATTGACAGTAGTAGAAATGTTGTTAAGTGCAGGGTTGCATTACTTCTAATATTATTTTCAGTTGCAAGTACTTCCGTGAGTGTGTGAGGCATAAGGGACAGAGGCTGATAATGCACAGGTGATAATGCCCACAGAAATGGAAGTCTTCTCCACTCTGCTCCATGTGCACTCACAGCCTCAGCAGCAGATCCTCTGTGGTTGAGATCCACAGCCCTGAGCCCTCATTCTCAATGAACCATATGTGAATCCTTCCACTTCTACCTGCTGCCTCACATGTTACCACACGACATCCACTGCTTCTGTTTTCTTCTACTTTTAGGTATTTTCAGAGTATTTCGTAGCACATTTTTAAATAAAGGGTGACTGAGCTACAAGTCAATTGCTTCGTGGTTGGAATCTTAATTTATTTTTAAGATATTTCTTTGAACAAGTATTAATTAAGAAAATAAATAAATACAAATACAGGACAAAACTAGCTTTTCTGAATTACGAAATTGTAACTGAGCTAGAATGATAGTAATAAATACACCATAATAGTAAATAAACTACCATAACCGGTTCCCCTCAGTTGGACTTCTGACCCCTACCCCCCTCCGCTGTCCCCCCTGGACCCTGTCGTCTGGACCTTCCCTGGACACATCGCCTTTGCTCTCCCCCAGACCCCCTTTCTTCACCTGGAACAATCCCTTTGGTCCTCTACACTCCCCCTGTTTCTCTTAGCCCTTGTGCCCAGTGGTGTTTGTTCCTGTGCCCACATCCCACAATGTGTCTTCTGACTGTTTTGTGAATGTTAATGTGGTGTTAAAATATGTAGCTTGTTATAATAAAAGATTTTTAAAAAAGTTGTGTTGAAATTGACATTGTTTTTTTCAATGTGGCATCATAATCAGTATTGATCCACTTGTATCGAGTCTGAAATTGTAGTATTGACACTAACACTATTTCTCAAATGCCTTCTCTGTATAACTGCTGCTGCACCACACTATTTTCAGCAGTTACCTTCTGTAATGGATGTAAAATGTCTATACAAAACCTAAGTGTAAAATGGACAAAAAGAAAAGATGGCCTAAGGCGGTGTAAGCCACTGTTACCAGGGGGATGAAAATATAAATTATTCAGCCCATTTGATGCTTTTCAGGGTGCTACAAAATCTTCTATAAATGTTTAAGGAAGTATAAAAAATACCTACAGCAGTTACAACAGTTATAATGGATATGTTCGGGACATTAATTAGTTTAGTAATTTCAATATTCAATGCTTTGAGCTTTCTGGTAAAGTCTGGTAGTTTTTATGCAAGAATCTATTATCCACGACTGCATAAATCAGAATCATCAGAATTAAAAGGAAGTCATGTCTTTGACTAGAGGCAATATCTAAATCAATGCTTGTATAAGTAAATGTTTGAGATGGGAAGTGGTATTTAATAACCCCATTGGCATATTTTAAAGGTATAATGTGCTTTCTTTTAATGTGCTTTCTGCATAATGATTTTGTGTCAGTTGTCCTTCCTGATTAAACTCTTCTGTTGCCCAGATTTGAAACTGGTGCAGTAATGAAGGCTAAACTGAAGGCCCTTAATGATTGACTGTTATTCTATAGATTTAACCCTGACTAACTGGCTACTGGTGGAGACAGTATATTTAGTTTAGTTTAGTTTAGTCTTTATTTGAAAAGGGACAATGTACAGAGACATTAAGCTCAAAAAACAAAGATGATCTGCACCAGATTATAGCTACATAGCTAGTTTCCATCTGCAGTCCCTATTCAGACCCCCCAGGATTTCGCGGGCATTTTTTGTGATTGTTGCGGGCTAAAATGCCTGAATTTGCGTGAGCTTTTCCAAAAAGTTGCGATGAAAGTTGCGGTGCTTTTAAGGTTTTTGTTGCGATTTTGTTGCGAGAGGAAGTGAAAGCTGCGATAAATAGTTGCGATTTTCACTTTTTGTAATTAAAATTGAGTAATATTTTGAATACTGAGTTATTACTGACAAAGAATAATACAAAGACACAGAGATCACAGATATGGTCCTAAAACAACCTTACCAACATCGAAAATAAATTACTACTAGGAGGGGAACTGTTTCGCGCGGTCTTTTGCTGTTATTTTAGTGGGCAAATGGCGCCGCAGACATGTTTCTTTGCCATTAGAAGCCGTGTCCCAATTCCCAGAGCGCGCGGCTCGGAGCGTGGCCCGAAGGGCATGTGCGTCACACATTTCGACAGTACACCGGCGCGGCGACTGCTGTCCCACTTCTTTTTTGTCCCATGCGCAGTTAACACGCGGTCCAAAGACCGCAGTTGTTAAGCGGTCCGCGGGCTGCAGTCGGGGCTGAGCAAGTGTGCACCGCCTTGACTGCAGTCTGAGCCCCCTTCGGGCCGCGCTCCGAGCTGTGCGCTCTGGGAACTGGGACACGGCCGCAGTTTCGTTTCGTCACACGGAAGTAAGGCAGAAGGAAGTTGGTCGGCGTTCAATACGTCACCGATGATTGGTCAAAATTAGTAAAAATTTGTAAAAATTGCGGAAAAGTTGCGGTGATTGGTCAAAATTGCAACACCGCCCTGAATTCGCGGGGATTGGCTGAAGTTGCATTGAAGTTGCAAATCGCAACATCGCGAATTCCTGGAGGGTCTGCATATTACATTAAAAATTACAGTAAAAATCTCAAATCAACAATAAGAAACATTCACACTGACACATTCTCACACCACACAGGAACACAGATAAACACACTCTCACATAGTCACACACACATGTTCAATGCAAAATACTAAAACAAAATATAATAATTACAAGTATTTACAAAATCTTCATCTTCTATTAAGGCCCTTATAAAGAGACAGGGCTAGGTCTTCCGCCATGCTTGTAATAACCATAAGTGAAAGAACAAGAAGAAGTGAAAAATCATAAAGCTGCAAGAGGTATAAATGCTTCTGATGCACTAAAACATAAAGATGTAGCAGCCAAGAGCGCACAGTGTTCTAGCCCAGTTTAATCCATACAGTCTGTTCTTCTTTTGATGCTTTTCTTACTCCTGTCTTAATTTGCTTTGTTCTGTTTGTGTTCCTGCCTCTGGCCAACACACACACAAGTCTACACAAGTCTCTCTCGTCTGCTCTAAACTTAGGGTCCACATGAAACACTGTTGAACACTGCTGCAGCTCTGTGTACCAGGATCCAGGCATGGCGCTAACCATGTGCACAGCCTTACATGGTTATTCTCATGTGCCTGTGTTAGCGCACTGACCTCTTCTGTTGTATACTGATGTAGTTCGATATGCAGCGTGGGCTGTGTAGGAGTCACTGAAGCTCACCATACAATGTGCTGGATTTAGCTGCTGAGTTCACAGTCGTCTTGCTGCGTAGCCACTTTTGTTTCTTTACTTTATGTTGCAGAGTTATAGTGAATACAATTTTGAACAAACATTTTATTGAAAAATGCTCTTATAGTTGTGTAACAATATGACTTTTTGTTGTTACAAATTGCATAATTATACAAAATCTTTTATACTTGCTTTCATTTCTCATTTACCGCCTCAAATGTGTAGTTAGAGTGATGTATGTTTGAACATTCTTTATTGTCCTGCATTCAAAACGACATTGCTAAAATATAAATTTCCCCATACTCCTCCTACTCACAAACTGCTTAAATGTTTGGTTCCGTAGAAACGTGCAATTATCCAACTTATTCTTTTGAAAGTGTATGGAATTTATAAACAGTGCTTCCTGTATTGCCATGTGACATCACAAGGTGGAACAGAGTGTTTTGTCATTCTAAATATACAGGATTACATGCATTAAACATGTGTGAATGAAACAATACACAACTCTATGTCATGTTCTCTTTGGTATTTTTGTAATGTTTGTTTGTTTTTATACCAAATACTTAAATATTGAGTAGTCATGTGTACTGTACCTAAACTGTACTGTACACTTCCTTTGCCTCACTGGAGCTCAACCTACTTTCTGCTACATTTAGCTATAGATTTCACAGGCTTCTTGCTGCGTAACTGTTCCCTTTTATTTGCTGCACAGCATTTTTGCATCTTGCTTACATCTAGTATTGCATTGTCACATCACTTTGTCTTTTTTCTCTTATATAATATACATTTCTCAAACACTGCTTACGCCCATCCTGCTGTGCTTGCTTTATGTTTGGTTTACTGCACATCGGAGGCGACAATAACCCCAGAAGGTTGTTTCTTCTTCTTTTCATCCAATCGTGGTTAATTTCATAAGACAAGTTTGTTTTTCTCGTTACTTACTGGAGCTGGGAAATAGTGTCTCAAAATGTCCGCAGGGAAAAAAGATATTCTTGAGTATATTTTTGCACTTTTACAGATGCCGAGTATGAGGTCAAAGTGACCACACTAGCTCTGGACAGTCGTTGTCGTTAGCCATGCTGCAGGGCCATAAGACTTAAAGGCAGAGCAGACTAAGTGCACCAGGAGTGACTGGGACTCCAAGGGCACTGCATTTTGGCCCAATTAACTGTGTTTGCCAGAGCATGAATGTTCAAGGTCTGCGAAGAAAGTACAGGAGAGAAAAGGCTATGGGCGATCTGTGGTCCCACCCAAATTCTCATATCAACAGCTAGATTTTTGGGTTTGAGATTCTAGTCCTTATCACTCTGCCTTAATGCCTTAAGATTTTTCATTTAGTAGTTAGTTTAGAATGAAAAAACAAAACAAAACACATCAGCAGTGTAAGCGCGTTGATTAAAATTTGGCCATTTGTGACTGTTTTGAAGACAAGCACTAATGTTGTGCACTGGGGCAGAGCTTTTGGTTGCTCCTGACTTGAGTGCCTCCGGATTTAAAAAAAAAAAAAGGTTATTGTGTAGAACTAAGCAATAGTGCTTCATTCACTTTGGCAGTGGCTGTTTATTGTTCGCATTTGCACAAGCTTCCCATCACTGTGCAGACAAGGAAAACTGAATTTCTTACCCAAATTGAACACAATCTCTAAAATACATGTAAACGTTGAACTTTGATTGGTGGGGTTGTGATTTGAATCTCCCAAATCCCATAAGCATAACTGGAGACCTGCAGTGTACCTAGAGTTGCATGTAGCACACTATAATAATCCCACTAAGAAAGCCATTCAACTGCACTGAGCAAGACACAGCCATGCAAGTACTAGATGTGTTTGAATTTGACGTGTACACGCTTATTTTAGATCATTAAAGATACTGATTTTGATTTGTGCCCTTGGGCAAAACACTCTAGCAGTACCCCAGCATCATTAGACAGAGAGAGAGAGAGATTCTTTACTGATTGCAAGGGAAATTCAAGTTTTACTGCAGCAAACTGTTGCAGGTGCTGTTTCTGCAACAGTTTCACTGCATGTTTCAGCCATCTTTGTGTCTCAGTCAAAGGTCTCAGTGCAGTTTAACAGGAGGACTGTGGAAGAGCCAAAAGTGTCCCTCCTCTGTGTCCTGCAGCACCACAGCATTGTCCGGGGGGGACCAGATGAATAGAACAGGAAAGGCCTCATTCTTACTCTGCTAAGCCTGTAGCATCTCATAGCTAGCCATAGCTAGCTCCTTAGCTAGCCTCTTGCACAGTCTCCATGGATACAGAAAAAAAACAAAAAAAAAACAGTTAATTTCACACAATCCCACAGTCCCTTGTGTTCATCCCTTCAAAGTATTTCCTCTGAAGGTCTGCTGCCACTGCCTTAGCTAGTCTCTTTTATCTTATCTATGTATGACTGTGCAGATGGAATTATGTATTTGTGATAAAAGGAGAAATTCAATTTGTCAACTGGACAAAGTTTGTTTGTTTTTTGTCAAAAAAGAGAATCCGTCGTTAAACAGAAATGGGGGAGTTAGACATTTATAATTAGACATTTATAATTCGATTCTCAAACCAAACAGACAAAGAAACATTAGGGCAGACAATCCAGGGCAGAGGGGTAGAGAGATCGTTAGGCTTGAATAGGGAGACTAAACTAGTCGCCAGAGAAATTTGAAAAACAAAGAGACAGATTAGTGGAGATAGTTTCAGAGCTATTTCAGTGTAGGGAGCTCCTCCCTGCAACTAGATATAAACAGGGTGTAACCAGCACTAGAACCAGAGCTGACGAAGCCTCTCGGATGAGCGGCGAAACGTTTTCGACCAAACAAACTTTGTCCAGTTGACAAATTTAATTTCTCCTTTTATCATGGATTCTACCTGGACGACTGACGGACTCTTCACGCAATTATGTATTTGGTTTGGGAGATTTCTGTAATTGTGAATGTGACTTTTTACTATCAATACCTGCTGAAATGAATATCTAGTTTACATACAATGAATACAATGCTATATAAATTATGTACAATCCATTTTTATCATTCAAATTCCAATATGTTATCGATTAATTACACTATGGCAATCTAGCTTCTGTCTCTAACTTTTTAATTCTGTCTCTAACCTCATATTTTTACTATTTTAATTACTTTATTTTGCAAAAGGAGCACATAATGTTGTTACTTCTCACATTGGCTGATTACAACCACCTTCATTACCACATAGAAGGTGCTGTACAAGGCAGATGCCATTTATTCTTTGTTGTTTATGCTTTGTGATTACTTGTTAAACCAGACTAAGCCAGACTAAAAGCTTAGTAAAACTCTGCGGCAGCTCTGGCTTTACTCACTGTGAGGCAGTTGTCAACAATACTGGGCATTATGAAGTAAACAAACGTATTAATCAACAATAGCCTGTGCAGCTTGAGCAGGCTTTATCTGCAGTCTGGTGCTGACAGATGCTTGTGCACATTTGTTGGCTGCTGGCGCAATGACAGTTTGAGTCGAGTGTGTGGCATTTTATTTGAGAAAATGAAGTATAACCTCCAGTTTGACAAATTGGGGATGCACTGATACAATGCAGCTATTTTGGTGCCGATACTGAAAAATTTTGCTGGATCAGATATCAGCTTCCAAATATCGGAAATATAATATAAATTGATGCAGTGAGTCGTGAGCCTTGTCATAGTTCTCTTTAAAGGAAATAAATGCTGTTTTCAATCTGTACTGGAATCGGGTAATACTTAAAGCTATAATATCGAAACCAGTATCGGAATAGATAAAGCTGGATTGGTGTATCCCTACTGTCAATGTCCGCAAGTGGAGTATTATAATGCGGTGTGGACTATCTTGGCCATGCTGGGATTGTTGTTAAAAAATAAAAGCTTCACTTATGATAATGTGCCATCAGCGAAACGTCTTCACTCAAAAAAAATCTTTTGTCCAGTTGACAGAATTACATTTTTCTTTTGCTATAGATCCTACCTGGACGACTGATGGATTACACAGATGTCCCATCTTTACCATGTTTGTGAACAGCCAGAGACTTAAATTGCTCCCATCTTGCACATACAAATCATGAGACATTTGAGCCACTTTTCATCACCTTCAGCGATGAGCGTTTCAGCTTTCTTTCTCGTAGCTTAATACACTTCTTGTTGTTGAGTATGCATCCCCCCACACCACAAGCCTAGAGTGCCCACATGGAGTAAACATACTATTAGTCCACGGGTTAGGCACAGAAAGGCCATGTTTACACAACAGCATGACTAATATAGAAACACAGTATCATGCCCGGTTAGCCTCTCCCACGTCACGCTGCTCTCCTGCAGACTCCCATTCTTTGAAATGGAAAAGCTTTTAGCCACAGTCCTAATGTTTACTTACTGCCCAGCTGTTTTTTTCCACCAGCCTCTTGGCATGTCCCATAGCACATAGGCGTTATCAAGCAATGCTCATTTTTTTTGCATTCTATCTTCTACTTTCTTGTGGCAGAGAAAAGAGACACCTTCCTTGAGTAAAACTGAATTCATAGAAATCTAGCAACCAGAGTTATTGCCAGTGACACCACACTGCCTTTTGATTAATCCGTGCACAGAGTAGGTTTTAGTCAAGCAAAAAAAAATAAAAAATCCCAACCACAGCCCTTTATAAGATCATTTTGGCATGTATCTGTATTTCAAAAA
Source organism: Paratrypauchen microcephalus (assembly GCA_036785185.1). Taxonomy (NCBI): domain Eukaryota; kingdom Metazoa; phylum Chordata; class Actinopteri; order Gobiiformes; family Gobiidae; genus Paratrypauchen; species Paratrypauchen microcephalus. Next base: position 782,832 of record JAVJIX010000052.1, on the reverse strand, counting down.
CTCTGGGTCTTTGATTGGATTGTGAAAGGAATTCAAGTTAACTTTACTGTAACATATCTCATTGTGTATTTATTATGTACTTTTCCAATAATAACTTATGACAAGCTGAAAAAAAGTTCTATGAGCAGGGCTTTTATCTTAAATATAAAAACTGCTTAGACTATCTTTATGTTTATAGAGAGTCTTTAGAAGCCTGTCAGTAGATTATGAAAAAGAAACTTACACTTTCACAGTGGCTCCCTGCTCCTTTCTCTTCTCTCTGCATTTTTCAGTGACATGCGAGCACCAGCAGCACTCTCTTCATGTTTTTGGTTTCTTGCGATGTTACTTTCTAGAGACAGACAGTGCTAATATGGGCATGTGAAGTTTGGTTCAGTATAGTATGTGACTGGAGATGCAGGTGCTAGTAGACTCTTAAAATACTTTGACAATACTTGGCTTAGAGAAAAAACAAATTCATGTTCCACACAGAGTTCACAGAAAACTGGAGTTAGGGATAGCTTTCCGTTGTACTAAAGCTTCTGTGACATTCCTGCTGCTGATTTTAGTTGGATATTTTCTTTTCTTCTGTTATATCTAATGCATTTTTATGAACTGTCTGTTTCTGTGTTCTATATTTCTGTATCTTTTTTAGTAGTCTTTCATAAAACTTGTCCTTAGTGTTAGGGTTAGGATGAGTTTTTTGTTTATGTATTAACCAGATAGTCCTGTTGAGATTTGTAATGTCATTTTCAATCCCTATTGTACATGCAAACTACACTCAGTAAGGGCCAGTCTCAAATCCTGGTCTTGCCGTGAGGCTGAAGCACCAACATCTGCACCACCCTGCCACCTTAGTATGCATAGGTTTACATTCTTTGTGCTTCCTTTATGTTTCCTTGGTTTGATAATTAATGAGATGACATCTCAAAGAAGAGCACCAAAGAAGAAAAATAAAACAAATACAGATTTAAAGAGCAAAGATAAAAGCAGAGTGTGTTGGTGAGTGGGCAGCGATTGGTTGGCACACCAGCTGCTTCAGTACAGAGACAGCAGTGATGGGAGCACAAGGCCTGCACATCCAGCTGGAGAGGCCAGGAAGCGGGCGGGGCAGAGGGGGAGGGCAGATACTTCTTTGGATGGTGTACACTGAGATCTACCTTCTTCAACTTTTTATTGAGGAATACTAGAAGGACAAGAGGAGTGGTCACTGGCATCTGTCAGCATCTGTTTTACCATAACACATAACATGACAAATTATGTTAAACTATGAAAAGCATGCTGCTAATATCACTAATACAAAGTTATGAAAGCATGAGTAAAATTGTGTTGAGGTTTTAAGCTGTCCTTGTAACTCCAATATGTCTAAGTTGAAGTTGTTTAGAATACAGAGCAACCCATGGCCAATAAACTCACTGATATGTGTGGGCTGATTTTTATTATTTTCCACAATTTATGTAGTTTACATAATCTACAAACTCCCCCCAAGCACGTTTTACCACAAACCTATAAGAGAGCTGTATAGTCACATTTTGTGCAGCTATCTTTTTGTATTAAAGTATTAATATAAAGATTTATGTGTATTTTATTAGGCAGCATATTGACCAAAACAAAATATCGGCATGTGCTGGAGATTTAAGGCTAAGGATAGCTGATACACTAAAAAGTCCTAAAATATCAGTCTATGTCTATATTTAACATGCTCAATCTTCTGATAACTTCACAACTACAAGTTTCAGTTGACCTCTTGGCAAATTTTTATGTCTGTATTCAAAAGACAATAGAAAAGTCATACCCTGGTTGCAGAGAAGTTACATATTGAACAAGCCCATGTTAAACTGCCTTGAAATGAGATTATGGCATCTGTGCATTTCTGGGGGAGAGACAGACAGGGATGGAGCCAAAGAAGGAAGACTTTAACACAGAGCACGTCAGAAGTGCAGTCTGCCCACGGAGAGCTGCAGAGGTTAATGCAATCCCTTTAAGTGGACATAGAGCCAGTTAAGAACCAATCTGGAATGACAAAGAGGATGAAGGCAGTCAACTTGTGGATTCTGCTGCAAATCAATTTTCAACCATTTTGTTTAGGTTGGATCATCATGGATTGACCATCGACTGACTTGTAAAGCAGATTTTATACATATATTTGTGTGATTAGTCAACTACTCAATATTTTGTACACTGCGTTTTTGTGAATAAATCCTTAACCAAATAAAGTCTGAAATATAATGGAAATTTACCCTAGTAAATACAGTAAATACATATTGTACGGGTATGTTATTGATGAAAATGTAATAATGCCACTGTCTTTGTTAGAATGTATTTTCACATGTGTTTTTGTGGTAGTGTGTAGTCCAGATAATTATTACTATTAGCTTAATATGAATATTTTATTAGCAAACTAGTCATGATTATTATGATTAATTATTACAGCCCTGTCTCCATCATGGCTTTTGTTGCTGTGTGGGATGTAATTATTGGTAGAAAGTGAGGATTTAAAGGCAAATTAATGTTTTTTTACAATCTGAGCCTTCTTTCGGCAATAAAACAAGTAGTTTTACTCACCCATAGCAGTTTGCTGTCAATTGGAGCAGTATCGCAGAACTTATGTTGAGCCGTTCTGTTCTAGTAATGATCCCGTATCCGTTAACATGGTGCTGTATCATATGCTCGGGGCATTACTTTGCGGTGTCCAAATAACACAAACTTTAGCACTTTTCAAATCATAGAAGCCCGATGTCTTAATGTAAGATTTCGTTTGAAGCAAAAGTGGCCTGTAATCCGAGATTTAGCCATAGTTTCGAGTAGATGAGGACGCCAGTGCGCATGCGCGGATTGTGCTCTCAGCTCCCGGGACCCAAACATGAAATGCAAAGCTGAAAACTATGGATAAATCTCGGATTACAGGCCACTTTTGCTTCAAACGAAATCTTACATTAAGACATCGGGCTTCTATGATTTGAAAAGTGCTAAAGTTTGTGTTATTTGGAGACCGTAAAGTAATGCCCCGAGTACTCAGGCTAACGGATACGCTACAACATAACTTTCACCAAACAGCTCCAAATGACACCAACGTGCTATGGGTGAGTCAAACGACTTGTTTTATTACCGAAAGAAGGCTCAGATTGTAAAATAACTTTACTTTTCCTTTAAGAGTTTTGACAACAAGGACAATGAAAAAAAATCAAGAGACAGATTCTAGCTCAAATCGCAGAAGGATTGATCTCACGTTTCAGTAGATTAGATACATTTAGAAAGGTCAAAATATTACTATATGTAATGGTTATTTTAAATAGTTTATTCACCACATTTTAACTTGTTGAAATGAACCTCTGTACTTATGAGTAGCACTCAGGATGGCGTAAATCTGCTGTATGTGCCCTGATGGATTAGCAATCTGTAGCATTAGCGATGGCTGTCTGATGGATTAGTATCATTGGCATTAATGTTGATGTGTGATGGACAAGATTTGTGATGCCTGGGTTCCCTGAGCTTATCCTGCCGTAAGATGGAGGCTTTAAATCATCCTTGTGCTCTGTTTAATGTACTAAAGTGTGTCTTTGAGGAGAGAGCTGGTGTTGTATTTACTGTTCATGTTTGAGCATTAATGCAATATTGTATTCCGTATGTGCCACAACCTGTCATCATGGTCTCTTTGTGTTAAAAGCTTGTATTTTAATCCTCATTCATCAACATGGTCACTAATTGGAAAACCCTGCATATTAATGAGCTGCCCCTGGTATTTTGGCCTATAATCTACAACTATAAAAATAAATCTATAAATATAAAACAAATATATATAATCTAGAAATATAAAACCAGTGGTAATCCATGAATGAAACTTCCATCTGAGGTTGGGTTTATTTTACATTTGCTCTTCATCCGACCTGGTTTAAATTAATTTTTTTATCAACCTCTTTTTACACCTCCTCTAACCTTTACCCCCACTTGCAGATAAGGGAGGACGCAATCCCACAGAATCAATATGAAATGTAATGGAGGGCTTGCAAGAGTGCCATGTGTGCCCTAAGCATTAACACTTCTCCAGGATTAGGTGTATTACTTTAAAACCACTTGTGTTACAGCACAGAATTATGTTCTAGTTATTTCAAAATATATTGTAATTCATCACCTGGAATAGTACTGACTTAAAACCATCACAACTTTCTCAAAAGCTGGGTCTGGGAAGTTGTGATTAAATACAATTGATGATCCTTATTTGAATACTAAAAACAGATTGGGTAAATAGGTTGTAACACACACACACACCTTAAAATAGGCTCTTGTAAAAAGTGGGTCACAGTAAAGTGGTCAGGTATGAAAGTGGGTTTTACAATTAGACCAGTTGGGCACCAAAGCTTTAAACTGTACACATCGTTACATAGCGTTATATGACTAAATGCCAATCACCCTTTGTAGCTTTTCTTGTTTTTTTCTGAATATCTCATCACACACTACAGATTACATTGGCCCCATAGGCCGCAGGTGCGAGGGCCCGACAACGCCGCTTGCGGCATTAATTTAATCTTGCAAGTGCTCTACATCTTTTCCTGCTCATAATGTGAAAGCTATTGTAACTTAAGTGATGCCTTGAACTTGTACTTGAGACACTCTCACATCTTTTATTTGCACATCTCAATGTTGCTTGATCATGTTCTTTCGCCTCTTGACAACCATATCCATAGCTGAAGGTGCACGCGGGGTCTGTAACTCAACTCAGGTTCTCATTACATGTTAGGATATATGACCGGCTAATTCCTCATCAAAACCTTAGCTGGTAACTTTACACTCCCCCCTATTTCTTCATGGTAATCCAGTGAATGCAGCAAGTGCCCTATTCAAAGATCAAGTAGCCAAGCATGACTAGCCTACATGTTCATTCTGATTCAATAACATGGTATTGTCATAGAAGGGTCAGGTTCCACAGTGAGACTAACCCTACCCTGATATTGACTTACAAGCTAAAGCCAAGGTGTAACTTAGGCTTGCTCTAAAGGGTCAATTTAAAGATGGGACTTATTTAATTAAGGTAAATGCCAAGGATGAATCAGTGATGACTCGGAGTGGAGAGAAATATGTAGAGTAAACATTTGTACATTCTTTGACTTGAGTGGGTGAGCATGGGGGCGTGGGAGCGAACTGTTCTGTGTAAAATTGTACGGTGACACTCAACAGTATTTCTTTCGCCCACGCAGCCAAACAAAAACACCTACGGCCACACTTCGCACCTGTCGACAGTGCCATTTTGGATTCCTTTTGTGAGTCATCTCCTCAGTCGGAGCACTCACACATGCACATAAAGAATTCCACAGAGACTGATGGTGACACCAAATTTTTCATATATTTATTACACTTGACTCTGCCACAGTTGTTTGACTACATTTCACAGGTATTGACTGCTGCTGGTCACCTCAAAAAGGAACTATTTTGTAGATTGTCCATTCTAGCCATTGTCAAACTCACTCACCTCACCACCTCCCCAAGTAGCACCTCCCATTAAAATGTCTTATACTACATAATTTGTGTTATTTGCCAGAGTGGAGTTTTGCTGTCACTATAATGGTAGCTAGAACAACTAGCATGCTACAAGTGCACTGGCCTTACTTCTTGGTTTGCAGATTTTATAATTAAATGCATACGTCACATAGTGGTCTCACGTTTATGCTAAGAGCTGCTTTTCTAATATAGCCTCTCTATAGTGGTGCAAATTGGGTAGAGCCCCTTTTAACCTGTCAGTTGCATAGGGTTATCCACCATGTCAACACTATAGAAATGATTGAACAAATGAGTAGTTCATTCAAAATAATTGTGACAGTGAACAGGCTTTTCACATTCACAGTAGCAATCCGTTAAAACTGCATAATACACAGCCCCTTGTTGTTTAATGCTTCCATAATAATCACCATACTAGAAGATGTCTATTTTATTGTTTTCTTACCTTATTGCATTTTGGATCACTAGCCCACCATACCCACACAGTTGAACATACAGCTCTGGAAAAAAGAGACCACTGCACTTTTTTCTAAAATCAGCATCTCTACATGTACAGCTTCTTCCGTTCTTGCACCAGGAGTGGAATAAAGTCACCCAAGAACAATGTGAAAGACTTGTGGAGAGCATGCCAAGACACATGAAAGCTGTGATTAAAAATAAGAGTTACTGCACCAAATATTGATTTCTGAACTCTTCTTAAGTGTAAACATTAGTATTATGTTGTTTTAAAATGAATTTGATCTTGTTTCTTTGCATTCTTTGAGATCTGAAAACATGTATCTTTTTTGTTATTTTTGACCATTTGTCATTTTCTGCAAATAAATGCTCTAAATGATAATATTTTTATTTTGAATTTGGGGGAAATGTTGTGAGTAGTTTATAGACTCAAACAAAAATGTTCCTTTTGCCCAAACATACCTATAAGTAGCAAAATAATAAAAACTGATCATTTTGCAGTGGTCTCTTATTTTTTTTCCAGAGCTGTATGAACCAATCCACATACACAGGTGACACACTCCAATAAAGCTCCAGACATTTTTTTCAGTATATTAGCACAGACAGTCTGATATTTGGCCCAGTCTCTCGGGGCCTGTGCGCATATTCTACCCCAGCCTGTCGCAGGGCATTGTCACGGGGCATAGTCTGTCCCACAGGTAGCCTCCCTGGAGCTCACCTGTTATCAGTCAAGCTTGTGTGCCCCTAAACTGCCCAGGGTGCCCCACTGTTGTTCACATGTTCACAGACAAACACACACATACATGCCAGTCTCGCCAGGCAGTAAAATAGGCCAGGAGGCAGGGCTGGAAACACCTCTCCTGAGTCTCTGCGATGCCCTAGTTTCTCCGTAGCCTACTTTCACATCTCTAACACACATTCAGACAGTTACCCTCTTGACAAATACTGATGCCTATGTGACATATTGTTGTTGAATGTTCAGTGGGCTGCAAGAATACATGATTTCTTTCTTATTTTCATTTGTACTCTATGTACTTTTTTATCCTTGTACTGCTTTTGCTCATTTTAAATTTTTAACCTTGTCTCTCCAATGTTTTGTACTCACTGAGCTAGAGCTGCGACTCAAATGAACCTTCAATCCTACTTGCACCATATTTGCTCATAGCTCTTTATTCTATAGACAAATGATAGATACTGACCACTGCAGAGCACAAACATCCTACATCACCTATACAGTTAGACTTAGACAAACTTTACTGATCCACAAGCAAAATTATTTGGAAACAGTAGCTCATCCATCACAATATAATATGATAACAAAGAGCAAAAATAGCAAGAGACTGGTGTCAAATAAGGCATAGTTATTGTATATGTACAAGAAAAATATAGAAATATAGTAATACAAGATACTGTATGTCTTGGCTATATACCAGAGGTGAGTAAGGAGAAATAGTGAAAGATGAAATAATGATTGATATGACATATGGTTATCTATTACATAAGGGTGAGTTGTACAGTTGTATGGAGTATGGTATGAATGTATACTCTATCTCTATCTACTCTACTGTTTAAAGGTCCCATGGTATGAAAATTTCACTTTCTGAGGTTTTTGAACGTTAATGTGAGCTTCCCTACCCTGTTTAGCCCCACTCCCCATGGCTAAAAGTTGCAAAATGTGTAAACTGAGCATTTGCGGTCCTTTTCTGCGTTTGAAAAAAAGACAGCTCAAACGGGCGATTCTGAAAAAGGAAACTATGTGACATCACATTGAAGAAAAAATGCAAATGCAGTTCCACCGCCCGTCTGTGTTTCTACCCACACTCTCTGTAAATCACGCCCAGAGAGTTTGGACTGCGAACGAGCTACGCAATGCGAGATGCTTTTTTTATTTGCCTGGAGGCACATGAGAGTGTTTCCAGGCTCGGATGTCCTTTATCTGACCCTCCGAACCTCTGAAACAGCAGTGGTTTAATTTTATTTTCTGTGGAAATGTGTTTATTTTTCAATGGAACGCTTCTCATCTCTTCCTCCGCGCAAAAACGCGGAAGTGGGGCCAGCGCACATCGCACCACTAAAGAGGAAAGAGTGGAGAGTTTGGCCACGCCCCCACCCGCTCCTCTGGCCTATCTCTGTCCTCCTCATTTGCATTCAAGCAACAACGCCCATAATGGAGTGTTCCAGAGAGATATTTATGACTCTTTCTCATCTTATCTCTCTTTCTCATGCACTGAGTCTTGATTTTGAAGAAGGATTCATTTACAGTATTAGGGAACCATTAAGGAGCCATATAAAAGCATCAAGAAGTACCATGTCATGGGATCTTTAAGTGGAGCTGTAGTAGTCTGTTTAGGAGTGAGCTCCTCTGTCCCTCTATAGCAGTGCTTCTCAAATAGTGGGGCGGGCCCCCCTGGGGGGGCGTGGCGTGATGCCAGGGGGGGCGCGTATGACCCTGGGAAACATGTTTTTTTGCTGTACTGTACTAGAACTAAGTGTAATTGCACATCAACAACAGTAGTTGGCAGTGGCGTTCTCACATGCAATTTACGCACAGTCTCACCATTAACAGAACATCCTCTGTCACAGAAAAAACACGTATATTCCACTGAGTCGTGTCCTTTAGTCCGACAGAAGCTGACGCATCAGTGGCACAAGGAGAGAGTGTTTTTTTTCAGTGCTTTTAGCTTATGCAAATTAGGTGGTTTTAAGTTTCATTTCTGTAAAACGTAAACAAATGTGCGCAAAGCTGCATTAAAAACACATTAATATTTGAGTCCTCAGTGCAGTCTTTGTTGTAAGTTTCTTTCTTTTTTTGTTTATGTTAATAAAAGGATACAATGGTGTTCTCATAACAATTTTCTAGACAAATAATACTATTTATAGTTGCGCGCAGGAAGGGGGGCGTGAAATTTTTTCTTCTTCCTGGGGGGGCGTCACAGAAAATAATTGAGAAGCACTGCTCTATAGTGAGCAGGAGGAGGGCTGGGAATCATTGGGTCCTTCACGATTCAATACGATACATGGGGCAGTAGTAGTAGTTGGTAGAGCGTTTGTCCACTGATCCAAAGGTTGGCGGTTCAAATCCCGCTCTTGACATAGATGAATGCTGCCGTTGTGTCCTTGGGCAAGACACTTAACCCACCTCGCCCACCTGTCTGCGTACACTGATGTGTGAATGTGTGTGTGAATGGGTGAGTGGTTCCTTGTTGTAAAGCGCTTTGGGTGCCTTGAAGGTGGAAAAGCGCTATATAAAGATGTGACCATTTACCATACATGGCTCATGATACAATATTATCTTTATATGGCAATACATGATAATCCATATATTGCACATGATTCTCTGTGATATATCTCTATTTTTTAAGAACCAAATACATTTTAGCAAGAATATTTATTTGTTAAACCATGGTTTGTGCAGCATTAATATGAAATACATCTATATTAATAATCAAAACAGTGAATATGTCAAGTGTATTGCATAAACACGTTTCTTTCCACTAAATAAGCAACAAAATTGTAGTGCGATCAAAAAAATAGATACCAAAAAATAGTTGACTATATTGTGATATATATATCAATACAGCCACCCACAATAACTATATTACTATAATACTGTATCATCAAATTTAGTATCACGATATATCAATATTTTTAAGCAGGAGTGATCCAATCTCAAATCTGACAATTGCCATAACGTTGTTGAAATGCTATAGATGTACTTTCTTGATGCATTTTGGCATTGTTGGCTGTTCACTGGACTGGAAGATTAACATATTTTAGCTCCTTATTGGCTCTACTACTGCTTACTTTAACTCTTAATCTACATAAATACACATGTCAAGCTGGAACAACATGTTATCTTTACCGCTTCAGTGCTCCCCCATATTGACTGGCCCAAAGCACTTTTAAAGACACCAGTCACTTCTAGTTATCCACATTGACCACTTGTATATCTGCCCTCACCACAGATCAGCACAGTTGATGGTGTTCTCGCGACACAGGCTGATGAGGAGAGCCATGTTCACAGTCAATAAGTCAGGCACCGTAAAACACAGTGTGATAAGACCCCACTCACCCCTGCCCAACAGTCTCTGCTCGGATAAACTGACACAGACACAGAGTCAAGGAGAGATGAGCAACAAATTGTGTGCGGCAACTCAGGTCTCCACTGCATTCAAAGTGCATTGGACCCTTTTTTCTCTGTGTACAGTATGTACTTCATTTTGAACAACAAAAATGGCAACCTCCACTCTTGTTTAGGATTGAATTGATTTTTGAAGAGCTAATCTCATATTCACTTAATCACAAAGACCCATTAAGCTGAAGTATGAATTACCTCCTAAAACTATTCTTTTACAATAGTGGTAAAACTATGGATGAAAAGTGCTCTATGTACAGCTCTTTTGTATTGCATCATCATTGTGTGCCAAGTGTTCATTGTTCGACTGAGTTCAAAAGTTAACTGTGCCACCTTTAATGCCATAAATGCATTTTACTACTAATGGACAGTGTAGCCCCCTATAGTTAAACCTGCCTCTAATGTCAATGCAAAAGCCTTTTATCCACTTTGGCTCTGCTCTCTGAACTCGTGATTGCAATAGAACCCACCAACATCAAACTGAGGACATGAAATTGATGCAATATTTTATGTATAGAACTAAATAAGAAAGAAATGCAGGGTCTTGAATTTAACATTGTGGTGTATCCTGGTAATCTTTAAAGGAACCATATTTGATTTTAATTCCATAGCCATGACCCAACTGTGTCCTCACTATGAGGCAGACATGTTCAAACTAAATCAAGCTTTAAATGATGATTTATTCTTACATTGGGCAATATTTGCATTGAGGATTCTGATGGAGAAGTACAGAGAAGGTCAGAAGGAGCTACATTGTGTTTTTGTAGATTTAGAAAAGGCCTATGACAGGGTACCAAGGGAGGAATTGTGGTAAATCAGGAGTGGCAGAGAAGTATGTTAGGTTGGTGCAGGACATGTATGAAAATAATACAACAGTAGTGAGGTGTGCTGTTGGAAGGACAGAAGACTTCAAGGTGGAGGTGGGACTACATCAAGGATCGGCTCTGAGCCCCTTCTTGTTTGCTCTGGTGATGGACAGATTAACAGATGAGGTCAGACAGGAGTCGCCATGGACGACTATGTTTGCAGATGACATTGTGATCTGCAGTGAGAGTAGGCAGCAACTAGAAGAAACTCTAGAGAGGTGGAGGTTAGAGAGAAGAGGGATGAAGGTCGTAGCACCTGTACATGTGTACATGTGTGTAAATGATAGGGAGAACAGTGGAACAGTGAAGTTACAAGGAGCAGAGGTGGTGAAGGTGAAGGATTTTAGATACTTAGGATCAACTGTTCAGAGCAGTGGAGACTGTGGAAGAGAGGTGAAGAATAGAGTGAAGGCAGGATGGAACAGCTGGAGAAAAGTGTCAGGAGTGATCTGTGATAGAAGAGTGCCAGCTAGGGTGAAGGGAATGGTTTACAGGACAGTTGTGAGACCAGCCATGATGTATGGATTAGAAACACATGCAATAGGCAGAAGACAGGAGGCAGAGCTGGAGATAGCAGAGTTAAAGATGCTCAGATTCTCTTTAGGAGTGACAAGGATGGACAGGATCAGGAATGAGGCCATCAGAGGGACAACACAGACAGGAAGGTTTGTAGAAAAAGCTAGATAAGCCAGATTGAGATGGTTTGGACATGTTCAGAGGAGGGACAGTGGATATATTGGTAGAAGAATGTTAGAGATGGAGCTGCCAGGTAGGAGACAAAGAGGAAGACCAAAGAGGAGATTTATGGATGCAGTGAGGGAGGACATGGAGGTAGTTGGAATCCAGTGGCGGTTCTACATTGAATTACTCCCTGGGCGAGACCCCCTCTGAGCGCCCCCCCCCCCCCCCCCAGGAAAAAAAAAAAAAAACACAACATTTACCACAAGCAGCCATGTTTAATTATCACTATAGAGTGGTAATTAATGATAACTTATATCATAACTTAAATATCATTAATAAAAAATAATAAATAAACTCTACACATAAAAGTGGCAAAAATATATACAATCAGATATATAAATAGGACCATCGGCTGCTCGATTATGGAAAAAATCATAATCACGATTATCTCAGTCAATATTGAAATCACGATTATTCAAACGATTTTTTCAAAATCCCCTACACACACACACACACACACTCTCACTCACTCACTCACTCACTCACTCACACACACACACACACACACACACACACACACACACACACACACACACACACACACACACTCACTCACTCACTCACTCACTCACACACACACACACACACACACTCGCACGCACGCACGCACGCACACACACACACACACACACACACACAGTGGGCTACTCTCACCTTAAACATTTATTCTTCTTCTGTCTTATTCTACAGATTGCACAGGCACACACACACAAAGTTATCACACACAACTATTCCTCACTTTCCTCACACAGATTTCTCCTCAGTATAATATTATATAATATAATAAATATAACATAATATAACATATATAATTAATATAATTAATACAATATAATATAATATAATAGCGCTAAAATAGAATAGTGATATGACAAACACACATTTCATGACATGACTTACCAAAAGCAAAGATGAGATACTGTCCAGCAAATCCGAAAGAGCTCCCAGATGAAGTGTTGTCCACGTTAAGTAATTCACGTCGCCTCTATTGAAAATGCCGATCGCGTATCTCTACAAAGTCCCATGTAAAGTGTGTCTTTGTACGTTGTATTCATAGTAAATACCACGGAGGGTGAACGATCGATTTAAAAGTGATTAAATGTTGCGTTATACTAACTTCGTTTACTATTGTCTTCTGTAGTTTCCGTGTTCCCGATGCGAGTGATTCTTGGTAGGAGCTAGTAGGAGTAGTATCATTGGTCAATTCCTCTTAGCAACTAGTGCCGTGACATTGGTCAAATCGTGGTAGTGTGAGCTGGACTTGCGGCCGGTGTACTGTCAGATTGAGACGCTTTGTCAGTTACCGGCCGCAGAGAGGGAGGGGGTGACTCCTCTCTCTATCTTCTCTTTCTTTCTCTCTTCCTTTCCTCTCGCGCCGCTGTAGGCTCCAGCAGGTCTCTGCGCTGCGCATTGGCCCACATGGAAGGGAATGTATTGCGCGGGCGCTTGCAGCCAGAGGGGGTGCTAATTTGCCAGTTTCCTACACAGTGATATGATAGATTTTTTTTTTTTTCAAGCGCTCGGCACGGCGCCCCTCACGAAGTTGCGCCCTGGGCAATTGCCCCACTCGCCCCCCCCAAGAACCGCCTCTGTTGGAATCAGAGTAGAAAATACAGAAAACAGGGCAAGATGGAAAAAGTTTATTCGCTGTGGCAACCCCTGAAAAAGGGACAAGCCGAAAGGAGAAGAATAAAGAAGAAGATTCTTGGCATGATGGCCAAGTTGTTTATGTTATAATTTGGTTTTGAAGATAATTATTCAATCCAGTTAAAAAAAAAGAGGCTCTCTCTTGACTCTTTCTGTCACTACCTAAACCCCAGCACCTCCAGCCAATAATGAACCAGTGCTAGAGCAGCCTCTGCAGCTCAGTGAGGGTATTCTGGAGGTTCTGCTCTTTCACATGAGCCATGTCCTGTCCATATACTGACAATTTCAAAAAAAAGTTGAATTTGAAGGCTCTGACAACCCAGTTGTGATCTAGTAGAAAAATAAAATTTTAAAAAATCCATTTACAGAAATTAGTCCAGCGTATTTTCACCAATTTCCATAAATCGACTGGAGCACAGACAATTTAATCAACCCAGTCCATGAGTTAGTGGATTTGTAGCTTCGAAAATCACTTCACCTGTGGAGCCACTGGGGACTGTTCTCGCCAGAACAGCAGGCTTGGGCTTAATTAATTCCCACCTCCTTTTGGGAAAAAAGTCCAATTGTTCGATAGTTGAGTCAAGTCAATCTTTTCAGAAGTGCGGCGCGGGGCAGCTCATATTGAGTTAGTTGGCACGTTTGGCGCCTTATTGACGTGCCAACATTGAATCAGTCAGTGAGAGGTTGGCAGTGGTTGGCCAGCAGAGACCAGAACCGGTGAGGGAAATTTGCAGCGAAATAATCACATCACGGCTGAGTGTGGCTCTATTGCATTACAGTCATATCACAGAATAAATAATAACAGAGGGATTGGAGAGACAAACACACACTATATAGCCATGCAAAGCTGAAGAAAATAGCCAGACAGATTCAAACGAATACAATCACATTGACCTGAAAGGAGGACAGTATAAATATTTCATCTAAAAATAGTCCTACAGCACTTTTTTGTAACATGTTAAGGTGCCTGGTGGGTCCCTGGAGAGCACTAAAGAAAGTCGCAGTGCTACCACAAATTAATGATAAAGTAATGATAAAGTTTGGTCTTGATAATGAATAATGGAAGAATAGGAAAAAGAAAAAGCTTTGTACGTAAGAAAATGGAAAGCACACATCCTCTGTTGCCATAGTACTTCTACTTCTTACCAGTGTTGGGCACGTTACAGTAATTAGTTACAGTTACTAGTTACTAACCCAAAAAAGTAACTGAGAGTTAGTAACTGAGTTACTACACTATAAAAGTAACTAGTTACCTAGGAAAGTAACTAATGCGTTACTTTTTTTTTTAGTTAAGTTAAAAAATGTTAAATAATTTGGATTTTTTTTACAGTGCATTATACAAGCCAGTTGCATAGAGTAAAGCAGCAAACAACAGATACCCATACAGAGGTTTTAATTTATTGCACCTCAACAGACCACAACTACAACTGTACTTCAAGCATTTTTTCTTTACAAATGTAAGCAGTTAAACAATATGACGTGTTTTTAACTTGACATGCTGCAAATTAAATGAATCAAACTTTCACAGATTCAGACAACTGGTGGACCTCTACTTCCAAGTATTTTTTTTCTTCACAAAAGGAAACAGTTTAAGAACATGAAGTACTTTAAACTCGCTGTGCTCTAAATCAAAACTAATTTTAAAAACTTAAAACTTTCACAGTTTCAGACCACTAGTAGACAAACTGTACTTCAAGTATGTTCTTCTTCACAAACGTAAACAGTTTAACAGTATAAGTTGAACAGAACAGTAACATCTTTTCACTGTGTACCTATCCATGTTCTATCTCAAACATTTACTTCAGTTCAGTAAATCGTAAATATTCACAAATCAAAATAGCATGGTGAAAATAAAAGCCATGAATGGGGATTGAGTTCTGATCAAGGTTTGACATTCTAGAAAAGTAGGTCTTTGGAATTTGTATAGTGCTCTTTTGCTTGCCTGGAAGAATCCATGACTCATCGCTGTACCAGCGGCGAGTCTGGTAACGCTTGGTCCAGAATGCGCTGCCGTTGCGCGTAGACAGACAGCTAAGTGAACCAATCAGAGAACAGTTAATGGACAGCGACGTGAACCAATCAAACAAAAGAAAAGAAAGAAAAGAAAGGCTTCTAGAGCTGTCAGCTGCTGTGGTTTTAAGGAATTGAGGTGTTTTAGGTCATTTAAGACCAATTTTACAGCTGAATGGAAGGGACGTTCAGTTCTCCGATGCGCCATCTTGATTCAAAACTGAGGAGGAACTTCCGCTGCCTAAGAGTGACGTTGCGGGCAAAGGCGGGTGCACTGACGTCACCATCTTTGAACGAATCAGAATCGTGGAGTCCGTTGTTAACCGGGGGAGCGAGGGTGGAGCGAGGGTGTCCAAATGGTATCTCGCTGTATAGCAAATACAGAGAGATATCATTTGGCTGGCCAGGTAACTCTTTTGCACAAATTGCTTTAAACTCTCATACAACTTAATACAACAGGTGGACATACAGTGCTCCAAGTATGTTCTTAAAAAGAAAAGTAAACAGTTTAACAGAAGTGCTTTTACTGAAAGGTGTATATGACTTTTTTTTTTAACAAATCCACCTTTGAATCCTATATGTTCATTCATTTACCTATGTATACATATAATCCTTCCCAACACACATCCATCCATGCATGCATGCGATCAGTCATCCACCCAGCCAACCCAGTCATCTCACCATCTTAGCCATTAAACCAGTGATTGTACCTTAACAGTAGAAGCTTTTCAAACTTAAAGCCCCAGTGTGTAGGATTCGTGGCACATAGGTGGATAGCCGCTATTGCACTTTCTGTTTTAGCTACGGCAGACCTCGAGGGTCACCCGGGCGTGCCATAGCACGGACAGCTCGCGTACCGGCGCAAGAACCGCGCGCCACTACTGTATACATAAAACACGGTCCCGTTCACTTTTTTTTTTTTTTTTTCGCATGAAAACACACATGTACCATGACATTCTACACATCAAATGAAACCTTACAGTCTCCTCTTTTTGACTATGCAATTCATTTCCCGGCACAACAATCACTCACCGAGCACATGGGGCTTTTATACGGAAAAGCACAAAGCAAGGTTTGTTACTTTGAAGGCTCTGCCCAGGTCAAACTCAGCATTTCACCATAAACTTGGTCTGAAATCTGTCCGTAAGGATCCAGTGAATAAAATCCAATAAAACAATTTAGTCCAAAACACATGTTAGATCCATTACGACGTGTGATCCGGCAACATGCTTGTCGTTGTTTATCCAAAACCACAAGCCTTGCTGAAGGCGAAGGCGGAGCCCAAATGTCCTTCTGCGGCTCTCGTATTCAAAATGGCTGCTTCTATATGGGGAAGATCCCCCTTTTATGTGACTATATCTTAGTCCAAAAGAATACTTTGATTTCATGATGGAAGTGAAAAGGCTTGGAAAACAATGTATTTTTGAATGGGTATCTTCAATTTCGGTAATTAACGGGTAAAAATCTTACACACTGTCCCTTTAAGGTCAGAGAGTCTGTTTCTCTTTGGAGTGAAGACAAGTTCCTCAGGCTAAACAGTCTCTCTACGGGAGCACTGGATGGAGTGGCCGCATTGTATTTGAGTGAAACTGTCTTTATCAGTGGAAATCCATGAAGAGAGTCCATCCCTTGTGCTGCTGATTTGAAATAATCTGCAACTTGACTTTCAGCAGTAGCAGCAGTGGGATCCTCATCATCAAAGGCAAAGAACTCTTCCTCTATGGTTGAGTCAGTATGTGTTGGTGTGCTGGTAGTACCTGTCTGCTGGTCTTCCTCTCGTGCACTTTTACGGCATTCAGCCAGCAGACTTGCCTTAGCCTTGTCCTTCTTCTCTTGTGTCCGCAGCCAACGTAATTTAAACCTAGGCAGAGTCACAGCAGCCAAGATGGCCTTCTCGCTCTCCAGCACCTCCGCAAATCTTGTTTTAATCGCCTGAAATTACATATAATACAAAGAACATATTATACTGACTGTCTACACATACACACACACACACACACACACACACGACATGAGCACAATTATATGCAATAATACATACACATAATATAAATAACATTTTTTCATAATGTATCTATGTATTTAGCTTACTCAAAAATAAATCAGTTGTTCTCACCGTAACAATTGCCTCTGGAAGGTCAAGGAGAATTGGCAGGCCACTCTTCAGCTCCATGGTCTTCAACATCAGTGTCTCCAGCGTGGGTAACAGAGTGCCATGATAACAGTTGTCCTCTCCCTGAAGAGTCTAGGGCTACTATTAGTGGCTTCATTGTCGTGCAGTACTCCCTGAGGAACTGATATTCTCTTTCTGTAATGGCTTTCAACCCAAACTTGGAAGATATGGTGTTCAGCTCGACTATCGGGATCTCACAGATTCGAGCAAGGGCATCATAAAAAGAGTTCCATCTCGTAGTGCAAGGGACTACCAGCTTCCTTGCAATAACATCATCCACAGTCTCTGCAGCCACTGTAGATCGGCTATCCTTGTTCCACAATGCTGTGCATTTCGTCATAGTACTTCTATATACTGCTTTTGTTTCTGGTCTGGTCAGAAGCCACTTATCAACATCACTACATGAAACAAGGTTTAATGTGTGTGATGCACACCTCTGATGTGGTGGCAAAGTAATCACTGCATCATCGTCATCATCGTCTCCAACACTATTTTGCAAGAGATCATGAATGTTCATAAAAGTCACCTCATCCTCATCCTCGGAGTCATCCTCCTCGACTGGCTGATACTTTCTGAAGGCCTTGACGAAATTAGAGCCGTTATCTGTGGATATCAGTGGATGTTATTTTGTGGGAAATGCCATAAGATGAGTGAATATTATTAAGCTCAGATGCGATACTGTCACTGTATACTGTA
Source organism: Paratrypauchen microcephalus (assembly GCA_036785185.1). Classification (NCBI taxonomy): domain Eukaryota; kingdom Metazoa; phylum Chordata; class Actinopteri; order Gobiiformes; family Gobiidae; genus Paratrypauchen; species Paratrypauchen microcephalus. The sequence continues at coordinate 764,636 of JAVJIX010000052.1, read as the reverse complement.
TGACGTCCCTTGAATGGCCTGCATGCCAGGGCAGCTTTCCTTCGTTCCATGCTTTCTGGATGTATCCAATGTGCAGTAACGCCCAGATAGCTTTTATTATGTGCAGTCCATATGTCTGCAGTTGGAGAAACGTATTCTAACTGTTCAATTTTTTTTTTTTACTCGGCATCAATGTATTTAGAAAAAGTCTTTCTGCATGGCGGACAGGCCCCAGCTCTCCTGGGAATTTTCCCTATAAGGGCTCTAAAGGAGTCCGAGTCAACTGTTGTCAATGGCAGCATGTTTTCAACCACATACCTCCCAATCATTCCATTGAGTTCTTTCTGTGTTGTAAGTTTTTGGGTAGCTGAAGCAGAAAAATCCAGCTTTTGCTGCTTGGCTGGCGTGGCTCCGTCACCGTGGCCTTCATTGTTAACGGCACGATTATCATCATGGAGCCTGCTGGTGGCCACTAATTTAATAGAAGCGTGCGCCGTAGAGAGATGCTTGAGTAAATTACGTTGGAAGTAGACAAAGTCTTTCGTTTTTGACACAATTTGCACGTAACATGTACGTTTTTACCTTTTATTTCGACGAGGTTAAAATACTGCTTATACTTCCACCTTGAAAACGATGTCTTCTCGTGACTCGCCATCTGACACGGTGTGTGTATTGTGTGCGCGCTACTACTGTGTGCTGGGATTGTGTGTAAATACCCGCCCACCGCCCACTGGGTGTATCTGCTTGGCTCAACATGAAATCTTACTCTGCTTTAGCCAATAATCATTACTTATCCCGCCCTTACCAAAGGGAGAAAAAAATTCCCCTGTGCCTATGTTCTCATTTTGAAATGAGCAGGTTCGCATAGGCACAGGGGAAGTAACGCGCGGTAACGGCATGTTGGTGCCGGTAACGGCGTTATAACGCTAGATAAAGTAACTCGTTAGATCACCCGTTACTGAAAAAAGTAACGCCGTTAGTAACGGCATTTATTTTAACGCCGTTACTCCCATCACTGCTTCTTACTGTACTCACACTATAATTTACCCTACTACTGCTACTATTACTGTGACTATTTTTACCTTTGTTGGACAATGTCAAACTCCTTCATCTTTTTACAAAATCAGATTTGTCTTTTCCACCCTTACCCTTCCTTTGTAGACTACTGAAATAAGCCACTTTTATATTTATGACAGAAAGGAATGGTCCAATCAAAAAACAAATGCAATCACTGTGGCCTGAGTAGAAGACAGAAATAAACTTCTCCTGTTTTTATGACTTTATGTGTGTGTCCTATTCAGTGTCCAAGAGCATCCCAGGGCCCCTTTAGGACATCCCTAGCCCTTCATGTCCAGCTCACTTGGGTCCTTGTCTCTCTGTTTGCATTCCCCTTTCTTCTCAGGCCTTTACTGTGTTTTTCGCCCTCTGTCTTTGATCTTGTAGTAAGGACTGTAGTCCGTGTTGGTCACATTGTTTGTTGTTATGGTTTCGGGTTCAGTGCCGAGTGGAGATGACCCCTGGACTTTGGCTTTTGTCCTTTGAACCTTTTTACCTCGGTCTTATCTCAGCACACAGCACCATTTTGTTTCATCTACAAAGACCAAAAAGAGCAGAGGCCAGACAAAAAGTGAAAACATGGAGTGCTATGGCAGTGCAATGAATGAGTTGCTTTTCTTGGTCAAGACAAACAAACAATACAATGTTTTGTATACAATTTATGATGAGAATGTAAAGTATGTCATTGATGCTTGTTTTTCTTGAGATGTTTTTAACATACTGTATTTATTTATTTATAATGAAAATGTAAAGTGTAGCGTTGATATGTATGTGGGTATGTGTAACTATTGTATGTATGTGGGTATTTATGTGGATTGGCTGCTAACTTGGCCAGGTCTCTCTTGAAAATGAGATTTTGAATCTCAATGGGACTTCCTGGTTAAATAAAGGTAATAAATAAAAAAACAAAAAACAAATATGTAATGACTTAATATCTTTTTGGGTCTAATTTTAAAGGTCCTATATTATACAAAACTGTCTTTAAAGGGATAGTGCAGTTTTTTTATGTTAATCTGTATGGGTTTCCTTCTAAAAGTTACGTGTGTTGACACCGGCTTACCTCTGAACTCTCAGCTGATCCCAGTCCGGCTCGCTTTCTGGAGCCCACGTAAGTCGGTCCGGTAACTTCCTTGGAACATGAAATAAAGCTTGTTATTCTTCTCAAAACAAAACATTTGTCCGAAAGGTGATATATTGGCGTCCCAAACAGTTATCCACGAAACATCCAGCAGTGTAGATTGCGGTCGCGTATTGTGTCTCTCGATTCGTATCACTGCGCGCATATTAGCCTGTTCACTTGTAAACTTCCCCTTACGGCGGACCGCATCTGCCGTACATTTCCGCTAAAGGTTAACAGGCTAATACAGCTAATATGCGTGCAGTGATACGAATCGGGAGAGACAATACGTGACCGCAAACTATGTTGCTGGATGTTTCTGTTTGGGAAGCAAATATATCATTTTTCGGACAAATGTTTTGTTTTGAGAAGAAAAACAAGCTTTATTTCATGTTCCAGGGAAGTTATCGGACCTACTTGTTTACATGAGTTTGCATGTTCTCCCCGTGTCTGGGTGGGTTTCCTCCGGGCACTCCGGTTTCCCCCACCAACCCAAAACATGCACCATAGGTACTCCAGCTTAGGTCCTGACCAAGCCGAAGCAAGAAGATCATGGAGATGGTCCCCGGGCGCCCTAATGTGTGTGCTGCCCACTGCTCCTAATATATATATATATATATATATATAGGATGGGTTAAAATGCAGAGAAGAATTTCTCCAGTGTGAGATCAATAAAGTTCTCTTCTACTTACGTGGGCTCCAGAAAGCGAGCTGAACCGGGATCAGCTGAGAGTGTCAGAGGTAAGCCGGTGTCAACACATGTAACTTTTAGAAGGAAACCCATACAGATTAACATAAAAAAATAAATGAAAAAAAAACGCGCTATCCCTTTAACTTGAGCTGTAAGCCATATTACCTCATCAAAACCTACCTGGAGTTGTGTTTTGTTTTTGTTTCTACATCTCCAAAGCTCAAAATGCCACCTCATGAAGTGAAAGTGTTCATGTTAACAAGTTTAACAATACAGTGGAGCACTTCCTGTATTACCCCATGCCATCACAAGGTGGAATAGTGTTTGAGAAGGACTCAGTCTAAATATGGAGAAATTGTGTGTTATGACCACAAGTAAACTAAATACATTTGAATCATACAAAATTTGTGAACAATTTGAAAGACCTGATTAAAAAGTGTGAAGAATCCCTCAGTCGTCCAGGTAGAATCCATGGCAAAAGTAGAAATTCAATTTGTCAACTGGACAAAGTTTATTTGGTCGAATATGTTTCGCAGCTCATCCAAGCTGCTTCTTTAGTTCTGAACTTGACTTTTCTCCTTTCACCTGATTAAAAACTAATTAAATCAGTATCACTATGCACCAGCAGGCTAAGTTATTAAAATATATGATTTACACTAACCCAATAATCATAATGTTAAATGAATACATGGCTGATGTGTGCTTGCAGTTTCTAGCGTTTATATTTGGAAACTGATTCATTTGCTAATTCTGTATCCTTCCCTGCCATAAACTGTGTTGAACAATAAGCCTTCCATCAAGAAGCTAAAGACGCTGCCAACAGTCCCATCCTCCGTCAGTTTTGTCTGATCTCCAAATGTGAGCAGTGTCATGGCCACCGCCTCTCTCCTCTGTTTTCCCGTTGTCATTAATCGACATCAATCACACAATTCAAGCATTTCTCTGGAGATCTATGTTTCAAGCCAAGCACCGTTAGTTCTTGTTAGCAGCTTAATTGAACCACATATCAAAGTAATTGTGCCCTAGCTCCTCAGCCTCTTTTCTCTCCTCCTTCTTCTTTCTCCCGTCTGTTTCCTCTCCAACATTCAGCAGCATACATGAGAAACGGATGAGTTGCTGTTCAATTACCAACAGCTATTACAGGTTTTATCCATACATCTATTTGTGTTAAACCTCTTGGGCTTGAAGAGATTTTAGCACCTGTAAACTGACATACCTTGTTATCTACAGTCCCGCATGAAAATTACCATGAGCATACGGATGAGCATAAAAGTGTTAATGGCTCTGGTGTTTTATGTGAATTAGAGTGACCACATGCTTTGGGGACACTTTCTATCTACAAAGATGTCATTCATATTTAAATGTTGTTTTGCTCCATCTTTACCCGTAATTGTGTTTGCACTTTCTGGTTAGTTTTAAAATGGGGAATCGTTGAAGCGTAGTCCTGATAGCATTCTTGTAAGCCCTAATTAGAAAAGAAGCCACATAGACATCCAAAAGACACATGCACAAATGAGGAAGGCACCCTAGTTATTATTCACCAGGCTCCTACAGTCTAATGGTGGGTGCTGTTTGTTTTTGGCTTAAAAAAAAAACTACACAACCTTAGACAGGACTTTTTAAAAATTGGAATTGCAAGCATTTAGGTGAAATATTTCTGTTGACTAAACCATATTAATAACATAACTTTTTCTTCTATGTCAGACAAATCACAAGTTATTTTTTTCTATATAAAATACTTACAACTTGTACTCTTTTTGATCTTACATAAGACATCTCAGTCAGTAGTATTTTTGTAGACTGTATTTTTGTGATGGTGCACAGCAGAACAGCTTTTCGACTGCTTATTTCTTGGAACACTGTGGCTTCTCAAAAAAGCTATTTGGAACCTTTCTTGTCCCTTTCCACTCAAGTCTGTACAGGGATGCACCAATTCCAACACGATTCTGATACGATCCAATATCAGCCGATACCAGTGCAGAGATTGAAAGCTGCATTTATTTTCTTTATACAAAAATAAAATAAGACAAAACTAGTTATGTAGATGTTAGATGTTATGTACCTATAGAACAGTTTTGTGTCAATGGAAATGCAAACTATCCGGGACAACTCGGACCATTAAATAGTCTGGTTAAATCAATATCTTTGTCCAACCAGGATATTGGCTGTATCGATATTTGGACGCCGATATCTGATTCAGCTCATTTTTACATTGGAGTTTGAGGATGCTACACAAATAGGCTCTAAATGTGTCACAGGGAGATTAAATGTGAGTTATATATTATGTTTTGAATTAAACACAAGTGGAGATTAAATGATGACAACAAAACTTGGCCCAACTTGGTCCTCTATTATGGCCTTTGCAAATGTCACCTTTTCAATGGGATGTGAACAGTAATTTGTCATCAAAACACAAGCTTTCTCATTTTAGTTGTAACATTTGACAGGCAGTCCATGTTGGAGAAGTCAGTTGTGTGAGCAGTTTGTGAAGACCTGTCTGTAACAGTGCAGACCATGAGCTGTGCCCTCTTACAACCTCATTATGTTGTATGGCTGCACTCGCTCCTGGACAGACAGAACCCGCTCAGTAATGGGAGCAGCACTGTGTGACTGTGAGCCAATTGTAAATGGTTAACATGGCTCACGGGTCAAGTAGAAGCACAGGTCCTGTATATCTAATGTCTCCAGGGAGGACCAGAGCAAGTTCTGATATAAAGAGTAAAGACTAGAAAAGTTATATGAAGTGAAACTTATGATGACTTGGTACTAAATAGTTCACAATAAAGAACTTCACAATAAAGAAAATTAAACCAGACTTATTATGACAATTCAACTTTTCAGAGCTTTGAACCATGTTATAATTGCTTTCCCTCACCATTTACTCACCTAAAGTTGTATTTGGAGTGATTCAGCAATCTTTAACCACCCAATGCTTAGATCTCCTATTTTATTTTCTTAATCAGTGATAGCACATAGGATTCATCAGCTCAGCTGGATTTAACCCAGTGCTTCTCAAATAGTGGGGCGGGCCATCCTGGGGAGGTGCGGTGTGATGCCGGGGGGCTTTTTTGCCGTACTGTACTAGAACTAAGTGTAATTGCACATCAACAACAGTAGTTGGCAGTGGCGCTCTCATTGTCGCTCTGGGGCAGGGGTCAGCCATTTTAAATACGCAATATATGCACAGAACAGACCCACCATCAGCAGAACATCCTCTGTCACAGAAAAAAACACGTATATTCCACTGAGTCGTGTCCTTTAGTCCGACAGAAGCTGACGCATCAGCGGCACAAGGAGAGAGCGTTTTTTTTTTTTTTTTTCAGAGCTTTTAGTTTATGTAAATAGTCCATGTGATTTTAAGTTTCGTTTCTGTAAAACATAAACAAATGTGCGCAAAGCTGCATTAAAAACACATTAATATTTGAGTCCTCAGTGCAAAAAGACAGTACAGTCTTTGTACTTCTTTTGTTTATTTATTTTTTAATGTTAATAAAAGGATACAATCTTATGCAGAGGTGTACTAATAACAATTTTCTAGACAAATAATACTATTTATAGTCACGTGCAGGGAGGGGGGGCGTGACATTTTTTTTCTTCCTACACAGTCACAGAATTGACCAGTCCTGTCACAGAAAATAATTGAGAAGCACTGATTTAACCAAAGTTTGATTCTTTGACTTGTTCCACTGTTGTGATGCTTGTGATCAGATTTAAATAATCATCATTCCAATCACTCAATGCAGAGTGCTACACAAATAGCTGTACCAGTCAAAATATGGTAATATTGCAACACATATAACACAATTTTATATTTTAGTAACCAAATTGAATATCAGTTGTTATGCAACTAGTAGAGTGCTTGGTTTGCTGACTACACTAAACACACTTTTTTGTAATTGGGTTTACTAAAGAAACAGAAACTGCACTGCTGTTTTGTTTTGGCCAAATTAAACTTGCACCAGAACTTTGAAACAGTTGGAAGGTTTGTTTTAATGGGGAGAAAGCTCTGAGGGTATCCATTTGCTCGTGCTCCCAGAGAGCACGAGCAAATGGATTGAAATGGAAAAAATATAGAAGATAGTGCAGTTTGGTAAGCAACATATTTTTGAATAATAGGTTCTGCCTAAGTGAACTTTTTGGGAAAAGGCCTATTTCCAACTTTTTAAATCTTTCTTTTCTTTTCTTTTTTTTACTGTAACTCCAACCAAGTGATCAAAGTAAGTTGCTTAAGTTATTCCAAAATGTCACTGAGGTAGAATGAATATAAGTAGTAGAAGTAGTAGATGTTTTTGTGTTGTTGTTTAGTGGCAGTAGGTAGAACAGCTGCTTTGCTCATAATTGGTACTGCAGCTGATGTCATCAACATTCCCCGGGGGTGTGGCGCTAGCTGTACGCTCTGCTCTATCAGACGCTCTAATAGACTTTAATCTGTGCTTTAATTTAAAACAAAGCAACAGCTGACTTAGTTGAAACTACAACAGATGTGACGATGAGCCTTAAAGTTTTTGTTGACCATGAACCATGAACACTGGTATTCATCACATGCTCCTGAGTTAAATATATAAATTAATGTAGTATTTTGTAGTTTTCAGACTATCTTAACACTTTTTTGACAGTGTTTGCTAATGCATGCATTGTGTTTCCGCAGTAATTGTTGAACATTCCACCATAGAGGTAGAACACGGACAGCATTACAGTACAGTATTGTTTGTGGCAAGGAGCAAACCACTGCATTTATCTGAATGTGTTTTGTACAATTTTCACAATACTATTATTTCAAACTAAATTTCAATATAAAGAAGTAGCTGATATATATCGAATTTTAGATCTGTGTTATCGCTCAGTTGTCCAGGTAGGATTCATAGCAATTTCTCTTTTGCTATTGATTTTGATACTAAAATGGTAAAACTTTAGAATGTTTTCAACACAAAATATCAGTGTTGCTTCCTCACTTCCACTGTTCTGTTTTGGGTACTTCTGCCTTCCCTACTGTTGACTTTTCAAAGACATCAGTGTATATTCTGAATGTACAGTGTCCCTCCTTCAGTCAGAGTGATACATGGGGAGATAGTGTGTGAAGTGACTGATGATGCCGACCTTTCACTGCCATTGTGCGTGCGTGTACGTGCGTGTATGTGTGTGTATGTGTATATGTGTGCGCGTGAACAATGGCCTTCATTTTATCAGCTTATCTTTGTGTTCCTTTCTTCCACATCCATCTCCACTTTTGACAGATGTAAATGAGATCATCATCTATAAGGCCTGCATTGTTTCAGTCCAACGGCGCTCCACAGACGATACAGAAGATTCACTTTGCATACATACAAGTTATGGAGATATGAAACTTGGACTTTTTATTGATATTAAATGATCCATCTTGAGCAAAGGTGGAGCTGTATATATTGATATATAGGGAGGTGTAGGTGTATATTGGGAGATTTTTTGTTGTTGTAATATGATAAAACATGAGCTGTAGAAGGTTAAAAAGTAACTTCTCTGTAACTTCTTATTTGTTGCAGGGCATGTCTTTTAATGATGTTATCTAATGAAAAATGGTTAATTGGGATTATATTGCTTTATTTTTATTGTGTCAGTGGCATAAAGTAGTTTCTTTATTATCATTTAACGCAGTATTTCTCTGTAGCAATATACCGTACTTCAAAGTTGGCTATCGTGACAGGCCTAGGAGTATGCATGTCTGTACTTTACATTAAAATACTGTTAGTGAAAATGTTTTTTGAAACTAAAACTATAAAAATATGATTTTTTTTTTTTTTTTTTTTTAACAAAGACCTATATTTATTTGTGTTGCCCTAACACTTCTTTCAGTCCCCAGGTTTTTGCAGAGAAGGTCAGTGTAATTAGCATGCTATTAGTGATCACAAGAAGGTCGTAAGCCTCATACAGTTTTTAAATGACTTTTGCCTTTTTGTGTAATTGCCGGTTTCTTTAGCCTTCCCACAGAATGGAGGTTTGATTTGGATGGACCCAGTGCCTTTTCCTTTGTAATATGACCTTGCTAATCATAAAATTACTTTATTAATTCCCGTCACATTCGCCCACCAGCAACTGCTTTTTTACAATCTGCCTGCCAATTAAGAAGTCAGTGACAAATTTTATTACTTCAGTTTGAGGTGATTTTCTGGTAATAAAATATCTAACCACCTCAAACTGTACAAGCATTTTATTAAACATGTTACAAGGAGTTGAGGAAGTGCTTAAAGGTGCACTGTGTAACTTTTCTGGTGGAGGGTCTGCCATCTGCATTTGCATTTCATTTACTCAAAACATGGGTTTGTATTAACTTAAAAACTTGCATTCTTACTATGAGTTTTGCTTCTCCGTAGACCTGACATGTAATCGGTCTCCTTAGAGATAAGTAAGTATAATGCCATCCAGTGGAACATTCCTGGTAACATCTCCATGGAGAGAAGCTGGTGACAGACCCTCTACCAGAAAAGTTACACAGTGCACCTCTAAGTAAATTACAGAAGTATAAGTATTGTATGTATATTAGTCTGCATTATAAAATCTATTACTTTTATCATCTAGAGTTAAATCTAATAAACTTGTTTTCTCAACAGAATTAAGATACCACCTCCTCTAATCACTACCTAGATTAAAACATGTTTATTTATTAACAATTGATTTTAAAAAATGACTATTTCTCTTTCAGGAATATTAATATTGTCTTCTGCATTCTTCTAACTGCAAATTAGCGCATCGTTCTGATCTAACATAATATTACTGTTCAGTGTTTGACCTTCTTTACTGGAGTAGAGATCCTTGAATGTTAAAATTACATACTACCTTTCTCAAGATCATTATGCACTCCTTGACTCTGTTATAAGCACACTTGTTAAAGGTCCCATGACATGGTACTTCTTGATGCTTTTATATGGTGCCTTAATGGTTCCCTACTGTAAATGAATCCTTCTTCAAAATCAACACTCAGTGCATGAGAAAGACACATGTACAGAGTCAGAAAATCCCTCTCTGAACAACTCATTCTGGGCCTTGTTGCTTGAATGCAAATGAGAAGGACACAGATAGGTTAGAGGAGCGGGTGGGGGGCAAATGCTCCGCTGGTTCCGCTGCGCTGTGCGCTGTCTCCCACTTCCGCGTTTTAAGCGCGGGGGAAAAAAGGAGAGGAATTTCAATGAAAAAACACATTTTCACAGAAAATAAAATTAAACCACTGCTGTTTCAGAGGTCCAGAGGGTCGGGTAAAGGACTTCCGAGCCTAGAAACACTCGCACGTGCCTCCAGGCAAATTAAAAAACGCATTTCGCATTGCGTAGCTCCTTCGCGGTCCAAACTCTCTGGGCGTGATTTCCAGAGACAGGGGGTGGAGATCCAGACGGTGGTGGAACTGCATTTGCATTTCTTTTTTCGATGTTGCGTAACAAAGGTGCCTTGTTCAGAATCGCCCGTTTGAGCTGTGTTTTTTTCTAACGCAGAAATGGACCGCAAATGCTCAGTTTAGACATTTTGCAACTTTTAGCCATGGGGGGGGGGGGGGGGGGCTAAACAGGGTAGGGGAGCTCACATTAACGTCCAAAAACCTCAGAAAGTGAAAATGTCATGCCATGGGACCTTTAAGAACTAAATCCTACACCTTTATAAAGCAGGATCATGGTCAGAGTTTTGACTTAATACTATGTAGTAATGTTAGTGTTAAAAGTTAATCCACATCAGCGTGTGTTTTCAACCAAACAAGCCTAAACTTTGCATAAGCAGCAGGTTTATAAAATAGGATTGCTTTAATAAATCGATAAAACGTCATAATAGTTTGGAAGAAAGTGTGTGTATATAATTTGTTAGAAATCCACATGACCAGTTTTTGGTATGAAATATAGAAATACAGACTGTTAAATTGACAGATTTAGTCACAATTTCCCTTGTAGATCAAAAGTAAGTCTAAGATTTTGGTCCAAACTGCATGCTTTTACTAACAGAAAACTGACTCTAAACTTGATTTAAAATAAACTAAGATTATCATTGATTACAAAATATTGAATTGCAATCTTGATTAAAGGTTCTATATTACATCACTTTGACTCTTGTGAACTTACAGCCATGTTATGATGCTGTTACCTCCTAAACTGAAGGAGTTCTGTTTTGTTACATTCACACATGTTTGAGTATTCATTCATTATTAGTCTGTTTACATCTCAAAGCTCAAAATGCTCCATTCTACGTTGTGATCTCATTAAGTGGTAGTTTGCAAGTTAAAGCTACCGTTTACCTTGAGCTCCAGGGCTGAAATCATCCAAATGATTCTAGTGAAGGTGTCTGGAGTTTAAAAACAGTTACCAGCACTTACGACATGTTTGAGAGAAGTGTGAATGAAACAAAACACAACTCCAGGTATGTTTTTTATTAGGAAACAACATTTGCGCAATATAAGACCTTTAAATGCACATTCCCAATGCTATTTTTTTTTTGTTATATGTTTTCATTGTTACACTTTTATTTGGTGGGAGCATTTGCCAATCCCTACCTGCTGTTGACCACTTCTTCTCTCCCCGTTCTGCTGTGACATTTGTGGGCTTGGGTATAGATGGCGGACCCCTCCCTGTAGAGCCATGTGTTTGAGTGAGTGGCCATGAAATGTCACAGAAGAGCACTGATGGATTGGCGGTTGAGGGTTAGAGCTCTGCAGACAGCATCTTTCACTTCATGTAGTTAACCTGGGGGGGCTCAACTTCAATGGTTTGTGTCAGGCTCTCCAATCAATTTACTGCCGAGTTAAAAAAGACATCATCATTTACAGTATGGGTGCTCTTTTCACAGGACCAGTCAAGTACCACCAGATGTAAACCAGGTAATAGGACTTTTCCATATCTAAACAAAATTACAAAATCAGGTATAAAGTAGAATTAACCAATAGTGCAGTAGGCAAAGTCTAAACCAAAGGAGAACAAAATTGTGGATAAATGAACCAAGTACAAGAACTGCAGAGGATACCACTAGAAGGACCCAGCAAGTAAATTTATTTTTGTTGAAATGTAATTTTTAAGTGTGCCTTAATATTGTTTACAAAAAAGAGAATTTTACTATTATTGCTCAGTTGTGTCTGTCCTTCTCAGTGACTATGAACCTAGTAGAAGTTTTATCTCTGTACAGGTTAGTAATTTAACTCATATTTTTACCGTATCGTTTCACCCAACTTGCATATCAATGAATGGTGCTATTAGCTGAATTCATTACAAATTATGATTATCATTATCATTGTTGACCCATGCTAAAATAATTAAAAAGTAAAAATATATAAAATAAAATAAATTTGTTTAGATAAAGATTTGCAGACTATCAGCATTATCCATAATAAACTATTGGAGCTGTCCATGGTGCTGAACCCATCCAACATCAATAAAATAAACTGTATCTTTTTCCCCCTCTTTGTTTTGTCTTTTGTATTATTCTACGTATTTTATACTACAGACATTTACCTCATACATGCAGACGTTTAACTAACCACAATGAGCTAGCCCATCACTATATAAACCAAACCTCCCCCATTCCTTCATCTTTTCCCTTGAGAATTGGCCCAGTGCATGTGAATGCAGTCATTTAAGCAGCATCTGAAAAGAAACCAGGGAAAATTGCCAAGGAACCTCAAGGGAGTGTCTGTAAGTGGAGACCCACTGCTCCACACTTAATGTTGAATATCTCAGATATACCCTAAATCCGCACTGGAAGTCAAGGCCATACACAGCACAACAGTCTACAAGTAAAAGTAAACACAGTGCAGTAAATACCAGGTCAAAGTGAAAATACTAAATACTATACAGTGAACCCTCGCTGTATCGCGGTTCACTCTTCGCGGCCTCGCTGTTTCACGGATTTTTTTTTCCAATTTTTTTTTTTTTTTTTTTTTCAATTTTTTTTATAGTGTAACTTTTTTTTACAGTGTAACATTCTGTCCTGCGCCCTGATTAGCTAAGAGACTAGACTAGGACTAAACCAGGTCTAAAGCAGGTCTAAACCAGGACTAAACCAGGTCTAAACCAGGACTAAACCAGGTCTAGACCAGGGATGGTAGGGACAGAGTCTCTGATTTCCTTCACGAGAGCGCCTGGGTGACAGGAGGTGTGGCCTTTGTTTACTTGCACGAGCCATGGAAGAGAGTGCGAGCCGGACCATGGAAGAGCCAGCACCGGGGGAGCCGCAGCGGGGGGAGGACACTCGCGCGCACAGAGGAGACAGTGGCTCTTCCCCGTGAGAGGACGAGAGGACGAACCCGACCCCGTCCTAGAGAGCTGTGGAGTATTGGCGACGCATTGATAGCGGTCTGATTTTGGAGCCGGGGTGAAATGCAACCAACTCTTGTGAGCGCAGGTTGGTCTTACCTGGTCTTGTGGTGCTCAGAGGCGTCTGTTAGCGGTTCGGCACTGTTAGCATTGGCTTGAGTCTTGCCCAAAATGATATCCAGGTCGCTTTCCACTCGACTTTCGCACATGGCATGGATATGTGGTACCAAAACAAACACACGTGTCCGCGCGCACGTGTCCGCGCGCACGTGTCCGCGTGTCACGTGCCCCCCCCCCCCACTATTAACATATTTTAATGAAAATCTACAAAAGTTTGAGTGTTTAAACAAGAGAAAAATGTTAATACCAGTCTCAGAAAGGTGTATAATGTGTCTGGTGAAGCGTTTTCAGCCTTAAAACATGTAGAATAATTGTAAAATATAAAATTGTCCTACTTCGCGGATTTCACTTATTGCGGGCTATTTCTGGAACCTAACCCCCGCGATAAACAAGGGTTCACTGTACTAAGATAACTATAAAAACAAACTTACTAAAAATACAACTTACAAGTTATGTTACTCCTCTCACCTATACTCACTACTACTACTGCCATTGGTATAAAAGTAAGTACTTATATTCTACTCTCTGATCTATTACTAGTTTTATAAAGACATTCTTTTTTATTTTAATACATGTGCTGTGCTGTGCTATGATTAGTCGATTAAAGAGGCAAGGTTGGTAAAGGGAGCAAGAAGAGCTCTGAAAACTATCTCTGATCTGACCATGTATCTGACCTAAAGTGTACTCACAGATTATTGGCTCAGGGGTGTGAGTGAACATTGTATACTGAAAATGACAAAAACCTAAAATATAAAAGTCACTTCCACTAATCAATTGACTCACTCAATTAATACTCCTTACTGATGTGGTCTATATAAATCGTTCAGATAATTATTAGTTCACTAGCCAAAATCATTTGTCAGATGAGACATCTTTGAGTGATTAATCGACAAAGAGGTTTATTTATTTTTTGTACTTTTCTAAATATGACCAAAGGTTTACTTATTTTCTATACTTTTCAATATACTTTCAAATGGAAGCCTCCCTCCCTTAGCTCTTCCTCCTGTTTTTTCTTTCTTTTTTCAGCAGGTGTTCATGGGCTCTGACCTCTCATCTTCTCTGTGAATCTGTCATCTTTTTCTTCTCTCTCTCTCCTAAAGCCATCCATCACACAGATCAGGCTGGTCAATACTCCATCTATGCTCCTGTACTTTAATAAGACCACCCACAGAGGACTGGACTGATTTGAAGGCTCAGACAACCATGAGCACGGGCTGACCTGAGTTTGTCCATATTTGTCTGTGCTATTGGGAATATGACCTGCACACCTTTGTTTATTTATTTATAATCCCATGCTTTTTCAACAGATAACATACAAAAGCATGGACCTTGCGAAATCATAAGCATCTATTTTAGAACCAATTTCCTCTCAATGATGTTCCTCAAGGATGTAATTTGGAATTTTTTTCTCAGACTTCCTGTTATTGTCTGGATGGCCTTTTCAAAGTTCATGCCTCTTGAACTGAAGTAACATATTAATAGTTCTGCTTGGAATTGAACATCTGAAGTTTTATGTTCTTAGAAACATGGACCAGAGTTTAGAAACAGCAAATAAAATATAAACATTTATCACTTTATCACTTTATGGATCTTAACAGTGACTGCTCACTCCGGTTACGGAAGTAAATTGTTAATTAATTTTCATTCCATGTTCCCAGAGCTAGTCTCCATGTCCATGTCCAGATCCGGCCGTCGAGGCCCCTGTCTTCAACTGTCACCCAAATCTCCACGCACCCGGCCCTTATGAATCCTCCTGCGGGTGGTGGGTCCACAGGAGGACGGCCCCACGTTGCTCCTTCTGGCTTCACCCGGCCAGGCCCCGTGGGGAAAGGCCCAGCCACCAGACGCTCGCTGGCGAGCACCCCAGGTCTGGCCCCGGTGAGGCCCCGGTAACGCCAGTCCGGGCGACGTATCTGGCCTTGTTGTCTGTCTCATCATAAGGACTTCTGAACCGCTCTTAGTCTGACCCGTCCCCCAGGAACTGTTTGCATTGGGTGACCCTACCAGGGGCATGAAGCCCCCAACAACATAGCTCCCGGGATCATTCGGGCACTCAAACCCCTCCAGCACATTAAGGTGGCGGCTCAAGGAGGGGCCTCAAGTGGAGGAGTTCAAGTATCTCGGGGTCTTGTTCACGAGTGAGTGGAGGATGGAACATGAGGTTGAGATCGGTGCAGCGTCGGCAGTGATGCGGTCGCTGTACCAGACCGTTGTGGTGAAGAGACAGGTCAATCTACGTTCCTACCCTCACCTATGGTCATGAGCTCTGGGTAATGACCGAAAGGGCAAGATCGCGGATACAAGCGGCCGAAATGAGTTTGCTCCGCAGAGTGGCTGGGCGCACCCTTAGAGATAGGGTGAGGAGCTTGGTCACACGGGAGGGGCTCAGAGTAGAGCCGCTGCTTCTCCACATCGAGAGGAGCCAGCTGAGGTGGCTCGGGCATCTGTTCCGGATGCCTCCTGGACGCCTCCCTCGGGAGGTGTTCCAGGCATGTCCCACCGGGAGGAGGCCCTGGGGAAGACCCAGGACACGTTGGAGGGATGTCTCCCGGCTGGCCTGGGAACACCTTGGGATCCCCCCGGAGGAGCTGGAGGAAGTATCCGGGGAGAAGGAGGTCTGGGCGTCCCTGCTTAGACTGTTGCCTCTGTGACCCGGCCCCGGATAAGCGGAAGAAAATGGATGTATGGATGGAGATCTCAAAGATAGTGTGGAACCTAAGCAGCTATGAGGTAAAAAAATATAACGCCAAAAGTCCAAAAAGGTAGTGAACACGCAAGATTCTGCAAAATGTTTTAATAATTTCACATTTCAGAAACAGATTTTAAATAAATGTATAGGTCTTGTGGCCATTATTTACTATGTAGATTATTGTCCTCGAGCAAGCTTTCAAGCTTTCTTTTAACATTAATTTTCTTCTGAAAGTTTATGAGAAAAATTTATGAGGAATATAGTTCCAGAGCCAGGGTATGGGCTATGAGCTCCTTAGTGTCAGTACATTTTTGAATTAAAGCTAAGTTTAGTATTTAGCTTTATCTTAACATCTCAGTTGTTTTTATATTAGGCTAACCAAAATACTGTACAGTATGTGCTGAGACTATTTCAATCTCTGTTGGACTTTTAACAATTCTGAAGACATATTTTGAATTGTTAATAACTTTGGCAACTTGGCAATGGTCTTAAGTTAGCATCACTTTTTTCAGTGTATTTTATTACCATGCCGTTTTACTTTTACTCTCACATTAAGCAACCTGAGCTGAGTTGGATATTGGCAGGAGGATTGGCACTGACAACAGAACATGCTTATCAGATAGACCCACAAACTCTTCACTCTACCACAGTCTCTCCACCCCTCTGCTTAAAACGTGTGTGTGCCCACATTTATCTGTGTGACATGTATAATGGCCCTGAGATGGTATCAGCACAGACAGGCCAGCTTGACTAAATGGGAGCTGCAAATTGAGTGCGGTATTAGAAGGCAGAAAGACCTCTATCAAGCCATCTGAGAAGAGCCCATTACAGAAGACTTGCAGATGAATATGATTAGCTGTTCATTTCTACTAATGGGAACACTGTCTGCATAGGGAGGAGATGAAATGTTTGTAGCGATATGGCTTTTGTACCACTGATAGGATAGTTATTGCCTAATTTGGGTAAAAAGGCCATTATAGTTCAGAGAAAGGGAGGATGCATGCAGGCTGTAAGTATACTCTTAGTAGGCTGTGGACCGCTCTGTGTGCAGGCATTAGGGTTCATGTACAAAGCACTTCTCGCTAAGTACTTTGACAGTGTTTGGCCCTAACTAGAATAGTTTGTGAGCTTTTATGACAGATTTAACCTAATAAACTAAAGAGGGTTTTATGATGGCTCATGTAGTGCCACCATTTTGTGTCATGCCATCACCATCAAGCTGTTAGTGGGGTTTCATTAGGTTTCATCATGGGGACCCACCAGGGGATTGTTTACTATATTATAATATGGTTGAGAACAAAACTTCGGTTCAGCTTGCTCTATAACTAATGAGAATTTTTTATTTGGAAAGATATTATGCTTGGGGAACCATACTTAAAGGCCACTATTTTCTGATCTATGCTATAATGTTGTTTACTTCTTAAAAACATACCTGGAGTTGTGTTTTGTTTCATTCATACATATTTAACACACAAACCCTGCATATTTAGGCATATTTAGAGTTTTTCTTCTCAAGCAAAAAACACTATGTTCCAGCTTGTGATGTCATGTGGTTAAACTGTGTTTTAAGAGATGTATACAGGCGAATAATGCAGAATTACTCAAACATGTGTGAATTAACAAAATACAACTAACTACAACATTCTAACAACATTCTAACATGACTTAAAGACTCAATTTTGCATCATATAGAATCTATGATAAAGGCAAGTTTGCCACCTGCTTGTCTCCATCTCATCAGGAGGTAAACTTATCCATCTCCATGGAGACAAGTCGGACAATTCATAGGTCAGATCTATGTGGAGACGACCCCACTCACAGTAAGAATGTGTGTTTTTCAAGGTATTTTATAGGCTATAAATAAATGCAAGAAAAATTTATTTAATGTCATATTGTGGAACAATCCAGGCGACGCAATGGAGACAAGCAGGTAACGGACTCTCCTAAAGAAAAACACAATGCTCCTTTAAGATTATTGGCACAAGTACACTATATTTATTATTCTATGTAGCTTTTTAGCTTGTACTTAAGAATTTTATGTTCAGCTCTATTGCATTCTGTTACCAATTCCCTTACAACATCCTTTCTTTAAATGCAGTAACAAGCCTGTACCTTAAAGCCTTTTTGTGCAAGTGTGTCTGGAAATAGATGAAGTGTCTAATGGTAATGATGAATGTGTCTGTTTGTGTATAAAACAGAAACACGATGTTTTGCCTGAAGCAGTCTTAATGTGAGCAGCATGTGCGTGACAGCCAGCCACTGCTTATACATGCATGTCTTATGGCTACAACATTATACAGTATTATTCTCTCTGCCCTGGCACCTCTATAGGGTCTGAGGATGCTGTCAGTGGGCCTAAACATGTCTTCTGTTTATATGAGTGTTGTGTGTGCGCGTGTGTGTACGTGTGCATCTGTGTGTGTGCGTGTGTGTCTGTGCACATGTGAGTCTGTGCGTGTATGTGTGCCTCTGCATGTGTGTGTGTGTGTGTGCATGTGTGTGAACGTGTGTGTATGGGCTCTGATCTCCAGCTCTGGACTCATGTTTTTGTAAGAAAGGGCCCAGACAGAAGCAGAGTGTTTGTTTCAATTTCAAGTGTGAGGTGCTATTGAGCTTTGGTAAGGTGAGCTCTTCTCTTGTGTCACAGTGCCTTCTGTAAAATGCAGTGAGCTGTCAGGGTGCCATGGATCCAATCCTACAGTGATTTCTCCAGAAAATACAAGAATGTGTCTATGAATGAGATTGGTGTATGCAGTCATTGATCTGTAGAGTCTACTAGTATATTCAAAGATTATGAGCTGTTTGTCTTTATGAAGTGGGTGGAAATACCATAGTATTAAATAGTATACATAATATTATGCACAATATTATGTGTGAGGCAGATATGTGCATGATTGCAGTGCATGAGTTATAATTCATTTACAAGCTTCTTGTTAAGCAAACAACAAATTACCCTGTTTTTTTTTTTATCTACAAATGAGATGAAAGGGCCCTTGTGAATAAAAGTTACTTTGCCAAGGCAGTTCTTACATTTATTTTATTATTTATTATATTATTGTTATTTTTTTAAACTTGCTGTTGATTCACATTGTGAAGTCTTTTGAGGACAAAACATAATTGTGCTTTCTTTGTTTGGAGTCATAGATGAGATTGGATTTGGACTTGCAAATATTTCATCTGAACTGAGGTAAATGACTCCAACTCAATCGATTCCAGCTTCCACTGTGTCTGTGTTGTTTTCACTGAAGGTTAATGGTAAATGTTGTTTTGTCAGCTTTTATAATGTAGTATACATTCAGACTCTTATTCTAATGAAAGTGAAAGAATAGTGTGAATTTGAAACTATATCCGAAGTTTTTTATGGTCTGCCTCGTGTTCGTCTTTACTTTATTGTTTTGCCTGGAATATTCCACAGTACGCCTTTAAACATATCTACCTTGCGTTAATTATTGCTAAAAAATACCTTAGTAATGTCACCTGCTTGTCCCTATGAGATAAGTTTAAGGGCATACTGTGGAATATTCTAGGCAAACAGTAACCCTCCAAATGAAAAATTGCATAATGTGCCTTTAAATCTATGTAACACACAGTTCTGGTTAATAACGTTCTTTATGTTGCTAAATGTATTGCTCTTTTCCGTTACAGGTATGGAGACATGGTTCCCAAGACAATCGCGGGGAAAATTTTTGGCTCGATCTGCTCCTTGAGTGGAGTGCTGGTAATTGCTCTGCCTGTCCCTGTCATCGTGTCCAACTTTAGCCGCATCTACCACCAAAACCAGAGAGCAGACAAGCGACGGGCGCAGAAGGTACAGGTGAACAAAGTTTTATTTCTCTTCAATCAATGAGAAACGGACCAGCTCCTCTCCACCAGCCTGAAGGGTGCCGCTGGACACGTCCCTCCCTTTGTGGAGCTCAGGTCTTATCATAAAAAACAACACACATCCTGCAGTCACACTGAAAAAAAGGTAGTTGGATTTGTGTAAAAAAAAAAAATATGGAAAGAGGTTGCATGTAATAAAATTATATTTGTTCCCCTCTACACATATTTCAGACCCTCCAGGAATTTGCGATGTTGCGATTTGCAACTTCAACGCAACTTCAGCCAATCCACGTGAATTCAGGGCAGTGTTGCAGTTTTGACCAATCACCGCAACTTTCCCGCAATTTTTACCAATTTTGACCAGTCATCGGCGACGTATTGAACTCACATCGACCAACTTCCTTCTGCCTTACTTCCGTGTGACGAAACGAAACTGCGGCCGTGTCCACAGTTCGGAGCGTGGTTTGAAGGGGGCTCAGACTGCAGTCAAGGCGGTGCACATTTGCTCAGCCTTGAGTGCATGCGAAGCATGCTTTTTCATGCGCTTGGTCCACGCCCTGATTTCCATGGAAACAACTGCGGTCTGCGAACGCTTGTTAACTGCGCATGGGACAAAAAAGAAATGACGCACATGCCCTTCAAACCACGCTCTGAACTGTACACTCTGGGAATTGGAACACGGCTTCTAATGGCAAAGAAACATGTCTGCGGCCAGCCATTTGGCCACAAAAATAACAGCAAAAGACCGCGTGAAACAGTTCCCCTCCTAGTAGTAATTTATTTTCGATGTTGGTAAGGTTGTTTTAGGACCATATCTGTGATCTCTGTGTCTTTGTATTATTCTTGGTCAGTAATAACTCAGTATTCAAAATATTACTCAATTTGAATTACAAAAAGGGAAAATCGTAACTATTTATCGCAACTTTCACTTCCTCCCGCAACAAAATCGCAACAAAAACCTTAAAAGCACCGCAACTTTCATCGCAACTTTTTGGAAAAGCTCACGCAAATTCAGGCATTTTAGCCCGCAACAATCACAAAAAATGCCCGCGAAAACCTGGGGGGTCTGATATTTTTCTCAGAACATGAACATCACTTTTTCATGTTGATGAAATCTGATAAAATCATGCTGAATAGAGATATTTATCTTATGTTACCTTATCATGAAAATTTTCCTTTTTTATGGTTTTATTTTTTTATGTATAATTAGTTCTGTCTACGCAATTATTTTAACATGCAACATCTACTGTCCTTAAAGGGACAGTGTGTAAGATTTTTACCCGTTAATTACTGAAATTGAAGATACCCATTCAAAAATACATTGTTTTCCAAGCCTTTTGACTTCCATCATGAAATCAAAGTATTCTTTTGGACTTAGATATAGTCACATAAAAGGGGGATCTTCCCCATGCAGAGGCAGCCATTTTGAATACGAGAGCCGCAGAAGGACATTTGGGCTCCGCCTTCAGCAAGGCTCGTGGTTTGGGGTAAAACAAGCATGCTGCCAGATCACACGTCGTAATGGATCTAACACGTGTTTTGGACTAAATTGTTTTACTGGATTTTATTCGCTGGATCCTTACGGACAAATTGAGAGCAAGTTTATGGTGGAATACAGAGTTTGACCTGTGCAAAGCATTCTAAGGTAAGCTAACCTCGTTTAGTGCTTTTCCGTATAAAAGCCCCATGTGCTCGGGGAGTGATTGTTTTGCAGGGAAATGAATTGCATAGTCAAAAAGAGGAGACTGTAAGGTTTCATTTGATGTGGAGAGTGTCATGGTACATGATCGGGAATGTGTGTTTTCATGAGAAAAGAAAAAAAAAAAACGGACCGTGTTTTATTTATACAGTAGCGGCGCGCGGCTCGTGCGCGGGTCCCTCGAGGTCTGCCGTAGCTAAAACAGAAAGTGCAATAGCACCATCCACCTATGCGCCACGAGTCCTACACACTGGGGCTTTAAAGGGTTTTAAATTAAATTAATACAAAAACAGTCTTTAGTTTTCCATAGTTCTGTATTGTCTTAACAGAATCAAGCACACAGAGGTTGTTTTCACACCTGCCTTGTTTGGTTCGTTTAAAACGAAGAGTTCGTTTGCTCCTTTGATTCGGACCTTTTGGGCTGGTGTGAATAAAAACCAAAAATCTCGATCCGGAGCAAACAAGCGACACGGTACCATTTGAATCCTGGTGCGTTTCGTTTGAGGTGAGAATGCAGACCGGATTCGATCCAACACAAGTTGGCTTTTTGTACTTAACAAGCTCCCGTCGTATGTCGAGCATTATGGGAAACCGAGGCTGACGAAATGAAACTAAACTAAACGAGCCTTACTTACGTTTTGCGTGAAGAGCAAGAGTCACACCTTGCGCGCACATGAGCGCTGTCCTCCGTAGCCGTCTTGCCCTGTGTCTTTGTCGTTTGGAAATTGATTGTACAATCGTGTAAACCTCATGATGCTGCTCAAACATCTGTGCGAACTGTGAAAACTGTGCAAACCATATCGCTATGACTACATTGAAAACAGCACGTAACGCCACAACTCTCCTCTTTCACGTGTTTGGACACGGCGCTTTGACACGGCTCATTTCTGTCCAATGGCTGAGCGACCTCAGCACATGTGGTTTACAGATGTTGGTCCGCTTAGAAAAAAAGTGCAGTGTGAAAGCAAACCGCACCAAAATAAAAAATAAAAAAAATATTTGGTCCGGACCAAAGCAAGTGAACTATCGGAATTTCCTGGTGTAAAAACGACCAGAGCGCGCAGGTACAGTGGCACACAATCTGTTTAGAATTGGACAGTGTGAAGATTTATTCCAGTGAAGAAGTTCTGAGGGGTATTCCACGAAAGCTACTAAGCGCAAAGCCCGGCTTTATTCGTCAGTTGGCGCTAGTTTAAGTGAGAGTTCGGTTCCACGACGCTCGCTAAACTTAGTTCCCGCTGAGTTACTGGGGCAACATGGTCTTAGCAGATAGTCTGGTCGAGAGCAGGCTAAAGTTGTGGCTTAGTCAGGCCGTGTCGCAGAGAATACGTACCTGACGTAAACAGAGTGTCAAACAAACAGTTCCGCACACCTCCCGCATGAGTATCTGTGTTGTCCGAAAACAATATCAGCAAAAAAAGAAATTACCTTACGTTCTTGGTTCTTGACAACTCTCTGGTAATCTAAATATATGCTTTTGAACCGCTGTCTTTACGACATTAACATATACGTAGAAGAATTCCAGAGGTAATTCAGAGAAAGGCTTTCGAGTGGTTATGTGCTTTGACTCTCATACGGGTGACCCGGGTTCAATTCCCCCTATTGATGCCCGAGTTAAAATTGAGTTTAATTTTCACGCATTTATATTTGCAACATATTACAGAAATGGAAATGAATTTATCCTACAATTATTTTTATCATCACATAAATTATATCAGTTGGGCCTAACATCACTCTCACTTGACACTTTATATTTTATGTGACATCTCTATCAAAGAATACAGTTACAGGTAAACCTTTACTTTTAAAACAAAATGTAGCCAAATAACAGGCACACTCCATGATGCAACATTTCAATGATTCAACAAATTTGCTTCAGAGATGCTGTGCAAGCCTCTTTAAAGGTCCCATGGCATGAAATTTTCACTTTCTGAGGTTTTTGAACGTTAATGTGAGCTCCCCTACCCTGTTTAGCCCCCCCCCCCCCATGGCTAAAAGTTGCAAAATGTCTAAACTGAGCATTTGCGGTCCTTTTCTGCGTTACACAAAACCAGTGTTCAAACGGGCGAGTTCGGACAAGGCACCTTATTGACGTCAGATCGGCAAATGCAGCTTCAGCCCCTCCCTCTGTCTCCGCTCAGCGTCCCTGTATATCCCGCCCATAGAGTTTGGACTGTGAATGCGCTACAATGCGAAATGCGTTTTTTTATTTGCCTGGAGGCACGTCCGAGTGTTTCTAGGCTCGCAAGTCCCTTACCCGACCCTCTGGACCTCTGAAATACCAGTGGTTTAATTTTATTTTCTGTGTAAATATGCTTTTTTTCATTGCAAAGTCTCTCATTTGTCTTCTTGTGTAAAACACGGAAGAGAGCAGATAGCTGCGCCGAGCTGCGCTTCAAGCGGGGGAAACCCGACCCCCCCCCTCCTTAGCCAATCTCTCTGTCCTTCTCATTTGCATTGAAGCAGCAACACTCAGAATAAAGCATTTTAGACACATATCTAGCCTCATGAAGACTGTCAGAGTCATATCTCATGCAGTGAGTGTTGATTTTGAAGAAGGATTCATTTACAGTATTAGGGAACCATTAAGGAGCCATATAAAAGCATCAAGAAGTACCATGTCATGGGACCTTTAATGAAATCCTATTTATCGATTTCCATCAATAGGCATAAAACAATAAAAGACATTAAGTATGACATTCTGGTGTGAGGCCACTGCTGGAGGACTGCTGAGGAGGGTCCAAGTGTACGCCATCTTCAGTAACTACAACACAAGCATACTATTAAAATACACAAATGCTTGGATCACAGCTGAGGCAAGCATTAGCCTAGAGAATACCTTGAATATACTCTTCACAAGAACTCACAGGAAGGATCTTTGATGGGGTCCCTCCTTCAGTTACCTCCACCAGTGGGTGACCCCGGTTTAGGGCCAGTGCCAGCTCCTCTGCAGGTGAAAGATTTTGAGAGGGGCTCCCACCTCCTGTGGCTTGGTAACTACTGTTCATTTTAAATTAAATTAAGGTAGCATTTCAACAGTATTACTAATTTCACTGAATAATAATATTAATATTAGCCTACTTACCACTCTGCAAAATGTTTTTATGCTTTGTCTTTACCTGCAAAACAGTCCTCTTCACATTAGTCCTGCTCAAAGACAAGATAACACAATTTAACGTATTAGTTGGAGCAAATACTTTTACACAGTAAAAATAAATGACAACTGACAAGACTGCTATACAAATATATAATATTTATGACATCAACTGTCCTCTCTGAGAATCAAACTCATAAATCTCCCGCACCCCAGACGGTAACTTTCCCCCTGCGCCACAGATCAGCATTGACATCAATGGTGAAAAACATACTTAAAAAACTTAAAAAACCTCTAGCACTGTTATAGGATTTAACTTACGTATTTAAGCGCTTGGCGATCTTCTGCCACGCCATGTCTCTCGCCTTGGTTATTGCAAATGCGTTGTAGAGTTCCAAAAGCAAATTCTGTTCTGATGCGCTGAAATAATCGGCCCGAATCTTCGACATGATCGCGTTTTCGACAGTCGCCTGTTCAGGGCTTCTTATTTACCCCGTGCACGCGCGGAGGCCCGGCCTGATTAGGCCAGACTGAGCTTAGCTCTGATTAGGCGCAGCTGAAATGCGTTTGTGGAAGGGGTTCAGGCTTTTGTCTAAGCTGTGTCTCAGCCAGGCGAGAACTTAGCACTTAGTCGCCGCTAAGTTTAGCCACGTTCGTGGAATACCCCTCTGGTCTCTGCCTGTGGACACAGAAATAACACATGATGAACACATTATGATGATCTACTCTGTGTTGTACATGTTTAAATATACTTAAGTATACTTAAAGCACTTATTACTAATACAATAATGGACCAGAACAGAATCACGTGAACATTAGAATTGTACAGAAACAATACTCACCATGTGCTGCTTTTCTTCCTCAAAACGCTGTAACAGGTAGGGCATCTAGTATACAGTCCTCCTACTGCCACATCACTCTGTAGAAATACATGATAAATGTTCACTAGGAACTAGAAAAAATATAATTCTGTTAAAATAATTTTAGTTCGTTTACTTAATTTGTTGATCTGTGGTCTGGATGTTGTTGTTTCTCAAATATCTTCCTTTTTATCTGAAAGGTACAGATATTTTTATTTTGTTAACCTCACCCTAATTTCAAATAAAACACCACAAACATGTTTTAACAATGAATACATTCTAGGCCAGAGAAAGTGAATAAAATCTTTGAAAAATCTTACCTCCAGATCAGCTCTCACAGTCCTCCTGGACACACTGCAGTGTCCTCTGCTCCTGTATCTGTCCTGTGTCCTCTGCTCCTGTACCTATCCTGTGTCCTGAGTGTGTCCTCTGGTGCTGTACCTGTCCTGTGTCCTGAGTGTGTCCTCTGGTGCTGTACCTGTCCTGTGTCCTGAGTGTGTCCTCTGTACCTATCCTGTGTCCTGAGTGTGTCCTCTGCTCCTGTACCTGTCCTGTGTCCTGAGTGTGTCCTCTGGTCCTGTATCTGTCCTGTGTCCTGAGTGTGTCCTCTGGTCCTGTACCTGTCCTGTGTCCTTTACTCCTGTAACTGTCCTGTGTCCTGAGTGTGTCCTCTGCTCCTATAAATCCCCTGTGTCCTGCTACATTTGAATTTTCGGTAACACTTTATTTTAGGGTACACTTATTAACATCTACCTACCTGCTAATTAGCATGTCTTTAAATGGTTAATTTGTCATTAACTAGTATTTATTCAGCCCTTGTTAATGTCTAATTCCCCTTATTCTGATTCTGAAGCTTATTCTGATATCGTTTACAAACACTTTCCTATATATACTCTCCTTATTACTGTTTATTAGTATGATACTAGGCCATTTTTGTCCATGAAATATGATTTTAATAAGCTTTTGGTAACAAGCGTGTTTTACAGGACTAGTAGCACAAGAAATGTAGTTTTTACTTATTTGCACTCACTAAATTTAGCTTACTCTTATGTAATAAAACACTTCTAGTAGGTGTTAATAAGAGTCCAGCTAACCATAAATTAAGTCATTAACCTCTGAATATGTTCCCCATGACTCATTTGACCCAAATTAAAATGATTATGGGTCCTATTCTAAAGTGGTCTCTTTTTCACACTTAATTTGTGTATTGTGACATGCATATTACTCCTATTCATATGAATAGGTAGTTTTACAAAACAATGATAATTAACAATTATATTTTATGGAATATTTCAAATTTTATTTGAACTCTAACTGTTGATCAAATACATAGACATACAGTAAATATCAACATTTGTATTTGATTGAAAACATTTCAAAACGTACCATATAGAGAAATAGTAGCTCATCTCTAGAAAGCATTCAGAATTTAGACCCTCGGTAAATCCCTCAGTGAATACAGTTACAGTAGCAAAAAAATAGTAAATGACGACAATGAGGAATACATGGACAATACATTCTTTAAGTTTGATCAGAGATGTCACTATTTATGAATGAATTCTTGAATGTACTGATACAAATGAGTAAAAAAAAATGAATAGGATACATTTCTGTCTGTGCTTCATCTCATGATGAAATACAACTTTAATATATTTTATGGGAAAAACAGGGATCATATACAAGTTTGTATTGACAATTTATATTGGAAATGCTTTTCTAATGTTGTGCAAAAGCATCCCTAGTTGACCATTTTTGTGATTCTTCCCATGCCAGTATGGCCATCTCTCCAAGTTCTGAGTACGTGCTCCAGTTTCGGGATCAATAAAGCAGTCTTTCTGATTAAATGACTGTATCCTTCTTCATTGAGAGACCGGTGAGATCTCCAACCATCTGAATCAACTGAGCTTCCTCTGTGAACATGTTTCTTGATGAGTGGCATTAGAAACCTAGTTCAACGTCGCTGGACAATCCTAAGAACTGGTCTTCTTCTGTCATCTTTGATGCCTAGAATTCCAAAAACCCAGGAACTCCTATTGCTTGTTCAGCCTCTACACTAGCAATAAGCTTGATATGCAACACATCAGCTGTAGACTTGGTTTGTGACTATGCCTCACCTCAGTGTGCCTGTTAGAAAATCTAAATTTTCCATACCTTTCTCTTCATTGCCAATTTGCAAACTCCTTGCAGTATGTGTGCAAGTTTGCTTAGGGTTGCAGAGCTCTCAGTAATTTCTTCCTGCAGCATGTCCACTTGTCGGCGAAGGCCTTGAGCAAATCTGGAATAATTCAAATCAAACAAGAGATTATCTCTAATTAAATAAAAAATTACATGATAAAAGGAGAAAGTCAATTTGTCAACTGGACAAAGTTTGTTTGGTCGAAAACGTTTCGCCGCTCATCCGAGAGGCTTCGTCAGTTCTGGTTCTAGTGCTGGTTAGACACTGCTTATATCTAGCTGCAGGGAGGAGCTCACTACACTGATTTCAGTGTAGTGAGCTTTTATCATGGATTCTACCTGGACGACTGAGAGACTTTTCAAGCATAAAAAAATTACACTTGATGGCTTGTGTTTTAATCTTAAAGTAGGCTATGCACCTGTAAATAAAATGCATCCAAGTTTGGAGATTGACATGAGAATTCTCAAAGATGGAGCCACTTCTGATGGACTTTGAGACTGATTTCCTTCAGTGACATGTGTCCCTGCATATCCTGATGGGTAAATGCATGCAAAGGTTAATGTAGGAGTTAGTCATACAGTGTATAGGTACTGTAGAAATCCATTTTATCCAAATTATCATTTATAGTTTGAATAAATAATGACTATAAAGCACATCAACACAAAAGGACATTATTTGATAACCACTTTGAGAAAACATATTGAAAAGCAGGCTCTGGTGCTGAGCTCCGTGTGTGAACTTTGTGTATGACCTGCTCCTGTGGCAGCGCTCTTGCCCCTCACTTTGCTCTCCCAATGTGGACCATCCATACATTCAGCAATACTATACGTGCCACTCGGCTCGTGCAGAGCATGGATCTATTTTATTATATTTCCATGGTGGCGCATTCAGATGTCCGGGGTTTAACCGGGATCGAGCTTGCGGCGGCCCCCGCAAACACAGACAGGCAGAGCACATTCAGTTACAGCTGGACAGTAGATTGTTGGTGGAATGCTCCGGACTCTGCTTGGTTCAAGCCAGGTCTGGCTCAGTCCATGCACAATCCAGAGCACTCCACCAAGCTGTGGAGGTGTGCAGCTTAATGTGTGTGTAACGGCATGGTGCTTTGTTTGTGTGGGCCACCGTGAACTCGAGCCCAGTTTACCCTGGGCAGTGGAGGGCATACCCACCGATGGTCTCATCTCAGTGCCCCAAAGCAGGAAAACCAGGCGATGAGCCCACTTTTAGAGAGCAACGTGTTTTGCTTGGCCTCAAAGGGGAGGCAAGCTTCCGGAGGGGATCACCCACGACAAAGTTCATACACAGACCCACACCTATCCCAGGCTGTGGCTAACCGATGTGGTGTCGATATGATCCTGGTGTGCCCTTAGCCCCGGGCATTGCTGCGCTAAAGCCAATCATTCCATCACACATTATTACATTACAGCTCTAGTGAACATTGCTGATAAATGAATAAATCAATCAATCTACTCATTATCACAGTAGTATTACTACTTACCATTTAGCCTCTTTTTTGCCACAAGGTTATTTCAACTTCATAGCATGAGAGCACTCAGGGCATTTTGCAGATGTGGCAAGCAGTTCAAGTTTCATCACCTATTTGTAGAAATAAATCATTTCTTTTAGGCAGTTTCTAAAAGATATTCGCCTCAAAACATTTTTAGAAAATATGATTCAAAATGACGTCTCTACAAACAGTTAGTATAATGCTTATAAAAAACAGCCCATTCTTGGAATTGTGTGGGAAGGATGGTCATTTGCTGATCAATGATTGACAAGTCAATCAACCAATCAATAAGCTCAATGGTCTGTCTGGTTAAGATTTCCAGCCAATCACCAGAGGAGGACTGTCCTTTCTCTAGCTGGCCTGAGAGCCCAATTTCAGAAGATGCCAGCGTTCCCAATTCTGTGGAAGGTGAAGGTGGAAACGTGGAAATGGAAAATTGAAAAGAAGAAAAAATGGTAAGTTATAACTGATTGACCAACATGTTTGGTGCATCTCACTGACTGTGCAGTATAGGATGACTGTGTAAATGTGTTTTATTAACTGTTAATATATAAATCTATAACATGCGCTTTGATTTGTATGTCTTGTTGCCCTAACCATTTATTTTGTTATTAAATATGTAATTCTCAAACCCCCTCTGGTTGAGCACGTTTGAAACGGCAATGGCTCACATTTTTATCTAGATAGGTTAACAGATTGAAAGTTATTTTAAACACATCACGCTAAGCTAATGAAGTTGAGCACTTGCTCTGATTTTGATGATTTGTGAATCGTTGTTAAGGTTACCTCATTCAGAAGAGATAATGGTTGTGATACACAATTATAAAAGTTGCCATTTGTTTCCCGTAGCCTAAAGCTAATTCAATCATTTAAATGTAAATGAAACTGCTAAATGTAAAAAGATATTGATATCAGTAGCTCTACCTCCACACGTAAATGCACTGACTGAGCTGGTGCATGTGCTGAGGAAAGAAGGCACCTATCCCGGTACCACTGGGGTTTACTGGTAGTGTAGACGTAAGGAGAGGAGGTGCCACAGGTGTCTGTTGCTCTGCGATTCATTTCTTCGACCAACTTGGTTTGAGTTTAAACTAACAAGTTGGAGATTATAAGAAGTAACTAGCACTAGTTAAATTCAATATTTCACTTGTTTTTGTGAATATGCATTAATTATGATAATAAATTGATATTACTTTGTTTTTACAGCCAAAAGCAAAAAAGAAAACTGATGTTCCCATGGAGTCCTTAGACACAACTAAAAGCGAGCAAAAAGGTAGTATTCTATTTGTGTAAAACATTTGTGTATGTGTGCGTGTGTGTGTGTGTGTGTATACTTTTATATATAGATACATATATATATAAAATAGAATTTTTAGAACAGAAAATTAAGTGGCAAAACAAAACTATTCATAATCTCACAGATGAGCAA
Organism: Paratrypauchen microcephalus; assembly: GCA_036785185.1. Lineage (NCBI taxonomy): Eukaryota > Metazoa > Chordata > Actinopteri > Gobiiformes > Gobiidae > Paratrypauchen > Paratrypauchen microcephalus. Next base: position 734,141 of record JAVJIX010000052.1, on the reverse strand, counting down.
GTTTTTCTATGAAACCAAGTTGTAGGAAGAAAAAGAATACCTGGTAAGTCATTTTGTAACATTATGCATCTTAATTGCTTTAATTGTATAAAAAGACATCCCCAACTCTGTCTGTAGCTAAGGCAAAGGGCTTTGAAGATGATGACAACATTGCTGCTGGTGTCTCCTCTCCAAATATAAGCGACTCAGACAGCGACATAAGGACTCAACCCAAAGAGAAAAAACGTTGAACACCATCTCCAGATTTTGAAAACCTATCTACACCTACCCTGGGGCAGAGCCAAATGAGGGGTGAGAACACATGCCTACAAATCAGGAGTCAAGAGAACAGGTGAACATTATTAAAAGATACTGCAAAATTAATAAAATGCTATAGATTCAGTAAGGTTTCAAACCCGATATTTAAACCAGATATTTAAGTTTTATTACGGGGTAGCCAAATACTTAACTTGGACATTTAAAGCAGCACTGTTGCAAGATTTCTGATAACAGGCCTAATTGGTTTGGGGAGCTGTTAATTAATGTAAGAAGTGAGTGTACAATTTTGAGAAAAAAGAATTGCATTAGTCAAATTTAGTGTCTGACTCACTGAAAACAAAACTGAAGTAAATGTAGAGTGTAAAAACTTCACACTACATTATACATCATTTTAGTTTAATATAGTCAGCTATCAAAGAAAACGTCTTGCATATTTTAACATCATTTTAACATTTGTTTTTTTTCTCAGTGAAGGGGCCAGATGAGGCAATAAAAAGATATCAGAGGGTTCTGAAGATCTTCAAAAGTGTCCGCACAATGACAGAGGCTTTCTGACTCAACCAAGTTGATCAGGGCACCATCAAATTGACTGCGCCTACTGGGAACTTAGTATTGTTGACCCAGAGACTTTTAATGGCCTTAAATTTGACAGTGCAAAAGGTGTGTGTCCAATATGACACAAGAAAAAAAGGCTATGACTGAAGACCTTAAGTCAAACGGAAAGTTACTTCTTTTCCTTATTAAATACTAAGCTGGTAAAAATAGTTGACAAAATAGTTGCGTTTTTGTACAATTTTTATTTTTTATTTTTGTTAAAAATGTAATTTGACGGTTTGCCTTAAATGTACTGATTACAGAGAGTCAGAATAATGAAGCTAGTTAAAGCAGTTTTTATGTAACTTTGATTATACTGTTAAGTGTTCAATGTTAAAAACTGTTCAGATACATTGATTGCTACACATTACATGTTTATGCTTATTAAATTTATTATGCTTTATTAAAGGGACAGTGTGTAAGATTTTTACCCGTTAATTACTGAAATTGAAGATACAATGTATTCAAAAATACATTGTTTTCCGAGCCTTTTCACTTCCATCATGAAATCAAAGTATTCTTTTGGACTTAGATATAGTCACATAAAAGGGGGATCTTCCCCATGCAGAGGCAGCCATTTTGAATACGAGAGCCGCAGAAGGACATTTGGGCTCATCCTTCGCCTTCGGCAAGGCTCGTGGTTTTGGGTAAACAACACAAGCATGCTGCCGGATCAGATGTCGTAATGGATCTAACACGTGTTTTGGACTAAATTGTTTTACTGGATTTTATTCGCTGGATCCTTACGGACAAATTGAGAGCAAGTTTATGGTGAAATACAGAGTTTGACCTGTGCAAAGCATTCTAAGGTAAGCTAACCTCGTTTTGTGCTTTTCCGTATAAAAGCCCCATGTGCTCAGGGAGTGATTGTTGTGCAGGGAAATGAATTGCATAGTCAAAAAGAGGAGATTGTAAGGTTTCATTTGATGTGTAGAGTGTCATGGTACATGATCGGGAATGTGTGTTTTCATGAGAAAAGAAAAGAAAAAGAAAAAAAACGGGACCGCGCGGCTCGCGACCCTCGAGGTCTGCCGTAGCTAAAACAGAAAGTGCAATAGCACCATCCACCTATGCGCCACGAATCCTACACACTGGGGCTTTAAAGTACAATTTATTTCAATGAAAGCATTTATTTTATTTACAGCAAATAAATATATTCAAATAAGCATAATATATTTGATACATGATACATTTGAAGTAAAGGTGACCTAAACGAGAATATACTTAAACAATGTAATTGTTCATATTTATTTTATTTACAACTACCTATTCATATATGAACTATTAATATGCATGTCACAATACATGAATTAAGTGTGAAGAAGAGACCACTTTAGAATAGGAAGCATATTCATTTTAATTTGTGTCAAACTAGTCATTTATTAGCTACGATCAACACATCACTTTAGAATGGGGAACATATTCAGAGGTTAAAGGGATATGCCACCCCCAGGTCAAATTTGGGCATCTCCCCACAGTCCAGAGACTAAAATAAGTGGTGGAAAGCGTTTTCCTGCTCACCCAGCTATTGTCCGAGTCTGTCGCCACTGACCGCCGCGGTATCTGGTGCTCCTCCGCCTTAGACTGGAGTCTAACGTCGCCAGAGAAAGATTTCGGCCAAAAGGAATTAATTTGCTCGATGCTTTTCCCAATTACTTTCTGTGTAGTGCGCATTTATATCGAGTGCAAATAAATGTGCAAATCAACACGGAGAGCTTGCCTTGGTCATTTTGGGTGGGAACTATTTTCCAGTGCGGAAGAATACAGCCGAATCACGCAGCACGCTGCCAGGGGAATCCCAGTTACGCACCGGGAAGGGAGTTCCCCTGTTGCACAACGTGGTGCGTGATTCGGCTTTATTCTTCCGCACTGGAAAATAGTTCCCACCCAAAATGACTAAGGCAAGCTCTCCGTGTTGATTTGCACATTTATTTGCACTCGATATGAATGCGCACTACACACAAAGTAATTGGGAAACGCATCGAGCAAATTAATTCCTTTTGGCCGAAATCTTTCTCTGGCTACGTTAGACTCCAGTCTAAGGAGGAGTAGCTGCAGATACCGCGGCGGTCAGTGGCGACAGACTCGGACAATGGCTGGGTGAGCAGGAAAACGCTTTCCACCACTTATTTTAGTCTCTGGACTGTGGGGAGATGCCCAAATTTGACCTGGGGGTGGCATATCCCTTTAATGACTTAATTCATGGGTAGTTGGACTCTTATTAACACCTACTAGAAAGTGTATCACATAAGAGTAAGCTAAATTTGTTAAGTAAAAACTACATTTCTTGTGCTACTAGTCCTTCACAACATGCTTATTACCAAAAGCTTATTAGAATCGTAATTCATGGACAAAAATGGCCTAGTATCATACTAATAAACAGTAATAACAATCAAGTGACCTTTGGAAGATTTAAACATTCTGATCAGAGAATTGTAAAAAAAAAAGTCATGTTATTGTTGTCAGATTTGTGTTTGCAATTTGAGCGACCCCTCTAAGACCATTTTTTCAGTGCACTAATGCCATACAGATATAATGTGTTGTATTGTAAGTAAGTTATCTCTGACTGGATCTTACTTATACAGTACCTCTCTCTTACTTCAGTACAATATTGCTCTTCTTATTCATTTATTTACTGCATGTTATTTAACATTTTAAAGGTAAGATTTATTTTCACAGTATTTTATTGTTTGATTGCTGTTTGAATACTTTGGTATTACATAAACCAGTGTTTCCCAACCTTTTTTGTCTTGTGTACCTCCTGAGCCTTTTTGTCATACCTCGAGTACCCCCTCACTCATACGTGTTGATAATACTCTAAAACAGGGCTCTCAAGGCTCACGCATTGAGAGTGTGACACACGCAATTCGACGTATTCACACGCGCACACGCCACACATGGCATTTCTCACGCTGATTAGTGTTTTGTTTTGTTTTTTTGTTTTTTGTGCCCAGAAAATCGGTCTGTGTGGCTTAATTTATGCAGGCTCCGCGCGTTTTCAGCACCGCCCCCTCCCCCTGCTCGGAGCAGGGGGAACAGGGGGAGGGGGGGACGGCGCGTCTGCTCGCCGTCCCCCGGGCACGTCCTGAGCCTCAGTCCCGGTGCCACGTCTCCTCTGAGACGCACCGACTCCGGTCCCGGTGTCTCCGTCTGTGCGTAACGTGTCCCCCCCGACGGCTTACGCGCGGAATACGCGCGGCCCAGAGCCGAACAGCCCATGGTGAGTCGCGGTGAGTCGCGGTGAGTCGCGGTGAGTCGCGGTGAGACGCGGGCCCGGTGCATTGACCAGACTCTTACATGAATCCGTTAAAAATGTCCCGCTCCCTCCTCCCCGCCCCTCTCAGCGCGCACTGACAAAGTGCGGTGATGATAAAACAAACGGAGAACCATCAGGTAATAACTTCATTTATATAACTGTCATTAGTTGCTTTGTAGTTTAAGTTTGCTCTTTAGACAAACAGGGCTCTCAACACGCAATTCGACGTGTTCACACGCTCACACGGCATTTCTCACGCAATTCAAGCTCCAAAAATTGTTCACTCTCACCCCCCCGGTCCTCGGAAATTACAGTCACACGCATGACCCCGCTCAAAACTTGAGAGCCCTGCTCTAAAAGTAGAACGTGACACAACGGATTATTAAATGAAAATCATTTTATTTCATCCCCTTAATTTGAAAATTTTATTCTCAGACATTTTCTCTCTTTTTTTTAACTCAAATTTACTCCGATTAGAATTAAAAATAAAATAAAAATCTCCCCCTGCGCATGGCAGCGACACTACCGAGTAGAGTTGGGCGGTATCCAAATTTTGATACCATTAAACCGTGTCCACATTTTCCCGGGAAATACGGTATTACCAAAGGCTACAAAAAAAACAAAACAAAAAACAAAACAAAAAAACACATTTCGCCTGGCCAAATGGCAGCTTGCACCTATACCGTTCAGAAACAGAATAACAAGCATTACATAGGCCTAATGATACTGAAAACATAACAAAACATGTACAAAATTAGTAACTTTTATTAACAAATGTTGAAAGTGCAAATACAGCAGCCAACCGACGGAACGAAATAACAAATTGTCTGTGGGCTAAAGCTAACAAACCAACAGGAATCAAATAAATAAAATACTTGATCTTATCAAATAAGAAAATCTGAACAATAAATAACAAGACATAACCGAAAATGTGCATATATAACCCTGTCCTGAGAACGCAGTGGAAAATACTGCTCGTTTGTATATTTTTAAAATCTATTAACATGAATCAAATAAATTAAAGGTACAACTATACAACATCCCGGACCGTTTTCGTCCGTCAGAAAAAGCTACTCCTTATTGAAAATAAAATTATTAAGCTATTGAATGCAAAACCAGCATGTTAACTTTTTCCAGCTTGAGTAGGGCACGTTGTGGATTGACAACTTCGCCCGCGGTGCTGAAGACCCGTTCCGATGGAGAGCTTGTGGCACAAACACACAGGTATTTTCGGGCAGCCCTCGACATCAGAGGAAAGCGCCTGACTCCATTGGATTTCCACCAAAGAAGGGGGTCTTCATCTCCCAGAATAACAGCCTCGTGTGGAAGTTGCGTTTGTAATAAGAAACCCGAAAACTTCTCACATTTCAGACTCAAAAACGGTGAGTCGTTTTTAACACACGAGAATATCGGAAAGGGCGCTGCGCTAGAACACAAAAGCAGGGTGTCAAACGTCACGCCCTTCTTAAAGTGACCGCAACTATTATCAGAAGCAGTGAATTTATAACAAAGTGCTTAACCAAGAACTGAGCAAAAGCCGCATGGCAAAGCTGTAACAAGGTGAATTATGCATACATTCACGAGTGCACTACACTCGCGACAATATGTAGTTGCCTCTGCTTCTGCTCGCTCCTCCACAGTGCCGCTGTTATCTCTCGACGGGTAGGATGTTTCACCAGAACACCGCCACCGTCTTCATGCACATTTTACACACAGCCTCGTTGACATTTCCCGGCTCTCCCTTGTCATTTGGCCGAAATCCAAAATGCTGCCAAATTGCAGACGTTGTGTTTTTCTGTTGGACCAACTCAGCGCGGTCTGTCATGTTGTCTTGTTTTTCTCCTCCTTCTGAGCGGTAATGTCACGTGACGACGCAACATCCAGGAACTTCATCGAATGTCATCTCTCCGATAGTAATATTAGTTTTAAACTGCAATAGTATTAAATTAACAAACACAACCACACATACATAGGTGCTGGACAAACACTCTTTATTTAGGCATTAAATTAATTATAGTTAATATTATATTAGGGCAAGATTTTTTTTTTTTTTAAATGACAGTAATGAATCTGATACCGTTGCTATTTTTAGATACCGCAGTATACCGTATTACCAACACTGATAGTCAGTAGGGGGTCCATATAATCATTCAATAATACACAGGATATGTTATCACACATGTACACACACACACACACTGGACACACACACACACACCTTAGTTCTGGTTCAGACCTGGTTTAGACCTGGCTTAGTCCTGGTTTAGTCCTGGTTTAGTCCTGGTTTAGACTTGGTTTAGTTCCGGTTTAGTCCCGGTTTAATCCCGGGCCCCTGCTGTCAGATAATATGTCCCTTTGATGCAGAAATAATATGATAATATAACTCACCCCATAGGAACACGGTCAGCTCCGTAGTTTGCGGTGTGCAATAATTTACATGTCCATGTGTATGCGCTCCAGAAAAACGAACATATCCTGAGTCCGGAGGCGAGAGTTCCTTCTTACGTAGCATTAACATAGCGTACATATTAACGGGGCTCGCTCACAGCTGATCGGCGAACAGGCACAAACACAACAACGCTAATCTTTATGATTGGCGAGAGCGCAATCGGTGGAACAACGCTGCAAGATGATTGGAAGGCCTATGATTGGCTCTTAGCACTGGCCACGATTCACGTTGGTCACCTATTTTGACTTCAAAACGGCGAATTGACGGCAAAGGTGAGGGATTTTCATGCCTGATTGATAAAATGCCAAAAGGCATGGAAGAAGGGATCCCCGATTTGGAAGAGGGATGATTTTGACTATTTTTTCCCCCAGGGGGGATGCCATCCCCCCTCAACTCGAGTACTGGTGATAGTACTGTCAAAATGTGTATTGTTTGGCAGTATGCACCAATGACATTTTAAGCTATTACAGTATATAAAAAAATAACAGATTTTTGTCACACCCTTCTAAAATGATGTAATTTTCGTTTACTTTTACCTAAAATGACCTGATGTTGTTTTCTTGTCAGCCTTAAAGAAGTATGGTGTCTGCCCACAGAAAGTTAGCTGTTTATGCTCACAAAGTGCCCATAAATCATTCTGGGTGGACCACAGAAGCTTGTGCCTCTTTCTCGCCTCCCCTGTGAGTCAATGCTGTAAATGTGTGAGAACAAAGGAGATACACGGAGGTGACATCACATCCTTATAGAACTATATCATATAATGGCTACTTTATTTAATAATTCTGACCTAAGCTTTCTGGTGGATTTTTTTTTCAAAACACTGTGGTTGGCTCAAATGTCATGCCCCAGGTTCACAGTAACAGGACTAGACTCCACTATGACAAACAGACCTTAATCCTCAAAAGAAGAAAAAGACTCAATAAAATGTGTACTGCTCTTTGCTACATTGTTTAAATGAAAAATTGGGTCCTGCTCTAGGAGCACATTGAAATGAAATGGAGACACTTTTGGTGTTTGGTGTTATTAATCTTGGAGCACCATAGCAGTTTATAGCACTTCAGCAAGTTCCACATGTCAAGTACATAAAGTTCCTATATTACCCCAAACTGACTCTAGTGAGCTTTAAGCAATGTTATAATGCTATTAGCTCATTAAAAACATATTTTCAGTTGTGTTTTGTTTCATTCACACGTTTGAGTAATCCTTTACTAATAGCTTGTCATCTCCAAATTTAGTTTTAGTTTAAAATGTTCTGTTCCACTGTGTGATATCATGTAGTGGTAGTTTTGAAGTTAAAGGGATATGCCACCCCCAGGTCAAACTTGGGCATCTCCCCACAGTCCAGAGACTAAAATAAGTGGTGGAAAGCGTTTTTCTGGTGACGCAGCCATTGTCCAGGTCTGTCAGCACTGACCACCACGGTATCTGCTGCTCCTCCGCGTTAAACTGGAGTCTAACGTCGCCAGAGAAAGATTTCGGCCAAAAGGAATTAATTTGCTCGATGCGTTTCCCAATTACTTTCTGTGTAGTGCGCATTCATCTCGAGTGCAAATAAATGTGCAAATCAACACGGAGAGCTTGACTTGGTCATTTTGGGTGGGAACTATTTTTCAGTGCGGAAAAAGACAGCCAAAGCACACACCACGCTGACAGGGGAATCCCAGTTATGCACCAGGACCCCCTGTTATGCAGCGTGGTGTCAGCACTGACCACCGCGGTATCTGCTGCTTCGTCTGTCTTTTTCCGCACTGAAAAATAGTTATTTCTCTGGCGACGTTAGACTCCAGTCTAACGCGCAGTAGCTGCAGATACCGCGGCGGTCAGTGCTGACAGACCTGGACAATGGCTGCGTCACCAGAAAAATGCTTTCCACCACTTATTTTAGTCTCTGGACTGTGGGGAGATGCCCAAGTTTGACCTGGGGGTGGCATATCCCTTTAACAGCTACCTTTTACCAAAAAGGAAAAAGGTAGCTGTTAACTTCAAAACAGTATAGTACTGTCAAAAATATCATAGTTGCTTTATTTGTCGAAAAACAATCATATGTACATGTACATAGAATGAATTCGAAATTTAGTTTCCCCACTAACCAGGCAGGACAGTATAGAGTGGCTAGGGGAGGGGCCGCTGCACTTGCACGCGCCGCCGACTGGGAGATGCAGAGCAGAAAAGATGCAATACAATCAATACAATTATACACAACATGTAATGACAGAAAACAATTGGATATCATGCTATTAAGGAGTTAACGCAGAACAATTTTAACACCGTTAATTTTTTTATCATGAGATTAATGCTCTTTGTGACCTAGTGAACTATTTTTTTCATAAGCTGTGTGTGGCCACTGCTAGTAACGTTAGAAAAACTACAGGATCCAGCTGTAAACAGGAAGGAAAACAATGTGTACAAAACTGGGAAGTCCCAGCTGGAGGAGGTGGGCCAAAGCAGGGCATGGCTGCTCATACAGGCACACATGCACAACTTCACCACACAAGTCCTGCATGCGCTGATGCCACCCACATGAGGAAAACACAAAACAAAGTCAGCTCCAAAACATACGGCAAATCCGCACCCACCACCGACAAGGACCGTGAACAGCGACAGAAGCCCCGCAGCCTCCCAGCCGCTCCCACTCCCCTGCACCGCCACCACATCCACAAACCGACAGAGGAGCAGGACCCACATCAGTCCCACCACTCAATAGACACCCCATGCATGGCATGTTGATAAGAGTATTAAAATGATGATTCATGGGACAAAAATATGTGATTAGTTTGCGATTAATGGTGAGTTAACTATGACATTAATGAGATTAATCGCAATAAAATATTTTAGTCATAGTCATAGTCATAGTTCGCTTTATTGTCGAAAAACCATATGTACATGTACACAGAGTAATTTGAAATTTCGTTTCCCCGCTAGTCGGCCGCTATGCTTGCATGCGCTGCCGACTGGAAGATGCAGAGTGGAAAAGATGCAATTACAATACAATTATACACAATATGTAATGACAGAAAACAATTGGATAGGTAACATAGTGTTTTTTTCTTTGGCGACAAGGAGGAAGGATGTGGGGCAAGGGAGCAGATCAGAAATCATTTAAATTGATTGAAAACTGAAGTAGAAGCAGACATCCTAAAATTAGACAGGGCAGTATTACTTAATACATGGCAATGTGAATAGTCCGAATAGTGTGTGCCAATGTTTTTGTAGAGTCCGTGAAATAAGCAGCAGCTGTCGGCCTTGAGCGTGTTTGTGCAGAAGATGCAGTCAAAACAAAGAGTCCAGTTCAGTTGGATCACATTTTCCAGGAGAATTGATTACAAAAGGGGAATTTAACATGATCGATACATTTTTAGAACCCAGGCGAACAGACAGTTTGCCAGAACCCTGGTTTCTGTCAGGTCCCCACTTCCTGCAGGTCTGTGCGACTTGCAATCCTCCCCCTGGCACGTATGATAATGAATATGGACTGAGCCGCTGTTCCCCACAATTCCATTTTCCGCGATCTTATCCAGAAAACAGATGAAAACAGTTAATCTGATCAAAACAGTTCATCTGTGTTTTCTCCTTTTGATTGATTGGTGTTTTTTTCGTTTCCTTCTTTGAACTTTTTGGATAATTTTGGCTTCTCAGCTCCTTTCAGTTGTTGGCTCACCTCCTCCCAGCACCCCGGCTGCGGGGGTGGCGGTTTCACCGTGCCCCGCGAGCTTTGCTCCCCCCCGGGTGGGCAGCGCAATGGCAGCCCCCCGCAGGGCCCCAAGGCCCGGCGGCGAAGCCCCCTAAGGACGCAGGTGGTAGGAATGAGGATCGTACCAGGAAAAATGGTGGTGATGAGAGGGAGAATATGGGTGTAGAATACCGTAAAGATCTGACGGTCCTTCTGGACCTGGTGGGTGGAGCGGGCCTGTCCCCTATGGCCTTGCTGAAGACCGCGCAGGAGATATGTGGGACTGTGCTTGCCTGCCGCAGGGTGACCAAGGATAAGTACGAGATAACGGTGGTGTCCCAGGCAGCCAAGGAAAAGCTGCTGGATGGGTTCCGGATCGGCGACACCAGGGTCCATGGGCGAGCCATCGGCAGGGACGAGATGGTGGTCTCCTTCTTGGGCCTGCCGGCGTACGTCCGGGATGAGGAAATCGTGCAGAAGCTCAACTCCTGGGGAGTCTACACAGTCTCCTTGCCTGGCAAAGTTGCCTAGCAACCCTTTGATCTTTCCTTTGATGTTTTGGTCTCCTGATTCTTATTTAGGGGGCCAAGCACCGAAGGTGCTAGGCACCCTATTGTGTTTGCTAAGCGCGCTGCTCTACAGCATAGTGGCTGAACCTCTCGCTGCTGTGCTGAAGAAGGACAGGGCCGTGCGCGGACTCACGAGCCCCGCGGGCAGGGAATGCAAGATCTTTCAATTCGCAGACGACACAAATCTTGTCCTTCGAGACGTGCAGAGCCTCGATGCGGCTCTCCACATGCTCAATGTCTACTGTCTGGCTTCGGGTGCCAAAGTCAATCCTGAAAAGTCCTCTGTGGCTTTCTGCGGAACCCTCGCAACCACCCAGAACACCTGGGGCCTCAGGAACGCAGCAGACCTTTACAGGGTCCTCGACGTCCCACTGGGGAGGGATGAGGCGGCCTGTAGGGACAGTTTGTGGTCTGGATTGTACAATAGTGTTAACGCCTGCATGAATTTATGGCGGAGTCGTGATTTAAAAATCAAGGGCAAGGTTTTGGTCGTCAATGCCTTATGCCTGTCCAAGCTCGTACATGCCCTCACCGTGTACGACTTGCCGGACGCAGAGGCACACAGATTCAGCATTGCGGTGAATAGGTTTATTTGGAAAAGAGAACGTGGGCTGATTGCACACAATGTTATGATTGGAGAACACAACCAAGGGGGACTTAAACTCCTTGATTTGGTTATCAAGAAGCACGCATTGCGTCTCAAGGTAATTAGGAAGTTCCTTGACACCGACTTCGCGGCCGCGTGGAAGGACTTCTTCGCGGTTCAAGTAGATCGGCTGGGTGAGCACGGTTTATTCAACCTGTGCATGCTCCCCCGGCGGGTCACCCTGGAGCGCTTTCCCCCTTTCGAGAGGGAGGTGTTTGAGGCCTGGGCTGCACTGAGGCCGTGCACTGTGGCGGCACCGGGTTCCCTGTGGCAACTGGGGCAGATGCCTCTGCGTTTCAACCCTGACATGCTCTCCGACCCCCCGGGGAGGAGGGAGAGCATGTTCAGTGGGGTTCTGGAGGGAGTGGGGGTTAAGCGGGTAGGGCAGCTTCTGGATGCCTCAGGCAGGTTTGACGTGGAGGAAATCAGGGGCAGGTTTATAGGGATTGGGGCCAGGTTTCGGAGAGCCGAAATCCTCAGGACGGCAAGTGTTATCCAGTCCTCTGTCCTGACGAGGTGGGGGGACCTGTTTGAGACGGGCCCCTTGGACCCGGGGGAGGTACATGGGGAGGAGACAGGCGAGTGTTCTCTGGATTTTGATGTTGTATGGGGAGAGAGGGTGTTGAGGCTGTCGGAGGCGAGGGTGCGCATTTTCTACAGGCTGTTAGTGGCCGGGGTCGCTCGGCGCCCTTCTGCAGGACTCAGATGGTCGCAGACTTTTCCCACACGTGACACTGCCTCCATCTGGGCTCACATATATAATTGGTACACCCCGCCCCAAGTCAGTAATTTTGACTTTAAGTTGAGGCACGGAATCATTTACACCTGCACCAGGTTGCACGCAATACACCCTGACAGGTACGGCTGTGACTGTCCAGTTTGCGGTGAGGCGCCTGAAGACCTCCTCCATCTGACCGCCCGGTGCCCTGCCGTGCAGCGGTTCTGGACCCGGCTACTGGACCTTCTCGCTCGGAGGCTGGCGTTGAGGCTCCCACCTCCGGCGGCCCATGGACTCGATGACCCTGGACTCTGGTTCTGCCTCTTCGGCCCTGCCCAGCAGCAACCTCGAGGGCCGGATGCTCCCATAGTCAACTGGGATGCCGCCCGCCTTGTCCTGTCTGTGGCCAGATATTCGATCTTCGCGGCACGGAACCGCCGCCTCCACGACGGCCACGCAGCGGAGCACTGGCCGCTCTTCACAGCGCTCCTTCACGCCCACGTCCACCGTCTCCACGACGCAAGAGAAACAGAGTTTCGCAACACCTTCATCCCAGACAATACGCTTTTCTCCATCTCCCGGGCCGGCTTCCCTCGGTTGGATTTCTGACCCCTACCCCCCTCCGCTGTCCCCCCTGGTCCCTGGCGCCTGGGCCTTCCCTGGGCGCTGCGTCGCCCTTGCTCTCCCCCAGACCCCTTTCTTCACCTGGGGCAAGCCCCTTGGTCTTCTACACTTCCCCTGTTCCTCTCAGCCCAAATGCCCGGTGGTGCTTATCCCCGTACCCACATCCCCCGATGTGTCCTCTGAGCGCTTTGCGAATGTATGTACCTTGTGGTGCATTTCCGTACCACGGGGTAAATCTTTCTGAAGAGAGAAAAAAAGAAGTGCTTTGTGACTGTTACTGTGGTGGTGAAATCTGTACTATTATGTGCCTGAAATGTGTATTATCGTGTACCTTGTAATATTAAAAGAAAAAAAAAAAAAAATTGTGTTTGCACTCCACGACGGCCACGCAGCGGAGCACTGGCCCGTCTTCACAGCACTCCTTCGCGCCCACGTCCGCCATCTCCACGACGCAAGAGAAACAGAGTTTCGCAACACCTTCATCCCAGACAATACGCTTTTCTCCATCTCCCGAGCCGGCTTCTCTCGGTTGGACTTCTGACCCCTACCCCCCTCAGCTGTCCCCCCTGGTCCCTGGCGCCTGGGCCTTCCCTGGCGCTGCGTCGCCCTCGCTCTCCCCCAGACCCCTTTCTTCACCTGGGGCAAGCCCCTTGGTCCTCTATACTTCCCCTGTTCCTCTCAGCCCAAATGCCCGGTGGTGCTTATCCCCGTACCCACATCCCCCGATGTGTCCTCTGAGCGCTTTGCGAATGTATGTACCTTGTGGTGCATTTCCGTACCACAGGGTACATCTTTCTGAAGAGAGTAAAAAGAAGTGCTTTGTGACTGTTATTGTGGTGGTGAAATATGTACTATTATGTGCCTGAAATGTGTATTATCGTGTACCTTGTAATATTAAAAGATTTAAAAAAAAAAAAAATTGTGTTTGCACTGCATCACCCTTGCTCTCCCCCGGGCCCTTTCTTCACCTGGGACAATCCCTTTGGTCCTCTACTTTCCCCCTGCTTCTCTTAGCCCTTATGCCCAGTGGTGTTTGTTCCCGTACCTGCATCCCCCGATGTGTCCTCTAAGTGCTTTGTGACTGTTATTGTGGTGGTGAAATATGTACTATTATGTGCCTGAAATGTGTATTATCGTGTACCTTGTAATATTAAAAGATAAAAATAATAAGATAAAAATAGTGTTTGCTTTGCGTTGCCTAGTGAAGTTGCCTAGCAACCCTTTGATCTTTCCTTTGATGTTCTGGTCTCCTGATTGTTATTATTATTCTTTATTCCTTTCACCATGGGAGTCTATGGCAACCCCTAGAACCGTCTGGTAAAAAGTTGTGAAATTTTGCATGCACATTCCAGCCAGTCTCCTCATTACCCACAGCGATTTATATGCCCCCAGCCCCAACCGTCTAGCGGCACCAGCAGGTCAAAGTTGCAGGAATTTGTCAATTGCCTAGCAACGCACCTAGCAACCTTTGATCTGTCTTTGATGTGTTTGTTCTGACAGGGTTAGACCCTGACCCTGTCAGACTCTGTTAGCTGCTGCTTGCAGCTATATTTAGGGGGCCAAGCACCAATTCCTAACACCCTATAGGAATTGCTTTGCGTTGCCTAGGCAAGATGCCTAGTAACACTTTGATCTTTCCTTTGATGTTCTGGTCTCCTGATTCTTATTAGGGGGCCAATCACCGAAGGTGCTTATGCACCCTATAGGAATTGCTTTGCGTTGCCTAGGCAAGTTGCCTAGGCAAGTTGCCTAGGCAAGTTGCCTAGGCAATTCCTGTCCTGTCCTGTCCTTTCCTTTGATGTTCTGGTCTCCTGATTCTTATTATTATTATTTGGGGGCCAAGCACCGAAGGTGCTTAGGCACCCTATAGGAATTGCTTTGCGTTGCCTAGGCAAGTTGCCTAGGCAAGTTGCCTAGTAACCCTTTGATTTTTCCTTTGATGTTCTGGTCTCCTCATCCTTTGATGTTCTGGTCTTCTCTTCTTTCTTCAATGGAGAGTCTATGGCAGCCCCTAGAACCGTCTGGTAAAAAGTTGTGAAATTTGGCATGCACATTCCAGCCAGTCTCCTCATTACCCACAGCAATTTATAGGCCCCCAGCCCCAACTGTCTAGTGGCACCAGCAGGTCAAATTTGCAGAAATTTGTCAATTGCCTAGCAACGCACCTAGCAACCTTTGATCTGTCTTTGATGTGTCTGTTCTGACAGGGTTAGACCCTGACCCTGTCAGACCCTGTCAGACCCTGTCAGACTCTGTTAGATCCTGTCAGACCTTGTTAGACCCTGTCAAACGGTGCTTGTCCCCCACATTGCTGCTTGCAGCTATATTTGTTTAGCCTGGGAATTCCCAGGCCGCTTCCGTTCGTTTCGAACTGGAAGGCGGCCTGGAAACTCGTCCAAGCGAGAGTCCCAGATTTAGGGCCCCAATCAGAGAGCGGGGGAGGTGTGGCAAGACGGTGACGCGTACTACATGACAAACGGAAGCTTGTAGTTTGAACTGACAACTGACATGATTGGCTATGGACTTACGCATACGCTCAATGATAGACATTCATAACGCCCAATAAACGGCCGTTGGCAATCGCTAACCACACCTCCGCTACGGGATTTTTCGAAGCGAGTTTCCAGACCCATATCTCACTTGTGATATGGTCAGGTGTTAACCAGACTAATATTTGTTATTATTATTCTATATTCCTTTCACCATGGGAGTCTATGGCAACCCCTAGAACCGTCTGGTAAAAAGTTGTGAAATTTTGCATGCACATTCCAGCCAGTCTAACCCTGTCAGAACAGACCCTGTCAGACTCTGTTAGACCCTGTCAGACTCTGTTAGACCCTGTCAGACCCTGTTAGACCCTGTTAAACCCTGTTAGACCCTGTCAGACTCTGTTAGACCCTGTCAGACTCTGCATGCGGCCTACATGCTGAGGCCTACATGAACCTTCGGTGCTTGGCCCCACATTGCTGTTTGCAGCTATATTTTTATATTTATTATTTATTATTTTCCTTTCTGTCATCTGCAGGGCTCCGTAGAAAATAGCGTAGTATGGGCCCTTTAACTGTTCAATATAGCCTTCGTAATAAGTGTATAATCTAGCTCGTTGCGAAGAGGCTGCTGGTTAAGTAACTATCGTCGGAGTCAAACAAATATGCACTTATATCTATCATTAAATTGTATAATAAACACATCCATATTCATCACATCACCTCCATTCTTTACTTCTTGACAGGTTGCTCCTTGCTGTATTTTTATGACCGCATCTCTGTCTCTTCGGTGTGATTACTGCCATCCATCATTGCACACGCTCTATTTAACTGTATTTAACGCCCCTCACTCCAACTGTGGCTCGACCAGTGCCCAGCCTTAACTAACCATGACCCTGGCTGCCGAGGAAGACTTTGGAGTGAGAAGGAGGAGAGTTTGAGACAGAGCTTTGGAAAAGAGATCAGAGGGAATGAGATGTATGTTATGCAGTGGTAAAGGGAGACACGGTGGTGTTGAAGGAAGCTGGAGGAACACTGGGGGCCATGTGTGTCCTAATGTTGTTCTTTCCTGAAATAGCTGTTCAACAGATGAGGTGCTGGCCCCAAGGAAGGTCTGTCTGTCCATATGCCTGTGCACAAACAAACATCTTCAGGTCGTGATGCAAACTTAAAGGGCCTATATTACACTATTTTCTAATCTATGTTATAATGTTTATAAGATAAGATAAGATAAGATATGCCTTTATTAGTCCCACAGTGGGGAAATTCCAGTGTTGCAACGCACAGATCAAGAACCTGGAGTTGTGTTTTGTGTTTTGTTTCATTCACACATGTTTAACTTACAAAACCTGCATATTTAGGTTGAGTTCTTCTCTCAAACTGAAAATCTCTCCACTTTGTGATGTCATGTGGTAAAACAGGAACTGCTCCACTCTAAACTCCATACACCTTCACTATTTTTAATTATTTGGATAATTTCAGACCTGGGATTCCTAATTTCTACTGAACTAAAGGTAAAGGTAGCTGTTAGCTTGACACCTACCACTACTTGACATCACAAAGTGGAGTATTTTGAGCTTTGGAGATGTAGACAGACTAATAATAAAGGGTTACTCAAACGTGGGATGAAACAAAGCACTGCTCCAGGTATGTTTTTAAGGAAGTAACAGCATTATAGTATGGATAAAAGTTACAACATTAAGTTACAACAGTTACAACATTAAGTTTTGCATAATATAGGACTTTTAAAGAAAGACAAAATTTTGACACCACAGTCATTTATTTCAGGGTTTTTTGCTATATATTGAATAATAAATTGCATCGTTTTCTGAAATGGGATGGTAAAGTAAGTAAGGAGAACTTAGAGCTGGGCGATATGGCCTAAAAATAAAATCTCAGATTTAAAAAAAAAAAAAAATCAGATTTCTGATTTTAATCGATTTTGCTCTGCCCTACTCAAAAACAAATAACAGATACATTGCATCAATTAAGCTGTTATTGTTTAAAATATATATATATATATATATATATATATATATATATATATATATATATATATATATATTAGGGCTGGGAATATTAACGCGTTAATCGCGATTAATCGCGAACGATTAATGATCTCGAACAATTTTTTTAATCGCGATCAGAGTTTGCCAGCATTTTTCGCAATTCTACCATCCATATGCAGCTCATTTGGTTGTATTAATTAAACTCATTGTCGGTTAAACGCGCTATTTTGAGTTTGCTAGTATTTTGTTCCTTCTACGCATCCGTAGGCAGCTCGAGCGGGCTTCAATCATTTATTTACAATTTCTCAAAGTAAGCACTATTACTGGTTCATTGTTACTTTTTCCTTTCTCTGCACTTTTTTGAAATAAAAAAAATGGTGAGAAATACTTTGCAATGTGAGTTTAACTTTAGATTCGAACGGTCTTACTGCAAGATATCAATTTTAAACATGCAAAATAAATCACGATTAATCGCGATTAACTATGAAATTTCTGAGATTAGTTGCGATCAAGAAAATTAATCGTTTGACAGCCCATATATATATATATATATATATATATATATATATATATATATATATATATATATATATATATATATATATATATATATATATATATATATATATATATATATATATATATATATATATATATATATATATATATATATATCACAGTAATATAATATCTTTCTTTTATAAAGAAGCATTTTATGGAGCTAAATTATTCCCTGATTGTGGGAAAGATGGACTGAAGTGGGTAGTGTTGTGTTTTAGTTTTAGTTTTTCTTTGAGTGATGCAGAAAAGAGGGAGCCACTGTCTGTGTTCATGTATGTTAGCATGTGCAGTCTGTATACAGCTGTGGCAACTTCAGAAAAATATTTGCGGCTTGGTAGCACATACTTCGGGTCCAAAACTTTCACCATGTTAATGAATCCGGGCTTTTCCACAGTATATATGGGCACCGTGTCTTTTACAATATGTGCTCGCACACTTCTCCTACTCTGCTGCAAGCGCTAGGATACATTTGTTGTGCTGCAACAGCTTTTGAACCTTACAGCGGGCACTCGTTTGTTCTAAGTCCGATGCAAGAAAACCGAACCAGTTCCATATAACAGATGTACCTTTGTTTGGTACAAGCTCTGGCTTTCCCTCAGTCGCTGCCGTGCTAGCTCGTACAATGTTTGGGTACGCCCCGCTAACTTACCCGTGTAAAACGTTCCACTCACATGTTAAAAATAACTTTAAAAACGATTTTCATAAAAACACATCATCCTGAACTCTAAAGTCGAATTAATCGATTTAATCTATAAATCACGCAGGTCTAGGAGAACTACATAGATATTATGCTTTGCTCCATTTCTGTGCATTTATTGCTTTTCAGGTATGTAGTATTCAACTATAACATACGTATCATTTACATTATTACTCATTACATCATTATTACTTTACATTTTGTTCTTTATAAACTGCAAAAATGGCTTAATAATATAAACTTCTCCATAGAGTTCCTGTTCAAATACACAACGGAACCTTTAACCCAACTTGTCTGAATTTAATTAGTTTTATTTTTGCTAGTACAGAGCATTTGCATATTTCATTCATTTTTTATTGTCTTCTATGATTTTGAATGTCCCATTTGTGCCGTCATTTCCCAATCCTGCCATATCCTTCAGTCTATTACTGACCACTACCTTCACGTGTAATGGTCTTAATGTTCCATAGCCTTAAAGACATATGACCCTTCAAACCATTAACATGACCATTAAACACGTGTCACTGCTCAATCTGTCTTAAGTTACAACATCATTTGTTCTGCATTGACTATCAGCTTATGGACATATTTCACTGGGAATCCATTGTTCCCTGGATCATTTCTTAGAATAAGGTAGTGAGTAAAATAAAATAGCCATTGAAGATTGCCTTTCACAGCTGTTAAAGAATGATGGGAAACAGGCAGGAGAGGAACCACAGTATTAGGCTTGTAGCTCTTTCCATTCTGCTCAATTTTCCATTCATTTTGCTCTCTCTAGTTCTCCACATCCCCATCGACATCCATCTTCATATAGGTCTAATTGTTAGCTGTTCTGTGGCCCCATTACAATTAGCCACCCATCTGGGCGGTGTAGCAGAGATGGACCAGATCGGTCATAGAGCACAAAGGAGAGATGCATGAGCTGAACCACCAGTTGCAATGTTCAGTGGAAAAGACCACACAGCAGAAACACAGATCACAACCCTGCCGTATCCCTATAGTAAAGACCCTACTCTGTGCTAGTACAGCCTGCACCATTATTCTTCTGTGAACTGGTGATATTTATGTGATGTCATATCAGTTTAGAGAGTGCATAGATAAACGATAGAATTCCATAGAGTTTGCCTATTGCTGTGTTCCAGATACAGTGGTGATGTAACAAAGTACAAGTATGAATGTAGTTAGCTGTACTTTACTTAAAGGTACAGTGTGTAGGATTCGTGGCGCATAGGTGGATACTAGCTATTCCACTTCCTCTTTTGGTTACGGCAGACCTCGAGGGTCACCCGGGCGCGCCGTAACGCAGACAGCTCGCGTAGCCGCGCGCACCCGGCGCTGTGCGAGCTCTCGCCGACAACTACGGTATAAATAAAACGCATGAAAAACGCATGAAAACACACATTCCTGATCGTGTAGCATGACACTCTACACATCAAATGAAACCTTACAGTCTCCTCTTTTTGACTATGCAATTCATTTCCCTGTACAACAATCACTCCCCGAGCACATGGGGCTTTTATACAGAAAAGCACAAAACGAGGTTTGTTACTTAGCTTACCTTTGAAGGCTCTGGACAGGTCAAACTCTGTATTTCACCATAAACTTGCTCTCAATCTGTCCGTAAGGATCCAGCGAATAAAATCCAGTAAAACAATTTAGTCCAAAACACGTGTTATTACGACGTGTGATACAGCAGCCTGTCTTGTTTACCCAACACCACGAGGCTCCCCCCTCCCCCCTCCCCTTCCCTTTCTCTCCTTCTCTCCTTCGCTCCCACATGCAGCGCGGCTGAGCAGGCGCTAGCAGGAGCCTAGGCAAAGGATGAGCCCAAATGTCCTTCTGCGGCTCTCGTATTCAAAATGGCTGCCTCTAATATGGGGAAGATCCCCCTTTTATGTGACTATATCTAAGTCCAACAGAATACTTTGATTTCATGATGGAAGTGAAAAGGCTTGGAAAACAATGTATTTTTGAATGGGTATCTTCAATTTATGTAATTAATGGGTAAAAATCTTACACACTGTCCCTTTAAGTAATTTGTAAGTGGATATTTTTTTACTTTGACTTCACTACATTTGAGAGCAGGTAGCTGTACTTTCAGCTCCACTACATTTTTTAACAGGACCGAAAAGTAAAAGTGTTTTTTTTTTAGTATTGTTTGAGACATGCTGAACAGGCTGAGGGCAGTATTTTTATCAAGTTCATAATTTTAGCAAACAAAAATATACAAAAAAAAAAGAAAAAAAGATTGATTCAGTGGTTTCTGGTGAACAAAATTTGCTTGTAGGTGAAGTGTTTTGCTTAAGGACACAACAACAGAACTTGTTCCGAGAGAGAATCTATCCTCCAACCTTCAGATTGGGGGATCGCTGGCCTACCCACTGAGCCACTGTCTTCCATTTTGATTTATGTCAAGTTAAATACAATCTAATAGCTGTTCTCAACCACACCAACAACTATACATACAGCTCTGGGAAAAAGAAAAAAAAGAGACCGCTGCATTTTTTTTCTAAAATCAGCATCTCTACATGTATTACAGCCATTCCATTCCAGCGTCTGTTGAATTCCAACACAAACACAAAGCTGAGCTACTTCAGTTCTTGCACCAGGAATGGAATAAAGTCACCCAAGAACAATGTGAAAGACTTGTGGAGAGCATGCCAAGACACATGAAAGCTGTGATTAAAAATAAGGGCTACTGCACCAAATACTGATTTTTGAACTCTTCTTAAGTGTAAACATTAGTATTATGTTGTTTTAAAATGAATTTGATCTTGTTCTTTGCATTGTTTGAGGTCTAAAAACATGTATCTTTTTTGTTATTTTGACCATTTGTCATTTTCTGCAAATAAATGCTCTAAACAATCATATTTTTATTTGGAATTTGGGCGAAATGTTGTCAGTAGTTTATAGACTCAAACAAAAATGTTCCTTTTGCCCAAACACATACCTATAAGTAGTAAAATAATAATAATAAAAACTGATCATTTTGCAGTGGTCATGCATTTTTTCCCAGAGCTGTATATTACCAGTTTATTTATTTTGTTACAAATATTCTATATTTATTTTTAATCATATAATAATAATAATAATAATAATAATAATAATAATAATAATAATAATAATAATAATAATAATAATAATAATAATAATAATAATAACAATAATAATAATAATTTGCAGATTATACAGGGGTGAAAGAAAATAAAAGGAAAAACGTTTCTATATTTCTATACTGAAACTTTTGATAATAGAATTTTGGTGTGATTCATTTAGACTCATGTAATAAATGAATTCTTTCTAAAAATTATTTATGGTTTGCATATTTAACTTTTTTATTCAACAATCAATCATATATTACTATCACAAAATTGAATGAAAACAACTGGACTTACTAAACTTTTGCAGCCAAAGTTTCACTACTAACGGGTGGGAGCCAGCCCTGAAGAAGATACTTGATTAGTAGCAAAATGTTAGCTGGAAAGTCCAGCTGTTTTGATTAAATTTTGTGATAATATCTTATTCCTGGGCATCTCAAGCACTGCTTCAATTAATGTTGTATTACTGTGTGACCTTAAATAAATTCATTCTACTTTACATAGCACTAAACAGAATTAATGTTGACTATCAGTATATGAAACAGACCAGATGTTTTTTGGACAGTGAGGGGCCATTCCACTGATCCAAATATGATATTGCTCTTCATTTCCCCTCCTCCTGTTACCAAGCTGAAATTTAAGACCAAATACTCGTTTAAGATAAGTCTATTGGATCCTCGCCAGCACAAATCTTTTTCACCATCACATGCTGCCAGTGTTGGGGCTCAAACTGGGAGAACCTGAGCCAAAATTATGATTACTCCACTGTACTCTCAAATCTCACAAGGTTTTTACCCAAGCGAGTGTTTATGGATGTTAATTTTTCAAACCAAAGCATAGCACCTTGTGAGTTACAGGCTCTCTTTAGAATTCAGCTGAGCAAAAAAGTGGAGCAGTCGTATTTTGAGACCAGATTAGGTAGTGCCTCGGGCTTGCCTCCCAACCACACGACCATCTTACGAGGAAGCTAACATACAAACAGCGCACACAACCAGACACACACTAGATTTTGTTTTCCAGCTGCCACTCTTCCTCCACTCTTGCTTTTATACGTGTTGACATTTCCGCCAAGTCCATTTCTCCAAAGGTATACTGTGCTCGCAAATAGACAAGGTTTTAGGGGAAAGGGCTAAGGTAAAATGGACTTGTACTAAATCCATTTAGGAGTTGGTGAAGCCGGGATGCTCAGGACAGCGGCGAGAATTGATTTGGGGAAAGAGCAAGTCCAGAGCTCAAAGATAGTTTAACCTCAAAATAACACAAAATACCTGAGCTAAAGTTGGATGATGTGCTTTTTAGGGGTGTGACGGTGTCGTCATTCACAATTGTGCCTCAGCAACACTAAATCCGCACCTCTTGATCACTTTTGGAGCATTGTCTACAGGGACAGAAAGAATAATAATAAAGAGAATAAAGAATTTACCTAAACTTTTGTAGATAGTGAATAAGATAATGGATACAATTGGAAAGTGACTGTTTAGTATTTTTAGTGTAAATGTGTTAAAAGTAGGGATGCGCAAATCTAGCTTTTTCTGTTCCGATACAATATCAGTACTTTGGCTTTAAGTATAATAGGATACTAGGACATGGGATGGTTTATTTTCTTTAATTACCTAAATGTGTTTTGTAACTGTTGTTTATCATTTAAGAGTAAGTACAGAACAGCTTTGAAAAACAAAGTTATATAATACATGCTGTTTTGGGCCAGAAGTGACCAGTAAATCATCTTACTATACCAATTTATAGACCAACTTGAACCGAACCAATATCTTGCAACCGATAACCAATCCATCAAAATGTTCAATATGTGCAACAATATCCAGTACTAGTATCGTGTCAGTGCATCCCTAATTCAAATCTCACCTCACATGTTTTCCCAGTAATACTAAATTACAGAAATTGTTAATTGTATACTACAGACAGCAGAAATGAAAGACATGCACATATCAGTACGCTATATGATACAAGTGCGTACACAGAGAGTCGGCTGTTTAGTAGAGGGTGTAATTTTAGTTTGATCTTGTCGTCTCACCCTTTGTGCCTCTTCATTAAACTGTACGCTCTCTTCCTCCGTTCTATGTAATTACCATACACCAGGGTGTAAAAATGTTTTGTAAATAAGGTACAATGAGATCTGTTTCAGAACTGAACTTCAATGAAAAGTCCTCCTAAATACATTAGAGGCAACAGGGAACCTTTGTAACATATTATAGTTTTTATTCCCACTGGTTACACAGTTTTTAAAAAGTCAATTTTATAGTAATTGGAAATGGGAAAGCTTTTTTTTTTTTAATCAAGGTCAAGTTTATCTTATAAACAGTTACCTCTCAACACAAGAGCTAGCTTAATATAGTAAAACTACAAATAAATGTAGCACACAATTTAACTAGAAAAAGACTAATTAAATAGTTATGAAATCCATCCAGCCATCCATTTTCTTCTGCTTATCTGGGGCCGGGTTGGCAACAGTCAGCCAGACAGCTTCCTCCAGCTCCTCCGGGGGGACCCCAAAGCGTTTCCAGGCCAGCCGAGAGACAGTCCCTCCAGTGTGTCCTGGTCTTCCCCGGGGCCTCCTCCCGGTGGGACATGCCCAGAACACCTCCCGAGGGAGGAGTCCAGGAGGCATCTGGAACAGATGCTCGAGCCATCTCAGCTACTCCTCTTGACGTGGGGGAGCAGCGGCTCTACTCCGAGCCCCTCGTGTGTGATTGAGCTCCTCACCCTATCTCTAAGGCCAGCCACTCTGCGGAGGAAACTCATTTCGGCCGCTTGTATCCCCGATCTTGTCCTTTCGGTCATTACCCAAACCTCATGATCATAGCTATGAAATAGTTACAAAAATGCATTAAAATACTAAGAGATTGTACTGTCTGTGGTGAGCTCATTGTGGTGATATGAAATCATAGACTCAGGCTATCTGCTCTGACAGCGACTGCATGTTGGTGTATTTACAGTGTGCTTGAGTCAGTGTTCTGTAGCCGTGTAACCTCCACACACCCAAAGCCTTAATCAAACATCCCTCTCTATACTTCCTTTGACTCTTCTGTGCTCTGAATGATGCTTCAGCAAGAATCCTGGGCCAATCTCTCTCACTGAAAGCACAGATGGACCTCCGAACCAGTCCTTTGGTCCCAGAGGCATAGGGAATATATTAGAGAGGCCTGCACAAGTACACTGAACGTAGTAGGACCCCCACAACAGCCTCCATTGGCATGGTGACCCAAGAGACAGGGCACTATTGGCTAACACACAATGCCAGGACATAAAGTAGGGTTATCCCAAAAGGATTGTGGGACTGCTGCGCCAGCATAAATGCCTCTATAGGAGTCAGAGGAAGAGGGCATGGAAAAGCAAACTTGTCAAGGGCAAAGAGAAGTGAGAGGGAAGAGCCTGAAAAAATATGAGATATAGTACTATACTAGAACATAAAGTCTATGTAGGCCTGTCACAATAATTACTATATGGACTTATCATTCAATATATGAAAGATGGAACAATAATATTTAAATATTTGAGGTCAGTATTTATCGTTGGGACTTTTTCTTTCTGGGGAACTGTTATTTTTCTGTACTGTGATTATATATGAGCTATAGAAGGTTGAATAAATAACTTCTGTCACTCATTATAGACACTAACTACTTAAGTGTTTTATTCTGCTATTTATTTATTTATTGCAGTTTGTGGTTTTGTTTAGTATATTTTACATTTAGAATAGTTTTTTGGGGGGATAATCCTGCTTTAGGGTTCTTGTGCCAGGAGCATAAATTAGTTTCAATATACAGTATATTGTCTATTTTTCAACAATATATCATACTTTAAAATTTGTTATTGTGATAGTCTGTGTGGGTCAAGCATATTGAACTTTGCAGATATGTTTCAAATAAGTGGAGAGTCAAGGAGCCTTTTGTGTAGTATGCATTATCAGCATGTGTGTCCATGTATTTATCTCCCCTGCCTGGTTTTAGATTACTAAATCACAGCTTGAGCTACCTGCAGGTCAACAAACATTGACACGCTTTAAATGAAATCCAAGTGAGGGATGAGGACGAATTAGCATACATTTTCATAATTTTAGCCAAGTGTGTTATGTCCCTGAGTGGATTGGTGTTATGTTATATACAGAGTAAAATTCAGCTATAGAAATGTATAGAATGTATGCATGGTGCACATTGAGATATGCAAACAAGAGCCACATGCTTAATTAACCCCGCTGCAGTTATATGCACTCAGCTTAGGAATGCTCTGCCTCTGTCCACACTTTATATTTCACTTAATTGGATCCCAGTTTTGTTCTATTTTTAGTATCTGTACTAACCAAAGCAAAATGAACTAAATGCGAATGTGCAGAATAGATAATATAGCTGATACTTTTATGAAGAAAGTTGGTTAGAAATTTTAAATGTTTACAACCTAATGTATTTGAGATATTTAATGATATTGTTTTATATCAAAATCTCATCTGTTTATACAATAGATTTAGGCATTTTTGCTTAAAAATCCGTCAAGAAATAAACAAATATCTTAAGACATCAGGTGCACACAATTTCGAGGCATCATTGAAATAAAAAAATATTTGATGTTAAAACTCTAGACATATTAAAATGAATGTATTAGAATGTGCAGACAGGCTTTCAGATAGAACTGGTTGCTTGTAGACACACTGTACCTTCTGATAGACTACCGTTTTTGCCTTATTTTGCATAAATTTCCTATTTTGACCCAATACTATACCTTGGAAACTATAGCCAATCAGCAGTTCTGACACTACTTTTTCTTTATTAGTGACCTAAACCAAGGAAAATTTCACTACTTTTGTTCCAGAGGCATTTTGCTTGTAGTCCAGTGTAATCCAATAATTTTGAAGATCAGTAAACATGTTTTTAAGGTATTTTAGACAATAAAACACTCCAACTTCATTATGGGATACATTCTAGATGAAGTAATATCATTTTCAGACAGACAGAGGGCAGATGGTCCACCAAGAAAGTTACATATTGCTTCTTTAAGTAGTTAGCTTTAGAATGAGTCATAGAAATGTTTATTTTTCAGCCATCTAAAACCATAAAGAAAGAAATAAGACTTCAAATAAAACATCCCCACTAGCGCAAATGGAAGGTTTCACAAATTTAGAGGCCAAAAGATGTTTTCAGTCTCTCAATTATTTAAGAATAAGTTGATATAATTTTTATTTATTTATTTATTTCATTTGGGCAACTCAACTTTTTTCCTCTTTTCATTAAATTGTAGATCATAGTCAATCATCAACAGGGATGATACCCAAAGGAGTAGGCAGAAGAAAAAAAAAGGCTATTATTTATTATTTTGCCAAGTATTAACTGAAGCTTAACCATCGAAACCCATGCACCACACATTACAGTACAGTTATTTCCATTCTCCCATTGCTGTTGCACTAACTGGTCCCATCCTCGGAGCGTGTGTACCGTGTAGCCAGCATAAATGATTCAGAAGTATTCCAGGAGATCAGAGTGAATTCATCATGACACATCAAAGTGAATGACTTAGTCGATCTTGTTTGATTTAGTCCACAAGATCACACCTTTAAGAAACAAGGCATGCTGTAGCTGAAATCAGAGGGAAATGTCAAAATAATCCCTGGTACTTCTGACACATGATTGTGCAAGAGAATGTCTCATTGAATATGTCTTTTTCTATTCTTGTAGAAAGCACGTTTGGCCAGAATACGAATCACCAAGACAGGGAGCTCAGGTCCCTTCATCCACTGCAAACGCAACGGCCTGTTTAACGAAGCCTTGGAGTTAACGGTAAGAAAGACAGCACAGTTTCACCTGCATGGTTCACTGGTATAATATATACTTTTAACTTTGAACTGCCCTGTTATTGGTACTGCTAAATTTACTGTTAATTTAGCAAAAGACTTGAATTATTTTGAAGACTTAATATGATGTATATATTACAAACCATTGTAGTATTGTGACCTACATCATTCTCGGAGCCTGTTCATGATTTTGATGTAGTCAGCAGTGTTTAAGCTTAAAATTTAACATAGAAAATAATCGAGATGACAATATTATCAAAATAGCAGATTGTCATAAACATGGAATTCATATATAAATGGGTTTAGCTAACCCACTAGCTATTTTCAATTTTTTTCATAAATAAATTCCTATTCCTAATATCAGCTCCAAATTCACACTTCCTTAATCCACTACTTTATACAGTCTCTGGTTATATTTGACACATTTAACAGTTATACAGTTTATAACCATGTAATGCCTGGTTAAAACTTGTAAGACCTACCTAGTTTCCTGAGTTACATTGTTATAAAAACAGAAGCTTTGAGGTTAGAGCACAGTCACTAAAACCATGGTTCTTAAGACTTAAAGGTCCCATGGCATTAAATTTTCACTTTCTGCGGTTTTTGAACGTTAATGTGAGCTTCCCTACCCTGTTTAGGCCCCCCCAATGGCTAAAAGTTGCGAAATGTGTAAACTAAGCATTTGTGATCCTTTTCTGCGAAAAGGATCACAAAAGAAAAAAACACAGCTCAAACGGGCGATTCTGAACAAGGCAACTTTGTTACGTAACATCGAAAAAAGAAATGCAAATGCAGTTCCACCACCGTCTGGATGTCCACCCCCTGTCTCTGGAAATCACACCCAGAGAGTTTGGACCGCGAAGGAGCTACGCAATGCGAAATGCGTTTTTTTATTTGCCTGGAGGCACGTGCGAGTGTTTCTAGGCTCGGAAGTCCTTTACCCGACCCTCTGGACCTCTGAAACAGCAGTGGTTTAATTTTATTTTCTGTGAAAATGTGTTTTTTTCATTGAAATTCCTCTCCTTTTTTCCCCCGCGCTTAAAACGCGGAAGTGGGAGACAGCGCACAGCGCAGCGGAACCAGCGGAGCATTTGCCCCCCCCCCACCCGCTCCTCTAACCTATCTGTGTCCTTCTCATTTGCATTCAAGCAACAAGGCCCAGAATGAGTCGTTCAGAGAGAGATATTCTGACTCTGACTCTGTAGATTGTGTCTTTCTCATGTACTGAGTGTTGATTTTGAAGAAGGATTCATTTACAGTATTAGGGAACCATTAAGGCACCATATAAAAGCATCAAGAAGTACCATGTCATGGGACCTTTAATTTATCCGTTCTTAGACTTAACCCAGCTGGTCGTCGCTGCTAGAAAGGCAAACTGTGTTCTCATTTGATAAGTGAGAGCATCTTTGAACCCAGCTGTCCAACTAAACAACAAGCTCAAGGCAAAACACAACAAAACCTCTCCCCACCTCACAAAACGCTACAGTCACAAACTCTAGTGGCCTGGAGCAGACACACAGCTCCACAAAAACATTGGCTTCAGTACTAATTTTACACCATATTTTTGTGTTGAGACTGTGTAGGAGTGAGTACATTTTTGAGCTGTTTGAACCATGCTATTTGTTGTAAAGTGTTCTGATTATCTGCTTTCTGTGGAACAATGTCAATGCCATGTTCTATTCTGTAATCGGGATCCACTTACTGTTCCAACAGTTTTGAGGGAGCTCATGTTTCTTATTCACAGTGATAGTTTTGAACATTATTTTTTAGAAAACTAGATTCTCATTGTTAGAGGGCATTGTGCTGCTCTGGTATCTTTATTAACTGACAATGGAAACAAAACATTTTATTATTTATTCTTTTATTCTCTATATTATGCATATAGAGTATACTAGAAAAAACTACCAATGGCCATCATTAATCCTTTAAAGGTATATTGTGTAACTTTTTCTTGTGGAAGATTCATCAAATGCTTTTCTCCAAGGAGTTGTTATTGTTTTGTCTGGAATATTTCACAGTATGGTATTAAACCTTTCTATCATCATGTAGACAAACCAGACCAAGTTACAGGTCAGATCTGTGGAGAGGTCAGAATGCATGTTTTTCTTTAGGTATTTTTGAGCTATAAAACCACCTGTAATTGAATACACTGAATACAATACATTATTACTGTATTTTATTATTACTTATTTTCTTTTCTTTTGCCTGCATGCACTTTCTTGCTCAAACTTTCTCTTGCACTAAACTGCCTGGATCTATTGTGGCAAGTGAATTTCTCCTATGTGAGATCAATAAAGTCTTATCTTATCTTATCTTATCTTAAAGTAGAGCTGTTTAATGTCATACCATAGAATATTACACACAGAGCAATGACATATCCATAGAAACAAGCAGCAACCAAAAAGTTACATAGTTAACGTTAACTTTTAAGTTACTTTTTGAACAATATTTGGTGTTTGTGGATGCATGGGTGTCATCTAGTGTCGTTAGATAAACTGTATAATTCACACATTTGACTCATTTTTAAAGATTGCTATAGAGAAAAAGTTCAATTCTTATAGGTTACTTTGTACTTACCGCATGCACAGTCCCATGCAGAGAGCCAGTGTTCTGTGACTCTGCAGATCAAGCTGTTTCCTCACTACAGCATGCTGGCCACCTGGGTGGTGATCCGGGCCGCCTCCAGACACTGTGCTGATACGGCCCTTTGCTCACACAGGGACTGAAATAACTCTATCTAAACACCTGCGTTTTACTGCCGCCTTAGCATCACCATGTAATACACAATACACAGGTGAGTACTCAAGTCCAGGACTGTCACCTTCCCAAGAAACCCCATTCTCAGCAAAGACACTTTTAATACATGCACAATAAATATAAAGTATGCCTCTACAAATCTTAAAGTGTGCATAATCAAGGTAGTATAATTTGTGTTTTTTAATAAACAGTTGAAGTACAGATTCTGCCGGGAAAAGACTGATGCAACACATTGAAAGTGCGTATATCTGAAACAGACACTACTCCCAAACACGGCTCCTGACAAGTGTTGGCAATCCACCAGACATGTTCTAGGGAGAAGGATGGGGTTATGACTGGAAATGTTTGAAGTAGTGTACTGAGTTGTTCTTGTGTTCAACTAAGCCTTGTTTCACTTCAAGGTTTCACTTTGAAGGAAAAGACCTTGATCTTCGTGTGCTTTATGAAAAAAAAATTGAAAGATTTTTATTTATTTTTTACTGTGATTCAAAAGCTTGTGGTGGGCAGGCTGTCCACTAGAAATACATGTATTATGAACAGAGACAAAACTGTAAAATATTAATTGTAACCAAAGAGAAAAATGAGGAAATTGATAGACTGACTTCACCATGTTATTATCAATATAAATGTTTAAAGATGCTCTGTTTAACTATTGGAAACATTATTGGTTTGTCTTTAGCTCACATTACAGGTCAGATCTGTTATTTTCATGTCTTTTTTTGTTTTTGTTTGTTTTAGTTATAAATACAAGAAGTTTATTGACATGCTTGTGAACCATTCCAGGCAGAGCACCAAACATAGAGGCAGACCCTCCACAAGAAAAGTTACATATTGTACCTTTAATGAAAGCACTGACCTACCAAATCCATTGCACAAACCATGTCCTTTTTATGTTGAAAAGGTTACATTCTTACCTCGACAAAATTAAACAATATTGGCTCTCTCTAGCTTTTCTTTTTAGACACAGATATTGGAAGCAGTACAGCCGACTATGACTCACTCCAAAACATAACACCGAAACATTTTTATCACTACAGTGTATGTGAAATAAATGTCTTGATGAAACAGAAATACAGAAAAGACACAACCTATTGCCAAATGAAAAGGGAAAAAAAGCAATTAACTTGTATACATAGACTGTAAATAGAGAAAAGCTACAATGCAGAGTGCTATACAGGGCTGCTATCCATTAGGTGCGTCTTAAAGTAGTGCTTCCAGCTCAGATCAATGTCCTGTCTCCACTGATGTTAGCAGACATGTCTCTAAGCATCTGAATAGTAATGTGTGTTATACTGACATGATCATAGACCAAAGCCTCGAGTAAAACTCTCCCTTTTTGTCTCCCTCTACCCATGAAGCATATCCCATACAAGATCAACCTATCAGATCAGGTACAGAGAAAGCAGCCGCCCGCACACCCGATCATTTGGGACAGCTGTTGAGTGTTTTTTTTAAATTCTATGAAAATCTGTGTTTTTTGCAGGGGTCCAATGGGGAGGAGCAGCGCCTGAGCAAATCTACCTCCCTAATAGAGAGCCAGCATCACCACCTGCTGCATTGTCTGGAGAAGACCACAGTGAGTCCCACATGCTACATACAGACAAGACAAGACCCAGGGCTTCATAGTTTGATTTGTATGTTACACTCAGGCAAACTGTTGCACAGAATAGTATTTTAACAAGCGTACGCAATCCCACAGTTGTCCAAGTAGCACTTTAACAATTTGAGCAGCATTATTTTGACACCATTTTCCAAAAACGCAGAGGATTTAATGTTTTTGTTTATTTGTTTTAAGACTATTTGTATTAGATATCTCATAATATATACTTCATACATACTTTTTAAGCTTGGCTGGAAGCATTCCCATTGGAAAACAGGCATTCTTTCTGTTTGACCAATTTCTTGCCTTTGCCTTTGAGCATGTGTTTTGGGATAATTATATGGATATTTTTGTTCTAACTGTATCTACATCTATGCAGTAAGATAGCTTTAAATGGCAGCCTTCCCAACCCTCGGCATTATTAAGCTTGTTATGATAAAGTGGCGTCCATGTACAATGTGCACATACTTCTGATTCATGTGTTTTGTATGTACGACTTGATGTCCAGTTCACTGCATTTCCCTAAAGATACACGCCTGTCTGCCTCTGTATTTAAAGAGTCATTCAGTGGTCCATAAACACTGTCTTTACATCATATGTTTGCCCCAAAGTTAAAGTCATTTTTTATAATCATTCAGTGCATACCATGAATATGCAGGGTCTGTCGATGCACATTTATCTCTGTATAGCATTGCATAACTCATTGAGGAAACATGAAGGAGGAGTTACATAATAGGTTTTTCAATTTGCATATCTGGCAACTGTGATCATGTATATATACAAAAAGCTGTTTTTGTGTGTAATTTGATGAATTATACATTGAACACAGTGCAGTGCAATGATACTGAGAATAATTCAACATAAATTATTTGAAATGTTGATCTGTTGGCCATGGATTTGCTCCTGTGCGTTATAGAAAAAAGACTTGGAAGTAATGTAAAAGGAGTCCTGGGTGAATGTGGCGTTTCAATGATAATCCCTTTAACTAAACCTGCCCTTTAAATAACATTGCATTCTGTATCTTCGCTTCTCATTTGTAGAACCACGAGTTTGTAGATGAGCAGTACTATCAGCAGAGCTACCTGGAGGCGGGGTTACAGAATTACCCCTCTCGAAGCCCCTCCCTCTCAAGCCAAGATGGCGTCACAGGCACATGCTGCACCCGCCGAAGCAAGAAGCACCATACACCTCTACCCAACGCCACTGGGCCTTCGCACATGCAGGCTCTGTCCCACACACACAAACAGGGGCTGCAGGAGCTCAGCACTATCCACATCCAGCCCCTCAGTACCAGGTGAGGGGGACAAGACAAAACTACAGGCTGGGAGCAACAACTTCTGTAGGCCTGTAGTGTTTTGTAGAGCTGGGACCAGATGAAAGGATTATTAGGTTGATGTTGTAAATAGTAGGCCCTATTGACACCACCACTCATATAAATTAATTGGGGTTTATATAATTTGTATAATAATTCTGTGAAAATACTATGCATGCAAGACAGAAATACTTGTTCCTCAAACAAATTTGATGTTTACAGATTCTAGGACATGATGATGATACTCTTTCAAGAAATAACAGTGAATGTTTCAATGTAATATGTTATTTTAAAGGGTTTAGCGCAAGGGTGCTCAACCTTTTTTAGTGTGAACAGTTGCCCAAGATATGTGGTCCTAAAACCGATACATATCTGATCTTTTGGCATGCGACTTCAGTCTGAACGGCCAGGTCACATTCATCCGACCTGGGCGTGTTTCCTCCAACGAGAGTGGTACAAGTAGACGCTCACAAATGTACACAAACGTTCTTCTCGTCATGCGAAAATGGTATATAAACTCCGTATCAGTGAAGCGGTGAAGCACGTAATCCCAGCACTCTTGGCTGCGACTCGGCACCAACACGTTCCTTTCTGCATACGTTGCTGCCACTGCCCCACAAAACGCCGTGGCCAAAAAACTTGGCCTTCTCCTTCTCCGTCTCCTCATTAAAACAAATAAGCTGTACATGTTTTGGCTCCGGTACGACAGCAACTTTAGGCTACTTCCGTAAACATTGAGCACGCTCGCTGCACATGACATTGTGTCCTCCAAGGCGCATGCGGGACACTTTTGGGACGTTTAGAATTCACACTGGAGATCACATTCCAGTCGCATTTAATTGGAAATGTGAACGACCTCGCAAAAAAATCGGATTTCACAAAAAAAAAAAATCTGAATTGGGCATTAAGCCCTGCAGTCTGAACGTATCCATACGCAATCGACTGACACTCTGCCTGCGATCGACTGGTAGACCGCGATCAACTGGTTGGGCACTCTTGGTTTAGCGTGTGCACAACAAATGCACACAATATTTAGCTTTAGAATTCTAGATTTCATTGAACTGATATTATTTGTATGTTTGTTTGTTTTTTCCTCATGTAGCCGCTCTAGTCTGAACATGCATGTGGATGAGCAGGCGCCTCTGAACTGCCAGGGCAGTCAGATCACCACAGCCATCATCAGCATTCCCACGCCACCAGTGACCACTCCTGAGGGCGACGCCCACCTACCCACAGGCCCCACCCACCAAAATATCGTCAAGGTGTCGGCACTGTGAAGACTAAAGGGGAGCAAAGTCATGGTGTTTAAGACAGACAGGACTTATAGGATAGAAGAGAAGGACTGAGGCTGACTAGTGCATTCACGTTGGTGGAGCCTGCCCTCTGCTGGTCATGTACTGTAACAGCACAGACTCTGTACAGATGGAGAATGGCTTTTAGATACAGTATATCTGTTTTAGCGGTCATTGTGAGTGATTGTGAGAGCGAGTGTGACTGGGAATAGATGTGTTGATCATCCCGGAGTATTCTATGTGTCACTGTGCACAAAGCACCTTTTATGATTTTCACTGGCGTGGCTATAAGGTAAGTATTTTCAGCAGGGGATAATAGGGAAAGTGTTTTCAAATCTTGCCCTTTTGTTTTGTGTCTTCTATTAGATTAGATAAATATGCCACAATTCAGGTTCTGTATTACAATTTAAGACATGTGGTAGGTGTGTCTGTAGTTTGTATCAATTTACCAATGAGTACAGATGAGGGATAGAGAAATTGCGATGTTTTGGTTCAGCGTGAGAGAGAGTGTATGCCTGATATATTTGTGTCTATTGATTGAAACCTTCTGGAAGTCCTTACAGCTCTGTGTATGGTATATTTGACTAGCTGCCACACTAAAGGGCTCTTTGCACACATTTTTGTCTAAAATTCTCAGCCCCAGGCCTTTTTACACAATATGTGCCTGTAACAGTAAAGAGACTTATTTCTTTTATATAGATTTTATTTCCGAATATCCCTCCTACAACCCTTGACTTACTCAAACGTAGAACCAAAAATATGAATAAAGTATATATTTTAGATTCAAACCATCAGAGTAAAAAGCACAAGGCGACTTGCTGAGAATTTCGGACATAAATTTGTTCTGAGCCTGTATTATTGTGAATATTGTTAATAGACTATTTTGTAATATTTGACCATTGTTTGGCAGAGCTAGTAAAGCTGTCCTCTCTCTCTCCTCTGTTGTAGTTGTCCTGTCCCCACCTCCTGTGTGCAGACCAGTATGCTTTCAGTAGTCTTTATTGCTGTTGACTTTTTCTTCCCCAAGATCTCAGCGGGCATTTTTCAGAGTTGTTGACTATGTGTATACTATGTCGTTAGGAATATTTGATGTTTGTACTTTAAGTCCTATTTGGTGTTTAAAAGGTTACTTTTTTCTTCTGGAGAACTTGAAGCAGGGAAGTCTGCCTCAGCATTTACAGAGTAGGATAAAAGACAATTTAATTATAGACCAAACAGGCAAAACAATATAACCGAATATTTCTCGCTCTTGTTAATGAACGAAACATTGTCCAACAGCCAGACTTAAAGGTGCATTGCGCAACTATCACCTACTTGTCTCCATGGAGGTGTTATTAGGTTGTCTGGAATGTTCCATGGTATGACATTAAACACATCTATCTAGCATTTATTCATTATGGGTGTTTCTATTGCTCAAAAATACAATAATTCTGTAAATAGGGTTGCCTCTCCGCTGATTTCACCTATAATGTAGCCTACAGTTGTCTCCCTTTAGATTAGGTTTAATCTCTACGGTGGAAAATTCAAGACAAACCAGTAACATCTCCATGAAGATAAGCAGGTGACAGCCCCTCCACCAGAAATGTTGCACAATGCACCTTTATTGTATTAAGCACTGGAAATAGTTAATGATGCTTTTCAAATTTGTTTTAATTCAACTATTAATAAAACCAAATTGTGAGAACTGCATCTCGTGCATCTTTTATGAGGTGTTCGAGGTTTGCATGGATCAGTCTCTGACTGACCCATAACTCAAATTACTCAAGGATATTCTAGTTCTTATAGAAAGCTTGGGTTAGATCAACATAATATAAGAGAATTCAACAGTAATAGACTGAGGGTCGTAATGTTTTGCCTGTATATGTCCCATTTTGTACTTAAAATTGGACCATATGTCTCCTATCACAGCTCTTCAGAGCTGACCTTTGTAACGATGAACACCGACCTTTTAGCACTGAAAACCTATTTAAAACCGCTTAGTGAGCCTTTTCATCTTAAATGTCATTGCGAGGCCAACATTATAGGTCTATCTTTATGTCAGTGACCTCAACTTAGGTCTCGGCATAGCACTGAAGAACAGCTGTAGCCCTGGCAGACAAAGCACCACCTTTAGCTTTACAGACGTGAGGTGAGATATCGTAAGCACACATCCTCTTGAGACTGGAAATGCTCAGAAATAGCAGCTCTCTACGGTCAGTCATTGTTACGAATTTCAAGCAATAAAGAAATTAGCCAAATTTTACACCCGGTGGAAGTAGCTAAAATAAATGATACATTGTACAAGATGTTTTAAGTAGTAAAATAGAGAATTTAAAGATAAGCAGAAGATGTTATTCAATAGCCATAATACTGATACACTGATAGACTAGTGTGGTCATTAATGTAGGTCAGTATTTGATTCAAAATGGGAAATATTTATTACACTTTCCTTTTAGTGGTTACTTACTATAATGCAGTATCAATATAATGCACAGTGAAAAAACAAATGCCTAGATACAGGATAGAGTTAGACAGTAAATTAACAAAACAAACAAGCACATATCATGATCTCTTGGTGTAAAATGGCTTTTTAACATTTCTTTCCGACACAGTAACAGGGTATGAAACAGGAAGCGTGATTAACTTTGTTTTCTGGACTGTGATTACAAGGATTTAATTTCTTACTTCCCTGTTTCAAGATACGTCATGTTGTGTCACACTTCAAAAACAGACTTTGTATTCTTTTACTCGGTGTCAGAGAACTGTACTATTATTTAGAACAGAAGTCTGTACTTGTATTACTCGTCTCGCTGTATTCTGTGCTCCTTTGATTGTCCCTTTATGGCCTATGACACTTTTCTTCACCATTTTGCTTTTCCCTCTTATGCCACCTGTCGTTGTTGAGACTACTGCTGTGCGTATCTTGTCAGGTGTTGAATATTATTTATGACCTTGTCTTGTGTCCCCACTGTGAAGCGCCTGATAAAACATCAATATCTGCCACAAATACAGAGTCTGTGGGTTCTGGCCTTTACCTGTCTCCATCTCTTTGTGGAAAGTCTGATTCTTTTGACATACACTCAAGGGTACTATCCAAATGTCTTGCAAATCTTATCATTTAGTATGACAGCCAGGGATGGAGGAGAGGATCTTGCTGAGTTCAGAGCGAAATTGCCTGGTAACCAGCGTGTAGATGAGAGGGTCCACAGCAGCCTGCACACACGTCAGTACCACTGCTGAGGTTTCCATCTCCAGTAGGGTCTGGAAAATAAATGGTTAATTCACTACTTATGGATTATTGTTTGAGTATGCACAAAATAAACTACAGAAGAACAACAGAAGTGAATATGTTACATATTTCCTTGCTTGGGTATAAATTACATTTTACCAATAAATAATATTCAAGTCAAAGTAAAGGAGAAATTCAGTTCTGTCAACTGGACAAAGGTTTTTGACATTTCACATCTTATCCAAGCTGCTTCTTCAGTTCTGCTCAGATCAATTATTCAATTAATTAAAATTGTCAGAGTCCTGTTAGGAAAATGTGAGAACTCTATTCATGGTAATATGGTAAAGTAAGCCTACATATTTATCAGTGTAATAAAATAAATGTAGAAGTATATTAGCCTTGGTTGAAAGAAGGCATTTGATCAATAGCCTTATATTAAATACAATACATCATGTAATTATGAAAGAAAATAGCGATTAGGCATCATTGTTGGAGATATAAAAACGAGATTTTGTTTGTTTTTTGAGGTTTTGTTCTAACAGGGACGGGTTAATGTATTAAATACTCACTCTGCTCGTGTCCTGCCCTAAGAAGACGTGTATCAGCAGAACTACCACGATTGGCACCCAGAAGAGTGTGAAGGCGAAGATGATGTATCCAAAGCGCTGGGCCAGCCTTCCTTCCATCTGTTTCTTGCCCCGTTCCCTGGCGCCTGGTGTGAGCAGACACACCGCTCCCACAATCTCCGGAGCCTTGGAGCCTACGCCCTGTGATCTCTCAGCGGAGCCGTCCTCTCCAGGCCCGTGCAGCATGCCCCGGCGTGCGGGTAAAGGGCTGCTGGAGGACACCGCGGGCAGAGACCTGAAGGGACCTGCGTGAGGAGGCGCACTGAGCATGTCCCACACGTGCGCAGACACTGCTGGTCTCAGCTGGACGCCGCGGCTGAACACTTTTTTCCGGTG
This sequence comes from Paratrypauchen microcephalus, assembly GCA_036785185.1. Taxonomy (NCBI): domain Eukaryota; kingdom Metazoa; phylum Chordata; class Actinopteri; order Gobiiformes; family Gobiidae; genus Paratrypauchen; species Paratrypauchen microcephalus. The sequence goes on along the minus strand of JAVJIX010000052.1, from coordinate 695,578 downwards.
TTGTCTCACAACTTTAAATATGCGAACATAATGTATGATAATGACGACTAAAGACATTGCCCACACAGGCACGAGAACGTAAGGTCCAAACGGGTCAGAGTACTGGTCGTGTCCCTCGTTGGCCCACACCATATGCGGCCGACAGAGCATGTAGAAAAGTGCGTTTTTGGACAACATGAGTGAGACCAGAGCCAGAAACAAGCCCCATGCCCAGATAGACATTATCCAGAGGCGGACTCGCAGTCTCCTCTTCTCAGTCTGAAACGGGAAGGCAATAGCCTGGAAGCGCTCCACGCTGATGCTGACCAGCGTGAGCAGCTGGACGCAGCTGCACAGCGCGTAGGTGAACTGCTGCAGAGTGCACACGGACACGGACGGCAGCGCGCTTTGACCGTAGTGAAGGAAAGTGAAGAGGAGCAACGGAGTGTCCACGGAGCACTTGAGGAGGTCACTGACCGCGAGACTCACCAGCAGAGCATTGTTACAAGTTTGGAGGCTTTTAGTCCGAAAAACAACCCAACAAACCCACAGGTTTCCAGGCAAACCTACAATTAACGACAGACTTAAAATGGTGCAGTTAAAAACAAGAAAAGCATTCTCCTCACATGGCTTCAAATTAAAGTTTGAGTCATTCCTCCTTTGTGCACTCATGATCTCAGCAAGGCTTTACTTTGTGGATAATTCAGCCATGTCCCGCAGAACGTAAATGCTCTTTCCATGCTTGATCATTTGAATAAGGGGCCAAAATCTACACATAGTTAGGCTCTAATAAGTGGCACAGTGCGGCGCACTTGTTTCATCAAGGGCCTCACACTGATTGGAAGACTGCAGGGCTCTGGTTGATAAGCTTGTAATCAGGAACGCGACGTAGATGTGTCTAACCTTGCAACGTCCTTCTAAATGAGACATACAATTATTTGTAGTTATCGTGACCTCTCCACTCATCTTCTTAGAAATCAAAGGCACAGTGAAGAAGGCTTGTAAAAAATATTTGGTAAGTGCACAATGCCAGCTGTATTGTGATTGCGACAGTATCCCAGCAACATTGACCTGTGTATGAAGTGCATCCTGGACAATGGCCAGCCACTGGTCTGACGGAGAAATACAGTAATAATAAATAACCCAATAATAAACTTGGAGGATTTTAAAATGTATAAATTCACTGACAAACCCTGTAGGCTTTAGAAAGTAAAAGGAATAATCAGTAACAAGGAAGATATTGTAGACATATTGCTTCAAATGAATTTATTACAAAAATGTGTCATTATTGAACAAAGAGAAAATATTATTAAAGTGCTTTCTCTCCTTTTAGATTCAATACTTAAGGAGCTCTTCTATATAGACTGCATTCATTCGATATGCTGCCATCCACTGAGCTGCACTGTAGTAGCTGTGGTATGCATACTGCTGATAAGGATGGTACTGATTCCATGAGCTGTGCCACATGCTCCAGTAACTATCCGTACTGGACTCCTCCTCATCCTCCTCCTCCTTTTCCTCGTCCCGTTCAGCCTCTCCATTTCTCCTTTTATTATTCCTCCCCAAACCATTTTGCTTATGTTTTTCCTTTTCTTTTTTGATCTTTCTAAAATGGGTTTGTTCAGACTCTTCTGCTGCTGTCCTGTCTGTTCGCCTACTCATTTTAACACCAGTTTTAACTCCATCTTCCTCCAAGTATGAGGAGTCATTTGAAAAGCTGTCAATCTGCAAATTTTTCTTTAGTTTGACTGATGTTAGTTTGACAGCATTTTTAACAGACTTTTCTTCATTTTGATCCAAACCTTCTGCAATGACATTTTCCTCCATGTCTGACTGAGAACTTGGCAATACAGAGAGTGAAATTTGTTGCTTTCTGTATTTACTAGTTACTATCACACTCTTTGCACTATTGTCATCAAGTGTGAAGGACTCTGTATGTCCATTCAAGTCTTCTGAGCTGCCTTCATCTCTTCCTCCATATTGTCTGATAACTTCTACTGTCCTACCCAGACCTTTGGTAATAAAGTTTTGAAAATCCCACTCAGCTTCCTCAAATGTTACAAACTGAGAGTTACAGGTCTTAAAAGAACTCAGAGATGGGATCTTGGGCAGAGCCTCTTGTTGTTCTTTGCGAGACGATTCATGAGAGACTATGGGCCGGCAATTAGATGGTTTCTGACTCAATACCTGAGTTTGAGGGTGCAAGCCCGGATCTCCTTCACCATTCGGTTTGTGCTTACGTCTTTCCTCAATGTCCTTTCTCTTTGTAAAAGATTCTTTCTGCATGACCACATCCTTTGTCCTACGTTTTTTCTCATTCTTGGAGACAACTGGGAATGTCGGCGCATCTGCATTGGAGGCCTCACTGCAAATATCCCAGTCACAGGCTTCCTCCATTAAACGGGGTTCCAAGCAGGCTAGAAAAAGCAATTACCACACTCAGTTTAAGAAATAAATTGATGTCACCCATCACATTAACTTTACTCTTATTATCATAAAGTTTTTATTTCAAAAGCTGGTTACATACTAAAGGAATTCTGATGTATGGAAATTATGATGTAAGAAAATGATCAATGTCGTTGTTTGATCATGATTTTGAGTGTTGTACATATACGTATCGAGAAAAATTCAGGTAACAATTTGAACATACACTACCAGTCAAACGTTTGGCCAAGGGCAGTGATCAAAGTAAAAGGGTGGCCATTGATAAGTGTTAATTCATAGTTTTGATCTAATCTACAATGTAAATAATTATTAGTTACTTGAAAGTCCAAACTTTTGACTGGTAGTGTATGTTAGTATAACACTAAACAAAAGGAACTAGTGTTTATTTGTATTGGTTCTTGGATTAAAAAAAAAAAAAAAAAGGGCAGGTTCAAGTCCTACCCATATTGCCAATAAAAATGTACAGGTTTTATTACTTACAAGGTAATGCAGACAAACTTAAGCCACACTTTTGAGAGATTGCCATCATCTTATTCTCCTCCTCACCATGGCAACAATAGGTAACAGCCAGACCTTGAGTGCCTTTAAAAAAATAAAAAAATAAAAAAATAAATAAAAAGACACTATTGTGGCTCTAGTTACTAGCATGTGCACAGCCTTTCAGAGTCTGGATTGAATTGACCTCTTTCCATTAAAACACAAGTAATTCCAAGCAATCATAATTAAATCCATGAAGATTACAAAGCTATTGACTTTCTACAGAAGTAGAACCTACTTAAATACAGCTGAAGCTAACCCAGCAAGAGGTAATGTGGGAAAATCAAGTAGGCTTAAAAACATTCAAGTAATAATATAGATTTACCGAAGCGTCCAGCCCGTCCAATGCGGTGCATATAGGTTTCCCAGTCCTGTGGCACATCCAAGTTTATGACCAAGTTCACTTTTTCTGCATCTATACCTCTGGCGGTCTGGTGAAAATGCATTAATGTGAATCATCACACAAACTATCATTTTTATCATGATATTTGACAGGAGGAGCAACTTGGAGGTGGCCCTTACCAGGTCAGTGGAGATGAGCACTCTGCACTGATACTGCTTCAGTTTGGACATTGCTTCCAGTCTCTGGTCCTGACTCAGGCCACCTGCAGGTATTATTACACTATATCAAGCTTTTGTACAATATATAAGTATACAGATAGGATCTAATCACAACAAGGTTAGGGTGTAGTGAAGTGTTAATAAGATTAGAGATTATAGTAATGACAAAGTACTGTTTACAATGTAAAATATGATGCAAGAAAACTTCTCACCTGAGATACAGACTGAAGGTAAGCCTTTAGAGGACAGGATATCTGCCAAATGTTGTGCCCTGAGAGAACAAAGAAACTGCCGTCATTGTAGCGTCGCTTGAACTGTCTGTGCATCCATTACAATTTGAATCTGTACTAATGTATTTATATATGTATATTATGCATACAAGCTGCAGTCTGACCTTGTGTGGAGGTTGGAGAACACCAGAGCTTGGTTGAATGGAATTTTACTGAAAAGTTCAAGCAAGTGCTGCACCTTTTCCTCAAAAATCTTGTGTGGTAAAGGGTGACTCTGTACCAGTTTGTAATACTGCTTTAAACCTATGAGAATCACACTATAAACACAACTTGAAACTTAAAAGCAGAACACATGTCAAATTCCCACATTACCTTTAAGGCCCATATCACTGGGGTTTAGTCTGACAAATGTGGGCTCGATCATGTAGTGAGTGAGATGCTGAGCAAGGGATTCTGGGTAGGTAGCAGAAAGAGCAAGCATCTGTTTGGTCACTGGCAGAGAGGAGAATATCCAGCTGTGCAGAATAATATTTAAATTCAAGCATCCAACAGTTACACTGTAAGTCATGCAGGAGTGTGGTATACATGTCTGTGTAGTTCTTACTTTATCTGCTCTTGGAAACTTCCTTCCTCCAGCAATTTGTCTGCCTCATCCAGCACAAGCAGTCTGATGCTAGCTGTAGACAACATGCCTAACTCGATAAGCTGCTTAATACGACCTGTGGACAATGCAAGTACAAAGCATTACATCACGAGCCATTGAGATTGTATTATGTGTTTGATGGCATGTACCTGGTGAGCCAACAGCAATATGGCACTTCTTCAAATGAGCCTTGTCTTGACTCACAGGCCTGCCCCCAATAAACACGTGGCATTCAAGTCCCTCCATGGCACAGCCTATAGCCATCACCACTGAGTGAATCTGCACGGCTATCTCTCGTGTTGGTGCCAGCACAAGCACCTGTTGAAGGAACAGATTGGCTTGATAAACAGATGAAATGTTAACAACCACTTGTGTTTAATTGGGAAAAGATTAGGAGTGAGCAAGTGGGAGGCAGTCCTCTTCTATAGTCCTTTTGAAAAGAGGATTACACTGCACTAGAAAGCAAGTTTTAGCCTTTAACTATGTTAGTGCCTTCCATACTCCCGACTCCAGGCATCTTAAGTACTACAGATTACAAGTGCAAAATTAAAGCCGCAAGCGGCGTTGGTCGGGCCCTCGCACCTGGGGCCTATGGAGGTGGGGGGTCATGCTCCATGCCAGCAATACAAAGTATTTTCAGCCGCACAAGATGTCATGTCAATCTAAAGCACAGCAGCAGCTTCAGTGCATTTTTTTTTACAGTTCCCTTGTCTACCACATGGTGGCGCTATGACATACGAGCAGTTCATTTGCATAAAAATGTTTCTCTTCATCATATACAAGGCTATGCCAAATTCCGTGTGGTTGGCTCAAGTGGTACGCTAACCGTGACCTACTTTGCGTTTAGGGGGCTAAGCTACTGTATTTTCTTGCAGTTCACTTGCCTACCATATGGTGGCGCTATGCCAAACTAAAATGTTTCCTCTCAGCATATGCAAACCTACCCCAAACTTCGTGTGGCCGGCTAAAGCGGTATGAACCTGAACCAATTTCCGGTTAGGGGCTCATTTGCTGTACATTTCTTACAGTTCACCTGCCTAACACAAGATGGAGCTGAGTGTGCTGAAAAGATAGAAATAAAGAGGAGGCAGTGGATTGTGAAAAGAAAGTGTATTTATTCCAAAAATTGTTGTGCACACGCTGTCAATTGCCTAGCAACGCACAACCCTGTTGCCTAACCCTGTCAGAACAGACCCCGTCAGACCCTGTTAGACCCTGTTAGACCCTGTCAGACCCTGTCAGACCCTGTCAGACCCTGTCAGACCCTGTCAGACCCTGTCAGACCCTGCATGTGGCTTACATGCTGAGGCCTACATGAACCTTCGGTGCTGGGCCCCACATTGCTGCTTGCAGCTATATCAGATCAAAGGTACATAAATATCAAAGATCTTTGATCAGGGCGTTGCCTAGCAATAAATACCTCCCATTCATAACTCATAACTCCCATTCAATAAATACCTAACCATATCGTCATATTACTGCCTATTTGAAAATCCTTTGCAATTTAACATCTCCAACGTCTTAAAGGGATATGCCACCCCCAGGTCAAATTTGGGCATCTCCCCACAGTCCAGAGACTAAAATAAGTGGTGGAAAGCGTTTTCCTGCTCACCCAGCCATTGTCCGAGTCTGTCGCCACTGACCGCCGCGGTAACTGGTGCTCCTCCGCCTTAGACTGGAGTCTAACGTAGCCAGAGAAAGATTTCGGCCAAAAGGAATTAATTTGCTCGATGCGTTTCCCAATTACTTTGTGTGTAGTGCGCATTCATATCGAGTGCAAATAAATGTGCAAATCAACACGGAGAGCTTGCCTTGGTCATTTTGGGTGGGAACTATTTTCCAGTGCGTAAGAATACAGCCGTATCACGCAGTACGCTACCAGGGGAATCCCAGTTACGCACCGGGAAGGGAGTTCCCCTGTTGCACAACGTGGTGCGTGATACGACTGTATTCTTACGCACTGGAAAATAGTTCCCACCCAAAATGACCAAGGCAAGCTCTCCGTGTTGATTTGCACATTTATTTGCACTCGATATGAATGCGCACTACACACAAAGTAATTGGGAAACGCATCGAGCAAATTAATTCCTTTTGGCCGAAATCTTTCTCTGGCGACGTTAGACTCCAGTCTAAGGCGGAGGAGCACCAGATACCGCGGCGGTCAGTGGCGACAGACTCGGACAATGGCTGGGTGAGCAGGAAAACGCTTTCCACCACTTATTTTAGTCTCTGGACTGTGGTGAGATGCCCAAATTTGACCTGGGGGTGGCATATCCCTTCAAGATTATGATAAAAGGAGAAATTCAATTTGTCAACTGGACAAAGTTTGTTTGGTCGAAAACGTTTCGCCGCTCATCCGAGAGGCTTCGTCAGCTCTGGTTCTAGTGCTGGTTAGACACTGCTTATATCTAGCTGCAGGGAGGAGCTAACTACACTGAAATAGCTCTGAAACTATCTCCACTAATCTGTCTTTGTTTTTCAAATTACTCTGCCGACTAGTTTAGCCTCCCTATTCAAGCCTAACGACCCTCTCCACCCCTCTGCCCTGGTAATTTGGGCTTAAATTTTGGTTAACATAATCTTAAAACACGTGAAGAGTCCCTCAGTCGTCCAGGTAGAATCCATGATAAAAGGAGAAATTCAATTTGTCAACTGGACAAAGTTTGTTTGGTCGAAAACAAACAAACTACACCTACGGTGTAGGAGAAGTGTTTCAAATTCCATTGTATTGTCAAATATTACAAAATCACACAAAAGGCCAATTATCTCACTTCCTGTTGGGCGTGGCCATGACATTGCAGTGAGGCGTTTGTTCGTCTTATTGAGATACACGTCCCTACCGAATTTCGTGCGCCTATCTTAAACGGTATGCCAGCCCCGAAAGACAGGCGCTAGGGGGCGCTGTCGAGCTCCTGGGGGGTCACCGGGGGACGGGCCTTTTTGTGGTCATACTGGCCGCACTTTGTGATGCTCGTGCAAAGTTACATTCGTTTTGAAGCATGGGAACATGCTCAAAATTGCCCCAGCGAGTGTGAACAAGAACGGAGAATAATAATAATAATACGGAAACAAAGCAACAACAATAGGGTCCTACGCACCTTCAGTGCTCGGGCCCTAACAAAGGGATCATCTGGCCAGCAGGTCTCCTGCTGAACCCAGTTGATCATAGGAAGTAATTTTTATAGGACATTTCAGTAAGATGTGATTTTTTTTAAGATGTGGCTGGTGTGAAATGAACCAGTCTCAAAAGACTCACAGTATTCACCATGGTGGCCCTTCGCTACTATGTGGCCTTAGATGAAAAAATTTGGACACCCCTGTGCTAAGGCCTTCTACAACCTTCACAAAGCCTACTGTCTGTGTGAATAAGAGCTATACTATACTGTACGATCTTTATAGAAACTTATATTACCTATATTAAGAAGAGTGCGCTTTTACTTATGACAAATATCATTATTGTTGGAGGTCATTATCTTACTTGTGTTGCAGGATTTTCCAATATCAGAGAGTCCAGCGCGATTGTACAGAACACACATGTCTTCCCCGTCCCAGACTTTGCCTGGACAATCAAATCTGAAAAACAGAAGAATTTATTTTAAGTAAGACAAATAAAATATGAACTTCTGTCCGGAACATCCACACATTGAGATAAACTAAAGTGACAGGAGAAGATCGGGACAGGTTAAATTAGAGTTAGTCAGTGTTCGTAACGCACCGAGACCGCAGCGGCCCAGGGGGATGGCTTTGAGCTGGATGGGGGAAGGCTTCTCAAAGCCCGCGGCAGACAGGCCCTGGAGCACGGGCTCGGACAGGAGCAGAGAGCTGAAACTGATACTCTCAGAAAGAACCACATCGTCGGTTCGTTTTCGTGTTTCGATGTCGTGCGCAGCTCTCCTCACGGAGGCCGCCATCTTAACTGTTTACCACCAGAGCCGAGTTCGTGGCCTTCAAGAAGAGGCGCGGGGCGTGGGTGCCCCCTAGTGACAGGGAAGAGGAACAAACTAAATCTAGTGCACGCACAGTTGGGTGCTTTTGTAGGATGTGATGATCAGCCACAGGGCTCTCAAGGCTCACGCATTGAGAGTGTGACACACGCAATTCGACGTATTCACACGCGCACACGCCACACATGGCATTTCTCACGCTGATTAGTGTTTTTTTTTTTTTTTTTTTTTTTTTTGTGCCCAGAAAATCGGTCTGTGTGGCTTAGTTTATGCAGGCTCCGCGCGTTTTCAGCGCCGCCCCCTCCCCCTGCTCCCCCGAGCAGGGGGAACAGGGGGAGGGGGGGGCGGCGCGTCTGCTCGCCGTCCCCCGGGCACGTCCTGAGCCTCAGTCCCGGTGCCACGTCTCCTCTGAGACGCACCGATTCCGGTCCCGGTGTCTCCGTCTGTGCGTAACGTGTCCCCCCCGACTAAGCGTATTCCCGTGCCCCCCCCCCCCGTAAGCGTATTCCCGCTTACGCGCGGAATACGCGCGGCCCAGAGCCGAACTGCCCATGGTGAGTCGCGGTGAGACGCGATGAGACGCGGTGAGACGCGGGCCCGGTGCATTGACCAGACTCTTACATGATAAAATAAACTGAGAACCATCAGGTAATAACTTCATTTATATAACTCTCATTAGTTGCTTTGTAGTTTAAGTTTGCTCTTTAGACAAACAGGGCTCTCAACACGCAATTCGACGTGCATTCACACGGCATTTCTCACGCAATTCAAGCGCCAAAAATTGTTCACTCGCACCCCCCCCCCCCCCCCCCGGTCCTCGGAAATGACAGTCACACGCACGACCCCGCTCAAAACTTGAGAGCCCTGATCAACCTAAACATGCGCCATAGGTAAAATCCTCCAGCTTAGGGCCTGACCAAGCCTAAATAACAAAACAAAATCATGGGGATGGTCCCCGGGTCAAATATAGAAACAACTTATCCTGTGCGAGATCAATAAAGGTCAATCTTCTCATCCTTGACCAGTGTAAGGCGCTTTGAGTTACAATTTTGTATGAAAAGCACCTTATAAATATTGTTTGATTGATTGATTGATTGATCATGATGGCAACCACTCAGATGGGGGGCAAAAACATTTTCCCTCTTCCTATTATTTAAGAAACATTTGAAAGAAAAATCCATAATATCTCATCAATATCTTCAGGGAAAAAGTAAGGAAACTGGGAACATTTTTGACAAGATAGGCCTACATAAAGCATTTTTTTAAAGCTGTAGTAAATTGACAGTATTTTATCATTTGTTTTAATAAACAGGCATATTATTTGATGTGTTATCCATTTTAGACGTCTTTAGCCAGCATGGAAGTATAATAAGATAATATTATAGAATCATGGTAGCCAGAAACCAGTGAATATGGAAATTCACAATTTAATTTGTATGCCTATAACCTTTGTACACAACAGCTCTGTAGTCTACAAACATCTGAAGTCTCAAGAAAACACTGGGCGTAATCCTAAAGTCCGCTGTGTTTTTCTGAGACCCTTATCTTCAGATGTAAGACCTCTGCCAATTATGGAAAGTGCAGTCTTAGAAGATATTAGGCAGAATTATGTCTACACAATCCAGGATTTGCTTTTCAACAATTAAATGTCGTGATCTTAAGTCCCTCCTCTCTCTGCCTGGTTTATTAAGAGGGTCTCCATCAGTTTAACCACACAGATATGGTCAGGAACTGTGACAGGATTGGAGAAGACATTGTCAGATTCTTGTTGGTCTTTTTTAATCAAGGAAAGGACTTTAAACTTTAACAGTCTTTGTTTTCTTATTTGCCAAACAACAAAATGGCGATCTTTCATAGAAATATTTCTCAAGATGCAGCCAACACACCCTTTTTGTCTCAAACTAGCTACAATGTCCTGGCAGCCATACTGGGGGTCTTCTCAGTGTCAGGGGTCATTCTTAATGTTTTGGTGATTGTCGTGACAGTGAAACACAGACAGTTGAGACAGCCCCTGAGCTATGCTCTAGTTAACCTGGCCGTTTGTGACCTGGGCTGTGCTGTTTTGGGGGGAATACCTACCACTATAACGACTGCTATGGGGTACTTCAGCTTTGGACGGGCTGGGTGTGTCATAGAGGGTTTTGCTGTGGCTTTCTTTGGTAAGTCAATACCAAGCAAATGTTTTGTGATGACCTTGTTTAAAATATGTGTGTTTTATATTTTCTGTAGGAATAGCAAGTTTATGCACTGTAGCAGTGATTTCTGTTGAACGTTATTTTGTGGTATGCTACCCTTTGGGATCAGTGCTCTTCCAAACCAGGTAATTTTTCCTTACAAAATGTAATAGTTCTATATTAGATGAAGGTAGAATAACAGTTAAGTCATTAGCTTTCTGATTAATTGTACATACCTCACCAAAACCCACAGTTGCTGGGCTCCATCAGAAGTTGTACTGATTGAATGTTTAGTTCACAGAGATTACTAATGGTTGTTTTTTGTCTATTAGAAATCAGAGCATACAATTTCTTACAGACATGCAGTTGCCGGAGTGGTGCTGTCCTGGGTTTGGTCTTTCATCTGGAACACTCCTCCTCTTTTTGGATGGGGCAGTTATGAACTGGAGGGTATCAGGACCTCCTGCGCCCCCAACTGGTACAGTCGGGATGTGGGCAACATGTCCTACATCATCGTGTACTTCTTCCTCTGCTTCGCCCTGCCCTTCTTTGTCATCATGGTGTCCTACTCACAGTTGCTGTGGACTCTGCGACAGGTGAGGCACATTTACATGGCCAGTAGAAATTAGATAACCAGAATTATCAAATAATTCTCCAATCTTTGGTGTGTGTTTACCAAGAGAAATCAAAAACACCTTGTGACATGTGTGAGATAATCAATTGATTCATTTATTTTTTATTTATTTATTTATTTATTTATTTTTTTCCCCGAATAACTATTTGGAAGACAAAGTACAATTCATGTAAAAAATACTTTGTTGTTTGTTCTATGCCGCATTAGTTTGTCCTTTTAGCCAAAACAACTCAGTTGAGGCCAATCAGAATGAGAGAGAAGGATAGAGATTACTGTCATTTCAATATTCAGAACTCCAGAAATCAGATAATAATCAATTTTTTGTGTGCATGTAAACAATATTTTTCTGAGATTTTGTAATGTGTGTAGAATCCCTCAGTCGTCCAGGTAGAATCCATCCCTCTCCTTTTGCCCGAGATTTTGTAATGCTAGCACATTGGTAATAATAACGTGACATAATCTTTCTTCTGCTTTTTTGTACAGTATACATTATTTCAACATGAAAATGACTACAAAATGTCTATGATGCGATAAGCAGTGTACTGTACTATAGGTGACCAGGCTGCAGGTGTCCGAGGGGGGCAGTACTCAGCGTGTGGAGCTGCAGGTGGCTCGGATGGTGGTTGTCATGGTGCTGTCCTTCTTGTTGACGTGGCTACCGTACGCCTCCATGGCCCTCTCTGTCATCCTGGTCCCCTCCCTCTACATAGACCCTGTTATAGCCACCATACCTGTCTTCCTGGCCAAGAGCAGCACAGTCTACAACCCCATTATCTACATCTTCATGAACAGACAGGCAAGTCTACTGTCAGGTATAAAAGCAGTGATGGAAAATAACGAAGTAAAAAAGTAAAAGTACAATGCTTAAGTACAAATTTTAGGGAACATGTATCTATACTTTCTACTCTACTACATTTTTATCTAGACTGAAAAGTAAAAAGTACTTTTCTTTATGTTTGAGACCTGCTGAAATGGCGGAGACTTTCTATTTTTAGCACATTTTTTTTAGTTAACCTCCCAACTTTGAGGAAACCAAACACACAAAAGCGGCTGGAAAGATTAAGAAATCAACTGAATCAGTCTTTTTCAAAATCACTGCAGTTCATCCTTTAATTGTTTTAAAAATCTCAGCAAAATACATTTACTTTTTACTCTTAAAGTTCATTTTTAAACAGATACTTTAAAGCTTTTACTATGTAGATTTTTTCATGTGATTTACTTTTACTTGAGTAACTTTTTAGCTTTGAATCTGTACTTTTACTATAGTAACAAAATTGAGTACTTCATCGACCACTGTATAAAAGTAATAAATAAGTAAATAAATAAGACAAGAACTATTTTAGGCCATGTGCAGGTTGTAGTTGAACTCAACAACCAAATTGGTTTAAGTGGCGGACTTATTAAATAAACTGTATATAGTGTTCAGTAGTAGTTGATCTTTTGCAGTTTTTTGGTCCTAGACTATGTATGTAAACCCACTCAGTGTTAAAAGCCAGAGAATGAAAATATGAACTTTCATTCTCTGGCTTTTAACACCCAGTGGGTTTATCTTTACTTATTTTACTTATTTATTGTTATGATTTTATGATTTTGCTTTTATTTGATTTTATGCTGGTTTTATTGTTTTAAGACTAGTATGCTCAAATCTTTAGCAGTTATACTTTTTGTTGTTTTCTTTTGCAGGACTTTAGTTTGTAAAATTTGCTATATAAATTAAGTGGATTTGGATTTATCATAACTTATAACTTCAGTCCTGATACAATACTGGTCTCTTTATAATGCAGTGTTATTTTAGTTTTGCCTGGTGTAATAATGGTGTAGTAATGTAATAAATTTACATATTTTATATATTTTTTTCTTCATAGTTTCGAAACTATGCGGTCCCTGCTATTCTGTGTGGGCGGAACCCCTGGGCCTCAGAGGCACAGCCTTCAGAAGGGGAGACGACAGCTACCTCCATCAGCAAGAGCCAGAGAGTGTCACCCAAAGAATCACTTAAGGAATAAAACTGGATTTTATTCCTGGATTTTATTTAGTAATCTGTAAATTAAAATGTTACACTTTGAAAAGCTGATATTCATAGAAAACATTAAACTGTAGGCTGTACGTTTCAACCAATTTCAAGCTTGTGTAATGTTAAGTTGCTTTTTTATCACTGCTATAACCAAATTTTATCCAATAATATCTAGCTCATGTTATTATTTGATTTAACATTCTGTATATATTTCACTTTTGTTTAAAATAAAGATGATACACTCCAAAGAACTGTGAAAAAAACAGATGATATTTTTAACCTAATTTGTTTGAGTGTGTGTACATCTGGTTTTCCCCAACTCTTCCCTGGGTTATTTGGGGTAGTGTCTGGAATGGATTAACCACTGCTTAAGAAGATTACTTAGTAGTGCAAAATACTGCACACGTAGCTACTAAAAAGAGTATTTTGTCTCCGACTTGAATAGGCTATAAACAGAATGTTTATAAATAATTTTTGATATACCACTGTGAGATGAGTTTCATGAGTAACATGGCTTGACTTACCTACACATTTCATTGGTTGTGCATTAATTGGTAAACTGTCTGCATACAATACACAAATCTTTGTCCTTAGCCTTTTTCTTGTCTAAAAGTTTTGTAAAGCACAATATAAAATATTTTCAGAAAGGACAAAAAGTACAAATGCCTTTTTAATTAGGTTTTCACCGCATTTTGCTTTATTAGGTCTGTGCTCAGATGTGATCCTCTTTCATTCACATTATCAGCAGACCTGGTTACGACCATATGGCTTTCATTGGTTAAAAAAAATAAAATCAAAAATCAGTGTTTGTTACTTCTTCTTTGCAACACAAAAGTACAATCCAGGCTTTGGACCAAGCAAGGGTCGATTTCTTTTTCGTCTCACAATTCAATCATTCACAGTCATCTCCTCTTAAATCAAATCATCATGTCACCTTGGCTTCTTAATTTGTTATACAAATATTGCTATGAGATCTCACTAAAATGAAAGCAAGAACAGCAGTATCAAACCTATACACTATTTACAACATAGTGAGGGCTTTCTCTTTGTACATGCTACATACTGTGACACTCTGGGTTAACAGAGACACCTTTTTGACAAAGAAGGTCAAGGAAATTTGTTTGTGTCACTGTAAAACATAAAATAACTGTATATAAAGAAATATACAGCCAGATTTGGGTACTATTAAGGAAATTTAATCAGATTTGAGAATTTAAATATGGAGTTACACTTACACCGGTAATATAATATAATTCCCACCATATTTCAATGGCACTGGATCAATCCACTACTACACGCATCGCAGTAATTACTTACAGTACTTACTTAATTAATAGTATGCATAGTATTTTGACAGTGACATAAAGAAGTTTCCATGACCCTCATTTACTGATCAGACCAGGGCAATTAACCAACCAACCAACAAAACCTTCATATACAGTACAATATCAAGAAATGGTCTATGAGACATGTGCTTTAAGCTTTGGTCCTGTTGTTTCTGGCAGCTTGGAAATCTAAGTCTCATGAAACAACATAGTTTCTTTTCCAAAGCACTGAGTTAATGCACTGTTCTACACAATACAGTGTCTGAAGATTGTGATTTGTCATTGCCATTTATAGGTCAGTGTTGTGTGTACAAAAGTAAAAACATGCTAAATTAGTTGAGAATATTGCATTGATGGTAAATGTTTCACATACAACGTCAACACATGCTCAAAATGGCAAGTAGCCTATAGGCAAGACTGAAAAATGGGTGTAATCAAGAATATGTATGATACACTAAACAGATATAACATTATGACCACTTGTAAATACCTTATATGCAACTCTGTATTTTTCAGCAATATAAGCCTAGAGACACAGACGTGAGTCAGTTTAATGGGACCATGCAGTCTGATCTAGATTTATCATGTTTCCTTGGCAAACTCACACAGAAGATAACAAAACGATACACATTATGCATGTTTTGTTATTCATGTCACTCATAGAGGCAGTTGTGTTTCAGTGGTAATAATGTTATAACTGATTGTTCTAAAATGACTAACTTTGCAAAGGGTTTCCAGCTAGGTAGGACATAAAGACAGCCTTACTTACAGCATTCAAATCATCACACTATCACGAGTCCTGAGCTTAAGGAATGTGCAACACCTCCTCAATCGTACAACTCCAAATTGGAACAAAATTCAAGAAAGGTTTGATCAAATATATACAGCTTAAACATAAAAAGGCAGGTAAGTGTAGCCAGAAGAGGTTTCGGGCCTTCTACTTGGTCTAAAGAGGTAAAATCAGGTGCAAAAAGGACATTTAAAACGATCTGGACATTAAGAGATAAAAGGCAAATTAGACGTACAGCTGGAGTGTTGCGAAAACACCCTTGACATCACTGTCCATGAAACAGGAGTGCTAAGCAAGCGTTTACAGCATGTATCTTCATGAACTGATATGTGGTAATGTCCATCTTATATTTTGTTGGGTTTTTTTTGGTTCACTTCTTCATTTTGAATATTCGTGCTGGATGAGGTAAGTTATGACAGCCACCCTGATGTCTACTGAACAATAAGGTGCTTAAGTTTAACTGTGTAAACTCCTGTAGAAGACACACACTGAAATTGGACAGTGTCTGGTGTGTCTTTGGAGATATTTAGAGACTGTATGGACTGCATCAAATAGAGCAGAAAGTTCAGTTCTCAATGTGTTTTCCATACAGCTCATAATGCTGCCCTCTCGTGGACAGCAGCAGTAGTAGCAGCAGCAGCAAGAAAGGAGGGTCCTACTTGTGAGTTGGTATTATTTTTTTAATCAAGTATCAATTCTTCAGCCATACTTCTGTCATTTCCATAGTTTTAAATGGGATAGAGTGTGTGCGGATCTCTCCTTAGGTGTAGACAGGGTATAGAAGACTCTGCAAGACAGTTTTAAGTCTTGTTCGGCCTTGTCCTAATCTGGTCATCCTCTCTTCATCAGTGTCGCCAGTATTAAAACAACACACTCTGCCTCCTGCTCTTTCCCTGACCTGCAAGAAAAAAAACAGATGAGTTAAATTTGAATTTTGACTCGAAAAAAATGTGCACATTGAATAGCAAATGCCCATAGATGGTATAAAGAAGTGGACTAAGGGAGTGTGACCTTCAACTCCAGTCAAATTAATCTCACGAGGCTAGCAGTTTTAGGAGTGAAGCCAAATTTGGAGCCAAGTTATATTAGGAATAGGAATTTATTTACAGTTAACACCAAGATCATGTACAGGGGGTTAAAACGAATATTTTTTTAGAACAGCATGACGAGGCTCACTGCAGCAGTTACAAAGAAAGTTTTTTTTTGTGTGTTTTGTGTAAAGTGAATTGTTAATGGAGCCGGAAACGTCCTTGTGTTCACTATTTCCTATTTTGCAGGATAGCTATTCCCATACACAGTCTATGGCCAAAAATAATTACAATCCAAAACAAGCAAACTTACTTTTTTTTTTTTTTTTACACAGCAATAAATGCAATCGTGCAATCGTGTCTAAATAGTGATGAAGAGTAATATTAACAGGATAATCAATGATTAGTTTGGGAAGATCGATTTATCTTCAGGGATTTGAATCCTATACTGTGAGAAATACTGATTTTGGATCTCATTTATGCACCCTTAATGTAAATTCTCCATCACTATTTATAATGCAAAAACACCACACATGAACCCTTACCCATAAAGATTTATTTAACAAAAATGCTACACCTCCCACCTCTGGAGGAACGTAAAGAAAACTGCAAATAAAAATGATAAAATGACTCTTATTTCAACTATGCTTTGTCTATATTTTGTCTTACAAAAGTAGGGGGAGGGGTTGCCTGAAGTAAGAAAGGGGTTGAGTTATGAAAGATGAGATGCTTTGAAAGAGTAAGACAAGGATGGAGTGACAGCCAGGATGTAAGCTACAATAGTTATGATGTCATGTTTCTGTGGTATGTGCACATGTATCAGCTTTCAATGGGTTACAATGAATCACAAGTATAGAGGATCAGATGTCTAAAGACAATGCAAAAGTGACAGACCGGTTGAAGGAAAAAAGGAAAGCACTGAAACATTTACCAGAAGGGATGAACATTCAGCCAGTGGAAGTGGAGGAGAGAGAGTGACTCTGAGGTCTGGGATTGGCTGCCTCTCTCTGGAAGTACTGCGAGGGGGCGGAGCCAAGCTTATAGCTCATGGCTTTCAAAGAGGTTAGGGGAAGACGAAGGCAGGATAGATTGTAGAGAAGGGAAAAAGAGTTAGAAGAAGAGTAAAGGAAATGAGCATAACAACTGGGAAAGAATAACATTAAGAGGGATGGGTCAAATTGGAAGAACATGAAGAGACACAAACAGACACAGAGGTAATTCTATGGGAGATGTAAGAATAATGTCCACCTCAAAATAAAAGTGTCATGTAAAACACATAATGGGACTAAACAGCCCATGTGTTCCAATACATGTAGTAGTATATCTTTAAAATGTTACTTCCCAGGATTTAAAAATAAATTGTTAAATTGATCTTGTTCCAAATCACTCTGTATGTCTGGACTGTTTCATGTGCCTAACAGGAGCTGACTCTTGTATCTTCTGCTGCTAAAATAGCTTACTTGATTCTGGATAGATTGAGGACCTCTTCCCTGGATCTCTCTGTAGCGCAATGCCTTTTACTGAAAATATGGATGCCGCTAAAACAAACCAAACAAATATAATCAAAATACAATATTATATAATTTTTCACAAAAATAAAAACAATACAACAAGAATAACAACACATACTGTCTGCAAGTGTTTGGACCTGTTCCCCGAGACTTCTAAAATAAACATGTTTTAGAGCATCTTCTGCTGATATCCTTTTCTTTGCTTCAAACTAAAAACAAAAAAGACAGAGTAAGGCTGACTTATAACAGTATATAACTGTGTAAAAGGACTCATGAGAGAACAATGTGCTTTACCCTTAATAGCAACGACAGCAAGTCATGACCATCACTGTCTATCCTGTATGGGGAAAAAACATATAGCATACAGGATTTTAGTAAGGTCATTTAGCAGTAAAGATAAGCAAATATATGGATTTTTTAGCGTATTGGCTATTGGCCTTAAATCTCTACTAGATGCCAATATTTTGTTTGGTCAATCTGCTCCCTAAAAAATACACAAAAAGCTTTATAGTTAAAATAATTAATATGAAAAGATAGCTGCACAAAATGTATCTACACAAGTCTCTTATAGGTTTGTGGTTAAAAAAAAGTTTGGGAGTTGTTTGTAGTAGTTAATTTAAAAGACATAATTTGTGGAAAATAATCCAAATCTGGCCAACATATTGCATATGCTCGGTATTTGGTAACAGCATCGGCCATGAAAAAACTCATATCATTCAATCATTATTTAGCAGCAAAGTAAATGGTTATCTAAGTATTTGTAGCTATCACTGAAGCACAGGTCACTGACTGTAGTTGGAGCTCATACCTTGGTGCGTGGTTCACCAGAGGTTCAACTTGGTACTGGGGAAAATTGTAAGTCTTGAACTCTTCACTTGTTGTAATGCCTGGCCAGGTCTCCTCTGTAGGAGTACCTATAAAACATACACAAAGATGCACAAATGAGAATACTATAAACAAATAACCAAGTAATAAATGGAGTTAATGTGATTAACTGAAATTCAGGAGCAGGACCACGCCTCAACCACCTTCTCCTCCTCACCAGCGAATCACAGTTCACCATAACCACACCTCTAATTTCCCGGAGCTATTTATAGCCACTCATCCCTTCATTCCAGTTCGTCTCGGTTAACTCGACGGTCTCGGTTAACTTGACTGCTCTCAACCGCGTCAGCTCGCTCGAGCTGGGCTAACAACCCGTCACATTCAAACACCGACCTGCCTCACGTTTCCTCGTTCCTTCCAGTTCGCAATTCCTTACGCCGCGACGGATTTCTATTCAGGAATCTGGAGGATCTTCCGTCGCATATCCGCTCCGCGGTAAGAACCACCGGCCGGCGTCCAGCCCACGGCCCGCGCCGCCCAGCGAACGCTCCAGGCGCGCGCTCACGCAGCGGACCTCCACCTCTAAGGAGCACCCACCGTCAATATCTCTATGCTGGCGGTCTATACGGGATATCCACATTGTCCCTCTCGTCGCCTCCTCCTCCTCGAGTAGGCGAGCGCACAGCCTGGCGCAGCCCGGCTCTCGGCGCGCAGACCGGCTTTGGCAACCACGGCTTTCGGCACAGTGCGGCCCGGCCTCCAGCGACCACAGCGTTCGGTACCGCCTAGCACCCGCCGTGCCCCTTCAGGCTGACATATCAAGACAGGACCTTCAACAGTTTAGATCAAGAATGTAACCCCGGCGCCCTGGAACGAGACGAACAAGCTTCCGGGTTCCCATCAAGTTTCCCGCGTGCAGCTGCAGACGTCGCCACTCCCTCCTCTCCTCCACTACAGTCTCATAGCTCCCCCTGCTGGGGGTTAAGTAGTATCACCACCAGTGGCCAGTAAACGTATTCGGTCTACTGTGCAGTTTCACTTGAATTCTCTTGTATCATCTCAGCCTTCTTTCAGCAGGCCATCTCCCCCTGTGCCTGCACCATTCGTGTCTCATTCTTGTCCCCGTTTTGCAGGCTGCACAACTCCCCATGCACATGCATCTTCTCCCCATCTCTCATTTCTCTCTTTTCAGTCATCATGAGCTAGATGGCTTCTCGCGCCCTACCCACATTAGGTAGAGCCTCTAATCCGTTTCCCGTCTTCTGCTCTATCCCCACCATTCTATCCTATACGCATGCTCGGGAGAGAGGCCTCCACCTCTCTCCTGACCGGCATGATTAGATGCTCTCGCCATCTAATCCTCATCTCCTTCTGCTCATGCTACATCATTGCATTCCTTCATCATTCTCTGCTCTCATGTCGCGACTACTATTACGGTCTCCAAATTCGACCGCTCATCTGTCCAGCATTCAACCCGTACCCGCCCTGTGAACATCCCCAATATGCACCTCCACCCTCAGGTCCTTAGCTGTTCCACAGTTTCCAAGCCGACTGACGACTGGCCGATTCTCACGACGTTTCACCGGCTCTCATGACAGCATGATGACCGCCACCTGGGTATCACGACGGCTCGCCTGGCTCTCACGACGGCTCGACAACTCGTCTGGCTCTCACGACGGCACGACAGCTTGCCTGGCTCTCACGACGGCTCGCTTGGCTCTCTCGGCGACTCTCACAATGGCTCACCTGGCTCTCTTAACGGCTATCACGACGGCTCGCCTGGCTCTCACGACTGCTCGTTTGGCTCTCAGGACGGCTCTCACGACGGCTCGCCCAGCTCTCACGTCGAGTCTTCCGACCCACAACGGGTCTTCTTCTCCTCCACCTCTGTCCTGACCCACAACAGGTCTTCAGATCTTCAGGTGTGTGTTCTGTGTGGAGTTTGCATGCATGGTCTGGGTCCGATCCCCGGGTCGCCTGGGCCTTTCTGTGTGGAGTTTGCATGTTCTCCCTGTGTCTGGGTGGGTTTCCTCCGGGCACTCCGGTTTCCCCCACCAACCCAAAACATGCACCATAGGTAAATCCTCTAGCTTAGGTCCTGACCAAGCCGAAGCAAGAAGATCATGGAGATGGTCCCTGGGCGCAGTAATGTGCTGCCCACTGCTCCTAGTAATAGGATGGGTTAAATGCAGAACTGGAATTTCCCCACTGTGGGACTAATAAAGGCATAGCTTTCTTTCCTCCCATCAGATCTTCCTCCCGTCAGATCTTCCTCACGTCAGGTCTCCCTCCCAACCCACAACGGGTCTTTCTCTGCCTCTCTCTCATGACCCACGACGGGTCTCCCTCTCTCCTGATCCACGACGGGTCTCACTCCCTTCCGACCCACAACGGGTCTTTCTCTGCCTCTCCTGACCCACGACGGGTCTCCCTCTCTCCGGACCCACGGAGGGTCTCACTCCCTTCCAACCCACAACGGGTCTTTCTCTGCCTCGCTCTCTCCTGACCCATGACGGGTCTCCCTCCCTCCCAACCCACAACGGGTCTTTCTCTGCCTCTCTCCCGACCCACGACAGGTCTTCTTCTCTCCACCTCTCTCCTGACCCACAACAGGTCTTCCTCCCGTCAGGACGATGGCACGACGGCTCACCCGGCTCTCACGACCACATGACAGCTCACCTGGGTCTCACGACGGCTCGCCTGGCTCTCACGACGGCTCGCCCGGCTCTCACGACGGCTCGCCCGGCTCTCACGACGGCTCGCCCAGCTCTCACATCGGGTCTCCTGACCCACAACGGGTCTCTCACTCGATCCACGACGGGTCATTCTCCGCCTCTCTCTCATGACCCATGACGGGTCTCCCTCCCTCCCAACCCATGACAGGTCTCCCTCTCTCCTGACCCACAACGGGTCTCACTCCTTTCCGACCCACAACGGGTCTTTCTCTGCCTCGCTCTCTCCTGACCCATGACGGGTCTCCCTCCCTACCGACCCACGACGGGTCTTTCTCTGCCTCTCTCCCGACCCACGACGGGAGATCTTCCTCCCGTCAGGTCTCCCTTCCGTCAGGTCTCCCTCCCGACAGGTCTCCCTCCCAACAGCCCCCCGACCCTCATCCCTCCGACCCTCATCCCCCCGACCCTCATCCCCCTGACCCTCATCCCTCCGACCCCCCCATCCCTCTGACCCTCATCCCTCATCCATCCAACCCTCAACATTCGAGCCTTGCTTACTTCACCTACAGGTTCCTAAACTTTCCATCCGCACCCGAGCTGAAGGACGCACATCAGCATTATCATGGTCACGTCCGTCAACCATCTGCGCTAGCGCGTGTGACCCCACTCCAGCAAAGGTCCAGCTCCTCTGTCAGGGGAGAAGACCCTCCACGTCACGGTTTCTCTACATCACTCCTGACTCATTCGCCATATGGCACCTTCACGACGCAGCTCCAGTTTCTCCAGTGTTCAGTCCCAATCTTCGGCAGTAGTCGGATTCTACATTGCTTCCAGAGCCCTCGAATTGCACAATTAGCCTTCAGCTTCATCGGAACTTCGTCCTACTTTTCCACCATTCTTTGGGGGTCTGATTAATCCAGGCATTCCCATTCATTCTAACAATAATAGATCAGTCAATACCACCTTCATCAGCTTCCCCTCTGCTCATCTGATGTCACCATCATCTGCAATTTCATCACCACCACTCCAGGAATGTCTGCGTCTCCATCGTCCAGGCTTACCATCCATCCATCCATCTTCTGCTTTTCAATTTCTGGGTCACGGGGCAGCAAATCTGCTGCCCAGAACACTATGCACCGGCCCCCATGAATCCTCCCGCGGGGGTAGGTCCAGGCTTACCTCTCAGGGATAAATCTCATATACAAGCTGACTTCTGGCGAAGACTGCCAGTCTCATCTTCATGTTCCCGCGCTGATTAAAGGACTGCAAAAACTGAACCTCGCCTTCCTCCGAAACGCCTACCACTTACTTCGGACCTTCTCTACCGTTGCACTCTGCGCTCCGGTGACCTCTCGCCTTTCACGGACCTCTTCTGGCATAACACCCCATCCATTCTCCATTAATTTATTTCGCATTGGCGCCACTACGTCCACGGCCAGGGCAGATGTACCCGACCGGAAAAATTCGAACCTTTGGTTGTCGGGTCTCCAGCACCTACCTCGTGTATGTTCGTCATGACCTCAACAATCTCCTCCAGACCCATTCCACTTTATGCTCTTTACAAAACTTTTGGGGGTCCCGTTCCGCTGGGCCAATCAAAGATTGAGACGGAGCCCCCACCCATCGTCTCAACCCAGCCATTACTGCCTATTCACTCAGACATCCACTATCATTCAATAATAAATATCTTCACTGCATTATGTTGATGGCATGGTCCTAGCTAGTGAATGAACATGCTTACTATTGGTGGATTTCAGACCAGGGACATCACAACATTCTGTAGACTAATATAAATATAGCTGCAAGCAGCAATGTGGGGCCAAGCACCGAAGGTTCATGTAGGCCTCAGCATGTAGGCCGCATGCAGGGTCTGACAGGGTCTAACAGAGTCTGACAGGGTCTAACAGGGACTAACAGGGTCTGACAGGGTCTAACAGAGTCTGACAGGGTCTAACAGAGTCTGACAGGGTCTGTTCTGTCAGAACAGACACATCAAAGACAGATCAAAGGTTGCTAGGTGCGTTGCTAGGCAATTGACAAATTCCTGCAACTTTGACCTGCTGGTGCCACTAGACGGTTGGGGCTGGGGGCCTATAAATTGCTGTGGGTAATGAGGAGACTGGCTGGAATGTGCATGCAAAATTTCACAACTTTTTACCAGACGTTTCTAGGGGTTGCCATAGACTCCCATTGAAGAAAGAATATAAAATAAATATAGCTGCAAGAAGCAATGCTGAGGCATGTAGGCCGCATGCAGGGTCTGACAGGGTCTAACAGAGTCTGACAGGGTCTAACAGGGTTTAACAGGGTCTAACAGGGTCTGTTCTGACAGGGTTAGACCCTGTCAGAACAGACACATCAAAGACAGATCAAAGGTTGCTAGGTGCGTTGCTAGGCAATTCCTGAAAATTCCTGCAACTGCCGTCTAGTGGCACCACCACTAGACGGTTGGGGCTGGGGGGCTATAAATCGCTGTGGGTAATGAGGACTGGCTGGAATGTGCATGCAAAATTTCACAACTTTTTACCAGACGGTTCTAGGGGTTGCCATAGACTCCCATGTGGAGAAGAATATAGAATAATATTAATAAGAATCAGGAGACCAGAACATCAAAGGAAAGATCAAAGGGTTGCTAGGCAACTTCGCTAGGCAACTTCGCTAGGCAACTTCGCTAGGCAACTTCGCTAGGCAACTTCGCTAGGCAACGCAAAGCAAACACTATAGGGTGCCTAGCACCTTCGGTGCTTGGCCCCTAATAAGAAGGAGACCAGAACATCAAAGGAAAGATCAAAGGGTTGCTAGGCAACGTCGCTAGGCAACGCAGAGCAAACACTATAGGGTGCCTAGCACCTACGGTGCTTGTCCCCTAATAATATTTAATACAGATGGGTAGCTAAAATAAATATTGTTATAATGCAGATCTTTGTTGTAATATAATGGGTTCTGCGGTATTGTCACTAAAATAATTGATTAGGTTCAACATTTAAACATTTCAATAGTGTTCAGTCCTACCAAGTATCCGAAATATAAGGTGAAGCTCATCCTCCACAGTCGACCCAGGGAACAAAGGTCTGCCAGTGATCATCTCATAAAAGATACAACCAACGCCCCTTTACAAAGATAAGAAGTGGTATATGTTATTAGTAGATATGCAATATAGCACAGGTCCCTTGATTTTTTGTATTTTTTCTTACCACATGTCAATGGGTGTGGAGTACTCTGTGGATCCCAGTAGCACATCTGGAGGGCGGTACCATAACGTCACTACTTCATTTGAGTAGGTTTTTGTTGGAACAGACTTGGCTCTTGCTAAACCTTTATATCAAAGATGTAAAGTTAGTTAAAATTACATCAGCTTGACAAAATGTTGTTTTCTGTAGAAAAAATAATTATACCATTATTAGTGATCAGTTTTTGGCCAATATGGTTATATAAGTAAATGCATTTTAGTATAATGTAGTGATAATACACAACGACCACACAACATACAGTAATAAATATAAAAATGTGTCTTGTACCAAAGTCTGCCAGTTTCAGCTCCCCCTTCTCATTGATGAGCAAATTTTGGGGTTTCAGATCTCTGTGCAGGACCTTCCTTTTGTGGCAATAAGCCAATCCTCTCAACAGCTGGAACAGGAAGATCTAAAGAGAGAAAATAAACATGTCAATCAAGTAAGTGAGATACATTAACCATTATTATCATAACCAAATCTTAGGTCATTACCTTTACATTATGAATGCTCATAATGCTTCCACAGTCATCCATGTACTGCTTCAGATCTTTTTCCTGAGGAAAATGAAGCAGGTTAGGTAAAACAATCCAACAGTTTTACTGACAAGGATGAACAGTTTAGCCTCTTACCAGGTACTCAAAAACCAGAGTCAGGCACTTGTCTGTGTGGATAATGTCGTGGAGGGTGACAATATTAGCATGCTTCAAGTCTTTCAGCAGAGACACTGGAGAGACAGAATCACAGTGTGTCAGTCAAACAGACTGCAGGGCAGCTGGCATTAAACAGCCCACAGTTTACATGTGGTGCAGAAGTATAATCCACTCACACACATGTTTGAGCAGTACAGATTTGTGATATTATCACCAAGTTAATCAGAACAAATTGACTTATTAAGCTCTTGCAGCAGACGATTCACTACTAACTAGGGATGCAAATTATCGATTAATTCATTAATCTATAGTTGATTGACCTTATCGATCGATTAACGATTAACTGATAGGCGGCGTTTTTCACCTGCATTTTAGTGTTTCAATAGGGTCTTTAAGAATATAAGCTATAGTATACATAACACTGAGTCAAAAATATATCATAGTATTATTATATTGTATATTCCTCAATTAATTATTCCTTAGTAAAAAGCAGACAAATGTATTGATGCTGAATAACAAAATACAGTAATCCCTCGCTCTATCGCGGTTCACGGATTATTTTTATTTATTTTTTTTTATTTTTTGAAACCAGGTCTAGACCAGAACTAAACCAGGTCTAGACCAGGTCTATACCAGGTCTAAACCTGGACTGGGCCTGGACTAAACCAGGACTGGACCAGGTCTAGACCTGGACTAAACCAGGATTAAACCACCACGTGCCGCTGCTGGTTTCGTTCGGCTGGTTTGTGGCTCGGGCTGAGACTACGCATTCCGGGCGCCGCGGTTCGATCTCGTGCTCAGCAGCCCAGGTGTATGCGCGAGGCCTGCGCGTACACCGGGTAGTGCCGTTGAGTGAGCGCGGTGCACGGTTGCCTTTTTTTTTTTTTTTTATCTTTTATTATTACAAGGTACATATTTTAACACCACAATAACATTCGCAAAGCAGTCAGAAGACACATCGGGGGATGTGGACACGGGAATAAACACCACTGGGCACAAGGGCTAAGAGAAACAGGGGGAGTGTAGAGGACCAAAGGGATTGTTCCAGGTGAAGAAAGGGGGTCTGGGGGAGAGCAAGGGCGATGCAGTGTCCAAGGAAGGTCCAGACGACAGGGTCCAGGGGGGACTCAGAAGTCCAACCGAGGGGAACCGGTTCGCGAGATGGAGAAAAGCGTATTGTCTGGGGTGAAGGTGTTGCAAAACGCAGATTCTCTTGCGGAGTGGAGATGGTAAACGTGGGCGAGAAGGAGCGCTGTGAAGAGGGGCCAGTGCTCTGCTGCATGGCCGCCGTGGCGGTTGCCTTGTTTCGTGACCACACGGGTGCGCATGTCCACGAGTAGCGATTAATTACAATTAATGCATTTTGTTCAACCGTCTTGATCGACAATTAATTGTAAGTCGATTAATTGTTGACATCCCTACTACTAACCAAATAGCAAAAGGAGAAATTCAATTTGTCAACTGGACAAAAGTTTGGTCGAATACATTTACACCGAATAGTTTACACTATTTTACACCGGTCTTCTCCTATTGTTACGGCACAATCTAAGCACAACACATTGGTTTTCTTAGATTGTGCCGTAACAATAGGAGAAGACCTATCCTCAAACCTAAATCAAAACAAACAAAGAAAACAATAGGGTTAGCCAGGGGGGTATTCCACGAACGTCGCTAAACTTAGCCGCGACTAAGTGCTAAGTTCTCGCCTGGCTGAGACACAAATTAGACAAAAGCTTGAACCCGTTCCACAAACGCGTTTCAGCTGCGCCTAGTCAGAGCTAAGCTCAGTCAGGCCTAATCAGGCCGGGCCTAGACGCGTGCACGGGGAAGGTAAGAAGCCCTGAACAAGCGACTGTCGAAAACGCGATCATGTGGAAGATTCGGGCCGATTATTTCAGCGCATCAGAACAGAAGTTGCTTTTGGAACTCTACAACACATTTGCAATAACCAAGACCAGAGACATGGCGTGGCAGAAGTTCGCCGAACGCTTAAATACGTAAGTTGAGTCCCATAACAGTGCTGGACATTGAGTTTTTTAAGTCTGTTTTTCACCATTGACGTCAACGCTGATTTGTGGCGCAGGGGTAAAGTTACCGTCTGCAGAGCGGGAGATTGTGAGTTCGATACTCATGGTGGGCAGTTGATGGCATAATTATTATACATTTGTATAGCAGACTTGTCAGTTGGAATTTATTTTTACTGTGTAAAAGTATTTGCTCCAACTAATACGTTAAATTGTGTTATCTTGTCTTTGAGCAGGAATAATGTGAAGAGGACTGTTTTGCAGGTAAAGACAAAGCATAATAACATTTTGCAGAGATAGATAATATTAATATTATTATTCAGTGAAAGTAGTAATACTGTTGAAATGGTACCTTAATTTAATTTAAAATGAACAGTAGCTACCAAGCCACAGGAGGTGGGAGCCCCCCTCAAAATCTTTCACCTGCAGAGGAGCTGGCACTGGCCCTAAACCGGGGTCACCCACTGGTCTGGAGGTAACTGAAGGAGGGACCCCATCGAAGATCCTTCCTGCGAGTTCTCCTGAAGAGTATATTCAAGTTACTGAAGATGGCGTACACTTGGACCCTCCTCAGCAGTCCTCCAGCAGTGCCTTGCCTGACCCTCAGCAGTCCTCCAGCAGTGGCCTCACACCAGAATGTCATACCTAATGTCTTTTATTGTTTTATGCCTATTGATGGAAATTGATAAATAGGATTTCATTAAAAAGGCTTGCACAGCATCTCTGAAGCAAATTTGTTGAATCATTGAAATGTTGCATCATGGAGCGTGCCTGTTATTTGGCTACATTTTGTTTTAAAAGTAAAGGTTTACCTGTAACTGTATTCTTTGATAGAGATGTCACATAAAATATAAAGTGTCAATGTCGTCAAGTGAGAGTGATGTTAGGCCCAACTGATATAATTTTATGTGATGATAACAATAATTGTAGGTTAAATTCATTTCCATTTCTGTAATATGTTGCAAATATAAATGCGTGAAAATTTAACTGAAATTTGACGTGGGCATCAATAGGTCAATAGTGGGAATCGAACCCGGCCGGCCCATACGAGAGTCAAAGCACAAATCCACTCGACCACAGATATTCTTTGATATACTGCTGGAATTCTTCTATATGTTAATGTCGTAAAGACAGCGGTTGAAAAGCACATGTTTAGATTACCGGAGAATTGTCAAGAACCGAGAACGTAAGGTAATTTGTTTTTTTGCTGATGTTGTTTTCGGACAACACAGATACTCATGCGGGGAGGTGTGCGGAACGGTGTGTTTGACACTTTTACGTCAGGTACGTATTCTCTGCGACACGGCCTAAGTAAGACACAACTTAGCCAGCCCACGACCAGACTATCTGCTAAGACCATGTTGCCCCAGTAACTCAGCGGGAACTAAGTTTAGCGAGCGTCGTGGAACCGAACTCTCACTTAAACTAGTGCCAACTGACGAATAAAGCCGGGCTTTGCGCTTAGTAGCTTTCGTGGAATACCCCCCAGGTCAGGTCCAGAGGTGTGAAAACACCCATTATGGTCCTGAATGGCTATGCTAACAAGACCCCACACTCCACCCCCACTGCATATTGAATAGGCTTACTTAACTAACAGAAACTGTAAACAAATAGGTATGATAGTTTCATAGTAATTTAATTGTAGTTAGCTCCTCCCCACAGGCAGTTATAAGCAGTGTCCACCAGCACTTAAGCCAGAACTGAAGAAGCAGCTTGGATGAGCTGCGAAACATATTCGACCAAATAAACTTTTGTCCAGTTGACAAACTGAATTTCTCCTTTTGCCATGGATTCTACCTGGACGACTGAGGGATTCTACACATACTAACCAAATAGCTTCTACTGAGCTGTGTGTTAGTGACTGTGGCTCCCACCCGATGTAACAATGGGGCTACAATGTGTTAGCCCACTGCTAGAGAGGCTAAACTGCAGTCAGTAACATAAAGCCCTGAAGAAGCTATTTGGTTATTAACGAAATGTCAGCTGCAAAAACTTAGTAAGTCCAGTTGTTTTGATTAACTTGGTGATAATATCTTTTCCTTGGATGTTTCAAGATTTGTTTCAGTTTGTGACAATACTATCCAAGCCAAACTATTCAATTAACTATCCAAACTACCTAATTAAAAAGAACTGATTGTAAATTCACTTCTCATTAGCAGTAGAAACAAAAACAGTAGTGCACAGCGTTCCTCTTTTTGTTTTACATTCTCTACCACTGCTGAAATCTCATCAGTTATACATGAAATCAAATTTAATTCATATTTGAAAAGTCACAGTATGTTTATTATAAAAGAGAAAAACTTTAAATTGGTAGTTCAAAATGCAAAGCTTATAACATTTTGGTCAGTTGTATTATTATTATTATTATTATTATTATTATTATTATTATTATTATTATTATTATTATTATTATTATTATTAATACTACTCCCACTGCCCCACATAAATGAAGTGAATCATTTCAATCTAATGTTTTTTTTTGTTTGTTTGTTTTTTTTGTAGCACTATTTAAACCAAACAATTAAAGTAGCCCAGTACCTTCTCTGATGGCTGTGCAGGGCGCTCCCTCTTCATGCTCCAGTCGGATTTCCTTCAGAGCCACCAAGTTGTCCGTTAATTTGCTTCTGCCTTTATATACTGTGGCGTACGTACCCTAAACAGACCCACGGACATCATAAGAAAGAATTAGACCAAGCAGAAGAATAGACAGATAGACAGAATAGACAAAAATGTTTTGATCTCACCTCCCCAAGTTTGTCCAGTTTGATGTAGGTTTCAAGTTTTCCAAAACCAATTTCCGACTAGACAGACAAAAAGCATTTCTATCAATAATGCCATATGGAGAAGAAGCACTCAAATAGAAGAAATACATTATTACTTGAATAAAATTCTGTGGCTTTATAGATTGTAATGCTGAATTGTTGCTAGATTATGCAGAGAAATTAAAATGTATGCTGTGTGTTTTTATCTATTCAAATCATTTGAAATTTTACATTCCAGTCATGACCAAGCTACTTCTACTTCAGTTTGCTTCCTACTGCTGTTTTGTCATTTGTCCTACAATTGCAGGGTGTAGTCTCGTGATGTTTTTGAATGTCCAAATGGGTTTTATGTTTTGATTCCTTCCAGCTTCGTTATATGCGCTTAAACATCTTGTTAGATTTCCTTAAAAAGGCCCTAAAATGAAATATATACAACAAATAATGGCTTTACTTTGATGATTTGAATTGAAATAGTAAAATATTTCCATAATATTGTAATTCAAGCATTTACAAAAAAATAAATAAAATTAACACAGTATAAGGGCACAGAACAGGCTAGATAAAATCAGTTATTAAAAGTTCAGCTGCATAATGCATGTGACTCTGGGCCGTTAGTGTTGAATTATGGATGATAGTGTGGCTGTGTCAAGCTGTGATGTGCTCAGACCTGCTGCTGTGTACCGCCCCCTGCCTGTCACTCAGGACACCAACAACATGTTTTCTCAAAATGCCTCAAATATGAAATTATTCATGCAACAATGTTGGTATAATGTCTCTTCCATGGTTGTGTGTGGGGGTAGGGCATAAGTTAGCATCTGAAGCGTGTGATTACTTTAAATGTGAATATAAATGTCAATATTTGATTATTAGAGTAATTAGTCTGACTATTATGAGATTGCCAAAGTAAATCATCTGTAACATTTTATATTTATTTATGAGGCTATGAGGTCCATTCGCATTGACATGTTAGAAAATACAGTATTTTATTATTTATTGTATAGCAGCTATGGGATACAGTAAGACATGGCCAATTAAGATTGTGGCCTAGTATTATAAGATGTATTGTAGAGATAATTAAAAGTAAAAACTAAAAGTTAATAACCCTAATCATATCTACATAATATTTTACACTGTGAACACCCACTCTCACATACTACTTAAAGTATCTGATCATAATAAATGCCTTTTTATTTGCTTGTGCATAAACCACATTGAAAATGTTTTTTTTACTAAATAACACAATCTGGCAACCTAACACAATCTGCACAGGGGCTTTGTCCACACTGTCCAGGATAAGTAAAAACAGTATTGTCAGCTTGGTATAAAAATACATATGGAGTAAAATGTCTGGTGGATGTTGAGGGCTCATTGTAACCCCAACAGCAGACTCAGTGTGAATACACAAACAGCTCCTGTATCTGTGACTTCGACTGTCAGGCCTGCAGCTCTGAGTCTCATTTAGGAAGACTGTCACACACAAGCTGTCACATAACCAAATGCTACTGGATATCAGTGTTTCATAATAATCATATCCTATTGAACCTTCAACCATTCAGTTTAGGGTTATCTTTAGTTTAATAAACCAACAAACACACTCATGATTGCAAATGCTGCTGTTTTCATTACGCCAATACTCAGCAAATCCAGTATCAGTATAAGTTACAGAACCAAAATTACAGCTGCAAAAATAATAAAGGTAATTTAATGTTTTATGTGTCACCTCAGTGAAAAGTAGTAGTATTACTTTTAATAGACAGTACTTAACATTTGTGGTGTACTTAAAAGGTGTACTTGTAACTTTTCTGAAGGAGGGTCCAGCACCTGATTGCGTCTGTCATTGTTTTGACTGAAATGTTCCACAGTATGGCATTATACTTGCATATCTTGCATTTATTAAGTTATAATGGTTTGGGCTTGCCTATCCAGATTTGACAGTAAGTTGGCCTGGTGGCACCCGCTTGTCACCAATGCCATATTCCAGACAAACCAATAACATCTCTATGGAGAAGAAGAGTTACATCGTGTAACTTTAATATATTATTTCAAAGTTATAATACTTGTATATGAATACATATTTTTGGATTTATTTTGTGTCAATTTTTAAAACAATTCCCAGTTGCACCACTTTGAAAACAGGATGCCGTTAGTTGAAAATGGTACACACATCTTATATTGGAATTATTACTGTATCCTCTGCCCTGGGATTACTCGCACTTAAAATATTAAATGTTGTGAATAATTCATTTTGATTGGGCAACATTGTACATTAGTAGAAAGCCGACACTGATACTTCAGAATGGAAGTGATTCAAAGATCGAAATCCTGTGTCTTACATAGCAGGATCAGATACTAGACACCTGGCATGTGCACTGTGCAACTTTCATAAATTATTAGAGCAAACAAGCTAACTGTGAACAAAATATCTTCAATACATAATATTTGCTGTAAAACAAATCTACCTACGGGTACAAATAAAGTCACCTTAATCACCTGAACCTTTTTATGTTTTGTGTCCTACAGTCTGAAATGGCTGTGATTTAAGGTTTTGCAATAGTTTGTTTGGATGCTATAGTTTTACCATACAGTATTCAATTTAATACACATTCAGAAATTACTGTAGAGTTGTACGGTATGCTCCCAAATACTCTTATGAGAGAAATTGAAAGCTTTCTATAAAAGCAAATACCTCAAAACTTGTCCTCAAACTGTCTTAGTAAATCATATTTCCTGCACTTAGTTTAATCCCCTAGCTCTGCATTTTCATTTTCCCTTTTCCAGTTTCTTCAAGGTGCCCTGGTCTGTAATCATATCAGGATCAGAGCTGCAGATAAATGTGATGCAGCCACTAAATTTTGATCTGCATCATACAACATCCCAGAGCCTTAGTAGACACTAAAAATTCTCTGCATTTTTTTGTTTTTCTTTGTCCAGTTTTCTGTTGTTTGTTCAAACAATAGTCCTCCTTTAGGTATGTTTACCTAAAGAGCTGAACATGGGTATCGTTGTGAAAGGTTTGACATCACTGGTCTTATTTTACTCTATTTTATCATCTATGTTATAATGTTGCTTCCTCATCACAAACATACCTGCACTTCTGTTTTGTTTCATTCACACATTTAACACACAAACCCTACATATTTAAGATGAGTTCTTCTCTCAAACAGAAAACACTACACAAGATTCCACCTTGTGATGTTATGTGGCAATACAAGAAGTGCTCCGTTGTATTTGTAAACTCCATACACCTACCCGAGAGTCATTAGGACAATTTCAGCCCTGGATTTGCCAGTCTCTACTAAACTAAAGGTAAACGGTAGCTGTTAGCTTGACAACTATTTTTTCATGACATCACAAGATGGAACAGAGCCTTTTCAGCTTTGGAGATGTAAACAGACTCTTAATAAATGTATGGTATGTTTTTGAGGAGGTAACATGCTAATATGGCTTAAAACTCACAAGAATCCATTTTGTGTATCATAGGACCTTTAAGTAAATTTTCTTTTTGTCTTTTGTATACCACAGTTCATTGCCTGTCTAACAGTCCAGTGTGAATGATAGTGTGCAGCTGAACAAGGGAACACATAAGCATAAAGATATGTGCATAATCTGTCCCACTAGTTCATTTCATTGTCATTCCCAGGCCTAATGCTCTTGGCCTGGATGCATATTACTCTCATTCACCTCCTACTGGGTTATTGTAACCTGGATGACATGGTTCACTCTGGTGTTTTGTGCACGCACTCTCGGTTAAAATAACTGATATGATATAACTGATGAATGCATCAACCATTTCAAATAGTGCAGCGCGAGCTTGTATTACCTAAAAACAAACCAACCTAATTGCAAAGTACACATTACACAGCTATCTACACAAAGGAAAGAGTCATGTTAGTCTTAGCATGGACACACAAACGCAGATGACAGACTTATGAGCAATACTGACCAGTGAAGCTCGCCTTAACCTGCGGCTCATTGGTTTGTCAAAAGGCGGGCTGTTCATGGCAAACTTCTCCAAATAGCCCTCCGGTAGTCTGATATCGGCTGGCAGGGACAACCGCTTGTTTATGTCCTACAACACACAAAAAAACATGTCTTTGTTAAACGTATAAGTATCATTAGTATAATTTATTGGCTTAATCGAAATTGTAGGTTTTATACGCAAATAAATTTCTATTCTAATATGGAACTGTCTCACAATTCACCCCTATAACCCCCTGATATAATATAACCCCCCTATAAAATTAAAGGAGAATTAACGTTTTTTACAATCTGAGCCTTATTTCGGTAATAAAACAAGTTGTTTTACTCACCCATAGCACTTTGGTGTCATATGGAGCACTTCCGGAGATGTTTTAGATTTGCGGTCTCCAAATAACACAAACTTTACCACTTTTCAAATCATAGAAGCTCAATGTCTTAGTCTACGCTTTCGTTTGAGTCAAAAGTGGCCTGTAATCCGAGATTTATCCATAGTTTTGAGTAGATGAGGAGGCCAGTGCGCATGTGCGGAGTCACAGCTTATTTCGCTCTCAGCTCTTGGGACACAAACATGAAATGCAAAACTGTAAATTATGGATAAATCTCGGATTACAGGCCACTTTTGACTCAAACGAAAGTGTAGACTAAGACATTGAGCTTCTATGATTTGAAAAGTGCTAAAGTTTGTGTTATTTGGAGACCGCTCGGGGCATATATTATACTCGCGTTACGGATATTGCTAACCTAAAACATCTCCGGAAGTGCTCCATATGACACCAAAGTGCTATGGGTGAGTAAAACAACTTGTTTTATTACCGAAATAAGGCTCAGATTGTAAAAAAATTTAATTCTCCTTTAATTCTGTTAAATACAGAATTGATTTTAAAGTTTTATTATTTGTTTTTAACTCACTCAACTCACTCGCGCCACAGTACACCACTGATCTTTTAACCCCACACACTGCCCCTCGGTCTCTCAAGTCAAACTCTCTCAACCTACTGTCCGTCCCACCATCCCGCCTCTAAACCGGGGGAGGCTGAGCTTTCTGTTGTGGCCCCTAAGCTTTGGAATGCCCTCCCTCTTCATCTGAGATCGTGCTCCTCCCTACAACACTTTAAAACCCTCCTAAAAACACATTCTTTCAAAATGGTGTTCAACAGCCCATGACCTCTACTCGACTTTTATCTTTGTGTATTACGCCACTCTTTCATGTAATATTTTATATATTTTACATTTGTTTTATTGTTTCACTACTCATTTTAATGCTGTAAAACTCTTTGGTGCAACTTGTTACGGTTGTTTTAAACATGCTATATAAATAAAGTGACTTGACTTGACTTGACCATAACCGCTAGCCTCTGTGAGCTTTATTTGACTGGAGCCAAACCCTATGGGTGACTAAACACTCCCTTAGTTCACTTCTTTAAATCTTTTCAGACATTAAAAAGTTCATTGTTCTTTATATTAATGCTTGATAAGAGTGATAATATTAGTTAAATGGTCATATTTTTATATAGCTTTTTTCCACCTTCAAGGCACTTTACAGCAAGGTACGACTCACCCATTCACACACCAGTGTACGCAGACACTGGGGGCGAGGTGGGCAGGAGCTAAAATCACACTGCCAACCTGTGAGTCAGAGGACCAGTCTAACCGCTCAACCAATGATTTTTTTTTTTACTGTTGAGAGTGGGATTCAAACCACCAAACTTCAGATCAGCGGACAAACACTCCAACTGAACTACTGCCCCGTTATGTTATACACTAAATCACATGCATCAGGAGCAATTATTATCCAAAAAAGAAGAAGAAGAAGACAGACTTTATTCATCCCCGTAGGGAAATTATTTCTCTGCATTTGACCCATCCTTCAGGAGCAGTGGGCAGCTCGTCTTTCAGGCGCCCGGGGACCCATCTTCATGATCTTATTGCTCAGCTTGGTCAGGACCTCAACTGGAGGATTTTACCTGGAGCATGTTTTGGGTTGATGGGGGAAACCGGAGTACCCGGAGGAAACCCATCCAGACACGGGGAGAACATGCAAACTCCACACAGAAAGGCTCGGGCGACCCGGAGATCGAACCCAGGCCATGCATGCAAAATCCACACAGAACACACACAGAAAGGCCTGGGCGACCCGGGGATCGAACCCGGAACCTTCTAGCTGTGAAGCATGAATCCTAGCCACCGTGCCGCCAAAAATGCAACTTTTAAAGATAAATAATTACATAGAAATTGCCTCTTCCTTGTAACATGTCTAATAATGTCAAGCTGCTCCACGCACAATGCTTTCCCCATATTGTATTTAGGACATGCTTTCAGGCAAGGTGCCAATCACATCTTGGCAGTACAGACCGAGCCCCACTGAATCTATGTGTGCTATAGTGTGCGTGTGTGTTTACATGTGTATTAGCAATAAGGGAGATTAAAGGCAGAGGGATTTGATTTGATGTAATGGTTTTAGCATAGCTTTTAACAACATTCAGGTTACATTATCAGCTATAACCCAAGAGCCAGTGAAACAAAAATAGATTTGATTCTGTGATATGCATTTTACTATGAATAGCGCATCAATGGGCAGGGTATGAACTTTCATCTTTGACCTTGAGAAAGAAGACATAGAAGAAGAATAAAATCTCTCTTATTAACAGTTATTAATTTTCACACTTCACTACAGTTTTTGCACAGGAATATTCATAAAACTGCACAATCCATTTAAGTCCTTCTTTTAGCAAGGGTACCTTTTTAGAACCTGTATTTAAAAAACACAACAGACAGGCTGACACAAATGCCCTGTAATTCACTGGATACACACTAAACAATGAGCCGCTATACTTACAAAGCAGAACAGCTCTAGTAAGTCCATTGTCCTTCTCCTTAAAAGTGTCTGGCTGCACAATCACACTGCACACATGCGCTTCTCTGATCTGTCACATGACTACACGCACTGACAGAAAGCAATGGTGAAGGAGGGTGAGGGGGTGAGAAAGACAGAGATGCAGGCAGCCTGGCACTATTGGGCACTGCTATTCATAGTCATAGTCATAGTTTGCTTTATTGTCGAAAAACAATCATGTACATGTACATAGAATGAATTCGAAATTTCGTTTCCCCACTAACCAGGCAGGACAGTGATAGAGTGGGCTAGGGGAGAGTTTAAATTCTGAGAAAAAACTGAGAACTAATGCATTGATTATTACTAGTAAAGAAGAAAATAACAAAAGTATAAAAAAATGATTCAGGTTTTATATATAATTGGAACTAATTTAATAGTGAAGACCTAATTATCAGAGCCCATAATGCTAGGATACAAGGTAAACATTGATGTATTCGTGTTTTTGATGAATAATTAATCTAAAATGTAATGTAATTCGTAATTAATTTATTCTTTGTCACCATAATTTCCATAAATTTATGTGTTCTATGTAATGTAAATTTCATAATTATATTATAACTATAAATAAAATTTACTGAAAGTAACTGGACCTGGATCCTGGCATTCAAACTGCCTTTTGCAGTTGCACAATACATCTTTCACTGTTTTTATTTTGTATTATTTGCAAAATAAATAACTAAAAATGAAAGACGAGGAGCATTGAGATGCAGGAGAGATTCCTGAAGGTTTGTGGGGGGAAGGGGACACAGCGGAGGAGCCATGTTTTTTTTCTGTTCCTGGTCCCTGTTCTGCAGTTTCTTTTCATCCCAGTAGCCTTCTTCCCTCTGTGTCCCAGTGATAATTATTCTTACTTCCATAATTACGGTCTATCCTGCGCCACCCCCACCTCTGCTCCAGCTCCCTCTGTGATGAACATGGTCTATCCACTGCCACTACAGTACAGTGGCAGCGAGAATACAAGGCTAACATCAGCATCTTCAGGAAAAAAAAAACTTGCTTTAAAAAAACTTGTGTTATAAACTTGCACTCCCACTTTACATGTTCAATGAATGTATGTGAATCTGCGAGTTGATAAAAAGTCAAAGTAATTAAATCATGAAATTAATAATGTGATCATAAAATAAATTATAGGGGAAACTGAATAGTTATATTTGATGCAAAGAAAAACTTGTATGGCGATGAAGCCTGTACACTCAAGACAATACAATAATATCTTACCTCAGTAGAGATTCTCCGGTGATGGTTGTTCCTCATCCTCACCCGGACTGGACTCTGGACTTCATCAGAGGATGTTCCCGATGCCTGATCACTTTCTCCATCTGATCCCATCTTCACATTCTCATGGACAATACCTGCAAACACAACAATTGCTCTTAGGAAGGGGCTTCACAAGACCTTTGTGTTGTTGCATCAGATTCAAAATTACCTTCTTTTTTTTTTTTTATGGACTAGTGAAAAAATTCTCTGAGATCATTGCATTGTTTATTATTATTTATTCAATGCAGTATTATTTTTTATGACTCTGTGGTGGCCTCTGCTCTCCTCTACGCTGTCGTCTGCTGGGCCCCGAGCAGCACAGAACGGGACAGAAAAAGACTGAATAAGCTGGTTAAGAGGGCCAGCTCTGTCCTGGGCTGTCCTCTGGACTTTGTAGAGGAGGTGGCTGAGAGGAGGGTACTGGCCAAATTCATGTCCATTAAGAACGACACCTCTCACCCTCTGCACCGGACTATTGAGGAGATGAGCAGCTCCTTTAGCAGCCGACTAAGACACCCCCAGTCCAAGAAGGAGCGCTACCGCAGATCCTTCATCCCCACCGCCATCAGACTGTATAATTGTAACATATAGGCCAGACGAGCAATATCCTCCTTTTTCATGTTGATGCTTGTTGTTACTATTATCATTATTACTATTTTCCATTATTATTATTATTACGTATTACTATTTGTATTATTTATTACTTACTTTATCCCCTCCCTGCCTGCATGCACTTTTTCCCTCTTGTCCAAATGTCCTGGAGCTACTGTGGCGAGTAAATTTCTCCTGTGTGAGATCAATAAAGGCTTATCTTATCTTATCTTATTAGTAGTATGAATTCTCCTATGATCTGATCCGATCGATTCTTTTTTTTTTTTTCAGAAAATGCAAAGTACCATCTCAATCAGCCTGTGATTAATTATACGACCAGCAATGCCACAGAACCCTGAATAAAATGCCATTTGTGAGGGAGGGGAGTCAGAAATCGATAATTCTTTGCAATGGGATCTCTTCTCCTCTGCAGCTTTCTTCCTGCTCCTCCTCCTCACCTCCATCCCATCAGAGTCTATCTGATTAATGAGACACACACAGAATGGGTTCTTTCAGTGAGAGGGTGAGAGCCTGGGTCTATCAGTCTGTGATGGGGGAACATGGGGAGAGCTGTGGGGGATGGGCATCTGCCGATTTGGATGCAAAAGCTGAGGTCATGTACAGCATACACTGTACCTCAATGTGAACGACTTGGAACTCAGTATTTATTAGAACTTCAAATATCAACATCTTAGAATGCAGCTTTATTTTTAACAATGAGCAGAAAGAAAATTTGTCTCCAGAAACGCTTAAATTAAACAAACAGTAATGAAATCATAGGAAAATAACAAAAACAAATCGATGACACAACAGTATGCCAAAGAAATAGAACTAACTGGTCATGACTAAACCAGGACAAACTTAATTATTAAAATGGGCTTTATGACTGAAAAGAACCATCACCCATCAAGTAACAGAACTAACAGAATGTTAGGACCAAAAGATAAAAGTAGACTTAAATATTCAAATTTGTAGTTACCCTGAATAACACTATAGAAATGGTCTGGCACCTGCCCCACGTTTTGAGAAACACTGAGAAAATTGTGATGTTATTCTAATAGAAAAATATGAGTATAGGGAAAAATTACCTTGTATTTTGGGTGTTACATCAGGGCAGTGCTGGGAACAGTGGGATATTATTATAGAGCGAGTACACAGACCATTTATTACAGTGACCTGTTTGTCAGCTCTGCAGGGGAGAATACTACCAGAGGCTGATTGTAGATCTGCCTTGTACTTCAGTTATGTAGTCAAGGTTATGTTCAATTGTGCATGCCCTGAATTAGGTATGATGTCAATGTGTTCAAAATAGTATTAAATGTGCACGGTGTAACTTTTCTGATGGAGAGTCCATCAAATGCTTTTCTCCATGAAGATGTTATTGCATTGTCTGGAATGTTATATGGCATTAAATCTTTGTATCTTCTGGAGACCAAGCTAGACCAAGTTACAGGTCAGATTTGTAGAGAGGCAACCCTGCTCCCAGTCAGAATGCCTGATTTTCCAGATATTTTTGAGATTTAATATCGCCTGTAATTTAAAAATCGTAAGGTGTAACTGTTTAATGTCATACTGTGAAACATTCTAGCAAAGCAATGACATATCCATAGAAAAAAGCAGGTGATAGACCCCCAACAAAAAAGTTAAATAGTGCACCTATAAGATAACTTTTAAATCAGATTAAATATTGATGTCCACCCTATGCCTAATGGATTCTTCCAACTACAAGCATATCTGGATCAGCTTTCAACAGCCAATGTCCAGTCCGGTGTACATCTGCTGTTTTATTTCATTTAGGCTCTTCACACAAACAGAAAACACTACCTTGGAATGTCATGTGGTATTACTGGAAGTGCTCCACTATGTTTTTAAGCCCCATACACCTTCACCTTCTACCTTGATCATTTGGATCAACTCTGGAATTGTCAATCTCTATTGAACTAAAGGTAAAATGTTGCTGTGAAAACTACCATGAAAACTACCACTTCATGACATCACAAGGTGGAAGAGAGCATTTTGAGCTTTGCAGATATAGACAAATAATAACATATAGACAATAATAAGATATAGACAACTAATAAGAAAATAATTACTTAAACATGTGTGAATGAAGCAAAACACAACTCCAGGTATGTTTTTGACGAGGTAACAGTATTATAGCATGGCTTAAAGCTCACAAGAGTCAATTTTGCGTAATAT
This sequence comes from Paratrypauchen microcephalus, assembly GCA_036785185.1. Classification (NCBI taxonomy): domain Eukaryota; kingdom Metazoa; phylum Chordata; class Actinopteri; order Gobiiformes; family Gobiidae; genus Paratrypauchen; species Paratrypauchen microcephalus. The sequence continues at coordinate 654,673 of JAVJIX010000052.1, read as the reverse complement.
AGGACCTTTAATGTGCTATGGCTCAGTGGCATTTTAGACAAGTGATCGGTCAGTGGTCAAAGATTCATCCCTATAACCCTGATGCTGAAACATTAAACTGATGGTAAGTGACACCAGAAAGAGAAAATTGATCCTGATATGTGCCCGTTGACAGACGCACAACGACGGCTCCCAGATGCCCCTATTATGTCACAGGATCTCACATCCCGGACAGGGTTTAGTGTGGCGTGTCTGTGTAAACAATCCATCCAGGTGAATTATACTACTGGCTTGTCTTTATTCATGTTAGTAATGTTTATATATTCCATACATGTGTATTAAAGAAAATTATCACAGTCCTGTTCAGATTATGAAAGAACTGAACTAAAGAATCATTCAAAGTTTTGCTAAAAACTAAAAAATGAAGTCTAATATGTGTGTCTCTAAACCAAATGTCTCTAAAACAAAGTACTTGTGACAAAGATTTTTACATTTCGCCAAAAAATTGTTGGCCCAGATACTTGCAGGCTTATTCTGCCGTACAAGTTCACTCAAAACATATAAACCATGCCAATGTGGGGCAAGGCTGGCCTACTTTGGGTAGACTTCCACTGAGCCCGTCTGGAGGAGAAAGGATGATTTAAGAGTTGTCCTTAACTCACCAAACTCTGTATATCCCGGGAGCTTAAAAAACTCAATGGCTCCATTCTATTACCCATCAATGATTACAATAATCTTAAAATATTTATGTTTCTGGCAGTTAAAAGTCCTCTGCAGCAGTTGCCACACATCAGTGAAAACTAAATAGAGATATACTGCACCCTTTGTGCCTTTAAGAAAAAATTAAAAAGCAGAACATGACTGTCTCCGTGTGAGGAAACACGCTCTTCCCTGGGCTACAGAAGCAAGAATCACCTCTTAAAGGAATATAAAAAATAAAAAAGACTGAAAAACATTGGTGGACAAGGAAAAGAGATAAATCATGTACATTTCTGACAAAAACCAACAAACCAACAAACTCACCAATACGATTTCCAGGTGGACGACATGAGTCCAACATTCGGAGCATTCGGAAAGGTGACACTCTTAAAGGGGACTCTCTTTCCCCAATTCTAACCACCTCGCCCATCCTAACCTCCCCTGTCCTAGTGTCCACCACTCTGGGCACCCGAGTCGGACATGCCAAGGGGTTTCCTGAATTGTCCATAGTTTAGCAGGACTAAAATCTTAAGTTGATCAAAATACTTTGTAATACCAAGTATGATTCAGAGAATAAGTTGAATTGGCCCCATCTATGAGTGTTTGTATGACTTGTGCAATGCAGTGAGCTCTCTCATCACAATGCTTCAACTCCCCTGACTACTACTCCACTTTTCTGCTGTTTTCCAGTGGACACTCCCTGTCTCCGCCTCTCCATCTTTCTTCCCACACCACGCAGTCACGCAGTCTGCTGGCTAAGGAAGGTCAAAGTCAATCGCTGAAGACTATCCTGCTCAGACAAACTGTTACAATGCCACAATAACAGGTGTCCATCCGGTCTATTGGTAATCCTCAAATGTAGAAACATCCACTTGCTTCACTGTCATGTTCCAATTTCCTTGATATTCTCAGCATTGTCATTTCCAGTCTAGCTTGTTACGGAGCACATTACTCTCTATTCACGTTGTGCTCAGTCGTCCACTCCATTCCTCTTGCCGTGGCTCCCCTATCAGTGCTTCCAGTGTTGTCGAAGCCTGCATATGCCCTCCCCACACCTTGCCAGTTCTCTCCTCCCTCTCATGTGATACAATATACATAACCCTCTCCCTCTCTTCTCTCCCTCTCTTCCTGTGCTGATTGCTCTTTTGAGTCCAACCTAGATACAGTTGTTGATTCGGGGCAAAATAATTCACCAACTCGTTTCTTCCAAATGGAGCGGACACGATTTCCAAATTGATTTTATTGCTTCTTGAATTTAAATATTAAAACATTAATCTGTGCAATTTGACATAAAATTGTGAATTTTCTAATCTGGTATCTGTTCATAGTTGCAACCTGATCATAATGATGTCAGATGTTCGGGTCTTGAGTCAAATAAAATTCAGTTAATTACACAGCTTTATATTTTGCTTATTGCAAGGCAAGATCAGCCTCATTCTTCTCTAAAGGTCTGTCAGGAATCAGGATAACAAATTTTAATTTGCAGTATATATTGCTATAGTAAATATAGATGATAAACAATAATATTGAAACAAATTTATGCCACTGACGCAATAAACCTAAAGCTGGATTATCCCCAAACAAATTATTCAACACTTTATTTGTATCTGTAATGAATCATAGAAATTATTTATTTATTTAACTTCTATAGCCCTACAGCTACTACAGAAAAAAAATCACACTAGTCACTAATGCAAAGAATATGTACAAATGATAAAAATTGACCCCAAAATATTATTGTTCCATCCATCATATACTGAACAATAAGTCAATATAGTAATTAACTACTGTGACAGCCCTACTACCCCAGTTTCCCTACTGCATCCTGCGTATCAAAACCTTGATGGATTTGAGGGGCAGGCTGGTGCCACTTTCTAGCCTTCTTGCACACAATGCCATTATGTTTAACACATATTTTAAGATACAGGACTTTTGCTTTTTTAATAATACTTATTTTGTTTTGATGTAGACAATATACAATACAATGTCCTCATTGTTCCCTTAAAGGTCCCATGACATGGTACTTCTTGATGCTTTTATATGGTGCCTTAATGGTTCCCTAATACTGTAAATGAATCCTGCTCCAAAATCAAGACTCGGTGCATGAGAAAGACACATGTACACAGTCAGAGTGAGAAAATATCTCTCTGAAAAACTCATTCTGGGCGTTGTTGCTTGAATGCAAATGAGAAGGACAGAGATAGGTTAGAGGAGCGGGTGGGTGGGGGGGCTAAATGCGCGGCTGGTTCCTTGTTTTAGCGGTGCGCTGTCTCCCACTTCCACGTTTTAAGCGCGGAGGAAGAAAGGAGAGGCATTTCAATGAAAAAACACATTTTCACAGAAAATCAAATTAAACCACTGCTGTTTCAGAGGTCCAGAGGCTCAGATAAAGGACTTCCGAGCCTAGAAACACTCGCACGTGCCTCAAGGCAAATAAAAAAATGCATCTCGCATTGCATAGCTCATTCGCGGTCCAAACTCTCTGGGCGTGAATTACAGAGACGGTGGGTAGACATCCAGACGGGGGGTGGAGCTGCATTTTTCGATGTGACGTCACATAGTTGCCTTTTTCAGAATCACCCGTTTGAGCTGTGTTTTTTTCTAACGCAGAAAAGGAACGCAAATTCTCAGTTTAGACATTTCGCAACTTTTAGCCATGGGGGGCCCTAAACAGGGTAGGGGAGCTCACATTAACGTTCAAAAACCTCAGAAATTGAAAATTTCATGCCATGGGACCTTTAATGGTTGATTTCAGTTAAGGTTCATGGGTGCAGTTTATGTTACAGCCTATTCACAGAACTGACCGAAATTCAACAATTACAGTATGCATGTGTTTAGAAATAAATAATAATGGAGCACCTAAATAGTTCATGCAAACTTGTCATCAGTTATGTCATACTGATTGCTCTGGAATCCCAATGAAAATCTAAGAGCACTGGACAATATCTGTGGGGAGGCACACACTAGAGACAGATAGACAGAGAGAGGGGGAGAGACAGAGAGAGAGAGAGAGAGAGAGAGAGAGAGAGACAGATAGTGGCAATTACCTCTAAACCTTTTGTCTGCATTAAAGTCATCTTATTATTCAATTCGAGACCCCAAAGAGCCTCCAGAAAAGATGCCAGCTCCAAATGTTACAGTCCCCATGTATAAGCCCAGTCCCAGTCCCCTTCCTACACAGCTCTAAGCATTACTAACATTCGCCAGCTACACTGTGAGCCATTAGTAACAACACAGGCCCACACAGATTACAAGATCAAGTATATAAAAGCTGGCCTCTATTGTTCTTATTAAATCCAAGAGTAAGCTGAAAAGACTGTGCAAATGGATGATCAAGTGCAGTGAGTGAGGGCTGCGCTTGGTCTTAATGCAATGCACCTATGTGGACAGTTACGTATATAAACTAAAATAGGCCACTGAACATCAAAGCCCATGTAGTTGTAGGTGAAATATCTCAAAATAAAATATAAAAAATATGTGGAATACAAAATATAGCAGAAAGATAATAACTTATAATAATAATAATGCCACATAGTCTTGGTAAAACTTCTGTTGTAACAGAATACAGTATAATCTGTTTCTATATTTTAGGTCCAGCCCCACATGCTATGGTGGAAAATAACTGTCACAACTGTCATAACTGTCACAATGCAGTCAGATACAACATTAGTGGATTAGTGGATTTAATATGCACTATACTATAGTGCATATTAACATATTAGCATTATTATACACAGTGGTGGGCCATGAGAAGTTCAGATCCAAAGTTTTGTGAGGAGTAATAGCATCTAAAACAGCTTTCTGTGAGAGTAAATCTTGTTCTTTTCTGCAGCAGACAGAAGGGACAGCTAATCCTCTGCAGTGTAACTACACAGAAGCTCTTTACTGTGAGAACACTGACACGAGTAGGAGTGAGGCTGGCCCGGCTAGCAACAGATGAATCACAATCTTTAGCTCAGTGGTTCCCAAACAATCCTGATACACATGCAGATACATGAGTAGGGTTGCCAACAATGACTCCCTAAAATTATGACTAGTTTAGATAAAGAGTTAGACTTTTCAGACATTAAACATTAAACTAATATTGGTAATGGACATGTATAGGACTAGTACGTCAATGTATCTGTTCATTAAACGGTATTTATTTTTATTGTAGTATGTAGAAAGTTTTTTTTACTTACTACTGAAATCAAGTTTGAAAACTACAAAACTAATATGAGTACAGTGAACCCTCGCTCTATCGCGGTTCACTATTCGCGCCCTCGCTGTTTCGCGGATTATTTTTTTTTCAAAAACATTTTTTTTCAATTTTTTTTATAGTGTAACATTTTTTTAATAGTGTAACATTGTGTTCTGCGTCCTGATTGGCTAAGAGACTAGACCAGGACTAAACGTGGACTAAACCAGGTCTAGACCAGAACTAAACCAGGTCTAGACCAGGTCTAAACCAGGTCTAGACCAGAACTAAACCAGGTCTAGACCAGGTCTAAACCAGGTCTAGACCAGAACTAAACCAGGTCTAGACCAGAACTAAACCAGGTCTAGACCAGAACTAAACCAGGTCTAAACCTGGACTGGCCCTGGACTAAACTAGGGCTGGACCAGGTCTAGACCTGGACTAAACCAGGATTCACTCCGTGCGGCTCTTGCGTTTGTTTGTGCGTGTTCGGTTTGCGGCTCGGGCTGAGACGACGCGGTCCAGGCGCCCCGGTTCTATCTCGTGCTTGCAGCCCTGGTGTACGCACGACACGTGCTGCTCTGTCACGGATTTGTCCACGATGAACCCCTCATCGTGGACAAATCCGTGACAGAGCAGCACGTGTCGCGCACTTCTCCAAGGGGTTGGTGCGCGTCGTGTCCGCGCGTCCGGCGGGGCTCCCGGAGCCGTGTCTCCCCCCACACGTCACTATTAATACATTTTGTTGAAAATATAAGAATGTTTGAGTGTTTAAACTAGAGACAAATGTGACAAAATGTTAATACCAGTCTGAGAAAAGTGTATATTGTGTGTGGTGAGGCATTTACAGCCTTAAAACATGTAGAATAAATGTAAAATATAAAGATGTCCTACTTTGCGGATTTCTCTTATTGCAGGTGTCACTACTGTATACATAAAACGCGGTCCCGTTCACTTTTTTTTTTTTCGCATGAAAACACACATTCCCGATCATGTACCATGACAATCTACACATCAAATGAAACCTTACAGTCTCCTCTTTTTGACTATGCAATTCATTTCCCGGCACAACAATCACTCCCCGAGCACATGGGGCTTTTATACGGAAAAGCACAAAACGGAAAAGCACAAAGCTTACCTTTGAAGGCTCTGCCCAGGCCAAACTCAGCATTTCACCATAAGCTTGGTCTGAAATCTGTCCGTAAGGATCCAGCGAATAAAATCCAGTAAAACAATTTAGTCCAAAACACGTGTTAGATCCATTACGACGTGTGATCCGGCAACATGCTTGTCGTTGTTTGCCCAAAACCACGAGCCTTGCTGAAGGCGAAGGCGGAGCCCAGATGTCCTTCTGCGGCTCTCGTATTCAAAATGGCTGCTTGTATATGGGGAAGATCCCCCTTTTATGTGACTATATCTAAGTCCAAAAGAATACTTTGATTTCATGATGGAAGTGAAAAGGCTTGGAAAACAATGTATTTTTGAATGGGTATCTTCAATTTCGGTAATTAACGGGTAAAAATCTTACACACTGTCCCTTTAAATACTGTATTCATTGTATAGAATATACCAAAGTGTACTTATTTATTCACTAATGTCTTCAATGCAATAGGAATAAAGGTTGCATCATCGTGTTTTTCTTTAAATCCTGCAACGTGCTGTGACTGCTGAGTGGCACAATGAGTCAGCAAGACGCACACACACACACGCACACACACACACGCACACTGCCCATTAACATTTCAGACCACACCTCAAAACACAGTTGAAAAGCATTTTCATCTTGGGGGATTATTTATCCACTCTGTATGCACTCAAGAGCAATATTTCACATGAACTTTGCCAGCTAAATCACTCTGGGCCCAAACTTCTCTTTCCTTTATGGGCAACATATGGCAACAGTGCATATTTTATTTGGACTGAAGATGGAAAGTGCCTTGCCTAAAGACACAACCTCTGCGTGCAATGTATTACATCATAAGAGTAAAAGGATAAGTGGTCACAGTGAAACTGACAGAATAAACTGTCACTGTTAAATATTAATTTAGAAAATGTAACAGAGGCTGTTTCATTATATACAGTAAATACAGTATCAATTGAGAGAGCAAAGAACAGCAGACACTCAAACTCTAATTCTCTCTCTGATATCTTTTATTTTTTCAAAAGTCAAGCATTTGTAAATTCCAAGCTTAATTGAACGTTCATCTCCACAGCTAGCCCTGGTCCAACAGGAATTTTTGGTTTCACAACAACCTCGATTCATACAGTACAACAATCCATAGTAATCTGAGTATTCAAGTGTGTGTGTTTAGATTAAGGTCATTACAGAGCTATTTGTTTAGATTTTGAGTAATGCAAGAATGATCACTTGTTGTCAGTAAGGACAGTTTTGTGTAAATAGATTGACACCATAAATACCACCATAAACAATATGAAGATGGTCAACTTCCTTCAGTAATAACAGAGCAGTATCCTTAATAACATTAGATGTACTGTCATATGCATTTAAAGCAGTGATTATAGTATAGCTATACACAATTATATACGGAAATTTATATTCATTATTATATTATATAACTCTGGCAATTTAAGGAGCAAAGTCATTTAGACTGAATCTAATCTCCAAAAAAGCAAACAAAATGTGCAAAACTTAAATACTTTTATCATGCTGTGTATGTCACATTAACATTTTGATTTCATAAAACTGATCCTATATTAGAGGTTGTGATCTAATAGACAAGAATAAATATGAATTATACATTTATTTGGCCATGCTGTCACGACAGATATAGTATTCATCTAGTTTTCAGTGTTTTCAATGCTTGTAACATGTAGCCTGTAGTTGAAGAAATAGTGTGGAAATAAAATGTGTGTGTCTGTACCCAGAGATCCAGTCCTGTGTAGGTTGAGGTATGCGCGTTCTCTTTCGAGCCCCCCTCCCAGCTCCCTGCGCAGGGCGGTCCGTCCCAGGTGTCCCGCATACTGTCGCAGGAAGGACGGGGCGCTGTGGGAGGCAGGAGGGTGCAGCGAACCCACCACCATGGGCTCTGAGACGCCATCCCACAATGCCAAAACAAAGCCAGGAAGAGAAGCAACCAGCCAAAAAAAAAGTATAAAATCAAGGGAAGGGTTGCAAATGAAATAAAAACAGACAAGAACAAGAGACGTCACCACAGAGAAAGATAGAAGAGTATACAGTATTAAAGTAGAAGATAAAATGTTGCAAAATTGATGCAAACACTATCATGTTATATGGATGAGATTTGTTTCAGTCGAGAGATGGATGCAGTGAAAGATTTATCAAGTACAAGGTCAAAGGAGTAAGAAAAAGTGAAAGGACAGCAAGCAAAAGAATGTCATGTGATTGGCATGCAGCAGAGTGGTTCAAGGCACATTGATTGTGTGGGTTGTACAGGCTCAACATAACAATTAACTTGTGTGTTTATTAATGAAAATGAATGAATGAGTCTGCACAACTTACTTTCTGATTTTCAAAGTGATTTTATACTTCTTCAAGGTTTAGTGTGTCTTTTGACTAATAGATCCTTGTGAAACTGCTATGTTATGAACAGCACTGTACTATAATATAAATACAATACAGTGTATAACTGGATTAACAAACTGTTGTCCTACTGGACGCTAGAGAAGATCTTTCACTCTGTGAGGGGGAAGCAGCAGGACTTTGAACTAATTTGGACACTCTTCTTAAACATTTTGGCAGGACTGGATGTTGTTCTTGTTTTATATAAAGTAAAGAAATACAATACAGTCTTTTCAAGTGATCATAGCTTAAATCTTAGTATAGAGCAAACAGAAAAGGGAAGCTTGGTATTTCCTTTAATATTTCCCTTACAGTGTCTACTACTCAAACAGACATGTGTATGTACCAAGGAGACTCCAATAAGGCAATAATACCAAATGGCAAATATGTTTTTATCATTCTCTACATCTTTCACTTTCAACAGTCTCAGTTTCAAAGTTTTTGATTCTCTGCATATTGTTTGAATATACTGTTTTGGTACCAAAGTAACAGGGCCAACTTAAATTAATGTAACTCGATGTCCTTTTGTTTTGATCCTGTGTGTAAAGTGTAGTCCTGCCTGGTGCCCAGCAGATGGCACAGATGCAGAACTAATTTCTTTCCACAGTTTAGCTCAATAGGCTCTATTCATGCTTACCAGAAGATGTTTGTAAACATGCAGATGACGACTGGTGTAGTTAGCGACATTGGGCATGTGATAAATAATAATAATACATTTTATTTCAAGGCGCCTTTCTAGACACTCAAGGACACCGCACAAAGACAATCAATTAAACAGTGAAAAACAGGCAGTATATACAAAATTAAACAAAGAGAGAATGAACAAAGCAATACAAGTAAAATGAAACAGTCAGCAGGGAGAGAATGATTCAGTGGGGTAAGCTATTTTCAAAAGATGGGTCTTGAGTCTGGATTTAAAAATTGGTAATGATTGAACGTTCTGGAGGTCTGGGGGGAATGAGTTCCATAGATGGGGAGCAGAGCGGCTGAAGGCCCTGCTCCCCATGGTGCTGAGACGAGCGGGAGGGACTGTGAGGTGGATGGAGGAGGAGGACCTGAGTGAGCGGGTGTGTGTGTGGTGACATGAAGGAGTTCTGTGAGATAAGTGGGAGCCAGGTTATGGATGGACTTGAATGTGAGGAGTAGGATAAAGCCATGAATTCAGCAGCAGCGGTCTTCACAACCTGCCAAAGCTTTCCATGGACGACATGACTCTAATTGCATGTTTGATGTCACTTAACGTACAGCTGGTCGTAACTGTGGATCTGCCAAACATAAAGGAACGCTACAATGACACCTTTTTAATGAAGTTAGACAAATTACAACAGAGCCCAAAGGAAGTCGTCATCCGCATGTTTACAAACATCTTCAAGGTTTGTGACGTAACCATGAATAGAGCCTATAAAACGCTGTTATTGAAAAACAAGCAGGTGATAGTGACTAGCACATTAGAGAGACAATACTTGCAGTTGATCTGGTGGTGATGGAATGGTTAAATTGGTAAATAAATAATAATAAAAAATGGTTTGAAAATAGTTTGGGAGCAAGCTTGTGATGATTTTAGTAAATGAACTGTAAATTCACTCCGTTGAGAAGCAAGCAGTCTGTCTATTGCTACAAAAGCGTTACAGAACTTATCAAAAATGTATTCAAATTAACAATGTATATAATCTAAATTAATCAAACCTTTAGTGGTATCAGAAGTACTTGTCTCACCATTGTCCCGGACTGTGGTGGTCTCATCCAATGCCATTTGTTCTGCCAGTTCGGACAGAGAGTCATCTACAGGCCGGGCGCTGCGTAAGGACATGGACAGCCTCCTCTTGATTATCTTCATTCGGTCCATTTTCAGACTGGGGTCCAAAGACCTGGAGAAAAGGTTCATATAACATGAGATAAGTGCTATTCACCTCACAGCAAAATCATAACAGTTCCACCAGTCACAACCAGAACCTGTTCATCTTGATTGCAAAAGGAACAAACTACAAAGCAGTCTTACTACATTTCCCACTATCCTGCCAACTATGTTTAGCCATGAGGCATGTGGTTTTATTGTTGTAGATAGCCCTATCTAACAGGTCTCGTTAAAGCAAAAAATAAAAACTTAAAAGGACTGAGGGATGCTGACAATAACATGTTTCAGACAAAATATATCTCCTTGGAAGGTTTGAAATATTACATGAACAAGAACAATATACAGAAGTGTGTGTAGAGGCTCCATGGTAAGTGTATGTTATGCTACCACTGCAATTATACTGGGCAGTACCACTGACGTTATTGTTTTTTTGTGTCACGAACCTTTAATTTGTAACTTAAATAGTTGGAAGGTTCTGAGTATATCCTGTTAAAATTATGCTGTTTATTATTTGTGTATAGTTAGAGTTTTAGTTGTATACTGATGTACATGTAATGGATGCATTCAGGAGGATTTCTGAGTCTAAAGTTTCACCACTTTGTGTTTCTGGCCTAAAGGTAGAGGGAGACAAAAATATTTCAGTCTCACTTGTACATAGCTTGGATAAGGGCTATAACATGTATATAAACGTCACTGGTGCCTTCCTCTTTGTGTGCAACCTTGAAGGCTTCAACAAAAGCTATTCATCCTTTCAGACTGGCTCTTTGAGGCCTATTAGAGACAGCATGTCCTCTGAGGGAATTCAAACCCAGTCATCCTTATGCAGGAAAAGTGTATTTTTTTTAAAAGGAAGATGCACTTAGCCGAGAATCTTCTGCAAAGAGGAGTGCTTCTGCCATAAGCTGAGTCATATGGTATGCATTGCAGGGCTAGCTTTTTTGTTAACACAAATATAATTTCAGACCTGTAACTTGAGGATTTCTTCTGAAATGAAGCATCTCCATCCCCCATCATTTGCATGATTTTCCAAGCTTCAGCAGCGTTTGATATGACACAAAAGTTATCCTAACCTTGTCAAACCTAATAATAGCAGTAGTAGGGCATGTAGGCTAGTTGCATTGTTGTTGTTCAGCTTACTGGTGCTGTCTACTAATTGTGCAGTCCAAAGTCTAAATATGCAAGAGGACTGTAATAAAATCATACAACTTATAAAGCATTAAAGGGATATGCCACCCCCAGGTCAAATTTGGGCATCTCCCCACAGTCCAGAGACTAAAATAAGTGGTGGAAAGCGTTTTCCTGCTCACCCAGCCATTGTCCGAGTCTGTCGCCACTGACCGCCGCGGTATCTGGTGCTCCTCCGCCTTAGACTGGAGTCTAACGTCGCCAGAGAAAGATTTCGGCCAAAAGGAATTAATTTGCTCGATGCGTTTCCCAATTACTTTGTGTGTAGTGCGCATTCATATCGAGTGCAAATAAATGTGCAAATCAACACGGAGAGCTTGCCTTGGTCATTTTGGGTGGGAACTATTTTCCAGTGCGTAAGAATACAGCCGTATCACGCAGCACGCTGCCAGGGGAATCCCAGTTACGCACCGGGAAGGGAGTTCCCCTGTTGCACAACGTGGTGCGTGATACGGCTGTATTCTTACGCACTGGAAAATAGTTCCCACCCAAAATGACCAAGGCAAGCTCTCCGTGTTGATTTGCACATTTATTTGCACTCGATATGAATGCGCACTACACATAAAGTAATTGGGAAACGCATCGAGCAAATTAATTCCTTTTGGCCGAAATCTTTCTCTGGCGACGTTAGACTCCAGTCTAAGGCGGAGGAGCTGCAGATACCGCGGCGGTCAGTGGCGACAGACTCGGACAATGGCTGGGTGAGCAGGAAAACGCTTTCCACCACTTATTTTAGTCTCTGGACTGTGGGGAGATGCCCAAATTTGACCTGGTGGTGGCATATCCCTTTAAGTTAGATAGACATGCACACAACAAAGGTGAAATATATCCAACATATTAAATCACTGCCATTTGGGTTGCTAGGTTGCAGGCAACAAAGGCAAATGTCAGTCCTGGAAGTGAGAAGAAAAAAAGCTTTGAATTTATAATTAACTGTCACAATCTCTCTTGGAGGGTCAGCAGGCACTGAGGCCAACATGAACTTGTAACTGTGTCTAAGAGCCCACTTAATCAAAGTACTACTAGAGGCGGAACAGTGGCTGAGTTTCTAGCACTTATGCTTCACATTAAAAAAGTTCCTGGTTTGAACTCCAGGTCGCCCGGGCCTTTCTGTACTGAGTTTGCACGTTCTCCTTATGTTTGGGTGGGTTTCTTCAGTGCACCCCATCAACATGCATAATAGGTGAATTCCTCCAGCTAATGTAGTCCTGAGTCTGGCCAAACCAACAAGATCACAGCAATGGATACCTGAGCACTGCACTGTGGTGCTCAGTGCTCCTGTGGCATTTAAGAATGGGTCAAAAGCAAAGGACAAATTTCCCAATGAGGACAATAAAGTGTACCTTAACCTTAGGCTACTTTCACTGTGAAAGAAAACCATATTTATTAGTACTATAATATTTATCACTCATTACAAAGGTCGGCATTCTATGGAAATTCAGTGGCATGAATCATTTGCATGCTTGCACACAGACTGACTGGACTTGGCTCTAAGTCTGAACCATGTTGTGGCCTAAGGAGGCATGAGTAATGCCCCAAATCTGCCCAACAACATAGTCATACACACTTCCATATAAGTTCATGTGTAATAAGACATTTTCTCTTCATATTACATTATGGTTCTCAATAGAAATGGCAAGGATAATAATATATTACACTAAAAACAAATTTAAAAATTAAGTCATGGTGAAAAGTCCAGTTGTACCTACACTGAACATTTTATAAACAACAGTCTATTCAAGCTCTTAATTTACTATGCTACATGTAAAGACAGGGGACATCACAGAAGGTGAGTCTCTGATTTTGGTTATATTTGGTGTATTTCACTTGATTGTGTCACAAGGGCAAAGGGGCCACACGGTTCCCAATCTGAACTGACAATGCCATAAATGATGCATGGTTCACTGATACTCCCAGTACACTGCAGAGCTATACCTTCCAACAAGGATAAGTTGACATCTCTGTGTGACATTTGCCTTGGCACTGCCCAACTCAAGACAAGTCTAGTGGTGCTTGCAGTAGGCTATAGCCAGCTTTATGAGATGCCTTGTGACTTGACATGAGCGCTTCAATCAGCATCATGGCCTACAAAACGTGCTTCCGTCGCAACTAACCAGTGATTTCTTTATGAGTTTTACAGAAATCCTTTGGTCTCACTCGTACGGCCTTTTGCACCAAGGGCCCATCTTCTCCGCGTGTTTTCCTGCCGCTAGCATCCGGGAGGGAGAGAGGCATGCAGGGCAAACAAAAGTTACTCCACCGGCATAGGAAGTCGGGAAAAAGGGCTACTTTCATGAGCGGCGTGAGCTTTTTATGTCGCAACATCAGCCAGCCAGCCACCAATATCTATCTGTTGTTATTATTATAGTATTATTATGTTAATACGAGATATGGGCTTCGAATCAGAGATAATTTTGTGTGATTGTCACAAAATCTGTCTTTTACGCACGCGAAGGTATCTTATTTACGCAACAAAACAGGGAATAGCACAGACGCGAAAATTCCACCAGTAGTGCGTCGGCTTCAGGACAATCCCAGTAGTTTAATGTTTTAACGAGGTTATTGACAACACTTAACCTGACCATAACAAAATATGAATGCTGACCTGTGAATGTTTCTCTTGCAGAAGACTATTGTTCCTCTTGTGTGTGGTAATCCAGGCGGCACGCTGGGATGAATCCACTGCGACAAGTTCCCCCAACTACTTTGCAGTAACGCGGCCGGTGGCCAGTTTTCCTTAGATTAATCCCATCACGATGTTAATCTGTGCGCAACGAGGCTTGGTCGCCTACAAAAGACATATTTAGGATTATCGTACCATAACTTTCGCTAACACACGGCACTGTCCCATCTGGCGATGATCAGCTATATCGCTGCTGCTGCTGCTGCTGCTGCGGATCCCCACTGGAAGGAGAGATACCAGAAACACCATAAGGGGGGGTGGAAGTACACCGTAAGGGGGGATGGAAGTGCGCGTAAATGAAAATAATCAGAAACTACCTTCTGGCATCTCTTTCAGAACGTTTTAGGACCATTCTTATGTTACCTTTTGGAACATTTATTATGTAAAAACAGTTTCGATTTGACTGGTGTATAGCCTACGTTCTCGTAAACGAATCACCCTTGAAGTCATCGTGTCATCTTGTAGCCCATCATTATATAAATGATTATTTTAGTTCTGGCAACTATAATGAAAATCACTTATCGGTATCATTAAATGATTCCTAATTTGATTGGAGATGAGACGCAACAGCACCACCACGTGGTGAAGGAACTGTTAAAACTGCGTGGCTCACGACGTAGCCTACGCAGCCTACTTCTCGTATTTAAATTGACTAATGTAATTATACGCAATGCAGTTAATAATACATAATCTTTTTTATAAAAAAAAAAAGGCCAGGGTGTGTGTCAGGCACAAACTATAGCAGTTCAATCTTCGAAATGCATTCCTGGCGCTAGGGGGCGCTGGAGGTGCGGGCGCAGGGCGGACCTCTGACTTCACATCTTGTTTGCGCTCGTTGACTCCGCCGTGTTGTGGTTGTCAGGGAAGCGCACCTCCAACCTGTGATGGGTGGTGATGTTGGGATTAGGTGACCTCAATTTGCAAAATAACCTTTAACTATTGAAACGCTAAGTAATCGACAAATGATTTCACTTGGCTCATCACTTCGTCTTTGTTTGGGCAACTTCTGGAGCATCCTTCGGCTGTAGGTCGGAAACGGAGCTTGTATTTTTAGCTGTTAGCCGTTAGCTTCCTGTTGCTCGTTCTCTTCTGATACATATTGCACTTTTCCCATCGTCGGGCGTCTTATTGCCTTAAAATG
The DNA here is from genome assembly GCA_036785185.1 of Paratrypauchen microcephalus. Classification (NCBI taxonomy): domain Eukaryota; kingdom Metazoa; phylum Chordata; class Actinopteri; order Gobiiformes; family Gobiidae; genus Paratrypauchen; species Paratrypauchen microcephalus. Next base: position 639,413 of record JAVJIX010000052.1, on the reverse strand, counting down.
GAGGATAACCTAGAAGATCTAAAAGAACAACTTGAAGACGATGAAGAGGAAGATATAAGTGAAAGCGAGAAATTGTCTTTCCCTCCTCCTCCCTTTCGCTCCACCCGTCTTCACATCCAGAGAAGTAATGTGTGCTCTCGAGCATACTTCGTCGTTGTCATGGTCTTTTTTCATGTCTATATTCTAAATGTGATCGCACTGCTGCTCTACGTGCACTACAACAACGGCCCTGAAGATTTAATCTCCAGTGAAGGGGCTTCTTCTGCCATTAACGATGGCGGTAGCCCCTTGCCCCGGTCCGCCTCATCGTCAACAGAGCTTCATTTGGACGACTACAGTCAAAGTTTTAGTCTACCTCGCATTGAGGGCATACGGGTGAGACTCGCCGTTGATTATTTTACAAACATACAAACATTAATAATTAGCTACTGTGGGGGGACTAAGAACACTGCGCTGACGAGCTAATTGACTCCTGTTTAGGTTGGCCATGTCCAGAGGATTTCTCTTGTGTCAGACAAAACTCTTGTGATGAAGACCCTGAGTTTAAAGCCACTGATTTTTGGTAAGTTACCTCAAACTGTAATCAGTCATGTTAGCTCAAATGATTTCTTTTTCTATAAAGCAGTACAAACATGGATCAAGATAATGTTTATTGAATTACAGGTTTATACATCTTTAATACACACTTTTCTGTTGAATGTGCACCTTAATGCATTTAATCCTAAATTAGATTCTAAAATAAAATGTATAAAGCATAAAAAATATAAAATTACATTATCCGATAGTAAGGTATCATTTTTTTCTATTTGTAGAGTAGGTTTTTATTAAGTTTTACATTGATAATGTTTCCATCTGCGAGCAGCAGCAATCAGATATTTGTTACGCTTGTGCCAGTAGTAAGCCTTTTTCACCACAAGGCGTTCTCCGTGCACTGTCCCAGTCACTAAAAACGTTCCTCCTTGTGAGTGCTGTCGAGTCATGTTCCTCACACAGGTAGCATCTCTCTCCAGCCACAGCTCGATGCGGGAGCGAATTTGTCCAAACAGCTGCGGTCCATGTTTCAGAACATCAAACTTTCCAGCCAGGGAGAAATGGGACAGACTTGCTGGACTAGAGTTGTATCGCGTCAGACGAATTTTCACAACTTTAGAGAAAAATCATGGAGTAATCATCAACCACATCATATGTTTTAAACATATACTGTTATTGTACTCACCAAAATCATTTCTGCAAAAAGTTTCCAACATTTCCTTTGCAGAGGCACTTTCCTCTAGTTCACAATCCCGACAGCTGGCCTGCGGAACTGAAAAATTCACACCTTAATTTAAATTTAAGAATCTTGTACTGTAGTCTGAATTAACTATATGTGTAGTGAGTTACCTCTTCGTCTTCCTGGCTGAACAGTGCTGTTGGTTATAGAAGAGATGCACATGAGGTGGTCTTCAGGATACTGGTCACAGTGCAGGATTTCAGGCCAAGGATAACCATAGCAGTTCATGATCGGCGCACAGCTGTCACGTACACTTTCACATAAACTCCTGCATGGTGATATAAACCTAAAACAAAACAGTGTTACTGTTAAAACAGTTTTACAAGTTTTACATTATAACTCATTTTGAGTAAATAAAAACGCCGTTACCTGTCAAGGCAAATTGGTGCAAAGAGAGAGCAGAGAAAGATGCGAGCATTTGGGTGACACTCTCGGGCCAGTAGTGGAAGCCAACTAGCACTCTGTTGTACAGCCTCTGCAGGAGATTCATGACCCAACAAGTTGGGCATTCTCATGTTTTCATAGCCGATCTTTTGGCACAATGCCATATTTGACGGGATGGGAACACAGCGAGAGGAGATTCTGGGCTCCCACAGGCTACCTTCACCCTCAGAGTGAGTGGATGTAAAAGCAGCGTCTGTTCCAAGGTCTCCCCAAATCTCACCTTCGACCTCAACCACTGGTTTCACGTCTGGACTAGTCCTCAGCCCTTCTCTGTTACTCAAACTTGATCTAAGTGAACCTAAATTTCTCCCATTTCCCCCTCTTCCTGAGCTAAGTGCTGATGTGCTGCTGGATTCAGCAAGCAGTAGTAGAAAAAACAGAGTAACAGAAAATGAGGACATACTGAAAATAAACTGGGGACAGAGTTTCATCCAGTTGCTGGTCCTTTCTGTGTGACAGAGTGGAAGGTTGCTGTATTTATACAAAGTGATGATGGCACATGCATTGACTGGTGGGCGGAGCTGAGACCATTTGCATTAATGAGCAGGTTGTTATTGAATACGTTTTTAGAAATCTAATTATTACTTTGTATTGCTTTCTTTCAAAATTTAAAGTGAAACTTCTTATTTTGTTTAGCCATTTACCAAGCTGTCACATGCCTTTGATATCATTTAGATGTTGGGCAGAAACAGACTTGGGCAGCCCTGCTGTTTGCCCATGGCCTGATTTCGTGCAGACAAGCGGGTCACTTCTTTTCCGGAGAAAATAATAAAACTGTGTTGGGTGGGAGGAGAGGACTTATATTCTCTGTCTTTCATATCAGTTTTCAGTGTAATGAGGCCTGACTGGACAATGGAACCAAATGAATATGAGTGTAAAGGCACGGGTGACAAACAAGGCTTCCTCTGTACAGGCAGCCATTTTGCCAGAAGGTTTTTATTAGGCGTAGGAGTAATTAAAAACACACACAATCCTCCATTGCAGAAACCACTGAAGCTTGAATCTGCAATGTGTTGAAATGTACTGAAAGCACATGATAAGACTTCCTTTGTTTATTTTATAGTATACTACTCAACACTTAATGTTGTATTTTTATCTTTTATTTATCAGTTGGTTTTAATGACATTTAAACATTCCACTTGTGTTCTTAAATAATGCAGTTGGCGGTATCAAATTTGAGCCTAATTTAATCAAAGTAAAAACATGAACAATTAATCACTCTTGACCTTAGGTGTGATAAGTTTCTATGCTTCTGCAGATTTTTCCAGTTTTATGTGAACACTAAGGTAGGGTCATTTGCACCTAATTGTTAAACTTTTAACTAATCACCATCTGCAGGTTAAAGGTGTGAAAGATTAGTGCTGTCTGCATATTTAATCTATGAGCACAATATTAACCACTTTCTATTGCTCGCTACTAGACCCTAACCTATTACTGACTTCTCTTTGCTTCTGCATAATAAATGGAAAAAATCATATTGCAAACTTTCATAGGTATTTGTTATGCTCATTTCAGATTTTCATGTAAAAAATTGTGAGTGGCTGAAATTGATTAGTTAGATTATTTTGTTCAGTCATACTTTCCATTAGACCATTGCATGCAATTAATGTAGAATTGTTCATCAGAGATCCCTGGTTTTCTCTCGGAAGAGGAGTGCCGTGTGGTGGTTCAGCTGGCCCAGCTGAAGGGTCTCATGGAGACCCAGACACCAGCTCTGGTTCAGGAGCACGACGAGTCTAACCTGCCATTGCTCTCTCTCAGCACTGAGGAAGTCTTTGGTCTGCTTGACCTTAACCAGGATGGACTACTGCAAAAACAGGAGGTCAGTTTTGTTTTAAAAAGTGAGTCTTTAAAAGATTGTATGCATGTTAACCTTGTTAATTTCTTTCTTTCTGTAGATTGTGAGTCATTCTCGTTCTCGAGATGGCACTTGGCTGAGTGCAGATAGTTTGCGGCAAATACTGATCAACTTGGAGGCCCGCCCAACAGGTATGCCTCCTGAAATAAAATTTTAATGTTACTTTTAAACCTTGATTATTGAAATAAAATTTCCGTTGACATGTGAATGCTGAGTATCTAGATTTTATTTTTGCCCTGACTGCCCTCATCTTGCTCTCTATTGTTATGAGCCGGATGCACCTCATACTGTCTCATTAAAACTGGAACCCACCTCCTCTATACCCCTCCCCACTCCACCAGTTACCTCTTCTTACCCCTATTGTTGTTGATGGGAAAAGGCCTCCTATTGATGGATATAGCACTAATTAAATACATATTTAATATGTTGGGGGATGGATGCAGGAGGTTACTGGTTAATAAAGTTAAAAACCTGAATTCAGAGTGGCAGTTTCCAATCCAATCCAACTTTATTTCTATAGCACATTTTATAAACAAACAGTTTCCAAAGTGTTGCACATAAAATCAATAAAACTTAATAAAAACATAGCTAAAATAGCAATAAATAAAGTGATAATAATAAAATAACTAAAAACAAAAGCAATTATAAAAACATTACTAAAATAGCAATAAATAAAGTTATAATAATAAAATAACTAAAGACAAAAGCAATTATAAAAACATTACTAAAATAGCAATAAATAAAGTAATAATAATAAAATAACTAAAAACAAAAGCAATTATAGCTGCAAGCAGCAATGTGGGGCCAAGCACCGAAGGTTCATGTAGGCCTCAGCATGTAAGCCGCATGCAGGATCTGACAGGGTCTAACAGGGTTTACCAGGGTCTAACAGAGTCTGACAGGGTCTAACAGAGTCTGACAGAGTCTGAAAGGGTCTGTTGTGACAGGGTTAGACCCTGTCAGAACAGACAGATCAAAGGTTGCTAGGTGCGTTGCTAGGCAATTGACACATTTCTGCAACTTTGACCTGCTGGTGCCACTAGACAGTTGGGGCTGGGGACCTATAAATTGCTGTGGGTGATGAGGAGACTGGCTGGAATGTGCTTGCCAAATTTCACAACTTTTTACCAGACAGTTCTAGGGGCTGCCATAGACTCCCATAGGAGGAGAATAATAATAATCCTGAGACCAGAACATCAAAGGAAAGATCAAAGGGTTACTAGGCAACTTGCCTAGGCAACGGAAAGCAATTCCTTTTTTTTTTTTTTAAATCTTTTAATATTACAAAGTACACAATAATACACACTTCAGGTACATAATAGTACATATTTCATCACCACAATAACATTCAGAAAGCACTCAGAAGACACATCGGGGGATGCGGGTACGGGAATAAACACCACTGGGCACAAGGGCCAAGAGAAACAGGGGGAATGTAGAGGACCAAAGGGATGAAGAAAGGGGCCTGGGGGAGAGCAAAGGTGATGCAGTGCAAACACATGTTTGTGTTTCCTCTGCCATCGGATGGCCAGTCTCCTTATCCAGGCTGTCGCCCCGTCCCACCAGTCTATCAGAGAATCATACACTTCAATTTCAGTATCGAAACAGTCGTATAACCTCTCCATTTTCCGAATGAAGTTGGGATCGTCCAGGGGACCTATCAGACGTGCCTCGGAGTCACGGCGCACTCAGAGGATCTCCGGAGCCTCTTAACGCTTTGTCTAACATCATCAAGGTCCGCTTCAACATCGCCACTGCAGAAGTCCACCTGCTCTCCCACTGCGCCCGCACACGTGGTAGCGGGCCCAGAGGGGCACGCGGAGGCCTGACCACACGGGCCCGGAGCGGAGATCTGATCACACGGGCCCGGAGCGAAGAACACATCACACGGGGCCGGAGCGGACGAGGGCCGGAGGGACTCGTCCCCCATGGTCTGAGATCTGAGCTTCGCCCCGTTCGTCTTCCGGGTGCGGCCAGACCCGGGGGCCCGGACCCCGGGCCGTGCCGCTCCCCCCGCTCTGGGGGTGAGGCGCTGGACCGCAGCAGCATCCGTAGCAGCATTCGGCTCAGCTCCCGCCGCCACGGCTACAGGGCGGAGGCCCCCCTCACCACCCCGCGAAGAGGAGGCGCGTGGAGGCAGCCCCTCATCCCTCGCCGTCACGAGTGCCTGTGCACTCTGAATCACAGCATCCTGGACAGGCTCACTGTCCCGACTCGAGGCGACGGAGGAGGGGGAAGAGGAGGCGCAAGGAGGCAGCCCCTCGCCCCCCGCCATCACGAGTGCCTGTGCACTCTGAATCACAGCATCCTGGACAGGCTCACTGTCCCGACTCGAGGCGACGGAGGAGGGGGAAGAGGAGGCGCGTGGAGGCAGCCCCTCGGCCTCCGCCATCACGAGTGCCTGTGCACTCTGAATCACAGCATCCCGGACAGGCTCACTGTCCCGACTCGAAGCGACGGAGGAGGGGGCGGGTCCAGCCTCAGCTGCAGGGCCGCCACCATCACCTCCCGCGCTCCGCTCCCCTTGGCCAGAGTCACGGCGGCCCGAGCACTCGGCCCTGGGCCCCGGTGCCTAGCACCTTCGGTGCTTGGCCCCCTAATAATAATCTTGAGACCAGAACATCAAAGGAAAGATCAAAGGGTTACTAGGCAACTTGCCTAGGCAACGCAAAGCAATTCCTATAGGGTGCCTAGCACCTTCGGTGCTTGGCCCTCTAATAATCTTGAGACCAGAACATCAAAGGAAAGATCAAAGGGTTACTAGGCAACTTGCCTAGGCAACGCAAAGCAATTCCTATAGGGTGCCTAGGCACCCTTCGGTGCTTGACCCCCTAATAATCTTGAGATCAGAACATCGAAGGAAAGATCAAAGGGTTACTAGGCAATTTGCCTAGGCAACGGGAAGCAATTCCTATAGGGTGCCCAGCACCTTCGGTGCTTGGCCCCCTAATTTTTTTTTTTTTAAATCTTAGGCTTAAGCCTTTATTGGTCTCACACACAATGACACACAGTGACACACGGGAGAAATTTGACTTCTGCATTTGACCCATCCTTTTCAGGAGCAGTGAGCAGCCATCTTTTTCGGCGCCCGGGGGGCAGTACCGTGAAGGGTCTTGCCCAAGGACCCACACTGGTTAGCTCATTGCCCGGGGGGGGATTTGAACCCAAAACCCCCAGGGGGAAAGTCCATGACTTACCAGTTGAGCTAATAATAATAATAATCCTGAGACCAGAACATCAAAGGAAAGATCAAAGGGTTACTAGGCAACTTTTACCTGGCCAGCCAAATGATATCTCTGTATTTCCTATACAGCGCGATACCATTTGGACACCCTCGCTCCAGACTCGCCGCTGGTACAGCGATGAGTCATGGATTCTTCCAGGCAAAGGCAACTTGCCTAGGCAACGCAAAGCAATTCCTATAGGGTGCCTAGCACCTTCGGTGGGGGGCTGGGGGCCTATAAATTGCTGTGGGTAATGAGGAGACTGGCTGGAATGTGCTTGCAAAATTTCACAACTTTTTACCAGACGGTTCTAGGGGTTGCCATAGACTCCCATTGAAGAAAGAATATAGAATAATAAGAATCAGGAGACCAGACACATCAAAGGAAAGATCAAAGGGTTGCTAGGCAACGTCGCTAGGCAACGTCGCTAGGCAACGTCGCTAGGCAACGTCGCTAGGCAACGTCGCTAGGCAACGTCGCTAGGCAACGTCGCTAGGCAACGTCGCTAGGCAACGTCGCTAGGCAACGTCGCTAGGCAACGTCGCTAGGCAACGTCGCTAGGCAACGTCGCTAGGCAACGTCGTCGCTAGGCAACGTCGTCGCTAGGCAACGTCGTCGCTAGGCAACGTCGTCGCTAGGCAACGTCGTCGCTAGGCAACGTCGTCGCTAGGCAACGTCGTCGCTAGGCAACGTCGTCGCTAGGCAACGTCGTCGCTAGGCAACGTCGTCGCTAGGCAACGTCGTCGCTAGGCAACGTCGCTAGGCAACGTCGCTAGGCAACGTCGCTAGGCAACGTCGCTAGGCAACGTCGCTAGGCAACGTCGCTAGGCAACGTCGCTAGGCAACGTCGCTAGGCAACGTCGCTAGGCAACGTCGCTAGGCAACGTCGCTAGGCAACGTCGCTAGGCAACGTCGCTAGGCAACGTCGCTAGGCAACGTCGCTAGGCAACGTCGCTAGGCAACGTCGCTAGGCAACGTCGCTAGGCAACGTCGCTAGGCAACGTCGCTAGGCAACGCTGAGCAAACACTATAGGGTGCGTAGCACCTACGGTGCTTGTCCCCTAATAATAATAATAATAATAATAAGAATCAGGAGACCAGGACATCAAAGGAAAGATCAAAGGGTTGCTAGGCAACGCAGAGCAAACACTATAGGGTCCTAATTATAAAAAACACAGAGGACCACACAACTCACGCGGTATTAAAAGCCAGAGAATAAAAGTGGGTCTTAAGACGAGACTTAAAACTCCAGTGTGGGGGCTGTTTTGACATGAGGGGGCAGAGCGTTCCATAACTTTGGGCCAACCACAGAGAAAGCCCTGACCCCCCGAGTTTTAAGTCTAGTCCTAGGGACCACAAGCTGGAGCTGGCCCTCTGACCTCAGAGCGCACACCGGTCTGAAGATTTGGATGAGGTCAGAGATGTATTTTGGGGCCAGTCCATTCAAAGCTTTAAAAACAAACAAAATCTTAAAATCAATCCTAAAACGAACAGGAAGCCAGTGCAAAGACTCAAGAATAGGGGAGATGTGCTCATATGATAGTTTGACATGCATGTGTGTGTTTCACAGGAACAATAACTTTGGCGGACTTCAAATGCATCTATGCTGAATCCCAAAGCACAGCACAACACCCTGGGAAGCTCAAAAATCAATACAAACAGAAAAGCAAAAACACATGGCTGTATCAAGGCCCAGGATCTCATCATGTGCTTCAGACAATTAAAAAGAGGTAATAATTTATTTTTATACCTTTCATTTAACCATGAAGTCCTTTTGAGATTCCGAATGTCTTTTACAATGCGGGGGTGTAATGCTCTTGTTTTGTTTTTTTGTCCTCTATCTGTATGTTATTTGTGTTGTTTTATGTTTTTAAAAGCCTAACCAGGGACGGAGGCTGCGAATTAGCCTGTGGCTACAAGCCTTATGTACATGGACATCAGTGACCTATATGGTGGCAATGTTTTCAATGTACTGTCCCTGTTAAATAAATAAATAAATAAATAAATAAAAAATACAAGAGATATCTGGTCAGTTTAGATGCCAACAACATCAACACTGTGCATTTATATACAGTGGCTTCAGGCATTTCTGTCATGAATAGCTATAACGTATAGAGATGGTGGTGATACATATGACTAATATGCTATATGAGGATTATCATCAAAATTTAAGAAGAAAAATGTATGTTATCAGTTTTAGTATGCTTCTCTGCCATAGTAAAATCTGTAGAATTAAAGAGCCATCACGAAGCCATTGAAAGATAAATATTCCCTAATAACCCAAATCCCCATGGTCTTGATTGATGTATTATAAGTTTTAGTTGACTGTATAAACTGTCTGACATGTATATTGATGCTTTATATATTTATTGTATTGTCTTTTTTATTTTCAGAGTCATTGGCTTGACTCGTCTGCCTTCGTCACTTGTTGAGCTGAGTGAGCCTTTGCAGGTGGTTCGATATGAACATGGAGACTATAGTGATGCTCATTACGACAGTAGTCCCACAAATCCTGAGACTTCATGTGCACACACACGCTTAGCCAGTAACGCATCCACCCTCACTGAGGTCTCCTGCAGGTATGTAGTAAGGCTTTCTTTAAGAAAACACCTTATTTATTACAACTTCCCTTTTTACACAGCAGTTTGTTGGTGCCTTACATTTACCTAATGTGCCATCAGTGTCTAAAAGCAAACCATAGTTGGATCCTAATATTACTGAGTTTTTGTTTTTGTATATCCTTATATTTTAGGTACCTCACTGTGCAATTTTACCTCAGCTCTGTGGATGAAGGGGGTGAGACCACTTTCCCTGTTGCAGATAACCGCACCTATGATGAAGATGTGAGTGTAATTTCTATTAAAAGTTTTACTAACAAACTTCAGTAAATCTCAGTACTTTATACATTACATGTGCTAATATTCAGCTCTCAGTGGGTATGTTTACATGGCCAGTAAAAATCAAATATCTGGAATAACCAAATATTTCAAAAGAAACTTGAATTCAGTTCAACACCTATACAATGAGTTTTGAAATAACTCTTTCTATCTTTTATTTTATTTTCTTTGCCACATTAGTTTGCCCTTTGTACATCATTTTCCATGTTTAAACTTGTATAGTTGTAAACAATCAGACAGAAATCTGATTACTCAGAACAAATGTAACTGTTTACATGACATTTCAAGATTTGAGCTCCAAAAATCTTGCCAAAGATGGTAATAAGTAAGAAGATGTTTCAAATTGCTGACCCTTGTGTGTTATTCTTGTAGGGCTTGGTCCAAGATGGCATTGATTTGACAGATACTCAGAAAACGTGTCACAGAGGAAACCTTCGAGTAACGCCGACAGTTGGCACGGCTCTGCTTTGGTACAATCACCTCTCAGATGGAAAAGGTACGCAGCGGGACGTATTTCAGTGTATTACACATTGGAGGGGCTCACGACTCCTATGGGCAGCCCTTTTTTCTGTCGGTGTACCCCAGGGAAGCTGTGGGTTCAAAAGTAGACTACCACCAAATATGGAGTGAATGAGTAATGCACTGTAAAGCAATTTGGGTGACTGAAAAAGTGCCATATAAACCCAGTGCATTGTCATCATAATTCTTTTAAAATAAGTTAAAATAGTGTATTCAATATGTCAATTATATTATTAAACCATTGTTCTCAAGTTTTTTCTTCTGCCACTGACTGAGAAGGGGGCAGAATTTGCATGATACTAGTGATGAACCAATCCAGCCATTGACATTAAGTACCTGCCAATACCCAATTACTGAAACCAGCGCAGACACTGGATCTGTTCTGAATGTGTTTTTCCACAGCGTTGTGAAATTATTGTATATTCAATTTGCAAAGTTCTAGGTTGATAATGACCATTTAACAGACCAGCAATTTTCTAGTTGAAACACAAGGCAACTTCAATTGAGTCCCACTTTAATTACAGGTTGGATGGGTGAGATGGACGAGTACTCCCTCCGTGGAGATTGCCCAGTGAAACGTGGGCTCAAGTGGGTGGCCAGCAGCTGGATAAACGTGGACCCAGATCACCACCAACAGGCAAGATACCAGAGACTGGTGGCCCAAAGACACCAGGTGAAATCAGGGCTAGAAGACTACTATCAGCCAGTCTCACACAACAAACTCCACCAGGATCTATAGCCAGAATGATACATTTTCTTATTTTGAAAAAGGTAGTATTTCATATTCAAAAAGGATTTCACAGACCCATTTCCATTTTGTGAACCTATAGAGGCAAGCAATTTGAGATCATTTACTGTTTTTTTAAAGAACAATTTTTTTTCAACATAATGACTATATTTTTAAATATAATATATTAATGAATAATGTTATTTGTTTATGCAAGTGCATGATTGAGATTGTAAAGTATCTACCCATTAACATTATTTCAGTAGTTCAAAATAATTAAAATTCAAACACATGCTTGAATTTGTGTAGATTAAAATATGTATACTCTCTTAATTCATTGGAACCTAAATCACTGGAGACAAAAATCAGGTCCCAATGACATAAATAATTTTTATTTAACAAACATGATTTGAAGTTCATATATGGGTTAAAAATATGTAAAGATTAGGATTTAGGTTAAAGTTAGGCAGGTGTGTGTGTGTGTGTGTGTGTGTGTGTGTGTGTGTGTGTGTGTGTGTGTGTGTGAGTGTGTGTGTGTGTGTGTGAGTGTGTGTGAGTGTGTGTGAGTGTGCGTGTGAGTGTGCGTGCCGCGTGTGCGCGCGTGTGCGCGCGTGTGCGTGTGTGCGTACGTGTGCGCATGTGCGTCCATGCGCTTTAAACTACTGTTTACAATGGAGTTGTTTCACTTCTAATTTAACTAGACTTAAATCATTTCACCATAATATCATTTCCACTTGTACACATAGGCATTAAATAAAATATATATATGTCCTATAGTATGTTAATGTCAGCCCATGCCTTTTAGGAAACATGCACTAAATACTTTGTCAGATTATCCCAGCAGTGTTATTGTGAAGTCATATACATGTTTTAAGCCATATCATGAGATACGTTTGTGAATGTGTTGCTAATTGAAGATTGAATTTAGTATTAAACATGCCTATTATTCAAAATGTGTACAAAAACATGGGGCGAATGTGGACTATTATAAGTCTTTAATTGACATTCCCTAATAGGTTTGATTGCTTTATTTATTTTATTGTTTTGGTATCACTACTGAAATATTTATATATCTAATTGATGTCTTACGAGGTTGTTATTTATTATTGCTATTTGTTTGTTACCACAATTCTTATTTATTCACATGTGATGTTGTACACGAGTTGACACTCTTCTTTGTATCTGGTTGTTACAATAATAATGCAAATGTTATACATATATCTTGAGATTATAAAGCATTTTATTACTTGCATTTTGCGTCACTTTGTGATTTTGTGCAACTCTGGTGATAAGCCGCGAGATGGCGCTATTGTCTTCACTGTGTGTATATATCCAGTGCTTCTCAATAATTTTTCTGTGACGCCCCCCCTAGGAAGAAGAAAACATTTCACGCCCCCCTCCCTGTGTGCGACTATAAATATTATTTGTCTAGAAAATTGATATTAGTACACCTCTGGATAACATCCTTTTTTAACCTTTATTAACATTAAAAACAAAAAAGAAAGAAACTTACAACAAAGACTGCACTGTCTTTTTGCACTGAGGACTCAAATATTAATGTTTCTAATGCAGCTTGCGCATATTTGTTTACGTTTTACAGAAACGAAACTTAGTTTATGCAAATAAGCCATGTGGTTTTAAAAGCGCTGAAAAAAAAAAAAACTCTCTCCTTGTGCCGCTGATGTGTCAGGTTCTAACGGACTAAAGGACACGACTCAGTGGAATATAGGCCTACGTGTTTTTTCTGTGACAGAGGATGTTCTGCTGATGGTGAGTCTGCGTGTGAGAATGCCACTGCCAACTACTGTTGTTGATGTGCAATTACACTTAGTTCTAGTACAGTACGGCAATAAAGGATGTTTCCCAGGATCACACCCAGGGGGGCCCGCCCCACTATTTGAGAAGCACTGATATAGACCAATGCGTATGTGTTTTTATAACATTTCACTTTGGCAGCCAACCTTTGATTGGGACTTTACTGCCAATTCAAAGTCCAATACTTCTTTGAAGAAGAGAGTTCTTGATAAACACTCTTAGATGTTACATAACTAGCCCAGTATATGTAGGCCATAGATTATGTTAAATCCATATAACCTACATGATAGAAAGTTACGCTCCCCGGAAAAAATTGTCACTTGCACCTAGGGTTGCCAACCGTCCCTTGAAAAACGGATTCGTATACGGAAACGTATTCAGAAGCAAAATTCCGCATCCCGTATTGAGCTGAAAAGGGACGCACTTTGTCCGGTATTACCGTGTGAATCAAAAATAGTGTCTAAAACAGGGGCCCAATATGTTGATCTACCAGTCGACCATTGAAAAATAAACACATTTCCACAGAAAATACAATTAAACCACTGCTGTTTCAGATATCCACAGGCTCAGATAAAGGACTTCCGAGCCTAGAAACACTCGGACGTGCCTCCAGGCAAATAAAAAAACGCATTTTGCATTGCGTAGCTCCTCCGCAGTCCAAACTCTCTGGGCATGATTTACACAGACACTGAGTACAGACAGACAGGGGTGGAACTGCATTTGCATTTCTTTTTTCGATCTGACGTAACAAAGTTGCCTTGTTCAGAATCGCCCGTTTCAGCTCTGATTTTTTTCTAAAGCAGAAAAGGACCGCAAATGCTCAGTTTAGACATTTCGCAACTTTTAGCCATGGGGGGGCCTAAACAGGGTAGGGAAGCTCACATTAACGTTCAAAAACCTCAGAAAGTGAAAATTTCATGCCATGGGACCTTTAAGTACTGTTCCACCATGACTGATGATCATTTAGAAATGTGCTTGAGTCTGGCTGTCAGCAGCTACTGTCCAGACTATGCATCCGGAGCTGATTTCATCCAGTGCAAGTCACATTTTGTGAGAAGTTAGTGCAAAGTGGCTGAAATGACCCCAGATTGCATCTCAGAGCATCTACAGTTCAAAAATTTTTCCGGGGGGGCATGATCCCGGACCCCCCTAGCTTTTCAGTGACTTTCAGCTTTTTCCATTACTGGTCACTTTCATCCCTGTTTATATTGATTTATACAGTAAGGCGGCACGGTAGCTGAGTGGTTAGCGCTCTTGCTTCACAGCAAGAAGGTTCCGGGTTCGATCCCCGGGTCGCCCAGGCCTTTCTGTGTGTGTTCTGTGTGGAGTTTGCATGCATGGTCTGGGTTCGATCCCCGGGTCGCCCGAGCCTTTCTGTGTGGAGTTTGCATGTTCTCCCCGTGTCTGGGTGGGTTTCCTCCGGGCACTCCGGTTTCCCCCACCAACCCAAAACATGCACCATAGGTACTCCAGCTTAGGTCCTGACCAAGCCGAAGCAAGAAGATCATGGAGATGGTCCCCGGGCGCCCTAATGTGTGTGCTGCCCACTGCTCCTAATATATGTATATATATATAGGATGGGTTAAAATGCAGAGAAGAATTTCTCCAGTGTGAGATCAATAAAGTCACTTCTTCTTCTATTAAGTCAAGCAGAACAGATATTTATTTTATTCTGTTCATTTTGTTATTTTGTATTAAAAATAAATTGCTGATAATTATTTATTTTCCATGTGTTCATATCACTCAAATATGCATCTAATTAAATTCAGGTTTGAGTTAAATAGTTAAAAAATTGCGTCACACATACAAAAAAGGGCTAAAAAGATTCACTACACCATGAAGGGTGAAGACAACCCCCCCGCTCCCCGGAAATCTCACTCCGACCGAACTTCAAAACTTGAGAGCCCTGAATACATTTTACTATTTCACACATTCGGTGCCACATTAGACTCTCTTCAGTGTGTTCGGGGGTACTCCACCCCCCAAATCAAAGTGCCAGTCAAAACGCACTGCCGTGTCTACACACTGTTATAACGCCCTGTGCCTCCGCTGAGGCTTCCGAGCACCTGTGAGTGTTTATCTACAGTTATTTGTGCAGTATTGGGTCAAGGACATTTGTATCGTAATAAACCTGTTCTTGTGACTCCTGATGTAGACGCGGCTGCTGATGCTGTGCGCACTGCACTGCCTCGGCGCGCCCAATCACGTCCGCAGGCAGCGGCGAAGCGGCCCATTTCGACAGTACACCGTCACAGCTCACTGACAGCGCAGCAGATCTCATTCTCCGTTTGTCGATGCGCGGCATCACCTACAGGTTCATGGTCTTCTGACTTTGCTTTTTCATTTCCAACACGAGACTCTTCTTAAGACTCAGTATTACTTTAATTTAACTGTTATCCATGAGATTCTTCAGGCTTACCTTCAAGTGCTTCGTCGACTGCTTTTGAATTTTCAGTGTGTACGGCTATCCTGACCGCGGCGCTTTGTGAATTTCCATCTTTTGGCTGATTGATTAAAACACAAAACTGAGATCTTTATTATTACCGAGAAAGCGAATAAACTCAGAAGAATAGAACACTTCAAAGATCAAAGATCAAAGTCAGCTTTATTGTCAATTCTGCCATATGTGTTCAACAGTGAATCGAAATTGCGTTTCTCTCTGGCCAAGTAGTGCAAAAGACAGTGTACAAAATACACTGTCTCTGACTGTAAGAAAAATATTTTAACATATATTTTTTGAATATGTCACCTGAAGTGGAAGATAACAACAATGGTGAGTAATATAGTTTCCAATGATTTTTCATTGTCTGAAATGACTGCTCCTCATTGTGCTTCAGTCTTCACTCCTATAGGCCTATTTAAACACGTGAAGTCAATAGGTTATTCTAAATATACTTTTCCAATAGATAAAATGTGCATTTGGTTACTGATCATTATTGCCACAACAGACCAAGTAATTTCGAGTAACATCGGTAAAATCTTAATTAATCCTAATGTAGCTATATAGGCCTATGGCATATGGGCATATGTAATAATCTGGTGTTCATGCATTTGTCCTGCTTGGTAATGCTCCCCCTTAAACTGCTCTGATCTGGATTGAGCTGCTTTGCTTTGAAACATCCAGACCTGAGTGGCTCACTTGATGCATTTCTCTTTGTTGTATGTATGTAAATACCTGACTAGACTGGTTTTGATGGATACATAACGCTGCCACATTGAGCAGTATCTGCGTACTGTCCACACTGTGTGTTGCACTGTAGCTCATTTATCACTGTGTCAGAAACATGGCCACACAGGTCTATGACCCTAAACTAAACAAACCATTTCTGGTCTTCCATAACTGATAGTTTAATAAAACCATCTGACTAATGACCTTGTTAATAGCCTATGTCATCTGTGTTATTCTGTGTGTCCAGGCGAGATGCCCCTTCCACATTTGGAGGCAGGAACGCTTTCAGAAGAGGAGTGTCTTGGGTCAGTGCGGATCATGGTGCCCAGCACAGGTTCAGGATGTAGGGATGGTAGCGGGGCTGGCCCTCCTCCAAATCCTGAGGGCATTGCAGCTGCAGCCAATGGGGCTGTGGCTGTCCCAGTAGTGGAGAGAGAGACCTGGACCAGGCAAATGGACTTCATCATGTCCTGTGTGGGCTTTGCTGTAGGTCTGGGGAATGTGTGGCGCTTCCCCTACCTCTGCTACAAGAACGGAGGGGGTAAGGTTCACAATTTATTCTTAGTTTGTCAGCGTCATCAAGTATTCCTCAATATTGCAGTTTACTGGAAAGCATTCAAAATAAGTTGTGGCTGCTTAGCAATCCTACATTGAGTCTGAAATGTATTAGATTAGTTTTTATTAATATTGTCAAAGAAAATATAAATTGTTAAACCTGCCAATCAAATGAACAATAAAACATGAAAATAGTACTAATCAGAGAATTAAGGTCATCTAAAACATTCTAAGAGTTGTAAAGTTTACTGGAAAGCTGGCATGAATTACATTAACAACCCCTAACACAACACTGCATTTTAGTTCGTCCAAAACCTCAACATCTGTCACTTATAAAAGTCTTTGACCCTGGGACCATCCCCATAATTTGTTGTTTAGGCTTGGTCACGACCCAAGCTGGAGGATTTTACCTATGGCGCATGTTTTGGGTTGGTGGGGGAAACCGGAGTGCCCGGAGGAAACCCACCCAGACACGGGGAGAACATGCAAACTCCACACAGAAAGGCCCGGGTGACCCGAATCTTCTTGCTGTGAAGCATGAGTGCTACCCATTCAGCCACCGTGCTGCCAACAGAGAGAGAGAAAAAAAAAAAAGACAGACAGACAAACAAACAAACAAACAAACAAACGAAAGAACAAAATGAAAACAAACAAACACAACCAAATTCAATCAAAGGCCAAGCTAAACAGGTGAGTCTTAAGCCCACTCTTAAAAACATGAACGTTCTCTGCAGCCCTGAGCTCCTCCGGCAGGCAGTTCCATAGACGAGGGCCGTAGTACTGAAAAGTCACCTCTCCGTGAGTGTGTGACCTGACTTTGGGAATTACCAGGAGCCTGCTGCCGGAGGAGCGCAGGGCCCGTGAAGGTTCGTAAGGAAAAGGCAGTTCTGAAAGATAAGAAGGCCCAAGACTATTAAGACATTTAAAAACCAGTAAAAGAACTTTAAACTATCCTGAAACTCACAGGGAGCCAATGCAGTGATTTTAAGACTGGTGTAATGTGGTCCTGCCCTCTGGTCCTAGTCCCTGACTAGGACCAGAGGGCAGGACCACACGTGCTGCTGAATTTTGTAGTAATTGCAAACCTGAAATACTCTTTTTGGTAAGACCAGAGAGCAGGGCATTACAGTAGTCTATATGGCTGGTGACAAAAGCATCAATGTCTCCGTATTGGCCTGAGAGAGAATAGGGTGGACTCTGGCTATGTTTTTTAGATGATAGAAACCTATTTTTGTGATGTTCTTGATGTGTGGGATAAAAATCAGCTCAGAGTCAAAAATGACGCCCAGGTTTTTCACTTGAGATGGGTTAAAAGACTGTGCTTGTAGTTTTGATAAAAGTTTCTCTCTCTGAGTCTCAGGACCGATGACTAAAACCTCAGTTTTGTCCTGGTTAAGATGGAGAACGTTTCTTGCCATCCAGGATTTGTTATCTAGAATGCAGTTAAAAAAAAGCATCCATTGGCCTGGTGTCATCAGGAGACATGGAAATGTAAAGCTGCGTATCATCTGCATAGCTGTGGAAGTTGATTCCATGTCTCCTGATGACGGCGCCAAGAGGGAGCATGTACAAGTTGAAAAGCACAGGGCCTAAAATGGAACCCTGGGGGACACCACAAGTGATTTTATGGATCTTGGAGGAGCATGTGTCCACACTCACCATAAATGTTCAGTCTGTGAGAGAGGACGTGAACCATTTGTGAACAGCACCAGAGAGGCCGAGATGTTTTAGAAATAAAGTGTGGTCTACTGTGGTCTACTGTGTCAAAGGCAGCGCTTAGATCCAGCAGAACCAACACAGTCACCTTTTGAGAATCACAATTTATTCTAAAGTCATTTAAAATCTTTGCCAAGGCAGTCTCGGTGCTGTGGTTCACCCTAAAACCAGATTGAATTTTTTCCAAAATGTTGTGATCATCTAAAAAATAATTTAGTTGGATAAAGACAAGTTTTTCTAAAATCTTGCTTAAAAATGGTAAGTTAGACACTGGTCAGTAGTTGTTAAAATCGTTAAAATCTAAATTGCTCTTCTTCAGCAGGGGCCTCACCACCGCCGCTTTGAAGGCAGTGGGAAAGACCCCTGTCTGAAGATGACCAAAAGTTCATCCATAAAATGACTTAAAAAATGGAGTGGGGATTGGGTCTAAGAGACATGTGGTGGGCCTCACTGAAGAAAAGACCTTGTCAAGCATCCCAGCATTAACCAAGGCAAAACTGTCCAGAGTTTTCTCTGGTCGAGACAAACACTCAGCTGTGTTAGAAATAGAGCTTTGACGAGATAGAATATCACATCTGATAGTGTTTATCTTTCCCATGAAGTGGTCAGCAAAAAGCATGAATATCAATTCATTTAGATTAGCGTATAATTGTGTATTTTTGCTTTTGTTGAACACTGGCCATTTGAACACTGCCTTCCTCTATGTCATCGTCCTTCCGGTGATGTGTCTGTCTTTGCTTCCTATTTTTTCTGCGTCAGAGTAGGTCACATGATCACCCTCCCCTTTTTTTCTCTGGTTTGGATATGCCATTTTATATGTTATAGCTTTGAAAATAGAAATAGATAAAGTTAAATGTCCAGCGCCAGGTGTGTTAATTATGAGCCTATTTTTGTTTATGTATATTTTTACTTCCACGATGTTGCATAAAAATCTAATGTAAGGTATTTATAGTAGGTAGGTACTGTAAACCAGCTGCTTTGCAGTTATGACAGCTATTAGAAATTAAAATAGCTTTGAATGTCTGTGGCTGCAGCAATACCCATAGACGTAGTAAATGCTAAATACAGTACATGCATAAACATACAGTACAAGTTAAGGGTCAAAACCAGAACCAAGACAGAATCATACAAGGACTAAACTGGGACTAAACCATGCGAGGGAGGGAATTTTAATGTGATATTCAAGACTACTACTAGATTATTAATAGATAATCTAGATACTACTAGAGACTAATTTGCAATATTTAGTTTAGTCCTAAAGATGATTGATTAGTTGGTGCATTTGTTTTCACATTTAAATTCAAAGACAAAGACATGTACAAACATTTGTGGAATGAGAGATGACAGTTATCTCAGATATACAGTATTATCTTTGGCCTTGTCTATCTGGAAAATAGGCTTATTTTTATCTTGCTCCTTTAGCCCTTTATCTGTTAGTGTTTTGAAAAGTAATGTATGTATATGTTTTTACTGTCTGTGGCTGAATTAGTATTTAAGATAGTTGTATTTTGTGTACATTTTTCAGGGGTTTTCCTTATTCCCTACCTGCTGTTTGTGTTTATCGGAGGTATTCCTGTCTTTTTTTTGGAGATTGCACTTGGACAATTCATGAAGCAAGGAGGAGTTTCTGCCTGGAATATTGCACCTCTTTTCAAAGGTAGATGCATTTAAATGATAATTTACAAATGATCTAACTATAATCTTAAGCAACTGCACTAGTCTAGAACAATTATACACATTTTCTAAATATAATAGAGGCACCATCCCTCACATAAGGAAAAGCATAATTAAAGGTGCGCTATGTAACTGGTGCAGGGCACTCCACCTGCTTGTTTCTATTACATTAAACCTATCCATCTCCATGGAGACAAGCAGAATCTTTGGCATATTACAGGTTGGATCTGTGGAGGGACAATAGTAAGAATCCATGTTTGAGATAAAATAAAAAGTGCACCTTAAAAACAAAGCCTTTTGTCCTTAAACCTTAAACCATCATTGGCTTTTTATGCCATTTTACTTGTGTCAAAGTTGCTTAAATATTACAGTTTACATGGTTCACTGCAAATAACAGTAATAGTAGTGTATGAGATTTGATAACATCTCCCAATGTTTAAAGTAATTTAATAAAATAAAATGTACTAATTTTTTTGTTACTTTCATTCTCTCTCGTCTCAGGTTTGGGCTTGGCCTCTATGGTGATTGTGTTCTTCTGTAACACTTACTACATAATGATTTTGGTGTGGGGCCTGTACTTCTTGTTTCACTCCTTCACAAACCCTCTCCCGTGGGCCACCTGTGGGCATCCTTGGAACACGCCCAACTGCACACAGGACTTTAGACGCTCCTGTCTCAACCACAGCACTGCACTCTCCAACCTGTCCCTCTCTGCACCATTAAATCTGTCGTCAGCCTTGTTCAATGGGACCTGCTTGGAGCAGGAGGGTCTACGTTCCCCTGTCATCGAGTTTTGGGAGTATGTAATCATATATTTTATACTTTTCATAGTGAATGAAACATAGTGACACTAACCCCAGAATACATCACAGTATGTGGTTGGTCAGGATGGGCATCAGGTCTAACAATCCAAATGAAACTGGGAGCAGAACATTTGATGTAGTAATAAAACTGCTGCTTTTGTTGGTGCTTTGCTCAGTGGCTACAGTAAAAGTACTTACCAGTCTGTCTGGCAGATAGCAAACTGTCCAGTTACTTATATTGTTACACACATTTCATGTGTAAATATATTTTCTGTTTTCATAGACGTAAAGTACTCCGTCTTTCGGGAGGTCTTCATGAGCCCGGTGCCATCAACTACGAGATGCTGCTATGTCTTATGGTCACCTGGATCATCGTTTACTTCTGTATGTGGAAGGGAGTTAAATCCACTGGCAAGGTAAAGCCCTCTGTGTTGACTGTGAAATAACATGTTCATGTAGTTGAGGTTCATTGAGTACAGAGTCTTACTAGTATAGTTACTGATACTGGTACAAAGCATTGTTCCTAAATGCAGCTTTTCTCTTTGACCCTGAATCAGCTTTTGCACTGAGGGCTCAGACTCCCATGAAATCAACTTAGAAAATTAGGAGAGAATTTAGTCTGAAAGGTTTATTTTTCTAAATATTGAATTCCCTCAATTGCCTTCATTTGTGTTTAATCAGATTAGAGACAGCTGTTTGTTGTCTGAATATGTTGTTAAAATATTAAATAAAACCTTATACACATGTATACTTTATTACAAGGCAGGCATTAAATCTATGAACTGTTATCTTAAGGCAGTAAATTGTTAGTATAATTTTGTTTTTGTTGTACGAGTTCTTAGCAGCTTGAGTAAGCTGATTATTGACTTGTAATATTTGAGGTCATAGAGGGGATTTGAGTTTGTGTTCATTTACAAAGGTAAACAGTGAATATATTTTGACTGATAGATTGACAGTTATTTGTGTAATTGGTCACAAGGGTCGTATTTGTCTGAAAAGGTTGCCAAAAACCCCTGCTATTGCAGGAGGTTTACAAATTGTCTGGCTTTCCATTTACAGGCTACCTTTTCTCCAAAGTAACATGACAGGCCCATTACATCTGCAGGAGGGACCAAATGGGCCTCTTCTTATGAGTATTTACAGCAGGTAATGGCTTAATACAAGTGATCATGTAAAAAATAAAACATACTTGATAAAACCAAAACATTAATAGAGCAATAGCAATTGGAGCTTATTTTAACCTGTTTCAGTTAGTACATTGACATTGTGTGTGTACTTACTGTAGCTGTGTAGTTTAGATTCATTAACTCAAGAGGTTAGACGTATTTTACTCTCCCCTCCTCCACACAAACACTGCAGTACTCTCATTTGTTTTACTTTTTGTTCTTTTATAGGTAGTGTATTTCACAGCCCTGTTCCCTTACCTGGTCTTGGTGGTGCTGTTGGCCCATGGAGTCACTCTGCCAGGAGCTTTAGACGGGATTGTTTACTACCTGAAACCAGATTGGTCCAAACTTGGAGAGGCACAGGTAGGACAAGAAATCGTCTTAAAAAATGGGGCAACATTGATGTCTCAGGATCCTGTTGTTAAAAAGATATCACTTGTGTTAGGTTTGGATTGATGCAGGGACTCAAATCTTCTTCTCTTATGCCATCGGACTTGGAGCTCTGACTGCTCTGGGCAGTTATAACCGTTTTCACAACAACTGTTACCAGTGAGTTTGGACTCAGCATGACAACATTCACAATTTCATCGTAATCATCACATTTTCATTTTTAACATTTAGGACATTTGAGTAATAATGGAAGTCCTATTATCCATGTACAATGGGATTACTACATCATAAAGTTTCACTGCAGACACTTTACACTACTGGAACTGTATTTATGATGCTTTAAAAAAAAAATCTATTTATGATTTTTACCTTTATGCTTGTTGTGTTGTATTTTGAACTTGAACTCCTCCTCAAGTGGAGGAGTTCAAGTATCTCGGGGTCTTGTTCACGAGTGAGGGGAGGATGGAGCGTGAGATTGACAGGCGGATCGGTGCAGCGTCGGCAGTGATGCGGCCGTTGTACCGGACCGTTGTGGTGAAGAGGGAGCTGAGCCAAAAGGCGAAGCTCTCAATTTACCGGTCAATCTACGTTCCTACCCTCACCTATGGTCATGAGCTTTGGGTAATGACCGAAAGGACGAGATCGTGGATACAAGCGGCTGAAATGAGTTTCCTCCGCAGAGTGGCTGGGTGCACCCTTAGAGATAGGGTGAGGAGCTTGGTCACACGGGAGGGGCTCGGAGTAGAGCCGCTGCTTCTCCACGTGGAGAGGAGCCAGCTGAGGTGGCTCGGGCATCTGTTCCGGATGCCTCCTGGTCGCCTCCCTCGGGAGGTGTTCCGGGCATGTCCCACCGGGAGGAGGCCCCGGGGAAGACCCAGGACCCGCTGGAGGGACAATGTCTCCCGGCTGGCCTGGGAACGCCTTGGGGTCCCCCCGGAGGAGCTGGAGGAAGTGTCCGGGGTGAAGGAAGTCTGGGAGTCCCTGCTTAGACTGTTGCCCCCGCGACCCAGCCCCGGATAAGCGGAAGAAAATGGATGGATGGATGGATGTTGTATTTTTATACTTCTGTAGCCGGGAGACCATCAAAATTTCATTATGCTTGCATAATGACAATAAAGAATTTTGAATCTTGAATCTAAAGTAATTTTACAAAATGTAATTAACCTGATGAGTAGTCTACAGGTAACTTTATTATGAAACTTAGATATATTAATCTTTACTTATTTAAGGATATCTTCTTGGCTTTAAAACATGTCATTATTATTATGAAAGTTTTTACTTTTGCCACAGGTAATAGCACTTCTCTTACCACTACTATCTTCATCTACTTACTCTCATAGGGTATAAGTGACCTAAGTCTCCCGGACTGGGGCTTAGACAGGGTATAACTTGTCCCAATTGCTGTTTTCTTCTCAATATGTCTTTCACATAACCACATCCTGCTTTAAATGGACACTTGCATGTCGGCAGATGAGTCATCAAGGCCTGAAAGAGACTGCAAGGGCATCAGAGGCATTTGGACAAAGGCTTTTGCTTGTCATTAATAGAAAATAATGTATGCACACACTTTAAACATGTACTTAAGTTTTTAGTGTCTCTCATATATACATAAGAATGTTACAAAACTTGAGACAAATTCAAACTTGCAATGAAAACCTTTTCTTTTCTTTTTTTTTTTACAATAAGTAACAATGAGTCTAAATGCATTTTTCTTGAAGATGCTGGCAGTTGTCTAGCTAGCATCTCCATAAACAACAACAGCTTTTAAACAAATTGCTATTGATCTTAAACCCTTCTTATTTTCAGTTATTATACTGCATCATGTTGCAAAGTATAACTTGGTATAACTTTTCAGATTTTCTTATTCCTTGTGACTTTCTTGGACTTTTGCAGGGATGCTTTCATGTTGGCCCTCATCAACAGTGGGACCAGTTTTATCGCTGGTTTTGTGGTGTTTTCGGTGCTGGGATTCATGGCTGCAGAACAAGGTGTAGACATCAGTAAGGTAGCAGAAAGTGGTAAGAATACAGTGCTGTTATGAACACGTTCTAAAGACCACATTACAAAGATTATAATTTTGACAGTGTATTCTGTGCTTTCAGGCCCAGGTCTAGCTTTCATAGCCTACCCAAAAGCTGTAACGCTGATGCCCCTTGCACCCCTTTGGGCAGCTCTTTTCTTCTTTATGTTGCTCATTTTGGGCTTGGATAGCCAGGTAATACAATAAAATAGATTGTAATATATTTATTTAGTCAGGCCTAAATTATTTTCCAAAACAACTGCCAGTGTGGTTCTACCATAGAACAAGTACTGTTATAACTACTTCACATGGCCTACTCTTATTACCACAACTATCAGTAATAGCTACTTCTGCTGTTATAGCTCACCCTCTTGTAATATTACTATCACAAAATACCTAATTAATTCCAAAACATGTTTTAGATGTCAATGCAATGTTTCACAAATACATTCATAAAGAAATACATTACAAAAATATTCAGTCACTTTCTCAAATGTGACTCTGTCCCGCTGTGGATTCCTCTCAGGTCAGTCCAAGCTCACAGCTTGGGTTGAGGACTGTATTTCTCAGATTCTGGTTTGTTGCCTACGTCCATTGTTTCCAGTCAAGGGATTTGTCAATGATCTTTTGTCTGATTCACTCACAGCAGCTGTCTCTGTCACTCCATTCACTTATGCCTACACTATTTTCCAAACAGTAGAAAGCACTATAATCAAAACTACAAGTATTTATAATATATTTAAATTAAGTAAATGCACTGTTGCCACATCAGGTTCAAGTAGAAGTACAAGTTATTGCTGTAATGTAAAGTTCTATGTTATTATGGTAGAAAAGGTTTCAAAGATAGTAATTGATGGTAATTATGATAGTTGCTTTCTCTGATTATATTGTTAAATGTAGTTAGGTGGTATTTATTTAAATTTAGTCAGTAATTTAAGTTTTGTTACTTGTGTTAAATGTTCTGTTTAGACACCAGAGCGCAAGTGTTCATTTTTCATAAGGACATGCGTGTAATTTCAGCCAGTGAAACTCTAGTAGCACGTGTCTTACTTTCTCTTTCTTTCCTCAGTTCGTTGGGGTGGAGGGGTTGATCACCGGCATCATGGACATGCTACCCCCCAAGTTCGCCCTGGGATCCCTGCAGCGAGAAGTGGTGGCGGCCATCTGCTGCCTGATCTGTTTCCTTATTGGCATGTCCATGGTCACTGAGGTACAGTAAAAACAGGACTGAGAGAATAGTGCAGTGGTAATATGTGCTCTGTATTTACCTCATCCTTCAGAGAACAAAGATATCAGGTGTACTTCAATGGAACATTGCTGCGCATGTTTAATGGAGGAATTTTCATATATTATGATGATTATTTTTCATATATTATGATGATTATTATTATGATGATGAAAATATTCATTGCTGTGCATACTGTAGCTGCACAAGCAGCAGTAATCAATGGGAGCTAGGAAGACAGACTAGAAATAGAGCAGACATTAACTATTAAAGATGTGGCATTATTGAAGACTGTATTTCTGTTTTTTTTTTTAGGGAGGCATGTATGTCTTCCAGTTGTTCGACTATTACTCTGCCAGTGGTATCACACTTTTGTGGCAGGCCTTCTGGGAGTGTGTGGTGATCGCATGGGTTTATGGTAAGTAATATTTTCAGATCAAAACATGGTGGATTCAAGAATGATTAATTCATTACTAATAATAAATAATAACATAGCCATTCACAGAACGGTAGCCATTCTTATTATCTCATCACTCACCCTTCAAGCACTGTATGCACTTCTTTTGCATGTCTTTTCTGTTTGTACTGTCTCCATAAAATGATCTGTGGTAACACTCAATAAACACTGTTTAATTAGGTGCAGACCGCTTTATGGATGATGTGGCTCGAATGATTGGCTACCAGCCATTACCATACATGAAGTGGTGCTGGTCCTATATCACACCTTTGGTCTGTGTGGTAAGTAACTTTTTCAGAATCAGAATCAGAATAAATTATTGCAGTGCTGTCAGAACAACCAATAAGCATACTTTTTCCATGTATTATTAGTGGGTGTTCCTTTTTCACGTGGTGAACTACGTGCCCTTGACCTACAATACCATCTACACCTATCCACTGTGGGGTGAACTGCTTGGCTGGACCCTGGCTCTGTCCTCTATGCTCTGTATCCCTCTCACTGTTCTCTACAAAATGCTGCGATGTAAGGGATCCTTGCGTGAGGTCAGTACAAATAATATGTAACTAATTGTTATCTGTTAGGTTAGTCTCCTGTGTTACTAAAATCAATAAAACACGTTCCCTAGTTGCAGCATTGCTCAAGAAGTAGTAATTGAATTATTATTTAAGATGTTGGTACATAGTTTAATATTTAACTTGACATATTCAAAACAAGCTAGACTGGTAAGTCTGGCTTTCATTTGCGAAGACAGCTGCGAGTCTTCATGTCCTCCCACTCAAGGTGAATGGTTTGAATCAAAACACGTGCAAATGGATGGATGAATCTTTACTTTTTTTTTAGAATATAGACTTCTATTGTTCCTAAGAGAAAATTCATGTTCATGCACACATAGATTGTTTGACATACAGTGAACCCTCGCTCTATCGTGGTTCAGTTTGCGCGATTTTTTTTTTCAAATTTTTTATTTTTTTTTCAATTTTTTTTTTTTATAGTGTAACATTTTTTTTATAGTGTAACATTGTGTTCTGCGTCCTGATTGGCTAAGAGACTAGACCAGGACTAAACGTGGACTAAACCAGGTCTAGACCAGAACTAAACCAGGTCTAGACCAGGTCTAAACCAGGTCTAGACCAGAACTAAACCAGGTCTAGACTAGGGGTGTGCAAAATAATCGTCATGACAATGCATCGCGATACTAACTTTCACAATATACTGCATCGATTCTTGATGCCAAAAATCGATTATTATTAATTAATAATTTAATATTTAATATTAATAAATAAATAAATTAATTATTAGTTGTTTTTTTGAATAAATCCTATGCACTTTTTTCTTTGTGAAAGGGTATTGTTTGTTATGATGGTAGCTACCTCCAAAATGGCAAATGTTTGAACATCATTTATGGTTTTAGAAAAAATCCTATGCACTTTTTTGTTATTGGTTTGGTTTATTTGTTTTTGTTATTCAATAAATTCAGTTATTAATTGAGCTGCTCAGAGTTATGTATCAATTAAAGACACTACCCAGATACACAGCCACTGATATTTAAGTTATCCTCTTTTTTTTTGGTACATTTTCACTGAAGTATGTCTAATATATTGCAATGCATCGCAATAATTCAAGTATCGTGATGCATCGTGATAGTATCGCATCGTGGCATGTGAATCGTGATTCGAATTGAATCGTGACTTCTTTGCCAATACCCACCCCTAGTCTAGACCAGGTCTAAACCAGGTCTAGACCAGAACTAAACCAGGTCTAGACCAGAACTAAACCAGGTCTAGACCAGAACTAAACCAGGTCTAGACCAGGTCTAAACCAGGTCTAAACCAGGTCTAAACCTGGACTGGCCCTGGACAAAACTAGGACTGGACCAGGTCTAGACCTGGACTAAACCAGGATTCTCTCCGTCCGGCTCTTGTGTTCGTTTGTGCGTGTTCGGTTTGTGGCTCGGGCTGAGACGACGCAGTCCGGGCGCCACGGTTCTATCTCATGCTCGCAGCCCCAGTGTACGCGCGACACGTGCTGCTCTGTCACGGATTTGTCCACGATGAACCCCTCATTGTGGACAAATCCGTGACAGAGCAGCACGTGTCGCGCACTTCTCCAAGGGGTTGGTGCGCGTCGCGTCCGCGCGTCCGGCGGGGCTCCCGGAGCCGTGTCTCCCCCCACACGTCACTATTAATACATTTTGTTGAAAATCTATGAAAGTTTGAGTGTTTAAACTAGAGACAAATGTGAGAAAATGTTAATACCAGTCCGAGAAAAGTGTATAATGTGTGTGGTGAGGCATTTACAGCCTTAAAACATGTAGAATAATTGTAAAATATAAAGTTGTCCTATTTCGCGGATTTCTCTTATTGCGGGTTATTTCTGGAACCTAACCCCCGCGATAAACGAGGGATTACTGTATACAGCAACAACACAGCACAACAAACACAGATACGTTACAATAGACATTACAGTACACTCAGCTACGTCTGCTGTTCTTGTGGTGAAAAGGCCCATCCATGTACTAAATATGGATCTTACGTTATGTTAACTTGTAATAGTAGAAATACTCATATTAATTAGTGACACTAATGATACATTAGTTACTTAAATAACTAACAATTAACTGTTATACTTCCACAGCGTTGGCAGCACCTCACCACTCCTGTGTGGGGACGACACCACCTTGAGTACCTGGCCCCTGAGAGTGAAGCCAATCTGCTGCCCTCTACAGGCACCAAGAGTACACTGCTCTTTGAGAGCGTCATCTAATGCACCTAATACACATAAAGGAAATGTTCCCTTTTCACTTTTAAAACAAACTCAGAATTACACCCACACGCAGTGGTTCAAATTTACAATCGTATCTTTAATAGATTTAAGCCATGAAAATTCTGAGGGGGAATGGACCAAAGATAATATTATATTGCTTAGCCCACACTTTTGACAGGATGCACCCCAAGCTTCAGTTTCTGTCTCTACCTCGCCCCTCTCCTGCCTGCTGCCTTTGTGCCGTCCAGTCTTGTCTGTGGTGTGACCAGTGTTGTGGCTGCTCCCTCCTATTGTTCACTCTGTGTACCATGAGATGTCCTGCCATCATAAGTAGACATCATAACAGAGCAGCACAATATCAGAATAAAACATTGTATAGGATAAGATATCATGCCATACCTGCTTGTTGTGGCCATACCTGCTTGTCAAAGCCTGATCTCGTCAGATCTCAGAAGCTAAGCAAGACAGGGCCTGGTTAGTATTTGGAAGGGAGACCGCTGGGAATTCCAAGTGCCACAGGGGGGCACCAGTCACAAGAACTTTAGTTGTGTCCTTAGGCAAGACACTTCACCCACATTGCCTAGTATGAAAGTGGTGTGTGCGTGAGTGTTGGAGGTGGTCGGAGGGGCCGATGGCGCAGATTGGCTGCCTCGCTTCCGTCAGTCAGCCCCAGGGCAGCTGTGGCTACAGAAAGAAGCTTACCATCACCAAGTGTGGGGTGAATGAACAATGAACTGTAAAGCGCTTTCGGTGTCATGAAAGGCGCTATATAAATGCTATGAATTGTTATGCACACACATTTGAAACATAACCTATCTTACAACATTGATTGAATTCACAGTTGAAAAGCAGACTGAAGAACCGCTGCTTTATATGATATTTGCTAATGCTACATTATGCTAGTACATTTCTAATATTGTGCTGCTCTGAATAAAAGATGATAAGAATCAAAAGACCTTAGATGCCATGTATAGTATTTATGTCAGTACCAATAATCTCAAGATAATGTATTAATTCTGTTTGTTTGTCCGTCTGTTTTTTTGTTTTATTTTTTGTTTTCCTCTGGCAGCACGGTGATTGAGTGGCTAGCACTCATGCTTCACAGCAAGAAGGTTCGGGTCGCCCGGG
Organism: Paratrypauchen microcephalus; assembly: GCA_036785185.1. Classification (NCBI taxonomy): domain Eukaryota; kingdom Metazoa; phylum Chordata; class Actinopteri; order Gobiiformes; family Gobiidae; genus Paratrypauchen; species Paratrypauchen microcephalus. The sequence goes on along the minus strand of JAVJIX010000052.1, from coordinate 609,593 downwards.
CCTTTCTGTGTGGACTTTGCATGTTCTCCCCGTGTCTGGGTGGGTTTCCTCCGGGCACTCCGGTTTCCCCCACCAACCTAAACATGCGCCATAGGTAAAATCCTCCAGCTTAGGGCCTGACCAAGCCTACATAACAAAATCATGGGGATGGTCCCCGGGTCAAATATAGAAACAACTTCTCCTGTGTGAGATCAATAAAAGTCAATCTTCTAATCCTTAAGCACTGTAAGGCGCTTTGTGTTACATTTTTGTATGAAAAGCGCTTTATAAATATTGTTTGATTGATTGAATTCATCAGTAATATGGTGTTAAATATTAAGTATTAATACGTTAATACTGATTTGATTAAAATTGTGGTTAGCTATTCTACAGTGTTACTAAAAGCTTCAAATCGTGTCATCCCAATTTAACACCAGCCATTATCTTTCTTCCGGCTGTGTTTTCTTTTTTGTATAAAAGTAACCTCCATTACTTACAAAGAAGAAGAAAAAATAGACATTACATCAGCACCACTATCAGGTGTGTGTTATAATGAAACTATCGTATTGTCCTATTGTAAAAATTTGATCAGTATTCCCACGTTCTAACAAGGTTAAGAGAGATTTTGATGTGCAAAAGGCAGGTGCAGGTAAAGGGGTTGAGATTTGATCTGAGGAATGATGCAATAAATGGCCCAAGATGGAGATTAAAGATGTCTTCACAGACATCTTTAATGCTTCTCTGAACCAGGTTGTCGTTCCCTCCTGCTTCAAAACCACCACCATCGTTCCTGTGCCAAAGAAGTCCACTCCAGCCACTTTTAATGACTATCACCCTGTTGCACTGACCCCCATCATAATGAAGTGCTTTGAACGGCTAGTCATGGCTCACATTCTAGTCATCTTGGACCCATTCCAGTTTGCATACCGGGCCAACCACTCCACCGAGGATGCAATCTGCGCTGCTCTCCACCCAGTCATCACCCACTTGGACAATCAAGTGGGACCAATCACAATATGAAGTTTGCGGACGATACGACTGCGGTGGGGCTCATCTCTAATAACAATGAGACAAACTACAGGAGTGAGGTGAGCCTTCTGACCAAGTGGTGCAGCGATAACAATCTCCTAAATGTTGAAAAGACCAAGGAGATTGTTATTGACTTCTGGAGGGGCCCCACCTGGCACCCTCCACTGACCATCAACGGTGCTGCTGTAGAGAGGGTGAGCAGCACCAAATTCCTGGGGGTGCACATCAGTGAGAACCTCTCCTGGACAGTGAACACTGCGTCACTGGCAAAGAGGTCTCAGAAGTGCCTCTATTTCCTCCGCAAACTGAGGAGAGCTGGAGCCCCCCCACCCATCATGACCACCTTCTACCGCGGCACCATTGAGAGAGTCCTGACCAGCTGCATCACTGTGTGGTACGGGAGCTGCAATGAACAGAACAGGAAGGCCCTGCAGCGCATAGTGAATGCAGCTGGGAGGATCACTGGTGTCCCTCCTGGACATTTTTAACACCCGCCTCACCTGCAGAGCTTTCAGCATTGTGGGTGACCCGAGCCACCCCTCACACAGCCTCTTCAGCCTACTGCCCTCGGGGAGAAGGAGACTCTGGGCCCACTCCACCAGACTGTCAAACATCTTCATCCACCAGACTGTCAGGAAGCACCCCCATATTGGCATAACCTGTATTCCTTAAAAAGACAAATTACTCTAGACACTTTAAAAACTGCTGCTAAGGACTACTGTTGCACTGCTGCACATTTACAACTGGTATTTTACTACTGTGGTACTGTTACTACTACTACTACTACTACTACTACTACTACTACTGTTGTTGCACTGGAATTACTACTGTTGCACATTTATTTTTATCTTTACTTCAATGCACATTCTATTGCACATTACCATCTCACTGCTGTATCTTCCATTGCACACTTCGATGCACACTGCACATTTTGGACATCTATAGGTATTTATTTATTATTCTTTGCACTGTTTTTAGATTTTAGACTCTAGATTTTAGATTTTTGTCTTAGATAGTCTTTGATTTTGTCTTTTTGATCTTGATCTTTAAATACTTATTTGGAAGTAGAGACTTCTTGATAAACACTCATATTAATTGCTATTTATTTATGTTACCACAATGCTAATTTATTCACATGTGATGTTGTACACGAGTTGACACTCTTCTTTGTATCTGGTTGTTACAATAATAATGCAAATGTTATACGTATATCTTGAGATTATAAAGCATTTTATTACTTGCATTTTGCGTCACTTTGTGATTTTGTGCAACTCGGGTGATGAACCGCGAGATGGCGCTATTGTCTTCACTGTGTGTATATATTATAGACCAATGCGTACGTGTACGTGAGTAGGCTATAGCTGTTCGGGGTTTTTTAATCTTTCAGTTTGGCAGCCAACCTTTGATTGGGACTTCAACTGCCAATTCAAAGTCCAATAGGCCTACTTCTTTGAGGAAGAGAGTTCTCGATAAACACTCTTAGATGTTACATAACTAGCCCAGTATATGTAAACCATAGATTATGTTAAATCCATATAACCTACATGATAGAAAGTTCGTATTACATTTTACTATTTCACACATTCGGTGCCACATTAGACTCTCTTCAGTGTGTTCGGGGGTACTCCACCCCCCAAATCAAAGTGCCAGTCAAAACGCACTGCCGTGTCTACACACTGTTATAACGCCCTGTGCCTCCGCTGAGGCTTCCGAGCACCTGTGAGTGTTTATCTACAGTTATTTGTGCAGTATTGGGTCAAGGACATTTGTATCGTAATAAACCTGTTCTTGTGACTCCTGATGTAGACGCGGCTGCTGATGCTGTGCGCACTGCACTGCCTCGGCGCGCCCAATCACGTCCGCAGGCAGCGGGAGGGGGCGGTCTAAACGGCCGTCACAGCTCACTGACAACGCAGCAGATCTCATTCTCCGTTTGTCGATGTGCGGCATCACCTACAGGTTCATGGTCTTCTGACTTCGCTTTTTCATTTCCAACACGAGACTCTTCTTAAGACTCAGTATTACTTTAATTTAACTGTTATCCATGAGATTCTTCAGGCTTACCTTCAAGTGCTTCGTCGACTGCTTTTGAATTTTCAGTGTGTACGGCTATCCTGACCGCGGCGCTTTGTGAATTTCCATCTTTTGGCTGATTGATTAAAAGACAAAACTGAGATCTTTATTATTACCGAGAAAGCGAATAAACTCAGAAGAATAGAACATAACCGGTGCGCCACGAAGTGCCTGCATCCCCGTGTCTACCCCGCGAAAGCCCGCTGGTGCTCGTTTGAGTCAGACATAATCCAACTGAAACTGTCTCTGACTGTAAGAAAAATATTTTAGCCGCGAATATGTCACCTGAAGTGGAAGATAACAACAATGGTGAGTAATATAGTTTCCGGTGATTTTTCATTGTCTGAAATGACTGCTCCTCATTGTGCTTCAGTCTTCACTCCTATAGGCCTATTCAAACACGTGAGGTCAATAGGTTATTCTAAATATACTTTTCCAATAGATAAAATGTGCATTTGGTTAATGATCATTATTGCCACAACAGACCAAGTAATTTCGAGTAACATCGGTAAAATCTTAATTAATCCTAATGTATATAGGCCTATGGCTCTATCCTAAATTAATGTTAGCCAAATCTTGCTTGAAATTGGGCATCTGTAATAATCTGATGTTCATGCATTTGTCCTGCTTGGTAATGCTCCCCCTCAAACTGCTCTGATCTGGATTGAGCTGCTTTGCTTTGCATCCAGACCTGAGTGGCTCACTTGATGCACATGGATACCACTAAAGAAGTCACATTTCTCTTTGTTGTATGTATGTAAATACCTGACTAGACTGGTTTTGATGGATACCTAACGCTGCCACATTGAGCAGTATCTGCGTACTGTCCACACTGTGTGTTGCACTGTAGCTCATTTATCACTGTGTCAGAAACATGGCCACACAGGTCTATGACCCTAAACTAAACAAACCATTTCTGGTCTTCCATAACTGATAGTTTAATAAAACCATCTGACTAATGACCTTGTTAATAGCCTATGTTATCTGTGTTATTCTGTGTGTCCAGGCGAGATGCCCCTTCCACAGTTGGAGGCAGGAACGCTTTCAGAAGAGGAGTGTCTTGGGTCAGTGCGGATCCTGGTGCCCAGCACAGGTTCAGGATGTGGAGATGGTAGCGGGGCTGGCCCTCCTCCAAATCCTGAGGGCATTGCAGCTGCAGCCAATGGGGCTGTGGCTGTCCCAGTAGTGGAGAGAGAGACCTGGACCAGGCAAATGGACTTCATCATGTCCTGTGTGGGCTTTGCTGTAGGTCTGGGGAATGTGTGGCGCTTCCCCTACCTCTGCTACAAGAACGGAGGGGGTAAGGTTCACAATTTATTCTTAGTTTGTCAGCGTCATCAAGTATTACTCAATATTGCAGTTTACTGGAAAGCATTCAAAATAAGTTGTGGCTGCTTAGCAATCCTACATTGAGTCTGAAATGTATTAGATTAGGTTTTATTAATATTGTCAAAGAAAATATAAATTGTTAAACCTGCCAATCAAAATGAACAATAAAACATGAAAATAGTACTAATCAGAGAATTAAGGTCATCTAAAACATTCTAAGAGTTGTAAAGTTTACTGGAAAGCTGGCATGAATTACATTAACAACCCCTAACACAACACTGCATTTTAGTTAGTCCAAAACCTCAACATCTGTCACTTATAAAAGTCTAGGAGTAAACAATCACAGGCATTTCACAGTGAGTAGCAATACTGAAAAACGAAAAACCACACACACAGCAGTGCATGGCTCTGAGCACGTACACCCAAGACCATGCTCATCCTGCGACTCAACCCTGTACTACTTTCTAAACACTAGTATCCATACAGTACTTATTCCCCTACCTCTTCATGTATAGACAGGTGATAACACTACTACTACTACTACTACTACTATAACCCTTTTCTACATCTCCATTTTTATGTGCCAACCTGTCCTTTAGTGAACTCTCCAGCAACAGCCGTCTATAGTCGTAACAGTGTGCTTATCTTTAGCCCTACCCACTGTTTATTTTATGAATGTACAAATGTGTCATGGCTGCCCCCACGGCACCCCCCTCCCTGGCATAGTGTCTTGTGACCCAAGGCTCTCAACCACCTTCTGGTATCGTATAACAATGACCAGCCTCACACAGAGCAACCCCTGTGCTCCTGCCCAGCATTGGCTTAGTTCACTCAAAGAGGTGCAGCTCTCCCTCTGATAAGAAGCAGAAGTTTATGGCACACTGTAACCGTCATAACTTATGTCCAGTTAAGTTCTTCTAGTTGGAGGATAGTCATGGCCAAAACCGTTAAATACACATAACACGCCATGACTATCAATGTTAGTGTATAGAAGGACTGAATGTATTCATTTTGATGTGGACCCACATTCAGGAATTTATTATGGGTCTTTGCACAATTTGAAGTATGAAGCAGTGATACTCACTAAAGAACTCATGGGGGGAAAAAAACAATAGGTTCTTTATATTGACCATTGCGAGATAGGACCGTTGCCTTGGAATGTCTATGCTCTAAAACCAGCGTGGCCATTAATGTTGCCAGTCTTGCTGTATAAAAAGCCCTTTCCACGCACACCTCTCTTTGCTTCTTTGCTCTCTCCTTTCTCTCATTCCCCTCCTCACTCACTCACGCTGATGCTTCCTTATAAGGTTATAACCCTATTCTCTCATTGAGCCACATAAGAAACCTTAGACCAGCCAAAGCATGAATATCAATTCATTTAGATTAGCGTATAATTGTGTATTTTTGCTTTTGTTGAGGCCATTTGAACACTGCCTTCCTCTATGTCATCGTCCTTCCGGTGATGTGTCTGTCTTTGCTTCCTATTTTTTCTGCGTCAGAGTAGGTCACATGATCACCCTCCCCCTTTTTTTCTCTGGTTTGGATATGCCATTTTATATGTTATAGCTTTGGAAATAGAAATAGATCAAGTTAAATGTCCAGCGCCAGGTGTCAAATATACTTTTGTCTATGTATATTTTTACTTCCACGATGTTGCATTAAAATCTAATGTAAAGTATTTATAGTAAGTAGGTATTGTAAACCATCTGCATGGTACATCGAAGTTATGACAGCTATTAGAAATTAAAATAGCTTTGAATGTCTGTGGCTGCAGCAATACCCAGACATTAAAAAAAAAAAAAAAAAGATGTAGTAAATGCTAAATACAGTACATGCATAAACATACAGTACAAGTTAAGGGTCAAAACCAGAACCAAGACAGAATCATACAAGGACTAAACTGGGACTAAACCATGCGAGGGAGGGAATTTTAATGTGATATTCAAGACTACTACTAGATTATTAATAGATAATCTAGATACTACTAGAGACTAATTTGCAATATTTAGTTTAGTCCTAAAGATGATTGATTAGTTGGTGCATTTGTTTTCACATTTAAATTCAAAGACAAAGACATGTACAAACATTTGTGGAATGAGAGATGACAGTTATCTCAGATATACAGTATTATCTTTGGCCTTGTCTATCTGGAAAATAGGCTTATTTTTATCTTGCTCCTTTAGCCCTTTATCTGTTAGTGTTTTGAAAAGTAATGTATGTATATGTTTTTACTGTCTGTGGCTGAATTAGTATTTAAGATAGTTGTATTTTGTGTACATTTTTCAGGGGTTTTCCTTATTCCCTACCTGCTGTTTGTGTTTATCGGAGGTATTCCTGTCTTTTTTTGGAGATTGCACTTGGACAATTCATGAAGCAAGGAGGAGTTTCTGCCTGGAATATTGCACCTCTTTTCAAAGGTAGATGCATTTAAATGATAATTTACAAATGATCTAACTATAATCTTAAGCAACTGCACTAGTCTAGAACAATTATACACATTTTCTAAATATAATAGAGGCACCATCCCTCACATAAGGAAAAGCATAATTAAAGGTGCGCTATGTAACTGGTGCAGGGTACTCCACCTGCTTGTTTCTATTACATTAAACCTATCCATCTCCATGGAGACAAGCAGAATCTTTGGCATATTACAGGTTGGATCTGTGGAGGGACAATAGTAAGAATCCATGTTTGAGATAAAATAAAAAGTGACATAGTGCACCTTAAAAACAAAGCCTTTTGTCCTTAAACCTTAAACCATCATTGGCTTTTTATGCCATTTTACTTGTGTCAAAGTTGCTTAAATATTAAAGTTTACATGGTTCACTGCAAATAACATAGTAATAGTAGTGTATGAGATTTGATAACATCTCCCAATGTTTAAAGTAATTTAATAAAATAAAATGTACTAATTTTTTTGTTACTTTCATCCTCTCTCGTCTCAGGTTTGGGCTTGGCCTCTATGGTGATTGTGTTCTTCTGTAACACTTACTACATAATGATTTTGGTGTGGGGCCTGTACTTCTTGTTGCACTCCTTCACAAACCCTCTCCCGTGGGCCACCTGTGGGCATCCTTGGAACACGCCCAACTGCACACAGGACTTTAGACGCTCCTGTCTCAACCACAGCACTGCACTCTCCAACCTGTCCCTCTCTGCACCATTAAATCTGTCGTCAGCCTTGTTCAATGGGACCTGCTTGGAGCAGGAGGGTCTACGTTCCCCTGTCATCGAGTTTTGGGAGTATGTAATCATATATTTTATACTTTTCATAGTGAATGAAACATAGTGACACTAACCCCAGAATACATCACAGTATGTGGTTGGTCAGGATGGGCATCAGGTCTAACAATCCAAATGAAACTGGGAGCAGAACATTTGATGTAGTAATAAAACTGCTGCTTTTGTTGGTGCTTTGCTCAGTGGCTACAGTAAAAGTACTTACCAGTCTGTCTGGCAGATAGCAAACTGTCCAGTTACTTATATTGTTACACACATTTCATGTGTAAATATATTTTCTGTTTTCATAGACGTAAAGTACTCCGTCTTTCGGGAGGTCTTCATGAGCCCGGTGCCATCAGCTATGAGATGGTACTATGTCTTATGGCCACCTGGATCATCGTTTACTTCTGTATGTGGAAGGGAGTTAAATCCACTGGCAAGGTAAAGCCCTCTGTGTTGACTGTGAAATAACATGTTCATGTAGTTGAGGTTCATTGAGTACAGAGTCTTACTAGTATAGTTACTGATACTGGTACAAAGCATTGTTCCTAAATGCAGCTTTTCTCTTTGACCCTGAATCAGCTTTTGCACTGAGGGCTCAGACTCCCATGAAATCAACTTAGAAAATTAGGAGAGAATTTAATCTGAAAGGTTTATTTTTCTAAATATTGAATTCCCTCAATTGCCTTCATTTGTGTTTAATCAGATTAGAGACAGCTCTTTGTTGTCTGAATATGTTGTTAAAATATTAAATAAAACCTTATACACATGTATACTTTATTACAAGGCAGGCATTAAATCTATGAACTGTTATCTTAAGGCAGTAAATTGTTAGTATAATTTTGTTTTTGTTGTAAGAGTTCTTAGCAGCTTGAGTAAGATGATTATTGACTTGTAATATTTGAGGTCATAGAGGGAATTTGAGTTTGTGTTCATTTACAAAGGTAAACAGTGAATATATTTTGACTGATAGATTGACAGTTATTTGTGTAATTGGTCACAAGGGTCATATTTGTCTGAAAAGGTTGCCAAAAACCCCTGCTATTGCAGGAGGTTTACAAATTGTCTGGCTTTCCATTTACAGGCTACCTTTTCTCCAAAGTAACATGACAGGCCCATTACATCTGCAGGAGGGACCAAATGGGCCTCTTCTTATGAGTATTTACAGCAGGTAATGGCTTAATACAAGTGATCATGTAAAAAATAAAACATACTTGATAAAACCAAAACATTAATAGAGCAATAGCAATTGGAGCTTATTTTAACCTGTTTCAGTTAGTACATTGACATTGTGTGTGTACTTACTGTAGCTGTGTAGTTTAGATTCATTAACTCAAGAGGTTAGACGCATTTTATTCTCCCCTCCTCCACACAAACACTGCAGTACTCTCATTTCTTTTACTTTTTGTTCTTTTATAGGTAGTGTATTTCACAGCCCTGTTCCCTTACCTGGTCTTGGTGGTGCTGTTGGCCCATGGAGTCACTCTGCCAGGAGCTTTAGACGGGATTGTTTACTACCTGAAACCAGATTGGTCCAAACTTGGAGAGGCACAGGTAGGACAAGAAATCGTCTTAAAAAATGGGACAACATTGATGTCTCAGGATCCTGTTGTTAAAAAGATATCACTTGTGTTAGGTTTGGATTGATGCAGGGACTCAAATCTTCTTCTCTTATGCCATCGGACTTGGAGCTCTGACTGCTCTGGGCAGTTATAACCGTTTTCACAACAACTGTTACCAGTGAGTTTGGACTCAGCATGACAACATTCACAATTTCATCGTAATCATCACATTTTCATTTTTAACATTTAGGACATTTGAGTAATAATGGAAGTCCTATTATCCATGTACAATGGGATTAATACATCATAAAGTAATTTTACAAAATGTAATTAACCTGATGAGTAGTCTACAGGTAACTTTATTATGAAACTTAGATATATTATCCTTTACTTATTTAAGGATATCTTCTTGGCTTTTAACATAAAACATGTCATTATTATTATGAAAGTTTTTACTTTTGCCACAGGTAATAGCACTTCTCTTACCACTACTATCTTCATCTACTTACTCTCATAGGGTATAAGTGACCTAAGTCTCCCGGACTGGGGCTTAGACAGGGTATAACTTGTCCCAATTGCTGTTTTCTTCTCAATATGTCTTTCACATAACCACGTCCTGCTTTAAATGGACACTTGCATGTCGACAGATGAGTCATCAAGGCCTGAAATAGACTGCAAGGGCATCAGAGGCATTTGGACAAAGGCTTTTGCTTGTCATTAAGAGAAAATAATGTATGCAGACACTTTAAACATGTACTTAAGTTTTTAGTGTCTCTCATATATACATAAGAATGTTACAAAACTTGAGACAAATTCAAACTTGCAATGAAAACCTTTTTTTACAATAAGTAACAATGAGTCTAAATGCGTGAAGAGTCCCTCAGTCGTCCAGGTAGAATCCATGATAAAAGAAGAAATTCAATTTGTTAACTGGACAAAGTTTGTTTGGTCGATAACGTTTCGCCGCTCATCCGAGAGGCTTCGTCAGCTCTAATTAGAGTGCTGGTAAGACACTTGCTTATATCTTGCTGCAGGGAGGAGCTAACTAGCTAACTACTTTCCGAAACTATCTCATTGGTTTCAGTCTTTTGTTTCTCTGGCGTCTAGATTACCATACCTATTCATCCCTACAACAACTGTTTTTCACACCTCTGGCCCTGACCTGGCTAGCCCTATTGTTCCCCTGTTTGCTTGATCTAGGCTTAAGAATGGAATTATAGATGGGAGACAAATTATGTCTGACTCCACCATTTCTGTTCAGAGAAGGATTCTCTTTTTTGACAAAAATAGCCTCTTTAACTCCCCTCTCAAACCAATTCTTTCCCCTGGCTAAGATCTGAACCTCACTGTCCTCAAATGAATGGCCCGTGGCTTCTAGGTGAAGATGTACGGCAGATGACGGTCCACTCTGGCACGCCCGTCTGTGTTGGTACATCCTCTTGTGAAGTGGCTGCTTGGTTTCTCCAATATAGCGCTCACTGCAGTCTTCACTACACTGAATGGAGTAGACTAATTAGAGCTGACGAAGCCTCTCGGATGAGCGGCGAAACGTTTTCGACCAAAAAAACTTTGTCCAGTTAACAAATTGAATTTCTTCTTTTATCAATGAGTCTAAATGCATTTTTCTTGAAGATGCTGGCAGTTGTCTAGCTAGCATCTCCATAAACAGCAACAGCTTTTAAACAAATTGCTATTGATCTTGAACCCTTCTTATTTTCAGTTATTATACTGCATCATGTTGCAAAGTATAACTCGGTATAACTTTTCAGATTTTCTTATTCCTTGTAACTTTCTTGGACTTTTGCAGGGATGCTTTCATGTTGGCCCTCATCAACAGTGGGACCAGTTTTTTCGCTGGTTTTGTGGTGTTTTCGGTGCTGGGATTCATGGCTGCAGAACAAGGTGTAGACATCAGTAAGGTAGCAGAAAGTGGTAAGAATACAGTGATGAACACGTTCTAAAGACCACATGACAAAGATTATAATTTTGACAGTGTATTCTGTGCTTTCAGGCCCAGGTCTAGCTTTCATAGCCTACCCAAAAGCTGTAACGCTGATGCCCCTTGCACCCCTTTGGGCAGCTCTTTTCTTCTTTATGTTGCTCATTTTGGGCTTGGATAGCCAGGTAATACAATAAAATAGATTGTAATATATTTATTTAGTCAGGCCTAAATTATTTTCCAAAACAACTGCCAGTGTGGTTCTACCATAGAACAAGTACTGTTATAACTACTTCACATGGCCTACTCTTATTACCACAACTATCAGTAATAGCTACTTCTGCTGTTATAGCTCACCCTCTTGTAATATTACTATCACAAAATACCTAATTAATTCCAAAACATGTTTTAGATGTCAATGCAATGTTTCACAAATACATTCATAAAGAAATACATTACAAAAATATTCAGTCACTTTCTCAAATGTGACTCTGTCCTGCTGTGGATTCCTCTCAGGTCAGTCCAAGCTCACAGCTTGGGTTGAGGACTGTATTTCTCAGATTCTGGTTTGTTGCCTACGTCCATTGTTTCCAGTCAAGGGATTTGTCAATGAGCTTCTGTCTGATTCACTCACAGCAGCTGTCTCTGTCACTCCATTCACTTATGCCTACACTGTTTTCCAAACAGTAGAAAGCACTATACTCAAAACTAGAAGTATTTAAAATATATTTAAATTAAGTAAATGCACTGTTGCCACATCAGGTTTAAGTAGAAGTACAAGTTATTGCTGTAATGTAAAGTTCTATGTTATTATGGTAGAAAATGTTTCAAAGATAGTAATTATGATAATTATGATTGATTCTCTGATTATATTGTTAAATGTAGTTAGGTGATATTTTATTTTTAATCAGTAATTTAAGTTTTGTTACTTGTGGTCAATGTTCTGTTTAGACACCAGAGCGCAAGTGTTCAATTTTAATAAGGAAATGTGTGTAATTTCAGCCAGTGAAACTCTAGTAGCACGTGTCTTACTTTCTCTTTCTCTTTCTCTTTCTCTCCTCAGTTCGTTGGGGTGGAGGGGTTGATCACCGGCATCATGGACATGCTACCCCCCAAGTCCGCCCTGGGATCCCTGCAGCGAGAAGTGGTGGCGGCCATCTGCTGCCTGATCTGTTTCCTTATTGATATGTCCATGGTCACTGAGGTACAGTAAAAACAGGACTGAGAGAATAGTGCAGTGGTAATATGTGCTCTGTATTTACCTCATCCTTCAGAGAACAAAGATATCAGGCGTACTTCAATGGAACATTGCTGCGCATGTTTAATGGAGACATTTTCATATATTATCATGATGAGGCAGGATCAACTGCCCTGAATTATTTCTGAAGTTTGAACCGGAAGTCCATGCACTTGTTTGTTTTAGATAAATATTGTGGTTTGCGATTAACAAAAAAAAACATATTTTTGGTCATTATGGCTGCACATTTAAAGACTCAGTAGATACTGACACAAAATAGTAGTGTAGGAGTGTAAAGAATGCAGTGTGTGTCTGCACTGGCCACTGTCCAGGGAGTTCCCATCCATCGTTCCAGCCACCTAATGTGAATAAGTATGAAAATATCTATTGCTGTGCATACTGTAGCTGCACAAGCAGCAGTAATCAATGGGAGCTAGGAAGACAGACTAGAAATAGAGCAGACATTAACTATTAAAGATGTGGCATTATTGAAGACTGTATTTCTGTTTTTTTTTTAGGGAGGCATGTATGTCTTCCAGTTGTTCGACTATTACTCTGCCAGTGGTATCACACTTTTGTGGCAGGCCTTCTGGGAGTGTGTGGTGATCGCATGGGTTTATGGTAAGTACTATCTATTTTCAAATCAAAACATGGTGGATTCAGGAATGATTAATCACTATTAATTACCATTAATTAATTACCATTACTAATAATAAATAATAACATAGCCATTCACAGAACGGTAGCCATTCTTATTATCTCATCACTCACCCTTCAAGCACTGTATGCACTTCTTTTGCATGTCTTTTCTGTTTGTACTGTCTCCATAAAATGATCTGTGGTAACACTCAATAAACACTGTTTAATTAGGTGCAGACCGCTTTATGGATGATGTGGCTCGAATGATTGGCTACCAGCCATTACCATACATGAAGTGGTGCTGGTCCTATATCACACCTTTGGTCTGTGTGGTAAGTAACTTTTTTTATTGCAGTGCTGTCAAAACAACCAATAAGCATACATTTTCCATGTATTTTTAGGGGGTGTTCTTTTTTCACGTGGTGAACTACAAGCCCTTGACCTACAATACCATCTACACCTATCCACTGTGGGGTGAACTGCTCGGCTGGACCCTGGCTCTGTCCTCTATGCTCTGTATCCCTCTCACTGTTCTCTACAAAATGCTGCGATGTAAGGGATCCTTGCGTGAGGTCAGTACAAATAATATGTAACTTAATGTTATCTGTTAGGTTAGTCTCCTGTGTTACTAAAATCAATAAAACACGTTCCCTAGTTGCAGCATTGCTCAAGAAGTAGTAATTGAATTGGTACAAAGTTTAATATTTAACTTGACATATTCAAAACAAGCTAGACTGGTAAGTCTACCTTTCATTTGCGAAGACAGCTGTGAGTTTTCATGTCCTCCCACTCAAGTTCAAATCAAAATACATGCAAATGGATGAATGAATCTTTACTTTTTTTTAGAATTTAGACTTCTATTGTTCCCAAGGGAAAATTCATGTTCATGCACACAGAGATCGTTTGACATATACAGCAACGTTCCCTCTAAGCTGCGCGCCTGTGCAATTGCGCACTGGTCGCACATTCCCAGCGCACAAGAAAACCTATGCAGCCCAGAGATGAAAGAGTTCCGCTTTTTTTTTCAGCCGCGGGGTCATCTGAATACGGGGGAATCGTCCCGTATTCAGAAACAAAAGTACGTGTCTCGTATTAAACTTCTACCGGTGTGCGAGGAGCACGTGCAGCTCTTTCGCAACAGCGTGTAGCGGGGGTGCATGTCGGATGTCGCGCACAGGGGTCCAAGGAGCGCTCAGGGAGTTAGTGTGTTTGCTCAGACACATAAAACATTAGGGGGAACATTGATATACAGCAACACAGCACAACAAACACAGATACGTTACAATAGACATTACAGTACACTCAGCTACGTCTGCTGTTCTTGTGGTGAAAAGGCCCATCCATGTACTAAATATGGATCTTACGTTAACTTGTAATAGTAGAAATACTCATATTAATTAGTGACACTAATGATACATTAGTTACTTAAATAACTAATAATTAACTGTTATACTTCCACAGCGTTGGCAGCACCTCACCACTCCTGTGTGGGGACGACACCACCTTGAGTACCTGGCCCCTGAGAGTGAAGCCAAGCTGCTGCCCTCTACAGGCACCAAGAGTACACTGCTCTTTGAGAGCGTCATCTAATGCACCTAATACACATAAAGGAAATGTTCCCTTTTCACTTTTAAAACAAACTCATTGGTTCAAATTTACAATCATATCTTTAACAGATTTAAACCATGAAAATTCTGAGGGGGAATGGACCAAAGATAATATTATATTGCTTAGCCCACACTTTTGACAGGATGCACCCCAAGCTTCACTTTCTGACTCTACCTCGCCCCTCTCTTGCCTGCTGCCTTTGTGCCGTCCAGTCTTGTCTGTGGTGTGACCAGTGTTGTGGCTGCTGCCTCCTATTGTTCACTCTGTGTACCATGAGATGTCCTGCCATCATAAGTAGACATCATAACAGAGCAGCACAATATCAGAATAAAACATTGTATAGGATAAGATGTCATGCACACACATTTGGAACATAATCTTACAACATTGATTGAATTCACAGTTGAAAAGCAAACTGAAGAACAACTGCTTTATATGATATTTGCCGATACTACATTATACTAGTAAATTTCTAATATTGTGCTGCTCTGAATAAAAGATGATAAGAATCAAAAGACCGTAGATGCCATGTATAGTATTTATGTCTCCGGTATATCTCATTTTGGTTGCTTGGTAACACTTTATAATAACTAAGCACTATGAAGTATTAGCATTGAGCACATGTAGATTTGCCATTTACAAAGCAGTACCAATAATCTCGAGATAATGTATTAATTCATCAGTAATATGGTGTTAAATATTAAGTATTAATACGTTAATACTGATTTGATTAAAATTGTGGTTAGCTATTCTACAGTGTTACTAAAAGCTTCAAATCGTGGCATCCTAATTTAACACCAGCCATTATCTTTCTTCCAGCTGTGTCCTCTTTTTTGTATAAAAGTAACCTCCATTACTTACAAAGAAGAAGAAAAAATAGACATTACATCAGCACCACTATCAGATGTGTGTTATAATGAAACTATCGTATTGTCGTATTGTAAAAAATTTGATCAGTATTTCCACGTTCTAACAAGGTTAAGAGAGATTTTGATGTGCAAAAGGCAGGTGCAGGTAAAGGGGTTGAGATTTGATCTGAGGAATGATGCAATAAATGGCCCAAGATGGAGATTTTCATGTATTTTCTTTTTATTTATTACACTTAGCAACATACAACCAACTTTAGTTGTAGCTTATAAAGTTATAGCTTTAAAAACATAGAAATAACATATGACGAGGCATAGAAACCTGGTGTGAACTTAGCAGGTCATTTGCAGTTTAAGAGAATTTCCTCCTTTCATTCACAGAAGCACATTGTTCAGTGAGGCAGGAAGCTCTGACAGAAAACCGCAAAAATTTAGCTGTTACTATTTTGAGCTAAAAAAAAAAAATCTCTTTAAAAAGTACAAAATATCAACAATATTTGCAAACATCAGTGGTAAATAATACACTCTGTCTCTATAATTACATAGCAAATGGTACGTTATGTCATTTTGAGATACTAGACTGAGGAGAGACGAGGCAGCTTCAAAATGTCACGTTTCAATAGGGAAACCCCAATTTCTCTGTAAGAAACTTCCTATGATACACAGAGAACAAGTGCTGACTCTAAGCTATTGTGTTTAGGATTTTACATTAGATTTTAAAAAGTAACTGAAGTCCAGAGTGAAACATGTCTTGATTTGTAAAGTCAAACAAGCTAGTAAATTTTGGTTTATAATAATTGTCACAAGTGAACTTGAACCTTGTGTGATTTAGTGCACATTAAAAAATAGCATAAGTAAAAAAATAAATAAAAAAACTGAAAATTTTGAGAGGAAAAAATATTTGTGCAGAAAGTGTTCTTGGATTTGCCATCACCACACCAACAATTAATACTAATTTAACAAGAGCCAGTTTTACCCAGTATGACATCATTGTGTGTAATAATTATTTAATAAAAAGCCATCATTGAAACATTTCACTGTGTGCTGAAACTACAAGAGTGCTATATATTGTGCTTTAAAGATCTAAACTGGTACATTTTTCCTCTTGTGTTTTAACGTCAGTCGGTTTATATTTATACAGTTGCCTATTACTCCGCCTATTACTCGTGTTCTCTCCGACTCAGCCTTCTCTGCTGTCTCTCCTTTCGCAGAAGAGCAGAGCTGCAGTGGTGATGTGATGCAGGCTTGATCTCATTATACAATATCATAAAAAGTCCTGTTTCCAAGGGCAACCGGCAGCCATGTTGTGGAGGTGGTGCATATCAACCTCCACAAAGAAGGAGGAGGAGACTCAGCAGCACTCAGTCCAATAGTGAAGAAAAATGTCTAGTCTGCCTCCTGCTGGTTACATTTGAGTGATGCAGGTGATTTCCTAAACACAAGAATACATGTAAATTCAAAGTATTCATTATTTTTAATTTATAACAAAGTTAGAAATTAATATAACAGATGTTTTACAGATAAAGTATATTAAATCAAAGACATTTATTGTGCAACGTTCCTGTGCCTTTTAACCTTACAGTGTTGTGTTTTTTTAGTTGTACATATTATTATTTATCTTAATTTTGATGCATGCTCATATTTTCCTACTGTTTCTGAAACTTGCGCCGTGACACTGCAATTTCCCCATTGTGGGACAAATAAAGGATTATCTTATCTTATCTTATCTTAAAGGTGCCCTGTGTAACTTTTCGGTTGGATGTCCGTCACCTTCTTTTCTATGGATATACCATTGCTCTGCTTCAAATGTTCCACAATATGACATTAAATAGATATACCTTACATTTATGAAATTACAGGTGGTTTTATTGCCTCTCCAGAGATCTGACCTGTAACTTGGCGTGGTTTGTTGGTCTCCATGATGATAGAAGAGTTTGAAGCCACACTGTGAAACATTTTTTGACAAAGCAATAACATCTCCATGGAGAAAAGCAGGTTTTGGTCTCTCCACCAGAAAAGGCAAAAGAAAAAATTCAATTTGTCAACTGGACAAGGTTTATTTGGTCGAATACGTTTCGCAGCTCATCCAAGCTACTTCTTCAGTTCTGACCATGGATTCTACCTGGACGACTGAGGGATTCTTCACACTCCACCAGAAAAGTTACACAATGCACCTTTAAAGCAAATAAATACCTGCATATTGTCACTGTGGAGACTCACCTTTTCCAGCAGGTCCCGGTTTCTCTGAATATGAAGCACAGCATCATGGACCGTTACAAACACTTGGCTTTTGGGGATGGAGTTTGAGAAGAAGTTTGCTTTTTCAAACTGCTCAATAACACAAGCTAAAAACACACAAATATATTACAGTATACAGATGCTTAAAACATTTTATATACATACAGTCAGGTCCATAAATATTGGGACATCAACACTATTTTCATCTTTTTGGCCCTGGACACCATCACAATGGATTTGAAATGACACAAACAAGATGTGCTTTAAGTGCAGACTTTCAGCTTTAATTTGAGGGTATTTGCATCCAAATCAGGTGAACGGTGTAGGAATTACAACAGTTTCTACATGTGCCTCCCACTTTTTAAAGGGACCAAAAGTAATTGGACAAACTAAACAATCATAAATCAAACTGTCACTTTTTAATACTTGGTTGCAAATCCTTTGCAGTCAATGACAGCCTGAAGTCTGGAATGCATTGACATCACCAGACGCTGGGTTTCGTTCCTGGTGATGCTCTGCCAGGCCTCCACTGCAGCTGTCTTCAGTTCCTGCTTGTTCTTGGGGCATTTTCCCTTCAGTTTTCTCTTCAGCAAGTAAAATGTATGCTCAATTGGATTCAGGTCAGGTGACTGGCTTGGCCATTCCATAACATTCCACTTCTTTGCCTTAAAAAACTCTTTGGTTGCCTTCGCAGTATGTTTCGGATCATTGTCCATCTGCACTGTGAAGAGCCGTCCAATGAGTTTTGAAGCATTTGGCTGAATATGAGCAGATAATATTACCCGAAACACATCAGAATTCATCCTACTGCTTTTGTCAGCAGTCACATCATCAATAAAAACAAGGGAACCAGTTCCATTGGCAGCCATACATGCCCACGCCATAACACTACCACCACCATGCTTCACTGATGAGGTGGTATGTTTTGGATCATGGGCAGTTCCTTTCTTTCTCCAAACTCTTCTCTTCCCATCATTCTGGTACAAGTTGATCTTTGTCTCATCTGTCCATAGGATGTTGTTCCAGAACTGTATCGGCTTTTTTAGATGTTTTTTGGCAAACTCTAATCTGGTCTTCCTGTTTTTGAGACTCACCAATGGTTTACATCTTGTGCTGAAGCCTCTGTATTCACTCTGGTGAAGTCTTCTCTTGATTGTTGACTTTGACACAGAGACGCCAACCTCCTGGAGAGTGTTCTTGATATGGCCAACTGTTGTGAAGGGGTTTCTTTTCACCAGGGAAAGAATTCTCCTGTCATCCACCACAGTCGTTTTCCGTGGTCTTCCGGGTCTTTTGGTATTGCTGAGCTCACCGGTGCGTTCTTGCTTTTTAAGAATATTCCATACAGTTGATTTGGCCACACCTAATGTTTTTGCTATCTTTCTGATGGGTTTGTTTTGCCTTTTCAGCCTAATGATGGCTTGCTTCACTGATAGTGACAGCTCTTTGGACCTCATATTGAGAGTTGACAGCAATTCGATTCCAAATGCAAACTTCGAATGAACTTTTGTCTGCTTATAAATGAGATAATGAGGGAATCACACACACCTGGCCATGGAACACACCTG
Organism: Paratrypauchen microcephalus; assembly: GCA_036785185.1. Lineage (NCBI taxonomy): Eukaryota > Metazoa > Chordata > Actinopteri > Gobiiformes > Gobiidae > Paratrypauchen > Paratrypauchen microcephalus. The sequence continues at coordinate 590,304 of JAVJIX010000052.1, read as the reverse complement.
GCCATGGAACAGCTGAGCAGCCAATTGTCCAATTACTTTTGGTCCCTTAAAAAGTGGGAGGCACATGTAGAAACTGTTGTAATTCCTACACCGTTCACCTGATTTGGATGCAAATACCCTCAAATTAAATCTGAAAGTCTGCACTTAAAGCACATCTTGTTTGTGTCATTTCAAATCCATTGTGGTGGTGTCCAGGGCCAAAAAGATGAAAATACTGTTGATGTCCCAATATTTATGGACCTGACTGTATGTATATTACTGTATTATAAAAGTGTATTTATAACCATTTGTAACCATACCTCCATGGGCAAACTCAAAATTAGAAGCATTTTTCTAGGTCTGGTCTACATTGCTAGATTGGACACTTGCCTTGGCAGAGGTGCTCTCCGAGCTTTAAAATGTGATTCTAGCTAGGTTTTCCCCAATATCAAATCCTTGACTGAGTCCTCAGTTCAGTTAGTTATGTCTGGTGTGCTACTCACCTTGACAGCCTGTGAGATAGATGTCCATATCAATCTTCCCAAAGTCCCTGAAAATCTAAAAGAAAAAACAAACAAACATTACAACCATTGCACAATATAAGCCTTTGACACACACACTAACCCTAACCCTATGTACAGACTTAAATCTCATATTAGATTATTGTCAAAAGGTGGTGGTGAGGACACAGTGATTCAGCCTAGTTAGATTTTACATTTTCATTTAAAAAAAAACCCTTCAATTGAATAATAATAAAAAAAAGTTTTCCCGGTTTTATCTTCCACAATTATTATTGTAACATTTCAATATCACTCACATTTTTCAAGGTTTTGATGGTCACTGTATCCACAAAGCTGGTAGTGGACAGATCCAGGATTATGCTGTGAGTTTTCTGCTTTTTATCGCCCTTTACGTCATCTTCAATTTGACAATAAGCGTCTGAGTCAGAGTCTGTTTCTGATGTGGCTGCATCGTGTTGATAAGCCCAGTTTATCTGGCCATTTGTTTCCATCATATGCGACGGAGACCCATTTCTATGACTGTGTCCATTCAGGCCTGTGGGCTCCTTCCTCTGGGACTCTGTCAAAGTGAAGCTACCAGTCGACTGGTAGTTTGTCTTTTTCTAGAAATGCATATGAAATACATATGGTTAAAAATAAGATGTAACAGCACACTTAGGTATTTAATTTAAATTTTAAAACTGAATGTATTTACTGTGTCAGAGGTGGTTTTAGGAGGCAAACTATATTTTATGAACCTGATTAAAAATGCTATTTTTCTTTGTTTAAATATTTAAATGGTAAACGGTATTAATTGGCACTAATGATGGATGTAGAAGTAGTTCCTCAAGATGAACTCCAAAACCAACTTGAATTGGGCAAGTGTTTAGTTCTTCTCTAACATTAGTGCTTTACAAGTTACACATATTTAAATCTTAAGCAACATAAAGGTTTCATACTTGCTTCTTTGCTATTTTTTTTGCTTCCCGTTTCTGTTTTTCTTGTTGACGCTTCATCCTGGCTTCTTCTTTCTTTTTTGCTGTGAGCAGTTTTCCGATTTCAATTCCACTCTACACATACAGCAGCACAAAGCACCAGGGAAAACAAAGGGATAATGAGAGCAATTAGCAGCACTGAAGAAAGCACAACAGGGATTTGAAGTTTATGAAGACACACCTTCTCCTGGAGAGCATCCAAATACATCTCAGCATTCGTGTAATAGATGGTAGTGGACGAGCGGAAGATTTTGATTCCAGGGACTTCCTTGGCCTGAAGGGACACATATAATAAAGGCAACTTAGATCAAAACCTAGTCATCTTTGTGCACATGTGTATCTGCAAAAGCTTAAAATCATGACTTTTTTGAGAGTTTAATGGGCCCATATTACACTATTTTCTGATCCATGTTATAATGTTGTTTCCTTATGTGTGTAGAATCCCTCAGTCAGGTGGGCCTATTATCCATCCCTCCATCCCTCAGGTGGGCCTATTAGATATGCAGTGGGAGTGGAGTAACAAGACCCCACACTCCACTCCCACTGCATACTTAATAGGCCTACTTATCTAACAGAAACTGTAAACAAACAGGTGTGGCAGTTTCAAAGTGATTTCATTGTAGTTAGCGCCTCCCTTCAGGCAGATATAGGCAGTGTCCACCAGCGTCTGACCAGAACTGAAGAAGCAGCTTGGATGAGCTGCAAAATGTATTCAACCAAATAAACTTTTGTCCAGTTGACAAATTGATTTTCTCCTTTTGCCGTTGTTTCCTTATCTCAAACATACCTAGAGTTTTGTTTCAATTGCACATGTTTAACACACAAACCCTGCATATTTAGGCTGCATTCTTCTTTCAAACACAAAACATTCTGTTCCACCTTGTAATGTCATGTGGCAATACAGGAAGTGCCCCATTGTGTTTTTAACCACTGTCTACTAAATCTTTAATAAATGCATGTGAATGGAACTTTAAAAGTATTTTTTCGATTGTGTGCACCTGTGTACTGTATTGAAATTTACTAGAGAAAATACCTGTTTGTATGTCTCTGTTTCCAAATACAAGTCGGTTCCAGGAACTTGACCCAAAATGGAATAGCGAGGCCTGTACATTACAAACACATAAGAAAAATCACAGACTAAAATGTGTTGAGTAAATTTCAATTGACAGAACACAGCATTAGGAAGATACTAACTTACAAGCAAATTACACACAAAAAGTCTTATGATTTATACAGGTATAAAGTAAACATAAGAAATTTGAGCTACACTATGAAATATATCTTAAACAAGGTGAGATTGAGGTCTGCACTCTTTAGTTGTTGTGTCTTTTTATATTTGTGCGAAATGGAACATTACAGCCATTCTTTGTTTTTCTTAAAATGATGTCTTGAATAAATCTATTGCAGATTGATGCTTTGAATATAAAAAAGTTACACAAAGTAGTTTGTTAGTTACAGTTGTGTCCTGAAGATCACGGTAAGAATGGAAAACCCAATGGACACCGCAAGGCCCATGTCCAAATTCAGCAGGATGGTGCTTACAAATGTAATCAACCATACAAGCTAAAAAGCAAAATGCAAGTTAAATTTTTATAGTTACCCTTTATAATATACAAGTGAACAAACAGCCTACCAGATCCACTCGATTGGTTCTCCAAAGTTGAGGTACATCAGTAAACTGCTTAAACATTCCTTTGAGGTTCACAAATACTATTGTTGATAAGACAGCCTATAAAGCAAATAAAGTATGACCAGAGGGAAAAAAAATGTAATGTTCTTTTTTTTTAAGTCGCTTTGGCACATTGAACGATTTAGTTAATGGGCTAACATTTTCAATGGTGAACAGGCACAGTGCATGGCATTACCTTTGGGAGATCTTCAAAGAGTGCTCCTATTTTCAGAACAATTATTAGAACAAAAATGGAAGAAATAACTCCAGCTATCTAAAAGCATAAACAAAAAAGTATTATTATGTAATATATATTTTTATCAATATTTCCTGAACACAGATTGTTTGTGAGTAACTGTATATTACTTGTGTCTTTCCCCCAGTGCTCTCCTGAACCAGACTGCGACTTAAAGACGATGTGACGCTGTAACACTGAAAACAGGCCCCAATGGAGTTACTCAGACCAAGGGCCACCAACTCCTGAAAAAGACAAGTCAGAACATATAATTTATTTTGTACATTGCAGTATTGCATTTTCCTGTCACAACAACTGTATTGATAACCCATGCATCAATTAATCAGTAAAAAGATTGTTTATCTGAATAGTAATCAAATACCTGTAGTAGTACTGTTTGGAGTACAGCCCTTATATACATTTATCATTTATCACTTTAATGGCTATAGAAGAACACAGACAGAACAGGACTCACTCTCGTATGGGGTCACCAATTCTACATGTACACTGGAGAATGAAGACAATGACAATTTGATAATTTCATACGGATATCCTTCTCAATGTTTTAGTTATACATTTACACGGATGATGATGTTATGTCTTGTAATAGTGCATACAATATGGTGCTAGAATTATTAACATAAGACTATTTATTAAACTGATTGGCACCCATTGGACTACAGGCATGTCCGAGCGGTAGGCTGCGTTGGGCCTGTTGGTCGTTAATGATTTTGCAGAGCAGCACTTAAAGCTTGAGTGCTCTCAGCCCAATGATCCGAGTCACATGCCTCTGCAAGTGGTGTGTCAGAGATGTGTGCTTACCACTGTGAACAGTAACTCAGTGTTCACCCAAATACACTGACGTTATCTGCCCTGAATAAAAATATGAAAGGAGACATTGATGTTTTTCGAGTCATTTTCACACTATATTTGACCTTGATAAACTTAGTCAAGGTCAAGGACAAATTGAACTTCTCCTTTATCTTAGTCAAGGTCTATAAATTTGACCATCTGAACTAGGTTATTAGTTGAAGACACTACCTCTGCAGTTTTTTTTTGTGTGACAGGGATAATGTACATTCATAAATATTTCTGGATATGTACCAGAAAAGTTACTATTTTTCATCATTTTATGCTGATAATACAATGATCTATTATTGTTCATCACCAAATAGACAGGCTTTTACACACAGCTACAGAAAAGCAACTGAATTTTAAGAAGGTATTTGGCCATTTGATTATGAGATATACCTGTGTGTATAGATATACCAGTATGCAATATACATTTGCCATCAGGTTTCTAAAAATATACAAAAATAAAACATAGTTGTTACCAAAGCCAAAGATTTCTAGTTGCATGTATGCCATTTCTGATAGTGTAATTATAGGGGCCTCTTAATCCTTACTTTTTAAAAAAGTATTTACTAAGGCAATTTTTGCTTGAATTTCAGAAGAAAATGTGTTTTAAGTTAATTATTTTGTGCACTTTGTATTGCAGTTGTAAACTATTTCTTGCAACTGTAGATGAATCAACCTTTAGCCAGGTAAAAAGGGGTCTACACCACTATTCTTCTGATCTATACATTTCCTGTTTAGAAGTGCCTTGAGAGTGTTGTTCAGTATGGATGAAACAAGAGCCATAACAGCAGGATTCGAGTAATGCGTTTGGCCATCTGCTTACAGTAAGAGGCTGTCTAATTCAATTGTCATAAAACCAGCTGCACACCACAAATCAGGACAGTGTGCTCTACATGACCCTTGTCAAGTATATTGTAGTTTAAAACAATTTTATGTTATATATACAATAATGCTACAAGTAAATAAGCGTTTTTTGTTATTTAGTCCAGGTGCGCCCGCGCACACACACACACACACGTCGGGGTTGCATGCCTTTTGGCGACAAGTAATTATGGATTTATAGGTTGAATAATTACCTTTGAAAATTAAAGTTCTAAAATGAAAACTGCATCAAAGCAACTGAGGATTTTTTGCCAACTGTGATTTTTTTTTTTTTTTAACTTTATGTGCGGGCCCTCTCTAGTAGAATCTGCACACAAATGCGACCTCTTGTGGCAGAACAAAGAATTGTTTGTCTTTTGTTGGTTCTTACCGGTCCCTATGCTTTAAGTATTTGTAACAAAATTCATTCTAACAGTTCCTCACCTGATTGCTGTCCACCTTGTACCCATGTTTTAGAGCAAAAGTCTTGCCCAGGGAAATGTTTATGGCGTAGCCCACAATAGCCACAGCAAAAGCGTCACCAATCACTTGTGAGAACAAACTGACGTCTGGGGCTTGAGGGGCCTTGAGTCTGTAGCAACATAGAGAAAGAAAAAATATTTGGTTTAAAATACAAAAATCTCAAGTACAAGCCCCACACTAGGGGGTAGTAGTGGTAGTAGTAGTAGTAGTAGTAGTATACAGACACAAAATTTGTGTTCCCAGACTTTTTAAAAGGTGCCGTGACTCTTTCAAACCTCTCAAACGCATCTATGTGAAAGTGTAACTGTACTGAGCATCAGCTCCAATGTGTTTCTGTAGGTGGCCCTCGGTGAAAAAAGTTTTGACACCCCCGGTTTAAACCTTATATCAAGAGTGGCTCATGTAACTGATATTATGTAGTAAGGAAGATTAGATAATTATAATATCCGTTGCTATACCTATAGATAATAGGCCACTACTAATACAACTTGCTGCTAATACCTACTACCTTAATCCCGTGCTGCCACTAGAATCTAGTTAATCTACTGTTTTATACCATACACTTTATGATTTGAACAGGTATTCAAAGTAAACATAAGTAATAATAATGAGTATTTTCAGTGGAGTAATCCTTTAATGCCTTCCTTCATTTATTGCAGTTTTCCAAGAAGCTTTTTAAGAAACACTATTGAATACAGTCAGTGTGACAAAGTTGAGTGTTAAGGTAGTTTATCAGCTGTAAAGATGTATGTTTATTTTCACAGCTCTCAAGCACAGTAAATAATCACTTTTAATGCGAGAATAAAAACTCACCCGCTGGGAATCTCTCCAACCACATCGATGTGATACAACGTAGTCAGTCCACAGAAATGAGTAATGATTGTTGCTACTATGACCTGGTGATATAAAACAGATGTGAGAACTGGCAAAACAAAACAAATTTATCGAACACTTTATCTACAGATGTGGTTCTCAAAGTGTGGTACTGGTACTTTTAATAAGACCTGAACCTCATTTCTTTTTTCTTTTTTCTTTCTCCTTGATAATGCAAGAAATAGGTGAGGAAGCGACGACCACAGAGGAGACACAGAGAGGAGAGAGGAGCAAAGAAGAGAGAAGCAGAGAAGGGAGACCAAAATTACGATATTAACAATTATTTTATAACATTATTTTTCAGAGAGATCCAGGATCTTTGGTTTCAGATTAATATGTTTGAACACATTGTCAAATTCATAATTGTGTAACATCCTTTGCTGCTGTCCTTGTCCTGCTGTCCTGCTACTAGTTGCAGCAATACAAACTTCTCACTGTGAAATAAATACAGTTTTATTGTTTTATCTGCCTCGCTCATGTTTCTCTGTGGTTTCCTTGCCTCCTGTGAACTTTGGGACACCACGTAATATGCCGCATTTGACTGACAATGGAAAAATGAAGGGTAGCTGAGATGAATCTAGGAAAAGGAAGCCTTGGATGATATTGTGTTTTTAGAAGATCTGGGATTCACTATATCCAGAGATCCTGTCCTCGAGGCCCCCACCTTCGACTGCCACCTAGATCTCTTTGCCCCGGCTCCTTACTGATCCTTCTAGGAGTGGTGGGATTATGAGAGGATGGTCACTTGTTCGGGCTGTGCCCGGCCGTACCCTGTGGGGAGAGGTCCAACCAACAAACGCTCGCCGGTGAAAACCCACCCCAGGTCTGGCTCAAGGGTGGAGTCCCGGTGATGGCAATCCGGGCAACGTAACTGGCATCGTTGTTGTGTCATGATAAAAGGCATTTCTCCTCTCTGCTGTTTGCAGATGACGTTGTCCTGATGGCCCCATCGAACCAGGACCTGCAGCGTGCACTGGGGCAGTTTGCAGCCGAGTATGAAGTGGCTTTGGTTAAATATCGTGGATACAAGCAGCCGAAATATGTTTCCTCCGCAGAGTGGCAGGGCGCTACCTATATATAGGGTAAATAGGGTGAGGAGCTCAGCCATACAGGAGGAGGTCAGAGTAGAGCTGTTGCTCCTCCACGTCGAGAGGAGACAGCTGAGGTGGCTCAGGCATCTATTCCAGATGCCTCCTGGGTAGGTATTCCAGGCATTTCCCACCAGAAGGACGCCCTGGGAAAGACTCAAAATGTGCTGGAGGGACTCTCAGCTGGCCTGGGAATGCCTTGGGATTTCCCGGTGGAGCTGGAGGAAATGTCCAAGGTCAAGGAAGTCTGGGAGTCCCTGCTTAGATTGCTGCCCCCGCGACCCAGCCCCGGATAAGTGGAAGAAAATGGATGGATGGGATTCACTATTCTATACTGAAGTATTAAGATGACTCCTGCTGGATGCCAAAGGACTTACCACTATAAGTTCAATTGGGATGGGAAAAGGTAGCTTCTTTGAGTAACAACCATTGACTTCTTTGACCACAATGAGAACCACAAGAGCCACAAGACTGACCACCAGCTCTGGAATCTTTGTCTGAGGCAGTCGGCTGCAGATGTCCAGAACAGTCTATGGAGTAAATATATAAACTGTTATATTATAAAAATCTTACCAAAAGTAACATTTTTAATAGCATTTTTAAACAGGATTGAGCGACTTGCAAAGGAAAATATTGGGAGCACTGAGAAGAGGCTTAATTTCATATCCCTAGGCAAAGTAGTTTAACTCACATAAATAAGAGAAAGTGGTCCATTGTAGCGAGATGGTGTGACTCCAAAAATGTATTTAAGTTGGGACACAAAGACATGACATGCAGATGCTGTAGTGTATCCCCGGACCAGCGGCTCTGACAAATAATTTACCACAAAGCCAAATTTTACCACGCCCAGCAGAATCTGAAGAGAAGAAAAAAATGTTAGAAAATCGAATGACAAACTTGAAGAAAAAGCTTTTTAAGATTAGGAATAAAAATAAGAGAGCCGGTATTTAGGTGGGTCTGAAATGGGAGAAGAAAGTTTTGTTTGTTGTTGTTGTTTGGTCAAATGACCAAATATTTGTTTGGTGCGTCAAGACTGTGGATAACTTTTGATGCCCCATTGCTTTGGATGGCATAGGTAATTTTGTGCTTTGAGATCAACAAAATTGAGTCAGCAGATGATGGACTCTCACCTCTCATTTTGAGTGTTGCCATCAGATTTTATTTTATTTTTTTCGCATAAAATGGCAATATTTTTAGTTTATGTTTTGAGGAATGTGAGTACCAAACACAAAATCACACACATAAATTCCAGGCCAAATTAATCCAATAGCAACATAATTTTCCAAATTATACTATATATAACCCACTGCAGACACGTTCCCCATGTATTGTGAAATGTGAAAGAAAATCTCATGATATAGCATATGGTCAAGTTGACTTTTCATTAATTCTGAGCATTCCCACTTTGTTTATGTGGGCTTCAAACACTTCACATCTGTCTACTCAATACAGCAATAACCAAAAGCAACAAAGCATACCTGGAAAATCCCAACCAAAAGTGTGAGTGAACACGCTATCTTCACCCTGTACGCATCTCTGGCATCTATGTCCACATCTCCTGTAGCGTTGGTGCCATTGTTGACAGGGAAGATTGAGTCTGGGCCTAGTCTCTCTGTCACACTGCCAACCATGATACTGATCACAGCAAATGTACCTAGACATACAATACATTAGTTATAAGTTTTAGTCAATTAGAAAGTAAAGTAAATTCAGATTAAATAATCACCTATTGATATATGTCTAGAAGTTCCAAAAATGAAGTAAACCAGTACAGGGTATAAGGAGGTATACAGACCAAACACAGGGCGTAAGGAGGCCAAAAGTGCATACGCCATACCTAGGAAAAAAGTAAAATTACTCTCAACAATCTTAAACTTAAAAGGTGCACTGTTGTAACATTTTCTGGTGGAGGATCTGCCCCTGCCTCTCTCTATGGGGATGGTGTTGCATTGTCTAGATTGTTTCACTGTATGGCATTAAAGCCATCTTCCTCTAAGGAGACAAGCAGATGACACCACCAGGCCCAGTTCCAAGTAAGTGAATTCCAATAAGATCACAATTTACATACTATTTACATAACAGGGGAGTTTAATTTATTGCATAGTATTTATTACCTGTATGTATACACTAGTATATCTACCCAATCGCTCATTAATCCTCAGGTATAAGTAGCAAATTCAGTTCTATCAGCTGGATAAAATTTTTTGAGCGAAAGCGTTTCACAGCTCATCCAAGCTGCTTCTTCAGTTCTGGTCAGAGTGCTGGTGGACACTGCCTTATATCTGTCTGAAGGGAGGAGCTAACTACATGGAAACTACAATACAACTAACATACCCATCTCTTTACATTTTCCGTTTGCTATTTAGGTCTATTGAACTGCACTAAATGAGAACTGTGCCTGTAGTAATATTAAAATAATCATTATAAAACTTCAGGACCCTGACTTTACAGCAGACCTGCGCATACCACATCCGGCCCTTGGTCTCTGCCTGGCCCATTTAAGTTAAGTTTAGTTTGTAAGCCAATCTCACTTTTTCATTGCTTACTCATAACATATACTTTTACCAGTCTTACTAGCTTGTCTAAACAATTTACTGCTTTTTTTAAATAAAGAAATACAGTTAATAATATGTAGAATTGAGTTAAGCATTTTGGCCCTTTCTGTTTCTCATGTGGACCCTGCTTTACAGTGTACTGTAAATACTTTATATTAGTCATGTAATGTAGCTGCAGACCTTGAGGAAGGTGCATGATGGCCACGCTGCAGCCGGAGATCAAATCTCCAAGGATATTTTCTCTGATGGAATACTTGGGAAGCCAGTCCAGAACAGGCACCCACCTCTGCACCGCCTCCTTCAGCCTGGGCATTGAACATCTGCAGCATAAAACACATGATCATTCATTTTTCTACTTAAAGATATTATAGTAGGTTGCAAATGTCTTTGCGAAAGGTGTACTTTGTGTTATATATAAAACACACACACACACACACACACACACACACACACACACACACACACACACACACACACACACACACACACACACACACACACACACACACACACACACACACACACACACACACACACACACACACACACACACACACACACACACACACACACACACACACACACACACACGCTTGTCTCTTGTAATGCATAGTATTTGCCTGGAAATCCACTGGGAAACTGTGCTTAAAAATAAAATTGTCAATTTTTTGCAGCCCTTTTTACATTTAAAAAAAAACAGAGGAAAATAAAAATAATTTTTCTTCAAAGCAAATTGATTTTGACTTCAAATTCATTTAATGGTTGTAAATACCCGAGTGGCCTGGAGCCATATTCTGATGTCTCAGTGTAGAACATTCTGCACGAGGCAATAACATCTCCATGGAGACAAGCAGGTGGCGCCGCAGAACCTCCATCAGAAAAGTTACATAATGCACCTTGTATAATGTGCCCAAAACTGCTTACCTGCTTGCTTTTACCTATACAAATTACTTCAGACTATGTGTTATACTCAGAAATGTGCACACCACCATTAGTTCACTAGCAGAAGAAAGGGGCAGGGTGGAGGAGACCCCAGAAAGAAAATGCAAAAAAGAATAGTCCCAAGCAAGTAGCTTGAGAATGCAACCACCTGCATGTTTTCTCACTATCACTTGGCCTTGTAAACCTCCAGATAAGATGTGCCTCACCAACAATGTGTAACTGTGGTGATATTTTTCACAATTGTTTGTCCACCACATGATACACACCAAAATACATGTTCTCCCCAGACCCCCTTTCTTTGCCTGGGATAATCCCTTTGGACCCCTTCACTCTCCGTTTTTTTCTCGGCCCCCCTTTGTATTTCCCCCAGGTACCTGCTTGCCCCGACCCACCCCCTTCAAGTCCCTTAGCCCTTGTACCCAGTAGTGTTTGTTCCCGTGCCCTCATCCCCCACTGTGTCCTCTGAGTACTTTGTGAATGTTATTGTGGTTTAAAAAAAAAAAGTAACTTTAATAATAAAAGATAATTTTAAAAAATACATATTCAACATAGATCTTACTTTTTGTATGTATTCATACTTATCACTGAGTCTTTGTAAAGTGATAAGCGGTGAGCAAAGTAGGCATTTTAAATGATACATATTTAAGAATTATTGAAAAAAATTAAAATGTGTTCCTTAATAAATAGTACTTTTGACTTTCATTAAAAAAATAAAACAATGAATCATACTAATAGTAAATAAAAACACAAATTACAATTACTCCTTACCCAAAATGTTACTTCAAAATCATATTTTTTGTATTTAAAATTGCATCAAAGTATACTAGTATTTTTTATTCCTCTACTGAATGATTAGAAGGTCTCATTCTCTTTTGCTATTAAAGGTATTATAGATTTTTACCTTGAGAATTCCTTGAACCTCTCTCCCACACTTGGTCCAGTTGTACTTGTGTCTCTTTGGGCCACTTCCTCCAGGCGTTCCTCATTGAGCACCTCTCGTTGTACCACATACTTGTCCATTGGGTGTCTCTTCCTTCCCTGGTTGTGACTTCTCTGTATATGAGACGGGCACAGACTGAAGCGGCAGGCTCTGGTCAGTGGGAGTTAGTTAGGGGCCTATTTAGACCCTGCAACTGATTGACTAAGTGTTGTTCCTTTGTTGTTTTTAGATGACAGGGCTTACGGCTATAGCCCACCCAGACCGGAACCCGTCATCAATTAATTTGCTTTACAAATTCTACGTACATTGTTTCCTTTTCTTGATTTTTAGTTGTCTTTCTCATAGTTATAACTATTTTAGCAGTACTAACGGTGATGAAAAAAAGTCTTTGTGTTTAAGTAAATACAGAAAGTGAACAAATATCATTTGCAGCATGTTTTAAATTTAAGTTGAAATTTCCGGCTTTTAAAATGGATATCTTATCAGAAAATTGTCATGTTGTAAATCAGCTATCATTAATTGGGCTAATAAAAGTGTGTGTGTGTGTGTGTGTGTCAATAATTTCCCTTGTGGATCAATAAACTTTGTCTAAGTCTAAGTCAAAGGTCAAGCGAGACTTGTTTGATGCAGCTTCAAAATGACCATAAACTAAAACAAACAAAAAATAATTATAGCATAAAACCAAATCCATGTCAACCCACTTTTTAGTACTTCAACATTTTAATTACATAATTTCAGTTTATTGTCTGTGCTAGCCATTTCTGAAAGGACAGTTAACTTCTATTATCCTAGTAGGCAACCTTGGTGTTCAAGGAGATAATCATTCAAGGCTACTAAAAGGAAGACAAAAATGAAAACTTCTGTTGTTACAGGCTCATGGTTACATACCAAACATAATGTACAGAATCCCTCAGTCATCCAGGTAGAATCCATGGCAAGAGGAGAAATTCAATTTGTCAACTGGACAAAGTTTATTTGGTCGAATACGTTTTGCAGCTCATCCAAGCTGCTTTTTCAGTTCAGTTCAGTTCTTCAGAACTGAAGAAGTAGCTTGGATGAGCTGCGAAACGTATTCGACCAAATAAACTTTGTCCAGTTGACAAATTGAATTTCTCCTCTTGCCATACCAAACATACATACACAGTAACTTTCTCTAAACTTTCTGAGTCAGGAAAATAAGATTTAGTTTATAGTCACAGGCACATTTTGATTTGAATTTCACAAATACTTATACTTATTGAATATACTGTCTACAACATTTAGCTGCAAAATGTATACAATATAGAATTACATAATATATTTAGAGCTTAACATTGTTGAATGTTGATATGATTGATATGTGCTTTTTATGGTCATAATGAAAAGATGTAATTCATTATTTAAAAAATCAATCAATCAGAATTTATGATATGGGTGGCATGGAAAAATCCTGTGAAGGAGAGACAAGTTAAACAGTCATTTACACACACTGATCAATAGAGAACGGTCACACAACACAACAAACTACAAAATGTCTGGAGAAAAACTTAGCACCTGCAGGACTACTGTGCCCTACAGATGCTCGGAGAAGGTCTTGGATAGGTGCTACACTGTCTCAAGCCCACATTAGAAACTGTTGCCGTGAAAGTCCTTAAGAAGGAGGGCCTGTACTTTTTGCAGAGAGAGGTGAGAATGCTCCACCATGTCTGACAGCTGGACCCTGACAAGTGCCACATAGCCACATAATATGATGTTTGAAATGCTAGACTACAGCTTGGAGGACTTTTGAAATAGCATGAGAAGAGCCTGCATCTGAGTGAGATCAGAGTGATAGCGCAACAGCGTCTGGTGGCTTTTGAGGCACTCAAACATTGTGCACATTGATTTGAAACTCAATAATGTAATGCTGGTCAATTGCAAAAATCAGCCTTTAAAAGTTCGCAGCAGAACATTTATTTCCAGGCTCCAGAGTCCAGTCTGGGAATGCCTCTGACCGATACCCTGGACATGTGGTCCCTGGGCGTCCTCCTTGTATTCCTCTACCTGGGCAAATCCCAATTCTCCAGCTCCTCCCCCTACAACAACCTCAGGACCATCAGTAGTGTGCTCTGACCTCCGTCAGATGAGCTATTGGGCAAAGGAATATAGAGCAGGAGGTACTATTCCAAGACGGAGGATGGATGGACATTTAACGTAGGAATATTACAACCACACACAGGAAGTGCCTATGACTGCGCAGGCCCACTGGAAGAGTCTGATCTGGACAAGGCTATTTGGTTATACCCGTCAGAAATTACATTCCCTGAAATCAGGAACAGGATAGGGTTTCTGAACCTGTAAGAAAACTCCTTCACATGGACTTCTCAAAGAGAACAGCTCCAACTGAAGCTCTACAACAGAGTTTATAACCCTGGAGTACTTTGAGGAGACATTATGGGCCTGGTTCTTCAGAACACCTACAGAGACCCTCAGAATCCCATCAGTGAAGGGTCAAGGAGATGCCTCCAACACAAAACAAATTCAGCTTGCTGTACACAAGTTATACATCCAGGGAGTATGAGTGATCTGGATAAGGCTATTCGGTCATACACATCAGAAATTGCTCGACATAAGTTACACATCAAGGGAGTACAAGTCCCCTTCCTGAACCGCCACCTTAACATGGTGGAGGGGTTTGAGTGCCCGAATGATCCCAGGAGGTATGTTGTTGGGGGATGCATGCCCTTGATAGGGTCACCCATGGCAAACAGGTCCTGGGGGACGGGTCAGACTAAGAGCGGTCAGAAGCCCCTATGATGAGTAGCACAGCTGGGTCAGTTGCGTCGCCTGGATTGGAGTTACCGGGGCCCCACCCTGGAACCAGACCTGGGATGGGGGTCATCCTCCTGTGAACCCACCACCATAGGGGGATCCATAGGGGGCTGGTGCAGGGGGCTGGTGCAGGGAGATTTGGGTGGCAGTCGAAGGCAGGGGCCTTGACAACCGGATCTCCGGACATGAAGACTAGCTCTGTTCTGGGACATGCTGAAGGGACTAGTCATCATCATCATAGTTTGCTTTATTGTCGAAAAACAATCATGTACATGTACATAGAATGAATTCGAAATTTCGTTTCCCCACTAACCAGACTATGTCTCTCGGCTGGCCTGGTAACGCCTTGGGATCCCCCTGGAGGAGCAGGAGGAAGTGTCCGGGCTGAGGAAGTATGGGAGCCCCTGCTTAGAGTGTTGCCCCCGCGACCCGGCCTCAGATAAGCGAAAGAAAATGGAAAATGGATGGATGGAGTATGAGTGTATGGAGGTCGATGAAGACAGTGAGATCTTCAATGAGCCACCACCAATTGCCAAACGAACAGCACAGCCAGAAGAGGTCCAGGTGGAAGAGCGGCTGAATGGTACTTGACCACCTAATTAAATGCATTTTTCAAGATCATTGCAGACCTTGAGAGCTGGACAAGGGATGCATCTCCCCCCAGTTGTATCTTGGAGGTTTTGAAGGTTGACAAGGGCAATGGGGAAGCACAGTCCAATCTCCCTCGGAGTCCTGAAGACCTGAAGCGGAGAATGTGTCACCCCCAGGAACAGTCCAGAGGAGGTGGTGACATCGTTGAGGAGGAAGACGGGAACGATTCTTCTCATTACTCCAATGTCCACTGTGTGCTTTCTGCAGCCAGGACCTTCTGAAGAAATGGGTCAGTCTCATCCAGCAAGTAGTATTCAAAGTCCAGAATAAGGAAGATCTTTAGTCGTGAGAGTCTCCACTAGTTTAGTCAACTAAAACATTTTGAAGCATCTTCTTGGCAGTCTTGAATTTCAACAACATTAAAAACATCACACGTTTACATCACTGTTCATCATTGCAATGTCTAAAACCAGTTGTCATGAACAGCACAACCTCAAGTAAAAATTTTGATAAAGGCTCTTAAAATCTATATCCATCTGCCCATCTCTAATTATGACCCAAATAGTGCAGTTCTTCAGTTAATTAATGCGATTAATAAGATCCTATGCATCATTTGACTGGAGTTTTTCTGTGTTGTGACCACAAAGTTCAACATCTTTGAAATTTCATGTCAGTTTGAGATGTGCTCAGCCAAAATATCTATAGACACAAAGCCCATGCAGCATAAAAGGTCTGGCCAGAACTGTACTTTAGGGGTGGGAATTGGGGATGCACTGATCCAGCTTTTTCAGTTTCCGATGCCAAATCCGAGACTATTGCTTTAAGTATCTGCCGATACCCGATATCAACCGATACAAGTGCTGAGACTGAAAACAGCATTTATTTCATTTCATACAAAAATACAATAAGAGTAAATTTGTTATGTAACTGTTATTTATCTCTCAAGTAACAGAACAACTTAAAAGGTTCAAACATTATGAGATGTTCTGGGCCAGCTATGACCAGTAAATACATGTACATCAATTATGATGTTACAACTTATTACATCGATTTTTATGTTCAACTAGGATATCTGCTGAACCAATATTTGGAAGCTGATATCCAATCCACCTATTTTTTCAGTATCAGTATTGGATTGGTGCAGCCCTAATTTTCATGCCAGAAAATGTGTTAATTTGTACCTATAATATAATGAACCATGCATGTTCTGCATATACACAGTACATTACCTTTAAATGGAAGTAAGCCTTCAGCCCAAAATCAGTACTAACTCAATTGACTTTGTATGGCAACCCCATCTCTGTGACATAACAAAACATAAAAAAAGATATAAGAAAATTAGATAATAACAACATTTGGATGATAAGAAATATTTTCGTAAGTGATGCAGCATCTTAAGAATCAGTATCAGCACACTTATACAAATTTCAACTTCAAAAATTCTGGAAAATCTGACCTGCTCTCTGGAACCTTTGATGCATGTAGTAAATTTTGTCCTGAAAACTAGAAGGAGCACTCTTAAATAAAACAAAAGAAAACAAGGCCAGCCAAACCACATACTTTTACAAAGTTTTTACAAATGTAGGTGTACATACTAGAGGCCAGGTAAGTGAAGGGACATAAACTTTTTATCTAAAACTTTACAAAGAATGGCCATTAAATATTGCTTGCTGTTTTCAATTCTTACATCGTTGCAGTTTTTTTTTTTTTTTTTTGCAGGAGTTGCTACTGTTAAAGGCATTTTTATGATTGTTTGTTTCACTGAGTAGAATGACTGACAACAATAGATAACGTGTTAAAGACTCAAGAGGAACTTCTTGTGGACACATTAACCACCCTGGTGTGTCTCTCCCATGTGAGTGTGTGTGATTATCTGGATGACTGTACACATACGTGCAACTTTGTACATCCACGCAACACTCATGCAGTTTATATAACAATGGCCCAATACAGTGTTCAGAACACTGGAAGGGGGGCAAAGGGGTCTGTTGTACCAGGCCTGAGAATTTTAGGGGCCCAGAAATGGACCCTCTTCCTATTCATTTATATTACAGGGAGGGGCCCATGTGAGACTTTTTGCCCTGGGCCACCAAATTTCTGACGTGCCTGTATAGACCCCTTTACTGTTAGTAAACAGATGTGACGTCACCGGCATGTGCGCGCACTGTTGACCCAGAATCAACCATGGTGGACCATAGCAGAGTATCTGAACGATAGGGAAAGCTACATTCAACCCCATTGCTCACGTTGAGCAATGGGGTTAGACTACCAGATCCTTATGCGATCACGGAGTGGCAGTACGGCCGCAGAAAGTGGCCAGATTTACAGTGGCCAGATATCCACTGTTATTTAGTCGAGAAGCCCAAGTTCGCGCATACAAATCCATGGATGCCTACCAGTTTGCCGTGTGTGGCCATGTACAGGAGGTAAAATACCACGATATCGATGGGGAGTTTTGCGTGTTGGCATCTGATGTTCTCCCCAGTCAAAGACAAGGCCACAAGACGACCATGTACAATGCGTGGGCTATCATCAACAAGCGCGATAACTACGTTCTGACCGCCAACTGCACTTGCGTTGCGGGGTAAGTAACATACTACGACTTAATTCACGAGTCACAGATGTGATCTCAGTCATGTCAAATGCCATTTATGATGGTTATGCGAAAACTTATCATGCCTTTTAACAAACTTATTCATGTTCGTTTACATGCGTCTGTCGTAGAGGTTACCCGGTTAATATGTCTGTGAGCTTTGCGGTGTCCTGTGCTTGCTAGTTAATCAGCATGATTAGCATTAAACACCATTGAACACCTGGGCAAACTACCCTAAACAAGCAGCAGGTGTTCACTTGTGTGTGTGTCAGTTGAATGATATGAACTATCATTTATTCCATCTGTTTCTCTTTATTCAAGTTCTTCTCTTCTATATCTTCGCTGGGGGTTTTATGGCAGCAGTGGCTTTGTTTTGAGTCAGCACTGCGCGTGCATTCAGTGATGACGTAGCTTTGAAACTGGTCTATACAACTATAAGTAAGTTGTAAGTACACTCAACAAAAATATAAACGCAACACTTTTGTTTTTGCTCCCATTTTTTCTGAGATGGACCCAAAGATCCAAAATTCACTCCAGATACACAACACTACCATTTCTCTCAAACATTTTTCACAAATCTGTCCAAATGTGTGACAGCGAGCACCTCTGCCCCGCCGAGACAATCCACCCCACCTCACAGGTGCGCCACATCAAGATGCCGATCCGACATCATGACCAGTGCACAGGTGCGCCCCAGACTGCCCACAATAAAAGGCCACCCCAAAATGTGCATTTTTTTTTTTTTTGTTGCTTTATTGGGGGTCTGGGGACTCAGAACCAGTCAGTATCTGGTGTGACCACCATTTGCCTCATGCAGTGCAACACATGTTCTTCGCATAGAGTTTATCAGATTGTCAATTGTGGCCTGTGGAATGTTGGTCCACTCCTCTTCAAAGGCTGTTATGGACGAAGAACACAGGTGCATTTTATTGATGGCATTTTGAATGCACAGAGATACCGTGATGAGATCCTGAGGCCCATTGTTGTGCCATACATCCATGAACATCACCTCATGTTTCAGCAAGATAATGCACGGCCCCATGTTGCAAGGATCTGTACACAATTCTTGGAAGCTGAAAATGTCCCAGTTCTTGCATGGCCAGCATACTCACCGGACATGTCACCCATTGAGCATGTTTGGGATGTGCT
The DNA here is from genome assembly GCA_036785185.1 of Paratrypauchen microcephalus. Taxonomy (NCBI): domain Eukaryota; kingdom Metazoa; phylum Chordata; class Actinopteri; order Gobiiformes; family Gobiidae; genus Paratrypauchen; species Paratrypauchen microcephalus. Next base: position 571,203 of record JAVJIX010000052.1, on the reverse strand, counting down.
TGACCGGCGTATACGACAGCGTGTACCAGCTCCCACTAATATCCAGCAACTTCGCACAGCCATTGAAGAGGAGTGGACCAACATTCCACAGGCCACAATTGACAATCTGATAAACTCTATGCGAAGAAGATGTGTTGCACTGCATGAGGCAAATGGTGGTCACACCAGATACTGACTGGTTCTGAGTCTCCAGACCCCCAATAAAGCAAAAAAAAAAATGCACATTTCGGGGTGGCCTTTTATTGTGGGCAGTCTGGGGCGCACCTGTGCACTGGTCATGATGTCGGATCGGCATCTTGATGTGGCGCACCTGTGAGGTGGGGTGGATTGTCTCGGCGGGGCAGAGGTGCTCGCTGTCACACATTTGGACAGATTTGTGAACAATGTTTGAGAGAAATGGTAGTGTTGTGTACCTGGAGTGAATTTTGGATCTTTGAGTCCATCTCAGGAAAAATGGGAGCAAAAACAAAAGTGTTGCGTTTATATTTTTGTTGAGTAAATAAATACAGATATCAAATAAATAAATAAAAACTCAAATAAAAGTAAAATTATCATATGATAATATTAGGCAAATATATAAGGCTTCAAAATGTAGTGATTTTGATAAAGATTTGTGCTGATTTTTTTATCTGTATATTTTTGTTTTTGTCTCAAACTGTGAATGTGTTAAACATAAATCCTTCAGCTTTTTCAGCAAGTGACAAACAATAAAACATACTTTTTCTTTTCAGCCCTGTTCAAAAATGTAGTGAAGTAGAAGGTACAGATACCTACTCTCAAAAAGTATCCACTTTAAAATCTACTTATCTACAGTACAGATACCTAAAATGTATACTTAAGTACAGTACTTTACTACTTTTACATTCCACCACTGCCTATAAAGAAATAAACTTAAACATTTACATTTACAACACAAATTAAATGTCATACGCATTCCTAAGATTAGACTTCTTCCACAAACGTGTGGTTAAACTCTTGAACAACAAAGGGGTCAAGTTGTTGATAACCTAGGGGATGGAAAATTCCTTTGTAACTCCTTTGTTTCATATCATGATGTTGTTTTGCATGTAACAGGGCATAGGAGATGCCTCACAGTGCACGTTACATGTTCCCAGTCACTCATTAAACTGTCCCAGGACAAACTGTATGCTGTGCATAGTTTGGGTACAGTTGTGCATGTTAGATAACTAAAACAAAAAAACAAAAACATTTGGATGAGCAATGATTCACAAATTATCACTGGTGCAAAATATCAGGTTATGGCACATTTTCAAAAACAGGCTTTTAATTATGATGATTTAGTAGTTTGCACTCACAGAATACTCAATTCTAAGTTGAGAATACGCCTTAGGACACAAACACAGTCAAATTTGCATAGCAAGGCTTTAAACCAAAAGAGATGACAGTTCAGTAAAGAGAAGACCAGCCAATCTGGTACCAGGTCCAAACACAAGACTTGTGTTGGATTGTGAGAGGTGCATGTGTGCATGTGTCTAGTGTGAGGCAGTATAACTTCTCTCTCTGGACCTGGTTTCCTGGGGGGGGACTTTTACATAAGAGTCTGAGTGGCTGAGACAGCTGAGCATGCAGGAAGTTCTAGCGTTCACAGTCCGACTAACAGACTGGTAAACAAGAGCTACTGAAGATAAGCTAAACGCTAATCATAATATATATATAGTTTTTTATTATTTTCCAAGGAAATTGGATGACTAAACTTTTCTGCACTGAAGGTAAAAATCTAAACTCTTTAGGAAGACCAGTGTATAGAGCAGTTTAATCAGGGTTAATTAGGTAGGTCAGTTGTTATTATTTTACCAAGGAAATTAGGCTACTCTTAACATTCAGTGAGTTATAAATCCAGGTGGGAAAAACAAGGAACTGGTGCCAAGTGGGCTTTGGATTTGTCACACATGATCAATGATGACTGGGGTGGGATTTAGGTTGGGCAATTTTGCAAGAGTTAGTTTAAACAAGGGTTGTCCAAACTATGGCTCGGAGACCAAATGTGACCGTCAGCCTTTTTTTTTTAACTGCAAATACAAAAATCAACTATACTAACCTAAATAAGAAACACTGTGTTCAAACTTAATGCTTTATGTTTCATTAAAGGTGTGCTGACTCAGTCAATCCTGCATCAAATACAACATTTTGAATGATTCACTTCATTGTTGTCTGTGACCCTCTGTTTCATGTATGTTTCATTGGGTGGCCCTTGGTGAAACATGTGCCTGTGTTACTAAAATTTTGTTTGATGAAATAAAAGTGTAGGTCACCTCTCAATGGAAGTAGTGGCAGCCTCCTTTAAGGCGAACCATGGTGCTCTTCTGCTCCAGCAGTTGGACAGGATGAGGAGCACTGAGGAGCTCACAGATGTGATTCTGGTGGCGGAGGGTGTACCCTTTCCCTGCCACAGGGTGGTGCTATCTGCCTTTAGCCCATACTTCCAGGTAAATGTTTGAAGAGGCACTGGACAATTTTTTTTCTATGAAAAATGTTATTTGTGCCGTAAACTCAGATGTAGCCTTAAGACAGAGTGATGCGTGTGTGTGTCTGTGCAGGCCATGTTTACGTGTGGCCTGAAGGAAACACGTGGAGGGGAGATACCTCTCAGAGACACTCCTGCCCAGTGTCTGGAGCTTCTGCTGGGGTTCATGTACCGGGCCGAGCTCCCTCTGAACAACGACAACATCCAGGGAGTGGCCGCTGCTGCCTTCCTGCTCCATGTAGATGGAGCATTTAGGTGAGAGCTACAGGAACGATGTTTAGCCCTACTCGAGTTTTCTGTAGAAATGACATAATGACTCAGACTTACCACGCCAGGTTATGTCAAACCCACATGGAGGCGCGGATGAATCCCTCCAATGTAATTGGGCTGTACCACTGGTCCAGGGACCTGGGGGCAACAAGTTTGGCTGACCTAGCCTTAAGGTTTTTATGTCAGCACTTTACACAGGTAAGACATTTTTTTTTGCAATGTGGAAGAAACTTGATTCATAGAATACAACATAGTCTAGTCTCTTACTATAAGAATAATTTAAGCCCCAAAAATAGGTTTCACTTTGCACTTGTGATATCAATAATTAACACTATTGGGCAATCTCACGTTCACCTGGTTGTAAGGAGTGTTGTTAAAATGTTATTTGTGTGCATGTGTGAAACATGTGACCTCAGGTGTGTGAAGAGGAGGAGGTGTTGGAGTTAGATGCACAGCGCCTGGGGGACCTGCTGGCCTCAGATGACCTGAACGTGTCCCAAGAGGAGGTGGTGCTGGAGCTGGTGCTGCGCTGGGTGGAGCGCCACAGAGGGAGCCCTGAGCGTGAGGCACAGGCCGTAGGTCTCCTCCAACGGGTCCGACTGGAACTGGTGGATCCAGTGTTCCTCCAAAAGGCCAGAAGAAGAAACCCTGTGCGTGAGTGTGAACCAGATCAACCTACTTAGCCTGTCCATTATTGCAATTGCCTAGGATATAAACAAATTTAAACAATTTACTATATGAACTATCTATTTCAACAACTTCCAAAACTATTTACTATAATTTAGAAAACCTCATTAAAGGGGCTCTGTGTAACCTTTCAGGTGCTAGGTCCACTACCTCTCTCAGTTTGTTTGCCTGGAATTTTCCACAGTTTTACCTTTAACTTATCTCACCTTTATTCATTTCCATACACATTTTTTTTTGTATTAAATAAGTTAGATGCATTTAATGTAGGCTAAGTGATAACATTTTCATGGAGACAAGCAGGAGGTGGATCCTCCACTAGAAAGGCTACGTCCAGATCCTTTTAATAACATTATTTGTGCGCGCCATATCATAATCTTGAGTACACTATGTTTAATTTTAATTTAATTGTATTCTTGGTCCTAAATGCACTACAAACTACTTTTTCATGTTTTCTATTTGCTTTATATCAATGTTTCTGAGATTTGTTGCTGCCTTTAAATGCAACATTTGCTGATTTTCTCAGATTTTATTTACAATATACACATTTTTGTACAGTTGTACTAGATCTATAGAAGTCATTTGCAATGCTGTATTTATCCTGTATTTGTGTCCATCAGGTTTTGCTGCAAAATGCTGATTTCTTTGGGATGATTGAAGCCGCTCTTCAAACCTCGAGTCTCACAGAGATGTTGGCTCCACCTCGACCAGTGTTGCGCTATGGGATGGAGACCATCGATCTGCTGCTCTGTTTGGGGGGCATAGATGAGGACCTGGTTCCTGCTCGACGTGGAGGTCGAGCTGATCTTAGTTTCTGCTTTGCACCACAAAACAAGAAGACTTTCTACATCACCTCTCCTCTGAGGGCCTCCACAATTGCAGGACAGATCACAGCTGGAGCAGTCACTAGAGATAACAATATTGTAGTCGCCATCGAAGTAGAAGATGATCACAGAAGGAAACGCCTGGACATCTATGGGTTGGTACATTCCTATGTACAAATGCCTATTCAATCATTTACACATAAATTATGTAAAAAAAAAACTCCACCACCACGCCTCAGTTAATTGCCACACCCTCCTGAATCTCCTGAAGCATGGAAAACACGTTGCCTAGTATGAAAGTGGTGTGTGCGTGAGTGTTGGAGGTGGTCGGAGGGGCTGATGGCGCAGATTGGCAGCCTCGCTTCCGTCAGTCTGCCCCAGGGCAGCTGTGGCTACAGAAAGTAGCTTACCACCACCAAGTGTGGAGTAAATGAACAATGAACTGTAAAGCGCTTTGGGTGTCATGAAAGGCGCTATATAAATGCTATGAATTAAAACAAGTCTATGTCATCTTCCTGGGCTCTCGGTGATTTCAAGTTCCTCTCCTGTGCCCAAGCTCGCAGGGGCTGGCACTATTTTGTCAATGAGAAGAAAAGAAGAGCTCTTTATATTTAGAATAATTCCAATCATGGTGCTGGGTGGAGGCTGCACACATTTGTAAAGATATTTTAGCGTATTATACCTTAAACACATCCAGGAGTATTAACATTTAACATCCGATTGTAGAAGACTAAAATATGAACTTCCAATAGAGAATCCCATGTATTTCAGAAGATGTTTCTCGCTTTGATACTTGCGACAGTTAAAGTTGCGCTTTTGATTATATTGTGCAGCCCTCCTGTTGAGTAAGAGTTGTTGGCTAGCACTGAAAAAGTTTAATACTGCCCAACACTGATACTACTACAACACTGACACTACTATTTAATCATGAAAGGCTTCTGTGTATTTCAGGTACGACAGTTCAGAGGACAGCTGCTGGTCCCTCTTATGTTCAGCCCTGCATAGAGACATGTATGCTCTCAGTGTTATTGGTGAGACACTTTATTTGATTGGAGGTCAGATGAAGATGCGTAGCCAGTACATTATAACAGACAGTGTGGAGAGGTGGTCTCTGAAGAGGGGGGGCAGCTGGCTCAGTTTTGCTCCTCTGCCTCTGCCCCTGGCCTGCCACTGTGCTGTCAGCCTGAAGGAACACGTGTACGTGCTGGGAGGGTGGACATCACAGGTAAATGTGGTTAATTCTTACTTAAGTTTTGACAGTACAGGGATGTTACACAAGAAGACACTGAATCATTACCAATGTTGACACATGTTTGTACGATAGTGAGGCATACTCATTTTATTGTAGAAAAGAAAAAAACAAATACGGACTGCAGTTCTTTGGAGCTCACATCTTGATTATTTTAATAACATTGTTAAAATACCAAAAAATAATATTAAAATAATTAAAATTGGGAGCTACAAAGAATTGAGTGCGGATCTGTTTTTTATTTTCTACAATTTTTATCTTTGGGCTCAGCATGCGGTCACAATTTTTATCGAATATGCATGCCTCCATCTACCAGTAATACTAACTTTATTGTCTTTGAACATATGAAGTGCCTGGTGACATTAGAAATAAACGTCACCTACATCCCCTAACAGAAATAAGATGAGAGAACAATTACTGAATGTGCATCAGTGTACTATGGACTGAAGACAAGAAACTGGCATCTCTTCTCAAATTATAACTGTATCCATTTGTTAAAGCATAGTGCTCTGGTTCAGTTAAACACAAAGCTTTATGTGATACTTAAAGTCTTGTGGGACAGCTGGGCGTTGTACTTGGCAACATAATTAAACTCCACACAGTACTGGCTTTGTTTAGATGCCATAGTCAGGAAAATTCCTTATTTTTTATATTATTATATTTGCACACTTGTGAATCTTAGCTATTTCTTATAAGTTGCTATATATTTTCAGTTGAAATTATAATTATAAATTCAGTATTGGTCAGTATAGTACACTATATACTTCTCATGAGTCCCTGTAGTTCTAAATGTGTATTTTATGTTCAGTATTTTTTCTTCTAGTCTATTTTATTCTTATTTTAGATTTACTTCTTTAGGATTTGTTTCTTTTTCTTTCTTTTTCCCCCTTTTTTGTACAGACTGTGTTCTTTCTGTGTTCATTCATTCATGACTTTGTCATATGACTCAGTATAGCCTTGGTGTTGTCCTTAATCTTTTGCTGCCTAGTTTATTCAAGTTGGCACTTAGATGTGTTCTGGAGTTGGTAATTGAATAGAAAGGTTTGAGGTAAGCAGGAAATAAATAGTGAAATGTATTTATTTTATTATATTTTGCACTTATATAACATAGAACAATAAAAAAGGCACACTTTAAAAAAGCAGGTGCAGGAAGAGGCAAAAAACCCCAGAAGGGCTTATATTAAAGCATCCACTTTATGAATGCATTAAAATTGTACATTATGGCTGTGCATTACATAAAAAAATACATTTATACACCTTTAAAGAAAATAAATTTGACTGAAACATGGATTAAAATATAATGAAACATCCCACAATTGAATGTTTATCAAACATTACCATAAAATAACATTCCCTCAAACTCTTTTTAAACAGTGTTTCTGATCAAATAAAATGATTCTTCAGCCCCCCTTTGTGAATAAAAAATGACAGGGCAAATATACTGTAATTTATCTTTGTAGTACTGTATTCCACTATCATGTTAAAACCTCTTAAATCATCTAAACATCTCTCTGTCCACTTTAAGCACGAGCCGGATGAGGAGCCAGACAAGTTGAGCAACAGCGTGTTTCAGTTTGACCCGGGGAAGGACAGGTGGAGAGTGTGTGCCCAGATGAAGTACTCTAGATACCGCTGTGGCTGTGCAGTGCTAAATGGGGAGATATACGTATTAGGTCAGGCTGCTTTTGTTTGTTTATTTATTTATTTATTCATCTTTATTAAGGACACATATATGTCCCATGTTTGTTATAGAGCTGTATGATATGAGAAAAAATATGAGATGTGCTAACAATATATTTAGCTTTACTCAAATGATATATTTTTGTGTAGATGGAATTATGTATGCCAAAACAAGTGCATTCTTGCCTTACATAGGATTATAATTAGATTTTGGAACTGCATACAATTTTAAACTAAGCAAAGGCTAATTCAGAACTATAAAAACAGGCTTACAGTGCGTATGACAAATTTTTATGATTCTCACATTTTTATGATTCTCTGTTTTTGACATAATTTGATGGGATTATAACTATTGTAAATATAAATAATTTTGCACAAATCAAGAAGCAATTTGTGAAGAAAAGTTGAAATTTGTGTTTTTAATAACAGGAAATAAAGAGTTCTAAACACACATCCTTAATTCAACAAAATAAAGATATTTTATTATATTTGTATTTGTCAGATAATAGATTAGAGGAGTTATGATTCCCTAGTGTAATGTCATGATTTCCAACCAGTAAGTAAAATAAATTTTTAATAAAAAATGTCTAAATTGGAAAAAAGAATGTTAATATTTTTGCAGAAATCTTAAATATGATGATCTTAACCGTGTTGTAGTAAAATAAGTAGCCCAACATGTCATAGGCACTTTAATGATGCCTGTTTGCACAATTTACATTTTCATGTAATCAGTCATTACAATCATACTATGCAATATGTTTTTTTTTAATATAAATACTTACCATCTTATCATCTTGTGTTCCTCAGGGGGTATAGGGTGTGTTGGAGAGGACCGTGGACAGTCACGTCGTAGCCTTAGTTCTGTGGAGATCTATAATCCAGACACAGACACCTGGAGGGAAGGACCAACCCTGCCCACACCACTACTCTCCCTCCGATCCAATGCATCCAATTTTGGGGTAGTGAACAACAAGCTGTATCTTTGTGGATACTACAAGGGAGCCGGTAAATACTGTTTATGGAGTGAAACAATGTGCATTCCCGTTTTTTACCCTCTAATCAATACTAAGTTAAAGAGCCCATGTTACACTGTTTTCTGATCTATTTTATAATGCCTCATCAATAATCCTCATCAAAAACATACCTGGTTGTATTCAGGAAAATTCATTAAATACAGGAAGTGCTCCACTGTGTTTTTAAACTACATACACCTTCACTAGAATCATTTGGATACTTTCAGCCCTGGAATTCAAGTGACCTTGGCTGTAGCCTGTAGATCTGGGTTGGGCAAAATGTGGGGCAGAGCTCAACGTTTGACTACCCCCCGAGGGGCTGGGTTCAACGTTTGGCTTTGCGCTGGTGCCATCTCATGGCAAACGGCTAACACATTGAAACGTCATCCATAAGCCACTGAAATGCTTCAAAGAAAAGCAAAACTTCTGGCGATTTAATTCACGCACGCACACACGCACGCACACACATGCGCGGTATATATACACATGGTTTGTATAACCTATTTATTTCAAATAGTCTGATTACCTTTACAGAATATTCAGTGGTCATTACTATTGGAAAACAATGACTGTTTTCTTTGTTTTGTTTTTTTCTTTGGAGAACAGTCCTGTTAATAACGTTAGTATATTGTCCAAGCACGCTTACATATAATATACAATGAACATATAGTAATATAGGCATCATTTTGGGTGGATGGTAGATAAATACTGTGTAAAGTTCTACAAGGTAATCTCACAGCACCCCTAATTCATGTGAAATAAATACATAAATGAATACATACATACCTAAAATGGCAAATGAGTATAAATCGGACAATTCATGACAAGATTATGGCCAAAAAATGATCTTGCCCAAATGTTAATGGGGGTCATCTAGGAGTCATTGTCGATCTTTTCATATAAATCCGATTAGTAGTTTTTGCGTAATGTTGCTAGACAAACAAACAGACAGACAGACAAACAAACCAAAAATACTCCTTCCCTTCTCTAGAGGGGTGTAGTAATAACTGTAAGCCTTTTTGGATAAAAGTGTCTGTTAAATGTAATGTACAGTGTGTAAATGCGTGATCAGGGGAACACCAGTTGTTGGCTGAAAGCTCACAACAGTTAATTTTGTGAAACATAGGACCTTTAAGTGTCACTATAGCAAACTAATGTAACTTCAATTCCACTACTTCAAACTATGTTCAACTTGTGAACAAAAAAAAATGAAAATTGTTATTGCACTTTACCAGGAAAGGCCACGTTTGGTTATGAGTGGGTGATTTTGTCTACCGTTTCCTCACATATTTTCTGCACTGACCACAGGCCGTCATGAGATCATCACAAAGGAGATTCTGGAGCTGGATCCCACTGACAATGTTTGGACTGTGGTGGAGAGGAGAGCAGCAATGCACAACAGTTATGACGTATGTTTAGTGGCCAACCTGAATCCTCGAGATCTCTACACAGCCTGAGAAAACACGGACTATGAACAAATGATTATGTTTTATATTTAATAACATTTGTGCCATTGTTTGGTTTTAGTAACATTTCCAGTGCAGGTCTTCATTCAAAGTTCAGCCTTTAAAAAGTGAAATAAAAACTATACTGGATAGAAAAGTTGTGGTCTCCTTTCCTAGGCTTTAGTAATTTAACTGACTAACGCAAAAAATAATTGTATAATCAAACACCCAAAACTCATCACAGTTAGAAGACTATATAACAAAATATTCCTCAAATAAAAATACAGTGGACAGTAAAGAATACATTTAAGCTCCTCTTCCAAACCTAGAACACACAAGTGCAAATTCATGCACTTTCTGTAGTCATACTAAGAGATTGCAGTCAGTAATCCCTCTCTCAAAAACAACTGTATGCAATATTTATTTAAAGTTGCACTGCACAACTTTTCTGGTGGAGGGTCTGCCACCTGCTTGTTCCATGTTATGCCTTTAAACCTACCCATCTAGCATTTATTCATTACAGGTGTTTCTATTGCTCAAAAATACAATAATTCCTTCTGTGAATAGGGGCGACTCTCCACAGATCTGAATTGTAATGTAGTGTAGTGCTTTAGCCTGCCTGTCTCCCTCATAATAGATCGGTTTAATCTATACTGTGGAACTTTCTAGACAAAGCAAAAACATTTCCAAGTAGACAAGCAGAAGAAAAAGAAGACATGCTTTATTTATCCCCGTAGGGAAATTATTTCTCTGCATTTGACCCATCCTTCAAGAGCAGTGGGCAGCTCATCTTTCAGGCGCCCATTATCTTATTGCTAGGCTTGGTCAGGACCTAAGCTGGAGGTTTTACCTGGAGCATGTTTTGCGTGGTGGACCTTTTAACTAGAAAATGTTACACAGTACACCTTTAAGTTAAAATTGCATTGATTAACTACATAAAAGTGCCCAATATACATAGTTTAAATGTGCACCATGTAACCTTTCTGGTGAAGGGTCTGCCACCTGCTTGTTGGATAATGTTGCCTGGAATGTTACACAGTATGGCATTTAACCTCTGTCTCCATGGAGACAAGCAGGCGTCGCCACAAGGCCAAGTTAAAGGCCAGAATGTATCTTTTTAAGAAATATTTTTAGAATTAAAACACCTGTAATTCATGCCATACTTTGGAACATTCCAGACAAAGCAATAACATCCACAGTAAAGTTCATCTTTAAAGATGCATTGTGCAACTTTTCTGGTGGAGGGTCTCTCCATAGAAATGTCATTGCTTTGTCTATGATGTTCCATGGTAGAGATTAAACTACCTATCTCAAGGGACACAACTATAGGCTACATTGCAGGTCAGATCTGTGGAGAGTCACCCCTATTCACAGAGCGAATCATTCTACTTTTGAGCAACAGAAACACCCGTAATGAATACTTGCTAGTTGAATATGTTAAATGTCATAACATCAATAATAACACAAGTAATAACACCCCCATGCAGACAAGCATGTGACAAACCCTCCGCCCAAAAAGTTACACAATGCACCTTTAAATTAGCATATTTATATAAGGCTTGCACCAATACATTGCATGTATGTTTCTAGTCTAGTGAAATACTGTAACCTGCAGCCCAAAACGTCCTTAGCCAAACGTCTCGTGCGCTTTGACTCCGCCTCTCTGGACTGAGTGGTCGCCGAGGTTCATGCTGTTTACAAGGGGGAGAGGTGCGTTCAGATGAGATGTCCCGGCCCCAACTTAATCTTACAAGTGTGTATTCAATGACTTCACTTTAGTCTACATGGGGCGCTAGCATTATTCTGAGGCCTGGAACCTCACCGGAGCAGGATGGGTAGACGAGAGGCGGACGATGGAGGCGCGATGACCACCAGCGAGCGCTCCGAGTTGGGATCTCTGTTGCAGGACACTGAATCCACTTCTTCCAGCAGCGGTACTGGGCAGCAAAGGAGTCCGGGGTCCCTCGCAGTTTCTCGGGAGACATCTGCCACCACAGCCTTGTCAGAGGTGAAGAAGCACCAGCACAAACACAACCTCAAGCACCGGTATGAAGTGATGGAGACGCTGGGGAGAGGCACCTACGGCAAAGTAAAGAAGGCGCTGGAGAGAGCAACTTTGCGCACGGTGAGCAGTGAAATAAAATCAGATGTCAGTGAAACAGTTTTAGGCTATATTCATAATGTTTGCTCTCGATTTGTTACAAAAACATGAATCTTTAATTTTTCCTCATGTGCTTATCCAAAGCTCATCAAGGCATCTGGTGTAAACAAATCATCAGTGTAACTGCCCTAGAATATTGTTTCTCTGTGTAGCCTTAAGTTTTCTGCTGGATGTTAATTGTTTACACTGCCAGTACTGGCAGTGCTGCTGTTGTCCTGATCCAGCTTTATTTAAATTAAGCCACTGGTTAAAATGGCACTTGCAGAGCCAAATGACACTGCTACACCCTATATGTTCTATTAGTTATCAGCTTTGCTATTTCAAAAAAAGTTACTATTTTTGATCTATTGTATAACTGCTAAAGCAGGACCTATATGAGATACTAATATATAGATAATTAGTCTATAAACGTAACCAGGACTTTAGTTTGACTAAATCAGGACTAATGATCAATGCTTTGCTCCTGGGTCAAGTGCAGCTCTAACAAATATACTGTAGACAGTTTAAAGACATTTGCACTATGCATTGTGTGGCATGCGTGAAAAGTCCCTCAGTCGTCCAGGTAGAATCCATGATCAAAGGAGAAGTTCAATTTGTCAACTGGACAAAGTTTGTTTGGTTGAAAACGTTTTTGTGGCATGTTTTGGTGGGTGAGCTTATGAGCCAATGCTCATGAAGTACTTGCTTCCTGTGCTGCCAGGCTGAGATGCCTTTGGCCTGACTCACTCAGCACTTCAACAAGAGGATAAAATTACTACAATAGGCTTCTCACATAGGAACCTGCCCCCTTTTACTCCCAGCGATAAACACAAACAAACTCGTAAATCAGTGTAAGTATGAGACTGTTTGGTCCCAGGTTATGAATGACCTAATTTCAAAGCCTTACTCTTAATGGCACACTCTTGTCAATATAATACTGTTATAATAATATAATACTGTAAATAGTTTTATTGAGTCATATTACACCTCTGAAAGACCATAATTGGTGATGGAGAGAAGTGAGAATCGCACTGGTCCAGTAATGTGATTGGATAGACAAGGAAAATGCAGGATTCCTGAAGCCTGCCAGCACATACCAAGGATTCTTTGAAACAAAACGGACATTATTTTTGGAAACCAGACCAGGGCCCTGTTGTTTTGAGTGTTGAGAAGTGGGATGGTGAGAAATTGGAAAAACAACATAATGTAATGTAGAAAAAAATGTCTTGGTAAATTTGCATTTCCAAGTTTTGAGGACAAACGAGGATTATCATGTTTATGTTATTTCTAGCTGATGTACTAATTATGAATAGGCTAATATTATAATGCCAAATTTAATCAGGTTATAACTTGATTTAGCCTTGTTTTACCAAAAGGACTGCATTACACAGTCCTGGTTCCTTATACTTAGAAGTTGATATATACTATTATATCATGCTTTAATCCAAGATCGTACCTTTCTAGTATCACAGATCCAAATAAGTCTTTATATTTGAGAGGCTAAATACATTATTTAGGAACTACTTGCAATTAAAACCAAATTAAATTATCACAAACTCCCTCACCTCTTGCATGTGACTGTGAACAATGCCCAGTGTGTCTGAAATGGATCTAGTGTTAAGTGCAAAATATGCATCCGTGTCCATTAGATGGTTTACAAGTATTTTGAAGGAAAAATGTCATTGCAAACATAACTGTATCAGGATTATTGCCTATACTTGTACTTTTATTTCAGTTTATGATGGGGTTACAAGTATATCTATATTATACATTGAAATAATAGATTATTCACACTAGTTAATGTATTATTTTTGTTCTTGGTCTTGTACGTTTTTGCAGCTCTTGGGATCCAGATGAAGCAAAACATGTTATAGTTTGGGGCACATTCTATCAACTTCCTCTGAGTTGCACAGACGTCAGTTTTATCAAGTCAGGTCAATGCTTATAGTAGTTTGAGTGATGTTATGTAAGCTGAGTGGCTAATAGAGCGTGTGAATTGTCTGTCCCAGTGGTTTATAGATGTTTTTCCGGCAGCTGAGAATGCTGGAGTTCAGAGTTCAGGTCTTCGCTTTCATAAGGCCACTCTGCTCCTCTGAGGCAAGTCCTGACTGTCCTGGCTAAAATGTCTTTTTCATGGCCAAGAGGCAATCAGCAACACAACCCTATACATATGCAAGTCCATTATTAACGGGCCCATATTACGCTTTTTTCTGATTTATGTTTATAATGTTTCCTTATCAAAAACATACCTGGTGTTTTGACTCACACAAATGTTGCAAATTTAGGCTGCTTCTCTCAAACTGAAAACACTCCGAAAACAATCTGTCTTTGTGGAAATGAATGTGATTTATACTTGAGACCAGACCAGTCATTAACATGTGCAGACACAACTGTCCCCACTAGGGATGTCAACAATTAATCGACTTACGATTAATTGTCGATCAAGACGTTGGTAGATTAAAGTGCATTAATTGTAACTAATCGCTAGAGGAGAGGGCGCTACTCTGGAATGTGAACACGAGATGCAAACCCACTCGCGAGAAGGACCATAGCGTTACATCCGCGGCCGGATCTAGAAGCAGTGCAAAATGTTCTCCTGCGAACCCAATTTTTGCGGCTTGGTTCGCTCCGCGTCCCGCTGTCTGCGTGAACACGTGCGCGGCGCCCTGCACGTGTTCCTCCGCTCTGGGCCGTAGCAGGCTCCACGTGAAAGCGCAGTGGAAGCAGCCCGCTGTCCGGCCCGTGTGCCGGTGTGTGTGTGCGTGTGTGTGCGACTGTGCGTGTGTGTGAGTGAAATGTTTTCCCCAATCAATTCATTTTTTTATCATTTCATATCACGGAGCTTTTACAAAAAACGTCCTCAATTTATTTTCAATAAATAATGTATTTTGTTATTCAGCATTAATACATTTGTCTGCTTTTTACTAAGGAATAATTAATTGAGGAATAAAAAATATAATAATACTATGATATATTTTTGACTCAGTGTTATGTATACTGTAGCTTATATTCTTAAAGACCCTATTGAAACACTAAAATTCAGGTGAAAAACGCCGCTTATCAATTAATCGTAAGTCGATCGATAACGTCAATCAACTATAGATTAATGAATTAATCGATAATTTGCATCCCTAGTCCTCACCCCACAGGAAAATATTGATTATGACTGATTAAATTAAAATAGTCATTAGGTTATCTTTTAGAAACTCATTTGGTCTTCTAACTAAAATTTGGTTTGGTAGTTAAAGACCCTTCAGTGTAAAAACTTATGTTCCCTTTCGCTTGTTTCTCTTGTCAGGAAGGGACAAAAGCATGTGAATATGGATGCAAATCAGATCAAGCACATCTGGGCACATCAGAAATTGTCACCTTCTCACTTTGAAATGTATGTCCTCTGGTCATCTCAGTGTATATAAACCTGGTGCTTTGTATCATTCGGGGCTGGCATTGCAGGAACTTGCTGCTGGTTAAGAGAGGCTGAATGGTGTCTGACCAGGGCAGGCCTAGGCCCTGTCCATATCTGCTTTAACAAAGAATAAACCTTTGTCAGTATTTAAAAAACTTATCGGGCTTCTCAAATTGATTAACTATTTATCATTAAGAGATAACATGATAGTACACAACGTTTTCCAGTGTGTTTTTTAAAAATCATCATTAGAATTATTTTGATAATTTGTAATTACCGTAACAGCTACCTTTTACTTTTTGTTAAGAGGGCATTTTGAGACAGATAATAATACAGGGTTACTCAGACATGTGTGAATAAAGCAACACAGCTCAAGGTATGTTTTTGATGAGGAAACAACATCATAATGTGGATTAAATTTTACAAGAGTAAATTTTGCATAATATGGGACCTTTAAAGGGATAGTGTTTTTTATGTTAATCTGTATGGCTCCCCCTTCAACAGTATCACATTAGCTCTATTAGTCTGTTCACTTTAAGCAGATGTTTACAGCGGATGCGGCACGGCGACATCCGCCGTAAGCAGATGTTTAGAGTTAGAGCTAACGTGGGCGCAGTGATACGAATCTAGAGAAAATATGCGAATGCGAATTACACTGCTGAATTTTTCACGGACAACTGTTTGTGACGCAAATACAGTGGTACCTCACCTTACGAAATTAATTCGTTCCAGAAGTGGTTTCGTAACATGAAAAATTCGTAAGTTGAGTAGCTATTTCAATGGAAAAAGCCTGATCCGCTCCAAGGTTTTTTTTTGGAGTGTAACATTTTTTTATAGTGTAACATTGTGTTCTGCGTCCTGACAGGCTAAGAGACTAGACCAGGACTAAAAGAACGTGGAATAAACCAGGTCTAGACCAGAACTAAACCTGGATTAGACCTGTTATTATAACACGGTAGTGCCGTTGGATGAGTGCGTTGCTCGTGTCTGCGCTCCTTGCCAGCCCCGCGGGGCGAGCTCTGCTTCTATCTGACCTCCAGAGCGGGGAGGCTGACACTATGAGCTAAAGGAGCTCTATCGGCCGGCAAGACCGCGGGGTCTCGCTCAGGGTGAGCTCTGGTTCTATGTGACTTCCAGAGCCGTGGGGCTGAGACTGTGAGCTGTGAGCCGCGCGGGCGGGCCGAGCTGCGCGTGCTCGCGGCCCCGAGGAGGAGGCACGCGGCGCTACGGCTCTCCATCCCGCAGCCCCGGTGTAGCGCGGCCTTGCGCCGTATGGACGTTTTGATCCTTCGATGTCGGCTCTTCCTATCATTGTGAAGCAGAATTCACCAAGTGTTGGATTGTTCACTCACTAATTGAACGTGAGCGGGGTTTAGACCGTCGTGAGACAAGTGAGTTTTACCACACTGATCATGTGTTGTTGTGTCTCCGCTTCCATCGCACGTTCGGCGAGCCGCGCCCCCCCAACACATTCCATTGAAAATCTATGAAAGTTCGAGTGTTCAAACGAGAGAGAAATGCGAGAGAAACTCCAGTCTGAGAAAAGCATAGAATGCGTGTGGTGAGGCATTTATAGCCCTAAAGCATGTAGAACAATTGCAAAATACAAAGTTGTCCTACCTCGTGGACCTCTCCCACCACGGGCCACCTCTGGAACCTAACCCCGTGTGTGTTGATAAAGTGTATTTACGTTTCGGGGCATGCATCTGAGCGCGAATTAATTGAATTTTTAAGATTTGTTGTTTTTAAAGTGCTTTATAAATAAAGTTGGATTGGATTGGAGATTTCGCGTTTCGTAACTTGAAATTTCATTCGTATCTAGAGACCAAAATTTGACCTGAAGGCGTTTCGTAACTTGAAAATTTCGTTTGTTGGGTCATTCGTAAGGCGAGGTACCACTGTATATCACTTTTTGGACAAATGTTGTTTTGTCCTGGCTAACTTACCGGAACTACGTTCACGAGCTACGTTACCGGAGGAGAACCGGGACCAGATCACATTGTCACGGGTAAGTCAGTGTTAATCTCAGGACACTGTTGAAGGGGAAGCCATACAGATTAACATAAAAAAAACGCACTATCCCTTTAAGACAACTTCCAGAAAAAATATTTATTTTATTTTTTTCGAGTTTGACCATCTGATCTAGGATGTTTATTTTTGATTGCCCTGGAAATGTTTAAAAGGTTGCAATATGTTACTCTTATTTGGGTATCATTTGAGCTGTTCAAAATAGTACAAAGTATATAGGATTAAAGAAACATAATTCTATTAACCCTCTTCTGCCAAATCCTTATAATCGCCTCTAATGCTACACAATAGAATGTTTATACTGTGCATGTATTGTCAAAAGGAGAAATTCAATTTTCAAGATTCAAGATTCAAGATTGTTTATTTGTCATATGCAGGATCAACACAAGGTCAACAGTGATCAAAGATCTAAGTCAGCTTTATTGTCAATTCTGCCATGTGTTCAACATACAGTGAATCGAAATTTCGTTTCTCTCTGGCCAAGTAGTGCAAAAAGACAGTGTACAAAATACAATATACAATGCAATGAAATGCTTAGGATCAGAAGAACCCGTTTGACTTGCTAAGATAGTCAAGAAGAAATTTGTCACCTGGACAAACGTTTATTTGGTTGAATACGTTTTCGTATTAATAATGTGTGTGTGTGTGTGTGTGTATATATATATATATATATATATATATATATAATGTATATGTATGTATATATATAATTTTATATATATATAAAATCTTCACAGGTGGCCATCAAATCTATCCGTAAGGAGCACATCACCGATGAGCTGGAGCGTATCCACATTCAGAGAGAGATTGAGATCACGTCTGCCCTACAGCACGCCAACATCATACGCTTCCACGAAGGTCAGGTTACAGACTAAGCAGAGACCTGCACGCCACAACACCACTGTAAATATACAGTAATGAAAATCTTCACCCCCTCAAAAGCAGCAGCATATAATTGTGTTTATTGTCATACTAATGAGTAATATTGCAGACAATTAATGTTACATACATTTGGATAAGATTTTTATTTGGTAATGAATGTCAAAGTTTTGCAAGAGATGGGTCACTAGTTGAATTGAATGTAACTGGTTCACATTGTGTGTAGTGTTTGAGAGCAGGGACAAGATAGTGATTGTGATGGAGTATGCCAGCAGAGGAGAGCTGTACGATTACATCCAGGAGAGACGGAGACTGTCCGAGACTGAGGCCCGGGCCATCTTCAGACAAATCACATCCGCTGTTCACTACCTCCACAAGGTTTGTTATTATACACTTTCACAATACTGCAAAGGGACATGCTTTCATAAAAATATACATTTTCAAATAAGTTACGGCAATGGTCCCAACACATTGTAGTGATTATGAGACTAGGACTTAAAGGTGCACTGTAATATTTCTGGTGGTGTTTTTCTTTCCATGCTTGGTAACAGCTGGGAATAAAGTAAGGAGGTCTCAGGCACTTGCTGAATCACATACAAGCAAATACTGTACCACTAAATCCACTAAATCCTTAACTGCCAGCCAAACTTGATTAGTTTCCTCAGCTCTCTCTGGGTTAAGAGCGCATTAGTAGCCAAATGTTTGGTATAAGCACATATTTAAACATGTCCCCTCTATCCTCTAACTGTTGTTTTCTTGTCTTGTCTTTCTGAAATTTCTAGTTGAGGTAAATTGTAAATTACATGTTTGTTTCTAGCAAATGTCTGTGCATTTTGAAGTATGGATCAAAGATGCAACCTTAACCTCACTAAAGGGAAAAAGGATTTGTGTTACATAATACTTTTATTGTGAAATATCGTTTTGTGGTTCGGCAATAAGAGAAATATTTGTTTATTCTTTTTTCAGTACTTCTCACACGTAGTAATTCTTTTAGGTTCAGTAACTTTCCCACCATGTTAACTGTTCCAGAAATAGAAACATAATTTTTTTGTTAATGTGTCCATGTCTGGATGATTGAACGTGCTGATGCTGCAGAGGTATTTAGGGCACACGCTCTATTATTGACAATTTAAAGAAAGACAAAAAAGACATTGGAATGTTTCGCATAGAGCTCACAAAAGATTATTTGAGCTGTTGTTTACTGACCTCACGTGCTGTATTGGATATAATTAGTGGCAAAAATGGGTCACTGTTGTGACCCATTTCTAGAATAACTACAAAAGTATAATCATAATTATGTTTCATTATTTTAACAACTTTATAAACAATGAAATACACACCGGATCAAATTTTTAACAACAGTTGAAAAATTGCAAGAATTCACATTTTGCACTGTTGGGTCTTACGAATGTTCTAAATAGTGCTTCAAAATGCAAAAAGAACAAATGGGAATGAGACAAGAACATTTTGAGAAAGTAATTTATTGCAAATAACCATTAAACTGAAATAGGCTGTTTCTCAGCTGATCAAAAGTTTAAGACCACAGTCTTTAAAAGCCCATATTTTCGCAAAAATGTGGATTCAGTTTCATTTTCTGTCAGGTATTCACACTGTCACGACCTCCTGATGGCAAAGGCAAAGAAGCTTTCTCTCTTTGAACGTGGTCTGACTGTTGAGCTGCATCAGCAAGGCCCCTCACAGCGTGCCATTGCTGCTGAGGTTGGATGTAGTAAGACAGTCATTTTAAACTTCTTAAAAGATCCTGAGGGTTATGGGGGAAAAAAGTCAAAATTTCACCAGCCCTGAGCCAGAGGATCTAATTGGCTGTCCATTAAGACATGGGACGATCCTCTGCCCAAATTAAGCTTGTTACTGGTGCCAACTGCAGTCCCATAACCGATAGACGGCATCTGCGAGAGAAGGGTTTTAAGAATAAAAAATTTCTTCAAAGACCTCATCTCCTCCAACGGCACAAAATTGCCCATTTGGAGTTTGCATGAGAGCACCAAACATGGGCCATTGAAAGGTGGAAGAAAGTTTTATTCTCTGATAAGAAAATTTTTTACCTTGACGGTCCTGATGGCTTCCGTTACTGGCATGACAAAGAGAGCCCACCTGAGATGTTTTCTACATGGCACAGTGGAGGGGGTGCCATCATGATCTGGGGGGCTTTTTCCTTCAATGGAACAATGGAGCTTCAGGTTATGCAGAGTCAAACAGCAGCTGGCCATGTGGAGATGTTGCAGGGGGCATCCCTCGTGACTGAAGGCCATCGTCTGTGTGGTAATGACTGGGTTTTTCAACAGAACAACGCTACAGTTCACAATACCTGTCTGACAAAGGATTTCTTCCAGAGAAATAATATCGCTCTTTTGAACCATCCTGCATGTTCCCCTGATCTAAATCCAGTTGAGAAAATTTGGGGGTGGATGGCAAGGGAAGTTTGAAAATGGACACCAGTTCCAGACAGTGGATTCCCTCCGTGAAGTCATCTTCACCACTTGGAACAACATTCCCACTAGCCTCCTGGAAATACTATCATCAAGCATGCCAAAACTAGTTTTTGAGGTGATTAACATGAATGGCGCAGCTACTCTACTACTACTATTTCTATTTATTTTTTTATTTTTTTTAGATATGGTCTTAAACTTTTGATCAGCTGATAAACAGCCTATTTCAGTTTAACGGTTGTTTGCAATAATTTGCCTTACTCAAAATGTTTTCTTGTCTCACTCCCATTTCTTCTTTTTGCATTTTGAAGCACTATTTAGAACCTTCTTAAGATCCAACAGTGCAAAATGTGAATTCTTATTATTTTTCAACTGGTCTTAAAATTTTGATCAACAGTGTAAGTGACACTCCTTGTCACAACCTGATTTTGTAATATTGCAGAAGCTAAACCAGGCTGTGCCTGGTTAGTACTTGGATGGGAGACTAGGAGATTAGGCAAGACACTTCACCTATATTGCCTAGTATGAAGGTGGTGTGTGAGGAGTGTTGGTGGTGGTTGGAGAGGCTATGTCGCAGATTGATAGCCTAACCCAGGGCAGCTGTGGCTACAGTAGCAGCTTACTGCCATCAAGTGTGGAGTGAATGAATAAAGCATGAAATTGACTCAGAGCATCTGTACCACTATATAAGATGATTATAAGATAATTATTGTTATAATGCAATGTATGATGGCTCTTTTTTAAATTTCTTTTTAGAGCGGTGTTGTCCATCGTGACCTCAAGTTAGAAAACATTCTTTTAGACCAAGATTTGAATGTAAAGGTAAGAGCATCAAAATCACTAGTGTAGTGTGTATTTTTAGTTGTAAAAATTCCTAATGGCAAAGCGTATAGTAAGTGTTGATAATGGTAATAATGAAAAACAGTAGTTAAAAAGTTTTTTTTTTTTTTTTTTTTTAATTTCTGTTGAAAATCACCACTTGCTTGGCTTACAGTATCAGTCCAAATCTAATTTGGTTGTTCACTTTTGGTCTTTTTAAGAAGTCTGTTCTTA
Source organism: Paratrypauchen microcephalus (assembly GCA_036785185.1). Classification (NCBI taxonomy): domain Eukaryota; kingdom Metazoa; phylum Chordata; class Actinopteri; order Gobiiformes; family Gobiidae; genus Paratrypauchen; species Paratrypauchen microcephalus. The sequence continues at coordinate 549,597 of JAVJIX010000052.1, read as the reverse complement.
CACAAGAGTGATACTGAAAAGAGAATGTAAGGTATCTGGTGGCAACTCTCAAAGTCAAAGTCAAAGATCAAAGTCAGCTTTATTGTCAATTCTGCCATATGTGTTCAACATACAGTGAATCGAAATTTCGTTTCTCTCTGGCCAGGTAGTGCAAAAAGACAGTGTACAAGATACAATATGAAGACAAAACACAACAAAAACTATCTAAGACAGAGACCTAAAGTTAAACTAAAGTCTAAGATCTAAAATCTTAAAGCAGTGCAACATAATAAATAAATACCTATATACAGATGTCCAAAGTGTACAGTGTGCATCAAAAATGTGCAATGGAAGATACAGCAGTGAAGTTAAGATAAAATAAATGTGCAACAGTAGTAATTCTAGTGCAATAACAGGAGTAAACCACAGTAGTAAAAATTCCAGTAGTAATGTGTAATAACAGTAGTGAACAACAGTACAACAGTAGTAAAATTCCAGTAGTAAATGTAAATGTGCAACAGTAGATTGTGTGTGCGCGCTACTACTGTGTGCTGGGATTGTGTACCCGCCCACCGCCCACTGGGTGTCTCTGGTTGGCTCAACATGAAATCTTACTCTGCTTTAGCCAATCATCATTACCTATCCCGCCCTTACCAAAGGGAGAAAAAAAATTCCCCTGTGCCTATGCGAGTCACGCACATGATGCCAGTTTCAAAATGAGTAGGTTCAGTAACGCAGTAACGCGCCGTTTAGTAACGGTAATTGAGTTCCTTTATTTTAAAAGTAATGCGTTACAGTATTACTTACTGTCAACAGTAACGACGTTACAGTAATAACGCGTTATTAGTAACGCGTTACTGCACAACACTGGAGACGGGTAAGGTGAGAGTTCAGGTGAGAGTTCAGCCTCCTGACAGCCTGGTGGATGAAGCTGTTTGACAGTCTGGTGGAGTGGGCCCGGAGACTCCGGTACCTTCTCCCCGAGGGCAGGAGGCTGAACAGGCTATGTGCGGGGTGGCTCGGGTCACCCACAATGCTGGACGCTCTGCGGGTGAGCCGGGTGTTAAAAATGTCTAGGAGGGAGGGGAGAGAGACACCAGCGATCCTACCAGCTGCATTCACTATGCGCTGCAGGGCTTTCCTGTTCTGTTCAGTGCAGCTCCCGTACCACACAGTGATGCAGCTGGTCAGGACGCTCTCAATGGTGCCTCGGTAGAAAGTGGTCATGATGGGTGGGGGGGCTCCAGCTCTCCTCAGTTTGCGGAGGAAATAGAGGCGCTTCTGAGCCCTCTTTGCCAGTGATACAGTATTCACTGTCCAGGAGAGGTCCTCACTGATGTGCACCCCCAGGAATTTGGTGCTGCTCACCCTCTCTACAGCAGCACCGTTGATGGACAGTGGGGGGTGCTGGGTGGGGCCTCTCCGGAAGTCAATAACAATCTCCTTGGTCTTTTCAACATTCAGAAGGAGATTGATAAAAGGAGAAGTTCAATTTGTCAACTGGACAAAGTTTGTTTGGTTGAAACAAACAAAGTGGCCACTTCACAAGAGGATGTACAAACACAGGCGGGCGTGCCAGAGTGGACCGTCATCTGCCGTTCATCTTCACCTAGAAGCCACGGGCCATTCGTTTGAGGACAGTGAGGTTCAGATCTTAGCCAGGGAAAAGAACTGGTTTGAGAGGGGGGTTAAAGAGGCTATTTTTGTCAAAAAAGAGAATCCGTCATTAAACAGAAATGGGGGAGTTAGACATAACTTGTCTCCCATCTATAATTCCATTCTTAAACCACATCAAAACAGACAAAGAAACATTAGGGCAGACGAGCCAGGGCAGAGGGGTGGAGAGGGTCGTTAGACTGTGAATAGGGGGTCGTAACTAGTCGCCAGAGTAATTTGGAAAACAAAGAGACAGATTAGGGGGGGTTCGTTTTCAGAGCTTTTTCAGGGTAGGACGCGCCTCCTGGCAGTGAGATATAAGCAGTGTCTAACCAGTACAATAACCAGAGCTGAAGAAGCCTCTCGGATGAGCGGCGAAACGTTTTCAACCAAACAAACTTTGTCCCGTTGACAAATTGAACTTCTCCTTTTATCATGGATTCTACCTGGATGACTGAGGGACTTTTCACGCATCAGAAGGAGATTGTTATTGCTGCACCATTGGGTCAGAAGGCTCACCTCACTCTTGTAGTTTGTCTCATCGTTATTAGAGATGAGACCCACCACAGTCGTATCGTCCGCAAACTTCACTATGTGATTGGTGCTGAACGCTGGTGAGCAGTCGTGGGTCAGCAGAGTGAAGAGCATCGGACTGAGCACACAGCCCTGGGGGGCTCCTGTGCTCAGTCTAATGCAGCTCGAGGTGTTTCTGCCGACCCGCACTGCCTGTGGCCTCTCACTGAGGAAGTTCAGCAGCCAATTACACAGTGAGGTCTGAAGCCCCAGGTGGTCTAGTTTGGTGATGAGCTGCTGTGGAATTATGGTGTTGAATGCTGAACTGAAATCTATGAACAGCATTCTCACATATGAGTCCTTATTGTCCAGGTGGGTGAGGGCTGGGTGAAGAGCAGAGGAGATTGCATCCTCGGTAGAGCGGTTGGCCCGGTATGCAAACTGGAATGGGTCTAGGGTGGGGGGGGGGATTTAATGTGTGCCATGACTAGCCGTTCAAAGCACTTCATGATGATGGGGGTCAGTGCAACAGGGCAATAGTCATTAAAAGTGGCCGGAGTGGGCTTCTTTGGCACGGGAACGATGGTAGTGGTTTTGAGGCAGGAGGGAATGACAGCCTGGCTCAGAGAAGCATTAAAGATGTCTGTGAAGACATCCTTGAGCTCCTCTGCACAGTCTTTCAACACACGACCAGGGATGTTGTCCGGGCCTGCAGCCTAACAGTATTCTGAATCTGACATAAATCCACAGTGATGCATTAAACAATAGTTATTTGAAGTTTATAGAGTTAGGGGAGGGATTTTATTTTCAGTTTTAGTCCACTAAATAAAATACATTGTTATGAAGTATTTTGAACAAAAGGGGGTGCAAATTGATTTGAGATTTTCTTTTAACCAATGAGAACTGAGAATGAGAAAAGGGGTTAATCTCATTTCATTTAGAGACACCAAACCAGACTTGAGAATTGTGTACACTAGTTTTTAAGTTTGTTTCATGTAGATATGATTTAAATGTATCTTGTGTTATTAATACAGTGGTACCTCACCTTACGAATGACCCAACAAACGAAAATGTCAAGTTACGAAACGCCTTCACGTCAAATTTTGGTCTCTAGATACGAATGAAATTTCAAGTTACGAAACGCGAAATCTCCAATCCAATCCAACTTTATTTATAAAGCACTTTAAAAACAACAAATCTCAAAAATTCAATTAATGCGCGCTCAGATGCACGCCGAAACGAGGGGAGACACAACAACACATCATCAGTATGGTAAAACTCACCTGTCTCACGACGGTGTAAACCCAGCTCACGTTCCCTTAGTGAGTGAACAATGCAACACTTGGTGAATTCTGCTTCACAGTGATAGGAAGAGCCGACATCGAAGGATCACGTCGACACGGCGCAAGGCCGCGCTACACTGGGGCTGCAGGATGCAGCCGTGCCTCCTCCTCGGGGACGAGCACGCGCGGGCCGAGCACGGGGTGATTTATTCCTGCTCCGGTCCTGGTTTAGACCCGGTTTAGTTCTGGTCTAGACCTGGAAGTCACATAGAACCAGCGCCCGACCCGAGCGAGACCCCGCGGTCTTGCCCGCTGTTATCCATTCCTGCTCTCATCTCCTAACCGTGGTTGGGAGACACAGGGGAGATCGTCTTCTCCAGGGCCGGAGATAGCTTTCCCTCCGGGCTTAACTCCCTTGTGGACATCGCGCGCTTACAGTGGTGGAGAATGCAAGTAAAAAAAGGCAGTTTTGCTGCAGAGTGGGGCTTTATTGTCTCCTCTCCTTTATTGTCTCCTCTACTCCGCGGAGACATTCATCCAGCACGCGCACACGGCGCGCGCGCACACACTCGCAGACTCTCTCTTCTGCACTGAGCTATAGACACAAGATAGACACATCTCACAACACCGCCAATAGAGCACCTTCCTCGGCCTGTTAGCTCACAGTGTCAGCGCCCCGGCTCTGGAGGTCAGATAGAAGCAGAGCCCGCCCCGCACCGCAAGGAGCGCGGAGACACGAGCAACGCGCTGATCCAACGGCACTGCCATGTTATAATAATAACAGGTCCAATCCAGGTTTAGTTCTGGCCAGACCTGGTTTAGTCCACGTTCTTTTAGTCCTGGTCTAGTCTCTTAGCCCGCCAGGACGCAGAACACAACGTTACACTATAAAAAAAAAAGTTACACTCTAAAAAAAACAACCTTGGAACGGACCAGGCTTTTTCCATTAAAATAGCTACTCAACTTATGAATTTTTCACGTTAAGAAACCACTTCTGGAACGAATTAATTTCGTAAGGTGAGGTACCACTGTATTATAAATACTATTATCAAAATAGAAACACAGTGGCTATAAGCAATGTGTTTAGATAAATGGTGTAGGCTTGTGAAGTTTCTTCTGTTACGTGAACTTTGAGTTCCCTCTCTCATGTTTTTCTGCACACAGCCTCATCCACTAGTACTGGTTTTCAGCAGCTATTTTTAGCCCATATAAATAAAATGTTGTTTTGCCTCTTTGGAAAGGGTTTGAATAATGTAGCTGATGAGGTGTAATAGAATTCCCAAACCCAAATTTTAAAAGTGAAAGACTGAATTTAACTGCCCAGATTGAAGATAGACTATTGATACTGGAGGTGTATTTCTGTATATTTTTATGGTGGATGCACACATTAGCAGCAACTACCAAATAAGTGTATAGATTGTCTGAAAACTCCAGAAAAAATACAAAATGGGTTTAAACAACCAATTTTCAGGAGTCTGTGATCAATAGAAGTATTCATGCTGTTTAGGAGTTTGAGACTGAAAAACTGCTTTCTAATGGTAGATTTAAGAGCACAAATCATCTCACCAGTTGTAATTCCAGCTAAGTCAGCTCTTTGTGGTCAAATTGTCTTAAAATAAAACTTAGAACCAATTTTAGATTTAACAAATGTATTGTAAAGTGTATAAATTATAGTTACTTTGTTCCTTTTTCTAGCTGGCGGATTTTGGACTCTCAAACCACTTTCAAAAAGGCATTCTTCTACAGACATACTGTGGTAGTCCTCTCTATGCTGCACCAGAGATAATTCAAGGCTGGCCCTACCAAGGCCCTGAGGTATGAAACCGAAGAAACTAGCTTAAATAAATATAAAAATAAATAAACAAAAAAACAACACAAATATTCGAGTCAGTGTATGCTATGAGTTATGCTCTTATGTCTCAAAGAACAAAATGACTTGCGTGGCATTAGCATTTATTCTAATATAGATCACTATAATCATAATAACCATCTTTTTTTGTTCAGGTTGATTGCTGGGCCTTGGGTGTTTTGCTTTATGCTATGGTGTACGGCAGCATGCCCTTCGATGGAGCAAGTGTCAAAATACTGACAGAGCAAATCACACAAGGTCACTATCACAGACCACATCCACCCTCTGGTAAATAATGTAACATTTTCCAAAATAATTCTCAAATATTTACATACCTTTTTGTTTAAAAAAGTATTGTTACATCGCTAAAAACTAAAAGTACTACAAGTAAAAGTTCTAACAGTGTGAAGCAAAATAGAAATCTCAGTAGTTTTTTTATTTTTTATTTGACAGTATATGTAAGACTACGCACGCCTGAACTCCATTTCATATGAAACCTGCATCTCAATTTTCTTGTCTAGTCTAATTGGTCTATCAAAATAAATAATTGGTATTCAAGTCAGTTTCACCCATGTAAACAACAGACATTGTTCCTTGTACTTTCTGCTACCATCTAGATGCCTGTGCCTTGATAGACTGGCTGCTGAGGGTTGAAGTGGAGGAGAGAGCCACCATCGAGGACTTGGCCAACCACTGGTGGGTGAACTGGGGTTATGAGGAGAGTGTGTGCGACTGTCCCACCTCTGCCCAGGACTGCTCCTCTCCACTGCTCGCCCGCTACATCGACTGGCAGAATCAGGTCACTGCTGCTTGCCACTTCAGTTTACCCCTAAAGACAGAGCAAGGAGTAGGAGGAGCACGGACACATGTGGGTAGCCTTAAAAAATCTCGCAAGGAGAATGCAATCTCCCAGAATGCATTGCGAGTGGCGTGTGCTGCTTCTGCTGTTGAAAGTAAGAAGCCAAAAGGTATTCTCAAACAGCAGAGAAGTTTTGACTCAGTTATTTACAGCCAACCTAGAGAAAGCTCACCATCACAAACTAGAAGTAGCAGAGAACCTTCTACTTTCAACTCATCCAAAATGCCCAAAAAGGGTATCCTCAAGAATTTTTACAATGGGCTATCTGATTATGATCCTTCAGTATCAAAGGCTAATTCTGTAGAAAATGTTGGTTTGTGCTATTTGAGACCTGTTGCTGCTGCAGAGGGTAGCCTCAATTTGCGCACAGAGGCGGTAAGAAGAAGAAAGGGCATACTTAAACTTAATGGCAAGTTTTCGCGCAGTCTGGACCTCTCTGATAATCATGACTCGTCCTTCCAAACCACAACACTCCCTGAGACATTACAGAGACAGCATCTTCTTTCAAGTTCTGTGGTCGGAGAGATGAGTCGTCCCTCCAGTATTGTGAGTGAAGACAGTCTCTTTTCCACAGAGTCCTTTGACACGCTGGACATGAGCGCCTAATCACAACACAGGCTTTTCTTACATGGCACACAGCAGCACAGCGCTTATAGCTCAGAGGAAGAAATAACCAGAGAGAATTAAAGACAGTGCTGAAGAAATTAAAATATTGTATGGTATAGGTATAGTTTATTGATCCCTTATGAGAGAAATTTATTTACTGCATTTGACCAATTCTTCAACCAATGCTGGTGGGACAACCTGTCAGGACCACTGAGCTACTGCCGTACAACAATCTGGGACCTATCTCCAGATCTTGAGCTAGGCTTGGTCAGGAACACCTTAGCTGGAGAATTTACCCATGGTGCATGTTTGGGGTTGATGGCGGAAACAGGAGTGCCAGCTGGAGACATACCCAGATAAGGGGAGAACATGTTAACTCCAAACAGGAATTGACCTCTAATCTATAATAATTATGTTAAAAAAATAAAAAACTTAGTGAGAATATACTGAGAAATGTGTTGCAAATTATTTTTTATATAAAATATTAAGTGAAAAAGTAATTATGTTTTGTTTTGTTAAAAACATTTGATCACAAAACAACTTTACAACTGTCCTTTGAACATTCTATTTGCATTTACACTTTATACAAGGTACTGCATATAACACATCAATCAATTTCATGTCATGCCTGTAAAGCACACAAGCAATATTAATATTATGTTGTTGATACGCTAAATGATAGTGCTACTTGGTAACCTTATAAATATTCTATTCTCTCTCACAGAATCTTTCTGTCGCAGTAAATCTAACTCATTACACACCTACAATCATTACACAGTTATTACGCAATTACAAAAGATATGAGCTAACGATATATTGGGATTGTTCAAAGGTGTGGTCTGTCTCACTCATGAGTATTTTTTTATTTTGCTTTGGCACATTATCTATTAAAGACTGACATCAAAACAGCTCATACAAAATCCTAAACAGAATTTTAGTTTTCCTAAACAAAATTTAATCTTATCAAATTGCTGTTTCACATTCAAAAATAATCAATCATCCCCCAAAAGCCAGTTTTAACTAGCCTGGGAATTCTCAGGCCGCTTCCGTTCGTTTCGAACTGGAAGGCGGCCTGGAAACTCGTCCAAGCGAGAGTCCCAGATTTAGGGCCCCAATCAGAGAGCGAGGGAGGTGTGGCAAGACGGTGACGCGTACTACATGACAAACGGAAGCTTGTAGTTTGAACTGACAACTGACATGATTGGCTATGGACTTACGTATACGCTCAATGATAGACATTCATAACGCCCAATAAACGGCTGTTGGCAATCGCTAACCACACCTCCGCTACGGGATTTTTCGAAGCGAGTTTCCAGACCCATATCTCACTTGTGATATGGTCAGGTGTTAACCAGACTAAGTTCTAACATCAAATCTCTCAAACTTTGGTAATTTGTTTTGGCCCTGCAGCTCAGAAGCTTTAGTCGTGCTCTCAGTGACTGCATAATCACTGGTGCAAATTATTATTAGCAATGCTACCCCGAAGGAAAAATAAAATAATCCGTGTATCATTCGTTCTTTCGTTTTTCAATATAAAACCAAAAATAAGAAAACGAAAAAACAACAGTTTTTTTTTCATTATTTGTCTCCAAAACCAAAATGAAAAAACGGATAACGATTCGTTTTTTCAGTTTTCGATTTTGTGTTTAAATGAAACATGGAAAAACTGATAACAGCTGTTTCCCGTTTTGTCCAATTTTGATCTTTGCGCAATCAGTGTTGCCAACTCCCCAGCATCGGAAGTAGCTATTGGCCCGCCCAGAAGTAGCTAAAAGTAGCTAGACGAGCGAGCGGTTCAATCCAAACGTCATTGTCTGCAGGGGGCTCCAGACAGCACATCCTAACCTTCCTTACCCCGTGACACTAACCTTTTATTGGGGCCAGGCAGCGGTAGCTGCAAGGCACCTATAGTGTTTCTACTGATTCTTATTGGGGCCAAGCAGCGGTAGCTGCAAGGCACCTATAGTGTTGCTATTGATTCCTATTATTGGGGCCAGGCAGCGGTAGCTGCAAGGCACCTATAGTGTTTCTATTGATTCCTATTATTATTATTGGGGCCAGGCAGCGGTAGCTGCAAGGCACCCATAGTGTTTCTACTGATTCTTATTATTATTATTATACATTATTCTTCCGCCTCTGGGAGTCTATGGCAACCCCTAGAACCGTCTGGTAAAAAGTTGTGAAATTTGGCATGCACATTCCAGCCAGTCTCCTCATTACCCACAGCAATTTATAGGCCCCCACCCTCAACCCTCTAGCGCCACCAGCAGGTCAAAGTTGCAGGAATTTTCAGGTACATTTCTGCGTGTAACTTTTGAACCGTATGTCCAATTTTCAAAAACTTGGTATCCCTGGACTCCTTGGGCCAAGCCGAATCCAACGCACCCTGTGACGTCATTTTCCGTCAGGGTAGATTTTCCGCCATTTTGGATTTTATGAAAAACACTCAAAATGCTTCTCCTCCCTCAATTTTGGACCAATTTTGCTCAAATTTGGTCCATAGCATCTTTGGACTGAGCCTCATTAGGGACGTACCCGGTTTTTTGATATCTCTTATCGTTTTGACGTGACAGCCAATCAAACGTGTCCGAAAAGTCGCCAAATAGGAAGTGAGCTCATATCTCGGGAACCGTTTATAGGATTATTTTCAAACTTTTCACAGATGTTCGTGTCCTTCCCAGGAATCCCCACAAAGAATTACAGGTCCCCACCTCAAACCCTCTAGCGCCACCAACAGGTCAAAATTTTAGGGACATTTCTGCTTGTAACTTTTGAACCGTAAGTCCGATTTTCAAAAATTTGGTATCCCTGGGATCCTTGGGCGAAGACTGATCCAACGCATCCTATGACGTCATGTCTGCCGGAATAGAATGTCCGCCATCTTGGATTTTGTGAAAATCAATAAAATTCTTCTGTTTCTACAGCTTAACTTGTAATTTCCACAACAAATGGTGTGCACCCACATTCTAGACAGTCTCAAGATGCCCTTCAACAAATTTTACATCCCCACCCCCAACCCTCTAGCGCCACCAGCAGGTCAAAGTTGCAGGTACATTTCGGCTTGTAAGTTTTGAACCGTACGTCCGATTTTCTAAAGCTTGGCCTCCCTGGACTCCTTGGGGCAAGACGAATCCAACGCATTCTGTGACGTCATTTTCCACGGGTAAGATTTTCCGCCATTTTGAATTTTATGAAAAACATTCAAAATGCTTCTCCTCCCTCAATTTTGGACCAATTTTGCTCTAATTTGGTCCATAGCATCTTTAGACTGAGCCGCATCAGAAACTTACCCGGTTTTTTGATACCTCTTATCGTTTTGTCGTGATAGCCAATCAAACACGTCTTAACAGTAGCCAAACAGGAAGTGAGCTCATATCTCGGGAACCCTTCATAGAATTATTTTCAAACTTTTCACATGTATTCTAGTCTGTCCCAGGATTCCCCACAAAAAATTACAGGGCCCCAGCTCAAATCCTTTAGCGCCACCAACAGGTCAAAAATTGAGGGACATTTCTGCTTGTAACTTGTGATGTAGTTTAATGTCCAGCAGGGGGCAGCAAAGGTCTTTAGTAGTCTACTCTAGCGGCCCAGCACGGTCACGTGACTCCCAGTGACGTCAAGGAAATTGGCAAACTGGCGCCCCCTCTGGCTGCAAGCGCCCGCGCAATACATTCCCTTTCACGTGGGCCAATGCGCAGCGCAGAGACCTGCTGGAGCCTACAGCGGCGCGAGAGGAAAGGAAGAGAGAAAGAAAGAGAAGATAGAGAGAGGATTCACCCCCTCTCTCTCTGTGGCCGGTAACTGACAAAGCGTCTCAATCTGACAGTACACCGGCCGCGAGTCCAGCTCACACTACCACGATTTGACCAATGTCACGGCACTAGTTGCTAAGAGGAATTGACCAATGATAGCTCCTACTAGCTCCTACCAACAACGCACACGCTCGCATCGGGAACACGGAAACTACAGAAGACAATAGTAAACGAAGTTAGTATAACGCAACATTTAATCACTTTTAAATCGATCGTTCACCCTCCGTGGTATTTACTATGAATACAACGTACAAGACACACTTTACATGGGACTTTGTAGAGATACACGATCAGCATTTTCAATAGAGGCGACGTGAATGACTTATCCTGGACAACAGTTCATCTCGGAGCTCTTTCGGATTTGCTGGACAGTATCTCATCTTTGCTTTTGGTAAGTCATGTCATGAAATGTGTGTTTGTCATATCACTATTCTATTTTAGCGCTATTATATTATATTATATTGTATTAATTATAATAAATATAACATAATATAACATATATATTATATTATATTATACTGAGGAGAAATCTGTGTGAGGAAAGTGAAGAATAGCTGTGTGTGATAACTTTTTGTTTGTGTGTGTGTGTGCCTGTGCAATCTGTAGAATAAGACAAGAAGAATAAATGTTTAAGGTGAGAGTGGCCGTGTGTGTGTGTGTGTGTGTGTGTGTGTGTTTGAAAAAATCGTTTGAATAATTGTGATTTCAATATTGACAGATAATCGTGATTATTATTTTTTCCATAATCGAGCAGCCGATGGTTCTGTTTATATATCTGATTGTATATATTTTTGCCACTTTTATGTGTAGAGTTTATTTATTATTTATTTATTATTTATTATTTTTTATTATTTTTTATTAAACACTCAAAATACTTCTCCTCACTCAATTTTGGACCAATTTTGCTCTAATTTGGTACAGAGCATCTTTGGACTGAGCCTCATCAGAAACTTGCCTGGAGCTTTGATATCTCTTATCGTTTTGTCGTGAGAGCCAATCAAACGCATCCTAAAAGTCGCCAAACAGGAAGTGAGCTCATATCTCGGGATCCCTTCATAGGATTATTTTCAAACTTTTCAGACTTATTCTAGTCTGTCCCAGGATTCCACACAAAAAATGACAGGGCCTCAGCTCAAATCCTCTAGCGCCACCAACGGGTCAAAATTTGAGGGACTTTTCTGCTTGTAACTTTTAAAGCGTAAGTCCGATTTTCAGAAACTTGGTATCCCTGGGATCCTTGGGCGAAGACTGATCCAACGCATCTCACCGAATTAGGCTGGGTCGCTGCTTGGCCCCACATTGCTGCTTGCAGCTATATTTATTATTATTATACATTATTCTTCCGCCTCTGGGAGTCTATGGAAACCCCTAGAACCGTCTGGTAAAAAGTTGTGAAATTTGGCATGCACATTCCAGCCACTCTCCTCATTACCCACAGCAATTTATAGGCCCCCACCCCCAACCCTCTAGCGCCACCAGCAGCTCAAAGTTGCAGGAATTTTCAGGTACATTTCTGCGTGTAACTTTTGAACCGTATGTCCAATTTTCAAAAACTTGGTATCCCTGGACTCCTTGGGCCAAGCCGAATCCAACGCACCCTGTGACGTCATTTTCCGTCAGGGTAGATTTTCCGCCATTTTGAATTTTATGAAAAACACTCAAAATGCTTCTCCTCCCTCAATTTTTGACCAATTTTGCTCAAATTTGGTACATAGCATCTTTGGACTGAGTCTCATCAGAAACTTACCCGGTTTTTTGATATCTTTTATCGTTTTGTCGTGACAGCCAATCAAACGTGTCCGAAAAGTCGCCAAATAGGAAGTGAGCTCATATCTCGGGAACCGTTTATAGGATTATTTTCAAACTTTTCACAGATGTTCGTGTCCTTCCCAGGATTCCCCACAAAAAATTACAGGTCCCCACCTCAAACCCTCTAGCGCCACCAACAGGTCAAAATTTTAGGGACATTTCTGCTTGTAACTTTTGAACCGTAAGTCCGATTTTCAAAAATTTGGTATCCCTGGGATCCTTGGGCGAAGACTGATCCAACGCATCCTATGACGTCATGTCTGCCGGAATAGAATGTCCGCCATCTTGGATTTTTTTGAAAATCAATAAAATTCTTCTGTTTCTACAACTTAACTTGTAATTTCCACAACAAATGGTGTGCACCCAGATTCTAGACCGTCTCATGATGCTCTTCAACAAATTTTACGTCCCCACCCCCAACCCTCTAGCGCCACCAGCAGGTCAAAGTTGCAGGTACATTTCGGCTTCGAAGTTTTGAACCGTATATCCGATTTTCTAAAACTTGGCCTCCCTGGACTCCTTGGGGCAAGACGAATCCAACGCATTCAGTGACGTCATTTTCCGCGGGTAAGATTTTCCGCCATTTTTAATTTTATGAAAAACATTCAAAATGCTTCTCCTCCCTCAATTTTGGACCAATTTTGCTCTAATTTGGTACATAGCATCTTTGGACGGAGCCTCATCAGAAACTTACCCGCTTTTTTGATATCTCTTATCGTTTTGACGTGATAGCCAATCAAACGCGTCTTAACAGTTGCCAAACAGGAAGTGAGCTCATATCTCGGGAACCCTTCATAGAATTATTTTCAAACTATTCATATATATTCTAGTCTCTCCCAGGATTCCCCACAAAAAATTACAGGGCCCCAGCTCAAACCCTCTAGCGCCACCAACAGGTCAAAATTTGAGGGACATTTCTGCTTGTAACTTTTGAACCCTTAGTCAGATTTTCAAAAACTTGGTATCCCTAAAATCTTTGGGCCTAGTCAAATCAAATGCACCCCATGACGTCATGTTCGCCGGAATAGAATGTCCGCCATTTTGGATTTTGTGGAAATCAATAAAATGCTTCTCCTCACTCAATTTTGGACCAATTTTGCTCTAATTTGGTACATAGCATCTTTGGACTGAGCCTCATCAGAAACTTGCCTGGAGTTTTGATATCTCTTATCGTTTTGTCGTGACAGCCAATCAAACGCATCCTAAAAGTCGCCAAACAGGAAGTGAGCTCATATGTCAGGATCCCTTCATAGGATTATTTTCAAACTTTTCACACGTATTCTAGTCTGTCCCAGGATTCCACACAAATAAATGACAGGGCCTCAGCTCAAATCCTGTAGCGCCACCAATGGGTCAAAATTTGAGGGACATTTCTGCTTGTAACATTTAAACCGTAAGTCCGATTTTCAGAAACTTGGTATCCCTGGGATCCTCGGGCGAAGACCGATCCAACGCATCTCATCGAATTAGGCCGGGTCGCTGCTTGGCCCCACATTGCTGCTTGCAGCTATATTTAAACATTATTCTTCCGCCTCTGGAAGTCTATGGCAACCCCTAGAACCGTCTGGTAAAAAGTTGTGAAATTTGGCATGCACATTCCAGCCACTCTCCTCATTACCCACAGCAATTTATAGGTCCCCACCCCCAACCCTCTAGCGCCACCAGCAGGTCAAAGTTGCAGGAATTTTCAGGTAGATTTCTGCGTGTAACTTTTGAACCGTATGTCCAGTTTTCAAAAACTTGGTATCCCTGGACTCCTTGGGCCAAGCCGAATCCAACGCACCATGTGACGTCATTTTCCGTCAGGGTAGATTTTCCGCCATTTTGAATTTTATGAAAAACACTCAAAATGCTTCTCCTCCCTCAATTTTTGACCAATTTTGCTTAAGTTTGGTCCATAGCATCTTTGGACTGAGCCTCATCAGAAACTTACCCGGTTTTTTGATATCTCTTATCGTTTTGTCGTGACACCCAATCAAACGTGTCCGAAAAGTCGCCAAACAGGAAGTGAGCTCATATCTCGGGAACCGTTTATAGGATTATTTTCAAACTTTTCACAGATGTTCGTGTCCTTCCCAGGATTCCCCACAAAAAATGACAGGTCCCCAACTCAAACCCTCTAGCGCCACCAACAGGTCAAAATTTTAGGGACATTTCTGCTTGTAACTTTTGAACCGTAAATCCGATTTTCAAAAATTTGGTATCCCTGGGATCCTTGGGCGAAGACTGATCCAACGCATCCTATGACGTCATGTCTGCCGGAATAGAATGTCCGCCATCTTGGATTTTGTGAAAATCAATACAATTCTTCTGTTTCTACAACTTAACTTGTAATTTCCACAACAAATGGTGTGCACCCACATTCTAGACAGTCTCATGATGCCCTTCAACAAATTTTACGTCCCCACCCCCAACCCTCTAGCGCCACCAGCAGGTCAAAGTTGCAGGTACATTTCGGCTTGTAAGTTTTGAACCGTACGTCCGATTTTCTAAAACTTGGCCTCCCTGGACTCCTTGGGGCAAGACGAATCCAACGCATTCTGTGACGTCATTTTCCGCGGGTAAAATTTTCCGCCATTTTGAATTTTATGAAAAACATTCAAAATGCTTCTCCTCCCTCAATTTTGGAGCAATTTTGCTCAAATTTGGTCCATAGCATCTTTGGACTGAGCCTCATCAGAAACTTACCCGTTTTTTTGATTTCTCTTATCGTATTGTCATGATAGCCAATCAAACGCGTCCTAAAAGTCGCCAAACAGGAAGTGAGCTCATATCTCGGGAACCCTTCATACGATTATTTTCAAACTTTCACACATATTCTAGTCTGTCCCAGGATTCCCCACAAAAAATTACAGGGCCCCAGCTCAAACCCTCTAGCGCCACCAACAGGTCAAAATTTGAGGGACATTTCTGCTTGTAACTTTTGAACCGTAAGTTAGATTTTCAAAAACTTGGTATCCCTGGGATCCCTGGGCCAAGTCGAATCAAATGCACACCATGACGTCATGTCAGCCGGAATAGAATGTCCGCCATTTTGAATTTTATGAAAAACACTCAAAATGCTTCTCCTCACTCAATTTTGGACCAATTTTGCTCTAATTTGGTACAGAGCATCTTTGGACTGAGCCTCATCATAAACTTGCCTGGAGTTTTGATATCTCTTATCGTTTTGTCGTGAGAGCCAATCAAACACGTCCTAAAAGTCGCCAAACAGGAAGTGAGCTCATATCTCGGGAACCCTTCATAGGATTATTTTCAAACTCGTCAGAGGTATTCTAGTCTGTCCCAGGATTCCCCACAAAAAATTACAGGGCCCCACCTCAAACTCTCTAGCGCCATCAACAGGTCAAAATTTGAGGGACATTTCTGCTTGTAACTTTTGAACCGTAAGTCCGATTTTGAAAAACTTGGTATCCCTGGGATCCTCGGGCGAAGACTGATCTAACGCATGTCATCGAATTAGGCTGGGTCGCTGCTTGGCCCCACATTGCTGCTTGCAGCTATATTTATTATTATTATTATACATTATTCTTCCGCCTCTGGGAGTCTATGGAAACCCCTAGAACCGTCTGGTAAAAAGTTGTGAAATTTGGCATGCACATTCCAGCCACTCTCCTCATTACCCACAGCAATTTATAGGCCCCCACCCCCAACCCTCTAGCGCCACCAGCAGCTCAAAGTTGCAGGAATTTTCAGGTACATTTCTGCGTGTAACTATTGAACCATATGTCCAATTTTCAAAAACTTGGTATCCCTGGACTCCTTGGGCCAAGCCGAATCCAACGCACCCTATGACGTCATTTTCCGTCAGGGTAGATTTTCCGCCATTTTGAATTTTATGAAAAACACTCAAAATGCTTCTCCTCCCTCAATTTTTGACCAATTTTGCTCAAATTTGGTACATAGCATCTTTGGACTGAGCCTCATCAGAAACTTACCCGGTTTTTTGATATCTTTTATCGTTTTGTCGTGACAGCCAATCAAACGTGTCCGAAAAGTCGCCAAATAGGAAGTGAGCTCATATCTCGGGAACCGTTTATAGGATTATTTTCAAACTTTTCACAGATGTTCGTGTCCTTCCCAGGATTCCCCTTAAAAAATTACAGGTCCCCACCTCAAACCCTCTAGCGCCACCAACAGGTCAAAATTTTAGGGACATTTCTGCTTGTAACTTTTGAACCGTAAGTCCGATTTTCAAAAATTTGGTATCCCTGGGATCCTTGGGCGAAGACTGATCCAACGCATCCTATGACGTCATGTCTGCCGGAATAGAATGTCCGCCATCTTGGATTTTTTTGAAAATCAATAAAATTCTTCTGTTTCTACAACTTAACTTGTAATTTCCACAACAAATGGTGTGCACCCAGATTCTAGACCGTCTCATGATGCTCTTCAACAAATTTTACGTCCCCACCCCCAACCCTCTAGCGCCACCAGCAGGTCAAAGTTGCAGGTACATTTCGGCTTCGAAGTTTTGAACCGTACATCCGATTTTCTAAAACTTGGCTTCCCTGGACTCCTTGGGGCAAGACGAATCCAACGCATTCAGTGACGTCATTTTCCGCGGGTAAGATTTTCCGCCATTTTTAATTTTATGAAAAACATTCAAAATGCTTCTCCTCCCTCAATTTTGGACCAATTTTGCTCTAATTTGGTACATAGCATCTTTGGACGGAGCCTCATCAGAAACTTACCCGCTTTTTTTATATCTCTTATCGTTTTGTCGTGATAGCCAATCAAACGCGTCTTAACAGTTGCCAAACAGGAAGTGAGCTCATATCTCGGGAACCCTTCATAGAATTATTTTCAAACTATTCATATATATTCTAGTCTCTCCCAGGATTCCCCACAAAAAATTACAGGGCCCCAGCTCAAACCCTCTAGCGCCACCAACAGGTCAAAATTTGAGGGACATTTCTGCTTGTAACTTTTGAACCCTTAGTCAGATTTTCAAAAACTTGGTATCCCTACAATCCTTGGGCCTAGTCAAATCAAATGCACCCCATGACGTCATGTTCGCCGGAATAGAATGTCCGCCATTTTGGATTTTGTGGAAATCAATAAAATGCTTCTCCTCACTCAATTTTGGACCAATTTTGCTCTAATTTGGTACATAGCATCTTTGGACTGAGCCTCATCAGAAACTTGCCTGGAGTTTTGATATCTCTTATCGTTTTGTCGTGACAGCCAATCAAACGCATCCTAAAAGTCGCCAAACAGGAAGTGAGCTCATATGTCAGGATCCCTTCATAGGATTATTTTCAAACTTTTCACACGTATTCTAGTCTGTCCCAGGATTCCACACAAATAAATGACAGGGCCTCAGCTCAAATCCTGTAGCGCCACCAATGGGTCAAAATTTGAGGGACATTTCTGCTTGTAACTTTTAAACCGTAAGTCCGATTTTCAGAAACTTGGTATCCCTGGGATCCTCGGGCGAAGACCGATCCAACGCATCTCATCGAATTAGGCCGGGTCGCTGCTTGGCCCCACATTGCTGCTTGCAGCTATATTTATCCAATATTCTTCCGCCATAGGGAGTCTATGACAACCCCTAGAACCGTCTGGTAAAAAGTTGTGAAATTTGGCATGCACATTCCAGCCACTCTCCTCATTACCCACAGCAATTTATAGGTCCCCACCCCCAACCCTCTAGCGCCACCAGCAGCTCAAAGTTGCAGGAATTTTCAGGTACATTTCTGCGTGTAACTATTGAACTGTATGTCCAATTTTCAAAAACTTGGTATCCCTGGACTCCTTGGGCTAAGCCGAATCCAACGCACCCTGTGACGTCATTTTCCGTCAGGGTAGATTTTCCGCCATTTTGAATTTTATGAAAAACACTCAAAATGCTTCTCCTCCCTTAATTTTTGACCAATTTTGCTCAAATTTGGTCCATAGCATCTTTGGACTGAGCCTCATCAGAAACTTACCCGGTTTTTTGATATCTCTTATCGTTTTGACGTGACAGCCAATCAAACGTGTCCGAAAAGTCGCCAAACAGGAAGTGAGCTCATATCTCGGGAACCGTTTATAGGATTATTTTCAAACTTTTCACAGATGTTCGTGTCCTTCCCAGGATTCCCTACAAAAAATTACAGGTCCCCACCTCAAACCCTCTAGCGCCAACAACAGGTCAAAATTTGAGGGACATTTCTGCTTGTAACTTTTGAACCGTAAGTCAGATTTTCAAAAATTTGGTATCCCTGGGATCCTTGGGCGAAGACTGATCCAACGCATCCTATGACGTCATGTCTGCCGGAATAGAATGTCCGCCATCTTGGATTTTGTGAAAATCAATAAAATTCTTCTGTTTCTACAACTTAACTTGTAATTTCCACAACAAATGGTGTGCACCCAGATTCTAGACAGTCTCATGATGCCCTTCAACAAATTTTACGTCCCCACCCCCAACCCTCTAGCGCCACCAGCAGGTCAAAGTTGCAGGTACATTTCGGCTTGTAAGTTTTGAACCGTACGTCCGATTTTCTAAAACTTGGCCTCCCTGGACTCCTTGGGGCAAGACGAATCCAACGCATTCTGTGACGTCATTCTCCGCGTGTAAGATTTTCCGCCATTTTGAATTTTATGAAAAACATTCAAAATGCTTCTCCTCCCTCAATTTTGGACCAATTTTGCTCTAATTTGGTACATAGCATCTTTAGACTGAGCCGCATCAGAAACTTACCTGGCGTTTTGATATCTTTTATCGTTTTGTTGTGATAGCCAATCAAACACGTCTTAACAGTTGCCAAACAGGAAGTGAGCTCATATCTCGGGAACCCTTCATAGAATTATTTTCAAACTTTTCACATGTATTCTAGTCTGTCCCAGGATTCCCCACAAAAAAATACAGGGCCCCAGCTCAAACCCTCTAGCGCCACCAACAGGTCAAAATTTGAGGGACATTTCTGCTTGTAACTTTTAAACCGTAAGTCCGATTTTCAGAAACTTGGTATCCCTGGGATCCTCGGGCGAACACTGATCTAACACAGCTCATCAAATTAGGCTGGGTCGCTGCTTGGCCCCACATTGCTGCTTGCAGCTATATTTATACATTTTTCTTCCGACACTGGGAGTCTATGGCAACCCCTAGAACCGTCTGGTAAAAAGTTGTGAAATTTGGCATGCACATTCCAGCCAGTCTCCTCATTACCCACAGCAATTTATAGGTCCCCACCCCCAACCCTCTAGCGCCACCAGCAGCTCAAAGTTGCAGGAATTTTCAGGTACATTTCTGCGTGTAACTTTTGAACCGTATGTCCAATTTTCAAAAACTTGGTATCTCTGGACTCCTTGGGCCAAGCCGAATCCAACGCACCCTGTGACGTCATTTTCCGTCAGGGTAGATTTTCCGCCATTTTGAATTTTATGAAAAACACTCAAAATGCTTCTCCTCCCTCAATTTTGGACCAATTTTGCTCAAATTTGGTACATAGCATCGTTGGACGGATCCTCATCAGAAACTTACCCGGTTTTTTGATATCTCTTATCGTTTTGTCGTGATAGCCAATCAAACGTGTACAAAAAGTCGCCAAACAGGAAGTGAGCTCATATCTCGGGAACCTTTTATAGCATTATTTTCAAACTTTTCACAGATGTTCGTGTCCTTCCCAGGATTCCCCACAAAAAATTACAGGTCCCCACCTCAAACCCTCTAGCGCCACCAACAGGTCAAAATTTTAGGGACATTTCTGCTTGTAACTTTTGAACCGTAAGTCCGATTTTCAAAAATTTGGTATCCCTCGGATCCTTGGGCGAAGACTGATCCAACGCATCCTATGACGTCATGTCTGCCGGAATAGAATGTCCGCCATCTTGGATTTTTGTGAAAATCAATAAAATTCTTCTGTTTCTACAACTTAACTTGTAATTTCCACAACAAATGGTGTGCACCCACATTCTAGACAGTCTCATGATGCCCTTCAACAAATTTTACGTCCCCACCCCCAACCCTCTAGCGCCACCAGCAGGTCAAAGTTGCAGGTACATTTCGGCTTGTAAGTTTTGAACCGTACGTCCGATTTTCTAAAACTTGGCCTCCCTGGACTCCTTGGGGCAAGACGAATCCAACGCATTCTGTGACGTCATTTTCCGCGGGTAAGATTTTCCGCCATTTTGAATTTTATGAAAAACATTCAAAATGCTTCTCCTCCCTCAATTTTGGACCAATTTTGCTCAAATTTGGTCCATAGCATCTTTGGACTGAGCCTCATCAGAAACATACCCGGATTTTTGATTTCTCTTATCGTTTGGTAGTGACAGCCAATCAAACGCGTCCTAAAAGTCGCCAAACAGGAAGTGAGCTCATATCTCGGGAACCCTTCATACGATTATTTTCACACTTTCACACATATTCTAGTCTGTCCCAGGATTCCCCACAAACAATTACAGGGCCCCAGCTCAAACCCTCTAGCGCCACCAACAGGTCAAAATTTGAGGGACATTACTGCTTGTAACTTTTGACCCGTAAGTCAGATTTTCAAAAACTTGGTATCCCAGGGATCCCTGGGCCAAATCGAATCAAATGCACACCATGACGTCATGTCAGCCGGAATAGAATGTCCGCCATTTTGAATTTTATGAAAAACACTCAAAATGCTTCTCCTCACTCAATTTTGGACCAATTTTGCTCTAATTTGGTACAGAGCATCTTTGGACTGAGCCTCATCAGAAACTTTCCTGGAGTTTTGATATTTCATATGGTTTTGTCGCGAGAGCCAATCAAACGCGTCCTAAAAGTCGCCAAACAGAAAGTGAGCTCATATCTCGGGATTCCTTCATAGGATTATTTTCAAACTTTTCACACGTATTTTAGTCTGTCCCAGGATTCCACACAAAAAATGACAGGGCCTCAGCTCAAATCCTCTAGCGCCACCAACGGGTCAAAATTTGAGGGACATTTCTGCTTGTAACTTTTAAAGCGTAAGTCCGATTTTCAGAAACTTGGTATCCCTGGGATCCTCGGGCGAAGACTGATCCAACGCATCTCATCGAATTAGGCTGGGTCGCTGCTTGGCCCCACATTGCTGCTTGCAGCTATATTTGGTGTTGTTATTACATGTACTTGTTTGTTTGTTTTTTTATTTGTTTTTTATTTTTTAGATTTTTATTTTTTTGAGCTGTAGTTCAAGATCTATAGCTTGCTTTTTTATTTTGTGTTTTTTGTGCTGTAGTTTAACTAAAGCTTTTTATAAAGCTTTTTATAAAATTATTCTTTTGAGGACAGTGAGGTTCAGATCTTAGCCAGGGAAAATAATTGGTTTGAGAGGGGAGTTAAAGAGGCTATTTTTGTCAAAAAAGATAATCCTTCTCTGAACAGAAATGGTGGAATCAGACATAATTTGTCTCCCATCTATAATTCCATTCTTAAGCCTAGATCAAGCAAACAGGGGAACAATAGGGCTAGCCAGGTCAGGGCCAGAGGTGTGAAAAACAGTCGTAGGGATGAATAGGTATGGTAATCTAGACGCCAGAGAAACAAAAGACTGAAACCAATGAGATAGTTTTGGAAAGTAGTTAGCTAGTTAGCTCCTCCCTGCAGCAAGATATAAGCAAGTGTCTTACCAGCACTCTAATTAGAGCTGACGAAGCCTCTCGGATGAGCGGCGAAACGTTTTCGACCAAACAAACTTTGTCCAGTTGACAAATTGAACTTCTCCTTTTATCATAAAGCTTTTTATTTATTTTTTATTTTTTTGTGCTATAGTGGGCAAACTACAGCTTTTTATTTTTTGTTTTGGTGCTAAAGAACTAGCTTTTTAAAACTTTTCTGTGCTGTACAACTAGCTTTTTAAGCAGTGCTACTTGTGACTTTGTGTCGCCAAAAAGAAAAAGAAAACAAATCAGAGCGCATAGGCATACACTTATTGAGAATCAGAGCCTATGGCAGAGGAATGACCAGACTCCGAGGCGATCTGACGAGATGGGAGGGAGCAGAGGAGAGACTGGTGTGTCTGTCTGTCTGCCTGTGAGTGAAGCGACAGTCCACGCTGTTCTCAACTCCGCCCCGCCCCTCTCTGCCTGTGTCTCTCTTCCACTGCCCCTCTCTGTCTCTTTCTCTGAACGGGGAAAGAGAGAAAACGGCGCAATTATTTTTTCCCCCTCCCGCGATCTTGGAGCCTCTGATCACCAAAAAAAGTCGCTAGATTTGTCGCTAGTCGCTTTTGTCTAATTTTCTCGCTAGGGGGGTCCAAAAAGTAGCTAAATATAGCGACAAAGTCGCTAAGTTGGCAACACTGTGAGTAAAGATTCACTTCCGGTTTACCCAACTTGCGCAAAAATCAAAATTGGACAAAACGGGAAACAGCTGTTATCCGTTTTTTCCATTTTTCATTTAAACACAAAGTCGAAAACTGAAAAAACGAATCGTTATCCGTTTTTTCATTTTGGTTTTGGAGACAAATAATGAAAAAAACTGTTGTTTTTTCGTTTTCTTATTTTTGGTTTTATATTGAAAAACGAAAGAACGAATGATACACGGATTTAAAATAGTAGGGCAGTTGATCACATTTCATTCATCTTCATTCTCATGTTACACCAGGGATAAAAGAAGGATAAAAAAAGTCTAGACCAGGGGCGAGTCTACACCCTTTTTCAATGCCCCTAAAATTAAGAGGTCTTTGTTATTTCATTGAGCTACCAGGGGCCATTCTAGGCTTCAAAGTTTAGGTGTGCTTAGCACCAAGGGTTATTACATTACAAGATATTACAAGAGTAATGCGTGCATGCCAAAGATATGATACCATGTGCTCCAACATGCCGAACACTCTTTCTTATCCATCTCTCTCTCCATTTCTTTATATAAACAGAGGACACAACACAACAGAGGACATAGGGGCAGACTGGAAAAGAGACAGTCTGATGACCCTGTGCCAAGCTCCTTTTCATTTGGGGTGAGAACAGAGAAATCAGGTGAATCACTGTTGTTTCCAGGTCCTCTTCATGGGTTCCCTTCCTTCTACCACCAGAGGACAGAGGAGAAGTCAGGTCAATGGCCACTGTCTCCAGGTCCTCCTCAGACGCTCTTTTTCTGGATGACTCAGGCTTCTGCTGGTTCTGATTATCCTTACGACCCTGCACAATGCTCTTTCTCCTCTTGGGATGGAATGGTGACATCAGGTCAATTATTGTTGTCTCCAGGTCCTCCTCACGGGTTCTCTTCCTTCTTCCACCAGACGGCGGAGGAGAAGAGACAAGTGAGGACAGGAGAGTAGGCAGTGGAGAAGAGGACGATCTCGATGACCCTGGGTTGTGCTCCTGTTTGTTACAGCGGCAGGCTTATGGACAGACAGAGGACAAAAGCCTGGAAGAACCTGGGGGCTCTGGCTGGAGGTCCTACATTTGGCTGGAGTACTGGTGTTTCTAATTTCCTGGCAGAGTCTCTTGTAAGGTGGAGAATCCTGTTCCTGACATTTGCATTTGTCTTGAGTTTGTCTCTGTGAGGCTGTCATAATGGGAGGAGTAGACAGGGTGGAGGGGATGGAGCTGGAAAGGTGCTCTCTCTTCAAGCCGAGCGCAAAGCCATATGCCCGGTACAGCGGCTTTGAGCAAAACTGCAAGACAAGACAATTTAAAGATTAGAAGAGATCCATAGTCACATTTACTGACAATTTGAACAAAAGTAAAAGCCCTTCATGTTATAGCCTGAAAAATGCTCATGATCTTATGAGAGTAATCTGATTTCTTTCTGATGTTGTTAGGGTTTGTCTGGAAAGTTCCGCAGTATGGCTTTAAACTTGCCTTAATGACAGTGACAGTGATACAATTACCCATTCATTTTTCTCATGGACATTACCAAAAGATCAAAATTAAATTTTGAAGGTTTGCTTGGGGATAATAATCAGCTATGTGGTGACTAATGACCAGGAGACTTATCATTTTATTTAAAATCTGTTTCTGAAACTTTTTAAACTGTAAATTTTGAAATATTTCATTGAATCTTGTGGTTAAATGTGTGTTTCTTTGTTTTTTGTTTTTAAATTTAAAACAACTGTGCTATGGATATTAGATACCACATAGCTGCCTCTACCATGCCTTTGAACTTTTAATATTTGAAGTCCATGGAAATAAATTGATGGAAAATTTACCCCTGAGATGGAAACAAGCGGTCACTGTTGCGCTCCATTCAATGACATACAAATGTTTAAATACAGTTTTGGTGCTGTCTCCATGGAGATAAGATGTGTTTCATGCCAAACTGTGGAACGTTCCACTTAACTTGGACTTTGACATCCAAATACCACTGTTACTCTTCGTTATTTAACACAATAATTGTGTTCAATAATGAAGAGTAACAGTGGTACTTGGAGTTTTGGATGATCACAGTCATAATATTCCCTCCAATAATCTGATTTAATGTTGGGTTATCTGATTACTCCAGTGATTTGATTTCTCTCCCCATGTAAATATGTAAATACAGAGTGAGCACGCTGAGCAGTCCAACAGCTGTGTGCAGTGAGGGGGGGTTGGGGTATACTCACGAGGCAGGGTCACTCTTGGCTAGGTGGCTCATCTGGATGAAGGGGTGACTGAGCACTTGTGACGGGCTGTACCTCTGGTTTGATGTCCAGCATGGACGTGATCAGGTCCATGAAGAATAAGTGGTCATGGTCCTCTGAGGACCCTCTCTGATAAAGAAAGACAGTCATTAGAGTCACTGGAACTAAAGTCATTAGATACTGGCAGATCAAAAGAAAAGTATGAATACTTAATTAAATACATTAAAAAAGCTTTAATTATTTCAATTTGAAATAAATAAATAAATAAAAGCTAAACTGAAAATAGAATAGAAAAGATAAAGTGCCTTGCCCAGGGGCACAACATTTTACACAAAAGGGCTAGATTTGAACCAATCACACTGCAATTACTGTGAGTACTTATCCTATAAATTATTAAACTAGTACTAGTATTTTTAGCAGTTGTCAAAAAGCATGTAAAATAGTGCTTCATAAAGTGGTGATCAAACCATATCTCAACACATGTTATAAAAAGGAAGTGACTAATAAAACTACATTACAAACCCTGGTCCAGACACGTCTCAGGAGGATGCCCCACTGTCTCAACAATGTGCTTCATCTGTGGGCACAAACAGGTGGTACATATCAAGTGACTTTATCCATGACCAAGAATACAGCTGTACATAGACCAGCTTTGAGTGTGAGACTGGCTGTGTTCATGTTGGGACCACACTGGAACTAAACCAGGACTAGTGCAGGATTAAACACTCTTGTCACTGTTGAGGCCTTGTTTTGTGCCCAGTTTAGTCCTGATGGTAGACCTGGTTTGGTCCTTTTCTAGTCCAGGTTTAGTTCTAAAATTAGTAATAATAATGCATTGGATTTCTACAATGCATTCTTCATTCACTCCACACTCAGTGGTGCTAAGACACTATTGTAAACACACCTGCCCTGGGCCAGACTGACAAGAACGAGGCTGCCAATCTGCACCATTGGTCCCTCTGACCATCACCAACACACACACACACACACACACACACACACACACAAGTCAAGTCAAGTCGAAGTCAAACACAACAGCAGAACGTGGTCTGAGCGGGAATCAGTCCCCAACCCAAGGGTTCGGGAACACTGTTCTAACCACTGAGCCACAATGGCATGTTTTTGTTCCCATGGTGATAGCAATAGCGTGATATAACAGTTGGTACCTGACTGTTCTTCCGGAGCTGTGACCGGAGAGTTCAAAAGAGTCGAACCAGCGCACGATGTGGTGGTTGTGTGTCCTGATGGTAGGCCAGGTTTAGTTCTAAAATCAGTAATAATAATAATGTATTCGATTTCTATAGCCCTTTTCAAGACACTCAAACAGCTTTACAATGCATTCTTCATTCACTCCACTCAGTGGTGCTAAGACACTATTGTAAACACACCTGCCCTGGGCCAGACTGACAAAAGCGAGGCTGCCAATCTGCACCATTGGTCCCTCTGACCATCACCAAGTGTCAAGTCAAGTTGAAGTCAAACACAACAGCAGAACGTGGTCTGAGCGGGAATCAGTCCCTTGGGTTGGGGAACACTGTTCTAACCACTGAGCCACAGTGGCATGTTTTTGTTCCCATGGTGATAGCAATAGTGTGATGTAACAGTTGGTACCTGTAAGACGACTGGCCGGATCTCCTTCAGGGTTAGCCTCTCACATGGACTGTTCTTCCGGACCTGTCTCAGGCTGATGTCCAGCTTCTCAAACTCATGACAGACGTGACCGCAGAGTTCAAAAGAGTCGAACCAGCGCACGATGTGGTGGTTGTGTGCTCCCTGCTCTGCCATGGTGCGCAGCAGCCTCATCTGTGGGCAGGAAAAACACACTCTTAAAAGTCATGAGTTAAGTTTCCTTTTCAAACCAGATAACATTCACTTTAATGAGCTTTTAAAGAGTGGACTCACTGTTCTGAGGAGGGACAAGTTCTCCACAGGTATGATCCACAGAGGAGTCCCTGGTCTGAGAAACCAGGTCTCCAAGGTTCTGAGAGGACTGCATGATCTGAGGACTTACGAGTTCAGTGGTGACACTACAGGAAAACTCTTTTAAGGCCATTTTCTTAGTTTGTTATGTCTGATTGTGTGAGTTCCTTACCTGTAGTAGCGAATCTGCCTCTCCTCTACCAGGTTCTTTGTTCTTTTCTTTTTTCTGTTTTCTTTTCTTTTTTTTTATTTATTTTTTTTTTCTTATTTTTCATGTCTTTTTTATTTTTTCCTTTTCTTTTTTCCTTTCCATTTTTTCTTTCTTTGTTTATTCTTTTCTCTTTTTTATTCTTTTCTTCTCTTTTTTCTCTTTTCTTTTTTATCCTTTTCTTTTTATTCTTTTCTTTTTTCAATTCTTTTCTCCTTTTTTTCTATTCTTTTCTTTTTTCTTTTCTTTTTTTCTATTTTCTTTTTCTTTTCTTATTTTAAATTTCTTTTTTCTTTTCTTTTTTTCCTTTTTCTTTTTTGATCCTTTCTTTTTTCTGTTCTTTTTTCATTTCTTTTTTCCTTTTCTTTTTTTCCATTTCCTTTTTTCTTTTCTTTTTTGTTTTTCTTTTCTTTTCTTTTTTTTCTGATGACACACTGGTCTGATGGATCTGAAAAAAAAAAGTTTGTTATGTGTGAGTGTGTGAGTTCTTTACCTGTAGTATCACATCTGCCTCTCCTCTCCCAGGTTCTTTTTTCTTTTCTCTTTTTTTCTTTTTTGAACTTGAGGTGTACAAAGCCTGGTCCAGACACGTCTCAGGAGGATGCCCCACTGTCTCAACAATGTGCTTCATCTGTGGGCACAAACAGGTGGTACATATCAAGTGACTTTATCCATGACCAAGAATACAGCTGTACATAGACCAGCTTTGAGTGTGAGACTGGCTGTGTTCATGTTGGGACCACACTGGAACTAAACCAGGACTAGTGCAGGATTAAACACTCTTGTCACTGTTGAGGCCTTGTTTTGTGCCCAGTTTAGTCCTGATGGTAGACCTGGTTTGGTCCTGTTTTAGTCCAGGTTTAGTTCTAAAATTAGTAATAATAATGCATTGGATTTCTACAATGCATTCTTCATTCACTCCACACTCAGTGGTGCTAAGACACTATTGTAAACACACCTGCCCTGGGCCAGACTGACAAAAGCGAGGCTGCCAATCTGCACCATTGACCCCTCTGACCATCACCAACACTCAAACACACACACACACACACACACACAAGACAAGTCAAGTCGAAGTCAAACACAACAGCAGAACGTGGTCTGAGCGGGAATCAGTCCCTTGGGTTGGGGAACACTGTTCTAACCACTGAGCCACAGTGGCATGTTTTTGTTCCCATGGTGATAGCAATAGTGTGATGTAACAGTTGGTACCTGTAAGACGACTGGCCGGATCTCCCTCAGGGTTAGCCTCTCACATGGACTGTTCTTCCGGAGCTGTCTCAGGCTGATGTCCAGCTTCTCAAACTCATGACAGACGTCGAACCAGCGCACGATGTGGTGGTTGTGTGCTCCCTGCTCTGCCATGGTGCGCAGCAGCCTCATCTGTGGGCAGGAAAAACACACTCTTAAAGGTCATGAGTTAAGTTTCCTTTTCAAACCAGATAACATTCACTTGAATGAGCTTTTAAAGAGTGGACTCACTGTTCTGAGGAGGGACAAGTTCTCCACAGGTATGATCCACAGAGGAGTCCCTGGTCTGAGAAACCAGGTCTCCAAGGTTCTGAGAGGACTGCATGATCTGAGGACTTACGAGTTCAGTGGTGACACTACAGGAAAACTCTTTTAAGGCCATTTTCTTAGTTTGTTATGTGTGAGTGTGTGAGTTCCTTACCTGTAGTAGCGAATCTGCCTCTCCACTCCCAGGTTCTTTTTTCTTTTCTTTATTTTTTCTGTTTTCTTTTATTTTTTTTTATTTATTTTTTTTTCTTATTTTTCATGTCTTTTTTATTTTTTCCTTTTCTTTTTTTCCTTTCCATTTTTTCTTTCTTTGTTTATTCTTTTCTCTTTTTTATTCTTTTCTTTTCTTCTTCTTTTTTCTCTTTTCTTTTTTATCCTTTTCTTTTTTATTCTTTTCTTTTTTCAATTCTTTTCTCCTTTTTTCTATTCTTTTCTTTTTTCTTTTCTTTTTTTCTATTTTCTTTTTTCTTTTCTTATTTTAAATTTCTTTTTTCTTTTCTTTTTTCCTTTTTCTTTTTTGATCCTTTCTTTTTTTCTGTTCTTTTTTCATTTCTTTTTTTCCTTTTCTTTTTTTCCATTTCATTTTTTTCTTTTCTTTTTTGTTTTTCTTTTCTTTTCTTTTTTTTCTGATGACACACTGGTCTGATGGATCTGAAAAAAAAAAGTTTGTTATGTGTGAGTGTGTGAGTTCCTTACCTGTAGTATCACATCTGCCTCTCCTCTCCCAGGTTCTTTTTCCTTTTCTCTTTTTTTCTTTTTTGAACTTGAGGTGTACAAAGCCTGGTCCAGACACGTCTCAGGAGGATGCCCCACTGTCTCAACAATGTGCTTCATCTGTGGGCACAAACAGGTGGTACATATCAAGTGACTTTATCCATGACCAAGAATACAGCTGTACATAGACCAGCTTTGAGTGTGAGACTGGCTGTGTTCATGTTGGGACCACACTGGAACTAAACCAGGACTAGTGCAGGATTAAACACTCTTGTCACTGTTGAGGCCTTGTTTTGTGCCCAGTTTAGTCCTGATGGTAGACCTGGTTTGGTCCTGTTTTAGTCCAGGTTTAGTTCTAAAATTAGTAATAATAATGCATTGGATTTCTACAATGCATTCTTCATTCACTCCACACTCAGTGGTGCTAAGACACTATTGTAAACACACCTGCCCTGGGCCAGACTGACAAAAGCGAGGCTGCCAATCTGCACCATTGGCCCCTCTGACCATCACCAACACTCAAACACACACACACACACACACACACACACACAAGACAAGTCAAGTCGAAGTCAAACACAACAGCAGAACGTGGTCTGAGCGGGAATCAGTCCCCAACCCAAGGGTTGGGGAACACTGTTCTAACCACTGAGCCACAGTGGCATG
Organism: Paratrypauchen microcephalus; assembly: GCA_036785185.1. Taxonomy (NCBI): domain Eukaryota; kingdom Metazoa; phylum Chordata; class Actinopteri; order Gobiiformes; family Gobiidae; genus Paratrypauchen; species Paratrypauchen microcephalus. The sequence goes on along the minus strand of JAVJIX010000052.1, from coordinate 519,705 downwards.
TTTTTGTTCCCATGGTGATAGCAATAGTGTGATATAACAGTTGGTACCTGTAAGACGACTGGCCGGATCTCCCTCAGGGTTAGCCTCTCACATGGACTGTTCTTCCGGAGCTGTGACCGGAGAGTTCAAAAGAGTCGAACCAGCGCACGATGTGGTGGTTGTGTGTCCTGATGGTAGGCCTGGTTTGGTCCTGTTCTAGTCCAGGTTTAGTTCTAAAATCAGTAATAATAATAATGTATTGGATTTCTATAGCACTTTTCAAGACACTCAAACAGCTTTACAATGCATTCTTCATTCACTCCACTCCACTCAGTGTGTAAACACACCTGCCCTGGGCCAGACTGACAAAAGCGAGGCTGCCAATCTGCACCATTGGTCCCTCTGACCATCACCAAGTGTCAAGTCAAGTCGAAGTCAAACACAACAGCAGAACGTGGTCTGAGCGGGAATCAGTCCCTTGGGTTGGGGAACACTGTTCTAACCACTGAGCCACAGTGGCATGTTTTTGTTCCCATGGTGATAGCAATAGTGTGATGTAACAGTTGGTACCTGTAAGACGACTGGCCGGATCTCCCTCAGGGTTAGCCTCTCACATGGACTGTTCTTCCGGAGCTGTCTCAGGCTGATGTCCAGCTTCTCAAACTCATGACAGACGTCGAACCAGCGCACGATGTGGTGGTTGTGTGCTCCCTGCTCTGCCATGGTGCGCAGCAGCCTCATCTGTGGGCAGGAAAAACACACTCTTAAAGGTCATGAGTTAAGTTTCCTTTTCAAACCAGATAACATTCACTTTAATGAGCTTTTAAAGAGTGGACTCACTGTTCTGAGGAGGGACAAGTTCTCCACAGGTATGATCCACAGAGGAGTCCCTGGTCTGAGAAACCAGGTCTCCAAGGTTCTGAGAGGACTGCATGATCTGAGGACTTACGAGTTCAGTGGTGACACTACAGGAAAACTCTTTTAAGGCCATTTTCTTAGTTTGTTATGTGTGAATGTGTGAGTTCCTTACCTGTAGTAGCGAATCTGCCTCTCCTCTCACAGGTTCTTTTTTCTTTTCTGTTTTCTTTTCTTTTTTAATTTTTTTTCTTTCTTTTTACTTTTTCTTTTTTAATGTCTTTTTCTTTTCTTTTTATTCTTTTCCTTTTTCTTATTTTTCATTTCTTTTTTCTTTTTTTTTCTTTTCTTTTTTCTTTCTTTTTTTATTCTTTTCTTTTCTTCTCTTTTCTTTTTCTTTTTATTCTTTTCTTTTTTCAATTCTTTTCTCCTTTTTTCTATTCTTTTCTTTTTTTCTTTTCTCTTTTCTTTTTTTCTGTTTTCTTTTTTCTTTTCTGATTTTAAATTTCTTTTTTCTTTTCTTTTTTTCCTTTTTCTTTTTCGATCCTTTCTTTTTTTCTGTTCTTTTTTCATTTCTTTTTTCCTTTTCTTTTTTTCCATTTCATTTTTTCTTTTCTTTTTTGTTTTTCTTTTCTTTTCTTTTTTTTCTGATGACACACTGGTCTGATGGATCTGAAAAAAAAAAGTTTGTTATGTGTGAGTGTGTGAGTTCCTTACCTGTAGTAGCGCCTCTGCCTCTCCTCTCCCAGGTTCTTTTTTCTTTTCTCTTTTTTTCTTTTTTGAACTTGAGGTGTACAAAGCCTGGTCCAGACACGTCTCAGGAGGATGCCCCACTGTCTCAACAATGTGCTTCATCTGTGGGCACAAACAGGTGGTACATATCAAGTGACTTTATCCATGACCAAGAATACAGCTGTACATAGACCAGCTTTGAGTGTGAGACTGGCTGTGTTCATGTTGGGACCACACTGGAACTAAACCAGGACTAGTGCAGGATTAAACACTCTTGTCACTGTTGAGGCCTTGTTTTGTGCCCAGTTTAGTCCTGATGGTAGACCTGGTTTGGTCCTGTTCTGGTCCAGGTTTAGTTCTAAAATTAGTAATAATAATGCATTGGATTTCTACAATGCATTCTTCATTCACTCCACACTCAGTGGTGCTAAGACACTATTGTAAACACACCTGCCCTGGGCCAGACTGACAAAAGCGAGGCTGCCAATCTGCACCATTGACCCCTCTGACCATCACCAACACTCAAACACACACACACACACACACACACACACAAGACAAGTCAAGTCGAAGTCAAACACAACAGCAGAACGTGGTCTGAGCGGGAATCAGTCCCCAACCCAAGGGTTGGGGAACACTGTTCTAACCACTGAGCCACAATGGCATGTTTTTGTTCCCATGGTGATAGCAATAGTGTGATATAACAGTTGGTACCTGTAAGACGACTGGCCGGATCTCCCTCAGGGTTAGCCTCTCACATGGACTGTTCTTCCGGAGCTGTGACCGGAGAGTTCAAAAGAGTCGAACCAGCGCACGATGTGGTGGTTGTGTGTCCTGATGGTAGGCCTGGTTTGGTCCTGTTCTAGTCCAGGTTTAGTTCTAAAATCAGTAATAATAATAATGTATTGGATTTCTATAGCACTTTTCAAGACACTCAAACAGCTTTACAATGCATTCTTCATTCACTCCACTCCACTCAGTGTGTAAACACACCTGCCCTGGGCCAGACTGACAAAAGCGAGGCTGCCAATCTGCACCATTGGTCCCTCTGACCATCACCAAGTGTCAAGTCAAGTCGAAGTCAAACACAACAGCAGAACGTGGTCTGAGCGGGAATCAGTCCCTTGGGTTGGGGAACACTGTTCTAACCACTGAGCCACAGTGGCATGTTTTTGTTCCCATGGTGATAGCAATAGTGTGATGTAACAGTTGGTACCTGTAAGACGACTGGCCGGATCTCCCTCAGGGTTAGCCTCTCACATGGACTGTTCTTCCGGAGCTGTCTCAGGCTGATGTCCAGCTTCTCAAACTCATGACAGACGTCGAACCAGCGCACGATGTGGTGGTTGTGTGCTCCCTGCTCTGCCATGGTGCGCAGCAGCCTCATCTGTGGGCAGGAAAAACACACTCTTAAAGGTCATGAGTTAAGTTTCCTTTTCAAACCAGATAACATTCACTTTAATGAGCTTTTAAAGAGTGGACTCACTGTTCTGAGGAGGGACAGGTTCTCCACAGGTATGATCCACAGAGGAGTCCCTGGTCTGAGAAACCAGGTCTCCAAGGTTCTGAGAGGACTGCATGATCTGAGGACTTACGAGTTCAGTGGTGACACTACAGGAAAACTCTTTTAAGGCCATTTTCTTAGTTTGTTATGTGTGAGTGTGTGAGTTCCTTACCTGTAGTAGCGAATCTGCCTCTCCTCTCACAGGTTCTTTTTTCTTTTCTTTATTTTTTCTGTTTTCTTTTCTTTTTTAAAATTTCGTTTTTCTTTTCTTTATTATCTTTTCTTTTTTCTTATTTTTCATGTCTTTTTTGTTTTTTTCCTTTTCTTTTTTCTTTCTTTTTAATTCTTTTCTCTTTTTTTATTCTTTTCTTCTCTTTTTCTTTTCTTTTTTCCCTTCTTTTTTTTCTCTTTTATTCTTTTCTTTTTTCAATTCTTTTCTCCTTTTTTCTATTCTTTTCTTTTTTCTTTTCTCTTTTCTTTTTTCTGATGACACACTGGTCTGATGGATCTGAAAAAAAAGTTTGTTATGTGTGATTGTGTGAGTTCCTTACCTGTAGTAGCGAATCTCCCTCTCCTCTCCCAGGTTGTTTGTTCTTTTCTTTTTTCTGTTTTCTTTTCTTTCTTTTTTTCCTTTTTCTTTTTTTAATTTCTTTTTCTTTTCTTTTTTATTCTTTTCTTTTTTCTTATTTTTCATGTCTTTTTTCTTTTTTTCCTTTTCTTTTTTTGTTTTTATTATTTTCTTTTTTCTTTCTTATTTATTCTTTTCTCTTTTTTATTCTTTTCTTTTCTTCTGTTTTTCTTTTTTTCTCTTCTTTTTTTCCTTTTCTCTTTTTTATTCTTTTCTTTTTTTCAATTCTTTTCTCCTTTTTTCTATTCTTTCCTTTTTTCCTTTTCTTTTTTCCTTTCCTTTTTTTCTTTCTTTTTATTCTTTTCTCTTTTTTATTCTTTTCTTCTCTTTTTCTTTTCTTTTTTCTCTTTTTTTTTCTTGTTTATTCTTTTCTTTTTTTCAATTCTTTTCTCCTTTTTTCTATTCTTTTCTTTTTTCCGTTCTCTTTTCTTTTTTCTGATGACACACTGGTCTGATGGATCTGAAAAAAAAGTTTGTTATGTGTGAGTGTGTGAGTTCTTTACCTGTAGTATCACATCTGCCTCTCCTCTCCCAGGTTCTTTGTTCTTTTCTTTATTTTTCCTGTTTTCTTTTCTTTTTTAAAATTTCTTTTTTCTTTTCTTTATTATTCTTGTCTTTTTTCTCATGTCTTTTTTCCTTTTCTTTTTTTCTTTTCTTTTTCTTTTCTTTTTTCTGTTCTTTTCTGTTTTCAATTCTTTTCTCTTTTTTTCTATTCTTTTCTTTTTTTCCTTTCTCTTTTCTTTTTTCTGATGACACACTGGTCTGATGGATCTGAAAAAAAAAAAAGTTTGTTATGTGTGAGTGTGTGAGTTCCTTACCTGTAGTAGCGAATCTGCCTCTCCTCTCACAGGTTCTTTTTTCTTTTCTTTTTTTCTGTTTTCTTTACTTTTTTATTTTTTTTCTTTTCTTTATTATTCCTTTTTCTTTTTTCCTATTTTTCATGTCTTTTTTCTTTTTTCCTTTTCTTTTTAATTCTTTTCCTTTTTCTTATTTTTCATTTCTTTTCTTTTTTCAATTCTTTTCTCCTTTTTGTTTTTTTCTTTCCTTTTTTTCTTTCTTTTTTTATTATTTTCTCTTTTTTATTCTTTTCTTTTCTTCTCTTTTCTTTTTTCTCTTTTTCTTTTCTCTTTTTTTCTTTTTATTCTTTTCCTTTTTCAATTCTTTTCTCCTTTTTTCTATTCTTTTCTTTTTTTCTTTTCTTTTTTCTGAAAAAAAAGTTTGTTATGTGTGAGTGTGTGAGTTCCTTACCTGTAGTAGCGCCTCTGCCTCTCCTCTCCCAGGTTCTTTTTTCTTTTCTCTTTTTTTCTTTTTTGAACTTGAGGTGTACAAAGCCTGGTCCAGACACGTCTCAGGAGGATGCCCCACTGTCTCAACAATGTGCTTCATCTGTGGGCACAAACAGGTGGTACATATCAAGTGACTTTATCCATGACCAAGAATACAGCTGTACATAGACCAGCTTTGAGTGTGAGACTGGCTGTGTTCATGTTGGGACCACACTGGAACTAAACCAGGACTAGTGCAGGATTAAACACTCTTGTCACTGTTGAGGCCTTGTTTTGTGCCCAGTTTAGTCCTGATGGTAGACCTGGTTTGGTCCTGTTCTAGTCCAGGTTTAGTTCTAAAATTAGTAATAATAATGTATTGGATTTCTACAATGCATTCTTCATTCACTCCACACTCAGTGGTGCTAAGACACTATTGTAAACACACCTGCCCTGGGCCAGACTGACAAAAGCGAGGCTGCCAATCTGCACCATTGGCCCCTCTGACCATCACCAACACTCACACACACACAAGACAAGTCAAGTCAAGTTGAAGTTAGTCGTGTAAATAATAATCGATTCGTATCGATCCTAGAGCTGACGATCCAAATGCATCGATGCGTCCACAAAAGAATCGGTTCGAATTTTTCTGTAATAAAATTTATTCAAAACATCATTAATACATAAAGTGAAAACTATGCACCACTGAATCGAATCGTATCGAATTGTATCGAATCGTGGGGAATTATCAAGTATCGAAAATAATCCAATCGTTGGCTTAAGAAATCGATATCGTATCGAATTGGCATGAAGTGTCTGATTTACACCCCTAGTCGAAGTAAAACACAACAGCAGAACGTGGTGTGAGCAGGAATCAGTCCCTTGGGTTGGGGAACACTGTTCTACCACTGAGCCACAGTAGCATGTTTTTGTTCCCATGGTGATAGCAATAGTGTGATGTAACAGTTGGTACCTGTAAGACGACTGGCCGGATCTCCCTCAGGGTTAGCCTCTCACATGGACTGTTCTTCCGGAGCTATTCTCAAACTCATGACAGACGTGACCGTAGAGTTCAAAAGAGTCGAACCAGCGCACGATGTGGTGGTTGTGTGCTCCCTGCTCTGCCATGGTGCGCAGCAGCCTCATCTGTGGGCAGGAAAAACACACTCTTAAAGGTCATGAGTTAAGTTTCCTTTTCAAACCAGATAACATTCACTTGAATGAGCTTTTAAAGAGTGGACTCACTGTTCTGAGGAGGGACAAGTTCTCCACAGGTATGATCCACAGAGGAGTCCCTGGTCTGAGAAACCAGGTCTCCAAGGTTCTGAGAGGACTGCATGATCTGAGGACTCACGAGTTCAGTGGTGACACTACAGGAAAACTCTTTTAAGGCCATTTTCTTAGTTTGTTATGTGTGAATGTGTGAGTTCCTTACCTGTAGTAGCGAATCTGCCTCTCCTTTCCCAGGTTCTTTTTTCTTTTCTTTATTTTTTCTGTTTTCTTTTTTATTCTTTTCTTTTTTCTTATTTTTCATGTCTTTTTTCTTTTTTCCTTTTCTTTTCCTTTCCTTTTTTCTTTCTTTTTTATTCTTTTCTCTTTTTTATTCTTTTCTTCTCTCTTTCTGTTCTTTTTTCTCTTTTTTTCTTGTTTATTATTTTCTTTTTTCAATTCTTTTCTCTTTTTTCTACTCTGTTCTTTTTTCCGTTCTCTTTTCTTTTTTCTGATGCCACACTACACTGATGGATCAGAAAAAAAAGTTTGTGTGTCAGTTCCTTACCTGTAGTATCACATCTGCCTCTCCTCACCCAGGTTCTTTTTTCTCTTCTTTTTTTACTGTTTACTTTTTTCTTTTCTTTTAATTTCTTTTCTTTCTTTTTCCTTTTTCTTTTTTATTTCCTTTTTCTTTTCTTTTTAATTCTTTTCTTTTTTTCTTATTTGTCATGTCTTTTTTCCTTTTCTTTTTTCTTTCTTTTTATTCTTTTCTCTTTTTTATTCTTTTCTTCTCTTTTTCTTTTTTCTCTTTTCTTTTTTATCCTTTTCTTTTTTCTTTTTATTCTTTTCTTTTTTCAATTCTTTTCTTTTTTTTCCTTTCTCTTTTCTTTTTTCTGATGACACACTGGTCTGATGGATCTGAAAAAAAAAGTTTGTTATGTGTGAGTGTGTGAGTTCCTTACCTGTAGTAGCGCCTCTGCCTCTCCTCTCCCAGGTTCTTTTTCTTTTCTCTTTTTTTTCTTTTTTGAACTTGAGGTGTACAAAGCCTGGTCCAGACACGTCTCAGGAGGATGCCCCACTGTCTCAACAATGTGCTTCATCTGTGGGCACAAACAGGTGGTACATATCAAGTGACTTTATCCATGACCAAGAATACAGCTGTACATAGACCAGCTTTGAGTGTGAGACTGGCTGTGTTCATGTTGGGACCACACTGGAACTAAACCAGGACTAGTGCAGGATTAAACACTCTTGTCACTGTTGAGGCCTTGTTTTGTGCCCAGTTTAGTCCTGATGGTAGACCTGGTTTGGTCCTGTTCTGGTCCAGGTTTAGTTCTAAAATTAGTAATAATAATGCATTGGATTTCTACAATGCATTCTTCATTCACTCCACACTCAGTGGTGCTAAGACACTATTGTAAACACACCTGCCCTGGGCCAGACTGACAAGAGCGAGGCTGCCAATCTGCACCATTGACCCCTCTGACCATCACCAACACTCACACACACACACACACCCACACACACAAGTCAAGTCGAAGTCAAACACAACAGCAGAACGTGGTCTGAGCGGGAATCAGACCCCAACCCAAGGGTTCGGGAACACTGTTCTAACCACTGAGCCACAATGGCATGTTTTTGTTCCCATGGTGATAGCAATAGTGTGATATAACAGTTGGTACCTGTAAGACGACTGGCCGGATCTCCCTCAGGGTTAGCCTCTCACATGGACTGTTCTTCCGGAGCTGTGACCGGAGAGTTCAAAAGAGTCGAACCAGCGCACGATGTGGTGGTTGTGTGTCCTGATGGTAGGCCTGGTTTGGTCCTGTTCTAGTCCAGGTTTAGTTCTAAAATCAGTAATAATAATAATGTATTGGATTTCTATAGCCCATTTCAAGACACTCAAACAGCTTTACAATGCATTCTTCATTCACTCCACTCAGTGGTGCTAAGACACTATTGTAAACACACCTGCCCTGGGCCAGACTGACAAAAGCGAGGCTGCCAATCTGCACCATTGGTCCCTCTGACCATCACCAAGTGTCAAGTCAAGTCGAAGTCAAACACAACAGCAGAACGTGGTCTGAGCGGGAATCAGTCCCTTGGGTTGGGGAACACTGTTCTAACCACTGAGCCACAATGGCATATTTTTGTTCCCATGTTGAGAACAATAGTGTGATGTAACAGTTGGTACCTGTAAGACGACTGGCCGGATCTCCCTCAGGGTTAGCCTCTCACATGGACTGTTCTTCCGGACCTGTCTCAGGCTGATGTCCAGCTTCTCAAACTCATGACAGACGTGACCGCAGAGTTCAAAAGAGTCGAACCAGCGCACGATGTGGTGGTTGTGTGCTCCCTGCTCTGCCATGGTGCGCAGCAGCCTCATCTGTGGGCAGGAAAAACACACTCTTAAAGGTCATGAGTTAAGTTTCCTTTTCAAACCAGATAACATTCACTTTAATGAGCTTTTAAAGAGTGGACTCACTGTTCTGAGGAGGGACAAGTTCTCCACAGGTATGATCCACAGAGGAGTCCCTGGTCTGAGAAACCAGGTCTCCAAGGTTCTGAGAGGACTGCATGATCTGAGGACTTACGAGTTCAGTGGTGACACTACAGGAAAACTCTTTTAAAGGAAAAGTAACGTTATTTTACAATCTGAGCCTTCTTTCGGTAATAAAACAAGTCGTTTGACTCACCCATAGCATGTTGGTGTCATTTGGAGCTGTTTGGTGAAAGTTATGTTGTAGCGTATCCGTTAACATGAGTATTCGGGGCATTACTTTGCGGTCTCCAAATAACACAAACTTTAGCACTTTTCAAATCATAGAAGCCCGATGTCTTAATGTAAGATTTCGTTTGAAGCAAAAGTGGCCTGTAATCCGAGATTTAGCCATAGTTTCGAGTTGATGAGGATGCCAGTGCGCATGCGCGGACTGTGCTATCAGCTCCCGGGACCCAAACATGAAACGCAAAGCTGAAAACTATGGATAAATCTCAGATTACAGGCCACTTTTGCTTCAAACGACTTGTTTTATTACCGAAAGAAGGCTCAGATTGTAAAATAACGTTACTTTTCCTTTAAGGCCATTTTCTTAGTTTGTTATGTGTGAATGTGTGAGTTCCTTACCTGTAGTAGCGAATCTGCCTCTCCTTTCCCAGGTTCTCTTTTCTTTTCTTTATTTTTTCTGTTTTCTTTTCTTTTTTTTAATTTCTTTTTTTATTCTTTTCTTTTTTCTTATTTTTCATGTCTTTTTGCCTTTTTCTTTTTTTTCTTTCTCTTTTATTCTTTCTCTTTTTTATTCTTTTCTTTTCTTCTCTTTTTCTTTTCTTTTTTTCTTGTTTATTCTTTTCTTTTTTCAATTCTTTTCTCTTTTTTCTATTCTGTTCTTTTTTTCCTTTCTCTTCTTTTTTTCTGATGACACACTGGTCTGATGGATCTGAAAAAAGTTTGTTATGTGTGAATGTGTGAGTTCCTTACCTGTAGTATCACATCTGCCTCTCCTCTCCCAGGTTCTTTTTTCTTTTTTTTCTGTTTTCTTTTTTTTCTTTTCTTTTTTAAAAATTTCTTTTTTTTTCTTTTTTTTCCTTTTTCTTTTTTAATTTCTTTTTTTCTTTTCTTTTTTCCTTTTCTTTTTTATTCATTTCTTTTTTATTTTTCATGTCTTTTTTCTTTTGTCCTTTTCTTTTTTGTTTTTTTTCTTTCTTTTTTAACCTTTTATTCTTTTCTTTTTTTCTTTTTAATTCTTTTCTTTTTTCAATTCTTTTCTCATTTTTTCAATTCTTTTCTTTTTTTCTTTTCTCTTTTCTGATGACACACTGGTCTGATGGATCTGAAAAAAAAAGTTTGTTATGTGTGAGTGTGTGAGTTCCTTACCTGTAGTAGCGCCTCTGCCTCTCCTCTCCCAGGTTCTTTTTTCTTTTCTCTTTTTTTCTTTTTTGAACTTGAGGTGTACAAAGCCTGGTCCAGACACGTCTCAGGAGGATGCCCCACTGTCTCAACAATGTGCTTCATCTGTGGGCACAAACAGGTGGTACATATCAAGTGACTTTATCCATGACCAAGAATACAGCTGTACATAGACCAGCTTTGAGTGTGAGACTGGCTGTGTTCATGTTGGGACCACACTGGAACTAAACCAGGACTAGTGCAGGATTAAACACTCTTGTCACTGTTGAGGCCTTGTTTTGTGCCCAGTTTAGTCCTGATGGTAGACCTGGTTTGGTCCTGTTCTGGTCCAGGTTTAGTTCTAAAATTAGTAATAATAATGCATTGGATTTCTACAATGCATTCTTCATTCACTCCACACTCAGTGGTGCTAAGACACTATTGTAAACACACCTGCCCTGGGCCAGACTGACAAAAGCGAGGCTGCCAATCTGCACCATTGGCCCCTCTGACCATCACCAACACTCTCACACACACACACACACACACAAGTCAAGTCAAGTTGAAGTTAGTCGTGTAAATAATAATCGATTCGTATCGATCCTAGAGCCGACGATCCAAATGCATCGATGCGTCCACAAAAGAATCTAATCGAATTTTTTTGTAGTAAAATTTATTCAAAACGTCATTAATACATAAAGTGAAAACTATGCACCACTGAATCGAATCGTATCGAATTGTATCGAATCATGGGGAATTATCAAGTATCGAAAATAATCGAATTGTTGGCTTAAGAAATCGATATCGTATCGAATTGGCATGAAGTGTCTGATTTACACCCCTAGTCGAAGTCAAACACAACAGCAGAACGTGGTCTGAGCAGGAATCAGTCCCTTGGGTTGGGGAACACTGTTCTAACCACTGAGCCACAGTGGCATGTTTTTGTTCCCATGGTGATAGCAATAGTGTGATGTAACAGTTGGTACCTGTAAGACGACTGGCCGGATCTCCCTCAGGGTTAGCCTCTCACATGGACTGTTCTTCCGGAGCTGTGACCGGAGAGTTCAAAAGAGTCGAACCAGCGCACGATGTGGTGGTTGTGTGCTCCCTGCTCTGCCATGGTGCGCAGCAGCCTCATCTGTGGGCAGGAAAAACACACTCTTAAAGGTCATGAGTTAAGTTTCCTTTTCAAACCAGATAACATTCACTTGAATGAGCTTTTAAAGAGTGGACTCACTGTTCTGAGGAGGGACAAGTTATCCACAGGTATGATCCACAGAGGAGTCCCTGGTCTGAGAAACCAGGTCTCCAAGGTTCTGAGAGGACTGCATGATCTGAGGACTTACGAGTTCAGTGGTGACACTACAGGAAAACTCTTTTAAGGCCATTTTCTTAGTTTGTTGTGTGTGAATGTGTGAGTTCCTTACCTGTAGTAGCGAATCTGCCTCTCCTCTCACAGGTTCTTTTTTCTTTTCTTTATTTTTTTCTGTTTTTATTTTTTATTTTTTTTATTCTTTTATTTTTTCTTATTTTTCATGTCTTTTTTCTTTTTTCCTTTTCTTTTTCCTTTCCTTTTTTTCTTTCTTTTTTCTTCTTTTCTTCTCTTTTTCTTTTCTTTTTTCTCTTTTTTTCTTGTTTATTCTTTTCTTTTTTCAATTCTTTTCTCTTTTTTCTATTCTGTTCTTTTTTCCGTTCTCTTTTCTTTTTTTCTGATGACACACTGGTCTGATGGATCTGAAAAAAAAGTTTATGTGTGAGTTCCTTACCTGTAGTATCACATCTGCCTTTCCTCTCCCAGGTTCTTTTTTCTTTTCTTTATTTTTTCTGTTTTCTTTTTTCTTTTCTTTTAATTTCTTTTCTTTCTTTTTTTCCTTTTTTCTTTCTTTTTCTTTTCTTTTTAATTCTTTTCTTTTTTCTTATTTGTCATGTCTTTTTTCCTTTTCTTTTTTCTTTCTTTTTATTCTTTTCTCTTTTTTATTCTTTTCTTTTCTTCTCTTTTTCTTTTTTCTCTTTTCTTTTTTATCCTTTTCTTTTTTCTTTTTTATTCTTTTCTTTTTTCAATTCTTTTCTTTTTTTCCTTTCTCTTTTCTTTTTTCTGATGACACACTGGTCTGATGGATCTGAAAAAAAAGTTTGTTATGTGTGAGTGTGTGAGTTCCTTACCTGTAGTAGCGCCTCTGCCTCTCCTCTCCCAGGTTCTTTTTTCTTTTCTCTTTTTTGAACTTGAGGTGTACAAAGCCTGGTCCAGACACGTCTCAGGAGGATGCCCCACTGTCTCAACAATGTGCTTCATCTGTGGGCACAAACAGGTGGTACATATCAAGTGACTTTATCCATGACCAAGAATACAGCTGTACATAGACCAGCTTTGAGTGTGAGACTGGCTGTGTTCATGTTGGGACCACACTGGAACTAAACCAGGACTAGTGCAGGATTAAACACACTTGTCACTGTTGAGGCCTTGTTTTGTGCCCAGTTTAGTCCTGATGGTAGACCTGGTTTGGTCCTGTTCTAGTCCAGGTTTAGTTCTAAAATTAGTAATAATCATGCATTGGATTTCTACAATGCATTCTTCATTCACTCCACACTCAGTGGTGCTAAGACACTATTGTAAACACACCTGCCCTGGGCCAGACTGACAAAAGCGAGGCTGCCAATCTGCACCATTGGCCCCTCTGACCATCACCAACACACTCACACACAAGACAAGTCGAAGTCAAACACAACAGCAGAACGTGGTCTGACCGGGAATCAGTCCCCAACCTTCGGGTTGGGAACACTGTTCTAACCACTGAGCCACAGTCACACTGTACAGTGACAAAATGAACTTTTAGTCCAAATGCAGAGATACTGACCAGTTTCTCCTCATCCTTCACCGGAAACAGGAGAGCTCCCTGAAACATTTCAGCAGCGATGCAGCCCACAGACCACGTCTATGGACTCATTGACCGGAGCGCCCAGCAGCACCTCCGGAGCTCTGTGCAAACACTTACGTTAGCATCTACTGTAACAAGCTGCCAAGTGTTACACACTGATGCTACATATTCATTCAGTCAAAAACATTATTGTTTTATTATTGCAGCAGCTCGGCTGTTGTAATTGGCTTAAACTCTACTGAGAGTCCTTTGGGAGATATTTCAGATTGTCAGTGTGGAATTATCAGTCTGGTGTTGGACTGGTTTTCAGTGCAGTGTGTGCAGTATGCAGTGTGTCTCCTGAACTAAAGTAAGTAGTACTTATCCTCCAGTCGCTAACAAAATCCTGTCCCTGTGTGTGCGCAGGTTAGTACTTGTACTTGAGTTAAGTACCAGACTCACACACCTAATGGACTTGCACTTGAGTAAAGTACCACACTAATACTTGCAGTACTTATACTTGAGTAAATTATCATAGCCCAGTGTAGTAATTATACTGGAATTAAGAGATGGAAATAAGATGGTCACAGACCTGTAGTACTTGTACTTAAAGTACTACAGAAGTTAGTGTGGTTCCTTACCTGTAGTAGAGCGTCTGCCTCTCCTCTCCCAGGTTGGGAGTCTTGATGCGCAGCAGCTGCCTGATGTGCTGGATCATCATGATGTTATCGGGCTTCAGGTCACAATGCATGATCCCCACACGCTTCAGGAAGAGCAGCGCCTCGGCCATCTGCAAACAGGATGACATGTTATCAAGGTTCGCACTTCGCTAATACAACAGTATTCAACAGTATACAACAACGTCTGCTAGCACTGATACAATTATCTGTGTATGTGCGCTCTATAGTGTCTCTGAGCTGTTTGAATGCGCCCTGACATTTCTTACTACACTTTATAGTATATTGTAGACTTTTTTCAAGTCCTGAGATTTATTTGATCAAGAACCGATTACTAAACAAAAATAGAACCAATCTGGACTTTTGTCTAATGGTGTTAAAATGGTCTTTATCACAACTAATTTAAGGAGAAAGCCAATATAACAGGGCTTGCAAAGTGCATTTGGATTCATTTACAGTTTTAATAATAATTTTGAGTTGAGTTGTGTAAATGCAATCTTGTCTGTTTTTTCACTGTAGAATTAAAAGTCATATTACATATTTTTTCTCCATATTGAAATGGCATGTTTTTGTTCCCATGGTGATAGCAATAGTGTGATGTAACAGTTGGTACCTGTAAGACGACTGGCCGGATCTCCCTCAGGGTTAGCCTCTCACATGGACTATTCTTCCGGACCTGTCTCAGGCTGATGTCCAGCTTCTTAAACTCATGACAGACGTGACCGTAGAGTTCAAAAGAGTCGAACCAGCGCACGATGTGGTGGTTGTGTGCTCCCTGCTCTGCCATGGTGCGCAGCAGCCTCATCTGTGGGCAGGAAAAACACACTCTTAAAGGTCATGAGTTAAGTTTCCTTTTCAAACCAGATAACATTCACTTTAATGAGCTTTTAAAGAGTGGACTCACTGTTCTGAGGAGGGACAAGTTCTCCACAGGTATGATCCACAGAGGAGTCCCTGGTCTGAGAAACCAGGTCTCCAAGGTTCTGAGAGGACTGCATGATCTGAGGACTTACGAGTTCAGTGGTGACACTACAGGAAAACTCTTTTAAAGGAAAAGTAACGTTATTTTACAATGTCTGAGCCTTCTTTCGGTAATAAAACAAGTCGTTTGACTCACCTCTAGCATGTTCTTGTTCATTTGGAGCTGTTTGGTGAAAGTTATGTTGTAGCGTATCCGTTAACATGAGTATTCGGGGCATTACTTTGCGGTCTCCAAATAACACAAACTTTAGCACTTTTCAAATCATAGAAGCCCGATGTCTTAATGTAAGATTTCGTTTGAAGCAAAAGTGGCCTGTAATCCGAGATTTAGCCATAGTTTCGAGTTGATGAGGATGCCAGTGCGCATGCGCGGACTGTGCTATCAGCTCCCGGGACCCAAACATGAAACGCAAAGCTGAAAACTATGGATAAATCTCAGATTACAGGCCACTTTTGCTTCAAACTACTTGTTTTATTACCGAAAGAAGGCTCAGATTGTAAAATAACGTTACTTTTCCTTTAAGGCCATTTTCTTAGTTTGTTATGTGTGAATGTGTGAGTTCCTTACCTGTAGTAGCGAATCTGCCTCTCCTTTCCCAGGTTCTCTTTTCTTTTCTTTATTTTTTCTGTTTTCTTTTCTTTTTTTTTTCTTTTCTCTTTTTTATTCTTTTCTTTTTTCTTATTTTTCATGTCTTTTTTCTTTTTCCTTTTTTTCTTTCTTTTTATTCTTTTCTCTTTTCTTATGACACACTGGTCTGATGGATCTGAAAAAAAGTTTGTTATGTGTGAGTGTGTGAGTTCTTTACCTGTAGTAGCGCCTCTGCCTCTCCTCTCCCAGGTTCTTTTTTCTTTTCTTTTTTCCTGTTTTCTTTTCTTTTTTTAAATTTCTTTTTTCTTTTTTTTTTTTTTCTTTTTCGATCTTTTTTGTGTTCTTTTTTCATTTCTTTTTTCCTTTTTTCTTTTCTTTTTTTCCATTTGATTTTTTCTTTTCTTTTTTCTGATGACACATTGGTCTGATGGATCTGAAAAAAGTTTGTTATGTGTGAATGTGTGAGTTCCTTACCTGTAGTATCACATCTGCCTCTCCTCTCCCAGGTTCTTTTTTCTTTTCTTTTTTTCTGTTTTCTTTTTTTCTTTTCTTTTTTAAAAATTTCTTTTCTTTCTTATTCTTTCCTTTTTCCTATTTTTAATTTCTTTTTTCTTTTCTTTTTTCCTTTTCTTTTTTATTCATTTCTTTTTTATTTTTCATGTCTTTTCTTTTTTTCAATTCTTTTCTCATTTTTTCAATTCTTTTCTTTTTTCTTTCTTTTTTATCCTTTTATCCTTTTCTTTTTTTCTTTTTTATTCTTTTCTTTTTTTCAATTCTTTTCTCCTTTTTTCTATTCTTTTCTTTTTTCTTTTCTCTTTTCTTTTTTCTGATGACACACTGGTCTGATGGATCTGAAAAAAAAGTTTGTTATGTGTGAGTGTGTGAGTTCCTTACCTGTAGTAGCGCCTCTGCCTCTCCTCTCCCAGGTTCTTTTTTCTTTTCTCTTTTTTTCTTTTTTGAACTTGAGGTGTACAAAGCCTGGTCCAGACACGTCTTAGGAGGATGCCCCACTGTCTCAACAATGTGCTTCATCTGTGGGCACAAACAGGTGGTACATATCAAGTGACTTTATCCATGACCAAGAATACAGCTGTACATAGACCAGCTTTGAGTGTGAGACTGGCTGTGTTCATGTTGGGACCACACTGGAACTAAACCAGGACTAGTGCAGGATTAAACACTCTTGTCACTGTTGAGGCCTTGTTTTGTGCCCAGTTTAGTCCTGATGGTAGACCTGGTTTGGTCCTGTTCTAGTCCAGGTTTAGTTCTAGAATTAGTAATAATAATGCATTGGATTTCTACAATGCATTCTTCATTCACTCCACACTCAGTGGTGCTAAGACACTTTTGTAAACACACCTGCCCTGGGCCAGACTGACAAAAGCGAGGCTGCCAATCTGCACCATTGGCCCCTCTGACCATCACCAACACTCACACACACACACACACACACACAAGTCAAGTCGAAGTCAAACACAACAGCAGAACGTGGTCTGAGCGGGAATCAGACCCCAACCCAAGGGTTCGGGAACACTGTTCTAATAGGGCTGGGCGATTAATCGAGATTTGCGATATCTCGAGATGTTTTATGAAATTGAGAAAGATTTTGGCATATCGAAAAACTCGAGATGAATAAGATTTCGCCACTCTTCGCCACTCGCCACTGCTTATTTTCCTCATCTGTTTGTGGAGCTGTCCGCCCCGCCTGCTTCTTGCGTTTGTGTTTCACTGCGTCTCGTGGTTCCCCCTCTCCTCCCCTCCCCGTGCGCACACCGCGTGTGTTTGTTGATAACTTATCCAACATGGCGGCGCCCACAGAGGCACGAGAGAATTCATACCAAAGAAAAGAACAAACGGCTCCATTATATGGCGGTATTTCGGATTTAAAACGTCCGATGAGGAGCAGAAAGAGGCATTTTGCAGAGAATGCAAGAAACTGGTGCCATCAAAATCATCGAGGGCAAACCCACCACCACTTCTTCTAAGACACAACAAACGACGCTCCATACATCTTTACCCCGGTGTCTACCATATGAAAAAACAAGTGAAAGGTGGGTGAGCATTACGGAGTCCATTGCCTTTCATATCGCAAAAGACATGACGCCCATAGCGGTTGTTGAGCGACCGGGCTTCATACGAATGCTAAAAATGCTTGACCCTAGATACAATCTCCCTAGTCGCCACTTTGTCAGTGCGGTACAGAGCAAGGCTGCATTTGGCGAGTTTTAATCTCTCTCTCTGTGTGTGGGTGGGTGTTGCCAGTGAGTGAAATATTTGGGTGGGTCGGGTATGTGGCGTTGATTCTAAAGCACACTTGCGTTTTAATGGTTGCAATAAATTAATATAGTATTTCTAGAAAAAAAAAATGATGCAGAATAATGTGCTAAGTTAAAGCAAATACACACACAAATATAAAATGTACTACAGTCACAAAACACACGAGAATTCATGGATTGAGGCTCTATTAATCTATATTTAAAAACAATTAATTTAATATGTGCTTTTTCACTTGGCTACGAAATGAGGGATTTTTTTGTCTTTTATCTTAAATGTTAAAGAAGCACTTCATAAGAACTGTCGGCCCTCAGATTTTGTTTACAATTAAAATAAGGCAATATACTACTTCCTTGGTTTGGTAATGTTAAAAATGGTGCACAAGCACTTTGTTACTAGTACCTGTCTACCTTTAGGCACTTGGCTGCCTGTTTGCACTTCAATAAAAAAAAAAAAAACCTTGCTGAATTTGGCGCGTTTTTTTTTTTTTTCCCCCCCGCATAGATATCGAGATATATATCGTATATCGAGATATAGCAAAAACATATCGAGATAAGTTTTTTTCTCCATATCGCCCAGCCCTATGTTCTAACCACTGAGCCACAATGGCATGTTTTTGTTCCCATGGTGATAGCAATAGTGTGATATAACAGTTGGTACCTGTAAGACGACTGGCCGGATCTCCCTCAGGGTTAGCCTCTCACATGGACTGTTCTTCCGGACCTGTCTCAGGCTGATGTCCAGCTTCTCAAACTCATGACAGACGTGACCGCAGAGTTCAAAAGAGTCGAACCAGCGCAAGATGTGGTGGTTGTGTGCTCCCTGCTCTGCCATGGTGCGCAGCAGCCTCATCTGTGGGCAGGAAAAACACACTCTTAAAGGTCATGAGTTAAGTTTTCTTTTCAAACCAGATAACATTCACTTGAATGAGCTTTTAAAGAGTGGACTCACTGTTCTGAGGAGGGACAAGTTCTCCACAGGTATGATCCACAGAGGAGTCCCTGGTCTGAGAAACCAGGTCTCCAAGGTTCTGAGAGGACTGCATGATCTGAGGACTTACGAGTTCAGTGGTGACACTACAGGAAAACTCTTTTAAGGCCATTTTCTTAGTTTGTTATATGTGAATGTGTGAGTTCCTTACCTGTAGTAGCGAATCTGCCTCTCCTCTCACAGGTTCTTTTTTCTTTTCTTTATTTTTTCTGTTTGCTTTTCTTTTTTTATTTCTTTTTTCTTTTCTTTATTATTCTTTTCTTTTTTCTTATTTTTCATGTCTTTTTTCTTTTTCTTTTTCCTTTTCTTTTTTTTCCTTCTTTTTAATTCTTTTCTCTTTTTTATTCTTTTCTTCTCTTTTTCTTTTTTTCTCTTCTTTTTTTCTCTTTTATTCTTTTCTTTTTTCAATTCTTTTCTCTTTTTTTCTATTCTTTTCTTTTTTCTTTTCTATTTTTTTCTGATGACACACTGGTCTGATGGATCTGAAAAAAAAGTTTGTTATGTGTGAATGTGTGAGTTCCTTAACTGTAGTAGCGCCTCTGCCTCTCCTCTCCTCTCCCTTTTTTCTTTTCTTTCTTTTTTTCCTTTTTCTTTTTTTAATTTCTTTTTCATTCTTTTCTTTTTTCTTATTTTTCATGTCTTTTTTCTTTTTTTGTTTTTATTCTTTTCTTTTTCTTTCTTATTTATTCTTTTCTCTTTTTTATTCTTTTCTTTTCTTCTCTTTTCTTTTTTTCTCTTCTTTTTCTTTTCTCTTTTTTATTCTTTTCTTTTTTCAATTCTTTTCTCCTTTTTTCTATTCTTTCCTTTTTTCCTTTTCTTTTTTTATTATTTTGTCTTTTTTATTCTTTTCTTTTCTTCTCTTTTTCTTTTCTTTTTTCTCTTTTTTATTCTTTTCTTTTTCAATTCTTTTCTCTTTTTTCTATCCTTTTCTTTTTTATTCTTTTCTTTTTTCAATTCTTTTCTCCTTTTTCTATTCTTTTCTTTTTTCTTTTCTTTTTTCTGATGACACACTGGTCTGATGGATCTGAAAAAAAAGTTTGTTATGTGTGAGTGTGTGAGTTCCTTACCTGTAGTAGCGCCTCTGCCTCTCCTCTCCCAGGTTCTTTTTTCTTTTTTGAACTTGAGGTGTACAAAGCCTGGTCCAGACACGTCTCAGGAGGATGCCCCACTGTCTCAACAATGTGCTTCATCTGTGGGCACAAACAGGTGGTACATATCAAGTGACTTTATCCATGACCAAGAATACAGCTGTACATAGACCAGCTTTGAGTGTGAGACTGGCTGTGTTCATGTTGGGACCACACTGGAACTAAACCAGGACTAGTGCAGGATTAAACACTCTTGTCACTGTTGAGGACTTGTTTTGTGCCCAGTTTAAGATAAGATAAGACTTTATTGATCTCACACAGGAGAAATTTACTTGTCACAGTAGCTCCAGGTAGGGACAGTTTGAACAAGAAGACAAGTGCATGCAGGCAAAAAAAGGCATAAATATAGGTGATAATAATAATTTAAAAAATAAGTAATAAATCGAATAATAATAATAATAGTAGTGATAATAATAAAAAACAGTGACAGGGAGAGTATTGAAAAAATTGGAAAAACGATATTGCACGATAGGAGTATTGAAAAAACAACAATATTGCACATTGGGAAAACGATATTGCACGGTAGGACTATACAGTAGAATTATACAGTCTGATGGCGGTGGGGATGAAGGATCTGCGGTAGCGCTCCTTCTTGCACTGGGGGTGCCTCAGTCGGCTGCTGAAGGAGCTGCTCAGCTCCTCTACAGTCCGGTGCAGAGGGTGAGAGGTGTCATCCATGATGGACGTGAATTTGGCCAGTACCCTCCTCTCAGCAACCTCCTCTACAGAGTCCATAGGACAGGCCAGGACAGAGCTGGCCCTCTTGACCAGCTTGTTGAGTCTTTTTCTGTCCCGTTCTGTGCTGCTCGGGGCCCAGCAGACGACAGCGTAGAGGAGAGCAGAGGCCACCACAGAGTCATAAAAAGTCTTGAGCAGAGGCCTGCACACTCCAAAGGAACTCAGTCTCCTCTGGAGGTGGAGGCGACTTTGGCCCTTCTTGTACAGGGCGTTGGTGTTGTGGGACCAGTCCAGTTTATTGTTGAGGTGAACACCCAGGTACTTGAAACTGTCCACAGTCTCTATGTCCTGCCCCTGGATGTTCACCGGTGAGTGAGGTAGTGGTCTCCTCCTGAAGTCGATCACCAGCTCCTTTGTCTTACTGGTGTTAAGGCTCAGGTGGTTGCGCCCACACCAGTCCACAAAGTCACTGATGACCGAGCGGTACTCCAGCTCGTTCCCCTCTGACACACAGCCCACAATGGCCGAGTCGTCAGAGAACTTCTGGAGATGGCAGCTGTCCATGTTATATGTGAAGTCCGAGGTGTATATGGTGAAGAGGAAGGGTGAGAGGACAGTTCCCTGGAGAGCCCCAGTGCTGCAGACTACCACCTCTGACTCACAGCCGCGCAGCCGCACGTACTGTGGACGGTCAGTGAGGTAGTCGATGGTCCAGGCAGCGAGATGTCCATCAACTCCCGCATCCTCTAGCTTCCCCCGCAGCAGCGCCGGCCTGATGGTGTTGAAGGCGCTGGAGAAGTCAAAGAACATGACTCTCACAGCACTCCCGGCGGTCTCTAGGTGGGTGAGCGCCCGCTGCAGCAAGTAGATGACGGCGTCCTCTACTCCTACTTAGTCCTGATGGTAGACCTGGTTTGGTCCTGTTCTAGTCCAGGTTTAGTTCTAAAATTAGTAATAATAATGCATTGGATTTCTACAATGCATTCTTCATTCACTCCACACTCAGTGGTGCTAAGACACTATTGTAAACACACCTGCCCTGGGCCAGACTGACAAAAGCGAGGCTGCCAATCTGCACCATTGGCCCCTCTGACCATCACCAACACTCACACACACACACACAAGTCAAGTCAAGTCGAAGTTAGTCGTGTAAATAATAATCGATTCGTATCGATGCATCGATCCTAGAGCCGACGATCCAAATGCATCGATGCGTCCACACTGTTCTACCACTGAGCCACAGTGGCATGTTTTTGTTCCCATGGTGATAGCAATAGTGTGATGTAACAGTTGGTACCTGTAAGACGACTGGCCGGATCTCCTTCAGGGTTAGCCTCTCACATGGACTGTTCTTCCGGAGCTATCTCAGGCTGATGTCCAGCTTCTCAAACTCATGACAGACGTGACCGCAGAGTTCAAAAGAGTCGAACCAGCGCACGATGTGGTGGTTGTGTGCTCCCTGCTCTGCCATGGTGCGCAGCAGCCTCATCTGTGGGCAGGAAAAACACACTCTTAAAGGTCATGAGTTAAGTTTCCTTTTCAAACCAGATAACATTCACTTTAATGAGCTTTTAAAGAGTGGACTCACTGTTCTGAGGAGGGACAAGTTCTCCACAGGTATGATCCACAGAGGAGTCCCTGGTCTGAGAAACCAGGTCTCCAAGGTTCTGAGAGGACTGCATGATCTGAGGACTTACGAGTTCAGTGGTGACACTACAGGAAAACTCTTTTAAGGCCATTTTCTTAGTTTGTTATGTGTGAATGTGTGAGTTCCTTACCTGTAGTAGCGAATCTGCCTCTCCTCTACCAGGTTCTTTGTTCTTTTCTTTTTTCTGTTTTCTTTATTTTTTTTTAATTCTTTTCTTTTTTCTTATTTTTCATGTCTTTTTTCTTTTTTCCTTTTCTTTTTTCCTTTCTTTTTTCTTCTTTTCTCTTTTTTTATTCTTTTCTTCTCTTTTTCTTTTCTTTTTTCTCTTCTTTTTTCTATTTTTTTCTTGTTTATTCCTTTCTTTTTTCAATTCTTTTCTCTTTTTTCTATTCTGTTCTTTTTTCTGTTCTCTTTTCTTTTTTTCTGATGACACACTGGTCTGATGGATCTGAAAAAAAGTTTATGTGTGAGTTCCTTACCTGTAGTATCACATCTGCCTCTCCTCTCCCAGGTTCTTTTTTCTTTTCTTTTTTTTTCTGTTTTCTTTTTTAATTTTTTTTCTTTATTTTTTTCCTTTTTCTTTTTTTAATTTCTTTTTTCTTTTCTTTTTTCCTTTTCTTTTTATTCTTTTCCTTTTTCTTATTTTTCATTTCTTTTTTCTTTTTTCCTTTTCTTTTTTGTTTTTTCTTTACTTTTTTTCTTTCTTTTTTATTCTTTTCTCTTTTTTATTCATTTCTTTTCTTTTTCTTTTTTCTCTTTTTTTTTTTATCCTTTTCTTTTTTTCTTTTTATTCTTTTCTTTTTTCAATTCTTTTCTCCTTTTTTCTATTCTTTTCTTTTTTTTGAAAAAAAAAGTTTGTTATTTGTGAGTGTGTGAGTTCCTTACCTGTAGTAGCGCCTCTGCCTCTCCTCTCCCAGGTTCTTTTTTCTTTTCTCTTTTTTTCTTTTTTGAACTTGAGATGTACAAAGCCTGGTCCAGACACGTCTCAGGAGGATGCCCCACTGTCTCAACAATGTGCTTCATCTGTGGGCACAAACAGGTGGTACATATCAAGTGACTTTATCCATGACCAAGAATACAGCTGTACATAGACCAGCTTTGAGTGTGAGACTGGCTGTGTTCATGTTGGGACCACACTGGAACTAAACCAGGACTAGTGCAGGATTAAACACACTTGTCATTGTTGAGGCCTTGTTTTGTGCCCAGTTTAGTCCTGATGGTAGACCTGGTTTGGTCCTGTTCTAGTCCAGGTTTAGTTCTAAAATTAGTAATAATAATGCATTGCATTTCTACAATGCATTCTTCATTCACTCCACACTCAGTGGTGCTAAGACACTATTGTAAACACACCTGCCCTGGGCCAGACTGACAAAAGCGAGGCTGCCAATCTGCACCATTGACCCCTCTGACCATCACCAACACACACACGCACACACACAAGACAAGTCAAAGTCAAACACAACAGCAGAACATGGTCTGAGCGGGAATCAGTCCCCAACCTTTGGGTTGGGGAACACTGTTCTAACCACTGAGCCACAGTCACACTGTACAGTGACAAAATGAAGTTTTAGTCCAAATGCAGAGATACTGACCAGTTTCTCCTCATCCTTCACCGGAAACAGGAGAGCTCCCTGAAACATTTCAGCAGTGATGCAGCCCACAGACCACGTCTATGGCCTCATTGACCGGAGCGCCCAGCAGCACCTCCGGAGCTCTGTGCAAACAGACACTTACGTTAGCATCTAACAAGCTGCCAAGTGTTACACACTGTAGGCATGATGCTACATATTCATTCAGTCAAAAACATTATTGTTTTATTATCGCAGCAGCTCAGATGTTGTGATTGGCTTAAACTCTACTGAGAGTCCTTGATGCGCAGCAGCTGCCTGACATGCTGGATCATCATGATGTTATCGGGCTTCAGGTCACAATGCATGATCCCCACACGCTTCAGGAAGAGCAGCGCCTCGGCCATCTGCGAACAGGATGACATGTTATCAAGGCTCGCACTTCGCTAATACAACAGTATTCAACAGTATACAACAACATCTGCTAGCACTGATACAATTATCTGTGTATGTGCGCTCTATAGTGTCTCTGAGCTGTTTGAATGCGCCCTGACATTTCTTACTACACTTTATAGTATATTGTAGACTTTTTTCAAGTCCTGAAATTTATTTGAGCAAGAACCGATTACTAAACAAAAATAGAACCAATCTGGACTTTTGTCTAATGGTGTTAAAATGGTCTTTATCACAACTAATTTAAGGAGAAAGCCAATATAACAGGGCTTGCAAAGTTTACATTTACAGTTTTAATAATAATTTTGAGTTGAGTTGTGTAAATGCAATCTTGTCTGTTTTTTTCACTGTAGAATTAAAAGTCATATTACATATTTTTTCTCCATATTGAAATGGCATGTTTTTGTTCCCATGGTGATAGCAATAGTGTGATGTAACAGTTGGTACCTGTAAGACGACTGGCCGGATCTTCCTCAGGGTTAGCCTCTCACATGGACTGTTCTTCGGGACCTGTCTCAGGCTGATGTCCAGCTTCTCAAACTCATGACAGACGTGACCGTAGAGTTCAAAAGACGCACGATGTGGTGGTTGTGTGCTCCCTGCTCTGCCATGGTGCGCAGCAGCCTCATCTGTGGGCAGGAAATACACACTCTTAAAGGTAATGAGTTAAGTTTCCTTTTCAAACCAGATAACATTCACTTTCATGATCTTTTAAACATGTTATAATGGTTCAGAGTTGTAGTTCGAGTGATTCACACATGCCTGAGTAATCATGTATTTTCCTGCATTTGAGACTTTTCAATATTGCAGTAAGTATTAAACATTATACATACAGTACAGATATATTGTATAAGCAGCTTTTAATAGCCCACTATGTACTGTATTGTATTGAGTATCAGAAAGTGTGTGTCAGCATGCTAGTTGATGTCATGGAGATATTAATTTAATACTAGGAACATTCCTTTTAAAAGTTTGCATTTTGAACACATACATAAGAACTGACCAAAAAAACAGAAAGACAAACTAATGCAAAAAACTAATCTACAGGATTAGCAGTTGTTATGCAGAATGAGACCGGATATTGTTTTGTTTTGTTTTGTTTTGTGAAGGAAATTATGGCACTTAAAAATTGCAGAATGTGAGATTTGCAAATTTAAATTTTAATAGTGATTCGACTGGGATGAAATTTGCAGCCCTAAACTCCCTAATGAGAAAACCACATTGTAACTCTATAATGTAATGATTAAGAGAAGTTCATCAGAATATGGCTGGTTAGAACTGACCTCATCATAACCAGCGTGCAGGAATTCGCAGCCTTTTGAGCATCTTGAGCGCCACCACGAGGTCGTCCATGAGACTGCATCTTAGCACCACATTTCCATAGACCCCCAAGCCCAGAAAACAATGCACACTGTACTGTACACGGAGGAGGGGGACCGGATCAGGGCTCCAGGTCTCAGGATCAGAGGGGCGTCTTTGGTCTGAGGAAACATGTCTCCAGGGTTCTGATCCAGAGTGGATTCACTCTTCTGAGGAACCAGGTCTCCAAGGTTCTGAGAGGAGTCCATGATCGGAGAAGACAAGAGAGTTAGGAGTTCAGTGGTGGACACGACAGGAAAACTCTTTTATTTAATTTTGTGTTTTTTGGCCAGTTTGTTCTTTTACCATAGAAGATTTAATGTGGAAACATAAGGCTCGGCCCTTAAAGTAGCACTTACATACAACTTTACTTTCTTGTACTTAATAAGATTTTGACAAAACACACAGAATATATGTTAATATATATGATAATATAGTATATCAAATAAGATGTCCCAAATCCCTGCTGTATATTTTGTATCTGACAACAAAATGAAGCAAGAAATTTAGACCACCTTTGAAACCTTCTGTACATCAAATTGAAAATGTAAAAAAAAACTAATCTTGATTATTATTTTTTAGATACATTCAAGTAACTTCATGGAGAAATTGTACTTCTGAGAGCAGTTCTATCACAGTATACTTGAGTAATATGCACTTGAAGTAATAGTATTCTTCTCAATCGATAATTTACTGAAGTCAATATAGGAATTATCCTGACTGTATGTTGAAAATATTACTTGAATTAATTTGTTTGTGTTTTTTCAATAAAATCTTCTTTTCACATTTTGTACAAACAAATAACTGAACTCTTTGTGAGGTTGACACTTTGTAGTTTTGGCCTGATCTACTGTCATTGTAAGTGGGGACAAGCTGTACACAGAGAAAAGTCAGATTTCAATTTCTGCCTGAATTTTTTTTGGGCAAATATAAGAATAAGGATAGCTGGGGTGTCCCTGCCCTGGGGGCTGAGACCTTGTTGGGTATTGAAACATTCTATCTCAAATCTGAAGCATATCTCACTAAAAGTGACATTTAGGGACTTGAAATACTTTTATGGTGTATATAACTGGACCTGTCCTGCTTTGTCAGTCCCCATACTTGTTTACTAGTGTAGAGCCAGCAGCGTTCAGCTCTTTAACACTTCCCAAAGTGTGGCCCCTTTTTCAATTCTTTTTACTCATGTTTGTCCTTTACACTGATTTGTTATGATATAATAATGCCTGTATTTTTATTACACATTCAAAGTCATAGACTGTTTCTATATGGTCAGTAGTGAATGCTAAAAGGAGAAATTCAATTTGTCAACTGGACAAAGTTTATTTGGTCGAAAATGTTTCGCAGCTCATCCGAGCTGCTTCGTCAGTTCAGAACTGTTGACAAATTGAATTTCTCCTTTTACCATGGATTCTACCTGGACGACTGAGGGATTCTTCACATGTCAGTAGTGAATATTACAAAGTTAAAGGCTGTAGGAGGTTGTACTGAAATACCAGTCCTGTGACTGTCAGTCCTAACTAGACTTGGTCTCTAACGTGGATAGCACATTTGAGTGGAACATTACAGTGGACTTAGGGGATTGTGTTGTCTTCATTTGGTCTAGAGCAGGGGTCTTCAACATTTTTCAGGCCAGGGACCCCCAAACAGATGGCGAACTGGGCCAGGGACCCCCTACTATATATACGACATAGAATTGTGTTTTATATTAAATTGAGCTTAGTGTCATGTATAAACATTGCTACTCTGTTATGGTACATCCAATACAAGGAAATAATACAGAGGTTAATACTGTATTTTACACTATAAAATATAAAATTATATTATTTTAAAGTGAAATCAAAAGATTTCGCGACCCCCCTGTTGAAGACCTCTGGTCTAGAGTCTCAGAAAATCAGGTGCACCTTTAAACATGAACTACAGAAACCTAAAAGTCCATGTTTAAGACTGCTCTCCTTCTCTATGCTCACAATACAGTGGTACCTCACCTTACGAATGACCCAACAAACGAAAATTTCAAGTTACGAAACGCCTTCACGTCAAATTTTGGTCTCTAGATACGAATGAAATTTCAAGTTACGAAACGCGAAATCTCTTATCCAATCCAATCCAACTTTATTTATAAAGCACTTTAGAAACAACAAATCTCAAAAATTCAATTAATGCGCGCTCAGATGCACGCCCCGAAACGTAAATACACTTTATCAACATTCTTTATCAAGGTTCCAGAGGTGGCCCGCGGTGGGAGAGGTCCACGAGGTAGGACAACTTTGTACTGTATTTGGCAATTGTTCTACATGTTTTAGGGCTGTAAATGCCTCACCACACATTCTACACTTTTCTCGCATTTCTCTCTCGTTTAAACACTCGAACTTTCATGCGTGGGGGGGCACGGCTCAATATAGGGGAGCGGAGACACAACACATCATCAGTATGGTAAAACTCACCTGTCTCACGACGGTCTAAACCCCGCTCACGTTCCCTTAGTGAGTGAACAATAAAACGCTTGGTGAATTCTGCTTCACAATGATAGGAAGAGACGACATCGAAGGATCAAAAAGCGACACGGCGCGGGATGGAGCCGCGGGATGGAGCCGCGGGATGGAGCCGCGGGATGGAGCCGCGGGCCCGCGCGGCTCGGCCCCACGCGGCTCACAGCTCACAGCGTCAGCCTCCCCGCTCTGGAAGTCACATAGAAGCAGAGCCCGCCCCGCCCCGCTCTTATTCCTGCTGAAAAAGCGTCTGTCTTTAGATAAATCTTCCAGCTGAGGTCCTGACCAAACCGAAGCAAGAAGATCATGAAGATGGTCCCCGGGCGCAGTAATGTGCTGCTCACTGCTCCTAATAACAGGATGGGTTAAATGCAGAACTGGAATTTCCCCACTGTGGGACTAATAAAGACATAGCTTTCTTTCTTTCTCGGCCTCTTAGCTCTAGCACGGAACGTGCACCGCGCTCCTCCAACAGCACTGCCATGTCCCGGGATAATCCTGGTTTAGTCCAGGTCCAGTCCAGGTTTAGACCTGGTTTAGTTCTGGTCTAGACCTGGTTTATTCCAATCAGGACGCAGAACACAAATGTTACACTATAAAAAAAAGTTACACTATTTAAAAAAAACCTTGGAACAGATCAGGCCTTTTCCATTGAAATAGCTACTCAACTTACAAATTTTTCACGTTACGAAACCACTTCTGGAACGAATTAATTTCGTAAGGTGAGGTACCACTCTATTAGGCTGTAGTTGTGCTCAGTGCTGTTACCTGCTGCAGGTGTAACGTTAATGCTTTTCATTTGAGCTCCCGTAAAGCAGATCAGAAGTACAAAGGCACACATTTCTTTTAGTAAACTTACCCTAAACATGGCCTAGACTTTGATAAAAGACATTTGAGCTTAACTAGTGGAATAATAAAGTCATATGTATGATTGTACTTCCATGGTGAAATCCCGCTGGGACTAATGTGAACAGAGAAACAGACAAAGCTCACCTTTTTCCTCACACAAGTGTCCAGTTAGTCCGAGTCAGGGTGTGGTCAGAAGAAATTTGGGTGAAATCTCGCAGTGATGTTGTTTTTCTTAGAAAAGCAATGAAAATAGCTCTCAAATGCAAAGATATGAGCGCAGCTGAAACTGCAAAATTTGCGAATGGTTCAAAACACGCGCTTGTGTGTCCTAGGCAACGGCAGTTCAAAACGCGCGCTAGGAGCGCAGTGCGTGCTTACGTCATGACGCATGCGTCACCAGACAGTCTTCAGGAGGTCACTGCTCTGTGATTGTCAATGTTTTTGCGATATATTTAATTGGCTTACTATGGTTGTGTAATACAGTGTATTTCTATGTTTTTATTTTGAAGTGCATTTTTGATTTATATTTTAAATAGTCTAGGCTTCACGCTTTGCTGTTTTTATTAGCTCCGATCCACTTCACTTTGCCCTCAGCAGGAGGGACGTCTCTGCAGGACAAGCTGCAGATGAGGCGCACGCACCCGGGACCAGTCCTCTGGGAGCGCAGAGGCGACACACATGCCCGGGCACCGAGCCCTGTCACCCGCTGAGCCTCTTGCAGCACGGGTATTTTAGATTTGAGCTGTTGTTTGGAGTCGGTGTCGTTGTTTTGGACCGCGTGGTGATCCAGGCTGGAGGTGGATGGTGAAGGTGTCGCTGTCATAATTCAGGGCGCAGAAGTCCCGTATCTTCATGCTGGTTTATTCTGTATGATTCCAAAAAAGCAGCGGAGACAGTGGGTTTACATGAACAGTTCATACACAAACAGTGTGGCTATAAATCACAATGTGGATCCACACTGGAGGAGCTTTAGCAAAGAGAGAGAGACTGCACTGCACGTATCCTGCTCCGGCCATTTGGGGTTTAACCTACTGAGCTTTTATAGACTTTTAACATTTAACACTTTTAGCATTTTAACCAGCATGCTTGTGGGTACTGCAATCCGTTGTCCTATTCACGATTTGTATTCAATGATATTGTGTCTTTACATATAATGACACTTGTGAATAATGAATAAAGGCTGTTATGAAGTGCTTTAGACTGATCATTACATAAACAGAAGCTCAGCCTCAAACCTCTTCAGATGATCATTAGATCCCAGTGTCCTTTTTACAAACACTGTGCTCAATTTGCTGCAGTTGTCCTGATTTTAATTAATTTGATCTGATAATAGTGTTATCTGCAGCAATGTGCCACCTGCCCCACACCTGTCCTGCTCCTGTCAAGATTCACCTTTTACATATTTGGAGTACTTAGAACTTTTCAAACGTCTACAGGAGGAACATTCTGCTACATGTCTTTTCTAGTCACTTTCCTGCTTGTGTACTCCTTGGCAATGTTGATTTGTACCCTCCAGTCATCAGTCATTCTGTCTTTTTTACATGTACATATTATTAGTTGTACAAATAACTTTAGATTTAACGTTTCTAGGTTAAAGTATAGAAAACCTCTGAGGCCCAGCACCACTTAACTCTTCACTCATGTCAACAGATCCAGAGAAGGAGGTCCCAAGGAGAAAGTGGGACAGTCCGTGTTAAGCCAGTCCAATGACAGCAGTGTGGGATACATGTTAAGGTTAGAACTTTTTAAAACGAAGAGTTTATTGGAGTTTCAGTTTTCATCAATGATCTTCCTTAAGCAATTTGAAACTGAAAAAATAAAAACTTCTCTTCTGCTTCTATTGGAGACAATGCGGAATTAATTTACTGGACTTTATGTGTGCAAACTTGGACATAGCTTTTACTAAGCACTATTGTGGCTGCTGTTTGACCTCATGAAATCAAAATTGTGGTTTATTAATATATGAGAAAAAAACACCCCAAACCTTCAAATTTATAATACACTATCGCCTGCGACAGTCACTTTAGAATGCTTAGAGTAGATCCCTTTATTGAAGGTGTTGCTGTGGGATACGACAGACATCAGGGAACATTTCTTGCAGGTTGCATGACAGTCCCTCCTCAACTCAGCAGACACATCCTGTAACATACAGCTAGACTTTTTCACAGAGTTGAGCAGTTTGCACAAAGAAATTAACCACTGTCTTTACAATACAACAAGAACAGCAGAACATCACACTGAGTTGAGCTAACATTTTATTTATTTTGGTTAGCTGATTAATTCACATTTAGTCCGGATTAAGTTGAGGTCTAGTACTCTTCTCGATCGATAATTTACTGAAGTCAATATAGGAATTATCCTGACTGTATGTTGAAAATATTACTTGAATTAATTTGTCTGTGTTTTTTCAATAAAATCTTCTTTTCACATTTTGTACAAACAAATAACTGAACTCTTTGTGAAGCTGACACTTTGTAGTTTTGGCCTGATCTACTGTCATTGTAAGTGGGGACAAGCTGTACACGGAGAAAAGTCAGATTTCAATTTCTGCCTGAATTTTTTGGGGGCAAATATAAGAATAAAGATAGCTGTGTAGCTAGTGTCCCTGGGGGCTGAGAACTTGTTGGGTCTTGAAACATTCTATCTCAAATCTGAAGCATATCTCGCTAAAAGTGACATTTAGGGACCTGAAATACTTTTATGGTGTAAATAACTGGGCCTGTCCTGCTTTGTTTACTAGTGCAGAGCCAGCAGCGTTCAGCTCTTTAACACTTCCCAAAGTGTGGCCCCTTTTTCAATTCTTTTTACTCATGTTTGTCCTTTACACTGATTTGTTATGATATAATAATGACTGTATTTTTATTACACATTCAAAGTCATAGACTGTTTCTATATGGTCAGTAGTGAATGCTAAAAGGAGAAATTCAATTTGTCAACTGGACAAAGTTTATTTGGTCGAAAACGTTTCGCAGCTCATCCGAGCTGCTTCGTCAGTTCAGAACTGTTGACAAATTGAATTTCTCCTTTTACCATGGATTCTACCTGGACAACTGAGGGATTCTTCACAGGTCAGTAGTGAATATTACAAAGTTAAAGGCTGTAGGAGGTTGTACTGAAATACCAGTCCTGTGACTGTCAGTCCTAACTAGACTTGGTCTCTAACGTGGATAGCACATTTGAGTGGAACATTACAGTGGACTGGAGATACTTAGGGGATTGTGTTGTCTTCATTTGGTCTAGAGTCTCAGAAAATCAGGTGCACCTTTAAACATGAACTACAGAAACCTAAAAGTCCATGTTTAAGACTGCGTGAAGAGTCCCTCAGTCGTCCAGGTAGAATCCATGATAAAAGAAGAAATTCAATTTGTCACCTGGACAAAGTTTGTTTGGTCGAAAACGTTTCACCGCTCATCCGAGAGAGCTGACGAAGCCTCTCAGATGAGCGGCGAAACGTTTTCGACCAAACAAACTTTGTCCAGTTGACAAATTGAATTTCTTCTTTTATCATGTTTAAGACTGTTCTCCTTCTCTATGCTCACAATATTAGGCTGTAGTTGTGCTCAGTGCTGTTACCTGCTGCAGGTGTAACGTTAATGCTTTTCATTTGAGCTCCCGTAAAGCAGATCAGAAGTACAAGGGCACACATTTCTTTTAGTAAACTTACCCTAAACATGGCCTAGACTTTGATAAAAGACATTTGAGCTTAACTAGTGGAATAATAAAGTCATATGTATGATTGTACTTCCATGGTGAAATCCCGCTGGGACTAATGTGAACAGAGAAACAGACAAAGCTCACCTTTTTCCTCACACAAGTATCCAGTTAGTCCGAGTCAGGGTGTGGTCAGAAGAAATTTGGGTGAAATGTCGCAGAGTGATGTCGTTTTTCTTAGAAAAGCAATGAAAATAGCTCTCAAATGCAAAGATAAGTTGAGGTCTAGTCCTGGGATAGTCCTAGTTTAGTAAAATTTCCACCTTGGTTTCGTTCTGGTTTAGCCCAGTGTTAGTCCTGGTTTTGTCTGGAGTTAGTCCTGGTTTAGCCCTGATTTAGTCCAGGTATAGTCCTTAGATAGTCCTGTTTTAGTCAAATTTCTGTCCTAGTTTAGTTCAAGTTTAATTCCGGGTTGGTCCTCATTTAGTCTCGAGTTTAATCCTGTATTAATACTCGTATGTTAGTTGTGGTTTAGACCTGTTTAGTTCTGGTTTAGTCCTGGTTTAGTCTTGGTTTAGTCTTGGTTTAGTCCTGGTTTAGTCCGGATTCAGTCCGGTCTTGACCCCAGTCCCTGTGAGCCCTGCCGTGCTGCACTCAAGCCTAATTTCGCAGTGGACTGGTTTCGGCCTGGGTTTAGTCCGGCCTTAGTGCGGGTTTAGTCCTCATTTAGTCTTTGTTTAGTGCGGGTTTAGTCTGGGTTCAGTCCTGGTTTTATTCGTGGGTTATTCCGCATTTAGTCCTGGTTTAGTCCTGGATTATTCCAGGTTTAGTCCTCATTTAAACCTTGGTATTAGGGATGCAAATTATCGGTTAATTCATTAACTGATAGTTGATTGACCTTATCGATCGATTAACGATTAACTGATAAGCGGCATTTTTCACCTGAATTTTAGTGTTTCAATAGGGTCTTTAAGAATATAAGCTATAGTAACATAACACTGAGTCAAAAATATATCATAGTATTATTATATTGTATATTCCTCAATTAATTATTCCTTAGTAAAAAGCAGACAAATGTATTGATGCTGAATAACAAAATACAGTAATCCCTCGCTCTATGCAATTTTTTTTTTAAATAGTGTAACATTTTTTTATAGTGTAACATTGTGTTCTGTCCTGATTGGCTAAGAGACTAGACCAGGACTAAACGTGGACTGGACCAGGTCTGAACCAGGTCTGGACCTGGACTGGACCTGGACTGGACCTGGACTGGACCGGGACTCGACCGGGTCTAGACCTGGACTAGACCAGGATTAAACCACCACGTGCCGCTGCTGGTTTCGCCACGGCCCGCGCCCCGAGCCGCAGGCCAGCCGCGCGGGGCTCGGGCCGCGGCGAAACCAGCAGCAGCGGCACGCATTCCGGGTTCGATCTCGCCTCGCGCGTACACCCGGGGCTGCTGAGCAGTGCCGTTGGCGCCTGCGGTCGGCTGTGAGTCGAGCTTGGCGCAGCGCGGTTGCCTTGTTTCGTGACCACGCGGGTGCGCGTGTCCGCGGTTAATTACAATTAATGCATTTTGATCGACCAACGTCTTAATCGACAATTAACCGTTAATCGATTAATTGTTGACATCCCTACTTGGTATACTGTGTGCAAGAACACATTTTGGACTGTTTGGGCTTCATACCTGATATCACAGTCTGGTTGATGTGAATAGTAGCTTTTACTTGAGCCCCATCATCCTGTAGAGAAACTGTTGTGGAGTTTCATGTTCATTTTGCTTTGCTGTCATGAGTCCTTGGAACAGTTTGTGCTTTTCTCTCCCAAATGTGACTGTAGGAAGCTTTTCAACTCAGTGACAAACATCTCATCTTTACTTGTGAGGATTTCTTTGAAGATGCCAGGTTTGTTGATACGTAGGACAGCCTGAATCACTTCGCTCTCAGTATGGTTTTCTTTCAGTCCTCTGTCTATTTGCTTGCTTATGCTACCGTAGCTTATGTCAGAAGCGTTATCACCAATCTGCCCACCCAGAATCTTAAATTCCGTCCTCTGGTGCAACGGCAGATCTTTCAGAGAAATCATGCTTTCAGTAGAATGAGATGGCTATTTGCTCTGGGACTGGCTGTCTTCGCCTGCAACTGTTGGTTTGGAGATACATCACTCATTCTGAGCTTTTGAGTCAAAGATTCGTAGCTGGAGAGAAGTTTGGCAAACTGTGTCTCAATGGTCTCATTTTGAGAAATCTGATCGCTATCATCTTGGGCATTATCAGTTAGCTGGGTATCAGCAACTGCAGGGTGGTGGTTAAGAGATTCACTAACAGTCTCTACAACATTGCAGGGACCCTCTTTAATCACCTCAATCTTGTCAATAAAGTATAATAGAAATGACACCCTGATCTTCTGACTCCAGCATGCTTTCACTGTTCATGTAGGTTACAATTAAGTTTATGCAACTCTCTTCATCAGATTGGTCTATTTGGGCTGGATCTAGATCAGATGTTCTGGGGATTTCTAGTAGTTGACTAGTTTGGATAAATCTGCTGAGAATCGAAAGTTTCTTTTTCACCATCCAAACCAGGTTCTTAGGTTTGTTGTGCCCCTCCATTGTTGCTTATAACTTCAGGCCTTGGTCATGTAGCACTCGCTTTGACAACTTTCCTTGAGTTATACAGCACACAGGCACACGTGCTGGTCCATAGGTTCAGGACGGGATCGACGACCTCTGGTAGCTGATAATGTCATAGATTCCGGACAAGCCCCCATGTTTCTGTTATGGGTCCGGTCTGGGTGGCAGACCCGCACAGAAAAAAACCCTGAATAAACAAGAAAAATAAAGAGAAAACAGGCAGTGAGCTTCGGTTCAGTGCAGCCTCGCTTCATTGTATAATCATACTTACATTTTACAACAGATTTCACAATATACTTTGGTCTACTAATTACAATCTATTATTTCACTATTTCATTATGTAACTTTTGCTATAATCTGATCTCATTACAATATAGGATCTCATCTGGCTTTAACACACTGTCTAATCACTTAAATACGTGCACATCTGTATATTTCCATACAATAAACAAGGTTAGTTTCTCACTTTAATCTTAATTGAAATAATATTCACATTGGTAGAGTTATCACATGTACAGATTTTATATTTGCAAAAATAAACTCAGCTGTCTTTTACGTGACTGGTTTATCTTAACTATTAATCAAAAAGTGATATCTAAACAATACAATCGGGATCAGTACGGGATGCTATGCTTATCACACGAGAGTTCAAGTTGTGGAGGGGTGCCGCTATTACAAAACCTCGTGCTCGTCCTGCGGCGACTAGCAGAACTTTTAACAACAACTAACGTGGCCTACCTTTATAAAAATAAAAAAACACTTTATCGGCCTTAAACAATCAAAATAATATACAGTTCGCTTGTAAAGATTTGGTAAGTGTTTTACATTAGATTACCTGAATAAACAGGAAAAATAAAGAGACAACAGGCGTATGAAGAGGAGCAGCTCTGGCTGGGAGCGACTCACTCACTACACTGCCACCTTCTGGCACACCCCGGAAGTGCAAGAGTACCTCAAAGGTAAACAGAAACGATTTCGTGCATTTTATCAGCAAGGGGGCTACTTATCAGTAAAAATACAAATAGCCAAATTACAAAATAACATAAAATGTGACTGCACATGTTGTGTGAGTCACATATGCACACCCAGAAACTTGGTGATGCTTACTTTCTCCACAGCAGCTCCGTTGATGGTGAGGGGGGCGTGCTGTGTGTGTGCTCCCCTGAAGTCTACGACAATCTCCTTTGTCTTCTCCACGTTCAGGGAGAGGTTGTTGTTACTTCACCACTGGACCAGGCGTCTCACCTCACTCCTATAGTGAGTCTCATCTTCGTTGCTGATGTGACCCAACACAGTTGTATTATCCGCAAACTTGATGAAGAGGTTGGAGCTGTGTGACGGTGTGCAGTCGTGGGTCAGCAGAGTGAAGAGGAGGGGGCTCAGTACACATCCTTGGGGAGCCCTCGTGTTCAGTGTGATGGTGCTGGAGATGTTGTCTTCCCGTCAGGAAATCCAGCAGCCAGTTGCACATCGGGTGTTGGTCCCCAGCTTGTCTAGTTTGAGTATGAGTTGCTGGGTGACGATTGTGTTGAATGCTGAACTGAAGTCAATAAACAGCATCCTAAGATATGAGTCTCTGGTGTCCAGGTGTGTAAAGGCAGAGGGGAGGGCTGTTGAGATTGCATCATCGATCGAGCGGTAAGACCGGTATTCATATTGAAATGGGTCCAGGGTGGAGGGGAGAGATGTTTTGATGTGTTGCATGATGAGCCGTTCGAAGCACTTCATGAGGATGGGGGTCAGTGCAACCAGACGGTAGTCGTTAAGGCAGGATGGAGACGACTTCTTCGACACGGGGATGATGGTGGAGGTCTTGAGGCAAGTGGAGACGACAGCCTGGCTCAGAGATGTGTTGAAGATATCATAAAAACCTCTGTGAGTTCTGCAGCACAGGCTCTCAGTACACGACCAGAGATGTTGTCACGTCCCAGAGCTTTGGGTGCGTTGATCCTGCTGAGAGATCTCCTCACGCTATCCGGGGACAGTGTCAGCACCTGGTCACCGGGAGGGGGTGGAGTCTTCTGTGCCGGGGTGCTGTTGTGTGTCGGGCGGCAGTAGCTCAGTTGGTAGAGCGTTTGTCCACTGATCCAAAGGTTGGCGGTTCAAATCCCGCTCTTGACATAAGAAACATCAGTGGTTGAGCGGTCAGATCCACTGACCCACAGGTTGGTTGGTACGATTCCAGCTCCCACAGATGAATGCTGCCGTTGTGTCCTTGGGCAAGACACTTAACCCTCCTCGCCCCCAGTGTCTGCGTACATTGGTGTGTGAATGCGTGTGTGAATGGGTGATTGGTTCCTTGTTGTAAAGCGCTTTGGGTGCCTTGAAGGTGGAAAAGCGCTATATAAAGATGTGACCATTTTTTTTTTTTAAAGCGAGCGAAAAACTCGTTGAACTCGTTCAGCAGGGAGGTGGAGCTGTCTGCAGTTTGTGACGTTGGCTTGTAGTCTGTTATGGTCTCTATCCCCTGCCGCAGACTCCACATGTCTCTGCTATCTTCCTAGAGCATTGTCTCTTCGCCTCTGCCAAGTGACCGGTTTGCCCTTGCTGTCTTTAGGCCCACCTCATCTCCAGCTCAGAAGGCAGGTTTCCTTACCCTAAGCAGCCTGTAGACCTCCCCTGTGAGCCATGGCTTCTGGTTGGCCCAAACAGTGATGGTCCTAGTGTCTGTGACATCATCAGTGCACTTTGAGATATAGGCAGTGACATTCTCTGTGTATTCCTATAGATTTATGGTGTTGTCGTGGGTGGCAGCCTGTTTGAATATCTCCCAGTCTGTGGTGGAGAAGCAGTCTTGCAGTGCCTCTGAAGACCCCTCTGGCCACACCTGTACCTGCTTCTAAACCGGTTTGATGGCTTTGACCAGTGGCCTGTATGCTGTCATTAGCATGACAGTGATGTGGTCAGAGGCACCAAAATGGGGGAGGGGGAGGGGGGGCTTTGTAGTCTCCCCTCTGGGTAGTGTAAACATCGTCTAATATGTTGTTTTCCCTTGTAGGAAAGTTGATGTGTTTCTGTAATTTGTGAAATACGGACTTTGGGTCTGCGTGGTTGAAGTCACCCGCCAGAACAAGAAAAGCATCTGGGTGGGCAGTTTGCTGCCACCTCACTCTTCCACAAGTGAGGTCATTTTTTACCCCAAGCAGTTCTTATGGAATCTTCTATGAACCTTTAATTCTTAGCAACTCTGACTGCCCCACTTACACATCTGATGTCATCTCTCATATCTGATGCAACCTTTACTGTCATTACTGTCCCACGTACACATCTGATGTCAGCAGTCTCACCACCCAGGAGGTCATTTTACAGAGGACCAGAGCCTACAGACTGAAAACAGACCACATGGCAGCTTTCCGCTACATATGGGACCTGTTCCTGGTCAACTGCAGGCAGAAATTCATCCCCAGTGATTGTGTTACAGTGGATGAACAACTTGTACCTTTCAGAAGGAGGACCTGGCTTCTGCAGTATATGCCGAGCAAGCCCGCCAAGTACGGCATAAAGATCTTCTGGGTTTGTGATGCACGTACCCCATATGCAATTGATGGGATCATGTACCTAGGGAGACAACCAGGGGAAGATATCCAAAAGAATCTGGGGGAAAACATTGTCCGTCAGTTGTGCAGTGGATTCAGACACACAGGTCGCAACATCACCACTGACAACTTCTTCACCAGTGTGCCTCTTGCAGAGCATCTCCTGGAGAAGGGTCTGACTATTGTGGGAACTTTGCAACAGAACAAGTCAGACATTCCTCCAGTTATGAAGGCTTCCAGGTACAGAGAGGTCCACAACACTGAATTTGGGTTCAAGGGCAGCATGACCATGATCAACTATGTGAGAAAAAAGTGAAAGGCTGTTCTGTTGATGAAAACAGGCCAAA
Organism: Paratrypauchen microcephalus; assembly: GCA_036785185.1. Classification (NCBI taxonomy): domain Eukaryota; kingdom Metazoa; phylum Chordata; class Actinopteri; order Gobiiformes; family Gobiidae; genus Paratrypauchen; species Paratrypauchen microcephalus. The sequence goes on along the minus strand of JAVJIX010000052.1, from coordinate 480,921 downwards.
GAAAAAAACAGAAGTGATTCTCTTCTACAACCAGACCAAAGGAGGAGTAGATACTATGGACCAGATGGTTGGCAACTACACCAGCAAATGCCAGACGCAGAGGTGGCCCATGGTGCTTTGGTGCAACATGATTTTTCAGGGCTTAGCACCCTGAATTTTACACAGGCATCACCGATGGACGACGAGAGCTCTCAAAGGAGCTTGTGACACCTCACATGAAAAGTCGACTGGAAGGTACCCCGACCCTACCAACCTACATCACTGAAGCAATGGGGAGGTGTGGAGTGACAAAAACTGCTGCGATCTGGCCACAAGAAAGAAGCACACAGGGCCAGCAGAAGAGAAAGTTGTGTCCAAGAAACAAAAATCGCAAAGCCACTAATTACTGTTAGAAATGCAGTACCCTTGTGTGCAATGGTCACAGCAAGAAGCAAGTACAGTGGTACCTCACCTTACGAAAGACTCTACAAACGAAAAATCCAAGTTACGAAACGCCTTCATGTTAAATTTTGGTCTCTAGATACGAAAGAAAATTCAAGTTACGAAACGCGAAATCTCAAAAATTCAATTAATGCGCGCTCAGATGCACGCCCCGAAACGTAAATACACTTTTTCAACACACACGGGGTTAGGTTCCAGAGGTGGCCCGCGGTGGGAGAGGTCCGCGAGGTAGGACAACTTTGTATTTTGCAATTGTTCTACATGTTTTAGGGCTGTAAATGCCTCGCCACACACATTCTACGCTTTTCTCAGACTGGAGTTGGGCTTTTCTCGCATTTCTCTCTTGTTTGAACACTCGAACTTTCATAGATTTTCAACGGAATGTGTTGATAGTGAAGCGTGGGGGGGGGGGGGGCATGGCTCAATATAGCGCCAAACGCGCGAGGGGAGCGGAGACACAGGATTACTATCGCAACAACACATCATCAGTAGGGTAAAACTAACCTGTCTCATGACGGTCTACACCCAGCTCACGTTCCCTATTAGTGAGTGAACAATCCAACACTGCGGGCACGGGATGGAGCCGCGGCGCCCGGGCTGTGCCTTCCCCTCGGGCTCCCCTCGCCGAGCACGCACGGACGAGCTGGTCTAGACCTGGTTTAGTTCTGGTCTAGATCTGGAAGTCAGATAGAAACAGAGCCCGACCCGAGCGAGACCCCGCGGTCTTTCCCGCCGATAGAGCACCTTTCTCGGCCTCTTAGCTCACAGTGTCAGCCCCCCGGCTCTGGAGGTCAGATAGAACCAGAGCCCGCCACGGCCCGCTCTTATTCCCGCTGAAAGAGCGTCTTTCTCGGCCTCTTAGCTCTAGCGCGGAACGCGCAAGGAGCGCGGAGACACAGCAACGCGCTCATCCAACGGCACTGCCATGTCCCGGGATAATCCTGGTTTAGACCTGGTCTAGTCCCGGTTTAGTCCAGGTCTAGACCTGGTCCAGTCCTGGTTTAGTCCAGGTCCAGTCCAGGTTTAGACCTGGTTTAGACCTGGTCCAGTCCTGGTTTAGTCCAGGTCCAGTCCAGGTTTAGACCTGGTCTAGACCTGGTTTAGTTCTGGTCTAGACCTGGTTTATTCCACGTTTAGTCCTGGGTCTACAGTCTCTTAGCCAATCAGGACGCAGAACACAGTGTTACACTATAAAAAAAAAAGTTACACTATTAAAAAAAACAACCTTGGAACGAATCAGGCCTTTTCCATTGAAACCACTTCTGGAACTAATTACTTTCGTAAGGTGAGGTACCACTGTAGTTTGTGACAGCTGCACAGTGAGAGAAGATAAGATGTTTGTGTGTATATACTGTATGCTTGGACAGTGTTATGGTCTCCAGACCTGTTGAATGTTCTTTGTTCGTCCTCCAGTCATAGGACACACAAATATGTTTTGACATCTGATTGACCTGATTGATTAAGTGCTAAAATGTGAATGCAAATTTTAAAAAAAATGTACATGTCAAAAAGGAAATTAGTCTTTTGTCTATCAAAAATCTATCATGTTAAATCCAAAATGAGAGAAATGTCTTTACTTTATTGCAAAAACGCATTGATTTTAATTGGGGTCTTTTTTGACCCCACTCGTGGAAGAGTGTAAGTATTGGTAGGTTTTGCATCCAAGGGCTAGAGGAGGAGGAAATCGGCATGATTCAAACTCCAGAGAGTAAAGGGATGGCTGAGTATTTACGGTGGCAGTTGCGGGATAAACTGTATAACCTGCAGTCTATGAGTATTATGTCCTTTGCAACACTGCTGGATTTTTAAAAAAAAAAAAGGCTTTTTAGCCCTAATAAAGCAGCAGATGCTGAGAAAATGCTAATTTCAAAATGTGTTGCTGTTGTAAGGCGTGCATCCTCCTCCTCATTATCATGATCATGTCCTCAGCCTGTGTCAAAAGGTAAAGGATAGCCCACCTTCTAATGGCAGGGCTCTCAAGTCTCACGCATTGAGAGTGTGACGCACAATTCGACGTGTTCACACGCTCACACGCCACACATGGTATTTCTCATAGGTCATAGTTGCTTTATTGTCAAAAACAATCATATGTACATGTACATAGAATGAATTCAAAATTTAGTTTCCCCACTAACCAGGCAGGACAGTATAGAGAGGCTAGGGGAGGGGCCGCTGCACTTGCGCGCGCCGCCGACTGGGAGATGCAGAGCAGAAAAGATGCAATACAATCAATACAATTATACACAACATGTAATGACAAAAAACAGTTGGATAGATAACATACGGTGTCTTTTTCTTTGGTGACAAGAGGGAAGGGTGTGGGGCAAGGGAAAAGATCAGAAATCAATGAAATTGATTGAAAACTGAAAAAGGAGCAGACATCCTAAAAATAGACAGGGCAGCATTACTTAATACATGTGAGTGTGAGTCCAATAGTGTGTGGCAATGTTTTTGTAGAGTCTGAGATCCTCATGGTCCAGGATATTGAATTTATTTGACAAAGCTACTGTAGTAGAGCTGATCGGGGCTTTAGACCTAGCCCCTCGCTGAAGTGTTCGTACCTGATCTGGCCTGAGGGCTGGTGCTCAGAGGCGTTGTGCGTAGTCAGTCAGTTCGGCACTGTTAGCGGTGGCCTGAGTTTTGACCAAAATGATATCCAGGTCGCTTTCCACTCGACTTTCGCACATGGATATGTTGTTCCCAAACGACGCATATCCATGTTCACGTGCCCCCCCCCCCCCCCCCGCTCAACACTGCCATCTGCTGGATGTCCAGTGAAGGCTATTTGTATTCAAATCCGGTGACATTTATTTGCGAATCGTGGTTTGTGGTTGCCTGGAAGAATCCATGACTCATCGCTGTACCAGCGAGTGAGTTGTTCTGGTGATAGTTAGACTATAAGTATGAATAAAGACGCGCACTCAGGTAAATACCACTCCAGTCTGTGTATTGCTCCAACGTACCAAAGAACCAACTTCCGGGGTCGCTGCCTATCATATTAAAAGTCCGTCACTAAACTAGACCCCGTAACATCCTCCTTTACAAAACAAGAAGACCTCAATGCATAAAGAAACACCTGAAACATTGTGACAGTTAAACTTGCCTGAGCTGAATAAACAAACCTGTTTAACAAGTCATTAAGATTTAACTTTAACACTGACATATAACTGTGATAAACAAACATCTAGAACATAGAACAAATAATATTGGTACATTCATCTGTCATCACCTTTTTTTTTTTTTTTTTAAACATGTGGTACATTCATCTTATCACATTTTATCATTTCCATGTGCCTGAGCATGCAGCTCACAGAGTCAGTCTCTGAGGGGGCTTTGACAGTCTCCCAGCCCTAGTGTAGGTGCCGGTGGGGGGAGAATGCTGCTGCCCGAGTGTTGGGGAAGCAACAGGACCTGGCGAGGCAGGGCTGGACACAACCCCTGTGGGTGTGGGTTGCATCTCAAGTGCTGATGTGTGTGTGGTGTGTGGTGTCGGTGTGTGTGTGGGCTCAAGTGTGTCAAAGGCTGCTGAGGAGGTGGGCTCTGCCACTCTCAGGTCCACTCTATTGCGTCGGTAGAGTGTACCTTCGACATCCACCAGATAGGAGCGTGGTGCAACTTGTTCGAGACAGGTTCCACGTCTCCAGCGACCAGACGCCTCGCCCGGCATGGGCTTCATCCTGATCGGCTCACCAATCTCCAGCTCAGGTAAGTCTTTAGCGGAGCGGTCATAGAAGTGCTTTGCAGTCTGGCGGCGGTGACGCAACTTTTCTGTGACACCCAATGTTACACTTGGCTGGAGAAGCCTGTTTGTGACCGGGATGGAGGTTTTGAGCCTCCTTGACATGAGACGTTGTGCGGGACTGCTGTCCATGTTCTCTGTGGGTGTATTTCTCCAGTGCAAAATGGCTTTCCAGGGGTCTGCCCCATCTCGTGCTGCTCTGCGCAATAGGTTTTTTGCTATTTTCACAGCAGACTCAGCTTTCCCATTTGCTTTTGGGTGTCTTGGTGAGGAGGTCACATGATCAAACTCCCACTCGAGGGAGAATCGCTTGAACAAGGAGCCAAACTGCGGGCCATTGTCTGTGATGACCTTGTCTGGCTGGCCATGACGGGCAAATTGGGACTTGCAGCGCTTAATGACTGTGTCTGCAGACAGGTCTGGGAGCAGCTCAATCTCCCAAAAGTCTGAGTAATGGTCAACAATGAGCAGGTAGTCCTTTTGTCGGTGGGCAAACAAGTCCATGCTGACGATTTGCCATGGCCGTGTGGGCAGTTCATGTGAGAGCATGGTTTCTTTCTGCTGTTTGTGGGCATACTCATTGCAGGTTGAGCATGCACTAACATAGTCCTTGATTTCTGCTTGCATGTTGGGCCAGTAAAGTGTCTCTCTAGCTTGTCTGTAGCAGGCATCACCTCCAATGTGGCTGGAGTGTATACGGGTAAGCATCTCCGGACGCATGGACTTTGGTATGATGACCTTTTGGCCCCGGAAAATAATGCCGTTCTGCACACTGATCTCATCGCGAAAAGGCCAGTATTCTCGAATGCAGTGTGGTGTGATTTCCTTTGCCTCTGGCCAACCTGCTAACACAGTGGACTTGAGAGACTGCAAGCATTCATCCCTATCAGTGTGTCGCCTAATCTGCTCAAGTCGCTGATCGCTCACATTCAAGTACTCTGCCTGGTTAATGTGCTGTGCATCGTCCTGCTCTTGTTGCAGCGAACAGATGTCCTGACGTGTGTAGACCGTGCCGAGGCCTGAGCACTTGGTCGTTGCCCTGCTGAGTGTGTCACTGATGAACATCTCTGCACCAGGCTTGTAGACAATTCTCAGATTGTAGTTTTGCAACGTCAAAAGCATGCTCTGGAGCCTCTTTGGTGCACTCAGAAGAGGCTTGCTGAAGATTGAAATCAGAGGCCTGTGGTCAGTTTCGACTGTGACGAGGTCACGCCCATACAGGTAATGGTGAAACCTCTGACAAGCAAACACAATGCTGAGACACTCTTTTTCAATCTGGGCGTAATTTCTCTCTGTAGGGGTGAGTGCTCTGGATGCGAAAGCGATGGGCTGGCCTTCCTGCATGAGGCAGCACCCAAGTCCGCTCTGGCTGGAGTCGCTTTGCACGGTGACAGGCCGTGTGACATCATAGTAGCGTAGCACCGGCATGGATGAGGCCAGTGACTTTAGCTCGGACACTGCCGCATCATGCTTGGGGAGCCAGTGCCATGGGGTGTCTTTGTCCAGCAAGCGCCGCAGTGGCTCACAAACGGCAGACAGGTGTGGCATGAACTTCGCTAGGTAGTTGGCAAAACCTATGAGACGTTGCACACCTTTCGCGTCCTCTGGGTTGGGCATGTCCACGATGGCCTTCACTTTCTCAGGGTCGGCCTTTAACCCTGCGGCAGACAGGATGTGACCATGGAAGCGGACTTCTGCCAACTTGAACTGCAGTTTTGTCAGGCTTAGTCGGAGTTTCACCTCCCTGCAGCGCTCCATCACTGCCCGCAGGTTTGCATCATGGTCTCTCTCTGCGTCTTCGTCTGTGTCTCCACAACCCACGACTAGAATGTCATCAGCAATGGGTTCAACCCCTCTCAGCCCTGCTAGCAGCTCATGTTGCTTGCGCTGGTACACCTCTGGGGCCACCGAGACCCCAAACGGTAGCTTCAGCCAGCGCTTCCTGCCCCAGGGGGTCCAGAATGTGGTCATGAGGCTGCTCTCGTCATCCAGCTTACACTGCAGGAATGCATGCTTGGCATCCACTAAGCTGAACAACCTGGCCTTTGGTAACTTGTACAAGACATCTTCAAGCGTGGGCATGATGTAATGTGAGCGTTTCAGGGCTTTGTTCAAGAATTTTGGATCCAGGCAGACCCTCAATTTGTCTGGCTTTTTCACGATGACCATGTTACTGATCCAATCAGTCGGTTCACTGACATCGGCGATGTGTCCATCTGCTTGGTACTGGTCCAGCAAGGCTTTCACGTCCGCTTTCATTGCTACAGGGACGTTGCGGGGCGCACATTGAACAGGGGTGACGGTAGGGTCCAACTCGAAGCGAACTACCCCAGGCACAGACTCTACAGGTGAGTTGAACACATCCCCATATTGCTGTATCAGTTGTGCTTTTGTAAGAGCTGAGGAGGTGGTGTGCTGCACTGTGTGCACTTCTGCAGGGATCATAAACTTGATAAGGCCAAGGCGCTCGCAAGTGGAGCCTGACAGCAAGGGCTTTTGACTTGTCTTGACAACTTCGAATGCCAATCGGTGCATCTGGCCATTGATCACACACTCAGTATCAAAAAGGCCCATGGACGTTAACATATCTCCAGAATATAGCTTTAGTCTAGTATTACTGGGCTGCAGTGCTGTATTGGGTGCCAGTCTCATTTTGTCTTTGTAGCTCATTACATCACAAGTGGCCCCTGAATCAAGCTGGCACTGCTGCGACTTCTGATTTATTTGCAGGGTGGCAAACCATTTTTTCCCTTTAGCCTGCACTGCTCCAATTGACTGATGCATGTATATATCGGCATCATTGTTTGCCTCTGAATCAGATAACTCATCTACACAGTTCAGCTTGTCTTTTCCTTTACTCTTCATACACATCTTTGCAAAGTGATTTTGAATGCCACATGATTTGCATACCTTCCCGAATGCTGCACAATGCTGCCTGCCCTTTCGGTGTGAGTAGCCGCAGTATCTGCACGTATCCGTCTCTGCGGCTGGAGGGGGATAATCACTCGGTTTCGGTTTGTTCGGCCTGAACCGTTGCTTGGCAACCGCGTGGACAGCTTCCGCGTGCGGTGTGGAGTCAACGGACATCATTTTCAGTCGAATGTCTGTCTGCTCTGCTGCGCGGCACATTTCGATGGCACTGACAAGTGTTAACGTCTTTTCCCTAAGTAGTCTGCGTCGCGTGCCTTCATCCGAAATGCCCAGTACAATTTTGTCACGAATCATTTCATCTTTCAACTGCCCATACTTGCAAGTAGCCGCTTTCTCTCTCAGCCTGGTAATAAAAGTGTCTATGCTTTCCCTGTCCTCCTGCTTGCAACGCCCAAACACGTATCTCTCATAAATGACATTCTTAGTAGGTTTGAAGTAACCTTCCAAAGCACCCAGTATGGCTACAGGATCATCTTGCTGAACAGCGGTAAGGTTTAAATTATGACGGTAAATGTGTCTGCACTCACTTCCCATCACAGTCCGTAACATTGCTGCTTGCACATTCTTCGGTCTGCCAGATAGCCCCGTGACAAGCGAATAATCCTCAAACTCTGCCCGGAATGTTTCCCAGTTTGCACTCCAATCGCCCGAAAAGCACATAGGTGACGGCGGGGAAATATTGGCAGCCATGCCGGGAAAGTCGTTGGCGGCATTAGCCTGGCGGCTTGGCGGCACCGGCTCGGCGACTTGCTGCTGTTCTTGCTCAGGTAGCACACCATCAACATCATTCGCTCCTTGCGACATGGCGAATACGTAGGTTACTAAGCTAATTCAGTAACTTCTGACACCATGTTCTGGTGATAGTTAGACTATAAGTATGAATAAAGACGCGCACTCAGGTAAATACCACTCCAGTCTGTGTATTGCTCCAACGTACCAAAGAACCAACTTCCGGGGTCGCTGCCTATCATATTAAAAGTCCGTCACTAAACTAGACCCCGTAACATGAGTCTGGTAACGCTTGATCCACAGAATGCGCTGCGGTTGCGCGTAGACAGACAGCTAAGTGAACCAATCAGAGATTGCGCCATCTTGATTCAAAACTGAGGCGGAACTTCCGCTGCCTAAGAGTGACTTTGCGGGCAAAGGCGGGTGCACTGACGTCACCATCTTTGAACGAATCAGAATCGCGGAGTCGGTTTGGAACCGGAGGAGCGAGAGTGGATGGAGAGTGTCCAAATGGTATCGCGGTGTATAGGAAATACAGAGAGATATCATTTGGCTGGCCAGGTAAGGTTTGTGGTAGAACTGTCTCACAATTACGTCATCGACACGAAAGCAAAAAATGGATCCACAAATGCAGACTCCACATACAAAGTCAACTACATTTGTTTTCAAATCTCGAAAATATATTTACAAATCTCGAAAATATATTTACAAATGCCTGTGTATTTATATACATTCTATCAGTTATTTGTATGTCGCATTTTTGTATTTGTATTTGTAAATACATTTATAAATGTATTTATATTTATATATTTTTTTATTTATACAAATCGTGGTTTGCGCTAGGACTGTCTCACAATTACGTCGACACGAAAGCAAAAAATGGATCCACAAATGCAGACTCCACATAGAAAGTAAACTACATTTGTTTTCAAATCTCGAAAATATATTTATAAATCTCGAAAATATATTTACAAATCTCGAAAATATATTTACAAATCCCTGTGTATTTATATACATTCTATCAGTTATTTGTATGTCGCGTTTTTGTATTTGGTGTTTGAATATTTATAAATGTATTTATATTTATATATATCTTTATTTATACAAATCTTTATGAGACAAAATTATCTCCATAGTTTCTCTCTTAGTTAGCAAACTGTGGCATCGTTTGGATTCCACAATCCAGATGACAAGGACCTCGAATGTAACAGCAGACAATGTTGTTGAGGTCCAAACCTACCTAGGGGATGCTAATATTGGAAGACTGTATGACCCCCTTCTGTACTGGGAAAAACACAAGAACACATTACCAAACCTGTCCAAACTCGCGGTGGCTTTTCTCTGCACATCTGCTTCATCTGTGCCCTGTGAAAGGGTTTTTTCAAAAGCAGGGGAAATTCTCTGCAAAAAAAGAAACCCTGAGTCCAAATACTGTGGAGAAATTAATATTTTTAAATAAAAATGAATAAAATGACCCTATTTTGCCTTATTGTCGCATAAGCACAGCCATAAAGTAGTAAGTCACATTACATCCCTATCTCCAATTTCTTTTAACTCGGCAATTATATCATGAACACAGACTCCATGTTAATAAATTCACAAGATATGTTGCCATCACAAACATTCAAATATTTAATCAGTCATTTGTTCAATATAAATCTTTCCATCAGAACCACGATGATCATGTTGATTGTATGATCACTCTGCCTGTTATACATTTTTTGGCCACTTGATGGCGCAGTGGAGCAAATGAAGCATCGGCTCAAGAGTCAAGCAAATGGATGAAGCTTCAGTGCTTCATCTCGCCATCACTAATTAGACGTCAGTGTTTGAGTGTCGGAATGGCAGCAGGTAACTGGTTTGACAAGCTGGTAAGAGTATAAGTTATGACTTGTTATGGCAATGAAAAAGTGAGGATGCCTTACAAAAAAGTAATTTAAAAAACGCCTCTAAAATAAAAGCAATGCAGCTTTAGTCCATGTATGAGGTAAAATTGTGTTTATTTTGTAATTCCAAATTATTTTAAAGGGAGCTGGACAATGTCCAGGTCTGCCTTAACACCTCTGCACAGAAAAAAAAAAAAAAATCCTGTATGGTTTTCAGGTTGTCATTTTGTTTATTTTTGTTTGTTTCAGAGGACAGTTCTCATCGGTGGCTTCACTTGTTTGGGCTTTGACATAACTTGTTTTGGGTGTTGACTGTAGTTCTCTTTAGCCGACTACAATCATGATTTATGTAGTATTTGTTCACACAAACACTTTGCAGGAAGTTCAAGTCACTCCCATACTAAGGACAGAACAATGAGCCCTCTTTGCTATTTTTTGAACCTATCTAGAGCAGATTTCTTTCTAGATACAACAGATGCCTTGTTATTTTTCTGCTTTTGTTCTTTTTCAGTCCTCATTTTGTCCTCAGTTGTTTTCTTGATTAGTTCCTATGAGAAAAAAGACAGAACACGTGAAAAATATACTATCAAATTTTTATAGATTATAATGACTGTTTCTGGATTACTAACTCTTTGGTCGTTGTGAGCCACTTGCTTCTTTCTTCGTTCAACAGCTCCTGCAGAGCTACGACCCTTTTTCTTAAACTTGGGAATAAACTTCTGTTTTTCAAAAGGATCAAAGCCCTAAGACAATTAAAAAGACCAATAATAGTAAATTAATTGTTATGAAATAATTCTGGTTGTTAACAATGAACTTGATACTGACTAGGGCTTCAATCCTGTCTTGGTGTCTTTGCTCAAATGTTGCTCTGTCAACCTCTCCAAGCTTGTTGGGGTCTAGAGTAATTAGTTCCGGTTGGATCTTCTCTAAAAGAGCTTTAACCTCCCATTCTTGCCTCTGTTTTGCACTGCGGTAGGGATTAGCATCCAGACCATCAAAGTTGGGTTCACCAGCTCCAGGTATGAGCATGCTTGTAAAACCATCACCATGCCCCACACCCAAGACATCCTCAAAAGGACAAAAGTTTAGCCCCCACACTGCCCCTCTCACTCTGTGTGCCATGTAGGGCTTAGTAACAGGAGTGTTCCACACATCTCTGTACACCTGGGGAGAAAAGTCCAAAATTACAGTACAATATTTACAACAAATCCATTTCCAACAGTGTTTGAGCTCCATTACCTGAACTATATCACCTGTTGCTGCTGACAACAGTCCCCTTTGACTAAGAGAAAGACAGGATGCTCCAGCAGGAAGAAAGTATGATTTTAGGGGTTTGAATGTTCTTATGTCATAAACTTTAAGCTTTTTATCCATGCCTGAAGTCACCATGTATCTGGAAAGAACATAAATTATGAAAAAAGTTGCCCTTTTGGGTGAAAATTACAACTTATATCTCAAACATACAGCATATAAAATACATAAGGCTCTTAAGAAAAACTCACGTCCCCATCTTGTCTACACTGACGGAGCGTACTCCTCCCTGGTGACAAAGCATTTTCACCAGAGCTTCTTTCTGGTTTGGGGACCAAAGTGTGACTGTCCCATTTGGATGTCCAAGGTGAATGATGGCATTGTAAGGATTCTGACACATTACATCAAGGCGCCCAGTTTTGGTACAGATTGCAGCAACCTCCTTCCCAACTGAGACATCGAGGTACTGCAGAAAACTTGTGGCACTCTAACCAGAGAATGGAAAATATATTTTAAAAATATATCTTTCAACAGTTCAAAATCTTAGTATAAAAATATACCGCTGTGGCTAGCAAAAAGTGGTAAGGAAGAAACTGCATGCGAAGAACGTCATTGAATTTCCGGATACAGTGAAGCTCTATCCCATTAGAGTCATAAATATACAACCATTTTTTTTGTGCCACTGCATACATGGACTCGGTATGAAGCCACCTAATGAAAGATAATTTTAGCCAGAAACTCTTGACTGTAAAGAATACAGATATTTAAAAAAAAAAAAGATTATGTGTAGATATGGGGGGGCTCACTTCACATCATTAACAGACTCCAGCACATTTATTTCACACATCAACTGTTTAGACTGCCAGTCCAAACAGGCAATATGGCCTCTCCTCCCACCAAGCAGCAGGTGTCTAAGCAGATATAGAAAAAGACAAACATTAGAAAACATATGAAAATCATCCTGACAACACATGTGCTATGTAAAACTCCATTACTTACCGCCCTGTTCTGCTGTAGTCCAACCGGTATGGCCCAAACTGTGATAGTTTTAAATTGAAGTACTGGAAGATAGACATAGTATATATGGATACTAAAATTATATATAGATACTAAAATTATCAAGTTCAACAGTGGCAGTTACTTTGATGCCTACTCCCGTTCAAGAAGTAAATTTCCCATTTATTTTTCCCCAAATATTCTTCTGGGGAAGACTAATAAGTGATCAAAAGCTTGCTGGGGGTTACTTGCTATTTGAAAACGGTAGAATTTACTTCCAGAACTGGAGCAGGCTTCAAGGTGGGCGAGACTGCTGAGCTCCACAACGAGGAAAATAATGACTTTGTGTATTGTTTAAAATATAAAAAAATGTATGGGTGCATTTTAAATAGAGAAGCTTTTATGATTCAATCTTTAGCTGTAAACAATGACAATAATAATTACTCCTTTTACTTCTCATGTCTTATCATGAATATACCTTTGCACTAGAAGCTATATCTACGGCATTAGCAATATCTTCCTGAGAAATTGTACAAGTGTCCTCTCCTTCATCTCCTTCAAGAAACCTGGGGGCAAATTCATCACATTTGTTGTTTGCTTTTAGGCAGATTTATGCTGAAGCAAGGTTTAAAAAAAAAAAAAAAAAAAGTTATAAATTGACCCTTCATCCTCTGGGAGAAGAAGATCCAAACGTGCAGCTTGAGTTTCAGCCATTGAAGATGCAACTTCTGACTGGGCAATTATTCGCTTCAACTTGTACTTCTTGTCTTGTGGCTGGGGAAAAACATTTCATACGTTAGAGATGTATATCAAGCAACTTGCAACTCCAATTCAAAGAGGAAACAAAAAATACCTTAGACGTTTCTTCTTTTCTCTTGAACTTCTGAAGTCTGTGTTTCGGGATGGGAACAGGCCCAGGAAAAGGGTCCGTTTTCTGAAACAAGATTTATTGTTTTTATTTTGGCCAAGTAAGCAATTTACATTCTTTTAAAAGTGCAATCATAACAGAAATAACAACAACAAAAAAACATTTGCCCAAAAAGGAGTGGGAAGAAGAAAACTTCTTCCCACCCCTTCTAATTTAACAAAATGGGGTTTCTTTTGCATTCTTCTGACATTTTACATTAGACCATTGAACTATTTACAAGTGAGGACAATGAGTAACCGTTATAGTTTGGTAACAGATTACAGAAAAGGGATCTATGAAAAGTGACACCCTATGAATGGGAGGAAACAGAATATGCAACAATATTTCTTATCACAGCAACCTTACCCCTGTTACAAATTTCTTCCCTTGGCTGGAGTCTCGTCGTGTGTCCTCCGTGTGTTTTCGTTTTTTTGGCTTCTGTGCTTTTTTCTGGCGTTCACTTTCTCCTTTCTCTTCCGTTTCGTTGTCATCCTTCACTCTTTTATCAGACTCCTGCCAGTAACGACCTGCGGGCTGTCAAAATTACAAACACTTTAGTGATATGTCTTTAATGAAAATGCTTTCCCACAGACTATACTTTTTCACACATGGCAAATATGTGGGACTTTCGCGCAGACCAATAAAAGCTAGAATTTCCTTGGATGGATGTGACTTTTATGTGGGTATCTTGAATACAGGTGGACGTAAACGATCTATCTCTTCATACACCATTGACTAACGTTGTTAAATCAATAAAATTCTTTACCTTTTTCCCCACGTGTGAATCCTCCTGCGGCGCCTCACTGACGGACGCCATGTTTGTTGTATACGTTTTGTTCGTCTACTTCTTTGTGCGCGTTTTTGGCAGACTAGACAGCGCGCGTTTTGCTGCCTCTCACTGGTTATTGCTGGTACTGCAATAGAAAAATGGCTGAATGTGGATGTACCAAGAAGTGTCTTGAGATTGTTGTAATTCCGAATTCAGCTACTTTTGAAGAAGATTAGATTCCAGTAGCCTACCACATTTCATTACGACAAACGTTATCTTTTCCACTCTATCTCAGAGCATGTTAAAGACACCACCACTCTCAGAGCCATATTCACAAATTCAGCCCTTGTGCGATTATTTACATTTTAATCAAAATGGAAATTAATTAATTAAATCTATGGACATCAATCAGTTATGGTAAAGGTGTGATATGTTTTTGCCATATCCCCCTTTCCTCTCCACATCTTTCTCGGGTTGTCTCACAACTCTACTGCTTTGTGTAAATGAATATCTCGACTATCCACCCTCAGGAAGCCCTTTGTTGTACTGCCTGTCCTCAAATATAAGTTAAGTTGATTAGCACAAGTCTGTGAAACAAAAGTCACTCTGCTTTGATAAAGTATGTATGTAATTTGTATTTCTGTATAAAGGATCAGGGAGGAGATGGAAAGGAGTGACTTGGAGGGGTGGCTTGAGAGAAGAGACTGCCCAGGGCAGGCCTATGCCCTGTCCATATCTGCTGTAGCAAGAATAAACCTTTGTCTGTAATCAAAGTTTTGCAAATAGATTCATTATTTATCATCAAGAGATACATTTTTTTTTAATAAATGGATGATTTCAGCCCTGGAATTGCAAATCTATAGTGAAAAAAGTTGAAACAGTAGCTGTTAACTTGTAAACTACCGCTGCATGACATCACAAGGAGGACCATGGCATTTTGAGCATGTGACAAGACTAATGAATCAGGATTACTAAGCCTATGTATTAATGAAACAGACCGCAACTTTTTGATGAAGTAACACTCCTCACACCACTGCTATCCTAGTCCACAGCCTTGTCACATCTCGCATTGATTACTGCAACACTCTTCTTTTTGGTCTCCCCAACAACTCCCTTCAGAAACTGCAGCTCCTACAGAACTCTGCAGCCTGGATTATCACTCGGACCCCCACTATCCATCACATCACCCCCATACTACAAGAACTCCACTGGCTCCAAATAAAACAACGAATTAACTTCAAAATACTCATTACCTTCAAAGCATAGACTCACTCCCACTCCTTTAAATCCAGACTCACAACCCACCTGTTCAGACTGTCCTACCTCTCATAGCCAATCACACATTTCCTCTGATTTTGTCTTTATGTTTTATTGTATTGTTTGTTTGTGTTTTTATTTGTTTTTAGCCTTGTGCAGTGTCCTTGGGTGTTCTGAAAGGCGCTTTTAAATAAAATGCATTATTATTATTATTATTATTATTATTTTTATTTTTATTTTTATTTTTATTTTTATTTTTATTTTTATTTTTATTTTTATTTTTATTTATTTTTATTTTTATTAATAACAGCATTATAACATGGCTTAATGCTCAAAAGGATCAATTTTGTGTAATACAGGACCTTTAAACCTAGTTAACTCAGAAATTTATTTGCATTTAACAACATACGCTTTATTTGCTTTTTTTTTATTGCATGCTGAAGATATAGAATAGAGAATGAAACAATGATCGATAAATTACTATGACATTTTAGAAATCTTGTTCTCTTTTTTTCAGTGTAGGCAATAGTTTATAATAGAGTGATTTGTCCTTGCCATAAAACTTAATTGGGGTTTGCTACCTTGCCAGTCATCATGATTTGTTGTCAAGCCTAATTCATTTGTAAACATTAACCCACTCGCTGACTACGTTGCCTGGTTCGTAAATAAATGACTTGATAAAAACTCCCTGGAAACAGCAGAAGGAGGGACAAGATTTCATCACATATGAAACCACGGTTCAGATGACAAGAGAGGGCGGATTGCGTAACAAAGAGGAAATTCTTGGGTCCAAAGAAGGGCCAGCTGCAGAAAGAACGAGTAAGAGGACAGGAAAACAGAATTCCAGAAGTGTCGAAAAACATGCCAGACCCAAAGGATGTGAGTACTATTGCATTATTATACATTAGAATAGTCTGTTTTTCCAAAGGAAAGCATTGCAGTTTTTATCTTGCAAAAACATTTCTACTATGTAATATAAACTAGAACAGTGACCTCAGACACTGGTGTTTTATTCCTTTTCTAAAGGAATTCCAGAAAAGCTGTTTTAATCTTGCTATTAAGCTAGCTCAGTATATTTATTCATCTGTTTATTGTACTTTAGATGGGATCAGTGGATCGGCCACAGCTTTTTGACTTTGATGGGGTTGCAATGACCAACTTTTTAACAGACAATTGGGAAAATGTGCAAAAGTTTCAAGCACGCCCGGATGATATAGTTGTTGCAACATATCCCAAAGCAGGTAAAAATAGATCTTTTACAGTGTATCTTTTGCATCTTTTCTAATAAAATATTATAGTAGCAGTTTGAATATGACATACAAAAGAAAGTGATCAACAATGTATTTCAGTTTACATATTATGCATATAATCATATTTGGAAACTTTAATTTAATTTTATGACCACATTTAGGATTGTTGTGACCTAAGGTCCTGTACCTGAGCCACTGTGGTTAGACAAAGTGTGAATAGAGTTCCTGATCAAGAAGTCCAAATACTCCATTAATCTGCCATGTATGTAATAGTATATGGCAGCTACAAGGATGAACTGAAATGACCTCAATCTCAGCCCCAAAAACCACCTCAAAATTGTGACTTAACTGAGACTACACCCAAAATGAAACATGGACTCACTAGACTAGTACTAAACCAGGTCTAAACACAATCACACCATGATTCTACATAAGGGTTAAACTGTGTGTCAAATACACCCTAAGAAGTTAGATTTTGTTAAAGAAAAATGCATTAAACATTAGCAAAATGTTACAAACTCAAGAAAAAAGTTTATTGCCTGCATTTATTGGTTGTCAGATGCCAAACATAATTTTATACTGATTGAAATTTGTGAATATTGAAACAAAATGTACAAAAATATAAACTGCTGTCCCTGTTTTCCTTTAGGAACGACATGGGTCTCGTGCATCCTGGACCTGCTCTATTTTGGACAGACAGCTCCAGAGCGACAGACCTCCATCCCCATCTATGAAAGAGTGCCCTTTTTGGAACTGACCATATCTAACCCAGATAAAGGTCTTAATTAAAAAGCATGTTACTGACTTAAAATCTATAGTAAATATATTTAACAGCTAAAATGGGAAAAAAAAAATAATTTATTATCTTTACTAAGGTTTCAACATTGTAGGAGTAGATATGGCCAACAAACTCCCCACATCACCTCGGTTAATAAAAACTCATTTTCCAGTGCAATTTCTTCCAAAGTCATTTTGGGAGAATAACTGCAGGGTAAGAGATTTAAAGCAAAAATGTTTCATATGTAATGTATGCTAAGGCTAATGCAGATGTGATATGATTTGTAGATTGTATATGTGGCCCGTAATGCTAAGGACAACATGGTGTCCTATTACCATTTTGATCGCATGAATGCAGTCCAACCTGCAGCTGGAGAATGGAGTGACTACTTCCAGAGATTTTTAGATGGACAATGTATGAAAAGATAAATTCTGTTTTGATGTTAAAGAAAAAGTTTCTAATTATTATGCTTGCAGTGGCATTTGGATCATGGTATGACCACGTAAATGGCTGGTGGCAGAAGAAACAGACCTATTCAAATCTGCATTACATGTTTTTTGAGGACCTTGTTGAAGTATAACTACTTCTAATAACTTTTACATGCATATTTCTCAGGACTTCCTCTTGGTCTGGTAGCTCAAACCTCATTATGCTACTACCTTTATTTATTACTCTGATATTTTCTATATATATTTTGATTACTATTCATAATGTATTATTCTTGCAGAACACAGAATTGGAAATAAACAAACTGTGCAGCTTCCTTGGCCTGTCCGTTAGTGCAGAGATCAAACAATACGTCACAGGCCAAGTCCAGTTCAACAACATGAAGAAAAACAGCATGGCCAATTACTCCACCTTAAGCGGAGGAGTTATGGATTTCAAAACATCTCCCTTCATGAGAAAAGGTAACTCCAATTTATATCTGTATTTAAGTTATATCTTGGTTTTTATGACCTGAAATTGTATCTATGCACAGGAAAAGTGGGTGACTGGAAAAATCACTTCACTGTGGCCCAAAATGAGAAGTTTGATGAAGATTATAAACAAAAAATGAAGGACCCCTCACTGGAGTTTCGCACATTATTATGAAAGAACACATTGTCCATCATTGCCTTAGTAAAGTAGCAATGTGATTGCTAATTGATAATTGGGAAATCACCACTGGGGGGTGCTATATACAAACATTTATAATAAAACAAACAAGAATAAAATGTTTTGCACTGCATTGCACTTGAAAACACGCTCATAAAGTAATCACAGATTTTTAAAATTGTATACAAATTTTCTACCAAATACAACATGTAGGACTTGAAGAGATGAAATTACAGTTACTTGATGTAATTATAGTTCTATGAGTGTGTGCTAGCCCACCTACGGGCTTTGCTATTGGTTACCTCTCTCTGGCGCCATGCGGTAACACGAAGTCTTGTGGACCCGATACTCCAAGCACAGCCCACATGCTCCGACTCATGGTGCCATCTAACAGACAGGATTGCACAAAGGTAGACACAGAGAACCAGAACAGCTGGTCCGAAGTGCAAAATGCTGCTGTCCGCTCAAACAGCGTAGGGCAAAACAGCGTTTTGGTGGAGGAAAAGGCCATAAGAAGCTCAGTCTTGAAGAAAAGGAGCATTTCAGCTCATTCCAAGGGCTCAAAGGGGGTACCTGAAAGGTCTAAAACCACCTGAAGGTCCCAGGGTGGAACAACCGGTCTGGATGCTGGCCTCACTCTGGAAGCACCTTGAAGAAATTGTTTAACCAATCCATGAATATGCGCTGAGTAGTGTCCAAAACCCTCATGACCTGCAGTGATAGCTACCTCAAACACCGCCAGTGTTGCTGCAGCCCAACCCTTGTTCAGGTGTTCCTGCAGAAACTCCAGTATTCCCCCAACTGGACAAGTGCAAAGGCAGGTGCAGCACCAAGTGAAGAGCTGCCAACATCTGTTATACGCTTTGACTGTGGAGCCAGCCCTACCGCTCTAAATGATGGACACCACCTTCAGAGGAAAACCAAGGCTAACTAGTCTCCCCTTACAACTTCCAGACCAGGAGCCTCCTGCCTAGAAGGGATTGCAACCGCATGGTAACCTGGGGGAAAAATGCAGGAGCACCCTCTGCACTGCTACCATCTCCCTCAAGTTCATGTGGGCCAGTGGCGACTCCCAAGTGCCATATAGCGCTAACTGGCTGAAAGTCCTGCTCCTCTAGGCAAGTGAGGTGTCTCTGAACACCCAGTGACCTGAGGCCAGCCAGTACCTGAGGTTCTCCAGCGCTGCTGGGCAGATGAGTAGCATTTAGGGGCCCCTCACTCTGCCTGTCCCTCATAAGGTGCAGATGAACCAGCGCTGGAGCCTGTGCATGTGCAGACCCAGGGTACCACTGGATGGGCCGAGGCAATCATCCCCAAGACAGACCGCACTTGGTGGGATGGGGCTGATGGAGTGTGGGGTTACTTTTATCTCAGAATATTCACAAATGCACAGATATAGTCATAGCACAGATATAGAAATAGTCACTGGTTTGTACATGTGTTTTGATATCCATCCATCCATTTTCTTCCGCTTATCCGGGGCTGGGTCGCGGGGGCAACAGTATAAGCAGGGATGCCCAGACCTCCTTCACCCCGGACACTTCCTCCAGCTCCTCCGGGGGGACCCCAAGGCGTTCCCAGGCCAGCCGGGACACATAGTCGGGACACCCTCCAGCGCGTCCTGGGTCTTCCCCGGGGCCTCCTCCCGGTGGGACATGCCAGGAACACCTCCCGAGGGAGGCGTCCAGGAGGCATCCGAAACAGATGCCCGAGCCACCTCAGCTGGCTCCTCTCGACGTGGAGAAGCAGCGGCTCTACTCCGAGCTCCTCCCGTGTGACTGAGCTCCTCACCCTATCTCCAAGGGTGCGCCCAGCCACTCTGCGGAGGAAACTCATTTCAGCCGCTTGTATCCGCGATCTCTTCCTTTTGGTCATTACCCAGAGCTCATGACCATAGGTGAGGGTAGGAACGTAGATTGACCGGTAAATTGAGAGCTTCGCCTTTCGGCTCAGCTCCCTCTTCACCACAACGGTCCGGTACAGCGACCGCATCACTGCCGATGCTGCACCGATCCGCCTGTCAATCTCACGCTCCATCCTCCCCTCACTCGTGAACAAAAGCCCGAGATACTTGAACTCCTCCACCTGAGGCAAGGACTCCCCACCCACCCAGAGAGGGCAAGCCACCTTTTTCTGGTCGAGAACCATGGCCTCGGATTTGGAGGAGCTGATCCTCATCCCAGCCGCTTCACACTCGGCTGCGAACCGCCCCAGTGCCCATTGGAGGTCCCAGTTCGATGAAGCCATCAGGACAACAACATCCGCAAAGAGCAGAGATGAGATCCTGTGGTTCCCAAACCGGATCCCCTCCGGCCCCTGACTGCGCCTAGAAATTCTGTCCATAAATATAATGAACAGAACCGGTGACAAAGGGCAGCCCTGGCGGAGTCCAACATGCACCGGAAACAGGGTTTTGATATCCACAAGTCCAAATGTAATATTTGTAGCTTGTATTTTGGTCTTTACAAATAGCTCTGTAGATTTGTAAATATGTATTTTTTTTTCACCATTTACACGAATTCACGGATTTCCTCTGAAGTATTTGTGAGCCATTCTTTTTGTGAAATCCACAAACACAGGTATAGTCCACCGATTCACATACACAGGCATCCACTAGATGGCGGTGTTATTTTAATAGATCCATTGATAAGTTAAGTTAGCAAGAGACAGGTATGCTAAAACATGTAATCATTTCATAACAACACATAATTAATAATAAGGAATTGCCCTTGTAGACAATTAATCAATGTTACATAGGTATGTAAGTATGTATGGTATGAGATAGGTATGTAACATTATTGAATTGTCTACAAGGCCAATTCCTTATATGAATATGTTTTACAGGGCTCTCAAGTCTCACGCTTTGAGAGTGTGACACACGCAATTCGACGTGTTCACACGCTCACACATGGTATTTCTCACGCTGAAATTTAGCTACGCAATTCAAGCGCAGCGCACAGCGCTTCTGTGCCCAGAAAATGGGTTAGATAATGCAGGCACCGCGCGTTTTCAGCGAAAAAAAGTCATGTTATTATGCCTTAAAACAATATAACGAATTACAAACTTTTTTTCATGGACGTCTGCAGCAGAAAATGTCATCTCTACAGTCACAGTGGATTTGATTTAACGCTACTGAACTAAATGAAACTATTTACACTTTACAGTGATTGGGGTAGTTGTTTGTGTAAACTAAACAGGTAGTTTATCTAAAAGAACAAAAAGAAGCGCACTTGGTGAATGACAACCTGGTTTTACTTCACATAGGACTGATTTTCTATTACAAGTCTCCTTGTGTGTGAGTGTTCGATGACCAAACCAGACCACACCCACTTTTAGATCAGGAAATCGCATTTTGGAGGTGACAAAAGTGTAAGGCTACACTGCAGCACAGCTGGTAAGTGTGGTTTAGCAGTGGTATGTCCATTAGCGTGTCATTAGAAATTAGACATCTTTATGTAGGCCTAACGCTACATTATTTACATCATTTTGCTTTTATAACTTTCAGTCTTACTACAATGTCACAAGTGGATAATCCACAACGACCACCAATGATAGACTTCCATGGAGTCTGTTTGAGCAAATACTTCACAGAGAACTGGGACAATGCCCAAAGCTTTAAAGCCACACCAGATGATATCCTCATAGCGACATACCCCAAAGCTGGTAGTGATCTGCTTGTCAAAGCGAGATTAACGTTTTGTGACTGTGACTTTTGATTGTAGGAACGACCTGGGTGTCATTTATTATTGATCTGCTGTATTTTGATCTGTCCCACTCCCACTCACCCAAAGAGTGCCTTTCCTGGAAATAGCACTTCCTTCTCAACCATCAGGTGAAAAAGTTTTAAAAGAAGCACAGCTTTTCAGTACAGTAGCTATGTGCATTATAGTTTACAAAAGAACAACAGCCACATTTCAACATTAAATGTATTTTTTTTTTTTATATTACCATATGGCCTTATGTGTGAAGAATCTCTCAGTCGTCCAGTCCGGGTCTAGTGCTGGTTAGTCCCTGTTTATATCTAGCTGCAGGGAGGAGCTCACTACACTGAAATCATTCTGAAACTATCTCAGCTAATTTGTATCTTTTGTTTCCCTGGCGTCTCGTTTAGCATCTCTATTTAGCCCTATGAGGAGCTCACTGCTCTGAAATAGCTCTGAAACTATCCCCTCATTTGTTTCTTTTGTTATTCGAATATTTAGCATCTCTATTCAGACTACAGACCGTCTCCACCCTTCTGTCCCTGACTCGTCTGCCCTAAATTTTTTTTGCCGTCTGTTATGACTTGGTTTAAGAATCGAATTATAAATGGGAGACAAGTTATGTCTAACTCCCCCATTTCTGTTTAACGACAGATTCTCTTTTTTGACAAAAAATGCCTATTTAACTCCCCTCTCAAACCAGTTCCTTTCCCCCCTGGCTAAGATCTGAACTTCACTGTCCTCAAACGAATGGCCCGTGGCTTCTAGGTGAAGATGTACGGCAGATGACGGTCCACTTTGGCACGCCCGTCTGTGTTGGTACATCCTCTTTTGGAGAGGCTGCTTGGTTTCTCCAATGTAGCGCTCATTGCAGTCTTCACTACATTGAATGGCGTAGACCACATTGCTTTGTTTGTGGCTCGGTATTTTGTCCTTTGGGTGGACAAACCCAAAGGAATTATATATGAGAGACAAATTATGTCCTGTTTAAAGAAGGATTCTCTTTTTTGACAAAAATAGCCTCTTTAACTCCCCTCTCAAACCCAGTGAGGACAGTGAGGTTCAGATCTTAGCCAGGGAAAAGAACTGGTTTGAGAGAGGAGTTAAAGAGGCTATTTTTGTCAAAAAAGAGAATCCTTCTTTAAAAAGGAATGGGGGAGTCAGACATAATTTGTCTCCCATATATAATTCCATTTTAAAACCTAAACAAAGCAAACGAAGGAAAAGAGGGGGCTAGCCAGGTTAGGTCCAGAGGTGTGAAAACAGCCATTAGGGTTTGAATGGGTATGCTAAACTAGACGCCAGAGAGAAACTGAAAAAAAACAAAAGACAGAAAGCTGAAAACAAAGAGGTGGGCTAGTTTCCGAATAATTTCAGTGTAGTTAGCTCCTCCCTGCAGCTAGATATAAGCAGTGTCCATCAGCACTCCAACCAGAACTGACGGATGAGCTGCGATACGTTTTCGACCAAATAAACTTCGTCCAGTTGACAAATTCAATTTCTCCTTTTACCATGTGGCTTTATATATCTCCGTGTAATCCCCCAGTCATCCAGGTAGTAGTTTAGTTTATTATTAGTAGTAGTTTATTTTCTTCAGTCAGACATAAACTGACTGGCGAAAGGTTATACAATGCACCTTTAACTTGAATACGTGTTCTATGATTGTCAGTGTGTGATTTCCACTTGAATATCATTTTCTTTTCTTTAAATGACTAATTTTTAAAGGAAAGGAATTGGCCGACAAGATTGGAACTTCTCCCAGACTCATTAAATCTCACCTCCCCGTCCAGTTCATACCCAAGTCTTTCTGGGAAAACAACTGCAGGGTAAAAATCATGGATTTGCATTTTTCATTTACTTGTACGGTAACATACAAGATAACACATAAATAACATAATTTTTTTTTCACTTCACAACTGCCAGCTTCCTTTATTTGAGTTGTAACAAATCTTTTCTTTCAACTCATTTGGACAGATAGTGTATGTGGCCCGCAATGCTAAAGACAGTGCAGTATCTTATTATCATTTCACACGGATGAATTATGCACTGCCTGATCCTGGAGACTGGGGAACATATTTAAATAGCTTCATGAATGGAAAAGGTGGGTTTTCTATCAATTTAGTTATTGTGTAATTTGATACCTAACTGATACAAAGTGTGGGTTAATTCTTTCAGTGGTGTTTTGGTCCTGGTATGACCATGTGAACAACTGGTGGAAAAAGAAACAAACATATCCAAAAATTCACTACATGTTCTATGAGGACTTGATAGAGGTGAGATTTATTGATATTTATTTTTTAGTCTTGAAAAATATATAGACCCCTTTACTGTTAGTAAACAAACGTGACGTCACTGGCATGAGCGCGCATGCCCGACTCAGAAAAACCAACGTGGACCATAGCGGAGTCTAGGGTAAGCTACATTCAAGAGCTCACGTTGAGCAACGGGGTTAGACTACCAGATCCTTATGCGATCACGGAGTGGCAGTACGACCGCAGAAAGTGGCCAGATTTACAGTGGCCAGATATCCACTGTTATTTAGTCGAGAAGCCCAAGTTCGCGCATACAAATCCATGGATGCCTACCAGTTTGCCGTGTGTGGCCATGTACAGGAGGTAAAATACCATGATATCGATGGGGAGTTTTGCGTGTTGGCATCTGATGTTCTCCCCAGTCAAAGACAAGGCCACAAGACGACCCTGTACAATGCGTGGGCTATCATCAACAAGCACGATAACTACGTTATCGTGCGACCGCCAACTGCACTTGCGTTGCGGGGTAAGTAATATACTACGACTTAATTCACGAGTCACAGATGTGATCTCAGTCATGTCAAATGCCATTTATGATGGACATGCGAAAACTTATCATGGCTTTTAAAGGGATATGCCACCCCCAGGTCAAATTTGGGCATCTCCCCACAGTCCAGAGACTAAAATAAGTGGTGGAAAGCGTTTTCCTGCTCACCCAGCCATTGTCCGAGTCTGTCGCCACTGACCGCCGCAGTATCTGGTGCTCCTCCGCCTTAGACTGGAGTCTAACGTAGCCAGAGAAAGATTTCGGCCAAAAGGAATTAATTTGCTCGATGCGTTTCCCAATTACTTTGTGTGTAGTGCGCATTCATATCGAGTGCAAATAAATGTACAAATCAACACGGAGAGCTTGCCTTGGTCATTTTGGGTGGGAACTATTTTCCAGTGCGTAAGAATACAGCCGTACCACGCACCACGTTTTGCAACAGGGGAACTCCCTTCCCGGTGCGTAACAGGGATTCCCCTGGCAGCGTGCTGCGTGGTACGGCTGTATTCTTACGCACTGGAAAATAGTTCCCACCCAAAATGACCAAGGCAAGCTCTCCGTGTTGATTTGCACATTTATTTGCACTCGATATGAATGCGCACTACACACAAAGTAATTGGGAAACGCATCGAGCAAATTAATTCCTTTTGGCCGAAATCTTTCTCTGGCGACGTTAGACTCCAGTCTAAGGCGGAGGAGCACCAGATACCGCGGCGGTCAGTGGCGACAGACTCGGACAATGGCTGGGTGAGCAGGAAAACGCATTCCACCACTTATTTTAGTCTCTGGACTGTGGGGAGATGCCCAAATTTGACCTAGGGGTGGCATATCCCTTTAACAAAGTTATTCGTGTTCGTTTACATGTGTCTGTCGTAGAGGTTACCCGGTTAATATGTCTGTGAGCTTTGCGTGTCCTGTGCTTGCTAGTTAATCAGCATGATTAAACACCATTGAACACCTGGGCAAAATACCCTAAACAAGCAGCAGGTGTTCACTTGTGTGTATGTCGCTTGAATGGTATGAACTATCATTTATTCCATCTGTTTCTCTTTATTTGAGTTCTTCTCTTCTATATCTTCCCTGGGGTTTTATGGCAGCGGTGGCTTTTTTTGAGTCGGAACTGCGCACGCATTCAGTGATGACGTAGCTGTGAAACTGGTCTATTAAATGAAATAACTTTATTTTACAATTTACACAGGACACATCAAGAGAAATACTGAGACTGTGACTTTCTGGGCCTATCTCCTTCAGCTGAAGAACTAGACAAAATCAAAGCAATAACTACGTTTGATAATATGAAGCACAACAAGATGATCAGTTATTTTGCATCTAGAATGATGGATCAGAAGGTGTCTCCTAAGTCTTCCTAAGGAATGGTAATAATAAGAGAATAACAGAAATTAATGCCCAATGCAATACCAGGACTGGTACTTGGATGGGAGACCACTGGGAAAATCAGGTGTGAAGTGGGGTCCCAGGGGCAAAAACTGTTGTTGTCCTTCATCTACATTGCCTAGTATGAAAGTGGGGTATGTGAGTCAGTGTTGGTGGTGGTCCATGGAGCCAATGCAATGGCACAGTTTGGCCGCCTCTCTCCCGTCAGTGTACCCTAAGGAAGCAGAAGGCGCTATATAAATCCTGTCATTACTAAATTTTGTTTATCTGCCAGGGAAAGTTGGTGATTGGAAGAACCATTTTACAGTGGCCCAAAATGAAGAGTTTGATGACCAAGCAAAAAATGAAGGATTCTGCATTAGTTTTTAGGACTGAAGTTTAACTACTGCAGTGCCATTGGCATTACAAAATTACTTTTGAAAGTACTGCTGGATTTGGATGTGTTATTATTATGTGTCAAATGTGATGTGGTATAAATGTAATTACATGATGAATATACAACACAGTTTTAGTTCTGTATGTTTATTTGAATCAAACATAAACGCAGCAACATTAAACAGAAACTGAATGAACAGAGCTAACACTGTACGTCTTTACTGACTGCACTGACAGCATCTCTGACAGCGTTTCTATGGCACATCCAGGTGTTTGGGTGACATCATCTACAAGTCTCTCTCCTGCTGAACAGTTAAGAGCAAACAGCAGGTACAAGGAAGGCTCACTGGAATGTAAACAACACAAGGCCATTAATGCAATTACAATTCAAGCATCGCACTGGGACAAACTGTGGCCACTCCGGAGGACGGCTCACAGAAGGGAAAAGGGTCTTATTCCAAAATAAGGTTTATCTAGTTTGTTTACTAGTAATCAAAATACTGTAGGCTACATTTATATTTCATAACAAGACTAGACAGCGCGCGTTTTGCTGCCTCTCACTGGTTGTTGCTGGTACTGCAATAGAAAAAGTGGCTAAATGTGGATGTACCAAGAGTCTTGAGATTGTTGTAATTCAGAATTCAGCTACTTTTGAAGATTAGATTCCAGTATCCTACCATATTCCAATAAGACAAACGTTATCTTTTCCACTCTATCTCAGAGCATGTTAAAGACATCGCCACTCTCAGAGCCATATTCACAAATTCAGCCCTTGTGCGATTATTTACATTTTAATCAAAATAGAGATTGATTAATTAATTAAATCTATGGATATCAATCAGTCATGGTAAAGGTGTGATATGTTTTTGCCATATCCCCCTTTCCTCTCCACATCTTTCTCGGATTGTCTCACAACTCTACTGCTTTGTGTAAATGAATATCTCGACTCTCCACCCTCAGGAAGCCCTTTGTTGTACTGCCTGTCCTCAAATATAAGTTAAGTTGATTAGCACAAGTCTGTGAAACAAAAGTCACTCTGCTTTGATAAAGTATGTATGTAATTTGTATTTCTGTATAAAACATTGTAAACATTAACCCACTCGCTGACTACGTTGCCTGGTTCGTAAATAAATGACTTGATAAAAACTCCCTGGAAACAGCAGAAGGAGGGACTAGATTTCATCACATATGAAACCACGGTTCAGATCACAAGAGAGGGCGGATTGCGTAACAAAGAGGAAATTCCTGGGTCCAAAGAAGGGCCAGCTGCAGAAAGAGCGAGTAGAGGACAGGAAAACAGAATTCCAGAAGTGCCGAAAAACATGGCAGACCCAAAGGATGTGAGTACTATTGCATTATTATACATTAGAATAGTCTGTTTTTGCAAAGGAAAGCATTGCCCCCCCCCCCCCCCCACACACACACACACACACACACACACACTGGTGTTTAATTACTTTTCTAAAGAAATTCCAGAAAAGCTGTTTTAATTTCGCTATTAAGCTATCTCAGTATATTTATTCATCTGTTCATTGTACTTTAGATGGGATCCGTGGATCGGCCACAGCTTTTTGACTTTGATGGGGTTGCAATGATCAACGTTTTTACGGACAACTGGGAAAATGTGCAAAACTTTCAAGCACGCCCGGATGATATAGTTGTTGCAACATATCCCAAAGCAGGTAAAAATAGATCTTTTACAGTGTGTCTTTTGCATCTTTTCTAATAAAATATTATAGTAGCAGTTTGAATGACATAGGCCTACAAAAGAAAGTGATCAACAATGTATTTCAGTTTACGTATTAAACAAAAAAACATTGGTTACTTCGACTGTGTGCATATAATCATATTTGGAAACTTTAATTTTATTTTATGACCACATTTAGGATTGTTGTGGCCCAAAGTCCTCCCTGTAATCACATGTGACCAGTGTCAGTTTAGATAAAAACTAAACTATCTCACTGAGGTTAGTAAGTATTTCAGATTTCATCAGACTTTTAATATTTAGACTCACCAATAAGAATTGCAGATGTTTTGAGGTCAATTTAAATTATTTTTACCCACATTATTTAATATGAATTTAGTATGATTTTGTGTGAGCTTTAAGGCTGATTGCCAACAAAGTGCAAATATCAGCACAATAGAGCAGCTGAACAGCTACAATACTACATTGGAATCACTCACCTCAATCTCAAATGATAAATTAGAAGACAGTTTTTTTTTTTCTCTGAGAGGCCCTCTCAGAGTGGGTTCACACACACAAACACCACCTCAAAATTGTGACTAAACTGGGACTACACCCAAAATGAATCATGGACTCTAAACCAGGACTAAACCAGGTATAAACACAATCACACCATGATTCTACATAAGGATTAAACTGTGTGCCAACGCACGCTAAGAAGTTTGGTTCATTTTTGGTTCATTTAAAAAAAGAAAAAATTGCATTGAACATTAGCAAAATGTTACAAACTCAAGAAAAAAGTTTATTGCCTGCATTTATTGGTTGTCAGATGCTAAATTTTATACTGATTGAAAGTAGTAGCTCAGTTGGTAGAGCGTTCATCCACTCATCCAAAGGTTGACGGTTCGAATCCCGCTCTCGACATAATGTCATTGGTTGGGCAGTCAGATTGCGATACAATTCCAGCTCCCACAGATGAATGCTGCTGTTGTGTCCTTGGGCAAGACACTTAACCCCACCTTGCCTGCAGTGTCTGCGTACACTGGTAGCCCCCATGAGAGTAGATACATCAAGGTTGTGTCAAGCAATGTGGGGCCATCCTCCCGTGGACCCACCATCCCCAGGAGGATCCATGTGGGCTGGTGCACTGCGATCTGGGCGGCAGATCTGTTTGGACTGCTGCTCCCGCAGCAGAATGAAACAAAATGTACAAAAATATAAACTGCTGTCCCTGTTTTCTTTAGGAACGACATGGGTCTCGTGCATCCTGGACCTGCTCTATTTTGGACAGACAGCTCCAGAGCGACAGACCTCCATCCCCATCTACGAAAGAGTGCCCTTTTTGGAACTGACCATATCTAACCCAGATGAAGGTCTTAATTAAAAAGCCTTTTACTGGCTTAATATCTATAGTAAATATATTTAACAGCTAAAATAATGTGTTTCTATTATCTTTACCAAGGTTTCAACTTAGTAGGAGTAGATATGGTCAACAAACTCCCCACATCACCTCGGTTAATAAAAACTCATTTTCCAGTGCAATTTCTTCCAAAGTCATTTTGGGAGAATAACTGCAGGGTAAGAGATTTAAAGCAAAAATGTATGTAATGTATGCTAAGGCTAAAGAAGATGTGGTATGATTTGTAGATTGTATATGTGGCCCGTAATGCTAAGGACAACATGGTGTCCTATTACCATTTTGATCGCATGAATGCAGTCCAACCTGCAGCTGGAGAATGGAGTGACTACTTCCAGAGATTTTTAGATGGACAATGTATGAAAAGATAAATTCTATTTTGATGTTAAAGAAAAAGTTTCTAATTATGATTATGCTTGCAGTGGTATTTGGATCATGGTATGACCACGTAAATGGCTGGTGGCAGAAGAAACAGACCTATTCAAATCTGCATTACATGTTTTTTGAGGACCTTGTTGAGGTATAACTACTTCTAATAACTTTTACATGCATATTTCTCAGGACTTCCTCTTGGTCTGGTAGCTCAAACCTCATTATGCTACTACCTTTATTTATACTGCCTTTATTACTCTGATATTTTCTATATATATTTTGATTACTATTCATAATTGGGGCCAAGCACCGAAGGTGCTAGGCACCATAGTGTTTGCAGTGTCTGATCTCCTGATTCTTCTTATTATTATTTTATATTCTCCTCAACATGGGAGTCTATGGCAACCCCTAGAACCGTCTGGTAAAAGGTTGTGAAATTTTGCATGCACATTCCAGCCAGTCTCCTCATTACCCACAGCAATTTATAGGCCCCCAGCCCCAACCGTCTAGTGCCACCAGCAGGTCAAAGTTGCAGGAATTTTCAGGAATTGCCTAGCAACGCACCTAGCAACCGATCTGTCTTTGATGTGTCTTTGATCTGTTAAACCTTGTTAGACCCTGTTAAACCCTGTTAGACTCTTTTAGACCCTGTCAGACTCTGTTAGACCCTGTCAGACTCTGTTAGATCCTGTCAGACCTTGTTAGACCCTGTTAAACCCTGTCTCTGAGTCTGACAGGGTCTAACTACCCTGTTAGACCCTGTCAGACTCTGTTAGACCCTGTCAGACCCTGTTAGACCCTGTCAGACTCTGTCTATCTAAACCCCAGCACCTGCAACAAAGTGCAATTATAGTTTATGAAAACTGTCAGACTCTGTTAGACCCTGTCAGACTCTGTTAGACCCTGTCAGACCCTGTTAGACCCTGTCAGACTCTGTTAGATCCTGTCAGACCTTGTTAGACCCTGTTAAACCCTGTCTCTGAGTCTGACAGGGTCTAACTACCCTGTTAGACCCTGTCAGACTCTGTTAGACCCTGTCAGACCCTGTTAGACCCTGTCAGACTCTGTCTATCTAAACCCCAGCACCTGCAACAAAGTGCAATTATAGTTTATGAAAACTGTCAGACTCTGTTAGACCCTGTCAGACCCTGTTAGACCCTGTCAGATTCTGTTAGACCCTGTCAGAGCCTGGTAGACCCTGTCAGACCTTGTTAGACCCTGTCAGACTCTGTTAGACCCTGTCAGACGCTGTTAGACCCTGTCAGACCTTGTTAGACCCTGTCAGACCCTGTTAAACCTTGTTAGACCCTGTTAAACCCTGTTTCTGAGTCCGACAGGGTCTAACTACCCTGTTAGACCCTGTCAGACTCTGTTAGACCCTGTCAGACCCTGCATGCAGCCTACATGCTGAGGCCTACATGCACTTTAGGTGCTTGGCCCCACATTGCTGCTTGCAGCTATATTGTATTATTGTTCTTGCAGAACACAGAATTGGAAATAAACAAACTGTGCAGCTTCCTTGGCCTGTCCGTTAGTGCAGAGATCAAACAATACGTCACAGGCCAAGTCCAGTTCAACAACATGAAGAAAAACAGCATGACCAATTACTCCACCTTAAGCGGAGGAGTTATGGATTTCAAAACATCTCCCTTCATGAGAAAAGGTAACTCCAATTTATATCTGTATTTAAGTTATATCTTGGTTTTTATGACCTGAAATTGTATCTATGCACAGGAAAAGTGGGTGACTGGAAAAATCACTTCACTGTGGCCCAAAATGAGAAGTTTGATGAAGATTATAAACAAAAAATGAAGGACCCCTCACTGGAGTTTCGCACATTATTATGAAAGAACACATTGTCCATCATTGCCTTAGTAAAGTAGCAATGTGATAGAAATTGGGAAATCACCACTGGGGGTGCTATGTACAAACATTTATAATAAAACAAACAAGAATAAAATGTTTTGCACTGCATTGCACTTGAAAACACACTCATAAAGTAATCACGGATTTTTAAAATTGTATACAAATTTTCTACCAAATACAACATGCAGGACTTGAAGAGATGAAATTACAGTTACTTGATGTAACTATAGTTCTATGCTTTCTGTCTGGAAGCACCTTGAAGAAATTGTTTCACCAATCCATGAATATGCGCTGAGTAGCATCCAAAACCCTCATGACCTGCAGTGATAGCTACCTCAAACACCGCCAGTGTTGCTGCAGCCCAACTCTTGTTCAGGTGTTCCTGCAGAAACTCCAGTATTCCCCCAACTGGACAAGTGCAAAGGCAGGTGCAGCACCAAGTGAAGAGCTGCCAACATCTGTTATACGCTCTGACTGTGGAGCCAGCCCTACCGCTCTAAATGATGGACACCACCTTCAGAGGAAAACCAAGGCTATCACTAGTGTCCCCTTACAACTTCCAGACAAGGAGCCTCCTGCATAGAAGGGATTGCAACCGCATGGTAACCCGGGGGGAAAATGCAGGAGCACCCTCTGCACTGCTAACATCTCCCTCAAGCTCATGTGGGCCAGTGGCGACTCCCAAGTGCCATATAGCGCTAACTGGCTGAAAGTCCTGCTCCTCTAGGCAAGTGAGGCGTCTCTGAACACCCAGTGACCTGAGGCCAGCCAGTACCTAAGGTTCTCCAGCGCTGCTGGGCAGCGAGTAGCATTTAGGGGCCCCTCACTCTGCCTGTCCCTCATAAGGTGCAGATGGAGCCGAGTGAACCAGCGCTTGAGCCTGTGCATGTGCAGACCCAGGATACCACTGGATGGGCCGAGGCAATCATCCCCAAGACAGACCGCACTTGATGGAATGGGGCGGATGGAGTGTGGGGTTACTTTTATCTCATGATATTCACAAATGCACGGAGGGTGATCTACAATTAGTCACTGGTTTGTACATATGTTTTGAAATCCACAAGTCCAAATTTAATATTTGTAGCTCTATTTACAAATAGATCTGGGAGCTGGGAGATGCAGAGAAGCAGATGCTGCTCTCTAACAAATATCGAGTGAATTCTGGCAAAAACATAGCCTTTATTCAACAGTTTGGACTCTAAAGAACTTAAAGAGCTATATTTTTCAACTCTTTTTGCATGAATTGCAAGTGAGACTTATTGTCTGTGTTCAAGCAAGGCTTGGGCCTTTGTAGGCCTCAGATACCTCCACCATGCCACCAAAGGCTAACCACAACACCGAGG
Organism: Paratrypauchen microcephalus; assembly: GCA_036785185.1. Taxonomy (NCBI): domain Eukaryota; kingdom Metazoa; phylum Chordata; class Actinopteri; order Gobiiformes; family Gobiidae; genus Paratrypauchen; species Paratrypauchen microcephalus. The sequence goes on along the minus strand of JAVJIX010000052.1, from coordinate 447,940 downwards.
AGTATGTCACCATGTCTCAGGTGCGTGAATTGCTGGATCAACAAAAAGACTTTTATAAAACCCTACTGGAACAACAAAAAAGGAGTTTTAAAACTTGTCTCCAAGTTTTTGTGGATTCATCAAACAAGAGAATTGATGACCTGACGATGCAAATGTATGATTTTAAACAAAGCCTAGAAATGACTCAAAAGGAATTTGATGATTACAAAGCTTCATTCTCTGCTTTGTCAAAGAACTGTAATGAATTCAGATCTGATCTGGACACAATCTGCAAAAGTCTTCTTGCATTTTCTGATAAGACAGAGCTTTTGGAAGGTCAATCTAAACTCAATAATATTGTTATTGAGGGCATCAAGGAGTCTGGAAAAGAAAATTTGAATGAATGTGAAGAAAAAGTGAGAAAACTCTTTATGGAGAAACTGCAACTGGATCATCTTAAAATTGAATTGGACCGGGTTCACAGAGCTGGAAGGCCTACGCCTGGGAACTCCGAGAGACCTCGTCCTGTTGTGGTGAGGTTTCTGAGACTGAAGGACAAAATGGCTGTACTGGAACGGGCCAAGAGGCTGAAAGGCACAATGAGGATTTTCCTGAAGCTATCCGACAGAAAAGGAAAGAACTTCTTCCAGCTCTGAAAGCAGCCCGGGAAAGAGGTGATGTGGCTTATTTAAAGTATGATAAACTGATTGTTCATCCACCTCGTAATTTACCTCACCCAGCAAATTCTAATGTTTAAGTTTTGATGTGATGGTCCTTCAGAGGATAACGCTTTACACTGTTCTCTGTTAATCTTTGCTTGTTTTTCCCACCATTTTACCCATGGATGAAAGCTCTATTTTTGCTAACAGACATTTTGATTCTACTGACTCCTATAGTAGTAAAATTGACCCTGATATACACTTTTTTCTATTCATAATGCTTCTAACTTGTGTGATTATTATAGTGTAAAGAAGTTTAATGAATCTTTTTATGATTTACCGCCTAATGTATTTTCAACTTTACATCTAAACATACGAAGTTTATCTAAACATTACGATGAATTCACCCATTTTCTTTATTCTTTAAATTATACATTTACTGTTATTGCCTTATCAGAAACGTGGCTTACTGAAGACACGTGATTTTTTCAAGTTGTCAAATTATCAAGCATGCCATTTTGTGAGAAAAAATAGAGCAGGGGGCGGTGTCTCTCTCTTCATTCAATGCAATTATGAATTCAAACTAAGGAATGACCTAAGGCTTACTTCTGATAAAGGAGAAATAGAGTCACTGTTTGTGGAACTTTCTGGTTGTGATGAAAAGAATGTAATTGTTGGAGTCATATACCGTCCACCAGATTTTGGCATTAAAGATTTTATTGAAAGTTTATCTAAAACTCTGGACTCACTAAATTCTGAAAATAAACTTTGCTATATTTTGGGTGATTTCAACATAGACATTTTAAAAGACAAAACAGTCTCATATACTGATGAATTTATAAATACTCTTTTCTCAAGTTAGTTCTTCCCATTAATTAACAAACCAACAAGAGTGAGTGATAAGACTTCAACCTTGATTGATAATATAATTACAAACAATTTAAATCATGAAAATAAATCTGGGATTATTTATTCAGATTTGTCTGATCACTTTCCTATATTCCAACACTGCTCTCTTAAGGTAAAGAGTACTTATTATGAAAAGAAAATTATAGTAAAGAGGAATATGTATATATGTATATATGTATATGCATAATGTAGAAAAGTTTAAAACTAAGATAAGCAATATTTCTTGGGATCAATTGTATCTAGAGACAAATGTGGATGAGGCATACAAGTATTTCGTGCATCAAATCAAAATTAATTTTTGTGATTCTTTCCCAGTTAAAAAAATGAAAGAAAATCTGAAGCCAAATAATCCTTGGTTTACTCCAGATTTGTTGAGAATGTTTAGAAAGAAAAACAAACTTTATAAAAAGTATCTATCCAATCCAAATCCTCTTACTCTTGATACTTATAAAAAATACAGAAATAACTATGTACACTCACTAAGGTCTGCTAAAAAGAAATATTATTTTGCCCAAATTAACAAGACCTCCAATAATATTAAAGGTACTTGGAAGGTTATCAACCAACTACTACAAAAGAATGTTACATCCACAAACACTAATATACCTTTAGTCTTTGTGGATGGTGCAACTACGTATGAAACTCCTGCTGAGATAGCACAGAAATTTAACACATTTTTTGTTAATTCTGGTTTAGTAAATTAGTCTGGAATTAGTAAAGAATATTTCAACCTCTTATGAAGATCCATTGGAATACATTCAATCCAGCTATCCTAAAATGATGTCTTTTCAGCCTCCTGATATCAATGAAATAAGTAAAATCATTGATGAATTAAAACCATCCTCTGCTGGACATGATGGCATTCCTGCCTTCCTTGTGAAGCAAATCAAACAGTCCATTTTGAAGCCACTTTCTTACATTATCTCACTGTCTTTAAGTACAGGTGTTGTACCGGAGGATCTCAAGGTAGCCAAGGTCATTCCCTTGTTTAAAGCAGAGGATAGAGCCTGTTTCAATAACTATAGACCCATATCTATTTTACCCTGTTTTTCAAAAGTATTTGAAAAAATTGTATATAAAAGGTTATTTTCTCATATAAATAATAATTCAATTCTTTATAAGTATCAATATGGCTTCCGTAAAAATCACAGAACTTACATGGCTTTAGTTCAATTATTAGATGAGATAACTTCGGCATTAGACAATAATCAGTTTACTTGTAGTATTTTTTTGGACTTGTCAAAAGCTTTTGACACGGTCAATCATACAATTCTACTTGCAAAATTACATAAATATGGTTTTCATAATACAGTTTTAAAGTGGCTACAGAATTATATTTCTAATCGATCTCAGTTTGTTTATATCAGTGGTTGCAATTCTGATCGAGCTGCTATACAGTGTGGAGTCCCCCAGGGTTCCATATTGGGTCCTTTATTATTTTTATTGTACATTAATGACTTATGTAATATATCTCAAGATCTTACCCCAATAATGTTTGCTGATGACACTACTTTATTCATATCCAATTCAAATTTTAATGTTCTCATAAACCAAACTAATGCTGCTTTATCTGCCTATGCCAAATGGTTCAAAATTAACAAATTATCTCTTAATATAAAAAAAACTAATTATATGATTTTTTGTGGCAAAAAGTCAATTTCAACTAACCCTAATATCAAAATTCATTCAAATGAAATAACTCGTGTCTCATCCACCACATTTCTGGGAATCATTCTCGATGATAAACTAAACTAGAAAGAGCATACCGACTGGGTGACCAGAAAAATTAATAAATCTCTTGGTATTATAAGAAAAGTTTGTAAATTTCTGGACTCTAAATCTATACTTACATTATACTATAGTCTAATTTATCTCTATCTCTCATATTGTAATATAGTCTGGGCAAACACTTTCTCAACTACTCTGAACAAAATATTATTGGTGCAAAAACGTTTTGTACGTATTGCAAGCCATTAACATCGTCTGCAAATCTATTTATTAAACTTAACATTCTTAATATTTATGATATTAATATTTATCAAATCTGTATTTTTATATATAAAATTCTTTATAATCCAATGATTATCCCTAAACATTTCACCTTTTACTTTAAAACCAATGCTGAGATTCATAGTTATAATACTCGTCAAATTGTAATTTTCATGTTCCAAAATGTGTCACATCAAGAGCTCAGTTTTGCCTCCGATATAGAGGCTGTAAACTGTGGAGCCGGTTTTCTCATCTGGTTTGTGAGGGCATTTCAGAAGCATTATTTAAAAAGAGTTTGAGGAAATGTTTGATATTTCATGATGGTGGTTGTTAACCATTCCATTGTGGGATGTTTTATTGTATTTTAATGCCTGACTGAATCAAATGTATTTAATGTGTGTAAATGTTAGTTTTTAGTAATGCACGGCTGTTCATGTTTATTGTATTCATAGGGTGGAGGCTTTAATATAAGCCCCTTTGGGGCTTTTTTGCCTCTTCCTGCACCTACTTTTGATCTGTTTTCTTTTTTTTATTATGTTATGTATGTGCTAAATAAATAAATGAATTAATTAAAAAAAAAATGTAAATATATATTTTTTTTCACCAGTTACACGAATTCACGGATTTCCTCTATGACGTATTTGTGAGCCATTCTTTTTGTGAAATCCACAAACACAGGTATAGTCCACCGATTCACATACACAGGAATCCACTAGATGGCGGTATTGTTATTTTAATAGATCCATGGTTAAATTATGTTAGCAAGAGAGTATGAGGTAGGCCTATGCTAAAACATGTTATCATTTCATAACAACACATCATAATTAATAATCAATAAGGAATTGGCCTTGTAGACAATCAATGTTATATAGGTTTGTAAGTATGTATTGTATTAGATTGTTATGTAACATTATTGAATTGTCTACAAGGCCAATTCCTTATTGATTATGAATATGTTATTATGCCTTAAAACAATATAATGAATTATAAACTTTTTTCATCAACGTCTGCAGCAGAAAATGCCATCTCTACAGTCACAATGGATTTGATTTAGTGCTACTGAACTAAAATGAAACTATTTACACTTTACAGTGATTGGGGTAGTTGTTTGTGTAAACTAAACGGGTAGTTTATCTAAAAGAACAAAAAGAAGCGCGCTTGGTGAATGACAACCTGGTTTTACTTCACATAGGACTGATTTTCTATTACAAGTCTCCTTGTGTGTGAGTGTTCGATGACCAGACCAGACCACACCCACTTTTAGATCAGGAAATCGCATTTTGGAGGTGACAAAAGTGTAAGGCTACACTGCAGCACAGCTGGTAAGTGTGGTTTAGCAGTGGTATGTCCATTAGCGTGTCATTAGATATTAGTCATCTTTATGTAGGCCTAACGCTACATTATTTACATCATTTTGCTTTTATAACTTTCAGTCTTACTACAATGTCACAAGTGGATAATCCACAACGACCACCAATGATAGACTTCCATGGAGTCTGTTTGAGCAAATACTTCACAGAGAACTGGGACAATGTCCAAAGCTTTAAAGCCACACCAGATGATATCCTCATAGCGACATACCCCAAAGCTGGTAGTGACCTTTGAACTCTGTGTGCTGATTGTCAAAGCGAGATTAACATTTTGTGACTGTGACTTTTGATTGTAGGAACGACCTGGGTGTCATTTATTATTGATCTGCTGTATTTTGGTCAAACGTGTCCAGAACGTCAGACGACTGTCCCACTCACCCAAAGAGTGTCTTTCCTGGAAATAGCACTTCCTTCTCAACCATCAGGTGAGAAAGTTTTAAAAGAAGCACAGCTTTTCAGTACAGTAGCTATGTGCATTATAGTTTACAAAAGAACAACAGCCACATTTCAACATTAAATGTACTTTTTTTCATATTGCCATGTGGCCTTATATATCTCCGTGTAATCCCCCAGTCATCCAGGTAGTAGTTTAGTTTATTATTAGTAGTAGTAGTTTATTTTCTTCAGTCAGAAATAAACTGACTGAAAAAAAGTTACACAATGCACCTTTAACTTGAATGTTCTATGATTGTCAGTGTGTGATTTCCACTTGAATGTCTTTCAAGTGTCTTTGAATGTCTTTGAATGTGTTTTTTTCTTTAAATGACACATTTTTAAAGGAAAGGAATTGGCCGACAAGATTGGAACTGCTCCCAGACTCATTAAATCTCACCTCCCCGTCCAGTTCATACCCAAGTCTTTCTGGGAAAACAACTGCAGGGTAAAACTCATGGATTGGCATTTTTAATTTACTTGTACTGTAACATGCAAGGTAACACATAAATAACATAACATTTTTCATTTCACAGCTGTCAGCTTCCTTTATTTGAGTTGTAACAAATCTTTTCTTTCAACTCATTTGGACAGATAGTGTATGTGGCCCGCAATGCTAAAGACAGTGCAGTATCTTATTATCATTTCACACGGATGAATTATGCACAGCCTGATCCTGGAGACTGGGGAACATATTTAAATAGCTTCATGAATGGAAAAGGTGGGTTTTCTATCAATTTAGTTATTGTGTAATTTGATACCTAACTGATACAAAGTGTGGGTTAATTCTTTCAGTGGTGTTTGGGTCCTGGTATGACCATGTGAACAACTGGTGGAAAAAGAAACAAACATATCCAAAAATTCACTACATGTTCTATGAGGACTTGATAGAGGTGAGATTTATTAATAATTTATTTTTTAGTCTTGAAAAATATATTAAATGAAATAATTTTATTTTACAATTTACACAGGACACATCAAGAGAAATACTGAGACTCTGTGACTTTCTGGGCCTATCTCCTTCAGCTGAAGAACTAGACAAAATCAAAGCAACAACTACATTTGATAATATGAAGCACAACAAGATGATCAGTTATTTTACATCTAAAATGATGGATCAGAAGGTGTCTCCATTCCTAAGGAAAGGTAATAATAAGAGAATAACAGAAATTAAAGCCCAATGCAATACTAGGACTGGTACTTGTACTTAGTACTTGGATGGGAGACCACTGGGAAAGTCAAGTGTTAAGTGGGATCCCAGGGGCAAAAACTGTTGTTGTGTCCTTCATCTACATTGCCTAGTATGAAAGTGGGGTATGCGAGTCAGTATTGGTGGTGGCACAGTTTGGCCGCCTCTCTCCCGTCAGTGTACCCTAGGGCAGCAGAAGGCGCTATATAAATCCTGTCATTACTACATTTTTTTTATCTGCCAGGGAAAGTTGGTGATTGGAAGAACCATTTTACAGTGGCCCAAAATGAAGAGTTTGATGAAGACTACAAGCAAAAAATTAAGGATTCTGCATTAGTTTTTAGGACTGAAGTTTAACTACTGCAATGCCATTGGCCAAGATACAAAATTACTTATGAAAGTACTGCTGGATTTGGATGTGTTATTATTATTATGTGTCAAATGTGATGTGGTATAAATGTAATTACATGATGAATATACAACACAGTTTTAGTTCTGTATGTTTATTTGAATCAAACATAAACGCAGCAACATTAAACAGAAACTGAATGAACTGAACAAAGCTAACACTGTACGTCTTTACTGACCGCACTGACAGCATCTCTGACAGCGTTTCTATGGCACATCCAGGTGTTTGGGTGACATCATCTACAGGTCTCTCTCTCCTGCTGAACAGTTAAGAGCAAACAGCAGGTACAAGGAAGGCTCACTGGAATGTAAACAACACAAGGCCATTAATGCAATTACAATTCAAGCATCGCACTGGGACAAACTGTGGCCACTCCGGAGGACGGCTCACAGAAGGGAAAAGGGTCTTATTCCAAAATAAGGTTTATCTAGTTTGTTTACTAGTAGTCAAAATACTGTACATTTATATTTCATAACAAAGATCCAAGGCAACAACTAACAATCACACTGTAAAAACAAGCATCAGTAAAATGATGTAATAACACACAATGATAGGACTGAAGAAATCTATTAAGCAGGAAAAAGTCTATGTTTCTCGCAGAATCAACTTTATTAAGACCACATTTAAAGGTGCACTATGTATTTGGTTGGGGGTCTGTCACCTGCTTGTTTCTATGGATATGTCATTGCTCTACCTAGAATGTTCCACAGTATGACATTAAACAGCTCTGCCTTTCATTTATTGGTGGATTTATAGGTCAAAAATACATAAAAAAGGCATTCTGACTATGAGCAGGGTTGCCTTTCCACAGATCTGACCTGCAACTTGGTCTGGTGTGGTCTTCATGAAGATAGAAATGTTCAATACCATAATGTGAAACATTCTAATCTAGACAAAGCAATAAAATCTCCATGGAGAAAAGCATATGATGGACCCTCCACCGGAAAAGTTACACAATGTACCTTTAAATACCTTTGTTATTTAAACAATACTGAGCACAGCCCAGACACCTTTGACATAACCTATACAGGCCTTTCACTCCAGATACAGATTGTCTTTCACAGTTAGGAGAATTACACCCATATCTTCACTAACCTGTCATTATGTACAAAAATAACATTATTTACATTGTTGCATGAGTTATATATATATATATATTTAAATATTTCTGTGGAGTGCTCAGGCGTATAGTAAGTAAGTGCTGTTTCTAACATCATGCTGTTGTATTACAGGTCAGCTTTTCCTATGTGCAGCATTTAAGAGATCACATTGCTATAGAAAATATGCTGTTTAACATACTGTTACCAAAATGCAGTCAGAGGCCTTAGTATTGTTAGGTAGTATTTGCAAAGTACTGGCCAAAACTGAGAGAAGCTGACTTCCTTTTTAATGACTGTAATGGGGATCTTACATGTTGTGCAATGGAAAGACAGGACAGAACAAGATTATATTCAGTTGTGCTTGTGCAAAAATGTTCGTGTAATGTTCTCTGTCTATGTAACCATCTGCATAAAGACAGGCAGTGTCAATTGTTAATCAAGAACATGAACCTGATGATAAAAATCATGTGTCAACAATATCTAAAAAGCCCAGAATAAACATATGGCACATTGTCAATAAGCAAACTGAAACAGGACATAAATCTGCTGGGTCTTGCAATGTACAGTGTAGAGATGTAGTTTTCACGGATAAAAATGGATATATTACTAATGTTTAAAATACTTAATTGTCCCAGTGTTGTATGATACCAGTGTGAGATGCAGCTTGACAGTGGGTCAAAGGTTATGCAATATTTTACTCCCAGAGTAAAAATACCATGTTTAACATCTGCTATTTTCTAAAAGTTAAAAGGCAGCTTAGTAATACTTTAAGTATCTCACAAATGCTTTTGTATATTTTTCCACATAAAATAACTGAAAGCCAAAAAAGAAAAGCATTGTTAAATGTGTTGGAGGGTCCCGTGGTATGGTTCATAGGTCAATAATCTCACTGCTCACACTAGCAGAGTCGTCATGCCGGGACACTTCAAGGTAACTCCGTGAGCCTGCAGGACGAGCAGCTCGACGGCGCCCCCTGTCTGAGTCTGGAGTAATGAAGGGCCTTGTGTCGTCCACCGCATCCTCCTCCAGGCGTCCTGAAGACGTTCTGGATGGACGGAGGGACACAGGGCAGGACACTGAAGATGGAACACTTCCCAATGCCCCTGCCCATTTGTGCCCCTGATGAGAAGGTGTGGGGGGTGCTGTGACTTGCCTGCTGGGAACACTGCTCATAACACTGCCCCCTAGGGGCATGGATGACTCAGTGGCATCACTGCTCTCAGAGAGCTGAGGGTCACTGTTCCTGCGCAGCCATGGGCCCTGGCTGATGCCTGATCCTGGGGAGGGGGTCTGAGAGTGTGGAGGATGGAACAAGCTGCCCCCTGTCACCAGATGTTCTCTGTGCAGCGCCTCGTCAATGCTGCGGGTCAAATCAATGGGGGACGGGGGCCTCAGATCAAACTCATAAAGAGAGACTGAGGTGTCTCTGTCTATATCCTGGCTCCCACTGACTGAGCGCTGAGGGGGGCGCGTGAACGGCTGCAGACGGAGCTGGGACCCAGAGGAGTCATCAGAAACCCCACGCTCTGCAGAGTGAGCCCTGCGGTTGTTGTCTTTAATGGGTCCTGTTATGGCGGGGGTCTGGTTCTGGTTCCTGATAAGGCTCTTACTTATGTCAGCCGCAGACAGGTCCTGCCCCGCCCAATTATTAGGCACCTCCCCCTGTGCTGACCCCACCCCATTGCTGTCAGACTTTCTGCAGGGCTTTCCTTTCAGGCTTTGAACAATTTTGGACCAGCAGGTGTGTCTCTGTGCCGACACACTGGACTGCCCTGCAGAGGACATGTCTCCTACCGTGCGTCCATCTGTCCCTGCCTCATCTCTGCCCTGAAAGCTTTGAGGCTTCCAGAAGAGCCAGGAGGCCAGCAGCAGGAGAGAAAAGGCCCAGGCCAGCTCCAGAAGTCGAGCCCAGAAGTGCATCAGCCACCAGCCCCAGCTAAAGCGGGTCCACTCCCCCAGCAGTCCATAGAGCCAGAGCGTAGCATGAGCATGTAAACAGCAGCACAGAGCTCCTAAAACTGCACACACAGCCAACACTCTGCCTAAAATCACCACCAGCCTCCTGCTCCCAGTCCAAGCTTTCCTCCGGGGCTCATCAGGAAGTGCTGCATGAGGAAGATGAGGGCAGCGAATCTGAGGGAAAATGTAGCACAGAAACACAAAGCAAACAGCCAGCCCCCAGCACAAAGACAAGAACTGCAGTGTGACCGGTACCACTGGGGAAAGGGCTGGTGAGAGCAGGTCAGCAGCAAGGAGGAGGGTGCACTGCAACACAGCCAGCACAGCCACCAGCGGAGGGCGCTCAAGAGTAGGAGGAAATAAACTCACACCTGCTGCTCTCATAGCCAGTATTGTCATGGCCGCTTGAGTCCACACCAGTAAATGTAAAGGGAGGTTGTACAGGGCTATGACTGCAGGACGAGGGAGGAATTTACGTGTACCATATGGGTCAATTAGAAAGAAAGTAGCTCTGATGCACCCTGCTACAAACAAGAGAATGTTAGCCAAAGCCAGAGCCCCGCGATGAGGGCAGTTAGCACCAGGAGAAAGGGTGAGACCAAGGGCAGCACCAGCGAACAGGAGCAGGAAGAGACTGGCTGTTCCATAGACGTGTAGCTCCCAGACAAAAGCTAGAGTCCGGCTCAAATCTCCCCAATACAGGAAGGTTCCGTTGGCTGGGACTGCAGCGGGAGAGGGGCCTGGATTTACAGTTGGAGGGGGGTGCGGGCGGTCCAGAGGGTAGGAGCGGTTTCTGAAGCTTACAGCAGTCTGGTATGTGGGTCTTAACCGTGGCCTTGTCCCGGGTATGACACCAGTGGTAAGAAAGGAAGACGTCCCTGAAAAAATGAGAGATATTATTGTGATTTTTATATAGTAATGCATGCATTAAGAACATACCGCTAGAACAGGCATGGGCAAACTACGGCCCGGGGGCCATATGCGGCCCGTTAAGCTTCTTAATCTGGCCCGCCGAACTTGAAGAAATTATATTAATAAACCTTGTTAATGTTTTAAATTCCCTGCAGTTCTGGTGTTTTCCAATAGCTGGCGCACAATACATTGACCTTTGTTGAGGTGCGGCGTTTTGATCCACGTTTGTGCTTTTCTCTTTAACCCCTCAGCCCTCCTGTAAAGATGAACGGAGCTAACAAAAGAAAAGTGGACAGAGAATGTCGAGTGTTTAATAAGGAGTGGACAAGTAAATATTTTTTCAACGAATACTTATCAGCTGCTGTATGCCTGATATGCCAAGAGACTGTAGCGGTTTTAAAGAATATAATATCAGCCGTCACTTTGCCACAAAGCGGTCAACGAAAGAACCTGAAGGAGAACAGAACTTTCAGTGCTTTAAAATAGTAACTGTTAGTCATTTTAAAAAAAGCTGTATTTTATTAATTCAATTCTCTGTGTTTTAAGAGTCATTTTAATAAATGGCTAAATACTGTGGAACTTGAAAGATGGACATTTTGTTGTAATGCTTTTGTTAAATTTTAATTGAAATAAAGCACACATTTTCTACATATCCCATGTTATTTTTAGTGTTTTTACCCAAACACTAAATCCACCTGCTCCTGGTCCGGCCCTCTTGTCAAATTTTAGAACCCTTTGTGGCCCACGAGTCAACAAGTTTGCCCACGCCTGCGCTAGAAGGTAATAGTGATTAAAACTTTGGTAACTGTTTAGTGGCTCCCATTATTAACAAAAAGTAGATCTATTTTATTTTATAGCTTAAAATTATACAGGCGAAACTCAACATAATGGTAGTCTATCTAGTAGTATGTGATCATATTCTAGTTCTAATACAGATTATTCAGGAAATGTCCAGCTTTGTCATATTTTTGATTTTGTCAATATTGATACCTGTAAAAATTAGCATCCAGTTTTGATACATCATTTAGTGTTTGGCTAGGTAAAACTTTTTAGAGACAATCACACATTTACATTTCAAGGTACACAAAGCATTATATTCCTTTCCAAAGAATATTTCTAGTTGGACTTGCATAATGTGTTTTCTCATAGAACAGTACCAGACGTAAACAAACGTCTGCGATAAGCCCCCGTGTATAATTAAACATGACGCAACTCATCTCCTTGCTCACACAGTGATTTGGTGACTTAATTGGATTGTGTTATATAATTAATAAGAGCACCTTTATTACATAACCGCTGTGTCACTTGAACTATCTGTTTGAGAAGGGTAGGTTATAAAAAGCAGAAGGGTCTATATTATGCTATTTTCTGATCTATGTCATAAAATTGTATTAAAACATACCTGGAGTTGTGTTTTGTTTCATTCACACATTTAACTCACAAGCCCTGCATATTTAGGCTCAGTTCTTCTCTCAAACATGTGGTAATACAAGAAGCGCTCCACTGTGTAGCCTATTTAAACTCCATGCACCTTCCCTAGAATCATTTGAATAATTTCACCCCTGGAATTGACCATCTCTACCAAACTACAGGTAAAAGGCAGCTGTTAACTTGAAAACTACTACATGGCATCACAAGGTGGAAAAGAACATTTTGAGCTTTGGAGTTGTAGCCTGACTAATAAACCAGGATTACTCAAACATGTGTAAATGAAACAAAAATATGTTTTTGAGGAGGTAACAGCAATATAACATGGATCACCAAAAGTCAGTTTTGTGTAATATAGGGCCTTTATCGATGCTTCATTCACCTGATTTCATTTAAGTCTTGGGTGTATTTATATTGTAGGTTAACAGATCCTGTCCTAAAACTGGTTCCCATAGACTGACATAGAGTTATTACTGTTTACTGAAAGCACTCCACCTTTTCTTATGCACAATGGAAACACCCAAGAGCAGTGTAATCATATGAACATTCATAACTTTAAGGAGAATGGGTGGTACCAGACTGTAAAGACAACAGACATTAAAACATGACACAGCTATTTTTGCATAGCATGTTTTGTGTATAATAAAAATAATAGATTAGACTAAAATGTTGAAGCGAATGGTTTTATATGGAAATAATTCTAAACTAAAGGACCAGATAAATGTGTAAAACTTGCAGTGAGAAGTAGGTCACAATAATTAGAATATCAACTTATCATTCAATATATGAAAACTGGAACAATATTTTTGGGGGGTTCAGTGTTTTTCTTTGTAGTAGTAGGAAATGTTTGGCTATTGTTTGGCAATATGATAAGATTTGAGCTGTAGAAAGTTAAATACATAACTTATTACTAATTACTAAAAGTATTGCATTCTGCTATTTAGTTATTACAGCTCCTGTTTTTTCCTGTTTTTTTGTTTTTTTTGTTTTTTAATAATGTAGTTTAGTTTCAATATTACAGTTTATCTATATTTATTTTGGCAATACATATATTGCATTCAATCATTTTTATAGTGACAAGTCTAGTGAAAAGCCTAAAAAATGGGCCTAGTATAGTAGCATTTTAAAGGGCTTATATTACACTATTTCTGATCTCTGTTATAATGTTGTTTTCCTGAGTTTTGTTTTAATTTGTTCACACATGTTTTAACACACAAACCCCTAGGCTGAGTTCTCCTGGAAACACTCAAACTGGAAACACTCTGTTCCACCTTGTGATGTCATGTAGTAATACAGGAAGTACTCCTCTCTGTTTTTAAACTCTGTACACCTCTACTAGAATCATTTAGATCTTTTCCCTGGAACGCCAATTTTTTACTGAACTAAAGGTAAAAAGAGCTGTCAAATTGAAAACTACTTCATGACATCACAAGGTGAAACAGAGCATTTTGTGTTGTGGAGATGTAGCTAGACTAATAATAAAGGATTACTCCTGTGTGAATGTGAATGAATCCACACAACACTCCATATCTTTTTGATGAGGTAACAACATTATAACATGGATTGAAGCTCACGTGATTCAGTTTTATTTAACACAGGACCTTTATGGGCACTGGTTTGACTACATGCACACATTAGTAAACTTAAGTGTGATAGATGTTGGAAGAAGTCAGTCAGAGTCAAACACAGCCTCTAAGTTGTGTCCAAACACCATAAAACCTGGCATACAGACTATTAATGACTCACTCAGACATGTGTTTCACTTCCTGTCTCTCTCCTTCACTTTCCTCATCCCACCCATGATACAGGCCGACACTGCATGTACATCACAGCCACTTTTCTTTATTTGTACAAAGGTATGTCTGACTTCCTTCCCAAATTTTGCCTTTTTTCAGAAGTTAACTCCAGACTTGTTCCAGATGCGGTGATCAAATTTCACAGCTGGATGCATTTAAACTTTCCCCTATCCTTGAGTTCCTCTCTCTCTCTCTCTCTCTCTCTCTCTCACGCACGCACGCACGCACGCACACACTGCTATGGCTGCTGCATGCCCACAAAAGGCAATGGACTAAATGTAAATATCCTGTTTCACCTCTGAGGGCAAAGAATTACATAGAGGTCTACAAAGTCAGATTTTTACTACTCAATAGAAATACATATTAAATTACTTACTCTGTAATGAAATGGTAGTACATTTTTATAAAGATATGGAACACATATGAACACGGTATAAGGCAGAAAAAAGTCGGGACGCCATTGGCTAAAACTGACAAGATTGGTGGCCAAAATAAACCAGTTGAATTAAAGCAGTTTCTTATAATATTCTAACCACTTCATATCTACAAATGGAAAGTATGAAAATGATACAACTTTAATAGCACTTTAAAGGGCCCATATTATGCTATTTTCTGACCTATGTTATAATGTTTCCACATCAGAAACATACCTGGAGTTGTGTTTTATTTCATTTCATTTCATTCACACGTGTTTAATAGACAAACCCTACAAATTTGGGCTGAGTTCTTCTTGTTCTTCTTGTCAAACAGAAATCACTCTGTTCCACCTTGTGATGTCATGGAAATACAGGAAGTGCTCCATTGTGTTTCCATACACCTTCACTAGAATCATTTGGATTATTCAGCCCTGGAATTGCCAATCTCTAACAAACAAAAGGAAAAAAGGTAGGTGTTTAATTGACAGCTATTGCTTCATGACATCACCAGGTGGAACAGAGCATTTTGAGTCTTGGAGATGTAGACAGACTAATAATGCAGGGTTTCTCAAACATGTGTGAGTGAAACAAACACAATTCCAGGTATGCTTTTGATGAAGTTACAACAGTCTAACATGGCTAAAAACTTACAAGAGGAAATTTTACGCAATACAGGATCTTTAAATTCAATGGCCTAAACAACAAAATATATCATTGCATAAATGAATACATACATTGTAAAAACTGTTGTAAAAATGTCTCTGACTATGAGACTGGAGGTTTTAGTCATGCTGAAGTTGTTGTTGTCGTCACAGTTCTAAGCTACTTGTCATGCATGTAATTTTCCTTTTACTTTTTGAACTACCATCTGTGAGTGCCTGTGTTTTTATGACCACATTCCCACTGCCTACATTTCTAACAGTTTCCCCTTATTGGAAATTCAGCCCAAATGTCCACTCCCTCATCTAGAGTCACCAGGAGCTGTTTTGTTCATATGCACTGCTCCTGTCTGGGCCCACCTGAAACCCAATGCTCCCCCTATGTTTGCTTGGTCTACCCACATATTCCACACAAGATCCACCCCAGTTTCCATAGATCATTTCATCTTTCTATCTTTGAAGTCAATTCCAGGATTCCAGGTTCTTCCAGTAAAGGCACTGCAGCTGCTTAAATGAGTAATATGGCATCTCAAATTAGATAGAGAAAATCAAAACTGTAAAACAAAAGTCTTCTCTTACCTGTCCTGGTTAACTGAGGACTTGTTGGATCCATGGACGGTCTTGCTAGGGCAGTTTTGTTGGAGGGATTTGATATTTTGGGCAATATTTGTACTGCTTTCCTCGTAGTGGTTGAAGTAGAAGTAGTAGTAGAAGTACTTGGTGTAGTTACTTCTACTGATGTTGTTTTCAGATCGGAGATAATGTTGTATTCTGCAGTGATTTCTTGCTTTGTGGTGGTTGCTGTGGTTGTTGTAGTCTGTGGAGTCATTAGTTTTATTGTTGGGCTTCTGTCAGATGATGGAGCGTTGGCAGTTAATTCACCTACAATCATAATAAATATAGAGAGCTAAATATTACACAATAAGAAGCATTCACAACTTGATCAATCACTCAAATTTAAAGGTTGCATATTATGCAGCATTGACTCTTGTGAGTTTTTAGCCATGTTATGATGTGTTACCTCATCAAAAACAGACCTGGAGTTGTGTATTGCTTCATTCACACATGTTTGAATAATCCTGCATTATTAGTCTGTCTGCAAACCCAAAGCTCAAAATGCTCTGTTCTATCTTGTGATGTCATGAAGCAGTAGTTTTAAAGTTAACACCTACCTTTTATCTTTTGTTTAGCAGAGATTGGAAATTCCAGAGCAAAAATTATAAAAATCATTCTAGTGAAGGTGCATGGTGTGTAAAAAATACCGTGGAACACTTGTTTTTCCACAGGACATCACAAGGTGGGACACATTGTTTTTAGTTTGAGAGGACAACTGCAGGGTTTGTGCGTTAAACATGTGTGAATGAAACAAAACACAACTCCTGCTATGCTTTTGATGGGGAAACAACTTCATAATATAAATCAGAAAATAGCATAATATGGGACCTTTAAAAAAAAGCATCTATTCATTTGTCCTAATAAGAATGTAACATGTAAATTTGCCAGTGTTGAGGCTGATTAACCAGCAAAATTGAGCAATAATTTACTGAATGATTTACTGAATGTTCATTCATTAGAGCATCTGGTATCTCACCTGCAAACACTATTGGTTGAAGCGTTGCTTGTGTGACCACAGGTGATTCTGTTACCCTTTCTTCTTCCTTTGCTGTTGTCATGCTTTTTGTAACTTCTGGCTTCTCTGTCAGTTGGATTGATGGAGACATATCCACCACTGTTGCCAATGTCCCTTCAAAGGGTACTGTCTGTACTGGTGGCCGATACTGCGCCAGTCCACTCCCATGTGTTCCTGGAGGAATTAAAGGTTCATCTTTGGTTGTTGGGGCATTTCCTGAACCCAAACCTTGCAAATCTGTGTCAAGTCCTTTATATGTTGCTACAGTAATAGATGCACCATCCAATATAGGTTGAGCTATAGTTGTTCCCTTTGTTGTAGAATCTAACTTAGCTTTAGCTCTGGTGATAGCTAGACTTGCTGTATCTGTCCTTGGTATTGTAATGCTTGTTTGGTTTACAATAGGACCACTGTTTGGGTTTAATGTTGTTGGTAAAGCCCTTGAAGGAGTAGTGGGATGTGCCAATCTCGATCCTGGCTGCACTGTACTGGATAGTCCATTCTGCAGTGTAGCTTTAATCTGGACATCGCTGTGGCCCCTATTGAGAAAAGGGGGCCAGAATCGTACTGTTTCTTTGGTGGGATTTGGAGAGGAAGTCTCGGGTTGGTTGAGCGAGGAGGAGAAAGAGGAAGAGGTACCGATGACAGTCTGTGCATTTGAAGAGGTGACAGAGGTGAGGTAGAGTCCCAATACAAAGAGAAATGGTAACGCCATGGTCTGTTGACGGTCTATGGTCATACTGGTGTTTCTGAGTCCTGGATGATCAAGACATGTTTCCACTGCTGTTCCTGAAGAGAAAAAAGAGAGACTGTTAGTACAAATGAAAAGATCATTTGCCCACTTCTGTTTTTGTTGGTTACAGATGCGCTAAGTAACATTTGTGGTGGACGGTCTGGCACTTGCTTGCTTTGCCTGTAATGTTCCACAGTACTGTATGGCATTTAAGTGATCTCCATGAAGTCTGGTGTTTTTATTTAGTTATTTTGTCCATAAATATATTTCTATTCCTAATTGGTGGTTTTCAGACTCTACAAGGTGCCGATGCCCTACTCCCAAATGGGGGCAAGGGCCAGATTTCCCTATTGATTACATTGTACTTTGCCATGAAATATCCAAAAGGTAAATTCACAAATGTTGAACCTGGTGTTTTCAATTAGTGACTAAACCCAAGAACTTTCTGTATTACAACATCAATTTGCATTTTAACCATTTTTACTTAAACTGCCCCCCATCTGTATTAATTAATATTGGCCTATAGAATGCTGTAATGTAATCTGAAATCCAGCAATATTGAACTCAGCTACAAATTCGCCCCTATAACTGTTAAGCCTCGTGAACTTCATTTGACTGGAGCCGAATGCCACTCCCTTTAGTCCACTTCTTTATACAGTTTATGGTACAGACACAAAAAAATGTATCACTCTTCACTGACTATTGGTACTTTTATCATCACACATTTCCATTAACTTTTTTTGGAGTGAAGCAGTATAGTGGGGAACTGTGGGAGTGACAGAGACAGAGAGCCATTCTTTCCAGTAAGAATCTGCAGTGACACAAAGAAAAGACATGCAAATTTCAGCCACAGAGAATGTGACTGAGATGGCCAGAGGATCGAAGACTCATCATCTTTGCTGCGACCTGAGTACTTGATGAGTACAGGGGTAGAAAATAGAACAGGTGGTAAGTAATGAGCAGTTTCAGGGTCAAGTCAATGAAACTTTCACAGGGTTCTGCAGCATGACACCAGAAGTACCCAGAGTGTGGTGAGGTGTATGGTTACATGGCACATGCCTGGCCACATAGCAAAGTACAAAAAAGTAAACAAGTTGCCGCATTGGAAAATACTGTCACACATTTCCTATATTCTGGACAGATTTATTGCATGCTTTGAGCTGTTAAATATTCCTGAATGACTAGCATCTACTTTAGATTAGTAAATTAGATTCAACTTGATTGTCATTACACATGTATAAATACAAGTAACGAAAGGAGGTTTTAGTATCTAGTCAGAAGTGCAAGGAGCTCCAAGTGCATACAGTATATACAATATACAGTACAATGGACAGTATACCAATATAAACAGTATGGTTGTAGAATTATGTACAGATAAATAGGGCAATATGAACATGTGGGAGTACTTAGTTGTTAGTCTCTGTAGGGGATATAAACTTATAAACAAGTATACAGTAGAACTACTAATATATATGATGAGATATGAACAAGTATACACCGGGCCTCGTGCCGCACATGCACTGCCATCTTGGTTTGGTATATTGGTATATATTCAGTGATGAGAATAATACTTTGAGAATGTATTTAATTACAGAATACTGAATACTTGAATTAAAATGTATTTTGTAAGATATTCTGATACATGGTCCAATCAAAGTACCGTATTCTGAATACTTAGAATACTTTTACATCGATTTGCATTTTAATTATAGTGTCAAAATGCAACATGAGATTAAAAATTGCTTTATGTTTGTTTCACTGTTTGTTAAACATTTCCGTTTGAAGCATAAATTCCGTGATCAAGTACCGCAATGTCGTCCATTGATTTTAGAAAGTAACTGAAACTTAATACCACTAAGTGAAAAAGTAACTGCACCAGAATACAGCTCAAACATACATCCAAATGAGAATTCTGAATATGTATTAGTTACTTCCCAACACTGTCCATTTTGCTGGCACCATATTTATTACACACTATTAAGGAGAGATGAACTGGTAAACATTCATAATCATTGTTTATATGGCCTAATTCTGTCTGGCTGATGCATTATTGGATCATTATAGTCAGTTATTATCAACTTGCTACTATCTAATGCTACTAATGCTAAAGCTATTCACAGGTGTGAGTTGATTTGAGATATGACACAGAGAGACTTGGGAATATTATGCAACTGCACGAGTCATCCATGCACCCAGCTGCCAGCCACATCCCCTGGACCATCACCATCCACTCCCCCTTTATGATGTCAGACTGCACTTATAAAAAGCTCTGCCTTCTCCTGTGAGTCAGAGAGTGAGACTGCCCCAGGGAAGAGCAGCACAATCACACTGAAACTTCAACGAAACACAGGGAAGCACTGGAAATAGAAATCTGTGCCTTTGGGGATGTTTAGTCATCTGCAGAGGTGGAGGGTAACTAGATACCTTTATCAGGTACTGTGCGCCTGTAACTGTAATAGCTGCAGTTGTACTAGTTAATTTGCCCATTGCCCAACATTCTTTAAATATAAGATCTTTGTATTCTGCATCAGCATTGACTTCCAAGGCATTTTTACAACAATTTTTACTCTTCTTACCAAAACATTGCTCATTTATTTGGGTAATTACTTTTTTTTGTATATGTATGGAGAATATTTGTGTGAGAACATGGATAACATAGGGTTGTGGTCTGAACATTGCACAGAATCTTACAGCTAACTGCAGTGAGGGTTCAAATAGGGCCAGGACAGATCATTAAAATCCTCAAACATTCATGAATGACATCTAAAACCTCTTCAGGCAGGTTTTTAATGAGGGACCAACATTATGGTAGAAAACTCAAAGAAATCAATTTAGCATAATACCCTTTAATGAACTACTTTTGTTTTTAAGATGCAAACAACAAATCAGGTTAGTGCCTTTAATATCTCACTAAATGAAATCGTCATAGTCATAATTCCTGTGTTGCAATAGATATAGTACAACATGTAGTCTAATGAGCAAAAATGCACCTTTCCATAAATTGAGATTAGTTTTTTTCATCTTGTACTATGTGCTTTATTTTCTACCTGGGTAAGAGTAGAGTAATATCAATTTAACTCATGCACTATTGGCACACTAAAGGCCTGTTTGCAGCTGTGTAGCCCAGTTACAGCGCAGCAAGCTAATGTGTGAATATTGAGCAGGTGGAGAAAAAAGAGGTGTTTTGCATTATATTTAGGTGTGTGCAAGGGGTCAGTCAGCACCAGGAAGTCACAGAACCAAAGTATGTGAGCCATTTGGTGAATATTAAAGCCAGTCCTGCTTGTTGTCTGCTCAACTCTAGCGCAGGAAGGGCAGCCAGAGTAAAAATCTGCCACATCACATAATCACAAAGCAGTGCTTCATAATTCAGGGCTCTCAAGTTTTGAGCGGGGTCGTGCGTGAGACTGCGCCGCGCTTGAATTGCGTGACAAAATTTCAGCGTGAGAAATGCCATGTGTGGCGTGTGAACACGTCGAATTGCGTGTGTCACACTCTCAAAGCGTGAGACTTGAGAGCCCTGGAACTTCATACAATGTACTCAAATGTACCAACACTGGAGCTATCCACTGCTGCACATTCTGTCAAGGCCCGATGTAGTCCAGCCAGCCACTATTGGCCAATTCCACTGGAGATTAGTCTTTGTTTTTTTCTTCTATCATTTCCTGTTTCCTATTAAACTGTAGGTACTTCATGTAACTCTGTAGCTCTGTAACTCTTCTTAGGACCGAAAGAGAGATAAGGAGAGAGGAGGTGGATGCAAGTATGCACAGATAATCTTAAATGAATAGGATTATGTAATGCGACAGTAACTGGTAGAAAAATATTATTAAGCATGTAGTAATGGACTTTTTTGTATTTGAATCTACTTCTGATGAGAACATTACTAAAAGAAGGCATGCTGTTGTTGCTGAGCTGTGCAGTCAGGTGTGCAGTCCCTGGCAGACAGCGATAAACAGCAGCTCTATTGAGTAATGTCTCTGAGTAAACAAACCCACATCATCCAAAGTAATCCAACGGAACTACGTGCTCCAGCCCAGAAAACAGACACCAATGGAATTTACAGGGCATCCAGCCGAACAAGAAACTAAGAAACTAACTTTAATCTTGGAGAATTTACAGTACTGACAACACATACCACAAAGAAAAGGTCTGAAAACATCAATTACAATGTAGAGGAAAAACTGACTATTATGTAATTGGTCAAAAGTTTTAAAAGTGCTCAGGTTTAGTGAGAGTAGTTATAAAGTCAATAGAAGTACATGACATTATAACAGTTGTAGCACTGTATTTGTGTGTATAATTCAAAAGTTTGTATTTACAGAGACAAGGTATATGTGCAAATTCTAAGTCATATAATCTTCCATGACCCTAGTAATTTAGTTTTGGTTTATTTTTTGAGACATTCTCAATTTACAGTGTATATTACATGAAAATAATTTGTTTTTACCTTGGGCTAATGTAGAGAATCATGAGGAATTTGAGTGATTCATGAGCTAATATGGTCATGTCTCCTCTGAGTGGGTCCCAAAAGATCAGTGTGAAGAACTCTCAGTTTACATTAGGTTCCATAAATGCCTTTACTTCACTAAGTTTATAGAGCACTAACATTAACATAAACAGGGCACATGGACATATAGGTGCACATTCCTAGTAATTCAACCTGTCCTAAGAGCAAGCATGGAATGGATTTTATTCTAAATAAATCGAGTGCACTACATCCATAAATTTTCAAATTTGGAGGAAATGGTCATTCCATTTCTACTCAGGTATTTTCAAAATGTTTCAATACAGTAAACATGCTTAGGGCTTTGGGGCAAAGTGATAGTAGTTGTTGTAGAACTTTTCATAGTTTTAAAGGTGCACAATATAACCTTTCTGGTGAAGTGTCTGCCACCTGCTTGTCTCCATGGAGATGTTATTGCTCTGCCTTGAATGTGCCACAGTATACCATTAAACTAGTCTCCATCAAGACAAACAGGTGAAGACACTAGGCCAATAAGTTAAGGTCAAAACTGTAGCACAGTATGAATGCATGTTTTAAGGTATTTTGGATCAATAAAAACACCTGAAATTAAATGAATGCACGTTTAATGCCCTATTGTGAAACATTCCTGGTAAAGTAATAACTTCAGTGAAGACAAGCAGATGGTGGACAATCCTTTGGAAAAATGGCCTAGTACATCTACAGAGAAAATTAAATGTTACAGTAGAGGGAGAAAGCATAACTGAATTACAACTGGATAGCTATAGACAAATGATCTCTCAGTAATAGTTGTAGTAGCTATAGATTTTACTATGATATGGAAGTTACATTCAGTCATGGTACCTCGACACATTATTGAGTACTTTTACGCCTACTTTACAGTAAACATATTTTACATTGGTACAGATTTAATATGCATTACTTCTTATATTCCCATCATGTCTCCTTCCGCTACATCTCTGTAGTCTAAACACTGGATCCCACCTCATTCATTCCTTATGGCAGAGAAAGGAGATGGGTGCACACTCACACACTATGTATTTTTATCAGGCTCTGCCCCAGAGGCCAAAGGTCATGTGGCTCTATATTTAATTTTCTGGGTTGAGCATGTTGTATAGATGTCGTCATTTTCTCACACACAGTAAATCCTTTATTCAGACAGGAAATGCCACTGCACAATGTCCAGCGGTACAGACACAAGCCACTGGATTAGACTACTATTTCTCAACATTATTTCTCCACATTATTAAACTAATCAAACCAGAAATAGTATTTATCTAATTATACAGTATAGTACAGATGAAAGATTGTTATAATTGAAGTCTAGCTTTTCTTTGTCATATGGAATTTGGCAGTGAAATGTGCCCTGTTAAAGTACAGGCTGTTCACAAGACAAAACACAGGAGGCTAGGGATGTGTCTACAGTGTTACCACCAGACAATCCTTTACCCAAATCAAAATTATTTGTAATTTAAAATATATTTTGTATACTGATGATGGTCTATTGCAATAAGCTTCTACTATGAAGGTTTAAGTGTCCATATTACACTATTTTATGATTTATGTTATGTTATTAATGTCATCAAAAGCATGCCTTGAGTTTTGTTTTGTTTCATCCACACATTGTGTAAGGTTTTTACCCGTTAATTACCGAAATTGAAGATACCCATTCAAAAATACATTGTTTTCCAAGCCTTTTCACTTCCATCATGAAATCAAAGTATTCTTTTGGACTTAGATATAGTCACATAAAAGGGGGATTGACCCCATGTAGAGGCAGCCATTTTAACTACGAGAGCCGCAGAAGGACATTTGGGCTCCGCCTTCGCCTTCAGCAAGGCTCGTGTTTTTGGGTAAACAACGACAAGCATGTTGCCGGATCACACGTCGTAATGGATCTAACACATGTTTTGGACTAAATTGTTTTACTGGATTTTATTCGCTGGATCCTTACGGACAGATTGAGACCAAGCTTATGGTGAAATACTGAGTTTGACCTGTCCAGAGCCTTCAAAGGTAAGCTAAGTAACAAACCTCGTTTTATGCTTTTCCGTATAAAAGCCCCATGTACTCGGGGAGTGATTGTTGTGCCGGGAAATGAATTGCATAGTCAAAAAGAGGAGACTGTAAGGTTTCATTTGATGTGTAGATTGTCATGGTACACGATCGGGAATGTGTGCTTTCATGCGAAAAGAAAAAAAAACAGTGAACGGGACCGCGTTTTATTGATACCGTAGTTGTCGACGAGGGCTCGCACAGCGCCGGGTGCGCGCGGGTACGCGAGCTGTCCGCGTTACGGAGCGACCGGGTGACCCTCGAGGTCTGCCGTAGCCAAAAGAGGAAGTGCAATAGCCACCATCCACCTATGTGCCACGAATCCTACACACTGGACCTTTAAGACACCGTGATTTTGATGAGTTCTTTTCTCAAATGGAAAACACTTGTGATGTTATGTGGTAATGCAGGAAGCACTCAATTGTATTTTCCATACACCTTCAGTTCAATCATCTGGATGATTTCAGCACAATCTTTGGTGAACTTAAGGTTCACCTCAATACATGAGGTCACAAGGTGGAACAGAGCATTTTGAGCTTTGGAGATATAGACAGCCTAATAATCTAGGATGACTTATGTGTGAATGAAAGAAAACATAACTCCAGGTATGCTTTTGATGAGGTAACAACATTGTAACATGGCTTAAAGTGTCAGGAGGACCTTTAATTATCTACAAATGCATCCCTATAAAACTTCCCGTAATACACAGAGAGATGATGCAAGTTAATTTACCTGCACAATAACATTTTGGTCTAATTACAGATTTTCATATAATAATGTGTCATGGTGCAGGAGTGTACAGCTCTCTCTGCAGATTAGTAACTTGTTTGTGTGGAGTAGGGGTAGAGACATAGTAAAGTGCTTCAGTCAGTACAGAATGCACAGGGAAAGAGTATGGGTGGGTATGTGTGGTTGCGTTGGTATGTGGGCGTATGGGGGTGGTCACTGCTCTGACCGTTGGAAATTCCACACCTTGAAATAACATACAGTATGGATTATAAAAAATATAGTATCTTCTTGTTGATACGCTAATATGTGGTAGTTTTGCAGTAAGGCGTGTAAAGCAATGATTTCATACTATATTTTGATGCATCTTAAAGTAAGTAAAAGTTTCCATTGCATTACTAGTAACTGCAGTTGTAGTAGTAATAGTAGGAGATGGCAAAGTAGTAGTTCTAGTTGTTGTAGTTGCAACTAGAGGACTGCATCTAAAAGTACAACCTATGTCACTTCCTGCCATACTTGGGGTATTAATATGTAGTAATAAATAATAGCTGAATTGGCTCATATTACCTTAAATAGTACTTTCTACTCCAAGTTTTGGAAAATCTATCCTGATAAGGCCAATATCAAATATGTCAAGTGTGTCATACTGAGGATCTAAACATAAAGAAGCTCTGGTGGCTCATTCTAACCTGTTATAAATGCACATATTTTAATTATTCCCTGTATTGACCACGAACTATGGTCCTCATTCAAGGTTTGTCTGTGTTTTTATATACAGCCCTTGATGAAAAAAGTTTGGACAGCCCTGTTGTATTGTCATGGTTCTTAATACTTGTGCCAGAAGAGGTCACCTTGCCACATTGGAATTTGTGATGCCAAAACCTTCTCTTTCTACCTCAATCCTATTAAAAGCCACCTCTAACCTGCTCCTCTGCTGCTCTATAGGGAGTCCCCGCTAAAACTGCCTCCCACACACAGCTCAGGTCACGCTCGAAAGAAGTGAAGAAGATCCAGAATCAATCGTGAGGCTTTTGATCCCCAGTGGAAAAACGGATGTCCAACTTAAAAGTGCTGAGTCCAATAACAAGCAGTTCGAGTGACACCCCTGCCCCTGCCCAGAGCACAGATCAAAGGCTAAGGGGTCAGGAATCAGGGGTGAAGCTTGTACCCCAACTCCATTTAAGACAGTAACACTCCAGTGCACATATGGTAGCACTCATCTATGGTACTGACATGTTATCCTAAGTAACTTTCATCTTTTTCTCCTATAGAGGTTGCCATAGTAAAAAGTAGAGATAAATAGTGTACATGCAAAGATTTATTTTAATACTTTAATGCAAATAGATAACTGCTAAAAATAGTATGCAGGTGAATTTGTTGTGAATTAAAATAACATCCTTTGGCAAAAATAATCAAAATATGCCCTACATATTGGCCAAAAAAAGTTGTTATCAACCACTGGCCATGATAAAACCCACATCGGTCGATCTGTAGTTAAAGGTCCCATGCCATGAAATTGTCACTTTCTGAGGTTTTTGAACGTTAATGTGAGCTCCCCTACCCTGTTTAGCCCCCCCATGGCTAAAAGTTGCGAAATGTCTAAACTGAGCATTTGCGGTCCTTTTCTGCGTTAGAAAAAAACACAGCTCAAACGGGCGATTCTGAACAAGGCAACTATGTTACGTCACATCGAAAAAAGAAATGCAAATGCAGTTCCACCACCGTCTGAATGTCCACCCCCTGTCTCTGGAAATCACGCCCAGAGAGTTTGGACCGCGAAGGAGCTACGCAATGCGAAATGTGTTTTTTTATTTGCCTGGAGGCACGTGCGAGTGTTTCTAGGCTCGGAAGTCCTTTACCCGACCCTCTGGACCGCTGAAACAGCAGTGGTTTCATTTTATTTTCTGTGAAAATTTGTTTTTTTCATTGAAATTCATCTCCTTTCTTCCTCCGCGCTTAAAGGTTCCATGACATGGTACTTCTTGATGCTTTTATATGGTGCCTTAATGGTTCCCTAATACTGTAAATGAATCCTTCTTCAAAATCAACATTCAGTGCATGAGAAAGACACATGTACACAGACATGGTCAAAAATTCACTCTCTGGACGACTCATTCTGGGCCTCCTTGCTTGAATGCAAATGAGAAGGACACAGATAGGCTTAGAGCTATCTGCTCTGCGCTGTCTGCGCTGTCTCCCCACTTCCGCGTTTGAAGCATGAAGACAGAAAGGAGAGGCATTTCAGTGAAAAACACATTTTCACAGAAAATAAAATTAAACCACTGCTGTTTCAGAGGTCCAGAGGGTCGGGTAAAGGACTTCCGAGTCTAGAAACACTCGCACGTGCCTCCAGGCAAATAAAAAAACGCATTTCGCATTGCGTAGCTCCTCCGCAGTCCAAACTCTCTGGGCGTGATTTCCAGAGACAGGGGGTGGAGATCCAGACGATGGTGGAACTGCATTTGCATTTCTTTTTTCGATGTTACGTAACAAAGGTGCCTTGTCCAGAATCGCCCGTTTGAGCTGTGTTTTTTTCAAACGCAGAAAAGGATCGCAAATGCTCAGTTTAGACATTTTGCAACTTTTAGCCATTGGGGGGGCCTAAACAGGGTAGGGGGAGCTCACATTAACGTTCAAAAACCTCAGAAAGTGACAATTTCATGCCGTGGGACCTTTAAAACGCGGAAGTGGGAGACAGCGCACAGTAACAAGGAACCAGCGGCGTATTTGCCCCCCTCCCCCCCCACCCGCTCCTCTAACCTATCTGTGTCCTTCTCATTTGCATTCAAGCAACAAGGCCCAGAATGAGTCGTTCAGAGAGAGATATACTGACTTTGACTGTGTACATGTGTCTTTCTCATGCACTGAGTGTTGATTTTGAAGAAGGATTCATTTACAGTATTAGGGAACCATTAAGGCACCATATAAAAGCATCAAGAAGTACCATGTCATGGGACCTTTAACAGTATACCTACATCAGTCCTTTTACATGCTTATTTTCGTGATTTCATAGCAGTAAACACTGATGACGTAGCCACAGAATTTAATGACCATAGCTAATAGTTATAGCTAATCACTCTTTACAACCTACACATGACAGCGCTAATCTCAGCATCTATGTTAGAGATAGGCTGATATTTGCTTTTTATCACATTGGTCTTCAATCTCCACAATCTCCATCAGAGTCTGTTCTTTTGCCGCATTATCCTACTACTTGGGGGTTAAAATGCTCCTCTGTCGACGCACAGGCAGGTTGCGCTTTGTTTGGCAAAGTAGTAGTTCTAGTTGCTGTAGTTGCAACTAGAGAACTGCATCTAAACGTACATCTGTTAAATCTATGTCAATTCCTGGCATTCTTGGGGTATTAATATGTAGTAATAAATAATAGCTGAATTGGATCATATTACCTTAAATAGTACTTTCTACTCCACGTTTTGGAAAATCTATCCTGATAAGGCCAATATCAAATATTTAGTGTGTTATACTGAGGATCTAAACATGAACAAAGCTCTGATAGCTCATTCTAACCCGTTATAAATGCACATATTTTAATTATTCCCTGTACTGACCACCAACTATGGTCCTCATTCGATCCTCTGGTTTGTCTGTGTTTTTATGACCATAGCTAATAGTTATAGCTAATCACCCTTTACAACCTACACATGACAGCGCTAATCTCAGCATCTATGTTAGAGATATACTAATAGGCTGATATTTGCTTTTTATCACATTGGTCTTCAATCTCCATCAGAGATTGGTACCGGTATTTTGTTTGGGTCAATCTGCTGCCCAAAGAATTCACATATTAGAACAGTGAGAAGAGATACTTACAAAAAACTTCACTGGTAAAAAAATGGCTTTGGCTGAGTTTGTAGTAAGTTTCAATTACATAATTTGGGAAAAATAATCCAAATCAACCCACAAATATCAGCAGTTTATTGTCCATTGATCTCTCTGGATTCTAAAATATCAGTATCAGTATCTGTAAAAAGCATACTGTACACATACCATCCCTTCACTTTTCATGTCAAAACCATTTGAATCTGGCCTGTCTGACCTTTTTTCCAAAATATAAAATAAGTTCTTCTGCTGTACTAATAAGCCCTGAAAACCCATCTCTTTAAAAATTGTTTTTTATTAACTATATTGTTTCTTATCTTTTCATATAAAGCATCGTTGGGTATCTTGAAAAGCGCTGTGCATGTATTATTATTATTATTATTATTATTATTATTATTATTTCAAAGCATCCATCCATCGCGATTATTTATATATTTTGTATTTTTTTATTGATTAGACAGGGACAGTGTACATTAATGAACATTTCTGTAAATGCACCAGATTTAGCCAAGAGGCTACAAAAACAACCTAAAGGTCCTCAGCTTCAGCCTCCTGTCTTTTTAAAGTTCCACCATAAAACAGAATCTAAACATAGACAACTTTGTGGAACCAAACTCAAGTTAAAATGACAATCTAAATGAAAATGGTCACATCAGTGGTCACATAACTGTTAAACCATATATCCACAATAAGGAAAACACATTACAAACATTGCTCCTCATTAACGCCACCTTGTAAACCTCCATGCTCCTTTCATTGTTACAGCTGTTTTCAATAAAATGGTGCAGTCTTGGGTGCACTTTATGTTTATATCTAAGGTGTAAGAGACATAATGCTATAATATCGATCTTCTTTGTCCAATAGCAAGTTAAACAACTAGCCTAATTAACTGTTACGTTATTTGCTGATCTATGTTATAATGTTTCCTCATCACAAACAAGGCAAGTTGTGTTATGTTTCATTCACACGTTTAACACACAAACCCTGCATATTTAGGCTGTCAGTTTGAGTTCTTTTCTCAAACAGATAGTTGCTGTTCCACCTTCTGATGTCATGGTAATACAGGAAGCGGTCCACTGTGTTTTAAAACTCCATACACCATTGCTAGAATAATATGGTTCATTTCAGACCTAGAACTGCAAATCTCTATTGAACAAAACTGCCACTACATGACATCACAAGGTGGAACTGAGAAATTTGAGCTTTGGCGATGTAGACAGACTAGTAATAAAGGGTTGCGCAATCCTGTAGCTGTAACTTACAATAGATCATTCATTTATATTTTGGTATAAGTAATTTGAACACAGTAATCGTACAGCCTATATTGGTTACAGCATAATGTAGCTTTTCTTTTCGTTTTGTTTATTTTGTTTTATGTTATTTTTCAGGAGAAATCATGACATCATTATAAATCTATTAGGACTCATCCGAGGATACCAAAAGGCAATTAACCATTTGGACCACCTGTCTTCTGTTCAGTTGTTTGTTTTTCTATTCTAAGACAGACAGCTGCACACAGAAAACTAATAATGACAATAAACAGGCTAAATAGGAGACAGCTGGAGAGGAAGTGGAATTTTCGTATTTTTAAAGACGTACTGATAACTTTTGTATGACTTTTTAGATTTAAAAAAAATGCACATCTTTGAGTTAAGGATTTTGGCTTACTGTAAATCATTTATAGCACTGTGAGGATGAGGTGGTAGAAAATTACACTGTTTTGATGGACCCAGAAGACTTCAGCTGGTTTAAAGCAAAAGCAGCACTGTAGACTATCTATCTACAGGGAAAGATAAGTGCTGTGTTGTTTATTTGCCACTCAAATACAACATAAAAGGCTCAAGGATGCTAACGTAGGTGTAATTCATAGTCCCCCCACAAGTGTCGCATAAATTAGCCATTACCCCAATTGTGAACCTGCGTCAAACGCTCATTCACGGCACAGGTACGTCTCCCTCGCCTTCCCACACGTACCTGCTTCTTTTTGTGTGCCTCCTGATCTGATGGCGTCCTCTGCAGCAAAATTCAGAGCTCCGAGGACGTATTCACGCAGCTGATAACGCGATCCGGTGTCCGTCCTTTTGCCGCATTATCCTACTATTTGGGGGTTAAAACGCTCCTCTGTCGACGCACAGGCAGGTTGCGCTTTGTGCCGCTGCCAGCTCTGTCTCCAACCACGAGTCGCTAAAATTCACTACTCCTCCATCCATACCCACGATTCCCCCTCCCTCGTTTTTTCTTCCTACAATCGGCTTGCCTGCTTACTACCCACCCACCCACCTAGCCACTGGCCAGGATGCGTACGTCTGCCTGGCGCGTCCAGAATTACGCAACGGCCACGCGTGGATCTTGAGCTTGCAAGAACAAGAGCGCCTTATCATTGACTAATCTGTAAAACAATACCAAGCGGCCAAGTCGGTCTCGTGGAGGTGTGACGACACAGTCTGTATCAGAAAAAGCGTGCGTTTGGTGTTCAGTGCAGTGCGTAGTGCAGTTTGGAAGGTAATGGTTTTGCATATTGGGAGTGTCATGTGCAAATAAATAATGGCAGCTAATGGGAATAAAGCAGCAGGAGTCTGGAGCTCAGACAAGCAGGCACATCTTTGTCCCATGAAACCCTAGCTCCTCTCCTCTCCTTTACTGTGTCCTCTATCAGCGTTTGTAACAGAGTCACCCTGAACCAACTGACCCTGTCCTTCCTCCACTGCACAAAACTCCGTGCCTTCTCTTCATCTGCTATCCGGGCTCATATCTGACTGGACAATACAGGCGTGTTTGTGCATGCAGAGTATGGGCCTACTGGGATTTTCATGGACTTTCAAAAGTAGAAGATGAACGTAAACTAGATGCCAACATTAAAACTAAAACTGAAATAGATTTCTTCAACAGAACAAATGTAAATTTGTCTAGGATCTAGACAGGTTCTCTGTATATTCTCTATACAGAAGATCTCTTATCTTCACATTGTAGAAGTATTTTTGCCTGGTCTGACAATACAAGCCCTGGGGGTTTTGATTGTGACATTAGAAAAATGTATACTAGTAATAGTCAAATCAATGCTGCTTTTTTACATGATTACTTCAGCATGTGATCATTCTGAGTTCTACTCTTTTGTGGATAATGTTTTGATTTTGAGCACATGTTGTATGATTATGTTTAAGTGTGAGTTAATGTCACAGTTTTCTTCCATCATGTTCATTAGCTCCAAAAATAGCTGCAGCTCAGAGGATTGTCCTAATGCCATTACATTGCACTGAGGCAGCAGAGACACAGGGAGGAAAGGACAGCACAGGTAGAAACACTACTGCTCACTGTTATCATATTATATACCCGGATTATGAATCCTATTATAAGTTATTAAAATGATCTCTTGAAAACACGTGGCATATACAGGAACAGAAAGGACTGGTGGAGCAAACTGTGAGAGGCCTTCAGTCCTATTTATCCAGTTATGTTTACACATGAACAAATTATCTCGCTTAATCCAATTAGGATACAACAGCAAACAAAAACAAATCTATGTGAAAATAAGAATTCCTTCTAATGACTGCTACACTGTTTGAGTGCTGTATACTGCCACTATAACCAGTGATCCAACTAATAGATAATACTCGTAATAGACTACTTCTACTCCTATTTTTAATACATACTGTTACCACTACTACTATCAGATTTGATTATTCAAAAATTGCTGTTACATTTAGGTACATTTCCATACATATCATATAATAGGCTACTAAGGTTACAGTTTTGTCTTCACATCTCTGAGCAGGAATGTGAATACATTGATTCCTGAGGGGCCTTTGGTAATCTAAAACCGAACAGAAATGAGCTTTTCAGAAAAGCTAAGAAAGAAAAACAGGAGACTCAAAGTTTAAGATTGAAATTAAGATGTCTGCACACCTATAAGTAGAAAGGAAGTCCACTTTAACTAATCAAAAGAAGCTGATTCTTTATAGACTTTTTTACTTCAAACGTCATTTCAAATATTTACTATAACAGCCACCAATCAAAAAGGTCAAAAAACATGGTATACTTTGTAGTTTTTGTAATTTTTTTCCCTCTTTCTTCTGTGGAAAGCTGACTAACTTTGAAATTAATTCCCTAGCCCGTAAATACTGCCCTCTGGTGCCCAAGGCAACAAGATTTCAACAAAAGCCCACACTCTTCTCTGCTTAAAGGAAGACATTAAAATATCACCTCTTATATAGCATACAAGACAACAACACATCTGCTTAATTTGTGTAATTTTGCATCTTACCCCAAATGTGTGTTCACCATTTTCTTCATACTTTACACATCTTGACCCCCGTCGACCTCTGATGTTCTTCAGAGCCTGGGTTTGGCCTGAAGCTGAGCCATGGTTTATGTCCTACTTGAGTGGAGAGTGCATAAAGGCTGACTCATATGTGCATTAACACACATGGCTGCACTGGGAGCCAGAAATAACCTCCTTTTCAGCAGATGACATGAAAACAGAACGACAAACAGCTGAGGCAACGGCACAGGCACCTGCGCATACAAGTCTAGGTCATCCTCTGGAACCTCTTATAATATGCAGGTATACACACAAGTTTTCTTTCATTCATTCGTGATGCAATAATCAGACCTATTTTATTTATTTATTATTAGCATTTTATTCATATAAAATGTTCTGGCCTTTGCTCTCAGAAAAAATGAGATCTGAAGTATTCTTTGACACTGATATAAAGAATACAAAACATAGTAAGAGAGAATAATGGTAAATTTGTTAAATTGTTCAACTATAAAAGATATGTCTTGGAATGTCCCATCTGGGAGTAAAACTTGAGAGCACAATTACAACCCAAATAAATGTCAGGATGCTTATTTTCTCCTAGGGTTTCACAGCTAGAATTGTTTTGTTACTTTGGCCTTCCTGTGTTGGCATCTGTTACTTCTAAGTGGTTCAGTTTTGCACTTTTGCTACTGTTAAAACAACACTTTGGTGCTTAAACAAAAGCCTGGGACATTTGCACTGAAGTCCCATTTGGTGTTTACAAAAACAGCAGATAACTGCAAAAGCTGCTATAAAGCTGACACAGCCAAGCCCTAACTATAAACAAGGGTACTGCATCAGTTGTCTTTATGACACCAAATACATAATTATAAATAAAATGTCTTTAGGTTTCCCATATGAAAGACTATTGCTCCAATCTAATGAAATATAGAGGAAGAAAGAAATGTTCATTATAAGACAAATTTATTATAAAAATATCTGTATTTTACAACAGAACTGCATAACTTCATTAATGCATACAGCCACCTAGTGGAAATATTTTAACATAACATTTAGTTTTAATATCAATCTAAACTTATCAAAGACAGTGTATTAAAAGGATTCTAGTGGATTCCGGAGACATTCCAAGAACACCTCTTCATTTCACAGATGTTTTTGTGGTCTTCTTAGACGCTGGTCTTTTGTTCTTTTTATTTTCCAGTTTTATAATTTTGCTTTGAACTATTTCTTTATCAGTGTCTTCACATTTGATCTCCAGCTTCAACTTCTTTGTGACCGGTGTCTGCTTCAGATTTTGAAATTTCTTGAGGTCAGAACAAAACAAGACCTAAAACAGTGTGAGAGTGTAATTATTTGACCATGTAAAGACAATCTATCTCTAGGCCAATAAAGCTGTTGTATTTACTTACTGACTGTGCCCATCCAGCATAAGGACCCCACAGTTTTCGGAAGAAATCACCTGTATACAATTACCAAAGCATTAATCATGTAAATAATGTAAAAGATTATATACATATTTAAAGCATACTAACCAATATCTCTGTGGAGTTTGTCTGTAATAGTCTTCTGCCCATGACTGGAAACAAATTTATAATCACGTTTTGCAATCTGCCAAACATGTGTGTCAATAGGAACAGCTTCTGGCTTATCTAGAGACATCAGACACACACAGTCTGCCACCTACAGGTAAACACAAGCATTTTAAATTATATACAGAAACATCAGTGAATAAAAAACATTCTGTTTAATGCTTATACCTTAGTTCCCACTCCAGAAAGAGTGCGGAGAGCATCGCGCGCCTCACAATATGGAACATTTCTGAGACCACTGAGCCAGTTAGGTCCATGGGAATCAAGAATTGTCTTAGCGCTTTGTTGCAAGAACTTAGCTCGATATCCAAAACCAAGATCCCTTAAACACGCCTCTACACTGGATTCTATAACACAAGGTAGAAGCACATATGATCATTTTATTATATATAATTGTTTAGACTAATTATAATTTAATGTTGGTGAGTTTTCAGAAGTAATAGATTTAAGACTGTATTGACAAATGCACAAAGCACCTGCTAAGGTTGAGAGGGAGGGAAAGTCGTGATAAGAGGTTTCATCCAGTTGGCACAGTTTGGTTCCCAGTGTCTGGCATAGCCGCTCCACCATCCCTTGGATCCGAGAAATATGGTTGTTGGATGTACAGATGAAAGAGAACAGGCATTCTGTTGGGTCCTGCCGGAGCATTCGCACACCTGGACATTTTAAAGGGCTCATATTACACTATTTTCTGATCTGTGTTATAATGATGTTTCCTTATCACATCTGGATATGGAGTTGTGTTCTGTTTCTTTCACACAAACCCTGCATATTTGTGATGTCATGTGATAATACAGGAAGTGCTCCACTGTGTTTTTAAACTCTATATACTCTACTGAATTAAAGGTAAAAAAGAAATAGTTGTAAACTTGAAATCTACAGCTTTACAAAATAGACAAACAATAACGGATTAGTCAATCGTGTGAATGAAACACAACTCCAGGTATGTTTTTGAGGAGGTAACAACATTGTAACATGGCTCAGAGCTCACAAAAGTTAACTGTGCGTAATATAGGACTTAAAACATTGCTTCCTGGATATTTTCACCAGTTGTTATAGTTAGCATATAAACTAACCTGAAAATGTGTCAGCAAGTTTTTTAAAATGAGGATCTCTCTCTCCCCAGTCTTTGTACAACTCTTCAAAATTAACATTTAGCTGAAAATAGTTCCTCAACAGCTTCTCTTCCTCACTGTAGGCATGTCCTTCAGCCTTCACATCAACTTTATATTTAGTTTCAGGTTCACAGTCTTCATTTGTCCACTTCTTATGAGCAGAGTCTTGCTGCTTTTCATAAACATAGTACCAAAGTCGGTTTTCTAGTTGGGTTAATGTCCAAACCCGTCCACCCATCACTCCGGTCCAGTGGCCCTCAGCTGTTTCTCTCCAACTGTAAGAAAAAAAACACCCAAAGTTACATACAGGTCAAGTAACTGTTCATTTCGTATGCACAGTATTGGTCAAATAAAAACAGCAATAATAAAATAGGTTACATATTTGCATCATAACTACAGACTTGCACCGATCCACAAGTCTGTAGTT
This sequence comes from Paratrypauchen microcephalus, assembly GCA_036785185.1. Classification (NCBI taxonomy): domain Eukaryota; kingdom Metazoa; phylum Chordata; class Actinopteri; order Gobiiformes; family Gobiidae; genus Paratrypauchen; species Paratrypauchen microcephalus. Next base: position 411,875 of record JAVJIX010000052.1, on the reverse strand, counting down.
ATGACGCGAATATCGGTGCAGCGTCGGCAGTGAAACAGTCGCTGTATGTGGTAAAGAAGGAGCTGAGACGAAAGGCAAAGCTCTCAATTTACCGGTCAATCTACGTTCCTACCCTCACCTATGGTCATGAGCTTTGGATAATGACGAAAGGACAAGATCACGGATACAAGTGGCCGAAATGAGTTTCCTTTGTGTGTGTGGCTAGGAGCCCCCTTAGAGATAGTGTGAAGAGCTCAGTCACACGGGAGGAGTTTGGAGTAGAGCCGCTGCTCCTCCACGTTGAGAGGAGCCAGCTGTGGTGGCTCCGGCATCTGTTCCGGATGCCTCCTGGACGCCTCCCTGGGGAGGTCCCACCGGGAGGAGACCTCAGGGAAGACCCAAGACACGCTGGCACGCAGGGACTATGTTTCTCGGCTGGCCTTTAAGAGCTGGAGTGTGTGTGGAGAGGGAAGTCTGAGCCTCCCAGCTCAGACTACTGCCCGACACCGGCCCCGGAAAAAGCAGAAAATAATGGATGACTGTAACTATAGACTTATATATAAACCAGTTTTGATTGGTTAAGTTAGGCTGGTTCAAAATATAACTCAAAAGAGAAGTAATAGTAAAGACACAAATGCCCTGTAACTTCTTCATGTTGATTTAACTGTTTTGCTCAACTTACCGGAACGATTGTCCACAAGCGAGAGTGAGTTCTAGGCGCAGCTCGGACCTCGACAGCTCCAGACATCTCCACATTTGTCTCCGTAAACTCAAATTGGCCATTGTAATCTAGGCGTGCAATGCTGCTACTGAACTATCCAAAATTATATAAACGCATCTACAATTTACATAACAGAAAACAGAACACGAAACTGCACTAATTACAGCGTTATGACACATTGAGACGCCACATGATGAAGCAAATCGTCCTGTGCGTTTTGCTTTAGCTGTGCGCCGTGTGTTGGACATCAAAAACTTTCACGGAGTTTTTTTTTTTTTTTTTTTTTTAAACACAGCTCACGTAAATAATTAAACGTAAAATTTAATGTATAAAAGTCCATAGTCCAGTATGTGCAATTGATGTAATCTAAAACCTGGATTAATATTTTCTTAAAGCGAAACTGTATATTTAAAAAAATCTGATGCAATTTTACTCAAGAATCTCTATATCCCGCCCCTAAGAATGTCAACACTAACGCTTATTGGCTAGGTAGCCAAATGCTCACTTGTGATTGGTCAACGCTGCTCCACTCTCCACATCTGATTGGCTAGTTCTGGTGTATTTCATAAGTGTCGAATGTTTTACAGGAAGTCCTGAGGAAGTCGACCGTGCGCTTTCTCTCCGGTAAGCTAAGGCGTGTGTGGTGGTGGCGTGTCTGTCTGGCAACGAGAAAGCCGGTAAATACGGTGGAAAATGGAAGACGTTTTGACGCTTTTCACGTCTATTGGACTTAGTGAGCAGAAGGCGAAAGAAACTTTGAAGAATGAAGCGCTGAGTGGTGTTCTCAAAGAAGCCATTGGTCAGGTAAAGGAATCATGTCTAATGACAGTAGAAGTGGACGTGGACAGCTGTGACTAGGCGTGACATCGGGGTTACCAGTGTCCCTTACTAATTTAGTGAACTGGCATTTCCCATTTACAAGTGTACTGTACTTTTGTCTTTAGTCTTGACTTGTCTGATAAGCTATAGCAAGTTTTTGCATTACTATTGTAGATGAGGAGCTGTAAAGTTCATTAATGCCTGTGATCAAATAATTGTAATGTAAAGGTAATGATCAACTAACAAAGTCTAAAACTAAATAAAGAAAATATTTAGCTGCATTCAAAATAAAACAAAATGTATTATTATTATTATTGTTTGTTTTTTTTCAGGCACAGCGAGTACATGGAGGGTCTGGGGTGGACAAAGCCATGGGAACCTTGCTTTACAGCATGGCCTCTCGCCTCAAAGAAGGTAAACGCCTATCATTCCTCACCGAGATGATTGCGCATCGTAAAATCAACACAGAGTTGCAACTGGCAGGTAAGAGCTTTTATTTCTGACAAGTCACAACTGGTTATTTCCTATTATGCTAATGATTTAATGATGGTGCAAAGCAGTGTTGACTAGATTATTTGACAAGAACCACAACTACCAGTGGAAATGTGATGCATTCTAGCAGTGCACAGGTGTTTGTTCTGCAAAAGGGGCCCTTCTGCAAACTTTTCTCATGTTCATATTTGCAGCGGCCTTGGAGTACATAAAGAGCCACCCCAATGATCCAATTAACCAGAAGGAGTTTGAAGATGATTGTGGAGTCGGTGTGGTCATAACACCAGAGCAAATTGAGGAAGCAGTACGTAAACTGGGTCTTGAAGTCCCTTTAATCTGTCTCTTTGTGGTACGGGATTTACTTATTTAAACGTTTACAGGTGGAGACTGTTATTAAGAAGCACAAGGAAAAGCTTTTAAAGGAGAGGTACCGCTTCAACATGGGACTGTTAATGGGTAAACTTAAGTTGCTCCTTTAAAAAAAAAAAGCAAATAATCAGTTATTTGATTACTTTATTTACTTGATGAAATCCTTGAATACTGTATAGGATTTTGTTTGCTCAGTTGTTTGTCACTTTGGTCATTTGTCTTGCATTGTTTTGTGCTTCAGGTGATGCTCGAGCTGCTCTTAAATGGGCAGATGGAAAAGTAATCAAAAATGAGGTTGACCTGCAGGTTGGTTAAATACATGTAAAATGTCTGTTTCACTATTTCACTGGCTTTGTTCATAATCATAAAATGTGTTGTGTACCTAAAGGTGCTCCATCTCCTGGGACCCAAGACAGAATCTGATCTTGAGAAGAAACCAAAGGTAAAAAAAAACCCAACAACTAATCAACCCTGGTTATTTCTCACACATTGGGTTTTGGGAGTCCTGTAATTGAAGAATAATTTTGTAGGCTCCTAAAGTGAAATCTGACAATGAGGTAAAAATGAAGAAGGAGGAGGTTGCTGTAAATGGTAAGGAGGATATGGAAGTGAAGGTTATAATAATCATGCATATTATATTAATTTTAAAATGTGTGTTCGTCAGGTGAAGCGCCATATGAAGGTAAATCCCTCATGGAGCAGTTGAGAGGTGAATCCCTCAAATTCCACAAACCAGGTAAACCTCTAGGTCTAAAACTATCCACAAATATATACTTTGTTTATCTATTTTTCTAACTCCCAGCAACATTTTTTTCTACAGGTGAGAACTATACAACCGAGGGTTATGTGGTTACTCCTAATACAATGGAACTTCTGAAAAAACATCTGGAATATACAGGGGGACAGGTACATTGAGACAGATTACAAATATTTATGCAAACAAAATCATTTCAAAAACAAAAAGCAAATGTGCAATATGGATAGACATCTAGGCTAACGATAATTCAGTAATATGCCTTAACTCCATTTCTTTTTAGATCCGTACCCGCTTCCCACCAGAGCCCAATGGTATTCTTCATATTGGACATGCTAAAGCTATCAACTTTAACTTTGGGTATGCCAAGGTCAGGACATTCCCTTTGTTTTACTATTGATCTTTGTAAATTACAACCCTGAAACTAGTAATTTATGTGTCCCTTTTTTGCAGGCCAACAATGGAATCTGCTTCTTAAGATATGATGATACAAATCCCGAAAAAGAAGAGGAAAAATACTTTACTGCCATAAAGGACATGGTTGAATGGCTAGGTATGTAGATGTCGTAACTTTCTCAGTTGCATTTTTGAATAATTACTAACCATGATTACTAACCAACTGTGACTGTTTATGTAAAATGTATTGTTTTGTGATGATAAATGGTATATTGTATTGATTTGGTATAAGTAATGACAATTGTATCACACAAAAGTAAGTAGTTGAGGCATTTTCTAACTAATTGGATCCAAAGATGTGTGCTTTGATCCCAGTTTATGTGTGTCATAGTATACTGCCATTGTGTCCATGGGCAACACACCTCAACCTTTTGCCTTACCTGTCATGACAGGGAAGCTATGATTACAGATATCAGTCTCTTTGAGTGTACAGGAGAATAAATGTGTAAAGATGCAGCATCATATTGAAAAGTGATTATTATTATTATTATTATTATTATTATTATTATTACTGTTTTTAAAAGGGACAGAACAGAAAACATTGTTACATTTAAAATGGCAGCCGATGCCATGTCCATCGGCCATCTAGACAAGGGCTTATTTGCAGAGCTGCTCCCTAACATAAAACGGACAAAGGCATACAGAGAATTAATACTATTGCTTTGTAACCCATCTGATTTGTGTTAGTTTTAAAGGTGCACTGTGTAACTTTTCTAGTGGAGGATCTGCCGCCTGCTTGTCTCCGTGGAAACGCTATTGCTTTGGTTAAAATGTTCCACAGTACATATTAAATCTATATAATGTGGGAGACAAACAGGTTACAGCACTACTCTACGTACATCACATTTCAGATCTGTGGAGAGTTTCCCCTATTCACAGATGGAATTTGAAAAAGTTTGTAATCCCTTTATATTATTTTGCTCAGGGTACAAACCATATGACGTGACCCACGCCTCTGACAACTTTCAGAAACTGTATGACCTTGCAGTGGAGCTTATTCGCAGGTTGGTATACTTGTTACTCAAAGCTGTTACCTACACTATGCTCAAGCCTAACTACATCCATTATTATTACAGAGGCCATGCGTACATTTGCCACCAGAAAGGCGAGGAGCTTAAGGGTCACAATCCTCCTCCGTCTCCGTGGCGGGACCGTCCCATTGAGGAATCTCTGGTTTTGTTTGAGCGAATGAAGAAGGGGCTGTTTGCAGAGGGAGAGGCTACACTCAGGATGAAGATGGTGATGGAGGACGGAAAGATGGACCCAGTTGCCTACAGAATAAAATACACGGCACATCACAGGACCGGAGATGAATGGTAGAGGATACATTTTCAGCTCATTGTTTTGTGTAGTACAATGTGTAAATAATGAATTAATTAATTAGCTGTGCAGTAATTCTAAAATAATACTAGATAAACTAATTTCTTTCTCTCCTCCAGGTGCATCTATCCTACTTATGACTACACTCACTGTCTGTGTGATTCTGTTGAAAATATTACACACTCTCTCTGTACCAAAGAGTTTCAAGCGAGGTGCGCATTATATGTTCCTGGTGTTGTGATATTTTTTCTTCAATTGCTAAATAGACTGACAAACATTTTTAATTGTTTTTTTTAGACGATCTTCGTACTACTGGCTATGTAATGCTCTGGATGTGTATTGCCCTGTGCAGTGGGAGTATGGCCGTCTAAACCTTACATACACTGTTGTGTCCAAGAGGAAAATTATTAAGCTGGTGGAAACTGGAGCAGTCAGGTGAAAAACTTACTGTGTATTTATGGCAAACAATATGAGGATTTATTCATTTCTGCTTGTATATTAATGGTGTATTTTTGTTTACCCGTTCTTAGAGACTGGGATGATCCTCGTCTCTTCACTTTGACCGCATTGAGGCGAAGAGGTTTCCCACCAGAAGCAATAAACAACTTCTGTGCGCGGGTATGTTGTTGATGACAGTGAGCAAATATGGCATATTTATAATCATCTGTTAAAAACCTCCAATATTATATCTCTAAATAGTTCACTGGTGTATTTATGCTTGATCTGTATTAACAGACTGCTGTATTTTTCTGCCTATATTTTTGATTTATGGCCACTTTTGTTCATTCCCCGTTAGGTTGGAGTAACTGTTTCTCAGACGACAACTGAGCCCCACCTGCTGGAGTCCTGTGTACGCGACGTGTTAAATGAGACCGCACCACGAGTGATGGCTGTGCTCGAGCCTCTTAAAGTCACCATAACCAATCTGCCTGAAGATTTTAAGGTTTGTGGAAATATTTGCAGAAGTTGTAAAGATGTATAGTAAAGATAATAAAGATAACTTGAATGGTTGATTACTTATGTTGTTTTTTCATAGTTGGATGTGACTGTACCAGACTTTCCTGCCAATGAGGCCAAAGGCAGCCACAAAGTTCCCTTCACAAGAACAATCTACATCGAGCAGAGCGACTTTAGAGAGGTGACAGAAGGAAAAAAAATCTCAAAAGTTTATAAAAATGTAACAACTTTTTGGTTTCTGCTATTAAACTTTATTACAGGTTATGGAGAAGGGTTATAAACGTTTAACACCAGAACAACCAGTGGGCCTAAGGCATGCAGGGTACATCATATCTGCTCAGAAGATCATCAAGGTAATTCTTATTTGCATTTTTATTTCTTTATTCTAATTTATGAATCAACTAAGGTTAACAAAACATGCACTTATCAATGGTAATTTTTAAACTATTATGTCGTGACACATGGTTATAGTAATTTGCAGCCCTAGCAGCTACATGTTCTGCAAGGCACAGTAATGTGCAGCCCACTGCTCCTGATGACAGGATGGGTTAAATGCAGAGGACAAATTTCTCCCAAGGGAGACAATAAAGGCTAATCTTAATCTTAAGTTCACACTGTATTTATACAACTCACACTTTACCATTTTGTTCCCAGGATGTTCAGGGAAACATTGTTGAGCTGGAGGTGACGTCCTGCAGTTCGACCTCAGTGGAGGCAAATCAAAAACCCAAAGCCTTCATTCACTGGGTCAGTGAGCCACTGGTGTGTGAAGTCCGCCTCTACGAGAGACTGTAAGCTACCATTAACTATACTTAAACAATCATTAGCTATGCTTATTTTGTTTGCATTGACATTTCAGGTTTTTACACAAACATCCAGAAGATAGTTCTGAGGTACCTGGTGGTTTCCTAAGTGATATTAACCCTGTGAGTACTGTTTAAAACAAATTTTATTTTTCAGCCATTTTTAAATTCATTTCTTTATAGTTTTTTTTTTTCTTTTTCCCCAGAATTCCCTGCAGACTATCAGCAGTGCCTTCATAGATACCTCGGTGAAGGGTGCAAAAGTATTTGACAAATTTCAGTTTGAGAGAGTTGGGTATTTCTCACTAGATCCTGACAGCACAGTCGACAAGGTACAGTAATGGCATTTTTTTCATGCAGCTTTTTTCATTTAATTTTGAGCAGGGCTTGTTTCATTTGAAAGTTGAACTAATGACACATGATTATTCTTTATGCTGTGATGGCCTTTGGGATGAGGTTTGACATAACCCAAGACATTACACAAAAGAGAAATAACAAGACAACTACTAACATATGAAGCAAATTATCACAGTTGGGCTAAATGTGTCATGTTTAAAACTGTCATATTTTGTGATCTTTTCATGTCTGTTGTGTGATCTATGTGGTCATAATGTTATGCTGAATAGAATTATTTTATTTTTTGCAGCTTGTCTTCAACAGAACAGTTACCCTTAAAGAAGACCCAGGAAAGATATGAATAACTGAGATGAAACCATCACTGCCTTCCTCGAGCCAATGGTTAACAGAGTTTGCTAGTAAATATGTAACATCAGACCACCATGTCTGAATAAGCATTTTTTTAAAATAAATAATGCTGTTAACTGTTTCATAAATTGGCAGAAATGCTTTCAAACTTTTATTTATATTTAAAATCTTTTCTGCTTACAAAATGTTTAAATTGATACATTATAAATCTCGTGTAAAGCTATATAGCTGCAAGCAGCAATGTGGGGCCAGGCACCGAAGGTGCATGTAGGCCTCAGGATGGTCTGACAGAGTCTAACAGGGTCTGTTAGCCAGGCTTCCCAGGCTCCCAGGCTTCCTATGAAAATTCCTGCAACTTTGACCTGCTGGTGGCACTAGACGGTTGGGGGTGGGGGCCTATAAATTGCTGTGGGTAATGAGGAGACTGGCTGAAATGTGCATGCAAAATTTCACAACTTTTTACCAGACGGTTCTAGGGGTTGCCATAGACTCCCATAGGTCGAAGAATAATGTATAAGAATCAGTAGAAACACTATGGTGCCTCGCACCTTCGGTGCTTGGCCCCAAATATGGCTTTTATATAATAATATGAACAAAGATGTGTTTGTGCTTATGATTTGCATATTTTAAAAAAAATTTTTTTTATTTTTTATTCCTTTCTGTAAAGCGTCTTTGAGTTGTTTTGAAAAGCACTATATAAATCTTATGTATTATTATTATTATTATTATTATTAGTCTCACGCTTTGAGAATGTGACACACGCAATTCGACGTGCTCACACGCCACACATGGTATTTCTCACGCTGAAATTTAGTTACGCAATTCAAGCGCAGCGCACAGCGCTTCTGTGCCCAGAAAATCGGTTAGTTAATGCAGGCACTGCGTGTTTTCAGCGAAAAAAAGTCACTCGCACCCCCGTCCCCGGTCTCCTCCTCTCCTCGGAAAAAACGCAGTCTCACGCATCACCCCGCTCAAAACTTGAGAGCCCTGGTTTGTGATTAATGGAGTTAAAAGAACTATATGTAGGCAGAGCTTTGACTGGGTTAAAAAGGACCTACAATCACAACTGAATCTGGGTTGCTAGTACCTTAATTGCCTATAGAGGAGAGGTATGAGTTTTTCAAATTCTCAGTATATGGACATGCTATGTCTTTATGTCAGAAGTTTGTTTGTGGAGTACTTTAAGGGGACGACCTTAAAGAATCAGAAGTCCGACTTCTGATTCTTTGCACTTGCCTTACAGAGCTGTGTTTTAAGGTGGACCGCTGTCCTCTGTGTCCACTTCACGGTCTGCTCGTGAACGTCGCCTTTAACATGCGCCCTTCAGTAACAAAGTAGCGCGATATTTACCTCAGAAGGTCTCGCGGTAATACAACACAGTTACAAATTGTTCACCGATTGGTCCATGGACACTGTTGTAAGATGGCGCCTAGCGAAATATGAGTGGCAATGACCAAGAAAATGCTTCTACAGATTTAAAATAACGAATGGAAATACGCAAGAGACACACTGAAAGCATACAGTACCGGGCTACGTAATTTTGGGAAAAGAAGCGCAATTCTGACAACAGAAAAGAGGTCGTGAAGGAAAAGAGGTAGCTAAGCTAAGAGTTATGCTAATCATAGCCCATCTGCATAAAATGCATTGAATCACAGTTTGCGTCTGTGCGTTTCAGCTGACACATTTAACATGGGCTCCCCAGTTCAAATGCTATCAGTCACTTGTTATTTAAACCCCCATGGGTCTCAAACCGGTTTGTTTTAATGATGTATGTTAAAAACACGAGGCTAGTTAGCCTTCTAATGCAGCTCACTTTAGTAACGCTGATACGTATGTGTTGTGGTCAAAACATTCATAATTTTTACTGTCGTAAATGTATTTTAGTAAGATGTTTTTCGCCAGGCACCACTGTTGGTGGCTGCTATGGGTAGTGTTAGTGATTTGGAAAGAGACCGCGCTTTGTCCCTGCTCGTACACACACTGGCTGAGTTAACCCTTTCCTATTTCTACTTGCTGGAGCGGTGTACCTTCTGGTGTAATAACACATCTGTTTGATCACAACTTCAGCGCTACACTACCTCTCCTAAAGGATTTTCCGGTTCTTTATTCCAGTCCCAGAATATTGCAAAGCCGTAATGAATAACTCTCTGGATGGTACGGGCTCCTATGAGGAGCTGGTCCGACAAAAGGCTCGTAGCATCCCTCAACATCGCATGAAGGAGTTCTTGGAGTCTTTGGCCAATAAGGGGCCTGATGCCCTGCAGGAGTTCACCCAACAGAGTGGAGATGTTGCTACTACCACTACCACTATGGTGTATCAACAAGAGGCCAACTGCATTTACACCGATAGCACAGAGGTTGCAGGATCACTCCTCGAACTGGCTTGTCCGGTAAATATTTAAACCCTAATATCCAACATCCAGTGTGACATTGAAAATATAATTTATGTGTTGATATTTGTTTTTCAGGTGCAGGTTCAGGTCCAGTCTCAGCAGCAGCAGATACAAGAGGTAACGTCACAACAGCAGACAGTTCAGGGCACAGAGCAAATTGTGCAGGTGTGTAAGAGAGCTTTGTTCACTTAATCAGATGACATAAACTCAAATTTCATAAACTACTGTTATTAGGTGCAGATTGGCCAACAACAAGGTCAGATGCTGGGTCAGGTTCTTCAGGTTCCTTCTGGTTCCCACCAACAGCTTCAAGGTGTAACAACAGCACAGCTGATTCAACCTGGAGATCTCACAGAGGAACAGCACCAACAGGTAGGTGGTGTCATGGGCATATCTACTCAATTCCATTTTGCATAGATCAAATCAGTAACTTAACCCAAATATCTATTTGTCAAGCTCCAAGCTCAGTTGGTGGCAGCAGTTGCAGGAGGGCAGCAGATTCAGATACAGACAGTTGGTGCATTGTCTCCAACCCAGCAACAGGACAATGAACGGAGGGTGCTGGGGACAACTGTAACCACATCCCAAGGAGCTGGTGTTTTACAGCCTGCCAAGAAGCGCAAGGTGGACATGCCGATCACAGTGTCTTATGCTCTGCCTGGCCAGCAGGTGGCCACAGTCTTGGCTATTCCCCAGGGCCAAGGTCAGCAGCAGAGTTATGTGTCTCTGCGGCCTGACCTCCTAACTGTGGATAGCTCCCATTTGTACAGTGCTACAGGAACCATTACTAGCCCCACAGGTGAGACTTGGACCATCCCGGTTTATTCAGCTCCCGCTGGTACTGGCCGAGAACAAGTCACACACATTGCCATTCCCCAAGAGGCTTATGGAGCAGTGCAAGTAGCTGGAGCTAATTCTACAACAATGACAACAATGCCCACACAAGTTACTGTTGAAAATGACAAACTGAAAAATAATGCAATTCAGACTAGCACAGCTCAGGCTGTTTCCAGCATAACTAACTCTGTTGGGATGGGGGCGCAAGAGGAAGTGGTGCACACACTTGCTACAAATACATTATTCCCTGCTCAGCTCATGAATGGGAACATCCACATCCCAGTGGCAGTACAGGGCTACTCCAACGCCACACAATCCCTGATCTGGGACCCCCAGCAGCAAGTGCTGCACACACAAGGGCTGACGGGGCAGGAGGCTCAGCAGTTGCAGGTATTTGTAAGTCCTTTTCATACAGTATTCTATATTTATATTATTTGGTTTGAAATAAACATTTGTTTGTGAAGGGCCAGACTGTGACAGTAGCAGAAGTGGATGGCCAAGGCCAACAGCAGGTGCATGTTCAGGAGCTGCTGCTTCCAGCAACGCTGAAGCCGGAAGAAGGACTGGAGGTGTGGCGTTTGTGGGCCCAGAGAAAAAATGCTGATTTGGATAAATCTGATCAAAATAAATTGGCTCCAATTGGAAGTAGGTATATAACATTTAAGTGGATTTCTTTGCGCTAATGCTTTATTAATTTCTGCAAAATCTGCTCTCTTAAGGGCGCCAGGCCTTGCGCTTCCAGGAAGATTTGGTGTCTTGCGCAGTAGCTGAGCTCTGCCTGGGCCTGTGTTATATGACAACTGAAGCCCGTGGGCTCGAAGGAGAGTCATATGAGGCAGATGTGCTCTATTATATCTTCCTCTGCATGCAAAAAGTAAGCCCACTCACTAGTAAGTTATATAATCAATTGAACTTTGTAATTGACTCCCTTTTGCTCTACAGTATCTTTTTGATAATGGTCGAGTGGATGACATTTTCTCAGATCAGTACTATACACGGTTTGCTCAAAGTTTGCACCGGATTTTGGAGCCATGGAGACCATCTGTTCATCCCCTAGGTAAAGATTTACATTAGAAAGCAAATGTATTTATATACTGTCACCAAATAATTTTACTGTGTCTATTTTTACACACAGGTTATGTAATTCCAAGTCATGTGACTGAGGAGATGCTATGGGAATGTAAACAGCTGGGAGCTCACTCACCCTCAACGTTACTTACAACATTAATGTTCTTCAACACAAAGTAAGTATTAAACACTGCATAACCTGATGTTCAAATTCCAAAAGGAGGAAGTCTATTGAAATCTCAAATCCTTTTGAACATTGTTAATATTCACGTGCATAAATTTTTCAAGAAGAAGAAGAAGAAGTGACTTTATTGATCTCACACTGGAGAAATTCTTCTCTGCATTTTAACCCATCCTATATATATATATATACATACATATATTAGGAGCAGTGGGCAGCACACACATTAGGGCGCCCGGGGACCATCTCCATGATCTTCTTGCTTCGGTTTGGTCAGGACCTAAGCTGGAGGTACCTATGGTGCATGTTTTGGGTTGGTGGGGGAAACCGGAGTGCCCGGAGGAAACCCACCCAGACACGGGGAGAACATGCAAACTCCACACAGAAAGGCTCGGGCGACCCGGGAATCGAACGCAGACCATGCATGCAAACTCCACACAGAACACACACGGAAAGGTCTGGGCAACCCGGGGATCGAACCCGGAACCTTCTTGCTGTGAAGCAAGAGCGCTAACCACTCTGCTACCGTGCCGCCAAATTTCATGGCGGTCCAAAGCACAGTCAAATCTAGGGCTGCTTGTGGCTCTTGCTTCCAGGTTAATGGTTCATCAATGAATTCTAAATTAATTTACAATAGAAAAAGTTTACTATCCCTGCTTTAAATCTGGCTAAATGTTAACCCTGCTTGATTTGTAATGTAATAAAGCAAAATGCTTTATATTTATTGATATCTGCTCAAACTAATTATTTATTAGAATGATTCTGTTGTCTTTTTTCAGGTATTTTCACCTTAAAACAATTGATCAACATTTAAAAGTGGCCTTTTCCAAAGTGCTGAGACACACACGAAAGAGTCCCAATAATCCTAAAGACAAAACCACCAGCATCCGGTACCTGAAGGCCACAGAGAGGTTCATTGGACAGAAGGGTACGTTTGCTGACTTTTTATGATGTGTGATAATTTTTCACAGAAGTTGTGAACTTACTTTTATCTCTAAAACTTAGTGACCGACGACATGTATTTAGAACAAGTGGAGGACCCTGACAATCCACTGAGATGTCCCATAAAGCTGTATGATTTCTACCTCTTTAAATGGTAAGTTAAATGTAAAAAGTCATTATCACTCATGTTTTTGGTGTACAGTGAACCCTCGTTTATCGCGGGGGTTAGGTTCCAGAAATAGCCCGCAATAAGTGAAATCCGCGAAGTAGGACAATTTTATATTTTACAATTATTCTACATGTTTTAAGGCTGAAAACGCTTCACCAGACACATTATACACCTTTCTGAGACTGGTATTAACATTTTTCTCTTGTTTAAACACTCAAACTTTTGTAGATTTTCATTAAAATATATTAATAGTGGGGGGGGGGGCACGTGACACGCGGACACGTGCGCGCGGACACGTGCGCGCGGACACGTGTGTTTGTTTTGGTACCACCTATCCATGCCATGTGCGAAAGTCGAGTGGAAAGCGACCTGGATATCATTTTGGGCAAGACTCAAGCCAATGCTAACAGTGCCAAACTGCTAACAGACGCCTCTGAGCACCAGTCCTCACCACAACACCAGGTAAGACCTGCGCTCACAAGAGTTGGTTGCATTTCACCCCGGCTCCAAAATCAGACCGCTATCAATGCGTCGCCAATACTCCACAGCTCTCTAGGACGGGGTCGGGTTCGTGAGGGGAAAAGACCCACTGTCTCCTCTGTGCGCGCGAGTGTCCTCTCCCCGCTGCGGCTCCCCCGGACGCCGCGCGGCCAGGCGCCAGGCCCGTCCATGTTGATTCTTGGCTCTTCCATTTGTCCGGCTCGCACTCAGTCTCTTCCATGGCTCGTGCAAGTAAACAAAGGCCACACCTCCTGTCACCCAGGCGCTCTCGTGAAGGACATCTGAGACTCTGTCCCTACCATCCCTGGTCTAGACCTGGTTTAGTCCTGGTTTAGACCTGGTTTAGTCCTGGTTTAGACCTGCTTTAGACCTGGTTTAGTCCTGGTCTAGTCTCTTAGCTAATCAGGGCGCAGGACAGAATGTTACACTGTAAAAAAAAAGTTACACTATAAAAAAAATTGAAAAAAAAAAAAAAAATTGGAAAAAAAAATCCGCGAAACAGCGAGGCCGCGAAGAGTGAACCGCGATACAGCGAGGGTTCACTGTAAATGGTTTGCCATTTAAAAAAAAAAAAAAAAAAAGCTCAGCTCTATCCTATGGGCTGAAGGAAAATAAAAATTACAATTCAAGTGGTTAAATTATTTCGTAGTCACATTATGCTAGTACCCCAAATGGAAAAAAAAGTAGTAATTATTCGTCAAAGCCATGAATAACACAACCTAAATTCGGTTGTCCTTAATCTGAAAGAACCTCACTTTTCTTTCTTCCCCTCTATGGCTGATGTACAGAGATGGCACAGCCTTATCATAGTTAACCTTGTTCATCACTGTTACTAGGAAACTACAAAGAAAAATGCAATTTTAAACTTTGTATTTGTGATTTCAGAAAATGCCAAGTATCAGAAAAACACTTTCAAACTGCCCTTTTTAAAATGTCATCAAGATGCTTTTATGGTATACTGTACACGTAACAGTCAAATACACTACTCTCAATAGATCTGTGGTTCAGCTGTCTTTTTACATTTCAGGTTCTTGATTTTTTATTTTTTTTTTTATCTTTTATTTATGCCTTAAACCCTCAAAACACAAGGCACATTAGTTTTACTGTAGTTTTTAATAAGTATTCTTTTAAAATGTTCATTACAGACAGCCTTATTTAATAGTATTAGTATATCCTAAACTCTAATCTCCTTTAATGATTTGCGAGTTCTTATGAAAACTATTAAAGAGAATCTATGATTTACCACAGATTTGAATATCTAAGTTTTATTGGCTACACTTAACTGATAGGAAGTAAAGAGGAACAATTATTTAAGTCCTGGCATAAGCCCCATTTAAAGGTCCCATATTACACTATATTTAGACTTAACTTTATTGATCCACAAGGGAAATTTGGATAAAGTAGCTCAGTCATCACAATATAACAGTAACAAAAATGGATGGTATAGCTCAAAAGATGGCAAGAGACAGGTGTCAAATGAGACATAATAAAAAAAATAAATAACTGTATATGTACAAGTCAAAATAAAATGGAAAAATATGTAAGAGGAGACAAGAACACAGTGCAATAATATATTGATTGACAGAGCATAAGGTTATCCTTTGCTTAAGATTGACAATCTTGATCGATTTTAATGTATGTTATAATGTTTCCCCTGTCACAAACGTATCTGGATTATTCATTCACACATGTTTAACACAAGTCCTGCACATTTCGGGCTGAGTTCGCTCAAACGGGAAACACTTTGTTCCACCTTGTGATGTCATGTGGTAATACAGGAAGTGCTCCGCTGTATTTTTAAACTCCCTACACCGTCACTAGAATCATTTGTCAGTTCCATGACTGAAATCATCCAGTCTCTACTGAACTGAAGGTAAAAGGTAGCTATTAACCTGAAAACTACCACTTTATGACATCACAAGGTGGAAGAGAGCATTTTGAGCTTTAGAGAACTAATAAACCAGGATTACTCAAATATTTGTGAATGAAACAAAACATGACTCCGGGCTAGTTTTTGGTGAGGTAACAGCATTATAACATGGCTAAAGGCTCACAAGAATCCATTTTGTGTAATATAGGATCTTTAACCCTTATTTTAATCCAGAATTATTAATTGGTTAGTCCTGATCTTTTTTCACACCCTCCTAATGTTTGAATATTTGTGTTTATTAGTCCACAGAGTGCTAAAGGGCGGAATGACACATTCTACCTGACGCCAGAGCCTGTGGTGGCCCCCAACAGTCCCATCTGGTACTCCACACAGCCCATCCCAAAAGAACAGCTGGAGCAGATGCTGGCACGCATCCTAGTTGTACGAGAAATCCAGGAAGCCATCACCTTATCAGACAGCGTGCATTAATGGGACTAGAAGAGCATCATATAAGGACTTGCTTTTCTTCTCCAGCCTTTGATTTCGATCTTTTATGGGCTCTTTAAGGATGGTGTGTACATGTTTATATCTCTTTGTATATACATTGACTGTACATACATATACTACTAAGAATGATTTGTATTGCTAAGGCAGTCTCTTAATCTTAACACTTTCTGGCCAAAGGTTGTAGTGTCTAATCTTACTCTTAATTTAAATGTTATTTTAGCTTTTCACCTATTCTCTGCACCATTACTTTTGTTATGCTTTTATTTGTAATATATTTTATATATTCTGTACCTGTCTTCATTGCTGTTTTGTCTCACTACATTTATATTTGGCAGCAAAATGTTGCCTAAACTGCTTAATAATTTTCAATCATGTTGCTTCAGCATTTTGTAATTTGGTTGTCTTTTGGTTGTCTCATCATTGACAATTGTGAAGACTTTAATGCCATACAATGTACCAATCTCTGACTTCAATTTGAAGGACCTGCCACTAGATGGAGGCCTGGTTGGAAGTCTGCCAGAATGCCTCTATGTTCTCTGCCAGCCCTGTCCCTGTGATTTTGAATCTTTTTGTACAAATTCTTATATGCCATGCATCTGCCTTTCTTTTGTGGCTCTGTATGAAATGCACTTGTGAAAACAAATGGCCTGCAGTTTGTGACATACAAATGACACACGTTGTACTCCCAAACTGAAATAAAACTACTCACAAACTTTATTCAGACTCAAAACATAATCATACGCTATACACATATTTAGCTGCACAGGTTATCTTTAGTTTAGTTTAGAGGCGTGTCTAGATACATGAAGGATTTGCTGACACTTCATTCTCAGTCTTTCCAAAGCGAGTTTGTCCTGATTGGCAGGCTTTGGTCTAAACATAAGTACTTGGTTCAAGAGCATTAGTTGCATGTTGTCAAACCAGTTTGTCCCAGTATGACTGAAGGCCAGATATTCTCTTTCATCTAGATGGTGTAGTAGGAGACATTTTTAAGCCGTTCTTGGGTAAGTTTGACGGCAGTAGCTTCCTTAAAATATTTGAAGGATGTAGAAAATGGTGCGTTGTGCATTGTTCTTGATCTGATGTTGACTTTCTGTGTTGCCTGTGTTTTTTTCTCACTTTAGTTCCTGATGGTGCAGAGCTGTGTGCCTGGGACTGATTTGGGTTCAAACTGGGGCTCTGAAGTTGCAGCCTAGAAAGATACAAACTCATTATTCCCACTATATACTTCATGGTCATATCAGTTTTGGATGTTCTTACCATGCAGATCCAATCATTCTTCCATTAAGCCAATGGAGAAGGCACTGGTATACAAATATATACTGCTGCTGCAATTGAGAACAGAGAAATGTATTCTGTGAATATGAGTTAATGCATGGGCATATTAGTTTGCAAAAGTAGATCAAACACTGAACTATCATATATTGTTTCTTCATCAAAAACATGTCTGGAGTTGTGTTTTGTTTCATTTACACATGTTTAACAGACAAATCCTATATATTTAGGAGTTATTCTCCAAAGAAAAACACTGTTCTATCTTCCACCTTGCCATGTAATATAGGAAGAGCTTCAGTGTGTTTTTATACCCCATACACCTTCACTAGAACCATTTGTATTTTGTATTTCTACTGAACTAATGGTAAAAGGTAGCTGTTAACTTGAAAACTACTGCTTCAAACATCACAAGGTGGAACACAACATTTTGAGCTTTCGAGGTTTGTAATATAGGGCCTTTAAGCTGTACATCAAAATCCATAATAGAAAAACACGCAAATGAGATAGTACAACTAATTACTTCTGGCCTCACTACTGCAACTAGAACAACAGTGTAATGTATGTCTATTTGTTGCTAGGATTTAAATTATAATTCTAATTAAATTAAAAGTAAAGGTATTTTGTTAACTCTAGTTGTGTTTCTCACCAGTTTTTGTACCATCCATATACGATGCAGTCTGAGGTCCTCTACTGCAGCTCTTACATCAGGCCTGATCCCACGAGCACAGAGCTGCATGAGCCACAACAGAGCAACGAAGGTCCCTGAACGCCCCACACCTGCACTGGAGTCAAACAGAAACAACTATGAACCATTTACACTGAAGAAAAAGCTAGTACAGTACAGTACAGTAGTGGCATTATACAGCTAGTAGTAGTAGTGTTGCATAATACTTGGATAATACTACTAATGTGACGTTACTTTTGGTTTTATTTTAACAGACCAGTGTAGTGTTTCTATATTATTATCAGGACATAATCTTACAACTGCTACTACCTTTGCTGGCTGTACTACAACTACAATACCACTACCACTGGGGAAAAAAAATTATAGATTTTTACTCTATAACCTACTCATGTAAACATCAAAATGGCTAACATTTTAGGTGATAATCCCTGAAATTAAAGTATCTAGTAATATCCCTCCTCTGGCTGTAGGTTTGTGCTAATTTAAAAAGTGAAAGGTCAGAGGTCAAACCTGCAGTGCACCACAGTTGGCCCAAGGCGAGGCAGGGTCTCCAGGTGTTGACGCACATGCTCAGTGAAGGCACAAAGTGACGCTGGTTCTTTTGGGATACCCAGATCCGGCCAGGATGAGTAATAGTAATGTGTGACTGTCCGATCAGTCGGAAAATCCCTCTGAAATAATGATCAAAATTTATATTGGTATATTTGAACCTGGCTATGGTGGAATTTGAACCACCAATCTCTCCCTTATAATGATACCACCATTAGCCACTCAAGTACAATAACTGAAATATCGTGATTTTGTTTTATCAAAAGTTTCACAATAAGATCATGGGTCAGATCACAAGTTTCTTTGCTTAAATTCATTGTTATGGTGCAACAACCGCTAAAAACCAGAGGGAACTACATAGACCATGATCCTTTGCTCTGTTTTAGTGCTGACTACATGAAAAAGAACATTATTAAGCAGTTTCTTAATTCTGAATTATGACAACATGAATTATGTAAAACATTATAAAAGGAAAAAATAACATATTCACAATTTTGTTAGCCTCCACAAAATCGCAATAAATATTATATGAGATTTGGATATCATGACATTTCTATTTCTAAATACACAAATGAGTGGAAGTATTCAGTGTTCTAGTAGTCTGATTACAACTAGGAATAAAGTTATATTCAGATCTAAAATTATGGCTACTACTATAAATACCGCTCCCAAAATGCTAATAATTGTGCTACCATTGGCTTTATTTTTGATTACCTGTCGTAATTTGATTGTGGTGATGAAGTAGTCCGGGCCTTGCTTGCGGTTCACTGTGGTCACTTGTATTCGTCCATGTTTAACTGTTCCTGGTTCAAGAGGCCAGTACTTCTCACACAGAATCTGAAAAATCAAAATATATACGCATATCTGTGATTCTCAAACTATGCACATTTTATACTCCTGATTTAAGTCTCTGTTACTCAGTGGATGAGTATTAGAAGTTTTTTTGTTAGGAATGTTGTACAGAGAGATGAGGCGGGAGAGTGGGATGGAAGAATTTGACAACTTCTTCTAAAAATAAAATCACATCACATTCTTACACTACATACTGATTGACTGATACTCACGATGTCCTTGTGTCTCAGAGCTGTCACCATGACAATGATCTGGACGTTCTGCTCCCACACCATCCTCCAGAAGTCCGCCACAGTGTGAGGCAGCGGGCCCTGGGTGCAGATGAAATCCCTCTCTGTCCCTCCACCCTAAACATACACATGTGAAAAGGGGAATAAAAAATAAAAGTTTATCTTAATGAAACCATTTCCATGGACATGGGACATGCACAAAATTGCTTGCAACCTTGAATTAAAGGGGTTACTCTCAATGAAAAAAGTATAGGGTATATTAAGTAAATTAGTATAAATTATAGATAAATTAGATATAAATTATTAGCTTATTGTACTTAATTTGTCATTAAACAACATCAAATCCTTTAAAGAATTATTTCTCACAGGGACATAGCTTGCGTTGATGTAGTCTGAATATGGATTTTGGTTTTGCACAGACAGCCTCACTCGACAATGATCATCTGCAACACAGTAAATACATTTTATAAAAAAGTGCATAATAAGAATGTATGACACCTTCTAGTATTCATAATATGGAAATGTTATTCCCTTGTGTGGAATGTTCCACAGTATGGCATCAAACTTATCTGTCTTGCATTTATAAAATTATTATACAGGTGTTTGTAACTCTAAAAAAATAATCTAAAAATAATGAATCTTTACTGTGAACGAGTTGCCTCTCCAATTGATTTGGTGGCATCACGTGTTTTTATCCATGGAAATGGAAAAGTTTAATGCTTTACTGTGGAATATAACGGGCAAAGCTATGATATTGGTGATGGTGACAAGCAAGTAGTGAATCCTCCGTCAGAAAAGTCATTGATCTGTACTCACATGGCACTATGTACGGATATCTGTTCTTGTTCTGGTTGGCCTCAGTAGTCCCAGCTCTGGAGGGTAGGTTCTGGCCAACCTCATCTAAACCCTTCAACATCAAAGAAAACATGTTTATCTGAAGCATTGTCATAAAAAAAGTACATAAAAATAAATAAATAAATAAATAAATAAAATAAAATAAATAAATAAATAAATAAATAAATAAATAAATAAATAAATAAAATAAAATAAATAAATAAATAAATAAATAAATATATATATATATATATATATATATATTAGATATATATATTAGATATATATAGATATATATAGATATATATAGATATATATAGATATATATATATAGATAGATAGATAGATACACACAGTGGTACCTCACCTTACGAAAGACCCAACAAACGAAAATTTCAAGTTACGAAACGCCTTCACGTTAAATTTTGGTCTCTAGATACGAAAGAAAATTCAAGTTACGAAATGCGAAATCTCAAAAATTCAAATAATGCGCGCTCAGCCACACACATTATACGCTTTTCTCAGACTGAATTTAAACTTTTCTCACATTTCTCTCTCGTTTAAACACTCAAACTTTCATAGATTTTCAACAAAATGTATTAATAGTGAAGTGTGGGGGGAAGGAGGAGGGGGGAGAAAACTGCGCTCTGACACGTGTGATAGCGCAGCATGACCCGGCGCGGGGCTGCCAGCTGGTCTAGACCTGGACTAAACCAGGACTGGACCAGGACTAAACCTGGACTAAACCAGGACTAAACCTGGACTAAACCAGGACTAAACCTGGACTAAACCAGGACTAGACCAGGTGGAATAAAGCGCCGTGCGCGGGTCTATTTCCTGGTTTTCGAACGAACGCATGCAAGAGCCGCGGTGGTCTAGACCTGGTCTAGAAGAGGTCTAGAGGAGGCACGGTTTGAGCACGGGTCTCGTTCATGCGCTCAGACTGCGTGCGGTCCCCCTCGCTGCTCGCCTCAGCCCTGACTCGAAACGAAACCAGGAAATAGACCTGCATGCGGCGCTTTAATCCACCTGGTCTAGTCCTGGTTTAGTCCAGGTTTAGTCCAGGTTTAGACCTTGGTCTAGACCTGGTATAGTCCACGTTTAGTCTTGGGTCTACAGTCTCTACGCAGAACACAATGTTACACTATAAAAAAAGTTACACTATAAAAAAAAAAACTTGGATCGGGGCCTTGGAATGAATCAGGCTTTTTCTATTGAAATAGCTACTCAACTTACGAAAAATTCACGTTACGAAACCACTTCTGGAACAAATTAATTTCGTAAGGTGAGGTACCACTGTATATATATGTGTGTGTGTGTATGTGTGTGTGTATATATATATATATATATATATATATATATATATATATATATATATATATATATATATATATATATATATATAATTTACCTCAAATTCTAGTTTAAATCCGTGGTTGTCATATGCAGTAAGAGACTGAAATCGAAGAGTGAATTCCTCCAGAATCTGTGCTCTTGAAAATGTTTGGACCCTGCAGTGAATAAGGAATACGCAATATCTTTCAAATGAGAAAAACTCGACAAGTCCAGCATTAGATGGATAATGGATATTTATCATTCCTACCTCATGTCTCAACTCGCTGGTGACCCGAGAGTCAAAAGTGCTAATCTTCAGAGAAAAAACAAAACAATCAACCAGTTTTGTTTAAATTTGGCTTATAGCATTTTTCTATATACACCTGCTTCTTTGGAGTCAATTTATCCACATATGACAAACAGATATAGGTGAAAACTGTTGTTTGCCAGTGGTTGAGGATGTATTAAAAAACTCTATTAATCCACCATCTGCTTAGCTCATGGTGATGCCATTGCTTTATAGTATGGCATTAAACAAATATTTCTTGTATTTATTCATTTATAGGTGTTTATTTCTCAAAACTAATACAAAGACTTGTATTCTTACTGTGAACGGGCCCACATCTCCACAGATCTGACCTGTAACTTGGCCAGGTGATGTGGCCTACTTGTCTTCAACATTAATTTAATGAAGATTCCATGGAAAAAAACAAAACAATCTACAACCCAAAACATGCTCCAAGTAAAATCCTCTAGCTGAGATCTTGACCAAACCGAAGCAACAAGATCATGGAGATGGTCCCCGGGCGCAGTAATGTGCTGCCCACTGCTCCTAATAACAGGATGGGTTGAATGCAGAGAAGAATTTCTCCAGTGTGAGATCAATAAAGTCACTTCTTCATCTACATGGAGTCAAACAAGTGACGGACTTTCTATCAGAAATGTTACATTGTGTACCTTTAAATTACTTGACTAAAAATACTAAGTATTAGTTTACAAAGAAAAATAATTATGCAGGTTGAGTACTTGACTCAAAATGTGTTGATGTTTTACACCTCTCACTGTTATAGGCTGCCAGAACAAATGTGTAATAGACACTTTGTATACCTCTTATACACACCTATGTTCAACTGAACCATGGCTGCCACATTTCTCTGCTGTTTACATCCTGTATTTCTTCTTGAAGACAATTACCTAACTAGGGAAGTCAAAAACCTGTTTGAACAGGTTTCCAGATACTGACAACAACTAGGAAAATAACACAAAAAATAATACATACAATCGTAGTAAATTTAAAGATTACCTTGAAAATGATATCCAGTGATAGATCAGTTTTGTCATGAGCTTAAAATGAACCCAGATCTTAGTTCATGTGTAGTCTGATCGAGTGCTCCTGTGTTTTGGTGGAGGTGTATGTATTACCTGTAGGAAGAAGAGGAGGAGACAGAGACCACAGGGAGGAGCAGCCAAAATAGAGGAAGCTATCAAAAAACAGGCCGCACCGGTTTTGTGCAAAAGAGTGTTCTGAGAAATACATTTTGTTCTTAGCAGGAAATAAAAAGAAAAAAAGACCTTGAATTATGATGAAGGCTGTGTTGTTGCCAAATATTAGAAATAATAATAATAATCACGTTCTACATCTTAGACTCATCACAATCTAATCAAACTGTAATTGTTAAAGCTGAATGCAAAACTGTTACAACAGGCCTATTAGATCTACAAATACTAGGCCACCACAAAACTGTTAGATGACTGCGACGGCTATGCTAAGATCACCCTTGAAAATACTATCACTGCTTCTAATATTTCCACTATTTAAGCTAGTATTTTCTTTCTTTCCTTTTTACCCTCTGGTATATATTATTATATATTATATTTGATGAGTGAGCTAACATATCCAAAACATTCCCTTGTGGATCAATAAAGTTTGTTTAAGTCTAAGTCTGTCTGTAGAGATGGGATGCAAATTTGTCTCCTGGGTGTTATTACAATAATGTAGTATTAGAATATAAGGATTTTAGCACTTATAAGAATTATATTCGGTAGCCACTGAAGGTTGGCGGTTCAAATCCCCCTCATGAGATAAAATATAATTGCTTGAGTGGTCAGATCCACTGACCCACAGGTGGGCGGTGTGATATCAGCTCACACAGATTAATACTGTTGTGTCCTTGAGTAAGACACAACCCATCTCACGCCCAGTGTCTGCGTACACTGGTGCATGAGTGTGTGTGTGAATGTGTGAGTGGGTAATTTCTGCAAAGCGCTCTGAGTATCTTGAAGGTGGAAAAGCGCTATATAAAAATGTGACCATTTACCATTTTATTCTATACCGTTAACCTAGTTTAACGTTATTATCAGGCTCACTAAGAACAAGTTATGATCATGCTCTTTTACTGTTTCTATATTAAATCATTTGAAGGGCTTTAGTTAATTAGGCCTATATGGCAAAAATATTACTGGATAGTTTACCTTGAAAGTGGGCTACATAACCATCAAATGTTTAGTCTGGCCCTCTGTCATGAGCTGCATACACTTTTTAACTGTCATCAAGATTCAAGATTCAAGATAGTTTATTTGTCATATGCAGAATCAACACAAGGTCAACAATGCAATGAAATGCTTAGGATCAGTAGAACCGTTGACTCGCTAAGATAGTCAAGAAGTACTAATAACATGCAATAATAGTACATGGTAAAAAAAAGTGTTGCAAAAGTGCAGGGGAAGAAGTAAACAATATAATAAACAATATAATAAACAATATAATAAAATATGTAATAAAATGTAATAAAAAATACAGGGTACAATGTACAAGGTGCAGGTAGGATTAAATCAAAGATCAAATAAGGTGTAAGTATTTCACAGATTGCACATAATATGGTGTGGTGTAGCATGTGAAGCATCAGTGAAGCATGTAGACCTGCAGTAAAAGTGTGGGAAAGTCACATATGGCAAATACAGTGGTGGAACAAGTACTCAATTTTGTTTCTTAAATAAAAGTACAAATAGACCTACAGAAAAAGAACTAAATAATACTCAAGTAAAAGTTTTTCATATGAAAAAATCTACTTAAGTAAACAAATGGTACTTGTTTAAAAATGTACTTAAAGGGTAAAAAGTAAATGTATTTTGTGCAGATTTTTGAGGTCTTAAATTAGGGATTTTGTTTGTTCTGTTTTTATTTGTATATTTTTGTTTGCTCAAACTACAAAGGTGTTAAAATAAACCCCTCAGGCTTTTCAGCACGTCTCAAGCTAAAATACAAATATTTACTTACTGTTCACTCTAGTTCAAAAATGTAGTGGAGTAGAAAGTACAGATACCTGCTCTTAAAAGTAGTGAAGTAAAGTTTAAAAATGTACTAGAGACCTAACAAGTATACTTAAATATACTTTACTATTTTAATTCGTTACATTCCACCATTGGGCAAATAATATCTAGGCATAAAGCTTGGTAAGACCTGCTCTTGACAGTCTGGGCATGGTGCAGACTCATTTGTTTAGTTTGTGTTGATCGGAGCTGATTGGACAGCAGGCTACATGACAGGGGAAGTAATATTTCTCATATTTGCATGAAAAGGCGTTTCGACGCCAGTGTTTTCATGTCAGTAAGAAACCGTCTGTCACGGTGCAGCTGTGAGGACAGGCGGCAGATGGGCTTCTGCACTTCGGACACTGTTAGACCCCATGTTCATATTATTGATTAAGCGTGTTTGACTGGACCACGCTTCTTCCTGTTCTCGGTGAGAGGAGTGCGCTGTCGCACGACCAAAGTAAAACTATCGTCCTGGAGTTTAAAGATGGACCACAGCTCCGCACCGCACACACCACAGAAAAAGGTAAAACCATCTGGTCCGTTTGAGCAGGGTGAGGGCATTGATAAAGAGTCATCAAAGTAAAAAAACTAAAATGCACCGCAAGTCACGTGGTTTGTAATCTGAAAGTGAAACTAACTAAAACACAGTTATTTTGTTTATTCACTTTTAAATACGACATATTCAGCCTGTTTTTGCTTTTACATTGTATTAACCTAGCCTGTTTGTTACTGCAGTTGTTAATGCAAGCCTGTATAGTGCCAGCATCAAAATCAGCCAAGGCTCATTTATAGTTTGAGTTCACTCAACCTTTGAACACATTTTCAAACATATTCAAATTTCATGTTCCAACTAACTAACTTGGACTTTCTTTTTCAGATTGCCAAAAGGTTATCTGACATTTCCGAAGCTTCAGATCAGGTCAGATCCTCTCTCATACACGATTAGAGCATAAAATAAATCAATCAAATAAATACATGTCAGCCTGAGCCTAACAGCAGTGGTGGTAGGTGACGAAGTACAAATGTTAAAGTACGGTACTTAAGTACACATTTTAGGTATTTGTACGTAAATTTGGCAGTGGATACTTTTTACTTTTACTTTACTCTATATTTAAGAGCGGGTATTTGTACTGTCTACTACTTTCTGCCAAATACTTTTACTTTTTAGGCTACTCTTTAAGTACATTTTTAAACAGGAACTTTAATACTTTTACTTAAGGTGTTTATTTCATGTAATACTTTTACTTTTACTTGAGGAACTTTTTGCCCCTGTATCTATACTTTTACTTAAGTAACAAAATGAAGTTCATCATCCACCACTGCATAACAGGTATATGCAGTTTAAAGTGTAATGACAATTTCATACATTTAAAATTGAAATTATTTTAGAGAAACATTTGAATGTTTCTACAGGTAGCAGAGAGGGCCATCAGAAGAGTCCGAAGTCCATCTAGACCAAGGGCGTGGCTTTCCCATTCCTATAAACCAAAACTATCGGGGAAATTCCACAAGTGAGACCTGATCAGTGTATTTATAACCTATGTATTCAATTCTTTTCGATATTCTCTCTGACATTTTTGCTGTATTTCAGATTTGGCAGAGAGGATCATGCCGTCCATAAATCTGGTTTTGTGAATAATCAGAGGCGGCCTAAGTTCAAGTCCAAGTTTTATTTCAATCGCAGACAGAATTACAAACCACGTGCTCCTTCAGACAGAGCCCGGGAGGAGAGATATGAGGAGAGGAAGAGTGGGGAAGACAACTTGCCATCCAAACAAAACAGTACGTGTAAAATAGGCCTGTTACGATAACACAATATATTGCTATAGAGAAATACTGTGATAAGTAATAATTGAATTTAAACTACTTTATGCCACTGACACAATAACAATAACGCAAAAGTAACGCCAGTAAACATTTTTTAAATAGACAGTATCATTAAAAGGCATGAGCTGCAACCACTAATAAGATATAAGTTAGTTTCTCAACCCTCTGCAGCTCAAATGCTATTGTATTACAACAAAAATATCTAAAATCTGTACTGAAAATGTACACACAATAAATATTGAACCCCAAAATATATTGTTCCAACTTTAATATATTAAATGATAAGTTGATATAGTAAGTATCATGACAGGCCTAGTGTAAAGAAAAAAACTGAAATGAGTTTTATGTTAAAGGGTATGGAAGGCTAGAATGAAATGTAAAAAATCCTTTCACTTTTCATTTCTACTCATCACCAGTTATGCTAGTAAATCTGTTATTCTCGTACATGGCCTGTAGATGGCGGTATAGACCAGCAGTGTTCTTACTTCTATCCACTTTGCTTCAAAAATATTTGGGATGTGTTTGCACTCTCCTGCCTTTGTTGGAGGATACTAGTCACATTTTGGCACCAAGAAATCAATGTTACATAAGACTCAAAGCCGAACAGCTTTTCATGGACTGGATTATGTCATAGCTCTCAGCAGCAAATTCACAGTACTCACAATACATAAAAATGTGTCATTACCTCTACATAATAGGCAGTTATTTTTGTCCTGCAAATGTTAAGGCACAGTGGTAGGTGGACAACTGATTAAGTAGTTATTCATAGAAACCATAACATTATGATCACCTGTTTAATATGACGTCTGTGTGCTCTCATTTATATTGATAAGAAGAACTGAAAATCAATTGATAACTGTGCTGGTTATCTAATGTATTCAAGATATGTAATGATATAATAATAATATATACATTATATATGTATATATGTATGTATGTATGTATATATATATATATATATATGTGTATATACAGTATATATATATATATATATATATATATATATATATATATATATATATATATATATATATATATATATATATATGATAGATAGATAGATATAGATATATGTTAAAAATCTAGGCATATTAAAATGAATGTATTGGAATGTGTAGACAGGCTTTCAGATAGAACTGGTTGTTTGTAGTCACACTGTACCTTCAAATAAACTACCGTTTTTGCCTTATTTTGCATAAATTTCCTATCTTGTCCCAATACTATATCTACGAAACTATAGCCATTCAGCACTTCTGACTTACTTTTTCTTTATTAGTGACCTAAACCAAGAAAAATTTCACTTCTTTTGTTCCGGAAGCATTTTGCTTGTAGACCAGTGTGTTAAGGAATTTAAGATGCAGATGGTCTATGGTACAAAAAAAAAAATGAAAGCTTTGATTTATACCAGGTTTAGTCCTGACTTAGCTTGATTTAGACCAGGTTTGTCTATATTTTGAGTGTTAAAAAATTGCCTTTTTTAATCACAGCTTTGTTTTTATTCTTTCATTGTGCTGTGTTGTTTCTTTGTTTGAACATATGGTATTTGATAGTGAGTGTTGTTATCTTCTCCTGCACTTCCTTGGCACACTGCAGCTCTGTGGAGGTGTGCTGTGTATGTGAAGCAGGTTTTGTGAGTGCTCGAATGATGGTGAGATGATAGTGACTCATCGCTGCCGTTTGTGTATTTAGATGTGAAAGAGAAGAATATTGTGAGGACACACAGGGGGGGCTACCAGTATGTAACAGATCTATACAATGAATTCTTGTTTTTATAGTTAAGCAATATTACAAGAAAAGCAAATTATGCAAATATGCTTTAGTTCCCTGTCAAAATTATGCTCTTACCTGGGTATTTCTGGGTTAAAGGTCTCAAAATGGTCTCTTGTGAGTTTTAATTCATGTTAGAATGTTGTTACCTCCTCAAAAACATACCTGGAATTTTATGTTGCTTCATTCACACATAATGTTTGTTATTTATTATTAGTATAAAGCTCAAAATGCACTGTTCTACCTTGTGATGTCATGAAGTGGTAGTTTTCAAGTGAACAGTTACCCTTTATCTTTAGTTCAGTAGAGATGAGAAATTCCAGGGTTGAAATGATCCAAATGACTCAAGTGAAAGTTTATGGACTTTAAAAACACTACCGGGGAGCACTACCATAGTATTGATAAAAGAAGAAATTCAATTTGTCAACTGGACAAAGTTTGTTTGGTCGAAAACGTTTCGCCGCTCATCCGAGAGGCTTCGTCAGCTCTAATTAGAATGCTGGTAAGACACTTGCTTATATCTTGCTGCAGGGAGGAGCTAACTAGGTAACTACTTTCCGAAACTATCTCATTGGTTTCAGTCTTTTGTTTCTCTGGCGTCTAGATTACCATACCTATTCATCCCTACAACGACTGTTTTTCACACCTTCTGGCCCTGACCTGGCTAGCCCTATTGTTCCCATGTTTGCTTGATCTAGGCTTAAGAATGGAATTATAGATGGGAGACAAATTATGACTCCACCATTTCTGTTCAGAGAAGGATTCTCTTTTTTGACAAAAATTGCCTCTTTAACTCCCCGCTCAAACCAATTCTTTTCCCTGGCTAAGATCTGAACCTCACTGTCCTCAAACGAATGGCCCGTGGCTTCTAGGTGAAGATGTACGGCAGATGACGGTCCACTCTGGCACGCCCGTAGGTGTTGGTACATCCTCTTGTGAAGGCTGCTTGGTTTCTCCAATGTAGCGCTCACTGCAGTCTTCACTACACTGAATGGAGTAGACCACATTGCTTTGTTTGTGGCTCAGTGTTTTGTCCTTTGGGTTTTTGTCTTAAAGTGTTTGTGGGTTTGAAATAAACTGGGATTTCATATTGTCTGAAAATCCTCTCTAGTTTTTCCGACACGCCGGCCAGGTAAGGAATCGCTACCCCTTTCCTCCTGGGTTCGGATTCTCTGTTATCTTGTTTCTTGCCCTTGTCTCTCTTGGTTTTGTTAACAGCCCATTTAGGATATCCACAAACAGAGAGGGCTTCCTGCACATGTTGTTCTTCTTTCTCCTTACCCTCTGTGCTTGTGGGAACCACTTGGGCCCTGTGTTGTAATGTCCGAATAACACCCAGTTTGTGCTGCAGTGGGTGGTGTGAATCAAAAAGCAGGTATTGGTCTGTGTGTGTGTTAGCTAGTTAGCTCCTCCCTGCAGAAAGATATAAGCAAGTGTCTTACCAGCATTCTAATTAGAGCTGACGAAGCCTCTCGGATGAGCGGCGAAACGTTTTCGACCAAACAAACTTTGTCCAGTTGACAAATTGAATTTCTTCTTTTATCATGGATTCTACCTGGACGACTGAGGGACTTTTCACCTACCATAGTATTGACGTTTGACATCACAAGGTGGAACAGAGTATTTTCAATTTGAGGGAAGAATTCAGCCTAAATATATGCAGGGTTCGTACAACTCCAGGTATGTTTGTGTTGAAGAAATAATATTATAAGATGGATCAGAAAATAGCGTAGTATAAACCGGTTTAAATTTATTTGGGATGAAAAAATGTATCCCATTACGTAGATAATGGAAGATAGTGATGATCTAATGCAGTGATCTGTGATTCACCCTTGTTCCAGGTATCAGAGCTTTCCAGTCAAGATCTACTTCCAGCAGAGACAAAGATCAGTCTTCTGTGAGTTCATTATCACAAAATCCTACATTCTTACTTACTTACTTGTCTTAGTCTCACTTGTCGGTGTGTTTTCTTGCATATATAATAACCCAATGGTTGACTCCCATTTGTACTGTTGCTATGTCCTTGGGCAGAACACCTCGCCCCAAACTGCCTGTGTGAATGTTTTATAGGAGAAAGAGATAGATGTTGGACAGTGTAGTGCAGATTGGTAGCTCAATCTACAATGAAGCCTACCACTAGTTACAGAGAGAGAATGAATAATGCACCACTCGACATCACTATGTGAACATCTCAAGCTAGTCTTTTTTAGTCAGTTAAAATAACCTCAGATGCTGGTTTGAATAAGTAGCAACAAATATCTATCAATATCAAATTTTCATGCCTGCCCGCAATAATTAGCAGAGCAAATGAGTTACTACTACTTTTTATGCTGTGTTATAATGTCAGAATGTTAATGTAGGGTCTTTGGGTAGTCAGACTTCATCTAAATGGATGTATTTGGAGAAATGAATAAATTCTTGGCTGAAATTATATACCGTAATTTAAACAGGGAGCAGATGATTGAACAGAAAAGTGATTTAATATGGTGTAATATAAAGAGGATATAGTGTAGAATGTAATTTTTGTGTATGTATGTAAGTATGTTTGTACGAATAAGTATTGCAGATCATGTTCCATTGTTGGTTGCCAGTACACAGCAGGAAATCATACATAGTCCAGTCACCTTGGTGTTAGCAGTTCAATTGGTCAGTTATGAAGACGTTGGCCAGCTGTCGCTGCACTGCCATCCAAACTTCATCGTGTCTCTGTTGTTTTCAGAGCTCAAAGAGTGACAAGAGCCAGAGTCGAGAGAGGGACCACAGAGGCAACAGAAGCAGAGATCCAGACACAAATCAGTCCTCTGCAAAACAAGCTGCAGCACGGGATAGAGCCATTCAGAAGAAGAGGAAAGAGATAGATGAGGTACACACATTGTTCAAATGAGCAAATGCCCTGTAAAAGACCATTCATTTTGTCACAAACTGGATAACAACAGAAATGTTTAAAAAAGTAAAAATTACCTGGTTTAGTTTCGGTCTAGACCTGGTTTAGTCCACGTTTAGTCCTGGTCTAGTCTCTTAGCCAATCAGGACGCAGAACACAATGTTACACTATAAAAAAAAGTTACACTAGAAATTTTTTTTTGAAAAAAAATAAATAAAAATCTGCGAACCGCAATAGAGCGAGGGATTACTGTATTTTGTTATTCAGCATCAGTACATTTATCTGCGTTTTACTAAGGAATAATTAATTGAGGAATATAAAATATACTCAACAAAAATATAAACGCAGCACTTTTGTTTTTGCTCCCATTTTTCCTAAGATGGACCCAAAGATCCAAAATTCACTCCAGATACACAACACTACCATTTCTCTCAAACATTGTTCACAAATCTGTCCAAATGTGTGACAGCGAGCACCTCTGCCCCGCCGAGACAATCCACCCCACCTCACAGGTGCGCCACATCAAGATGCCGATCCGACATCATGACCAGTGCACAGGTGCGCCCCAGACTGCCCACAATAAAAGGCCACCCCGAAATGTGCATTTTTTTTGCTTTATTGGGGGTCTGGGGACTCAGAAGCAGTCAGTATCTGGTGTGACCACCATTTGCCTCATGCAGTGCAACACATCTTCTTCGCATAGAGTTTATCAGATTGTCAATTGTGGCCTGTGGAATGTTGGTCCACTCCTCTTCAATGGCTGTGCGAAGTTGCTGGATATTAGTGGGAGCTGGTACACGCTGTCGTATACGCCGGTCAAGCACATCCCAAACATGCTCAATGGGTGACATGTCCGGTGAGTATGCTGGCCATGCAAGAACTGGGACATTTTCAGCTTCCAAGAATTGTGTACAGATCCTTGCAACATGGGGCCGTGCATTATCTTGCTGAAACATGAGGTGATGTTCATGGATGTATGGTACAACAATGGGCCTCAGGATCTCATCACGGTATCTCTGTGCATTCAAAATGTCATCAATAAAATGCACCTGTGTTCTTCGTCCATAACAGCCTTTGAAGAGGAGTGGACCAACATTCTACAGGCCACAATTGACAATCTGATAAACTCTATGCGAAGAAGATGTGTTGCACTGCATGAGGCAAATGGTGGTCACACCAGATACTGACTGGTTCTGAGTCCCCACACCCCCAATAAAGCAAAAAAAATGCACATTTCGGGGTGGTCTTTTATTGTGGGCAGTCTGGGGCACCTGTGCACTGGTCATGATGTCGGATCGGCATCTTGATGTGGCGCACCTGTGAGGTGGGGTGGATTGTCTCGGCGGGGCAGAGGTGCTCACTGTCACACATTTGGACAGATTTGTGAACAATGTTTGAGAGAAATGGTAGTATTGTGTATCTGGAGTGAATTTTGGATCTTTGGGTCCATCTCAGGAAAAATGGGAGCAAAAACAAAAGTGTTGCGTTTATATTTTTGTTGAGTGTATAATAATACTATGATATATTTTTGACTCAGTGTTATGTATACTATAGCTTATATTCTTAAAGACCCTATTGAAACACTAAAATTCAGGTGAAAAACGCTGCTTATCAGTTAATCGTTAATCGATCGATAAGGTCAATCAACTATAGATTAATGAATTAATCGATAATTTGCATCCCTAGTATGTAGCAGTTTCAAAGAAAAGGCTTCATAAATATGTGCAGTAATTCTCTTTCAGGTGTACTACCAGGAGTGTGAGATGTTTGGTTTAGTGGTGAAGATGCTGATTGCAAAGGATCCATCTCTGGAGGTCCCAATCCAGGCCTCGCTGCAGCAGAACCTGCGGGACATCGGTGCTCGCTGTGTGCAGGCCATGGAGAGGTTTATAGCAGACTACGACTCCAGGGAGCTGTCTCTCTAATAGAACATATGAGCAGTCAGCTCCAGTTAAACGGCTGATTACTACAGTTTCTACTAGATGGATTGTAAGGACTTTATGCCCCATTATTTCTTGCTTCTGAAAATGTTGCTTTCATTTTGAATGTAACTCAAAATGCACTGGCTGTATTTCTTTTATGCACAGATGATTTTATATTTTGTTTTTTGTAAGTGAAATTATTGTTTATTCTCATAAAATAAATAAAGCTATACTGACTTTTTCCACTTCATCAACACATGGCATTATTCTTAGTGGATGTGGATGTTCTAGAGTGGATGTTAATCAACACCATGACACTCTGGGCACTACCACTGAGCCTTTGCTGTACAATAGAAATCATTATCCAGGCAATGGACTCCATACTTTCTGACAGTAAGACTATGGGGATTTATCACCTGCTACTGCTATGTATTTTCCTTGTGCAAAATGTGTAACAGATACAGTGGAGGAAATAATTATTTGATCCCTTGCTGATTTTGTAGGTTTGCTTACTGACAAAGAAATTAACAGTATAATTTTAATGGTAGGATTATTTTAACATTGAGAGATAAAATATAAAAAAGAAAAAACAGAAAACACATTATAGAAAATATATTAATTGATTTGCATTTCATTGTGTGAAGTAAGTATTTTATCCCTTACCAAGTTCTGGCTCCCACAGATCAGTTAGACACTCCTAATTAACTTGTCTCCTGAATTAGACCCCTGTTTTAAGTAGTCACCTGTATGAAAGACCCCTGTCCACAGAATCAGCCAATCAATTAGACTCCAAACTCTCCAACATGGGAAAGACCAAAGAGCTGTCAAAGGATGTCAGGGATAAAATGGTAGACCTGCACAAGGCTGGCATGGGCTACAAAACCATAAACAAGAAGCTGAGTGTTAAAGAGACAACTGTTGGTGCAATTGTACGAAAATTTAAGAAATACAAAATGACCATCAGTAAACCTCGGTCTGGGGCTCCACACAAGATCTCACCTTGTGGGGTTTCACTGATCATGAGAACAGTGAGAAATCAGCCTAGAACTACGTGGGAGGAGCTTGTCAATGATCTCAAAGCAGCTGGGACCACAGTCACTAAGAAAACCATTGGTAACACTACACTGCAATGGATTCAAATTCTGCAGTGCTCACATGGTCCTCCTGCTTAAGAAGGCACATGTGCAGGCCCACCTGAAGTTTGCCAATGAACACCTGAATGATTTAGAAAGTGATTGGGAGAAGGTGCTGTGGTCAGATGAGACTAAAATCGAGCTCTTTGACATTAACTCAAATCGCCATGTTTGGAGGAAGAGAAATGCTGCCTATGACCTCAAGAACACCATCACCACCATCAAGCATGGAGGTGGAAACATTATGCCTTGGGGTTGTTTTTTCTGCCAAGGGCAGTGATGGATGTGATGGATGTGATGTTAATTGAAGAACACTTTATTTCCAGTTTGAGACAACACCAACAAATCAACATGCAAGCCTTTGTATCCTGACGTCATGTAATACAAATAATGATTCTTTAGTTACAAAATATATAAATATTTAAGACCATATGTACAGAACATTTACATTACTACATCCATTATAAGTTGAGTGTTATATATACATTTAACATATATTATTTTTAAGACTATAATTAATGGTGTTTTTGTTTAAGCTTCTTATTGTTATTATTATTAGTTATCTATATCTAACTCTCAAAAAACAAAGCATGTTGCAGAAGAGAAACGGGACCATACCTGACGTTACTGTGCCTGAATGGGCGAGGGCTGAGGCTGTGGGCGCTCAGTCCTCGTTAAAGCATGGAGCTGGCTAATGTAGAGCACAATTCAACAGACAATTTGTACAAAGTGAAAACATCATTTTAAGCAGCTTTACATCCCACAGAGGTAATCGTACTTTTTCACTATTTCAACATTAGTTCTTTGTCCGTAGAAGATTCTAAGAATTAAGATCACTGAATCAATAGTCCAATGTGATCTTTCCAAAGGCCTAAGATTGCTCAGTCTTTCTCAGTCAAGAACACACAAACATCAGAGCAGTGTATTCAGTTGGCAGATCATTGATGCGTCCAGGTAAAGTGATCACTAGATGTTCATAACAGTAAACATTGTGTTGTGTAAGCCAGTTGAGGTTCCTATTAGGATTAGATCATCCTGTGTAGGTGTACATAAACTCTAGCCAGTGTAGAGTTGTGTAAGCACAAAAAATAGGCCTTGTGTGTTTGACCCCACAGCACACACACTTCAAAGTTACGCTCTCCAGCCTCCTCCCACTCTGCCACAGCTCTTTACCTTTCATCCTCATCCCTCTGCCCATCTGCTCCTGTCTCTTCAAACAATGAGAAGAATCTAGGAGATAATACAGTTTTTGCTCTTCCTGCGCTGGCGAGTGTGCATTTGGCCATGTATTGGTCCATGTAGAGGCCCGTGATGTCCTCCGATGCCAGACGGGCTGTAGCGGTGGCGTAGTTCCTCATTGTTGATGTAGCAGAGCTGCACAGGGCGGGGGATGGGCTCTCCCATGAAGTAACCCTCATCTTCCTCAGACTCAGACGAGGAGGAGCAGCTGGAGCACCAGGGGTCTGTCGCCTCCATGTAACCCTCTCCCCAGCATGGCCCGGCTGGGCCCATGGGGGGCCAGCCAGCGTTGTGCAGAGTCAGGTCAGAGGTGGTCCGGGGACAAGGCCTCTGCTGCCTGTAGCCTGCAGAGTCCAGGCTGAACAGCTCCCTGTGTCCTGGTGGAAAGCGGTCATAGTCCTCTTGCACCCTGCGGTATGGGGGTTCTACCTGGTGAGTCGGGCGGTCTGCCACCAGGTGCAGGGCGTTATCTGAGCGAGAGCGACGTGAGCGCTTGTGGCGCCCGCTGCGGTGCTGCCCGTTTCCTCTGTGGTGTTTGCGGCGCCGTGGTGGAGGCTGCTGCTGAGACACTGAGTCCTGAGTGGTCACACGTCGCCGGGGCATTCGGTCACTCAGTGGAGGCATGCGCAGGTTCCCACTGCTGCCCATCACACCAACACGACCTTTACTCTCAAAACTGAGGGGCTGTGGGCCGTCCCAGTACCCCAAAGGGTAACCCACTCTGAGAGGAGTGTACATGTTATTATTACTGAAAGGCCGAGTGGATGACAGAGACTCTGTGCTGTGAAACTGGACTGAAGAGCTGAGGGTGCCCATGTTGCTCTTCTCAGATACATTCACTCCAGAGTCCTTACTCAGATCTGGCATAGAGAACCGGGACAAATGCTCCTGACGCTTACTGGCTCCATCAAGAGAGTTACCTACAAACAAAACACACTGTTACCTTTCCATTACATAAGGGGGTATACAAGTGTATTTACACTGGTCTTACCTGCAGTATTGGACATAGTGATTGAGTCCATTGATCCTCGTGGCGTCTGCTCCAGTGGAGTGAGTGGCTCATTGAAGCTCATAGCTGTGATGTGGTTCCTTCGGGTCAGTGGAGGCCTGCCATCCCTCTGGAAGCCCAGGCTGATGCTCCTTTTGTCGGAAAAGCCCTGGTTCTGACTGGACGCTTCATTGAAGCTCATCTGTGTGCGGAGTTTGTTGGGCCTAAACTCATCCTGGCTGTGGTGCATCCAGTTTTCATTAAAGGAATGTCCCCTCAGCGCTGCCATAGGCGTCCTTTTGGCATTGCCCTGCTCCTTCCCCCATGAGTCTGGCCTCTTGCCTGGGTTCCCTGGACTCTGAGCCGGGGGGTGGGCATTGGTGTTTGGGTTGCAACCTTGTCTGGGTCCCAGCATGTGAATGGGTGCGGGTGTAGGCGAGGGGTCTCTTTGAGGGCCCTCATAGGCTGAAGGCACATAGGGATCATCGCGACTCATCCACACCTGGTTCAGACTGGGGGCGCGGCTCGGGGTGCGGTTGGGGGTGCGGGTAGGTGTTCTGCTGGGAGTTTGACTGGATGAGACACTCAATCGGTCCATCTGTACAGACAGTGGGTCAATCTCAGCAGAGAGACGGTCGGGCATCGGAGGAGCAGACTGCCGACCCTCTCCGTTCCTGCGCTCCTGCTCTGCGTTACGGCGTTCCTTTTTACCTACTTTAGTGCTGTGACGGGACTCACGAGACCGGGCGCTCTGGAAGGCTGAGTCTGATGAATCGGACTCATCTGGATCCTATCGAATGAGATAAATTACTTAAACTAAACATGAATAAACACACATGCTTTGTAAAAGTGTGCGATTTGATAGTTTTAAAATACTTTATATCATTAGGTTACATACTTGTCCAGCGCTGCAGGACCGTGAGCAGTAGATTTGACCCTGTTTGGGCAAAAAGGGACGTCCCAGCAAGGAGCGCTTACAATGGGCACAGCAGAAACACTCTTCTGTGGCATGCCAGTGCTGCCCATCGTAAGTCATCTGGCCCTGGTCAATTCCTTGAAAAAGAAAAACATTAGGAATATATAGAATTTTAATTACTTTCAGTGCTCAGTTTTTATGTAACCGCAATGTTCCTGGTATAAAAATATATCACCATGCAGACTGGGAACCACAATAATACCAATTTCTCTCTTGCTCTGCTTATATCATGTAAATATAAATAAATGCAGCACACATGGAACAAGGCCATCAAAAGTTATACATAGCATAAGTATACCTATGTGCTCTCCACAAGCATCACAGTACTCTGCGTAAAGGGACTCGAAGCAGTTGCAGCAGTGTGGTCGTCCATCCTTCATGATATAGCGCTGTCCTCCCAGCGTCGTCTCACATTCATAACAGCAAAAGTGTCTCATGTGCCAGTGCCTGCCTTCTGCCTCGGTGCATTCATCAGCGAAGATTATCTGTAAAACCAGACAATGGATGCATGAGCACACTTTGGTCCTATAGCCTCTGCTGTCTATATGATGGTTTGAACAGAGTAAGAGCGGATATTTGATTACCCCGAGGTAAAAAGAGCAATGACTATATATGGCTATCATCACTGACCACAATAACTGTCTGTTGCAGTAATTTTATTCACCTGTTTCAGACATAACGTTATGACTTTATAGACATGTCTACTCTGGAACCTCTTGTCACAATTTGACAAATTAAAATTTCCCCAAAAAACAATACATTTAATTACTAAATATTAGATACATCTTCCCTAGGACATTAACCTCACCTGCCATAATCTTATACCTTATGGGTATGTGGTTGATGATGGTGCTTATTTTAAAAAACGCACACATCAAAGTATGACATTTTCTGACTGACTCCTGACTGCACATCATTTTAAAATCAAAGTTAACACTGACAGCTTGGTCTCATTTATTATTTCTATTCCCGTCTTTCCGTATATTACAATGAGAAACACGCTGCCTGAGAGACATGGCAGGAATACAGAGACATCTTTTCACACCAGATTTGCTTCATGTTTATCCAAATTCCAAAGCTTTCACTGTTTTCAAGAGGCACCTCATCACAGGCACAGCAGCGGGGCTTGAGTCTCTCGGCGTGGTGTCTGCCGCAGTAGATCTTGCCATCTTGATGGAAGTAGATGAGATCGACCAGTAGTTCCTCACACATGCTGCACACAAAGCACTGGGGATGCCAACACTTTCCATGGCCGGCCCGAGCAGCGAAAACAACTATGTCCCCTCCGTTTATCTGACCGCCACACTGCAACAGAGGAGAATACATTGGTACATAAAAATAAACTGCTATGAAAGGATAATCTATTCTCAAAGAGCACTGCATGACTTTTCTAGTGGAGGGTCCCCACCTGCTTTTCTCTATAAAGAGAAAAGCAGGTGTTCTTATGTTATTGTGTTGCATGTAATGTTTTACAGTATGGCATTAAAATGATGTATTTCCATGGAGATTAGCAGATGGTGTCATCAAGCCAAGTTAGAGTTTAGTGGAAGGTCTCCAACCTGCTTCTCTCTATAAAGATGTTATTACACTGTGTGGAATGTTTTACAATATGGTATTAAACTTATCTATTTCCATGGAGACAAGCAGGTGTTGCCATCAGATCTGGGAAGAAGGGAGGTCTGCTCATAGTAAAAATTAATGTTTGTAACTGTATGTAAACTGAATAAATGCAAGAGCTTAATGCAATATTATGGACCATTCCAGACATGGGAATAACAAGGTAACAGACCCCGACCAGAAAAAGTTACACTGTGCATCTATAAGCCCATGTGGTCACACAATAAAAACAAATCATTTTGGATTATGAAGACAATAAAACATTCTCCATGATCATTATAGGTTTAACAATACAGTTTACATTAAATGATGCAAATTTTGAGAAATTCAGAAACTATTATCAGTGAGTTAAATGAAAACAAGTGGTTGGTAGCAAACCATTGGCTTCAAAAAAAGCTAAGGAAGTCCAGTTGCTTTTTGTTTAACTCGCTGATAAAGCAACTGTAGTCTCTCATCTGATAATTATACATACTAAGTTATTGTGCTGTTGTTGTACCTTATCACAGATAGCCCCATTGATGGTGAGAGGAAAAGGGCGTGCGTTGCCTCTGCCTAAGTTATCCTTCTTCCGTTGGTTGCTGAAGATCTTTAGTTCACATTTCTCTTCTTCGTCTAAGCCATTACAATAGCGCACCTACAACAAAAATATAAACTTTTACAAATGTAGTCTATCTATGCCCACAAATACAAATTAAAAGGATGAAACCATGTAAATGTCTGTCCTATGCCCGAATTATATTATGTTGGTAATATAATCGAGGTATTATTATTGTCTAAGTCTTGTCTAAGTTTAGGTAAGTGCTTCTAGTCTAGGTGTCCTTTTTATTATTGTTGGTATCCTTTTTATTATTGCAATATGATCATAGTTAGTTTACCAAGATATAACAGTTACTCATTGTCCTTATGTATAAATAGTCCATATGGTTTGATGAAAAATGTCTGAAGAAAGATGGGGCTAGGAACAAATACATTTTTTCCTCTTCATTCTTTCTTCCTTTTTGGTCAGTTTTGTTGTCGTTCTTGTTTCTGTTAATACAACGTCACTGATGTCAATATGGATTTTAGGTTGCATTGTAAAACAATGTAAAATGTTTACTTGCCCAACTAGGGATGCAAATTATCGATTAATTAATTAATCTATAGTTGATTGACCTTATCGATCGACTTACGATTAACTGATAAGCAGCATTTTTCACCTGAATTTTAGTGTTTCAATAGGGTCTTTAAGAATATAAGCTATAGTATACATAACACTGAGTCAAAAATATATCATATTATCATTATATTGTATATTCCTCAATTAATTATTCCTTAGTAAAAAGCAGACAAATGTATTGATGCTGTATTGATGCTACTCGATAGAGCGAGTAGTCCCTCGCTCTGTCGAGGTTCACTGTTTCGCGGATTTTAAAAAAAAAATTTTAATAGTGTAACATTTTTTTAATAGTGTAACATTGTGTTCTGCGTCCTGATTGGCTAAGAGACTAGACCAGGACTAAACGTGGACTAAACCAGGTCTAGACTAAACCAGGTCTAGACCAGGTCTAAACCAGGTCTAAACCTGGACTGGACCTGGACTAAACCAGGACTGGACCAGGTCTAGACCTGGACTAAACCGGGATTAAACCACAGCGTGTGTGGCTGGTTTGTGGCTCGGGCTGAGAGTACGCAGTCTGGGCGCTGCGGATCGATCTCGTGCTCGCAGTCCCGGTGTACGCGCGGCCTTGCGCCGGTGGTACTTGGCACTTCTCCAAGGGGTGCGCGTCGCGTCCCGGGACATGGCAGTGCCGTTGAATGAGCACGGTGCGCCCTGCCCAGGACTTGACCAGGTCTAAACCAGAATTGCGGCTCTTTGCCTTGTTTCGTGACCACGGGTGCTCGTGTCCGCGATTAGCGATTACTTACAATTAATGCATTTTGTTCGGCCAGTGTCTTGATCGGCAATTAATTGTAAGTCAGTTAATTGTTGACATCCCTATGCCCAACATAAATAAGTATTTACTTATGCAATTCCATTCCGTCACACACTGACATGTATTAAGTATTACTGCCCTCTCTATTTTTAGGATCTCTGCTTCTTCTTCAGTTTTCAATAAATTTTATTGATTTCTGATCTGTTCCCTTGCCCCACACCCTTCCCTCTTGTCGCCAAAGAAAAAGACACCGTATGTTACCTCTCCAATTGTCTTCTGTCATTACATGTTGTGTATAATTATCATTGATTGTATTGCATCTTTTCTACTCTGCATCTTCCAGTCGGTGGCGCGCGCATGCGCAGCGGCCCCTCTCCTAGCCACTCTATCACTGTCCTGCCTGGTTAGTGGGGAAACAAAATTTCGAATTCACTCTATGTACATGTACATAATTGTTTTTCGACAATAAAGCAAACTATGACTATGACTATGACTGACTATGCCAGTAAATAAGTGTAAGTAAGTATAAGTATAAATAAGTAAG
The DNA here is from genome assembly GCA_036785185.1 of Paratrypauchen microcephalus. Classification (NCBI taxonomy): domain Eukaryota; kingdom Metazoa; phylum Chordata; class Actinopteri; order Gobiiformes; family Gobiidae; genus Paratrypauchen; species Paratrypauchen microcephalus. The sequence continues at coordinate 370,147 of JAVJIX010000052.1, read as the reverse complement.
TAAAATATTATCACATGATCAAATCCTTTTTTACAGTTCAAAGGAAACAGATCTTTAAATTCAGTCACAAAATGCATCTCACAATACAAAAAATATAAAAACCTTAAATACATCAAAAAATGTTCAACTACAAAATAATTTGGTAGTGGTCCATTATCAACCATCTTAATAATGCATCTTTTTAACTAATCTTTACAATTGCAATGATTCATTTTAGTCTGTAGTTTAGTCAAGTGGCTCCAGGACAGAACATAATGTGTCATGTATTTGGCCTCACCTCATTGTCATGCGGAGGCAGCTGGTGAAGCAGTTGCTTGATGCGGTACTTCTCTCCAGGGCTGTTTATATAGGGGACCTTTTCCTCAGGTAAACAGTTATAATATTGATGCACCTGAAACACAGAAAATCTATATGTTAATGACCAGAGAGATCACAATGTACAGTTTGCCTGGTTTACACCTGACCATATCACAAGTGAGATATAGTCTGGAAGCCACCTTTGAAATATCTCGTACCGGAGGTGAGGTTTACGATCGCCAACGGCCGTTTATTGGGCGTTACAAATATCTATCATTTGGCGTATACGTAGCCCATAGCCAATCATGTCAGTTGTCAGTTCAAACTACAAGCTTCCGTTTGTCATGTAGTACGCGTCACCGTCTTGCCCCCCCCCCCCCCCCTCCCCGCTCTCTGATTGGCTCCCAGAATTGGGAGAGCTCGCTTGCCATAGTTGCCAGGCTGTCTTTCAAATCGGAACGAACGAAAGCAGCCTGGGATTTCCCAGGTTAATGTACAGTAGATCTAGGTGCAGAATTAAGACATTATTTGACTATTATAGACTAGAAGAAAACACAATAGCCTTAATAAAGCATGAACAAAGACTTAATTCATAATGAACTAATAGTTTAATAAGAATGACCCAGGATTAGTAAGTACTTGTGTAATACCTCCTCTTCCGAACCCTTAAATAAAGTACAAAGTTGAAAAAGCTTTTCCAGCTTTGTATTTGAGACTGGTCCCTATACTGAAGTGCACAAAAAGATTTTTTTTTCTCAATTTCTACATATCCAAGTAGCACTCTTGCCCCGTAAAACTTTCAATAAAGTAGTTACTAGCTTGAATCATTTTACTATTAACTACACTCAACAAAAATATAAACGCAACACTTTTGTTTTTGCTTCCACTTTTCATGAGATGGACCCAAAGATCCAAAATTCACTCCAGATACACAACACTACCATTTCTCTCAAACATTGTTCACAAATCTGTCCAAATGTGTGACAGCGAGCACCTCTGCCCCGCCGAGACAATCCACCCCACCTCACAGGTGCGCCACATCAAGATGCCGATCCGACATCATGACCAGTGCACAGGTGCCCCAGACTGCCCACAATAAAAGGCCACCTTCAAAGGCTGTTATGGACGAAGAACACAGGTGCATTTTATTGATTGCATTTTGAATGCACAGAGATACCGTGATGAGATCCTGAGGCCCATTGTTGTACCATACATCCATGAACATCACCTCATGTTTCAGCAAGATAATGCACGGCCCCATGTTGCAAGGATCTGTACACAATTCTTGGAAGCTGAAAATGTCCCAGTTCTTGCATGGCCAGCATACTCACCGGACATGTCACCCATTGAGCATGTTTGGGATGTGCTTGACCGGCGTATACGACAGCGTGTACCAGCTCCCACTAATATCCAGCAACTTTGCACAGCCATTAAAGAGGAGTGGACCAACATTCCACAGGCCACAATTGACAATCTGATAAACTCTATGCGAAGAAGATGTGTTGCACTGCATGAGGCAAATGGTGGTCACACCAGATACTGACTGCTTCTGAGTCCCCAGACCCCCAATAAAGAAAAAAAAAAAAAATGCACATTTCGGGGTGGCCTTTTATTGTGGGCAGTCTGGGGTGCATCTGTGCACTGGTCATGATGTCGGATCGGCATCTTGATGTGGCGCACCTGTGAGGTGGGGTGGATTGTCTCGGCGGGGCAGAGGTGCTCACTGTCACACATTTAGACAGATTTGTGAACAATGTTTGAGAGAAATGGTAGTGTTGTGTATCTCAAAAAGATCAAAGATCAAAGTCAGCTTTACTGTCAATTCTGCCATATGTGTTCAACATACAGTGAATCGAAATTTCGTTTCTCTCTGGCCAGGTAGTGCAAAAAGACAGTGTACAAGATACAATATTAAGACAAAACACAACAAAAACTATCTAAGACAGAGATCTAAAGTTAAACTAAAGTCTAAGATCTAAAATCTTAGAGCAGTGCAACATAATAAATAAATACCTATATACAGATGTCCAAAAGTGTGCAGTGTGCATCAAAAATGTGCAATGGAAGATACAGCAGTGAGATGGTAATGTGCAATAGAATGTGCATTGAAGTTAAGATAAAATAAATGTGCCAACAGTAGTAATTCTAGTGCAATAACAGGAGTAAACAACAGTAGTAAAAATTCCAGTAGTAATAATGTGCAATAACAGTAGTGAACAACAGTAGTAAAAATTCCAATAGTAAATGTAACTGTGCAACAGTAAACAGTAAAATTCCAGTAGTAAATATAAATGTGCAACAGTAATAATAATAATAATACATTTTATTTCAAGGCGCCTTTCTAGACACTCAAGGACACCGCACAAACACAATCAACCAAAAACAGTTAAAAACAGCCAAAAACAGGCAGTATATACAAAATAAAACTAAGAGAATGGACAAAGCAACACAAGCAAAATGAAACAGTCAGCAGGGAGAGAATGATTAAGTGGGGTAAGATATTTTGAAAAGATGGGTCTTGAGTCTGGATTTAAAAATTGGTAGTGATTGAACGTTCCGGAGGTCTGGGGGGAGTGAGTTCCATAGATGGGGAGCAGAGCGGCTGAAGGCCCTGCTCCCCATGGTGCTGAGACGAGCGGGAGGGACTGTGAGGTGGATGGAGGAGGAGGACATGAGTGAGCGGGTGTGTGTGGTGACATGAAGGAGTTCTGTGAGATAAGTGGGAGCCAGGTTATGGATGGACTTGAATGTGAGGAGTAGGATTTTGAACTGAATACGATAGTGAATGGGGAGCCAGTGAAGCTGCAGCAGGACCGGGGTGATGTGGTGAATAGAGGGAGTTCTGGTGATGATCCGGGCAGCAGAGTTTTGGAGAAGTTGTAGCTTATGAATAGTTTTTTGGGGGAGACCATACAGGAGGGAATTGCAGTAATCAAGACGTGAGGTGACCAGGCTATTGACAAGAATGGCGGCTGTGTGAGGGGTGAGTGAAGGACGGAGACAGTTGATATTTCTGAGGTGGAAGTAGGCTGTGCGTGTGATATTGTTGATGTGTGACTGGAATGAAAGAGTGCTGTCCAGTAGTCCTTAGCAGCAGTTTTTTTTAAGTGTCTAGAGTGATATGTCTTTTTATGGAATACAGGTTATGCCAATCTGGGGGGGTGGGGGGTGGGAGACGGGTAAGGTGAGAGTTCAGGTGAGAGTTCAGCCTCCTGACAGCCTGGTGGATGAAGCTGTTTGACAGTCTGGTGGAGTGGGCCCGGAGACTCCGGTACCTTCTCCCCGAGGGCAGGAGGCTGAACAGGCTATGTGAGGGGTGGCTCGGGTCACCCACAATGCTGGACGCTCTGCAGGTGAGCCGGGTGTTAAAAATGTCTAGGAGGGAGGGGAGAGAGACACCAGCGATCCTCCCAGCTGCATTCACTATGCGCTGCAGGCCTTTCCTGTTCTGTTCAGTGCAGCTCCCGTACCACACAGTGATGCAGCTGGTCAGGACGCTCTCAATGGTGCCTCGGTAAAAGGTGGTCATGATGGGTGGGGGGGCTCCAGCTCTCCTCAGTTTGCGGAGGAAATAGAGGCGCTTCTGAGCCCTCTTTGCCAGTGATGCAGTATTCACTGTCCAGGAGAGGTCCTCACTGATGTGCACCCCCAGGAATTTGGTGCTGCTCACCCTCTCTACAGCAGCACCATTGATGGACAGTGGGGGGTGCTGAGTGGGGCCTCTACGGAAGTCAATAACAATCTCCTTGGTCTTTTCAACATTAAGAAGGAGATTGTTATTGCTGCACCACTGGGTCAGAAGGCTCACCTCACTCCTGTAGTTTGTCTCATCGTTATTAGAGATGAGACCCACCACAGTCGTATCGTCCGCAAACTTCACTATGTGATTGGTGCTGAACGCTGGTGAGCAGTCGTGGGTCAGCAGAGTGAAGAGCATCGGACTGAGCACACAGCCCTGGGGGGCTCCTGTGCTCAGTCTAATGCAGCTTGAGGTGTTTCTGCCGACCCGCACTGCCTGTGGCCTCTCACTGAGGAAGTCCAGCAGCCAATTACAGAGTGAGGTCTGAAGCCCCAGGTGGTCTAGTTTGATAATGAGCTGCTGAGGAGATTGCATCCTCGGTAGAGCGGTTGGCCCGGTATGCAAACTGGAATGGGTCTAGGGTGGGGGGGGGGGATTTAATGTGTGCCATGACTAGCTGTTCAAAGCACTTCATGATGATGGGGGTCAGTGCAACAGGGCGATAGTCATTAAAAGTGGCCGGAGTGGGCTTCTTTGGCACGGGAACGATGGTAGTGGTTTTGAAGCAGGAGGGAACGACAGCCTGGCTCAGAGAAGCATTAAAGATGTCTGTGAAGACATCCTTGAGCTCTTCTGCACAGTCTTTCAACACACGCCCAGGAATGTTGTCCGGGCCTGCAGCCTTGCGGGTGTTGTGTTGGCGGCACGGTGGCTGAGTGGGTAGCACTCATGCTTCACAGCAAGAAGGTTCCGGGTTCGATCCCCGGGTCGCCCAGACCTTTCTGTGTGTGTTCTGTGTGGAGTTTGCATGCATGGTCCGGGTTCGATCCCCGGGTCACCCGAGCCTTTCTGTGTGGAGTTTGCATGTTCTCCCCGTGTCTGGGTGGGTTTCCTCCGGGCACTCCGGTTTCCCCCACCAACCCAAAACATGCACCATAGGTACCTCCAGCTTTGGTCCTGACCAAGCCGAAGCAAGAAGATCATGGAGATGGTCCCCGGGCGCAGTAATGTGCTGCTCACTGTGGGACTAATAAAGGCATAGCTTTCTTTCTTTCTTTCTTTCTTCTTGATCCTGGAGAGTGTTCTCTTCACGCTGGCTGCAGACACACACAGGGGCTGGTCGTGGGGAGGTGGTGGAGTTTTTTGGGGCCGGGTGTCATTTCCTGCCTCAAACCGTGCAAAGAAGCTGTTGAGGTCATTTAGCAGGGTGATGTTGTTGTCACAGGTCTGTGGCGAGGGTTTGTAGTCCGTGATGTTCTGGATGCCCTGCCACAGACTCCGTGTGGCAGGACTCCGTGTGTCCGTGTGTCCCTGCTGTCTGGAGTGAATTTTGGATCTTTGGGTCCATCTCATGAAAAATGGGAGCAAAAACAAAAGTGTTGCGTTTATATTTTTGTTGAGTATATTTGTTCATTATGAATTAAGTCTTAGTCCATTCTTTATTATGACCAATTAAGGTGTAGTTATTGTGGTAGCTAAATAAAAGAGGAAATACTAAGTGGAATTTAGATGTATAGCAAGGCACTGGCACTATCTTTCAAGTGAATATAGAAAGCCCAAAAATCTTCTACTTAACATAAAAGCTAAAAATATTCCACTGTAAAAGTCAGAAGTTATGTTGATATTTTTAAAGGTCTTATACTGTATTATGCAAAATTGGGCAACCTGAGCCGTGTTATAATGTGGTCACCTCCTCAATAACATTGAAACACATTTGAGTAACCCTTTATTATGAGTTAGTCTGCATCTCCAAAGCTCAAAATGCTATGTTCCACCTTGTGATGTCATGAAGTGGTAGTTTTCACATTGTCAAGGTACCTTTTTACCTTTAATTTAATAGAGATTGGATCATTTCAGCCATAGAATTCCCAAATGATTCTAGTGAGAAAAAAACTCAGCCTAAATATGGAGGGTTTGTGTGTTAAACATGTGTGAATGAAAGAAAACATAACTACAGGTATATTTTTGAGAATGAGAAATTAACATTTGAACATAGATCAGAAAATAGTGTAATGCAGGCCTTTAAGGAAAATAAAAATATATAATTCAATATTTATAATATTTGTATGTATAAGGAGGCACAATGCTACAGCTGACCCAACCTTCAATAAGACAGGACTATTACATTTTCATCACCTTTTTTTCTGGTAACAGGTAAAAGAAATAATACTCTCCACAGCACTAGGACCATTCGTATTCATGCTGCAGAGGAGTTTAATAGCCATGGCCAGAATCAACTCGAATATTTCCATGTGAATGTGGTAAATAGAAGGAGTTTGATTGCAGATGAAGATGCTGAAGCACTTATCAAGAGCTATTGTAGGCTTGCTATTACTGCCTCATTTCACAGCATTTTAGAAAAAGAGTAGAAAAGAGAAAAACATAGTCTGATAGATTAAAAGGATAGTGCGTTTTTTTATGTTAATCTGTATGGGTTTCCTTCTAAAAGTTACGTGTGTTGACACCGGCTTACCTCTGACACTCTCAGCTGATCCCGGTTCAGCTCGCTTTCTGGAGCCCACGTAGGTAGGTCCGGTAACTTCCCTGGAACATGAAATAAAGCTTGTTTTTCTTCTCAAAACAAAACATTTGTTAGAAAGGTGATATATTTGCGTCTGAAACAGTTGTCCACGAAACATCCAGCAGCCTGTTCACCTTCAGCGGATGTCTACGCCGAAGTTTACAAGTGAACAGGCTGATAGAGTTAACATGGGCGTAGTGATACGAGTGGAGAGAGACAATACACAAATGCGAAATACGCTGCTGGATGTTTCGTGGACAACTGTTTCGGATGCAAATATATCACCTTTCTAACAAATGTTTTGTTTTGAGAAGAAAAACAAGCTTTATTTCATGTTCCAGGGAAGTTACCGGACCTACTTACGTGGGCTCCAGAAAGCGAGCCGAACCAGGATCAGCTGAGAGTGTCAGAGGTAAGCCGGTGTCAACACACGTAACTTTTAGATGGAAACCCATACAGATTAACATAAAAAAACACACGATCAGTAACACTAACCCTTTAAGTTTTACATGTTGATGACCCTGTAGAAATTTTAAGACTGTCTTTGAAACACCTCTAGCCTGTTTTTTATTGCATTGAAAATATAAATACAGGAGACAAAATGAAAGCAGACAAACTTAATTTGAAAAAAAAAAAATACCCATGAGATAGCCTATATAATAGCATGGCTGTAGAAAACCAGCAAAAACCAAACCAAACCATTAGGAATTATTACCTAAGAAAATGTTTGTATTAACCTGTTCTACATGATAATGATGTTTTTATTTTGTTATTTTGTAAGCAAATAAATTCCTATTCCTAAAATGGAACTTGGCTCCAAATTCTATAACTGCTAGCCTCGTGAGCTTCATTTGACTGGAGCTGAATGCTATGGGTGACGTCACCTTCCCTTAGTCCTTATTCAGTCTTCCCTTAGTCCTTATCGGTCCTTATCCTTAGATCTACACCAGATCTACAACAGATATATACTAGGTCTAATGTAGGGATAAACCATAACAAGCATAGTTCTAAACTAAACAAAAATATTTGCTTAAAAACAAAATGTGAATAAAGTTAAACAATGATTACAGAGGACCCAGCACCCATGGTACCAGTGCCACAGAGAACCACTGTACTGTGATTCTTAGATTAAATCAGATAATGATGCTGCTGCAGAAAATAAGATCTGTGTTACTTTAATGATGCAGAGAGATCTCACAAGAGGCGTCAAGAAGTCATTACACTGAAGTGCATTAAATGGCAACAGGCAGACAGTGACACTTCTCCCCCTTCTGTTGGATCAGAGCGACTGCAGTCTCCTGTCAAGATGGCTGACTACTGGAGAAAATCACAGTTATCAGCGCAGCCCGTCATCTGCTCTGAGCGCGGGAGCCTGCTGCTTCAGAGATGCAAATGCTAAATAAAGACTCCAGGGTTTACACAGCAACCTGCTCATTCAATCACACAACAAAACACACAAACACAAGATAAATTAAAATTACACGTGTGAAACAGGCTTCTCTGATGTTGGCTGAGTGAAGGGAAAGACGCAATCAAACAAGTCTAACACATGAAAACAACAGTCACATTGAAAATATTTTTGGATCTGTGCATTCTAATCTAGGGGTCCCCAACCACCGATCCAGGGCCCAAAACAAGGCCCTGGATAAGTACAACTCATATTAGTCTACCACCATATTTATTCTGAAAATATAGAGCAAATTAACCTAAACAGCAAGACCAATTTTCACTCTATGGTGAACAGTTCTAAGCATTTTATGCTGTTATTACTGGCCCTGCCCCCTCCATCGGTCTCTGAAAAAATTGTTTGTTTATTATTGATCCTTACGACCGAAAAATGCAGGGACTGCTCATCCATTCACTATGGAGAAACAGAAGGAAAGGCAGTTTAAGTGTCTTGCTCAAGGACACAACACCAGGTAGCACTGGTGGCATCCAGCAACATTGTAATTTAAGATTTATTAAGTTTCAGTTAATTTATTTTAATATTCTTATCAATTTCATATTGCACTACTCCTATGGTCTTTTTCAGGTATTTTAGGGAGATGGTGTTTTACAAACACATTAAAAGTGTTTTCTTTATTTATTTGTTACACAGTTGTCATCTTGTTCGGCTCTGATCTCAGCTCCAGCACAGTTAATGCTGGCAGCTGAAAAACGTCCTTACAATTATTCTACCACAAAAGGCCTGACAGCAGTAATTTGTACATCACCCCTGCCCTTTCTTCCAGCGCTCCCACAGAAAACCAGAAAAAACACCATGAAGGAGCTTTAAAAACAGCACAGAGCCATAGTCTTGTTTTGGTATGCATGAATTTTTCATCAGAGAAAAATGGAAAATGCCAGACATAATTCAATGTCCAAATTATTTAATTTGTCTGACCGTTCAATTCGACACAGTCTGGCTGCCCGGGACAGAAAACACAGCATGAGAGCCAGATGATGTTTCACACTCTCCTGTCTGAAATTTATGTTAGATATATCTGATAGTAAGGAATATATATATACATAAGATAAGATAAGATAAGATAAGACTTTATTGATCCCACACAGGAGAAATTTACTTGCCACAGTAGCTCCAGGACAGTTTGAAAAACAAGAAAGAAAAGTGCATGCAGGCAAGAATGGAATAAAGTAAGTAATAATAAAAAGCGGCGTTGGTCGGGCCCTCGCACCTGCGGCCTATGGGGGTGGGGGGGCATGCTCCATGCCAGCAATACAAAGTAGTTTCAGCCACACAAGATGTCATGTCAATCTAAAGCACAGCAGCAGCTTCAGTGCATTTTTTTTTTACAGTTCCCTTCTCTACCACATGGTGGCGCTATGACATACGGGCATCATCTTCATCATATACAAGGCTATGCCAAATTTCGTGTGGTTGGCTCAAGTGGTACGCTAACCGTGACCTACTTTGCATTTAGGGGGCTAAGCTACTGTATTTTCTTGCAGTTCACTTGCCTACCATATGGTGGCGCTATGCCAAACTAAAATGTTTCCTCTCAGCATATGCATACCTACCCCAAACTTCGTGTGGCCGGCTAAAGCGGTATGAACCTGAACCAATTTCCGGTTAGGGGGCTCATTTGCTGTACATTTCTTACAGTTCACCTGCCTAACACAAGATGGCGCTGAGTGTGCTGAAAAGATAGAAATAAAGAGGAGGCAGTGGATTGTGAAAAGAAAGTGTATTTATTCCAAAAATTGTTGTGCACACGCTGTCAATTGCCTAGCAACGCACCTAGCAAACTTTGATCTGTCTTTGATGTGTCTGTTCTGACAGGGTCTAACCCTATCAGAACAGACCCTGTCAGACCCTGTCAGACTCTGTTAGACCCTGTCAGACCCTGTCAGACCCTGTTAGACCCTGTTAGACCCTGTCAGACTCTGTTAGACCCTGTCAGATCCTGTTAAACCCTGTCAGACTCTGTTAGACCCTGTCAGACCCTGCATGTGGTCTACATGCTGAGGCCTACATGAACCTTCGGTGCTGGGCCCCACATTGCTGCTTGCAGCTATATCAGATCAAAGGTACATAAAGATCAAAGATCTTTGATCAGGGCGTTGCCTAGCAATAAATACCTCCCATTCATAACTCATAACTCCCATTCAATAAATACCTAACTTTATCGACCCACCGTATCGTCATATTACAGCCTATTTGAAAATCCTTTGCAATTTAACATCTCCAACGTCTTAAGATTATGTTCACCAAAATTTAAGCCCATCTGAGGTACGGTGTAGGAGAAGTGTTTCAAATTCCATTGTATGTCAAATACCACAAAATCACACAAAAGGCCAATTATCTCACTTCCTGCTACTGAATTTTGTGCGCCTATCTTAAACGGTATGCCAGCCCCGAAAGACAACGTGCTAGGGGGCGCTATCGAGCTCCTGGGGGTCACCGGGGGACGGGTCTTTTTGTGGTCGTACTGGCCGCACTTTGTGATGCCCGTGCAAAGTTTCATTTGTTTTGAAGCATAGGAACATGCTCAAAATTGCCCCAGCGAGTGTGAACAAGAACGGAGAATAATAATAATAATACGGAAACAAAGCAACAACAATAGGGTCCTACGCACCTTCAGTGCTCGGGCCCTAATAATAATAATAATACAAACATTAACATGAAGAGCATGTGTAGTGGCCGCATTACAGTTAATACTTTTTGGCAGACTAAATAGACCCACCAGCCCCCACTAATGGGTTAACTCAATTATCTAAGACTGTTCCAACAACGCCACCCTGGATTATAGTGCCAGGGACACTTTACCAAAGGCAACGCAAGTTCTTGATCGAGTGGACTATGAGACATAAATATGAAAAAGATACATTTATTTATTCAAGTCATTAAAATACTCAATTACATTATTAAAATGTGTCTCCCATTCTCCTAAAAACCAGTACTATCACACTCACATTCACACTTAATAAAACACAGGACCTGGCCCAACCCAAAGCTTCAAGGTGCAAGTCAGTTTTTCCCAGTGGTCCTACCAGGATGTCGCACAGGCGCACTGGTCCGCACGCAGGCCCGACGCTGTGGGTCTGCGGCAGTGCGCACACTCCAACAGGACCCAACTCAAGTCCACCGTCTATGCTGGTCCCTAGGACTTAGTTCAGTTTGGTCAGAAAGGGGGAAACTGTCTTTAGCCCGTAGGAGGGAGAGCTGAATTTGCCGAATGCCAGGGAAAGCGCAACGAAACGATCAGGGACTTATGGTTGAAAGGAAGAAAGGGAAGGGAAGGGAAGGAAAGGAAAGGCCCGCTGGGAAGTCCACTAAATGCGCTTTAGCGCATCACGCACAATGACAAGCCAGGAATGCTGCAACCAGATGCCGCTCGGAGTTTCATGCAAGCAGGGCACAGCACGGGTCTGCTGTTCCCAAGTGACCCGTGCGTAAAAGTCCTCGCCTGACGCTGCGCACGGAGCTTTTTGACGTGAATATGTGCAGCATGAGCCTTCAAGTTGTTCCACAGTTGACTAAGCCAAGCTGTAACGCACGTGCTGCGCACAAATGACGTGGAGACAAAAAGCGCTCAAGATTAGTCGCGGTTTTAGTCCTATATTGACGAGAAGTAACGAAATTTGTTTGGCAAGGCTCGTGCTGCGGCCAGCTCCCAGGCAGCGGGTGACGTCAGAGGCGAGGAAGCGGTTGCCCAGAGGAGGTACCCACCTTTTAAAGGCTCAGGTGAATCACAATAGGCCACACCAGCGGTTAAAGGGGCCTACCACCACACATGGAAAAAGGATATTGCACGTCTGGCCTATATAGTAGAATTATACAGTCTGATGGTGGTGGGGATGAAGGATCTGCGGTAGCGCTCCTTCTTGCACTGGGGGTGCCTCAGTCGGCTGCTGAAGGAGCTGCTCAAAAGATCAAGATCAAGATCAAAGTCAGCTTTATTGTCAATTCTGCCATATGTGTTCAACATACAGTGAATCGAAATTTCATTTCTCTCTGGCCAGGTAGTGCAAAAAGACAGTATACAAGATACAATATGAAGACAAAACACAACAAAAACTATCTAAGACAGAGATCTAAAGTTAAACTAAAGTCTAAGATCTAAAATCTTAAAACAGTGCAACATAATAAATAAATACCTATAGATTTCCAAAGTGTGCAGTGTGCATCAAAAATGTGCAATGGAAGATACAGCAGTGAAATGGTAATGTGCAATAGAATGTGCATTGGAGTTAAGATAAAATAAATGTGCAACAGTAGTAATTCTAGTGCAATAACAGGAGTAAACAACAGTAGTAAAAACTCCAGTAGTAATAATGTGCAATAACAGTAGTGAACAACAGTACAACAGGAGTAAAATTCCAGTAGCTCAGCTCCTATACAGTCTGGTGCAAAGGGTGAGAGGTGTCGTCCATGATGGACGTGAATTTGGCCAGCACCCTTGATGGAATAATTATATATATTATTAACTTTTGTGATTCTTTAATCTTTAGAAATGAAGTTTCAAATGTATACGTGACTTGTGATCATATGTTTTGAGTTGCAGAAATGTCAGATAGGGGAGAGGGGAGGGGAGACGTGAGCAGACAGCTTGGCTCCTCCAATATCTAAGTCACAGTGACATTGTCATATGTCACTGTGTCAGATGTCATATCTGGAATTATTCTTACAAGTGTTTTTGTTTTAATGATTATGTTTTGTCGGCTGTCCTGCCACGTGTTTCCCCCACCCCTTTATGGGGAGGACAGCAGGTGTAACTAGGGTTGTGAAAAACTGAATAAATACGCAACGGAGGGCACAGAGAACCAGGGCGCTCAGAGCAGATTGTGCCAAGAGCATTTGTCATCTGGGCTTTCTCTCTGACCGTTCTCCGCTTGCAAGTGAAAAACCTAATCTGTCTTGTCTTCCTTTCCTTGTTTACAGTATATGTTGGGTTTACCAGCACCCATCAAATGGTCCTTCGATAGCCGGATCCCAAGACACCTAAGGACTCCAGGAGGTGACGGAGGCTCGGGAAAGACAGTGGCCACTGCATCTGAGACTTTTAACGGCCGACTCTCATTCATCGCTTGGAGTCTGAGGGTTGACGGGATACCGAAGGAGGAAGACAACCAGACTCAAAAGAACTGTGTGAGTACGTCTAAGTTTAAAACGTGTGTGACTGAGGGTCACGCGTAGACCGGTGAACATCCAGGGGCAGGACATAGAGACTGTGGACAGTTTCAAGTACCTGGGTGTTCACCACAACAATAAACTGGACTGGTCCCACAACACCGACGCCCTGTACAAGAAGGGCCAAAGTCGCCTCCACCTTCTGAGGAGACTGAGGTCCTTTGGAGTGTCCAGGCCTCTGCTCAAGACTTTTTACGACTCTGTGGTGGCCTCTGCTCTCCTCTACGCTGTCGTCTGCTGGGCCTCGAGCAACACAGAATGGGACAGAAAAAGACTGAATAAGCTGGTCAGGAGGGCCAGCTCTGTCTTGGGCTGTCCTCTGGACTCTGTAGAGGAGGTGGCTGAGAGGAGGGTACTGGCCAAATCCATGTCCATTATGGACGACACCTCTCACCCTCTGCACCGGACTATTGAGGAGCTGAGCAGCTCCTTTAGCAGCCGACTAAGACACCCCCAGTGCAAGAAGGACCGCTACCGCAGATCCTTCATCCCCACCGCCATCAGACTGTATAATTCTAATTCTGCCTGCATGCACTTTTTCCCTCTTGTCCAAATGTCCTGGAGCTACTGTGGCGAGTAAATTTCTCCTGTGTGAGATCAATAAAGGCTTATCTTATCTTATCTTATCTTAAAAACCCTAACAATCCTAGGCTGTATTAGGTAAAATGTGGACTAGTGTCCCTCTATCAGGTGGCGGGTGAGTCACTGGCAGGTAGTAAAACACTGAAAGGAATAGTATCCTTCTAACGGGTGACAGGTTAGTCACATACAGTTAGTAAATTACTGAAGGATGCGGTATCCCTTTATCGGGTAACAGGTTAGTTACTGGCTAGATAAAAAAGACAGTGAAAATCGTACTCAAAGGAATAAAAGTTCTGTGTGAAATAAAATTACAGGCCGTTAACACTGTAATTCATATAAACTGTTCAGAATAATACAGTAACGTATTGCAGATGCAGAGGCAAGATTTTTCCACCTGCTCATTGCACTGTGACAGGTTGAAGTGAAAAATACTACAATACTGATTATTACTGTCTGAACAAATCACATCCCAACCTATAGAGACTCCCCTCTGGACAAAAGGGTTGGACCAAATTGATCAAAATGGGAAACAAACAGACAAAACTTCTGAGTAAGGACTATAAAAGTGTCGCGCAACAAAATAAAGACAAAATAAAATACCTAAAATTATGGGCAACAAAATATAACTTTAAAGGGAAGTTAAACACTGTAGATATAATACAGTTAAGAGAGAAGATCTTTGCAGATTGTGAAGGAGACTTAAAAAAAATGAAAAAGAAAGGATATGACGACACGGAGTTCTGGTTAAAAATAGCAGAACAAAGAGAGGCAGGAAAAAAATAAAACCATGCTTTTGAAACACGATGACCCAGACCTAGAGACAGGAGTGACACAAAGACAAAAACAAAGAGTAAGACGAGAACCTACTCCAGAACCAGAATCACACATAGAGACAGATGAAGAAGAAGGAGTAAAATTAAGATCACTAACAGACTCAGAAATAGTGCGACACGCAGGACACGGAAGCCCTCACAGTCCTCACCCACCACCATATATTTCTGCAGAACGAAGCACTCCAAAAAACCCATACCCAGTAGAAGACTTACAAAAAATGCAAACAGATGAAAATAAACGTTTAACAAGAGCAGAAGCAAGGGACAAACACATAAAGCTGACATTTAACAAAGAATTGGGAAGTGAAAAAGTAGTGGTAATACACGTAGACGCACCACCTAGCCCCATACCCAGCGCACCTCCCCTGAGTTCAAATACACAAAGTAGCCCTGCATCTAAAAATACAAATCCACTCTATTCAGAAGATCCAACAATTTTCCAAGCACCAATGATAGCAGTGGCGAACCCAAGAGCAGGTCAATTAGTGGACGAAGCGGATCATGACGGACCACGTCATCCAGACACACTCTTTGTCTATAGACCATGGTCAGACTCAGACGTAACAGAGGCAGTAAAAGGATTGACCCCATATAAAGATGATGTAACTAAATTTTGCAACGAAATGAAGCAATTGCATGAGTCATATAGACTAAATGGAAACGAAATGGAAAGATGTTATAGAAAAGCGTTAGGGCACCACTGGGCAACAGTCTCAGGAGACTGGAATAGCAGAGACCAGCCAGAAGGTGGAGCACAAGTAGGACCTATACTACAGTATGATAGTGACGTCTTACAAGGGCGAGTGGCAGCATTACATGATAGAATCAGAGGAAGATTTAGACGGGCTCCCAACTATGGTATAATAAACCGTACAAAACAAAAGGATGATGAGTTATTCGAGGATTATCAACTCAGAATGAGAGAAATATGTATAAACAATAGCGCATTAGAAGATAGAGAAGATAACAACTGCCCATCCAGACAACAATTAAAAAACGCTTTACATGCAAACATACAGGCGCATGTAAGACCACAATAAACAAGGAAGCGCCAGGAATGACACTAAGCTCAGAAACAATGTCAGTAAGAGCAGCAAATGGACAGGTGAGTCAAGTCCCGAAAACAAGTTTGTTGACGCTGACAGATCCAGACGGGCTGAGCATAGAAAGCACAGTGTTATTTTTGGAGGACCGCCCAGTTTGTCTCCTGGGTAGAGATGGACTGAGCAGTCTGAAACTAGCACTGCTCCCAGAATCAGGAGGCAACATGAAGGTAGTTCGCGCAAGAGACATACCATCACCACAACACAGTTTTGTTATACAAAAGGCAGGAATTCCACGTTATTGGTACGGGTATCAAATACCACACAATGACGTAGGAAAAACGGGAAGTGCATTGTTAAAAGAGGCAAAATCAGCAGTACCTACACCCTCTAAAACCAATTTCTACAATGCCAGTGGACGAACTACACATAACATATTTCAGACATAAAAGAGGACCAGATGAACAATATTTTGACAAAATGGAAAAACTAGGCTCCATTCCAGCAATAATTCAGTATGTATATTCTGACAATGAAACGTTTTGCGTTGCGGATATACAACTAAAGTGGAAAGATGAAAAAGACAAAAGATTCATTGAAAGAACACACACACACCTATGCACGTCTCATTGATGAAACCAGTAGAATGGGAATGGAAAGCCCTAGGACAAGTCATGGCAGAGTGTTATAGATGCAAAGATTGGGTAACTACAGGACCAACAACACAAACAGGATGTCACAATTGGACCAGACAAGCATTATTTTGGCCAATATATGTCAAACCATTTCAGTACCTCCAACCACCAGATGACGTAGAGCAGTGATATTCCCTCACTGAGGAGGATGAAGCATTGCTGAAACAAGTTCCAGAAAAGTTATGGTCTACAGGACCATCAGATGTAGGATTGATAAAAGGAGTAGAACCGGTACAGATAAGACCAAAATCAGAATGGAGACCATGTGTAAGACAATATCCATTGAAACCTGAAGCCTTAGAAGGCATGAAACCAGTTATACAAGATCTGTTAAAGGCAGGAGTGTTAATAGAGTGTAATGACTCACCATGTAATACTCCTATTTTTCCAGTACAAAAAGCAGCGCCATCTGTAGGATGGAGAATGATACAAGATCTACAAGAAGTAAACCAAGCAGTGATTCAGAGAGCACCATGTGTTCCTGATCCACATACACTTCTAAATTCATTACAACCAAATTCACAGTATTTTACGGTCATAGACATTTCAAATGTATTTTTCTCAATCCCAGTACACAAAGACAGTCAATTTTGGTTTGCGTTCACCTACAATAATAAACGCTACAGTTATACCCGGTTACCACAGGGTTACTGTGAATCTCCCACAATATACTCACAGGCTATGAGTTCGAATTTGTCTAAATTTACACCTCCAGGAGGAAGTCAAATCTTGGTGGATGATATTTTGATTTCATCGCCAGATAAGGAAACATGCCAAAAAGATACAATAGCGTTATTAAAATATCTAGCAGAAAACTGACATAAAGCAAGTAAAAATAAAGTACAATTTTGTAAACAAGAAGTCAAATACTTAGGACATTCTCTCAGTAATGGAGGCAGAGCAATTACTAACGACAGAAAAGCAGCTATCCTGAATGCACCAAAACCAGAAACCAAAAAACAATAATAATAATAATAATAATAATAATAATAATAATAATAATAATAATAATAATAATAATAATAATAATAATAATAATAATTCATTGCATTTATATAGCACCTTTCATGACACCCAAAGCGCTTTACAGTTCATTGTTCATTCACTCCACACTTGGTGGTGGTAAGCTACTTTCTGTAGCCACAGCTGCCCTGGGGCAGACTGACGGAAGCGAGGCCAATCTGCGCCATCGGCCCCTCCGACCACCTTCCAACACTCACGCACACAACACTTTCATAAAACAAATGATGTCTTTTTTAGGATTAACGAATTACTGCAGACAATGGATTCCATGCTATGCAGAATTAACACATCCATTAAGCCAACTAATATATGAGACTCCAATAGCAATAAAAGATACATTAAAATGGACGCAGGAAGCAGAAAAGGCATTCTGTGATCTAAAACAAACTTTAGTCTCAAGTGTAAGTCTAGCCTTACCGGATTATTCAAAACCCTTCGTGCAAATGGTAGATTGTAAAGGCATATTCATGACTTCAGTAATCACACAACTGCATGGAACCAAACTAAGACCTATAGCCTACTATTCAACTAAACTTGACAGTGTAGCGCAAGCTATGCCACACTGTCTAAGAGCAGTAATAGCAGCATCTGTAGCAGTAGAAGCTTCAGCAACAGTAGTGTTATTTCACCCATTAACACTCAAAGTACCACACGCTGTAGCAGTATTACTATTACAGAGCAACCACTCATTTTTATCACCAGCAAGACATCTTTCATGTATGACAAATTTATATTCACAACCACATTTGACCATAGAAAGATGTACAGCGTTAAATCCAGCCACATTAATGCCTACTGAAGATGATGGAAAACAATCAACAAAAATGTAGAGAAGATTTATTAGATACTCCAATTGAAGGAGCAGAAACTGTATTTGTAGACGGATCATCTAAAAAAGACAATTATGGAAAAACGCAGACAGGGTATGCAGTAACAACAGTAGATAAAGTTTTAAAAGCAAATAAATTACCTCCAAATTATTCAGTACAGGCAGCAGAATTAGTAGCACTAACAGAAGCATGCAAATTATTTAAAGGCAAGAACGTAACAATATATACAGATAGTCAATATGCATATGCGATAACTCACGTATTTGCACAATAATGGAAAAATAGAGGAATGAAGACTTCTACAGGAAAACCAGTAACTCATGCTGAATTATTGACAGAATTAATAAAAGCAGTACAATTACCAAATAAAATCGCTATTTGTAAATGTGCAGCACACAAATCCGGAACAGATGAAGTAACAAGAGGAAATGCAATGGCAGATAAAACAGCTAAAGACGCAGCAGAATATAAAATAAATACATATTCTTTAATGGAAGGGACCCAACTAAACAAAAAAAAATACTACAAGACATGCAAGAACAAAGCCCTAAAACTGAAATAAACTTATGGAAAGGAAAAGGAGCACAAATAAAAAACGACATATATATGTGACCAGAAAATAAACCAATACTACCACAGAATTTATATAGATACGCAGCAATATTGAGCCATGGTAAATCACAACAGGAGGGATGGTATCTATGATAAATACGCAGTATACAACCTATGGATTTAATAACTACTCAAAATTTTTTGTAGAAGATGCCTAATATGTGCAAAACATAATCCACAAGGAAATCTTAGACCAACTAGAGGTAAATTTCCAGAACCACAATACCCATTTCAAGAAATACATATGGATTTTATTCAACTAAATCAAAGTGAAGGTATGAAATATTGTTTAGTAATCATAGATGCATTTTCAAAATGGACAGAGATATTTCCAACTAGACATCCAGATGCATTAACAGTAGCAAAAGCATTATGCAAAGAAATTATACTTAGATATGGATTAGTGGAAGTGATCCGATCGGATAATGCTAAACATTTTCGTTAATCAAATCATAGAATTGATAGGAAAGAAATTTGAGATAAAACTAAAAAACTTCTGTTCATATCATCCACAGTCAGCAGGACTAGTAGAGAGAAGAAATGGTACTATAAAAACCAGACTTAAAAAATGTATGGAAGAAACTAAAAGACCATGGACTAAATGTTTAGATTTAGTCAAGTTAGAAATAAATACTACAGCTATACAAGGGCTAACTCCATTTGAGATATTGTTTGATAGACCATATAAAATACCACAATTTAAACAAATATGGGAAGATGGGGAAGATATGGACTTAGCGTCACACATGACAAAAATGTTTGAAAAGCAAATAAACAAAAATACTGAAGTAGAACAACCCTGTTCTCAACAGGAAGAAGAGTTAGTGGAACCAGGGGACTGGATCTTGGTGAAAAGCATTAAGAAAAAACACTGGTATTCACCTAAGTGGGAAGGTCCTTATCAAGTATTGTTAACAACCCCAACAGCACTAAAAATAGCTGAGAGAGCAACTTGGATTCATCAAAGTCATTGCAAAAAGGTTATAAACTACAAAGATGCAGATAAATCACAGGAATAGAATACCAAAATGGCTAAAGACAGCTATAATGTGTTGGATATTGTTGACATTCTTTGTAATGACATTCCTACTAGTATGGTATCTATGGGAGGCACCCATCATCCAAGGAAATGAGACAAACATCACCACCATTCCCCCAGCAATCCTACAAAGACAAAAAAGACGGATTGCGAGACTTCCTATCCCAGCCCAAGTTCCACCCCTGATACCAAAAGATCCATGTGATAAAAAGGAAGAAGGATACTCTCCTGTACCATATGTTTGTTTTAATTCATTGAAATTCATAAGTATGATTCACATACCAATGAATACCCTTTTGATAGGGGGATATAAAGGTGATGAATGGAAAGGGTATACCTGGTATATGACTACATTTTATGCTGGATGGGAAGACGTGTTTGCCACCACAGATAAAACGTGGGCTAAAGATAGTTATGGATGGGAACAGGAGTCTACAAAATGGGCTAGAAGACTTAAGATGGAAGTGATCAAATTGAATGGCAAATTAACTTTAGTAATGCTCTTTAACACAACAGCAGAACCATTAGAAGAAGGAATAGAATCAGGAGGTCATGGTCTGAAAGTACCATGTTATACCTTATCGTTATGTATTCATAAATCAGGAGTAGACCCATGCACAAAGTTTTTTATATGTTCTAACATAACACAGGCTGACTCGACAAAACTGCCTCAGCAGAAGGAAAGTCTAGTGATAGGACCACGAACTTTCACTAGGACAAAGATTAGGATAAACAACAAAGCGCACAAAACAGACGATTGGTTTCTAATAGCTACAGGAATATCAGGACTCAACAACAACTGGTTGTTAATGGCGGAACAAGCAGCTAATTCATCACTATCAGACTGTTTAGTATGTTTGGGATCTAGACCAGTTTTGAAAGTAGTCCCTGCACCCATTAACGAGACATGTATAATACCTATAATGACTAACACCAATCCACCAAACTGTTCTGACTTAGATAAAACTTTTCCAGTCACCCAACCTGTAAAGATTAAACCAGTATTTGATGCTAAAGTAGCACTTCAAAATTTTACGTGTATAAATTTCAATGGAACAAAAAACATCTTAGGGAAAATCCAGCAGGAATTTTGTGAAACTAACATTAGTGGAGGTGACAACCACTGTTCCCTCTAAGGTGCGCGCGTGCGCAATCGCGCACTGCCCAGACGTTCAGTGCGCACATCAAATCCTTTTCAGCGCATAAAATAAAATCTAACCTGAACTCAGCGCTGGTTTGACACACGGAATCCAGTCTGATAGATTCAGTTTGCACATGCGTTAGGGACAAGCCAACTACAAACAGATTCATTTCGATCGCATTTCGCTCGCTTCCTTCAGTAAGACCATAGTTGTCGTGCGCATCGCCGTGGATCAGAGCGGCAGGTCCGAACCAGCCGACGGGAAGCCCCCCGCACACACTCCACGTAGGGAAGAACAGAAGAGGAGACAGGTAGAGCCATAATGTAATCCTCGGCTGTTTTCTTTTGTTTCTGTCCAAGCCATAGGTTTTTGTGAGCAAAAAGACGGGACTTTCTGTGTGAAGTGTGAATCCTCTCCCCAGAGCGTTAAACCACAGAGCTCTGTCACTCTCACAGAATTACTTTAACTGGGTAATGATTAAAAAGCAAGATATAAACTGATAAAAATGTATACTTATTTTGGAGATCATTATTTTGAGAAAGACCCATCTTATAGTGTCCTATAGGTCCTACAATCATCCCTAAAAAATCTGCAGCTACATGTAGGCTATATTTATCCAGCTGAAAAAATCTCTCTTCATGTGGTTTTACAGGTTTATACACAGGTATATACACAGGTTATTTTTCAAAATATTGTAATGTTCAATGTTTCACTGACCACAGCAGGACCCTCACACTGACATACAACATGTACAAAGTTCTTGAACAGATTTTTGAGAAGTGGACCAAAAAAATCAGTTATATTAAAAGTAATCTAACAGAAATAACAGCAGTAATTTGATTCATAAGCTATCTAACTTGCCATGATCTCAGGTGTGATACTGGTGTGGCCACAGTGTGCATGTCGGATGTTGCTCACAGGAGTCCAAGGAGCGCTCAGGGAGTTAGTGTGTTTGCTCAGACACATGAAAAATTAGGGGGAACATTGGTGACAACATGAAAGTAATATCCAGATCAGATGTGTGGTGGTGGTGCGGTGAAGACAAGATCTATGACAAAATACTGTCTAATACTTCAGCTCGTTGTGCTTTAGTTGCACTTTTTTCTGTTCTGACCCTGAGAGCGAGCAGACGTCTCTCTTTTTCCTCTCTTATCTATTGCTCCTGCTGTCTGCGTGCCTCTCTTGTTTTTGTCATTTTCTCGCTTTTTGGAGCAGATTTTCCAAATTCCAAAAAGATGGATGTGATCAGCTGGACCCTCAGCGCTATTGATACTCTTTTTTCACGGAGGAGTGCCGCTCCGGGAGAAGCGGCGTGTCCGGATGGTACTTTTGCTGCTGGATATGCGAGGGACTCGTATCGTGCGTGGCAAGTCGTATGTTTGGCACCAATGTACCTGGAGGATGTGGAGGATATTTACGTATTCGGATTTCTGATAGCTGGACATCTGTTAATTGGCCTGGGATTGTCCATGATCTATCGCATAATTTGTAAACTGGCAGCTTGTAAAGAGTCCCCTAAGCTGTCTGCCGAAATTTCGAGCCATTGTGAAGGGGTTGGAGATCTTGTGAAAGGATTACATCAGAAAGTGGGACAGGTTGAGGTCCTTTTGGAAGGATTTCAACCGAAGGAAACATCTCGACGTTTGGATATCATCACGGGGATGGTGACAGAACTGTGTAAAGCCAACGCAGCACAGTCTGTGCGCCAAGAGGAACTAATGAGATCTCTCATGAATCTTCATGGCGATATGAAGATGGGGGTCTGGCACCCGAGCTCAGTCTAAATTATTTACCTGGGTCTCTAAAAATGTATTTTATTATTCTCTCCTGCGAAAATCGGTCCCAAACAGTTATCTGTGTTTTGACTTAGCCTCCCTGCATAAACAAGGCCAAGGCCACAGAATGTGGTTTGTTATCTGGACTCTACATAAACATAGCACACACTCTTACACTGTCACTGAAAACAGAAACAATAGTAGAATTCCTGTCTTTAGAAAGGTCTGATCTCTGCTCTCGGTTCAATCAACTTCATTGATTTCCAATCTGACCCCTTCCTTATGTAACCAACAAAAAAGATCACCTTATGTTATATCTCCAATTGTTTTTCTGTCATTACATGTTGTTAAATTGTCACTGATTGTACTTATTGCATCTTTTCTGTTCTGCATCTCCCAGTCGGCGGCGCGCGCAAGTGCAGCAGCCCCTCCCCTAGCCCACTCTATCACTGTCCTGCCTGGTTAGTGGGGAAACGAAATTTCGAATTCATTCTATGTACATGTACATGATTGTTTTTCGACAATAAAGCAAACTATGACTATGACATATGACTATGACTTATGCCAGTGATAGTCCAACCAATGACTGCAGAAGAGATAAGTGCACATTACCAACTTGTGCTTCCAGCACATTTAAATAGAAGGAAGCGAACTAGCCACACCCCGTGGTTAGGAGAGAATGACCCAACCTACATTGACGCTGTGAGCATCCCGAGGGGCGTGCCTGACGAATATAAATTAGCAAATCAAATAGCAGCAGGATTTGAAAACATACCAGTTATAGCTGCATTCCTTCCAAATACGCCTGACAAAAATGTAGACAGAATCAACTACATCCACTATAACGTCCAGAAACTTGGTAACTACACCGAAACTGCACTATCTGCTGTACACGTCCAACTTAAAGCTACCTCACTCATGGCCTTCCAGAATCGCATAGCGCTCGACATGTTACTAGCCGAGAAAGGAGGAGTTTGTGCAATCTTTGGGGATATATGTTGTATGTTTATCCCGAATAACACCGCTCCCAAAGTTAAACTCACAAAGGCCTTGGATGGCCTAAGAGCTATGAACAAGCGAATTAAGGACCAATCGGTGGTAGATACTTCCATGTGGGACGGCTGGCTGGATGTATTTGGAAAATACAAAGCCCTGGTAACGTCAGTCCTAATGTCAGTAGCAGTATTTGCAGCAATTTCGACCTTATGTGGGTGTTGTTGTATTAAATGTTTAAGAGCATTAATTAATAGACTAATTACAACTGCCATCTCACCCTTACCACAAGACAAGGAAGGAATGATGCATTTGCTGGCAGGTTATGATGGCACTCTAGCGACACCCATTGACGAAGAAACAGATTTACAAAATTAATTGACTGACTTATTCCAAGAAACAGTCTAAGAAATTAGACACCCTCTAAGTGTACAATAACAATGAACGGGTAACTGAAAATCTGCAAAGAAGAGGTTACACAGGATATAACAAAAATTAATAAACAGGAGGGAAATGATGGAATAATTATATATATTATTAACTTTTGTGATTCTTTAATCTTTAGAAATGAAGTTTCAAATGTGTACGTGACTTGTGATCATATGTTTTGAGTTACAGAAATGTCAGATATCTGAGGGGAGACGTGAGCAGACGGCTTGGCTCCTCCAATATCTAAGTCACAGTGACATTGTCACTGTGATAGATGTCATATCTGGAATTATCTTACAAGTGTTTTTGTTTTAATGATTATGTTTTGTCGACTGTCCTGCCACGTGTTTCCCCCACCCCTTTATGGGCAGGACAGCAGGTGTAACTAGGGTTGTGAAAAACTGAATAAATACGCAACAGAGGGCACAGAGAACCAGGGCGCTCAAAGCAGATTGTGCCAAGAGCATTTGTCATCTGGGCTTTCTCTCTGACCGTTCTCCGCTTGCAAGTGAAAAACCTAATCTGTCTTGTCTTCCTTTCCTTGTTTACAGTATATGTTGGGTTTACCGGCACCCACCAACCCTCCTCTCAGCCACCTCCTCTACAGAGTCCAGAGGACAGCCCAGGACAGAGCTGGCCCTCCTGACCAGCTTATTAAGTCTCTTCCTGTCCCGCTCTATGCTGCTCGGGGCCCAGCAGACGACAGCGTAGAGCAGAGGCCACCACAGAGTCAAAAAAAGTCTTGAGCAGAGGCCTGCACATTCCAAAAGACCTCAGTCTCCTCAGGAGGTGGAGGTGACTCTGGCCCTTCTTGTACAGGGCATCGGTGTTGTGGGACCAGTCCAGTTTATTGTTGAGGTGAACACCCAGGTACTTGAAATTGTCCACAGTCTCTATGTCCTGCCCCTGGATGTTCACCGGTGAGTGAGGTAGTGGTCTCCTCCTGAAGTCGATAAATGCTTGGTGATTAGAAGTTTGGATGTTCACACTGTGTTACTAAGAGTCCATTCATGGTTCAAGGAGTGCACCTTGAACCAGGCAGCAATCTTCAAGCCTTTTCCAATAGTTCCACCACTAGAAAGTTAACCATAACTTATAAGAGGAAATCTTGGAATGAATAAAGCATAGTTAGGTTATTTATTTATTTTTCATCCTGGATGCCCTCCCTGTAGCAACTCATCATTACACCATGATTGGAGGAGGCTGTTAAGTTAATGCGTCTTTCCAGGTGCAAATTTAAATCAGTCTTTCTGAATCAGTGCAAAAATAAGAATGTTCTGAAAGCTGCATTAACATCAGCCCTATGCACTGTGTGAGGTCTGCCTGCCAAAAGCTCATACTTGCAGGGATAAACTCCATTGTGCATGTAAGATACACTGTATATGTAATGAACATAACTAAGCCTCTAGCCACCGCGTTCCAAAGACGAAGTGAGCATGGTGGTGCTTCCAGCTCCATCAACTACTACAATTAAAAACTATCACCCCTCTGTCTTTAACTGCTGCAGTGAGTCTCTTCATTTTGGTCATACAATGTTCGTATTAACCAGCTCTACATGATCCTGGTGCTTTTATTTTGCTATTTTGTCTGTAAATAAATTACTATTCCTAATATGGACCTCAGCTCCAAATTCATTCCTATAACTGCTAGCCTGTTTGACTGGAGCCAAAAGATATGGGTGGCATCACACTCTTAGTCCACTTCTTTATACAGTCTATGGCATGTAAGCATAATGATTGTTACCTGCTCAGGACTGAGGCCAGGAGGCACCCACATGTACTCCTCCAGGGCACAGCCAGAATCGTCATCAGACGTAGAGTTCCTCTGGAAGTCGTACATAATTTTGGTGATGGTCTTCTCCATCTCTAACGACATGGTGGTCACAACATGCTCCTCCACACAGATAGAAGAAAGGGCCACAGGTTTCCCTGGAGACAAGAGCACAAAGAACACTCAAAGATCTATCGAGATAAACATACATTAGGCTTATAGCATTTGTCCACTCTGACAAAACCTTTCACAGTTATCCAGGCTGGGAAAATGTGCACTTCCAAAATTAACTCAGTTCACTGTTTCAAATCTATTCTAAATTTGATCATCTCTGTAATCTCTGTTAAATGTATTTAATTTTCTGATCTGATGCCTATACATGACATGGATAAAATGACGATGTTTTCTTTTAGGTCTCCTCCTCTTTTTGTCAGAGGCCAGAACAGCTGTGCTCATGAATAATTTACAGTGGTGGGTCTTGAGCCAAAAGTTCCCAATGAAATGCAAGTCAAATTACTGCAAGTGGAGTATTTATAGCATTTATCTCATGAGTGGATCCGGTTTTAGTGATGAATATTAGGAGACAATTAGAAAAGTGTTCAGCGTGGTGGTTTTGATTGATTTTTTTCACACTTCATGCTGAGTCACATTAGAAAAAAGATGATTAGTGATTGTATGATGCTTTTAATCAGGGATGGTGGGCCTATCACGATCACACTTTTTGAAGTACAATATATTGCTGAAGAAAATATAGATGATAAACAATAATACTGAAACTAATTTATGCCACTTACACAAGAACACTACAACAGGTTTATCCCCAAAACAATTCAAAATATACAATATAGTTACAAAAACACAAAAAAGCACCAAATAGCAAAATGACTATACTCACTTTAGTAGTTAGTTTGTATCTACAATGAGCCAGTCATTTATTCTACCCTCCACAGCTCAAATCCGATCATAGTACAGAAAAATACCTACAAGAAAATGTCTGCACAATAAATAATGGCCCTAAAAAGATATTGTTCTAACATATATTGAACAATAAGTTGATATAGTAAATATATAATATCATGACAGGGATGGGTAAAGTATGAGCAAAGGTGCAAATGAAAGTACTAGAGTAAAAGTAAATGCACAAGAGAATAGTATAACAATAACAATATACCACAATACATCATGATAAAATGTCTTTCACTTTCCCCTCTGCCTTTGAAGTTCAACAGCCCATCTATTCATCTTTTATTTTTCAACCCCAAATAACTGTTTCACTGGCAGTTTCATCTATTTCTAGCAGCTAAAATAATCCACATCGCTGCAGCCATACCAATCCTGAACCCTGTTTATCTGCACGAGATGGGAGCAGATGATTGGTTTGTGAGAGGAGATAGCTGGTATAACCCTGAGCCTCTGGCCGGCCTCAGGCACCCCATCATTATAAAGTCTAGGGCCAAGACGCAACCAGCATTCTGAAGCAACATGAAACACTGTGAATTAAAAACAAAACACAACAAAATGTTGTACACAACACATTTCAAGCATGTTTTTGTTGTAATGTAAAAGCTGCACTTTGTTTTGTGAGCACAAAAGGAAATTCAATTAAAGACAATTTAATAAAAGATATTTAAATTATAGCAGAAAATTAAAACTAAATAACTGATGTAAGTTATTTGGTGGAGGGTCTGCTGTTTTCTTCTCTCTTTGCAGGTATTTTTGAGTCAAGATTCAAGATTCAAGATTCAATATTATTTATTTGTCATATCCAGGATCAACACAAGGTCAACAATGCAATGAAATGCTTTGGATCAGAAGAACCGCTGACTTGCTAAGATATTCAAGAAGTACTAGGAGCATTCAATAATAGTACATGGTAAAAAAAAGTGTTGCAAAAAGTGCAGGGGAAAAGGTAAACAATATAATTTTAAAAAATGTTATAAAATATAATAAAATACAAAGGTACAGGAAGGACTAAATAAGGTGTAAGTACAGTATTTCACGGATTGCACATAATATAGTGTAGTATTTTGCTTTGGCAGGGATGTTCTCCAGTACAGTAAACATATATATTTTGCATTTTTTAAGATAAACTAAGCAGATCTTGCTTGCAACTTCTCCCTGGGTCATCTGCTTATTTCTGTGGAAACAGATACATATAATACCATAATGTGGCAAATCAATAGCATATTCTTGCAGATAAGCAGGTAGCAAACCCTTGACCAAAAAAAGTGACACAATGGACCTTTAAAACTTTTTGGCAACTTTGTAAGGTTAAAAGGTAAAGTATTTTTTGGTTTAGTGTTGTATAAGCCGGAAAGTAATGAAGTATTGAATTTGGTGGATGAAAAATTCAATACTTAATCCTGCATTCACAAGATGTCAGTGAATGGACAACATGCTTTTACTTGGGATGCTGTATAGTGAGGATTGCATTGGTCTCTGGAGAGCTGCTATTTAAAGTGTTTGCGGATTAAACAGTCGGTTTTGATGAGTAAGTCCTGCACCTTGGGATTGTGTGAACAATGGCCAGTGTTATACTTTAAAAAACGTGGTGTTTTTCACACTAAATAGTGGAAAAAAGACATAAACTGCCACTATACGATGAATAAACAAACCACTCTTACTGGACAGCACAACATGATGAAATGCAATCTGTGGATTAAGCAAACAGACAAAACCTAGAAAACTCACTGATTAGCAGATTGATTTGTCATGGGTATTTACATCAGATGCCCTTCCCAACCCTCCATCTGAATAAACAATATTGTTATTTTAATTCAAGACTACTTACAAATTAGTATTCACACTAAAACAACCATACAAGTGTTTGTTTTGGATAGCCTTTGCATACTGTACTACAAAAATACAAAACAACTTGCACAACAGCCTAGTATCTGCTCTTACTTTTTAAATAAGAAGCAATTTGGGTCAAGTTTTAGGGGAAAAAGTTATCATCACAAATCTCTACTGAAGTACAAAAGCTTAATCTCATAGTTTACCTATAGTGAACTGGCCACTTAAAATTCACTCTAACCAAACTGTTAGAAAATTATAACAGAGAGAAGACATGATCAAAAGCATGAATATGTAGTGCATATTGTTACAGGCACAGATCCAAAATAAATCAAGTCTGTGAGAAGTGGATGCTTTTTGGACAGCTAGAGAAGGCCACTGATGACTGAGGGACTTTTTGACGTACGACGGAAGTGTTGAGGCAGCATTAGTCAGAACGCAACACACAGACACAAAGCGCTCTGTTCTCCCCGGCAACTGCTGAAAACTGTGAACTTAAGCATCATGGAGCAGGACAAGACGTAGATCATAAAATATAGATATATTTTGGACAACTTTTATCGATAACATTATGCCTGTGTATGATAAAACACCTTGAACTGCGGCAATACTTACTACTTTTTTTTTTTTTTTTTTAAATTTTCATTAATATTTTACAATCTTTGTTCTGGGTTGATGTGAGATTGTGTGTAAAAAAGTAAAATAATGGCTTAATAAATATCTAGATTTTTTTTTTATGCATATTTGATGTAGGGCTCCATCTACAGGCAGCAGGAAGAATTACCATGGGGAAAAAACAGTCTTAGCTAATACTGAACATGCCCAGTCCTGTTGACGTAAGCACACAGTAGTGATGGACATGATTTGATGGCAGAAAGGTTAAAAAGAGTCTTGCAAGAATTTATAGATTTAAAACTATTATTTTCTTCAAATTATGTATGAACTATAGGGGAGCTGTATAGTCCAGTTTCAAGCAGTTATCTTTTCACAATCAAAATGTTCAAAGTAAGTTTATGAGTGTTCATTAAAGGGACAGTGTGTAAGATTTTTACCTGTTAATTACTGAAATTGAAGATACCCATTCAAAAATACATTGTTTTCCTAGCCTTTTCACTTCCATCATGAAATCAAAGTATTCTTTTGGACTTAGATATAGTCACATAAAAGGGGGATCTTCCCCATATAGAGGCAGCCATTTTGAATACGAGAGCCACAGAAGGACATTTGGGCTCATCCTTCGCCTCGGCTCCTGCTAACAGCTGCTTAGCCGCGCTGCGTTTGGGAGTGAAGGACAGAAGGAGAGAAGGGGAAGGGGAGGGGGGAAGGGGGGAGCCTGTGTAAAGAAGCATGCTGCCGGATCACACATCGTAATGGATACAACACGTATTTTGGACTAAATTGTTTTACTGGATTTTATTCGCTGGATCCTTATGGACAGATTGAGACCAAGTTTATGATGAAATACAGAGTTTGACCTGTGCAAAGCCTTCAAAGGTAAGCTAAGTAAGCTAAGTTTTGTGCTTTTCCGTATAAAAGCCCCATGTGCTCGGGGAGTGATTGTTTTGCAGGGAAATGAATTGCATAGTCAAAAAGAGGAGACTGTAAGGTTTCATTTGATGTGTAGATTGTCATGAATCATGATCGGGATTGTGTGTTTTCATGCGAAAAGAAAAAAAAAAAGTGAACGGGGGACCGCGCTTTATGTATACAGCGGTGCGCGGTTCGTGCGCGGGCACGCGAGATTTCGGCGCTACGTCGCGTCCGGGTGACCCTCGAGGTCTGCCATAGCCAAAAGAGGAAGTGGAATAGCTAGTAACCACCTATGCGCCACGAATCCTACACACTGTCCCTTTAAGCAGCAGGTTGCCCCAAACTAAATAATGGTTTCTGCTGTAGATTGAAGTCCGATAGGCAATGCACCTTTCTGTGTGGAGTTTGCTTGTTCTCCCCGTGTCTGGATGGGTTTCTTCTGGGCACTCCGGTTTCCCCCATCAACCCAAAACATCCTCCAGGTAAAATCCTCCAGCTTAGGTCCTGACCAAGACTAGCAATAAGATCATGGAGATGGGTCCCCGGGCGCCTAAAAGATGAGCTGCCCACTGCTCCTGAAGGATGGGTCAAATGCAGAGAAATAATTTCCCTACGGGGATAAATAAAGAATGTCTTCTTCTTCTTCTTAAATATCACCAATTCTCACCCACTCCTCTTGATGGTTTCTATACATAATTCTCTGAGTGAGTGACAGGCTGTTTTAACCAATCTCAGTCAAGTGTAATCTGTCATAATCGGCAAATCGTTTTAGTTATAACTCAAAGGCAATAAAAAGCTACCTTGGGAATGAGATGGCTCTAAGAAAACCTGTATACATTTCTTACAACACTGCCACAGCTCACCCCTATTTTGAGCCCATGGTTAGCAGATAAAACAGGCAATCAGACTGCGGCAGGTTACACAGATTGGCTGCTATTTTTAGATTCAATCAATACAGGTTCATCTATTTCAGGAAGTAATCAGTACAAGGTTTGAACAGTGACTGATTGGCTGCCATAAAAACAGTCACTCCCCAAAAACAACTATTATTATTGCACACACCTTTACTTTTTGACCTTTGGAGCGTAATAAGATCGCAATCAGCACCATTGACACTAAATTGAATATCCATTTAAGTCTGTAATTTGTCTCTAGACGGACTAAAGAAGATAAGATGTAACATCAGGATTTAATGATTTCATCTGGGATTTGATTGCAGAATAGGGATGAAACTGGAAATCTGTCAATCATCTTCAGAATATGGAGAAAAAGATGCTAAGGTTTCATTCTTTTCAAGCATTACCATCACATTGACCTCGCAGCAACAACCCAGGCTAACCACCTGATTTTCACCATGAATTCCACAGACAAAGACACTCTCTTGTGCTTCCATTTAATAATAATAATAATTCCTAGCATTTATATAGCGCCTTTCATGACACCCAAAGCGTTTTACAGTTCATTGTTGTTCAAGTGTGTTACTCCACACTTGGTGGTGGTAAGCTACTTTCTGTAGCCACAGCTGCCCTGGGGCAGACTGTCGGAATTAATGTCCTTTTATCATCTTAACTATGGATCGTGTCTATGCACTTATGTCCCTAAGTGAATAGAAACATCAAAGACAGATCAAAGGTTGCTAGGTGCGTTGCTAGGCAATTTACAAATTCCTGCAACTTTGACCTGCTGGTGCCACTAGACGGTTGGGGCTGGGGGCCTATAAATTGCTGTGGGTAATGAGGAGACTGGCTGGAATGTGCATGCCAAATTTCACAACTTTTTACCAGACGGTTCTCGGGGCTGCCATAGGCTACGTTCACACTGCAGCCTGAAACGACCCAAATCCGATTTTTTTTGCCTCTATGTGACCTGTATCTGATCTTCTAATGACAGTGTGAACGACACAGATCCGATTTTTTCAAATGCGATCCAGGCCACTTGGATATGTGGTCCTAAATCCGATACATATCCGATCTTTTGACATGCGACTGCAGTCTGAACGGCCAGGTCGCATTCATCCGACCTGAGTGTGTTTCCTCCAATGAGAGTGGTACAAGTAGGCGTTCACAAATGTGCACAAACGTTCTTCTCGTCATGCGAAAATAGTATATAAACTCGTATCAGTGAAGCGGCGAAGCACGTAGCAATCCCACCCCTCCTGCCTGTGACTCTGCACCCACATGTTCCTTTCTGCACACGTTGCTGCCACTGCCCCGCAAAACGCCGTGGCCAAAAACCTCGTCCTTGTCCGTCTCCTCCTTAAAACAAATAAGCTGTACATGTTTTGGCTCCGGTACGAAAGCAACTTTAGGCTACTTCCGTAAACATTGAGCGCATTCACTGCGTGTGACGTCATCGTGTCCTCCAAGGCGTATGCGGGACACTTTTGGTGAGTTTAGCGTTCACACTGGAGATCACATACAATTCGCATTTAACTGGAAATGTGAACGGCCTCGCAAAAAAATCAGATTTCACAAAAAAATCGGAATTGAGCATTAAGCCCTGCAGTGTGAACGTAGCCATAGACTCCCCATGGTGAAAGGAATAAAGAATAAGGATAATAATAAATATAGCTGCAAGCAGCAATGCGGGGGACAAGCACCATTTGACAGGGTCTAACAAGATCTGACAGGATCTAACAGAGTCTGACAGGGTCTGACAGGGTCAGGGTCTAACCCTGTCAGAACAGACACATCAAAGACAGATCAAAGGTTGCTAGATGCGTTGCTAGGCAATTGACAAATTCCTGCAACATTGACCTGCTGGTGCCACTAGACGGTTGGGGCTGGGGACCTATAAATTGCTGTGGGTAATGAAGAGACTGGCTGGAATGTGCATGCCAAATTTCACAACTTTTTACCAGACGGTTCTAGGGGCTGCCATAGACTTCCTATACAAGAAGTATAATAATAATAATAATCTTGAGACCAGAACATCAAAGGAAAGATCAAAGGGTTACTAGGCAACTTGCCTAGGCAACGGAATACAATTCCTATAGGGTGCCCAGCACCTCGGTGCTTGGCCCCCTAATAATAATAATCTTGAGACCAGAACATCAAAGCAAAGATCAAAGGGTTACTAGGCAACTTGCCTAGGCAACGGAATACAATTCCTATAGGGTGCCCAGCACCTTCGGTGCTTGGCCCCCTAATAATAATCTTGAGACCAGAACATCAAAGCAAAGATCAAAGGGTTACTAGGCAACTTGCCTAGGCAACGGAATACAATACAATTGTATAGGGTGCTGGGCACCCTATACAATTCCTATAGGGTGCCCAGCACCTTCGGTGCTTGGCCCCCTAATAATAATAATAATAATAATAATAATAATAATAATCTTGAGACCAGAACATCAAAGCAAAGATCAAAGGGTTACTAGGCAACTTGCCTAGGCAACGGAATACAATTCCTATAGGGTGCCCAGCACCTTCGGTGCTTGGCCCCCTAATAATAATCTTGAGACCAGAACATCAAAGCAAAGATCAAAGGGTTACTAGGCAACTTGCCTAGGCAACGGAATACAATACAATTGTATAGGGTGCTGGGCACCCTATACAATTCCTATAGGGTGCCCAGCACCTTCGGTGCTTGGCCCCCTAATAATAATAATAATAATAATAATAATAATAATCTTGAGACCAGAACATCAAAGCAAAGATCAAAGGGTTACTAGGCAACTTGCCTAGGCAACTTGCCTAGGCAACGGAATACAATTCCTACAGGGTGCCCAGCACCTTCGGTGCTTGGCCCCCTAAATATAGCTGCAAGCAGCAATGCGGGGGCCAAGCACCGTTTGACAGGGTCTAACAAGGTCTGACAGGGTCTAACAGAGTCTGACAGGGTCAGGGTCTAACCCTGTCAGAACAGACACATCAAAGACATATCAAAGGTTGCTAGGTGCGTTGCTAGGCAATTGACAAATTTCTGCAACTTTGACCTGCTGGTGCCACTAGACGGTTGGGGCTGGGGACCTATAAATTGCTGTGGGTAATGAGGAGACTGGCTGGAATGTGCATGCCAAATTTCACAACTTTTTACCAAACAGTTCTAGGGGCTGCCATAGACTTCCTATATGAGAATAATAATAAATATAGCTGCAAGCAGCAATGCGGGGGCCAAGCACCGTTTGACTGGGTCTAACAAGGTCTGACAGGATCTAACAGAGTCTGACAGGGTCTGACAGGGTCAGCAAATCAATAGTGCCAAGAGATGTTTACAGGATATATCTTTTCCTATAAAATAGAACTTTGTCACTTCACAACAATATTGAGGCTCAGAGTACAGATCCATAATAAAAATAAAAATTAATACACACACACACACATATATGTACATACACACAAGCCCATGCATAAACCTTTACACACACACAGCTACACACACACACACACACACACACGCACACACGTGCGTATACACACGCACGTACACACACATAACTTCATTCATTACAATTCCCACAC
Source organism: Paratrypauchen microcephalus (assembly GCA_036785185.1). Lineage (NCBI taxonomy): Eukaryota > Metazoa > Chordata > Actinopteri > Gobiiformes > Gobiidae > Paratrypauchen > Paratrypauchen microcephalus. Next base: position 335,410 of record JAVJIX010000052.1, on the reverse strand, counting down.
AGCAGCATCATTTAAACTTAATTCTTCTCATCTCATGCCTCTCTGGAGACCAGGATCTACTGCTCCAAGTCAGTAAACTTCTTCTTTGGCGCTGTCGTAGTTCTGATCAGAGTTCTTGCTCCGCGCAGCGCACACACGACATGCCCCCTGCCTCAGACAGAGCAGATCTCGGCCCTGACCTCGCTGCTTGATCCGGCTTGTCTCTGTGATCCTCTGATCCAGGATCCTAGGTCCCAAGAGCGATCAGACCGCTCCATAGGCGCTGATCAACAGTCATCTGCTTTTCCGGATTCCCTCACCATCTTGCTCCTCTGGCCAATACACAGTACACAAACTACACGGTCTAACAAGGTCTGACAGGATCTAACAGAGTCTGACAGGGTCTGACAGGGTCAGGGTCTAACCCTGTCAGAACAGACACATCAAAGACAGATCAAAGGTTGCTAGGTGCGTTGCTAGGCAGTTGACAAATTTCTGCAACTTTGACCTGCTGGTGCCACTAGACGGTTGGAGCTGGGGACCTATAAATTGCTGTGGGTAATGAGGAGACTGGCTGGAATGTGCATGCCAAATTTCACAACTTTTTACCAAACGGTTCTAGGGGCTGCCATAGACTTCCTATACTAGAAGAATAATAATAATAATAATAACTTTCAGACCCGAACATCAAAGCAAAGATCAAAGGGTTACTAGGCAACTCGCCTAGGCAACGGAATACGATTCCTAGAGGGTGCCCAGCACCTCTGGTGCTTGGCCCCCTAATAATAATAATCTTGAGACCAGAACATCAAAGGAAAGATCAAAGGGTTACTAGGCAACTTGCCTAGGCAACGGAATACAATTCCTATAGGGTGCCCAGCACCTTCGGTGCTTGACCCCCTAAATATAGCTGCAAGCAGCAATGCGGGGGCCAAGCACCGTTTCACAGGGTCTAACAAGGTCAGGGTCTAACCCTGTCAGAACAGACACATCAAAGACATATCAAAGGTTGCTAGGTGCGTTGCTAGGCAATTGACAAATTTCTGCAACTTTGACCTGTTGCTGCCACTAGATGGTTGGGGCTGGGGACCTATAAATTGCTGTGGGTAATGAGGAGACTGGCTGGAATGTGCATGCCAAATTTCACAACTTTGGCATGCAGATGGTTATTATATTGTTATATTTATAATATAATATAACTGCTTTGAATCTTTGATCATTACTTTGTACTTTGATCTTTGATCTTTGTATTGGTATACACAGCATGTAGGTGTTTACATGGTGGGGGACCTATAAATTACCAAGTAATTGTTGATAGGAGTAGTATGGCCAGTACCTCTAAGTGGTCCAGCAACGCTGGTGATAGCCAAAGGGAAACAGTCCATGGATACTTGCATAGTGTGTCTGTGTTGAAGGTGTCCCGAAATCATGTTCGGTACTTCAATGCTGTTGTCCAGATTGGACAGGAGCAGTATCGAAAGGTTGTGTGCTTTTCTGCCCAAAAGCGCAGTGCATTTTTGCAGGCCAGTTCTGGTCATCAGGCAGTGAAGTTGGTGGACTGTTCCAGGAGCAATAGTAAGTTGGCCATTAATTTACCTGAATGGCTTTGAACAAAGGTATGATTGATGATTAATTTACTTTTGTCTTTGGCTTTAGGCCAGTCCGATGATCTCTTGTTTACATCAAGGAGCCGAATCGAGTCAATTGAGAAGCTAACCTTTGGCTACCGGGACTTTCTCTCTTTTGAGAAAAAGACTGTGGCTGAGGTTTTGTGCATGAATTCTCACAAGAAAGTAAGTATTCTGTGTCACAACTTTTTACCAAATGGTTCTAGGGGCTGCCATAGACTTCCTATACAAGAAGCATAATTATAATAATAATAATCTTGAGACCAGAACATCAAAGCAAAGATCAAAGGGTTACTAGGCAACTTGCCTAGGCAACGGAATACAATTCCTATAGGGTGCCCAGCACCTTCGGTGCTTGACCCCCTAAATATAGCTGCAAGCAGCAATGCGGGGGCCAAGCACCGTTTGACAGGGTCTAACAAGGTCAGGGTCTAACCCTGTCAGAACAGACACATCAAAGACATATCAAAGGTTGCTAGGTGCGTTGCTAGGCAATTGACAAATTTCTGCAACTTTGACCTGTTGCTGCCACTAGATGGTTGGGGCTGGGGACCTATAAATTGCTGTGGGTAATGAGGAGACTGGCTGGAATGTGCATGCCAAATTTCACAACTTTGGCATGCAGATGGTTATTATATTGTTATATTTATAATAATAATAATAATAATAATAATCTTGAGACCAGAACATCAAAGGAAAGATCAAAAAGTTACTAGGCAACTTGCCTAGGCAACGGAATACAATTCCTGCAAGGTGCATCTAAAAAATGTTCCACATTTGTGTTTTCCACAACCCAGCAGGTAGGTTGTGGCCAAAACTCTCCACTCAAAACAGTCAGTATTTTCTGTCGGATCATATTTCACCCGTAAATTAATTTTATTGCGTTAAAATAGTTGTGTCTGAGGATTAGATGAAGCCTCGTTCCAGTACAAAAAAACAAATGGTACTTTTTACATGCCTAAACTTGAAAACTGGTCAATTTTGACCAGTTTTCACTCCAACACTTTATTTTGGGCGTTGTTGCTTGAATGCAAATGAGGAGGACAGAGACAGGCCTAAAAGTTCATGTTATTTAAGCATTTTGCCTAAATAACACAACCAAGGTTAACGAGAGTTCTACTTGTTAATGTCTATCTAATAAAACGATAGCAAGTAATACTATCGATTTATAGGCAAAAACTCTGCTCACGCAGCGCAAATCTTTGTTCTGTGGCATCTGTCTATGTTAGGGACGGTCAGCATTTTCACATTACCGGAGTGAGTCGCTGCTACATTGGTGGAGCAGAGGGACAAAATAAATTCGCTTTTGTTGACGGTCCCTAAAGTACACGTGTTTGCTTGTTTACGAAAGAGAAAGGACTTTCTGCCCATGTGCTCTTTGTAGTCTTGCGTTTCCGGCGGCTCTGGCTCTTTCCGGTTTACAGCGCCACTTATCGGTGTGACATATGTACTACATCGTTTTCACTCAGCGTTCCGTGCTCATCTTGACACGAATGTTTTCTAATCCAACACGTGTGTGGACGACACTTTTTTTCACCCCGGGTAAAAAAAAAAACAGGAACGTTGTTGTGGGGACTAGGCCTGTCTCTGTCTCTGTCTGGCCTGTCTCTGTCCAAGCAAATTAACGCATGGACTGCAGCTTCGCATTACGCACTATTGTCTAATAACATGTAACTCTTCTTTTACTTCAGATGCCACGTAAAAGCAAGCTTTCCCGGGCAGGAAAGAGACAACTGTCCTTGGACGCCCAGCTGTTTGCAGAAGCCAATAAGACCTCTGAAGAGGATGCCCTGCCTTGTAAAAAACAGCATACATCTGTGTTATCTGGCACGTGTATCTGTCCTCAAACCTCTGACACGTGTATCTATCCTGTCCCTCCAAAATGCAAAACTACACAAAACTCTGAACACATGTCTGAACACATGTCTGAACAAATGTCTGAACAAAGCAAAGCCAAAGCAGAGCCAAGTAAACCCAAAACTTTCAAACTTAGTCTGACCAATTCAAACCTCTCAACCTCTCAAACCTTCGTCAAGCTCTCAAGCTCTGAAACCTTCCTCAAACACTCAACCTTTCGAACCCTCCTCAACTGTCCTGTTTGGATCTTTTAATCAAAGTGATTCACAATTTGGTGAACTGCGCATCAAACAGTGTGGTACAATCAGCCTGACTGCCGTTTTGAAGAGCAAAATGACAAATGTGCTGAGATGGCAGCCCAAAGACTTGGATGATGTGTTAATTAAAGGTACGTGTTTATATCGGTCAATGAAAGATCAGGGTAAAATAAGAGATAATATTACAGATCGAGGTTACATTACAGTGACAGAATTACCAAAACAACACAGTGAATGGAATTGTAATTTCACAATTACATATTCTGATTCATACACAGATGTTATTAATAATGACAATGATTTTCACCATCATAATTATATCATGCCAATTGACGAAGCTTTACAATGTGCCCTTTTGGAGAATGATGGCTGTTTGTTGACTCTTTCTGCAAGTACATGTGCAATTATTAAAGAAGGATCATGGTTTGCAGTGGTTGATTCCCATGGTATCAACCATGAAGAAGAAGAGGCAAGTTGTGTTATCTATTTTAGCTGTATAAAAAGTCTTTATAGACACATACTTGATTTGGCACAATTGTTTGAACAGAACACAGTATTCGAAGTAACTGGAGTTAAAGTGACAATGGAATCAACAAATGAAGTTACAAATGCAGGCAGATCTAATTGTACTTGCAGATTGTCGGATAGTAAGATTTCAATGGCTAATCCAAAACTGACTAAAGGGACACCTAGTAACAACGTGTCTACACTACAGGTCACCACCACCACTGATAGCAAAGCAAGACTTTGTAGTGTACAAAAAGAAACACCAAGTGAGACAAGAGACGATGTGCTCATCACTAAAATGACAGTTCAGCAGCAATGCTTTAAACCTTTAACATGCCAGGAACAAGAAGCTTTGTGCAAACGTCTTGAACTACCCAATGAAATGTTGTCCACTCATGCAACAGTAGAGTTAAACAACATGGGTTGTCCATGTAAGACAAAGACTATACAGCCAGACGGCAACTGTTTCTATCGTAGTCTTGCTTTCAGCATTTGTCAAAATGAAGGAAATCATTTAAAAATCAGAAGGGCTGTTGTTAAACATCTCCAAAAAAACAGTTCAAAGTTTGAAGTGTATTTGAGAAACGAATACACATCTGTTCAAGATTACGTCAACAAATCAAGAATATTTTACTGCAACTCATGGGCCACGGAGATAGACATTTTTGCTGCTGCTGACTTTTTACAATTAGACATCATTACCTACAATAAAGGCAGATGGAATGCACACAGGCCTTCAGAACCCTTGTCAAGCAGACACGGTTGCATTTATTTGAATCACACAAACAACCATTACGATGTGGTGATATGTGTCAAAAATGCAGGAAACAAATTTTGTGCTGGAATATGTGAAGAGAGCAATGAACACTCACAACCACGACGGAAAAGAAATCTGAAACAATCAGATAATACAAGAAAGCGAAGAAACGCAGAAAAATTTAAAGAACGGTATGACAACGACAGCAATTTCAGACAAAGAGTATGTGCACGTGTTCGAGACAGGTACCACAAAAATGAGAGTATTAGGCAGAAAAAGTGTCAAGACTCTAAAAGGAAGTATCACACAAATGTACACTTTCAGAATATTGTCCGTCAAAACTCTAAAAGGAAGTATCACACAAATACAGTTTCAGAATGATGTCCGTCAAAACTCTAAAAGGAAGTATCACACAAATACACAGTTTCAGAATATTGTCCGTAAATACTCTACAAGGAAATATCACACAAATGTGCACTTTCAGAATGATGTCCGTCAAAACTCTAAAAGGAAGTATCACACAAATGCGCACTTTCAGAATGATGTCCGTCAATACTCTACAAGGAAGTATCACACAAATGCGCACTTTCAGAATGATGTCCGTCAATACTCTACAAGGAAGTATCACACAAATGCACACTTTCAGGAATGATGTCCGTAAGTACTCTAAAATGAAGTATTGCAGAAATACATACTTTCAATATGTTCTCCGTAAATACTCTAAAATGAAATACAAATGCTTTCAACAAAAGATTAAACACAGTAATGTGGAGAGAAGAAAGCAGCACAGAAAAAACAACAATATATTGATAATGCCATTGCTCATTTTCGCCAGAATGTCAGCCAAGGTCCTGAATATGTATGCTCGGTCTGTCATAAATTGCTCTTCAAAAGGCAGGTTATTGAATGTAAACCAGAATACTATCACAGTAAAAGTAATGATGTTGCTTCCTTGGCTATGAGTTGCATAACTTTCCAGTATTTACACGTGTGCGATTCTGAATGTCAACAAGAATGTTGTATGGCTGACAGTCCCTCAAGCAAACTCTGGATTTGCTACACCTGTAATAAAAAAAAATTCTTGGTGGTAAACTTCCTGAAGACAGTGTTGCAAACAACATGCATTTGGATGAGATTCCACCAGAACTAAAATGCTTGAATTCCTTGGAACAACATCTTATTGCACGTCATATTCCCTTCATGAAACTTTTGTGTTTGCCAAGAGGTCGTCAAAGGGCGTGCCACGGCCCATGTGTCAGTGTTCCTGTTACTTCTACAACTGTAACAAATATACTTCCAAGAAACCAAGTGGATGATAAGATGAAACAAGTCAAGCTCAAACGCAAACTTTCTTACAAAGCGCACTATGAATACCAATATGTCCGGACCGACCGTATCAGAAATGCAATACGGTATTTGATAGAAAACAATAAGTGGTATACTGATGTTACTTTGAATGATGAATGGTTAAACCCTGTGGATGGCGAAGTTGAATGTGACATTGACAGCGCCGAACAGGCAACAGCTGATAACAGTGATGATGAAAATGCTGAAGAAGAACAAGCAGAAGATTTGCCCTACGTACAAAACCAGCCTGGGCTTGTGTCCGACACCTCATTACAACCTGTTGATATCGGTGCAGAAATTATTGATCAAAATTTTCAAGACATACTGAGCATAGCACCTGCTGAAGGCAATAGTCCAGTGACATTGCTGTCTGATAAAACCAACGAGGCGAAATGTTTTCCTGTCCTATATCCTTTGGGTGGACCTACATTCCATGATGAAAGAGAGTCAAAAATAACATTGTCACGGTACCTGAATGCGCGCATTCTCAACGCTGATGGACGTTTTGCACGCAACACAGATTTCCTTTTCTATGCCCAATACATGTCAGAGGTACATCAGGTTGTGTCTGGTGTGTCAGTGGCATTGCGCAAAGGAGATTCCTCACAAAATGTATCAACAGACACATTATTAAATTCTAACTCACTCAATCAGATATTTCGAAATAATGAAGGATACAAGTTTTTACGTAATATTCGTGGCACACCTCCATACTGGATGGGTGTACAGAAAGATTTATTTGTGATGATAAGACAACTCTCCATACCCACATTCTTCGCATCGTTTAGTTCTGCTGATATGAGATGGCCTGAGATGTTAAACTGCATTCAAAGACTTGAAGGAAACCAAACACCTATTGGTGATCTTAACTGGTCAGATAAATGTGGGCTCATACGCAGAAACCCTGTTCCAGCAGCACGAATGTTCGATGAGCGCTGGCGTTCGTTTCTTCGAGATGTAATTTTGTCACCAGCTGAACCTATACAACGTGGTTCTCCTCATGTCCACTGCCTTTTCTGGGTTGAAAATGCTCCAAAGATCGACAAAGACACTGATGCCCAAGTCACCAAGTTCATTGACCGATACATCACATGTCAACTTCCACCAGAAACTGATGAAGAACTTTTTGAGACAGTGAACAGTGTTCAAAAGCACAGTAAGAGACATTCCAAAACTTGCCGCAAAAAGAACACTCCGTGCAGGTTCCATTTCCCACGACCACCATCAAACCGCACTTTCATCACAAGAGCCAATTCAGATTAGTCGAATAACAGCGATGAAATTAAACGTGCCAATGCAGTCATGAAAGAAGTGAAATCTGCATTAACTAGAACTGATTTTAATTTCAACCCAAGTGATGCTTTATTTGAGTCTCTGGGAATAGATCAAAATGTGTTTGAAAATGCTTACGATATATGCTCCACAAAGAAAAGCGTTGTCCTTAAACGAAGGCCTGAAGACATATGGGTGAACCAGTACAATAAAGACTTGCTTCGTGCTTGGCAAGGCAATATGGACATTCAATATGTCACAGATGCATATTCTGTTGTTGTATATATACTGTCATACATCACAAAGGCAGAGCAGGAAATGGGTGTATTGTTTCAACGTGCTCAAAACGAGGCAATGAATGGCAGTGTTGTATAGTAACGAAGTAATAATACTTCACTACTGTACTTAAGTACATTTTGGGAGACTTTGTACTTTACTTGAGTTTTTAAAAAAATGATAACTTTTACTTTTACTTCACTACATTTCCGAATTTAATTGCATACTTTTACTCCGATACATTTTCAATGTGCCGTTTAGTTACTCGTTACAAAAAAACCCTCTACTGATGCAAGGAAGTCAGGACGTGCCTGGGCTTGTTCGCTACTTGCGCATGACAATCAGCCTACACGTGTTGGTGTAGATGAGACGATGAGCATCCCTGGCCGTACTTAAACACAATGTTCTCTTACGCTGATATGAAGGATTCGTCCTATCGAATGAAGTGCCTCTTGTGCCTTCCAAGAAACGTGGAAATCCTATCTTACAGAAACTCCCCGTCCAACCTCAAGAAACACATCGAGGTAAGTTCTAGATTAATGAAATTGTTAGCGTCTATATTCCAATTTCAGTAACCATAACATGGACATTCTAGACACTGTTGTGAAACCTTGAGCATAACATGTAGAAATTAACTTTGTGTGACATTGTTTCGGTTACACAAAGCGTATTTGACGATGTTGGAGCTAACAGGCTACCTAGCTTTTTCGGCTCAAGGGAAGGCATAGCTGTAAGTGTAACGAATGAGAAAGGGCACACGAGTTCAAAAGGACAAAAAATAACATTAACTCATTCACTGCCGGCCTGTTTTCACAATGTCAACCCTTTGACTGCCAGAGCTTTTAGGTCATTTTCACTGATTTTTCAAGACTCACAGAATACTGAGTTCTTTGACTATATAGACATGGCACACATCAAAATAAAGTGTAGACTCTCTTCTTTCACCTGGAAAAAAATTATGCTTCTAACCTTTTCGGTTCTCAAGTAATTGATAGTAGAACATAGGGAAGTTTCAGCAAAAACACTGGTTTTTGACAAAAACTGGAGAAATGGAGCATTTTGTGCAAAGAAGGATTTCGAGCAGATCAGTGACTTTGACATCAATACTTATTGATTTAGTGACATCTCAAACATCTAAAACAACAGAGAAAGATATTTTTGATGATAAAGTACACTTTTATTTACAAATATAAGAAATATAACTATATACAAATTGACAACAATCAACAAAACAAAATTTGAGAACAAAATTTGAGATCAGAACAACATACATAAGTATACAACATACATAAAACAATACAATATACAACAATAAAAAAATAAAAAAATAAATAAATAAAGGAGAAATTCAATTTGTCAACTGGACAGGTACTGGGTCCAGTTGACAAATTGAATTTCTCCTTTTGCCATGGATTCTACCTGGACGACTGAGGGATTCTTCACACAATAAAAAAAAAAAAAAAAACTTTTCAAAAACAATGCCAAGAAACAGGTTTCAGCTGATAGTGACAGTGAACCAAATGGGATCAGGGACAAGGGGGAAAGGTTATGAGGCACAACAAGAAGGTCACGGTGTTAGCCTGGCATGACATGGTGACCACCTGCCACCATGATAATATGCAGACAGTAGATGTGTGGCATGTGTGGTTGTTCTTGCCACTCCAGATGCACCACCTATAAATGATAGAAATATACATTACCTAATTGTATTTTTATTTTGTATTGCTGCAGTGTGATGTGGAGAATAGACACTTTTTTATACATATATACACACACAGAATTTATTTATTTATATATATAATATATTTTTTTTACCTTTCTTCGCTTTGCGAGCAGGAGGGGGGGTTGGTCCTCTGCTGGTTGAAGGCTCTGTAAATAGAAAATTCCTTCACAATTACCACACAACAGCAGCATCATGTTAGTTAGTTAGTTATTTAGTTAGTTCTTCTTACCCATCCCATGCCTCTCTGGAGGCGAAGATCTCCTGCTTCCACTTGATCCTGACGGCTCATCAGATGAATCGGGGTCTGGCTCACGAAATGAGTGCCTCCGGAGCAGACCTGTGATGCGGGATACCGCGGAGACAGGCTGCAGAGACACGCCGGATCAGTTAGGTCTGCCTGAGGCGAGCGATCCGGGTGCGGGTAGGTCGGAGCAGCGGTCTCGTCTGCCCGGGGCGGCGGTGCGGGCGCACATGTTTCGGAGCAGGGAGGTGCGGGCGCGCATGTTTCGGAGCAGGGCGATGGAGGCGCGCATGTTTCGGAGCAGGGCGATGGAGGCGCGCATGTTTCGGAGCAGGGCGATGGAGGCGCGCATGTTTCGGAGCAGGGCGATGGAGGCGCGCATGTTTCGGAGCAGGGCGATGGAGGCGCGCATGTTTCGGAGCAGGGCGATGGAGGCGCACATGTGTCTGAGCAGGGCGATGGAGGCGCAAATGTGTCTGAGCAGGGCGATGGAGGTGCGCAAGTGTCTCTGCCCAAGGCAGACCGAGGCGCGGGTATATCAGGGAGGAGGGAGGAGGACGACGACAGTGAACCGTTTTCCCTCGTTCGCTCTCCTCGCCATCTTGACTCTCTCTCACTACACTACACTACACATGTGCTGATCTTTTCCTGTCTTCCGCGTCTCTGATGGGCACACGATCGCTATCTACAGGTTGGGATGTACGAATTACACCTTAAAAGTTGCTCCAGGTCGTAACCTAGCAACCCCCGCTGAAAAACGCAATTGACGTATTTATCCGTCTCCGGCAGTCTACGTTTGGATTTGAGGGGACGTATTTATCCGTCTCCGGCAGTCAATGAGTTAACATGTGCCTACTTTTAAAAATGTAAACAAGCGCTGTGTGTTTGTGCTATCTAAGTAACAAAGCGAGGGTTAGCTTCAGACTGCCTTTGCTTGATACTTTTACTTGTACTTTTAATTACATTACTTGAGTACATTTATTTTTACATTACTTGTCATACTTAAGTACAAGAAGTTCCAGATACTTTAAGACTTTTACTCAAGTAACATTTCAGTCAGTGACTTCGACTTTTACCAAAGTCATTTTTGGGAGGGGTACCTGTACTTTTACTTGAGTTTGATTTTCCAGTACTTTATACAACACTGATGAATGGCAATCTAGATGCAAAAGCAGCGTTCAAACAGCTGGGAAGCGTATACCTACACAACAGGGAGGTCTCAGGTCAAGAGGCATGCTATCGCTTAACACGGATGAGATTGAAAGAATGCTCCCGTGATGTGCAGTTCATTCCTGTTGGCGAAAATCCTGTAAGAATGAGTTTACCTTTGCACGTGCTCCAAGCTACAGCTCAGCAACAATGTAAAAACAATCCTAAGATTTGGATGACCAATATTATTGACAGATACGAAAACAGACCTCGATCGGAAGAGTTTGAAAATTTATGCTTAGCAAGTTTTGCTTCCGAGTACAGAGTTGTTTCAAAGTCTGAAGTTACAGCAAAATGACATACAGACAATATAATAGAGCTCACCAATAACTGTGGGTTTATGACACGGAGGACTCGTACGCAGCCTGCTATTGTGCGGTATCCCAGATTCTCTCCCACCAAAGACCCCAAAAAATACTTTCATTCTTTACTGCAGCTGTTTCTGCCCCACTACGAAGTCTGCCATCTTAAACCTCCCCCGTATGAAACGTATGAAGACTTTTACAACTACGGAACAGTTCAATGTGGTGGCAATGTTCAAAAAGTTAAGTCGATTGTGGATTACAACAGATCTCTATTTGAAAAAGAGAGCGATGAGATTGACAGAGCTAAGCAGTTGCTCGAAACCAACCCAGACTTACAATGTGCCTGGTCCAGAATTGCTCCACAAGCAGAACAAGAGCGTCTTTCATGTTTGGAACAGAGACAAGACGAAGTTGTAGATGATGAAGATGATGACGAGGGTGCAGAACTTATGCCTGACCTGACAAGCAAACCACAGACTGCATGCTCGTTGGAGACTAATCATATGACTATACCTCGGCAAGATGCATTGGTTTTATTACAGTCATTAAACGAGGAACAGTCTTCTATCTTCTATGCCGTTCGCCAGTGGTGTTTGGAGAAAATTCTTGGAAAAAATCCTAAGCCATTACGATTATTCATTACCGGTGGAGCAGGAACAGGTAAAAGCCATCTGATTAAAGCCATTCATTATATATCTACAAAGCTGTTATCACAGATTGCTGAAAGTCCGGACGATGTCACTGTGCTTCTAACCGCACCCACGGGTGTAGCTGCATACAACATCAGCGGTGCAACAATTCACCACACATTCTCAATAGGTACAAGTTTCCAATTTCCCTATCAGAATCTGAGTCAGGAGAAAGTCAGTTCTTTACGAAGTACAATGAAGAGCTTACAAATGCTTATTATAGATGAAATCTCTATGGTCGATCACCGCCTTTTGGAATACATTCATGGTAGATTACGTCAAATAAAACAAACTGGTTGCGATCCTCTCTTTGGCAATATTTCTGTTATCTGCGTGGGCGATTTTTACCAATTGAAACCAGTGAAAGGCAAGCCTCTTTATGCAGATTATGTACCCAACATGTGGGAGAACAACTTTGAACTTGCTCAACTAAACACAATCATCAGACAAGACAAAGTATCATTTGCCGAAATGCTAAACCGCCTCAGAGTGCGTAAAAAAAATGAACCACTCAACAATGAAGATGTTCTTAGACTGAAGCAGTGTGAAACTGGAACTGACTCCAGTCACATTCACATATATGCCACAAATGAAGAGCTGCGGGAATATAATGTCAAGAAATTGCACGAGACATGTCGAGATACAGTAAGAATGCTAGCTCAAGATTTTATGCAAAATCCCAAAACTGGAAGAATGGAAAAGATGGCTGGCTTCCACACTAAAGTGTTCAATTCCTCTTTGGCAAAATGTGTTCAATTAGGTATTGGAGCAAGGATCATGCTAAAGAAAAATCTAGACGTGTCTGACGGTCTTGTGAACGGAGCATGTGGTACAGTTGTGAAAATCCTCAGAGGTCAAGATGACGATGATGTTCCTGCAGCCATTTACGTTAACTTTGAAAATCCTAATGTTGGAAAGATTCAAAGATTGAGGTCAAAAAGAGTTGAACCTTCAACATTAGTGGAAGTACAAGAAGACCAAATAAACAATTCAGGTGGTGTACGAAGACAACTTCCAGTTGATTTAGCGTGGGCTGTGACTGTCCACAAATGCCAGGGCCTGACATTTGAAAGAGCTTTTGTATCACTGAAAAAGATCTTCGCTCCAGGTCAAGCGTATGTTGCACTGAGTCGTGTGAAAAGTCTGGATGGACTGATTATTGATGACTTTAAAGAGTCAGCTATATTTTCTGACGAGAAGGTACATTCAGCCCTGGAAAGCATGCCAAAGTTCAGCTGTGGAATGTCCACTTTGGTTAATGCAAACACTGTGTGTACAATTGCATTTCATAACGTACAGAGTTTGAAAGCTCACATTAAGGATGTACAAGCCCACAAAGTATTAACAAAGGCAGATTGCATTTGTTTAACAGAGACGTGGCTGAACGCAGACAGCAGAGAACAACCACAACTACCAGGATACCGTTTCAATCACAATCCAAGAGTAAACTGTTACGATGATTCTAATCAACTCTTTGCAGGGTTGAGACAACAACAAAGAGGTGGTGTTGGCATATTCTATTCTAATGACATTGATGTTCAGGTGTCGATTCCAAACCGATGCAATTTGGAATGCCTATATTTTCAGATCCCCTATATCAATTTGCTTGCTGCTGTTTTATACAGGCCAAGCACTTACCAGATTGATGCATTTCGACAACATCTGTTACAAGTTATCAATAAACTTGACAATAACCCTGGTAGGAAACTCATAATGGGAGACTTCAACGAGGATATCTTTGTATCATCTACAATTGCTAACTTACTAAATGAGCATGGATACCGTCAATGCGTAGAAACAGCCACCACTGAAAAGGGTACGCTTATAGATCATGTGTACTATAAAGGTACCGGAGATATAGCTGTCAAAGTTGTACCAACATACTTCAGTTTCCACGAAGCAATATTCATCTCACTCCAATAAATCTAACTCCGCACGAGATCAAGGCTGAGAACCTCAATCACTCCAAAAGAATGTGTATTCCAAGGATCAATATATGTGTATGTACACTGGTGAAGTATGAGATTCAAAAAGCATTCGACTAATAATCGTAAACAGGTTTTCAACACACAAGATAGTGTTGAAAACCTGTTTACGATTATTAGTCGAATGCTTGAAACCCGTATTTCACCAATCTGTCCACAAAAGTATACATTGCGTGTAACTGTAATTTTCTGTTCGTACTACTTAATAAAAAAATAAGACTAAATAAAGCACCGTAAATGTATTAACATGATCTGTTAATCTATTTTCTTTACACTTTATACATCTCTCAAAAATACACTGTTAAACCAAATCTAATAACTGTCATATAAAACAAATATATCTGAACTTGAAAGATTGCTCCCATAATATGGACTTCATTCCCTTTGGCAAAGGGGGTGAAAAAAAGTGTCGTCCACACACGTGTTGGATCAGAAAACATTCGTGTCAAGATGAGCATGGAGCGCTGAGTGAAAACGATGTAGTACATATATCACACCGATAAGTGGCGCTGTAAACCGGAAAGAGCCAGAGCCGCCGGAAACGCAAGACTACAAAGAGCACATGCGCATAAAGTCCTTTCTCTTTCGTAAACAAGCAAACACGTGTACTTTAGGGACCGTCAACAAAAGCGAATTTATTTTGTCCCTCTGCTCCACCAATGTAGCAGGGACTCACTCCGGTAATGTGAAAATGCTGACCGTCCCTAACATAGACAGACGCCACAGAACGAAGATTTGCGCTGCGTGAGCAGAGTTTTTGCCTATAAATCGATAGTTAGTATTACTTGCTATCGTTTTATTAGATAGACATTAACAAGTAGAACTCTCGTTAACCTTGGTTGTGTTATTTAGGCAAAATGCTTAAATAAGAAGAAGAAGTGACTTTATTGATCTCACACTGGAGAAATTCTTCTCTGCATTTTAACCCATCCTATATATATATATATACATATATTAGGAGCAGTGGGCAGCACACATTAGGGCGCCCGGGGACCATCTCCATGATCTTCTTGCTTCGGTTTGGTCAGGACCTAAGCTGGAGTGCCTATGGTGCATGTTTTGGGTTGATGGGGGAAACCGGAGTGCCCGGAGGAAACCCACCCAGACACGGGGAGAACATGCAAACTCCACACAGAAAGGCTCGGGCGACCCGGGGATCGAACCCAGACCATGCATGCAAACGCCACACAGAACACACACGGAAAGGTCTGGGCGACCCGGGGATCGAACCCGGAACCTTCTTGCTGTGAAGCAAGAGCGCTAACCACTCTGCTACCGTGCCGCCAAATAACACGAACTTTTAGGCCTGTCTCTGTCCTCCTCATTTGCATTCAAGCAACAACGCCCAGAATAAAGTGTTTGAATAAAGTGAACACTCTGACTGTGTTCACTTTATTCAAACACTGTGTTGGGGTGAAAACTGGTCAAAATTGACCAGTTTTCAAGTTTAGGCATGTAAAAAGTACCATTTGTTTTTTTGTACTGGAACGAGGCTTCATCTAATCCTCAGACACAACTATTTTAACGCAATAAAATTAATTTACGGGTGAAATATGACCCGACAGAAAATACTGACTGTTGTGTGTATATATATATATATATATATATATATATACACACAGTGGTACCTCACCTTACGAAATTAATTCATTCCAGAAGTGGTTTCGTAACGTGAAAAATTCGTAAGTTGAGTAGCTATTTCAATGGAAAAAGCCTGATTCGTTCCAAGGCCCCGATCCAAGTTTTTTTTTTTTTTATAGTGTAACTTTTTTTTTATAGTGTAACAATGTGTTCTGCGTCCTGATTGGTTTCTCAGACTGGATTTAAACTTTTCTCACGTTTGTCTCTCGTTTAAACACTCAAACTTTCATAGATTTTCAACAAAACGTATCAATATTGAAGTGTGGGGGGAAGCGGGAGGGGGGAGAAAACTGCGCGGACACATGTGCGCAGCATGACCCGGCGCAGAGCTGACAGCAGGACTAGACCAAGATCTAAACCTGGACTGGACCAGGACTAAACCAGGACTAAACCTGGACTAAACCAGGACTAGAACAGGTGGATTAAAGCGCCGCGTGCGGGTCTATTTCCTGGTTTCTCACGAGTCCACAGGGAGGAGGGGACCGCAGGCAGTCTGAGCGCATGTGAGCGCGGCTCCTCCTGGTTTAGTCCTGGTTTAGTCCAGACCACCGCGGCTCCTCTAGACCTCCTCTAGACCTGGTCAGGTCTAGAGGAGGTCTAGAGATCTAGAGGAGGTCTAGAGGAGCCGCGGCTCTTGCATGGCTCTTGCTCACATGCGCTCAGACTGCCTCCTCTCTGCTCGCCTCAGCAGTGACTCGTGAGAAACCAGGAAATAGACCCGCAAGCGGCGCTTTAATCCACCTGTTCTAGTCCCGGTTTAGTCCTGGTTTAGTCCTGGTCCAGTTCAGGTTTAGATCTTGGTCTAGTCCTGCTGTCAGCTCTGCGCCGGGTCATGCTGCGCACACGTGACCGTGCAGTTCTCCTCCTCCTCGCTGCTCGCCTCAGCTGTGACTCGTGAGAAACCAGGAAATAGACCCGCACGCGGCGCTTTAATCCACCTGGTCTAGTCCTGGTTTAGTACAGTTTTAGTCCAGGTTTAGTCCTGGTTTAGTCCTGGTCCAGTTCAGGTTTAGACCTTGGTCTAGTCCTGCTGGCAGCCCCGCGCCGGGTCATGCTGCGCACACGTGACCGCACACACTTCCCCCTCCCGCTTCCCCCCACACTTCAATATTGATACGTTTTGTTGAAAATCAATGAAAGTTTGAGTGTTTAAACAGAGACAAATGTGAGAAAAGTTTAAATCCAGTCTGAGAAAAGCGTATAATGTGTGTGGCTGAGCGCGCATTATTTGAATTTTTGAGATTTTGCGTTTCGTAACTTGAAATTTAATTTGTATCTAGAGACAAAAATTTACCGTGAAGGTGTTTCGTAACTTGAAATTTTCGTTTGTTGGGTCATTCGTAAGGTGAGGTACCACTGTATATATATATATATATATATATACCGTATTGGCCCGAATATAAGACGATGTTTTTTGCATTGAAACAACACTGAAAAAGCGGGGGTCGTCTTACATTCGAGGTCTAGCCATTCCAACGCTAGATGGCGCCAGATCAAAAGTTCAAAAGTTCAAAGTTCAAAGTCAGCTTTATTGTCAATTCTGCCATATGTGTTCAACATACAGTGAATCGAAATTTTGTTTCTCTCTGGCCAGGTAGTGCAAAAAGACAGTGTACAAAATACAATATGAAGACAAAACACAACAAAAAACTATCTAAGACAGAGATCTAAGTTAAAACTAAAGTCTACGATCTAAAATCTTAAAACAGTGCAACATAATAAATAAGCTATACTATATACAGATTTCCAAAGTGTGCAGTGTGCATCAAAAATGTGCAATGGAAGATACAGCAGTGACTTGGTCATGTGCAGTAGAATGTGCATAGGAGTTAAGATAAAATAAAAATAAATGTGCAACAGTAGTAATTCTAGTGCAGTAACAGGAGTAAACAACAGTACTAAAATTCCAGTAGTCAATGTGCAATAACAGTAGTAAACGACAGTGCAACGGGGGTAAAATTCAATAACAGGAGTAAACAACAGTACTAAAAATTCCAGTAGTAAATGTAAGTGTGCAATAACAGTAGTAAACAACAGTGCAACAGGAGTAAAATCCAGTAGTAAATGTAAATGTGCAACAGTGCAACAGTAGTCCTTAGCAGCAGTTTTTTTTCAGATATCTTTAAAGCGAATGCTGCTAGCGCCAGTGTTGCCAACTTAGCGACTTTGTCGCTATTTTTAGCTACTTTCTGGACCCCCCTAGCGAGAAAATTAGACAAAAGCGACTAGCGACAAATCTAGTGACTTTTTTTGGTGATCAGAGGCTCCAAGATCGCGGGAGGGGGAAAAAATAATTGCGCCGTTTTCTCTCTTTCCCCGTTCAGAGAAAGAGACAGAGAGACACAGGCAGAGAGGGGCGGGGGCGGAGTTGAGAACAGCGCGGACTGTCGCTTCACTCACAGGCAGACAGACAGACACACCAGTCTCTCCTCTTGTTTTATCACAGTAGATTGGTTTATTTACATTTCAAAAACCAGAAGCCATTCATTTACAAATGTGATTGCACTTTAGTTTACATATTTAAATGTTCAGATATTAAGATGTGATAGACAGTTTTTGCATGATTTGAATGAGGCAAAATAACAGGCTTTTTTTCTCGAATATATTGTTATAATCATTTGTTTCAGATGTACTATAATTATTTTCTGTATAAAAAATAAATTTGGTGTTCAAAAAGTATTTTTTCAAACTTGAGTCTTGAAAAAGAGGGGGTCGTCTTATAATCAGGGTCATCTTATATTCGGGCCAATACGGTGTATATATATATATATATATATATATATATATATATATATATAATAATAATAAATGAATACACATAGAAACAAGCCTATGCTCATTCACTGCCGGCCTGTTTTCAGAATGTCAACCCCAGACTGCCAGAACTTTTAGACCATTTTCACAGATTGTCCAAGACTAACAGAATACTGAGTTCTTTGACTATATAAACATGGCACACATCGAAATAAAGTGTAGACTCTCTTCTTTCATCTAGAAAAAAGAATTATGTAAACTTAATTCTTCTCATCTCATGCCTCTTTGGAGACCAGGATCCAAGATAGTAAACTTCTTTGGCGCTGTCGTAATTCTGATTATTTTAAAAAATGCTGCTTGTAGCTATATTTATTCTTATTCTTATTCTTTATTCCTTTCACCATGGGGAGTCTGTGTTTCAGCAAAAACAAAGTTTTTTTTTTAACCAAAAGTGGAGAAAACAAGCTTTTTCTACAAAGAGTCATTTCAAGCAGATCGGTGATTTTGACGTCAATATTTATTGATTTAGTGACACATCAAACATCTAAAACAACAGAGAAAGAGATTTTTGATGACTCTGTGAATTGAGTCTGTGAATTGAAATTTCCTTCAAATCAATAGTGGCAAGAGATGTTTACAGGAGATGTTTACAGGATATAATAACAGTAGATGTTTACAGGATATAATAATGTCTTTTCATATAAAATAGAACTTTGTCACTTCACAACAATATTGAGGCTCAGAGTACATACACATACACATACACATACACACACACACACACACACACACATATATGTACATACACACAAGCCCATGCATAAACCTTTACACACACACAGCTACACACACACATACACACACGCGCACGCACCTACATACACATATACACACACACACATATATATGTACATACACACAAGCCCATGCATAAACCTTTACACACACACAGCTACACACACACAGCTACACACACACACACGCACGCACACACGCACGCACGCACACATATAGAAGAAGAAGAAGTGACTTTATTGATCTCACAGTGGAGAAATTCTTCTCTGCATTTTAACCCATCCTATATATATATACATATATTAGGAGCAGTGGGCAGCACACACATTAGGGCGCCCGGGGACCATCTCCATGATCTTCTTGCTTCGGCTTGGTCAGGACCTAAGCTGGAGGTACCTATAGTGCATGTTTTGGGTTGGTGGGGGAAACCGGAGTGCCCGGAGGAAACCCACCCAGACACGGGGAGAACATGCAAACTCCACACAGAAAGGCTCGGGCGACCCGGGGATCGAACCCAGACCATGCATGCAAACTCCACACAGAACACACACAGAAAGGTCTGGGCGACCCGGGGATCGAACCCGGAACCTTCTTGCTGTGAAGCAAGAGCGCTAACCACTCAGCTACCGTGCCGCCAATATAACTTCATTCATTACAATTACCATACAGCAGCATCATGTAAACTTAATTCTTCTCATCTCATGGCAGGGTCTAACAAAGTCTGACAGGATCTAACAGAGTCTGACAGGGTCTGACAGGGTCAGGGTCTAACTCTGTCAGAACAGACACATCAAAGAAATATCAAAGGTTGCTAGGTGCGTTGCTAGGCAATTGACAAATTTCTGCAACTTTGACCTGCTGGTGCCACTAGACGGTTGGGGCTGGGGACCTATAAATTGCTGTGGGTAATGAGGAGACTGGCTGGAATGTGCATGCCAAATTTCACAACTTTTTACCAAACGGTTCTAGGGGCTGCCATAGACTTCCTATACAACAAGCATAATAATAATAATAAATATAGCTGCAAGCAGCAATGCGTGGGCCAAGCACCGTTTGACAGGGTCTAACAAGGTCTGACAGGATCTAATAGAGTCTGACAGGGTCTGACAGGGTCAGGGTCTAACCCTGTCAGAACAGACACATCAAAGACAGATCAAAGGTTGCTAGGTGTGTTGCTAGGCAATTGACAGATTTCTGCAAATTTGACCTGCTGGTGCCACTAGACGGTTGGGGCTGGGGACCTATAAATTGCTGTGGGTAATGAGGAGACTGGCTGGAATGTGCATGCCAAATTTCACAACTTTTTACCATACGGTTCTAGGGGCTGCCATAGACTTCCTATAGGAGGAGAATAATAACAATAATTAAAGCCGCAAGCGGCGTTGGTCGGGACCTCGCACCTGCGTTTGTTCGTCTTACTGAGACGCACACCCATACCAAATTTTGTGTGCCTGGCACAATTATCTCACTTCCTGATGGGCGTGGCCATGACATTGTAGATACGTTTTTGGTTCGTCTTAAGGAGATAAACGTCTCTACCGAATTTCGTGTGCCTGGCAAAAATGGTAAGGCATATCGGACAATTTTTCCTGTTAGGTGCTCAGCTAGCGGTAGATTTTTGACAGTTCACTGGCCTGTCATATGGGGGCGCTATGTCAGACTGCCAGTTATTTGGCATGAAAATCTTGGTAGTCCTCATCTACGTTACCCTGTGAAGTTTTAGTCTGAGGAAGAACTCCAAATTCAATAAAAACCTCCCATTCATAACTCATCACTCCCATTCAATAAATACCTAATTTTATCGATCCACCGTATCGTCATATTACCGCCTATTTGAAAATCCTTCGCAATTTAACATCTCCAACGTCTTAAGATTATGTTCACCAAAATTTAAGCTCATCTGAGGTACGGTGTAGGAGAAGTGTTTCAAATTCCATTGTATGTCAAATACCACAAAATCACACAAAAGGCCAATTATCTCACTTCCTGTTGGGCGTGGACATGACATTGCAGTGAGGCGTTTGTTCGACTTGAGATACACGTCCCTACCGAATTTCGTGCGCTTATCTTAAACGATAGGCCAGCCCCCAAAGACAACGCGCTAGGGGGCGCTATCGAGCTCCTGGGGGTCACCGGGGGACGGGTCTTTTTGGAGGTGTAGCTTGCGCCCTACATGATGCCCATGCAAAGTCACGTTCGTTTTGAAGCATGGGAACATGCTCAAAATTGCCCAAAAGCGTGTGAACCTGAAACAATTTCCGGTTAGGGGGCTCATTTGCTATACATTTCTCACAGTTCACCTGCCTAACACAAGGTGGCGCTGAGTGTGCTGAAAAGATCGAAATAAAGAGGAGGCAGTGGATTGTGTAAAGAAAGTGTATTTATTCCAAAAATTGTTGTGCACACGCTGTCAATTGCCTAGCAACGCACCTAGCAACCTTTGATCTGTCTTTGATGTGTCTGTTCTGACAGGGTCTAACTCTGTCAGACCCTGTTAGACCCTGTTAGACCCTGTCAGACTCTGTTAGACCCTGTCAGACTCTGTTAGACCCTGTCAGACCCTGCATGTGGCCTACATGCTGAGGCCTACATGAACCTTCTGTGCTTGGCCCCACATTGCTGCTTGCAGCTATATCAGCAAAGGTACAGAGATCAAAGATCTTTGATCAGGGCGTTGCCTAGCAACAAATACCTCCCATTCATAACTCATAACTCCCATTCAATAAATACCTAACTTTATCGATTCGCTGTATCGTCATATTACCGCCTATTTGAAAATCCTTCGCAATTTAACATCTCCAACGTCTTAAGATTATGTTCACCAAAATTTAAGCCCAAGTACGGTGTAGGAGAAGGGTTTCAAATTCCATTGTATGTCAAATATCATAAAATCACACAAAAGGCCAATTATCTCACTTCCTGTTGGGCGTGGCCATGACATTGCAGTGAGGCGTTTGTTCGTCTTATTGAGATACACGTCCCTACCATTCGTTTTGAAGCATGGGAACATGCTCAAAATTGCCCAAAAGCGTGTGAACAAGAACAAAAAAAAAAATAGAGAAACAGAGCAACAACAATAGGGACCTTCGTGCCCTTCGAGCTCGGTCCCTAATTAAAGCCGGAAGCGGCGTTGGTCGGGACCTCGCACCTGTGGCCTATGGGGGTGGGGGGGCATGCTCCATGCCAGCAATACAAAGTATTTTCAGCCGCACAAGATGTCATGTCAATCTACAGCACAGCAGCAGCTTCAGTGCATTTTTTTTACAGTTCCAATTTCACATCTCCAATGTCTTGAGCTCATGTACACCAAAATTTACGCCCATCTGATGTAAGGTGTTTGCCTGGAAGAATCCATGACTCATCGCTGTACCAGCGGATGAGTCTGATAACGCTTGGTCCAAAATGCGCTGCTGTTGCGCTTAGACAGACAGCTAAGTGAACCAATCAGAGATTGCGCCATCTTGATTCAAAACTGAGGAGGAACTTCCGCTGCCTAAGAGTGACTTTGCGGGCAAAGGCGGGTGCACTGACGTCACCATCTTTGAACGAATCAGAATCGCGGAGTCCGTTGTTAACCGGAGGAGCGAGAGTGGAGGGAGGGTGTCCAAATGGTATCGCGCTGTATAGGAAATACAGAGAGATATCATTTGGCTGGCCAGGTAAGTAAGGTGTAGGGGGAGTGTTTTAAAATCCATTGTATCCATTGTCATATCACACAAAATCGCAATACAAGTCTTCTTATCTCACTTCCTGTTGGGCATGGCCATGACATTGTAATTACAATTTTGTTCATCTTAGTGAGATACACACCCATACCAACTTTCGTGTGTCTGGCTGAAATCGTATGCCACCCACGATCCTCTTTGTGTTAAAGCGCTCATTTGCTGTACATTTTCTGACAGTTCACTGGCCAGTCATATGGGGGCGCTATGTCAGACTGCCAGTTATTTGGCATGAAAATCTTGGTAGTCCTCATCTACATTACCCTGTGAAGTTTTAGTCTGAGGAAGAACTCCAAATTCAAAAAATACCTCCCATTCATAACTCATAACTCCCATTCAATAAATACCTAAGTTTATCGATCCGCCGTATCGTCATATTACCGCCTATTTGAAAAAACTTCGCAATTTAACATCTCCAACGTCTTAAGATTTTGTTCACCAAAATTTAAGCCCATCTGAGGTACGTTGTAGGAGAAGTGTTTCAAAATGAAGTGGTGACACACCTCCTATTGAATTTGGCACTTTCAAATGGTAGCAAAATTCATCAGGCCGCCATTTTGTCATCTTACAAGATATCAAAAAACCCTTTGCAATTTATCATCTCCAATGTCTTGAGCTCATGTACACCAAAATTTACGCCCATCTGATGTACGGTGTAGGAGGAGTGTTTTAAAATCCATTGTATGTCATATCACACAAAATCGCAATACAAGTCTTCTTATCTCACTTCCTGTTGGGCCTGGCCATGACATTGTAATTACAATTTTGTTCATCTTAGTGAGATACACACCCATACCAACTTTCGTGTGTCTGGCTGAAATCGTATGCCACCCACGATCCTCTTTGTGTTAAAGCGCTCATTTGCTGTACATTTTCTGACAGTTCACTGGCCTGTCATATGGGGGCGCTATGTCAGACTGCCAGTTTTTTGGCATGAAAATCTTGGTAGTCCTCATCTACATCACCCTGTGAAGTTTTAGTCTGAGGAAGAACTCCAAATTCAATAAATACCTCCCATTCATAACCATAACCATTCAATAAATACCTAAGTTTATCGATCCGCCGTATCGTCATATTACCGCCTATTTGAAAATCCTTTGCAATTTAAAGGGACAGTGTGTAAGATTTTTACCTGTTAATTACTGAAATTGAAGATACCCATTCAAAAATACATTGTTTTCCAAGCCTTTTCACTTCCATCATGAAATCAAAGTATTCTTTTGGACTTAGATATAGTCACATAAAAGGGGGATCTTCCCCATATAGAGGCAGCCATTTTGAATACGAGAGCCACAGAAGGACATTTGGGCTCATCCTTCGCCTCGGCTCCTGCTAACAGCTGCTTAGCCGCGCTGCGTTTGGGAGTGAAGGACAGAAGGAGAGAAGGGGAAGGGGAGGGGGGAAGGGGGGAGCCTGTGTAAAGAAGCATGCTGCCGGATCACACATCGTAATGGATACAACACGTATTTTGGACTAAATTGTTTTACTGGATTTTATTCGCTGGATCCTTATGGACAGATTGAGACCAAGTTTATGATGAAATACAGAGTTTGACCTGTGCAAAGCCTTCAAAGGTAAGCTAAGTAAGCTAAGTTTTGTGCTTTTCCGTATAAAAGCCCCATGTGCTCGGGGAGTGATTGTTTTGCAGGGAAATGAATTGCATAGTCAAAAAGAGGAGACTGTAAGGTTTCATTTGATGTGTAGATTGTCATGAATCATGATCGGGATTGTGTGTTTTCATGCGAAAAGAAAAAAAAAAGTGAACGGGGGACCGCGCTTTATGTATACAGCGGTGCGCGGTTCGTGCGCGGGCACGCGAGATTTCGGCGCTACGTCGCGTCCGGGTGACCCTCGAGGTCTGCCATAGCCAAAAGAGGAAGTGGAATAGCTAGTAACCACCTATGCGCCACGAATCCTACACACTGTCCCTTTAACATCTCCAATGTCTTAAGATTATGTTCACCAAAATTTAAGCCCATCTGAGGTACATTGTAGGAGAAGTGTTTCAAAATGATGTGGTGACTGTGAGTTGTTTCATTTTATAACAGTGACTTGTTTTATTTAGTGAGAGACCTTTCACCTTGTTCTTTTTTTTTGTCTTTCTAAGAGTGTGAAACTGCCCATTTTTGAAAATCTTGGTAGTCCTCATCTACATTACCCTGTGAAGTTTTAGTCTGAGAAAGAACTCCAAATTCAATTAAAGCCGCAAGCGGCGTTGGTCGGGACCTCGCACCTGCGGCCAATCTGGGGTGGGGGGTATTCTCCACGCCTGCATACAAAGTATTTTCAGCTGCACAAAATGTCATGTTAATAGAAAGCACGATAGCAGCTTCCGTGCATATATTACAGTTCCCTTGTCTACCACACTCCTGGCCTCCTCCCTGGGGACGTATTCCATGAGGAGGGCACAAGAGAAGACCCAGGGCATGCTGGAGGATCGATGTCTCTCAGTTGGCCTGGTAATGCCTCAGGATCTCCCTGGAGGAACTGGAGCGGGGAAGGGGGGCTGAAGTAAATGCATGGAGAATTCTGTAGTTATAGTCATCTTGGTACAAATGAAAAAATAAATAAATCTGTGCCTATGTATAATTTCCATAAACAGAACTGTAATTAAATAAATGAAAGATAAACAAGTTTAATGATTGATTCGTTGACTGATTGGTTTTATTGATTGATTTTATTGTATGATCCAGATATAAAATCTCCATGGTGACAGGTAGGAAACAGATTATGCACTGAATGTTGCATAACACCCCTTTAAATAAAAATAATATCATTCAAATATAAGGGACGTAGTAGCTATTTCAAACTTATCTGTGAAAAGTTTGAAAATAATCCTATGAAGGGTTCCGGAGATATGAGCGCACTTCCTGTTTGGCGACTTTTAGGACGTGTTTGATTAACTGTCATGACAAAACTTTAAGAGATATCAAAAAATCAAGGGATATTTCTGATGAAGTTCAGTCCAAAGATGCTATGTACCAAATTTGAGCAAAATTGGCCAAAAATTGAGGGAGGAGAAGCATTTTGAGTGTTTTTCATAAAATTCTAAATGGCGGAAAATCTACCTTGGTGGAAAATGTCGTGATAGGGTGCGTTGGATTCGGCTTCGCCCACGGAGTCCAGGGATACCAAGTTTTTTTAATATTGGACATACGGTTACAAAGTTACATGCAGAAATGTACCTGAAAATTCCTGCAACTTTGACCTGCTGGTGGCGCTAGAGAGTTTGGGGTGGGGGGCCTATAAATTGCTGTGGGTAATGAGGAGACTGGCTGGAATGTGCATGCCAAATTTCACAACTTTTTACCAGACCAGCCTAATTTGATGATATGCGTTGGATCAGTCTCCGCCTAAGGATCCCAGAGATACCAAGTTTTTAAAGTGAGCTCATATCTTGGGAACCCTTCATAGGAAGCCTGGGAGCCTGGGAAGCCTGGCTAACAGACCCTGTTAGACCCTGTTAAGGTCAAAGTTGCAGGAATTTTAATAATACATGCCGAGGCCTAAATGCACCTTCGGTGCTGGGCCCCACATTGCTGCTTGTAGCTATATTAGATCAACGGAACATAAAGATCAAAGGTCTTTGATCAGGGCGTTGCTTAGCAACAAAGGTCAGTATCGGGTGGATCGGCTTTCGGACAGACGCGTTTTATTGGCTGTCACGACAAAACGATAAGAGATATCAAAAATCCAGCGATATTTCTGATGAGGCTTGGTCCAAAGATGCAATGTACCAAATCTGAGCAAAATTGGTCCAAAATTGAGGGAGGAGAAGCATTTTGAGTGTTGTTCATAATTGACCTGTTGGTGGCGCTTTTTTATCGACCCGCCGTATCGTCATATTACCGCCTATTTGAAAATCCTTCGCAATTTAACATCTCCAACGTCTTAAGATTATGTTCACCAAAATTTAAGCCCATCTGAGGTACGTTGTAGGAGAAGTGTTTCAAAATGAAGTGGTGACTGTGAGTTGTTTCATTTTATAACAGTGACTTGTTTTATTTAGTGAGAGACCTTTCACCTTGTTCTTTTTTTTGTCTTTCTAAGAGTGTGAAACTGCCCATTTTATTCTGTCCAGTTGTCTTCCATATGTCTTTTTATGGAGTTCCCAGGAAGCTAAAACTGTGGGAAGTTAATTTTATCACTGTTTACAGCAAGCAGATGTTTAAGCTAAAAGCCATGTGTTCAGTACATTTGTCTTCTCTTGGCTATATAAGAAGAGGTTCTCTCTGTCTCAAGTTGTGAGTAAGCTGTGACGTGCCATGTAAACCGACTGAATTGACTTCGAATTAAGCCCTGTGTGTCAAATCTCCGGCTGAAGTCTCCTGAAATTCAATCCCCTACAAATTTGGTGGAAGGATGCGGGCAGAATAGGAGTGCAATACAGCTGGAAGGAAACTACAGGGGAGCTGCTCACCCAAAAGTCACAGAAAACCTACGGCATAAGAGTGCACCAACCAACAGGTACAGACGGATGCCTTTTCTAAAATACTGTCAAAATTGGTCAGATCAAATTTTATTATGACGTAATGAATATGGGATTTTTGAAAAAATTTAAGTGTTAAAAAGATTTTTTAGGTTTACGTAAGTGAGCACTGTTTTTTAAAGTTATTTGTATATTGCTTCTGTGATTGTGTATGCGCAATGAAATAAGTTTTGGAAATAGGAAATAAGTTTTGGAAATATGAAATAAGTTTTGGAAATAGGAAATAAGTTTTGGAAATAGGAAATAAGAAATAGGGCCCAGGAGTTTTTTAATAAAATACGTATAAAAACCCTTAAAAAATACATCTTTAATTCGTTTTATACGAGTTAATAGTAGATCTACATGTGTAACTAGAGCGCTCTAAAATTGTGCCTGTTCAAATTGAACAAGAACATTTACGGCTGTAGAATATATTTTTGTGATCAGACGTAAGAATGTGGTATCACAGTATATGCGTGTTGTTTCTTATCCAGTTGAGCTCTGCAGAAGTTATCAAACAAGTTAGTGTGGATTATTCCCAGAGTACGATATTGTATGTCATTGTAAGATTGCAAAGGGAACAGTATTGCAAATTGGAATTGTTTCTAAGCCCTGTGATGATGAGCAGTTAAAAGAAGGGGTGGAATTAGCATATCAAAAAACGCAGGAGATTGCTACCTTTTCTATTCGTTATGGAAGATTTTCCAAAATCTGTGAAAAATTGAATGATACTTTGCTATGGGATGTGGATTTAGTAGAAGCCAAACTGTTGTGTAAATGGGTCAACAGACCAAGATTTAAATTTGGGTGTAATTGTAATACCGTCCCGTATGAAACTGTTGAGATGATGAGTAGTGATGATATTTGTGAAAATATAACAACAGAGGCAAATGTGAGCACTACTCAGAAAAAGGTGACTGCTCTAGTTACAATGCTAAATGATATCTCATTGGACAGAGAAAGTAGCATTCAAATTAATAGATCAATAAGTAATGAATATGAATCTTAGTCTAATATGACTAACAATAGCTTGTTTGATATTCGATCCATTACGAATAAATTTAATACGTTTGTGAAAAGAGTTACATCTTCAATGGGAATAGCTGCTGAGCAAATTCAGCAAATTCATTTGGACACTGTAATAAAAAAATTTAAAACTGAAATAGTAAAAGAAATAACCAAAAATGTTAAGATAACAAAGGCTTTATGTTCATCCAATTCATCCAAGCTGGCTAAAATTTTGTGTGACTTAAAAATGGAATATGAGCTATCAAATTTTAAATTACAAGTTACTCTTGCTACGGTTGTTGTTTTGGGTTTCTTAATTTTATGCATTGTCTTGGTGACAGCTGTGCTGATGTGTATACGTTTTCCAAAATCTCCTGAAGTAGTTCTGGAATTCGTCTCTGCACAGTTGGGATGATGAATTCAGTGTGGAGGAAAATTCAAGTGTTTAATTGAGATCATTTAATGGCACTGTATGATGGCTCTAATTGTGTTAAAAATGGTTAATGTGAGTGAAATTGAGTGAATGAGTGGCCGTTTTGAACGAGTATGTGAAGTTTTACAATAAGCATTTGATGTACTAATAGGATTTAAGCATTTTGAACAAGTCGTTCACGCTTTTATTTCTTCACGTCTGGACTACTGTAATGCTCTTTATACTGGCATATCTCAAAATGCTCTGTCACGCCTACAGTTAGTCCAGAACTCCGCGGCACGACTTTTAACAGGAACCAAAAAACGTGAGCACATCACCCCAATTCTTGCGTCTTTGCACTGGCTTCCTGTTAATTTTAGAATTGATTTTAAAATTTTATTGTTTGTTTTTAAAGCTTTGAATGGACTGGCCCCAGATTACATCTCAGACCTCATCCAAATTTACACTCCGGTGCGCGCTCTGAGGTCTGAGGGCCAGCTCCAGCTGGTGGTGCCTAAGACCAGACTTAAATCCAGAGGGGACAGAGCTTTTTCTGTGGTTGGTCCTAAGCTCTGGAACGCCCTGCCCCCTCACGTCCGAGCAGCTCCCTCAGTGGAGTGTTTTAAGTCTCGTCTTAAGACCCACTTTTATTCTCTGGCTTTTAACACCGCGTGAGTTGTGTGGTCCTCTGTTGTCTTTTATTGTATTTTAGGGTTTTTTATTATTTTATTGTTCTTAGAGTATTCATTTATTTATTTTTTAGCGTTTGTATTTTTATTTCTTTATTTATTTTTATTTTTTTATTCTATATTGTTTTTATTATTTTATGGTATATTTATTTGTGTGCACACTTGTTTTTGTGATTATTTGTTTATTTTAAATGATGTTTCTGTGCAGCACTTTGGAAACGCTTTTAGTTTATGAAATGTGCTATATAAATAAAGTGGATTGGATTGGATTGGAGGATTTATGCGAGCTATTTTCGTTGTGTTGGAATTACAGAGGATAATTGTGTTGGAAAATAAGTTACTGGATGTATTGGATTGGATTGAAAGAATCGACTAGTATATCTGGACCTTGTATATAAAATGTTAAAGGTCCCATGGCATGAAATTTTCACTTTCTGAGGTTTTTGAACGTTAATGTGAGCTCCCCTACCCTGTTTAGCCCCCCCCCCCCCCCATGGTTAAAAGTTGCGAAATGTCTAAACTGAGCATTTGCGATCCTTTTCTGCGTTACACAAACCCAGTTTTGAAACGGGCGAGTTCAGACAAGGCACCTTATTGACGTCAGATCGGCAAATGCAGCTCCAGCCCCTCCCTCTGTCTCCGCTCAGCGTCCTTGTATATCCCGCCCATAGAGTTTGGACTGTGAATGCGCTACGCAATGCGAAATGCGTTTTTTTATTTGCCTGGAGGCACGTCCGAGTGTTTCTAGGCTCGCAGGTCCCTTACCCGACCCTCTGGACCTCTGAAATACCAGTGGTTTAATTTTATTTTCTGTGTAAATATGCTTTTTTTCATTGCTAAGTCTCTCATCTGTCTCTCACGGAAGGGCAGACACAGCGGAGCCGTGAGGAGCCGAGCTGCGCTAAGCTGCGGGGGAAACTCGCCCCCCCCCCGCTCCTCAGCCAATCTCTCTGTACTTCTCATTTGCAGTGAAGAAGCAACACCCACAATAAAGCATTCTAGACACATATCTAGCCTCATGAAGACTGTCAGAGTCATATCTCATGCAGTGAGTGTTGATTTTGAAGAAGGATTCATTTACAGTATTAGGGAACCATTAAGGAGCCATATAAAAGCATCAAGAAGTACCATGTCATGGGACCTTTAAGTTAAATTCCTCAAATGGCTTGTATGAATGCTATTATAAAAAGTAAAAGTAAAGCTGCAGAAGACAGACAAATGATTTGAGATATGGTGACATTTTTAAAAATAAAATAAATACATTACACTTACAAAAATTAAGTAATTATTTACAAAACATCATTTGAAAATCCTTATTTATGACAGTATGCAGTCTGTCTGTAGTTCGGGCTAGGTTTCTTCAGGAAAATTTGTAGTTAAAAACACTGGAGTTAAATGTTGCACTACGCTTATCGTAAAACATGGTGCAGCATATCCATGGTGGTAGTGCACGATTATCTTTCATTTCGGCTTTTCATATGATTTACAGTTCAAAACGTGATTAAAAGTATTGATTGTTTGATCCTGAACAAATAGATATTTTTTATCCAGTAAATGCTGCTCACTTCGCTTTGTGGTCCTGCGTGTTTCTGCTTTATTACGCTGTTTCCCTAAGGTTGTAAAAGTTCTTGAGCGAATCTCATAGTAGATACTTGTTCGTTTAAGGCCGATGCAAAAAACCCAGACAGCTCCGTGTAATAGATGTAGCGATATTTCATAAATAGACTCGGCTTCTGTAGGAGTAATGTTATGTTGGCTTGTGCAGTACGTCTCGCTAATTATTTCGTGTAAAACACGTGGGAGCGCATTGGTTCCGCTCGCATGTGAGGTATAATTTTAAAAATCGATCTTTAATTAAGATACATTGTTTTGAACTAATTGATATAATTGATTATTCTTGTATATCTAGTTTCTAGATTGGGTCAAATTTTAAAATTATATAGAGTAGAATTCTAGAATTAATTAGTCTTTTAAAATTTTAAGTATAAATAAATTATTACCACTTACATTTTGCTTATAAATTACTCGTTATTTTAGATAATTTGTGTGAGTTATAAATGTATTTGGTTTCATTCTCCTCTCTCCCGGAGTATGTGGGTGCTCGTGAAATTAAGTCAGCTGGCCTTTTGTATGTGTGCTTGTGTGCATGTGTGACACTAGGGTGCAGTATGAATGTTTGTTATGGTTGTAGGTTTTGTTTCTGGTTTAATAAAGATATATGGGTTATTGTTCAGTGCCATTGGTGATTAAAATATTAACTAATTAATTATACAAATGAATTTGGAAAATAGTAAATGCATATTAGATTGTTAAAACTACTTTGAAAAATGATTTCAAATATATGTACAGCTTGGATGAGTTGAATTTACAGTATTTAGATTTTCGGGCTAATATGTTAATTTTGGTTAAAAAAATCCAATCTGTAATAAGAGGTTCTTGCTTTGTTTAATGTAATATCAAAAACATAAAATTAATTAAAACATTGTTTAAATTTCTTTTATTTTTGCAGAATCTCAAACTTAAAGCTACAACTGGGAATATTCTGCGGGAAGCGAAATGTGACTGAAGCTCACGCATTCTAAAATTTCGACAAAAGCTGTAGGTGACTACAGTTGACTAAACAGGTGATTAAAATTAATTACCTAAGTTCAAAGAATTTGAACCTTACTAATATTTTTGATGTTTATATTGATAAAATATACTCTAAATTTAAATGCATTTAAATTTGAATTACTTCAGCAAAATGTATTAAAATATTGCATTTTGATGGGGTAATTTTGGTTTCAAATACTATCTAAGTTCAATTTTTTATTTTTTCTAGAGACCAGGCTAAGGACAGAGAGTGACACCGGGGGATCAGTTTTCCTAAAAAACCTACAGGTAGATAGAGAATAATCAGTAATTTCTTAAATAGTGGCCTACTTTATCAATATAATTGGTTAGGCGTTTAAAAAACAACAACATTCAATTGGTAATAACTAATTAATAGATAAAGAAAATTATACCAAAATGTCCCAGTTCATTACGTTAGATCAATTGCGGCAGTATTGGAAAACAAAGGTGTTGGAAGAGGAGCCAAACCCAAGAAGAGCCCAAGCAAACCAAGCACTCATTCTAGACATAATCAAAAAATATGTCAAAAAAGGAATGCTTCATCCTGGGAAGGACGCTATAGCGCCTACGGAGGCACAAATATTAAAAACTAATAGAGAAATATTAAAAACTATTATAAGGAAAAGATAAAGCAGTGCAATTTGGAGTATGAACACAGTACTATACTAAGAAAAATAAACCAAGTAAAGATACAGAAGCACAAGAACGAGATGAAACGTCAATTAAAAATACAGAAGTATGAAGAAGAGATGAAATTGATTAAAAAAATGCATTAGTGGGCGAAGGAGATGATGGAAACACAGGAAACGAGAGATTTGTCTTCTGTTCTGGTTCTTAAGCCAAAGGAGAAAAAGGTGGCCTTAAAAGAAGACCTTCTGAAGGAAATTCCAAGAGAACCTTCTGTGGGAATATATCCAAATCTTGAAAAATATGTGGCACCACACAGATATCCCACACGCTCTAAACCTGAAAATTCTGGAGAAGAGTCGGAAGAAGAAGAGAAAGAAATGATGAGCAGTAAACAACCAAGAAAGAAAGCAATTTAAAAAGCAATTCAAAAGTCATCAAATCAGAATGAAGCAGATAATTCAGATGTTCCTCTACTTGAGACTAAATCACACTGTCCTATAGATGCACCGGAAAAAGAAAAAAGATGGCAGCCTGAGATGTTAAGAGGACTTGCTCCTCCGCCATATGCAGGTGATATCAGTGAAGATCCAGGGACAGTAACACCCTCTGCTTCTCTAAACACATGGGAACAAGCTTCGTGCGTGACACCAAGAATGACACACAAGGTACTTGGAGGAGAGTTAGCGCTAATGTCTGTGGAGCCAAAAACAAGAGAACTTGAAGAGAAAATGGAATTGATTCAAAACCAGGTGTCGGCATTGACTCAGATGATGGAGATTGATAAAAGATCCAAGCAAAGTAATAAAGAGGAACATATGAGAAGATTAGAACAAGAGCTTAACCAAGAGGGAATACCGGGATCCAGTAAAAGTTGGACGCCAAAGTCAACAAAGAGTCAAGAAGAAGAGGACTTGGAAAAAGTGTCAGCGGAGCATGAAGATGAATCCTATGCAATTGAAGGATATTTCAATGGAAATGTTGAACAAACTGAATACAAAGAGGCATATATTAATGGCATAGTTAATCCCATACCACAGGAATCAAAGAAGTCTACAGGTGTCTTCCCAATAAGGTTAGATGGTCAACAGGTGGTCTATCAACCCTTCTCATTAAAGGATTGGAGTGCTCTAATGCTCAATCTCCCAAAAATAAGTAAAGGTGGTGTCCCTTGGCTAAGAGCTTTGTTTAAAGAAACCGCTGGGGATCGCTTGTGTTGGGGAGATATTCAAGCTGCTCTGATTAAAGTTGCTGATGAAACTGTCACCGAAAATATTAAAAGAGCCATAGAAGGAAAATTGGGAGGAAGGCTATGTAATAACCATGCTATTCATATTTTCCGTGAAGCCCTAGAGGGAGAACTTAAAGAACGATATCCTACTATGGTCACAGAGGAATTGTTGAGTATGCAAATGAAGGACAATGAAGATTATTACAGCTACAAGCAACGTGCTACAAATCTATATCACGACATAACTGGAGAACGAATTGAGGTCGGCACTGGAATGTCGTTTATGTTCCGCTCTACTCTGGTGAAAGGTATGCCTACTGTGGTTCAAGAAGCACTCCAAAATGTGATGGGCCTCTACAACAAAACAGAAGATGAATTTGATGCTCATTGCAATCATCATATAAATAAATAGGACAAAAAAGCAACTGAAGAAAAGAAGCAAGAATTGGAACTTGCCACAGTAAAATTACAATTGGCAAAATACCAGGGTGAACTTAAAGACAAGAAAAAAGAGAAAAATGCAAAAATAATGAGCATACAAGCGGACTCTGATCAAGAAGATATGTTATCTGCTACAAAACAACTAACAGCTGCAATCAAGTTGATGATGAATACACAACAACCGCAAGAAACAATGACACTTAATGCTCAGCCAAATCAATCTATGTCAACGCCAAATGTGCCAGTTATGATCTATAATGGCCCTCAACCAAGAAATCAAGGAGGTTATAGAAACTTTGGAGGCAACAGAGGAAGAGGCTATATGATCAATCAGCCACAATCCAATCAATGCAGTTACTGTAGTGGATTCGGACATTGGAAAAACAGTTGACCAAGACTGGGACAAGGGCCAAATAATTTTCAACGTCCTATGCAACCCATGCAAGGATATAATCAACAATTTATGCCACCGATGATGCCGACATACAATACTACACAGGTGGGGACACCTCAACAGACAGCTGTTCCAGGGCCCCCAGGACCGAGTGGGAGAATTATGAATATTGAAGAGCACTATCAAACAGGAAGGAACACTCATGGATCTTTTGATGAATATCAAGATTGCTGACGGGGCCTACAGGCAGACCATTCGCTAAATCCATGGAAGAGCAAACCAATGGTGGTCTTAAAAGTGAATGGACAGAAGATTAAGTTTTTGGTGGATTCAGGAGCAACAGTATCTTGTATTCAGCAGAAGTTTCCATTGTCATCAAAAAGTATGTCCATAACTGGCTGTGTGGGACAAGCAGAAGTTAAACCATTTACTGAACCATTGGCAGTAACACTGAAAGAGCAAACAGTAAGACAAGAATTCTTATATCTACCTGATTGCAGTGTTTCCATATGTGGAAGAGACTTAATGAGTAAACTATCATTGTCAGTGATATTTTGCCCAGAAGGTCATAAAATACTTGACAGAAGTGAAACAATTAAGATGCTGACAAATGACACTGCACAAGATTTAAAGTCACAAGTTACAATTTATTGGGCACAAATTCTCACGGATCCAGAAGAAGGAAATACTGCATCAGCGTTGTGGCAAAACTACAAAAAATGGGCGAGAACATTATATGCACTAAGTGAGCCTTTTGACCCCTTACATATTACTTTGAACTATTCTCAGCTTGATGATGATGTTTATGACGAGACATGGCAAAACATCGATGGACAAACTTTCCGAGTGAGCTATCCTCATCTTTATTTGGGTCCACAAGAAATGGCATTGGCTGTCTCCAGAAGCTCTTTAACTCTTCCAGAAGAGTTAAAACCATACTACACGGGAAGCAAAGAAAGTGCACCTCATGTGACTCTGGCCATCTCAAAAGATCATTCACCAAAACAGCTTGGACCAATGGTCAAACGAGCTTCAAATCTCCAATATAATGACACTAGATTTGATGGAGTTTTCTATAATCCGCAATACAAGATATTTAAAGTTGTTTTACCTCTGAAGATAACACTAGAACTTCAAAACAGTGCAGACAACTGACTTTTGAAAATCATCCAGACACTGAGATGTACCTGGCACAAGTACCATTTGAAATATGGATGATGCATCCAAATGATGTAGGACAAACAAAGCATATTGTTGAAATGCGACTCACCACAGACAAACCAGTTTATACTCCCCAATATCCACTCAGAGAAGAACAAGAAGAGGGGATTCAAGAAACTATCAATGGATTGCTGGAATCTGGAGTGATTTATGAAACAAAGTCAGAATACAACACACCGCTCTTTCCAGTGAAGAAATCGGATTTGCAGAATTGGAGAATGGTGCAAGATTTTCGTCCCATCAATGAGGTCACAGCAGGAGAATCATACCGAGTACCAGATCCTTATATTGCATTGAATAACTTGTCGCCAGACTATAAGTTCTACACTGTGATTGATTTGGCCAATGCATTCTTCACGATTAACTTAGAGGAATCGTCTCAGAAATACTTTGCTTTCAGGCACAGAAATAAGGTCTATTCGTATACAAGGATGCCTATGGGATGGAAGCACAGTCCTGGATATTTCAGTCATTTTCTAAGACAAGATTTGGCAAAAAAGTTCCCAAAGACATGTACTCTGATTGTTTTTGTGGATGGTATTTTGATCGCGGCAAAAACGGCAAGAGAAGTACTGGAAGCCACAGTGCTACTGCTCACACATCTGGCAAAAAAGGGATATAAAGTGAAAAGGCAAAAGATACAAGTTGCAAGACAAACTGTGCATTTCCTTGGACACAAGGAGTGACCGACAGTAACAAGGATGCCATTCTGAAAACTCCAAAACCCATTACGGTGCGTCAAATGCTCAGTTTTTTGGGGCTTTGTAATTATTCTCGTGAGTATGTTCCTGGTTATACTGAACTTACTACACCACTCCGAGAACTTATTAAGCCTCATGGAATGCATAATCTGGCAGCTGAACTGCTTTGGACGACAGAAGCTGAAAAGGCATTCATCAAAACAAAATAAGCCATTTGTGCAGCTTGTAGCCTATGTGCTCCAAATTACAATATTCCTTTCCATCTAGATGTGTCAGAGAAACAGTCCTTTGTACAAGCTGTGCTCTATCAGAAGTACCAACAGAGCAGAAGAGTGCTGAAACACTATTCCTGCTGATTGGATTCTCATGAACAAACTCAGCCTGGTTGTGCTCGTTATCTGGCTGCTTTAGCGAGGACAATTGAAAAGACCTCACATATTGTGCAGAATCATCCACTGGTGGTACACACTGAACATGGAATATTGGCCTATCTCAACTCTCGTTTGTTCATCACTACTGCACAGAGATCAAATCATATTTCAAAGACTCTAAAACAGCCTCATATTTCTTATGAAGGTGGAAATATCAATATGGCAGCAAATATGGAGACTGAAGGAATTTCACATGTGTGTGAAGAAAAGGTTAAAACTGAACTGCATGTGAGAGCAGATCTGCAGACTACACCACTTTCGGACCCAGATATGACTATTTTCTGTGATGGCTGCTCTTACAGAGCAAAAGAGGGACACATTGTGTCATCTTATGCAGTTGTGGAACAACTACCTCTGAATGAATATCGTTTGATGGAAGCTCAACAAATCAGTAAAGGTTCTGCTCCAGTCGCCGAGATAACAGCAATGTTACGAGCACTACAACTTTCAGAAGGCAAGGCAGTAAACATCTATACGGATTCATTTTATGCATATAAAACTGTTACGTTGTCATTGGCTGGTTGGATCAGAAATGGTTTCAAACTTGTGACTGGCCTACCAATTAAGCATGAATCATTGATCAAGCAACTGATAAATGCCATTCAACTGCCATCAAGACTTGCTATTATGAAGTGTAAAGCTCACACCAAAGGAGCAGATTGTATTTCTCTTGGAAATAAAGCAGCGGATCAAGCAGCAAAAAGAGTTGCAGATCACAATATAAGAAATATGCTCATCCATACCGAAGAGGAGCTGGAGATGTTACCTGATGCAAATGTGATTGATACAGCATACATAAAGGAGATCCAAGATGCAGGGGGAGCCTAATATGAGCCTAATGCTTGGAGACAACGAGGGGCTACTAAAGACACTACAGGAATCTGGAGAAATCATGCAGGAAAAATTGTAGCTCCAATTCCACTACTTCGGATGCTCTATGATGAATACCATACTCCAACTCATCGCAGTTATGAAGCTATCTTAAAACATATTGATCTGTGGTGGCATCCACACATGAAGTCTATAATGCAATACTGGATCGATGATTGTCAAGTTTGTCAAACTATGAATCCGAGAAAGACTTGTAAACCGCCTCCAGGAACTTATGCTTTACCCAATAAGCCTTTTGAAAGAATAGTCATAGATTTTACAGATATGGGTCCAGAGATGAGAGTTCGAGGATTTCGATACCTATTGGTCATTGTCTGTGAATACACAAGATGGGTTGAAGCATTCCCCTGCAGAAGAGAAACTGCGATGGAAGTAGTAAAACACTTAACTACTGATGTTTTTCCAAGATTTGGAATCCCTAGCGTTTTGACAATGGTTCACATTTCACTGCAAAAATAGTTCGAGATGTGCTGAAGGCTCTTAATATCAGTCAACGTTTAGGCACTGTTTACCATGCTGCCAGTCAAGGAGTTTGTGAGCGGATGAATGCTACGGTTAAGAGAAAACTTGCAAAAGTTTGGAAAACTACTAAACTCGATTGGGTCACTGCCCTACCTTTTGTCTTGATGGACATCAGAAACAGTGTAAATAAAACCACTTCCTATTCTCCTCATCTGTTGTTGACGGGCAGAGAAATGCACAAACCTGAAGGCTTGTACAATGAGGATGCACCGTTTATAGAGTGGGATAAACGACACCACTCGTATGTTCAACAGTTACAAAAAATTGTGAAGCAACTGCATAAATGCAGGTGGAGAACATATGGCCTACAAGATATAGCTGATCCAGACATTGAAGTTCTTCCAGGATCTTGGGTGTATGTAAAGGTCCATAAGCGAAATAATTGGACTCAACCATATCAAACTGGACCATATCAAGTTCTGCAGTGCACGGGAAGATCGGTTCAAGTGCAAAGAGAAGATTCAAAAGTGTGGTATCACTTATCACACTGTTTTAAAGCATCAGTAGACCCAAGTGAGTGACATTCTCCCAATCGAATTGACAATGCCGCTAAATCTACTATTCAGGATGAAGAGAGCCAATCAACTCCAGAAATTGGTGATGCCAAGGAACCTAAAAAATACTCTCGTCCACCTTCTGCTGCTGGGGATCCAGGAGAGGGGGAGGAGAAAAGGGGGAGAAGACAAAGAAAAAGGGAAAGGACAGTATGAGTCTTCTTTTTGGAAATATTCTCGATGTGTATTTCTAATTATGCTAATGATGCTATTCTTTGTTGTTTTAGTGTGGGGTTACATTCTACTTATCCATGAAAGTTTTGAAACTGACCTCAGACAAAGCAGCTCACAACAGCCAACAGTCAAAACTGCAGTCTATGGTACATCTGAGATGGCAAAAGCTAATACAGGTAAGAAACAATGGGCACTAAAAAGAGACAAAAGACAATGGGCATTAAAGAGTGAGAACAGGGTAACACCAAAATTGGTAAAATATTGTTATGAGGGACAGACTTGTAATTTACTTTTTGACGTATGTGAAGTGCTAAATTGTATGGTAGGAGTACCTGCTATTGATCATGCATTAAATGTCCAAATTATCTGCAAAGACACTTGTCTGACAAAAGCAAATAATTTTGATGTGTTCATGGATAATGCCAGGGTTATAACTAGTACCAGTGTACAACATAATCAAGAAGGAAATGCTTCTCAGATTGACTTTCAGCAAAGAGTTACTTTAACAAAAATGAGAAAGGATGAAGCATCTTATCAAATGGGTCTAAGTAGATGTAGAGAGCGCAAAGCAATCACTAACCAATGTAATCCTCTAATATTGTCTATTAAAAATCCGACCTTCAAAGACTCTGGAATATACTCCATAAGTTTCCAGTGTTTGGAAATTATTTCTGTACCATGTAATAGAAAAATGAAAGTGAATTTTGAAGGCTATATTCAAGTGACAATTTTAAAGGCCAATAAGCCAGCTCTGGAGAATGATTTAATTTCTCTAACTGAAGCAATAAAAATTGAAACAGGTTATGAGATTAATGAAAATACATGGTTAAAATGGGTACAGTACACCGCCCATACTTTGACTTCAGAAGACTGCATTGTGTGCTCTACAGCTAGACCACAACTGACTACCACGTCTATACCATATTCTAATGAGAGAGATTTGACCTGTATACTTAAACTCTTTACTAGAAAGTCATTTGATCAAACTGATGAATGCTATTCCCTTCACAACAAATTACCTGCAGTAACTTCAAAAGACACACCTACATCTTGGGTTATAGGTACAGCTAAGTATACTTGTTTTCTTTAGGATACTGTCATACATACAGATACAAAAAGTAGTGATAGAAATGCGAAAGTTTCATTACTAATTTTTGTAACCAGACTTTCTCTTCAGATAATTATGAGGAGTTTGCACTTTTGACAAGTCACACTACTGCCAGAGCTGACATTTGGTGGTTATGTGCTGATTTACGTATGTATGCTATCCTGTCAAAAACATGGCCAGGTGTTTGCACGCCAATTATGTTGATTACTCCATTCACTATAGGCTCAGCAAATTTGTTAGACTTGAAACAAATTCAAGTATCATACAGGGGTAGCTCAAGGGGTAAACATCCATAAGAGGTCATTGTCTTACCCATCTCAACCTAAACTAGCGGGATCGTTTAATGAGGATATTTATCTTAGTGCGGTTGGTACACCACTGGGGGTTCCAGATGAGTTTAAAGCACAGAATCAAATTGCAGCTGGATTTGTTTTGCAGGAGTAACTGCTACTAAAAATGCCATTTGGATAAATTATCTCTATTACAATCAGCAAAGGTTTATAAATTATACTATTGAAGCAATAGAGGGTATTGTGGAGCAACTTGGTCCAACATCACTTATGGCTTGGCAAAATCGAATTGCCCTTGATATGTTGCTGGCCAAAGAATCGTCAGTGTGCAGCATGTTTGGAGCAGAATGTTGTACTTTTATACCCAATAATACTTCACCTGATGGAAGCATTGCTAAGGCTCTAAACAAACTTAAGTCATTATCTGCTGAAATTGCTAAAAATTCTGGTGTCTCTAAGGACTCCTGGACAAACTGGTTTTATAAACTGTTTGGACCATGGGGAGCTACAATATTATCTATTGCTACTACAATGCTGACTGTGATCACTATTTTGATTATAATTGGATGCTGTATCATTCCTTGTCTTCGATCATTAGTAGAACGACTGATAGCTACTGCTTTAAAACAAAGATCTCCTACTTCCCAAATTTTGCTACTTTCTGTAGAATCTCCGGAATTTGTGAATTAAGTTTAGCTATGATTGCCCAGATTAAACTTTCACTAAAATAAGGTCTAATTCTGGTCTCATATGGTGCTCCTTGTTTCTTATTCTGAAGTGTCCGAGAGTCATGTAGTAATTTGTGTGGTGATGTGAAATTTAAAAAGCTAAAGCTAAGATTAATATTTACTCTTTTGTTTTTGATTTTGTTGAAGCGATCACATGTTGCTATGTGATCGAAAGGGGGAATTGTGAGTTGTTTCATTTTATAACAGTGACTTGTTTTATTTAGTGAGAGACCTTTCACCTTGTTCTTTTTTTTGTCTTTCTAAGAGTGTGAAACTGCCCATTTTATTCTGTCCAGTTGTCTTCCATATGTCGTTTTATGGAGTTCCCAGGAAGCTAAAACTGTGGGAAGTTAATTTTATCACTGTTTACAGCAAGCAGATGTTTAAGCTAAAAGCCATGTGTTCAGTACATTTGTCTTCTCTTGGCTGTATAAGAAGAGGTTCTCTCTGTCTCAAGTTGTGAGTAAGCTGTGACCAGTGCCATGTAAACCGACTGAATTGACTTCGAATTAAACCCTGTGTGTCAAATCTCCGGCTGAAGTCTCCTGAAATTCAATTCCCTCACACACCACCTATTGAATTTGGCACTTTCAAATGGTAGCAAAATTCATCAGGCCGCCATTTTGTCATCTTACAAGATATCAAAAATCCCTTCCCAATTTAACATCTCCAATGTCTTGAGCTCATGTACACCAAAATTTACGCCCATCTGATGTACGGTGTAGGAGGAGTGTTTTAAAACCCATTGTATGTCATATCACACAAAATCGCAATACAAGTCTTCTTATCTCACTTCCTGTTGGGCGTGGCCATGACATTGTAATTACAATTTTGTTCATCTTAGTGAGATACACACCCAAACCAACTTTCGTGTGTCTGTCTGAAATCGTATGCCACCCACGATCCTCTTTGTGTTAAAGTGCTCATTTGCTGTACATTTTCTGACAGTTCACTGGCCTGTCATATGGGGGCGCTATGTCAGACTGCCAGTTATTTGCCATGAAAACCTTGGTAGTCCTCATCTACATTACCCTGTGAAGTTTTAGTCTGAGGAAGAACTCCAAATTCAATAAATACCTCCCATTCATAACTCATAACTCCCATTCAATAAATACCTAAGTTTATCGATCCGCCGTATCGTCATATTACCGCCTATTTGAAAATCCTTCACAATTTAACATCTCCAACGTCTTAAGATTATGTTCACCAAAATTTAAGCCCATCTGAGGTACACTGTAGGAGAAGTGTTTCAAATTCCATTGTATGTCCAATATTAAAAAATCACACAAAAGGCCAATTATCTCACTTCCTGTTGGGCGTGGCCATGACATTGCAGTGAGGCGTTTGTTCGTCTTATTGAGATACATGTCCCTACTGAATTTCGTGTGCCTATCTTAAACGGTATGCCAGCCCCGAAAGACAACGCGCTAGGGGGCGCTATCGAGCTCCTGGGGGTCACCGGGGGATGGGTCTTTTTGGAGGAGTAGCTGACGCCCTACGTGATGCCCGTGCAAAGAGAGAATAGAATAAAACAGAATTCTCAGAGTTTTTTCATAAAATTCAAGATGGCAGACATTCTATTCAGGCTGACATGACGTCATGGGGTGCATTTGATTCGACTTGGCCCAA
The DNA here is from genome assembly GCA_036785185.1 of Paratrypauchen microcephalus. Classification (NCBI taxonomy): domain Eukaryota; kingdom Metazoa; phylum Chordata; class Actinopteri; order Gobiiformes; family Gobiidae; genus Paratrypauchen; species Paratrypauchen microcephalus. The sequence goes on along the minus strand of JAVJIX010000052.1, from coordinate 292,334 downwards.
GGAACCCCGGGATACCAAGTTTTTAAAAATCTGACTTACGGTTCAAAAGTTACAAGCAGAAATGTCCCTCAAATTTTGACCTGTTGGTGGCGCTAGAGGGTTTGAGCTGGGGCGAATCCTGGGACAGACTTGAATACGTGTGAAAAGTTTGAAAAATAATTGTATGAAGGGATCCCGAGATATGAGCTCACTTCCTGTTTGGCGACTTTTAGGACGCGTTTGATTGGCTGTCACGACAAAACGATAAGAGATATCAAAAGATCCTGGGATATTTCTGATGAGGCTCAGTCCAAAGATGCTATGCACCAAATTGGAGCAAAATTGGTCCAAAATTTAGGGAGGAGAAGCATTTTTGAGTGTTTTTCATAAAATTCAAAATGGCGGAAAATCTTCACTGTGGAAAATGAGGTCACAGAATGCGTTGGATTCGTCTTGCCCCAAGGAGTCCAGGGAGGCCAAGGTTTAGAAAATCGGACGTATGGTTCAAAACTTACAAGCCGAAATGTACCTGCAACTTTGACCTGCTGGTGGCGCTAGAGGGTTGGAGGTGGGGACGTAAAATTTGTCTGTTTAGAATGTGGGTGCACACCATTTGTTGTGGAAATTACAAGTTAAGTTGTAGAAACAGAAGAATTTTATTGATTTTCACAAAATCCAAGATGGCGGACATTCTATTCCGGCAGACATGACGTCATAGGATGCGTTGGATCAGTCTTCGCCCAAGGATCCCAGGGATACAAATTTTTTGAAAATTGGACTTACGGTTCAAAAGTTACAAGCCGAAATGTCCCTCAAATTTTGACCTGTTGGTGGCGCTAGAGGGTTTGAGCTGGGGAACTGTAATTTTTTGTGGGGAATCCTGGGAAGGACACAAGCATCTGTGAAAAGTTTGAAAATAATCCTATGAAGGGTTTCCGAGATATGAGCTCACTTCCTGTTTGGCGACTTTTCGCACACGTTTGATTGGCTGTCACGACAAAACAATAAGAGATATCCAAAAATCTAAGGATATTTCTGATGAGGGTCAGTCCAAAGATGCTATGTACCAAATTTGAGCAAAATTGGTCCAAGATTGAGGGAGGAGAAGCATTTTGTTTTTCATAAAATTCAAAATGGCGAAAAATCTACCTTGACAGAAAATGACGTAACAGGGTGCGTTGGGTTCGGCTTGGCCCAAGGAGTTCAGAGATACCAAGTTTTTGAAAATTGGACCTACGGTTCAAACGTTACACGCAGAAATGTAACTGAAAATTCCTGCAACTTTGAGCTGCTGGTGGCGCTAGAGGGTTGGGGGTGGGGGCCTATAAATTGCTGTGGGTAATGAGGAGACTGGCTGGAATGTGCATGCCAAATTTCACAACTTTTTACCAGACGGTTCTAGGGGTTGCCGTAGACTCCCAGAATAATGTACAAATATAGCTGCAAGCAGCAATGTGGGGCCAAGCAGCAACCCAGCCTAATTTGATGATATGTGTTGGATCAGTCTTCGCCCAAGGATCCCAGGAATACCAAGTTTCTGAAAATCGGACTTACGGTTCAAAAGTTACAAGCAGAAATGTCCCTCAAATTTTGACCTGTTGGTGGCGCTAGAGGGTTTGAGCTGAGGCCCTGTCATTTTCTGTGTGGAATCCTGGGACAGACTAGAATATGTGTGAAAAGTTTGAAAATAATCCTATGAAGGGATCCTGAGATATGAGCTCACTTCCTGTTTGGCGACTTTTAGGACACGTTTGATTGGCTGTCACAACAAAACGATAAGAGATATCAAAACGCCGGGCATGCAAAAATCCTTTGGGACCCTGAAGTTAAACCAAAGGGCATTTTTGGTGGACACATTAATATCAGAAGCTTACCGTCCAAAATAGATCAAGTGGAAAAATTATTGCATGATTCAAATCTTGACTATATAGGCCTTTCAGAAACATGGTTGAGTAAAAATACTCCAGCTGGTGCCTACACTATTGCAAACTACAATATATTTAGAAGAGACATACCACATAAAAAAGGTGGAGGCGTATTATTATATGTTAAAAGCAATATTCAATGTAAGCAGATTGAACTTCCCCATAATGATTTGGAATGTGTGGGAGTTACAATTTGTTTATCACCTGAAATGTCATTTAATATTGTTGTGCTATATAGACCACCAAATGAGAAGGAGGTATTTTTTGATAGGTTGAAAGAGGTACTTAAAGTTTGTAACAATAAGGAGACCATTTTAATGGGTGATTTTAATTTGAACTGGTTTGATAAGGCACGCTCTAACAAGTTAAGGGACTTGGCTAAACAATTTAATCTAACTCAAATAATGAAGAATCCAACTAGAATAACTAGCTCCACAAAAACATTGTTAGATCTGATATTTACTAACAAATTAAATCGTGTAAATAAAATTTATAATTTAATTACTGGTTTATCGGATCATAACCTAACCCTGGTTTCAAGGAAGCTCAATAAATCTCGTTATAAAAATCAAAATCGAGAAAAGTCATATATATCAATTATCCCAAAGCGTGACATGGAGCTCTTGGATACTGAAATTAAAAACACCGTTCAAATTGATTTAGTGTATGGTCAGGACACTGTGCAGGCTTGCAGCACTCTTAAAAATGCTATTGTTCAAATTCTTTCTAAATTTATGAAAACACTGCCACGTAAATTTAAAAGTAAAAAAACCTACCTTGGCTCTGTGAGCGGTTATGGCTTTTAATGAAGGAAAGAGATGCTGCCTTAAAAAAGTATCTTAAGTCAAGGCTGAGCACGGATCAGCTGATTTTTAAAAGTCCTAGAAACAAAGTTATAGGACAACTGAGAAGGGCAAAAGCTGATTTTTTTTTAGAGATAATAAAGGAGGCTAAAGGCAACAGTAAAATGATATGGAAGTGCATCGATAAACTCTCAGGGAAAAAACGGACAGGAAATGCACCTATTGAACTTAACATAAACTCATACAATGGCCAAGCACCCTTACCTAAAGGACAAGAAACTACAAAGGACAATCTCACTGTAGCAAACATGTTCAATGACTATTTTATCGCTTCCATCTCAGATCTGTGTAACCCATCGAACACAGAGCAGACTGTTACATCATTTGCTGGCTCTGTCGGGATTGTGGCATGTGGCCATAGAGGAGGACCACCTTCCACTCAGGTGGATGTTATGGATTTTTGTGATGTGAGTGAAGACAACGTCATTAACATAATTTCATCACTTTCAAACTTGAGAGCGAAAGACTCTTGGGGACTTGACACTCATTTTCAAAAGAAGTACAAGAACATTTTGGCAGCACCAATTACGCACATAATTAATCAGTCGCTACGTGAATGTGTGTTTCCAGACTCCTTTAAAACTGCAATTGTAACACCTATTTTTAAATCAGGTAATTGTATGGACATCAAGAATTATAGACCTATTAGTGTGCTTCCTGTGGTCTCTAAAGTTATTGAAAAAATTGTTGCGGAACAACTTATTGACCACCTCGACTACAGAAATATGCTGCATCCAATGCAATTTGGCTTCCGGTCAAAACACTCCACAGATACAGCATGTTGCTATTTACTTGAAGTAATCAAATACAGCTTAGACAAGGGTGGGGTGGTTGGGGCCGTCTTTTTGGATCTCCGGAAGGCATTTGATACTGTTAACCACTCAGTGTTGCTGACAAAAATGCTAAATTTCATACTCTCTGCAAACACTATCAGTTGGTTTCAATCATATTTGTCAGATCGTCAACAGTGTGTAAGAATAAAGGATAAAACCTCCCCATTTACAACTTGCATAGCAGGCGTGCCCCAAGGGTCCATTCTGGGGCCGTTGCTCTTCAGCTTGTACATCAATGATCTACCTTATATTTGTAACGATCGTGATGTACGCTGATGACACAGTATTTTTTGCACATGGTTCTGAAGCAAATACTGTCGCAGCTAAGCTATCTGTGGCAATGGTAAAAGCAACAGAGTGGTTTAATAAATCTTTCCTTACCCTGAATACAGAGAAAACTATTACGATGTACTTCTCAAACAAACAAAGTCAAAGTGTATATCCTAACATCTATGTGAACAGTTGTATGATTAAAAATGTAGAGGAAGTTAAATATCTGGGAGTCATATTAGACCCTACCCTTAATTTTAAAAAACATATTAAAAAGGTCTGTAATGTCTTGAAATTCAACATCGCTAACTTCCAACACATTAGAAGTTCATTATCATTAGAAGCCTCAAAATCTTATTTTAAAGGGATATGCCACCCCCAGGTCAAATTTGGGCATCTCCCCATAGTCCAGAGACTAAAATAAGTGGTGGAAAGCGTTTTCCTGGTCACCCAGCCATTGTCCGAGTCTGTCAGCACTGACCGCCGCGGTATCTGCTGCTCCTCCGCGTTAGACTGGAGTCTAACGGTGCCAGAGAAAGATTTCGGCCAAAAGGAATTAATTTGCTCGATGCGTTTCCCAATTACTTTCTGTGTAGTGCGCATTCATATCGAGTGCAAATAAATGTACAAATCAACACGGAGAGCTTGCCTTGGTCATTTTGGGTGGGAACTATTTTTCAGTGCGGAAAAACATAGGCGAAGCACGCACCACGCTGCGCAACAGGGGAACTCCCTTCCTGGTGCGTAACAGGGATTCCCCTGGCAGCGTGCTGCGTGCTTCGGCTTTCTTTTTCCGCACTGAAAAGAAAGCCGAAGGAGCAGCAGATACCGCGGCGGTCAGTGCTGACAGACTCGGACAATGGCTGGGTGACCAGGAAAACGCTTTCCACCACTTATTTTAGTCTCTGGACTGTGGGGAGATGCCCAAGTTTGACCTGGGGGTGGCATATCCCTTTAATGCTATGATTTTATCTCACATTTTGTATTGTATTTCTTCATGGTCTCAAGCCAAAACAACAGTACTAAATCCACTTAGATCATTGCATAATCAGGCACTGAAAATACTTGATAAAAAGCCTAGACGCTACCATCACTGCTACATATTGGACAAATTTAAAATATTAAGCTTTGACAACTTGATCAGGTACTCTAATATTCGCCTGGTACATAAAATCTTGCATGACGCTGCCCCACCCCCACTAAAGACCTATGTACAGCCTCGCTCTCAAATAACAAGCAGAGTGTTAAGGTCCGTGTCTAGGGGTGACTGCAATGTTCTCTCAATCTGCCTTCTCCTATAAAGCCATCAAGGAATGGAACGGGCTTCCAGAAAATTTGAAGAACATGGCAGATTATCTCAGCTTTTCATGGGCTGTTAAAAACTGGCTTCTTGACCATCAGTCCTGCTCACACTAAAAATACCAGACGGGTATTCGGCCATCAGATGTTACCCTCGTGGGTCCCATCTGATGGCCACTAGATTACCAAGATCATTAGTGTCATATTACTGTCTTGTTTACATTTATAATACCAGTAAGGTACGGAGCTATCGGATGCTACCCTTGTGGGTATCATCTGATAGCGACAACACTGTATTTATTCTGATATTTATTGCATTTTATATGTCTTGCACTTTAATATCTTGTAGTTTGCACTAGGTATCGAAATTTACTCTGAAATTTATTGCATTTTAAATGTCTCGCATTTTAATAACTTGTAGTTTGTACTAGGTATTGAAAATTGCACTATGTATTGAAAATCTGAAATTTTGCACACCTGTATATTGTCTTTTTTTATTGCACCTTTTATATGTAATTGTTTTTAATGTTTGCTAAGGACTACAGATGGAAATTAGCATTCTGCTAAATCTGGTGCAGCCATCTTTTTAATGTACCTGCACATTGTCCTTCAAATAAACAAGTAAATAAAAATAAATAAGTTTCTGATGAGGCTCTGTCCAAAGATGTTATGTACCAAATTTGAGCAAAATTGGTCCAAAATTGAGGGAGGAGAAGCATTTTGAGTGTTTTTCATAAAATTCAAAATTGCGGACATTCTCTTCCGGCGGACATGACGTCATGGAGTGCATTTGAATCGACTAGGCCCAAGGATCCCAGGGATACCAAGTTTTTGAAAATCTGACTTACAGTTCAAAAGTTACAAGCAGAAATGTCCCTCAAATTTTGACCTGTTGGTGGCGCTAGAGGGTTTGAGCTGGTGCCCTGTAATTTTTTGTGGGGAATCCTGGGACAGACTAGAATACATGTGAAAAGTTTGAAAATAATCCTATAAAGGGTTCCCGAGGTATGAGCTCACTTCCTGTTTGGCGACTTTTAGGACGCGTTTAATTGGCTGTCACGACAAAATGATAAGAGATATCAAAGAATCCAGGGATATTTCTGATGAGGCTCAGTCCAAAGATGCTATGTACCAAATTGGAGCAAAATTGGTCCAAAATTGAGGGAGGAGAAGCATTTTGAGTGTTTTTCATAAAATTCAAAATGGCGGAAAATCTACCCTGGCGAACATGACGTCACAGAATGCGTTGGATTCGTCTTACCCCAAGGAGTCCAGGGAGCCAAAGTTTTGGAAAATCGGACATACAGTTCAAAACTTACAAGCCGAAATGTACCTGGAACTTTGACCTGCTGGTTGCGCTAGAAGGTTGGGGGTGGGGAGGTAAAATTTGTTGAAGGGCATCATGAGACTGTCTAGAATGTGTGTGCACACCATTTGTTGTGGAAATTACAAGTTAATTTGTAGAAGCAGAAGCATTTTATTGATTTTCACAAAATCCAAGATGGCGGACATTCTATTCCGGTGGGCATGACGTCATAGGGTGTGTTGGATCAGTCTTCGCCCAAGGATCCCAGGCATACCATCCATCCATCCATCCATTTTCTTCCGCTTATCCGGGGCCGGGTCGCGGGGGCAACAGTCTAAGCAGGGACTCCCAGACTTCCTTCACCCCGGACACTTCCTCAGCCCAAGGCGTTCCCAGGCCAGCCGGGACACATAGTCCCTCCAGCGTGTCCTGGGTCTTCCCCGGGGCCTCCTCCCGGTGGGACATGCCCGGAACACCTCCCGAGGGAGGCAACCAGGAGGCATCCGGAACAGATGCCCGAGCCACTTCAGCTGGCTCCTCTCAACGTGGAGAAGCAGCGGCTCTACTCCGAGCCCCTCCCTTGTGACTGAGCTTCTCACCCTATCTCTAAGGGTGCGCCCAGCCACTCTGCGGAGGAAACTCATTTCGGCCGCTTGTATCTGCAATCTCGTCCTTTCGGTCATTACCCAAAGCTCATGACCATAGGTGAGTGTAGGAACGTAGATTGACTGGTAAATTGAGAGCTTCGCCTTTTGGCTCAGCTCCCTCTTCACCACAACGGTCTGGTACAACGACCGCATCACTGCCGACGCTGCACCGATCCGCCTGTCAATCTCACGCTCCATCACTCGTGAACAAGACCCCGAGATACTTGAACTCCTCCACTTGAGGCAAGGACTCCCCACCCACCCGGAGAGGGCAAGCCACCTTTTTCCGGTCAAGAACCATGGCCTCGGATTTGGAGGAGCTGATCCTCATTCCAGCCGCTTCACACTCGGCTGCAAACCGCCCCAGTGCACATTGGAGGTCCCGGTTCGATGAAGCCATCAGGACAACATCATCTGCAAACTGCAGAGATGAGATCCTGTGGTTCCCAGACCGGATCCCCTCCGGCCCCTGACTGCGCCTAGAAATTCTGTCCATAAATGTAATGAACAGAACCGGTGACAAAGGGCAGCCCTGGCGGTGTCCAACATGCACCGGGAACAGGTCCAACTTACTACCGGCAATGCGAACACAGCTCCTGCTCCGGTCATACAGGGACCGAACAGCCCTTAGCAAAGGGCCCCAAACCCCGTACTCCCAGAGCACTCTCCACAGGATCCCACGAGGGACACGGTCGAATGCCTTCTCCAGATCCACAAAGCACATGTGGACTGGTTGGGCAAACTCCCATGCACCCTCAAGCACCCGATGGAGAGTATAGAGCTGGTCCAGTGTTCCCCGCCCGGGACGAAAACCACACTGCTCCTCCTGAATCAGAGGTTCGACTATCGGTCGAATTCTCCTCTCCAGCACCCTGGAATAGACCTTACCGGGAAGGCTGAGGAGTGTGATTCCCCGATAGTTGGAACACACCCTCCGGTCCCCCTTCTTAAACAGAGGGACCACCACCCCAGTCTGCCAGTCCAGAGGTACTGTCCCCGACCGCCACGCGATGTTGCAGAGACGTGTCAGCCAAGACAGCCCTACAACATCCAGAGACCTGAGATACTCAGGACGGATCTCATCCACCCCCGGGGCCTTGCCGCCGAGGAGCTTTCCAACCACCTCAGTGACTTCAGCCAGGGTGATGAGTGAGTCCGCCTCCGAGTCTCCAGCCTCTGCTTCCTCCTCGGAAGACGTGACAGCGGGATTGAGGAGATCCTCAAAGTATTCCTTCCACCGTCCGATAACATCCCCAGTTGAGGTCAACAGCTCCCCACCCGCACTGTAAACAGTGTTGGTGAAGGACTGCTTCCCCCTCCTGAGGCGCCGGACGGTTTGCCAGAATTTCTTTGAGGCCGTCCGATAGTCCTCCTCCATGGCCTCTCCGAACTCCTCTCAAACCCGAGTTTTTGCCTCTGCGACCGCCCGGGCTGCAGCACGCTTGGCCCACCGGTACCCGTCGGCTGCCTCCGGAGTCCCACGAGCCAATAAATCCCGATAAGACTCCTTCTTCAGCATGACGGCATCCCTTACTTCCGGTGTCCACCACCGAGTTCGGGGATTGCCGCCGCGACAGGCACCACAGACCTTACGACCACAGCTACGGGCGGCCGCATCGACAATAGAGGCCGAGAACAGAGCCCATTCGAACTCTATGTCCCCAGCCTCCACCAGAATCTGGGAGAAGCTCTTCCGGAGGTGTGAGTTGAAGGTACCCCTGACAGAGGGATCTGCCAGTCGTTCCCAACAGACCTTCACTACGCGCCTGGGCCTGCCAGCTCTTTCCGGCTTCCTCCCCCGCCAGCGGACCCAACTCACAACCAGGTGGTGATCAGTTGACAGCTCTGCCCCTCTCTTCAACCGAGTGTCCAAGACACGCGGCCGGAGGTCAGATGACATGACAACAACGTCGATCATCGACCTCCGTCCTAGGGTGTCCTGGTGCCACGTGCACAGGTGGACACCGTTGTGCTCGAACATGGTGTTCGTTATGGACAAACTGCGCATAGCACAGAAGTCCAATAACAGAACACCGCTCGGGTTCAGATCAGGGAGGCCGTTCCTCCCAATCACCCCTCTCCAGGTGTCACTGTCGTTGCCCACGTGGGCGTTGAAGTCCCCCAGGAGAACAACGGAGTCCCCCGGCGGTGCACTGTCCAGTACCCCTCCCAGGCACTCCAAGAAGGCCGGGTACTCTGCACTGCTGTTCGGCCCGTAGGCCGACACAACAGTGAGAGACCTGTCCCCGACCCGAAGGCGCACGGACGCGACCCTCTCGTTCACCGGGGTGAACTCCAACACTCGGCGGCTAAGCTGTGGGGCAATGAGCAGGCCCACACCAGCCCGCCGCCGTTCCCCGCGGGCAACGCCAGAGAAATGGAGGGTCCAGCCCCCCTCAAGGAGCCTCCTCTCTTATTTATTTCTCCTGTTGTCTGCGTGCCTCTCTTGTTTTTGTCATTTTCTCGCTTTTTGGAGCAGATTTTCCAAATTCCAAAAAGATGGATGTGATCAGCTGGACCCTCAGCGCTATTGATACTCTTTTTTCATGGAGGAGTGCTGCTCCGGGAGAAGCGGTGTGTCCAGATGGTACTTTTGATGCTGGATATGCGAGGGACTCGTATCGTGCGTGGCAAGTCGTATGTTTGGCACCAATGTACCTGGAGGATGTGGAGGATATTTACGTATTTGGATTTCTGATAGCTGGACATCTGTTAATTGGCCTGGGATTGTCCATGATCTATCGCATAAATTGTTAGCTGGCAGCTAGTAAAGAATCCCCTAAGCTGTCTGCAGAAATTTCGAGCCATTGTGAAGCCGTTGGAGATCTCGTGAAAGGATTACATCAGAAAGTGGGACAGGTTGAGGTCCTTTTGGAAGGATTTCAACCGAAGGAAACATCTCGACGTTCGGATATCATCACGGGGATGGTGACAGAACTGTGTAAAGCCAACGCAGCGCAGTCTGTGCGCCAAGAGGAACTAATGAGATCTCTCATGAATCTTCATGGCGATATGAAGATGGGGGTCTGGCACAACTCGAGCCCAGTCTAAATTATTTACCTGGGTCTCTAAAAATGTATTTCATCATGCTAAATTAACCCCCCTGGATAATTCTCTCCTGTGAAAATCTGTGGCTCCAATGGTTATCTGTGTTTTGACTTTGCCTCCCTGCATGAACACTTCCAAGGCCACAGATGTGGTTTGTTATCTGGACTCTACATAAACATGGCACCCACTCTTACACTGTCACTGAAAATAGAAATAATAGTAGAAATTCCCTGTCTTTAGAAAGGTCTGTCCTCTGCTCTCGGTTCAATCGATTTCCAATCTGACCCCCCCCCCCCCACATCCTTCCTTATGTTACCAACAAAAAAGATCACCTTATGTTATATCTCCAATTGTTTTTCTGTCATTACATGTTGTTAAATTGTCACTGATTGTACTTGTATTGTATCTTTTCTGCTCTGCATCTCCCAGTCGGCGGCGCGCGCAAGTGCAGCGGCCCCTCCCCTAGCCACTCTATCACTGTCCTGCCTGGTTAGTGGGGAAACAAAATTTCGAATTCATTCTATGTACATGTACATGATTGTTTTTCGACAATAAAGCAAACTATGACTATGAACTATGACTATGAGTTGGGTTCCAGAGCCCAAGCTCTGCGTGGAGGTGAGGCCGACTATATCTAGTCGGTAACGCTCAACCTCTCGCACAAGCTCAGGCTCCTTCCCCCCCAGCGAGGTGACATTCCATGTCCCCAGAGCTAGTCTCCAGTCCGGAGATCTGGTCGCCGAGGCCCCCGCTTTCGGCTGCCGCCCAGATCTCTCTGCACTGGCCCCTTATGGATCCTCCTGTGGGTGGTGAGTCCACGGGAGGACGGCCCCACGTCGCTCCTTCGGGCTGAGCCCGGCCGCGCCCCATGGGGAAAGGCCCGGCCACCAGGTGCTCGTTGGCGAGCTCCCACCCCAGGCCTGGCTCCAGGGTGGGCCCCCGGTGACGCCAATCCGGGCGACGTAACTGGCCTCGATCTAATACTCATCATAATGGGCTTCTGAACCGCTCTTAGTCTGACCCGTCCCCCAAGACCTGTTTGCCTTGGGTGACCCTACCAGGGGCATAAAGCCCCCGACAACATAGCTCCCAGGATCATTCGGGCACTCAAACCCCTCCACCACGTTAAGGTGGCGGCTCAAGGAGGGGTGGCTGGAAGGTGCATCCAAAATTTCACAACTTTTTACCAGACGGTTCTAGGGGTTGCCATAGACTCCCATTGAAGAAAGAATATAAAATAATAATAAGAAGAAGAATCAGGAGACCAGAACATCAAAGGAAAGATCAAAGGGTTGCTAGGCAACGTCGCTAGGCAACGCAGAGCAAACACTTTTTTTTTTTTTTTTAATCTTTTAATATTACAAGGTACACAATAATACACACTTCAGGTACATAATAGTACATATTTCATCACCACAATAACATTCACAAAGCACTCAGAAAACACATCGGGGGATGCGGGTATGGGAACAAACACCACTGGGCACAAGGGCTAAGAGAAACAGGGGGAATGTAGAGGACCAAAGGGATTGCCCCAGGTGAAGAAAGGGGCCTGGGGGAGAGCAAGGGTGATGCAGTGCAAACACGATTTTTTAGGGTACCTAGCACCTTCGGTGCTTGGCCCCTAATAATAATAATATGAATCAGGAGACCAGAACATCAAAGGAAAGATCAAAGGGTTGCCAGGCAACGTCGCTAGGCAACGCAGAGCAAACACTATAGGGTGCCTAGCACCTTCAGGGCTTGGCCCTTAATAATAAAAGGCCCCTTTCTTCATCCCTTTGGTCCTCTACATCCCCCCTGTTTCTCTTGGCCCTTGTGCCCAGTGGTGTTTATTCCTGTACCCGCATCCCCCGATGTGTCTTCTGAGTGCTTTGTGAATGTTATTGTGGTGATGAAATATGTACTATTATGTACCTGAAGTGTGTATTATTGTGTACCTTGTAATATTAAAAGATTAAAAAAAAATAATAATAATAATAAAAGGAATGTGACAGTTATGAGTACTATGAGACTAAGAGATGAAAACTTTATGTAAAGGTGCACTATGTACTATGACTATCACTTTCTTGTTTCTGTGAATATGCCATTGCTCTGACTGGAATATTCCACTGTATGACATTATACAGCTCTACCTTACATTGATTAAATTACAGGTGTTTCATAGCTAGAAAAACAGACATTCTGACTGAACGGGATTGCTTCTCCACAGAGCTGACCTGCAACTTGATCTGGTTTGGTCTCCATGATGATAAAAAGCTTTAGTAAAACACTCCAGACAAAGCAATAAAAGCTGCACAGAAAAGTTATGCAATGCACCTTTAATATATTTATAGAAATTCTGACATCTGATCCTGGATTTGATGCCACCCACCATGTTGATTGGTCAAGTGAGAATGCCCTGAAAGGAAATACAGCCTTTATGGAGGACGCAACAGACTTCCTGTGTGCAGAATACAACGAGGAAGTCATATATGGTCTGGCCAACAAAAAGAAGGGGTAGGTTATAAATATTTATAAGGCAAGATGTTATGAAGAGTCAACGCAGGATGCCAGGATGCACAATGCCTGAATACTGAGGTCGTTTTCACACCAGGAAAGTACGATAGTTCACTTGCTTTGGTCCGGACCAAATGTTTTTTTTATTTTTTTTTATTTTGGTGCGGTTTGCTTTCACACTGCAGTTTTTCCCCAAGCGAACTAACATCTAAACAAAAGCACCTGTGCTGAGGTCGCTCAGCCATTGGACAAAAGTGAGCCCTGTCGAAACGCCGTGTCCAAACCCGGAAGGAGGAGAATAACGGTGTTACGTGCTGTTTTCAATCTAGCCTTAGCGATATGGTTTGCTCAGTTTTTACAGTTCGCACAAATGTTTGAGCAGCATCGTGAGGTTTACACTATTTTACAATCAATTTCCAATCAATTTTCTTGCTCTTCACGCAAAACGTAAGTATGCCTCGTAAGTTTCGTTTCGTTTAGTTTGGTCAGCCTCGGTTTCCCATAATGCTTGACATACGACGGGAGCTCGTTAAGTACAAAAAGCCAACTTGTGTCGGATCGAGTCCGGTCTGCATTCTCACCTCAAACGAACCGCACCAGAGTTCGTATGGAACCGGACCGAGACCGACCTTTTTAGGTGGTCTCGGTCCGCTTGTTTGCTCCGGATCGAGACTTTTGGTTTTTATTCACACCAGCCCAAAAGGTCAGAATCAAAGGAGCAAACGAACTCTGGTTCGTTTTAAACGAACCAAACAAGGCAGGTGTGAAAACGACCTGAGAGCAGACTGGCTCACCGATACAGGAAGTTAGGAGGAGTGAAGGGTGTGAGGAAACAGGAGGAGGGGGGCAGGGGGAGATGACGAGTCCAGATATTTTATTTACAGTTATCTAATCATAATTGTGATATACATAACGTATGCCACAGAACAACAAATGATATACTTTTCTCTTTTTTGAGAATATTACAGTGTTATTTTATTTGTTCACTCTGTTTTTTTCTAATGGTACTGTATGATACACTGGGTTCAGTTATCGCAACAAATCCTGTTTATGCAAATAGAAATCACTAGGACATCTGGATAGCACTGACTGATGTTGTTATCTACAGTTAGGATTGATTAATTTGATTACTTAAGTCATCTCTTAATACAAAATAACAATACAAAAACAAAGTGAGTAGTGTAGCCACGGTGACTGGCAATAGTCAGTTAAAATGATGGGAATAATCCAATGCTGAAACAGAAGTAGTTATTTTGAGTTGGATGGTGTGAGGAGAGAACTCATGCAAAGTGCACCTCAACAGCAGACTCAGGTCAGCTGAAAAGCTCTGCAAGTTACTGTGGCAACCAGTAAGTGTGCAGGCGAGAACAACACTTTGACTTACTAAGATAATATCTGCAGCATGCAACCTTCAACATCTAGCATCTTTTTACATGCAGCTTTACATTTGAAAAACATTAAAACTGATATTTTTTCTAACACTAACCACGCCATTTATTTAGGCTTTGGAATGACACAAAAACATTGGTTCAATGTTTCTAGATAAATACAGGAGTTGTAGGTCTACATAAAGTCTGCACATCTCGTACATTTAAAAACAAAGCAAAAGTTTCAAAGGGAGGCATATGGAGAATTAACAGAACCTCTTGGATGAAAGCTTCATCTTATAAATCTAGCCCAAAATCTTACTTTGAATCCCTTTTCTTCCTACTGGGATGAATGAGGAAAAAAAAAGATGCCAAACTTTATACCACATGTTTGCAGACATATGTGAAACACACATATTATATTGCCAAAAGAATTCACTCATGCATCCAAATATTGCAAATTTGGTGTTCCGATCACTTCCATAGCCACAGGTGTATAAAATCAAGGCCTGTAGTCTGTTTCTACAAACATTTGTGAAAGAATGGGTCGCTCTCAGGAGCTCAGTGAATTCCAGCTTGGTGTTGTGATAGGATGTTGCCTGGAAGAATCCATGACTCATCGCTGTACCAGCGGTGAGTCTGGTAACGCTTGGTCCAGAATGCGCTGCAGTTGCGCGTAGACAGACAGCTAAGTGAACCAATCAGAGATTGCGCCATCTTGATTCAAAACTGAGGAGGAACTTCCGCTGCCTAAGAGTGACTTTGCGGGCAAAGGTGGGTGCACTGACGTCACCATCTTTGAACGAATCAGAATCGCGGAGTCCGTTTTTAACCGGAGGAGCGAGGGTGGAGCGAGGGTGTCCAAATGGTATCACGCTGTATAGGAAATACAGAGAGATATCATTTGGCTGGCCAGGTAAGGTAGGATGCCTTTCTCGCTCCTAAATATTCCACAGTCAACTGTCAGTGGTATTATAACAAAGTGGAAGCAACTGGGAACGACAGTATAGTGTGCAGAGGTCGCCAACTTTCTGCAGAGTCAATTATTACAGACCTCCAAACTCCATGTGGCCTTCAGATTAGCTCAAGAACAGTGCGTAGAGAGCTTCATGAAATAGGTTTCCATGGCCGAGCAGCTGCATCCAAGCCATACATCACCAAGTGCAATCTAAAGTGTCAGATGGAGTGGTGTAAAGCACGCCACCACTGGACTCTAGAGCAGTGGAGATGCGTTCTCTGGGATGAGAACGCGTTCTCCATCTGGCAATCTTATGGACGAGACTGGGTTTGGCAGTTGCCAGGAAAATGGTACTTGTCTGAGTGCATTGTGCCAAGTGTAAAGTTTGGTAGAGGGGGATTATGGTGAGGGATTGTTTTCAGGAACTGGGCTTGGCCCCTTAGTTCCAGTGAAAGGAACTCTGAATGCTTCAGCATACCAAGAGATTTTGGACAATTCCATGCTCCCAACTTTGTGGGAACAGTTTGGAGATGGCCCCTTCCTCTTCCAACATGACTGTGCACCAGAGCACAAAGCAAGGTCCATAAAGACATGGATGAGAGAGTTTGGTGTGGATGAACTTGACTGGCCTGCACAGAGTCCTGACCTCAACCCGACAGAACTCCTTTGGATGAATTAGAGCGGAGATTGAGAGCCAGGCCTTCTCGTCCAGCATCAGTGAGTGACCTCACAAATGCGCTTCTGGAAGAGTGGTCAAAAATTCCAATAAACACACTCCTAAACCTTGTTGACACCCTTCCCAGAAGAGATAAACCTGGGTGGACCAATGTCATATTAAACCCTATGGATTAAGAATAAAATTCATATATATATATTTTGATGATACAGTAATTACCAA
Organism: Paratrypauchen microcephalus; assembly: GCA_036785185.1. Taxonomy (NCBI): domain Eukaryota; kingdom Metazoa; phylum Chordata; class Actinopteri; order Gobiiformes; family Gobiidae; genus Paratrypauchen; species Paratrypauchen microcephalus. Next base: position 276,442 of record JAVJIX010000052.1, on the reverse strand, counting down.
ATGTTGGTGTAATATTTCGATTTGACTTGAGGGAAGATTCATCTTCTCTGTCTTCTTACAATAACGTTGCCTTATATAATGGATAATAATAATACTCGCTGTAGGCATATCATGTTTTACATAAATCATCACCAAGGCTGGGTTCGCTTTGAGCACACGTCCCCTCTCTCCTCCTCCTCGCTAGATCCAATCCAACATCTTGATTTAAACAGAAATTAGCAGAGATTAATCAAGAGAGCCGGGGGAGAGGAAAGAGCAGATCTTCCCAACAAATCGCCTCATTTTCTAGAACAAAGCCCTTAGAAATTCACAATAGCTCTAGTGATTCAAGTCGACGGGGGGAAGAGAGGACTGTCTTTATCTCGAGACAGAGAGAGAATAAAACAATAAAATGTGGAGCTGTGGATGTAGCCGTTCCTTTCTGTTTCACGTGTCATGCTGCACCCACCTTCCTCCTCCTCCCCTCGGCCTCATGTGACAGGCGCTGAGTGGGTGTGCATGAGAGCAAGGGAGAAGAGGAGAGAGAGCGAGAGAGAGAGAAGAGATGAGAGGGAAGAGTAAGGAGTGGGTTTGCATGAGCGAGAGAGAGGAGAGAGAAAAGAGAGAGAGAGAGGAAGGAGAGAGAGAGAGGAGCGAGAGAGGGGGAGCGAGAGATGTGAGACAGACAGAGAAGAAGAGAGAGAAGAGGGAGATGAAAGAGAGAGACAGAGGAATGGAGAGAAGAAAAAGAGGAGAGAGAGAGAGAGAGAAGAAGAGAGAGGAGGGGAGAAAGAGAAAGAGGAGAGAAGAGAGAAGGGGAGAGAAAGAGGAAAGAGAGAGGAGAAAGAGGGAGAGAGAAGACAGAGAGGAGAGAGGGAGAGAGAAAGAGAGGAGAAAGAGAAGAGAGAGACAGGAGAGAGATGAGAGAAAAGAGGGAGATGAGAGAGAGACAGAGGAGAGGAGGGAAGAAAAAAGAGAGGAGAGAGAGGGAGAGAGAAGAAGAGAGAGGAGAGGAGAAAGAGTAAGAGGAGAGAAGAGAGTGGGTTTGCATGAGCGAGAGAGAGGAGAGAGAAAAGAGAGAGCGGGAGGAGAGAGAGAGAGGAGCGAGAGAGGGGGAGCGAGAGATATGAGACAGACAGAGAAGAAGAGAGAGGAGAAAGAGGAGAGAAGAGAGAGACAGAAGAGAGATGAGAGAGAAGAGGGAGATGAAAGAGAGAGACAGAGGAATGGAGAGAAGAAAAAAGAGAGGAGAGAGAGGGAGAGAGAAGAAGAGAGAGGGGAGGAGAAAGAGTAAGAGGAGAGAAGAGAGAGGGGAGAGAGAGAGGGGAAAGAGAGAGAGAGAAGAGAGAGAGGAGAGAGGGAGAGAGAGAAAGAGAGGAGAAAGTGGAGAGAAGAGAGAGACAGGAGAGAGATGAGAGAGAAACAGAGGAGGGGAGAAAAGCTAAAAGAGGAGAGAGAGAGGGAGAGAGAAGAAGAGAGAGGAGAGGAGAAAGAGAAAGAGGAGAGAAGAGAGAGGGGGAGAGAGAGAGAGGAAAGAAAGAAAGAGAGAGAGAGAGAGAGGAGAGAGAGAGGGAAGAAAGGAGAGACTGACTTTTAAAATACATTTATTATTAGAGAAGAGAGGAGAGAAGAGAGGAAGAGAAGAGACATAGGACTGGTGAAAAAGCTTATTTATGTAATAGCTGACATCAGAGGCCGTAACATAGCTACTGTTCTTATACTTCAAATATGCTTGAAATAAAAAAGTTAAAGTACATATAGCACACTGAAAGACAGCCAGGCTACTTTGTTTTATCATATTTCATTTTACTATCACTATTCAAACTCAATTATTTATATTTCTGTTTATTTACCTTGAGTCTGATTTCCATAATATTTAAAAGATTCTGTTTATTAACCACCACAATGAGCAGTGAGCATCTCAGTGTTTGGTTTTAATGTACTTAATTTAAAATCTAAAATTTACTTATGCCTCTACACATATGTTAAATTTCTCTGATTATTTTGTGTCACAATCCAGTGCTTTCCAGCTTTAATATATAGAACATTTTAGTTGAAGATAATTGAATGATATTAATCTCATGTAGTCTTTACAGAGTATTAAGCTTCAGTGACCTAACAGAAAGTAAACCGTCAAATCTATTGCAAATTAACATACAAATGACTGCATGGTGGCAGATTGATAATTTGTGGTGGTACTTGGCTACTGCTTCAATGTTTCTGAGAGAATAATTGAGTTGGTTGTTGACAGATCTCATGTTGCTTGATTGTTTCACTGTAAACAAACAGCGAGGAGAGATTCATTGATAATGTTTTGTCTGATTTGGATAATGTGGAGCTCAGAGCTAAACTTAGTGTTACTGCAGTAAAATAGTAGCCATAGTGACAGCAGTGAAGTTATGAGAACTGAAAAAACAAGTCTAACCTCATCAGTATTAGTGTTAGATTTTATATAGTTGTAGTAATATAGCTAACTTTGTAAAAACTATACATTTTATGTGAAGCGAGTGACAATATTTAACTTTTTACATGCATCTCTTTTGTAGTATATATTGCAAATAATGATGATCACAGATTAAAGAAATGAATCTTGTAGACATTTTTCCTGATTATTAGTGGGTTATTTAGCATAGAGCCCAGAGCTGTTGCCACTCCTGAAAAAACATCACATACTGTTTTTCAACTCCTCTTCCCAAGACGAAGACGTAAACCAAACAAATAAATGATGAAACTTCGATGAAACGTCGATTCTGGAATAAAATTTAAACTCTAACTGTACAGACAGTTTCCGACAGAGAGAGATAGAGAGAGAGAGAGAAAGAGAGAGAGAGAGACAGAGAAAGAGAGAGAGAGACAGACAGACAGACAGACAGAGAGAGAGAGACAGAGAGAAGAGAGAGACAGAGAGAAAGATTGAGAGACAGAGAGAGAGACAGAGAGAGAGAGAAAGGAGAAAAACAGAGAGAGAAGAGAGAAAGAGAGAGAAGGAGAGGGAAAGGGAGAGAAGCAGAGAAAGAGAGAGAGAGAGAAAGAGAGGGAGAAGAGAAAGAGAGACACAGAAAGAAAAGAGAGACAGAGTGAAAGGAGAGAGACAGAGTGAAGGAGAAAGAGAGTTATCTGAAGGGACTGGTTTGTTTATGCCTTTCAGCCGGGGCATTATCCACTAACACACACTGACTGTGTGAATAAGGTGACGCAGTACAGAACCAGTGCACTGGTGTAATTAGTGGATGGGATTGCCATAATCATCAGGGTAAACAAATACAACAGTTTGTAGGAAGAGCAAACTCAAAAGCATTAGCAAGCAAGAAGAATACACATCTCTGGAACAACAGTCTGGCATTTATGCAATAGATAATAGATAATTAAAACAAGTGAATAAAGTTGTCCCAAATTCCACCTGATCAAAGCTCTGAATAGTTATGTCTGAACTGCAAAGTAACTAAATACATTTAAATATTGACATTTGGTATTATCTATGGTTTTGATTTGTTAACTTTGGTTTAGATTCTCAAAGATTTCCACAATCATGTCAATGTCATTCTTGTGTCTTGTCTGGCTTTGGTCCTAGCTGCATTTCTTATGATCAATATAATGATATAACAACAGATGGGTGAGATGTCGTATGATCCGTGCACCTACTGTTTTCCTGATGCTAACAGCTCAGCGGGAGCAGCTCAGATTGACATTCAGGGTTAAGCAGGTTATTGAACATTCCCAGACATCGGCAGAGGCTAACAATCTTTACAAGAGATGAAAGAAAGCACCAAAGAAGCATCCAAAACAGAAGGATATTTGTAAGTTAAATCCTCCTTTAGTGTTCAGTGTCCTTTAAAGTGGTGCTTTTACTACTAATTGTGGTATTTTTTATTATTATTCTGTGTGGTTTGCAATGAGAAAAGTATGGTTCAGCCCAGGTTCACTCCTGCTTTAGACAAATTTGTTCATTCATTTGGTGAATCGTACTTGTCATAAGTAATTGTTTTCAACTGTAGTCTCAGAGATATTTAAATAATACTTGCTGAGATAAAAGCAGAAATTCAATTTGTCAACTGGACAAAGTTTGTTTGGTCGAAAACGTTTCGCCGCTCATCCGAGAGGCTTCGTCGAAAGCCGAGAGGCCGAGAGGCTTTGACGAAGCCTCTCGGATGAGCGGCGAAACGTTTTCGACCAAACAAACTTTGTCCAGTTGACAAATTGAATTTCTACTTTTATCATGGATTCTACCTGGACGGCTGAGGGACTCTTCACGCAATACTTGCTGAGCTCTTGTTTAACTCTGGTCTTGTCGTGTTTTTGTCCTGGTTATTTTAGTGGTTAGTTTTATTTTGTCCTGGTTTGGTTCTGGCTCTGAGGTGCAATTTCTTCACTGTGACGCACATTCCACTGAAACACTAACCTAGTGCTCCACTGACTTCAGCCCCCCTGTCTTCCAGTGGCTCAAAATGTCAACTCCAAGCTCCTTGTCCCTCCTTCTGTGTCGCTGAGGATGATTAATAAAGACTTAAAGACTCTTACACTGCCTACACACTCCTACACTAAACTTCGTGCCTTTTCAGTCATTGCTGGAGGGAGAATTATGCTTCACAGCTGAAAAAGGAAAGAGGAAAACCTTCTTACAGGCTAATGTCGCCCGTCACCACAGAGCCAAGTACATCCAATACATTTTATATTGACATATAATGAGATAAGGATACAAAAGCACAACTAACATGGGTAGATGTAACTGTTGCTGGATCACCTGTTTTATGAGGGTTTCATCTTTAGTTCTGGTGTGTTTCTGGTTTGAGCCTCGTGGCATTTTTTCCCTATGTAATTTTCCTTGTTAGTTCTGAAATAGATTTTTTTTCTTTTCTTTTTTGTCTAACACAATCCTGAACTATCCAGTGATTAAAATTTAGCACTGTTTTCAATTCAAAACAAACATTCTATCTTTTGAATAGTCAAAAGTACCCAAAACGGCACCTAGAAACAAGACGCAAAACCCCATGGTTAGAATAAAATGTTAAACAAATATTTACATTGTTTGTGTGGTGGTTAATGACTATCTTTGTAATACGTCATAAATTCATTCATATCTGAAGTGAGAGTTCATTTTTGAGTTCACCAGTAGGAATTACCCAAGTATTCCAGGGCATTTTACCATCAGCTACTACTTGACCATAACTAAACCATCAAACAGGACTAAGAATACACCAGGATTAAACCAGAGCTTCAATGCTGTCACAGCCACTCATCTCTCTGCTCATATAGGTCGATCCGCTGTGTGCGTTTCCATTTTAGAGCGCCACTCTTGTGTGAAGCCCCTCTGCTCCTCCTGCTTCGCTTGTCAAAATACCTAATCACACCTGTCCATTGCCTAAAACTCACACCTGGAGAGCTCATGAATAGCTGGGGCCTCTACCGCAGCCATTTTCCCTGGTTGAAATATAGAAATGCTGAGGAGAGGAGAGCGATTTGCCTGTTGAAACACTGCTATTCTATTTCAGACCATCCCACACACAGTAGGAGAGAAGCCGTGATGTGACACCCTTTAATTACACAGTTTCAGGCCCTTGTGAAAATTGGCGCAACTCTACATCTAACATAATAAAAGAAGAAATTCAATTTGTCAACTGGACAAAGTTTGTTTGGTCGAAAACGTTTCGCCGCTCATCCGAGAGGCTTCGTCAGTTCTGGTTAGAGTGCTGGTAAGACACTGCTTATATCTCGCTGCAGGGAGGAGCTAACTATACTGCAGTTTTTTTCCGAAACTATCTCGCCTATTTGTTTCTGTCTTTTGTTTCTCTGGCGTCTAGTTTAGCATACCTATTCATCCCTACACGACTGTTTTTCACACATCATTGCTATCAGGCCATCATTGCTCTAGAGAGGGACCAGAGCATCAACATCCTGCCTGCGGACAAAGGGAGATGCACGGTGATCTTGGACTCAGCTGATTATGAGGCGAAGGTGAACAGCTTACTCAGTGACATGACAACATACGAAGTACTGAAACGGGACCCCACCAATGGGTACAGAAAGAAGATCATTGATTGCTTGCAGAAGTTGAGGAAAAAAGAAGTCATTGATCGACAACTGTATTACAGACTGTACCCTGGTGACGCTATCCCGTGCATCTATGGCCTCCCTAAGATTCACAAACAGGGAGTACCACTCAGACCCATTGGGTGTAGTGTTGACTCCATCACATATAATGTGGCCAAACACCTAAAAAACATCTTGGCTCCATTGGTGGGTAACACGGAGCACCACATTGAGAACACAGCCGAATTTGTAAACAAAGTTAAGTTTCTCCAGTTTGGTCAGGATGAGACAATGGTTTCCTTTGATGTAACCTCTCTTTTCACTTGTATCCCCACAGCTGTAGCGGTCGAAGCAGCGAGAAGGAGTTTACTACAGGATTCCAAGCTAGAAGAGAGAACCAAGCTTTCACCTGACCAAATCTGCCAACTGCTGGAAATTTGTCTGAATACCACCTATTTCCAGTTCAGAGGGAACTTCTACAGACAAATCCATGGCTGTCCGATGGGCTCACCAGTCTCCCCTATCATGGCTAATTTATACATGGAACAATTTGAACAGAGTGCCTTAGCTTCATATCCAGGCACTCCGCCCACACACTGGTATCGTTATGTTGATGATAATTTTTCAAAAATCAAAATTCAAGATTTGGAACCTTTTACTGGACATATCAATTCTGTAGATCCAAATATCAAATTCACCCATGAAGATGCCAAGGATAACACATTGGCGTTCTTAGATTGTGCAGTAACGATAGTAGGAGACCGGGGACTCCAAGTAGAAGTCTTCAGGAAGCCCACACACACAGACCAATACCTGCTTTTTGATTCACACCACCCACTGCAGCACAACGTGGTGCGTGATACGGCTGTATTCTTACGCACTGGGCCCAAGTGGTTCCCACAAGCACAGAGGGTAAGGAGAAAGAAGAACAACATGTGCAGGAACCCCTCTCTGTTTGTGGATATCCTAAATGGGCTGTCAACAAAACCAAGAGAGACAAGGGCAAGAAACAAGATAACAGAGAATCCGAACCCAGGAGGAAAGGGGTAGCGATTCCTTACCTGGCCGGCGTGTCGGAAAAACTACAGAGGATTTTCAGACCATATGAAATCCCAGTTTATTTCAAACCCACAAACACTTTAAGACAAAAACTCGTCCACCCAAAAGACAAAACACCGAGCCACAAACAAAGCAATGTGGTCTACTCCATTCAGTGTAGTGAAGACTGCAGTGAGCGCTACATTGGAGAAACAAAACAGCTACTTCACAAGAGGATGTACCAACACAGACGGGCGTGCCAGAGTGGACCGTCATCTGCCGTACATCTTCACCTAGAAGCCACGGGCCATTCATTTGAGGACAGTGAGGTTCAGATCTTGGCCAGGGGAAAGAATTGGTTTGAGAGGGGAGTTAAAGAGGCTATTTTTGTCAAAAAAAAAGAGAATCCTTCTTTAAACAGAAATGGTGGAGTCAGACATAATTTGTCTCCCATCTATAGTTCCATTCTTAAACCTAAATTAAAACAAACAAAAGAAACAATAGGGCTAGCCAGGTCAGGGCCAGAGGTGTGAAAAACAGTCGTGTAGGGATGAATAGGTATGCTAAACTAGATGCCAGAGAAACAAAAGACAGAAACAAATAGGCGAGATAGTTTCGGGAAAAAAAATGCAGTATAGTTAGCTCCTCCCTGCAGCGAGATATAAGCAGTGTCTTACCAGCACTCTAACCAGAACTGACGAAGCCTCTCGGATGAGCGGCGAAACGTTTTCGACCAAACAAACTTTGTCCAGTTGACAAATTGAATTTCTTCTTTTATTATGGATTCTACTTGGACAACTGAAGGACTCTTCACGTACATCTAACATAGATTTGGGGACCTGATGACACAGCATTTGCATTAAGTATATACAATATTTTAAATAGAAAAATTTGTAATATGGTTACAAAATGGTCTTTCAAGCAAATGGTGGAATTGTGAAAAAAAGTCTTTGATTCAGTTTCAAAAATGTGTCAAAAAATAAACCAGGACTATACCAGGACTGAGCCAGATACTGTGCAACTTTTCTGGTGTGTCTGTGGGGGTAGGGGGTCCTATGAGATGTCATTGCTTTGCCTGGAATATTCCCCAGAATGGCATCAAACAGGTGATATATCCCTTGTTGCAGGTCAGATCTGTGGAGAGGCAAGCCTGAATGCATGTGTTCAAGGTATTTGTAAGCAATGAAAAAATCTATAGTTAAATAAATGCTTGATACAAAGGTGTGATGCAATGAAGTAGAATGAAGAATGCATGTGAGACAATAACACCTCCATGGAGGCAAGCAGGTGATGGACCCTCCACTAGAAACATTACACAGTGCACATGGGCTAATAAACAGGAAACAAGATAAAAACAACAACTTTGTAACTAAGTTTAACCAGAACAAGACCGATGCAGGTGTGAACGAAAAATGATAAAGAACCAAAGTAATTTAACAATAATTTTGTTATGAAATACCTTCTTGTGTTCCCTATGACCCATGTGTGATCTACAAGCTTTACTGGAGTATTTTGTGTTTCCAGTTTATCACCAGTGTTGTCACCCTCTTGGAGCCATTTCTCTGGCTGTGCCGCTGCTGTCGTACAGCTGTTTTATTCCTATAGGGTCAAACCTTTTTCAATTAATTTCTTGTTAGGCCTGATCCAAATAAGCTGCAGTAAGAATTTAATCCTCATGACTAGATTACAGACTGATTGGAGCTACAAAAGAGGAGCATGCCATACAAATATTTCAGCAGCCAGCCAGCTCTGATTGTTTCATCAAAATATTTGATTTAGTAATGTATTGGCGTGACTGTAAATAATGCAATACTGATATTTTCTAGCCATGTGCACTTCCATTTTGTGTGCACAAAATTAATAATTATTAAACAGTTCTTAAACTAAACAGTATAGATGTGTGTAGAATCCCTCAGTCGTCCAGGTAGAATCCACGGCAAAAGGAGAAAGAGTATAGATTAAACCTACAGTATCTATCATGAGGGAGACAAGCAGGTTACAGCACTGCGCTACGTTACAATTAAGGTCTGTGGAGAGTCAGCCCTATTCACAGAAAGAAATATTATATTTTTGAGCAATAGAGACACCCATAATGAATAAATGCTAGAAGGATATGTTTAATGTCATTCCATGGAACATTCCAGGGTCAGCAATAACATCTGCATGGAAACAAGTAGGTTCGATCCACCCTCCACTAGAAAAGATGCACAGTGCACCATTAATCTTGACGTAGTCCTTTTTCACTCTGAGTTTAGTCCTTAACAATGTAACAGCCTAAAATGGAAACTTGCACAGCCTCTTGTGTGACCTGAGCGATGAGTGGATCTAGGTGGGCAGAAGAAGAGCATGCTTTTGCCATTCAAACCGATGCAGATGATTCACAAATGGAGACTAATTCCTGTTGTTTGATGGCGTTTGCATCACTACCCAAAGGCTGTAATCTGTAAAACAGGCCCATTATTATTCCACAGAGCCTATGGTGTGTGCTATATCAGTCCATGCTTGTACTTATTTGTTTTTGAGAGTGTGAGAGAGTGAGAACGGTAGAGTCTGTTGCTATGCATTTTTACACGTCCTCCCACTGGTCTTTTCACTTCACATGAAACAGCATCGCACTTGGGGTTTGAACACACCATTTCTTTTAAAGGGATATGCCACCCCCAGGTCAAACTTGGGCAAACTATTTTTCAGTGCGGAAAAAGACAGCCGAAGCACGCACCACGCTGCGTAACAGGGGAACTGCCTTCCTGGTGTGTAACAGGGATTCCCCTGTCAGCGTGGTGCATGCTTCGGCTGTCTTTTTCCGCACTGAAAAATAGTTCCCATCCAAAATGACCAAGTCAAGCTCTCCGTGTTGATTTGCACATTTATTTGCACTCGATATGAATGCGCAATGCACAGAAAGTAATTGTGAAAAGCATCGAGCAAATTAATTCCTTTTGGCCGAAATCTTTCTCTGGCGACGTTAGACTCCAGTCTAACGCGGAGTAGCTGCAGATACCGCGGCGGTCAGTGCTGACAGACCTGGACAATGGCTGGGTCAACAGAAAAATGCTTTCCACTACTTATTTTAGTCTCTGGACTGCGGGGAGATGCCCACGTTTGACCTGGGGGTGGCATATCCCTTTAACTGTTAGAAACCACTGTAAGCTTCTAGTTGAAGTTTATCTCTTTTTAGTTTTGCTTTAGAAAGGTGGACTATGTAACTTTTCAGGTAGAGGGCCTGCCAGTTGCTTGTCTTCATAGAGATGCTATTGCTTTTCTTGCAATATTCCAAAATATGGCATTAAATTTATCAATCTCCATAGAGACAAGCAGAAGAGGCCAAGAGGTCAATTTACTGGTGAGATCTGGAGAGTTGATCCTACTCACAGTAAGAATGCATGTTTTTAAAGGTATTTTTGAGCAATAAAAACTCTCAAAATTGAATAAATGCATCTTATACAAGTTTAATACCACATTGTGGCAATAGCATCTCCATGGTGGTAGATCCCCAATCTGAAAAGCTACACAGTTAAACCTGGTTTAGTGTTGGTATTCATTTCTGGGTTAGTCCCGGATTAAAGCAGGTTTAGGCATAATGTTAATCTTTTTCTTTTAATGGTAATTTTATGATGATTATTTATGTTTTGATTTGTTTGTATTGTGATTTTTATCTCTTTCTAATTCTGTAAAGCACTTTGAATAACTTTCTGTACGAATTGTGATACAAATAAACTAGCTTTGCCTTTTTTGGACCTCATTAGGTCCTGAATTAGAAGTGACACTAGTCTCTCTCTGCTCCCTAAAAAGTTTGGCATCTTTCAGATGTTTAACTTGTCTATAGTTTTAGTTGAGCCATTAACAAATCCCAGTTTTTGCTTCAGTTTGGGAGCGCTATTTTAATATTCTGTATTCTGTTTTTACATGTGAATATCTTGTCTTATTTAGTTTTACTATAATTTTTGAACAATTGACACTGAAATGGTCCAGCTACTAAGACACACTTGTATCGTTTGAGGTCACACTTTCTTTCTAGTAATGCAACACCTAAAATGTAAAAAGCATTGACAACAGGGGCACAGAATTACAGGTCAGGCATAGCTTGGAGCAGAGGCTAAAAGGACCCAAAGAGTTTTAAATTGCTTGCTGTTCCACCATATTGCTCCATTACTATAGCAGTGACTGCTGCTATAGTGGATAGTAAAGCCAGTTACTTGTATCCTGTGTTTACCACATCATGGCTGTCACTCCTATACTGTATATGGAAGCTTATACAAGTTTGATGTGGCCGTGTAAGGTAAGAAAAATGGTTGGTGGCTTTTGCAGTGCAAGCTGTTATGAGAAAATTGTGAATCTCTTATGAAATTTAGATATAAGTTTAAATGATTAACTTAACGGCTTCCATATAAAGAGCACATACAGTTGTGAATGGACATACATGAACACTATGAAACAAATTTATAGATGAAAAATGAATAAAGCGTGTAGCATATAGTTTCAGCTGCCATTAATTAAGCAAAAAGTTATACGTACAATTTTCTTTTCGAGATAAAATTTTATGGTGTCTACATTTTGTCTACACTACTATATAATTACTACTATATAACTACTGTCACACATTGTCATATATATATATATATATATATATATATATTAGGGGTGTGAATCTTTCACTCACAAAACGGTTCGATTCGAATCTCGATTCACAGGCTACGATTCGATTCAGGGACGATTCATAAAATTAGTAAACGATCCGGTACGATTCGATTCGATACGATTCGATCCGATCCGGTTCGGTTAATTTCGATTCAGTACAAAGGTAGATAAGGTAGATATCAAAAATGAAAAAAGTAGTTATAAAACAAGCAAGTTGCCTATTAAAGGCAAAAATCTGAATGAATCAGAATTAGTGCTTCAGTCACAGTTTCAGTAACTGTATAAAAGTGCAACATATCACTGACAAGAAGATAGATTATTTAATACAGATATGCACCAATTCTGATTATACATTGTATTTTCCACACAAAAGTAAATTAGCCAAGTCAATTTTAGCCCAAATCAAATATACGTTGCCAATACATGAATGTTGTCTAAATAAATCACCCAATCCACTAACCGTGACAATAAAAACGCTAGTATCATACAATTGTTATGGTCTGTAGCTGCTATGCAGACTACTGAGCCGATAGTGAAACATCAGACCGACAGTGAAAGTTTTATTAACGCGACACAACACTGGCACAAAAGTTAACCACGCATATGAACCATGTCCATAAATAGCGGTAGCGCACCAAATTAAGCGCTCAATAAAAGGAAACTTAGCTTAGCTTACCCATAGAGTAGATCTCCTGACGAGACGAGGCGGCGGGAAACCCGCCCTCCGCACAATGCGAATTGGGACACGGCTATACAGTGCAAACATTTTGTGCTCGCTTCCGCATATAGCCCGCGCCGCTCGCATGATTGGCAGTTAACCGGCCAATAAGCTTCAACCCCAGGTAAGTGAACCACCCACCGTTCGCGAAAGAACGCAGACACACACAGGCGGCTTCTGCGCCATGAGAGAGACCGCTCAGGAGCCGAGAACCGATTCTTGGCCGTAAATCCGGTGCATCGGACCTTTCGTAGTGAATTTGGACCGATCCGGGCTCCGCTGATCGGTACACTCAGATCGCAGAGGTCACAGACCGATAACCGATCCAAATCGGTTAATCTTTACACCCCTAATATATATATATATATATATACATATATATATATATATATATATATATATATATATATATATATATATATATATATATATGTGTGTGTGTGTGTGTGTGTGTGTGTGTGTGCTGTCAGGCGATTAAAAATGAATCTAACTAATTACAGTTTTTTAAATTAATTAATCTAATTAATCGCATTTTAAGAGTGTGAGAGAGGGAGCAATAGAGAGAGATTGTGAGTGAGCGAGCGAGCGAACCCACTTTGCGATTGAGTTTGTCAGTTTTTCTGCGGTCGCTTTGCTCAATCGTTTCCCAAATTCTGTGAGCATGGTTTGGTGGTTTGGTGAAATGCGCACTATCACCGGTACTTGTCCGGACGTGTTTATTGTTCAAATGATCCGTCAGGCTGAAGCAGCTTCAGTGATCGGAAAATTCTTTTTGACAAAAGCTACAAATCACTGAATTCTTGTTGATCATCCCGTCTTCATTCTTTTTATAAATAAACTTGCCGTTCAAAGGCCCTGGCAGTGATTTGCTTGCCACACGCCAAATTTATATATATATATACACAAAATATAAACACAACACTTTTGTTTTTGCTCCCATTTTTCCTGAGATGGACCCAAAGATCCAAAATTCACTCCAGATACACAACACTACCATTTCTCTCAAACATTGTTCACAAATCTGTCCAAATGTGTGACAGCGAGCACCTCTGCCCCGCCGAGACAATCCACCCCACCTCACAGGTGCGCCACATCAAGATGCCGATTCGACATCATGACCAGTGCACAGGTGCACCCCAGACTGCCCACAATAAAAGGCCACCCCGAAATGTGCATTTTTTTTGCTTTATTGGGGGTCTGGGGACTCAGAACCAGTCAGTATCTGGTGTGACCACCATTTGCCTCATGCAGTGCAACACATCTTCTTCACATAGAGTTTATCAGATTGTCAATTGTGGCCTGTGGAATGTTGGTCCACTCCTCTTCAAAGGCTGTTATGGACGAAGAAAACAGGTGCATTTTATTGATGGCATTTTGAATGCACAGAGATACCGTGATGAGATCCTGAGGCCCATTGTTGTGCCATACATCCATGAACATCACCTCATGTTTCAGCAAGATAATGCACGGCCCCATGTTGCAAGGATCTGTACACAATTCTTGGAAGCTGAAAATGTCCCAGTTCTTGCATGGCCAGCATACTCACCGGACATGTCACCCACTGAGCATGTTTGGGATGTGCTTGACCGGCGTATACGACAGCGTGTACCAGCTCCCACTAATATCCAGCAACTTTGCACAGCCATTGAAGAGGAGTGGACCAACATTCCACAAGCCACAATTGACAATCTGATAAACTCTATGCGAAGAAGATGTGTTGCACTCCATGAGGCAAATGGTGGTCACACCAGATATTGACTGGTTCTGAGTCCCCAGACCCCCAATAAAGCAAAAAAAAAAAAAAAAATGCACATTTCAGGGTGGCCTTTTATTGTGGGCAGTCTAAGACACACCTGTGCACTGGTCATGATGTCAGATCAGCATCTTGATGTGGCACACCTGTGAGGTGGGATGGATTGTCTCAGCAAAGCAGAAGTGCTCACTATCACACATTTAGACATATTTGTGAACAATGTTTGAGAGAAATGGTAATATTGTGTATCTGGAATAAATTTTAGATCTTTAAGTGCATCTCATGAAAAATGGGAGCAAAAACAAAAGTGTTGCGTTTATATTTTTGTTGAGTGTATATAAGAGACATAGGCACAGTAGGTCTTCTTTGAAATAGTAATAGTTAGGATAGTTCTCCTTTGGGACTCATTGCTAGAAAACACACTAACTACATGTATTTATTATAACAGAAGGCAAATTGAGTATAGTTCCATCTTTGAAGGTTAGCTAGCAAAGGCATGATTAATTTGACTCCCTCTGATGATGTTGTGGCGTTTTCTGAAAGCCATGGCTCTTGCACAAAATCAAAAACAACAATGAAAATGTAATGAGTCACACAGTTGTTCCACAGTGAACAAAGAAACCAAATGGGCTACAGTGGTACAAAACAAGCAGACAAAAACATGGCACAAACCGATTGGCTCTCAGAGGAATAAGTTAAAAGGTGATGTTGATTGTGTGGATATCTGTAAGTGACAGTGATGCCGGTGGGTCAGTGAAATAAGTCCATGCCTATGAGAGGGAGTGGACGTTATATGCTGAGTACAGGAGGACAACAAAAACAGAGCTAGAGCTGTGATTACATGTGCTGCAGTGGGCGCAACCATTATCTGCGATCAACCTCTTTCCATTAGCCTTTGACCCCATTTATACTTCAATGAAACACCGTCGCTGTAAGACATGACATAAGATGACAGAAATAGCCTGACGTAACATAATAGGAGGCCATGGCAATTAAAGCAAGAAAAAAATGCATTTTGGGTTGTGCAAAAGGTAATGACAAAAGGCTATCCCCTCAGTTGCACATAATCATAAGACATTATTAACTAATGAGTGAAAGTAGAGGTAGTTAGGTGTGACTCACTGTAAGAACAAGATGTCGTACATAAGCAGAGTGGAGGAAGAGGCAGCCACAAAGCACAGATATTAGGCAGGGTTGCACAATTAAAGGTCCTGTATTACAAAAAATGGACTCTTGTGATCTTTAATCCATGTTTTTGATGAGGAAAGAACAATATAACATAGATATGAAAATAAATAGAAAATTCATTTAATAGAATTAATTTAATAGAAATTTAAGTGAAATTGAGAGTGAAATGAAGGTACAGTTCCATTCCAAAAGGTACAGTTCCATTCTAAAATCTAATAAATTGTAGACTATTTGACAAAAAGATCCAACATGCCAATTTGAAAATAAAGAATATGCAGAGCATCCTTTATTATGCTACCCAACATTTTTTTTAATCTTTACGTTAACTGTGCAAATTGTACTGTGACTCACTTTAAAATGTCAAGTACACTCAACAAAAATATAAACGCAACACTTTTGTTTTTGCTCCCATTTTTCATGAGATGGACTTAAAGATCTAAAATTCATTCCAGATACACAATACAGTGGTACCTCACCTTACGAATGACCCATCACTATTGACAATGATTTTAAGCTTGATAAGCACGTGAATGCGGTCGTCAAATCTGGCTTTTATCATTTAAGGCTTTTATCCAAAATCAAATCCTTTTTATCTTTTAAATCTTTCGAACAAGTCGTGCACGCTTTTATCGCTTCTCGTTTAGACTACTGTAATGCACTTTTCTCTGGCATTAGCCACCATGCACTTTCTCGTCTACAGCTAGTCCAAAACTCTGCTGCGCGCCTTTTAACCGGTACCAAAAAACGAGAGCACATAACTCCGATTTTAGCATCTTTGCACTGGCTCCCCGTTCGTTTTAGAGTTGATTTTAAAATTGTATTGTTTGTTTTTAAAGCTTTGAATGGACTGGCCCCGGATTACATCTCGGACCTCATCCAGATTTACACCCCCGCCCGCGCTCTGAGGTCCGAGGGCCAGCTCCAACTCGTGGTTCCTAAGACGAGACTTAAAACCAGAGGAGACAGAGCCTTTTCTGTGGCTGGACCAAAGCTGTGGAACGCTCTGCCTCCTCACATCAAAACAGCTCCCACTGTGGAGTGTTTTAAGTCTCGTCTTAAGACCCACTTTTATTCTCTGGCTTTTAATCCCGCATGAGTTGTGTGGTCCTCTGTGTTTTTATTGTTTTTAGTTATTTTATTATTATCAGTTTATTTATTGCTTTTTTTAGTAATGTTTTTATAATTGCTTTTGTTTTTAGTGATTGTATTATTAGCACTTTATTTATTGCTATTTTAGTAATGTTATTATTAAGTTCTATTGATTTTATGTGCAGCACTTTGGAAACTGTCTCTGTTTATAAAATGTGCTATAGAAATAAAGTTGGATTGGAGTTGGTTGGACCCAACAAACGAAAATTTCAAGTTACGAAACGCCTTCACGTCAAATTTTGGTCTCTAGATACGAATGAAATTTCAAGTTACGAAACGCAAAATCTCCAATCCAATCCAACTGTATTTATAAAGCACTTTAAAAACAACAAATCTCAAAAATTCAATTAATGCGCGCTCAGATGCACGCCCCGAAATGTAAATACACTTTATCAACACACACGGGGTTAGGTTCCAGAGGTGGCCCGCGGTGGGAGAGGTCCACGAGGTAGGACAACTTTGTATTTTGCAATTGTTCTACATGTTTTAGGGCTGTAAATGCCTCACCACACACATTATACGCTTTTCTCAGACTGGAGATTTTCTCGCATTTCTCTCTCGTTTGAACACTCGAACTTTCATAGATTTTCAATGGAATGTGTTGATAGTGAAGCGTGGGGGGGGCACGGCTCATTATAGCGCCGAACGCGCGAGGGGAGACACAACAACACATGATCAGTATGGTAAAACTCACCTGTCTCACAACGGTCTCAACCCAGCTCACGTTCCCTTAGTGAGTGAACAATCCAACGCTTGGTGAATTCTGCTTCACAATGATAGGAAGAGCCGACATCGAAGGATCAAAAAGCGACGTCCATACGGCGCAAGGCCGCGCTACACCAGGGCTGCGGGATGGAGCCGCGGCGCCTGGGCCGTGCCTCGTCCTCGGGGCCGAGCATGTGCGGGCCGAGCACGCGCGGGCCGAGCACGGGGTGATTTAATCCTGGTCCGGTCCTGGTTTAGTCCAGTTCCAGTTCAGGTTTAGACCTGGTTTAGTTCTGGTCTAGACCTGGTTTAGTTCTGGTCTAGAAGCAGTCTTACATAGTCTTACATAGAAGCAGAGCCCACCCCGAGCGAGACCCCGTGGTCTTGCCCGCCGATAGAGCACCTATCTCGGCCTGTTAGCTCACAGTGTCAGCGCCCCGGCTCTGGAGGTCAGATAGAAGCAGAGCCAGCCCCGCCCCGCTCTTATTCCCACTGAAAGAGCATCTTTCTCGGCCTCTTAGCCCTAGCGCGGAACGCGCAAGGTGCGCAGACACGAGCAACAAGCAACAAGCTCATCCAACGGCACTGCCATGTTATAATAATAACAGGTCAAATCCAGGTTTAGTTCTGGCCAGACCTGGTTTAGTCCACGTTCTTTTAGTCCTGGTCTAGTCTCTTAGCCCGTCAGGAACACAACGTTACACTATAAAAAAAAAGTTACCAAAACCTTGGAATGGATCAGGCTTTTTCCATTGAAATAGCTACTCAACTTACGAATTTTTCACGTGACGAAATCACCTCTGAAACGAATTAATTTTGTAAGGTGAGGTACCACTGTGTTACCATTTCTCTCAAACATTGTTCACAAATCTGTCTAAATGTGTGATAGTGAGCACTTCTGCTTTGCTGAGATAATCCATCCCACCTCACAGGTGTGCCACATCAAGATGCTGATCTGACATCATGATTAGTGCACAGGTGTGCCTTAGACTGCCCACAATAAAAGGCCACCCTGAAATGTGCATTTTTTTGTTGTTGCTTTATTGGGGGTCTGGGGACTCAGAACCAGTCAGTATCTGGTGTGACCACCATTTGCCTCATGCAGTGCAACACATCTTCGCATAGAGTTTATCAGATTGTCACTTGTGGCCTGTGGAATGTTGGTCCACTCCTCTTTAATGGCTGTGCGAAGTTGCTGGATATTAGTGGGAGCTGGTACACGCTGTCATATACGCCGGTCAAGCACATCCCAAACATGCTCAATGGGTGACATGTCCGGTGAGTATGCTGGCCATGCAAGAACTGGGACATTTTCAGCTTCCAAGAATTGTGTACAGATCCTTGCAACATGGGGCCGTGCATTATCTTGCTGAAACATGAGGTGATGTTCATGGATGTATGGCACAACAATGGGCCTCAGGATCTCATCACGGTATCTCTGTGCATTCAAAATGCCATCAATAAAATGCACCTGTGTTCTTCGTCCATAACAGATGCCTGCCCATACCATAACCCCACCACCACCATGGGCCACTCGATCCACAACATTGACATCAGCAAAGCGCTCACCCACACGACGCCACACACGCTGTCTGCCATCTGCCCTGAACAATGTAAACCGAGATTCATCCGTGAAGAGAACACCTCTCCAACGTGCCAAACGCCATTGAATGTGAGCATTTGCCCACTCAAGTCTGTTACGGCGACGATCTGGAGTCAGGTTAAGACCCCGATGAGGACAACGAGCATGCAGTTGAGCTTCACTGAGACGGTTTCTGACAGTTTGTGCAGAAATTGTTTGGTTATGCAAACCAATTGTTTCAGCAACTGTCCGAGTGGCTGGTCTCAGACGATCTTGGAGGTGAACCTGCTGGATGTGGAGGTCCTGGGCTTGTGTGGTTACACGTGGTCTGCGGTTGTGAGGCCGGTTGGATGTACTGCCATATTCTCTGAAACGCCTTTGGAGACGGCTTATGGTGGAGAAATGAACATTCAATACACGAGCAACAGATCTGGTTGACATTCCTGCTGTCAGCATGCCAATTGCACGCTCCCTCAATGCTTGTGACATCTGTGGCATTTTACTGTGAGACAAAACTGCACATTTCAAAGTGGCCTTTTATTGTGGGAAGTCTAAGGCACACCTGTGCACTAATCATGATGTCAGATAAGCATCTTGATGTGGCGCACCTGTGAGGTGGGATGGATTATCTCAGCAAAGCAGAAGTGCTCACTATCACACATTTAGACAGATTTGTGAACAATGTTTGAGAGAAATGGTAATATTGTGTATCTGGAATGAATTTTAGATCTTCAAGTCCATCTCATGAAAAATGGGAGCAAAAACAAAAGTGTTGCCTTTATATTTTTTTTGAGTGTTCTAGCATATTTCTGGACATCCAACTACAGTGCATCAGATTTAATGATTTAATGATTAAGAATGATTTTTGTAATTACTTCATTAACAGATTATGGTTACGAATTAAGTTTTTACCTCCATGCGCGCTCCACCACACAATCTGTGCTTTATAGATCCCACCTGCAGCTGTAATACTGCCCTGTCTATTTTTAGGATGTCTGCTTCTTCTTCAGTTTTCAATCAATTTAATTGATTTCTGATCTTTTCCCTTGCCCCACACGCTTCCCTCTTGGCGCCAAAGAAAAAGACATCGTATGTTACCTATCCAATTGTTTTCTGTCATTACATGTTGTATTGATTGTCTTGCATCTTTTCTACTCTGCATTTCCCAGTCGGCGGCGTGCGCAAGCGCAGCGGCCCCTCCCCTAGCCACTGTATTCTGTCCTGCCTGGTTAGTGGGGAAACTAAATTTCAAATTCACTCTATGTACATGTACATATGATTGTTTTTCGACAATAAAGCAACTATGACCTATGACCTATGACCTAGAATCTATGCACGTGACCTCACGTCACGTCATGCCCTCTCCACACCTCCACCTCACCATAAAAGGAGCAAAGTGACTCGTGAATGAGATTTACCTAAACATGAGGCAATAATCAGTGGGTTTAACTTTGTGCTAACTCCAAGGAAGCTACAGTTGGAAAAAGCTGCTAAGAAGAACCGCTGCATTGGTTGAGTATACAGCATCTTGCATCTGTGTCATGAATAAGAGGCATACGTAAACCATGTAATCCCAGCGCGCCGACAAGTCAGTTAGAGAGTTTGATTGACAACCTAACAGCCAATAGATAACAAGGTAGGCTTGTTATCTATTTGGCCCCACCACGTCCACAGTTGATGGATTTTCATTCTTTTTTTACAAGGCTGCTGCCTTGTAATTATCTGGTAGAACACAAATGTAGCATGCAACACATCAGACACATATCAGGCTTGTTATGCTGCCAATAAAAGACTATACAGAACATCCAGACTCTGCTTACCTGTTTGAGTCCGCGGACCTGGGTCTTACCTCTATGAGTGCACGGGCCTGGCTCAGGATGGAGAGCCCTTAAGAGCAGTCCGCTCATTATTTCAATCACTCTGTGTCACAGTCACAGTCTACGGTCACAGCTCGGACTGCGGGAAACCCAGTACTTCACTGGGAAAGTGCACAAGTTCGTGCACGAGACCACGTTGTTTCAAATGTATAATATTGTCAAAAAAATGAGTTGAATAAACAGCCCATTTCCGTGTTATGCTTCAAACTGTCTTCACTTCGGCTCCTCTCCATGAGTGTCGGTTTTTTTCCCATGTCTCCAGAGTTTGAGCAGAGTGTACGGTTGGGCCCTAGCTGATAAGCTAAACGCTTAGTAGGAGCTTTATAAATCCCGCGGTTGGCGTAGAGAGGGCACACGGCATGCGTAGTGCATAAGCAAGATTTATATAATGAGTAGTCCTGGGTAGGTCCTTACTAAAACTAGAGGGAAGTCAGACTCTGGAACATTCTTCCTCTAGGTATTAGAACCGCCCGATCTTTACATATTTTTAAATCCTTGTTGAAACCTCATTTGTATGCACTGCCTTTTAACACAAGCTGAGTGGACATTTGAATTGTATTATTTTAGTGTGTTTTGTATGTATCTGATTGCGCTTGATATTGCCTTTGTACAGCACTTTGGGCAGTTGTTGTTGATTTTAAATGTGCTTTATGAATACACTTGATTAGTCCACAACAAGTAATATTAAGGGTATTAAAAGAATAGGAAGTACTTAACCTTTCCTTAGTCATTAATGAATGATTTAACCCCTGCCTAAGTGATATCAAGCTGTGACCATACATGTCACAATGAGCTCCATGGAAAGAAGAGCCGAGCAGCTGCAGAAATGGTCTCTAAAAAACTCAAATTCAATTAGCAGCTCCCTACCGGCCTCTGTAGGAGCCCAAATCACAGTCTCACTCCTAATAATGCCTCTAGATGAAAAGCAAGGGACCAAGAAAAACACAATCACAAATGCCCAGAGAAATAATTACAGGGAGTGGAGAGGTAAAAATAAATGAATTACTTAAAGCAAAAGCTCTGAAGGACAGGTGTGTTATGTAGTGGCTGAGGTAGGTGATTTGTTTATATGTTTGTGATAATGGTGGTGCACCAGGTTTTTGAAAATGTATTTTTTTATATGTTGGAAAAATATATAATTTACTTTTTGTTTCATTGTAGTCATTGAATATTGTTTTAAAGGTACACTATGTCTCCATGGAAGTATCAATAGGTCTGTCACGATAATTATTATATTGACTTACCATTCAATATATGAAAGCTTGAACAATATACACCATATACCGCAGGTATTCACTCACCTGCCTTGACTCACATATGAACTTAAGTGGCATCCCATTCTTAATCCATAGGGTTTAATATGACATCAGTTCACCCTTTGCAGCTATAATAGCTTCAACTCTTCTGGGAAAGCTGTCCACAAGGTTTTGGAGTGTGTTTATTGGAATTTTTGACCACTTTTCCAGAAGCGAATTTGTGAGGTCACTCACTGATGTTGGAGGAGAAGGCCTGGCTCACAGTCTCTGCTCTAATTCGTTCCAAAGGTGTTCTGTTGGGTTGAGGTCAGGACTCTGTGCAGGCCAGTCAAGTTCATCCACACCAGACTCTCATCCATGTCTTTATGGACCTTGCTTTGTGCACTGGTGCACAGTCATGTTGAAGAGGAAGGGGCCATCTCCAAACTGTTCCCACAAAGTTGGGAGCATGGAATTGTCCAAAATCTCTTGGTATGCTGAAGCACTCAGAGTTCCTTTCACTGGAACTAAGGGGCCAAACAACCCCTCACCATAATCCCCCCCTCCACCAAACTTTTGGCACAATGCAGTCAAACAAGTACTGTTCTCCTGGCAACCGCCAAACCCAGACTCGCCCATCAGATTGCCAGATGACGAAGTGCAATTCACTGTCTCCACTGCTCAGGAGTCCAGTGGCAGCGTGCTTTGCATTGCACATTCCATGAAGCTCTCTACACACTGTTCTTGAGCTAATCTGAAGGCTACATGAAGTTTGGAGGTCTGTAGCGATTGACTCTGCAGAAAGTTGGTGACCTCTGTGCACTATGTGCACTACCACTTTGTAGCTGAGTTGCTGTCGTTCCTAATCGCTTCCACTTTGTTTTAATACCTTGACAATTGGCTTTGGAAGATTCAGATGCCCTCCCCGACAGAGAGCAAGGAGTGAGGGAGGGGTACGTGGATCAGTGGCCAGGAAATGAGCAGTTCGGCAGGTTGAGCACAGATTTAGCATCTAACACATCAGACACATATCAGGCGCTGTAATTCTGCCAATAAAAGTCCACACAGAACACCCAGACTCCACTTACCTGTTTAAGCACGGGCCTGGGTGTCACCTCTGTGAATGCACGGGCCTGGGTCTGGATGGACACAGGGATAGCCCTTAAGAGCAAGGTCTCATTTGCAAGAGCTCCTGTTACACAAAAATGCAGGGAATACTTTGGATTTGGGTCAGGTTCGGCCAGTCATTGTCATACTCAGGCCACTCTGGCCTGTGATGTGTAAAGACAAAAGCTGCGTTTAGTCCCAGTGCTTCATTAAACCAAAGCCTCTTGTGCTCCATCCAAGGAAGAGCTTTCTTTCAGGTCCGCTCATTATTTCATCTTTTTTGTGTTGGGTCACAGCCACAGACTGTGGCCTATAGGCACCAGGTGGTGCTAAAGCACCTGCCCCTTTGCTCTCTGTACAAAAAGTTCCATGTTGACATGATCATCTAGAAATGCTGGGTGATTAAACGCGTGTGATAATAATGCCCCGATATGCGCTCCCTCCGCATACGCGCAGAGCGCACACAAACTGAGGCAGCACAGCAGTGGAGCAAAGATTAGCTATCCAAGCTCTTTGAGTGTAGTACACGGCCCACACATACCTCCTCCCCGCCCCACCAGCCAGGTAACACATGAATCGAGTCGAGTGTATTGTTTGCCCCCTAAGCCTGACCTGTATTTATTTGTTTCTGTTGTGAAGTAGACTCAGTCTCATACAGCACCAAACAGCTGAGCATAAATTGGCAGACTGCTCCCCTGCTCAGCTACTGTAGCAACGCTACTCCAAATTAATAATAGATGACGTGATGCCGCTAGAGTTTGTGAATCTATCACTATGCTTATACTTACTATACTTAAGATGAATATTTGATTTTGTGTAGGTTTACATTAGCCCACATAAGCAACACATTTATTTGCTAAATAACAAACAGGCAGTTCCCAATTGCCTGCCAAAAAATACCCTTCTACAAGCAATCTTATTCATTTGGTATTTGGTCTGTTATTTACTAATTGCAGCATAATACCTAGACAAGAGAGGCTAAAAAAGGAAAGAGAAAAGGAGCTACAGCAGGCAACCCAGGGAATCAGCTCTCTGCTCTCCTGGATGAAAGCAACGCCAAATGAAGATGAAAGGTAAGAGTCAAGACCAGAGACATGTTAACTGTTTAGGGCCTTTTAAAGCTCCACTTTTAATGTTGAACAGTTCCTGTAATTTTATTGAAATATCTTAAAGGGACAGTGTGTAAGATTTTTACCTGTTAAAGGAAAAGTAACGTTTTTTACAATTTGAGCCTTATTTTGGTAATAAAACAAGTTGTTTTACTCACCCATATCACTTTGGTGTCATATGGAGCATTTCCGGAGATATTTTAGATTAGCGTTAGGCTAACGCCGTTAGCCTAGCGCGACTTATAGCCATAGCTCGGGGCATTCCCCGAGCATGTAATATGCCCCGTGCAGGCTCCAAATAACACAAACTTTAGCACTTTTCAAATCATAGAACCTCTATGTCTTTAGTCTACGATTTCGTTTGGTCAAAAGTGGCCTGTAATCCGAGATTTAGCCATAGTTTCGAGTAGATGAGGACGCCAGTGCACATGCGCGGAGTGTGCTCTCAGCTCCCGGGACCCAAACATGGAACGCATAGCTGTAAACTATGGATAAATCTCGGATTACAGGCCACTTTTGATTCAAACGAAATCGTAGACTAAAGACATCGAGCTTCTATGATTTGCGCCGGGTGCGCTTCACGAGTTCGTGCGCGGGTACGCGAGCTGTCCGCGTTACGGCACGCCCGGGTGACCCTCGAGGTCTGCCGTAGCTAAAACAGGAAGTGCAATAGCCACCATCCACCTATGCGCCACGAATCCTACACACTGTACCTTTAAAAGCTGTCCACATTTTATTTTTATTTTGGTGACACTAAATCAGGCATTAAGCTAAAAAAGCAAAATATTATTTTGTACCAACTATAAGTTATTTCTATGTTGCAGTAATCTTGTATTAACTTAATGGGCTATTATTATTTGGGGTATTATTATCTCAAACTTCTATAATAAGGCAGCCAGCAGTTCCACATGTGCACAAAGTGCCCTTATTTTTTACTGAGCACCTGCCCTCCAAATTGTCTAATCAAACACTTCCTCAAACTCTCTTCACTTCTGCTTTTCTCCATGAATGTTTCTTTTTTTCCCCGTGTCTCCAGACTTTGCGCAGAGTGTACGGCAGGGTCCTAGCTGCCATAGAGATAAGCAAAGCTTAGCAAAGGAGGAGTTTCATAAATCCCGCGGTTGGCGTAAAGAGATGCTTAGTGCATAGGCAAGCTTGTCTCCATGGAGATATGAGTTTCATGTCATAGGTGATATTATTATTGTTTCCAATAAATTATTATTGTTTCCCATAAATTTTGTTAAGATTATGGTGCAAATTATTATTAAAAATATGTTTTATTTGAATAATTAAATCTCATTGAGTTTGTGGAGTATACATGCCACTTACTGCCTGTATGTAATCTGAAACAGTCTTTTGAACAGTGGATTCTCTTTTATAAATTATGTATATACAATAAGCAGCAAAGTCTACTTTTGTTATACCAATATAGTCCAGGTTGTTTTTAAAGAGACAATTTTCAACTATGGGGCCACCATAATCTCCTCTATTAATTTAAAACACTGGTTGATACATTTAAGGAGTAGCAATAACATCTCAATAACATCTCCTTGGAGACAAGCAGGTGACAGACCCTAAACCAGAAAAGCTACAATAAATGCACCTTTAAAAAAGTAACTAAATACTACCAGCAACTACACATATTTATTTCAGTTGATGGTTGCAAGTACCACTGGCCTAATTTCAAAGGTGCACCAAAACACAAGCTTTAAAAACAAAAGGGTAGCGGGTAAAGAACTGAAGAGGAAAATCACATGTGTAGTACAAGAGCTACTCCTCTGCACTGGCTTCTCCCAGGGGAACAGTGTGTGTTTCACTGAGGTCTCTAGAGATGTGCCCTGCTCCAGACCAAGACCACAGTTTAAAACAGATTTTGCACTGTTGATGGAGTGTGTGCACGGTTTTCACAAATGAGGTGTAATGGTTAATAGCTTTGCCCACATCATATTTTGATCTTGTCAAAGTCATTTAGAGGAATGCCAAGCTCATAAGGAAACCAAAGACTGTAGTGTAAGTCATTTCAGCAAAGCCTCATGGGAACAGTGGAGTTAACGATGCACACAGAAGCTGGAGGTTTTCCATTTCATCACATGGGCTTCTTATACTTCTCCTGTTTAGGCATTAGATTAAATCAATTTAGTACATATCAATAGAAGATGTTGGAGAGTTTATATAGGGTAAGAAGACAAATATTCCATTCGGCAGAGGATACTAATGTAAGAGTCAATTAAATAAGTTAATTCATTTTTGTCCAGACTTTGTTCCCTAATTGCTTATAGTATTAGATTTATGGCTTATTATAAATTGCTAAAATAAAGACATTGGGTGCAGCCTTTTGAGAATGAGCTTGTGCTTCTTTTATTCCCTTTTTAATTATCTTGTCCAGATGAAATACTAGAAGAGGCACTGTTTTTGTGGTTTTTCACCTTTTAAGTTGTCAAGTTGTAATATCAATATATATATCGTCAAAGGGAATCTACTTATTGTAAAACAGATAGACCTGGTCAGCAAAGTGGGTGTCCCAAATTTAGACCGTACTTGGTTGTAGTAGCATGGAGGGAGTACTAAAAGTAAAAGTACTTACATGGCTTAAAATACACTCAATTTCAGGTAAAGTACAGCAGTCAAAATTGTATTTAAGTAAAGGGAAGCATGAAAAATACTACTCAAAGAATTTGTTATTTTTTACACAGTGTTAGTAGCATCTTTAATCGGTGTAAATTGGAACTATGTCGTTTTATTCTTGCCTAAAACTGCACGCAGTGAAGGTGCTGAAGTGGTCTGGAGTCGATTTTGACTGGATGCTGCAGCCCTCTGGAGGCTTTTTCCTAAATAAAAGATTTGTTATTGCATGAACACACGAGGTCTTGTACCTTTTAAAGGTTGTGACCGAAACAACAGAGCACCTCTCTTCATGTGAGTGTCACAGTGTAACAAAGCCAGTCCAACAGCAGTCGCAGCAGCACTGGGTCCAGTCTGAACGAGGCATTAAACCAATTCTGCTGATTCTTTAAGTTCTGGCTAATCAGCACAGGCAATGTTAACAGGGAGAGTAGGTTTAGAAAGAAGCAGGAGGTGGTAAGACATCTGTGCAATAGCACAACTGGAACTTGGACAGTACACATTTTAAGCTGTTAAAAAAGTACTAAGTACTAGTAATACTGTTACATGAATTTACTTTTCACCCCTGGTAGTGGTTAGTATATTACTTTCCCATGCTCACAAGAACTCAAATATCACCTTTTCCCCCTGTAATGGTTTAAGGTTTTTGTGACCATGTACATGTACATCTAATCTTCAAAACAATAACTGCAGTCTAATAAATTTTTTCACTATTGTCCCCCTCTAATCCTCCACCATATTAAGCCCTTTTGGTTTCTCCATATGCTCCCCTTTCTTCTATACCGCCTTTATGTGGTGAGTATTTGAACACGTTTGGACTTGGAAGACTTGGAAGACTTGGAAGAACGCTGCTTCAGACATCTCTTTAATGATGCTATTAGTATGAGTCCAGACTGAGCCCAGGCCTGAGGACACAGCTGCAGCACAGATGATTACCCTGGAGTTAACTACTCCTGTATCATCCGTCACAGAGGCCAGAGCTGCACCGGCCAGCACCCCAAGCACAAACCCTGAGAGCGGACCATTTACATCACCCTGTCACTTCACCAGGGCCGTAATCCATACACCTGCCTGGCATCAGTGCCTCCCTCTGCAGCCACTTCCTCTGCCTCCTGTCTAGCGATGGTACTGTTAGATTTAAGTGAGACAGCCTTCCTCTGACTAAGCACAAACGCGATATTATTCTCTAAAGATCCCTACGGTATAGCCCCAGTCAGCATATTAAGGCAGAGAGATGGAAACTGCTGAGACCCACACAGCCAACCGAGAAAGTGGTGATAGATTTTTAAGCCAAGACTTTTATTCTTTATGAATCCGCACCGCTCTGTCATTATCAATTAAGGTAATGTAATATTAAGTTAGATCTCATTTAATAGAGATTTGAATGAAAAAATTAACACAGATTTTTGGGAAAGTAAAAGTAGAAAAGTAGCTGTGGTTTGCGGAGTTTCAAATGCTGGACATGCTCATTCTTGTTGATGGAAAAGCTTTTTCTCCTAGATTTCTATTTCACTTGTTCCACAATTTCAGAGACTTAGACAATGATCTTGGACCAAAGGTATGTTCTCATGACAGCACTCCTAAAAGCCCATAATTTAACATTTGGATGAAGGGCAGGTCAGAATTCTATGATATAATTTTTAATAATATTTTAATTATGCTGTTTAAAGGTGCACTGTGTAACTTTTCACGTCCGTCATCTGCTTTTCTCACAATGATGCTATTGCTTTGCCTGGCAGTACACAGTACACAGTATGGCATTAAACAAATATATCTTGTTTTAATTCATTTACAGTTTTTTTTTTAATTTCTCAAAACTACCGCAAAAACATGCATTCTTATTTTGAGCGGCCTTGGCCTGGTGATGTGCTTATCTCCATGGATAAAAGGAGAAATTCAATTTGTCAACTGGTCAAGTTTATTTGGTCGAAAACGTTTTGCAGCTCATCCGCGCTGCTTCGTCAGCGCAGATGACGAACTGACGAAGCAGCGCGGATGAGCTGCGAAACGTTTTCGACCAAATAAACTTTGTCCAGTTGACAAATTGAATTTCTCCTTTTATCATGGATTCTACCTGGATGACTGAGGGATTCTTCACTTATCTCCATGGAGTTAAATTAAATGCCATACTGTAGAGCATTACAGGAAAAAAACAAAAAAAACAAAAATGATAACATCTACATGGAATCAAGCAGGTGGCACACCCTCTATCAGAGAAGTTACATAGTGTACCTTTATCAAAATTATGAGGTTTTGTTGTCTTTTTCAGGGTTTTGACTAAATTGAGGTTTTTCTGTCCCTTCCTCTTGCTTCTATGATTCTGGTTCCTATATTAAACCCAAGGCCTCACAACTGTTGTCAGCGAAACTGGCCCATAGGGGAGCAGATGGCAGGAGAGCAGCTACAGATGGGACTCTTTGGCCAGGACATTTAAGTTAGCGCAGAAACACCCTGACAGTAAGTGAGGACAAATCTTTAAACAACTAAGTGAGTCAGGACCTGGTGTGGATGATGATGAGTGCATGATGATGTTATGAACAACTTGATGTAAAACAACAAAAAAGACCCACAAAAACAAAAAACTGTTTGCTCTGACCAATCTGTTAAAGGTGCACTGTGTAACTTTTCTGATAGGGGGTCCACCACCTGCTTGTCTCCATGGAGATATTACTGTCTTGCCTTGATTGTTCAACAGTATGGAAATAAACTTATCACTGATCACAATGGAGACAATGGAGAGGTCTATGGATAAGCAACCCTGCACATTGTTTCATGTTCAAGAATTCATGATTTTAAGGTATTTTTAAGATATAAAATTGTAACTGGACAAATGCAAGGGTGATGTTTTTAATGCCCTACTGTGGAGCATTCCAGACAAAGGAATAACATCTCCATGGACACTTAAATAGAATGACTGGAACAATGGGCAAGGTTAACAATCACTTAGCAGTTTATATTATTATTATTGTTATTATTATTATTATTATTATTATTATTATTATTATTATTATTATTATTATTATTATTATTATCAAATATGCCACCATTTTCAGCAGAGAAATAAATTTAACACATCTGAAATGACAAGAACACGGTTTTTCACTCACTAAAATGAATGGTTGATTGAAGAAGCTATTGTAATTAGGTATATAATTTCATTTTATAAACAATCAAACGTTGCTGTATTTGTTATCTTTACCCAACTCAGTTCTATTTCCTCACTGGATTCTTAAAACAAATTTAACAAATAATTTATACAAATGTTTAATATTTAAAGTATTGTAACAAATCTTCTTGCCTGTTCTTGTCTATTGTGCTAAAAACATTTTTTAGGGGAGGTGGTCTAATCCCTCTCCTTCACAGTAATTTTTATGTTTTGTATCTATTTGCATTGTTTTTACATGTATGTGTAAATAAAATATAATCTAACTCTCATTTTATGCTTTTGCTTATTAATTGATCCAACAATGATGGCTTCTGAATGAACACTGGGCACTTAACATCTAGTTTCACAAGTGACTGATTGGCGGAAGGATACACACTTCTTCAAAAAGAATACATAATTTGATTAACATAGGATATAGATAGATGCTTGTAGATATTTACAATTATTTCTAAAGCAAATAGTTAAGCTGCATGTTGTAATATTAAAGATGCACTAGGATCTGGCACCTAAATGGAGATGTTACTTCTTTGTCCGTAATGATCCACAGTATGCCATACAACATATACATTATGTTATGTTATGTTACATTTTTATTCCTCAAAAATACCTTAAAAACATGCATTCTCATTGTCAGCGTTGTTGTCTCTCCACAGATCTGACCTGTAACTTGGCCTTGAAGCGTCACTTTCTTGTTTTTTTTCAGTGCTGCAGAAAATTCCAGACAAAGCAAAGACATCTCCATGGAAACAAGCACTTGGAGGGCCCTCAACCAGAAATGTTACACAGTGCACCTTTAAAATTGCCTAAACCCTTGCACACAAGAGTCAGCTGCATCTCCACAGAGGGACGTCAGGGCAGTACACCTGATGCATGCAGCCCCTCAGATCACACATACTCCTGCTCCCTATAGGAACCAAAGCCTGTTTCGTCACATGACCACCTCCCACTACCACTCCAGTATTTATAGATGGTGTAGAAAGGTTACTCGTGTGCACTGGCCTTTCTCTTTGTACTTGCACCATCTCATGATCAGAATCTGCAGTGTGCTGTAGGACTGAGGCTGCGTCACTCACTCCTCACTATAATGTACTGCAGAATGAGCAGAGAAAAAAACAGTAATCATATATTTGAATGTTTTTTAACTGTGGACTGGCTTTCCCTGAGAAGTGCATTGAAATGACTACATCAATCTAAATCTGATCAAATTAGCAAAGTATCAGGGACAAAAGTAGAAGAAGAAGAAGAAGAAGCTATGCCTTTATTAGTCCCACAGTGGGGAAATTCCAGTTCTGCATTTAACCCATCCTGTTATTAGGAGCAGTGGGCAGCACATTACTGCGCCCGGGGACCATCTCCATGATCTTCTTGCTTCGGCTTGGTCAGGACCTAAGCTATGGTGCATGTTTTGGGTTGGTGGGGGAAACCGGAGTGCCCGTAGGAAACCCACCCAGACACGGGGAGAACATGCAAACTCCACACAGAAAGGCCCAGGCGACCCGGGGATCGAACCCAGACCATGCATGCAATCTCTGTAGTCCAGGTTTTTCGTGCCACTGGTTTAATGAAAATCCATGAATGTCTGCAACAACAAAACCAGCACAAAACCATGACCACTTCTCTAACTAACTTTGCAGAATAAGTCAAGTCCCCACAATAGAGACACATTTTCACATTTTGCCTCCTGAGCGAATACAAACTCCCCTTTTAATTTCATCAGGAGCAACACGGAGAGCTCATGGGGTCCAGAATGAAATTGACTGCAGTGCAACACAGGTTTCATTTCCTGCTCAGACCGAACGAGGGAAAATGTTCTGTTTTAAACTACTGTACAAACTGTCACCATGGCAACAGGATCTGCAACAAAACTGAATACTCACATGACCCACAATGTACCTGTTCACCGTTTATTTACATTGCAGTCTGTCTGGTCTATGAGGTTAATGGTATGGTCATTTTAGTTAATCATGTTTGGAAGTTTCCCTTTTTTCTATGGGAACAATATATCATGTGTGGGCCTTTTTTCCTTGAATTTATGTCAAATTTTATAATTAAAAAGGAGATTAATTCTATTCTTTTCAATGTGTTATAGGCAGTATAGTTTTGTGACTTGTAACTACAATTGTAGGTTGTTTTGTGCTATCACCAACCCTCATTCACTCTTATCAACCTTAAGTATGGAAAGGTCACCCTATATGTATTATTAAATGACTGGGTCATGGTGTGTTACATAATTAATCTCTTCAGAGGGCTCTAAACACACACACAGCTTGAGCCTGTCCCATGTATGTTGGAGCTATAAAGGCCCGCAGTCTTTTAGCGCACTTAATTACGAGGTCTCTCAGGGGGTATAACGTCAGAATCACAAATAAGGACCTCACAAAATCAGCAAAGAAGCTGCACGACTGAAAAAATGAACTGTCAGTGGAAAATTAAGCAGTTAAATTCATTCACAAAAGGGCAAGGCACTAGAGAAATATTAGGCTAACATTTAGGGGATGTTTAAATACATAGATTTGACTTATGAATACTAAATGTCATATTTTAAGTAATGGACCAAGGGCAAAATATGGATTTGGTAGATTAAGAACACTGAAAATATTTTATACTTTTTTTACTTTTATACTATACTATAAAAAAAAATATATATATATATATATATATATATATTTTTAAATTTGATTTGTTTTAGAGGAGAATGGAGCATTTTGAGACATAAGATAAATCAATGGGAGAGCAAGGAGGCACTATATCTTTACAAGAAAGGGGTATTAGAACAGTGCCTTGGCAGCAGTCTCTGATCCCCCAAAGCTGCTTAATTCTAAATATATATTTGCTTTAAAGCCTTCTAAAAACCCTTGTAATAGGACTAAATAAAGCTATTTCTTTTTTCTTTATTTTTATATAGAGAGAGCATACAACAGTGTAATATTGGAGTAGAACCTTACTTGTGAGTAGCATATCAAGGCTATATAAAAGCCGCAGCAGAAATGTACTGTGAAAGCGCGGCATGGGGCAAAGCAGCGCAAGCTCCGAAACACCCACCCACCCTTCCTGAATCAGCCGTTTCTGTGGCGACCGGAGCGGAGGGGGCGGAGGCAGAGGAGACAAACATTCGCAAAAACACAGCTGAGGAGAAGATGGCATGAATAGGCAGAGACAGGGGACAGGTGCAGAGGGGTGATGGGAGGATGGGCAGGTCTAGTTGAAGGTGAAGTCCGTCTGGCTCACAGTGGCTGACAGATTGATTTTAGAGTTGTCAAAAAAAAAAAAAAAATCTAAATTTAGATACAAATTGTTACTAAAACTAGTACTGAAACTAATTGTCCTAATCTTTGTCAGTAGAATACATATTAAACCTATTAAAATTAAAGAAACGTTTGTTAAAAGTGTGATTTTCTTTTTTTGTCCATGGTACAGGAAATCAAATGTTGTAGTTTTTTCCCCCTAGGTATTTTTAGTATTGACCTGATTTGATAAGCATTTTAAGCATCCGAAATGAGATTTGATTTCCAATTTTATTACACAGAACCAAATTTATAATCTGGCAGCCTATTAACACAAAATGCCCTTCCAGACCACTTACTGTGAAAGGAAGGAATCATAGGCCAACAAGTTACACAGAAAAGGCAATGTACAATAAATAAATAAATAAATAAATAAATAAATAAATAAATAAATAAATAAATAAAATACAGCTTAATTACAACTGCACCATCATCTCTCCAAAGTGCTGCTGTCGTCAATAGGATTATGTACAGGGCTCGACTTTGTACCTTATTTGCAAGTGCCTGAAGAAACAAATACTTTAACTTATGACTTAACTGTAACGGAAATTGCTCTGGCAAATGAAAAACAAAACAACCACGTATAGCAGCAATAAGCACGTTTTGGGGATATTAAATCATTACATTTCAGAATCACAAGGTCCCCTATAGGCTAACTTTATTACTATTGTCAGTGTGGTCTCCATTTTCTTATCTTTTCTTGTTGGTTGCTATAGGTTACCACCACCACCACCCCGATCCACCTGAACACATTTGAAAGTCTTGTTTTATTTTATTATTATATATATATATATTTTACATTTTATTTATTTATTTATTTTTACATGTTCAAACTTAGAAATTGTGATCTTGCCAAAATCTATAACAGACTGGCAGGCAGAGGAAAAAAACAAAAAAAAAACACAACTGTCACATTCGCAGAGAAGATGGACAAAAACTGGAGGCATTTTTCACTCTCTGAAAGGAAGTCCAGCACATGGACACGGCTCAGGGATTCTTACACATCCACAATACCTCACTGTGAAATCCCATTCAACCATATGGACCAATTGAAATCCTGTATTTTCTCTTCAGGCATTTCACAAAAAGGTTTTCAAACAAGTCACGGCAGATTAAAGACTTCCTTGACAAAGTTCCCAGGAAAACTTGTTGATTTGATAAGTTGTGCTGCAGTGAGGATTAGGGATTGCAAATCAAATCCCACCAAAGTTGTACATGAAAAATGAAAAACTGGCATGCTGGTGGATGTTGGTACAGAAAGACAAAGAGCCCTACGCATGTTGTATAGAAACTAAACAATGTGACAATACGCATTATCATCTACACAAGTAAAACAGACACACTGGTTATAGTACAAAACAAACATAGGAAGGCTTTAAAGGATGTAAGATCTGATTTCACGCCAATAACTCAAAAATATTATGTAACAGAATCCTGTTTGAATTTTCTACTACCTAGCACAACAGAGACGCAGTAAGCAGCCAACTCTGGCACAGTTCAGACAAAACGCTCACAGCAAGAAAAACATGATGTGCTCAAAATCTTATTCTTAATTTCTTATTCTTATTTTGCTTACATGTTAACACACAAGTTATGGATCAGATTCAACTGACTTTATCAAATACATTTGTCAAGCAGTTGTCTTCTTCTATCTTTATGTATTTTTAATGAGTGAAAAACGCAGTTCCCACCCTCTTTCTCAGGTACGCATGGTTTTACACATGGGGAAAGCAAATTCACTCCAATCAAACCTGGCATATCCCCTCTTCCCTAAGGTCATTTTCACCTGCCAGTCAATAGGTAAACAAACCTTCACTCAACACAACACACGCATAGATGTATATGTAAAACACCTACGCACCACTGACGCACAACTACAACAAAAATAGAAACTTGCTTTTTCTCATGGACAGCATCTAAAACATGCTCATTATGCTATACAACATTATTTACAATCATACGGACTTTGGCACTCACCTGTTTGTATGTCTGAAGATGGAGAGAGTCTGGAACAAGTGGACCTAAACTGGATTCATACCAGTAGACCAGGATCAGGGCTTGACTTGGATCTTGGCTCACGGATTTCTTTTCTTCCCCTGGCTGACAGAGACAAAGAGTGTACTAGGCTGTTTCACGCGGTCTATAGCAGCAACAACACGAGGAAGGCGGGCAGGGGGCTGCAGACTCTGTCATCAGCAAGTCTCTCTCTCCTCTCCCTCTTTCTCTCCTTTTTCTCTCTCTCTCCTCTCTGTGTCTCTCCACAAGTCTGGCTGGATGCGTCCGTATAGCTCGGGAGATGAACAGACAGAGTGCACAGTTGTGATCGAATGCCACCCTCTTTACAAGTATGTATCATGCATGTGTGGCACAGGATAAAAACAATGCAAGGTTGTGGGAGAGAGAAAGAGAGAGCTTACTCCCACCTCCTGTTCACCCTCTTTTCACCACCAACCAACCATCCAACCACCCACCCACCATGCTCCTCTTGCCAGCCCCGCACCAGCCTGTCCAAATGAGTCATCAGCACTCAGCCAATGGAGAGGTGGCTGCAGCCTTGCTTTTGAATAACACAAGTATTTATGTATTTTGAGACAGAAATCTGAGATAGAGCTTTGGCTAAACAGGTAGAAGTGAAATGTATTGATGCATTTAAAATTTAAGCAAACTTTAAACTGATCATTGCAGCAATGTTGAGTTTTAATAGTATTTTAAAGATATATGGTTGTCCCTTATAGTATGTATGACTCACCAGTATGATATATTATTAAAGGCCCTATATTAGACTATTTTCTGATCATGCATATTTACTGTAGTTTTCTCTCAAACAGAAAATAGTTGTGATGCCATGTGGTAATACAGGAAGTGCTCCACTGTGTTTTTAAACGCCATACACCTTGACCAGAATCATTTGGATAATTTCAAC
Source organism: Paratrypauchen microcephalus (assembly GCA_036785185.1). NCBI lineage: Eukaryota > Metazoa > Chordata > Actinopteri > Gobiiformes > Gobiidae > Paratrypauchen > Paratrypauchen microcephalus. The sequence goes on along the minus strand of JAVJIX010000052.1, from coordinate 240,342 downwards.
CCTGAAACTGCCCATTTCTAATGAACAAAAGGTAAAAGGTAACTTGAAAACTACTGCTTCATGACATCACAAGGTGGAGCAAAGCGTTTCAAGCTTTAGAGATGTAAAAGACTAATAAAACAGGATTACTCAACACCTCCTGGTACTCCTGGTATGTTTTTGAGGAGATAACAGCATTATAGCATTTGTGTAGGACCTTTAATGAAAGTATAAGGGTACATAATGATTTGAGCAAATGGACACCACTGGAGTATTGTGCTGCATGGTTTACATTTGGGGTTAACAGAGGAATTAAAATGCACAGACAGTATTGACAGCACAGACTGATGGATGTCGGGCCTGTGAGAGTATTTAAATGATGAGTAGGGATTTGCATTTTAATAACACAACTGTGAAAGACTTTATATTCATAATGGGCCTGTCTTGTGTTCTGTCTTGAGTATTGATTTATATTTGTGAGAATATTTCCAGAAAAAGTTGTATCTAGCAGCTGTTGTGGCTGGAGTTGGAGTTTTTGAACATGTATATGACAAAAACTAACCAAAGCTTAAATAGGTAAGTAACAAAAGTATCTCGTTCTTCCGTGAGTTCAGACTGATTGACTCAACCTCCTGTCAGTCACAGAAAAAAATCACACGGAGGTCTCCAATCGTGCTTCAATATAGTTACGATTATATCACACAACCCTATGGCACCACTTTATAATAACTACACCTGAATTAGCCCCAGTAAAAGCATGAACAAAGACTTAATTCATAATGAACAAATAATTTATTAAGAATGAGTCAGGCTTAGTAAATACTTAATAAACTGGTTAAGGCAAGAAGTGGACTAAGGGAAGTGACTTCATAGCCTTGTGTACAAGCAAAAACAGTTCACGAGGCTAGCAGTTATAAGAGCAAATTTGGAGCTGAGTTCCATATTAGGACTAGGAATTGATTTACGGAAAAAATAGCGAAATAAAAACATCAGGATCATGTAGAGCAGGTTAATACGAACATTTTAAGACCAAAATGGCAAAGCTCACAGCAGCAGTTACAGAGAGATGGGTGACAATTTTTAAATGTAGGGTCGATGGAAGCGTCCCTATGGTCACTCTCTATTTGGAATGTGGTGGCTAGTGGGTTACCTATGTCCATTTATAAACAGTCTATGGTTTAGGAATTAGGATTAGTGTATTAATTAAGTAGCTGCTAAAACTGAACGGTTCTTAAGTAACTATTTGTTCATAGCCATGCTTTATTAAGTTTAGTTATTATGAATTGAAGTGTTGCAGAGTTATCATTTTGAAAAGTACAATTGGCTCTTTCGGCCTGGGAGGTAATTGAACATTTTTCCAGAAATTCAGATCATATATGAGATATTGTTGAAATGTGGGGTACATAATGTAATAATACCACTTCAATAACGGCTCTAAATTCACTAATGTCAGTACATCCCAAACTGTGGTAGGCCCCCCACCAATATCCTGTGACCAATTCAATTTCGCTCATGTCTCAGAAATGATTCAAGCCATGGGGTGGTGAGGTAGAAGAGCAGGCAGAGAAAAGGAGACTGACGAGTGAAAGGAGATCAATAGCTAATCATCTGATAACAGTTAGAGCAAAATAGACAACTAACGGAAATGGAGTTCTTTACCTTCTGTGTGTAAAACGCAGCAGTGAAGCTTTGGTCACTGCCACTGAGCCATTGCTGAAATTTGACTGACTGTTAGATAATGGAGTGTAAGTATGACTTACATTTATTTGACAAGATCCAATTGATTTTTTTTTTTTTTTCACAGTATGTAAAAGTTGTTGTATTGTAGTAATAAATATGATCAGACATTACTATAGCTGCCCTGGAATGCTCCTTGTATGACATTAAACATATCCATCTAGCATTTATTCAATAAAGGTGTGTTTCTATTGCTCAAAAATACAATAATTCCTTCTGTGAATAGGGGCGACTATCCACAGATCTGTAATGTAGAGTGCTTGTTTCCCTCCTGATAGATTAGTTTAATCTATAGAGACATTCTAGACAAAGCAATAACATTTCCATGGAGACAAGCAAGTGGCGGACCCTCCACTAAAAATGTTACACAGTGCACCTTTAACACTGAATAAACAAAATAAATAAAGATAATGATAAATTCATGATTTGTTTTCTGTATTTATGACACATAGGTCCATGGCAGCTATTCACAATCCCTAAATTGGCCGATAAATGTCTCATCTACATTGTTTAATTTTTTTTTTCTCTTTGCTTCATTATTTGTGTGGTATAAGTAGTTCTGTGTTGCTATATTCAATCCAACTAACAATTAAACAGGCGATAACAGCATCCCAATCATGGTTTAAGGCTGAGTTACATTCATTCCACGTACTGCCTTCACTTTCACTTTTCGAGAACAAAATTAATTTACTTATCTCAAGCTATTAAGAGTAAACAAACTAAAATAACCCACGGCAAAGAGACAATTACATACACACAAAGCATTCAGAGTAATTACAAGAGATTGAGTGCCAGGGAAATAAGGAATCCACAAATGTGATGCTAGAAAAGCCCGTCAGCCTGCCACGGCTCAGAGTCAATAGTTACAGTCTGTTGAATCTTGTGAAGAATCTGTACAAACTCTAGATAAACAAATCCACATGTCCAAGTCGTGAGCATGTCACATTCCCTGGGAAATGTGACTCTGATAACGTAGTATAACAAATGGAAAACAAAAGATGGTGTCATGCGCGTCTCTCAAGATAAGAGATAAGAGACTTGATGTTAAAAATGCCATCTTCAGGCTGAAGGCAGCAGTCACTTTTCTGACAGATACTAATAATATGTGCAATGTTGGGGATATGATTTAAAATGAATTGTTCTCTTTACATCTTTGACAAGATTATATTATAATGTCAACACTAGTTTGATTTTTTTTGTCCTTTCACCTCCTTTTATAAGAATAAATCAGAAATTAATCAGATGCCTTTCCAAACATATTCACCTCAAAGGACATTTTATCAGACAGCATAACTTTATCAGTTTAGAGTCTTGTGTGAGTGTGGTTCTGATTCAAAAACCACACTCAAAAAACAAATGTACTGACTCCAGGCACATGGAGTCAGAAGAGGGATAAATACTAATTACTCTTCAACACTGTGGAATATAAATATACTGGCAAGGCAAGGCCAGTTTATTTGTGTAGTACAATTTGTACAAAAAGTAATTTAAAGTGCTTTACAGAATAAGAAAGACAAACAAATCAAAACATCAAATAATCCTAAAAGGAACATTAAAGAGAGAAGAGTGCAGAATAAAAATCTTTCAGTCATATGCACAGCTAAGCTGAAGATTTAAACATAGTCCAAGCAGAGGCCTGTTTCACATGTTCAGGAGAACTGTTCCAGGTTTTAGCTGCATAAAACTGAAAAGCTGATTCCCCACTCAAGATGTTGCCACTGCCATATGATGAATATAGATCATGTTCGTGTGATCTGTTCAAGTGGTTTTAGTTTCAAGTGGATGTTGCCATCTTGTTTACAAGAAAGGGACTAATTTTGGCGTACTTCATTCATTAGATACAATTGTTCAACTACAAAAGTGGATTTGCTAAAATAAGTCTAAGCTTCTGTGTCCTTAGCCTGGCTATTTTTGTTTAAATTGTTTGATTTAATCACTTCCAATGTTAACTGATGATAGATGATATTTAAGAGAGCTGTGATGAACTCAATCATCCTTTGCCTTCACCCACACCTCACCCCCTCACTTTGCCAGAGACTCCCCTGAGGATCTCCAAGTCTGATACCTGCAGACTGACGCTAAATGCTCTGAGCTATGGGACCTAGGTCTGGCCATACGAATTTATAGAGCGATCTGACTGCTGTGTGGGCCTGGGAGTTACAATAAATACAGTTACAATTGTTTGACTAAAATATATACTACAAATATATACACACAAAAAGAGCTATGAGTTAACACTGAAATCATCTACTAAGCAAATTGATGACTACACAGACTCTAAGGCTAAACTATAATTAAGGTCAAAATAACTAGGAATGAATGGTTATAAGGGTTCTCAAAAGTATTGAAAATCAGATACTAATCTATACTAAAACTGTACTTATTTGAGCAGATTACTAAAAAGTCATATTAGAAATTAACCTTTTCTGAATGGATTTAGATTGATCTTGTGTTGTATCAGAACAAGTATAACACCACATGGACCACTATGGAACATACCTGGATGACTGATGGACACAGATATACTGTAAGACCACATGGTAATATAAAAGAAAGTACTATGATTTAATATTGAAAATCACATTCTATTGTGTAATTACCTTTATGGTATAGGAATCGGTAATGAGTATCAAGAGTCCGACTTTCATTATTTTGTATTGTGGTAAGACTAGTAGTAATAACAAACAACCCTAATTAAATAAAATCTATCAAAAAATACCCCACAAAAGTAGCTGGTCTGTACCAACGTGACAAAAAACAAGAATTTAGATTGTAGCCCTGTAGAGGTGCACTTGAGATAGCACTAATAGAATAAAGCCTAACCCTAACCTCCTTTTGTGACCAGCTTAACAGTTTAAGAGTTAGTGAGGTGATAAGGTCATTGAACACTCACATAACCAGAGCGCCAGTGATGTGCTGTCTTTATTACAACTGGTGTCAGTCTGTCCACCCTTTGATTTGATCAGCAGCGTAATAAGCAGCTCCCCATCCTTCACTGTCACAGCAATAAACAACACACCTTACACCCGACAAGTGATGTTATATCAACAATAGTGAAGCCATAGCAACTAGTGGCCAGTTCAAAAATGGATACCAGATCTCAGAGGGAGCTAGCATATAATTCATAGTTACAACAGTACACATCTGTAATGCCTCCGTAGATATTTTGGATTGTATTGATATTTATTTTAACACAATCTGACCATAAAGAACTGACTGCTGGAACTACAACAGGTCAGCTGATCTGTGCCATTAAACAAGTCTCTCACATAAAAAAAAACAACACAATAGTTTTTCACTTAGTCACTCTCACCGTTCAAACACCTAAACAGGACCATGAACACCATGAACAAAGCTTTTTTTTTATTGCTAATGTGTGCTAATGTGTGCATTGTGTCACCATTCCACAATTAAAGATATGTAAAACACCACCGGCATTATGTCACTGCAAAGTATAGTATGTAAGTATAGTATTGGAGTAATGCTATCCTCACACTGAAATACATGTTCGGAGAATTGTTGGGTAAATAGCAGGAGGGTGTGTCTGCTTGTAGGAAAACTCAATTTTGGTGCCGTATCTAGGGCTCACACTTCCAGCTCTTTCCTTGTTATCTTAGTCTCTGTCATCCTAGGTATAATACTTCCTACAATGGAAGCAGACTTGAATGGACAAAACCATAATAATGTCCTGAGATTTCATGACCCCAAGTGCTGGGTCCTGTACCAATGGTGAATACATTTCTCCTGCATTAGATCTCCAGGGTCATGGCTCTTCTCTTCAACTCGCAGGCTGCTACAATTTATTCCACAACACTGCCTCAGGTCCACAGTTATTGGAATAGTTTATAACCACCACATTATTGTACATGTTAATAAATGTACTGTAAAAAGAAGACATACACAGAACTACGAATTTAATAATATGCTATTTTCTGATCTGTTATAATGTTTCCTGATCACAAATGTTTCCTCATCACAGACATACCTGAAGTTGTGTTTTGTTTTCCGTTCTTTCTCAAACGGAAAACACTCATTCAGAAATTCCTCCACTGTTTTTAAACCCATTCACTTTCACTAAAATTATTCAGATGATTTCAGCCCTGAAATTGCCTCTCTCTGATAAACTAACTGTAAAAGTTATCTGTTAACATGAAAACTACCACTTCAGGACATCACAAGGTGGAACAGAGCATTTTGAGCTTTGGAGAAACACACTAACAATAAAGGGTTATTCAAACATGTGTGAATGAAACAAAACACAACTCTGGGGATGTTATTGATGAGCTAACAACATTATAACGTGGCTTAAAGCTCACAAGGGTAAATTTTGTGTAATACAAGGCCTTTAAAAAATCTATTCAAGACTCTCTCTCTCTCTCTCTCTATCTATCTATCTATCTATCTATATCTATATCTATATCTATATCTATATCTATATATCTATATATCTATCTATATATATATATATATATATACACTCACCGCTCAGAAAAGTAAAAGTATTGTTTTTTTCTTGGACAAAGCCTTCAGCAATCCTCTGAGGATAGACACAATTCACACTATTTTTCAGAAGGTCTCGCAGCAGACATCACCATTTTAAAAAACACAGAAAAAGTACAGGCAAACATGCCAAACACTCATCTCCTGTGGGTAAAAACACATCATATCGCTGAAGAGCTGTGAGACCAATATTGTGCTCACTCCTGCTCTGTCCTTGCTTTTTTTAGCTGACCTTAAGCATCTAAACAAAAAAACGTAATTTCCTGGAAGCACTTGTTTGTGCCATGTACAAACACTTCCAGGCCAAAGTGGACCTTCTGTGCTGTCTCAACATCCCTCCACAATTAACATACTGGCACTGGGTCATCTAGTTTTTATTTATTTCTTGCTTATAAAATCATACCCTCACTCAGGATGTCAAAATGAATCGGTTAATCGATAATTGTAAGAAATGAAAAATACAATCTATGCTTTATGTAAAACCAAATGTAAAGTACGTTGACTTTGTCTAGGGATGTGCAACAATGTCTAAATATTAATCATGATACTAAATTTGGTGATACAGTATCATCATCGTGGACTGCTGTATTGATATATCTCTAGGAACTTTTGAGCAATTATTTTGTGACCTCACGACAATTTTGTTGGTTATTTTGGGGAAAGAAACTTGCTTCGAATACACTTGATATATTCACTGTTTTGATTATTAAAATGTATGAATTTCATATTAAATTTATGTAGTAGTTTCTTAACAAAGAAACATTATTGCTAAAATGTATTTGGTTCACAGTATATTACAGAGTATCATGTGCAATAATTCGATTATCATGTGTATCGCTATATCATGATAATATCGTATTGTGAGCATGTATTGAATCATGACACTGTGATTCCCAGCCCTAACTTTATCAGTGTGAAAATTCATGAAGCTGGTAACCAAAGCATTCTATGTTTCAATACTGTTGCTGTGGCTTTGTGAATAGTTAAAATTATTGTAACACTTTAATATAGTGACATTCCTCTCACAGTAATAAGTAAAACATGTACATATAAAGGCTCGCCAGATTCAGTGCCTTGTCAAAGGACCAGTTTTATTGAATGGATATTGCCTTGAAAGTCAAGAAGAACTGGCTGTAGTTGAGAGATTAGAAATGTCTTCTTTCTAATAGGAACAAATGAGACATTTTATCTTGGAAATGTGATATTAATTTACCTGAACACATTTATTATGCGAGGTCCAGACCATAGAATCAAATATAGATGTGATGAATGGGGCTTAAATCAATGACTGACCACTCATGCAATTTTCAAATCCAAATGCAAATTTTAACATTGAAGAATAATTGAGCCCTAGAGCTCACAAGCCAAACTACATCTGTCCCAGAATACTTTATGGAAGCCGAAATGGTCCAGTATGTCAGAACAATTTGTAATTTACTGTATTGATACTTTGCAGCTCAGTCATCAACAATCGCTGGGGTGTGAAGCTCAGTTAGGCTGGTTTGTTTTAACATAATCTGACCAAAAAGGACTGACCGGGTTGGACTGCAACCACTGCAACTGCTATGTGAAATGATTTTTATTATTTATTTATTCATGTTTGCACCCAACATTTAAAAGAACAAAAAGTACATAATAGTAACAACTAATACAAAAAAATATAATAGACTATGTTTCCATACAAGGACATGGGACTACATGGGTAAAAGACTGAAGTCCTCCATTTTTTTAAAACTTGATTTTAAAAGTATTTAAACTAAAACATTTTTCAGTAAGATACTGACTGTCATTCCACAGCACTGCACCTTTGTGAACTAAAGAGAATTTAGCAAAAGAGGTCCTGCAGAATGGAACCCGTAAACAATGGTTTGTTCTTGTAAAATGAGTATGCTAGTAACAGTTAGACTATCATACTCAATTTACAAGAATGCACGTATACAATAACCGTACACATAAAATTACAGTCACAAGCTAGCTAGCATTAGCCAACAGTTTTTAAGTTAGTCACTCTCACTTTTTTGTAGAAAATCAAACACCTAAACAGGACCATGAATGCCCGTATTGCTCACAGGCTACTGAAAATACATTGTTTAAATCCATTTTGTATTTTTTCTTATGTTTACAGACAATCTTAAACAATTTTGTCAATGTTTGCTAATGTGTGCCAATTCCGCCAATAGCGATACATGTAGAAAACCCCCAGTGTGATGTCAGTGTAAAGTATCAAATGTAGGGAATGCAGGTACTGGTCCAGAGGTCATAAGTCCAAGCCGGTGAATGTGTCTGTTTGAATGAAGGGGACGAAGGGTTAACACTGAAGCCATATCTACTTACTCTTAAGACCACTCAGAGCTTCCAGGAGATGAGCCATTGATTCCCCTGTGGATGAACGCACAACTGCACAACCACAAAACACACGGAGGAGAGTCACGCTGCACTGATAATCCACCTTCATGGATCTGATGAAAACACACACACACACACACAATAGAAAGGAGAATAAGATAATACTGCATTGTCATTAACATCATAAGATCAACTATGTATTGCATTTACAGGTACACATTTTAAACAGCTGAATTATTTTCAGCTTATAGTTTTTGTAAAAATCTAATTTTATAAAGAGCCTTTCAATCTTCAAGTCACTCAAAGCACTTTACATCAAGGAACCACTCACCCATTCACACAGATTCATATACTCGTGTAATAATAATAATAATAATTCATAGCATTTATATAGCGCCTTTTCATGACACCCAAAGCGCTTTACAGTTCATTGTTCATTCACTCCACACTTGGTGGTGGTAAGCTACTTTCTGTAGCCACAGCTGCCCTGGGGCAGACTGACGGAAGCGAGGCTGCCAATCTGCGCCATCGGCCCCTCCGACCACCTCCAACACTCATGCACACTCCACTTTCATACTAGGCAAATGTGGATAAAGTGTCTTGCCTAAGGACACAGCGACAGTTTTTTTTGCAACTGGCGCCCCACTGTGGCACCTGGAATTCCCAGCGGTCTCCCATCCAAGTACTAACCAGGCCCTGCCTTGCTTAGCTTCTGAGATCTGACGGGATCAGGCTTTGACAGGCAGGTACGGCCACAGGCAGACACCAGGAGAGAGGTGGGTGTCTTGCCCAAGGACACAGCAACAGCATCCATCTGGAGATCTGGAGGAGCTGGAATCACACCACTAACCTGTGGTCAATGGATCTGGCAACTCTTTCGATTAGGTTTATGTCAAGAGCGGGATTTGAGCCGCCGACCTTCGGATCAGTGGACAAACGCTCCCTTGAATTTTTTTTTTTCCCTGTAAAAAAATGGCAAGTTAAAGTAAGTAATTATTTCTATATGTTTGTGGAGAATTTAAGTTTGCATTTATATATCTACTCTACATCTGCGTTGTAGTGCTTGAATGATGTATTGAAACGTCTTTGTTGAAGGTCTCACGTGTCCACTTTCCTGAAGGACACTGAGTTCATCTGTAGAGCAGGGACAGGGTGTGGCATTCAAATTGATTTAAGTGCTTTGTGCAACAGTCTGCATACATGATGCATCTTTGTGAGATCCACCAAAGAAAAAACATTTCAAAAATGTTTTATGTTGCACTACTTTTCTGCTAATGCTGAGACAGCATGTGACACACTGCACTCCTGTACAAGCACACTCCAAACAAAGCATCCACAGGCTCTCTTCCTGATTTCTGGAGACTTCAACCATGCATCTCCTGCAACTGTTCTGCCTACATATACCCAGTATGTCACCTTCCCCACAAGAGACAATAAAACATTGGATTTATTTTTTGCCAACGCCAAGGAGGCTTATTCTTCATCCCCACTGCCTCCCCTGGGTAGAGCTGACCACAATATTGTCCATCTTGTGTATCAGCCCATTGTGCACAGACAGCCTGTGGTGCCCCGTGTGGTGAAGAAGTGGACTGCTGAGAGTGAGGAGGCTCTAAGAGACTGCTTTGACACCACAGTGTGGACAGAGCTCTGTGACCCCCATGGAGAGGACATTAATGCGGTGACAAAATGCATCATGGACTACATAAATTCTTGTTTTGAAAACATCGTTCCCTCCCAAACGGTGCGATGTTTTTCAAACAATAAACCGTGGATTAACCCTGACATAAAAGCTCTGCTGAAGGAGAAGAAGAGAGCTTTTAGGTCAGGGACCAAGGAGGAGCTGAAGGCTGCACAGAAGAAGCTGAGGAGGGAAATCAGGACGAGCCAGGCCAGCCATAAGAGGAAGATGGAGCGACAGCTACAGGAGAGGAACATCCAGGGGGTGTGGAGAAGTCTCAAGACCATCTCAGGCTTCAAAGCACTCCTGCCCAGACAGAGGGGGATCTGCAGTGGGTGAATGACCTCAATTCTCACTTCCGGAGATTTGATCAATCACTCACCCCTCCCCCCACCCAGCTGCCAGCTCTCACCTCCCCAGCTGGACAATGGGGAACTCCTGCACCTCTTCACACCTTTACCTCTGCTCTTCAGCCTTCCACCACACATGGACTCACCCATCCCCCCAGCCTGCCACTGTCATTCTCTACAGCCCAGGTGAGACAGGAGCTCAAGAAGATTAGACCGAGGAAGGCAGCAGGACCAGACGGCATCAACTCCAGGCTCCTTAAGTCCTGTGCAGATGAACTGTGTGGAGTTATGGAGCATGTCTTCAACATGAGCCTTAAGCTGAGGGTGGTACCACAACTCTGGAAGACCTGCGTGGTACCAGTGCCTAAGACACCGCATGCTAAAGACCTCAGCAGCTTTAGGCCGGTGGCTCTAACATCCCACCTGATGAAGACACTGGAGAGACTGGTCCTTGGCCACCTCTGCTCCACCGTGAGCTCAGCGATGGACCCGCTGCAGTTTGCGTACCGGCCTGGCATTGGAGTGGAGGATGCCGTCATCTACCTGCTGCATTGCTCACTGTCTCACCTGGAGTACCCCGGCAGCACTGTGAGGATTCTCTTCTTTGATTTCCCCAGTGCTTTCAACACCATCCAGCCACTGCTCCTCAGGGACAAACTGGAGACCGCCGGTGTGGACGGTGACCTGACAGACTGGATCCTGGACTACCTCACAAACCGGCCCCAGTTTGTGAGAGCCAAGAACTGTGTGTCTGACCTCCTGACCTGCAGTGTGGGGGCGCCCCAGGGCACTGTCCTCGCGCCCTTTCTTTTCACCCTCTACACTGCAGACTTCAGACACAACACGGACAGCTGCGTCCTGCAGAAGTTCTCTGATGACTCTGCCATCATTGGCCTCATCAAGGATGACGACGATGTGGAGTATAGAGGACTAATACAGGACTTTGTGGACTGGTGTCAGCGGAACTTTACTTTAATTTACTTTATTAGTTTATTTGACAGGGACAATGTGCAAAAACATTAAAGATGCTTTACACCAGATTATAGCTGAAGCTAGTTTCCATCTGTAGTCCCTGAGCAGGTGAGAAATACAATATAAATCGTAAACAATATAATCAATACACACTCACACACTACAAATTACCAATTATTACACAATAAAATATTACAATAAAATCTCACTCAGATTATAACATACCAGTTATCATTCTTAATGCTGACACTGCTGATTCTCTAATAATAATTTCTTAACGTTAAATGAAAAGTTTTTCATGTCAGAGGAAAGTTTCAAACTTTGTGGCAATTTATTCCATTCTTTGATGGCTTTGAAAGAAAAAGCTGTCTGTGCAAAGGCCGAGCTCATCATCAATGCAGGGAAGACCAAGGAGATGGTGGTGGACTTCCGCAGACGCCACTCTACTGCCCCCTCAGTGAACATCCAGGGAAGGGACATTGAGAGAGTGGACTCATACCTGGGTGTTCATCTGAACAACAAACTGGACTGGACTCACAACACTGATGCACTGTACAGGAAGCGCCAGAGTCGGCTCTATCTCCTGAGGAGACGTCTTTTGGAGTGAGAGGGCCACTCCTGAAGACCTTCTATGACTCTGTGGTGGCATCAGCCATCCTGTACGGTGTGGTCTGCTGGAGCAGCAGCATCACAGAGAGGGAGAGGAAGAAGCTGGACAAGGTCATCAAGAAGTCCAGCTCTGTCCTGGGCTGTCCTCTGGACTCAGTGCAGGAGGTGGGGGACAAGAGGATCCTGGCTAAGGTCACCTCTATGCTGGACCATGAGTCTCACCCCCTACAGGACGCTCTGTCTGCTCTGGAGAGCAGCATCAGTGACAGACTGATTCACCCTCACTGTGTGAAGGAGAGATTTCGCAGGTCTTTCTTTCCTGCTGCTGTCAGACTGTACAATGAACACTGTTAACATGTCATTCAACTTTATCTGCACTACAATATTCAACTATACTCTAGAGTCTATTTTTAAGTCTATTTTTAAATTATTCTAAGCCATTATTTATTATCTTGTTCTATTGCATGCTACTTTTTCCTGCTGTTCTTGATCTGTGCGTTGCAACACTGGAATTTCCCCACTGTGGGACTAAGGCATATCTTATCTTATCTTATCTTAAAAAGCTCTACTCCAACTGCAGATATTGTTTGTCAAGTAAGACACAATTCCTACGAGTATGAGAAAGATGAGATTTTAACATGATTTGTATTAAATTGTGTGATCCAGTTCTCTATTTTGACCTCAAAATATATTTATTTTCATATTTTTGTTGACTATATAACGCTGCGTTTAGATGCACTAACACATCTAAATAACTCAATATCGCCTAACCCTAAATGTGAAATATGGAAAAAAAGCTGATACAGTGTCATGTCAGAATAAGATACATAGCATTTACATACCATACTATTTTTTTTGCTTTGTTTTTATATTGTAAAGTGTGTAATGAATATAATGCCTTATAGGGCCTTCACTTTCACAGCATTACTTTTCTCAGTGAAGAAGTGTCTCTGGACCTGCCAGATCCACTTTGGAGAGCAATAATCAGACACAACACCTAACGACAGACCTAATGACAACACGACGGATCAAATCAGAAGGGGAACACATGGCACTGGGGGCTGTCTGCCTTCTAATCCTGTTACCAAAACTATTCTCATCTTTACACAACAAACACATGAGGGACTATTAAATGTGTTAGCTTGTGTGTACACAGAAGAACACTATAATACTAAAAGCATAAATATAAACCTGCATATGGCATACAACTCTCCTTTACATTACAAAGCACAGTGCCTGTAAAAGACCCACATCTATCTGTGCAAGTGGCCACAAGTGCACTCTCATAAAGAGTCCCACACCCCATATACTAAATGAGACCCTAAAAAAACACACAAGAATAACAACAAACCACCTTAAAACCAACCAAAAGTTTTATTAAGTTACAGGTTTACTAACAAGTGCAACATGTGGGGACCATATAATAAACACTGATCCATCAAACTGAATAACAAAAGACACACAGTTGATCCTATGTAAAATTACAAATATATGTATATATATATATATATATATATATATATATATATATATATATATATATATATATATATATATATATATATATATATATATATATTTTTTTTTTTTAACTTTAAATAACAAATATTATGTTTTTATAACATACCAAAGCATGTATGTATGGTGTATAATAACTGTAATATTAGATCCTATAGTCTTAATTTCTCATAATTTGTGCTCCAGAGCCAAATCTCCTTTGGTTAGTCACTCTAAATTGAGTTCTAATCTACACATTATCAGTCTGTAATGGCACTCACTGAAAGTGATTGGAAAAGCATCACAACAGCAGAACAAGATGAAAAATTTTACTTTTGTTACATCCAGTTGAAAGAGAAGAACAGACATATTCCCTGTCCACAAATGCACAAAGAGGCTTATGTTCTGAAATGAAATATGTCTAAAAGGTGTCTGTCGGCATTGTTTGAATGTTTGTTTTGATTCATTTGGGTGCTTCGCCTTTGACTTCAGCACAAACCTCAATGCTGCTCTGTGATTGGTCCACCTGCCCACTTAACCTTACAAAGGAAGCACTCAAAGAGGGATTTTCATGAGTTTTTGAACTCAAATATGAACAAATATCGCGAGAATCCATTTTGTTGTGCAAAGTTAGTTTTAACATACAAGAGGCAAAAATAATCTGTCAGCATCATTTTCTGATCTCTGGCAAAAAGTTTACATGGTCACATAAGCTCCATATTTAGTTAGCCTATATTATACTTGTACTATACAATAAATTAGTCCCCTGACCCACACAAGAATACAATAAATCTGCATGTTCATAAATCCTAAGCATTACAATGCACTGTGATGGTATAAGAGAGCCATATCTGGGGATCTTATTTCCAATTTTATCATACAGCAATTTGCTGCTCTGTGCGGGTAGTAAATCACCTCTGATTGAGTCTCACACTGAGCCCTTGTTTAGGCAGTGTAAAGTAAACCCTCCCGCGCTGTGAAAATCAGCACCAAAATTATACATCTGGGACTACAGTGAATAATGCCTGAGGTTTCCTTTTCAATATACCACACTGCATACTCAGTCTATCAATGTTCAGCTTCTGTAGCATCGTCTTTACCCTAATTAGTCCAACCAAAGTAGGCATGGCTTTAGAGTAAACAGACCTGGATAATAGGCGCTATACCAACAGTTATGAAACTTGTCATTTGCATTTCTATTTCTGCAACATCAGAATATGTCACCTCGACTGTGAGGGATTAATAGCTTTGGAGGGATACAGCCTCATCTGAGAGGTGTGTTATTTTAGAAATTAGACAAACTAAATTTCTTACTTACGGCAAAAATTGTCTTTGGTAATAGGCCTAGTCTGTTAAAATCCCCCCAATAGAAATGGATAAATGATGGTATTAAATATTAATGGAGTCGGTAGTTTGCCCAACAATTCGGGCCAATGCTAAGATAGATCCGACTAGTTGCATTGCCAGCCAGGAAAGTACATATGTTTGTTTTTCTAGCCTAACAGAGATGGAGTCACTTGAAAAATAGAAAACAGATTGTTATGTAATAAAAACAGCAAAAGAGGTTTGCCTATTAACTTAATTTGATCCCCAGTTTGAGGGAAAGTATTTCCCATTTTCTCTCGATTTTGGTGGATTCATTAAGTATCTGAGAAATAAAATGTTGTGTAATGGGAGTGTTTTGAACAGATGATTCATCTGGTCTGATCCCCCTACTCTTGACACCTGTCCAAAAGTGTTCCAGAAACTGCTAATTTACAAATTTAGCTGGTTCTATGCACTTGATAGAACCAGCAGACTTTTTTTTTATTTTTTTTCAGCTTGGCTTGGGGCATGCTCCACCTTTTGTTCCTAAATGGTAACTACAAACTTTGATGACAAGAAAGATTTAAATGTCTTTATTTGGCTATCACGAGTTATGTGCAAACCACACAATACTCAAAACTTCTTGTTTATTTCAAAACCCAATCGCGGTTTGCGTTTAAGCACAAATGTTTTGTTGTCATGGCTACCTAGGGAGAGCAGAAAATCATCATCTTGTGTGCGAAAGAACAGTAAACAACTCCGAGAGAGTGTGAAGAATCCCTCAGTCATCCAGGTAGAATCCATGATAAAAGGAGAAATTCAGTTTGTCAATTGCTTCGTCAATTCATGACGAAGCAACTCGGATGAGTTGCGAAACGTTTTCGACCAAATAAACTTTGACCAGTTGACAAATTGAATTTCTCAGAGAGAGCAAAAATGAATCTTGTCTCATTGTCTTTTTGAGGGTGTATCTGCCCCTCAGTGGTTGTTTTGCGTGCAGTTCACAGATTTCTTGTGCACAGAGATAATTTGCTCACTCATGCGGAGGTCACAGATTTCTCCTCGCACGTAGAGATGCATGTTTTATCGTGCGAGTGTTAGGGATGTCAACAATTAATCGACTTACGATTAATTGTTGATCAAGACGTTGGTCAAACAAAATGCATTAATTGTAATTAATCACTAATCGCGGACACGCGCACCCACGTGGTCACAAAACAAGGCAACCGCGCACCGCGCTGTGCCAAGCTCGACTCACAGCCGGCCCAGGCGCCAACGGCACTGCTCAGCAGCCCCGGTGTACGCGCGAGTGCTGCTGAGCACGAGATCGAACCGCGGCGCCCAGAATGCGTAGTCTCAGCCCGAGCCACAAACCAGCCGAACGAAACCAGCAGCGGCACATGGTGGTTTAATCCTGGTTTAGTCCAGGTCTAGACCTGGTCCAGTCCTGGTTTATTCCAGGCCCAATCCAGGTTTAGACCTGGTTTAGACCTGGTTTAGTTCTGGTCTAGACCTGGTTTAGTTCTGGTCTAGACCTGGTTTAGGCCACGTTTAGTCCTGGTCTAGTCTCTTAGCCAATCAGGACGCAGAACACAATGTTACACTATAAAAAAAGTTACACTGTAAAAAAAAATAGAAAAAAAAATCTGTGAACCGCGAAAGAGCGAGGGATTACTGTATTTTGTTATTCAGCATCAATACATTTGTCTGCTTTTTATTAAGGAATAATTAATTGTGGAATATACAATATAATAATACTATGATATATTTTTGACTCAGTGTTATGTATACTATAGCTTATATTCTTAAAGACCCTATTGAAACACTAAAATTCAGATGAAAGCGCCACTTATCAGTTAATCGTTAATCGATCGATAAGGTCAATCAACTATCAATTAATGAATTAATCAATAATTTGCATCCCTAGCTTGTATATTATGGGACTATTTTGACCCCATACACCAGCCACACACACCCAGATACTCTGCGGGCCATCACTGGACACAGAAGAGAAGAGGCTGTGCAGGCCAAGGTCCTGGTCCATGGGGTTCCTGTCCACCGCTGGTGGTGAGATCTCTGACGGTGTCCAGCACTGGGCTTGGTCCTGGACCCAGGCATTGCCCAGTGGCTGACGGCTGTGGTAGTGCTTGAGTTTGTTATGATGGATAACTTTCACTTTGGATCTGGGGCTCTTTTGAATCCTGTCGACCAGATCATCTAGCTGTCCAATAACGAAGAAAGGTCCTTCATGAGAGGGGAGGAACTTTTTGACTTTGTTTTTAACATGATGAGACACCATACAGCATCTCTGACTTTGTACTGTGTGTGGCAAGCATTTTTGTCAAATTGTCTTTGTGACTGTGGCTGACTCACCCAGAGCATCTTGAGCGATGAGATAAGCCATCTCCAACTGCTTGCGTATTTGTTGCAGGGGTTGAAGGTGCATGGTCAGAGTCTGCGGGCAAGCCAGCTACAAGGTCCACTGGTTTACTTATTTCACATCTGAACATCATGAAGTTTAGAGCAAAGCCAGTTGCACTGTGGTTGGATGTTCTCTATGCCATAACTGCGTAAGGGATCATCAAGTCCCAATCCCAGTGACAGTATTCCACCGCAGAGGGAAGGATCTTTTGGAGTGTAGCATTCAACTTGGCCATCTGACTGGGGTCTGAATGGAGTAGTGTGGGTTTTGTCAATGCCAAACAAATGGCACATTTCCTGATAGCCCTCCGATTCAAAATTGTGTCCCTGATCACTGTGGAAAGAGTGAGGCATTCCGTAGTGGCACACTCACTCTGTTGCCACAACTTCTTTACTGCCTTTTCATCTGGAATAGGAAACGCTTCAGTCCATTTGGTAAAATACTCTTGTATCATAGCAATTTTTGCGATCCGTCTTATTAAACAGGCCCATTATGTATAGTGCAGTGCATTCCATAGGGGCTCCTACTCTGACCGTTCCCGTGGGAGCTTGTGGTGTCTTTTGGTGTCTGGCCCTGAATGCACAGTTGACACATGTACGGCACCAGAGGGTCACATCCTCTCTCATATGGTACCAGTAGTATCTACTTCGAAGTCTGGCCACTATACATTCAACACCAAAATGTCAACCTACTGGCCCCTTATGCATCTGGCGCATAACATGAGGCTGTAGTTTGCATGGCAGGCTTTTTGTGGATAGTACTGGATGTCGTACAAAAAGTCAAAACGGTGAACCAGAACTCCACTGAAATACAGCCTTTTCCATTGCCCCCTGATATATTTTAGTTGCTGGGCTGCATGGGGAGACTGTGGTCCTTCAGGGGCGCTCAGTGCTGGCCTTCAGCCAAGCTCAGATTGGTGGAATGGTCTCATTTGTATTTGTCACATAGATTGTCTCTTTCAGTTTTAAAGTGTCAGTTTTAGTTTCTTTATTTGCGCTTACCCCCACTGGGCTCACAGTAGTTGTAGGGCATATCTCTACCCCCATTGGACTCAGGGGACAAGGATCTGGAGTCGGAGTCCATTTCACACTGGATCGACTGATGACTTGTGGTTCTGGCCTGGGAGGAAGGGTTCTGTAGTTTACAGGGACAGACTGTCAGCATTAAGCGACCCAGACTATGAATAATTGTAAGGTCATACTCTGCTAGCTTCTCTAGCCACTGGGCTAACTGACCTTCTGGCTTTTTCATTTGCTTTAGCCAATGCAGGCTGCAGTGGTCAGTGTGTAACTTGAAGGGCCAGCCAAGGAGATACTGCCAGAAGTGTGATGTGAACTCAGCAATGGCTAGAACTATTGTGCAACAAGAAGGGAACTCCCTTCTTGTTGCACAATAGTTCTGTTCAGCTTTGGCTAGTTTGTGACTACCATGGGCCAACACACATTCTGTACCATCCTGCATTTGTGACAGGACAGCGCCGATGCCTATATCACTGGCATCTGTGTCGAAGATCAACAAGTCATGGTCTAGTGGGTAACCCAAGACAGGTGCTATGGTTAGCTGGTACTTGAGTGTATCAAAAGCGGCTTGGTGTTCAGTGTGCCACTGAAAGTGTGCATTCTTCTTGGTCAGGTTGTGTAATGGTTCAGCAACAGAGGCAAAGTCTTTTATGAACCTCCACTAGTAGGAGGCAAAGCTGAAAAAAACGTCAGACGCCAGCGCAATATTGTCAAGGTAGATAAGGCAGGTCTTCCATTGCATGCCAACCAGGACGCGGTCCATTAAATGCTGGAACGATGCCGGCACATTGCATAGGCCAAATGACATAAAGTTCCAATCAAATTAAATTTCAGGTACAAAATGCGGCTGCACCATGGGCTCTTGGTGTGAGTTAAACTTGCCAGTACCCCGAGGCAAGGTCCAATGTACTGAACCAATTGGCAGGTACCTGAACCATTAAGGTCATGAGAGCTCGGAGCATTGAGCTCCTGGAGGTGTTCTGGGACCGATCAAAGAATCTGTGTGGTCACTGAACGGTGGGACAATTTCAGCTGGCTGAAGAAGGCCTGCAATAGCACTTTCTTTAATAGTCACAGGTTTGTTGCCAGGGTTAAAGAGGCATAGTGGAACAACACCAGTGTGCTGTGCATTAACAAAGACTCTGGCAATGAGTACTCTGTGCTTCTCAACGAACCTTTGATTGGGCTAAGCATCTTGTCTCGCTGAGATGCTTCGCCAAAATGCACAGTGCCCCAAATTCAAGGTTTAACACATTAGAATGAGCTTCAGTCCTTTATTCATGCTAAGATCCTCAAAATCACACCATAAATATTAAATATTGTCTTGTAGTTAAAGTTCTACTCAAGGTAATTTGGGCCAATTCACCTGGAAGCCTGAGGGCCAAGAAAAATTTGTCTGAGTGCTGCATTTGGCCCACGGGCCATAGTTTGGACATGCCTGTGTTAAACCGTTCCTGTCTTGGTCCTTGGATCGTGGTCAGAGGACATGGGAGAACTATCTTCTTCTCCAGGGCCAGAGGGACGCAGCAGCCGCTTGTCTCTCGGGGTTTAACTCCCTGTTCTGACTCTTACCATTGTCAATAACCACTCCAGTTTGCTGTTCAAGAGTTTTTTGCTTTATTTGCTGTGATGCACACAAACAAGCCCTTGGTCCCAAACTTGCCCCGGTCGCCGTACTCTCATTTACTTCAGCAGCCACACAAACCCGTACCTTCCGCGGGCTCTTTCGAAAAGTCGGTGCACCAGGGGCGTACACACAATCACTCACGCTCACGCCACGCACTACTCTATGCACATAGGTGTTAGACTAATCTCACAACACTAGTTACAAATCATCGTACATTTATAACTGGTATGTATATTTTAGACCGTTTCCACATGAGCCATTTTGATATTTTTTTGTAATCTCTGTGCATGGATCTATGTCTTTGAGATACAAGGTCTACACTGCTGCATGTTTCTATGGTGATCGCTATGAAATAAAGAACTTATGATACTGTGCTTTTCTGTCTGATCAGCTAAAGAAAGACAGAAGGCATCACAAGTTATGATTCTTCACAAGCTCTCAGAGATTACGGTCAAGGTGAGCTTCCAGAGTAAAACATTACAGTGCAAATAAAAAATGGCTAATTTATTTTGATTCACAAAAGTCAGAAAATTGTAAAGACAACAATGCACAATGAACAAAGTATAAGGTACCTCGCTTTATTAAGTGATGATGAAATTTAAAGTACAATAATTAATTATAATTAATTAATAATAATAATTAACTAATTGCATGTATATAGCGCCTTTCAAGACACCCAAAATGCTTTACAGTTTATTGTTCATTCACTCTACACTTGGTGGTGGTAAGCTACTTTTGTAGCCACAGCTGCCCTGGGGCAGACTGACGGAAGCAAGGCTGCCAATCTGCGCCATCGGCCTATCCGACCACCACCAACACTCAAGAACACACCACTTTCATACTAGGCAATGTGGGTGAAGTGGCTTGCCTAAGGACATTACAACAGTTTGTATTTATTTATTTACTTATTTATTTTACAATATTGTGGGTGTTTTCATGTGATTTCATAATCCAGTAGTCGGCCATATTGGAGATTTTCGAAACAAAGCGAACATTGCACTTATGCCACCAAGTAAAAAAAAAAGCATGCAAATGGTCAACTATTGTCGGTCCTCGGCTGTCACAATAGATCGGACAGAGAAAAACACCTGCAGTTCTAACATTTACCTAAAGTAGTGACCAGCCAGGGTGAACAGACAGAGCAATTATCAAAGGAAAGGAGGTGACAGACAAGGCGACAGAGGCGGAAAGACAATGTTAATATTTTAATCTTTGCAAAACGTGAGTATTTGCAAAAGCAATATACTAGTAAGATTCAAGATTGTTTATTTGTCATATGCAGAATCAACACAAGGTCAACAATGCAATGAAATGCTTAGGATCAGAAGAACCGTTGACTCGCTAAGATAGTCAAGAAGTACTAATAACATGCAATAATAGTACATGGTAAAAAAAAGTGTTGCAAAGTGCAGGGGAAGAAGTAAACAATATAATAAACAATATAATAAAATATGTAATAAAATGTAATAGAAAAAAATACAAGGTACAATGTACAAGGTGCATGTAGGGTTAGATCAAAGATCAAATAAGGTGTAAGTATTTCACAGATTGCACATAATATGGTGTGGTGTAGGTGTTGCATGTGGATTTCGTATTGCACATAGTATGGGATAAATATTGCACATAGGTTATTGCACCGATTATTGCACAGGTAACAGTAATTTACAGTGAGGTAGTGACAAACATGATACATTCACACAGAGCAGCAGCAGTAAACATAATTATGCATAATGAGAAGTAGTTTAGTGCAGTATTATTGAGAGTTCAGTATTATTTAGAGTATTACCCAGAGTTCAGTAGTCTGACAGCTTGGGGGTAATAGCTGTCTTTGAGTCTTTTTGTGCGTGCTGGCAGGCTCCTGTAACGTCTACCAGAGGGTAGCAGACGGAAGAGTCCTTGTGCCGGATGAGTATGGTCCTTAGTGATGCTGCGTGCCTTACACAGACCCCTGCTGTGGTAAATGTCCTGGATGGAGGGGAGACTGCTGCCAGTGATGTCCTCTGCCGCTCGCACCACCCTCTGTAGTGCTTTGCGGCTCTGAGCAGTGCAGTTCCCATACCACACTGTGATGCAGCCCGTCAGCAGGCTCTCGATGGTGCACTTGTAGAAGTTTGTGAGGATGCTGGTGTTCATACCAAACTTCCTCAACTTCCTCAGGAAGTAGAGTCTTTGTCGGGCTTTCTTAACCACAGTGTCTGTATGTAGTGTCCAGGACAGATCCTCAGTGATGTGTACCCCAAGGAACTTAAAACTACTGACCTGCTCCACCTCAGCGTTGTTAATGGAGATGGGGGGATGCTGGTCTACACGCTGTCTCCTGAAGTCCACGATAATTTCCTTAGTTTTGCTTACATTCAGAGAGAGGTTATTTTCCTGACACCAGCTGGTCAGTGATTTCACCTCGTCTCTCATTGTTGTTGGTGATGAGGCCTAGGATGGTGGTGTCGTCAGCAAACTTGAGGATGGTGTTGGAGCTGTGCCTGGCGGTACAGTCGTAGGTGAACAGGGAGTACAGGAGAGGGCTGAGAACACAGCCCTGGGGTGCCCCAGTGCTGAGGACACGTGTGGAGGAGACGTGGCTGCCGATCCTCACCGCCTGTGGCCTGTTGGTGAGGAAGTCCCATATCCAGCAGCAGATGGACGTCCCCAGGCCCAGGGCGGTGAGCTTAGAGACCAGTTTGGGGGGGATTATGGTATTGAATGCCGAGCTGTAGTCGATGAAGAGCATTCTCACATATGTGTTTCCTCTCTCCAGATGACTGAGAGAGGTGTGGACTGCTAGAGCAATAGCGTCATCTGTAGACCTCTTTGCTCTATATGCAAACTGCAGGGGGTCCAGGGTGTCAGGGAGGGAGTCACAGATGTGTCTCTTAATGATTCGTTCAAAGCACTTCATGATGACAGATGTGAGTGCTATGGGCCGATAGTCATTAGGACAGGATGCTGTGGATGTCTTTGGGATGGGGACAACAGTGGAGGTCTTGAAGATGGTGGGCACGATAGACTGGCTCAGAGACAGGTTGAAGATGTTGGTGAACACCCCGGCGAGTTGGTCAGCACAAGCCCTCAGCACCTGTCCGGGGATGCCGTCGGGTCCTGGTGCTTTGCGGGGATTCACTTTCTTGAACGCCCGTCTCACTGTAGCAGTGTCTATACAAAGTACAGCGTCCTCACTGTCCACATGGGGTCTGGTGACAGGCGTGGTGTTATCTGCATCAAACCGGGCGTAGAAGGTGTTGAGTTCGTCCGGAAATGATGCGCTGGACAGTTCCACGGGCCCACTCCTCCCCTTGTAGTCAGTGATGCAGCGTAGCCCATGCCACACCCGTCTCGGGTCATTGCTCTGCTGGGCAGACTCCACTCTCTCCCTGTAGTCCCTCTGGGAAGTCCTGATGGTCTTTCTGAGGTCGTACTTGGCTGCTTTGTAGGCTTCGGGGTCTCCTGAGTTGAAGGCGGCGGTGCGAGCTTTCAGCTTAGCACGCACCTCCGGTCCCGCCCAGGGTTTCTGATTAGGGTAAGTGCAGATGGAGATTTTGGGCACCGTGTCCTCAATGCACTTCCCTATGTAGCCTACGACAGAGTCTGTGTATGCATTAATGTCGCCATCCGCTGCGTCTGCAAACATCTGCCAGTCTGTTGTTTCAAAGCAGTCCTGTAGCACCTCATCAGACATACTGCTCCATTTGTGTATTTGTCTGGGAACCGGGTGTATTTGTCTGGGAACTTAAACACGTTACACATGTAATACAAGTATGCTTACCTTTGCCATCACAATATGCTTGTCTCCAATTTTCTGCACTTTGCACTCTCGTACCAGCCACAAACAAACTGGTTGTTGCCTCCAGACCTTTAGAGCTCTGAAGGTCTTGTGCTGTATAATGGCTTGGGGAGAAGACCAGATAATTGACAATATCAGGATCGCTTACAGCAGCAGAATCGACTAATCGCCACTGTCACTGACAAACTTTATTGATGGACAAGGGAAATTGTTTGGGTACAGTAGCTCACTCATCAAATATAATATCTAAAAGAGGGTAACAAAAAATAGATGGCATAGCAACCAAAGAGCAATAGACCAGTGTCAAATGAGACATAATTATATGTATATATATATATTTTTTTTAAAGATAATAAATGTATATGTACAAATCAGAATCAAATAGAAAAAGAAATAATAAAATATAAAATGCAATATCAATGTCCAATCACAGCTATATACAGTTGTAGGGAGTATTATCTATTACAAAAGGGTGAGTTGTTGTACAGTTGTATGGAGTATGGTATGAATGTAGTCCTGTATCTCTCACTGTTTGAGCGGAGCTGTAGGAGCCTGTTGGAGAATGAGCTCCTCTGTCCCTCTATGGTCTGGTGCAGTGGGTGAGCAGGAGTGTTCATGATGGAGAGCAGTTTGTCCATTGTCCTCCTGTCCCTCACTGTGACAAATGCCTCCAGCTCACAGCCGCTCACAGCCGACCAGCTTTGTGGATCAGTTTGTCAATCCGTCCAGTGTCCTTTTTACTGGTGCTGTTCCCCCAACAGACCACTGCAAAGTACAGGGCGCTGGCCACCACAGTCCATCCTGTTGTTCACATGGACACCAAGGTACTTGTAGCATCTCCACATCATGCCCCTGGATGGTAATGGGCTTCACTGGTGTCCACTTTCTCCTGAAGTCAATCACCAGTTCTTTGGTCTTGTCCACATTTAGGAGCAGATGGTTTGCCTAGGACCACTCCACAAAATTTGCAATCAGTGTCCTGTACTCCAGCTCCTGTCTATCCCTGATACACCCTACCACTCTAGAGTCATCAGAGAACTTCTGCAGGTGACAGGACCCGGAGCTGTACTGGAAATCAGTGTACAGAGTGAACAGGAATGGAGACAGGACTGTAGCCTGGGGGTCTCCCACATTACTGACCATAGTGTCAGACAGGGTGGTACCCAGTTGCACATATACCTAACCCTAACCCTAACCCTAACCCTAACCATCGGCTGGTTAGCTCAACTGGTAAGTCACTGACTTTCCCCCCGGGGGTTGTGGGTTCAAATCCCCCCGGGCAATGAGCTAACCAGTGTGGGTCCTTGGGCAAGACCCTTCACGGTACTGCCCCCCGGGCGCCGAAAAAAAGATGGCTGCTCACTGCTCCTGAAAAGGATGGGTCAAATGCAGAAGTCAAATTTCTCCCGTGTGTCACTGTGTGTCATTGTGTGTGAGACCAATAAAGGCTTAATCTTTAATCTTAATATTGAGGCCTGTCTGACAGGTAGTCAGTAATCCAGGAGACAATGGAGGAGCTGACACCCATCCTGAGCAGCTTCTCACTCATCGGAAAGGGCTGGATTGTGTAAAAGGCACTGGAGAAATCGAAGAACAATATCCTCACAGATTCCTTAACACTATTCATATAACGCTCCTTTTCTTTGGGATCCAACTTATCTCGATACAACTGGTCAACTGTATTGTATAAGTTTTGGATTCCGATGTGTAAGGTTTATTGTGAAATTTTTATTTTTTATTTGTTTTTTCTGCACGTTTGCTTTATAAGCGTGTTTACTTTG
This sequence comes from Paratrypauchen microcephalus, assembly GCA_036785185.1. Classification (NCBI taxonomy): domain Eukaryota; kingdom Metazoa; phylum Chordata; class Actinopteri; order Gobiiformes; family Gobiidae; genus Paratrypauchen; species Paratrypauchen microcephalus. Next base: position 214,742 of record JAVJIX010000052.1, on the reverse strand, counting down.
AGTGAGCAATATCTCCAACATGGCCCCACATCTGGGTAATGATCAGATTTTTTGAGTCAGTGAAAACACCCTATGGTGACCTTTCTATAGTGTGATGAATCAATTCTTGTTACATGACGATGGTAACAGAAAAATATTTCACAGAAACACATGTTCCTGTTGTGTCATCTCACCTGTGTTAGCTTGTTCAAGTGCTGTGACAGAGAGGTGAATGATGTGATGCTTTATCTAAACTTTTAAATACTTTCTGGGCACTTTAACTTTTATCAGACAATATTAGTGATACATTTGCAGACAGTTTGATGTATTTGACATTGGTCTTGAAACTCCAGCATGAATCAGTAGTTATTTTCTATTATATAGGCTAGTTATGTTTCTTGTTTCGATAATCAGAGTCAATAGGGGTTTATTACTGTTAAAGGTTTGTGTTGGTTTTCTCAGATTTAGTCCAATCCAGGATTTAGTGAAAGCATGGAGAAACATGAGACAAGTATCTGCACAAGCTTCGAGTGTAAACTCCACTAAGACCCATGTATCCAGCCTTAAGCTCTACAGACACAGACCCTGTTTGGCAACAGATCTGCCTGTTTGATGAGACAACACTCTATCAGAGGAGGTACTCACAGTCTGTATACCTTCTCAAATTTAGAAAATCAAGAGGTCATTGCATATACAAGGTTGTTAAAGGGATATTCCGGGATTTTTGACATGGGGGCTCATTTCCGAGTTAGCCAAAGTGTTGCAGAGATGTGGAGACACTTTTTAGCGAATTTCATGCAGCTGCAGAGTTTTCAGTTGCTAGGCTAGCGCAAGTCAATGGTAAATGGTAGCCTGATTTTAATCAGGCTTACCCACACCAAAGGACACTCGAGGCCAGTCAACTATAACGCCAGACTGTCGATGTAAATGTCTGTGTTGATGGAACAATTTTAGAAATATAATCAACCTTGTACTTTAAAGGATTTATGTCCTTATGCAACAGCATGTTTTTTTTTCCTGATCAAGCTAGGCATGGGCGGAGTGATATCACCTTGCAGCTAGATTTCCAGCTGTTTTTTGTTTACCTTCAGCTGTCATCGTTAGCCGTAGAGTACAGTAGCCTGGCCTGTTCTACAATCCAGACATGGCCACGTTTGGAGGTCTCCCCGATGCTTTTGAAGACGATGCTGAACAATTTGCTTTCTCCACTGAACCGTACCTGTACGAACCGGAATATACAGACGAATGTTAATGGGCTAGCAACAACTTTATGAGCGTGCATGCCTTTTCTGTCAGCCGGGTAGACTACAAGAGTGAAGCAAAAGATCTAGCACAGTCTTCATCAATCGACCAGCAGGCTAACATAACGACAGGAGCAAGGGTAAAAAAGGTACAAACCTGTTCTTCATCACGGGATCTTGCGCTTGGAAAGACAGATGGTACTGCAGTGGTTGTCAGACTAGGCTTTCCAAGGGATTTGGTGTAGTAGTCTGGTCCGAAATGATCACTGCAAATCTTCTGTTTATGTAGTGTCTCCACCGGTGTGTTGATTTCTAAGCCAGCAGCTACAAGCCACAGTCGAGTCCTTTCTCGATCGTGCACTGGAAAGCTGTGAAAACTTTGTGGTGCCCACCTGCGGGCTTTATTTGTACATTTTCAAAATGCACACTGAAACACCATTTTGCCCGGTAGTTCTTTTAAAATTCACCTCTTCACTCTGTGGTCTTCCCTACTACGACTTTTCTCGCTTCTCTGTTGACGTGATTGGTCACTTCACAACCAACTAGAGTAAAGTAAAATTCCGCTGCTGATGCGAAGCTAGTCCCTCAGATATGGAATGATTCATGCTATTCGCAGTCAGTTTTATTTAAAAAATTACTCAATCAACATATATTTACATCGACAGTCTGCCGTTATAATTGACTTGTCTTGGGTGCACTATGGAGTGGGTAAGCCTGATTAAAATCAGGCTACCATTTACCATTGACTTGCGCTAGCCTAGCAACTGAAAACTCTGCAGCTGGAAGGAGTGCATGAAATTCACTAAAAAGTGTCTCCACATCTCTGCAGCACTCTGGCTAACTCGGGAATGAGCCCCCATGTCAAAAATCCTGGAATATCCCTTTAAAAGTATTGAAACAATAATGCTAATCGATACTAAAACTAGTATCAGTACTCATTTGAATAAGTAGGTCTTATCAATACTGTAAAAGACATTTCTGAAATAGTTTTAAAATGTTCTATATTAGAACTGGTATAAGAGCTCATGAATTTTTTTGTGTTGAAAATAACATTCTGATTAAGAAGGTTTTCCATGATCAGTTTGGTATCGAATTTGGTTATCAAGTTTTTTTGTTTTTTTTGTTTTTTTTAATCAAAATTACGTTTGAAATTTTAGTATCATATCATGACAACACTAGAAGTAAAAAGTAATCAGAAATGATACTGTTTGTCCCCAGTGCTCTCAGTACACACCTCCCGATGGTTCCTTCCTGCATAGGGCAAACAGCTTCTGAACTGGAGTGAAAAGGTAATTGAATACAAACTTCATAGACACATTTTAAAATACTTTTTGGTAGAATAGAAGACAATTCTGCTTCTACTCCATTTACTGTTTGTGATTATTTCAGAAAATATAAAGTGAACCACCAACTGAGTAAACATAATCGAAAACAAGGTTAGCATGGAAGTATTGTGTCAATAAAAGGGATGAAGCAATATCCAAATTTCATGGTACGGTATCATGATATTTTGGAGAATGTAACAGAATTGTGAGTATGATACGTTTCTATTTTAAAATGCCTTGAAAAGGCTTCAGTGTGAATCATTACTGTCATAATCTAAAGGATTAAGATTTAAAAGTGCTTAATAACAGCTATTTTATCATGTAGTCTGCATTTAAATGAAGCAAAGGATCATGGTCTATGTAGTTCCCTCTTTTTATTTTATTTTTTTAAGGAAAAGACCATGTAATTCGATATATACTGTGACAGGCCACAATATTTTGCGTTTTGATAATACGATATCACAATAAAAATAACAAACAAATAATTTTGTTATTGTTACATCCCTTGTCAGTAATGCACTGAAAGAAAGGTTGCTGGATTTGCGCAAAAAAAAAAAAAGATTTTAACATCCAAGCTGGACAGTGTGAGGACTTATTCCAGTGAAGACACTCTGGTCTCTGCCTGTGAACACAGGAATAACACATGATACATCAGGACAATCTACTCTGTGTTGTACATGTTTAAATATACTTGCAGCACCTTTTTACTCTCTAAAAAAACGACTAACTAACATCACCTATAACATTCATGAACTTACCCAGAACTACAGCAGTGCTCTGAGTATCACTCTTTGTTTGTAGAAGACTCTGGAAGCAACACATGCAAATCTTAGTACACCCGTCACACACTTGTAGATGGGCAGTGATGCTAACAATTGTTTCATGGAAAAATTCCTTACATTAGCCCTAATTTCAAATAAAACAACACAAACATATTTTAACAATGACTACATTCTAGGCCAGAGAAGCATATAAAATCTTTGAAAAGTCTTACTCTCACAGTCCTCCAGGACACACTGCAGTGTCCTTTGCTCCTGTACGTGTCCTGTGTCCTAAGTGTGTCCTCTGCTCCCGTACCTGTCCTGTGTCCAGCTACATTTGAATTTTCCCTCCCAAAGTTTTGGGGAAGGTAATTCCCGAGGGAGGAGCTTCACCAAAAATGATAACAAAATCATGTTTGATCAGCCTTATTAAAACATGACAAACAATCAAGCGACATTTGTACATGCTGGACACAGAATAGTAAAAAAAAGTCCCGTTATTGTTGTCAAATTTGTGTTCGCAGTTTGAGCAACCCCTCTTGGACAATTTTTTCAGGGAAACATGCAAAATTCAGATATATCTGTAATATTTAACCAGTTATCTATGCTGCAACATTCACTATAGCCCCTTTACAATGATATAAACCTACCTGAAAGCAGAACAGATTAAAGAGAGAAAAGCCAGATTTCCTTAAACAGTTACATAATGTTGTCTTAGCACCATGATATTAATTTCTATTTCTGACAGGAATTATGTGGCAGTGATATTTTTGGCAGCACAATTTAAGACACATTATTTAATCCTTAACAAGAAAAGCTGTGATAGGAGCTCAGTGTGCTTCTGACGCACAGAGAATGAATTATTGAATATGAATCGTGTGTTAAAATGGCAGCTTAAACCTGTTAAAGGCTCTTATTTGTAATGACGAGAAACTACACATAAATACACAGAGACAGACGTTTATGATAAATATTCATCTGATCCAGCTTTGATCATCCACAGCACAAAACCACACAAGGCGCTCGATATGTTCTCCCTTTGACAGACTGCAGAAATGAATCTATCCTATTGAGAAATAATTGTCAGCTCTAAAACCTGGCATGCTAAAGTAAGCATATGGGCCAGTGCATCTGTAGTTTTCTTATTGTTGATGTTTTATTGTTGTGAAATGAAAAAAATAAAATAAAATGAAATAACATTTCTGGTACACTGGTTATTGTTTTCTTAAAGGTGCACTATGTAACTTTTTTGCAGGGGGTCCATCATCTGCTTGTTTCTGTGGATATACCATTGCTCTGCCTGGAATGTTCCACAGTATGACATTAAGCTACAATACTTTACATTTATTTAATTACAGGTGGTTTTAGAGATCAAAAATATCTTGGAAAAACAGGCATTCTGACTGTGAGCGGGGTTGCCTCTCCACAGATCTGACCTGTCACTTGACCTGGTGGAGTCAATTGCTTGTCTCCATGGAGATTGATATGTTTAATGTAATTTTAAGCATTTGGTCTCCATATGGTGAAACATTCCAGACAAAGGAATAACAGAAAAGCATTTGGTGGACCCTCCACCAGAAAAGTTACACAATACACCTTTAATATAGTCCTTTATTTGTCCTGTGCTTGTCCTGCTTTACATTTTACACATTTTAACAGGTTTTTCTTTCACTCTACTTTGTGTTGTTCTGAAATAGCTTGACTTCCTGGATAAGTCTGATCATATTACAAAGATTATATTTTATTTAGCCTTAAGTAAGTCTTAGATTTGTACTGGTTTCTGTATGTGTTGTATAGTCTTAAAGTTACAGTGTTGTTGTTTTTTTTCAGTGTGTTTTAGTGTTTTTTTGCTGTAGATGAACTGACATGGCTTCAGTACTTACATCAATACCTCCTTGCGTTTTTAGTGCCTGCCAATACCCATATCTACCATTATGTGTGGCGCCCTGTGAGATCACTCTAGTTGGGGGTCCGCCTCTTGCTTTCCTCACTGAGATGATATTGCTCTCTACCTGGAATATTTTACAAAAGTATGGCTAATTAACAAGCTTATTCATCTTGCATTTCACTAGCAAAGACCACACCACGACAATATGTGCAAAGAAGATATCTAGTGATGGATAATATGTTGAGATGAGGTAGAGGTGGCTGGGTAGAGACTCAGGATGGGGGGCTCTGTCACAGATGGTCAGTGCAGTCAATACAGGATGCCACTCCGTAGATGCCTTAAGCAGAGGTAGATTTTTGGACTTTTTAGCGTATCGACTATTGGCCTTAAAATTCCAGCACAGGTCGATATTTTGATTTGGGTGACCTCCAGCCTAAAAATACCTTTATTAGCTTTATTTCACTTTATTCCAAAGAGATGATGAAAACATGAACATGACTCTCTTAGGAGTTTGTGGTGAAAAAGGGCTGTGGCAGAGATTTTTGTAAATTAAAATTACATAATTTGGGGGGAAAATCAAAATCAGCCTTATATGATCGGCTCAAAAGTATCGGCAGAACTTAACGGCCATCGGTTGTTCTGGATGCTAAGCAATCGGTAATGGCATTGGTTGATCTCTAGTCTTACAACTGAAAGAGAAACAAGAGAGGTAGCTGAGACAAACTGTTCTGATGATGTAGGCCAGTCCAAATAGGCTTCTGCATAATTAGAGGTGTGGATGAAGTGAAGTGCGGTTCGCTGAAAAGGAGGAGAAGGAGGTTCAGGCATGGTCCTGCTCCCAAATCTCACTTAATCCTATTAACTCCATAGAAATGTGCTTTCTGTGTGGAGTTTGCATGTTCTCCCCGTGTCTGGGTGGGTTTCCTCCGGGCGCTCCGGCCCCCCCCCATCAACCCAAAAACATGCACCATAGGTAAAAATACTCCAGCTTAGGTCTTGAAAAAGCCTAAGCAATAAGATCATGGAGAAGGGTCCCCGGGCACAGTAATGTGCTGCCCACTGCTCCTAATAATAAGGATGGGTTAAATGCAGAGGACAGTTTCTCCTGTGTGAGATCAATGTAGTCATTTAATTTCCTTACAGTTGTTTTTATTGACAAAAATTATGTGATTGCTTCGCCACAGATTTGACCTGTAACTTGGCCTGGTGGAGTCAATTGCTTATCTCCATGGAGATTGATAGTTTTAATGCAATTATAAACATTCCCGGCAGGTGATAGTCCCTCCACCAGAAAGTTAGTGCACTTTTAAATCAAAGGGAACATATTGTCAATACATCTTCAAGCTGTGCCATACGTTATCAAGCTGCGCCCCAAGATGGCCGCATTGATCAGTCCCACGTGCAATACTTATACTATACTATACTGCATTCTGTGAAATACTCTACTTACACCTTATTTAATCCTACCTGTACCTTTGTATTTTATAATATTTTATTATATATTTTCTTAATTATATTGTTTACTTCTTCCCCTGCACTTTTTGCAACACTTTTTTACCATGTACTATTATTGCATGCTATTAGTACTTCTTGAATATCTTAGCGAGTCAACAGTTCTTCTGATCCTAAGCATTTCATTGCATTGTTGACCTTGTGTTGATCCTGCATATGACAAATAAACAATCTTGAAATCCTGAAATCTTGAAATCTTGCCTAATCCTGGCCATGTTTAGAAAATTTTAATTTGTTTCTCATACCTGTACGACTGAGGGATTACACAGATGCCCAGTTTCTTTTAATCCATTAGTAGGCTTCTTATTGTCTGGTTGTGTTTATTGCATTCTACAAAGATCATATGACTACATTCTCATACTATAAACAGTGACGGTTAACCAAGTGTGTACATTCTCACCTCAACATGCTATTTGTCGTCAGAGCACATTAATAATTCACACTTACTTACGTCAAAGACCACAGGACGTTTATAGTAACAAGTAGCACCGGAGTGGAGCCTATAGATGCGTAGAAATGAGGGCCGTTACCTGGAGCAGAAAAAGCACAGTGTAACAGAACCCAGAACAAGGATTGAACCATTTATAATGCACAAGTTTGAATCCATCAGCAGATCTATAATTTATGAATAACAAAGGGAAGGACAAGAAAGGTGCAGGTACAAAAGTGTTCGTTTGTACCACACTAATATTTCTAAACATTTTATAACCTAATGTATTTTTGCTACTGTCCAGAGATGCATTAAAAAAATCCAATTTTTCTAAGGGTCCATATTACACAAATTTAGACAGACTGATAATGCAGGATTACTCAAACATGTATGAATGAAACAAAACACAACAACAGGTATGTTTTTGAGGTAACTTTTTGAGGTGTTTTTGAGATAACATGGCTTAAAGCTCAGAAGAGCCAATTTTGTGCAGTATAGGACTTTGAAAAATTATGTTATTTGTTCCATGTATTTTAAACACACACATTGCTCCAGATTTTATGTATTCATGGGCTTTATATGACTCACGTTGTTTGAATCTTCTCTTGAGACCTCTTCTGTCTGAGTACCATGATGGAGGAGACCATCATGTCATAGAAATGTCATTTCATCAACAACAGCAAGGAGGACAAGTAAACAGTCCAGCTGAACAAGAAGCCTATCAAGTCTTATCAAGGAGAAATCAGGCATTTATGGCCTATGTATAGTGTTATTATTAGAATTATCAACAATTTTAAGATAATTATGAAAAATTTGGACTACTACTACTTTTTATTTTATTTTATTTTTTATTTTTTAAATAACGGCTTTTTTGTTTCAGAAGTGTGTTGGTCCCTTAGTGCTGTCCTCTGCACTGATTACAGACACTTGCTCATACTTACTGATGACTCATATGACAATAACGCCTTGTTACTCAGCCTTTAAGTTTTCATTCTTTCACTTTTAATGCTGGCTGCATTGAAATGGCCCATATTACATTATTTTCTGATCTATGTTATAGTGTTTCCTCATCAAAAACATACCTGGAGTTGTGTTTTGTTTCATTCACACGTTTAACACACAAATCCTGCATATTTAGGCCGAGTTCTTCTCTCAAACAGAAAACACGCTGTTCATCTTATGATGTCATGTGGTAATACAGGAAGTGCTCTACTGTATCCATCTCTATTGAGCAAAGATTAAAAAGTAGATAACTTGAAAACTACCACTTCATGACATCACAAGGCGGAATGGAGCCTTTTGAGCTTTGGAAATATAATGCAGGATTACTCAAACATGTGTGAATGAAATAAAACAGACCTCCAGGTATGTTTTTGAGGAGGTAACATCATTATGGCTAATAGCTCCTGGCTAAAAGCTCACAAGAGTCAGTTTTGCATAATATAGGACCTTTAAGTGTGTCTGGAATTGTCTTTTTCAAAGTTCAATGTTCAAAGTCAGCTTTATTGTCAAAAAACATATGTACAGGTTGCACACACAGGATTTGAAACTGCAGCGCTCCCTAGGCCCACAGTGAACATAAAACATCTGATAAACAAGACAATAAACACCATGACTAAAACATCACATATACCCGTAGCAAAAGTATAGTAAACTTGTATATAATACAAATAAGTAAAACAGACAATGTGTAGTGTAATAAAGCTCAAATGGTGTCATTTAAGCAACAGTGTCATTTAAGAGTAGTTTTTTTTTTGTTTTCCCCTTGATTATTTTCCTTATTGTACAAAGCTCCTTCTGTTTTTCTCCTCCATCCTTGATATAAATCCTGTTAATCCACAATTAGCAGAGTGACTGGAGGTTAATTACTCGATTGTGCCACAAGCTGCGCCTGCATCGAGACATCTATATTCACATGGAAATCCAGATGATCAGGGTTTTCTCTGGTTTCTCTCATCTTTTTAATAATATTCGACTCATTGCAGCATTTATAACATCTCTTATGTCACAGAGAGATTTGGTCATTTTAGTAATAGCAGTTAATATGCAGTTAACAAAAAAAATCTTTAGCAAAAAAGAACAGAGTAAACTAGAGATGCACTGATCGAGCTTGTTTCCGATGCCGATTCCAATACTATAGTTTTAAGCAGGGACGTGCACAGGGGGGTTGCTCAGGTTGCCCGGGAAACTGCTCCTGTGCTCTCCTGGACTGACACTGCCCTTCCGAGTCAAAAATATATATTTATAAATATATATATATAAAATAATAATAATAATAATAATAATAATAATAATAATAATAATAATCGCCACTCAAAACATTTTTCCTAAAATAAAAGCAGCTTAATTCACTTCCATTTGCACACTGAGAGTGAAAGTAAAAGGGGGAGTGGGATGTCCGCGAGCTGGGCCGGTTCATGAGCGGCGGTCAAGGAGCTCCATGAGCCCGCCTCTGCCTCCCCCGGCGGCGGCAGCCACATCCGGAGACCCCACGTCCGGAGACCCCACGTCCGGAGACCCCACGTCCGGAGACCCCACGTCCCCGCTCCAGCCGACTACGACCTCAGATCAGACGAGACTACCCGCTGAATTTAAACATATTACTTATAGGAGGAAAAGAAACTAACCAGGATTCCCTCAGAAGCGGCGAGCAAAGAGGGAAGACCCCAGCGCCGAATCCCCGTCTGAGGGCGGGTGCGTACAGAAGTCCGCTTGCCCGGTGTCGATCGGGGGCCTGAGTCCTTCTGATAGAGGCTCAGCCCGTGAACGGTGTGATGACGGGACGGCTGCCCGGTGAAGGTGGCACGCAGCCGGGGCAGCGCCTCCTGCATGGACTTCACCACTTCACGGTGCCCAGTGCCCACTACTGGTACACGTAACCAGCACCTGACCCGAGCCTGCATGTGAAAAGATTGTCTTGGTTGTCTTAACGTTATCGTAAAAGGTGAGATTGAGATATATAACAAATGATCACCATGAAGGTTTATGAATTCAATAAAAATTTTCATAAATACATGTTCTATTTGCCACGTTTAGCCTAAATAATCAGACAGCTAACTCGCCTGCAGACAAGCAACCCATTACTTAAATAGACTGCTAATTTTGTGGTAGGCAAACTAAGCGGGAAAGGGGAGCACATCACTGCAGGGTTGGCTAAGAAAAAGCCAACCAGCAGGTGAGACAGGGACATTGCATTGTGATAAAGATGAGATGATCCTGTGTAGGCTAATTGATTAATTAATCAGACTCATATTTTAGCCTACTACTGGCAATTTTTCATAATTACATTACGCTTCTGATAGCCTGTGATTGGTTATATGGGGCGGTTGGTTTGCCCTTTCTTCAGGTCAGAGCAACTGCCCCTAAAATTCCTGTGCACGTCCCTGGTTTTAAGTAACTGCTTATGCCTGATAACAACCGGTACCAGTGCAGAGACTGGAAACAGCATTTTTGGTTACAAGGTGCACCATGTAACTTTTTGGTTGGGGGTCCGTAACCTGCTTGTTTCTATGGATATATCATTTCTCAGCCTGGAACGTTCCACTGTATGACAGCTCTACCTAACATTTATTCGATTACAGGTGGTTTTACTTCTCAAAAAATACCAAGAAAAACATGCATCCTGGCTAGCCCTATGGTTTTCTTTGTTTTGATTTAGTTTTGAGGATAGAGTTATAGATGGGAGACAAATAATGCCTGAGACCTCCATTTCTGTTCAAGGAAGGGTTCTCTTTCTTGACAAAAATAGCCTCTTTAACTCCCCTCTCAAACCAGTTCTTTTCTCTGTACCTCACTGTCCTCAAAGGAGTGGCCCGTGGCTTTTAGGTGGAGATGTACAGCAGATTGAGGTCCAGCTTTGCGCTCCCGTCTGTGTTGGTACATGAAGTGGGTGTTTTGTTTCTCCAGTGTAGCGCTCACTGCAGTCTTCACTACACTGAATGGAGTAGACCACATTGCTTTGTTTGTGGCTCAGTATTTTGTCCTTTGGGTGAACTAATTTCTGTCTTAAAGTGTTTGTGGGTTTGAAATAGACTAGAATTTCATGATGTCTGAAAATCCTCTGTAGTTTTTCAGAAACACCGGCCAGGTAAGGAATGATTACACCCTTCCTCCTGGGTTCTGATTCTCTGTTGTTTTGTTTCTTGTCCTTGTCTCTTGTTGAAAGCCCATTTAGGATATCGACAAACAGAGAGGGCTTTCTGCACATGATCCACAGATCTGACCTGTAACTTGGTCTAGTTTGGTTTCCATGAAGATAAAAAGGTTTAATGCCATAGTGCGAAACATTCCAGATAAAACAATAACACCTCCATGGAGAAAAGTATTTGATATGGACTGAACTGACTTGGAAGCCGATATCTGAGCCATCAAATTTGTCAGTATTGGCTCTATATTCAATACCAGTATTGTATTGGTGCATCCCTAGAGTTAACCTGAAACTGCTACGTTCCCTAAATCCAATAAAAAAAAATCTGTACCACTCAAACTGATCAAATACCTCAGTTAAATCCTCCAAATTGTTCACAAAGTTATAGGATTCCCAATTGTGTGTAGTTTTCCGAGAAACAGTAGTAATAGTTGGTTTGCCAGTCACCATCAGCTCATGTCATTAAAATCTAGAGCCTTCTTTGGTCTCCTGCTGATTCTGTGGGAAGCAGTAGGAGTCCTTTTGCCTGTTAGCAGTATGTTACTTCACACTGACTACAATTTTCTCAGTGAAATTTTAAACAGGACTTTTAATACACACATTCAAAACATTGTAAGCCACATCGAGCATGCACTTTCTTTACCTTACAATGTGTGTAATATCGGCATTTCACAAAATTTCTTGATTTCTTGATTAATAACAAAAATATACATGTTTATGCTTTTGCGCCCTTAACCCTGCTGTTATGTTCATTTGTCAGGAACAGCAATGGTGTTCCCGGGTCAGTTTGCCCCGGTGCATGTTTACTTATCCAAAAGATTTCCGAAACCAAAAAAAATCCTAACACTCATTGTTAATATTTCATTACTTATTCCATTACTAACTATTCTATTAATATTAAGTGTAATTGTGTTCCTTACCTCTAACAGGTAATGGTTCAATTAGGATAATTCACTCGTTTTTCATTTTTAAAAAAAATCCATGTTCAAACTTTTTTTTAATGCTTCACCACTTTATTACTTTTGAAAGACCAACATATAAACCGTAACATTGAAACATGACATTTAAATTTTGTTTCATATTGCCTAAATGGGCCTTTCATCCACTGTGATATTAGGGCCTGGGTTATAGAGTAGTGGAAGTTGCTCTATCCACTTGTCCTACACTCTCCTAATAGCTGCCAGCTTGTCTCTCTCTCGTCTACTAGCCCTTGTCTCTTGATCATCAATTCGGATTACTCTGGAGAAAATGTGAAAAGTCTCCAGAGACAGTGTGACTCGAAATATCGGCCTCCCTGTCTCTGCATCCTGTAGACTGGCTGTTGATTCATCCTTTGATTTATAGACCTCAGCCAGGATGAGGCCCAAATACACACCTAAATGTGTTTTGTCCAGCTCCTTCCACTACTCCCTAAAAACACGCCTCCCTTCTAGATTAATCATTCACAGAATGATTTTCTGTATTGAATCTGGCATGATCAGTTCAAAAGTGGACTTGATGTCAGTCACATGAGTCACTGCCGTCCTAGTGGGCCCTGGCACTGTTTTTATTATATTTTCTGCAGACACTTTTGTCTGATGCATATTTGGGGATGAAGAGAAATGTATTTGGTCATTTTTAGACATAAATGTCTTGCTTTGAGGAACAGGAATAGCAATTCCATCATCTGGTTCAAAATTAGAATTGTTAGAATCAGAATTTAGCTCAAGATAGTCTTTATCTTCAGACACATCCTCCTCTATTTCACTGTTATGATCAATGGTTTCCAGACCTGGACTGTCATCCTTTTGCTTCTGCTGCTCATTTTGTAAAGGTCTGCCTGACTGAGTGTAATGTTGGACTCCCATGCAATCTTTTGAATCTTTTATATGTTTTGCCCCTCCCCTGTTGAGTGCCACTGAATATGGGTGGAGTATAACACCTGCAGCTGTGTCTGTGTGTGCGTGTGTGCGTGTGTGTGTGTGTGTGCGTGTGTGTGTGCGTGTGTGCGTGTGTGTGTGTGTGCGTGCGTGTGTGTGTGTGCATGTCTGTGTGTGTGTGTGCGTGTCTGCGTGTGTGTATGTGTGTGTGTGTGTGTGTGTGTGTGTGTGTGTGTGTCTGTGTGTGCGTGTGTGCGTGTGTGTGTGTGTGTGCGTGTGTGTGTGCGTGTGTGCGTGTGTGTGTGTGTGCGTGCGTGTGTGTGTGTGCATGTCTGTGTGTGTGTGATTGGTGTGACACAGTTGCAAAGAAAGAATTGTCTGACATTTGTGACACCATTTTACCTCTGACTGCCAATTTGACCCAAACAGTATCTGTGTGATATAAACATGCAGGAGGTGATTGCAAATATGTGAGAAAAAATATTTTCATATTATATGTTGATTACACAAATTAAGGCAAGCAGAAGAAGTTTCATACTGAAAAAATACTTTAAACTATTTTTCCTAGATGTTCAAACTTTACAATGGGTCAATTTGACCCATAACATAACAGGAGGGTTAATATGATTCACCTGCCTGTACGTAACAAGAACGTCATATCTAATGTTCCCAAAAGAGGTTACATGAGGCGGCTGCACAGATGGGCGGCTTTGTGCTGTTAGCCTGTTCGCTGTCACACCATTCAAATGCCTAATCCATAATGCACTGACCAATTTGCACTATTTCTCCCTGCATCCCATAATCACAATGAAATGGTCTTGTTCGATTTGTTCTATATAAATGCTTTGGCATATTTTCTATGTCTGCTTACATTATTGTGCTTACATTGACTGTTTAACTCTACTATATAGTCTAAACGTGCATTTTTTTCTATATTATCGTATTTACTTATTTTATTATTATTACTTATCTTGTCTGCGTGCACTTTTTTGGTCTAACTTTCTTTGCACTAAACTGCCTGGAGCTAATGTGGCAAGTGAATTTCTCCTCTGTGAGATCAATAAAGTCTTATCTTATTATTAATGCCTTATATTAGAGTCCACATCTAGTGCAAAGTATGGGGACCAGTGACCAGTGTTATTAAGAGAACCACTTCTTCAAAATAATATTCATGTAGAAGAACAAAGTAATGGAAAGAAATTGAGTAGAGTAACTATCTGTAACATCTAACCCTAACCCTAACACCTAATTCATATTTTAAGTTAATGTAATTTAATTGACAAACCATTAAAGCTACCATCTGTAAGTTTATTTATTTATTTTTGCCAATAGATGCAATGGGGCAGATGTCCCCCCTGCTCACCTGGCCTTAATCCATGCTCATCTGTGTTCACTGGGCTCCTTCAGGCCAAAACTGGTACACTGTCAGACACTGGCTATATAATGACAAATGATAGCTTTAAATAATCCACAAACTATGGTATCTTCAAAGGATAGACCACAAAAATGAGAAAAAACAAAATCTTGCAAGCCTAACCCTATGCAAGAAACAAATGTTCAAATTATACAACTGTATATACTACTGCAGTTACATATACTTCCTTAAGTAAATGTAACTGCAGTACTACAGATTATGCCACTGGTTCACCTAATATGTTAAATTGTGATGCGTGAACAGCTTTGAGGCCCAAACTGACATACCAGGGTCCAGCATACCAGGGATTTTTTTTGGTCTGCATGATCTACAAGTCAGCCAAATGATAAATTGTCATTATGAAAACCATCATGCACAAAAAGATGTTGATAATGAAACTGACTGAATGATGTGTTTGAATTCTAAACTCAAAGGGGACATACTTGTGTGATCACCTCCACAACAACTGGATTTGATTGCTTTGTTTGTGTACTGAGTTGATTCCATTTGGCCCAGTTTCTTGACACTGGCTTGCTCATCCTGCTTTTAGTTCGCCAGTCAGGCAGGTTACCAAATTACATTTTTGCAATCACCACTTGGCCACAGCTGAATGCTCACCTCTTTAGACAACACAGGGTAACAGATGCATTGGGTTTGACTCTAAGCCAGTCCTGTAGAATCAGAAACAGAATATATTTGTCATTTCAGTGTAAAGATTATACAGAAATAAAACAATGCACTCAGGTCCAGGTTATCAGCAGCAGAAAAAAACTTTACAATAAATAGTTGAAAAAAATGTAATAAACAATAAATAGTCTTTAAAACAACCCCCACTCACCGCCATTTATGAAGGTGTAAGTTTACTACCTGAACTTTAACCAAATGAAAAGGCCAATCTCAACCATCACTGTGCTCCCCGTACTGTTGTAGTTGGCCTGCGAATTCTGGTACCTTCTAATGCTTCCATAATTTGTAGTAAATTTGCCACAATTTGCTGCTGGTACTACTACTGCATCTACATAGTATTTTTATTTTGGGCAAATAAGCAATTTACAGTCTTTTAAATGTGCCATAACAGAAATAACAATAAACAAAAATAAGCAACAGCAAAAAAAACAAAACAAAAAACAAAACATTTGCCATCTACTCCATTGTTTACTGAGCATTGTCAGTTTTACCATGACTTAGGAACTAATACTGCTGCTATCACTAGTCCTTGGATAAATTCATCCAATTCATCCAATTTTATTCATAACACAAGTAAAAGTAAAATGTTTCCCTGGAATTTTCCACAGTATGGCATCAAACTCATACAGCTCTGGAAAAAAAAAATAGACCACTGCAAATTTATCTTTTTTTTCTAATTTTACTAGTTATAGGGATGTGTTTGGGGAAAACGAACATTTTTGTTTGAGTCTATAACCTACTGACAACATTCCCCCCAAATTTCAAATAAATTGCATTTAGTTGCAGAAAATGACAAATAGTCAAAATAAAAACGATCCATGTTTTCAGACCTCAAACAATGCAAAGAAACAAGATCAAATTAATTTTAAAACAACATCATACTAATGTTTACACTTAAAGGCAAATTAACGTTTTTTTACAATCTGAGCCTTCTTTCGGCAATAAAACAAGTAGTTTTACTCACCCATAGCATTTTTCTGTCAATTGGAGCAGTATCGCAGAACTTATATTGAGCCGTTCTGTTCTAGTAATGATCCCCTATCTGTTAACAGGATCATACAAATACAAATGCTAACGGATACGCTACAACATAACTTTCTTCAAACAGCTCCAAATGACACGAACGTGATATGGGTGAGTCAAACGACTTGTTTTATTACCGAAAGAAGGCTCAGATTGTAAAATAACGTTACTTTTCCTTTAAGAAGAGTTCAGAAATCAATATTTGGTGCAATAACCCCTTTTTTTATCACAGCTTTCATGCGTCTCGGCATGCTCTCCACAAGTCTTTCACATTGTTCTTGGGTGACTTTATTCCACTCCTGGTGCAAGAACTGTAGTAGCTCAGCTTTGTGTTTGTGTTGGAATTCAACAGACGCTGGAATGGAATGGCTGTAATACATGTAGAGATGCTGATTTCAGAAAAAATGCAGTGGTGTCTTATTTTTTTTCCAGAGCTGTATATCTTGCATTTATTCAATTACTAGTACTATATTGCTCAAAAATATCTCAAAAATAGCTCGAAAACCATCTAAATGTGTGCAGACTCTCCACGGACCTGACATGAACTTGGCCTGGTGGAACCTCCTGTTTGTCCATATGTTTAATGCTATACTGTGAAACATTCAAGGCAAATCTCCATGGAAACAAGCGGATCCACCACCACAAAAGTTACAGTGCGCCTATAAATAGTTACTTTCCATGACTGTCTAGTGGTCTGTATGTTGTCTATAGTAACCAAGCAGAAAACCCCAAAATGTGTGTGTGTGCAGCCTGTAGCAGTTAAATGTTGAGCTGTGATGAGAGGGCTTGATGAATACGTGTGGCTTTGAAGCGCTTGTTGTGTGATCGTGTGCAGATGAGCGCGTGGGAGGTGTTTTGTGTATGCACGCTCACGACGGAGGGCGACATTATTGGTTCGTGCGCGCGCCGGCAGCTTTTAACAGCATCATCTGGGGCTGTTTACTCCGCGCGAAACAAAGACACTTAGAAACGGGGGATGCAGAGCGAACCCGCTAAAAGCCAGACTTGTTTGAGCAACCCTGGCACCTGTAGTCCTGTGTGCTTAGAGTCAGCTCCGCTCTCTCTTACGCGCGCTCCGCAGGATCTCAGCGCGGCGCACACACTCCCTGCGCACTTTCATCGCCTTAGCAACCACCCGATTGAAAGAGGATGATTCACGCCAAACACTGATAATTAACACTGATTATTTCTGTGCAGTTGTCAAACATGGACAATGGGGCAATAGAGGAGTCAGAGTAGACAAAATGTTATGCGTCTGAACTTACAAAAAGGAACTTTGACGATGGAAAGCCTGTGAAGTCAAGCAGAATTAAGAGGCAACAAGTAGTGAGACAAGAATAGATGTTTCCATAAATTTCGTTTACTCGATCTTTTGGGCTTTTCCATGGAATCGCCTCAGTAGACCGCCTTTACTTATGGATTGTGATTGCATTTTGATTTGAATACACAAGATCTTCCTGACTGTCCTTATGGATCCAACAGACCTTATCCATTTAGACGTAAGAGGAAATAAATATGATACTTACTAACAACTGACTTTCATCCATTTCCATAATCAATTTAAATGTGTAAAGTACAGCCGTTGTTCATTCCTATTTTACATGGGGTTAAAACTGCATCAAATGTACCCCGAATCTATTACAGTTAATGACTCACATGTTTGCAGGTGTAGAGGGTCCACGTGGGGTGGTTTGGTCTCTTAGCGCTGAATTAGATACTACCTCATCTTCATGGATGAGGAATGGATGCTATTTTTGACAAACACTGAACGGGTAGTGCGTAAAAGCTCTATTGACATACATTAGTCCACCCAGCGCAATGCTATTACAGTATAATACACTTTAATAATGGGGACATGATGCTCCAATGGACCAGCACTGTTATTGTACACAATGTTCTAAAGCTCAGTAGCTCAGATTTCCTCAAAATTAAATTATATTAAATGAGAAAGTGGATGCAAATGCCGCTCTAGTCTCCTCCCACTGACTCACTAATGACAGAAGTGTGGTTTGGAGCGAGGCAGTTCACTGAAAGAGGAACAGCGCTCACTGCTGGACAAGATGGTAACAAAACAAGATAAACGGCATCATTAAATGTACAAGGTTATATTCGAAACCTGTTTAGTGACTAGGAATGGTATTAGTATAAGAAAATAAAAGGAAATCATAAAAGCCTAGTTGTAATAGAAGGGGTGGTAGGTAATAATACTGTAGCCTTGTAAGAGAAGTGTTACATCTGCTATTACTCCTAAAAGGTAATACTGTATGTTTGTTGGATATCTCCTCTTCTCAGTTCACTTTAAAGGTGCACTGTGTAACCTTTCTGGTGGAGGGTTCACCACCTACTTTTCCACAGATCTGATATGTAACTTGGCCCTGTGGCATTGTCTGTTGTCTCCTCTGTTGTCTCTAATAATTGTAATAGATTCAAGGTTCAAGATTCAAAGCATTTATTGTCATATTCACAGTAAAGAAACACGTTTCCCTGTACTATGAAATTCTTACTTTGCTGCCCACACTGGATGCCAAGAGTATACAAAAAAAATCCCTGCTCCCACAGATGAGCGCTGCCATTGTGTCCTTGGGCAAAACACGTAACCCCACCTTGCCCCCAATGTCTGCGGACACTGGTAGCTCCCATGGCAGAAGATACATCAAGGCCTGTTGTGACGTGAGCCGTCCTCCCGTGGACCCACCACCCGTGGGAGGATGCATGGGGGCTGGTGCATTGTGTTCTGGGCAGCAGATCTGCTTGGACTGCTGCCCCTGCGACCCAGAAAATGGAAAAGCGGAAGAAGATGAATGAAAAAAAAAGATGAATAAATAAGATAAAGAGAAGCATGTAAAAAAAAAAATCTTTACAGAATATACACTATAAAAAATGCTGTCATATTGTGGAACATTCCAGGCAATATTTTCATGGAGAAAAGCAGGTGACAGACCATCCACTAGAAAAGTTACACAGCACACCTTTAAAGAATATAAATAATATTTTTGTATAAAGAATTGGATTAAACATCAATACCATAGTGTGTTATTTGGAGCAGAGCTCAGGCTTTGGAGTGATAAGGGATTTTTGAGTGAAAGGCATTCATTTGTTGTTTATACTAATGTTTATTTAATTAAGCCTGTCTCTATTCATTAAGTTCGTTCATGATTAACAGTATTTTTGTTGTCATATTGCCTTATATCCCTGAACATTTAAACTTGAAACTCCTCTTCTGTCCTGTTTATGTCCTCTTAATGTTGGTGGAGGTCCTTCTCTATAAATTGTATGTGATGGATGCTTACAAAACACCAGGTTGAGAACATAGAATCATCAAGAACAACTTTCTGACAAAAGATTACTCACTACTGCAGTCACTCAGTTCTGCATGTTAAAGGCAAATTAACGTTTTTTTTACAATCTGAGCCTTCTTTCGGCAATAAAACAAGTAGTTTTACTCACCCATAGCATTTTTCTGTCAATTGGAGCAGTATCGCAGAACTTATGTTGAGCCGTTCTGTTCTAGTAATGATCCCGTATCCGTTAACATGGTGCTCGTATCATTTGCTCGGGGCATTACTTTGCGGTGTCCAAATAACACAAACTTTAGCACTTTTCAAATAATAGAAGCCCGATGTCTTAATGAAAGATTTCGTTTAATCCGAGATTTAGCCATAGTTTCGAGTAGATGAGGACGCCAGTGCGCATGCGCGGACTGCTCCCGGGACCCAAACATGAAACGCAAAGCTGAAAACTATGGATGAATCTCGGATTACAGGCCACTTTTGCTTCAAACGAAATCTTTCATTAAGACATCGGGCTTCTATGATTTGAAAAGTGCTAAAGTTTGTGTTATTTGGAGACCGCAAAGTAATGCCCCGAATACAAATGCTAACGGATACTGTGGGATCTCATATTTAATTTACAGGTGTACTTACATATGAAAACTGTAATCTGCATACTTATCTCTGTATACTTAGAACCTCCACCTGGTTCTTCTGTGTTTTAACCCAGTGTTCTGTGAACAGCTAAGTGTAACTTAAGACTCACATAGACTATCTGGGGCTGTGTTGACATCACCTGCTCCCTATCCATCAATATTTTGGCTGACTATTGGGAAAACTGGTCTTCTTAGCTAAAGCTGGGGAGTTCTCTACATGGTCTGCATAGCTAAGCTATTCTCCTATAGGTTAGCTGCTGTTGAGGTCATAAATAGTCAACAGTCTGTACTGTATTTAAAGACAGACCCTTGTGGTCATTTGTGTGTGTGTGAGGGGAAGGCCTCCACTATGTCCCTCTTCACGGCCGATGTCTCTCTGCTAAGCTGATAACATGGAGGCTGATGCCTGATGACACCATTCTGTTTGTATTTTGCTATTTTGACATTAAAATGCTGAATAACCTCAATTTCGACTATGCCTTCCTTCAGACCTCCTTCTGACCCATTTTCTGAAACTGACAATACGCTACAACATAACTTTCTTCAAACAGCTCCAAATGACACGAACGTGATATGGGTGAGTCAAACGACTTGTTTTATTACCGAAAGAAGGCTCAGATTGTAAAATAACGTTACTTTTCCTTTAAGTAGGAAAACTTGTGCTGTGAGTTCATCTAAGAAACATCTCTCCTGGCTGCGCAATGTTCTTGTTTTATTCTGGTTCATTAAAGTGAAATGGCTGACAGCTTAAACATGCTTTAACTGATAATGTGTTTACCTGAGGCAGAGACAAACTGTTATCATTTAAAAAGATGAAGAAGGGAAAAGTAACAGAACTGCAATGCATCATGAAGATTTTGGTTCTGAGAAGCATTTTGGGTATCAGAACTAGTTTGAGTCTGCATATTGTCCCTTTGTTAATACAACTATTCATTTTCTCTTCCCATACCAAGATTAGTGTGTGGTAGATTAATTAGGAGATAAAATGTGTTATGGTCAGGCCTGTCATAATAATAAACTTTAAAGCATGATATATTGTTACAGAGAAATATAATGATAAACGATAACAAGGAAAACTACTTTATGCCACTGATATAAAGCGGGCTAATCCTAGTAAACCAATTTCAAAATACACTATGTTATTAAAAGGCCTGATTTATAGAAAATATCTATCAGAACAAACCAATATTTAGCCACATAAGTTATGTTTACAACTCAAGTCTTACATTATTGCATAAGAATGGCAAAAAAAAAACTCTCCACTATTGCAAAGAAATTGTACACACTATACATTTTGAGCCCCAAAATATATTGATCCAGCTTTCATTTACTGAATGATGAATCAGTATTGTATTTATTGTGACAGCCCTAGTGTGTTTCAGAACTATCTGGACAGAAACATCTTCGTAATGTACAAAGCTACTTGGATGACCTACCCTCTGTATGCTGGCCTTTTCACCTTTTGTCGCTATTATTCTCCTATTTTCAATCTATTATTTATTATCAAATATGATCCGTTCACAAATTCTGCTTATTTCTGTTCTTAGACAAACTTCTTTCATCCACAACCGCTATTCCTCAAACTTTGGTAAGTAGTCTTCCATTGTATTTTACTTTTCTATAAAATTGACTATACAGTTAAGGCGGGGGAAGTGTCTTTATCTTGATAGAACTACCAACATGTATAGTAAATGTTTGAAATCAACTGATATGGATTTTTTCATGTTGACGCTAATGTGATTGTTTAGAATTAAGAGAAACTGATGGCCGATAAGCTCTGCTGATATTTTTGAATATGTTAAATTTACTACACACTCACCCACAGTCTTTTTTTTTTTTTTTTTACCACAAATCTAAAGGAGAGCTGTGTAGTCATGTTTTCTGCATTAAGTGTTATAATAAAGTTGTATCTGTATTTTTAGGCAGCATTTCAACCAAAACAAAATATTGGCATGTGGTGGAGATTTACGGCCGATAGCTGATAAATAATCCAAATATCGAGCTGACTCCTTGCCATCCCAGCAGTGTATAGTTAGGCCTATCTGTAGTGGTTTGAATGGACTGGGTATGTTATCCCTGTGTTTCTGTAGGCCTCCTCTTCCTCCCGCTGCTCAAATTCATACATGTGTTGAGTGAATTAGTGGATCTTGAGTTATGTCCTGATGGCAGTTCCTCCTCTGCAGTGGCCCATCTCAAACACAGAAAGAGAATGTTCCTGTGGGCTGAGTGCGAAAGCATCACACTCACTGCCCACTCAGCATCCTCCAAAAACCACTGTCAACTGCACAAATAAGACAAGTCCGACACTAGCACTTAACACAGGATCAAGAAGGCAGTGATCAGGATCAGGAACTACATATCAAGCGACTTGAAAGTGCTTGATACTAGAGATAGACCAATATATCTGTTGGTTGATATATCAGGCCAATATTTTACTGATACTTTTTATATACTGATACTGATAAGAAAATAAAAGGAAATCATAAATCATCATACTTTTTAGCGTATCAGCTATCAGCCTTAAATCTCCAGCACAGGCCGATATTTAGTTTTGGTCGTGGTTGAGTTTATGGTAAATTTAAATAGCATAATTTGAGGAAAATAATCAAAATCGGCTTTACATATCAGCCCAAAAATATTGAGTTTATCTGCCATTGGTTTCTCGGGGTTCTAAACAACTGGTATCAGCATCATCATTAAAAAAAACTATATCGGTCGATCTCTACTTCAATCAATCAATCAGTTTTATTTGTATAGCACATTTAAAACAGCCAAAGCTTACCAAAGTGCTGAACAACATTAAAGGTGACATAAAAAATCAGGTAGAGTTAAAAAACAACAATAATAACAATGGTGACAACAATAATAACAATAATAATAAAAACAATAATAACAACAACAATAAAACAACAACAACATCAACAGCAAGAAGGCGCCAAGGTGTCTCTTCCTAACTCTGAGTAATGAGAAAAGGTGCGTTTTGAGCAGGGATTTAAACAGCTCCAGTGATTGTGCAGTTCTAATGTGCAAAGGTAAAGTGTTCCACAGTCGTGGACCGGCCACAGAGAAGGCCCTATCCCCTCTGGTCTTCAATCTGGTCCTAGGGACAACCAGGAGGTGCTGGTCAGCAGAACGCAGACCTCTGGATGGGATCTGGGGCTGAAGGAGTTCAAATAAATACACGGGTGCTATGCCATTAAGACTCTTAAAAACAATCATTAAAATTTTAAAATGGATTCTAAAATGAACAGGAAGCCAGTGCAGGGATTTGAGAATAGGAGTGATGTGGTCTCTCCGCTTTTTTCCGAGCAGCTGCATTCTGGACCCCCTGTAGGCGGCTAAGCTGGGCCTGGTCAATGCCAGCGTACAACGAATTACAATAATCGAGTCGTGATGTCACAAATGCATGAATGGCCTTTTCAAAGTGCAGATGTGGAATGTACGATTTAATTTTGCTCAAAACCCTTAGCTGATAAAAACTTGATTTAAGAACAGAGCTGACTTGCTTTTCAAATTTAAAATTACAATCAAAGATGACACCAAGATTTCTAGAATAATCCTTTTCATAGGAGCTCAGTGGGCCTATGGCACTGTCACAGTTCAATAGGTCAGAATGACCAAAAACAATGACTTCAGTCTTCAGCTTATTAAGATTAAGAAAGTTTGACTGCATCCATTCCTCTACTTCCTTTAAGCAGTTTACCAGAGCTTGAACAGAGCAGCTGGTCTGAAGTGGCAGGTAGATTTGCACATCATCCGCATAACAATGATAAGAAATATTATGCCTTTCAAATATTGACCCCAAAGGAAGCATATAAAGTCCAAATAAAGCAGGGCCCAGTATACTTCCTTGGGGAACACCACACTTAAGCTTGGACACCACGGAGGTGAACTGCCCTAACTGAACAGAGAAGGTCCGGTCTGTTAGATAGGACTGGAACCATTTCAGTGTGGTGCCCCTGATGCCCAATTGTTCCAGGTGAGCCAAGAGGATGGCATGGTCCACTGTATCAAAAGCTGCAGTTAAATCCAAGAGCACTAGTGCAGAAGGTCGGCCAGCTTGACAGCTGATACAGATTTTTGGTTACCTGGCCAGCCAAATGATATCTCTCTGTATTTCCTATACACCGCGATACCATTTGGACACTCTCCATCCACTCTCGCTCCTCCGGTTCCAAACCGACTCCGCGATTCTGATTCGTTCAAAGATGGTGACGTCAGTGCACCCGCCTTTGCCCGCAAAGTCACTCTTAGGCAGCGGAAGTTCCGCCTCAGTTTTGAATCAAGATGGCGCAATCTCTGATTGGTTCACTTAGCTGTCTGTCTACGCGCAACCGCAGCGCATTCTGTGGATCAAACGTTACCAGACTCACTCGCTGGTACAGCGATGAGTCATGGATTCTTCCAGGCAAGATTTTTGGCACCACAATGATAAAAAAATGAAAAGGAAGAAGCCAGAAGTCCATGTCGCAATCAGAACTATTTATGAATACATGAGCAATATTATGAACACTATCATTTATGGTCAGAGGATAGTACAATGTTACATTTACTTTGAATAAAACTGTAGTTCTTGGAGTTCACACAGAATATTCCACTCCTGTTTTGCAGTCTGTCCTTTGAAAATACCTGATTTTGTATTTGATGTTTTAATTTTTTTTTTATTATTACAATAACAAATTATGTGTCAGATCTTTTTTTTTTTTTTTACCAGACAGTTACTCATACAGTTTACTTTCATTTAAGTAGTTTCCCCAAATACTTGCTTTACTCTTACCTAAGTGACTTCTTGGACCACTACTTTGACTTCTACTTGTGAACAAAAATGTTTTGTCGAATGCACTATTCATTAACCTGTGTGTGTTATTTTTCTAAGTGGTACGCATTGTATGTATTCATGCACCGAGAGCTGTCTGAGAAACTGCTGTCCTTTTCAGTGAAGAGAGAGCCCAAACAGAAGATGTTTGACATTTATAACTGCAACTAAAATTTTGTCCTCCAGAGGGTGCAAAAACTTCAAGTGACCACTGCTGCCTTTTTACAATTTGCCCAAATAATGATGCTGTGAGGCAGATGCATTACATAAGAATCTGTACTCATGTGCTGACATTGGCATTACTCAGTTATATATTTAAAAAAACAAAAATCAAACTTCAGGACAGGACAGAAATGCTGAGTCAATTTTACACTACTACTGCAAATAAACAGGCTATAGTAAAATTGAAGGCCTGTCTGGTTTTCCTATTGTTATTTAGAGTAGGAATACACTTATGTTATTATTATACTGTATTTTGTCAGCTCAGTATAATTATAGCAAATAACATAAATACAATAGAGTAGGGGAAAAATAGAGATGGAAAAAAACTGGTCATGGGAAGGAATGAATGAAATACACAAAATACAGGGCTGAATTGTCCACTCATGTGCAGTCAGTGAGGTGACAGTTAAAGAGAGTGACCTAGAGTGACATTATATCCATTACAGGCGTATGAGAGTTACACTTCATGAGCCGCAAATCCCTTTAATACGACACCCATTAGGAAAGTGCTGAGCCCTTTACACTGATAAGACTCCAGTGCTCACTGAAGATTCATCCTCCTCTCGTCTTCAGAAATGTCTCAGTAGCACATCTATCACTGGGCTGGACACATTGTAAGAGATAGTAACTGCTGCTGCTTTCAGATCTAATAGGTACCTCTCTAAATGTTAACATATTTAACAACAATGAATTTGCCACAGCGTATTTACCAATTTGGCTCAGATTTTAACTGCATATGTATGTACCAGTGATTTCACAAAGATTTGAACCCAGCTGCTGTTCACAACACTTGGTACTGGTACTTTAAATACAATATCCATGACCTCTTGTGGCATATTCATTTACAGAGTTTCCATATATCCTATTGTGAGTTTATTAGAATTAATTTGCTACGTTTTCTGTACAACCTTCTTGGTAGAAGGTCCCCTGTCAGGACAAGTAAGCAACACCACCTGGCCAGGTTAATGGTCAGACCTGTGGAATTGAATCAGCTCTGCCAAAATTGTACTAGTTACTTGTTAATGCAATTTTAGTGTCTTACAGACTGCTGTAGACTCATCATTTATACAATACTTGATCAATTAAACTGTTAAAAGCTGAATAAAGTGGTAAAACTGCATTCAGCATATCCTCTGTGCTCTGGCCAATCAAACCACCAGGTAATGCATCCAGCAAGTCTGTAGGTTTTGAAAGGAGCAGATAGTAGTGAGACACTTGGGCTTGCTTTACCTTAATTATCATTTACAATATGTTTCCATCCATCCAAACAAAATGACCCAGTTTTGCATGATAAGGAGTTTATCTCTAAAATCCAACAGATGAAGTCATAATCCCAAAAAGGGGCATGGAAATACATTCACTCTGCATGGTAATTATGAATATTTTGTAGGAAACCTGAAAACATTGTTCTCTTTATATTGTTCCTAAGCAGGTGTAACCTTAATATCTTGATGAGATATTATGTTGCAGTGATGGCTGGATTAGATATTAACTGTGGCCTAAATCACTTTGTGCTGACGGATTTGGAAAGCGCTAATCCCAGGTGTGGCTTTAAAAGTGTGAGCAAGGCCCAGGGAGCCCCTCTGTAGGTCCCTCTCCATCTCTGTCTCCAGCCAAAGAACCATCACAACAAACTGCAGCCATGAACGGCACGGAGGGACCCTACTTCTATATCCCTATGGTCAACACCACCGGCATCGTCCGCAGCCCTTATGAATACCCTCAGTACTACCTAGTGAACCCTGCAGCCTATGCCACTCTAGGGGCCTACATGTTCTTTCTTATTCTGACAGGCTTTCCCATCAACTTCCTCACACTCTATGTCACCATCGAGAACAAGAAGCTGCGGACCCCTCTAAACTATATCCTGCTCAATCTTGCGGTAGCTGACCTCTTCATGGTGTTTGGAGGATTCACCACAACAATGTATACCTCAATGCATGGTTACTTCGTTCTTGGACGCCTTGGCTGCAACCTAGAGGGTTTCTTTGCCACCCTGGGTGGTGAGATCGCCCTGTGGTCCCTGGTGGTCCTGGCTATTGAGAGGTGGATGGTTGTCTGCAAACCCATCAGTAACTTCCGCTTTGGGGAGAACCATGCCATCATGGGCGTGGCCTTCACCTGGATCATGGCTTGTTCTTGTGCTGTGCCCCCCCTGGTGGGCTGGTCCCGGTACATCCCTGAGGGAATGCAGTGCTCGTGTGGAGTTGACTACTACACTCGTGCTGAGGGCTTCAACAATGAGTCCTTTGTGATCTACATGTTCATCGTTCACTTCAGTATCCCTCTAGTTGTAATTTTCTTCTGCTATGGCCGCTTGCTGTGTGCCGTCAAAGAGGCTGCCGCTGCCCAGCAGGAGTCTGAGACGACCCAGAGAGCAGAGCGTGAGGTCACCCGAATGGTTGTCATCATGGCCATTGCCTTCCTGGTGTGTTGGCTGCCATACGCTGGCGTGGCCTGGTGGATATTCACACATCAGGGCTCTGAGTTCGGACCCCTCCTCATGACCCTGCCCGCCTTCTTTGCCAAGAGCTCTGCCATCTACAACCCTCTGATCTACATCTTCATGAACAAGCAGTTCCGCCACTGCATGATCACAACGTTGTGTTGCGGAAAGAACCCCTTCGAGGAAGAGGAGGGTGTCTCCACCACCAAAACTGAGGCTTCTTCAGTCTCCTCTAGCTCCGTATCTCCAGCGTAAGACCTGGCCCTCCCTCACCACCACGACCCGTCCACAAAGACGATTCGCCTGGGAAATCACCAAAGTCCAATCACTTCCATTTTTGTATTTTTACAATGAGCTGGTTCAACTCAAAGACAGTACCAGGAAAGAAACAGAGTTGTTCTTGTCTGTACAGATATCCAACTTTACTATTTGAGATTTTGTCCTAAATGATCCTAAATGTTACTGGCTTATTTTTAATTTTAGTGGCATGTAATCAAGGCAATGTAAAATAAAAGGCACTTTGCAGATGGAAAATCCTGTTTATGTTTTCCTTTTTGTTTGGGGAGGTATTACCAATGATTGTAGTAATATTCAATTAAATCAATAAATGTGAATGACTTACTCAGAATACGTTCATGTCTGGAATCACTTTTTGCTGCACAGTTGTTCTCATTTTCACTTAATTAATTAATTAATCAATCACTTTAATTAATTAATTCACAGCATTTATATAGTGCCTTTCATGACACCCAAAGCGCTTTACAGTTCATTGTTCATTCACTCCACACTTGGTGGTGGTAAGCTACTTTCTGTAGCCACAGCTGCCCTGGGGCATTTATGGTTAAATGGTGCTGAAACTATTGAAGCCCTGAGCAGCAAGTTTTTATTATTAGTATTTATTTATTTATTTATTTATATATTTATTTTTATTTATTTTTATTTATTTATTTTTACTGTTGATGTGGCTGATGAAAAAAAAAAATCTAAAATTAAACAATTAAACACTCCAGTGTTTTCCCAGTATGATAAGGCATTGGGTTAGAATGTGGGAGACTGAGGTTTGAGACTCATCTTCTCCAATTGTGTATGTAGTCATTTTAGCTGAAAGCATCAGTTTTTTTCATGAGTTTTAGGTTTTGTGTTCTCTTTATGAGTCATATGAGAAGATCGATGCATCATTGATCACAATATAAGCATAAGACGCTGTATTTATTTGGTACTTTAGTTGTACTTTGTTGATGTTCTGTTTAGCTTATGTGGCAATACCCCATAAAGGGGTCGAAGTTTGAGTTTTAAGATAGACGGGTTATTTTCTGTTTTTGCTTACGTTACGTTCAAAGTGCCCAGTGAGGCTAATTTCTACCCGAGCCCAGGCACCAAAGGAAAAGCCACAGACGATCACAGATGAGCGGATCTAGGCAGTGTGAGATAGTGGATACGCTGTCTTTCTGTGGCCCTATTACCCCAATTTGAAATCAAGCAGTCAGAGCCAGGGGGATTACTGCTCCAGGCTGCTGGACAGAATGCCACACTGCCTTTCTGGTTTTAGTGGGACTGGAGTGCGCCCTCCTCGGCTACACTGTGGCTGATGCAGAGAGCGGCTGGGTTTCTCAGACTCTCAGCTGGCCCTGTCAGCAGCTCACCACAGGAGCGGACACTTTGTGTGTTGTCGTCACAATGGGATTTGTGTGGATTTGTCTTAAAACTCTGACCCCTTTACGATAGTGCAATGGATTATCACATTAGCTGAACAGGAGAACATCAACAATGTACAACTAACAGCACAACTAAAGTACAATATATAAAATTGCAGATGCAACAATATTCTATATAATATCGAATAGTTTGATACTGGTGTCACAATTCGATACACGTGTTTTGTCGATACGTGACACATGTGCTGTGTTGTAATTTATTTTGATCCCAAAGAAAACAGTTATTGCCTCATGCTCCTCAGATGCACCTAGAAAACAGCCTCAAAGAGACTTACAGCTGAAATATTCTAACAGAGGTTTGATCTTTCAGTCACTTTTTATTTTATGTTGATAGACCCAAGAATGACAAAGATATTACCTTTTGAATACTTTAGAATCACTTTTGGATTTACACCAGCTTTAATTAAACGTGCATATGTACCACCAATGCGACTTACAATATACGCAATCTGGGGCGGCAGTAGCTCAGTGGTAGAGCGCTTGCCTGGTGATCCAGGGGTTGGCAGTTCGAATCCTGCTCTTGACGGGTGGACCACATGTGATCCAAGCTCCCACAGATGAGCGCTGCCATTGTGTCCTTGGGCAAGACACTTAACCCCACCTCGCCCCCAGTGTCTGCGGACACTGGTATCCCCCATGGCAGAAGATACATCGAGGCCCGTTGTGACGTGAGCCACCTGTGGGAGGATTCTCCAGCCAAGGTCCTGACCAAGCCGAAGCAAGAAGATCGTGGAGATGGTCCCCGGGCGCGCCTTGGGTGCAGCCCACTGCTCCTGATGACAGGATGGGTCAAATGCAGAGGACAAATTTCTCTAAGGAGACAATAAAAGGCTTATCTTATCTTTTTTTTAGACTATCTCAAGTTTTCTCCTGTTGAGACATTTCTGTGTAATATAATATAATCTGAGTGTTCAGAAAGTAGATGGGAGAGAGTGGTGTGTGCAAAAAGAGCAGGGCAGTGTGGGAAGAGCTACTGTCTGTCTCTGCTGCTGCTGGAGACGAGGTATTGAATCTTGGGAAAACTGTATCGTTGCATCCCTAATAGAATTACAGTGTTTTATGCCTCATATAACTCATAAAGAGAACACAGTATCAAACCCTAATCCTGTCCCCCCTATGGTAGTGTTAGAATATGGGAGACAATACTCATCTTCCCCAATTGTTTTTGTTCAGTTTTAGGTTTTGTGTATGTGTGTGTGTGTGTGTGTATATATATATATATATATATATATATATATATATATATATATATATATATATATATATATATATATATATATATATATATATATATATATATATGCGCATGTGTGAGTGTTTTTTTTTTGTTGGGCTCCATTTGAAAATGGCGTGCCTTTTTTGCTTGCTTCTCAGGGCTTCCGTATGTTGCATTCAAATCAGCTTATGACAAATATTGAGAGCCTTAATTACAAATAGGTTTATTGCATTGCATCTAAGTATTATCGGCATGACACATTTGTGCCAAGGTTGTTTATGAAATATTCACACAATAGATGAATCAGAGATAAAAGTCAGACAGTTAAATTGAGAGAGTGGATAATTATTAAGACTATGGAAGTTTCAGCTCCTAGATATGAGACCTTAACTTAAACCTATCACAAACATACCTGGAGTTGTGTTTTGTTTCATTCACACGTGTTAGAGTAACCCTTTATTATTAGTCTCTCCAAAGCTCAAAATCCTCTGTTCCACATTGTGATGGCATCAGTGACAGACTGATTCACCCTTGCTGTGTGAAGGAGAGGTTTCGCAGGTCTTTCCTTCCTGCTGCTGTCAGACTGTACAACGAACACTGTTAACATGTCATTCAACGTATCTGCACTTACAAATATTCAACTATAATCCAGAGTCTATTTTTTAGGTCTAGTTTTAAATTATCCTAGGCCATTATTTATTTATTTATTATATTGTTCTGTTGCATGTTACTTTTTCGTGCTGTTCTTGATCTGTGCGTTGCAACACTGGAATTTCCCCACTGTGGGACTAATAAAGGCATATCTTATCTTATCTTATCTTATGAAGTGCTAATGATCAAGTTAACAGCTATTACCTTTAGTTAAGCATATTGGCAAATGCAGGGTTGAAATTATGTAACTGATTCTAGGGAATGTGTATGAAGTTTAAAAACACAGTAGAGCACTCAGGTTACATATATAGGGTTTGTGTGTTAACACAACTCCAGGTATGTTTCTGATGAGGAAACATTATAATATAGATCAGAAAATAGCATAATATAGGCCCTTTTATTAAACATAACCAATGCATGTAAAGTGAAAGAGAACATGGTGAAAAGAGGACTCAGAGGAACGGGTTAGAAAGAA
Source organism: Paratrypauchen microcephalus (assembly GCA_036785185.1). Classification (NCBI taxonomy): domain Eukaryota; kingdom Metazoa; phylum Chordata; class Actinopteri; order Gobiiformes; family Gobiidae; genus Paratrypauchen; species Paratrypauchen microcephalus. Next base: position 183,010 of record JAVJIX010000052.1, on the reverse strand, counting down.
AGCTAGATAACAGACAAAATGACGTGATGCCTCCTACGCTCTCCTCAGCTCTACTTTTTCTTTTTTACTGACCTTCATGTGTAACTATAGCAACAGCCACAGTTGGTGAGGAATGCAGCAAAGAATTTCCGGAACTTGTCTCATCCATAAGATGGATTTGAATTTGAGGGTGTATGACTTCATATGGCTAACCATCATCAAGCAATGCAATGTACATTATAGTGATAAATACTTTCTGCATATTCATTTTTTAAGATTGATACTGCTTTTATTATCTATATAATAATGTTGAAATAATACTTGAAAGAGCCTATATTACGCTATTTTCGATCTCTTATAATGTTTCCACATCAAAAACCTAGAGTTTTGTCTTTTGTTTCATTCACATGCTAAACACACAAACCCTGTATATTTAAGATGTGTTCTTCTCTGAAACTGAAAACACTCCACCTTGTGATGTCATGTGATAATACAGAAAGCGCTTCTCTGTTTTTAAACTCCATACACCTTCACTAATATAATGTGGATCATTTCAGCCCTGGAATTGCCAATCTCTTCTGAACTAAAGGTAAAAGGTAGTTGTTAACTTGAAAACTACCACATGACATCGTAAGGTGAAACAGATCATTGTGAGCTTTTGAAATATATGATAACAGGAGAAGTTCAATTTGTCAACTGGACAAAGTTTGTTTGGTTGAAAACGTTTCGCCGCTCATCCGAGAGGCTTCGTCAGCTCTAATAAGAATACTGGTAAGACACTTGCTTATATCTTGCTGTAGGGAGGAGCTACCTAGCTAACTACTTTCCGGAACTATCCCATTGGTTTCCGTCTTTTGTTTCTCTGGCGTCTAGGTAACGATCCCTATTCATCCCTACACGACTGTTTTTCCCACCTCTGGCCCTGACCTGGCTAGCCCTATTGTTTCCCTGTTTGTTTGATCTGGGTTTAAGAATGGAATTGTAGATGGGATGCAAATTATGTCTGACTCCACCATTTCTGTTCAGAGAAGGATTCTCTTTTTTGACAAAAATAGCCTCTTTAACTCCCCTCTCAAACCAATTCTTTTCCCTGGCTAAGATCTGAACCTCACTGTCCTCAAATGAATGACCCGTGGCTTCTAGGTGAAGATATACGGCAGAATACGGTCCACTCTGGCACGCCCGTCTGTGCTGGTACATCCTCTTGTGAAGTGGCTGCTTGGTTTCTCCAATATAGCGCTCACTGCAGTCTTCACTACACTGAATGGAGTAGACCACATTGCTTTGTTTGTGGCTTTTGAAATATAGACAAACTAGTAATAAAGGGTTACTCAAACTACAACTGTGAATGAAACTACAACTCCTGATATGTTTTTGATGAGGTAACAACATTCTAACATAGCTTAGATCTCTTCTGAAATATAGGACCTTTAATAAAATATAATGGACCCACTCCCCATTTCTTCCACTAATTCCCCTAATTCCTTATATGACTGCATTTAGTTTTGGGACTATTATGTTGTTTACTGCTAATTGTCCTTCCTTTACATTTTTATCATCTTCATTCCATTAGCTGATACTAATCAATAGAAAGTGGAAGTGCTTGTGCAGGAAAATATTGAAAAACTTAAGATTTGTATGGAAAACTTTATTTGATAATAAAAATAGCATTCACAGACTTCTTTTGATAGCTACATATACATTGTAATCCATCTGGAGGAAAGAAGCTGGATAAGTCCACATCTACTTGTACTTCGACTAATGTTATGTTTTTAGCTTCATGGGTCAAATAAAGCTATGAACAATGTGATATTTATATATGCATAGTTTTATAAAAAGATTGGCCCATAATAATAATATACATGTACTGCTTTTTATCAACACACAGACAGAATTATGTCCAGAGCACGTTGCAAGAAATAATGCTTTTTGAAGAAACACAGACTGCATACAAGTGCTTTATAATACAAAGGCAGGCTATAACCATCAAGATTTCAGACCAAACAAACTGAGCAGATTCAACCAATACAGTCTCTCAATAATCTTTACATACCTGATCCAAGAGTAAAATTAATATATTTCCAATAAATCATTATCAGGTCCAACACAATAGCACATTCCCCACTGCTGAGGCTCTCTCCATAAATTTCTCTTTTGTACAAGAAAAGGCAACATTTTTAAAATTCCTTCCTAATAATAATAACATTGGAAAAATTCTTTACAGGTGATGGCCAACAAACTTTTTTCCCACATTTTTTTCAATACAGTACCATGGTGACGACAGTGATCAAACAATGCATATGTGATTTTACTCAATATATTTTGGATGAGACATAAAACAAAGAGAAATACACATAAAAACATGTTGTACAAGCAGCAGTCAGACTGGGAGTGGAGTGACGGCATGGCTCAGCGCGCAGATTGGTCAAACTCTTGTAGCGGGACAGTCCCATGTTACCAAAACCACAGCAGCCCGAGACCCCCCGAGTCAGTGCACCAGTCAAACACAAGGGAACAGAGTAGTCAAATCATTTTTTGGGGTACAACGTGCATCAGTAAAACATAACATTATGACCACCTTCCTTATAACCAATTGTGTGTATTAAACTTCAAGCACTATTTTGTGTGTTTGTGTATTCAGTCATGCCGTCATCCTACAAAAATCTCTTGTTACCACCATAGACTGTATATAAATGGACATAGCTAACTCGCTGCCCACCACGTTGACTCAGCTCCAATTGACTTTACATTGAAAAATTGTCAGCCCTCTCTTAATTGCTCGTAATTGCTGTAGTGAGCTGCGTTATTTCAGTCTTAAAATGTTGATATTAACCCGCTCTACATGATCCTGTTATTTTTATTTTGCTATTTTGTCTGTAAATAAATTCCTTTTCCAAATATGGTACTTGGTTCCATATTCAACCCCTATAACTGCTAGCCTCTTGAGCTTCATTTGACTGGAGCCGAACACTATGGGTGACATCATACTCCCTTTGTCTACTTCTGAATACAGTCTATGGTTACCACATTTTAGATTCAATTGTAGACTGTGAACTCAACAAGAGATGCAATTTTGAGATGCTTTGAGATATTTGTAGCCATCACCATTGTCAATCTTGCCCAAATGTTAACTTATTTATTCTGTGGTGGTCATAATGTTATGTTTGATGAGAGACAGTGTACATTTGTGCAGGGAAATTTACATGTCTTTTTGGCATAGAAGGTAAATCTATCTTTATGGCAGCGTTGGAGCTGGTTCTCTGGCACAATGCAGTCTTGGCTCAAATATATCTCAGTATACTTGGTGACCAACTAATTAGGACCAATAGTGTTTATCTATCTGAAAGTTTTTCTTTAGCCTTGAAGTTGAAAGTACATCTTTTTGGCTACAATAAAAGCAATATTCAGTTTTGAAAAGAGGGAAAGGATTAAATTTAGCCAAAATTTTTACACATTATTTTTCAAACTTGAGCAGCAGTTGTGTAGAGGCATACAGTGAGCTGCCATTTCAAAGAGTCCAGCGTTCCTCCCCAGGTACAGTGTGTGTTCCTACCTTCCTGAAACTTTTAATGAGCTCAAAATATATGTGCCAATGAACAATAAATAGTGACAAAATCCCCGAATGGTCATATAGTATTTCTTTCATAACCGTGATACTCACAGTCTTTGTGAAACAACAGTGTCTTGTGCTATAGTTTTGTTCAGTAAAGCAAGTCTGAAATGGGGAAAACAAACTTCATAATTATAAAAATGACCACAACTGGAAGCATTTTTAGGCCTCGGAGGGAACAACTATTCATAGATTCAGCAAATGCCCACAAAAAGCAATATCACTGATTTCATATGCAGGCACATAACAATAACGTTACTATAGTACAACAACTCTGATAAAAAATAACTAAAACAATGACGAAAAACAACCAGTGTGGACAGATAGGATTGTACTTTTGCTGTTTTATGAATCTCTGTAATGGGGGAGATCACGATTAAACCAAAAATCAATCAATTATTAATAAATCAGTCAACCAAATAGCACAAGACTTATAAGATCCTGTGAAGTCCATTTCCAGTGTATTGTACAGAAAGACAGGAGGCGCTAGATACTCAGGTCTTTGGGGCTCTCCTTGTATGAGCGGCGCTTGGGTTCAGGGAGCTGGTTGGAGCCACGTCCCGCTGCGTTATTATTGTGGCCCGCGTTGTTGTAGGCAGGTGAGTTGTACTGAGCAGCGTTGTTCTTCATCATGCTATAATAGTCCTTGAGCCTAGGGGGCGCTGCTGCTCCATAGTTCAGCTCCTCGCGGCTGTAGGTGCTGTCAGGGGAAGAGTCACGGTACCTCCGCTCTGGCGTCCCATTCATTCTGCATCTCTCAGAGGAGGAGTCTCTCAGCAGGTTGCCGTTCTTGGTGGGGCGGTCAAGAGTGCGCCCCCTAGTGTACGAGAGAGTATCAGAGTTGTTGTTTGATCTCACACTCATTCTACCCGGGGTTGCAGAGTCCTTCATAACACGCCTCTCGCTAATTTTCCGCTCAGGTGTTACAGCGAGGAACCCACCATCATCATATTCCCTCTCTGGTGTTCGGTCTCTCTGTGCCCGCTCTGCTCGCCGGTCCATGGACTTGGCACGTCGGCGGTCTGGAGATGTGCCACGTTTTCGTGTAGGCGATCGATCAAGTGAACCGCGCCGCTGAAGTCTAAACCTGCCATCTAAAGTGGAGCTGCTGGTATTCGCCTCTCTCCCTCTTTGTTTCTCCGCTTTCTTCCCCGAACTGTCCTTCCGCAAAGTCTTTAGGAGCTTCGAGATGCCGCTCTCTGACTCGGACTTCTTCACCTTGCGTCCTTTGCCCTTCTTGTTGCCACCGCTGCTGCCGTTACTGTCCACAGGAGACTGGTTTCTGGGGGTGCTTTGACTGTGGTTGTTGTTCCAGGTGTGATGGAGGTGGGGGTTAAATTGCTGGCCTTGGTAGTCCGGTATCTGGTCGGTCCCAGCCCTGTCCCTGTCCCGGGTCTTGGTGCGGCCACGCACAGCCTCGTCCTGCCGTGATGGTTTGTGAAGATCGAGTGGATAACTGGACTCCGATGAGGTGTGGTATCGGCTGTTGGGCAGCGTCCTCACTTCCGGAGAGTTTTGTGCCCCGGGTGTGGCAGGGTACCCGTCACTGCTGCCGTCTGAGGGAGAGAGACGAGAAACATCTGTCTATTGTTGTTCATATTTATTTACATTTCTTTTGCTGGGCATGCATACTTTCTGTGCATAATATGTGTTGGTTTGTAATATAGTAGTCAACATTGGAAGTAGACAGGGCCGGCCCAGGGCATAAGCAAACTAAGCGGCCGTTTAGGGCCCCCACACCACCAGGGGGCCCCCAAGACCAGTTTGAATGGCCACCTGCTAAAATATGTTTCTTCTGTATGGATTAATTCTTTATCAAGACTGCGAATGTAGCACGTAAACCTAGCTCCACTGCACGTGTCAGCGTTTTCCGCCCTATTGCTATAACTAAAAGGACCCGCTTGGTATGTATGCCACTTAAAACTACATATATATTACAGTCACGGTAGCACCGTGATGATGTGTTTAAGGTATTACATTATTTTATTTTGTCGGGATATTTCTTCCTACGATGTTAAAAATGTGCACAGTTTGAAATAAAACAAATATATCTGTATTTTGTATTTGTTTGCGACAACTTAAGTAAAGCAATGTCTTATGGGAAATTCCCACGGCCGGAGAATTGACCAATCACGGCACTAGTTGCGTTTCTCATGAAAGTTAATAGAACGGTGAAGATTGTGGTAGTGTGGTCAAGTTAGTCAAAGTATAAGAGGAGATAGACGGTTGGATTAGCATTATAGTTTAGTAAAAATAATCGAGGAGGAGGCACTAAATAACACAAGGGAGGAGCGGAGAAAAAGAGGGAAAAATTGAAGAGAGCACTGCTGTCGGGGGCGAAAAATGTGTGGAACCTGGACACAGATGACGCACTTCGCATGAAAGTAAGACACTTTTTGTTTTTAATTATGGCTGGGTTGTGCATTGATTTCCATGATTTTAATGCAGTTGTTTAATGCATGTGGCTGACGTCTGCCACTGTTACCTGATATGCTTTGTGTGTGTAACCCACTGTTTTGGTATTTTATTCTGCGCGGTTCTGTGCTGGCATGAGGCTACAGGCTGGCCATTTTACAGTTGTTTCACTGCGTTTTTCTGCCGTGTTTCTGCCGTTGTGTTTCTGCCGTGTTTCTGCCGTTGTGTTTCTGCCGTGTTTCTGCCGTTGTGTTTCTGCCGTAGGTGCTGTTTGAATGTACCGGTATTTACGTTAATAAAAAAACCCTTTTGTGTACCATCTTTCTGTGTAAATATCTCAAGTAACAATGTGGACACCTGCGGCTTATAGTGAGGTGCGGCTTATATATGTACAAATCTTAATTTTAAAAAAAAATTTGGTTGGTGCGGCTTATAATCAGGTGCGCTCTATAGTACGAAAAGTACGGTAATATCAATATATGATATTGCAGAAACAAAAACAAAATTTTTTGTATCATTTTCATAGTTGGTACAATGTAGGTTAACCAATTCTTGCTGCTGGTTGTTGCCACTGCACTGCTGCGCAACCAAACAAACACGACAGGAGTGATTTTAATGTTGGATAAGCTAGGTGGACTAGTCGGCTGTGAAGCTGTCTCAAAAACAAAGTTCATATCTCTCTGAATATTTTATATTGCAATAGCCATAATGAAACAAGTTACCGTATAATGTAAAGCAACTCAAAACGCAGACGATAATGGGTGTCTTAGACTAACTGTGTAGTCTATGAAATGATAAAGCAGCTATTAGTGCAGTTTTGGTGGTGTGGGGGGGCCCCAATTCAAATTCTGCTTAGGGCCCCATAAAGGCTTGGGCCGGCCCTGGAAGTAGATCAAAAATGTCATCAAACCTATAGAAAAGCAAACATTGTATTATTTGAAAAATAAGAAGTACCAAAGTGTCAATCATTACATTTTTAGGGCTTATCCCTTCCAATCATTATAAATAAAAGTGTGAACACAAAAATCTACTTTCAGTACTTCTTATTTGTTGCTTCAGTTTCTAATTGCCAAGTTCTTTAATAACATAAAAAGTTTAAATATCAAAATGAAATTCATATATTTAGATGAAGTTTGAATCTTTTCCAGATGTTGACTACTGTATTTTATAAGTATATTGACACCTGCATTGATATTCAGTAGGATGGAGTGAGCAATATACAGTATGAGCTGGGAATGTCAGACACAAAATACACCTATAGGAACCATTCAAGACCAATGCTGGACATGTGGCAGTGCACCATTGGGACGATCAAAGCAAAGAAACAGCAGAAGCAGGCCAGTTTTAGAGTGGCCACATTAGAAAGAGTGAGGGTCTGTCAGGGAGAAGTGCGTGGCAAAAATGTTAAATGTTAAATTGTCTATATATGAGAGCAGCACACACTCACAAATGTTACATAGCTGAAGTCAGGCATGACAGGAAATGGAGCACATTCAATGTAACCAGAGGTGGAACGAACTGAAGTCTACAATGTAAAGTGTTGTTATATGGCTAAAAATAATAACTGTCTAAACCACTCATGAGTACAAATTAGTTCTTGGTTTAAATTAGTTAGTTCAAATTAGTTCTAATGCTCAGTGATGTGATGAGAATATTATCATCTTAAACCAACAAAAAATGCTCAAATACAACTGCTGCAAAAGGTTTGGGTTTAAGGTTGGGTATAGCTACTAATTTACAATATGAATCTTGAAGCTTGTGGTTGTCCACTCCTCCCTCTAACTAACACAAATATATCATTAACAATATGTATCTGCATTTTGAAAGCTGAAACATCTGCTCCTCACAATGTTGACATCAGATGAATGTGGTCTCAAAACTGAACTATCACTGATAAATCAAGTCAGTACACTTCGCCATTAGTTATTTTAAGTGGTTTTAATACTATGACTATGTTTAAAGTATTTAAATAAGCTCAAGCAAAAGTTTTACTCAAACATTACAAATAAGACAATGATTTTTAAGTATTTGCAATGAGTTACTTCCACCTCTGACCTGCAAAATGTACAAAACATTGGGGCAAGGCCTTTGATGTTGTGAGGGACGGAGCAAACCCAAAAGAAAACAGATGACAAAAGGGGGGTGGACTGGGACAGACTTATGGCTACAAACCGTGGTCTGATTTTGGCCCATTAGGTAGAAACAGGGCTCTCCCATCTTGTCATTCCTCAAAGTCCCCACAGCGAGATGAGGAGCCATCATCGCTGTAGAGGAGGAAGAGCCCGGACACAGACAGAGAGAGAGAAAAGAGGCATAGAAACATACAGACAAGAGCTGGTTTACATTGGATCCTTATAGAGAGAGCAAAACTAAAAAGGTTAAATAAACTCTTGACTAATTTATTATACTTCTATAAAGATAAGAAACATGTCTAAACCACATTAATTTTAAGTTGAAGCTTTTTTGAAGGTGCACTGCACAATTTTCCTGGTGGAGGGTCTGCTCCCTGTTTGTTTCCATGGATATGTCATTGCACTGCCTAGAATGTTCCACAGTATGACATTAAACAGCTTAACATTACATTTATTTTACACATTACAGATGGTTTTATAGCTCAAAAATTACCTAGAACAGGCATTCTGAGTGAGCGGGGTTGCCTTTTCACAGATCTGACCTGTAACTTGGCCACGTTTGGTCACCATGAAGGTTGAAAGGTTTAATACCATACTGAGAAACATTCCAGACAACATCTACATGGAGAAAAACATCTGATGGATCCTCCACCAGAAAAGTTACACAATGCACCTTTAAAGTATACAATAAGAACAGAGCTAGTGATTTTCAATTTTGCACAAATGCTTGATATGTTGTTTATATGAGTTAGAATAGAAAGACAAAACTTCTGTTGAGAATGGAAGGTTAGTGCTTGAAATCCATAAAAGCCAAAGTAATGTATTTTTTATTACTACCATACCATACCATATTCAGGTACAGATCCATCGCCGCGCTTCAGGACGAGCCGTGCCCTTCGACCTCCGTTCTTGATCAGCTCGATCGCCCGAGAATGCTTCATGTTCTTTGTGCTCTCTCCATTTATCTCCAGGATCTCGTCCCCCACCTGAAACATAGGCCAGAGTCATCTCTTCTATCTACTGCTGGGTTTCAGATAACATTACAACATTCTATAAGACAGTACTATTTAATACAGGTTTGGGGCTGCCGATTTTTGTTGTAATAAAGTGAGTTCTTGGGTCTAGTCATTGACAGAAATGATCAGGTTCAATATTTGTGTATTTATTTTTTGGATATTTCAACAGGAAAAACGGTCTCTTGCCCTCATCTGGGAGTATGACATCATCACTACTGTCTACAGAGGATTTGAGAGAGGCTTTCGCTCATACCCTCATTTTCCCGTTCCTGACTGCAGCACCATCTTCTGCCAGTCTGAGGACATACAGGTCCATATTGTACTCTCGTCCTCCTCTCAGACTGAACCCAAAGCCTTTACTGTCTCTCTCCAGGTCCACAGAATAGAACTCAGCATCCTGGAAAACAGAAGGATTCAGTGATTAATCAAGTAGATCTGTGTGTGCGTTTCATTATAAGTCTACAATTATATATTACTATTAAAAATAATCTGTCATAAGCCCTGGGGACAGATGTTGTACTGAACATCCACATATTTAGGCTGTTACTCTCTTTGTCCTCCAGGGGGGAGAGTACCAATGCACACAGGTGTTAATTGTGATTTTTATCCCAAGTGTATCTACTGTATGTGGGCTGTGGGCAAATGGCTGATGTAGTTTTGTTTCCTTCTTTCTTCTTCTGTTATTCTTTACCTGATTCTGTGTTGGTGGAGGAGGTGGGGCCCCTTTAGACTTTGAGTTATTCCTGTAAAAGAATAAACAGCATAATAAACGCAGATGCTACAAAATATATATAGTAAGCCAAGCTGGAACTGAACCCACCGGGACTCGGACTGAGGTGTGTGCGTTGTGGTGATGGTAGCGATCTTCTCCGCATTTGTCAGCAGAGAAGCATTGGAAGATTCTGCAGAACAAAAAACACAATATAACCTTCCCTGTAAAATATTGTTTAATGCTATTCAAGGTGTGTGATTTAGACGGTGGTGTGACCTAAGGGGTTCAACCTAAATAGGCCTTGTGTTTTTACAGCAGGACGCATCGCTCAACACTGTTTTGAACAATAGCACCAACAATCATTTGTCTTAGGTTCACTGCTGGGTCTAATTATTATTATCTCATGAAAAATGACTCACAGTTTCACAAGTTGACAGGTGTAATGAAAACACATTCTAATAATGAAGAAAAACATTGACTATCAAGATGTTGCTATCATCTATGCACTGTTCCAAACTTTGGGGTAAAAAAGTATACTCTAGTAAATTCTTTTCAACCGTGTCACAAAAATAACAGAGATGTAGGCTCACAGAAGTAGTTATGCAGTGAAAAAAAGTAGTGTCCTTCCCCTCCACCACGCGCTCATGAATAATTCCTAAGCCTGATGCATTATAAAACAGCTACTGTGTGTAACAACTATGCGAGCTTTACCATCACCGGGGATGATCCTGAGAGACACTGTGTTCCCCGCCTCCTTGATCAGGTTGACGATGTCCGAGTGTGACTTGTTGGTGATGGAGCAACCGTTCACCGCCAAAATCCGATCTCCCACCTTCAACTTCCCACAGCGGTCCGCCGGGCTGCCCTCGATGATGCGCCCTATTTTGTGGGGCATGGCGACGCAGGTATTTCCAGCTATATGTAGATAAAGTTGTTTTCATGGGAGGGGAGGATAGAAGAAAGAGATGAAGGAAATAATTATTTTAATCAGTCAGGCTATTGATATTTGCCATTCAAATCTCCTCTGTTAAAATAAACTTTACTAAAGTGTAAGATACTAGACCTGTGGTTGTCAAAGACTCATCTGTATTTTAATCCACATTTCTGTCTCATTTGGGTTAGTCCTTGCTTAGAATTACTGTAGTAAGTATAACTGTAAGTATAAATATCAGTTTGATTTTATGCCTGGTTATGCCAGGACTAGCACTCATGTTAAAGTGAAACTGCAACAGAACTGGACAAAAAGTGCAGTTTTGTTTTTACATGCTACTGAATCATTTGAAAACCATCAATATGAAAGAGTTCCATATTCCCCCATAGAAAAGCCATGAGCTCAGATGTTCAGATGCAAAACACTACATGCCATATAAAAGAGAGCCAATTGATGTGATGTCAAAACTGGAAGTGATGGTCCCGGTGGGTGGTGAACGAGCTGTCCCCTGCCCCCTCCCTCTGACATGTAAATCAATGAGTGTGAATCATATGGCAGTGGTCAGCCCCAGAGCACCTCCAGTCTGGCAATACATCAATACTCTGTACTCAGGATCACAAGTGCTCCTTCACTGACAACTCACAGACCCTACTGTGATTGGAGGACACTTATATAATCGGCAAACTACTCGCCGTAATTGGAATAGTTGCCAAAAAATGTAATAAATATATGACATGTAGATTTGGAACCAGCTGCCACACTTCAAAATGAGCCAGTATTGACTCATGAGCCAGTACATTCTAATTTTACATTTAAATTTAATAGTTAAATTTAAGTCTATGTTAAAGTTACATATCTTTGCTTTTGATAGCTTTTGTTTTTTCATTCTCCTCCTATTCTTGTACTTTGTGTCGCAATATTCAAATTTCTCCATTGTGGGATAAATAAAGATTCTTATCTAGTTTGTGATGATTGACACGGGATGTGTATTTTATTAAAAACCTAAAACATGCCGCGCCTCCTCCAACTAGTTACTCCTGACTATAAATCTAGCTAAAGATGCTAGCTGGAGAAGCTTCTACTCTTGTGTTTGTGTACGTTGTGTCATATACTTTATTTGTTTCTAAAAAATATATTTTGTAGCACTCCATCCTAATAAAGAGATACTGGACATTTCTGGGTGTGTAAAATAACAGGATTTAATGGCTGCTATCTGCTAGTCACCAAAGAGACAGGGAGGGCTTAAAGCAGGACAGAGTAGAGATATTGTTGTATCTATGATGTATGAGAGCTTGCATCAGCTAAAAGTGCTTTGTTCTCCTCCGCACTGTTACACATCCTCAGAGATATACTGTATGTTTTTAGAAATACACATCTCTGTCAGCGTAGTGTCCCAAACGGCTGCTCTCCATTAGAGAAGACTGGGAAAGATGTCATAGCACTATCACACGCTGCAAGTATTTATAGTCACCTTTCTTAAATGAAACTTCTCGTTTTACTGTTGTATGTGTAGTAAAAGAAGAGAATCATGTAGGGAAAAACACTGAGGATTTAACATTTTACAATAGGTAATAATCTTTTGTGATGCGGAAATAATCTAGTTTGTATTGATAGTTTACAGCAAATGCCATCAACATTCCTTGTGGGTGTGATGCTAACTGAAAGCGCTGCTCTGTTAGAAGCTCTGTAACTCAGGTTAGACTTTAATCTGAGCTTTGTTTTAGCACAATCTAACCAGAAAGAACTGACTTTGATGGAACTACAGGTGAGATGATTTGTGCTGTTAAAGAAGTCAAGTTCTTAGAGATCAGTGAAGTTGTGTATAGCTCAGGTCATGACTAACCACTGAAGACTTGGAAGACCTTTCACATCAGTTTGTTGACTCGCTTTGACACTATAAATAATGTATTCAATTCTGCTCCACTATGTTCGATGTGTGACCAATGTCCCATTCATTATTTTGTGAACTCTGCATCATCATAATGACTAACAATAATGGACACTTTGACATGGCATTGTTTTATCTATTATAAAGGTTAGTAAATTGAAGGGCAATTGCTTTTTATCTTTTGGTATAGATTTTGTGTCTTACTAGTAGGTTAAAAATTCTAATTTGTACTCTATTTTATATATATTGTCTATATCAATATTATTGTTATGTTCTTGCATCGATGTAGGGCTTGACTAGTTTTTAAACCAAAAGGACACACTCAAAATTAAAATGGTTCATATTAGTGCTGTCAGACGATTAAAAAAAAATCTAATTCATTCTAATTAATAGAATTTTAAGAGTGTGAGAGAGTGAGAGAGAGAGAGGGAGAGATTGTGAGTGAGCGAGCGAGCGAACAAACAAACCCACTTTGCGATTGAGTTTGTCAGTTTTCATGTGGTTGCTTTGCTTATTCGTTTCCCAAATTCTGTGAGTGTGGTTTGGTGGTTTGGTGAAGTGCGCACTATCACCAGTAATGATGGAACTTATCCAGAAGAGTTTATCGTTCAAATGATCCATCAGGCTGGAGCAGCTTCAGTGATCGGAAAATTCTGTTTTACAAAAGCTACAGATCACTGCGTTCTTGTTGATAGTTCCGTCTTCGTTCTTTTTATAAATAAACTTGCCGTTGAAAGGTCCTGGCAGCGATTTGCTCGCTGCACACCAAATTTAAAATGCGCATGCATTGAATTGCCACTCTTAATTAATTGTGTTAATTTTTATAACGCATTAATTTGCAGTGTAATGAATTAATCTAATTAACGCGTTAAACTGACAGCCCTAGTCAATATCAAGGGGAATTCCAATAATAACAGTAATTTCATAGGTTCTTTGGATAACTACTTTTTACATGAGAAATGTTGAGTTGTTTGCTAAGCAGTACAGCTGTGGCGTCTGTTGGTTTCAATTATATGCTAAATTAGAGCAGTGAGGTGTGACTATGAGATGATGAAGATAGTGATCCTTTGGGAATACTGTTCGTCATAAAGAGAATTCCTAATCCCTCAGCAACGCAGTGACCTCGGAGTGTGGCTGTCCAATCTCACTCTGATGCCCCCCATAAAACAAAGGAAAATCAATGAGAAGGGACTAAAGCAATATTAAAATTTGGCCACAAGAGGGCACAGTTCAACTCAAGTCTCCTCTACTCTGCTCACTTCAGGACAAACTGGAAAAATAAAACAGAAGGAGGGGTGGTACATGCTGACTACAGTTGGTGTATAAATAATATCAAGTCAACCTTGTAGTTTTAACTCTAGACTACAATTAAAACAAAACATCAAAATTTAGCACCTTAATATTTAATCTTTGTAGCTTGCCTGCAATGATTGTTTTTTATGTGGTTATTTTTTTAATATCTCATGGTGCACTTAGAGCTTCTTGCGCATGTTTTTCCAATGTATTTTTAACTACAAATGGTAAATAAACTAACCTAACCTAAGTTGGCTAGAAATATTTGACATCACCAGTATTTGACTTACTGAATGTGATGCCTGCGTCCGGTCTGGAGACAGAGGACACAATGACAAACCCAAAACCTTCGTTCTCGCCTCTCTGGATCTCCACATCGTACGGCTGGAGGCTGGCTGGGACCACGGCACTCCCACTGCCCCCTCCGCCCCCGCTGCCGATGCCGCTGGTGGAGCCGCTGCCTGAACTCACTGTGTTCAGGGAGTTCTGGCTGCCCTGTGGAGTGCGCTTGCCCTCTGTCAGACTGGGTGCCTGGGTGCTGCTGTGGTGGGAGGAGGCCGGAGAGGGAGGGACATCTCCTTCACCTTTGGATACTGAAAAAGAACAAAAGAACAATTATTATTACATTATTTTCTGATCTATGTTGTAATGTTTCCTCATGAAAAACATATCTGGAGTGTTTTGTTTCATTCACACACACACACACACACACACACACACACACACACACACACACACACACACACACACACACACACACACACACACACACACACAAACCCTGAGTTCTTCTCTCAAACAGAAAACACTCCTTGTGATGTCATAGTAATACAGGTGCTCCATACACCTTCACTAGAATAATTTGGATGATTTTAGTCCTGGAATTACCAGTCTCTACTGAACCTAAGGTAAAAAGTAGCTGTTAGCTTGAAAACTACCACTGCACGACATCACAAGGTGGAAAAGAGCATTTCGAGCTTTGGAGAGGTAAACAGACCGATAATAAAGGATTACTCAAACATGTGTGAATGAAACAAAACACAACTCCAGGTATGTTTTTGGGGAGGTAACATTATAAAATGTTAAAGCTCACAAGAGTGAATTTTGTGTAATATGGGCCCTTTGAAGGTCCCATGACATGGTACTTCTTGATGCTTTTATATGGCTCCTTAATGGTTCCCTAATACTGTAAATGAATCCTTCTTCAAAATCAACACTCAGTGCATGAGAAAGAGAGATAAGATGAGAAAGAGTCATAAATGTCACTCTGGAACAGTCCATTATGGGCGTTGTTGCTTGAATGCAAATGAGGAGGACAGAGATGGCCTATAGTAGCGGGTGGGGGCGTGGCCAAACTCTCCACTCTTTCCTTTTCAGCTGTGCCCTGTGCGCTCTGACCCACTTCCGTGTTTTTGCGCGGAGGGAGAGATGAGAAGCATTCCATTGAAAAATAAACACATTTCCACAGAAAATAAAATTAAACCACTGCTGTTTCAGATATCCACAGGCTCAGATAAAGGACTTCTGAGCCTAGAAACACTCGCAAGTTCCTCCAGGCAAATAAAAAAACGCATTTCGCATTGCGTAGCTCCTCCGCAGTCCAAACTCTCTGGGCGTGATTAGAGACGCTGAGTAGAGCCAGACGGGGGTGGAACTGCATTTGCATTTCTTTTTTCGAGCTGACGTCAATAAGTTTCCTTGTTCAAAATCGCCCGTTTGAGCTCTGATTTTTTCTAACGCAGAAAAGGATCGCAAATGCTCAGTTTAGACATTTCGCAACTTTTAACCATGAGGGGGGGCCCCTAAACAGGGTAGGGGAGCTCACATTAGCGTTAAAAAACCTCAGAAAGTGAAAATTTCATGCCATGGGACCTTTAAAGGTTGTATAGAGGATTTTCCAAGGAACAAGAAATCCAGTGACTGTTCTTTTTCAAATGTTGTGCATGCTTGAAACCACCCCCCTCCTCCACAGCTCCCAAAGTAGAAATGCCTCCTCCCGCCTCCTCCTTATGCTTACGCTGCTTGTTTACAGCCAGTGCGCGTTCAGAATCGCTGTTGCTATAACTATACTATACGTTTTCAAATGATAAGCAGAAGTTTCCTGTTCAGAAGTAATTTAGCGACCAACGCGTCAGTCTTTAGACCCTCTGCTTCAGTGCACGCCATCGCTGGATGGAATTGCTGACAATCACCTTAGTTTGGCTTCACTCCTTTTCCCCTTCTCTTCTTCTTTCAGCGACCTCAAAAACTGACTTTCTTTTGTCGCTAACTGGTAGTGGATTCTTGTCTGTCATTGCAACAAACTTTGTGCAAACTGCGGGGAAGCTACAGTTGGAAAAAGCCACTAAGAACCGCTGCGTTGGTTGAGTAAACAGCGTCTTGTGTATGTGGAATACGTAAGAGGCGTATGTAAATCACATAATCCCAGCACGCTGGCAAGTCAGTTATGCTACAAGTGTAGGTAGTTTGATTGACAACCTAACAGCCAATAGATGTTAACTATTGGCTAATGTTTATCTGACCCCACCACGTCCACAGTTGATGGATTTTCATTCTTTTTTTTTTTTTTTTTTTGGTCATCAGAATTAAAAGGCTGCTGCATCTCTATAATGCTATCACTGACAATTTGAAACAAAAAAAAATCCTCCATACAACCTTTAATAGTAAAAATGTGTTACATCCGAACAGCAGTTATACAGCAGTCTATATATGGCCTTAGTATAGCTTTTCTTCTCATTAGTTCGACATTTCCCATTGTAGGCATTATCCCGTTAACGTCCTCACCTCCGTATCCAGCTGTCTTGCGCCTCACGGTGAGGTTGACGTGGCCCTGTTTGGCGGCCTGCTGCATCAGCTGCACCACGAGCTGATGAGACTTCCCCACCACCGCAGTCCCGTCCACACAGATCAGCTCATCCCCGGATCTGAGCCTCCCATCTTCATCCGCTGCACCATACTTCACTATGTGGCCAATGTAGATCTGGGTAACACGTATTTACATGTAATTATATTTAATGTAATCATGTAAACCACATCATCAGGATCATGTTGTCTGGCATGCAAACTGTGATAAAATGCGTTAATATTTTTAATGCATTATTTTCTTTGTAATTAATTAATGCGTTAATGTCCCACCCATAATCTCTACAGTATATGCTCTTGATGCACATAGCTTCATTGTACTCTATGTTTGGGAAAGCTATCCTAGGTTCGAAAAAACTACAGACTCTACACATGGTTGCATTGGCTATTAAAGTCTAACAAATTAATTTATCTAGAATGTAAAAGAATATAACAAGTACGAACAGTGTCCCTGATAAAACAGTATAGGGGACAACAGGCCTGTCTTCAGATCTTTCCACAAATATATGATCACATAAATTGATCACTTCAAAATGCTGGCCTTCTTCCAACCATTAATTCTCACTGAATTGTGTTTTGTATTATTTGGCAACAAAATGTGAGTAAACTAACACTATATTTTAAAAAGACATAATGTATTTCAGCTTCTCTAAACCTCCATTTGAGAAGATCCAAAGCCCAAAGCAATAAGGGCATCTTATCTAATTGGATTGATTTGTGAACTTGTTGTTTTCTGAATCTTTATTGTGCTGCATTTGAGGCTCCTTTTTGCTGCCTGTTTTCTAGCTTCAAACAAACATGGCTTTCGGCGTTGTGTGTGGGAGTTAGCGCACTTCTTACAGAAACAGGTGGATAACTAGCATGCAGCCACAAATGACAAGCAATAACTGATATGAGGCTCTTAGCACAGTGGGAAATGATACTTTCTGACATCTTTTGAAAACTATATTCAGGAGCATTACGAGGAGAACTGGGGACTCAAATGTTATCCGTTTTACTTATACTTACAAATGCTGAGACAAATTAATTGGTCACATTTTTATATAGCACTTTTCCGCCTTCAAGGCATTCAAAGTGCTTCACATCAAGGAACCACCCATTCACACTCACATTCATACACCAATGTACGCAATCACTGGGGGCGAGGTTGGCTAAGTGTCTGATCCGATGTAGAAGATATTTGAGTCAAATCAAGTAATGATGCTTAGAGAGGTACTCACTGGTTCACCAGGCTCATTCCCACCCAGTATACGGAAACCAAATCCAGTGTCTTTGCGCCAGAGGAAAATGTCCTGCTCCTGGCAATCTGGCACTGCAAAATGTGAAAAGTACAGTGGATTAGGGCTGTGAAATTAATCAAATTTTAATCAAGATCAATATTCTCTCATTTGTAATGATTAAAAGTACAGTGAGGGACCTTTCTCTCAAATGCTTTTCTTCATGGAGATGTTATTGCTTTGTCTGGAATATTTCACAGTATGGTATTAAATCTTTCTATCTTCATAGAAACCAAACTAGACCAAGTTACAGGTCAGATCTGTGGAGACACTTTCTATGTATTATAAATGTGTTATGTGTTATAAAACCACCTGTAACTGAATATATGTAAAGTAGAGCTGTTTAATGTCATACTGTGGAACATTCCAGGCAGAGCAATGACATATTCATAGAAAAACGGAGGTGATGGACCCCCCAATTAAAAAGTTAATTATGCGCTTGGATTAGAGATGTCAACAATTAATCGACTTACGATTAATTGTCGATCAAGACGTTGGTCGAACAAAATGCAATAATTGTAATTTCATCGCTAATCGCGGACACGCGCACCCGCGTGGTCACGAAACAAGGCAACCGCGCACCGCGCTGCGCCAAGCTCAACTCACAGCCGGCCGCAGGCGCCAACGGCACTGCCCGCGCGTACACCGGGCTGAGCACGAGATCGAACCGCTGCGCCCGGAATGCGTAGTCTCAGCCCGAGCCACAAACCAGCCGCACAAAACCAGCAGCGGCACGTGGTGGTTTAATCCTGGTTTAGTCCAGGTCTAGACCTGGTCCAGCCCTGGTTTAGTCCAGGTCCAGTCCAGGTTTAGACCTGGTCTAGACCTGGTTTAGTTCTGGTCTAGACCTGGTTTAGTCCACGTTTAGTCCTGGTCTAGTCTCTTAGCCAATCAGGACGCAGAACACAATGTTACGCTATAAAAAAAATGTTACACTATAAAAAAAAAATAGAAAAAAAAAAATAATGCGAATTTGTGTGCTTTTTACTAAGGAATAATTAATTGAGGAATATTCAATACAATAATACTATGATATATTTATGACTCAGTGTTATGTATACTATAGCTTATATTCTTAAAGACCCTATTGAAACACTAAAATTCAGATGAAAAACGCCGCTTAATCGATCGATAAGGTTAATCAACTATCAATTAATGAATTAATCGATAATTTGCATCCCTAGCTTGGATCTTTTTAACTGAGAGATTCACAGCCAATCCTCAATGAAAACAGGCTTTGGAGGAAAATATTGTACCTATTTTTTAATTAAATGGCATAGACAAAATAATATTTTCAGAAAATGAATATTGCCATTTGCGATCGTCTAATGCAGTCACAAACTTCAACATAAACTCCACACACTTTCACTACATCTGCACAGAAGAGAAGAATAAATCAAAATGGGTGAATCTGTTTTATCTTCATCCAAGCCACTGCCACTGCAGCTGCATCAGATCCAAGCACTGAAGACTTAATAATCTCCTGGCCTCATTATTATGCACTTTGTATTGCTGTGTGTCTGAGTCTTTTCATTTCCCTGTGACTGTTCCTCTCAGCCCACACATTTGCCTCTGAGCAGACTGTGGAGCAGGACACAGCCCACCAGGTCAGCAGCCACACGCAGGAGGTACCACCTGCTGTCCGCCCAAACACGCAAAGGCCTCAGCTCTATTAACACAGAATATGTAACACTGGGTTTTTAGGCTTGTTTAAAGGATAAATTACTTTTGTTTTCAGTATCTCAAGTTCTCACAGACAAAACTGTTATTTAGAGGAATTATGTGACAGTCCCCGACATAATCAGAGAGAAAGGGTGCATTCAGGAAGTGGATACGCATGGAAGCGTGGGAGTGATAAAGTGAATAATTAACCTTAGCATGTCTATTAAGAAATTAAGGAAATACTTTTGACTTATAGTTTTTGGTACATTTCAGAATGGATGCATCGGTTTTGTGGAAATGTGGATCATCCAGTGTGAAAATAACTAGAAAATATGAATAGTGACAATGTTATAAACAAAGGTAATTAATTTCAATTGCAAAAAGTGAACCTAAATGTAAATGACTTTTTTATCTGTCAGTTTATATCACATGTGTTTACTTTACTCATTCAGAGAGTTTGATTTCCTAAATGTATGTTGAGACTAATATGGCTGGTTCCACTATTATGTGTTAATAGTGTTGAACTGTCTGAGTTTGCCTTAAAGGGATATGCCACCCCCAGGTCAAATTTGGGCATCTCCCCACAGTCCAGAGACTAAAATAAGTGGTGGAAAGCGTTTTCCTGGTCACCCAGCCATTGTCCGAGTCTGTCAGCACTGACCGCCGCGGTATCTGCTGCTCCTCCGCCTTAGACTGGAGTCTAACGGCGCCAGAGAAAGATTTCGTCCAAAAGGAATTAATTTGCTCGATGCGTTTCCCAATTACTTTCTGTGTAGTGCGGAGAGCTTGCCTTGGTCATTTTGGGTGGGAACTATTTTTCAGTGCGGAAAAATAAAGCCGAATCACGCAGCACGCTGCCAGGGGAATCCCAGTTACGCACCAGGAAGGGAGTTCCCCTGTTGCACAGCGTGGTGCGTGATTCGGCTTTATTTTTCCGCACTGAAAAATAGTTCCCACCCAAAATGACCAAGTCAAGCTCTCCGTGTTGATTTGTACATTTATTTGCACTCGATATGAATGCGCACTACACAGAAAGTAACTGGGAAACGCATCGAGCAAATTAATTCCTTTTGGCCGAAATCTTTCTCTGGCGCCGTTAGACTCCAGTCTAACGCGGAGGAGCAGCAGATACCGCGGCGGTCAATGCTGACAGACTCGGACAATGGCTGGGTGACCAGGAAAATGCTTTCCACCACTTATTTTAGTCTCTGGACTGTGGGGAGATGCCCAAATTTGACCTGGGGGTGGCATATCCCTTTAATCTTGGCCATATCTTGGTTCACTGTGGTCCCAGCGAGGACTTCAGCTTTCAACCAAACTTCAATCTATTTCTGTCTCTTATGTAAATTGGCTGCATAATTATCCATTCCCACACCAGTGTGCCTGTTTACATAAGGGTCATTCCAGAATTGGAGGACATTTTACGTCCCACCCATCAAATATTAAATAATCCACATACAAAATACTAAAACATACAGTTTCTGAGTGAATTTACTTGTCCTGAGGCCAAATCTAAAAAAAAAACCTAAGAGAAAAGAATGCTTGAAAATAGTTTTTTTTAAAATACCAAATAAGTCTGGAGTACCCCCCAAAATGCCATTTTCCTCTTGTCCCACCCCCCTAATGACCAAATTGAATCTCAAATAAAACAGTTAAATTATTTTTTTGCATTATTTGTTTCATTGCCATCTCTTGTATCTGTGGAAACATTTGTTTTAATAGACATAATATTTCAAATAATAATTATTATTCATGGAACATGTGTCTCACAACACGCAGCCCTGTTACCATAGCATTTTTAGCCTGCTAGAAGAAGAAGAACGCAGTGAACCACATGATACCCTGGACTTGACCTCATCAAACAGTTTTCCAAAAGAATGGGTAGAGCAAAGGTTTGTCTTCTCTTCTGTTTTTCAGATTTTTATAACGTTGTTAGCCTTGACTGAATGTCTCACTCTACCTCATGTAACCCTGTTATGCATATGATCAGAAATAAGACCATTTTTTTCCCCCTTTACTTATTTGCATAAAAAAAGTTTTTCCTCTTGATTAGCAGTAACAGCTAGCTAAACAGCTAGCTACTACTCCTGAGATAAAGCGAACATTAGTGTGGATTTGCAACCCTGTTACCTGCAACCCTGTTACTGTGATTAGAGTAACAGGGTTACTACCAATTAAATCATGTAATAAAAATTGTACCATTGATCCATAAGCTGAGCTAATTAAGCATTCGATAGTTTATTACCTATTATTGATGAATATGTAGCAGAAAATCAGAAAAGTAAAGGTTTATTTTTCAAGAATTTTAAAGCCCAAATGTCCTCCAATTCTGGAATGTCCCATAAAAGTCCGTGAGGCCTGCTCATCAAATTATGGATAGATTGCAGTTTCAGCGATTACTGCACTATGATATTTGTATTTTTAAAATATTTTAGCACCTGAAATGCTTATTCATAGTTTCATATTTAATTCATATTCTAAATATATAAATAATACTATTTTAAAAAATATATATTAATAAAATTAAATAAAATATGGGGGACAAAATAAGATTTTAATGAGCCTGTGTTATATATGATTATTAATGGGAGACACTGCTCTATAAAGCCATATTTCCATCATGTTTTTGTATGAGATTTGAGCCAAGCATCTTTGTTTCTGGCTGAGTTTCTTGTTTGATCTTGTCTCCACACCTCCCTGCTGACTCGAAAAGGGGTCTGCCGCTCCTTTAGGGGTTATCAAACACATATACCAATCAGCCTCAGCTTAAAGAGCCTCTCACTGGGCCTGGTTAATATTTAATCAGCTTCAGTCCTAGATTTTTACACAGGCAAGCCATAATTATTAACCAACACTGCACACAGGCACCCAGCAGCTTGTCAAGTGAAAAGACTGGACAAAATCTCTGCTACAGCTACAACACAAGTTACTGATGTGTTATTCAAGAGGAAAACACTGTCTTACCAACCTGAACAGCATCTAAACCAAAAATGTTTGTTTGAATATGGCAATATAGGAAAGCTGATCTAGTTAAAGTTTTACAATCAGCCTTGAAATTAAAAAGTCTGAATGGTTACTTTAAAACATTGTCAAAATTTAGGAACTATTAGTCTACACTCCAGAGAAAATGCTCCATACTGTAAGAGGAAAACGACTGGACTTTGAGCGTATATGGATACCTCCTATACGTTTCACGATACCTTTTTTGAACATTTTTGAACAAGTGACAGTTGATGTTTTGTTTACCCAGTGGAGTTTGTGGAGTTTTTGTGTTGAGTGTGGAGAGAGGGTTGGGGTTGGGATTTTTTTTTTAATTATTATTATTATTTTGTTGAAACATTAAAATAAAAAATGTTAACATTTATGTAGAAGTACACAATTAAACTGCAGTAGCCATTTTTTTGGGGCTATTTTTGTCTGTGTTAAATACTAGTATGTTAAAATTGAAACACTAAAATTCAAAAACTGTAAAAATTTATTAAACTGCAGTAGCCAGTTGTGAAAGCTTGAGAGTTTTTTTTTCCCCACAACACAACCTTCAGCTACTATTCATACCGCTACGAGTACTACAGCAAGGCCAGAGTTTTGTCTAATCAAAAACATTTTTTGGAGGGACAAAAAAATCCATATACTGCATATTTTTTCTTCATATTTCACAAGCCAGTTGGCGAGCTGTTAGTTATTGATAATGGACTTTACATATTTTACATTTTCTTTAAGTGGCTTCAGTATATTTAGATATACCTGCTTTATCCTACCTCTCAGTAAGTGCAAAAACTACTGTGATTTTCCAAGTTTTTTGTGGATTAAACAGGATGCCCCCAACTGTTTGTTTTTGTATGCAACTGTTACCTCTGCAGCTCTGTTTCAAGGAGGAGCACTTGGCTGTCGGAGTTTGCTAAACACTCTTTGGTGTTTGGGTTTCAAAAAGTCACAAATGATAAAAGGAATTTCTCAATGCACCACTGAGCAAAATCAGACATACAGAAGTTTTAACTTGTCTAATCTAGAAGGGAATTAGTAGTTAGTTCATTAGTAGATGCGTGAAAAGTCCCTCAGTCGTCCAGGTAGAATCCATGATAAAAGGAGAAGTTCAATTTGTCAACTGGACAAAGTTTGTTTGGTTGAAAACGTTTCGCCGCTCATCCGAGAGGCTTCGTCAGCTCTGGTTATTGTACTGGTTAGACACTGCTTATATCTCGCTGCCAGGAGGCGCGTCCTACACTGAGCTTTTTCAGTCATGCTTGTTTCTATGGAGACATCATTGCCCTGCCTAGAATGTTCCACAGTATGACATGAAACAGCTCTACCTTACATTTACTCAATTATAGATGGTTTTATAGCTTAAAAACTACCCAGATAAACAAGCATTCTGACTGTGAGCGGGGTTGCCTCTCCACAGATCTGACCTGTAGGTTTGGTCTCCATGAAGATAGAAAGGTTTAATACCATACTGTGAAAAAATTTCAGACAAAGTAATAATGTCTCCATAGAGAAAAACATTTGACGGACACTCCACCAGAAAAGTTACACAATGCACCTTTAAAATTGGAGAGATTGACACAGATACATTCTGAAACTGTGATTAAATCACCCTCAGTAAACCCCAGTACTCACATCTGCTCTCGTACATGCTCCTAGACTGAGCCCAGATCTTGAAAGGATCTGGTTTCTTCTGCAGCGTGAGGGTCCCATCAGTGCTGGGGTCCTGGAGGGGGGGCAGACCGGGCAGAGGCTGTGTGGGTGCGACTGGAGGCTGGGCCACCACCTCCCCGGGCATGGCAGAGGGCAGCGGGTGACTGGGTGAATCCGTGTGGGCGCTGCGATGGCTGCAGACACTGTGCTGGGAGCTGTTCTGGCTGTCCTTCCTCTCTAACTGGTGCTGAAAATACAGTTAGACAGGTGACAGTTAGGGTTGCATAGTTTGAGGAATAAAAGCAAATAATGATGCATCACAGTACTGACTACTGTGTCGTATTTTACTGTGTCTCAGAGATGTCAAGTCTTAGAGGTCCTATATTAAGTAAAACTTACTTTTTTGAGCTGTTTTGTTCCCTCCTCAAAATCATACTGGAATGTGTGTATTGTTTCAATCACAAACATTCGATATATATTCCTTTATTATTAGTCTGTTTACATCGCCAAAACTCAAAATGCTTTGTTCCACCTTGGGCTGTCATGTAGTGGTAATTCTCAAGTTAACAGCTCCTTTTATATTTGGTCAGTAGAGATTGTCTGAAATGATTCTAGTGAAGGTGTATGAAGCTTAAAAACACAGTGGCACATTACCAAATGACTTCACAAGGTGGAACAGAGTGTTTTCTGTTTGAAAGAAAAACTCAACCTAAATATGCAGGGTTTGTGAGTTACGCATGTGTGAATGAAACAAAACACAACTCCAGTATCAGTATAGTATGTTTGTGATGAGGAAACAACATCATAACATAGATCAGAAAATAGTGTCATTTTAACATTTAACTGTATCATGATTTTGCATTTTGTAATAGTTGGGGTTTTTGAAATGACTCATTGTTTAATATTGAATTAGAAGACCAGGTACTATTCAATGGTAGCATTTGTCTCTCCCTCCTCAATCTGAAACTGTGACATTATTTTTAGAATGAATGAATGGAACCTACTGAATACATTTAATACTTAGAATTATTTGGCAATGGGAGACCACAACATTACAATGGCTTTCTTGACATATTTAGTATTTCCAGATACAGTAACAATATTTAAATCACAACCTAATGTCCATCTCCTGTGTGACTAATACTCCATGTGAGATGTGAGTCAGTGCAGAGGAGAAAAATGTTGACAAAGAAAGAAAAAAAATAGCCAAGGTCATTTTCTTTCGACACTCATACAGCCTCCTGTATGGTGACGCATCGCCATGGTTTCAAACGGAGATGGGTTTGAAATGTGGAGGAGTGTAATGAACAAAGATATTGGATTTTTATGGACATCAACATTGTGTTGTTTAAGGTAAATGGCCTTCATGCCAGCGTCAAAGGTAATGATGGCACAAACAGACGTATGTTTCCTTGGTCTTTTTACATATTATTTTCTTTCTTTTCAGCTTTTCTTCCCTGATGTTACTTTAGCCAAACACCTGTCTTCAAATGTGATCTGCATATTGGATTTGACAGTCCTTAATGTGGAAGTATTATTTTATTTTATTTTGTAATATAATTCACATAATAGTAATGTCAAGATTAATTGATTTCATTACTTACATTGACATTGTAATCTGAATGAAAAAAAAAAAAACAAAGTCTAATAAACAATCCTGAATAATCAACAAATGTTTTTTCTCACTATAATTGTATCTAGGGATGCACTGATCCAATACTGGTATCAGATATTGGCTTCCAAATATCGGTTCAGACAATATATATATACTGTATTATCGATGTAATAAGACTATTTACTGGTCATTGTCAGCCCAGAAAGTGTCATAACTTTTGAACTTTTATTTATACAAAGCTGTTGTGTAGTTTCTTGACAGACAAATAATAGCTACATACACATTTGGATCAGTTCTGTCTCATTTTATTTTTGTTTAAGGAAAAAAAAAAATTCTCTACACTGGTAATGGCTAATATTGGGTATCAGCATTTACAAGCATTTCAAGCAATAGTATAGGAATTTGTATCAGAACTGAAACTGAAAGAACTGTGCATCCCTAATTGTAACAAATATATATATATGTATAGTGACATAACTAACACTAATTTAATTTATTCAATCTATATGCAACCTTTCCCATATTCCCACTGACAGATAAAGCATGCATGCCTCATACATTCATTGAGAAGGGGCAACGTGGAGTCCCCATTTCAAATAACACATCATAAACTGTCATAGCTCTAATATACTCCACTGTTTCAGAAGCTGCAGAACCTACTGGAGTCATTTGTGTGTTGTTGTTTCCATGCAGGGTGAGATTGCCCATTACATCTCTGTGCAGCTTCTGTCAGAAATTAGTCTTGCTGGGACAATTCAATTACTGACAAGTGAATAATTTTGAGCTCATATGAAAGATAAATGATAAACCAGCCTCCCACACGTCAGCTGTCTGAAACAAAGGGCCAAAATAATCTTGTAATATTTTATAATGATCTTAATGACCATATAAAATTAACAATTGCATATGAGTAAATATGAGTGCTTCTAGATTACAAGCAGAGCATTTTGTCTGGGGCATGCAGCGTGACATTTCAGTGACACCACACATGAGGAAGTGTTTTTTTTCTGAGCACAAAAGCTCAGTCTGCACTGACAATATTACTGGTCTACCATGTCTAACTCAGCAACCTGGTACGCATTTGTAATTGCCCTTGATAAAAATTTAAAAACAGTATTACACTTTAATCAGAATAGATTAAGACAACAATATAGACTAATAATATTTTATATATTTTTTGGCATGCTACCTCACATGTAATAAACACCTTTACTCAATTTGACACACTTGCCCAAATATTTTGCCTTTTCTGTGTCCCTTGTTGGTTGACACATGGTTGGGCAATATGGTGAAATCGTATCCCTTTGACGATGTGCTTTTTTGGATGTCACATTGTAATAAACTGCTTTTTTTTTTTTTTTTTTAATAATGCAGCTCTATGGTCAAAAACAGACACTTTCCCCCACCCGCTCCTCCTATTGGCCAGCCTCTGTCATGCGCCGAGTGGCTGACAGGTGGATTTTTACCAATCACAGAGAAGAGCAAACAGCAGATAGTTTAAGTTACCACTTAAACATACAGATAAAACATCGTGATCAAATCGAAATTGTGATATGGCTCTAAGAAGATTGTGATATTTTGGCAGCCCTAGTTAAAAATATAGATTTTTAAAAAGAATTAGCAAAAGCTCTGCCAAAAAAATTAGTCTAGTTCTTTTTATTTATTTTTTGGCTTAATCTAATCCATACTGTCCTGTTGCACTATCAGTATTGCCTTAAAATAATTAGTAACTGTTTGTCTCATTAAAGGTTGATGTGCCTATGATTACAGTCCAAACAGCGCCTCCTTTAGGTCCAAGTAGCTCCTCCTCCGCCCCTGGTGCTGTGTGATGTGAATAGGTAACTCCCCTGGCTCCGACTGATGCTGCTTCAAACTAATCCCAAATATCCAGCCGACTGCAGCACAGGCTTTTAATGTCGATCAAGAACTGCAGGATCAGAGCCTTCTCTTTCTTCTGTGTGAACCCTGCACTAATGAGCTCTGGCTGAGTTTGTCCGCAGTAAAAATGCCTTTGCATCCCGGTCTGTACAGGGGTGAATCCGGGTGACAGTCATTTAAAACTACCCTGGCGTCTTCTCTGTATTGATTATCTGATCGGGTCCAGATGAGATATAAAAATAAATCGCTCTGTGTCCTCTTTGTGGATTTTGTGGGTGTAGTGAGAGGACAGCTCCCAGTAGAGACAGTTGCAATCACCTTATAAAGTTTTGAGCACTTCTAGGTCGTATCGTTACAACTCCTATACACCTGTTGTTCTTACATATTGTTTACTTTTACATTAAATACCTTGAAGTATTTCTGAAGACACTGCCGTCTGTAATAGCTGATCACCAACTGCATAACTGATCTATGCAAGTCTAAGAGTATGTCATAAGAAATTGCATATGGAAAAACATAGTGCAACACAATATAAAGCAAGTATTTAGTTATAGATAATAAGTCCTATTTGAATCTGCTTTAATCCTGGTTTAATGGACCTGGAATTAAGGCCTGATGAATTGCTGGTTGACACGTGGTCCCACTCTTAAAATTGAGCTGTTGTTTACAATATATGTAGCAGATTAACACTCCAGCTTTAATCAAAATGAACTTCCAGAGTCAAAATTTGTGGTTTATATATATCCCTAATAGAGCCCTGATAGAGAAGACACATATTACAAGCAACAAAGAGACAAACTTGAAACGCCCGGGAGGAGTGACTCTGACAGAAGAGTGGAGAAAAAAAGTAGCAGACGCACATCACAGAACTATCATATCTGTTTATCCTTTGTTCTTAAAATAACCCTGCTTTCCTCACCAGAGAGGAGCGAATATGCACTGACACAAAGAAGGAAAAAGATAGGAGGTATTTTTTGGTACTTACCACCAGCTTCGGACTCCTCTTGGCTGGCACCACTCCTGCAAAGCAACGGCAGAGAGACAGAGAGAGCATTAATGACCGGCTCTTCCCGC
Source organism: Paratrypauchen microcephalus (assembly GCA_036785185.1). Taxonomy (NCBI): domain Eukaryota; kingdom Metazoa; phylum Chordata; class Actinopteri; order Gobiiformes; family Gobiidae; genus Paratrypauchen; species Paratrypauchen microcephalus. Next base: position 154,031 of record JAVJIX010000052.1, on the reverse strand, counting down.
TATCCCCCCCAAAAAACTCCTCCTGCAAGATCCCAAAAACAGCTTTCTCTTCTTGCGCGCTACTGCTGCATATGACTACCTCCAGCTCTCCCCCTTGCCTTGTGCCGCTCCCCAGTACAACAGCGCGGTGTGCACAGAAACTAGCTAATCTCACCACGATCTCCACCCCCTCCCGTTCTCAATATCTCTAACCCGCGCGCCTCAGATCTAGAGCATTAACAAAGTGTCCACTGGCCCCTCTAAGCTACAGGTCCTTCAAGATCACAGCGCCTCCAAAAACAGTTTCCATGCCATGCTAAAAAGCTGGGTTTTATTATTCCAGTGCACTGCCTTCACCTCTCAGGGCTTACATTGAGGAACTGATGCTTGCTTCTCCGTGCCTATTCCCTCTCCCTCCCCCTACTCTCCTCCTTCAACACCCTAGCAGTATCTGTCTCCATCTTCCAACATCATGTATAAATATCCACTGAATTGCACAGACTGCTAACACCAAGTCACAACTCGATCATTTGTGCTGCTGAAATACTGAAACCTAAATCCAAGTCAGGAGAAATACACACAAAATTGTAGAATATTATATTAGACCGTGCCCCTAAATTAGGAAATCACATTTATCATTTTGTAAGGATTTGTCATGTAGAGATGTATTAATGGTAGTCTAATTATTTCCTCTATAAAAGTCCAAAATTGTGTTTTCTTTTCTAGTGCAGCTGCCACTTACTCCTGTGTGGTAGTAAAAATAGACAAAATGAATAAATGAATGACAGAAGGAAACACAACTAGGAAGTAGAATAGAAGCTGAATACAAAAGTAGCAGCAACCTATATTCCATCATGACTTATTTTGCTTAATACCGATAGGACTGTGTAAGGTTATTAATGGTGCATATTGGTGTATTAACACGTGGTATGACATGCTAGCATCTGTCTTTTTTCTGCTGCATTGGCAAAAAATCATTAAATGTTAAAACTCTGTGTTGCTATGAAGCTCCCCTCCCTCTCTCCCTCCCTCTCTTTTTCTCTCTCCACAATTTATAATTCATCCCACTCTTGTTTTCCTTCCTTCCTTGCCTCCTCTCTGCTCACAGATTATAGACTCTTGAAATAAAGCAACAAACTGCAATCCCATGTTGATAAATACACTTGTATCATTGTGAATGGACAAAGGACAGGCAATAATAAGAATTTCTGTCTTTTTAACAGCAGGTGGTGTGACCCTGAAAGCCCAAAATAACACAGGAGGCTGAATTTCACTTTGAAACAACCTCTGCCACATCTTCTCACTGGTATTGCGGTCATAACTGGCATCACACCTTACTATTAATCAAATTGAGGTATAGCCATATGGTTAATGGTTTTAATGAGGCATTTAAAGAGTATAAATATTTATAATAACACAAATTACTGCTACATTCAAATTGCGCAATCTTGCCTGTGTCAGCAATTCATCTACACATTGCTCTGCAAAGGAAATTGTATGCACACTTTAAATACATCTTCTTAACATAACATGGCAGTGGGGCTGATGTATACACATAATAATCAAATCTGAACAAATGCAACATTTATGAGCAACTGTTGAAAGGAATATGGGAATCACGTGTTACTCGGCACACGAGCAACCCTCACAGCATCTTAAAATGTATGCTGGATATAGATTAATAATAGGAGTCAAGGCAGCAGGGAAGTGCTCCTTCTACTGGATACTTTGATACACAACATCTAGTATTTTCTGCAGTCTGTAATCTGTCAATCTTTACTATAATTCAGGTAGTTGCTATGACTTAGACATACAGTGATTTACATTATTGTTATAACTGACCCTATGGGTATGCTCTCATCCAATAAAAATAGATAATAATAAAGAGATAATCTGAGTTATTCTTTGAACCCAATCCTATTGTTTTGCATCATCTGTGTGCCTTACCATAAACAAAACACACATAGAGATTCTGCATCCATGCCATAATCCGAGTATATTTATTTTGCTGAAGCAGGGAAATGGCATTAAATCTCATCCCCATATCCTTCACAGTGGCTCCATTGATAAAACCACGATCCTCGTATTATTATTCAACAGGCTTCTATACCAAAGATTGCCTCTATTGTCATTCAAATAAGAGAGGAGAAGTAAACATATATGCAGCCATTACTCTGGACAGACAAGGATATAATATTATGATGACCATCTGCTAATTAATACACCAATTTCAACATTTAACAAATTATGTTGTTATCTCCTCAAAACATATCTGGAGTTATTTTATTCCAGTTTACCTGGATAAATAAAGGTTAAATTAAATAAATAAATAAAAAATTCACAAGTTTGAGTAATCCTGTATTATTAGCCTGTCTACATCACCAAAGCTCAAAATGCTCTGTTCTACCTTGTGATGTGATGAAGTGGTAGTTTTCAAGTTGACAGCTACCTTTTACCTTTAGTTCAGTAGAGATTCGCAGTAGTCAAATTGAAATTATCCAAATGATTCAGGTGCACATATAGAGTTTAAAACATGTAGTTTAAAAACATAGTGGAGCACTTCCTGCATTACCACATGACATCACAAGGTGGAACAGAGGGTTTTCTGTTTAAGAGAACTACTCCTAAATATGCAAGATTTGTGTGTTAAACATGTGTGAATGAAACAAAACAAAAGTCCAGGTATATTTTTGATGAGGAAACATTATAACATCAGAAAATAGCATAATATGGACCCTTTAATCTTGCAGAACACAATAGCTAACGTCCTTCCCATGCAATGATGAAGATTGTGTTAAACTCCATAATGTTATTCTAGGTAAGTGTATGCTAATGTGTAATTGATAAGCGCTGAATGGCAGAAATGAAAGAAGCTAACCTAAAGGACAACACACAAACAGTTTGGCCTTGATACAGCTTTATGCAGTGAATAATTCATGTTTCAAGCAAGGAAGTGGTAACACCTAGGATATCTTAGTGGAAACTGTGTGTAAAATGCTATAGTGTGGGTGGGTGCTGGGTACAAACAGCAGGTGTCAGTGGTAGTTAATAGGGAAAGTAGGTGTTGGGAGTGAGGTAGAAGGCTCTTCAGGCTTTCAGGCTTTTCCAATGTGGCGTTGCTGTGTGGAGTGGCCTTGGTTTCTGCCTGTAATAGACCTTTTCCACAACGGCCGGAACTGCCCCGGTGTAGGTTTGCAGAGCTTCTGGTTAATAGATTTCTATGGCAAAATGTCTGTGGAAATGTCTCACGTATTCTCTACCTGCTTAATAAATTTGCCTGCCCCATCTGCAAATCTTCAACCAACAAGGTCCACAAAGGAGATACATTCTTCCATGGAGAATTTATCCACATCCATCAAGGTAAGAAAGACGAAAGTGTAAAGGCGAACAATGATTAGATTAGTTTTGCACAAGAGAAGTTCGTTAATGCTAATAGCACCTCCACCATGCAGCTAATCATCAATGGAGATTTGCATTGTATTGTAATCTATAGGATGGGGTTGATATAGTCTGCTTAGTGAAAAAACTGAAAATAGATCTAGAATTTGAAATGTTATTCATTTTGCTAGAAGTAGAAAAGGACATACTAGTAGTCCTTTGTATCTTTAGTCACCAGTGCAAATGCAAATAATCTGTTTCTGTCTCACTGAATTTTCTATAAATGTATGTGCAAATTATCTAATTTTAACAGACATGCTTGTGTGTTTTAAATTGATAGGTCTACAGCTAATCCTCTACCAGTAAAAATGTGGTCTGGGGCAGGGTTCAGACTTTGGAGGAAGAGATTTGCCAATTTGTCTGTGTTAAAAGGCAATGATTAAAAGTCTGTCTTATTTATGTGTGGTAAAAATTTAATTTTTGTTGTCCTACCCCTGCAACCTCTCCTCTCACAGCTAGCTGTCCTCTAGGCCAAGGCTGGGTGATATTATCATATCCTATTACTGCCTTTAATTACATTTGTATAGAGAAATAATCACATTTTAATTGTTTAAAGGGATATGCCACCCCCAGGTCAAATTTGGGCATCTCCCCACAGTCCAGAGACTAAAATAAGTGGTGGAAAGCGTTTTCCTGCTCACCCAGCCATTGTCCGAGTCTGTTGCCACTGACCGCCGCGGTATCTGCAGCTCGAATCACGCAGCACGCTGCCAGGGGAATCCCAGTTACGCACCGGGAAGGGAGTTCCCCTGTTGCACAACGTGGTGCGTGATTCGGCTGTATTCTTCCGCACTGGAAAATAGTTCCCACCCAAAATGACCAAGGCAAGCTCTCCGTGTTGATTTGCACATTTATTTGCACTCGATATGAATGCGCACTACACAGAAAGTAATTGGGAAACGCATCGAGCAAATTAATTCCTTTTGGCCGAAATCTTTCTCTGGCGACGTTAGACTCCAGTCTAAGGCGGAGGAGCTGCAGATACCGCGGCGGTCAGTGGCGACAGACTCGGACAATGGCTGGGTGAGCAGGAAAACGCTTTCCACCACTTATTTTAGTCTCTGGACTGTGGGGAGATGCCCAAATTTGACCTGGGGGTGGCATATCCCTTTAAATTAGAATGAGTCAGTTTTTTTAGACAATAACACTGTTTTCCAAGTAAGAAACTGTGGAATAAACTTGTTTCATAATCCCAATTTTGCAATTTTTCAAAAATCTCAATTAAAAAAACACAAATTAATCAAATTCATTTGATTAATTTCCCAGTCCTACTGTAGGCTTATTTTCTCTCATAGCTCTAACCTGTTCATCCATCCTCTTTATACATATCTAAACCAATTCAATTTGGCCTTCCTGACTTTTTCTCCAAGTTTTTTTGTGAACCTCAATCTCAGTCCAAATCCCCAAACTCTAAGTGATACCACTGTTGTTTTTTAATCTGCACTTGTACTCTTCTACCTTACACTTTTAATTCCGTTTCCTGGATTCTTATTTTCCCTCGCCTTGCGCTGCTCAGTCTCGAGGGACGGGAGCGCGGTGCACGATTGTCATGGAAACAGCGGTCGATGGGAGGAAGACAAGATGGAGGAGTAGGAGATGCCCTGGCCTCCTTTTACAGGGAGGAAACTGCATTTGAATGAGCCAGATGTTATCTAAGGAAGAGGGAGAGGCTAAGCACTAAATTATTAGTAAGACTGATAGATTAAGGGAGCAATTAGCAAGGTATTTGAGTATGCATACCTATTAACTGCTGGAATACAAGGTGCAAACAAGGGATTAATAAGACTCATTTCTGAAAGATATGCAAGTTAAAACAGCTCATAGTTCTCCATAAATTTTCACTTTAAAATAAAATAATCTAAGTTCATATGCTTGACTTGAGCTGTATTTTCTGACCCAAAAAAATGTAATTATATGCAGTGATGTATAATTGATTAACAGTTCACAGCATTTTTGTCTCTTTGCAAGTAATAAGTCACAAACAAACCCATTAGAAAGCATGGCTATAGCATTTCATAATAAATTGATAATTAATGCATTCCACAGTACACAGTTAATTTATCTGGGCTTGGTACTTGCATAAAAAGTGCACTGCCTCATAGCTTTTTGTTAATGGATCAACAACATCAGACTGTAATGCCTAAATATAAATCAATAATGACATACAGATACTATCTCTGTTTTGACAATGTGGGGCTTTTCATCTTCTACTTATAATATTAATGACTGTATAGTTGAGAGAATTTGCTCAAGGAGGATGGAATAATATTTCTATTAAATCTAATTTTTAAAAGTGCGGTGTTGTGACCTACTGCAGGACAAATTGCTCTTTACTTGTTAGCTCCACAGAGAGATACATGAGTCATAGGTTAACAAAAAAAGCCTCTTCCCCCTCTCCATCCTCAATCCGGTCTCACATCCAGGACCTTTTTCCTCCAAACCAATCTTCATGCGCACGATCCCAAAGCCCAACGTTAGCCATGCTCAGCAAATCTGGTCTCTGCGCTTGTCTCTAATCCCCTCCTCACTCCCTGATCCCTGACTCTCATATTTCTAGTGTCAACTCATATCTGACAAAAAAAAACACTCCTCCTGGCTTCAGTAATTGTTACTTGTGAATGTTTATTGTCTGCTATAGAGATTACTTAAAAGGTCTGTGCATCACTCTCACTTCAGCCTCTAAGTCTTCAGCCTCAGTATTTCAGCACCCAACAGTTAGATTAATGAGTAATTCATTTATATATCACATTCTAATAATAGGATGATTTGGACTAAAAAATGCCCCAAAATAAAAAGCTAACAGCTTCTCAAGCTCATCATCATTTGTATTTTAAAGTAGGACATTTTGTATTTTATTTTTAGCAGCTCCCTCCCAGAAGTCACCTGCTCTGGTCAGCATTCTCTTCTCCCACAACAAACAGATTCACATCCTTCGTCACTACACCTGTAAATATTTGGTCTTCCTCAGGATTTCCGATCTGAAATCTGTTAAAAAAAATAAATAAATGTTGCACTTTTCCTACTCTGTACATCAACCAAGCATCTCTCCAAGCTGTAGTCCAAAATAATTTGATTATATGCAACCATGTTTATTCTCGTATAAACAAAAGTAAAGGGAACAAGTATGTTTTACAGGTATGTATTGCTGTTGAATATTGAATACAGAGTTTTCCATATCATCATAACATTCTATAGGTGAGGAGTGGGCAGGCAAACTTACACTTGTGCAAATTTTTGTTTGGATAAAAATCAATTTGCACAATGTTGCTGTATAAATTATTACATTCAGCAGTTGAAGACAATTTATTCTTCTGTATATTTCAGAGAAAATATTATCACACAATACTGGCTCATACCTGGGTGTAACAGAATGAATTCATTTGTAAACAAACAATACAACTGTCCTTACATACGAGTCATTTTAATTAGCTGTATTTGAAATACATAAAGTCTGACCCGCACCTCCCACTCCCTCCCACAGTCGTCTGCTCCATCGGTACCACTCACTCTCATGTGTCCAGTCTTTACATCATCCATTTTATCTACAGCGACGTCCACCCACTCCCCACACTAATTATTTTCCCGTTTCCTTTAATAAATATTTTGTGCCACGTACTCAATCTGTTCCCTCTTCAGCAGCCGATGTTCAAATGTAGGTTCTGTTACATACGCATGCATACGCCACACTAAATCTTCTGTTTTCAGATACAACAATGAGAGAAAAAAGAACAATGCAAAATCACCAGTTTACCTTTGTCTAGGTGTCTTTTACTGCTTACTACACTCACAAATGGTTAAGTATTGCATAACTTGATCATAGACTGTACAAATGGACATAACTAACTTGTTAGTCACCACTTTCCAAAAAGGAACTGAGTATGGGGGCACTTCTCCATCAATCTCTCTGTAACTGCTGCAGTGAGCCTCTTCATTTTGGACTTAAAATTTTCATATTAACCCGCTCCACATGATCCTGGTGTTTTTACTTCACTATTTTATTTAGAAATAAATTCCTACTCCTAATCCAAATTTTTCCCTATAACTGCTAGCCTCATGAACTTCATTTCACTGAAGCCAAACACCATGGGTGACATCACACTCCCATAGTCCACTTACAGAGTCAGAACTTGACTCTGTATAAAGGGTAACATTTCACATTCTCTTGGTATATCTTGTCAGATTCAGAGAAATCTAAATTGTAGAGGTTCTATGAAATACCAAAGACGACACACATACCTCTTTGCACCAGCATGGTCACTTCACTTCCTCTGGGGCATTTGCTCAGCAGGTCCACCACTTGGTTGTGGCTCATGTTCTGGACATTCCTCTTGTTGACCTCCATCAAAATGTCTCCTTCTTTCAGACCTCTGCAGCGAGGGTAGTCCACTATCTGCTTCACCCTTTGACCTCCACCTGTTAGACTGTCCGCGATGGTAAAGCCAAAACCCTTGTCTCCTTTCTCCATGTGGATAGTTATGAGCTCAGGCTGCGTGGCTATAGACGATGCTAGAGTAACCACATCACTGGAGTAACCGTGGGAACCATTGGATGCCACATCTGCGGAGGGGCTGTGTGGTCTTGGCTCTCTCATCCCGTTCACCGGTCCAACCTGGTTTGGCGGCTCAAAAGTCTCCTGTCCATTCACAATGATTGGCTCCTTGTCCAAGATGGCCACCGAGGTCACCAGGCTGGTGTTGGGGTCGTCGGGGTCAAATGGCAGTGGGTAGCCACGACATAAGGCTAGGTCCACCATGGAACCAATGGGGATGGACTGGAAGATCTTGACCACCTGAGCATGCGTGTATCCGAGTACAATGGTGTCATTCACACTCACAATGACATCACCTGCAAATCAAACAAGACAGGAGAGCCATGAAGTGTACAGACTAAACTAAAACTATTTATTTAATATGGGCATAGCAACTACATTGTATTAGACCAGATGTACTGTTTAAAGTTTTACTGTTTTACTGTTTATAGCACAAGTGCTCATTTTCAACACCTGCCCATAGGGGGCTTTTAAAGGGGCAGACTAAGTAGACCTTATCCTGTGTTAAACAGAGCATCTTATTTTGAGACATACTACCAGTACACATTTTAGATCATTCTGTGAAGAAAGTAAAATAACAAAAAATGTATTTTTTGTTATTTTTAATTTGTGATAATTTTATAATTTGTGAATTTCTCTAAAGAGTAATAATAAAACACAAGTCTATATTTATGCCTGTGTTTGTCCAGGCAGATATTGTTTTTTTGTTTTTTTATGGACCACAATCATGTTTTGTGAAAATAGCATGTTTGACACATTACACATACATGACAAAAAATATTGTTGATAACTCCACACAAGAGAGCCCCCCTGTGGCTGAAGGAAGTGTACTACACCTGTCTCCATCTTCCCATCCACAGCTGCAGGTCCATCCAGCACCAGGCTCTTAATCTGGAGGAACTCATCGGGCTCATCGCCTCCGACCACAGTAAAACCAAAGCCACGTCTGCTCTTCTTTAACTTTGTGTTGATGAAGGTTCCTTTGAGCTCGGCTGGGTTTCTGGTGAAGAAAGGCTTCCCTCCTATAGACCAGGGGAAAGAGTCTTGGCTGATAGTTTTCAATACAATCAGAAACATATGGATAGAAAATAGCCTTACGTTTGGCTCCAGTGGGGCCCGGAGGTAGAGTGGGCAGGACTTGTGGGTCCCTGTAAGTCTCCAGGTGATTAGGAGCATAGTTGGCCAGAGGAGCAGCAGCTGAGGAATGCTCCTCTATCCATTCTGTTTGAGTGAATCCATGAGGGTTTAATACATTCTTATTTTAATATAACTGTTGCAACATGTAACATTTAGCCACAAACACCACTCACACACAGAGCTTTAAGCACAACGTGTTAGTGTACATATGTTATTGGCCTGAAGCGGTTTCCTTTGATCAATAGACTTGCAGGAGTTGGATGTAGCAAACTTTCCCATAAAAAGGTCTTTTTTATTGAAGAATCTTAAGTAGATCAAAAACAACCTTAATTTGAGATAGTCCTATACCCATGGTAGTATAGCTTCCTTTTTTATTATTGTGTTCAACATATTCCTATGTTATCTAGCCCTGAGTATTCATTTGTTAGATTCAAGTTTAGCCCAGATTTAGTTCTGTGTGATGTTTTGTTTATTCATGATTATATCTAGAATAATCCTGTTATGTCTTTTAATTGTTTGTTTTTTAATTTATTTTTGTGGTGCAACTAGGCTTGAGAAATTTAAGGGCCACAATAATGGCAAACTTGAGCCTTTTTTAACCCTAAATTTATGAATGAAGACACAGCACTAATGATTGTAACGCACATAAATAAAAATCATACACACAAGACGACAGCACCAGGATTTGAACCAGTGCAAATGCAGAAACAACATGAAATGTTCAAGTTTCTGATTCCAAAAGCACAGCCTCAAAAATCACAGACACAGAGATGCAGCTGGTCCAAACCCATGGCATTGACACTCTCACTATAAAGACGAGACAAACACAAAGAAAGAAAGAAATGGTGCCGTGCCAGGGCAGGAAACGAACCTCGAATATACCGCTCACCTTCTGGAGGCTGCGGCTGCTGCTGCTCCAGGATTTTGCGGCGCCGCGCCTCCACCACCGGGTTTTCATACTGCGTCTTCCTGTTGATATGGCTGAAATGAATAAAAGCAAATATTCATATTTTCAATCACTCTGTAAAGAAAGGAAAATATCAAAGGAAAAGTATAATTTGTGAATTTTTATAGAAGCTTTATCTTAGTAACAAAAGCAGAATTACACAGAATGTCCTTAGTTGGATGACTGAATTGCAAATAACAAATGATTTTCTTTTCAGGGGTTGCTTCATCTGCTTCATACTATGACTAAGACCTGCTGATTTTTTTATTTGACATAGTGTTTATCGTACCAATTGGCAAAACATTCAAGACTGAGCTATTATAAATACTTGATTTGCAATTTATATAGTCTTGGTGGTATAAGAATGAAAATATGAACAGAGAGATGGACTTACTCTACATAATATACACCATACACTGGATCATCTATCCTCTCCCATCCTGGTGGCAATTCTGAAAAAATAGAAAAACACTGTAAGCACCATATCACATAGTCACACATTTGACACAAACATAATTTAACTATCTAAAAAAGCTTATTAAACGTTTAAAGCACAACAAACAGGACTGTTATGCCAGAATATCTGCATACTGTATTGACTTTTTTTAAGGTCCTATATATGTGCAAATTTGTGAGCTTTGAGCTATGTTAGAATGTTACCTCATCAAACATACCTGGAGCTGTGTTTTGTTTGTTTCACACATGTTTGTGCGATCCTTTTATTTATTTATATTTATTAATCTGTCTACATCTCCAAAGATCTAAATCTTCATGACATCATGAAGTGGTAGTTTTCAAGTTAACAGCTATTTTTACCTTTAGTTTAATAGAGACTGACAATTCCTGGGCTGAAATGATCCAAATGATTGTAGTGAAGGTGTATAGAGTTTAAAAAGACAGTGGGACACTTCAGTATTACCACACAAGGTGGAACAGAGTGTTTTCTGTTTGAGAGGAGAACTCAGCCTAATGCAGTATTTGCGTGTTAAACATGTGTGTATCAATCAAAACACAACTCAAGATATGCTTCTAATGAGGAAACAACATTACATAGATCAGAAATCTGTGTAATATGAGCCTTTTAATACAACATTTCAGGTTTATTGCTGCTTCTAGTAAATGCTATCAGGTAATGGATCACTTGTAACAGTAGATTAAATGTTCTCAAAGCAAACCGTGCACAGTGGGAAGTGGTCATCAGATGAGGCCCATTTCACACCACTACTATCACGGTTTTCCTCAGTTGTATTTGATTTAAGTTTAACACATTATCTCCTCGTGTTACTATGGGCTTTTCCCAAGTCCAGTAAACAACTTCTAAAAGAGACTGGGTTTCACAATCAATAATCACAGTTTGTGCAGGACCAGCAATAACAAGGCCAGAGCCAGACACTCAGTGTCTTATTTGTGACAAACAGCTTGTTCCTTTAAAACTATGTTTTTTTCAAACTACAAATGAGATGGAATTGCCAGCTGAGCCACTGTTTCTGTGAAGTGGCTCCAAGGACATATAAAGCCAGTGTCCTTAAACAAACCACAACATAACATGCATTTTGTAAGGATTTTTATGATGCATTTCTGTAATTTTATTTTGAGAAAACATTTATCCACATGTCAAGGCTTGCTGGTTGATCCCCTCTTGTATTATTGTTTTTTGGATCTACTACTAGAGAAGCGATCCTTCACTGAAAAGCATGCCAGTTACCTTACAGCTACACTGCCACACACTGTCATGTACTGAACTGTCTCTACATTAGGCTGAATAGTGAATATGCAAAGCATCAAAGTGCATTTGAGGAGGGAAAATTCTAAATAAATTGTAGCCTGGAGCTAACAAAAGACATTAAATTACCATTTGTATTGGTATGTATAGTAGGATTATACAACTCACAGTAAACCATGGATATGTTTTGTGTCGAATGCAAATGATCCTACCTAAATCACTCTCCAGGTCCTCTGTATGTATCCCTTCTTCTCCAAGATGAAAGCAGAATGAGATAAGAAAACAAAATGAAGAAAGCAAAGATAGATAGACAGAAGAAAGTTGAAGGGAGAAAATATGGAAAAGTAAAGAAAAAAGGGTGGAAAATAAAAAGTCCACAAAAAACAAGAAGCAAAACAAATCTCCTTAGTTTCAGAACATCTACCATTAAAAAAACATTTCAGAAATAGACAAGTAAATCTATTTAGTGCTACTTTGTGTTTTGGCCACTGGATGGTGCAATTTTACAGCTAAACATGAACTGATTTGTCATGAGACTCAATCTGCTCAAAATATAGGACTGAGATTTTCTTGAATTGCTATCAAATAACAAATATCGCAACGTGAGGCTTCTATATAGTATGGACTAATATATGGATACTGGAGCCTTAGCTTAGTACCAGACTATTGGTAGCAGCTGGACAGTGGTGGTACTTGCCTCGAGTGTTAATGTAATTTGTTGTGTAAATGATCTGGAGCTTACCATCGTCATCACACTCCTCCAGTGGTCGGGGGCCTTTGTCTCTGCACCGGGGATCCAGCCATGACGTGGTCTTTGTGTTGTGGCTGAGAGGAACAAACAGGCAAAAGCATGATTCAACAAAAGCTGTCAATGCGACTTAGAAAAGCACAGCAGGGAAGTGAGTGCGTCAGTGAGAATTACAGAAACAAGCACGTCAGCAAGTTTGTAAGAAGCATCTGCAGAAATACACAGAAAACAACAAGCAGCACAAGCAGAAGAGCACTGACAGTTCCTGATAATTATCATTTTTTTGTAATAAACAGACATACAGGCCCTGTGAACACACAGCCATCACCGTGTGGGGCACCTCTGCTGTGCTGCTGGAAGACAGAGAGGTGGAGTAGTCAGGTGATCAGAGGTGATCTCCTTCAGAGATTGGGACATGTAGGGATTAACAGGAAGGCAATGCCACTCAGCGGGAGGGGCAAGTAGAGAGGGAAGGCCTTAAAGCACAATGACAGTGGGACGCCATTGGACAAACAAGACTGCAACGAGACTGCAAGTAATATGCAGAGAAGCTAGTGTGGCTAAGGCCCTGTCTGCACGACAACGTTCCTGTTTTTTTTTAATGCGGGGTGAAAAAAAGTCGCGTCCACACACGTGTTGGATCAGTAAATATTCGCGTCAAGATGAGCACGGAGCGCTGAGTGAAAACGATGTAGTACATATGTCACACCGATAAGTGGCGCTGTAAACAGGAAACAGCCAGAGCCCCCAGACACGCAATACTACAAAGAGCACATGCGCATATAGTCCTTTCTCTTTCGTAAACAAGCAAACACGTGTGTGTTAGGGACTGTCAACCAATGCGAAATTATTTTGTCCCCCTGCTCCACCAATGTAGCAGGGACTCACGCCTGTAATGTGAAAATGTTGACGATCCCTAACTTAGACAGAGACGCCACAGTTTGAGCTGAGCAGAGTTTTTGCCTATAAATCGATAGTTTGTATTACTTGCTATCGTTTTATTAGATAGACATTAACAAGTAGAACTCTCGTTAACCTTGGTCGTGTTATTTAGGCAAAATGCTTGTTTGGATCTTACTACGGGAATGTTAAACATACTCGGACATTATGTTGGCTTTCCTGCGAGAATATACAACCGGGGACTATCACAACGGGCAGCTACAGTATATAGTTGTGTGAATTTGTGTAAAGAAAACAGAAATGCTTCTATATATTTTTGTGTGTCATACTGCATGTGCCTGTTTGTAAAAGGTAAATTTTCATTCATTAAAAAAGACAAGAAATGGTTGCTCTTTTTCTTTATTTACAGCACACAACACACTCAAATTGGTATGGGCTCCTCATTGTCCACTATCTGCCTTTTCAGCGATGGGATCTTTCCAGTTTTAAAATACGTGTTTAGCTTTGAATTGGCAAACACTTGTGTGTCGTGCGTACTGCCAGGCCACGACGTGTGTAATTGTGCATGCGTCTCCGCTGGGGTTGCACTGCATAGTATAAATAAACTTAGAAATGTCCGCATAACAAACTCAACTCCATTGTCCGCCATGGTTGTTGTTATCTGGTCATTACCAGCGTAAGGCGCAGGGTTACCTTCTGGTCACTGGTCACGTGTTTTCCCAAAAGGCGCGTTTTTGCCCGCCCACACGACAACGCGACCCCCGGCGTTCTCCGACTTCTCCACTCTGGAACCCGTTTTTGAAAAACACCGTTTTCACCCCCCAAAACACCGGCGCCGTGTGGACGACAACTTCCCCGTTTCCACCAAAAAACGTTGTCGTGGGGACAGGGCCTAAAGCGAAAACAAATGATATACATACTCTATGAAGTACAGCTCTCCATTCTCGGTGTAGGCCATTTCCCAGTTCTCGGGCAGTGGCCCCAGAGGGTCATCAGGGGAGACCTGTGGCTCAGCCAGTGTCTGCTGCCCGCTGTCTGCCGTAGAGATGGCTGCATTGTTCAGACCGATGGGAGCATGTGCTGCGTAGGGCCGGAGGATACCACCACGGCTCTCGTCCGGGTCGTTAGGGTTACCTGTGCACAACAGAGGAGAGGGGAAGAGACTACGCACTAAGGATCCTGAGCAAGGCAAAGCACAAGATGACAACAAACAGAGAGAAAAGAAAGAGTTTAGGTTTCATGCAAAAAGGAAAAACATGCATCAACACAAATCATGCAACAATAACTACTGCTGTATAATGAAATCTAACAATCATGACTGCAATGAACAGGCAATTTCAACCATTTCTTACTCCTCTCCCAGTGTACTCAAGGCCCCTATGCTAATTTATTCAGCAACAGTGCTATCCAAACCTACAAACCCCCACTTTACCCCACTCTACTGCCCCACCCTTAAGCTCCTTTCTCCTGAAAGCACTCTCACCCCTACCCCTCTCAAACATAGCTCCGGCCCACTGTGCGCTTACACTTCCTGGGCCTTTCAGACCTGATCAAATGCTAATTCCCCTCTGGAGCTTGGCATGGGGACACAGAAACCATACATTCCGAGCAACAGGCAAGCAACATAGCCTGGGAAAGACTCTAAGTAAAAAGGAAGAATCAAGTTCATGCTACAAATTAAAAATCTAGTTAATTATTATAAGCCATAAAACCATTTAATACTAAAGTGAACAAGGGGGAAATGGAATTATTAAATCAACTCCCCCATAATCAAAAACCCATAATACTATTTCCTATCAAAGTATATATCTGACTATTACAAAGTGTTACACATGGTTCTATTCCCCTCCTTACTGGCAGATGGCGGCATTTGCAAATCGACCAAAAACAACTCCACATCAATAAATATGATGTAATGACTGGACCAACACTGAATGAATATTTGTGCATGATACACTTTGAGAGGTTGAAATGATCTTTTAAGTAAACAAACACAAAGATGGGAGTCATGCAGTGTTAGTAGCAGCGAGGGGCCCACCTGTGAAACTGTTGTTCATTTCCGAGGCCTGGTCGTCATCATCGTCGTCAGCAGGCACTACTCGAGCGTTTTGCATATCATTGTAGGACTTGGTGCGCTTCGGGGTGGACTGTCGTGAGTCAGGAGCACCAAGGATCACTGTCCCGATGATGGGCTGCCGCGGAGGCTTGGGGGTCCCATAATAGTTACCTAGGAAACAAGAAAGGACATTAGCATGCTCAGAGAGCAGCAAGGAAGGGGCGAGATAGAAGAAAAAATAGAGGATGTAAAACAGAGTAAGGGATAGGGAGAGAGTATGTAGAGTATCTACTTGTATGAAAACTGTAATCCTGAGCGGTTAAGAGGAAAAGATTGTAGTGATTTGAGGGAATAACCAGTAGAATTACAGTGTGCAGAAACCACATATCTCATAACAGCAGGATAGCTATAGTAGGTGATTTTAGGTGCTGAGAATATTTAAGTTTATTATCTTATACAGTAAATCTATTTCACAAACAGCTCAACATTATATAATTAGGCCTGCAACAACAACACATTTTGAAGAGCGATATATTGCTGACGTATAGGTGATAAACGATAATACTGAAACTAATTCATGCCACTGACACAAGATCAGATTTAACTCACAAAAAATATTCAAAATGTATAATATTGTTAGCTGCAGTAATTAAACTGTTTAGTTGCGTCTGCAGTGAGTCGCCATAGTGTAAAGAAAATGTACAAATAATATATAGTGACCCCAAAAATATATTGTTCCAGCTTCCATATGTTGAGCAATAGTTTTGTGTATTTATCATGATAGGGCCTATACACAATACAATTAAAATCCATTCTAATCGATGAGTGAGGAGCAGAATATATACTCTCTTCTTTGCAAACAGCTGATACAAGATTCTGCTGATCCAAAATGATTCACACATAAATAATTCAACACCATTATGTAATTGTACTACTTCCATTGGCTCAGTAGTAATAGCACTTGATTTGACAGCCAACAGTTTTGAAAAATCATTGGCTCGTTCAGTTGAGTGTGATAATTTGTCGGTACCGCCAGGAAATAAATGACAAAGCAAGAACTAGACTATAAAAATATTGTTTTAGTCAGTACTGTTTCTGATCTGTATTTAGAAGAAGAAGAAGCAACTTTATTGATCTCACACAGGAGAAATTCTTCTCTGCATTTAACCCATCCTGTTATTAGGAGCAGTGGGCAGCACATTACTACGCCCGGGGACCATCTCCATGATCTTCTTGCTTTGGTTTGGTCAGGACCTCAGCTGGAGGATTTTACCTATGGTGCATGTTTTGGGTTGATGGGGGAAACCGGAGTGCCCGGAGAAAACCCACCCAGACACGGGGAGAACATGCAAACTCCACACAGAAAGGCTCGGGCGACCCAAAGCTTACGGCCATACCAACGTGCCACCCGGGGATCGAACCCAGAGCCTTCTTGCTGTGAAGCGTGAGTGCTAGCCACTCAGCCACCGTGCCGCCAATATGATTCATGTCCAATCTGTGTGTGTATAGTACAATATGTATGTACAATATGTCACTGGAAAATACTCCAGAACTTGTGACATAAGCTAAAAATGGTACCGCATTTACCAATAACATGTACTTTTGAAACTAGTTATTTCAAATATTCAGTAAAAAGTTTTACTGTATACTCAAATTAGCTTAGTCTTCTTCCCTCAATGATGGTTAAATCTGGGATGATAAAACAAACTGAGAACCATCAGCTAAGTGTGCGCTTAGCAGCTGGAACTACACTCTACAGTCTGCCCAACAATAGAAAAATCTATTTTCTGATTGGCTGATTTTTTTCCGGGGAGAGGGATGGGGAGGAGGGGGAGAGAACGCGCGGTGCCTGCATAAACTGAGCCACACAGACCGATTTTCTGGGCATTAAAAAAAAATTAAAAATAAAATCAGCGTGAGAAATGCCATGTGTGGCGTGAGCGTGTGAACACGTCGAATTGCGTGTGTCACACTCTCAATGCGTGAGACTTGAGAGCCCTGTGCTACACATTGTGTGTTTTACTTATATGTACTGTATACAAGCCCCCCCATCCCTGCGCGCGACTATTAATAGTATTATTTGTCTAGAAATTTGTTATTAGTACACCTCTGCATAACATTGTATCCTTTATTAACATTAAAAACAAAAAAAGAAAGAAACTTACAACAAAGACTGCACTGTCTTTTTGCACTGAGGACTCAAATATTAATGTGTTTTTAATGCAGATTTGCGCACATTTGTTTACGTTTTACAGAAACTAAACTTAAAACCACATTGCTAATTTGCAAAAACTAAACCGCTGAAAAAAAAAAACACTCTATCCTTGTGCCGCTAATGCGTCAGCTTCTGTCTGACTAAAGTACACGACTCAATGGAATATACGTGTTTTTTTCTGTGACAGAGGATGTTCTGCTGATGGTGAGTGTTCTGTATATCGAGTATTTAAGGTTGCCGACCCCTGCCCAAGAGCGACAAAGAGAGCGCCACTGCCAACTACTGTTGTTGATGTGCAATTGCACTTAGTTTTAGTACAGTACGGCAAAAAAGCATGTTTCCCAGGGTCACACGCCCCCCCTGGCATCACACCGCGCCCCCCCCAGGGGGGCCCGCCCCACTATTTGAGAAGCACTGGCCTAGGGGATGCTGCAATTTCAAATCCTGTGTGTGCAACCTGTACATATGGCTTTTGACAATAAAGCTGAATTTGAACTTTGAAATTCTAATGTTTTTTTTATGAATCACTCAAGGCATGTCCTTTTGGGCTCCAGCTGACTCCTGCGGACAGGTATTTGACATTGTCTGTGTGAAAAGAAGAAACATGCCAACACAAGAGGAGCCGGAGCCAAGCAGATTATCGTCATAACAGTGCCTCCTGCCTGCTCCCATCTCTCTCACAGTTACAAAATCACAACCAAATACACACAACAAAGACTACTTCACAGTGACACACATATACACACACACTGAGAGTGCTTTCTGTCAGACTAGCCCTGTCCTAATCAGACTGAGATGGGAGATGTGGAGTGACCTGCTGCTTCCTGGATACATCTTCTCTGCCATCATGTACGACATAATCAAAAGCAAACAACTACAAAGACTTACAACTGCCTAACACTGCCTGAAATATCACAATATTTTGAATGACAGATGCTGTGAATCCATGCTGTGAACGGGAGTCTAGTTACCCAGGCAGAGTTTATTTGGTAAAACTATTTTATGCAACTGTGTAGTTCTAGCTTGATTTTTGTTTTTGCTGGAATGTTCAACAGTATGGTATTAAACTAAATCTATAAAGCCTTCATTTTGTTTTTATTGCTCAAAAATACCTTGATAAACATGGAAAGAGTCTATATTATGCTATGTTACAATGTTGTTTCCTCATTAAAAATATACCTGGAGATTTGTTTTATTTCATTAACACACAGAGTTTCTTTTTTTTATTTTTATTCATACACGTTCACTAGAATCATTTGGATAATTTCAGCCCTGGAATTGCCTATGTCAACTGAACTGAAGGTAAAAGGTAGCTGTCAACTTAAAAATGACCACTTCACAAGGTGGAGCACAGCATTTTGAGCTTTGGAAATGTAAACAGATTAATCATAAAGGACTAGTCAAACATGTCTGAATGAAACAAAACAAGACTCCAGGTATGTTTTTGATGAGGTAACAACATTTTAGCATGACTTAAATATCACTAGAATCTATTTTTTGTAATATAGGACCTTGGAGTAATCTATGCACAGATCATAGCTTTGACTTGGCCTGAAATAGATACGTTTAATGCCATATTGTGGAACATTCTACTAAGATAAGAGAATTACAATGATTGTCTATATTTCTTTCTCTAGCCTCCTTGATAAAAAGTCAAATTACATTCTATCTAGTCTCTTGCACCTGGACTTCCATGCTGGTCAAAATCATTTAAATCCAGGCTTTCTGCTTGTTGAGAAGAATACAGGTTGATAGTAGTTATGCTCTGCCTGTTGTAGCAGCAGAGCAGTGGCTAATCGGGACACCTGTGAACTACACTGACTTGCATGGCATGTCAGCTGAGATAAACGTCATGGCCGCTGCCCTCACCTTCATACGTTCCTATTTCCAGAAGAGTGCCGTTCTCCTCAAGCTCCAGGAAGTCCTCCACAGACAGGAAGTTGTAGTCCACTCCTGGGACCTCACTGTCTCGAGGAGGTCGGGTTGTACCTGAAGATGAAAAAAAAAAAAAAAAAACATGATTAGTTCAACCTCTGTTGCTCCTACTTAATTCCACTGCTCAAAGTAAAACTGAGGTGATGACTTTAAACTGCTCCTAATGGAAAATTAAATAGTAGTCTGTCTATGCTGACCCACTAAGGCCTATAGTTACTGAAAAAGAAACAGAACTAGGCCTGTCACGATGCAAATTTTGTGTGTCATACTGCTGAAGTATATAGACGATAAATATAATATTGAAACCAAATCATAAAGCTGTAAAATATTGTTCACCTGCAATAAATAAACATAATATAATTTTAGTTTAATAATTCAACCTTCATTAGCTCACATGTTATCATCTTGCCGAAGAAAATATCAAAATAAATTGCAACGATAAGTCAAGAACAGGTCTAAATGGAACAGAAAAAGATGTAAAACCACCGTATATATTGAGGCTTGGCGTTCATAGGGCCTTTCTAGATAATCAAAGCGCTTTACATTGCAATATTCATTCATTCTTTCATCTGCCACAGCTGTTCTGGACAACTACACCCTATCACTCATCAATCACTAAAATACATTCATAGGCAAGATGGATGGCACCACAACAAAACACACTAATACAACCGATACATGCCCTGTAGCTTAGTGACAAAAAGAGTTTGACCGATCACCCATGGTAGAACTTGGTATTTTGAAAAGTCATGCCAAATTCACAAAAGCTAATTCACAATACAACAATGAAAATAAAACAGCCAGTGATCCTAAGATACTGGTCACACGTATGGCTCTCCAAAGCAGGAAATTAAAGAGTGGAGTGAAATCAAGATGATGTAATTGTAATTCACTACACCACAGCCTAGGCCTCTCACGATAACAATTTTTGAAGCACGATATATGATTTTTGCGATAAATGTTAAGATTGAAAGTACTTTAAGCAGGATAATCCCAGTAAACCAATTTTTAAATATACAGTATAATTTAAAGGCATGAACTGCAACAAACAGATATCAGAATGAACTAATATCCAAAGAAGTTATTTATTTTACTCACTACAGCTCACATCTTACCTTTATTAAATAAAATGTACACACTGTAAATATTGAGCCCCAAAATATACTGTTCCAGCCTTCATATACTGAACAAAAAAAATCAATATAATAATTATCATGACAGGCCTACCACAGCCAAGAATGTCACAAAAATTAATTCATGGCTAGTTGCCCCAAAACTAAGAAAATAATAAACAAAATAAATGCCATAAAGCTGCCATGTAAATATGAATTATCCTTTTGTACACCCAGATAAATAACATAATAATAACAATAACAATAATAATAATAATAATAATAATAATAATAATAATAATAATAATAATAATATCCGCAAGCGGCGATGATCGGCCCTCGCTTGCACTCGCAGGGGGTAGGGTGGCGCTAACGCACCATTTTCCTCCCATTTTTTCTAGCTAGATGCATGTGTGAGTTTGTGTGTTATCTGCATGCATGTGTGTGTTGAGTGCCTGGGGGTGAGGTGGGGAGGGGTTGTTTGTTTCACCTTTTAATTTCTATTATTTTAAGAAGAGGGTCACTCATAAGCCTTTCTTGCACTGTTCTGTTATTTTCGATTAAAGTTTATATTCGATGAAAGTTTGAGTGAAATTGGCCAAAGTATGCACAGATTAACACTCGTCAAAATTTGCGAGCTGCAAAAACAAACCTGAAATTTGTGGCGTTTTCACGGAAACATCGTCTTTTAGAACGATTTTAAAAACTTTAATGTCCCACTTGTCTAGATGATACAGCACATTTCTGGTGAGTGTGGGTCAAAAACCCGAGGAGGAGTTTATTAAAATACAAGGACAGGAAAATTTGCATTCGGCGCCGGATCACGTGCTCGGTCCAATACAAACTGACTTCCTGTTGGTCGCCTAGCAACGGTGTAATATACTTTTTTGTTCCTATTCCCATGATGGATCTGTGTACCAAATTTGGTTTGGCTACGACAAAGTTTTTGCCAGATGTCCCATTGGCAAGGACAGATGTTTGGCCTGTTGCCATGGCAACACGGGTATAGCCATAGGCGCAATGTATTTTGATTTTCCAGGGGGCGCTGTCGAGCCATTTTTAAAGATTTTTTAATACAGATTATTTGTAAATTCATTTTTTGGCGTTCTTGAATTTTGTGCAAAATTTCATGAGTTTTCGTCGGTGGGAAGTACCCGAACCTTGAAAAAAGTGTATAGGAAAATAACAAGAATAAATAATAAGAAAAACCAGAACAATAAAAATAGGCCCTACGCTTTAGCGCTCACGACTAATAATAATAATAATAATAATAATAATAATAATAATAATAATAATAATAATAATAATAATAATAATAATATTAATAATAATATTAATAATAATAATAATAATAACAGGAGAAGTGGATCAAGCTAGAACAGCACTAATGTTAGTGGTTTGTGGTGTTAAATATTGTAACACAAACAATGGAAGGTGACACCAGACAATTCAGACAGCAGCTTTGTGCTCGCCTGTACACAAAGTAAACAAGACACTGATGGAATTAGAGGTAAAGCCTTGATTTTTTTTCACATAAACAACAGCACTGCAACCAGATGAAAGTACTTATTGTAGTAGTAACAACGGTCAAGAAAGAAATAACTCAACAATTACAGATATATACTCAACAATTACATATATATATATATATATATATATATATATGTGTGTGTGTGTGTGTGTGTTTCCTCAACAACACTGACCCCATCTGCATCACAAGACTCACTATTTTACTTTATCATGCAGTAAATGGCAGATGTACAATGTTCTGAATGTTCTGGAGAGCTTATTCCACACAAAATAGGACTGTTTGCATATATACATTCTTGGCTAAACTTTGGCTATGACTGAAGGGATGAAACCACCAACTGTTCACCCCTGTTTTGTAAAGGTCCCTGTGACTTTGACCCTTGAACCTTGACCTCTTAATCAAATCACTTCCAAGTCCAAGTCAAACCTTTGTCAGTTTGGTCTTCACACAAACAGCAGAGATAGACTACCCATCTGTCAGTGTCAGGGCAGAGACACGGGGCAGTTCAGACGCCAGTGTATGTGTATGTAGTGTATGTATGTGTATGCACTAGTATGTTGTATGAACAAGGCCTTTTACCTGGGGAACAAGCAGAACTCAGAATAACATGCGATTATATATATATATATGGCGTTTCAAAACAAAATCTAAGCATTTTTTTTTAACAACAAAAAGCTGTGTAATGTAGGTTAGAACTACTGTTGAAATGACCTAAAAGGGATGGACCTTTCCTGAGTAGTTTTAGAATGGGTTAGATCATCCATATCAGAACTAGTATAAGAACACATGATAATTTTAAAGAAAAAGCTACTGTTTAATGTTGAAAATAACAGTTTAATGTCTAAAAAAAGAGCCATTTTCTCATACCATTGTAGCCTTTCTAGTACTGCATTGTGACTACACTCATTTAATGTAAGGGTCAAAGAAAAAAAAAAGCTCTCATGGCTAATGAAATTATGAGTTCTTATACAGTATAGAATAATCACTATGATGAGGAATGTGTCACTCAAAGGAAAGCATTAACCCCTGATCCCAGAATCTGAAATCTTCAGTCTAACTTCAGCTATAGGCACAGTAAATGTAAGATCTATAAGACAAACTCTGTGGCAAAAGTTTAATCTGGAGACATATTAGACAAGTATCAAAAATGATCTACTTTAAAAACTAAATATTTAGCAGCGGCAATTTGTATGACAACCTTATATTATGCTATACTCGGTTGTTCTTATTTGTAAGAGCTCAGTCAAAATCAACATCACCCCAACATTACATTAGCATTTCTACTGTAAGGCCCAAACTAAATCAATCATGCAAAACCAATGAACAAAATACACACACTTCATAATTCTCCATTTGTTTTAAGTGATAAATCATTAGACTCAACTTTCTTCACACGTGAAATTTAATTTCACCACACCGTGCCTGTAACCAGAACTAATTATCAAATGGAGCAGGTGTTATGATTGATTTAGTAGTGCAAAGGTGTGTTTAGGTTCCTGTATAATTTGCCTATTGAATTCAAGCTTCATCAAGCATCAGGAGTTCACAACTATGAAATCTTAGAACAAGCTTTTGAGCACAAAGCGAGTCATGCAACTAATGCTGTAGTGCAGACAATGCTGTTTGGAAGCACCACTTTTCATGTAGAAATGTGGGTAGGTTCACAAGGACAACAAGGTATTAAAATAAAATGAAGCAGAAACCAGGAAACATGCCAAATAAGCTATCCTAAAATGAGAAATATTGTAGGTGCTTGTAGCAAACTGTCCTTTCCTATCATGCCTTTTTTTATTATTATTATTATCTATTCTAATATTTCAGACACAAATATTACTCAGTCCATAATTAAAAAAGAAAAACAGGATACAAAAAAATATACAAGGCAACCAAATTAGTCCATAAAGTTCATTAAAAACCATGGAGTTTCTGTACCCAGTGCTTTCTTTCTTTTTTTCTTATAAACAGTACACCCAAAATTCAAATTTGGCATTATTTTCCACCTTAAAATGTAATAATACTGGGTGACTATACAAGGAAAGATTAAATGTTGTGGGCATGCCATCCATGTTTATGTTTTGCCCAAATTTTCTAGCTGCACTGTACATCAAAACCAGTAACTTCCAATTTATTATTTTAGATTGCACTGGAATAACAAAAAACAAAACTTCAGGTGGCTATATTTGAGGATATGATGACCATTTCAAGCCAGTGCAGCTTATGGGAGCACTGGTTCTCTTTTCGTTGTCTAAATATAGCCACGATAAACTGGGCTTTGATTTGACAGTAAACACGAGCATGCATGCAAGTCTAAGCATCTGTGTGTAAGCGGTATAGGATGCAACAGTGACAGAAGTGACTGAAATGGTGCATAAACAGTGTGAGTTTGAAGTATTAATAGACAGTGGTGGGAGCCAGGTTGTGTCCTCACTGGCACTGCATAAAAAGCTCCAGAGCAGAGCACAGAGGTCCCTCAAGACATACAGCAGTGACCCACATCCTGCGCCTGCTACTGGGGCACTTGAACACTACATAGAGCATGTCAAATACAGCCACACTATAATAAGGACATGTTTAGTTTAATGCTATATATAGATTTCACCTAAGTAGGGTAAAATCAGGTTTGTCAAACACTGATGTGTACTCGTTTGAATGGTCAAAACACAAAATGGCATCCAGCTATGAATATAATACATATTTTGGCACATCCAAATATATAATGGCAAAATACCCCTTATAATTTCTATTGAATGTAAAATGTCCTATGAAACACAGCGGTGGAAACCTTTCCAATTAAGGGGTATTTAAAAGCCCATGATGAGTCTATGGGGTCATGAACCAGTGTTTTCTTGTGCCAGAATTGAAAAGGGTAAGAATGTACTTCATGAATCCCTTGTGAGAGAAATTCATCCTGTACATTTGACTTATTCTTCAATCAGTGCCACTGGGGCAATCTGTGCAAATCAGTGAGCTGCGATAGTGCTCGGGGACCCACCTCCAGATTTTGAGCTACCATACTTGCTAATTCCAAACAGAAAGGCCAGGTATCATCAGGGACTCAAACCCACAACCTTCTTGGTTTGAAGCGTGAGTTCTAGCCATGGCTGCTGTACTGCATAAGAATATAAAAATAACTGTTTTCCTAATGTGTAAATACCAGGTATGTTAGACCATACCATTTTTTATTTTTTTTTTTTGGTCATAACATATAAGTTTATTTGTAAATACGCATATTATAATTAATATTACCTATTCAAAAGGCATAAGGTAAAAATGATCTTATTTATCTTTATTATCCAAATGTCCATGGTTTGTGTTGTAGCTGAATGACTTTTATGAAAACTGTAATAAATATTCAGTGTAAATTCAAATTTACAAACACCCATTCTTGTAGATCTGGATAATAATAATAATAATTTAAAAAAAAACACATTAGTAGAAAGAGATATAGAATAACTGTATATAATATCCCAATACAGTGAGTTTAAAACAAATGGATATTGCATTTTAGCTCTTTATCGTCACTGCAATACAATACACCCATCCAGTTTCCTACAAATCCATAATCTCTCCTCATGATCTACCAAACTGCCTCCATTCCCACACGACTCAAAAGTGACAATTCCTCTACACATAACTGTCTTGGCCTGTTAGGAAACAGAGGATTTAAGGGTATATGAAAAAAACGATGGGGAGGGAAGCTGTGGTGAAATGATAAGACGAAGATAGGATCTGTAGTTATGAATGTAATAAAGAAGATTGAAGCAATGCCCTGGCATCTACAACACAAAGGATTACAAAGAGATGGAAGATCTGTCAATTCAACAACTGCAATCCATGGACAATAATACTATATCAAGCCTCCTCCTTTTAAGATTTAACTGGTCCCATAAAGCTGTTTTTTTATGTCTAACCATTCTAAGTTCAACATTTTAAACCAATATTCATAACGCCCATTAAGATGCAAATCATAATAGTCCAGAAAAGTGTATATTTTCTCCTAGACCAAGATCAGCTGTCCTGTTTTATTTCCAATGACAAAAATCTTTAACATCTTCTCTGCCTCCAGTCTCTGCCTCCCTTTTTATCTGTGCTATCACAACAGCAAGTATTTCAAAATAACATAATTTCCGGTTTTTATTTTTACGACAGATTTTTTTCTGTAAGGCCATATTTTAACAAGAAGCTTTCAGAATTAGGACATTTCCTCCCAGTAAAATAAATAAATAAATAGTAAAGTGAAAAACGACCTATGACCTATGACATCAGCTGGAGTGTTTTGAGCTCTTGAGAAAGAGATGGACAGAATATCAGGTTTAAATCAAACAAAACAGCTTCAGATTGGGCTGGGCATATGACACACACAAAAAGACACACACATTTTTCTACTCATTGATCTCAATTATTGATGAAATTGTATTATTTATTAGACACAAATATGTTTTTTAATATTAGGGTTCACTGACTTGGCCAGCAGAATGAATGTTGTTATTTGGAATTACACTGGACTTGACATATTATTACTGATTATGAACAAAATTGAAAAACTGGTATAGTGTAATCCTGTCACCAACACTTTTTACTAGTAAACATTGAGCACAACCATGAGCTTGGAGAAGCCATTTAAAGATGCTGTAGGAGGAAATACTTTGGCCATCTGACTACTGAATCTTTTACAGCGCATCATGGCCCAGTCTCCACTTTTCTGGCACTTGACATTTCAAAGTGCCTATGATTTATGACCGAATAGTAAGTCACTAATCTACACCAAAACGATTTGGGTACACAAGAGCAGTACAAGACTACAGCATTAGACAAAGTTGAATTAAAATCCTTTATGGCCAGATGCACATACATACATACATGCACGTTGTTAAGTGTGGAGAGCAAGTAAATATTTCATTCATGTATCAGAGCAAAAGTCTGCTCTGTCTGAAATGACCCAGAAACATTTAAAAACCAAGGATGATCAGTATTTTATTATAATCATAAGATTATTATATTATCATACCATCATAAATGGTATTTATTTAATGCCAGTAGACAGCAGGTCAATATAGAGCTCCAGATTCATCACAGTTCATTCACCAGATTCATCACAGTAAACTGAGGCCTAAGAGTAAAATGCTGGTTATTTTATGTTATCTACTAAAATATTGTTTATTTAACAAATGCATTGACTAGTTCATTTTTAGGGTTTCTATTAAGTAAATAAAAGTAAATAACCATCATAAAATGAAGGCAAATCTATACAGGTGTTAGCTTTTTGCATGTTGCTTGCTACAATAGCAAACCACTGACTTTTGTCAGAAGATTATATCAAATAAATCACTAGGTTTAGTTGCATGCGAGGAACCTGAATCTTTGGCCCAAACAGTAAAGGGATCTCCCATATTACATAAACACACCTGGACTTCTCTGATCACACTCTGATCGTACTCTGATCGTACTCTGATCACACTCTGATCACACTCTGATCGTACTCTGATCGTACTCTGATCACACTCTGATCGTACTCTGATCGTACTCTGGTCGTACTCTGATCACACTCTGATCACACTCTGATCGTACTCTGATCGTACTCTGATCGTACTCTGGTCACACTCTGATCGTACTCTGATCGTACTCTGATCGTACTCTGATCACACTCTGATCACACTCTGATCGTACTCTGGTCACACTCTGATCGTACTCTGATCGTACTCTGATCGTACTCTGATCGAACTCTGATCGAACTCTGATCACACTCTGATCAAACTCTGATCACACTCTGATCGTACTCTGATCACACTCTGATCGTACTCTGGTCACACTCTGATCGTACTCTGATCACACTCTGATCAAACTCTGATCGTACTCTGGTCACACTCTGATCGTACTCTGATCGAACTCTGATCGAACTCTGATCAGACTCTGATCGTACTCTGATCGTACTCTGGTCACACTCTGATCGTACTCTGATCACACTCTGATCAAACTCTGATCGTACTCTGGTCACACTCTGATCGTACTCTGATCGTACTCTGATCGAACTCTGATCGTACTCTGATCACACTCTGATCACACTCTGATCGTACTCTGGTCACACTCTGATCGTACTCTGGTCACACTCTGATCGTACTCTGATCGAACTCTGATCGAACTCTGATCACACTCTGATCGTACTCTGGTCACACTCTGATCGTACTCTGATCACACTCTGATCACACTCTGATCGTACTCTGATCAAACTCTGATCATACTCTGATCATACTCTGATTGTTCTCTGAACACTGCTGCACTTGCATGTAACAACAAACTTCAATCATGCCAGAGGCCTTTAACTTCACAGGACAAGAAACAACCAGGAAAATATCTGGCATTATATTTTTGATATGAATATTAGGCATGTTTCAACACATACTCTTATATTTTAGATGACTGTAGATGACACAAATTGGGGTCCTTCCACCTCTGACTCGTTTCATTGTTTTGGTTCGCTTAGGTCCACCCTGTTATATATATATATGTTGCAGGCAAAGTTGATAATCAGGCATTCTACAAAATATCTAGGCAAAGTTGATAATAAAATATCTATATCCTACTTTTTCTAAAAGCGCCAGGCTGAACGTCTCTTAGCCCTTTATTTGCACATGCTCAGATATACCTGTGCTACAGCAATAGACAGCAAATAGAATTAGATATTGTGAACTCAAAGTAAAATAAATCCACAAGTTTGTATTACCTTGTTTTATATTTCTACTCTTCACTCTCTACACTACATGTAAGTGATAACAGTTTTAATATTGTATTTTACATGATTTATTAAATTAGGAGATTATGATGACTTAGATGAAGTATAGGTTTCACGGAAATGCTTAGTGAAATATTAACGCTATGGTAGTATTTTTTTTCCTTTGTAAAGAAATGCAAAGAAATGGACATATCTACCCTGAGAATTCAACATTGTGGATATTCCTTAAGAAACAGACTAAAAAACATTGTCCTTTACAACTGGTGTCAGTAAATCGTTAAAAATGTATTAATGTCTACTTCATTTTGACCTCCATTACAGAATTTTGAATATTGAATAATTTTGATGAAGGAACATTTAAAACAATCTCAAGGCCTACAATATGTTTAACCTAGCATCTATTTCTGGCATCTATTTTTGTTTTTGTATGAGAATTGTATCAGTTTTCAACAGTTTCTCCCCATTCACAGTTTGTTCCTACACTTCTGCTTGGTCTGAGACAGCACGCTGCTTTACATTAACTTCACAATTGTAAATGTTTCATTATTTCTCTATATTCACCAGCTCACCCCTATTCTTGGCACTAGCTCTGGTGCCCTCTTCTGACCTCGGCCTGCGCTCACTCCACTTCCACCTCAGGCCAAGATAACCTGAATACCTCTTTGCACGGTCTATCTTCTGTCACATGACCCACTGTATAGGAGTTTGCTAGCATATCATACTTGAATGCTGGAAATATATTTTGGGGCTCAACATTTATTGTGTGTACTTTTTCTTTGCTATAGTGAGGAGATTTTAGCCATTTTTATGTAATATAATAAGATTTGATCTGTAGAGGGAAGAATGAATAATTTCTATGGCTAATTATCAGTTTAATTTTGCTATGTGTTTGTTTTAGCTCAGGCTTTTAACTATATTATCTATATAAAAGTGGGTTTACTGGGATTATTCAGTTTTTAGGTTATTGTACTAATGGCATAAAGTAGTTTCAATATTATCTTTTATCACAGTGTATCTCTGTAGCAATATATTGTGCTTCATTTGTTATTGTGCTACTTCCTAACAGTGATGCAAATTATGTTTTTCCCCCAACGTGCCTTCTTGTGCATGTTGTCTGCTTCCTGTATGATAATGTTACACAAATCCAGGTGAAAGCGTGCCCTCCCCACTGTTAACAATAGGCCTGGTGACATCTGATACTTTCAATCGCTCTCCGGCTGCTGATGGTCTGCTGAGCTTTGGGCTTATTGTCTGAGACTGACACACATGTAAAGCACACAACATCTGCCAGGTTTAACCCCCGAGAGTCCAAAGACAGCCCCACCGCTGACCTCATAAGAAGAGGAGGGGAATGTAGGACAGGGAAGACTGTAGCCATGTGAATACCAAAATTAATGAATTAGAAAAAGTTATATTGATTTGAGTAAATTTCACATTCACATCACAAGTGAAATTATCTACCGGTACAAGTGTACAACAAGTATTTTGTAGCTGAAATTGGAAGTTACACCAAATTACATAAAAGATGAACTCTTTGCACTTAAGATAAGAAACAAAATTGTATGTTGTTTGTACTAAGAAGAAAATACTTCTAGTAAAGTCTGATGGTAGATCATTTTCCTTGTCAAGTTAAATCTAATCAAATCAAATATGGAAAATGTTTTAGTTTAGGGGTAAATTCTCAACAGGATGTGTAAGTATAAAAACAACATTGAAGTAGTGACTTGTGAAATAGCAGGCAATGTTTCAAAATCCTCAAAATAAAATATTGATCTATGTTTACATGCAAAAAAACATAAAATTATAAAAGATTTCCAAAAACATAAGTACTATGAAAAAGCAAGATACACAAGCCAATGCCAAGCCAGTATGCACAAGATATTTTGAAAGGATATCGCTTTGAATGAGCACAATATTTCCACATTCATAGTAAGTATTTGCATTTTCTTTTTTAAATCATCAGAGTCATTATTATAATATACTGAAACTGCATCTCTACTAACATCTATGTAATTACTTTACATCTTTCGTATAGTGTATACATTTTATAATACAAATCCTGAAATTTGCATGTGGTTGATTATACTGAAAAAAGTATGCTGGCCATGTTTCTACAATCGTCTTTCCTTCCAACTGTGCTTATATAATTTTAATTTAAAGCTCCATTGTGTAACTTTTCTGGTGGAGGGCTTAAAGACTAGATTTTATAATAAACACCTCCCGTTCCTGACATACTATATGTCGGTGTTGACCACATATGAGCGAAAATATACAACATTACATCAATAATCAATAATTAGCCTATATACAGTATGCATACTTAAATGATAATAAACACAACCATAAAATACAACTATCATCTGTTCTAAATGACTATATATTGGCAGTCTAAAGCACAAATCTTGGGAGTGTTTCTATGACAAACACATAGCGTGGTGTGTGTTATGAAAACAGAGGCTGGGAGGTGACGTGAGGACCATTACGTACATGTTTCTGAGCAGACAGCAGCAGCTCTGAGGAGGGGCAGGCCGAGCAAACAGTCTCACGGGGAGTTAGCAGGCAACTCTCCTGGGCCTCTAAGCCAATTACTGGAGCTGCATTGATTGAGCCAGCACTTTAAGGCCTCATCTACACAAGTACTCCCTTAATACACTGGTCAGATGATGGCAACATCACAACCACAAAGTATGGATATACACAACCATCTGCATCCATTATAGTGTGATTTTAGCAATGATCAAGGGGAATATATATGTTTTAGAATAGAGTCTAGTTTAAAGGTAGGCCATGCTGAATGAAAATAGTTTTCACTAGTGTTGATGTAAACACAGTTCAAAATAAGACTGCTGTGTATGGCCTGCATCTACTTGTAAAACATATTCTGGACCCGGAAGTAACACTGGTGCACAGTTAGCATTCTAGTTGTTGTTAACAATAGCATGACACAAAAAACTCTGGCCTCTGAAAGCTGTGAAACATGATGTTAAACTTATCATAGTGAAGAATTAAAAATAGCTATGGCTGGCTGGGATAGGGATTACATTTCATGATAATGTAAAATTATGTGGAATAATACTGAGGTTGCAAAAATCTATAAATACTATATTGTTGAAAGAAAAAAGGCTATGGCACCTAAGGTCAGTAGTGCCCTATAGTGTCATTATAAGTGACAGTGATTGAAAGATTTTACACCCTATCACAGTAATATTTGACACTGAATGATGGCTATTCAAAAAATAAAAGAGCACAGGACACACTAATATCCATGTTCATGAATAAAGAGTTTGAACACACAACAAATGTTATGCAATACCATGCAAAAAGATAAAATAAATAAAAACAAATGTTCGAGTTACTGAAGTATTTCAAGAAGTCCAGAAATGTATTCAGATTACATTTCAAAGCTCTAACTGACATTAGATTATAGCTAATTTAGCCACTGCTACAACTACCACAGATACAGCCATCTCCTCAGTCCTGGTTATCTGACCTGAACACCAAGGTGAGTATTAGGGCCACTGTGGCTTTTCAGTCAGCACTTCCATCCCCCATTAAAGGGATTGCATGGAGCATAATGATTTATGAAGGGGAACAGAGGGAGAATCAATGTAGCTGGGGCCCTCCGATTAATGATTAAGCAAATAGCTGCATGCCCTGCTTCTATCTCGAGGTAAGGTGATAGTAAAAGCTTGTCATGCTGTAGTGCTTTCAATTAACTCACATGTGTCATGCATTTTCAGCCTAGATGCATCCTCCTCGTCAATACAAAACCAGAGAGTGGAATGAATTCATGTAAAAGGTTAGCATTTTTCATTTGCATTTGTACCCACATGTAAGTCTATATTATTTTTATTTGATTTGATTTATGGCTACAGTACATATACAGTATATTGACAGTTGTTTTGGTTTTACTTATTTGCGGATAGCTGCAGCAAACTATTTGGCTGCTAGCTTGAGGTAACACAGTATGTCTATTATTTTTTTTTACAGTATGGGTGATAAAATTCCCCTTCTTATGTCAATCTTTCCATTCAAATTTGGGACATGACCATACTGGCTAGCTTGCTGCCATTTTGATAATGACTAACCTAGTCTATATACATTACATACTAAAAAAAAATAACAAACCACTCCAATAATAACCAAAACTGTCTAATTTCTTGCTAATTTTCTTGCTGCCCTGACTGTCTATAATAATAATAATTTAAAAAAAAAGCATAACTAGAAGATTAGTTCAAAGATGTGAATGGCTTAATTGAGCTTTATCTTTTGGCCAGTCATTGAGCCATATCAAACAAAAGCTTCTTCACATTAACACCAAAACCAAACAGCACCCTACTTTCCCACAGCATTCGTCTTGGCCATTTTAAAATCTAAACTAAATCTGGTTTCTTGCTGAGATCCACTGAATGGAGGGATGATGGACCTAACCATTACATAGGAGAAGAGGGGGAGAGTGAGAGAGTGAAGCTAGACACACAATACTGCTGCTGCTAACCCACACAACAGGCCATTCTTTGAGCTCGCGCCACAACACTCTTCACAGCTGAGACCTGGCCTGCTATTCTCCTGCTGTTCCCCTCATGCACTCCCCCCTTTTCAGCAGGGGACAGAAGAATGGGTGAGGGCGGGGGCTGCAAATGAATGGGAAGGACCTAGCACACACACACACACACATACACACACACCTACACACACACACACACACACACAATCTAGCGTCATCAGCCTAAAATGTCATCAAGATGAAGCCGGTATAGGACATTGCTGCTTCTCTCTTTCACCTGTTTGTATTTATAGTATTATATTTGGATAAGAGAGGCAAGAGTTCATTGATCTGGTGGTTTAAAAAGGGTAATAATCACAGAAGATGACTGGCCAAAGCACTGTGTTATAAATTCAGCTGAATAGCTGCAGAAACCTGAAGTTAACATCTCGGATATCCGCCATCATCACAAACGTCAACAACACACAGCGGTCTGCTCTGCTACACAGCCTGTCCGCTCACAAAAACAAAATCACCTGCTCCCTCCTTCTGCCACTCTGTCTCTGTCTATCTTATCCACCCACATCTTTTCCAATCTAATCCGGAGGCCAGGGCATCACTCTGTAGAACCCAAGTAAATGTCAGAGAATTACCTCTTTGCTGCTGCTGGAGCTAGTGCCACAGTTCTCTCTCTCCTCTCTTTCCTCTGTGTGCTCTGCTAATCCCCACACATATTCATCCCGATAAACCAGAGCAGGCAGGATCCAGGCAGTGCCCTCCCCGCTCCTTGCACATCCACACCAGCCCTGGGTCTCTGCTGTTCCGTGGTGCTGGCTCCCAGGCAGGCGGCAGGCGAGTAGGCAGCTGCCGTTTTTCTTCAAAGCTCCACAAGCGGAGCGAATGATGGGTCCAGCCCCACTCCCAGGCTAAGCCAATGTGAGCTATTCACATTCACAGCTCCCTGCATGTTCCCGCCCACTACTCTCCCTCCCTCCTGTGTTCATCCTCCCCTCTGCCTGCTCCTGCTATCTTTGCCATTAAGAAGGCAACAGTATTGGCAATATCATGATATGGCACTATGTGAAGTAGGTATGGGATGACATTTTGTGTCATGACTATCATGACTGAAGTAGTTGTGACTGACAAAAATATCACAATGAATAAAATTCCAGACTGTTAAAAAAAATATTAAGAGAATACAGTGGTACCTCACCTTACGAAATTAATTCGTTCCTGAAGTGGTTTCGTAATGTGAATTTTTTGTAAGTTGAGTAGCTATTTCAATGGAAAAAGCCTGATTCGTTCCAAGGCCCCGTTCCAAGTTTTTTTTTTTTTATAGTGTAACTTTTTTTATAGTGTAACACTGTGTTCTGCGTCCTGATTGGCTAAGAGACTGTAGAGCCAGGACTAAACGTGGAATAAACCAGGTCTAGACCAAGGTCTAAACCTGGACTGGACCAGGACTAAACCTGGACTAAACCAGGACTGGACCAGGTCTAGACCTGGACTAAACCAGGACTAGACCAGGTGGATTAAAGTGCCGCGTGCGGGTCTATTTCCTGGTTTCGTGCCAGCTCTGCTATTAGCAGCAGCACCGGTGTACCTCACGAGTCACGGCTGAGGCGAGCAGCGACTGCGTGCGTGGGGGGAAGAGGGAGGGCGGACACATGTGTGATAGAGCAGCATGACCCGGCGAGGGGCTGCGAGCCAGAGATCCATGCTCAAACCGTGCCTCCTCTAAACCAGGTCTAAACCAGGTCTAAACCAGGTCTAAACCAGGTCTAAACCACCGCGTGCGGGTCTATTTCCTGGTTTCGTGCTAGCTCTGCCGGTGTACCTCATGAGTCACGGCTGAGGCGAGCAGCGAGGAGGGGAGGTGCCTCCCCTCGGGACCGCACAGTCTGAGCGCATGAACGAACGCATGCAAGAGCCGCGGTGGTTTAATCCTGGTTTAGACCTGGTTTATACCTGGTTTATACCTGGTTTAGAGGAGGCACGGTTTGAGCATGGGTCTCGTGCTCGCAGCCCCTCGCCGGGTCATGCTGCGCTATCACACATGTGTCCGCGCGCACACTTCTCCGCCCTCCCCCTTCCCCCCACGCTTCACTATTAATACATTTTGTTGAAAATCTATGAAAGTTTGAGTGTTTAAACGGAGACAAATGTGAGAAAAGTTTAAATCCAGTCTGAGACAAGCGTATAATGTGTGTGGCTGAGCGCGCATCTAAGCACGCATTATTTGAATTTTTGAGATTTCGCGTTTCGTAACTTGAATTTTCTTTCGTATCTAGAGACAAAAATTTTACGTGAAGGCATTTCGTAACTTGGAATTTTCGTTTGTTGGGTCTTTCGTAAGGTGAGGTACCACTGTATTATTCAAATGACAATACATATAATAGTAAAAGACAATATTTTTTAATATGATTACAACTATAATAGAATTTAATAATTTTAATAGAATAGAAAACAACAATGATCTAGAAGCTCTAGAAGCTTCTTTCAGCACAACTTTATATAAAATGTAGCACTAACATTTATTGTCTAGCCAATATTCTGTGAACCTTTTACATTTTATACTAGAATATAAATGTGTGAAAAGGAACAAAAAAAAAAAAAAAATACATTGTCTGGTTGCAGTGGCATGACAGTGTAAACAACACAGGCCAGGATCCTATGCTGTTTCAGTGTAAAAGTTATTACAAGATTGTTCTTCTTCAAGCATTTCTTATGTTTAGAAAGGTGGCAGTAATTAATAACAGTGCAAAAGCCATGGGATTTCAGTAAATAAGCAGAGCTTTTATATTACAACATTACACAAACAACTGCACTATAATGAGGTCGATTCAAGACTGATACTGTACCATGATGAAATTGCTTTAGTATTTCTGTTAGCATGAAGAAAATGACATAACTTAACAGTGGCTCCAAGCAGATCTCATGACAGGGAGACCTCTGTGGGTGAGCTGGGTTCTTGTGGGTTAGGTCATATTTGGCACCACCAGGGTAATACAAACGTTTTCAAATCAGCTGATAATCCACTTCAATTCTAACCTTCAATTCTTTACTGACCAATTTGCATAATGTAAATTTATTAGGTTTGCGATTTATGTGTTAATAGTAGGATTCTGTTCAAGGTTCATGTCCAGGGAAATTAGCATTTGATAAAAGGCTGAAATGTGTAAAAAACTGTAAAAACTGTAAAAGTTCTCATGCCACTGACTTCAGAACATGTTTGTAGAGGGCACAGGGTAAGCTCCAATATGGGTGGATATTTATTTGTTTGCAAAGGAAATTCTGTTACTCAGAAAGTTTGCCTTTTGTATTGTTTTGTATGTGTTGTCATGTGCTGATCATGACCAAGTGGTTTCCCCTCTGGATCAATAAGTCTGTCTAAGTCAAAGTGATTTACAAGATTAAAATACACTTTCACTGGGACAGAGAAAGACTTGGATGCTGGCTAAGCTACTGTATGCTACTACATGTTGACAGTGCTGGAAAAGCCAACAGACTTCATTAGAGAGATTAAGAACAGGCCAAAGAAGGTTTTACCGGTGTGCTGGCAGGGCAGGCCTGTACCTGTGTGGATATGGATCACTGCCCAGGCAACTGACCACAAAACCCTGATCTGCCCCGAGGAGAGGACTGCTGTTTGGGTCAAATATCACAACATGTCCTCAGTTCAATCTAAATGTAACTATATAATTAAAGATGCACAATGTACCTTTTTCTGGTAAGAGTCTTATTTGTCATTGAGAAGATGTCATTGTTTGGTCAGTAATGTTCTAAAGTATGGGATTAAACACCTTGCATTTATTCAAGTACAGCTGTTCTTAGTGCTGAAAAAAAACAAACATTAAAAAACATTTTGCATTTTACTGTGAGTGGGCTTGCCTATTCACAGATCTCAATGGCAGCTTGGCCAGGCATCACTTGATTGTCTCCATGAAGATAGTTAATGCCATATTGTGGAACATTACAGGTACAGCAATAACATCTCCATTGCGACAAGCAGGCGCCTGACCCATCACCAGAAAAGTTAGATGCTGCATTTATAGAAGGCTATTGCTGTTTTGGATATAGAAATGAATGTGCCAAATGTGATATTATTCCATTCACCAAAAAAATGGTTAAAGTGACAGAAGTGTAGCTGCTCATATGAAGTCTGGTTAACAGTTGAGGGTCTGTTACAGAGAAATGCAATTGCATAAGTAGGTCCTGTTCAAAACAAGTATACCAGTACAACAACACAATATTCCTTTAATGACAACCAGCGAGATAATATATAGTTTAAGTGAAGCATAATCTATTAAATCTATCAAATAACATGTTCTCAAGTATTCTGCTTGCTAATATTCATTCATCACTGTAGTTTAATCACACAAGTGGAGTTCTTTGACAAAACTAGCTTGGAGGCACTGATCCCAGTAAACAGTGTGTCTCATACCATCTCCCATCCAAATAATCACAAGACACTCACACATGAGTCCAGTAACAACATTCATGATTGCAACAGAGAATCCTTGTTTCCTCCATGAATTAACACAGTTCATTCCTCAGAGGGAAGGCTGCTATCAACAACCACATGTTTATTGGGGATTTCTGGAGTTTACAGAATGTTATCAAGTATCTGTTATGTGTTGTTTTAGACTAAGGTGGTAGAGGTAAAACTACAATGTAATTTGCTAGCCTGGACTGGACTACGGGTTTTCTTATTTATATTTAATTTAAACTAAATATATTCCCCTGAATTTTCAATGGGTCAGTAGGAGATAAACAAAACCATGAGAGACCACCATTTTCCTCCTGCAGCTGGTCACATGAGCCATAGACTGGTGTGGATGGCCTGTGCATGTGTGGTGCTGATTTATAATTTAAAATGTAACTTAACTTCTAAAGATGTAGCGTTAAATCATTTCGGCAGTTGGCATTTTTATACCAGCTGCATATAAACAGACCAGTCCAGTCTGCACCTGCCTTTCTACCATTACTATGCAAAAACACATATTTGCCTAGCTCTGCCATCAAGCCTTATGTCCATCTCTTTCCCCTTGCATCGTTTACTGCAAGAATCAACCAATCTTATACATGCACTCTCAAACACAAACATATAAACAGTGGCTTGTGTGAAAAGCATTGGAGAGACACAGGGAGGCTGGGGCCCACTCATCCGTTACCAGAATGAATGGCCGTCATTAGCATGAGGCTCCCCAGCAGCACCCTGCAATGCAGCGACACACACAATGGTTAGGACTGCCACGCTTCCCCCTAGGTCTGTGCCCCCCTCCCCACCAAGAGAAGCCCTTTTGTCTGAGCAGCATCTGGACCTGACCTCCATGCGATCGCGTCCGATGACCCCCCCAACGCCACCATATTCACAACTACTCCTCCTAGCACAGCATTCCCCTTTCTACCAATCTGAAAATATCCACCTTCTCTACTCCTACCCTCCGCCAGTACCCCTGTCCGTTCTCCACACCCCCTCCTCTCCCCAAACGTAGCAGTAGAATCTCAAGCTTCTTGAAAAGAGGAGTTCTGTTTTGCACTAGCGCTTGGGCCCATACACAAAGCCTTGCAGCAGAATCAGAAAAACTAAATAGGAGACAGCCACGAAGCTATACTAGCCATCTGTCCCTCTGGGTTGAACGTGCCTGCTCCAAGTGTGCTTCAACCACCCCCTCTTCTCATAATACTACCCACCCCTACCCCCACCTCCCCCGATTCCCTTGGCCTACATATACACAGCATCATATAGACCCAACACTAAAAAAATCTACACTTGCCTTATTGTGGCGTCCAACCGTAGCCTCTAAATCACATAGTAATCCTTCATGTTTGAAAAAAGGAAAAATCCAGTCTCTCCTCCAAACAATGATGTCCACATGATGACAAGAAGCGAAGGAGGAAGAGATAGAGAGAGAGGGAGGGAGAGAGAGAGAGAGAGAGAGAGAAAGAGGAGAAGGCAGCAGCTCTAATGTGACAGGGAGAGACGAGGCGAATGGCAGGACGACGCTGACACACACAAGCTAGAGGTTTTCATGAGAAGAGAGAGAGGGAGTGGGGAGGCACAATCAGGTGGGGGGAGGAGGGAGGCTTCAACACTGGGATAAGGCGAGCAATATAACCCTCGACTTGAGCAGCAGCTGGAAAGATGAAACAATCCCAAAGTATGAGGGCAAACTAATAAGGAAGGCATTGTGTACTGATATTAAATATGGTGGACAGAGCTACATTGAATAAAACATACCTACTCTAATATTGTGTTCCTCACTTACCTTATGCATTCCTGCTATCCTAATTTATTCACAGAAATAAGTTTATAAGCTCTTTTTCAACTTTTAGAGTGATTTGTGAACGATAAAAAGGCTTTATAATTGACACAAACAGCACAGGTCTCATTGGTAAACCTATAAAGAGCTGCTTTTTCAATCTGTTTTGGGGCAAGACAAAATTAAGTTGATTCTGACTTGTAAAATCATTTCTGCTTCAATTTCATAGAACAAAGTTAAATTAGTGTCACAGAATATTAACATAATTATTTGACGTTATCATATCGCTCAGCCCTGGTGTACCTCTCCTTCCCCTCTGGAGCAGCTGCTGTAGATTTGGCTAAATGAATCCCACACGAGCAGCTTCTCAATCAGTTGTGACATGCGCGGCGCACAACAACAATAAGAATATGTACCATAACTGGGGGAATTAAATATGCTGGGTTTGTGAGTTCTTCTCTCAAACAAAAAAAACAGTCTATTCCACCTTGTGATGCCATGTGGTAATACAGGAAGTGCTCCAATGTTTTTTAAACTCCGTACACTAGAATCATTTGGATCATTTCTCTACTGAACCATAAAAGCGTAACTGTTCATTTAAAAACTATTGCTTCATGACATCACAGGGTGGAAAAGAGCATTTTGAGCTTTGGAAATGTAGATGTAGATGTAAAAAAGGATTACTCAAACATGTGTGAATGAAACAAAACACAACTCCAGGTATGTCTTTGAGGAGGTAACAAGATTATAACTTGGCTCAAGTATATCATCAATTCTAATGAGAAGACAAGATTTAATCGATGGACTTTGTGAGGGTGATTACTGATGTGATTCTTGTTTATTCAGTAATCCTGTAATAAAACAAAGAAACACAACTGGCCCAAACTAAATATGGTAAACCTACCCAACCAAACAGCTAAAATAGAGTCAAAGAGGCCAACATAAGAGTAGAAAAACAGCAGTAGTGGTAACAGCAGTCTGAGGCACCTGTCTGAATCCAACTCATGTGTCACAGAGGAGGGGTACCACCAGCACGAGGGAACAGCCACGAGACCACAGCCACACTTTCATTATTTGCCTGCTGCTTTGTTCTTCTGCAGTGTCATGCCAAGGCTGTATTTGCATGTGTGTGTGTGTGTGTGTGTGTGTGTGTGAGAGTGAGAGAGAGAGGGGGGGGGGGGGGGGTACTGATACTATGAAAGAAAGACAGAATGAAGGTGTAGTCTGTATAAGATTTACATGTTGGACCGGGGTAGTGTTGTGTTGTAGTCAGATCAATGCCTCCTGCTAAAGTGCCTATGATGGGTTAGTCTACTCATTTCAACACAGTTAAGATATATTAAAGATTTCTGCAAAAACATTCACACTCTTTTTCCCAATTTGCCCATTTTTAGGTTTAAAATTTGACTTCCTAGTTGGAAAATGTGACATCACTCTAGGGAATTCCAGACTGTTACCTAGCAAAACGTCTTCAATGTACAGAGAAATAATTATCTGACAAAAAACACATATAAGAAGACACCTTTATTTTTGCTGAAATCATGTTTAAAGTATCATAAAAATGTCTTTATTAAATGTAAATTGTGCCAAACCTTTGAATAGAATTCTCCAAGTGTGATATATCATATGTTTAAAGTCTCTACTTCCTGTAATTTTCAGCACATTGTTCAATTGTTCTTCACAAATTACTTCTTGATTGGTGTAAAACTATAATTTATATTTACAATAGTCTTAATCCCACCAAATTAAGTCAAAATTAGAGAATCGTACAAATCTGTCATGTGCGCTTTAAGGGTATATTATCACTGTATATAATGGTAACAGAGAAATCAACACATCTCATTTTACATGTTTGATATTTTGATAACATGGCGAGAGTGATTAAGTGATTAGATACAGTATGTCAAAGTGATGGAGCATTTGAGGAGTGTGTTATATTTTCAATACTTCAGATCAAAGAATAGATCTCATTTGCTGTAAGTGTGTTATTTCTTGTCCAGTCATTTAAGTGTGGTCTGGTCTAAAGCAGTTTGCGTGTCCAGGCCAGTCCAGTTTGGGTCACTTCCTGGAGCTGCATATGAGCCCTAAGAAACCTCTGAAGTAACAATCCAATATGTGCTAAAGTGTTGCTATTATTCAATATCAAATCTGTG
Organism: Paratrypauchen microcephalus; assembly: GCA_036785185.1. Lineage (NCBI taxonomy): Eukaryota > Metazoa > Chordata > Actinopteri > Gobiiformes > Gobiidae > Paratrypauchen > Paratrypauchen microcephalus. The sequence continues at coordinate 112,127 of JAVJIX010000052.1, read as the reverse complement.
ATAGTTAGTCAGTTTAAATGGCTGTAAGACATATAATTATTCTAACAAGTTTGAGGGGCCTATCCCAGACGAATACTGATAAGGTTAATAATTTGTGGATTATTAATTTGGCTATTTAGGTTTGTAAATCTCCCATAGAGTTATATGCATAGTTATGCCCTCCATATGAAATTATGACTTAATCAAATACTAATATGTGAACACAGTTTAAAGCCAATTGTTTACTTCAATTCTACAGCATATTGTGAATGTGCTCTCTTTGTGCAGGAGAAGCCAGAGGAAAGGTCCCCTCTCATGTCTTCTGCTTATTGATGCTTTGCGTTTATGATGCTAACTGAAGGTACTACTCTATTTGAATCTTTGTTACTCAGATTTGTTGCTCAAATTAACACAATCTGAGCAGAGACAACTGACTTAATTGGAACTAAACAGGTGAGATTACTACTGTTGTTTACTCCTGTTATTGCACTAGAATTACTACTGTTGCACATTTATTTTATCTTGACTCCAATGCACATTCTATTGCACATTACCATTTCACTGCTGTATCTTCCATTGCACATTTTTGATGCACACTGCACACTTTGGAAATCTGTATATAGGTATTTATTTATTATGTTGCACTGTTTTAAGATTTTAGATCTTAGACTTTAGTTTAACCATAGATCTCTGTCTTAGATAGTTTTTGTTGTGTTTTGTCTTCATATTGTATCTTGTACACTGTCTTTTTGCACTACCTGGTCAGAGAGAAACAAAATTTTGATTCACTGTATATTGAACACATATGGCAGAATTGACAATAAAGCTGACTTTGAGCTTTTTTTTTTTATCTTTGAGATTATTTGTGCTGTTAAACTAGTCTCTCATACATAAAATTATACTCACAAGATAGCTATCATTAGCCAACAGTTTTAATAAGTCACTCTGACCTCTCTGTTGAAACTCCTAAACTTGAGTTTTCAGACTTTCAGGTCTTGAAACTTTTTATTGGCAGTGTTTGCTGTGTGCACTGTGTCACCATTGTGACTATATGTAGAATACTCCCCATGCAATGTATTACTGTACAGATGAATGGTTTAACTTTAGCTTGTTTTTCTGACACTCTGCACTAATTGTTTGGGTTCCCTGCAGCTCATTCACACCCAGCCATTGTAGATGTTCACAAGTACAAAGTCAATTCATTCACAGCGGAAATATTACATTACTAAACAATAACATTGCTCAGTCATTGGACATTTGCATCTATTATGCTGCTGACGGAGTGTTGAATGAACAAACACTTTCTTTCAATACATTTTTTCCCATGAAGAAGAAAACTGTTGAGTTGCATGAAGTTATGATTCAAATGTGCAAATACAGCTGCAGAGGAAAATTATATACTGCATGTGTTTATGTATGCTTCAGATATAAGCCTTATGGAATACATTGCAAAGAGAGAGTTGATTTGCTGCCATCAGTGGTGATACATCAAAACATAACTGTACAGATAAAAAGATCAATACTAAAACGAAAACTGTGTATAGAAACTATATACTAATTTCAGCAAGTGTCAATACTGAAATACACCTATCTCACTATCTATGACACAACTAATATACTGTGTTGAAAATTACATTCTACTGACTAAAAAATATTAAAACCAGCATTAAGTATTGAGTACTGACTATTCCTTTTATTGAAATTGAGTCTGAAATTTGTCATGACAACAGCAAAAAATAAAATATCACAATAATTTCTTAAATATTTAATTCTGTCCATATTATCATTGCACACTGCGTTGCATGCTTTGAATTCACCTAATAAATAACAAATAGGCCTACACATTTCACAGCATTCCAATTAATTGATCCAGAGGTACAGATAATATGACCTGGGTGCAGTTTTGGTCTGTGCTCCCTGTGTGTACTGTGGTTGTGTCTTGCCCTCTTTGTGAAGGCTCAGCCCACTCATCACGTAATCAGGCAGGAGTCTATTTTCAATATATCAGAACATCATAATCCCAGCACGGTCAGCATGGGAGGAGCTCAGAGGGGGATTTACTGGTCACATGATGCAGGGCAGAAGGGCCACAGCCAGCTACAGATTGAGAGCAAAAGTGCAAATAAAGTGAAAAATATTATGATGTACAGTCCTTCCTTACATCAATGGAGGAAAGATAAGGAAAGAAAGATAAGGGATAAAAAACTGTCATATTGCATCACATTATAGATTTTATATAAAAAATGTCAAGCATTTTTCTACTTGTGTATTATACGTGTATTATAAACTCATGAATCAAATAAAGTAAATATACCTATTTCCTGATTAGTTATTAGTATTATTATATTATATGTACTATTGTATTTAGAAGTATATGTACTGTTCTAAATTAAGATGCATAAAGTAGGAGGTGCAAACATGCAAAATGATTCAAACTGTATGCAAATTATCTGATGAACAAGCCAAGCAATGTTGTATTAAAAATGGAAAAGCAGGATTGTGGATTGACCAATGATCATTCCGAGCTTTGTGATACTGATAATTCCGATACTTTGTGGCTAAGACTTTATCTTGTAATCCATGAGTGACATTGTTTCAACCTAATCATGACACAAGTACCACAGGAAATAGAAGCGCTGTCCAGTAAGATTGAGGTCAAGATTCAACCTCTGGTAACATAACAAGGGAACAGGTACTAGAGTCTATTACAGTTCTAAGTTCTTGTAATTAAAAAGAAGAGATTCTGATTGAGATTCTGTCATACATCATTAATTTCCAGTTAGTCTAATAGTGAGATAAGGAATATATGAAAGTATTGATACTGTAAGAAGACAAGTAGTGGCCCAGCAGCTAATAGTATTTCTATGGCTATTTTGCCTGCTTTCATCAATCAATCAATCAATCAATCAATCAATCAATCAAACAATATTTATAAGGCGCTTTTCATACAAAATTGTAACACAAAGCACCCCAGTTTGAGTTTTTTGTCATCATGGGTTTTTTTTGTTTTGTTTTTTGTTTTGTTTTTATGGCGAGTTATAAAGACATAATTCAAGCCAAAGGGTCTCAAACTCTTATTGAGTAAGAAAACATTACTCAGATAAACATTTGATATAAGTGTGACTTGTCTAAATCACAACTAAAGCTGATTTTAAAAGTTGAACAAGAAAACACAGAACAAAACTCAAAATTCATATTTGTACTCACAAGGCACAGCGTGGCGATAAAGATTGGCTCTGATGATTTTCTGTAACTCATGATCTGGGGAAGACTTCTGAAACCTCAGATTCAAGTAGTGCTTTAAGTCCTTATTCAGCTTGTTACCTGGAAAAATGGATGAGAAAGAAAAAGTGGGTAAGAAAGAGTGCTAAACACACACTAGATACAAAATTCAATATTAGTTAGGGCTAGACCAGACTATATACAAAACACTATATACAAAATAAATATAAAACAGAACAAAAAGGGGAAAAAAAACCTAACGCAAAATTACTTAATATAAAACATCACAATCATTTCACCCAAACACACAGTATAATGAATAGGTTAATGAGTAAGCCACAGGGGCAGGTGTAATTAGTTAAAAGTCTCTCTGATTGGACAGACCTCAGCTTTATTGAAGCATCTATCCAATAAGAAGTGCTGATGCTACTGACTGCATTTGAACAAAGCATGGGCGTGCACAATGGAGCCAGATGGTCAGGGCTGGCTCTCACGCCAGGGTCGCATTTAGGGCCATTTAATGATCTCCAAATATATCCTCCTGTCTGAGAGAGCTGCCAGCCTCTTCAGGGGGAAGAGCCCTGCCTCCTGTGAGCCTCTGATCACTGCACTGGGCTTCCTCTTGGCATCAGAACGGCACTGTCACTGTGGCTGCTGACAGGGCAGGTAGCCACTTCATTAGAATGAATGAGAATCAAATGAAATAGACACAGAGAGAGAGAGCATAGCAGCAGGGCTGAGATTCTTAACAAGAATGGGGATAGCATTTTCCCAATTCAGTGTTTCATTAATAGAGGAGACTAATGTTGGCCCACATAATCCCCCATAGTCTAAAAACTGTCTGAGCAATTGGTAAAACAAATTATACTTTGTGCTTGTGCTTGTCATCATAAACATATAGAAGTAACCATCTATAACCACTTAATCTGAAATCAGTTATTTTTTGTTCAGTAAAGGCAATAAGAGACATTTATACACATTCAAAAGTGGACTGCTTAAGCCACTATAGTCTTAGTATAAACCTGTGGGAAACACTACAATTACAGCTATTTAAATTCCAATGTGATACCATTGCAATTCATTTTACCATCCTAAAAATATGCTCAAATGGAATCTACAATTAAACTTTAAATAAACATAAGAATTATCCATGATAGGTAATGGTGCAAAAGCATAGATAATATAGATTTTTTTTTAAATGGTGATTGCTGTTAGAAACAGTCTTCAATGTGCATGGAAATAATGCATTTGTTTAAAAAGGTAAACCAACTTCAGCAGCATGTAACAGGCCACATAGCTGTACAGTACATTGTTACGATGCACAGCCAGAGGCTTGGATGTGAGAAGGAGGATGCGGCGTGTTGTTGAGTGTGGCCTGAGGTGTGGTCTGCGCTGACATCATCCTGTGTCACATGGATCTCTTCCCCGGATGGACTTACTACGCTATAAATACAACTAGGAGCTGGACTCAAAAATCTGATCTATTTAGTACATAGCATATTACTGATATAGTGTAAAATAATCTAGAGAAGATTTTAGTGGAGAGTGGAGGAGACCCAGGGTGCATTATCTGTAACTGTATTTTTCCTATGCACATGCATGGCCCTCTGTTGGAGCAGCAGCACAGTCAGGTAATTGTTACCTAGCAACAGCCGTACTGACGACCATCATTACGATCGTGGCTCGACTCGCAGCGGTGAGACTGTAAAAATGAAAAACATACACCACTCACACTCTCACAGATATCCGATATGCACAAGGCTTCCTCCTCATCTGTACAATAGCCCTGAGAAGCATCTCAGACCAAAACAGGACAAAAAACAAGAAAACAAAATACATCAAGGACTTAACCAGGTCTTAAAGGCAGAACTACATAGGAATGGCCCAGGACTAAACCAGAACAAAATATTGCACATGACATAACATAACATAACATAACAATAATTATATTATTACCATAATTATAATTATCTAGGACAACTACTGTATACCAGGATCGAACCTCATCGAACAAGGACTAAAACTGTTCTAAGGAATATATTTGGACTAATTCTGTTATTTACAACATAAATTACCAGGATTATCTATAATGTACCTGTAGAATTAAGTCAAATTTTGCCAGTGTCATGACTCGGCAGTAGTCTACACCAGTGTTTCTCAACCTTTTTTGTCTTGTGTACCCCCAGTGCCCTTTTGTCATACCTCGAGTACCCCCTCACTCATACGTGTTGATAATTCTCCAAAAGTAGAATGTGACACAATGGATTATTAAATGAAAATCATTGTATTTTATCTCCTTATTTTTTAAATTTAATTCTCAGGCATTTTCTCTTTCTTTAACTCAAATTTACTCAAATTAGCCTGACAGCGACACTGCCGAGTACCCCCTGCATTGTGCTCGCGTACCCCTAGGGATACTTGTACCCCTGGTTGGGAAACAGTGGTCTACACCATAAATGTAACTCTGGCAAACAGCAACTTGATGATGAAATACCAAGCCCCTAACACCATAGACTGGGAAACACTGCTCTACGCACCAGTCTATTAAGCACGAGAGGTTTACTGCATTGTAACAGTCTCTCATCGAAAGTAAAATATGTTCCCATTCATGTTTGTATTTGCATTGAAGTCCTGGCTCACAACTGAAGACCACAGCCAGAACAACCCCCTCCAGTAGGGACGTTCAGGCAGTGGAGGGTGGCCCACCCAGGTGTCATGCTCCATCAAGGAGGAAGTCATTAAATATTCAATATTTATGAGGATTAAAGCTATGTGCCGGAGAGATTACAATCACAACCATGTAGACACAAGGAATGAGAGGCCTCTGATCAAGAGACACAACTGCATGATTAATTAATTTAAAAATGACTATACAATAAAATAGTATACGCATATAATATAATATAAAAATAAAAAGATGTAAACCGTCAGATTACTGTAATATTTTGTATACATATTTTAAACTCAAAATGGCATAAATAACTTAAGTATCTATCAACAATTAGCTCATACTTGATTACAGTATGTACATTTACCATAACTAAAGCACAATAACATTCAGATTTTTCACATTGCCATTTATATCAGGTACAAGACTGATAGAAAAGACTGCCTCACCTTAAAATAAATGATTGTATAAATGTGTAACATGAGCAAATTTAACCTAGAATCTGCTTCAGAGGATGTCTTCAAATCACAAGATGTAGAAATTATGTGTGAGTGGTTCAATAGATTACACACACACACGGTGTGACTAGTGTAGCATAGAAAAACATGTGTTACATAATAGTGCATAAAAAGCTCCCATCAAAATGTTGACAGTTGAAGATGCTTACAAATGTCAGTGTGTGAGGTCTGTCACTGCTGGATCTACAGAGTTGAGGTTTAACCCAAATACAACTGGCTTAGACACATACTCCATGTCCCCAGTTCACATTACATAACCTTAAATCTAGTTTTGCACGACTTGTTTTAGGAAGACAGGGGTGCAGGCTCCCAAACATCTGCGCAAGAAATAAAAATAAATAAATAAAAAATACAGATACTGAATATAAACATCTTTGCCATAGCTTGTGGTGAAATGCTTACAGATTTCAACAGTAAACGATTTAAATTCTTTCAACAACTGTAATAAATAAAAAAGTTATAAGTTGAAATCTGTCAGAAACACCACAATCTTGTGTTTTGTAAAGGCAACATAAACATATGGTAGTAGCTGCTTTCAACATCAGTAGACTGATGCCAAGCAGCTGCAGCCTATAGCAGCTCACAACAGCTGTCACACATAAGCCCCGGCTAAAACCTGTCAATCCACAGCAGAAAGAGGACATGCTACAAAACGAAAGCAGCTACGGTGGCCAGGGTTTTCTATTGCATGTAGATCGGGTGCTTGTTAAACATTATCATAAGGGAAAGTTGAATAGGGAGTGCTTTATGGTGTTTGCCTCATCACTAGAGCTCTCTGTTACAGCCTGATTGAGATTCAGTGGCTGTTCTCTGGCTCAACACTGCCCTCTGTGTCTCTGAGCCCCCTCCATTCAAATCTGCTTCAGACAGCCCCGTTACCACAGCAACCAGGCTCCAACCAGCGCAAGGGGAGAAAAGCGCAGCATGAAGCACAAGCACGGTGCACACAGAGGAGCTGCTGCCCCCTGGTGGTGCAGGGCATATCTGTGATAGCTCGTCAAAGAGAAATAGACTTCAAACATGTATAATTCCATGCAGGGATTAAAATAAAATCATATTTAGTTCCATATTTCTTACAGAATGCAGCACAAAAGTACCCATTATTATGCTCAAAATGATGTAAACAGGCATAGCCTACCTCTTAGATACATGATACTAAATCGTTATATTCTGCTGCACTCACAAGTTTAAAGAAAGAGAAGGTATACAGCAAATTACTAGTTACTGCAAAAGAATAAACTGAAATCTCGCTCCCAAAACATCTGTCAACTCACTGCTTGCCTTCTCTTTTCTGCTCTTGTCCACATTACGTATTTATGCTTCAAATAAACTAAGCTAAACAAACTAAACTACTGCAACCTTGTTCTATATAATATTGAATGTTTTTATATGTATTGAAGATGTTTCATAGTGTACAAGTTGAAAAGATAATCTTCTGTGCATAAAATATCACCAGACCCCTGATGAGTTGTGTGCTAGAAGCTGAGGAGTTTTATGTCTGAATTAGCTGATCTGTTTCATCCCTAAGCCCTGCATAGCGGAGGTGTTCAATGACAGACACAGAGCCCTGACTTTGGATAAAGAGAACAGGTCTGTCTAATGAAATGCTGCCTGCAGTGATGACAGAGAGGATTACAGTGCAAAACAAGACGCCAGAGTCCAGCTCCAAGTAAGTCACTATTTCATCCTAACACGTATTTATTATTTTAATTTATTTTATAAATACAGTTATAGTTGTCGGTATATCCAGATGTGTGAGTCAAGAGGGGTTTATGATTGTGAAATAGAAATATGAGGGTAGGGTGGGCAATATTCCAAAATATTAATAGCTAAATTTTTGGAGGGCCAAATCACAAATTTGATTTGATAATGATTTATGTAAACATGCATTTATATAGACTTGAAGAGGTAACTAATGTCATCTGCTTCCTCTGAGTTCACACTATTGGTTAAATCCACCTGTCAATCACTCAGCGCATACCTAAGGCTGGAGGGATAGAGGAGAAAAGTCTTTGTTTGAGTATAGGGTTGAACTCAATAGAAAATTTGAGATTGCAACATGGCTTTTTACTGAAATAACATTGTCAAAGGAATGGGTTCACAAATTGATTTTCATCATCATATCACCCAGCCCAAGTTGAGGATAATTAAATTAATATCACAAGTCTGCCAATAAACAGTCAGTTAATTACAATAAATATGGTAACAATAATTCTACTATTGTTCATTCTTGTAAGGCATTGCTGTATTTAGCTCTTATACTTGTGCTTTGTGTACGTTGCAGTCATCGTGGACATGTCATCTATATTAGGAAATGCAATGTGAAATGCACCTGGATATTAGCACTGGAGAAGGGGGTGACAGCAGGTGAACAGATGGTATTGAGACAAATTAAGCTTATTAGAGAAAAATATATATCATTATTTTTTACTAAAAATATGAAGTTTAGAGTTAGATATGAACTTCTAAAATTCTTTTACGAAATCTACCATCGCAACAGAAGATACTATTTTGATGAGAAATCAACAGGAATATCATAGTGCTTCAGGCCACTTCCTCAGTCTTTCTCCACTCTATCTTGTACTGATAAAACACAATTCATCCCAGTTTCCTTTGGGACAAAAAATACAGTTTTTCCTGTCTTCTCATTTCCATATAATGGCCTCAAAGCAAGAACTAGGAAATGCTGGTTCCTAAACAGTAAATGCCATTGTTTGAGGGGCTTCCTGTGGCTCTGAGTCAGGACATCCCGCCAGTCAACATCAACTTCTCCGGTTACACATAAAAGCATTTTCCAGAGCTACAACACAAGAGGAGATGCAATGGATGAAACTAATCAAATCTTCTTGGTAATGTCTTTGGTTAGCTTTTATGGTGTGGACAATTGTTCTATTATAAACCCATTATCTGGGAGCTGGACAGTCGAAACAAGAAACATGACGTAATTGTATCAAAAACTGGTGTCAGTTATACAACCTTATCCCCAACTCCCACAATATATACCACATGAATGCAATAGGCAGAGTAGGTTTTCATCTCCACCACATATGTGACCACTGCAGTTTAGGAACAGAACTGTGAGGGTGGAGAGGAAATAATAATACGTGTGGCCATTGAGGTCTACAGTATGGCTATGGCTCTTTCCATCCAACTTCTATATTTACCCCCACAGACACACCCAGTGAGGCCACATGTATGACTCTGAAGTATTACATTTTGGCCACAGGGACTTCAAAAGCAAAAGTGAGGAAACGTTTGCTCAGTTAGCTCTAAATTGTCAGTAATATGAAATGAATTCCAGAAGTAAATCATTGTAATGCACATGGTCTTTATGAAGATTGGGATTGCCTTCAATAGAATATTACACAATATGGCATCAATCATACAGTATTTATTAATTTATTATTGTTTTTATTGCTCAAATAATACACTGAAATACATGCATACTTACTGAGAGCTGGCTCAACTTTCCACAGATCTGACCAGTGACCGTCACCTGCTTGTCCACAATGAGACAGATCATTTTAACGCCATGTGGAGCATTTGAGGCAAAGCAACACAATTTCTGTAGTGGTGTACCCTCTACCAGAAAAGTTACATAGAGCACTTAGCTCTGTAACTACAACTATAGACAAAACTGCAACCCAACCGCTTTTATGCCATATTATTAAAGCCTGTGTCAGCTACTTAGGGCTTGAGGCAGGATATGCCTTGGACAACAATGGCCAGTTAGATTCAGTGTTTGCAGAAGGAAATGGGCACAAAAAACGGTACATAGTGTAAGTGAATTAATTTTTATTTTGTAGTGGCAGGACTCTGACATAATCCAAGCTACAAGCGTCCAGATGCCATGCTGTTGCTGAGTCAGACACAGGCAGCAGTGCATGATGGGAGACTGGTCTGAAGAAGACTTAGAGACAAAGACACACAATGATTGGAGCAGAGGCAGTGTGTACGCTCCAGTGCACCGCATCTGTTTGCTGCTAAATATAACTGCAACAGCCTACCGCCATGCAGGTTCTGTTACTGACTGAGGGATGGGAAGACACAAGAAATACAGATAAGGAACATGGATTTGTGATTGGTGAAAACACAGCTAAGTGCCCCAAAAACAGGAAAAAAATAATAAAACAAATACCAAACTTTAAAACAACTGAACATACATTAACTGGACTAGCTGTGTCAGAATTATAAACTGTCTCTCAATTTTACGGCAAAATAGTAATTACTAACTGCATACCACATCAAACACATGATATTTGACTTAAGCGGTACAAGATCATAGAATTTGCTTGCAAAACCCGCTCACTTGGTGTAGTGAAACTGCATGATAGAGAAATTGGATTTATGTGCTGCACCAGCCCCACACCATAAATTGATTCTGCAACACCACTAACTACGTTCAAAACACTCACCAAACTCACCAATGCATAAATATGGGCGTGTGTATGACAGGTTGAAGCAGGTGAAGCCTCAGAATAGCAGTCACATCTGTTTCTGTCTGCCCCAGGGCAGCTGTGACCACAGTATTTAACCAACAAGTGTGACTGTGGTGGGATGATAATAATGCACCGAAGTTTAAAGCAACTTAAGTTTAGAAAGTGTCTATATATAGGCCTGTCATAATAATGATTACATCAACTTATAGTTCAACATATGAAAGCTGTAACAATATTTTTGGGGTATTTATCGTTCGTACGTTTTCTGCACTATTGGTACATTTTCTGTTCATTTTTGGCTATATGATCAGATGTAAGCAGTAAAAGTTGTTATGACTCATTATAAATGTAACCTAAGTACCAAAGTGTTTCATTCTGCTATGTATGTGTTTCAGCTTATGATTTCTAATATTATACATTTAGAATAGTTTTAAAAATATTTAAATCTGATCTTGGGTTATTAAGTCAGTGGCAAAACCTTTAATATTATCGTTAATCGTCTATATTTACTTAAGCAATACACTGCAAAATTATTGTGATAGGTCCATCTGTATAAGACTAATACAATTCCAAACAATTCAGCACTGGCTCTCTTCAAAACAAAACTTAAATCATTCATCAATCCACCTCCAGTTTTTACTACTGTAGTCTCTGCATGTAAAAACACAGACAAACGTGGTGCTTTGAATCCTCTGTCTCTTGCTGTGCGTACACCATCAGTTCTGACTGGCTGCTTTTTCTAAATATTATTGCCTCTCCATCTCTCACACACATCCCCTTGTTGTTAAAGCCTCTTTCCACTGAATCTTCTCACCACAGGCAATGAGAAAGAAATGAGAAATACATCCTACACTTCAGCTTTTCTGTGTACTACCACCAAAATATATTACAATACTAAAGCGGAAGAGATGTCATCATTGGTTGCTAACATGATGAAACAATAACAACAAAGATGCAACCACTAATTTGTGCACTGAATTGAAACAGATCAAGTTGTCAAAGGTTGCTAGTTTTGGCGTACAAATCAGCGGTTAGAAGTTAAAAGAGAATACAGTGACCTATATGTGCAAAATCTAAAAAAATAACATATATGGAACACCCACTTTGACAGAAATAGACGCTTGAACTGTGGGACTATTCATCACATGTGAGGAGAGAGATAGCTGACAGAGTGGAGGCCCTACAGGGAGATTCATTAAATTAATCCTGTCATGTGAATTTCCTCACTTTGTTCAAAGCCCGAAGACATAGATTTAAGGCAGAAAGAGAAAGCTTGCTGCCTGATGAGAGAAAGAGAGCGAAAGAAACATCATAAAACTACACTATAATTAATTTAAAGTAGCTTTAATAAAGAAAACAAATAGCTTTAATAAAGAATGAAGCCATGAACAAAGACTTAATTCATAATTAACAAATAGCTTATCAAAAAAAGACTGGCTTAATACCTCTTAAACTCTTAAAGGGATAGTGCGTTGTTGTTTTTTTAATGTTAATCTGTATGGGTTTCCTTCTAAAAGTTACGTGTGTTGACACCGGCTTACCTCTGACACTCTCAGCTGATCCCAGTTCGACTCACTTTCTGGAGCCCATGTAAGTAAGTCCGGTAACTTCCCTGAAACATGAAATAAAGCTTGTTTTTCTTCTCAAAACAAAACATTTGTCCGAAAGGTGATATATTTGCGTCCCAAACAGTTGTCCATGAAACATCCAGCAGCGTAGATTGGGGTCGCGTATTGTCTGTCTCGATTCGTATCACTGCGCGCATATTAGCTGTATTAGCCTGTTAACCTTTAGCAGAAGTGTACGGCAGATGCGGTCCGCCGTAAGGGGACGTTTACAAGTGAACAGGCTAATACAGCTAATATGTGCGCAGTGATACGTGTTATTTGGATTGTTTATTATTTTTTACTATATTATAGCTATATTTTAGTTATTATTATTTAGTGTCTATACTCTAGTTATTACTATATTATACTCTAGTTATTACTAGGGGTGGGTATTGGCAAAGAAGTCACGATTCAATTCGAATCACGATTCATATGCCACGATGCGATACTATCACGATGCATCACGATACTTGAATTATTGCGATGCATTGCAATATATTCGACATACTTCAGTGAAAATGTACCAAAAAAAAAGAGGATAACTTAAATATCAGTGGCTGTGTATCTGGGTAGTGTCTTCAATTGATACATAACTCTGAGCAACTCAATTCATAACTGAATTTATTGAATAACAAAAACAAATAAACCAAACCAATAACAAAAAAAGTGCATAGGATTTTTTTCTAAAACAAAAAATGATGTTCAAACATTTGCCATTTTGGAGGTAGCTACCATCATAACAAACAATACCCTTTCACAAAGAAAAAAGTGCATAGGATTTATAAAAAAAATAAACTAATAATTTATGTATTTATTAATATTAAATTAATAATTAATTAATTAATTATTAATTTATAAAAATCGATTTATGGCATCAAGAATCGATGCAGTATATTGTGAAAGTTAGTATCGCGATGCATTGTCATGATGATTATTTTGCACATCCCTAGTTATTACTATTATTATTTAGTGTTTTATGTTCGCACCTTATCACTGAGACAAGTTCCTAATTTTGTGAATTCTGTTCACTTGACAATGGCAATAAAAGTCTTTCTGATTCTGATTCTGAGACACAATACACGAACGCAATCTACGCTGCTGGATTTCGTGGACAACTGTTTGGGACGCAAATATATCACCTTTCGGACAAATGTTTTGTTTTGAGAAGAAAAACAAGCTTTATTTCATGTTCCAGGGAAGTTACCGGACCTACCTACGTGGGCTCCAGAAAGCGAGCCGAAACGGGATCAGCTGAGAGGTAAGCCGGTGTCAACACACGTAACTTTTAGAAGGAAACCCATACAGATTAACACTTTAAAAAATGCACTATCCCCTTAACTCTTAAATAAATAAGTCATTACTATGTCTGAATCATTTTTTTTTAAATATAATTTTACTTTTTAGATGTACATTTTACAAAACAAAACAAAAAAGACAAAAAACAAAATAAAAATACCAAAAACTCCACAATCCACATCTCTCTCCACACTCCAAACACACACACACACACACACACGCACGCACGCACACACACACACTGAAAAGGCCCTTTAAAATGGGAAAGAGGAACCAGAGAAAGTTGGATGTGTCATTCTGAATCTGTGTGTTCTGAGATAACACAGAGCAGACAGCTGTCTTTGAGCAAGTTTATTTTATTTATTTATTTATTTATTTGAAAGGGACAGTGCACATTAATGGTCCCATGGCATGAAATTTTCACTTTCTGAGGTTTTTGAACGTTAATGTGAGCTCCCCTACCCTGTCTACGCAATGCGAAATACGTTTTTTTATTTGCCTGGAGGAACTTGCGAGTGTTTCTAGGCTCGGAAGTCCTTTATCTGAGCCTGTGGATATCTGAAACAGCAGTGGTTTAATTTTATTTTCTGTGGAAATGTGTTTATTTTTCAATGGAAGGCTTCTCATCTCTCCCCCCGTGCAAAAACACGGAAGTGGGTCACAGAGCGGAGCTTGGCCACGCCCCCACCCCCTACTATAGGCCACCTCTGTCCTCCTCATTTGCATTGAAGCAACAACGCCTATAATGGAGTGTTCCAGAGTGACATTTATGACTCTTCCTCATCTTATCTCTCTTTCTCATGAGTGTTGATTTTGAAGAAGGATTCATTTACAGTATTAGGGAACCATTAAGGAGCCATATAAAAGCATCAAGAAGTACCATGTCATGGGATCTTTAATGAAGATGAATATAATATATATGTTCATATATATTATGAACATATAATATATATGTTCATAATATATATTATGAACATATATATTATAATATATATTATATATATATATATATATATATATATATATATATATATATATATATATATATATATGTATAATATATACATAATATATATTATATATATATTATATATATATGTGGCTATAATCTGGTATGCCAGATTATAGCCTCAGGCTAATTTCCATCTGTTGTCCCTGGACAGGGTGATGGTGCCAGAAGTGTAGAAATTCACTAACTTCATAAGAAAACTTGTGCTGTATTTTATTTTATAATAGTAAGATGTGTGCCAGTTTTGATTTGTGCATCTACTACACAAATAAACTCTGATTTTCTTCATAGTTTCTCATTTTTATTTAGTTTGATAATGGTTTCTTGCATTCTTAGCAGAAGGCTCCATTTCCTGGACCAGACAATCCTCATTATACCATTAAAGTTGTTTATTATTTCAGTTCTGTTCAGTTTGTTTATTTGAGCTGTTCATATAAATAAAAACTGTCATTTATCTCCATAGGGACAAGCAGGCGACACCACCAGGTCAACTTACATTTATCATTTTTATGTGAGCAATAAAAAGCATAGATAAGTTTAATGTTTTATATGGTAGATAATTCGAGGCAAAGCAATACTATCTGTACAGAAACAAGCAGATGGGAGAAACTCTACATGAAATTACATAGTGTACCTTTAAAGAGACTATATTACACTATTTTCTGATCTATGTTATAATGTTGTTTCCTCATTAAAGTTCACTTGAATCATTTGGATTTCAGCTCTGGAACTGCCCGTCTCTACTGAACTAAAAGTAAAATGTAGCTGAAAATGACCGCTTCATGTCATCACAAGGTGGACATTTTACATTTTGAGCTTTGGAGTTGTAGATAGACTAATAAGCCAGGATTACTCAAAAGTGTGAATGAAACAAAACAGAACTCTGGCTTTGTTTTTCAGGAGGTAACCGAATTATGGCTTAAAGTTAGAGTCAATTTTGTGAAAAATATCTGCACATTGAACACCAAGCTTGAGATTCCACCTTCAGGAATGTACACATCCAGTAATATTTTTCTAGTTTAAATCATGCAAACAAAGACATGCAAACTATAACTGTTCAAATCAATAAATCATACACTGAAGCTGTGGGAGAGTGGTGTAGCGCCAGAGCAGTTTTTATTCAGGTTTCAAAACAAAAAGTATGTGCTGTGCATGTGGATTCTACAATTGATCGGTCTGTGAGAGACAGGACAGATGGCTCTGAGCAGAGAAGGCACCAACACAAACAGGAATAAATGGGCCAACAAGAGTGCAGAGATGTGGAGGATGCATCAGCTGGCAAATCAATGAGACAATCTCTTCTGAGACAATTAGGATGCGGGAACATCAAGTGTGTGTTAGCAGCAGTCTCAAACCAGAGGCTGAGTTTGCACAAAACCATCAAAAACAAGAATCCATTTTCTATCTCATATCTGAAGTAGGGCTATGGTTACCTTTCATTTTTTTGGCACCAGTAGTTAAAGTGCCCATATTAACACTGTTTTTAGATCTTATCTCTCAATGTTATAATGTTGTTTCCTCATCAGAAACATACCTAGAGTTGTGTTTTGTTTCATTCACACATGTTTAACACACAAACCCTGCATATTGAAGCTCTTTGCTCAAATGGAAAGCACTCAGTTCCACCTTGTGATGTCATGTGGTATGATTATTTTGCTGCAAACATGTGTTGGACTGTATTCTCAATGCCTTCAACAGCCTCTATCTCAACAATAAATAAGGCCTATGATCTTATATACCAGGAGGTACAGATCTTTGAAATCTGTATCAAAGTGCTAAGGAGTATTGAATTTGTCATTTTGATGAATTGGGAAGCAGATTTTAAAAATAAACAGTACAGTATAGCCATCTCTCTGGATTAGATGTACTTACACATAAATTGTGGAGCATTAATATTGTGAGATTAGATTCCTCTTCCCACTCTCTGCGGGATTCTGTGAGTGAGCAGAGTGAGATTTAAATGAAGATAATTTTCATTGGATTTGATGTGATACATTACCTTGGGGTTTCACCTAATGTAACTGTCTAAGATTTGCGTAGATTTGTTTTCTAAAACAGTGAAAAAATGTTGTTTTGCAATCTTCAGCTTCAAAGACTACAAAATTTGTGTTTGCAATCCATATGTTGTCAAATTCACCTAAGACTTGTGAGAGCAATTGTGGCAACTGCTAGTTCTATGTGATATTTTAAAATGTATAGAATCAGAACAACTTTTGGTTTGAAGTAGATGTGCGCGATTTATCGATTAAATTGATTAATTCGAATTTACAGTTCAGGACGATGTGTTTTTATGAAAATCGATTTTTTAAGTTATTTTTTACATGCGAGCAGAACTAATGCGCTGCCACGTTCTACACGGGTAAGTTAGCGGGGCGTACCTAAACATTGTACAAGCTAGCATGGCAGCAACTGATGGAAAGCAGGAGCTTGTACCAAACAAAGGTGTTGCTACATCTGTTATCTGTTGTATGGAATTGGTTCGGTTTTCTTGCGTCGGACTTAGAACAAACGAGTGGTAAGGTCTGTTCAAAAGCTGTTGCAGCACGACAAATTTATTCTAGCGCCAAAAGCAGAGGCACGCAGCGGAGTGGGAGAAGTGCAGGTCCGAACGGAATGAAAATAGCCACAACACAAGCACACCTGAAACATCTTCGAACTGTGTGCCATATGATAAGCATGGCCCACGATGGAAGGCAATCACACACACTGTTGTATGTTTTACCAAAAACATGATGTATGTTGTAAAAGACATGGTGCCCATATATACTGTGGAAAAGCCCGGATTCATTAATATGGTGAAAGATTTAGACCCAAAGAATGTGCTACCAAGCCACAAATATTTTTCTGAAGTTGCCTTGCCACAACTGTATACAGACTGCACAATGCTGTATGTAAGGGTCTTCAAGTGATATATATTTTTAAGCAATAACAGCTTAATTGATGCAAGGTGTAATGTATTTGTTTTATAAAAGAACGTTGCATTATTTTTGAGCCATTTGTCTGTTATTTGTTTGTTTTTTGTTTTTTGTTTTTTTTGAGTAGGGCAGAGAAAAATTGATTAAAATTGGAAACCGGATTTTTTTTTATTTTTACGATTTTATTTTTAGGCCATATCGCCCAGTTCTAGTTTGAGGTCAAAAACATAATCATGGTCCAAAAAAGTACTTGCAGTAAAGTATTATGTGCTTTATTTAGAAAACATACACATTTCTATCCATCTCTTCAAGACCTGAGTGTGATGCTGCAGTCCAAAGTCAAAAGTGTAAAACATGTTCTTGAAATCATTGTAGTATATATATTTTGAAGTATGCATGTATTGCAAAAGTACATAAAAACAGATATAGCAAACAATTAAAAACAACACATCTAATTTATGTAGTCCTGCCTTGTCTTTGCTGAAAAAACGCAACTTTGCCTCCAAATCTGGATCACAAAATGGCTGAATAATTTTGCCTTGTTTAATGACAAATTACAAATGAAACAATCTTGATGGCAAAAGATTTTCCCCTCAAACTTATATACTGTAGTATATATTTCTAGGTACTTTGACATTGACGTTTTTGAACTCTAATCTTTTAATGCCCTGTACAACTTCAACTCTATGTAGGTAACTCAGATGCTCTTTTAAAGGTCCTATATTACGCATACAATAATAAGTAAACCATGCTTTAACGTTGTTACCTCATCAAAAAACATACCTGGAGTTATGTTTTGTTTCATTCACACATGTTTGAGTCTATCTACATCTCCAAAGTTCCTGTCATGAAGCAGTAGTTTTCAATTTTACAGCTACCCTTTTACCTTTAGTAGAAATGGGCAATTCCAGGACTAATATTAGAAGAAGAAGCAACTTTATTGATCTCACTGGAGAAATTCTTCTCTGCATTTAACCCATCCTGTTATTAGGAGCAGTGGGCTGCACATTTCCACATCTCCATGTTCTTCTTGCTTCGGCTTGGTCAGGACCTAAGTCAGGATTTTACCTATCATGCATGTTTTGGGTTGATGGGGGAAACCGGAGTGCCCGGAGGAAACCCACCCAGACACGGGGAGAACATGCAAACTCCACACAGAAAGGCTCGGGCGACCCGGGGATCGAACCCGGAACCTTCTTGCTGTGAGGCATGAGCGCTAGCCACTCAGCCACCATGCCGCCAAATATTATCCAAATGACTTTAGTGAAGGTGCATGGAGTTTAAAAACATCGTGGAGCGCTTCCTGTATGACATGACATCGCAAGGTGTAAGAGAATGTTTTCTGTTTGAACTCTGAGACTGAAAATGTGCAGAGCTTGTGTTAAACATGTGTGAATCAAACAAAACACAACTCCAGGTATGTTTTTGATGAGGAAACACTATAACAGATCAGAAAATAGCGTAATATGGGCCCTTTAAATACAGCTGCATTTCATGTGTCCAGTTTACACCCCAACAGCCAACTTTAGACCCACAGCTGTCAGCCAAGGTCACCTCTTCTTTCAACAGTGACAGAACCATGCCACTGGTCCTGGATGCTAACACATACTACCGGTGTAAAATGTAGCTATAGGAAATGAAAGATCTAAAAATAAATGAGAGTTTATTTTTGGTGTTCACTTTAGGGAATGCTACAACATGTCCCCCATCCTCTCCTCTGCGTCCTTTTCTATCACCAACAAAACCTCCAAACTTAATATCCCCTTTCACTATCTTTTGGTTTTGGCGTCCTTGATACAATATCAATATCATACTCCCTATACTGTACTTAAATAGCCCTCCTATGAACATGCCCATTAAAATGAACGTATCTCCTAAAACAATTTCCTTACCTTAAACAATATCAGTATTGTTTAATCTTCCTTCTAAAATAAACCTTTTTACCTCTAGGTTGAAAAATGCTTAAAAAAAAAAAAAGAGGTTAGATGTCTACAGTGTTAAAGGGATATGCCACCCCCAGGTCAAATTTGGGCATCTCCCCACAGTCCAGAGACTAAAACAAGTGATGAAAAGCGTTTTCCTGCTCACCCAGCCATTGTCCGAGTCTGTTAGCACTGACCGCCGCGCGAGCTGCTGCTCCTCCGCCTTAGACTGGAGTCTAACGTCGCCAGAGAAAGATTTCGGCCAAAAGGAATTAATTTGCTCGATGCTTTTCCCAATTACTTTCTGTGTAGTGCGCATTCATATCGAGTGCAAATAAATGTGCAAATCAACACGGAGAGCTTGCCTTGGTCATTTTGGGTGGGAACTATTTTTCAGTGCGGAAGAACATGGCCAAATCACGCACCACGTTGTGCAACAGGGGAACTCCCTTCCCAGTGCGTAACTGGGATTCCCCTGGTAGCGTGGTGCGTGATACGGCTGTATTCTTCCGCACTGAAAAATAGTTCCCACCCAAAATGACCAAGGCAAGCTCTCCGTGTTGATTTGCACATTTATTTGCACTCGATATGAATGCGCACTACACAGAAAGTAATTGGGAAACGCATCGAGCAAATTAATTCCTTTTGGCCGAAATCTTTCTCTGGCGACGTTAGACTCCAGTCTAAGGCGGAGGAGCTGCAGATACCGCGGCGGTCAGTGGCGACAGACTCGGACAATGGCTGGGTGAGCAGGAAAACGCTTTTCATCACTTGTTTTAGTCTCTGGACTGTGGGGAGATGCCCAAATTTGACCTGGGGGTGGCATATCCCTTTAAAGTGATAAATCTCGTATTACAAATGTAAAGCAAATGAAGTTTAAATATTCAGTAGATGAAGTTACAAGATTTCCATTATTATAACTTAGTCCAACAAGTCTTAATTTACTCTGGAAACATAGTCACTCAAAAGGGCAGCAGGAGGAAAAAATAGCAGTGGTTTTATTGGCAGAGAACAGTGTCCAATTGTGGTAAGATTTAGGAGGATTAATGTTTAAGAGGGTCTAACATAATATATTCAAAGGTATAGAGAGCAGGAAAGCAGACAGTGCAATATTGCATTGGTAGGAGATAAAATAGGCTGAAGTTGTGCTGAAATATATAGTGGAATATAGTGATTAAGCATCTTCTGTTTAAAGAATTAAGGAAAAAACCTGACTGACTTTATTATAGCTAAGACCAAACAACCCTGACCACAAGGTTCACATATTTTTCCCTCATTAGAAGTTGGTGAATCCGAAATCTATTTTTTATCCTATTTCTTCAGACATTTTTACAAGTTATTAATGTACTACAGTAGTCTAGAAATACCCACAACAGTAAAGTTTTTTACTCAATTCAGCAGTTTGCAGCAGTGTGAATTGTCAAAACTACAAACAGCTACAATTATTTAAGAAATAGAATGTCCTCTGTAAACAACAAAATATTGCCTTTCCAAAATTGTATAGCAATGCAAAAATAAGTTCTTTAAGGTAATAAAAATTACATAATGTCTTACATAACTGCTTGATAGTGGGAAAACAGATCATTAAGACATTCTAAGACAACACAGGGAATATATGATCTCATTGTTATGCTGCAATGTTAAAATGATAGAGCGCAGTGGAAAAATATGTAGCTGTTTTTTTTTGTTTTTTTTTGTTTTTATCTCTGAAGTAGCTAAAGAACAGCTCAGTATAAAGTTCAAACATTCTAAGACTTTCTTTCCCTAACTACAACTTATTGCACTTTACATTTGATATTTTACTGTTATTTTACTCTGGACGTGTGCTGCTGACCTCTTGGCCAGGTCACCCTTGTAAACGAGGTCTTGATCTCAATGGGTTTTTACCTGGTTAAATAAAGGTTAAATAAAATAAATAAAATAAAAAAACAACCAGTAAATTGTCTCATTACATCAATTCATATGTACAATTAGGATATCGACCGAACCGATACTTGGAAATCGATATCCAATCCAGCAAATGTTTCAGTATTGGCACTGAAATCCGATATTGGCATCGGAATGGTGCATCCCTAAACTTAAGCTGTCCGGACCCCCCTCAAAAACGAGATGATGCATCTCAAATCAACCTCTTTAAGTGTGTCGCCCGTTCCCTGTTGATGCTGCTGTGACTAAAAGAAACCACCAGAGCCGGAACAGTCTCTGACACACTCTCCAAAAGTGTCCGTCATGAGAAAATCTGAAATTTCCTGAAAATCTGCTTTCATTTAAGAAAAAAAAAAAAAAAAGACATGCTTCCTGACATGCTTCTCCACATGAAGGAGACATTTAACTCACCATCTCCATTATGTCTATATGACCTGAGACTGCACCTGTGTGAAGACATCAGGTTTGAACTGTTAAACCTTTTCACCTTTTATGGCACGAAATCTCTGGGAATGAACTCATGTAAAAGGTGGAAGCCCTTAAACTTACCAGATCAAAGGATTAGTCTGTGCATAGTTGAGTTTAAGATGAAGAAACCAAAAAATGCAATGATCACATCTTCTTCAATGATCACTTTACCGTGTCCTCTGCATTCTCATACATTATCTGTCCTATTTTATATCATAAAAAACTCCCTAACCAGAGGTCTTCAACAGGGGGGTCGGTACCCCTAGGGGGGTCGCGGAGGTACTGCAGGGGGGGTCGCGAAATCTTTTTTTTTTCACTTTAAAATAATATAATTTTATATTTTATAGTGTAAAATACAGTATTAACCTGTGTATTATTTCCTTGTATTGGATGTACCATAACAGAGTAGCAATGTTTATACATGACACTAAGCTCAATTTAATATAAAACACAATTCTATGTCGTATATATAGTAGGGGGTCCCTGGCCCAGTTCGCCATCTGTTTGGGGGTCTCTGGCCTGAAAAACGTTCAAGACTCCTCCTCTAAGGTATTCATCTTGAAAAAAACAAAAATGTGGCATCTGTAACCTTAACACTTTAGCTGCTCTGTGCATATAGAGAAATTTGACCCCAACGCATCAAAAAAGATTTCCCCTCAGTGCCACCAGCACATCCTACCCCAAATACAACTTACACAGTCTCATCAAAACAATAAATTATTCATAAATTTTCACTTTGTACTGTAATTCCACAATACCTGATCCCACCACGAGAGGGCCACACTTGCCGCTGACGCCTCAGTTTAAGCACACACTCAGATGGTTTGAATAAATCACTCTGGGTCTGTACATGTGTGGAGGGGAGGTTACTACTGAAAACAGACACAGCTGCTCCGCATGTTAAGGTGTAATATGGTACAGAGCAAAGACATTAAACAGAAAACACATGGGAGCCTCACTGTCACTGGGGGTCATTTTCAAAAAGTAAACTCACAACTTATGACAAAGACTTAAGATGCAATGAACAGTTGAATTTACAAATGAAATGTTGCACTATGTAACCATGGTGATGAGTCCATCGCCTGTTTATCTGCATGAAGATGGTATTTCTTTGCCAGAAATGTTTCATAGTATAACATTAAACTTTTTTACCTTCATAAACATACACTTCATAAACTTACCTTCATATCAAAAATATGATAACATATTTTGAAGCAAGCAACAGAGCAATATTGAGATAAACGATAATACTGAAACTACTTTATGCCACTGACACAAAGCAGGATAATCCAAGTAAACCATTCTTAAATTAACAGTATCATTAACAGGCCTGAGCTGCAACACATAAATAGCAGAAAAAAACATTACTTAGCCATAGAAGTAGTTATTTATTCTACAAATCAAATCTTACATTATTACAAATCTTACCTTATTACCAGTGGTGAAAGTAGTTTTCATTTCTTACAGGTGCTATAATGTCCAGTGCATCACTTTACCGTTTTTTAAAAACCCGGGTTGTTGTTTGTTTGTTTTTTTAAACGTTTTACACCTTTTTCATAGATAAATAACTTTTTTAATATACTTAATTATTTCATATTTTTTAGTCAGCATAAACCCTCTCTTACAGGTGCAGGCAGCGCGCCGGCCTTAAATCTTCTACCAGTGCGCAGCACCGCCTCGCAATGGTTTAGGCTACTTTCACGGCTACAGTCAGATAAGTTTTGACAATCCTTGCTTAACAGACTGCAGATATCTCTGCACGAGAGTTTCGGGAAGCTTTCAGTTATTCTCGAATGGCATAGTGTGGTTGTTTGTGTTTTCTACTTAAATAGCGGACCTTACTTTTTTTTTCAAATGTGGGTTTTGGCCACCATTAACCATATTTTCTTACCGGTGCTGCGTACCGGCTGTGAATTTTATACCGGTGCTGCATTCCGGTGCGCACCGCTTTACTTTCACCACTGCTTATTACATAAATCTCAAAAAATCTCCCCACTATTGTAAAGAAGTTGTACACACGATAAATACTGAGCCCAGAAATACATTGTTCCAGCTTACAAAAGTTGATCACATATAGTAATTATGGCGACAGGCCTAGATGACACAGAGCCAATTTGTAGGTTTAAGCATCAGTAAAACTATTTCTAAAAAATGAATACAAGATGGAAAACTTTAATGCCATACTGTGGAATAATCCAGGCAAAGCAATTATGTCAATGGATTCAAGCAGGAATTGGAAACACCACCAGGCAAGTTACAGAGGGAATCTTTATTGCCACAAACTCAAAACAATATTAAAAGTTTGACTAAATATTTAAAGAAGCTAAATATGTCTTTCCATGTGCTATGGTGTTGTATTCTCTCTTTTATTGTTTTAAGATGAGTAACATTTGATTCAAGCTAAATTTACTAACACAATTATATGAGCTCCACTGGTATGTTCTGCTGCTGGTTGATGCTTCAGATGTTCACAACATTAGTGCCGGACTAGAGTAGACCGAATAAAGCGGTTAATATGGTCCACTAGGAACCAGGGCTTGACTTTTCAAGAGCAAGCTGCATCTGAAAAGACAGAGACTCCACAAATCCTGCACTCTCTCACCTCGCGGCTAGTGATAGTGACTTTTAATGATCTTTTCACTGAGTCATCATAAAGCTTTCGTGCCTCATAGTGGAAATATGAGCCAATACAATTCCCCAAGTTTCCTTTTTACTCAAATAGAAATACAAAAAAGTATTCTTAATTGGGATCCCTTCAAATGCTATAGTAACTGAGCACATGTAACTCACTGGCCAGCCCTTTATATTAATGCAATGAATACAACTTTTATTTTTATTTTTGTGGTATTTTGAGACGATTTTGTTCAAATTAGCCAGATATAGCACTTACAGAGAAAATTACAGTGTGTCTCACCAACAAGGTGCAATTACAGTACAGGAAAGCCACAACATAGTTAAACAGCCTAAAAGTAAAAATATGATTCATGTGTATAGCATAAAGCCTGTAATAGTAGATTATCCCTTCCAGATGTGTGAATCTAAAGGCAGTGCTGCTTAAATGTCTGTGTAGCTGAGCTACACAGACTCCCCTGCAGTGGGTGTGTGTCAGTAACATGGGAGTGGGTGGGTGGGCTGGAGCTGGTGAGGAGTGTAGGTCACTGCACATCAAAGATGGAGTCCAGAGCTTATTAAAGCACTGGCTCTGTTTATACTCTTTATGGATCAGAACTGTCATACTGTGTGCAGCCAAACAAGTTATATTAAAACTAAAGGAAATACTCAACTGAAGAATTGAAGAATCAATGCTGAGAAAAAAAAAACATAAATCTGCAGCTGTGGACCTTTCCTGATCATTTTTTTTAACAGTGGATTGATAATGTCAACACTAGATGTTCAATAGATCAAGCAAAGATAATGAAAAACAATCGTATTGGGGGAAAAAAAAAAAAAAGACCTTTCCTTAAGTTCTTACCATGTCTTATTTATGAGAACAAGACCACATGGTAGTATTAAAGAAACTGCTTTTTGTGTTGAAAGTGATGTTGTATTTTCTTTTTTAATGTTTGTGGTATCCAAATTTGTATAAACTATCAAGCCTTTTCTGTGGTATCAAAATTAATTTTGAAATATTAGTATCATGACAAAGCCGTGTAGTACAGAGGACTATTATAAAAATGAGATTTCCTTTGAACACGTTATGATGAGGTGTATTCTGCCATTGTTTGCCAAGGAGATCTGAAAATGTGACAGTGGATTAGAGGAAAGTCTGTGTGGACACAAGTCTGAGCTGACAGCCTCTGGGCACACAGCTGTTTCTGCTCCAATAAATGATGCCCAGTTCAGATACAGTATTTTACATGGCATTTTTTTATTAACTGACGAGAAACTGTGCTATGATTTAGAGTGTTCTAATTACTATATCGTTGTACCGTTCTAAATATGAAAGCTGTGGTTCAGTACCGGTAGTTATTGTGTGTACTTTTTCCTTTAAATTTTAGGTTATTCTTGCCTATACGATAAGATTTAAGCTATTGAAGATTGAATTAATAACTTATATGACTCATTACAGATACAAACTAAGTACTAACGTGTTTCATTCTACTCTTTATTTGTTGCAGCTCATGATTTTTTAACAATAATGTAAATTTAGAATAGCTTTTGTGGTTTAAATCTCATTTTGGGTTACTGTGTCATTGGCATAAATTTATTTCAATATTATCGTTTATTGTCTACATTTACTAAAGCAATATATCGTACTTCAAAACTTGTTATCATAACAGGCCAAGTGCATAATCAGAGACTTCTTTTTTGATGTAGTACCTATTCTAAATGCCAACAGCAAGCAATAACTTCCAATACTTTTGTTATAGGGTCATCAGCACCAAAGATCTAATAATGCTGTTGCTAATTGCTTTTGTGCTCAGCTACTTTGCAACATTTGTCCCATTGTTACGCCAGCCAGAGGCAAAGTCGAAATCACACAGCAGTTTATTTAGACTTAAATAACAGTCTTTGTGGTGGCAGTCTCACCTTTGTTTGTAGTAAAGAGTCATCCAAGGCCAAACACAACAGAACATTTCCAAAGAACTGACATTGAAAGTGCAAATTTTAAAAACAAATGAAGATCAGATAGGCATCATCAGATCTTTATGTGGCAAATTCTAAAGATAAATGATTAAAGGCCAGCAAAAGATATTCTGAGCCACCAAACCATTTGTTCAAAATAATAATCACATGGAGGCCAGGGGCTAATATTACTCATTTAAAAGAAGCAAATAATTGGACTATTGACAGGCATTTGACAGGCATTAAAGCGTAGCTATCAGTGAACTCTTAGCCCCTCTCTCAGGAATCCCAAGCATCTGTGGGCAGGGCCGTTCCCCTGTATGGTGTTAGTGGAGATCTGACAGGCCCCGGGCAGTTTGTCCGTTTGAGGGTCAGACTAACAGCAGCACAACAGCAAGTCAACCCTGGTGTGGGAAGATGCCAAAGGGTGTTTGGAACAGTACTGCAAGAGTGAGGGTTTGTGACCGATTCTTTTCAGCTCATCTGATGTTAATGGTTATTAACATAATCAGTTAAATGTATATCAATTTTATTCCAAAGCAAAGTATTTGACCATGTAAAGTCATTTTTTTCTGTTCATAAAGCACCAGTATTTTGTAAATGACAAAAGATTTGAGACATGTAGGAAATATAACCCTATATAATGTCTACATTTTGAGAAGTGCATCATAGTAAATAGTAAATACGTAAACATGTAGGCCCCTGTAGGTAAAAGAGGTGTTTCAAATATCAGTTGTTTCTATTATATTCAAACCTCTTTGAAAAGCACTTAGTACAGTAGACTTTTTTGTCTTTGTGGAAAATGTGTCCTCTGCATTTCACTCGTTCTTCAAACAGTGCTTTGTAAATACACACAGATACAATCACTAATAACCAAAGATAAACTGTCACGTTTTATAGTCAAATCTTGCTTACTTAAAGTTCTTTGGACCTGAAGCGCTCTTGAACATACAACAGACCAGTGGGTCAAAGTCCTGTGAATGCTCCCTACCCCACTTGAACTTCAACCTCATCATAAACTCATGGACATGACAGCAATAAAGGCACTTGAAATAAAAAATATATATTTATTAAACGTGTACATAGTAAATAAGTACTGCACACCCAACCCTTCACAGGTCATGAATGGAAGTTTTCAGAGTGTATCATTATGCAAGTGTAAATACTAAACGTTTGATGTCTATGGAAAATCCTGTCCCACGCCTGCTCCCCCTCTCCAGTCTGAAGACTTGTTTACACAGATTAATAAAATGGCAGAGTTAGGGACACAGGACTATAATGCTTAGACTCAGCGAGCTTTGGCTGCATACCTGACCGGGACACACACACCTGTACCAGAGCGCTGATTGGGTTTCCCGTTAAAATGCAAAGCCCATGAAACAGGAGAGGAGAGGCAGGAGAGGAGAGAGTCCAAGCGTCTGTCATCTGCTCTGTATAACTCTGAGCCCAACTTGGAGAAAGTACAATGGAGGTTTTGTCAGACCTAATGGGCATTGGTAGGAAGTAACATAATACTTTAATTAAGGATATTTCTTAAGAAAAATGTAATACTTAATGAGAATAACAGGTTAAACCATTGCAACATTAGCTGGTGGTGTATGCTAATCAGTATTTTATGATTCATTTTATGATTAAAACAGACTTGGCTTTTAAACTAGACTAAACTAGAAAGAACTAAATCCAGATAAAACCATGGTTAGCAGTAACCCAGACAAAATCTTTGGAAGAGTAATAGTACTGACGACAATAAAAAGTAATTGTAGTATTAGTAGTTTAACTTCTGGGCTAGTTAGGGTTAGTTAGGCATTAATCCTAGTAGACAGGATAGGTATGTCATACAGTAGTTAGGTTCTACTTATTTAGTTATATCATTATTATTTAGTTATATATTTAGTTACATACTTTTGTCCAAATGGATTCAACTGATGTAAACCTGCTGAATCACTAAAAACATTACAAACACAGTCAAAAGTACCTCAAACGTAATTCTCACAGAAACATGATTTTTAACAACTATCTAAGGGTTTTCTACGATGGACCAGTGCACCCATTTAGCAGTATAAATATTTGAAATCCTTGGAGTACATTAACAGTAATGTGGCCCACACGTGTTAGATTGGACTAAGAGCATCCCCAGCCTGTCCTGTTGTGCTGAGCCCTGTCTCTGAGGTGGAGACTGCAGCTCATGTTGAAGTTCCCTAATGGACACACAGCACACAAGCAAAACAAAATGCCTCTTACATAACGGAGTGGTTAATGATTTTCCTTCCCAGTTTCGTTGCCGTTGTCAATCACAGTGTGAGTGAAACTATGAGTACATTGGAATCGCAGGCACATAAAGATGGAAAATGCTGGAAAGAGTATGCTATAAATCAGTGAAAATACTATTTGGTGAAGTGCAAAGTAACTGTTTAAGAACAATGTTTTATTCCTATTTTAGAATTATCCTCAGATACAAAATGTGTATATAATCATAATCATAATAATAGTTTTTAATAAAAGGTCAATCAGTCCTTCCAACAATGACCAACACTCACTCACAAAACAGTGGGTTGTCTTGCCTAAGGACACAACAAGAGCCACTACTGCCCCACCACAGTATTATAACAAGACATTACTTTATGTAATACCACCTCAACATGTTTAAGGAAATAAGGAAAAACCAGGCACAAATGGGCCTAAACTAGAACTAGTCCAGAACTGTACTAAAGAGCCAGTAGTACCAAGAGTACGAATCGCAGCAGTTTGAGATGAACAAACAATATAAATGAAACAATGAAAGAGTCCAATGTAGTCAAAGGGGAATAACAAATGCATAAAGCTCTGCACGTTCAGAATTCACATGGGGATCATGGCTGTCCTTCTCCCAGTGGCAATCTCTTAGACAGATGTGCAGTAGACCATGGACACTGGGTCAGCTCTACCAACACGCACACTCAAACTCATAACAGGGCGAATACTCTTCATAAAAATAAAAACAATGACTATGGCCCAAAAAAAAGATAAAAGTTTCAATGGGCAGTAACTAGCTATTTAGGATATATCTTTTTAATAAAGAAAAATATGAGGGTAACAATTAGTATGTTACATGTTTTATAAAGTTAATCATTATAAATTTAATACTTCACTGGGAAACAGCTTTTAAACTGAATACAAATCATAAGCAAAGATTAAGCCAGGATAAAATCTCACTTCTAAAGAGGATGAATGAATGGATAAATGGATAAATAAGCAAAGTTACGAACTCAAGGTCAAAATGCAATTAACTACATAACCAAACCTATACTATGTAGACACAAGATGTAATCAAACCAAATCACGGGAACAATAAAACTACCTGAAGACATCACCATTGTTGATACTCTTACTACAGTTTGAGAACCACAGCTTAGGGACTTAGAACTGTTTAGTGTTTAGAGGTTAGCTACAATAGTCATTAAGAAGGTTTATATCAAAGTGTATTGTTTTGTTTTGTTGTTGTGACAGCATCGCAGAGTGTTCAACAATGTGCAGTCTGTGTGGATGTTTATATCACTACAGTCAGTTTTGGCCTAATCCGGGTCTCTGCCATGGCTTTAGAGATGCAAGACAAACTAAAGCTGGAGATCTGTCTGTGAGCTTTCATGTCAAAATCTGCTCAACCAACAACATAATTTGAGATCAATTCAAAACAGCAACCAATCCTCCGTTTGATATAACTATGCCCTAAATGGCCATTTCAAAACTTGTAAACTGGCCACTGAAAAATTCAAAAGTTCTTGTATTTGTGTCTTCATTGAACAGTATTAACATACTCATTGAAGAAAAAAAAGAAGAAAATAAATCTCAGATATATTAGGTTGATTAAACCATGAGATTAGAACCAGACATACCAGAAGTGATCTAAGGCAACCTAATAAGGCCTATGCACTGGTCTATTACCCATTTACAATCTCTGTCATAGTATATTTAATTAACATCAACCTGTCCCGGGACTACAGGCAGAAATTAGCATTTTTGCTATAACCTGGCACCATGCATCTTTCTTTTGTTTATTTCAAAGGTCAATGAAATGTTGTGCATTGTCCCTGTGCAAATAAACCATATCATAACATAACATAACATACCATAGGCTATATAACTAAGACTTTTATATGAACTATAGGAACAAAATAGTAGTAATAATAAACCATAACTAAACAAAGATTAAACACGGCCTAACCAGGTATAATTGTTGTACCTTTAGAATAAAATCAGTTTTCTGGCGTGTTAAGGAAGTTAACCTATCTCACCTTGACGCACAGTTTTCAACCTGATGGGATCCTTGCAGCACTTCATCACAGTGTAGATGTCGTAGAGGGGTAACCCGGCCACGGACAGCCCCTCCACCTCCAGCAGAAGCTCCCCCTCGCACAGTTTACCGTCCTGGTACAGCACAGCATCCTCCCTAACTTCACCAATATACGGAAACTCTCCATTCTCTGCCCCGCCGCGGAGTTCAACGTTCAGCTCCCCACATGCGTCCCTGATCACAGCGCACTCGTTTACTTTATGGATCCAGTGGTGCTTCTTTTGTATCACTTTGGACATGATGACAGTATCTAGTGCCAGTGTCGTTAGTTGTCCCTAATGGAGGATCAACCAAACGACTCATAGCATAAGAGATAGAACTAAAGACAGGCGTAAAAGTTCGGGATGGGTTGGTGTCACTCCGTGTAGAAACATTTTAACGCTTCTTTTAAACCAAGGCATGCTGTTAATTACACGGATACATACGCATTTTAGTTAGAATCCAGGTTTTAATCTTCTGTAGAGCGGTTTCCGCATCTCCAACTTGCGCGCTGGGTGTCCGGTGCGTCTTTTACCCGCAAAGTCCACGCGTTTTTATTTTTCCAGTAAACTCAGTTACTCCAACGTCCTTTCAAACTTCCCAGTTCGGGGCGTATTCTTTCTTAGCCTTTCCACGTCACGGCGGTGCCTTTAAGCAGGTAACACGACAAGTTCATCCTATTTGTTCGTGCGCTCTGGATGCAGGCTGAGCGGAGAAGAGCGCATGCGTCTATCCCCAGCTCCTCGAGGGAAAATCCTACACGAAACCACAGTACAGTACTTCAACAGCAAGTCCCGAAGCTCCACCCAGACCACCGGTGCACTGCACACAGCATTTCCAAAGCGATTACAGCCCTCTCGCCTTTAATCCCATGAGCTCACACACAATTTATTCATAAATGATAGACAGTTGTACGGCGATTAAAAATACATGAATATGCTATTTCTATACCATGTCATTCAATTATATTTCCCTGCATGGTTTTAACTATGAATTTGAAAATGTATTAATATTTACAACTCGTTAATTTGTGATTAAATAAATAAATAAATAAATAAATAAATAAATAAATAAATAAATAAATAAATAAATAAATAAATAAATAAATAAATAAATAAAAAAATAATAATAGTAATAATAATAATAATAATAATAATAATAATAATAATAATAATAATAATAATATGTGAAGAATCCCTCAGTCGTCCAGGTAGAATCCATGGTAAAAGGAGAAATTCAATTTGTCAACTGGACAAAGTTTATTTGGTCGAAAACGTTTCGCAGCTCATCCGCGCTGCTTCGTCAGTTCTGGTTAAGGGTGCTGATGGATATGCTGCTTATATCTAGCTGCAGGGAGGAGCTAACTACACTGAAATTACTCTGAAACTATCACACCTATTTGTTTTCAGCTTTCTGTATTTTGTTTTAATAATAATAATAATAATAATAATAATAATAATAATAATAATAATAATAATAACTTTCTTATAGTGATAACAAGTTAAACTAATAAACTGTCAGAGACTTAATCGAGGCTCACCCTGGACAAACATGTTAAGGAATCAATCTGTGAGTCCAACAACTCTAAAATATCTTAATGTTTCCTGTTATCATATTGCGTTATGTCTGTGAAGAGACCAAACATCAAACCACAATGTGTGAGGACAAATGTTGAAAATTTCTCGACACACAGTATTACTGGACAGAAACAGGCGGAGCTGTGTTTTTGCCGCTTGTTTAGACAAAGTAGCGGCACTGAGGGCAGTGGTCCGGATAACAGCACAGACTAGGCCAACAATCCTGCTGCACCTCAGTGAGTGCACCAGGACATTCCAACCAGCAGATGTTTACAATATTTTATTTCTTTGAACATATTTAGTGATGTCTGAATTATACATGTGTTTTTACTGATTTCAGAGACATTTTAAGGGTAATTTATACAGGCTCTGCTGTAAAGAGTTCATGTGAGATGTGGTGTTGCTGCTTCAGGCCACTGACCATGAAACACATTTATGGCAGTAGGGTTCAGCTCGCCACTGGTGCCCTCTTATATAATTAAATTCAAAGTCATTGCCATATTAGACTCGGTATATATATAACTTTTGCTATTCAAACTACTATTTGCTATTCAACACGATCAAAGTTTGCACTATGGATAATTATTTGGATTCTATTCTAAACTCTAAACCTTGTGTCCATGATGGTAATTTAAGTCTAAAGAATGTGAGAAAAAACGAATTCACCAGCTTCAAGGCATTCAAAAGTAATTTAAAAGAGTGGCTTGGATCAACACAAACCTGTGAGCACATTTCAGCACTGGGACCACTGACACATGTCTGTGGTCCCAATGTTTGTGATATTGTGATTTTTCTGTTAAATGTGTTACCATCAACCTGTCAAGGAATAACAAATGGAGACTGTAATCTGACATACACATGTTCATTAATAAGTACTGCCCCTTTTCCAAATACATGAATAAAATAAATACAATCAAATAATGCGTGAAAAGTCCCTCAGTCGTCCAGGTAGAATCCATGATAACAGGAGAAGTTCAATTTGTCAACTGGACAAAGTTTGTTTGGTTGAAAACGTTTCGCCGCTCATCCGAGAGGATGTAACCTCTCTTTTCACTTGTATCCCCACAGCTGTAGCGGTCGAAGCAGCGAGAAGGAGTTTACTACAGGATTCCAAGCTAGAAGAGAGAACCAAACTTTCTCCTGACCAAATCTGCCAACTGCTGGAAATTTGTCTAAATACCACCTATTTCCAGTTCAGAGGGAACTTTTACAGGCAAATTCATGGCTGTGCGATGGGCTCACCGGTCTCCCCTATCATGGCTAATTTATACATGGAACAATTTGAACAGAGTGCCTTAGCTTCATATCCAGGCACTCCTCCCACACACTGGTTTCGTTATGTTGATGATAATTTTACAAAAATCAAAATTCAAGATTTGGAACCTTTCACTGCACATATCAATTCTGTAGATCCGAACATCAAATTCACCCGTGAAGATGCCAAGGATAACACATTGGCATTCTTAGATTGTGCAGTAACGATAGGAGGAGACCGGGGACTCCAAGTAGAAGTCTTCAGGAAGCCCACACACACAGACCAATACCTGCTTTTTGATTCACACCACCCACTGCAGCACAAACTGGGTGTTATTCGGACATTACAACACAGGGCCCAAGTGGTTCCCACAAGCACAGAGGGCAAGGAGAAAGAAGAGCAACATGTGCAGGAAGCCCTCTCTGTTTGTGGATATCCTAAATGGGCTGTCAACAAAACCAAGAGAGACAAGGACAATAAACAAGACAACAGAGAATCCGAACCCAGGAGGAAAGGGGTAGCGATTCCGTACCTGGCCGGCGTTTCGGAAAAACTACAGAGGATTTTCAGACAATATGAAATTCCAGTTTATTTCAAACCCACAAACACTTTAAGACAAAAACTGGTCCACCCAAAGGACAGAACACCGAGCCACAAACAAAGCAATGTGGTCTACTCCATTCAGTGTAGTGAAGACTGCAGTGAGCGCTACATTGGGGAAACAAAACAGCCACTTCACAAGAGGATGTACCAACACAGACGGGCGTGCCAGAGTGGACCGGCTTCTGCGGTACATCTTCACCTAGAAGCCACGGGCCATTCTTTTGAGGACAGTGAGGTTCAGATCTTAGCCAGGGAAAAGAACTGGTTTGAGAGGGGAGTTAAAGAGGCTATTTTTGTCAAAAAAGAGAATCCGTCATTAAACAGAAATGGGGGAGTGAGATATAACCTGTCTCCCATTTATAATGGGATTCTTAGACCAGTCAAACAGAGCCAGGGCAGAGGGGTGGAGAGGGTCGTTAGACGTTGAATAGGGGGTCGAAACAGCCGTCAGAGTAATTTGAAAAACAAAGAGACAGATTAGGGGGATCGTTTTCAGAGCTTTGTCATTGTCAGACACGCCTCCCGGCAGCTAGATATAAGCAGGGTCTAACCAGTACAATAACCAGAGCTGACGAAGCCTCTCGGATGAGCGGCGAAACGTTTTCAACCAAACAAACTTTGTCCAGTTGACAAATTGAACTTCTCCTGTTAACAATCAAATAATGATTAATAGGATACTGGAATTTATCATTAATATAAGTTATCATTAATAACTATTAACCACCAGCAGATATATAAAATATAAAGCATTGATTATCACTAGGAGGTGTCAATATTAGCCTATTGCTTAAAAGTAATGGATAAAAGTAATAAGAAACAGCTGTAATAAACCTAGTCTTATTATGCTTAAATTACTTAGTAATTTATTGCTGATTACGGTCTAGGGCTGTTACTTACCTGATGGGTAACATCTTGTTTAAAACGGTGTGAAACAGTTCAGGTTGTTCCATGTCATTACAATCCAAATAGTTTACTTTAAAAACTTTTAACAGTATAACAGTTTAAGAACCTCCACAAACAAGTAAAGACTGTAGTGTCACAAACTACTATTAGTGATTCAGGGAAGTATCTCTGAGGCATAATGTTTGAATGGATACTACACCTGGGCTGGATCAGATGACTGCGTGTTCATTAATGAATAACGAGTCACCAGATGATCTTGCTGGTCCAATAAGAATAGCAGCATGTTCAAAATGTGCGAACAGAGAGACGACAGGCAATGGTCAACTAATGGGAAAGTAACAGATGTAATGGTTTGTCTCTGTGTATATTTTCTCTGTGTTGTTAAATGAATTAATTAGACAGCAATAATAATAGTGGAGGTGAGGAAAGCTGAGAAAGAAATTTATTTGTAAGTAAAATTGCAGATTGAACTCGCAATGAACTCCTAAATCTCCAGCTAACCCACACTCTGCCTTCTCCTTTAGGGTGTTTCCATATAAATCGTTGTGATGTCAGTCAAAAAAAAGTGTAAAACCCTTTTCAGTTAAGACTTACAACCCAATAAAAATGGAAGTAATACCAGCACTGTCAAATTTATTATCAGCCCTTATAAATGACAACTCTATATACACTCAAATGCACATACAGTGATGTAGACTGCAGTAAAAAATGTTTCAATCAGCTATTTAACTAGTAAACACTTAACATTTTCATTTAAGGTTATTCTAGTGAAGAAATAATAAGTGTGTGGGGGTGTGGGGGGATGTTGTTATGATGACAAGGCCACATGAGTTTCTGCAGTGACTGTGTGAGCCTGGCCCCATTCCTTACATAAGACACAGTACGCTCGGCTGCGGTCTCTGAAAACAGGGCCTGTCGCCGCACATTGGGCCTTCCTCTTCACTGACTCTGAACCATGCTCCACACAAGAGGAGCGTGCTGGCAGCAATATTGAATTATTCACTCACAGAGCAGCACTGGAGGCACCACTGCGCTGACTTAACTGTGAAAACTCAACAAAAGCCACAAGAATCACCAGGCTGTGGGAATGTCTCGATGGTTTAAGAGGGACACAATCTTGAATATGTATATTATTTATATTACTTGGGTTTTAATTAAACATGGTCCAGCATGTAAGTAAGTTTGGTTTGGTAGTTAAGAATGTTAGCACAATGCTTGTAGAAGCATTCTCTGAGGGATTCTTCACATATTATTATTATTATTATTATTATTATTATTATTAGTAGTAGTAGTAGTAGTAGTAGTAGTAGTAGTAGTAGTATCCTATTATTATTATTATTATTATTATTATTATTATTATTATTATTATTATTATTATTATTATTATTATTATTTATTTATTTATTTATTTATTTATTTATTTATTTAAATTATTTATTTATTTATTTATTTATTTAATCACAAAATACATCTTTTCATTTACTTTAACTTAGTTCTTAAAAGTTTAAAATACACTTGCTTGACAGAAGCTGGTTAGTTCTCTGCATTTTCTCTGATATGGATGGGTTTTCTTCGAGTAACTGACCTAAATAAAAGATAAAAGAAGAAATTCAATTTGTCAACTGGACAAAGTTTGTTTGGTCGAAAACGTTTCGCCGCTCATCCGAGATCATATCTATAAGATATGATATCTATAGATATATCTATAGATCATAGATATAAGCAGTGACTTACCAGCACTCTAACCAAAACTGACGAAGCCTCTCGGATGAGCGGCGAAATGTTTTCGACCAAACAAACTATGTCCAGTTGACAAATTGAATTTCTTCTTTTATCATGGATTCTACCTGGACGACTGAGGGACTCTTCACGTAACTGACCTAAAGTACTACCAAAGTAGCCAACAAGTAAGCAGTAAAAGAACACGAAAAATTTACACAGAGGGTTAAATGCTGATACATACTACATAAATGTCAATAGCAGCTCAAACACAACATACTATGTCAAGTACATGCAACTGGAATGTTTGTACGGCCTGTTTTCCCCTTATGCCTTGTGAGTTCACTCACCTCACACAGACTCACTGATCTCACCCTAATTCATTTCATTACCAG
The DNA here is from genome assembly GCA_036785185.1 of Paratrypauchen microcephalus. Classification (NCBI taxonomy): domain Eukaryota; kingdom Metazoa; phylum Chordata; class Actinopteri; order Gobiiformes; family Gobiidae; genus Paratrypauchen; species Paratrypauchen microcephalus. Next base: position 74,831 of record JAVJIX010000052.1, on the reverse strand, counting down.
CCATGAGACTCACTCATCACTGCCCTTCCTCACGCTTGGGTTTAAAAATGTTCCAAATGAAAATACTAAGCATTTTTCCACAGTTTGATGGGTAGATTTAAGAACACCAAAGATAATTTGCAAGCACCAAACATAAGTTTGGTCTTCTCTTTAATGACACTTTCACTTTTCTCTATACAATAGTTACACACTGCGAAATAGAAAAAAATAGAAAAATATCCAATATGGAATACTGTAGAGAAGGACAATAACACCATACCAATATAAAATATATGCTCAAATATATGATTATTTTTCAGATGTAACTAAATGTATGCTTTTAAGTCCTATTAAAAGTATAAACAGGGGTGTGCCCATAAAGGTTTAATTTGATGAAAAATAGTATTATCAGTCAAGAATCAATTAATTGCACAGTGCTCTAATCATTGAGCTCTTGCTGACCCACACATAGAGAGGTTCTGGGCCCCTTTGTGATGCTCCAAATATGTATTTAAATATTTAAGTGTGCAGAATCCCTCAGTCGTCCAGGTAGAATCCATGGCAAAAGGAGAAATTCAATTTGTCAACTGGACAAAAGTTTATTTGGTCGAATACATTTCGAAGCTCATCCAAGCTGCTTCTTCAGTTCTGGCTAGAGTGTTGGTGGAAACTGCTTAAAATTGCCTGCAGGGAGGAGCTAACTACAATGAAATGATTATCAAACTATCACACCTATTTGTTTTCAGTTTCTGTTAGTTAATAAGCCTATTCAATATGCAGTGGGAGTGTGGGGTCTTGTTAGCAGAACCATTCAGGGCCATAATGGATGTTTTCACACCTCTGGACCTGACCTGGCTGCCATATTGTTTTCTTTGTTTGTTTTGATTTAGGTTTGAGGATAGAGTTATAGATGGGAGACAAATTATAACTTAGACCTCCATTTCTGTTCAAGGAAGGATTCTCTTTCTTGACAAAAATAGCCTCTTTATCGCCCCTCTCAAACCAGTTCTTTTCTCTGTACCTCACTGTCCTCAAAGGAGATGTACGGCAGATGACGGTCCACTCTGGCTCTCCCGTCTGTGTTGGTACATCCTCTTGTGAAGTGGCTGTTTTGTTTCTCCAATGTAGCAATCACTGCAGTCTTCACTACACTGAATGGAGTAGATCACATTGCTTTGTTTGTGGCTCGGTGTTTTGTCCTTTAGGTGGACCAGTTTCTGTCTTAAAGATCCCATGACATGGTACTTCTTGATGCTTTTATACGGTGCCTTAATGGTTCCCTAATACTGTAAATGAATCCTTCTTCAAAATCAACACTCAGTGCATGAGAAAGACACATACCACAGACATGGTAAAAAAAATATCTCACTGAACACCTCATTATGGGTGTTGTTGCTTGAATGCAAATGAGAAGGACACAGATAGGTTAGAGCAGCGGGTGGGGGGGCCAAATGCGCCGCTGTTTCCTGGATTAGCGCTGCGCTCTGTGCTGTCTCCCACTTCAGCGTTTTATGCGCGAAGGAAGAAAGGAAAGCCGTTTCAATGAAAAAAACACATTTTCACAGAAAATAAAATTAAACCACTGCTGTTTCAGAGGTCCAGAGGGTCAGATAAAGGACTTCCAAGCCTAGAAACATTCACACGTGCCTCCAGGCAAATAAAAAAACGCATTTCGCATTGCGTAGCTCATTCGCAGTCCAAACTCTCTGGGCGTGATTTACGGGGGGGGGGGGGGGGCTGCATTTTTCGATGTGACGTCAGAAAGTTTCCTTGTTCAGAATCGCCCATTTGAGCTGTGTTTTTTTCAAACGCAGAAAAGGATCGCAAATGCTCAGTTTACAAATTTCGCAACTTTTAGCCATGGGGGAGCCTAAACAGGGTAGGGGAGCTCACATTAACGTTCAAAAACCTCAGAAAGTGAAAATTTCATGCCATGGGACCTTTAAAATGTTTGTGGGTTTGAAATAGACTGGGTGTGATAGTCATTTCACTGTAGTTAGCTCCTCCCTGCAGGCAGTTTTTAAGCAATGTCCACCAGCACTCAGAACTGAAGAAGTAGCTTGGATGAGCTGCGAAATGTATTTGACCAAATAAACTTTTGTCCAGCTGACAAACTGAACTTCTCCTTTTGCCATAAATTCTGAGAAGTGCACTTGCGCTCAACAAAGACAACTAAATTACAAAAAAGAAACAGAACTTTACCCTATACTCACTAAACAAACCCAAATACACTGTTTTGTAACTATTTACAGCTCACTTCCAACAGTTTCCAGTGCATTGTTTTCAGCCCCAGTTCTTATGAATAGAATCTGCTTTGCCAACTCAGCACCAAACACCAGTAAAATTTATAGCTAGTTGTAATGAACAAGGCAAGATCATTAACAGCAATCGGTTAGATTACAAGAGCCAGTAATGTGTCTGGACAAACTACTGCAATGTGGAGTTGTGTTTTGTTTCATTCACACACACATGCTTAACACGCAAACCCTGCATACAGGGCCGGCCCAAGGCATAAGCGAACTAAGCAGCCGCTTAGGGCTCCCACGCCACCAGGGGGGCCCCAACCCCCCCGGTCCTCGGGAAAAAATAGTCACTCGCACCCCCCACCCCCGGGTCATCGGGAAAAAATAGTGACTGCTTCGGGCCCCATAAAGGCTTGGGCTGGCCCTGCCTGCATATTTAGACTTGATTTCTTTTCTCAAACTGAAAACACCCTGTTCAAACTCGTGATGTCATGTGGTAATACAGGAAGTGCTCCACTGTGTTTTTAAACTTCATACACCTTCACTAAAATTGGTTGGATCATTTCAGATCTGGAATTGCCAGTTCTTCAATTTTGTGTAATATAGGACCTTTAAACAAATCCGTGCAGGGGAAAAAGGGGAAAAATAATATAATACAACAATATCAACAAGCACTATACAACTACTACTTCGCTGTGCTACTATTACTACAATTGTCATAATATCTAGTTTTGGCAGCAGTGTGTTAGCCAAGTGAAGAGATAAAACAAACGTTCTTTTAGGGTTCCCAGATGTTCCATATATTGGACAAGTGCACATCCACCATCCAGATGTGTACATCAGCTGCAAACATGTCACACGTTTGAAAGTGAAGCATATTTCAACTAAACAACAAGCCTTTTCCTTTCTGAATGCTGACAGCACCAACACTTTCTGATACTGAAGAGACTTTGAAGTACAAAACAGCTGGCTGCACTGGGCTTTGTATTGTGGCTTGCTTTTTACTAAATCAAATCAGTTTTGGGGCTGACATTGCTGGGTGCTGTTTTACATCAGCTGACCACATTAGGTATGTCTGTGCATAGATCCATAAAAAGCAACACTTTTAAACTAACCCTTTTGCAGTAGTGCAGGGTTAAGAAAATTGTACCATTGCCTGATGGAAATGCTTGTACTACACACAGTTACATAAATGTATAGAAATATTAGACACCTGTCAATAGAGCCACTCAGTAGCAAGGCTATCCTCATGCACAGTGTGTTAGGTGCAGGTGATGGATGTGTGCACTTTCTCTTGTTGGTAAACAGTAAAGAAGCCCAGTTGCCATGGTTTTGCTGCTGACCAGATGGTCCGTTTGAAAAACCACCTGTTTCTTAATGGAGCTCTCTAGGATTTCATTTTTACATAGCATAAACAAGGTATAGGCAGCAATATCCAATTTGTTCTATTTGGTATTGTTTGTGCTAAAATGCAGGCTGATCTGAAAGGGATTTTTTTTTTTTTTTTTAGCAAGTAAGCAATTTACGTTCTTTTACATATACATATGACAGAAGTGCAATCATAACACAAATAACAACAACAAAAAGCATTTGCCCAAAAAGGAGTGGGAAGAAGAAAACTTATTTAATCCCACCCCCTCTTCTAATTTAACATAATGAGCTTTCTTTTGCATTCTTCAGACATTATACATTAGACCATATGAACTATTTATAAGTGAGGACAATGAGTCACTGTTATAGCTTGATAACATATCTATCATCATATTGCAATGACACAAAAGGATACCAAACAATGGTACAGAAATTAAGGATACCAACAATGGTAACAGATCGCAATAAAAGTAATGTAATGGACAGAACATACCAGCAATGGTCAGGAAACAACAAGCATAAACCAGCACTACAGAAGGCAGCGCTGTTCTAATATTCAGACCCACTCTCTATATACTGTGACCAGACCAAGTGTTTATAAAACAACTTGAATTTATGGATATTTTGGCATTGCTTGAGATGTGTATCCAGACTGTTCCAGAGTTTTACACCACATGTAGACACACAGAAACGTTTACGGGTAGTTCGAACATTGGGTAATTTGAAATTTCCATATCATCTTAAATTATCACACTCACGTAAAGAAAATTAATTCATGGATTATTTGACTATTTCCTTCTTGTGGTATATGTAAAAGCAACACCACATAACTTTTTGGAGGTGGCAAAACATCCTGGATTGATGATAACAGGAGAAGTTCAATTTGTCAACTGGACCAAGTTTGTTTGGTTGAAAACGTTTCGCCGCTCATCCGAGAGGCTTCGTCAGCTCTAATAAGAATACTGGTAAGACACTTGCTTATATCTTGCTGTAGGGAGGAGCTACCTAGCTAACTACTTTCCGGAACTATCTCATTGGTTTCGGTCTTTTGTTTCTCTGGCGTCTAGCTTAACGATCCCTATTCATCCCTACACGCCTGCTTTTTCACACCTCTGGCCCTGACCTGGCTAACCCTATTGTTTCCCTGTTTGTTTGATCTAGGCTTAATAATGGAATTGTAGATGGGATGCAAATTATATCTTACGCCACCATTTCTGTTCAGAGAAGGATTCTCTTTTTTGACAAAAATAGCCTCTTTAACTCCCCTCTCAAACCAATTCTTTTCCCTGGCTAAGATCTGAACCTCACTGTCCTCAAAAGAATGTCCCGTGGCTTCTAGGTGGAGATATACGGCAGAAGACGGTCCACTCTGGCACGCCCGTCTGTGTTGGTACATCCTCTTGTGAAGTGGCTGCTTGGTTTCTCCAATATAGCGCTCACTGCAGTCTTCACTACACTGAATGGAGTAGACCACATTGCTTTGTTTGTGGCTCGGTGTTTTGTCCTTTGGGTGGACGAGTTTTTGTCTTAAAGTGTTTGTGGGTTTGAAATAAACTGGGATTTCATATTGTCTGAAAATCCTCTGTAGTTTTTCCGACACGCCGGCCAGGTACGGAATCGCTACCCCTTTCCTCCTGGGTTCGGATTCTCTATTATCTTGTTTCTTGCCCTTGTCTCTCTTGGTTTTGTTAACAGCCCATTTGGGATAACCACAAACAGAGAGGGCTTCCTGCACATGTTGTTCTTCTTTTTCCTTACCCTCTGTGCTTGTGGGAACCACTTGGGCCCTGTGTTGTAATGTCCGAATAACACCCAGTTTGTGCTGCAGTGGGTGGTGTGAATCAAAAAGCAGGTATTGGTCTGTGTGTGTGGGCTTCCTGAAGACTTCTACTTGGAGTCCCCGGTCTCCTCCTATCGTTACTGCACAATCTAAGAACGCCAATGTGTTATCCTTGGCATCTTCACGGGTGAATTTGATATTAGGATCTACAGAATTGATATGTGCAGTAAAAGGTTCCAAATCTTGAATTTTGATTTTTGTAAAATTATCATCAACATAACGAAACCAGTGTGTGGGAGGAGTGCCTGGATATGAGGCTAAGGCACTCTGTTCAAATTGTTCCATGTATAAATTAGCCATGATAGGGGAGACCGGTGAGCCCATCGCACAGCCATGAATTTGCCTGTAGAAGTTCCCTCTGAACTGGAAATAGGTGGTATTTAGACAAATTTCCAGCAGTTGGCAGATTTGGTCAGGAGAAAGTTTGGTTCTCTCTTCTAGCTTGGAATCCTGTAGTAAACTCCTTCTCGCTGCTTCGACCGCTACAGCTGTGGGGATACAAGTGAAAAGAGAGGTTACATCAAAGGAAACCATTGTCTCATCCTGACCAAACTGGAGAGACTTAACTTTGTTTACAAATTCAGCTGTGTTCTCAATATGGTGCTCCGTGTTACCCACCAATGGAGCCAAGATGGTTTTTAGGTGTTTGGCCAAATTATATGTGATAGAGTCAACACTACACACAATGGGTCTGAGTGGTACTCCTTGTTTGTGAATCTTCGGGAGGCCATAGATGCACGGGATAGCATCACCAGGGTACAGTCTGTAATACAGTTGTAGATCAATGACTTCTTCTTTCCTCAACTTCTGTAAGAAATCAATGATCTTCTTTTTGTACCCATTGGTGGGGTCCCGTTTCAGTACTTCGTATGTTGTCGTGTCACTGAGTAGGCTGTTCACCTTAGCCTCATAATCAGCTGCGTCCAAGATCACCGTGCATCTCCCTTTGTCTGCAGGCAGGATTTGGATGCTCTGGTCCCTCTCTAGAGCAATGATGGCCTTCCTCTCCTCTGGTGTTACGTTAGAGGGTGGAAGTTTAGCATTGCTCAGTGCAGCTGTTAATTTCAGTCTAAGGTCTCCAGCTTCTGTCTCTGTGAGCTTGTTGTTCCTAATGGCGGTTTCAGCTGCCGTGATGTAATCCACCGTGGGGATGTGATTAGGAGTCACAGAGAAATTCAGTCCTTTGCAAAGGACTTCTTTCTCTGTCTGAGTGAGTACCCGGTTGGAAAGATTTTTCACCCAGCGTTCTTTGTGCACCGATTGGCTAGGTCTGTCCTCCTTCCTACTGTCACTCCGATCCTTGGGGTTATTTCTATGCTCTGGTCTAGAGAGGGACCAGAGCATCCAAATCCTGCCTGCAGACAAAGGGAGATGCACGGTGATCTTGGACGCAGCTGATTATGAGGCTAAGGTGAACAGCCTACTCAGTGACACGACAACATACGAAGTACTGAAACGGGACCCCACCAATGGGTACAAAAAGAAGATCATTGATTTCTTACAGAAGTTGAGGAAAGAAGAAGTCATTGATCTACAACTGTATTACAGACTGTACCCTGGTGATGCTATCCCGTGCATCTATGGCCTCCCGAAGATTCACAAACAAGGAGTACCACTCAGACCCATTGTGTGTAGTGTTGACTCTATCACATATAATTTGGCCAAACACCTAAAAACCATCTTGGCTCCATTGGTGGGTAACACGGAGCACCATATTGAGAACACAGCTGAATTTGTAAACAAAGTTAAGTTTCTCCAGTTTGGTCAGGATGAGACAATGGTTTCCTTTGATGTAACCTCTCTTTTCACTTGTATCCCCACAGCTGTAGCGGTCGAAGCAGCGAGAAGGAGTTTACTACAGGATTCCAAGCTAGAAGAGAGAACCAAACTTTCTCCTGACCAAATCTGCCAACTGCTGGAAATTTGTCTAAATACCACCTATTTCCAGTTCAGAGGGAACTTCTACAGGCAAATTCATGGCTGTGCGATGGGCTCACCGGTCTCCCCTATCATGGCTAATTTATACATGGAACAATTTGAACAGAGTGCCTTAGCCTCATATCCAGGCACTCCTCCCACACACTGGTTTCGTTATGTTGATGATAATTTTACAAAAATCAAAATTCAAGATTTGGAACCTTTTACTGCACATATCAATTCTGTAGATCCTAATATCAAATTCACCCGTGAAGATGCCAAGGATAACACATTGGCGTTCTTAGATTGTGCAGTAACGATAGGAGGAGACCGGGGACTCCAAGTAGAAGTCTTCAGGAAGCCCACACACACAGACCAATACCTGCTTTTTGATTCACACCACCCACTGCAGCACAAACTGGGTGTTATTCGGACATTACAACACAGGGCCCAAGTGGTTCCCACAAGCACAGAGGGTAAGGAAAAAGAAGAACAACATGTGCAGGAAGCCCTCTCTGTTTGTGGTTATCCCAAATGGGCTGTTAACAAAACCAAGAGAGACAAGGGCAAGAAACAAGATAATAGAGAATCCGAACCCAGGAGGAAAGGGGTAGCGATTCCGTACCTGGCCGGCGTGTCGGAAAAACTACAGAGGATTTTCAGACAATATGAAATCCCAGTTTATTTCAAACCCACAAACACTTTAAGACAAAAACTCGTCCACCCAAAGGACAAAACACCGAGCCACAAACAAAGCAATGTGGTCTACTCCATTCAGTGTAGTGAAGACTGCAGTGAGCGCTATATTGGAGAAACCAAGCAGCCACTTCACAAGAGGATGTACCAACACAGACGGGCGTGCCAGAGTGGACCGTCTTCTGCCGTATATCTCCACCTAGAAGCCACGGGACATTCTTTTGAGGACAGTGAGGTTCAGATCTTAGCCAGGGAAAAGAATTGGTTTGAGAGGGGAGTTAAAGAGGCTATTTTTGTCAAAAAAGAGAATCCTTCTCTGAACAGAAATGGTGGCGTAAGATATAATTTGCATCCCATCTACAATTCCATTATTAAGCCTAGATCAAACAAACAGGGAAACAATAGGGTTAGCCAGGTCAGGGCCAGAGGTGTGAAAAAGCAGGCGTGTAGGGATGAATAGGGATCGTTAAGCTAGACGCCAGAGAAACAAAAGACCGAAACCAATGATATAGTTCCGGAAAGTAGTTAGCTAGGTAGCTCCTCCCTACAGCAAGATATAAGCAAGTGTCTTACCAGTATTCTTATTAGAGCTGACGAAGCCTCTCGGATGAGCGGCGAAACGTTTTCAACCAAACAAACTTGGTCCAGTTGACAAATTGAACTTCTCCTGTTATCATGGATTCTACCTGGACGACTGAGGGACTTTTCACGCATCCTGGATTGATGGTTTTATGCCATCCTATGGAATAGTATATTCAAGGAACAGCATTTCCATGTAGACAAGCAGGTAGAGGCCCTCCTCCAGACCAAGTAAGAGTCAGGTTTGTAGAAAAGCCTGCTCAAAGGAAGGAGTGCAATAAAAATAAACACCTTAATGGAGGTGATTTGGTTACAGTATTAAGGCAATGGTATTAAGATTATATAATGTAAGTCTCTTTTATCAGACTGCAGATTTCAGGTAGTAACGTTGTAAAATATATCTAAATCCTCACATCTGCCCCAGATGTGCTTTTACAGTCCTTTGCTACCCCTTAGTGTCTAACGTCAGTATAACATGTCTTGCAACCAAATAGATTTAACTTTTTAAAATATACAAAACAAAAATATAAAAGTCAGTCTATGAAACAATGTAAACAGACAGGGCTGTGCTTTCCATGTCTCACAGAAAAAATTGTTTTCAGACTGTTTTTGGGTCTTTATTTCTACATTGCGAGGACTGTCTCACATATTTCCAAGCATATTGTGTCCAGAATCGCAGAATCATTTCATCTGCCTCTGCATTTTAGAAGAAGGAAAAAGAAGTGACTTTATTGATCTCACACAGGAGAAACTCTTCTCTGCATTTAACCCATTCTGTTATTAGGAGCAGTGAGTGGGCAGCACATTACTGCACCCGGGGACCATCTCCATGATCTCCTTGCTTCGTTTTGGTCAGGACCTCAGCTGGAGGATTTTACCTATGGTGCATGTATTGGGTGCATGTTTTTAAGCTCTAACAATGGGGCATAAAATAAGACAGATAATGGTTTTGTGTTGCACTAATATAAATTGTATTTGATATGTGCTAATAACTACTAAAGCATTGCAAATGTCACAGTTTCTTCACTAGTTACAGCTGGATGAGAATTTGAGGTTAAAGGTCCCATGGCATGAAATTTTCACTTTCTGAGGTTTTTGAACGTTAATGTGAGCTCCCCTACCCTGTTTAGCCCCACCCCCATGGTTAAAAGTTGCGAAATGTCTAAACTGAGCATTTGCGATCCTTTTCTGCGTTAGAAAAAATCGGAGCTCAAACGGGCGATTTTGAACAAGGCACCTTATTGACGTCAGATCGAAAAAAGAAATGCAAATGCAGTTCCACCCCCGTCTGTCTGTACTCAGCGTCTCTGTAAATCACGGCCAGAGAGTTTGGACTGCGAATGCGCTAGGCAATGCGAAATGCGTTTTTTTTATTTGCCTGGAGGCACGGCCGAGTGTTTCTAGGCTCGGAAGTCCTTTATCTGAGCCTCTGGACCTTTGAACAGCAGTGGTTTAATTTTATTTTCTGTGGAAATGTGTTTATTTTTCAATGGAACGCTTCAAATCTCTCCCCTCGTGCAAAAACACAGAAATGGATCAGCTGAGAGCTGACAGCAGAGAGCGGAGAGTTTGGCCACGCCCCCAACCTCTACTATAGGCCAGCTCTTTTCTCCTCATTTGCATTCAAGCAACAACGCCCAGAATAAAGTGTTTGAGAGAGATATTTATGACTCTTTCTCATCTTATCTCTGTTTCTCATGCACTGAGTGTTGATTTTGAAGGATTCATTTACAGTATTAGGGAACCATTAAGGAGCCATATAAAAGCATCAAGAAGTACCATGTCATGGGATCTTTAAGCTCTTGTGGATTTGGGAATCTTTCCTTTTTGTTTCAGTGATAACTTTCCTCAAGACTCATTTCCTGGCCACACCAGCGCTGTGCTTGGTATCTTTCTTATCATGACACATAGCTCACAGTCACAACCCTGTGCACCCTCTTACGCCAAGCCTACGTCTGCAGTGCGTCAGGTCTGCTCTTTGGCTACTCCATGTAACTTGATCATCTAGCCATGTTCCCAAAAGACTGGGACACTGGGACAACATAAAAACAATTAAATGGCAACAAAATTATAATCTCACATGAGGTGCTGAGGAAGTGATAAAGACATTTGAGGACAAGAGGCTGTGAAAAGTAAATTAACGATCAAGAGAACAATATACATTCAAAATAAATATTTCTTTTAAAGGAGGGAATGTTGATTTGCAAAAACAAATACAAAAAAACAAGTTTGTCAGATTTTTATGCAACGCCCTAACCTCAGGACTGAAGCTTATAAACTAGCATAGGGTCATAGTTTATTGCTAGAGAAATTTGATGTAGCCAAAAACTACATCAGATTTTCAAGTGAAGTAAATGATGATCCAGGAGAGATGGGCTTTTCCCATGCCCACTGCAGAGGGGTGACTGAGGTGGGGAGGGCAGGCTTGAGTGATGCAGAGGTCTACGTGGGCAGTGTGGGAACCAAACCAGAGGATCCTTTACATAGACAGGTCAGGACTCCTGTGAAAATGTCCTGGAATGATCTACTAGCTTTGCTAGTAGCTTTGCTATTTTTTGTTTGTTTGTTTGTTTGTTTATTTGTTTGTTTGCATAAACAGGCTTTTGGGTCACGTGATATGTACGTTACTTTGTTAAGAGTACAAATTTATGTTGGCTTAATTTTGAAATCACTTTTTATGTTGGTATATCTACTTTCAGTACTGATATAGGTTGTGAAAAAGTTAGACTGGTACTTCTGTAAAGCTAAACTTCAATATAATTTTACACTGCCAAATACAAATGGAGCAGTACAGTAAATACTGTTTGTATGTGTCTAAAGCTCCCCATGATCAGCGGAAACACTAGTTGTTTACAGTTTAACTGTTACATTAAGGAATAGTAAACACTTGGAATAAAGTAAGACTGTCAGGCCAGTCCTTACTATCATTCTGAGGACACAGTGAGTATCAGAGAGCATGACCCCTGCTGACCTCCGCAGAGGCTGTCCATATCTCTAGGTCGACTAGGTGGTCAGTGCTGTACCCTGCCCTGACACCTCCTCACATTTATACCAGGTTTTCGCCTGTTTAAGTTTACACTGCAAAAACTAGGACAAAATAATTACATGTTAAGCTTTGTCAAGTCAACACATCAAAGCAAGAGTATAAAAATCACAGCCAGTCTCCTCTACAGCATAATACACTCAACGTGGACCCCAGCGCATGCCAGCAGCTCCTCTTACAGAACTTAAAGATGGGTCTTTATCATTCCCCAAACTAAGCCATATGAGACACACAACAACCTAGAAGTCCACACTTAGCATCTTATTTCAGTACAGCCCTTTTCTAATCTTTATGTTTATATTCTTTTATATGTTGGTTGAGATGGAACTGTGATAAAAATGGTACATAATCGTTCATGATACATACATAATCAAAAATTATCGCCATTTTACCTCCAGATTGTGTGGAAAGAGGCAACTTATTTATGGTGTTATCTGTTTCCATGGTGATCATTGTTATTTCTACTACAACACAATAAAGTTGTTTAAACATGGATCTTATTCATATTATTAAAAATATTTTTTTTAACAACTGAACATTTTACACAATTATTGTGATATTATAATTAATCACAATTACTTTTTCCCATCATAATCGTGACACAATTTTGTGCTGTTCTAATATAAAGACAAACTAGTTTATGGGTTATTATTAAAATAATAACGGTGAGTTGATCTAATTTGGAATATGGATGTAAGCTACTATGCTCCCATGGATGTAGGCAGAATGTTGTCTGTCTCTGCCGTTTTCAGAGGTCAGAGTTCAGACCTCTCAGATGGACCTGTTTATCACAGCAGGGGCTGTGTGACAGAAACAAGGAGGGGCAATGCTGTCTAACCTCCAGCAAAGATCCCAGCTATATCTACTGGTCCATGTGAAGACACTGAGGAGAGGGGACCAAATACAAGCAGAAAGGACTACACACAGACACAGGCCAGAAAAGTCATGAAATCACCAGCGCTAAATCACTGTTTGGTTTTTATATTGGTGATGGCATCTTCAAGTTGGGCCTTACACAGGTAAGCTCTCCAAGGCTATATATTGATAGTTCAGGCAAATAAAAGCTATTGGATTCGGTGTAATGTTTGTGCTATTTTATACTGCCCTAACATTGAACGTTGATGCTTTGCTGCCCTAGTTTCAGGAACAATTTGTGCATATAGAATTGCATGAAGAAATTTAATATAGTAAAACGTGGTTAGCAAACAAGTAAAGGCAGGAAGAGACGTTCTTTATAAGAACGTTATATAGCTAATGCTTTCAACATTGGTGACGTGTTTTTGCTCATTTTTCCACCCTGTCAGATAAAGTGAAAGAATCTGTGCTTTATTATAGGACCACTGTTATACTGGGGTGATGAGGAGCCAAAGGTTTCAGATATGGCATAGAAAATATACCTCCCACACATCTTTTATCCATTATCTGTTTAAGATCTCAGGCTAAATTTGTGAAGTTGATCTCTGTGTTATCTGTCATTTCACTAGAATCACCCTGAAGAAAATGCCATCCATCAGGGAGACGCTACATGAGATGGGTGTTTCAGTGGAGCAAGTAATGAGTGAGATGGTCCAGACAGCCACAGATGACACCAACAATGGGACTGTTCCCACTCCTCTCACCAACTACCTGGATGTAAGTTTCCATTATGTATCACAATAAAAGACAATTTCTAAATCATCTTGTATGCATGCCTCTAGAGCACGATTCATGTGTAATGGAATACCAAAAATATACTCTAAGCAGTTTGATTTGTAGTTTGAAGCCTTCAAGCCATGAAAGGAAGGTAGCCTCTCATCTCCATAAGTTAAGAACAGATTGAGGATGTTAGAAAGTTGTCAAATGTCTCAAAGCAGAAAACAAAGAAAACAAGAGTTGGACTTCAGTGAGCATTTGATTTTCATGATGGATGAGTCATAAGTTCAAAGATGGTGAAACGTTTATAACCTTAGAGCAGCCTCACACACAGAGAACTAATGTCTTGTCATTCCTCTTATACATGTTTTCCCCTGATAGACACAGTACTTCGGAGAGATCAGCATAGGATCGCCAGCACAGAAGTTCAATGTGGTTTTTGACACAGGTTCTGCCAACTTGTGGGTGCCATCTCAGAGTTGCTCGCCCTTTTCCACTGCCTGCTGTGAGTACATCATGGAAATTATCAGATGACTTAGAAAAAGAAATAAAAAATGTACTATTTGGAATGTGTTACTGGTGAACATTGGGAATATCTTAGAAGCTGATTTTGTGAGCCTAATCAATCTTGAACTTTCAGTTACTCATAACAGGTATGACGCATCACTATCTCAAACTTATGTGGAGAATGGCACAGGGTTTTCCATCCAGTACGCCTCTGGAAATGTCCGGGGATTTCTTAGTGAAGATGTTGTTGTGGTGAGTCTAAAAATGATTAATAAAAACTGGGGGACTTTGACACTCCTGTTTTCTTAACCTGGCAGGTTGGGGGGATTCCTGTGGTCCAAGTGTTCGCTGAAGCTACTTCTCTATCAGCAATGCCCTTCATCTTTGCTAAGTTTGATGGTGTCCTGGGGATGGGGTATCCCACTGTAGCCATTGATGGAATTATCCCTGTCTTCGACCGCATTATGTCTCAACACATCCTAAAAGAAGAAGTCTTCTCCATTTATTACAGCAGGTAGGGTCCATGACAGAAACACATGTGGTTCAAGAATGTGGGGAGAATCAAACATCTTTTCAAACCAACAGGAGCAAGCCAAAATAAATATTTCTAATGATGATCCAAAAAATAAATTGGGATAAAAATAGAAACGAACACCCAAAGAGATAAAGTAGGACATGTGCTAGACATCAGGGTGCTAGATGTGTGTTTTTTCACTTCATTCATGCCATTCTTCTTCGGCTGTATTTAATGTGCAGATCCAAAAGAAATGGGATGGAGACAGATGAGACTTTCATGGAAGTTCATTTTTCAAGAATGAAGGATGAAAAAAATTAACTTTTAATTTGAATTTAAATTTATTTATGAAAAGCCCCTTTGAGATGCACCATCTCTTTTTCAAGGGGGACAAGAACATACAACAAACAATTTACAAACACATAGTTCCACAAAAATACATAAAACAAGATAATACATAACAACAGAACAGAAGCAACAGGGCAATTTTAATCAGATCCCTCCCCACCCTACATAGGTCCATATAGTTCTTAACATAAACACAATATTAACAGAATGACAGTAAGTTTTCAGGTAAGTTAACAGAGCCATAAGTGATTGCAACTATTATGTGAGTAGCAGAGGGTCAGTGGTTAGAGCAAAAGGTTAGCATTTTGAAGCCTGCTCCAACCAGCACATACTATTGTTGTGTCCTTGGGCAAGATACTTAATTCACCTTGCCTAGTGAGAATTTGGTGTGTGAGAAAGTGGTTAGTGGTTGGAGAGGCGGTCAAAGGTGCAGACTGGCAGCCTCACTTCAGACAATCTGTCCCAGAGCAGTTGGCTACTTACCACCACAAATTAGGGAGTGAATGAATAAGGACTACAGTTTAGTGCTTGGATATGTTTTTGTGTGAGACTTGTAGTGTGAGGCATTACTGTTATTTTTTAAGAATGCTAGAACAATGGGATATATACAGAGTGTTAAATGTAAAACTTAAACAGGGTTTATTGCCTTATAGGGACCCTAAGCACTTGCCTGGAGGAGAACTGGTACTTGGAGGGACTGACTCAAACTACTATACAGGAACTTTCAACTATGTGGACACCAAGGAAATAGGAAAATGGGATGTCATCATGAAGGGGTAAGCTGCAGACACATATGTGAGCTAGAATCCTCAAAACATATAGGGAACTAAGAGGGGAGACATTTAATGGGATAATTGGAAATAACTAGTAAATAGCTAGTAGGATAGGATTCAGGAGGAGCAGTGTGGTTTTCGTCCCGGCCGGGGAACACTGGACCAGCTCTATACTCTCCATCGGGTGCTCGAGGGTGCATGGGAGTTTGCCCAACCAATTCACATGTGTTTTGTGGATCTGGAGAAGGCATTTGACCGTGTCCCTCGTGGGGTCCTGTGGAGAGTGCTCTGGGAGTACGGGGTTCGGGGGCCTTTGCTAAGAGCTGTTCGGTCCCTGTATGACCGGAGCAGGAGCTGTGTTCGCATTGCCGGTAGTAAGTCGGACCTGTTTCCAGTGCATGTTGGACTCCGCCAGGGCTGCCCTTTGTCACCGGTTCTGTTCATTGTATTTATGGACAGAATTTCTAGGCGTAGTCAGGGGACGGAGGGGATCCGGTTTGGGAACCACAGGATCTCATCTGCTGTTTGCAGATGATGTTGTCCTGATGGCTTCATCGAACCGGGACCTCCAGCGTGCACTGGGGCGGTTTGCAGCAGAGTGTGAAGTGGCTGGGATGAGGACCAGCTCTTCCAAATCCGAGGCCATGGTTCTCGACTGGAAAAAGGTGGCTTGCCCTCTCCGGGTGGGTGGAGAGTCCTTGCCTCAAGTGGAGGAGTTCAAGTATCTTGGGGTCTTGTTCACGAGTGAGGGGAGGATGGAGCGTGAGATTGACAGGCGGATCGGTGCAGCGTCGGCAGTGATACGGTCGCTGTACCGGACCGTTGTGGTCAATTTACTGGTCAATCTACGTTCCTACCCTCACCTATGGTCATGAGCTCTGGGTAATGACCGAAAGGACAAGATCGCGGATACAAGCGGCCGAAATGAGTTTCCTTCGCAGAGTGGCTGGGTGCACCCTTAGAGATAGGGTGAGGAGCTCAATCACACGGGAGGGGCTCGGAGTAGAGCCGCTGCTTCTCCACATCGAGAGGAGCCAGCTGAGGTGGCTCGGGCATCTGTTCCGCATGCCTCCTGGACGCCTCCCTCGAGAGGTGTTCCGGGCATGTCCCACCGGAAGGAGGCCCCGGGGAAGACTCAGGACATGCTGGAGGGACTATGTTTCCCGGCTGGCCTGGGAACGCCTTTGGGGTCCCCCCGGAGGAGCTGGAGGAAGTGTCCAGGGTGAAGGAGGTCTGGGCGTCCCTGCTTAAACTGTTGCCCCCGCAACCTGGCCCCGGATAAGCAGAAGAAAATGGATGGATGGATGGATAGTAAATAGCTCTTTTCCATTTTGATTAAAGCAGTGTTGGTGTAACATTTCTGAATTTTTGCCTCTCCAGTGTGTCTATTGGTGCGAAGATGATGTTTTGTGCTGAGGGCTGCACAGCTGTCATAGACACTGGGTCGTCCTACATTACAGGACCAGCGTCTGCCGTGACTCTGCTGATGAAAACCATTGGGGCTCAACAGGATGAAAGTGGGGTGAGATTTTAACATTCAGGAAACCTATGAACCTATGAAATATACTACAATAATGTCATCATGGCCTGTGATGTATGTGTTCCTCAGTACAAAGTGGATTGTGACACAGTGCTCAGTCTCCCCAGCGTGACTTTTCATCTTGGAGGACAGGAATACTCCCTCACACATGAAGACTACATTTTATGGGTAAGCAAAATAACGAAAAGGACACTATTCAAAGTTGTCATATGCATGCCTGAAGATGCTCTGTCTAAATTTTCTGGTGGGGATTCCACCACCTGCATGTCTTGATGGACATATTACTGCTTTGACTTGAATGTTCCACAGTATGGCATTAAACATAAATATTTTGCATTTATTGCTCTGGTTTGAAAAAGGTGAATTTGTTTTGACAGGCCTAATGGCATTACCTACTTGTCTCTGTGGGAGTAGATGTATATACTGTAATGCCATACTGTGGAACACTGCAGACAAAGCAAAAAAAAAAAAATCTCCATGAAGACAGACAAGAAGCATACCCTCCACTAGAAATGTTGCATGGTGCATCTTTAACAAATCTGTAGTTCTAAAGTCATTGACTGATCCTGCAGCAGTCCCAGATGGAGGGTGATGTCTGCACTGTCACATTCAGAGGCTTGGATGTACCACCCCCTACTGGCCCCATCTGGATCCTGGGAGCCAACTTCATCGCCCGCTACTACACAGAGTTTGACCGCCGCAATAACCGGATAGGGTTTGCTACAGCTGTGTGATGCTTTTTTCTTATATTTACATAAGAGCAGTGGTTCACAAACTTTATACTCCACGTAAGCTTAGCATACAAGAGACAATTGCCATTTCAAATAAACATAAGGACAAGACAGGAGCTGTGTAAGACTTAACCAGGAGATACACTGTACTGAACCAGAATGAATGCAGGACTAAAGCAGACCTAATTGGGAATGGACAAAGCAGTGCTGTAATCTTAAATTCAGTTTAGCCCCATCACAAAAATGTAACTAAATCAATAGTCTAAATCATGCCTGTGAAAAAGTGAGCACTTTCAATACCACCAATAAAAAACATAGACACCACTGCAAAACCACTGCACTACTTTAACGATACACTGGGACAAATGCCACATCTATGTTAATGGTTGCACTGAAAACTGTCCACATTTTTGTATTTATGGGTGGCAAACACATGTAGTATAAGCGTGTGACTGTGATGATCGTTCCCTACTGCTACGGTGACAATCTGTATTCTGTTGACGAAATAAAAATAAACGTGTATACTGGGATTTGATTTGTTATGCTAAGCTACAATAATAACTCCATTGTTTTATTTCTACTCCTAGTCTTGGTCTAGGTTTAGTTAAAGGCAGATTGTTTCTTTGACATGTGTACTGCTCAGGATAATGCGCCTATAGGAAAAAAAAAAAAACACACTTCTCAACAGAAAGGCTTTATGGAGCTCTAAAAACAGACACAGTGTAGATAATCAGGAATAATCTTACAGGGCAGATTACTATAGTTACTATATGTTAGAATCAAAGAAAAAATATAATGTAAAATATGATGTATTTAATTTAGGAAGGTACAATATTTACAGTGAAAAATTAGTATGTAGACTGTAGTTTCAGATATACTTTGTAGTACAGCTACAATGTTTTGCAAAGAAACTCCTGACTACAAGGATACTCCACTGCAAAAACAACATTTGTGGTGATACTTCTTATAGCAGTGTCACATTTGTACAACTAATTTCCATGGTAACTACAATTAAGTACAATAGCATTTGTATTGTACTTTAGATTTATAGCATGGCAGAAACCAAATTTGAAAGAATATTAAAGGTTTAAAGTCTTAAAATGTCATTTATTAAAAGGGGTCACACATAGAATCAGTGATAACATTTGCTTGCAAAAATTATTTAAAAAAATTGACAAAATCATAAACTTTTCTCTGTGGCATAATTTTACAAGCCGTGACATGAACATATAAAAGTATTTTTAAAATGAACACAAAACAACTACTTTTCATGTCTTAAATAAATTTGTCCGGAAAAGCCTATTTCATTAATGTCATTCGATAACATGAAGTTAAAGGGCCAATTTGAACAATAATCTGAGGTCTTTCCTCATGTATCATGTGATGGTATCACTCTGAGGACCTGTAGGACTGTAAAGTGGAAACAAGTTTCAGATTTGGCTTCGTAGTTTTTGCTGGTGATGCCTTTGTCACGAGATGTACAAATGCCACAAATGTGGGTGTCATTTGGTGCAACACTGTTATGAATTTTAAAATACTACATTTGAAATCAGTGGTTGGTGTGAGCAGTCAACACCGATGCTTTTGTTTCTCTTTGATGGATAAAGTTAAATGTTATTCGGTAACAGAAAATGCGTCATTCGGTGAAATGGAATTTGTCATTTGGTAAAACAGTCCTGTGCCTGTTGATGGAGACATTAAGCATTTAACTCTAAAATATCTGCATTTCTTTTACAATTTTATTTGTATTATTTAACTAACTATATTTGCTACTATATTAGTAATAAGTAATACTTTTAATTTTTAATGTAAAATAATGACATAAATAAAGGAAATTAGGTTTGGTAGATTAATTAGTATTTATTCAAAATGCAATTGGACAATAAATATATTAAAGGTAGTTAGATAGATGTTGTTGGTAGGATTTGGGTGAGCTTTTATAAAGTCAGTTTAAAAAAAATAAACAGTTTTTTTTGTATTTCAGTTCAACCATCATTCGGTAACACAGCAAATGTCATGCAGTCATATTACTGTGAAATGTATCAGAAAAAGTTTGTTTTGACATTATATATATATATATATATATATATATATATATACATATATTTTTTACATAAGAATTTAAAGAGGGAAAGTGCTAAATGCTTAAGTTTGATCAAATTTTGAACTGTTTTACTCTTTTTATAAATAATAATAATAATAATAATAATAATAATAATAATAATAATAATAATAATAATAATAATAATAATAATGTTTATTTGTTCAGTTTGTGTTTTTCATAATTTTCAATAATATAAGTTATTTTAAATGTAATTCAATTTGAACAATATGTCTTTTGCACTGAATGGTATTTAAGATGTCCCTGTCTTTAAATGCAGAAAAATGTTGTTGTTTTTTGTTTTTTTGTTTTTTTTAATCAACATTTGTTTTCAAGGGGCATATACGAAATTATAAAATATACACTTAAATATACCAAGAAATCTATACATTTTGTATGCCATTATAGTTTCATTTTTTGAGCATTTGAAAACTGCAAAAGTCACTGACTCAAATATAACTCAAAAGGTTCTTAATGAATTTGCTTCTCTGCGGTAGACTGAACATTCTGTTCAAACAGTATCCAAGCTGCAGTAAAAACATCTCACATTGCAAGTCCATATAAATGTACAGCCTAACTATAGAAGCCTATAGAACACCTAAAACACCATCAGACAGTACAGATCCATCAGACAGTACAGATCCATCAGAAAGTACAGATCCATCAGACAGTACAGATCCATCAGACAGTACAGATTCAGCCACACTGAGGAAATATTTGTCTTCCTTATATTACATGCATTAGTTGATTCATTCTGAAACCTAGTCATTTTGTAAAGGACCACCTGGAATGGTCCCCAGAGCTATGTCTAGTCAGAGGAACAACTCATCAAAACAATATTTTTTGTAAATACAATTGTAAAAACACCACTGAATTGTCATATTTAAAAAAAATAAAAATAATAAACATTGTCTGTGAATTGGTCAGGAAGACTTGGCATCTCTGGTACCTGCAGGGGAGGCTTTGGGGGAAAAGCTTGGGATCCACTGAGAGACAAAACCCTTCCTCTTCACCATCTACATCTCGGACTTCATATACAACACAGACAGCTGCCATCTCCAGAAGTTCTCTCTCTCTCTCTGAATGTCAGCAAAACTAAGGAAATGATCGCAGCATCCCCCCATCGCCATTAACAACGCTGAGGTGGAGCAGGTCAGCAGTTTTAAGTTCCTTGGGGTACACATCACTGAGGATCTGTCCTGGACACTACATACAGACGCTGTGGTTAAGAAAGCCCGACAAAGACTACTTCCTGAGGAAGTTGAGGAAGTTTGGTATGAACACCAGCATCCTCACAAACTTCTACAGGTGCACCATCGAGAGCCTGCTGACGGGCTGCATCACAGTGTGGTATGGGAACTGCACTGCTCAGAGCCGCAAAGCACTACAGAGGGTGGTGCGAGCGGCAGAGGACATCACTGGCAGCAGTCTCCCCTCCATCCAGGACATTTACCACAGCAGGGGTCCGCGTAAGGCCCCTGCTGTGGCAGCATCACTAAAGACCATACTCATCCGGCACAAGGACTCTTCCGTCTGCTACCCTCTGGTAGACGATACAGGAGCCTGCCAGCACGCACAAAAAGACTCAAAGACAGCTATTACCCCCAAGCTGTCAGACTACTGAACTCTGGATAATACTCTAAATAATACTGAACTCTCAATAATACTGCACTAAACTACTTCTCATTATGCATAATTATGTTTACTGCTGCAGCTCTGTATGAATGTATCATGTTTGTCACTACCTCACTGTAAACTACCGTTACCTGTGCAATAATCTGTGCAATAACCTATGTGCAATATCTATACCATACTATGTGCAATATGAAATCCACATGCAACACCCATACCACACCATATTATGTGCAATCTGTGAAATACTTACACCTTATTTGATCTTTGATTTAATCCTACCTGCACCTTGTACATTGTACCCTGTATTTTATTACATTTTATTACATATTTTATTATATTGTTTATTATATTGTTTACTTCTTCCCCTGCACTTTTGCAACACTTTTTTACCATGTACTATTATTGCATGTTATTAGTACTTCTGACTATCTTAGCGAGTCAAGGGTTCTTCTGATCCTAAGCATTTCATTGCATTGTTGACCTTGTGTTGATTCTGCATATGACAAATAAACAATCTTGAATCTTGAATCTTGAAGTTCTCCGATGACTCGGCCATTGTGGGCTGTGTCTGAGGGGAACGAGCTGGAGTACCGCTCGGTCATCAGAGACTTTGTGGACTGGTGTGGGCGCAACCACCTGAGCCTGAACACCAGTAAGACAAAGGAGATGGTGATCGACTTCAGGAGGAGAACACTACCTCACTCACCAGTGAACATCCAGGGGCAGGACATAGAGACTGTGGACAGTTTCAAGTACCTGGGTGTTCACCTCAACAATAAACTGGACTGGTCCCACAACACCGATGCCCTGTACAAGGGCCAAAGTCGCCTCCACCTCCTGAGGAGACTGAGGTCCTTTGGAGTGTGCAGGCCTCTGCTCAAGACTTTTTATGATTCTGTGGTGGCCTCTGCTCTCCTCTATGCTGTCGTCTGCTGGGTCCCGAGCAGCACAGAGTGGGACAGAAAAAGACTCAACAAGCTGGTCAGGAGGGCCAGCTCTGTCCTGGGCTGCCCTCTGGACTCTGTAGAGGAGGTGGCTGAGAGGAGGGTACTGGCCAAATTCACATCCATCATGGACAACAGCTCTCACCCTCTGCACCGGACTGTAGAGGAGCTGAGCTCCTCCTTCAGCAGCCGACTGAGGCACCCCCAGTGCAAGAAGGAGCGCTACCGCAGATCGTTCATCCCCACCGCCATCAGACTGTATAATTCTACTATATAGGCCAGACGTGCAATATGGTTTTTCCAATGTGCAATATCGTTTTTCAATACTCTCCTTGTTACTGTTTTATTATTATTACTTATTATATTATTATTATTATTATTATTATTATTACTTATCTTTATTATTATTATTATTATTATTATTATTATTATTATTATTATTATTATTATTATTATTATTATTATTATTACTTATCTTTATTATTATTATTACTTATCTTTATGCCATTCTTGCCTGCATGCACTTTTCTTTCTTGTTCAAACAGTCCCTACCTGGAGCTACTGTGACAAGTAAATTTCTCCTGCGTGAGATCAATAAAGTCTTATCTTATCTTATCTTATCTTATATTACATTGTGTGGATGAGGAAACAGTAAGACAAGCAACATCATGCCTCGGCTACCTGTGATAATGGCTCATAGTATGCTAATAGTTAAAAATTGTAGCCCAACTATGGTAAATGTAGGTGAAGACACAGAGGCCCTGAGGTTAAAAAGGTTTGTGATGTGACACCTAGACATGATTTAAGAGCAAAGTGCAGAATGTTCCATGTAAGCACATTAAAGTAACAAAGTGTGGAAAATTCTTCCTGCAGTGACAGATTCAAGTGTTTTTCTCTCTCAGTTGGCAACTCGGTTTGCTATTCTTTTTCACATAGGTAGGTCAGCGGTCTGCTTCTTTGGATCAAGCCTCGATTTTGTAGTTGAATTGCTGGGCATGAACACATAGTATACCTGATGCCACAGTATACTATATGTATTTCCAATTTGCCACTCAAAACTTGGAATTTTAAAACATTTATTTAAAAAAAAAATTAAAAGCAATTCCTAAGTTGACATTAGTCATTTTATATTAAGATAAGTGTGATGCCCAGGACAGTGGATCTTGAAAAGCAGAACAGAGGTGGGAGGTCTTTAAAAGGGCCGTCTGTTAGTGGAGACAGTCATTCTTGGTTTGAACTCACTCTGGGCAAGAGGAGCACATCAGGCAATACTTCCAGCGCCACATGACAAAGTGTCAGATTTACTTAACAATAAATTCCTTTCTGTGGAGTGGAAGTGAATATAGGAAAAGGATCTTTTTGCTTCAATGTGTGTAACAGAGGAGTCTGGTGTTTTCCATTGTCAAACACGTACCAGATGACCATCCTTGTGTCAACCCTGATCCAGAATAAAGCTAAGGTAAGGGCACAGCTTTTCTACTATGGACCTCAGCGAAGCATGCAATACAAAAGATAATGTGTGAGTGCACTTTATGAAATTTACAGTTGTATTGAGCAGTTTGTTGGCCTTTATGCTGACATCATGGAACTGATCAAGAAGAGCAATCATGTGATAGATGACATTTGGATCATGTGCTCCTGCCACATTCCGGACGCATCAATAGTTATATTAGATTAAATTGATCTGATTATAAGTCATTTTCAGGCACAAAGTTAACTCCCAATAATATCCACAGGAGACTCTTTGAGCTTTGGACTTTTTCTGCTCAATGTGTTGGATTCTTAGCTCAGTATTAAACACAATTGCACTGATTTTTTTAGGCCTTGGGAACCTATTACTACTCCCAACAGTTATTACTGGAATCTGTGATTACTTCTCTCCTATATAATTTCATAATGATGTTATATCATTAAAAGAATATGAGTAACAGACCGACATCAATATACAATGCTTTTGCCATGTTTGTAACAACATAGTTTGTTGTTTATACTTTAGTGTCCAGAAAGTGGCAGATGATTTAGTAAAGGGCTGTAGGTGTTTGATAAGTGTTGGCTTGTCTTTTTTTTTTTAATCCAAAACTGTGGGCTGAGTCCCTCTGGAATTGATCTTAGAGCAGGAGTTGCCAAAAGCTTGATAGCAGTCATCATATTCACCTCAGGAGCTTGATTCTGATGATCAGAATCAAGCATGCTCAGGCCATGCTTCAGAATGGACTGAAGTATTGACCATAACTGGAACTAATCAAATTCTGAGGTAGGTTCTTCTGAGGTCATGTGCATTTACACTTGGGCTGTGGTATTGTGACAGCAAAGAGCCTCTGAGTGCTAAACTGGAAACCAGATTTTTTATGGGGACCCTTGTTGATAGGCAAAACTCACAAACAGAGCGGAAGGCAAAAGAGTTGTTTTCAGTAAAAGGGCTGTTTTTGGGGCTACTGAACATGGGCGGTATTATCACATTTTGAAGCTAGTGTCATGTCAACATAGGGCTAAATGATTATTTATGCAGATTTTTAATGGTTCACTGGGGACTATTGATGGTGAACTAGTGTGATTGATTTCATGTATATAAGGGTCCATATGTGTTAGTCCCTCTGTCAGAGTGTAGTGACACTGGCTGCTTCAGTTCCAGGTAAAGTGTCTTTGTGTGCTTGTGTTGCTGAGCTTCCCTCTGACGATGACGGAGGTCCCTGGTCCCTGTAGACATTCCATTACACGGGAGCATCTGCACACACTCAGACACTTGGTAGGTCCCACAGAGTCATGGCCACACATCAGCCGCACAGACAGCTGATATCTCACTGTTGTTTTGCAGATGGATAACCAGTTAAAGGCTGGGTGTTCTATGACGTACACATTCATAGAGCGGAGAACTTTGGTAAGGTAACTCTTGTTTTATGGACAGTTACCTCTTGAAACATTTGAATCAAACTTTCCATCTGCTGCTTCATGCATTGTTTATTACCATTTGTTCTGGTTTCCCACAGAGCAAATGCTGCTTTGTAAAAGCTGCTTTACCCTGGATCTTAGAACTCCTCACTACACACTTCAAATACAGCAGAGATTCAGTTAATGACGGCTATGTTCAGTCCCTGAGGGCCCTGATCCTCAACATGTATTCTCAGAAGTGTGTGCCTCAGATTAATGAGGAGGTGGAGGTGAGTCTCAAGTGTTCTTTCCTCAGTGTTTAATAGGTTATCATTTTCATAACTGGAAACATGTTTCCAGTTATGTGGCATGTGAAATATGATGTGTTAAGGACTGACCACAAACCACAAACAAAGATAAATATGGTGATTGAGGAGAGTTGTATGTCTTGTGCTTTAGGACAAGCCTGAGAGTTTTGAGATGCTCTACAGAAGCTCTCCTTCAGAGGCACTGCATAGGGCATTAGAGGTGCTGACACTTTACTTGGAACTGGTCACAATGGGTGAGGCCCCCATCGACTGGACATGCCAGAATGAATACACAGAGACTCTGAGCTCCACCACAGAGTTACCAACAGAGTCCACCATTCAATACTACACAGGTGGAACCCCTAATCAAAACATACATATGAATTACACAGGGTATGTCTGGGACAACAAAGATAACCAATTAAATGTTGTTTTCCACAGACAGTTATGGTAGGGACTCCAGAAAAGCCACTCAGAGAAAAGCTGTGCGAGACCTGTACAAACTGGTCTTCATCGTCACCTCCATCTGTAGTGGACTGCTGTTCATATTGACTCTCTACTGTCTCATCACACAAAAGGTACTGCTATTCTTTTATTCAGTGCATTTACATGAACATGAAGAAAGCTACAATCCTGGGCCTGTGTTTTGTTATTTCTAGTAAATATTGAACATTACAAAGAATGGAAGTGGCCAAACTTTCACATTTCTGTGGTTGTATGCAGCAGCACACTCAATATATGAATGTTACAGATTCTCTTCTTCTCTGGGATTGGCATCAGTGTTACACATGCTGTGACTCAGAGCATGACTCTGGCTTTGGCTCCCTATCCACAATTTCAACATTTAAAAAACTGTTTTAATATTGTGTAAATGAAATTACTTTTTATTCTCAATGAATATAAATACAACATTTTGAGATAAACAACATCGAAGCTGCATAACAGGCCAGTAAAAATGCCAAACAACAATTAGAAACAGCATGATGTTCAAACTTAAGTGGAAGACGTTGGACCAATTTAAAGGAAACATATTTTACCCTGAAAACAAACTGATTTCAGTCAGGGTTTCTCACCACTATTAATTCACAAATCAGCCAGTTTAATGTTGTTGCACATGTATATATGTATATACATGTATATTTGTATGAATATGCCTTTGCAGAAAAACAGTTGTTTCATGAATAAAGGTTTTCATTACAGCAAATGCATGCTGACTAAGTCGCATTTCACAAAGCCCTATAATCCTTCTGCTTCCAATACTGAGTCAAACACAAGGCATCACAAAAGCAGTCACAAAACATCTGCATTCTTGAAAACTGTAGTAAACTACACACCTATTTTATTTAATATTTTAACCAATGTTCATTTAAAATGTGTAGTTCTGTTTTTGTGTAGTAAAGGATATTTTTGTCATCGAACACAATGTTACCTTCTTCCATTTATTCATTGTCTCATGGTACAGGCTTTCATATAACTACTTGCTTTTAAAGAACTGTACACTATTTCATGAATTTAAAAGCCAGACAAAAGTTAATGTGTTAACATCAGACTGGTTCAAAGTTAATCACTCTAAAATCCCATCCTACTGCTCAGTAGCTTATTAGTAGTCTCAGCTTCATGATAAACAGGTCAAGGGAAGATAGGCCTCGTAAAATATTTAACAAGGATTGCCTTTAGACACACATTTGTCTATTATGCGCTCGAGCTTTACTTAAGCCAGCAATGGTTTCAGTAAAAATATGAATAAATCCTTCTAGTCCAACAAAGGATCATACAGCTGTCAGTAATAATTACACAATTTACACAGTCCATCTGCGTGCTCTTCTTTACATTAGAGTTACTACAATTTATATGCTGTTATGCTTTTTTTTTTCTTTTTATTTAAACTGGAACCCAACCTAAAAAAAATGCATTAAACTGGCAAACATACAGCAACTGTAGCAAGCGTATCCAGACAAAATGCCTCTGCTCTTCCATCATATTAAGATTTGTAACAAAAAGATCATCAGAATCGTAAAATGTTACTTTACAAATCAGACATCAGAAACAGAAATTTACTTTTGTGGTATTTCATCCTAGCTTGGCCTCTGACCTCTTTCCAGCTCAGTGAGAAGTAGGATCAAGCACAGCTTTGTCTAGAGGCGCCAGTCAAAACAACATAAACATGGGGCCTCCACTCAAATGTTAGCTTTGCTTCAGCATCTGCGATACATTATCAAGATTAGCCTTGGTCAATATTTAGATAGCTCAACAGTAGTAAGATCATTACATACGCTTAAAAAATCTGACAACATCAAATTAAAAGTCAAAGAAAAAAAAACTTAAGTTATCCATTCAAACCAAACAGTGGAAGAAAGAACATTGTTAATTAATCTAAATAAATTGTGTGAAATATCTTAAAAACATCTTATAAGGAAATGTTTTTGGTCCTCTGTCTGGATCTAGACAAGTCTGGAGTATGAGTAGTGTGTCTTATACATGTAAAATGTGTAACGAATGTCTGATTATTCATGTCTCTTTGTGTACTGTTTTCAGAAATCCCAGATTCATCACAGGTCAAAAACACACACAGACCTAAGGTAAGATTTGTACCGTGTGGTACTACACCTACTACTCTTAAAGGGATATGCCACCCCCAGGTCAAATTTGGGCATCTCCCCACAGTCCAGAGACTAAAATAAGTGGTGAAAAGCGTTTTCCTGCTCACCCAGCCATTGTCCGAGTCTGTCACCACTGACCGCCGCAGTATCTGCTGCTCCTCCGCCTTAGACTGGAGTCTAACGTCGCCAGAGAAAGATTTCGGCCAAAAGGAATTAATTTGCTCGATGCGTTTCCCAATTACTTTCTGTGTAGTGCGCATTCATATCGAGTGCAAATAAATGTGCAAATCAACACGGAGAGCTTGCCTTGGTCATTTTGGGTGGGAACTATTTTCCAGTGCGGAAGAATACAGCCGAATCACGCACCACGTTGTGCAACAGGGGAACTCCCTTCCCGGTGCGTAACTGGGATTCCCCTGGCAGCGTGGTGCGTGATTCGGCTGTATTCTTCCGCACTGGAAAATAGTTCCCACCCAAAATGACCAAGGCAAGCTCTCCGTGTTGATTTGCACATTTATTTGCACTCGATATGAATGCGCAC
Source organism: Paratrypauchen microcephalus (assembly GCA_036785185.1). Lineage (NCBI taxonomy): Eukaryota > Metazoa > Chordata > Actinopteri > Gobiiformes > Gobiidae > Paratrypauchen > Paratrypauchen microcephalus. The sequence continues at coordinate 46,121 of JAVJIX010000052.1, read as the reverse complement.
TACACAGAAAGTAATTGGGAAACGCATCGAGCAAATTAATTCCTTTTGGCCGAAATCTTTCTCTGGCGACGTTAGACTCCAGTCTAACGCGGAGGAGCAGCAGATACTGCGGCGGTCAGTGGTGATCGACTCGGACAATGGCTGGGTGACCAGGAAAACGCTTTCCACCACTTATTTTAGTCTCTGGACTGTGGGGAGATGCCCAAATTTGACCTGGGGGTGGCATATCCCTTTAATGATGCTCATTTTAATCAGTGTGTTTCTATGTGAAACAGAGATCTGCAAGGCATTGAGATGGAAGAATAATAATGTAAGTGTAGTTTTCTTGCTTTTTCAAAGAACATTTGATGAACTACTCATTGTAGCCTTGGCATTTTCTCAATTGCAGCACATTTTTGCAGCAGCAGACAGTGCAATTATGAACCTGTACATTTGATCCAACTTGTAAATTTTGTGTTTGTATTTGTGCAGAATGTATAATTTATGTTCACCTATTTAATCTAAGGTTTTGCTTTGACTGAGCGCAAAGATGGACCTTAAATGGAATCTGTTCTATATATCAAGTTTACGCATTATAAAATGCAGGTATTGTTGAACATTGAGGTTTTGTTTTTACATCTTTGTAAAGTATATGATGTTTCTTACTACCATTTAACTCAGTGAATGTAAGTTTGCTAAACACATGTATGAATTATTTATTACTCAAAGCAGTCACAGTGTTGTACAGTAAAAAGAAAAGTGTGAAGAAACCCTCAGTCGTCCAGGTAGAATCCATGACAAAAGGAGAAATTCAGTTTGTCAACTGGACAAAGTTTAATTGGTCGGAGCTCTTCCAAGCTACTTCTTCAGTTCGAACTGAAGAAGCAGCTTGGATGAGCTGCGAAACATATCCGACCAAATAAACTTTTGCCTTTTGCCAGTAAAAAAAACAACAAAAAAACTATTTTCTCTAGCTAGCACTAGTATTGATATGCATACACTGAAATGTTTAATAGATCTTTTTTTTTTTTTATTAAAAGTCTGCCTCCATCCTGTGTGTTGAAACAATTCATTACAGATCATAAATGGTTTGATTAAATTCTCCTCCTCCACTATGGGTTCTGGGGAGTATGTTATTGGTCAAATACACTGAACTGTTGTTACTGGTAAAAACAGCTACTAGTGCACTACAAGGCGCTAAAAAAAACCCTCAAATGATGCCACCAAAAAAAAAAAAAAAATCTGTGTATCACTCGAAGAAGTCTATGTATCTTGGAAAACCAAAATTTTGGAAACCATCTTGGAAACCAAATTATCAAACTGTTCCCCATCTGTGATGATGTGCATGTGTGCTGGTCATGGACAAAGAAAAAGGCTAATCCACTCCATAACTCTTAGGGAAAGAGAAAAAGAAACAGCAATATAAAACGATCTACAGTATAGTTAATTTTACAAGCTACTGCTTATCAAAGTACAAACCACTGCTGAACAGGATACGATTCATCTTTCTTTTCGAGACTCATCTCCATTGCAAAACAATGAAAGTATTTCTATAATTCAATTTAGTGTTTTTCTGCATTGATTAAAGGCAGCTGTGTGACATGAAAAGGCAAGTTTTCTTCAACAATAAGGGGACTGCCTCAAAGCAGCCAGAATTGTCAAGAGAGCTGCATTTTTCACTCTCCTAAATTCTTCACATATTTATCCATTACAAAAAGAATAACTGCAGGTAAAAGCTGTCTAAACAAACCTTGCTTATTTACAAAGTAAAAACAAGAATCAGCAAATGTCAAATATCAACAGATAATTCAAACTAGTATAAGGTATCAACACAAAACTATTAAGGGGACATATTTTGCAAAATTGACTGTGGGGTTATATCCCTCATTGTCCTTTATTGATTCACACATGCTTGAGTAATCCTGTATTGTTCACAACTTTTTCACAACAGTATGTTTTCTTTAAATTAGCCATAACAAAATGAGCAAACATTGTAATGTTAATAATGGCAAAACCTAATCAAAATGTATTTTTTTATGACTGTGTTAGAGCATAATTAAAATATGTATTAATTTCAAAAAACAATCCTCATTATAAGAAAGTCAAATGCTTTAGTTATAACATTACCTGTCACCCGCCATTCATATGCCTTATCAAAATACACCACATGATGGAGACAAAGCTTCTGAGTAATTTGAGACCAACGTCTCACATGGCCAAATACTTTTTTTCCCATAGACTAGTACTTCCATTGGTTTGCCCCATCTCTTAAAGCATCTGCCAAAATGATGATTGGTTTGCTGAAAAGATGAGCTCCTGTTCATCTTGTGTAGCTTCATTTGATACCTCTATCATTTAGACACATTTTCTTGAGAGGAGTGGTTCTCAAAATACTGTATGTTACATGGTTTGTTTCCTGGCATATTCAGTATTGAGACAGATTAATCAAGTATTTGTCAGATTTCAAAATGGTTTAGATGTAGATTAGATCTTATTTTAGAGCAGTTTTATTACAAGTTTAGTCCTATTTAACCTGCACTTAAATATGTTGTTGACTGCCAGTTCTTTCAACTCCTTTTCATGTGGGCTTTACATGTGAGCACTAGAGACATTAAACATCAATAAAAGCAACACGGCGCAAACAGTAGGCAGCTTCAGGAGGAATGTCTTTGGCACTGATCTGATTGGCATCCAAACGTAGCATTCTCAACATGGAGAAGTTTGTCATGTCGATCGAACTGCAAAAGCTGCTCAAGGAGAACTCTGTGGGAAAACAGATTGGAAACACAGATATTAGTTCTGACTGAGACTGAGGCTGTATGATCATGACTTAAATGCGCTCACTGCATAAGTCATATCAAGATGTTGGGAGCCATCAAGTCCACATTTGTTGATTGTGGATATGATATGAAGGCACAAAACAGTGAAGAGATTGTGTTTCTATTGGAAATGGGATACACTTCTTTCTTTCTTTTTTTTGACTCAATGTTTAATTTTTTACACTAAAGATACTGTTTCACCCTCTTTTTTGACATCCAATTTTGTCATTGCTTAAATATTTGAGGACCCCTGGGGCTCTGGTCAGCTGGACTCACACTGACTACCATATTCTGTCTCCCATTCATTTAATAGGGATAATATGAGTATTCAAATAACTTAACATATCTTTGGTGAATAGAAGAGTTCCCAATACCTTAAAATGTAATATAATGCCCTTGTATGCATAGTTCTCTCAGTAATATTTGAATAATATGTAGTGTGCATGTTCCTACCTTTGATCTTATTGGCTTGGAGATAAAGGTTTTCCAGGCGCTTGCTGACAGTGGGAATCCTCTCCAGTTTATTGTGAGAAAGATCAAGTTCAATCAATGTACTGATGTTAAAGACATTGGCTGGAAGTCCTTTATCTGTTAGTTTATTATGGGCCAAGCGCACAAACTGTAACTTTGGTGTCTTGGTGAGGAAGCCTGGAGGCACGCTGTCTATATGGTTGAACTCCAGATACAGCTGTTGTAGCCTTTCAGGAAGGTTCTCTGGGATTTTCTTTAGCTTGTTTTTCCTGATATCCAGCCTGCTTAAAGACTTTAAACTCTTAAAAGCACCTCCAACAGTCTCTATTTCATTTGCCTGTAGCTGAAGATTGGAGAGGTTCACCATTCCCTCAAATGAGCTTGAAGAGATTTTAGAGATTTTGTTGTGTCCAAGTCGAAGATCTGTGATGGACTTAGGTAGGTTAGCAGGTAAACGAGTCAGGTCATTGTGATTCAAGTAGAGTCGGTCAAGATTTTTAAGATTGCTGAAAACATTCTTCCCAATTTTTTCAGAACTAAGCTTGTTGTGAAACAGGACAACCCAAACCAAATCAGTAGCATTATCGAACACTCCCTCCTGGATGCCTGAGATCTGGTTGTGCTGAAGGTAGACATACTTGATATGAGAGGGTACGTAGGGGATGTGCTGTAGGTTGCGGTTGTGGCAGTACATGGCTGTTGGATAAGCTGAGGGGCAGTCACACTCCAGAGGGCAATCCACATCGTCTAGCACCCAGCCACTATGGCGCCAACGTCCACGGAGCTGGGACAACCACTGAAACTGGCTGTACTGGCCAAAACTTAGAGGTACTAATCCAAATGTGAGAAGAAGCACAAATGCTTGCATGATCCCTAAGGAGACATTTATATTATCACAAATTTTATATATTTAAAAAAAGGTATTAAAGCCCATATTATGCTTTTTTCTGATCTATCTATGTTGTTATGTTGGCTCCTCATCAAAAACATACCTGGAGTTGTGTTTTCATTCACAAATGTTTAACCCACAAATCTGCATATTTAGGCTGAGTTCTTCTTTCAGACATAAAAAACTCCACCTTGTGATGCCATGTAACAATACAGAAAGGGCTTCACTATGTTTTAATCTCCATACACATTTTGTAAAATAATTTGGCTAATGTTAGAGTTAGAGTTGCCAAAGTCTACTAAACAAAAGGTAAAAGGTAGCTGTTAACTTTAAAACTACCACTACATGACATCACAATGGAATTAAGCATTTTGAGCTTTGGGAATGTCGAGAGACAAATACCGGTAATAAAGGGTTACTCACATGTGTGAAAGAAACAAAACACAACTCCAGGTATGTTTTTAAAGAGATAACAATATTAGAACACACAAGAGTCCATAATTGAGTAATATATTACCTTTAATATTATTTGAGTGAGTTTTTTCAAAATTTAAAATAAAGAAATCACTCACCAACTGGTTCCACGTAATACCTCCTCCTTGTGTGTGTATTGCTCTGAGACTGAAGCTGGGATGTTGTTGGTATATATGGTAAACATCCCCCCTGCGGTTGCAGCTGTAGCCCCAGCCACACACTCTCATTAAAACTCATACATTTTTCCACTTATACACTCCACTATACACTACAAAATATCACCTCCAGCCATGTCAATATCAATCCCATCTGTGCAGCATCGCCGACATCTGCTTTTTAACAACCCCGTTTTCTCTCACTGTGTCATGCCCTATCATTAGGAACACTACACAAAGTCTGCCTTGTTGTTTATTGTTCTGGGGGGAAGCTTGCGGTATTAAACATTTATGCTGTACAAAATATGACTTACATAATAATAAAACAGTGTTGCTTTGGAATTTAACTAGAACAACAAACATGCATTCATTTGTTGAAGCAAATTGTGTCCCCCGCGTATCCTTTGCATAACCAACCCTGTTATTTGAGTACTATCTTCAGAAATATTTGTGAGTTGCTGCAGGTAGTCAATTTGGAGATTACAGTGTTCACCCTGTAGAGAAAGTCAGCATTTTTTGAGCTGGCGCCAGTGCTGCTTCTTCTGAACTGAAACAGAAACATAGTCTGTGAGTCCTAAATATATCATTTTTTCACAGAACGAAGACAAAACTGACATAGCACCTGAAGGGCTATTCAACTGAGCTCCTTTGCTGAAGTAATCAAAGCATCCTGATTCACAACTGGATGCTTTTCAGCACGTAATAACACAATCTAAATGTGTGTTTAGCTCTGAAGACATTTAAGACCCAGGTATAACTGATTATGCGTGGTACACGGAAGCAGATTATTTATTTTTGGTGAGCTAAACCTGAAGTTTTAGCTCACCAATTTTTCAGAATTAATCTTGTTGTGAAACAATGCTGCCACAGTCTATATGCATGCCATGATACTCTCCCATATTAAATACTGTTTAACCACATGGTCAAACACAAACAACACCACCCTCAAACCACTGCAATCATTATACAAAAGAACAATAAAAACACTTGACAAGAAACCAATCCAATGTCATCATTGTGAAATATTACACAAACTCAAATTACTGAACTGGGACAATATGATCAAATACACAAAACTCTGCCTTCTGTTTAAAATTATAAATGGTCTCTCTTCACCCCCACTTTCACAGTTCATTACAATAAGATCATCCTCAAGCTGGGTAACCAGGGGGGCAGTTAGAGGGGACTGCATAATCCCACTCAGGAAAAGCACATTTGATAGTCCTCATTTTTGTCACTGCAGCACATACATATCAGAGACTCACCATCATACCACACGTTTAAGACTCTTTTTTTAAAAAAAAAGTGGTTGAGTGAAAATCAGCACTGCACACATTAATTTCCTTTTAGAGTCACCTTTTTTTGTTCAGTCCTGTTTGTTGTGTTACTGAGGGGTGCCAGATGTATGTGTGTTCTGTGTGTGTGTATGTGTTGTATGTATATATTGTTAATGTTTTACCAAGTGTGCATGGGTGTTGAGTGAGCCTGAAAGCATGTAAATAGTGTAAATAATTTTGTATGTACATTGTTTTAACCTGTTTTTTTTTTTCTTAGGATGACAATGTAACATCTGTCCAGGGACTGCAGATGAAAACTAGCCTCTTGGCTAAATCTGGTGCATTTACAGAAATGTTCATTAAAGTACACTGTCCCTGTCAAATAAATAAATAAATAAACAAACAGGAGAACCCAAACTAAGTCGACAGCATTATCGAACACTCCTGGATGCCTGAGATCTGGTTGCGCTGAAGGTAGACATACTGGATATGAGAGGGTATGTAGGGGATGTGCTGTAAGTTGCGGTTGTGGCAGTACATGGCTGTTGGATAAGCCAGGTAACTTCATTACCTGAAGTTTTTGAATAATCATAAGTAAGTACAGAGAAGTGGGTGGAGATAGAGGGTAGGTGAAACTGGTATTTTTCTACCATGAATAAAACACACCCTCTAGGTTAGGAAAATTATTGAAGATTTACACTTTACACTGATTTGGTGTTATTTGGCACAAGTATGTTTTCTAACAACACAATTGTGATCTCATACATTTTACACTACTGAGGTGTGCCCTCTTCTTTCACATGGGACAAACCAGAGGTAGATTCATCAATTCTCACGATCAAGTCCAGATAAACAGAGAGGGGTGTTGGGAAGCGCAGCCTGGGCACCTGCTAATGATTTTAACATATCCCGGAAAAAGAGAAGGATAATGGAACACTGTGGTATTTAAAGAATTCTTCTATAAATCTAAAGTTCAAGTCGAAAGAAGTGTAGTGTTGTTAATCTTTGCAACGCATTAGAATTCCTTTCCACAATCACGACTGGCTAATTGAAACCACAGCACATACAAAAACATTTTTATGAGCAGGAACTTTAAAACCCATACCACAAAGTGGGAATTTACAAAACTAAAACACAATCTGGTGAAGTGTACACTGACTCAAAGCCGTAAGCAAGGATTAAATAAAGTTGCACATAAACAAGAAGTAGCTTTGTGTTTTCTTCTAATAAGACAAACTGTATAGAGCTAAATAGCTTATTTACCTGGCATTTTACAATTTGTCGTATAGAAGAAAACACAAAGTTTATATATAAAAAGAAGACAAAATACATTTTCTAAATATAAACAAGAAGCAGTTTTATGGCTCAAATGTGACAAAGGAAACTATTTAAAATATATTATAACAGTCTGACGACAAGCCATCAGACTTTATAACTCCACTGTATAGTCCAAATATGCAATATTTTTTCCATACTCTCCTAGTTACTGTTTTATTATTATTACTTATTTTATTATTGCTTATTTTATTTTATTCTTGCACTCTTTTTCTTGTTCAAACTTTCTCTGCCTGGAGCTACTGTGGCAAGTAAATTTCTCCTATGTGAGATCAATAAAGTCTTATCTTATCTTATATTATCTTATATTAACACACAAAACCTGCATGTTCCAACAATCTGTTCCACCTTGTGATGTCATGTGGCAAAAGGCAAAAGTGTTCCATTGTGTTATTAAACTCCTAAAGGTAAAAGGTATCTGTTAACTTGAAAGTTACCGTTTCAGGACATCACAAAATTAAACATTTTGAGCATTTTGAGCTTTGGAGATGTAGACAGATTAATAATAAACAATCATGTGTGAATGAAACAAAATATAACACAGAGAACACCGACCCTGCCCTGCCCCCCCCTCGACTGATCCCGCTCCAGTCCTCAGCGAGCATGAGGTGAGGTGTGCCTTCCGCCTCATTAACACCAGAAAGACGGAGTGCCGGGCCGGGTGCTGAAAGACTGGGCGGCGGAGCTGGTAGAGGTTTTCACCTCCATTTACAACATCTCACTGTCCTGCTATATGGTCCCTGCCTGCTTTAAAGCAGCCACAATCGTCCCTCTTCCAAAACAGCCCAACGTGACATGTCTGAATGACTACAGACCCGTGGCTCTCACCTCCATCCCTGCCAAATGCCTGGAGAGACTGGTCACCAAACGCATCAAATCCGCCTTACCGCCAACACTGGACCCACACCAATTTGCATACAGGGAGAACCGTTCAACTGAGGACGCCATTGCCATGGTGCTGCACACACTTCTGGAGCACTTGGAGCATAAAAACACCTATGCACGGCTCCTCTTTGTGGACTATAGCTCGGCCTTCTACACCATTCGGCCGTACAAACTCCGGTCCAAACTTCACCAACTGGGACTCGATGCCACCCTGTGTAATTGGATCGTGGACTTTTTGACAAACCGACTACAGTGTGTTAGAGTGGGCAAGAACACCTCCCCCACCCTTGTCATTAACACCGGGGCCCCTCAAGGGTGTGTCTGCTCTACACCCTGTACACACACGACTGCTCTGCCTCTTCTGTGTCCAACTTCATCGTCAAGTTTGCCGACGACACCACAGTGCTCGGTCTCATCACCAACGACGAAGAGGCAGACTACAGGAGAGAGGTGAAACATCTGGAGTCATGGTGTCAGAGTAATAACCTTGCTCTGAACACCAAAAAGACCAAGGAGCTGGTCGTGGATTTCCGCAAGAGGGGAAACACCACCCATCTACCTCTCTCCATAGGCAACGAGGTGGTGGAGAGGGTGAGGAGTTTTAAATTCTTGGGGGTGACAGTGACTGAGGACCTGTCCTGGGGAGACCACATCACCTCGGTGGTGGGCAAGGCACAACAACGCCTCTATTTCCTGAGGAAGCTGAGGAGCACTCCAGACACCTGATGGTAAACTTTTACAACTGTGCCATCAGCAGCGTTCTGACGTATGGCCTCCTAGTGTGGTTCTCCAGCTGCACCAAGTCGGACCAGCAGGTTTTCCAGCGAGTGGTGAAAGCTGCAGGGAGAATCATTGGAATGACTCTCCCGGAGATTAGCACCATCTTCTCCACTCGCTGCCTGGGAAGAGTGCGCAACATTCTGCGGGACCAGCACCATCCCGCACACCAGCTTTTCCACCTGCTGCCCTCAGGGAGAAGGTACAGGTCCATACGGGCCAGAATATCAAGACTTGCTAACAGTCTGTATCCACAGGCTGTGAGGTTACTGAACTCTGCCCCTCCCCTCTTTCTGCCGCCCTCTTATTGCCCCCCCCCCCCCTCTAACGGACAATAACGACATCCATACCCCACCAAGCAATATCTCTGTACCGGGTTGCATTGTTGCAGAATGTTACTATCCACTCCTCCCCTGTCACCCTTCCTCACCCTCCGTCCCCCAACAGTATCTGAATTTTACGATTAACATACCTTATGCTGCTGTAGTTTGTTGCACTATGTATATACTGGGTCAATGTTTACACGGGGCTATTTAAGGGTATTGCAGTGGGTGTTTGTAAGGATGCTCCAAACGCAATTTCGTTGTACTTGTGACAATGACAATAAATATTCTGAATCTGAATCTTACTTAACACATACATTAAAACTGTAAACTGATTTGACAGAATCTACTCCTCCAAAACCAGCTAAAGCTATAGCTATAGTTTTACATACACATTTCAATTTTAGTGTGATGAAAGTAATTATAAGTAATAATGTGAGAACATTTATTTGTCCCACAATGGGGAAATTTCAGAGTAGACTTACTTAGAAGCAGACAACGACCGTGAAAACTCCAAACATTCCTCTCAATTTCTGGACTCTGAAAAACACATTAGAACATTTGTCAGTAAATTAATGCATTAAATGATCCAAAGATTTGTGTGGAAAAAACAATTTACTCTATGTACAGTAATGCCAGTGACCATTTTGAAAGTTAAAGCCCAGCATATGTTAGATAAAATGAAAGCCTGACAAAGCTGTGGTTGTGTAAAGTTTTTAGGCTAATTTCAACATGTCACAACTAATTCATGTTATACACACAGACAAGCGCAGAATACACTTGAAAGAGCTGCATGTTTGGCCTGTTACTTAAATTACAACTGACTGGACCTCTGTTCTTTGATCATAATAAATAAAAAATAAATCAACAGACTGTGTTTTTATTGTAATTTGGGTTCATTCATATTTCATTTGAATTAAATGTATTTTTTGTAATTATTTCATTTTAGTTATAAATTAACAAAGTATAAAACAGTAATGAACAGGAGTAGAAGTAATAGTAGTAGTGGGAGTACAGTAGAAATAGCTGCAGCAGTAGTAGTTTTACAGTACTAGAGCAGCAGAAGTACAGGTAGTACAAGCAGCAAAGGTAGGCTACTTCTTACTAATTAAGATTAAGATTAAGCCTTTATTGGTCTCACACACAATGACACACAGTGACACACGGGAGAAATTTGACTTCTGCATTTGACCCATCCTTTTTCAGGAGCAGTGAGCAGCCATCTTTTTTGGCGCCCGGGGGGCAGTACCGTAAAGGGTCTTGCCCAAGGACCCACACTGGTTAGCTCATTGCCCGGGGGGGATTTGAACCCACAACCCCCAGGGGGAAAGTCAGTGACTTACCAGTTGAGCTAACCAGACGGTTATTAGTAGGGGAGGTAGTTGTTTTAGTTGTACCACAAATAGAGGTGGTAGCAGAGGCAGCAGTATGTAGTTCAGGAAGAGGGGCCACTGGAGTCAGTAGTAAAGCCTAGAGGTAATAAATGTTTCTCAAACAGATGAGTGCATCACTGGTGGTAATTAGGCTTCTTCTAATGGTACTCATGGTCCTTTGCCAGTTTAAACCTAATTCATTTTAATTTCATACAAAAGTATGGTTTGATAATGTATTCAAGATCTCTTCTTTACAGTGTAGGCATCAATAACCACAGGTTTAGACCTTTTAGCCCTGTTTTAGCAGTTTTTGGTGATAAGGCAGTACACTATCCATGGCAGTGATACATGGGAAGCCAAAGATGTAGGTCAACTTGGTGTGAAAAGTTTGAGAGGCACTACTATTACAATAAAACAGCCAAACAATTACATTAACATAGGGTGACTAGATTCCCATTCATGACTCACATTTATGCTTTAGTCATTTTAAGCATGCTTTTCTGTATTTTACCTAAAGAAGTAGTAATTTATGCCTCTCTTTACTTGGCAGGTATCAAATTGGTTAAAAACAGGAAACATCTGGGACATCAGTCTTGCCTTATGAACTGAATATTTCATTGCATAAAGAGAATGATAGATCTAGACTTTAGTTAACAAGTGTGGCCAAGCCTGATCCCATCAGATCTCAAGCTAAGAAAGGCCGGGCCTGGTTAGTACTTGGATGGAAGACTTCTGGGAAAATCAGGGGCCACAGTGGGGCGCCTGTCGCAGATTGGCAGCCTCGGTTTCGTCAGTCTGCCCCAGGGGAGCTGTGGCTACAATGGTAGCTTACCACAATCAGGTATGGGGTGAATGAATGATGATCTGTAAAGAAATTTTGTGACATATGTCTGTGAAAAGCGCTATATAAATAAAAACTTTACTTACAAGTCCGTGGCAGAAAATTTGGCCGAACCAAATCACGTAAGTTAATTGTTTAGACTGACCACAAAAAGGACCAATACATTTTCAGTTTAATTTAAATTTAGACCCTAGTCCAAGATTGATTTTATTTGTTACCAATGATTATTGAACTTGTACAAAAACATATTCATTTTTTACTTAAATTGATTTTACTCACACGCAGCTGCGTCTAGGCTAGGGACATGCGGACTACGGAACAGCAACACCGGCGTGCAGATTCCCATCGGAAGACAAAAGGTGTCGGACCAACACGCTGAATGGAAATGGTCGACATGTTTTGTGTTTATTTTATTTGGTAAAAGGAAAAAAATGGGCGCGCTATAAGTTGATTTTGTTACGTGAATACTATGAATATTTGCTCTTTCAAGCATGTTTGCCAAACCTTTCAGGGTGAAATCCAACACTGTAATCAAAGGATCTGACAGGTGAGTTATTCTGACTAGAATATTTCACGTTTTATTCCTTCAGTATCTCAAGTCTTTAGGCCAATATGTGTATGTTTTTACTGTATCTGGTTACTCTGCGCCTATGTGCAAGCATATCATCCAGTGCTGTGTTTGAGCAAATGTACATTTTTAGAATTATCCTATAAATAAACGAGACTTTGCTGATTAAATATTACATGGTGCTGATGGTATTTATTATTTGCTAATGCCTTTATATGACAGCGATTTATTTTATTGGAGGCAAAACTACCATTTTGGTTTAAGAAAATGCCATGCCATGAAAAGGAATAGCCCAGCTGTGGTATCAAAAGACTACTTTATAATCGTATTTAAATAGTAAAAATAACCTTGTGCGTTAAATAAAACGTGTATACTTAACTTTGTTTTTTCTTTTTTACCTCTCCAGGAGAAAGCTCAAAGTTGACTTATCAGTGGCCTTTCCTGTTTTAACTGCAGATGAGTTGTCAGAACTTGTTCCCAACAAAGAAGAGTTGAATGTAGTCAAAATTTATGCTCACAAAGGAGATGCAGTGACACTTTACGTTCTTAACAAAAATCCATTATTTTTTCAGTTGGAGAAATGCATTTATCCCACAGGTAATCAGATTTGTTCAAACATAACATGTTTGTGATACAATGTTGAAATCACTTGCTTATGTATTTATTTCACAGTGTATGTGCTTTGGAGATTTCCAGCTTTGCTACCAGCATTCAGAACATGGCCCCTTGTTCTTGACAAATTAATTGGAGGAGCAGGTGTAATTCTTTTTATAGTTATTTATAGTTATTGTTGATACTGTTCCAATATTTAATGTATTTAATGTGCAATCTTTAGACCTCATGCTTCCGGGTGTTGTTGTGACCCAAAGTGGGCTCCCCCATGTGAAGCAAGGGGACTGCTGTGCTGTCAAAGTACTCAATAATGGGCAAGTTTACATTTCGTTACTATGATTGTAGTATTATATTTAAAATAATATAATAATAATAATATAATTTAATGCAAATTTTACTCCTGTTGATAATAGGGCTCCTATTGCTGTTGGGACTGCAGCAGTGTCCACTATAGAGATGCAGAGTTCAGGCATGAAAGGCAGAGGTGTTTGCATCCTTCACACATATATGGATACCCTGTGGTCAGTGCTGCTGTTTTCTTCTCCCTATCATATCAACATCAGTTATTGGGTTCCTTTCTGTACCAATTTGCTAATTTGCTGTTAAGTGTAAGATAAAATGTAATAAAGGGGTCAAGTGGAACTAAACAAATATTTTAAAACATGATATAATACTATTCTAATAATCATAATATTCAGTTGACATAATAAATCAATTGAATTTTTTTGTGTATTTCAGGGCTTTTGGTGATAAGTCAGGTCCTCCCTCATTACCAGACAGTACAGAAACTGAAGAACAAGTGAACAGAGAGGAAAGTGACCCAGAGGAAGAAGTGGGAAAGGAGGAAGTGATGGCAACATGTTGTGATGAGGCACACAGTCAAGAGGTCACAGATCAGGTCTGCACTGGAGTGGAGCAGCTGAGTGTGTCTGAGGAAATCCAGGAGGAAAATGACATGGAAAAGAAAATGGAGGATGACAAGAGAAGCCCACAAGGTACAGTACTAGATTCAATAAGTACCTATCAATAAATTTATAAAATAACTCATGAAACTAAAGTATTTACCCTCTTAGTATAGCTTTACTTTAAACTACTATATCAACGGAGCCATAAAAGTAACTTTAATGAGTCATAGTCCACATATGTACTGTATAAAATTGGGTTCTTCTTTCCAAGGTTAAATTTCTAGATCTGAAGCTGGGTCCCTGCTCCTGGCAGGTTGCCCAGAGGATGCAGGGAGCAAAATGGAGCAAAAATAGCCTACAAATACCTTGTATTGTTTGTACTTGAGTTATAGCACTCAAAATGTGTTGATGATGAGAAAATCTATATGACCTAAACTGACCTCTTTTCACAGAGCTGATGGATGCCCTACTGTTTCAGTGTTTTCTCCATGCACTTAAGACCAAAGTGAAAAAGTCAGAGCTCCCTTTGTTAACCAGCACATTTCTTCGTAGTCACATGTTTGCCTGCTGGTAAGATCAGTTTTCATGAATAATTATGTTAATTGTGTTCACTGAAAATTAAATAAAATTGTAACTAGGTAATTATGGTTTCATTTCAGTCCAAGTGGGAAGCAACTGGACATAAAGAAATCAAGTTATAAGAAGGTAGATTTGAAAGTGTAAAGCAATAGAATGTATGAATGAAGAAATTAAATACATTCGTATACAATGTATACAGCTTTCCAAGTTTCTGCATACAATGCAGCAACAGTACAGCTTGATACGTGTGAAAGAACTGACAAAGGGAGTGGAGAGCATTGTGGAGGTGGACTGGAAACATCCAGAGTGAGTGAAATCCTACATTATGTTTTATGATTTGACACATTCTCAGTCTATAATATAATACTTATAACTCATTACTTACATAATTATTCTATAGACTGCGTTCCTTCAGCATCTCTGAAGAGGCTGCTTGTGAGGTTGATTCAGCGCCTGAAGGATGGGAAGGGGACATTCCCTACCACCCCCCAGAGATCACCACTGTGTACTCGGTGTCGGCACGGGTGGAACCTCTCTTCCTGGATGCACAGAAGAGGTGTGCTGAAAATGTGTTTATATAACCCTGACTCAGCTTGCAATGAATCTACAAATTTCATATTTAAGATCTCGAGCTCTGGGAGGGATTGTGTGTAACTGACCTACCACCAGTGTTGGGCACGTTACTTTGAAAAAGTAATTAGTTACAGTTACTAGTTACTAACCCAAAAAAGTAACTGAGTTACTAACTGAGTTACTACACTATAAAAGTAACTAGTTACCTAGGAAAGTAACTAATGCGTTACTTTTTTTTTTAGTTAAAAAATGTCAAATAATTTGGATTTTTTTTTTTTTTACAGTGCATTATACAGCTTTTGCTGCTTGGCTGACGTGGCTCCGTCACCGTGGCCTTCATTGTTAACGGCACCTAGCATGCGATTATCATCATGGGGCCTGCTTCTTCTGCCCCTTCCTCTCCTCCTCCTCTCCTCTTCCTCCTCCTTTCCTCTTCCTCCTCTCCTCCTACTCCTCTCTCCTTCATTGTTAACAGCACCTAGCATGCGATTATCATCATGGGGCCTGCTGGTGGCCACTAGTTTAACAGAAGCGCGCGCCGTCCAGAGATGCTTCATTAAATTCGAGTTGCTTATATTGGACGTGGACAAAGTCTTTGGTCTTTGACACAATGTGCACGTAACATGTAGGTTTTTACCTTTTACCTCGACGATGTTAAAATACTGCCTATACTTCTGTCTTCGACTCGGGACTCGCCATCTGACACGGGGTGTGTGGATTGTGTGTGCGCACTACTACTGTGTGCTGGGATTGTGTACCCGCCCACTGGGTGTCTCTGGTTGGCTCAACATGAAATCTTACTCTGCTTTAGCCAATCATCATTACTTATCCCGCCCTTACAAAAGGGAGAAAAAAAATTCCCCTGTGCCTATGCGAGTCGCGCACATGATGCCAGTTTCAAAATGAGTAGGTTCAGTAACGCGCCGTTTAGTAACGGTAATTGAGTTCCTTTATTTTAAAAGTAATGCGTTACAGTATTAGTTACTGTCAACAGTAACGGCGTTACAGTAACGCGTTATTAGTAACACGTTACTGCACAACACTGCCTACCACTGAACTGTATTGAACTGGTTATGACAACATTTACACACAGTTGTAATTTATCTTTATAGAGCTTGTTTTCATCATTTAGTCTGACATTGTTTCAAAATGTTACACTTGCCATTTGACATTTAGATTAAACCAACAAGCCTGGAAACCTGAGATGAGTTCTAGACCTGTCCTCAGAGTGGTGTATGTTCAACCATGATAACCCAAATGGCTATGAGTTATAGTGATTGCATACCCAGATTTTGGTGCATTTGAATTTATACTTTACTTTCACATTTAACCTAATTCAAGGTATGTTTAATTCTGCTAATGGTATCTTTAATTTTGCTTAATCTAGTCTCTTAAGTGGAGATACTGAAATGAATTTGTTTCATATTAGGCATTATTGAGATCTCCAAATAAACGCCAAAGAGCAGAAATATCACTTAATACCCTTGTTTGAAGATCACAGTGCAAGTCTATGCTCATTCTAATCAACTCTCCAAAACAACAATTGTGATATTATATGTCTATATAGTTAAATATCTGCCATGTACAGGCTACATTATTAAGCTACCTAGCTATAGGTGTTACATAGGTCAGTTTCTACATAGGTCAATGTCTACATAGGTCCATGTCTACATCATTAATTATATCTTGTGTAACTTTGATGACCTTTTTATTTTCTTATGTTCCTATAGAAAAGGAACTGTACTCCAGCCTGCAGAAGTAAGAAGTATTATTACTGATTATGTGAAGAAGAATGAACTGGTGGCTGAAAACAATAAAAAGTAAGTAAGTGTAATAAAACTGGGTTATGTCTGTGGAAAAGGACACGCAGCTATTGAGACTGCCCTGAATTTATTCAAAGGAATTCATATAATAGTATAGAAAGAATATAAAGTTGAAATTGAATAAAAATGTAATGAATACAACTATGGGGAGGCACATGTTCTATTGATAAAAGGAGAAGTTCAATTTGTCAACTGGACAAAGTTTGTTTGGTTGAAAACGTTTCACCGCTCATCCGAGAGGCTTCTTCAGTTCTGGTTCTAGTGCTGGTTAGACCCTGTTTATATCTAGCTGCAAGGAGGAGCTCACTACACTGAAATCGTTCTGAAACTATCTCAACTAACCTGTATCTTTTGTTTCTCTGGCGTCTCGTTTAGCATCTCTATTCAGCCCTAGGCGGAGCTCACTGCACTGAAATAGCTCTGAAACTATCTCAACTCATTTGTTCCTTTTTGTTATTCGAATTTCTCTGGCGTATAGTTTAGCATCTCTATTCAGACTAACGACCGTCTCCACCCCTCTGTCCCTGACTTGTCTGCCCTAATGTTTCTTTCGTCTGTTCTGACTTGGTTTAAGAATCGAATTATAAATGGGAGACAAGTTATGTCTAACTCCCCCATTTCTGTTTAATGACGGATTCTCTTTTTTGACAAAAATTGCCTCTTTAACTCCCCTCTCAAACCAGTTCTTTTTCCTGGCTAAGATCTGAACCTCACTGTCCTCAAACGAATGGCCCGTGGCTTCTAGGTGAAGATGTACGGCAGATGACGTACATCTGAAGAAGCCTCTCGGATGAGCAGCGAAACGTTTTCAACCAAACAAACTTTGTCCAGTTGACAAATTGAACTTCTCCGTTTATCATGGATTCTACCTGGACGACTGAGGGACTTTTCCCGCACATGTTCTATTGTACTATTGAGCATTTTCTGTTTTTTTGTTCATCCAACAGTTATGTTATGATAAACCCTACCTTGTGTGACTGTCTTCTGGAGAAATCGGAATACCAGGACGTGGAGTCAATGAAGTGGGATGATCTTTTTAGCAGGTGCGGTAAACTGAATGGGGAAATATATAAGTAATATCTTAGTATTCCAGAATTTTTTTTCTGGAATTATTCAGTGTTCCTGCTGTTACCAGCACCTGGAAGCTGTGCATAGAGTTTTGAACTTTTTAATAGCTTAGTATTGTCTACATACAAGATGATACAAGAATTTATATTGCTTAACATCATATTTTGCATATTTAACTATTTCTATTTTCCTTTTTTTTTTTTTTTTTTTTACTTGTATTGATCTTGGGGGCTCCACAAAATTTTAGCACTTCTATTCATTCTATTCATTTTAGCAGTTCTATGAAAATGTCAAATGACTGAAATACGTGATTGTCTTGTGTTAATTTTTTTTATTCTACTATTCTACATTTTATTCTATTCATTTCTATATTTTATTCTACCATAATGAGAATAATATTTGCTTTGCTGTCATTGAGTGACTCACTAGTGATCAGTGTTCCTGTTCTTTGCAGGACACTTTTTAAAATGCAAGAATGCTATCAGATTGTGTTCCCAGGACAAGAGCCTATAACAAAAAAGGGCCATCTTGATCCCATAGACATCTCTGTTGCCTCGAGAGGATCTAATAAAAAGGTGACACGTCTAACCTTAATCGGTTTTACTAAAGTGAAATGATTGCCATTGAATAGTATTTATTAATTGTCTTGCAGGTGACACTAATTAAAAACCTAGAGTTGTATGGTCTTGATCCTGCCGTAGTATCCACAGCTCTGCAGCACAGAGTGCAGGCCAGCTCTGTGTTACAGCCTCTTCCTGGGGCCAAAGACCGAGTCCTTGTTCAGATCCAGGGCAACCAGATCCATCAAGTTGGAAATCTTCTCATAGGTTTGGAGATTGGTTATGGCAGTTTTACTTTTTCAATTGTTTTGATGAAACTATTTAAAATGTTTTTGTGTCTTCTTTATAGTTCATTATAAAGTTCCACGCAAGTTTATCCAAGGCTTAGACAAAGCTCCAAAAGGAGGGAAAAAGAAATAGAACCCAAACATCAATATGTGATAAGTTATTGTAAAACATTATGACAATAAATCTGATGGTTGGTTCTGCCATGAAAAAGTGTCTTATTTTGTTAATATGACAACATTTTTAGGATTACCATGTTACCAATCTGCATTGCAATTTTATATTTTGTTAAGATTGATCAGAGGTTAAATTCTACCGAATTAAACCGTTGAAGTCAGCCCCCTGTTGTTTCCCATTTGGCATGGGTTCCTATCCCATGTCAGTGTCTGATAATGTTTGATCTTGTCTGATCTTGAAAGCTAAGCAAAGCTGGGCATGGTTAATACTTGGATGGGAGACCACTAGGGGTACCAGATGCTACAGTGGGGTAGAATTGGCTTGAGTGGAAACTATCATTGTGTCCTTAAGCAAGACACTGTTTTTTGCCACGCTACCTAACATGAATGTGTGTGCACGTGAGGTAGTGATTCACTGCTACCAAGTGCCTCAGTGATGCCTTGGGTGTGTTGAAAGGTCCTATGTTAAGACCCAGGTCAATAAAATGGGGAGGATAAAGGTAGCGACGTTAAATCTTAGAGTGTTTATTTTAAAGAAACAAACAGCTATTGACAGTGTATGTGACGGCATGTGTGCTGATAGAGGTGAATGATAGTAGGATAATGTTTTGCGTATATAAGTGTTGAGGTGCGTAAAGGTGCAAAAAAAAAAGTGGTGGCTGTGGATGTGGTGGGGCAGAGGATGGAATGTGGGACGAAGAGGAGGTGGGTGAAGCAGGCCTTTTATACACTAGTGGTCCCCAGAGCTCTCCCCCACCTCACCTTAGACAGAAACGCACAGTATTAGTAATAGGTCACATTGGAGACTGTTGATATATAAATCCAATGCATTATTATTGCCTATTATTACAAAAGTAGAATTAGAAGCAGCACTCTAGAGTGTTAACTGATAAATAATGCTTTGTAAAAGAAAATCTATCTGGAAAACAAGGCAAAGTTTCAAAACAAAGTTGAATTGTAACTCCACTAAGCAGATTTGTCTAATAAAAGATTAAACCAGTAAAATGATCACTGATGCTGAGCTTTGGCCTGTGCCTGTCTGTTGGGGTGTTTGATTGTTTACAAGAGTTTCAGGCAATGACTAACTAAAGTCAAATATAAGTACAGAGTGAAAATGACATTTGGACAACTAGGGACACAGTGAAGACAAGACAGGTCAAGTGTATTGAGACTTAGACTTGGACAAACTTTATTGATCCACAAGGGAAATTGTTTTGGGTACAGTAGCTCACTCATCAAAGCTAATATATAATATATTATATATAAAAGAGGGTAAAAAGAAAAAAAAAATAGATGGAATAGTAACCAAAGAGCAATAGACCTGCATCAGATGAGACATAATTATATACATAAAATAATGATAATAAAATATATATGTACAAATATATGTACAAATTTAAATCTGTACAACAGATTTAAATAGAATAGTAATAGTCAAATATAAAATACAAGATGTACAATACCAGCTGTATACAGTTGTAGGGAGTGTTGTCTAGGGAGTGTTACATAAGGGTGAGTTGTTGTACAGTTGTATGGAGTATGGTATGAATGTAATCCTGTATCTCTCACTGTTTGAGCGGAGCTGTAGGAGCCTGTTGGAGAATGAGCTCCTCTGTCCCTCTATGGGCTGGTGCAGTGGGTAAACAGGAGTGTCCATGATGGAGAGCAGTTTGTCTAGTGTCCTCCTGTCCCTCACTGTGACAAATGTCTCCAGCTCACAGCCGATCATGTGACCAGCATTACAGAGCAATTTGTCAATCCTCCCACCCAGTGTCCCTTTTACTGGTGCTGCTCCCCCAGCAGACTACAGCAAAGTACAGGGCACCAGTAACTTACTGCAGACATTGAAAGATCTGAGCTTCCTCAGGAAGTAGAGTCTGCTCATGCCCTTCTTGTACACAGCATTACAGTTTTCCCTCCAGTCCAGCCTGTTCACATGAACACCCAGGTACTTGTAGCAGTTCACAATCTCCACCTCGTGACCCCTGATGGTAATAGGCTCCACAGGTGACCTCATCCTCCTGAAGTCAATCACCAGTTCCTTGGTCTTGTCTAAGTTCAGGAGCAGATGGTTTGCCTAGGACCACTCCACAAAATTTGCAATCAGCGTCCTGTACTCCATCTCCTGTCCATCCCTGATACGCCCTACCACCGCAGTGTTATCAGAGAACTTCTGCAAATGGCAGGACCCTGAGCTGTACTGGAAATCAGAGGTGTACAGAGTGAACAGGAATGGAGACAGGACTGTGCCCTGGGCGGATCCTACATTACTGACCACAGTGTCAGGGTGGTCCCCAGTCGTACGTACTGAGGCCTGCCTGACAGGTGGTCAGTAATCCAGGGGACACTGGAGGAGCTGACACTCATCCTGAGCAGTTTCTCACCCATCAGAGAGGGTTGAATTGTGTTAAAGGCGCTGCAGAAAGCAAAGAACAATATCCTCAGAGAGCCCTTAACACTATCCAGGTGTGAGAGAGCCTGCTGCAGAAGATGGGGCGGCAGTAGTTCAGTTGGTACTCACTCACCTACAGGTTGGTTGGTATGATTCCAGCTCCCACAGATGAACGGTGCCATTGTGTCCTTGGGCAAGACACTTAACCCACCTTGCCCCCGGTGTTTGCGTGCACTGGTGTGTGAATGGGTGAGTGGTTCCTTGTTGTAAAGCGCTTTGGGTGCCTTGAAGGTAGAAAAGCATTACCAAATCCACTCAAGACTTCAGCCTGACCATAGACAACACAACCCTCACTCCATCCCCACTCATCCGAAACCTTGGCATTCTTTTTGACACCACACTCTCATACCAACAACACATAAACTACATAACCCGGACTGCTTTCTTTCATCTCAAAAACATTGCACGACTCCGCCCATCCCTTTCTTTCTCTGCTGCCGAAACACTCATCCATGCATTCATCACCTCTCGAATCGACTACTGCAATAGCCTTTTCTATGGTCTACCCTCCAAAACTCTCAACAAACTCCAATACATTCAAAACTCTGCTGCCCGCCTCCTCACCCACACCCGCTCCCGAGACCACATCACTCCTGTCCTCCAAAACCTCCACTGGCTCCCCATCCCTCAGCGTATCCAATTCAAAGTCCTCCTCATGACCTACAAAGCCCTCCATAACCTGGCCCCATCATACCTCTCTGACCTTCTGCACCGCCACACCCCATCCCGCTCCCTCCGTTCCTCCGACACCAACCTCCTGTCCCTCCCCTACAGGACCAAGCTCCGAACCTGGGGTGACAGAGCTTTCTCCATTGCTGCCCCCACCCTCTGGAACTCACTCCCACAACCTCTCCGTGACTGCTCTGACCTCCCCACCTTCAAAAAATTGCTCAAGACTCACCTTTTTAAAACTGCTTTTAATGTTTCTTAATGTTTAATGTTTTTCTGATTGTTTATTGTTTTGTTACTTGTTTTATTACTGATTTTACCTCTTGTACAGCGTCTTTGAGTGTCTTGAAAAGCGCTTTATAAATAAAATATATTATTATTATTATTATATTAAAAGCGCTATATAAAGATGTGACCATAAAGATTTACCATTTACCATGTGACCATATGTGGCAGATTGGATTATTGGGGTCACGTTTGCGTCTCTGGTCTCTGCCCGCTGGGTGCGGTGATTGGGTGGTGGATTTGGGCGTGGGGTATTTAAGTAGGCACCGTGACTACTTCCTCCTCTCCTTTTCCGGGTGGCTGGCTTTGTGTTGGTGGCCGCGTCGCACGAATCTGCTGCTGGAGCTGCGTTGGGGCGAGCATGCGCTTAGACTGGGTGAGTTGTTGCGTCTTTCATGCGTTCGTTGATTTGGTTTGTTAGTGTTACATCCGCGGTTCTTTGCTCTGTAGATTGCCAGGTGTTGGTAATTGGAGCAGCATTATGTGGTGTGTGCGGCTGCACTGAGCTGGATGCCTCTGAGCGGTGAGTCTCACCCTCGCTTTTGTTTAGTGGGACTTCGTTTGGACCCTAAGTTTAATTATTTCTTTTTTTAATTTGATGCAGACTGCTCCTACCGACAGTGGTTGCTTCTGTTCCCTCCCTGGCCGCTATCAGTGGTGATTAGTTGTCGCTCGACTGTGTGGATTTGCAGCTCGGCGTGTCTACGGCTCCAGGCTGCTGTTTTGTTCACCGGCGATTCCCGACAAGTGTGTGCGCCGACGTCTTTGGATGCGGTTTGCCATAGTTACGGCGGTGCACATCATTGCCATGGTCACAGCGTTCGCATGGCCTGTTGATTTGTTTGTTTGTGTGCACGTACAGTGGTACCTCACCTTATGAAATTAAGTCGTTCCAGAAGTGGTTTCGTACGTGAATTTTGTTGAGAAAGTTGAGTAGCTATTTCAATGGAAAAAGCCTGATTCGTTCCAAGGTCCCGATCCAAGTTTTTTTTTTATAGTGTAACTTTTTTTATAGTGTAACATTGTGTTCTGCGTAGAGACTGTAGACCCAGGACTAAACGTGGACTATACCAGGTCTAGACCAAGGTCTAAACCTGGACTAAACCAGGACTAGACCAGACCAGTTGGATTAAAGCGCCGCATGCAGGTCTATTTCCTGGTTTCGTTTCGAGTCACGGCTGAGGCGAGCAGCGAGGGGGACCGCATGCAGTCTGAGCGCATGAACAAGACCCGTGCTCAAACCGTGCCTCCTCTAGACCACCGCGGCTCTTGCATGCGTTCGTTCATGCGCTCAGACTGCGTGCGGTCCCCCTCGCTGCTCGCCTCAGCCGTGACTCGAAACGAAACCAGGAAATAGACCCGCGCGCGGCGCTTTAATCCACCTGGTCTAGTCCTGGTTTAGTCCTGGTCCAGTCCTGGTTTAGTCCAGGTCTAGACCTGCTGGCAGCCCCGTGCCGGGTCATGCTGCGCTATCACACGTGTCCGCGTGCAGTTTTCTCCCCCCTCCCCCTTCCCCCCACACTTCACTATTAATAATTTTGTTGAAAATCTATGAAAGTTTGAGTGTTTAAACGAGAGACAAATGTGAGAAGTTTAAATTCAGTCTGAGAAAAGCATATAATGTGTGTGGCTGAGTGCGCATTATTTGAATTTTTGAGATTTCGCGTTCCGTAACTTGAATTTTCTTTCGTATCTAGAGACCAAAATTTTACGTGAAGGCGTTTCGTAACTTGAAATTTTCGTTTGGGTCTTTCGTAAGGTGAGGTACCACTGTATTTTATAACCCACACTAACATAAGACTGGGAGCATACTCCTAGGGAGCTTCCTCCTAGCTGTCATGAGGAGCAGACGCACTTTTCTCTTCCTCCTTCATCTTTGCTCTGTCTGATGTATTTCTCTCGTCTCTTTTTTTTTCTCCTGTTGGATCAGATTTTTCAAATCCTAAATTATTAATTGGATAAAGCTGGTCCCTACGCTTTTTTTTCCCCCCCACGGAGAAGCCGGTCTGGAGAGCCGGTCAGCCCTGCCGGAACATGCTGCCTGATACACGAAGGACGCGTCGTGTGCCTGGCACCGCTGTTACCGGAGGACACGGAGTGATTACTATTGGAATTTTGATGGCAGGACATCTGGATTGGCCGGGGGATGTTTTCTGACCCATCACTAATTGGAGCCGAGCGGATAAAAGAGCCCCGATCCGCCGCTCAGTACGGGGATCTGCGAACTCGGGGGGGATGGGGGGGGGCAACATCAGAAGGAAAAACACAGGTAAATGTATCATCCCATCTGTGGGATCCACCGGGCGCTGGATAACATCGCGGATAAATGGATTTGGAACTGTGGGGAACAGCGGCTCAGTCCATATTCACTATCATACGTGCCAGGGGGAGGATTGCGAGTCGCACAGACCTGCAGGAAGTGGGGACCTGACAGAAACCAGAGTTCTGGCAAATTGTCTGTTCGCCTGGGTTCTAAAATGTATCGATTATGTTAAATTCCCCTTTTTGTAATCAAGTCTCCTGGAAAATGTGATTGAACCGGACTCTTTTGTTTTGACTGCACCTTCTGCACAAACACGTCCAAGGCCACCAGCTGCTGCTTATCTCAGACTCTACAAAAACATTGCCACACACTATTGGACTCACACTCACATGTATTAAGTAATGCTGCCCTGTCTATTTTTAGGATGTCTGCTCCTTTTTCAGTTTTCAATCAATTTCATTGATTTCTGATCTTTTCCCTTGCCCCACACCCTTCCCTCTTGTCACCAAAGAAAAAGACACTGTATGTTACCTATCCAATTGTTTTCTGTCATTACATGTTGTGTATAATTGTATTGATTGTATTGCATCTTTTCTGCTCTGCATCTCTCAGTCGGCGGCACGCGCAAGTGCAGCGGCCCCTCCCCTAGCCACTCTATACTGTCCTGCCTGGTTAGTGGGGAAACTAAATTTCGAATTCATTCTATGTACATGTACATATGATTGTTTTTGACAATAAAGCAACTATGACCTATACAATATATGGACTTTGCACTTAAATTCTCCCTCAATTTTAATATGCTGTACTGTTTATGGGACACTTTTATACCTTTTCAGTTTTACTGTACGCGAACCTGAGGTATTTTTACTGTTACTGACTATACTCTCGCGTGCTTGGGGTTTACTGCTGTGTGGCCCTCGTAGGCGTATCTGTGTCTGGTGCCTGCATTGCACTTCCAACTGTTTTATTTTTCTTGTGCATGATTTTCTTTTGTTATTTGTGTGATTTCTTTTTGGTTTTTTGGTTGCAATGCATAATATGCATGGTGTGATTTCTTTTATTATTTTTCCTTTGGAATTGCATAGTTGCATTAGGTACTGGATAGCTGTATTGGGGCAAGGGTATGGGTATAAGTGTTTGTCTGATTATATTTTCACAGTGCCTAGGACATTGCACACCTAATGGTGAAGGATCCCATCAATTCCAGATCATATCCCTCAGTTAAAAGATAAGTGACAGTGTTTCATATAGTAGAACCTCATTTAACGTAGGTGCTTTGTGAAATGAATTCCTCTAATTGAAGTGCTTGTGTTCTCTCCCCCGTTTATTTCAGCCAGGTGCACTGGGCCTACACGAGTGGCAGAACGAGTCCCCCTGGTGGTGGAGCTTCTTCGGTTTACGCTTCGGGTGTCCCCTCTTCCTTTCCTACTCACGAGTGGTGTATAGTGCTAGAGGTACCCCTACCTTATGCTTTACCGCCCTGCCAGTCGTGGTGGCCACTGCCCTGCCCCTCCTTTGCCTAAAGTAGTTGTGTGTCCGTAGCGGCGGGCATTGTGTCATAGGTGTGCAGTGTTCCTGGTGTTCCCTTTTGGGTGGGGCGTGAGTGTGTGCCTGGGTGTATGGTGGTATGCATGCATGTGTATGAAGGGTGGGGTGTTGGGTGCTGAGCCAGATTTGACTAGCTCCGGCCTATGTTAACGGTCTAAGAACTTTCTGTCTGTACTACCTTGAATATTAGCAAATAACTATAATTGGTTGAACTCACGTCTCTGTCCTGTATAATGTGCGAACTTGTGTTGCCTGATATCTCCTAAACGGTTTACTTATTTATCCCTGTGTGCTAACCCCCCATAGGTGGCGTTGTCCGGTTGGTGATAGTCGTATAAATTCCATTCGGTCACACATAGATTATAACATCCTCCACACTCATGTGAGTCTGATATGCAAATTGGAGAGGGTCCAGGGATGGTGCCACCAGGGGTCTGAGCTGAGCCAAAACAAGTCTCTCAAACACTTTCATGACATGAGATGTCAGTGCAACTGGTCTGAAGTCATTGAGTCCAGATGGGACAGGCTTCTTGGGCAATGGCACAGTGCAGGAGATTTTCCAAAGCACCAGTATCCTTTCAAGCTTCAGTGCGAAGAGAAAGTGCAGGACACCAGTGAGCTGTGCTGCGCAAGTTCTTAGCACACGGGGGTTGATTTTGTCAGGTCCTGGAGACTTGTTCTGGCGCACTTTCTCAAGCTGCCCAGGTGACAAGGGGATAGAGCTGGATTTCTCCGTGGAGGTGGGGGCAGGCGTGGGAGCAGAGGTGATGAGCTGTTGATTGGTCTGTATAGAGGTGTGGATTAGACGTCTGGGAGGTGTAGAATTGGAGGTGCCAGTTGAGGAAAAGCGATTAAAATGTAAATTGAGTTTGACCTGTCTAGGCTGTTGTCCTGCTGTTTGGGTCTGGAGAGACCAGAAATAGCTTTCATTTCCCTCCAGACCTCTCTAGTGTTATTATGTTTGAGTTTAGCCTCCAACTCCCTCCCATATGCCTCCAGCCTCTGCCTCAGTTGGACTTTTAGCTGCACCCTCCTCAACTCGTCCTTATCACCAGAGCTGAAGGCCCGCTTCTTCTTATTGAGCAGAGCCTTTAGCTTGCTGGTGATCCAGGGCTTGTTGTTGGGGTAACAGCGAACAGTGCGTGTGGGGACGGCTGTGTCCTCACAGAAGTTAATATAATCTGTGATACAGTCCGTCATGCTGTCAGTGTTTTCCCAATGGGGTGAGCAGAGCACATTCCAGTCTGTGGTCCCAAAGCAGTCCTGGAGGGCATTGATGGCTTCGTCACTCCACCTCCTCACAGTTCGAGTGGTGACAGGCTGCCTCTTCACTGCAGGGACATATTAAGGTGTTAACAGGATTAGATTGTGATCAGATCGTCCCAAACAATTAAACTAAGCCACTGCATTGATGAAATATGTACAACCCACCTGTTTTCTCAGTACGGTGAAGTTACGGCGCTATTGGCGAACTTTTGAGAGCGGCGAAGCACATGGGATTGTTGTCAACAGTGAGCCGAAGATAGAAAGACGGCAAGATGCACATCAATTGGCTTGCAAAGGATTCAGCCCGCACTTTGATTGGACTGGCGCCACGGCCTGATTTGCTCTCGTGAAAGAAGATGGAGTTGCGGATCGTATTGGAAGCGCAAAGACTCACGTTGCAAGCTAAGAGGCGCTTGAAAGCTCGAGCTACGCACTCCATTGGACGAAAAGTACGGACTATCGGCTTTGCGGTACAAACAGTTCAAACCCACAGACGTGTAGGGCCAAGCACAAAATGCCACAGTTTTACATATGGGCTTTCAATACTGCTTTATATATATATTTATATATATATATATATATATATATATATATATATATATATATATATATATATATATATATATATATATATATATATATATATATATATATATATATATATATATATATAAAATGCCCTGAAAAGACTCAAAACTCATTAAAAATCATCAGAGCTAACTAGCCTGACAAATCTAGACTAAATTCCTGGAAAATCTTGGCTCACCAGGTTATAAGTTGTTTCAAGCAAGTCATTACAGGGTGTGCATATATGTATTGGTCAGACAATATTAGACAATCGTGACAGATATATTTATGTTACAGATACAGTCTTTATATTATTTTATCATTTTTGGGTGGGATAGTGCATTTTAAGAACATATAAGACGCGTGCAAGCCAGATTTGTACCCACAGGCATTTGCATTCAAACATACACACATGCATAAACTCACATACATTGGAAGTGGGTGAAGTATCTTGCCCATTAACACAAACACAATGTGCACTGGCCAGAGCTGGAATTAAACCTTAGGAAGCTATTGAATTCTATAATAACATTTATTGTCAACAATTTTAGAACAGGAAAGGTTAAAGGGTATGGTATGCATTCGTTTGAGTCATGCTAATGCTGAAAATAAATGCTTATGTTATGGCTGGCTCCATAGAAGAAAGATAAGGAGGAACAGTATTTTATCTTAAATCTAATCATGTTTTGCAGAAGTCAGTGCATGACTAGAAATCACGTGCTCTGTGGCCATTCAATTTCACTTTAAGAAGGACAAACTGATTTATCTGATTTTTGCTATTTTTGCTACTTACACTATGTATTAGGCTATTATCATTTATATTTTTGCTCTCTGGCATTATATTATATTGTGATGTCTGAACTACTGTGTCCAAATAATTTCCCTTGTGGATCAATAAAGTTTGTTTAGTCTAATCTATGTGCCACAACTGTATTCATATTCCTGATGGTTAGAGTGGGTATTTTTGGTTTGGGTAAATAGCAACTTCTTAAACAGGTCTGGCCCTGATGAAGTCCTTGCCTTGAATCCTAAACAATATTTGCATGTGTGTGTTTTTTTCTTTCCGGCACAAAAGAAATATGGTGTCAGGAATATGCACATCACTTTTTGATTTTTGGAGGGACTTTTCAAACTTTGTCCGTTTTTCCAAACTGTTGACTTGAATTATGTTGACAGAGTGTGACTTAGGGCTGCTTTGACCTTTTAACCCTCGGGGTATTAAAAAGAGTGAGTTGTTGTAGAAGTAACCGGATACAGCTTTTACTATGAGTCAGGGGTGAATGTTTTTTTTATTCTGACTTTTAATACTTGAAACGTAGAGCATACATAACCCAACACCTACCTCAATAATAAGAAATTACCTCAATAATATTTCTGCTGGAGAAAAGGAACTCAACCCACTCTCATGTTTATTGTCTCCACCTCAGCACCAGACAGGTAGACAGCTGCCACGGTGCTCTACTGGCCCTACAAATGACCACAAATCATTCATGCGCATACCACATTCAGGCAAGGTAGATAATGTGTCCTATCCAAGGACAGAACAACAGCATGCACTGGCCTAAACAGGGGTTGAAATTTGTTATGAAACAAACCCGTGTCATTATTTATGAATATCTGTTAAACTGCTGTTAAATTAAGTTGTACACTCTAAACAGTGCACTGTTTTACTGTTCACCACTTGTCCCACTATTCCAAATTCTGGAATATGAAAACCACATACACCTGTATGCTAGATAATGCAGATGGGTGTCCTGCATCAGAGTTTTGACATAATTGAGTTACACAAACCCCACAGAGGTGAAAGTTGCCATGGAGATATCCAAAATAAGGGTTCAAAGGTTTCAAAGGTCTTTTTTCTTTTGTTTTTTAACTAGGACATTTCAATTCTCAGACCAATACTTCCAAACAGGATGGACAGAATGGTAGCAAAAGTCTACTGACTACTACTGAACGAATGGGGAATTAGATAGACATGTTTCTGCAGAGGACACAGGCTCCAGTTTCTGTGCTGCATACATCTATGGTACATACATGCATGCATAAAACACAGTATATGTACATCGTAGACTTTATGTAAATGTCTGATAATTCCCACAGGTTGGAGTATTCCCATTCTACCCACAGAGATCTGGCTCTACTTAACTCAGGATGCAGGGGGGGAGGGGAAGCCACTCATTTACTGTTTTACTGATGCCCTGCCAAATTCCCTGTGCACAAATATGAGCAAGATTACAATGTGGTGGAGGGGTTACATAAGGCGTTAAGCCAGTCATTAGTAAAAATGTTTTTAAACATTTGTGTAATCTTGATTTGGCTCTCATCTGTCTCGTACGGCAAAATTGATGGTGGCATGCTAATTTCACTTAAAATCAAATAAACTTCTTTACTACTACTACTGTGGTCTTTTTGTAACTACCCAACATATAATTACTACTGCCGCTATTAATTCTACAATTGTTGTTAAAGGGCCCATATTATGCTATTTTCTGCTCTGTTATAATGTTGTTTTCTCACCAAAAACATACCTGGTGTTGTGCTTTATTTCACTGACACATGTGTAACTCACAAATCCTGCACATTTAAGCTGAGCTCTTCTCTCAAACTTAAAACACTTGGTTCCACCTTGTGATGCCTTGTGGTAATACAGGAAATGCTTCACTGTTTTTAAACCCCATACACCTTCACTTGAATAATTTGGATAATTTCAGGTCTGGAATTTCCAATCTCTACTGAACTAAGGGTAAGAGGTTGTTGTTAACTTGGAAATGACATGACATTACAAGGTGGAACAGAGCATTTTGAGCTTTTGAGATGTAAACAAACTAAATGGGATTATTCAAACATGTGTGAATGAAACAAAACACAAGCTTTTTTGTGTAATATAGGACCTTTAAAGCTGTAATTTCTAGAAATCTACTACAGTACAACTACTACTACTATTTTTGTATTTTACAAATGTATCTCAAAATGGGCGGTTTAGATAAAATTTGTGAATTTGCTGGTGGAACTTCGGGTGTTCATCTGGACTGTGCGAATGCTATAGTTGTCATGCACCAAACCATTGCAGTGTGGAGCACATGATACCTTGGCCAAAATGACAAACGAAAAATATTAATCTGCTTGATCTGACTGAAGCTGGTCCTCTCATGCTTGCATCTGATAATGGTCACATTTTTATACAGGCTTTACCACCTTCAAGGCACCCAAAGTGCTTTACAACAAGGAACCACTCACCCATTCACACACACATTCACACACCAGTGTACACAGACACTGGGGGCGAGGAGGGTTAAGTGTCTTGCCCAAGGAAACAATGGCAGCATTCATCGTTGGATAATAAACCGGACCACGTACGTCGCTGGATAATAAACTGGACCATGTACCTTTACTTCAGGCTACGCCAAAGTCAGTGAGAGCGAGTTGTGTCCTTGTATTTGTGGAAACATGGCTAAACGACAAACACCAGGACCATCATTGTTTGGGCCAACCAGAAGCCATGGCTCACAGGGGAGGTCTACAGGCTGCTGAGGGTAAGGAATGCTGCCTTCAGAGCTGGAGATGAGGTGGGCCTAAGGACAGCAAGGGCAAACCAGTCACTTGGCATCAGAGAGGCGAAGAGACAATGCTCTAGGAAGATAGCACAGCACTTCCATGACAGCAGAGACATGTGGAGTCTGTGGCAGGGGATAGAGACCATAACAGACTACAACCCAACGCCACAGACTGCCAACAGCTCCACCTCCCTGCCGAAAGAGTTGAACGAGTTCTTTGCTCATTTTAAGGCACACAACAGCACCCCAGCACAGAAGACTCCACCCCCTCCCAGTGACCAGGTGCTGACACTGTCCCCAGATAGCGTGAGGAGATCCCTCAGCAGAATCAATGCACGCAAAGCTCCGGGACCAGACAACATCCCTGGTTGTGTACTAGGAGACTGTGCTGCAGAACTCACAGAGGTCTTTACAGACATCTTCAACACATCTCTGCGCCAGGCTGTCGTCTCCACTTGCCTCAAGACCTCCACCATCATCCCTGTGCCGAAGAAGTCGTCTCCATCAAGCCTGAATGACTACCGTCTGGTTGCACTGACCCCCATCCTCATGAAGTGCTTCAAACGGCTAGTCATGCAACACATCAAAACATCTCTTCCCTCCACCCTGGACCCATTTCGGTTTGAATACCGGTCTAACCGCTCGATCGATGATGCAATCTCAACAGCCCTCTCCTCAGCCCTTACACACCTTGACACCAGAGACTCATATGTTAGGATGCTGTTTATTGACTTCAATTCAGCATTCAACACAATCGTCTCCCAGCAACTCATACTCAAACTAGACAAGCTGGGGACCAACACCCAATGTGCAACTGGCTGCTGGATTTCCTGACAGGAAGACTGTAGGCAGTACGGGTCGACAACATCTCTAGCACCATCACACTGAACACGAGGGCTCTCCAAGGATGTGTGCTGAGCCCCCTCCTCTTCACTCTGCTGACCCACGACTGCACACCGTCACACAGCTCCAACCTCTTCATCAAGTTTGCGGATGATACAACTGTGTTGGGTCACATCAACAACGACAATGAGACACACTACAGGAGTGAGGTGAGCCTCTTGGTCAAGTTGTGCAGTAACAACAACCTCTCCATGAACGTGCAGACAACAAAGGAGATTGTCGTAGACTTCAGGAGAGCACACACAGCACGCCCCCCTCACCATCAACGGAGCTGCTGTGGAGAGAGTAAGCAGCACCAAGTTTCTGGGTGTTGTCAGTTTCAAAAAATGGGTCAGAAGGAGGTCTGAAGGAAGGCATTAGTCGAAATTGAGGTTATTCAGCATTTTAATGCATCCATGTTGCAGCTTTAGCAGAGAGACGAGACATCGGCCGTGAAGAGGGACATGAAGAGAACCCCCCAGTGGGGTCGGATCACACACACACAATGACCACAAGGGGCTGTCTTTAAATACAGTACACTGTTGAATATTTATGACATCAGCAACAGCTACCCTATCAGAGAATAGATATCTATGCAGAGTGTCCAATAGTGAGGTCAGCCAATCAAAACAGAGGAATTCCCATGACACCCCCTATGGAGGGACCTTGTAAGTTTCTCATACCTTGAAATAACAGAAGTAAACAACTGTCACAACACAACCTCACAGTAAATGTAGCATTAGCTGTTTACAGCACCCTGTGTATACAACCCACAGGAAAGGTCTCACACCCCAAGTTAGTTTACAGCCTTTTATAACCTATAGCCACACTTGATGTATACACCATATGGAGGAACAAGTGGTGCAGTGTTCAATTTGTAGGGAATTGAATTTCAGGAGACTTCAGCCGGAGATTTGACACACAGGGTTTAATTCGAAGTCAATTCAGTCGGTTTACATGGCACTGGTCACAGCTTACGCACAACTTGAGACAGAGAGAACCTCTTCTTATATAGCCAAGAGAAGACAAATGTACTGAACACATGGCTTTTAGCTTAAACATCTGCTTGCTGTAAACAGTGATAAAATTAACTTCCCACAGTTTTAGCTTCCTGGGAATAAAACGACATATGGAAGACAACTGGACAGAATAAAATGGGCAGTTTCACACACTTAGAAAGACAAGAAAAGAACAAGGTGAAAGGTCTCTCACTAAATAAAACAAGTCACTGTTATAAAATGAAACAACTCACAGTGTGCATATGTCTGAGGACCTCTCCTGGTCAAAGAACACTGCATCACTGGCCAGTAAAGCCCAACAGTGACTCTATTTCCTCCACAAGCTGAAGAGAGCCAGAGCCCCTGCTCCCATCATGCGCACCTTCTACAGAAGCACCATAGAGAGCATCCTCACCAGCTGCATCACTGTGTGGTATGGCACCTGCACCGTGTCCTGCTACATCGAGTAGTGAGAGCAGCGGAGAGAATCGTAGGTATCTCTCTCCCCTCTCTGCAGGACATCTACCGCACCCGCCTCACCCGCAAAGCCCTCTGCATTGTGGGTGATCCCACCCACCCATCCACCTGCCTCTTCAGTCTGCTGCCATCAGGAAAGAGACTGAGGAGCCTCAGGACAAAGGCCAGCAGACTTAAAGACAGTTAATCCACCAAGTCAGGATGCTGAACTCTCTCCCTGCCCTCCTTCCCCCCCTGGTTAAAGTACACTTAAATGACACTGACACTGCTGCTTAAATGACACTTAAAGGACACTGACACAGCTGCTTAAAAGACACTTAAGTGACACTGACACTGCTGCTTAAATGACACTTAAAGGACACTGACACTGCTGCTTAAATGACACCTTTGAGCTTTATTATGCTACACATTGTGTGTTTTACCTATTTGTATTATATACAAGTTTACTGTACTTTTTCTACGGGTATATGTGATGTTTTAGTCATTGTGTTTATTGTCCTGTTTATCAGATATTTTATGTTCACTGTGGGCCTAGGGAGCGCTGCAATTTTAAATCCTGTGTGTGCAACCTGTACATATGATTTTTCACAATAAAACTGACTTTGAACTTTGAACGTCTGGGATGCTCTAGCCAGAACTGAAGAAGCAGCTTGGATGAGCTGCGAAACGTATTTGACCAAATAAACTTTTGTCCAGTTGACAAATTCAATTTTTTTATGTCGAGAGCAGGATTCGAACCACCAACCTTTGGGTAAGTGGAATGATAAAACACCTTACTTCAGCGGTTTAGAACCTTCAAGTACCAGATACAATATGAGGGTAAGCCTATGTTCCTTTTGTTAATAATGAGAATTTGGTATAATTTGATATAATAATATATACCAGGTTCCACTAGATAAAAATATGTTACCGTCACTGCGTTATGGTTGTTGGGGTTGAAAAAAAAAGATGAAAATTCCTCCCAGAAGACTTTTGTCACATATCACTCAGTAACACTAAAAAGCTTGGGTATACACTACTCACTATTTCATCTTTGCACTATTTCTCCTTACTGACTTCTTGTATAGCTGAGATATACAGTATTTTGGATTATATTGTATTGTTCATTCATTTCTATAATTATGCCTTATTTGACAGTCTCTTGCTATCTTTGCTCTTTGTTATTATAATATGAGCTACTGTAAGTAAGTTATTTCCCTGTAACTGTAAATTATTTCCCTAGTGGATCAATAAAGTTTGTCTAAGTATGCAGTCTGTGTCGCCCTCTGTTGTTCCAAATTTACAACAGCAGGTCCAGAAAAAACAAACAAGACCCTAAATACTGAAATACTGGACAATTACATAAAAAGGCTGTGTGATATTTGAATTTCAGGTCAGAGAGCCAGGCTGGCCCACAGTGGTATGCCAGCATGGACGTCATCAGACTAAAAGGATTGAACTGCTCAAAACGATTATATTTGACATTTTCCTCGGATCAAAACTGCTTAACCACTTTGATCATAGGCCTAAAGTAGACAAATTAATACAAAAGGATGGTGCATTTCTTGGAGCAATCTAAAAGGATTTTAGGTAGTGAAAAGATTTAGTCCATCAGGGTAAAAAAAATAATTAAATGTTTTTTGCTCACTAGCCGATGTTACTTTCCCATTGCTAGGGGAGAAGGGAAGTAACAAATAAAACCCAAGATGTTGAAAGTTTAACTAAAAATTGTGAATTTATTAATTTACAGTGTAAGAAAAAAAAAAAGCAATGTGGTGGTGAAAAAAATGGCTTTAACCAAAAGGGAATTACCAAACTAAAGAGCCCTAAAACTAAGTACAAAAAAAAAAAAAAAGGAAACTAACTTAAATTGTACTAACAAATAAACAGTGTCTCAATATTAAATCAACTAACAAAAGGCACCAGCCGGCATAAACATTGAGACACAGCAGAGGAAACAACCTAACAGAAATGGTTAGCTGTAACAGGGGCCCAGCTGCGCTGAGCAGGTTAAAGTCTGAAAGTTTAAAGTCTCCCAGCCTCCATCCGGCGGTCCTTGCTCGAGCTCGGCCCTTATTTACAAATGAAAGCAAGATAAAAGCAAAAGAGACAACGGGAGCACAGAAGTAAATAACTACAACACCTAGTAAAACAGCTAACCTCACAGACATTTTTTTTATAATGATTCAAAAATCTTTGGGTACAAAATCAACTGGTCTAAATCAGAGGTAATGCCAATCACAGGAATATCAATGAATATAAGATAAGATAAGATAAGATATGCCTTTATTAGTCCCACAGTGGGGAAATTCCAGTGTTGCAACGCACAGATCAAGAACAGCAGGAAAAAGTAACATGCAATATAATAAATAAATAAATAATGGCCTAGGATAATTTTAAAACTATACCTAAAAATAGACTCTGGATTATAGGTGAATATTTGTAAGTGCAGATACGTTGAATGACATGTTAACATTGTTCGTTGTACAGTCTGACAGCAGCAGGAAGGAAAGACCTGCGAAACCTCTCCTTCACACAGCGAGGGTGAATCAGTCTGTCACTGATGCTGCTCTCCAGAGCAGACAGAGCGTCCTGCAGGGGGTGAGACTCATGGTCCAGCATAGAGGTGACCTTAGCCAGGACCCTCTTGTCCCCCACCTTCTGCACTGAGTCCAGAGGACAGCCCAGGACAGAGCTGGACTTCTTGATGACCTTGTCCAGCCTCTTCTTCTCCCTCTCTGTGATGCTGCTGCTCCAGCAGACCACACCGTACAGGATGGCTGATGCCACCACAGAGTCATAGAAGGTCTTCAGGAGTGGCCCTCTCACTCCAAAGGACCGTAGTCTCCTCAGGAGATAGAGCCGACTCTGGCCCTTCCTGTACAGTGCGTCTGTGTTATGAGTCCAGTCCAGCTTATTGTTCAGATGAACACCCAGGTACTTGTAAGAGTCCACTCTCTCAATGTCCCTTCCCTGGATGTTCACTGAGGGGCAGTAGAGTGGCGTCTGCGGAAGTCCACCACCATCTCCTTGGTCTTCCCTGCATTGATGATGAGGTGGTTCCGCTGACTCCAGTCCACAAAGTCCTGTATTAGTCCTCTGTACTCCCCATCATCGTCATCCTTGATGAGACCAATGATGGCGGAGTCATCAGAGAACTTCTGCAGGACACAGCTGTCCGTGTTGTGTCTGAAGTCTGCAGTGTAGAGGGTGAAAAGAAAGGCGCGAGGACAGTGCCCTGGGGCGCCCCACACTGCAGGTCAGGAGGTCAGACACACAATTCTTGGCTCTCACAAACTGGGGCCGGTTTGTGAGGTAGTCCAGGATCCAGTCTGCCAGGTCACAGTCCACACCGGCGGTCTCCAGTTTGTCCCTGAGGAGCAGTGGCTGGATGGTGTTGAAAGCACTGGAGAAGTCAAAGAAGAGAATCCTCACAGTGCTGCCGGGGTTCTCCAGGTGAGACAGTGAGCGATGCAGCAGGTAGATGACGGCATCCTCCACTCCGATGCCAGGCTGGTACGCAAACTGCAGCGGGTCCATCGCTGAGCTCACGGTGGAGCGGAGGTGGCCAAGGACCAGTCTCTCCAGTGTCTTCATCAGGTGGGATGTTAGAGCCACCGGCCTGAAGCTGCTGAGGTCTTTAGCGTGCTGTGTCTTAGGCATGTGTATGAATATGAATATGTATGAATATTCATTCATATGTATGAATATGTCCAATATTCAATGGCCATTTCGATGGGTACCAAATAGCATGACATATCTGGGAATTAAATTAACAAGACATCACTCAGACCCATTGTATGTAGCACAGACTCCATCACATACAATGTGGTCAAACACCTAAAAACCATCCTGGCTCCTCTGGTGGGTAACATGGAGCACCACATTGAGAACACAGCCGAATTTGTGAACAAAGTCAAGCATCTCCAGTTTGACCGGGATGAGACAGTGGTTTCCTTTGATGTGACCTCTCTTTTCACTTGTATCCCTACAGCGGTAGCGGTGGAAGCAGCAAGAAAGAGATGAGAAGAGAGAACCAAAACTTTCACCTGACCAAATCTGCCAACTGCTGGAAATTTGTTTAAATACCACCTATTTCCAGTTCAGAGGAAACTTCTACAGGCAAATTCATGGCTGTGCGATGGGCTCACCGGTCTCCCCTATCATGGCTAACTTGTACATGGAACAGTTTGAACAGAGTGCTTTGGCCTCATATCCAGGCACTCCACCCACACATTGATATCGCTTTATTGATGATAATTTTTCAAAAATCAAAATTCAAGATTTGGAAACTTTTACTGCACATATCAATTCTGTAGATCTGAACATCAAATTCACTCATGAAGATGCCAAGGACAACACACTGGCTTTCTTAGATTGTGCAGTAACGATAGGAGGAGACCAGTGACTCCAAGTAGAAGTCTTCAGGAAGCCCACACACACTGACCAATACCTGCTTTTTGATTCACACCACCCACTGCAATTGGGGGTTATTCGGACATTACAACACAGGGCCCAAATAATAATAATAATAATTCATAGCATTTATATAGCGCCTTTCATGACACCCAAAGCACTTTACAGTTCATTGTTCATTCACTCCACACTTGGTGGTGGTAAGCTACTTTCTGTAGCCACAGCTGCCCTGGGGCAGACTGACGGAAGCGAGGCTGCCAATCTGCACCATCGGCCCCTCCGACCACATCCAACACTCACGCACACTCCACTTTCATACTAGGCAATGAGTGAGTGAGTGAAGTGTCTTGCATAAAGACAAAATGACAGTTTTTTGCAACTGGCGCCCCCCTGTGGCACCTGGAATTCCCAGCGGTCTCCCGTCCAAGTACTAACCAGGCCCTGCCTTGCTTAGTTTCTGAGAGCTGACGGGATCAGACTTTGACAGGCAGGTATGGCCAAGTGGCTCCTACAAGCACAGAGGGAAAGGAGAAAGAAGAACAACATGTGCAGAAATCCCTCTCTGTTTGTGGATATCCTAAATGGGCTTTCAACAAAACTAAGAGAGACAAGGACTCTAGTCTTACTATTATTATTTAGTGTTTTATGTTTGCACCTTATCACCGAGACAAGTTCATAGTTTTGTGAACTCTGTTCACTTGACAATGGCAATAAAAATCTTTCTGATTCTGATTCTGATTCTGACGAGAAACAAGACAACAGAGAATCAGAACCCAGGAAAAAGAGTGTAACTATTCCTTACCTGGCTGGCGTTTCTGAAAAACTACAGAGGATTCTCAGACTGTAGTAGTAGTGAGGACTGCAGTAAGCGCTACACTGGAGAAACAAAACAGCCACTTCACAACAGGATGTACTAACACAGACGGGTGAGCCAGAGTGGACCATCATCTGCCATACATCTACACCACTCCATGGGCCACGCCTTTGAGGACAGTGAGGTATAGATCTTGGCCAGAGAAAAGAACTGGTTTGACAGTGGAGTTAAAGAAGCTATTTTTGTCAAGAAAGAGAATCCTTCCTCAAACAGAAATAGAGGTCTCACACATCATTTGTCTCCCATCTATAACTCTATCCTCAAACCTAAATCAAAACAAACAAAGAAAACAATAGGGCAGGCAGGTCAGGTCCAGAGGTGTGAAACCACCCATTGTGGCCCTGAATGGCTATGATAACAAGACCCCACACTTCACTCCCACTGCATATCTAATAGGCCCACCTAACTAACAGAAACTGAATTTCATTGTAGTTAGCTCCTCCCTTCAGGCAAATAGGCAAGTGTCTACCAGCATCTGACCAGAACTGAAGAAGCAGTTTGGATGAGCTGTGAAACGTATTCGACCAAATAAACTTTTTACCAATTGACAAATTGAATTTCTCCTTTTGCCATGGATTCTACCTGAACAACTGAGGGATTCTACACACAAGACATGCACACAACATGCAACTTAACCTAGAATCAGTGATCCAAAATATGAAACTCCTCTTAAATAACTGGATTGAAATGTTCATCTCCCTAATCGGACAAATTAATTTGATTAAAATGATTATTATCCCAAAGATAAATGTATTTATTTATAACATATATGTTGCCCCTTAGTTTTCCAAACCCATTACTTAAAGAATATAACTCAACTGTTGAAAAATGCATTTGGAGAGGGAAAAAGCCCTTTAATTGTTCTAAATTATACTCTGCTAAAGAGCAAGATGAGCTCCCCTTACCTAACATAGAATGGTATCAGTATTCTTTTTCACTTGCTCAATTCTAAATGCAATCTACCTAAGAACAAAAATGTAGAGTTTTTAAAAGTCCTCCCGTTCAATATGTTGGGTGTCAGGCATGTCCTTCAGATAATCTCCCCTGGGGTTTGGTCCACTTCCATAGACATGAAGGATGCCTATTTTCATTTCGCTTTTGCGCCGCAACACTGGAGGTCTCTTCACTTGCTTTTCGAGGGAAGCACTTCCAGTTCAGGATTCTTCCATTCGGCCTCTCTCTATCCCCTTGTGTGTTGCCGCTGCCCTGTCCTCCCTGCAGGTTCAGGGGTTAAGGATTCTACCCTATTTGAACGATTGGCTCATCTGTCCTCCCACCCGCAATCAGGTCCTCCGGCATGGGATACATAGGCAGTGCTCAGGTATGTGAGCAGTTTGGGTCTACGGGTGAACTTGGCAAAGAATTGTTTGGTGCTATCGCAGGTGGCCACCTTTCTAGGGACAATTCTTGAGTCACAGGCGATGACTGCACGTTCTTCACTCAAGCGTATAGCAGACACATGTGGACATTGAGGGATATGAGGATGACTATATCCTGAGATACTTTCATATCAGAGAACATCATATAATCTCTTAGATTCTAAATTAATAAATGAATTGAAATTTGGTCTAATCCTCGAACTAACCCAAATAGATAAGCAAGTAAGAGAGGGAGAAAGAGGACAAATTACCAAATATCCCTACTTCTGCACTTAAATGTGCATTTGGGTATTTATGAAAATAGTGCATGTAGGTGTATTTGTATATACGTATATATTTATATTTATATTTAGATGTACTGTATATTATATTACTGTTTTTTGATTGTTTGTAGTGTTTGTTTAATTTTGACATCCCTAGATAGGCCCTGCCTTGGGATCTGTATATTTGATTATGTTAAAAATAAATAAATAAATAAACAGGGAAAGGTGGTTTAATCTCAGAAGTGTATGCTCAAAAATGTCCTAAAACTGATTTAAAGAACCTGAACCTGTACCTTCATTTCTTCCACTTGAAATAAATGGCCTTTATGTTATTTATATGGTGCAAAACCTAATGGGGCATACTAGTACCATAATTCATTTTATGTTACAGACTAAACCCAGACCTAAATCAATACTAAACTAGGACTAAATTTCACTATTTAGATTTCCATCTTCATCAGACAATACAGGGATGAGTTTTTATACTTCTGAAATTTTAATGCCTCTTCTACCTCTGCTAGACTCACTTTCAGTGCACTATAGAGTCTCCTAACCATTTGAAAGTGGAGTTTGACGCTGCTTGTGCTTCTCTCGTCTCTCCTGTCTCTTCTCTCTGCACAGGGTCCTGCAGTCGGCTCTGGAGACTGGAGCTAGTGGAGAATGTCACTGAGTAAGTGGGATGAGGCTGGTATGATAAATCTGCCTGTGTCTGCGGATCACAGTCTTTACACTGTGCAATACTGGATTAGGCCATTTTCTGAGGAGAACATAGGATGCATACTAAAAAGCAAAAAAAAAAAAGCAAACTCAAAAGGGCTCGTACTTTGTCTTTCTTAGTAATTTATATCGAGAGGATAGAGGGGTCTGTCTAGTCTTTAATTTCCCCAACATAACTCAACTGCTGCACTATAATATTTTTTGGGCAGTGAAATGTAGTTAAGAAATTATGGTTGTAATTACGTGTCACTTTTCAGGTTTGGAGCCTGCTACCTGCTTGTCTCTATGGAGATAGTATTGCTTTGTCTGAATGTTCCAGAGTATGCCATTAAACATATCTAGTTTGCATTGATTCAACTGCAGGTGTTTTTACTGCTCAAAAAATACTTTAAAAACATGCATTTTCTCCATGTGTGGTGTTTTCCACAAGTCTGGCCAGTAACTTGACTTGTGGCATCACTTGCTTGTTTCCATGGAAATAGATAAGTTTTAAAAGTTATATAGTGCTCCTTTAAAGGTGCACTATGTATCTTTTTTGGTTGGGGGTCGGTCACCTGCTTTTTTCTATGGGTATATAATTGAATGCATGGAATGTTCCACAGTATGACATTAAACAGCTCCACCTTACATTTATTCAATTACAGGTGGTTTTACTGCTCAAAAATACCTAGAGAAAATTGCATTCTGACTAAGGGGGGTCACCTCAGATCTGACCTGTAACTTGGTCTGGTTTAGTCTCCATGAGGATAGATATGTCATACATACAGTGAAACATTCCAGACAAAGCACCCTCCACCAGAAAAGTTACACAATGCACCTTTAAACTTACTACTAAAATAAACATCTGCTTGTAAAAAGGTGTGCATAGAGTAACTGTCCTCCTCTTTAAAACAGTTTGTTAGTGTGCAATCAAAAATAATTAAAAAGCTGTTATTGCCAAAGGGAAAATACTCGTCATCATTTCATGGTCAATAGAAAGCCTAAAGGAGCAATGTTAATATCCAAAAGATCTATTAACATATTCCGCACTAAATCCCTTTTGGAACAAATTGGCCAAGCCTGTCTGTGCATGCAAGTACTTATTAGATGAAGTTCTAACTAGCACAGTATTCAAGAAATTCTGCAAGAAAAAAAAAAGTTGCTAACAATGGTATTATTTGATGTTCACACGCACACTGGAAATCTCTCAGCATGATTCGTAAAGTTGTTATAATCTTTAATTTATCATGTAATGATAAATCACTTGAGTAACCTGGATTCTTTCTGAACTTTAACACCCAAGGATTAATCAAGTAAAGACGGATTATTTTAAGGGTTAACCACCTGCTTGTCTCTATGGAGATGTTACAGTTGTATGAAAAACTTTGTTTGGGTCCACAACGTCATCGTCAATGTCATATCAAATAACTAATGGACACAGTAATATTTCAGCAGTGAAATTAGATTTAACAGAAAATGTGCAATATGCATCAAAACAAAAATTGGACCCGTGCATAAATTTGGGCACCTTAAGAGAAAAATCATATTAATATTTATTAGAGCCTCCTTTTGCAAAAATAACAGCCTCTAGATGCTTCCTATAGCCTCTAATGTCTAGATCCTGGATGGATCTCTAGCTCATCTCTAGTTCAGTGAAGTTTGATGGTTGCCGAGCATGGACATCTTGGTTCAAATCATCTCACAGATTTTTAGTGATATTCAAGTCTGAGGACTGGGATGGCCATTCCAGAACATTGTACTTGTTTCTCTGCATGAAGGCCTGAGGAGATTTTGAGCAGTGTTTTGGGTTGTTGTCTTGTTGAAATATATTACTACACTTAAAATCTGTGTCTGGAAAACCACTCAGTCCTCGGCTTTTATTGGAAAATGAATGACATGCTACTATGATCATTTTCTGTGAAGACAGTGTCAATTATTATGCAACCTCAGAGGGGTGCCCATACTTTTTGATACAACTGTATGGTATATATGGTATATAAAACAACCACGATTCAGCTCATCCGCAATACATTTTGCTTGGTCCACCTTCATTCAGTAATGAAATTACATGCAGCTATGCAGTTTGAGTAGCCACAAGGTTTGCTTCTAGCATACAGCTGATTGGCGGAAGAAAAAAGAACAAAAGAGCACTAATCATCACTAATTTCAAAGACAAAATGTATGCTTTTAAAGCATCTAATGCTGTTATCTGAAACATGGAGTGGCTTCTTCATGATTTCAACTAGCACATTTGACCAAAAATTGCTTCTAACTCGATTTTCTCCTGTTCGCTCTGAGCGACTTGTGGCGGGTTTTCCTGTGGTTTAAGAAACATCAATTATGCAGTTCTTAACATTCATTGTTATATCTGAGCAAATCTTTACATCAACAAACTACGCTAACCTCTGCCATATTCTGCAGTTTTCCAAAAGCTCTGGTGTTACTCACATGTGGTCTAGTAGTTGTCAGTCACCAGTATAGTTCTAATTCAAGATTGTGAGGCTTACGCTAACTTAGCCATTCA
The DNA here is from genome assembly GCA_036785185.1 of Paratrypauchen microcephalus. Taxonomy (NCBI): domain Eukaryota; kingdom Metazoa; phylum Chordata; class Actinopteri; order Gobiiformes; family Gobiidae; genus Paratrypauchen; species Paratrypauchen microcephalus. The sequence continues at coordinate 2,282 of JAVJIX010000052.1, read as the reverse complement.
ATATGCATGTGTACAATTGATCTGCGAAGCGAGGTAGTTTTTGTGTCGTGTCATTTAAAAGTCCTATTCGCTGCAGAAAACAGATAAAGGTTATGGAAAATACTACACACATCTCTAATCTTGTTCTGTTAGTTGTGTTTTTTTGTTTTTTTTTTAATTAAGGTATTATTATTTTTATTATTATTAAGTACAGAAAGGTAACCTCTAGAAAATTATGGTGGTCAAAATAGCATGTAAATTGCTCTGAGCAGTTGGAAAAAGCCCATTTCCTACACATTTTAGTCTACTGTGTTCTACTTCTTCTTCTTCTTCTTCTTCTTAAATAAATACTACTAATTGTTTTTCTCTGTGACATTTGCTTTATGTGCATGTCTTTTCATTCATTAATAAATTATTTAACCAAAGTGTATATTAAAATTATTTTACTAATTTTACTTGATCAGTATTCTTTGTTTGTTTGTTTGTTTGTTTGTCTTAATTTGTCTTGCACCACTAAGTCCTAGTGCATGAAGCAAAACATTATTTATTGACATGGCCTGTACTTTTAAATGACCACCTAGTGTGTATCCAACTGTGTGAAATGAAATGATTGAGAGAAATGAAATTATGAGTATTTTTTAAAATCCATATATATACACTATATATACATTTACTAAATAATCAGAGGAATATCCAGATGCTGGATTTCATAGTTAGTGATACACATGGTACTACATAGCAATAAACATTTTACAAGAATTTCTAGATGAACCCTACTTTTACCTTTATACACCTATATGATCAAGACACATCTGTGAACTGGACAGGTTTCAAAAGATTTTTTGCTGCAGTTTTTCTTTTTAAAGGGAAAACCATATTGCTCAATACACTGACAGCCAACTTGAATGTCCTCCCGCACATTTTGTAGGAATCCAATGATCAAAGAAAGGTCAAACCAGAGGGGAACCCTAAACCATTAAAATTATGGCTTTGTAAAATATGTGCGTAAAATCATTTAATGTTATACTTTTGTGAAGTGGTTCCTTGGGAGTAACTTGCGTTTTATGCTGAAGGTGACATTATGACATTCTCTGGTTGTGAAAGTCAATATGTAAACAAACTTTTATCCTAAATATTTCGCTCCTATATCTAATGCTTTTCCATTTCAACCCTTAAGTATGCTTTTTTAAATTACATGCATTAAATCTCATTTTGGGGTTGTCTTGAAAATAAGCACTTAAACATTGCTTAGACATGCACAAATCACTCCAAATATAACACTGACAGGGCAAATAAGAAAGGAAGGAGGAGGAGCTCAGTCACACAGGAGGAGCTCAGAGTAGAGCCGCTGCTTCTCCACATTGAGAGGAGCCAGCTGAGGTGGCTCGGGCATCTGTTCCGGATGCCTCCTGGATGCCTCCCTTGGGAGGTGTTTCGGGCATGTCCCACCGGGAGGAGGCCCCAGGGAAGTCCCAGGACATGCTGGAGGGACTATGTCTCCCAGATGGCCTGGGAATTCCTTGGGGTCCCCCCGGAGGAGCTGGAGGAAGTGTATGGGGTGAAGAGGTCTGGGAGTGCCTACTTAGACTGTTGGCCCCGCGACCTGGCCCCAGATAAGCAGAAGAAAATGGATGGATGGATGGATGGATGGATGGGTAGTTTTACATCAGTGGAGTGTGGGAAAAAAAGGTTTGAAGAAATGTACAAAAATACAGGAAGTAGCAATGGGTATTAAAACTGAATATCTCCACTATCAATACAAGGTAGGCATTTTTCTGACAAATTAATATTGATTTAATCTAATGTCAGATCAGGGAGAAAAATTATAAAATTCACCAAGATTTAACATGTCTCCCTTGCTTTTTACCATGCTATGAGAATGATGTTTGTGTAATGATGAGAATGATGAGATGAGAAAATGACAATGAGTTATCTCACTTCCTCTATGACTACATGTCTACCTGCTGATGTGCTTGCTATGTAGACTCTAAAGGTAATAGTTACTAGTAGATTCTTCACTTCGTTGAGACAGGATTATTACTGCTTGGATTTATCTAGTGCCTTTCGAGGTACCTATAGCTCTTTACAGTACTCAGTGGAACTAAGTTACTATTGTAGCCCCAGCTGCCCTGTGGTACACTAAAAGAAGCAAGGCTGCCAATCTGTGCCAACTACCATTAAAGCACTAGGTACATGGACAAATTGAATCTAAAACTAAATGACTGCTGTCCCACTATGGTCCTCCATCCCAGTATTAAACAGTCCAACTTTTCTGAGATTAGATGACAGGTTTTCTCAAGGAG